>CM074720.1:293225524-295999274 GCA_037306005.1 Rhinophrynus dorsalis
ACAGTTTATAAACAGGCACAGTGCTTCTTTACAGTGGTGGAAGACTGAGCCTTTACTGAGCAGCTAATTTTCTGCCACATGTTCATTTCTCTCACCCTCAAACTCTTCTGTATCTGAAGCAATGGAACATGTTGGAGGTACGTATTCTAGATCAACATCATCAATAATTAGTCATCCTCTCCATCTTCTACTACTACTTGGAGGAGAGGTCGTGCATTTGTTTGTGGAGAGGTGGTGCATTTGTTTGTCTCACTGTCAGACGTAGCATGTTTGAACTGTTACACCTTCCTCCATTATGTATCAATACTGTATGTAACTCATTGTTCTTTTCAGTGTTTTTAGATGGTTTATTATTACTGGGTGTGGTGGAACTTTTTATAGGACTTTGACAAAAGCCTCCTCAGGAGAAGGATGATCATTTATTACACAAGATGCAACAACCACGACTGCAGTCAGTTTTGGACTGCCACTTTAATGTCATGTAATAGTACTAGTACATTTGCAGACATTATTAAAGTAGTGTGGATTTCAACAGTAATGTACAAAATAGAGTTGATTGTGTGTGTGTGTGTGTGATGTTTTACCCTTTACAAAATACTTTCTCCCATCTAGTATCTGTCTGCCTTAGTCTCAGCTCAGGGTCCCTGTCAGCCAAACTATTCTTAATTTGTGTTACTTTTTTTTATACTGTCCCTGTTAAAAAGCATACTTCCTATGCAACTTCTTCTTCCCCTCTTTGCCTTTAACTCATGTCAAGAGGATCTTAGCTGCTGCTTTCTCTGTCACTCCTAATATCACATCAGTCTTAACATTTTTTAAGATGAAGATATACCTTAATACATAGGCTGGCCTCTCTTCTTCTGGCTGTTGAAGATGTCATCATCAGTTGAAATGATCTTTCTACTGAATGTCAGTCTGATAAATAGTCAGTCATTCAGGGACAGAGGCTCAGCCAGTTCATGAATGAACTTGGATGATTGCTGCCTTCTCAGTCACACAATATTTTGGGGTAGTTAGAGTAAATCTCCCTTGCCCTTTAGTACACTCCAGACTCCCAAACACAGAGAACAGCCAGCAGAACAGAACTTGGATTACAACTGTTTATTTCTTCTCAGTCACACAAAATGTTGGGGTATCTGGGGTAAATCTCCTCTCTCTCTTCACACCCCGACAAACTCCCCTAACAGAGAGAACAGTCAACAGAAAGGAACTTGGATCACAGCTGCCGGTGTCTTCTTGGTCACACAGGAGTTTGAGGTATTTGGTTTTAATTCTCTTTGCTCCCTTCACACCCCAGACTCCCTTAACACAAAGAACAGCCACCTCTGAACTTGGATCTCCTGCCTATCTCAGGCACTAAAGATTTTGTGGTGTTTTGGGTAAATCTCCTTTCTCCCTTCCTGTCCTCCAAGAGTTCCCAAACACAGAGATTTCCTGCCTGCATACATTC
Source organism: Rhinophrynus dorsalis (assembly GCA_037306005.1). Taxonomy (NCBI): domain Eukaryota; kingdom Metazoa; phylum Chordata; class Amphibia; order Anura; family Rhinophrynidae; genus Rhinophrynus; species Rhinophrynus dorsalis. The sequence goes on from CM074720.1 coordinate 293,226,975, forward strand.
CCTAAACTACACTCCAACTTTGCTTGATTTGCATGTCCTAACTAGCTCAAAAATATGAGCTATCACTCTATCTCTCAAAAAAACAGAATAGCATGCTGAGGGAATGTGACATTGCTTTTATACTATGCCTGTCTCATATCATTGTTGTTGAGCCCATTCCATTGTAGCTGCCTAATCATCCTGCTGCTTAGACAATTTAGTAGAAGCAATTACAGCAGTCGCAAATGCCGCAATGTCACCGAACAGGCAGTGGAGACTGATATACCCCAGAACACTAGGGTATCTGACCAGGCAGAGGTAACTGATATACCCCAGAACGTTAGCAGCCTGAACCTGCTAGTTGCTGCATGAACCTACGAGTGTGCCCCCTGCCCTGCTGCCTAACTTGTCAGGTACTTTAACTTAGCTAGGCCTTGTGCTGTGAGTCCTCTGAGAAAAATGCTAAAAATAAAACATCTGAAAATTAAACACAGAAGTGAGCATGGAGAATTTGCTGCTATCACTAACAGTAGCACTCGGCAGCCAATGCTGGAGCAAACGCTAGCTAAATGAGAGAAAATATCAAGAGACAACCTGAGAGCTATAGCAATAACTGAGGTGCTTACCCAATTCATTATTCTTGATAATCAACTGCTGTCAATAGTTGATAACATGGGTTTTCGCAGATTCCTTAATTTTTTGAAGCTGAAGTATGAGATTCCCAGTTGCCGCTATGTCACAGATGTCGTCTTAGCACAGATACATGAAGCAGTAAAAAATCACATTGCCAGCTTGTTACAAGAGGACATCAAAGCAATTAGCTTCACCACTGACATTTGGAGCAGTAGTGTGAGTCCAGTGTCTCTAATTTGCTTAACAGCACAGTGGATAGATGACGATTTCACTCTACATTCGGTCATGCTCCACGCAAAGAAATTTCAAGGCTCTCACACTGGTCAGGCAATAGCAGGCATACTTGAAGAAATGCTTGCAACTAGGGTGATTTCCAAAGGTTCTGTTCACGTTGTGGTCTGTGACAATGCCAAAAACATGATAAAAGGCATGGAAGATGCTGGACTTCCTAGTATATCATGCATGGCACATACGCTGCAGCTGGCTGTCTCAGATAGTCTGTTATCGCAGAGCAGCGTTGTGGATGCTGTGGGAGTCGGGTGCAGAATGGTTGGCCACTTTAAACATTCAAACCTGGCATACTCTCGGCTACAGGATGTTCAAATACAGCTCGGTCAACCAGTTAAAAGACTCCAACAAGAAGTTCAGACTCGTTGGGACAGTTTATTTTACATGCTGCAGTCTCTGCTTGAGCAGAGTATATATGTCTGAATATGAGCTCCCTGCCACTATTACTGCGAACCAGTGGAATCTTATGGAGAAGCTGGTAAACATCTTGACTCCCTTTGAAGAGTTATTCAGATGCTTTTGCTTGGCTCCAAAAGGGACTGACAGCGCAGGTGCACGGACGTCACTGTGACGAGATGTCCGTGCTTCCTGCTCCTGTGAGCATCAGTAAAACAGAGAAATCTTCGGAACCAGGTAATATTTCTGGCCAGATGAAGAATGAATGAAGGTTAAGTTATTGCGGGGTGGTAGTTCCCCTTTAACATCTACAACAGTAGAAGATTTTTTTATGGGACATTAGTGCCCCTTTAAAAATAATTCTAATTGCCTTGGCCCATTTATACTTCTAGTACACTATTATATCACACTGTCTGATCTGTATTGCACTTCGTAAGTTTGTATGATATTGATTTTATATTGTTTATAAATATTGTTATTTAATATTTATTTTTTTATTTGTTGTGTTAACACAACAAATATAAAAATGTATATTAAATAACAATATTTATTTTACAGTAAATAATATGTTTATTTTTATTGTTGTTATTTAATTAATATATATTTTTTATTTGTTCTGTTAAAGGGACGTAATATCCCATAAAAAATTATACTTTTGTAGAAGTTTAAAAAATAAGTTATTTGGCACAGCTACAAATCCTCTCTCTCAAACCTCTATGGTTTGAGAGATATTCACTTGTAAAGTTGTAAAGCAGGAGATTCGAGTAGCTTGACTCAAGGAGGCTTTTCAGCAGAGCCTAAATTGTGTTATGCAAAAAGAACTACTTCATGGGAATGGTCTACAAAGTGTGCTTGCAAACTAGGCACGCTTTGTAGACTGTTCCAACGAAATCACTATTTCGGCTCTGCTGCAGAGCTGCCGGGTGGTCCCCAGACTGGGATCTCCTGCTGTCAACTAGACGTTGACTTCAGGAGAAGGGGAGGGAGGGAGGAACGTTACATATGAATATCTCTCAAACCGTAAAAGTTTGAGAAATCATAAGGTTTGAGGGCTAGGATTTGTGCCAAATAACTTACTTTTTAAACCTCTACAAAAAAAGTATAATTTTTTTATGGGACATTAGTGTCCCTTTAAATTTCCTTGTTTGACCTTTCACAAGTTTGTGACAAGCAAATAAAAATGTTTTATCTTGTCCTAATGTCTTTAGAGTTACAGTTTTGCATAATTACAAAGAAGCTGTTCTAAAATTAGTCTGCTCTGAATTGTCTTTGGAAAACTGTCACATGACATAAAAAAAGTTATCGGTATTTGGTATCTGTGAGTACCTGAAGGTAAGTATCAGTACTCTTACTCGGTGCCAAAAAAATGGTATTGGTGCATCATTTTTATTATTTTTGTTTAAGTTGTCCACCCTAAAAATTATAACGGAAAAACAAATTCAACAACTTCTTTCCCCAGTATAGAGACAATAACAGCAAGATCAGCAAGCAAATTGGTCCACAGCTGCCTGTGTCTTGCCAGTTACATGGAATTTTGGGGTCAGCCTCCTTCCTCCCTTCTTCTCTCCAAACTCTCCTAATTCAGAAAACAAATATCCTACCTAAAAGACTCCTTAAACTAAACTTCAGTTCCTCTTTATTTGCCTATCTTCTCTAATTAAAAAAACATGCTTCTTTCTCATCTCACAAACACAGAATGGCATGCTGTGAGAGCATGACACCCTATTATACAGCTGTAGAAAAGTAGAGAAAACTTTCATGTGGTGGGGAAAAATGTTTCTTCTCATTGATTTCAATGCAATAAGTTAGGCGAAGAAAAGCGGAAAAACTGTACTTTTCATGGGAAGTTATTCGCCAAGCAGAAAGTGCCATTATTCTCCAATTTTGGTTTGAGGTGAAAATGTTCGCCCATCCCTAGTGTGGAGGGATTCATGGGCTTCCTAAAAATCCTTCATTTTCACTCCCAGATGGTGTAAATCTGAAAGTAGATCCACTATGTTACCCTTAATAGAGTCTCTTATCGAGCAGAGTAAATTCTCCATATTATCCAGGGTAGACAAGACGCCCCAGGGAACCAAGTGAGGAGCTGCAGATAGTTAACAACCGCCCTCCTCATCTACATTCCCTTGGCTCACCAATACCTACTCAGATTCTCCCATCACTCTTTGCAGTCAGGCAACATCTGCACCAAAGTAAGTCCAAACTGGAAGGAGGAACTTCTTCATATGTAAAGAGGATAAAGAGAAACCTAAAAATGTCCCACTTCCACAGCTTTAGAAGCTAGTAAAAGCTGAAAAAAACATGAAAGGCTCAGAAGCACTAAGCTCACATGTCCGACATGTTGGTATCCGGCCACTACCCTCATCAAAGTTTTTTTTTTATTGTTCCTATCTGTCACAGTCACTTTAAACAACTCACTCACACACACACACTCCCTACACCAGTAAACAACTAGCACCAATCTTTGCCACTACACTACAATATAGTTTCACTATTCTCTTTTTCTCCCAAAAACTACTGCACAGGTATTTTTACAGTACTGTCCAAGATATACTTGGGTTGGCTGCAACAATAACAATCTCTACAGCGTACAATAAAGCAAACAAACAAAAAACCTATATTATGCATGTTTGTGTATATGGGGTTGTCTTGCACTATTTATGTGTCTACATTAGTGTTGAGCGAGCATGCTCGGCCGATGCTCGGATCGGCTCGAGCATCGCTCTGCTCGGCACATGGAGGTACTCGTACGAGTACCGCATGTGCTCGCCCGCCATGTTCGGGTCTCCTCCCCGCACGTTTTGCGGCTGCTGCGCAGCCAATAAACGTGCAGGGAGGCTCTGACATCGGTGTAATGCCAGCAGCCATGTTGGCTGCTGGCATTACACTGATTGGCTGGCCAGAACCCGTGGTCAGGTGCTGTATAGCACCTGACCATAGAGTTCGGCTCAGTCTGAGCCAGGGAGAGCTGAGGATAGGAAGGGAAAGGCAGTGTAGGGAGGAAAAAAAAAAATTGTGACAAAAAAGAACCAAAAGTCCTTTTTAGGACTACTGTGTGTGGGGGCAGCAGGTTATATTGTGTGTGGGGGGAAAAAAACAAAAAAAAAAAAAAAAAAAATATTCTGTTTAGTGTGAAAAGTTGCAGATTAGAGCACATTCTGTTTAGTGTGCACAGTTGCAGATTAGAGCACATTCTGTTTAGTGTGCAAAGTTGCAGATTAGAGCACATTCTGTTTAGTGTGCAAAGTTGCAGATTAGAGCACATTCTGTTTAGTGTGCAAAGTTGCAGATTAGAGCACATTCTGTTAAGTCTTCAAACTAAAATATCAAAGTCACGTATTCCATTCAGTGTGCGTCGCCGCAGTTTAGCAGCACATTCTGAGTACTGTGCAGAGTTGCAGAATAGGAAGAAATACTGTTAAGTCTTCAAACTAAAATATCAAAGTCACATATTCCATTCAGTGTGCTTCGCCGCAGTTTAGCAGCACATTCTGTGTACTGTGCAGAGTTGCAGAATAGGAAGAAATACTGTTAAGTCTTCAAACTAAAATATCAAAGTCACATATTCCATTCAGTGTGCTTCGCCGCAGTTTAGCAGCCTATTCTGTGTACTGTGCAGAGTTGCAGAATAGGAAGAAATACTGTTAAGTCTTCAAACTAAAATATCAAAGTCACATATTCCATTCAGTGTGTTTCACCGCCGTTTAGCAGCCTATTCTGTGTACTGTGCAGAGTTGCAGAATAATAAGAAATACTGTTAAGTTTTCAAACTCAAATATTAAAGTCACATATTCCATTCAGTGTGTTTCACCGCAGTTTAGCAGCCTTTTCTGTGTACTCTGCAGAGTTGCAGAATAATAAGAAATACTGTTAAGTTTTCAAACTCAAATATTAAAGTCACATATTCCATTCAGTGTGTTTCACCGCCGTTTAACAGCCTATTCTGTGTACTCTGTACAGTTGCAGAATAATAAGAAATACTGTTAAGTTTTCAAACTCAAATATTAAAGTCACATATTCCATTCAGTGTGTTTCACCGCCGTTTAACAGCCTATTCTGTGTACTCTGTACAGTTGCAGAATAATAAGAAATACTGTTAAGTTTTCAAACTCAAATATTAAAGTCACATATTCCATTCAGTGTGTTTCACCGCCGTTTAACAGCCTATTCTGTGTACTCTGTACAGTTGCAGAATAATAAGAAATACTGTTAAGTTTTCAAACTCAAATATTAAAGTCACATATTCCATTCAGTGTGTTTCACCGCCGTTTAACAGCCTATTCTGTGTACTCTGTACAGTTGCAGAATAATAAGAAATACTGTTAAGTTTTCAAACTCAAATATTAAAGTCACATATTCCATTCAGTGTGTTTCACCGCCGTTTAACAGCCTATTCTGTGTACTCTGTACAGTTGCAGAATAATAAGAAATACTGTTAAGTTTTCAAACTCAAATATTAAACTCACATATTCCATTCAGTGTGTTTCACCGCAGTTTAGCAGCCTATTCTGTGTACTCTGTACAGTTGCAGAATAATAAGAAATACTGTTAAGTTTTCAAACTCAAATATTAAAGTCACATATTCCATTCAGTGTGTTTCACCGCCGTTTAACAGCCTATTCTGTGTACTCTGTACAGTTGCAGAATAATAAGAAATACTGTTAAGTTTTCAAACTCAAATATTAAAGTCACATATTCCATTCAGTGTGTTTCACCGCCGTTTAACAGCCTATTCTGTGTACTCTGTACAGTTGCAGAATAATAAGAAATACTGTTAAGTTTTCAAACTCAAATATTAAACTCACATATTCCATTCAGTGTGTTTCACCGCCGTTTAACAGCCTATTCTGTGTACTCTGTACAGTTGCAGAATAATAAGAAATACTGTTAAGTTTTCAAACTCAAATATTAAAGTCACATATTCCATTCAGTGTGTTTCACCGCCGTTTAACAGCCTATTCTGTGTACTCTGTACAGTTGCAGAATAATAAGAAATACTGTTAAGTTTTCAAACTCAAATATTAAAGTCACATATTCCATTCAGTGTGTTTCACCGCCGTTTAACAGCCTATTCTGTGTACTCTGTACAGTTGCAGAATAATAAGAAATACTGTTAAGTTTTCAAACTCAAATATTAAACTCACATATTCCATTCAGTGTGTTTCACCGCAGTTTAGCAGCCTATTCTGTGTACTCTGTACAGTTGCAGAATAATAAGAAATACTGTTAAGTTTTCAAACTCAAATATTAAAGTCACATATTCCATTCAGTGTGTTTCACCGCCGTTTAACAGCCTATTCTGTGTACTCTGTACAGTTGCAGAATAATAAGAAATACTGTTAAGTTTTCAAACTCAAATATTAAAGTCACATATTCCATTCAGTGTGTTTCACCGCCGTTTAACAGCCTATTCTGTGTACTCTGTACAGTTGCAGAATAATAAGAAATACTGTTAAGTTTTCAAACTCAAATATTAAAGTCACATATTCCATTCAGTGTGTTTCACCGCCGTTTAACAGCCTATTCTGTGTACTCTGTACAGTTGCAGAATAATAAGAAATACTGTTAAGTTTTCAAACTCAAATATTAAACTCACATATTCCATTCAGTGTGTTTCACCGCAGTTTAGCAGCCTATTCTGTGTACTCTGCAGAGTTGCAGAATAATAAGAAATACTGTTAAGTTTTCAAACTCAAATATTAAAGTCACATATTCTGTGTAAGATGAAGAAGGCGGGTAAAAAGGGACGGGGAAGTGGACGTGATCCTGAAAGTTCAGGGCGCGGGTCAGGACGCGGAGAAACTGTGCCTGGTGCCAGAGCACAAGAAAGAAAGACATCCACCATACCTAGCTTCATGTGTAATTTTACAGGGCGTCGCAGGACATCACTCTCGAGGTCCGACCACTGCGAACAGGTGGTCGGTTGGATGACAGCTGATACTGCTTCCAGTCGGTTAAGCACCACCCTGTCTTCCACCAAGTCCACTCTCAGTAGCCAAGAGTCTGGTCAACATAATCCTCACTCTGATCATCCTTCCTCCCACCATACACGGTCTGGTCAAAGAAGTGATCCCACACTGGGATATAGTGAGGAGCTCGTCTCATCACCAATCCTTCATTTGACCCTCTCTCCAAGCACGCTTGCAGAGGAACATGACATCTTGTGCCCTGATTCACAACCTCTAGAGGCTACCCAATCTCAAGAAGATGACAGATGTGAACGGCATTTAAGGTCAAAGGAAGTAGTGGATGATGATGATGATGATGAGACACAGTTGCCATTAAATCAACCACTATTTCCGTCTCAAGACCTTGTTGAGGAGAATGTTATACAGTTGTCAATGACTGAGTATGTGGTGGGATCAAGACTTGAGGAGGATGATCAGAGTGAGGAAGTGGAGGAGGACTTGGTGGACGATGAGGTGACTGACCCCACCTGGGAAGGTGTAGAGCCGAGCGATGACAGCAGTCCTGAGGGTGAGCCATCTGCAGCACCGCAACAGGCTGGAAGAGGCAGTGGTGTGGCTACAGAAAGAAGGCGGACCGCACCAAACCGGCCCGCAAATGTTCCACGGAGCACCCCCTTGCGTAAATCTACCTTGCCAAGGGGTAGGTGTTCCGCGGTATGGCGTTTTTTTAAGGAAAGTGCGGACGACAAAAGAATTGTAGTTTGCAACCTGTGCCACACCAGAATGAGCCGAGGCATGAACACTAGAAACCTCACCACCACCAGCATGATCCGACACATGGCATCCAAGCACCGTAGTAAGTGGGAGGAACGCCTGGATCGCCCATCTGTGTCTGCAGGCCACACCACTGCCTCCTCTTCCCCTGTTTTCGGTGCCGGCCAATCGCCTGTCGAAGGCGCAGGCCCGCATACCTCCCGCCCTGCACCTGTAGCATCTGAAGCACCATCAGCGACCACATCCACTTCCCTGTCCCAGCACAGCGTCCAAATGTCGTTACCCCAGGCATTTGAGCGCAAGAGAAAGTACCCAGCCACCCACCCACAGGCCATAGCACTAACCTCACACCTTTCAAAATTACTGGCCATCGAAATGCTGCCATTTAGGCTTGTGGACACTGAGTCCTTCCGCAGCCTGATGGCAGCAGCTGTCCCTCGGTACGCGGTCCCCAGCCGCCACTACTTTTCCCGGTGTGCCATCCCCGCATTACACCACCATGTGTCCCGTAACATCACCCGTGCCCTGACCAACGCAGTTACTGGGAAGGTCCACTTAACGACTGACACATGGACAAGTGCTTGTGGCCAGGGACGCTACATTTCCCTGACGGCACACTGGGTGAATGTCGTGGAGGCTGGGAGCGACTCGGACCCTGGGATGGCACGGGTGCTACCCACGCCGAGGATTGCGGGCCCTACCTCCATCAGGGTTTCCACCAGCACCTACGTTATTGGCTCCTCCTCCTCCGTTTCCACCTCCGAATTCTCTACACACACCGCCACTCCCCCATCAGCCAGTAGCTGGAAGCAGTGTAGCACTGCAGTGGGGAAGCGTCAACAGGCCGTGCTGAAGCTGATCTGCCTTGGGGACAAACAGCACACGGCCTCAGAGCTGTTGCAGGGGATTAGTCACCAGACCGAGCAGTGGCTCTCGCCACTCAACCTGCAACCAGGCATGGTTGTGTGTGATAATGGGCGTAACTTGGTGGCGGCTTTGGAGCTCGGCAAGCTCACACACGTACCATGCCTAGCGCATGTATTTAATTTAGTGGTGCAGCGATTTCTAAAAACCTACCCCAATGTGCATGATCTCTTGACCAAGGTGCGCCGCGTGTGTGCACATTTCCGTAAGTCATCAACAGCTTCAGCCGGCCTGTTGAAGCTGCAGCAGCGCTTACAATTGCCAGCTCACCGGCTGCTGTGTGACGTGAGCACGCGCTGGAACTCCACCTTCCACATGTTGGCCCGGCTTTGTGAGCAGCAGAGGGCAGTAGTGGAGTACCAGCTGTTACACGGTCGTCGCCTCTCCGTTCAACTTCCTGTAATCAGAAGTGAGGAGTGGGAATGGATGTCAGACCTCTGTGAGGTTTTACGCAATTTTGAGGAATCGACACAGATGGTGAGCGGCGATAACGCTATTATCAGTGTAACCATCCCACTTCTGTGTCTACTGAAACGCTCGCTGCTCACAATTAAAACCGACGCTTTGCATGTGGAAGAGGTGGAAATGGGGGAGGAAGAGCTTACACAAGGTGATAGCCAGAGCACCCTCACTTCGTCTTCTCAGCGACAATTGGAGGAGGCGGAGGAGGAGGAGGAGGAGGAGGAGGAGGAGGAAGACACGGTTGTCTCCGCTACAGAGGGTAGCCATGGAACTTTAGTTCCATCTCTTCAGCGTGGGTGGGCAGAAGAGGAGGAAGAGGATGAGGAGATTGAGAGTCATCCTCCTGGTGAGGACAGCGAAATCTTGCCTGTTGGTACTCTGGCACACATGGCTGACTTTATGTTAGGCTGCCTTTCCCGTGACCCACGCGTTACACGCATTTTAGACAACACGGATTACTGGGTGTTCACCCTTCTGGACCCCCGCTACAAAGAGAATTTCTCATCTCTCATTCCTCCGGTGGAGAGGACAAGCAAAATGGTGCAATACCAGAAGGTTCTTGTTGAAAAATTGCTCCAAAATTTTCCATCTGACAACGCTGGCGGCAGAGTACGTGCTACCTTGGCCAACCGAGAAGGGGAGAAAAGGGGAGCACACAGCAGTTCCGACAAAGGCAGGGCAACACTCTCCAAGGCGTGGGACACCTTCATGACACCCCGCCAGCACCCTCACCCTGATGCGCAGCCTAGTGTCACAAGGAGGGAAAAGTTTTGGAAGATGGTGAAGGAGTACGTAGCAGACCGTGTCAGCGTCCTCAATGATCCCTCTGTGCCTTACAACTACTGGGTGTCCAAGCTGGACAAGTGGTATGAACTGGCACTCTACGCCTTGGAGGTGCTGGCCTGCCCTGCCGCCAGCGTTCTGTCTGAGCGGGTATTTAGTGCTGCTGGTGGCATCATAACAGATAAGCGTATCCGCCTTTCCACCGACAATGCTGATAGGTTGACACTTATAAAAATGAACAAGGCCTGGATTTCCCCTGACTTCTCCACTCCACTGGAGGAAAGCCCCGGGGGAACATAAACTCACTTTATATATGTTATTTACAATGATGGGAATACTCTGTATTCCCATTCACCCCTTCCACCCAAAAAACGGGTATATGGTTGACTCTTAATCTTCTCATCCTCCTCCTCCTCTTCCATATGCCCTGGGATATAATTTTTATATAGGGCCAGCTCACCAGCGGGCCCTGTGATATAATTTTTATATAGGGCCAGCTCACCAGCGGGCCCTGTTTGACAATTTTTGTATAGGTCAGCTCACCAGCGGGCCTTCTCATATAATGTTTTATTGGGTCAGCTCTCTAGCGGGCCCTCTCATATAATGTTTTATAGCATCAGCTCACTAGCGGACCTTCGCATATAATGTTTAGGATGGTCAGCTCTGCAGCAGACCCTCACCCATAATGTTTTAGATGGTCGGCTCAGCGCACGTTTCCCTCTTAATCATGGCCTCAGTTCAATAAAATCAAGGAAATTTTTGGGAGAATTTGCCTCTGTGCACGTTTCCCTCTTAATCATGGCCTCAGTTCTGAAAATCAAGGAAATTTTTGGGAGAATTTGCCTCTGCGCACGTTTCCCTCTTAATCATGGCCTCACTTCCGAAAACCAAGGAAATTTTTGGGAGAATTTGCAGATGATATACAAGTAAATATACAGCAAATATTGTTTGGTAACAATTTTTCGCCTAAAGTCGTTTTTATTTTCCTTTTTGTGTGTTTTATGGTCAGTCTGTAAAAATGGCGTACTACGGGCGAAAGATCGTTCCCAGCAGCGATGTTGGAGTCCAAGATGCATCCAGACATCCTCCCTATGCTGTCCCTGAACCATTTCTGTGGTGTTTCCATCCTTTTCTGCCCTTTTCCTATGGACCAGGCACCCTCCCCTCATCAGAGCAGGGGGTGCCTGGTGTAATGCTCGAGTCCTCCCATTGACTTCAATGGGGCTCGGGTGCTCGGCCGAGCACTCGAGCCTCAGGGGGTGCTCGGTCAGAGCACCCGAACACCCGAGCATTGGGGTGCTCGCTCATCACTAGTCTACATGCATTCGAGTGTTTAAATATAAATGTGTATAGTTGCTGGTGTATATAAATATGCATATACACTTATACTTGTGTGCTGATCCAAATAAATATGTATATACACTTATACATGTATTCAATAGGGCAACAGGTATTTCATGACCTCCACTTATTACAAAATTTTGTAACATGAACCCCTTAATACATATATCCTTAGACAATGCTGGTAAGAGCAAGGGGTCATTGCTAACCCCCATGCCTGGGCTTTATTGTTCTCTCCACTTTGTGCCAAAAAATTTGTTAATTCCTCCATTACTAGTAAGGAACAAATAATAAGAACTGCATGCAGCTAAGGGTATAATTGGGGTTAGTGCAGTGTACCTATAGTACTAGAAGTGATGGGAAGATATAATGTGAAACACAGTGAGACTAATATGCTCAGCAAAAGTGGTTTAATTCAGAGGCAAACCAACTGCATCACAGTGACAAACACAAATCCCCAATGATTTTAATGCAGCTTTTAACAGCTTGCATGCTAGAGAGGTCACCAGTGCTTTGCATAGCATTCAAGGGGTCACAAAGCCCCACTGAAATCAATGAAAATTTTATGCATTTCTTATTTGGTCACTACAAAATGAGGGTGCAGATTATAAGCTGTGCTTGTACATAGTTTTCTTTTAATGAGCTTCTGCATCACTGCTTGTATACAGGCACAGTATCTTTCAGCACACAATTCCTCTTGCACACAAGTTCACAGCAAACAAGGATGTATTTTATTTTTCCCCTGTAGGGATGGGTGTAAATTTTCACCTCAATCCAAAATTGGCGAATAATGGCTTTTCCCGCTTCACAAGTAATTTCGAGCGAAAAGTGAAAATTTTCTGCTGTTTCACCTAGCTCATTCCATTGAAATCAATGGGAACATTGAATTTACACACAATACATAGTATGACAGGGATATGAGGGTGCCTATGTTGGTGGAGTGTGATTAAACAATCAGTTGTACATGGAATTTTTGGGGGGCTTGTTTACTGGGATTGGGAGGACAGTTAATAAAAAAATAATAAATAGAATATACATTTTTCTCTTGAGAGCAAAAACGGTGCCTCTCATCAGCAACTGTTATGTGCATAGTGTGTGTGGTAAATATGGGACGGACTCAGACCAATGGGCACATCTGAAATCAAATCAAACACCTGGCATAACTGTAACCGAGCACCATGACGCTTAGGGTCCCCATTATGAAATCATCCCACCAAAAACCAAGTACTGCTGCTGTCTCTATGCCCTTTGTACACTCCCTGCTAAGGACACGTGACAACTTGCAGACAGTTTAACAATAATAATGATGAACCCTTCCTGCCACCAGCTTAGCATATTCCAGGGGGATAGAATCTCCTCAGATGCCGCTTTATGCTCTGGTTGTGATTATCCTCCAATACACTGGCACGTGTGGTCAGTGTACCACACAGTTTTCATTGGGTGGACATGAACTGCCACATCCTGACATCTACTGAATGGCTATCAACTGGTGGGGAATGTAAAGATAAATAAGGTGGATTGCCAGAAGATGTAGTTATCCTAGAGCAAGAAAGTGATGATAAGCCAGGTGTTTTGCTTGCCATCAAACTTTCAGGCTCTGACTGGCTTCTCTATTCTTCCTCCCCTTTGGTTTCTATCTCGCCTCTTGTTGATTTTGGAGAGAGTCAGGGGTATAGCAACAGTGGTGCCCAAATTATTTGGTGGGTGTTTTTATTTAACGTGTTTCAGATCAATGTCATGGTGTCTGTGTTTCATGTGTGTTATCAGGGTGGTTGTACCAAGGTGCATTCCCTCCTTTTCACTTTCCCCTGACAAATTGTGCACAGTGCCATAGGTGATGACTGCACTGTGCCTGTCCCAAGAGAAATATAGATCCTCACCCAGGGCCTCACACATTCCCCTTCACTGACTGGGGAAGAGGATGATGTTGCTGCTGTTGTTGCTATAGCCCCAGAATCAGCACCTCAACTAAGACCAGGAGTATTACTGCTGTCAAGTGGAACCTGTTATAGTCCTGCATCACTGGACCCCATTCTCACTATGTCCACGATGGTCTGTGGCACACTAGCCTGCTCCTTAGCATCCTGCTGCCCTAGCAACACAGCGGTAGCAAACTCTGCAAATTCCAAAAGCTCACTGCTAGTGGTGACAATGATGCCCATCCCATCCCGATCTTTCATTCCTTCTCATTTTGGGCTAAAAAGGTAATTTATGTCTTAGGGTTATGTAATTTATGTCTTCCACCCAGCATCTCCACCATCATCATCACCACCACCACCTCCAATCTTTCCTTGCTGCTGCTTCCGCTCTATTACAGACATCTCACCAGTTGGAGGAGATGATAAGAAATAAGACAGATGGACCCTAATGTCACACTTGCCATTTCTTGTGAGCCTGAAGAAGGCAGACGGGCAGTACTAACAGCAGGGACAAGCAGCTATTTGTGCTCCTGGTGGTGGTGGCTAATGATGGGAGAAAATTTTCGTCTCAAACTGAAATCGGCAAATAATGGCACTTCCCGCTTTGTGAATAACTTCCCATGAAAACTGCAGTTTTTCCACTTTTTTCGCATAGCTCATTCCATTGAATTTACACACAACAAATAACAAATATTATTTTATTTCCCAAAGGCATAGTATAAAAGGGGCATGAGGGTGCCTGGGTTGGTGGGATGTGGAGAAATAATTAGTTGAACAATGAAAGCTTTTTTGGGGGGTTGTTTACTGGGATTGGGGGCAGTTAATACCTAGTGCCTAGTGCCAGCAGGTCATGTTGTCCAGTGGCCACTGGCCATTCTTAAATGTCCTCCTGAGTCCATAATTGCAGAATTTGCAACTGCTGTTCTTGCTGCTGTGGGTGCTGAGTTGTTTAAGCAACAGGATGATTAGGCAGCTGAAAGGGAATGGAATCAACAATAGCAATAACATGGGAGACAGATGATGAAGATTCCACTTGGCATGAATAGCGCCAGTGAATCGCCTGAGGCAGTAGAAGTACAATAAGTAACCCCCAGTATATGTGGAAAAAAGAAGAAATTGGCCAATAATTCTTATCCACCTGCCCCACTCCAAAATCATGGGTGTGTTTTTAGAATATACATTTTTCCCTTGAGAACAGGAACTGTGCCTCTCATCAGTAACTGCAATGTGCATAGTTTGTGTACATCTGGGGGCACAACTGTATCCAAACACCATGACACCAGAACCCAAGTACTGCCACTGTTACTATACCCCTTGTCCAGACCCAGCTAAGGAGATCTGGCAAATTGCTGACAGTTTAATAGTAATGATAAACCCTCCCTGCCACCATCTTAACATATTCTGCAGATTAGAATCTCCACAGATGCTGCTTGATGCCCTGCTTTCGATTCTCCTCCACCATACTGTCATTTGTGGTCAGTGCACCACACAGTGTGCAATGGGTGGCCATGAACTGACACATCCTAACATCTACAGAGTGGCTATCATTTGGCGGGGCAAGTAATGATGAATGAGTTGGACTGGCAGAAGAGTAGTTACCCTAGAGGAAGAAGGTGATGGCGAGCTAGTTGTTTCACTCCTCATGGAACTTCCAGTCTCTGTCTGGGTTTCTTTATTCTTCCTCCCCTTTGATCTCCACCTCAACTCTTGTTGATTTTCTAAAGAGTCAGGGGGGCATAGCAAGAGCGGTGCTTGTTTTATGTGGTGGATGTTTGGCTTTAACATGTTTGACATAAATGTCATGGTGTCTGTATTTCATGTGTGTTATCAGGGAGATTGTGCCAAGGTATGTTACCTCCTTTCCCCTTGTGCACAGTGCCACTGGTGATGACTTCACTGTTCCTGCCCCAAGAGAAAAATAGCCCCACACCCATGAGTTCAGGGGGTAGGGAACAGGTGGAGAAGAATGGCCTCTTTCTTCTTGTCTTCCACATTCCCCTTCACTGACTGTGGCAGTAGTGGATGATGTTGCTGCCACTGCTTCAGAATCAGCAGTGCAACTAGGACCAGGAGTATTGCTCCTGCTGGAAAGTGCAACCTGTCCTAGTCCCGCATCACTTGTTGACCCCATTCCCACTGTGTCCACAGTGGTCCGTGGCACATTAGCTTGCTCCTTAGCATCCTGCTGCCCTTGCAATTCAGCAGCAGCAGGAATTAGAACAGTTGTAAATTCCAAAAGCTCACTGCTGGTGGTGGTGGTGATGCCCATCCTCATCCCTATCTCCCATTCCTTCTCAGTTTGGGCTAAAAAGGCCATCAATGTCTCTTTCACTCCAGCTTCCCCATCATCACCACTAGTCCCTATGTGCTTCTGCTCCTCTATTACAGACATCTCACTGCTGGTGGGAGGAGCTGATGAGCAATGGGACAGAGGGTCCCCTAATGTCATATTTGCCATTTCTTGTTGACTTGAAGAAGGCAGACTGGCAGCAGTAGCAGCAGGCACATGCAGCTGATCTGTGCTCCTGGTGTTGATGGTGCTATTATTATTTCTGAACCTGCTATTCCCCAGCAGTTCTGGCCTCTTCAGGATCATGTTCCACTTGGACATTGTAGTGAAGGGGACTCCCAGGGCCAAAGGAATAGTGTGGGCTGTTGCTACATTTCTGGGCTGATAATACGTAACCTTTTGGCAATCATGGGGTTAAGTTTTACCCTCCAATGTGATTGGATGGGTTTTACTTTTGAACCTGCTGAGGCACATCCAACAGGTGCCTTTAGTTTTTAACATATTCATTTACCATATATACTGGTTGTTTGTTTGTCGTAGTTATGTCTATGAGTAAGCGCTGTCTAAAGGGTGAAACGTGATGGACCGTTCAGGTCCTGTTTGCTTGTGTCTCTTTTCCGCTGCTCTGTGATGTCTTCATGTCAGGCTGCTCATTTATCTTTATTGCAATAAATTATTCAGTTTTTATTGACACACCTTGTTTCTTCTGGAGTGCCGCCCGCACCTTTCTTTGAATGACATCTAAGTGTATATCTACTGCCAAAGCCAGAATTGCCTTAAAGGAGAAAGTCCAAGAAAATATATTAATTCTGCTAATACTGAACTTTCATCCAGAATTATCATCTCTTTGTACTAAAAAAAATACAAAGTTTAAGCAGAAGACTTATTTCTTAAACATACAACAATGAGTAAAATCAATGTATGAATACTAATTGTTACTATTTCTTGCTTCAATGGGAGACCTTTAATTATTAAACCTTGTCTTAAAAATAAGAAATTAATAAAAATCCTCTGTTGGATCCCACTTGCAGTAGATGTAATGGATTGATGGGGTAAACACTGATATATATTATAATAATGCATCTAATTTTGGGTTATAATCCAAAGGAAAATAAACTGACTTTAAGAGCAGACACTGGAATTTACAGCGGGGAGGGGGGGAATTACATTGAGACAAGGTTTTTAAAAGCACTTGCTATGTCACAAAGTGCCTTAGAACATTAGTGGAGCATGTAAGTACCTTCCCCAGAGATTCACCAGACCAGCTGCCAATTTTAAATCAAGAAAGAGGTTGAAGGAAGATCCCATATCTATCTTACATTTTCATAAAGCATAAAGTCTGAAGTAAAACCTGGATGAGAGGTGGTAGCATCCTTGAACTGTCAATGACCCACCTCCTAAGTAGGTAGAAGATGAGCATTAATCCTTTACTTGCTAGATCATCAGACATTCCACAATGCTCCAGCAGCTAATATAAAAAATAAACAAGGTATTGGAATCTCTGCAAGAACAAAATACAATCTAAATGAATTGGAGTATCCCAATTCCATGTACAAGTACTTGGAAGGATCTGCTGACACTCCCCTCTCTCTCCAATACCTGGCCTTTGTAGTAGCAAGGTCAAGTAAATTAAATTAATTTCAATCATGTTTAACCACTTCTTTATACTTGTTATATGGTACATATATTGTTAAATTATTAGGTGGGTGATCAAATGATTAAATAATGAGTGCAGGGAATGTTTATAAAATTATAAGACTCATCAAGTGGTCTAAGTTAGCCAAGGGAAGAAACTATGGACTCCTCCACCTTCACCTACTAATACGCAATTAAAAAACTCATGACACCTATACTACCCTTGGCATTTGGGGTAAATCAAAAGGGATGGCATTAACCTCTTGTAATAATCCTGCGCTGACCAAAGATCCTTACCTAGGTCCAAAACCCTCTATGGTTGGGAGATGACCACTACAGCTAGAATAACCTTTTAAATGTCAAAATGGTGAGCAACACACTGAATTAACCTTTTGAGTGCTAGACAGGTATCCAGTGCATTGCATAACAATGCAGTGGATACCTCTCTGACAATCAGAGGGTTAAAGTATGTAAACTAATGAACACATATTTGTCCTGAAGATTCAAAGCAATCAGTTAACCTATGAAACCCTTATTTTACCTACACAAAAGGAAGTTTCAAAAACAAAAGTCCCCTAACTACTGTGTATTTAGAATAAAGAAAATAATATGCATTAAAAATAATCCAGATTTTTGTTGGTCTGATGCCCAAAGCTGAAATCCTCTGAGGTCTGCAGGGCAAGTTATAACGTTCACCACAGATGCCTTTGGGATAGCCTGGATTTATAATGGACTATATGATATATGTTTATTCCCCTTCAATTAGCAGATAATGGGGGAGGGGTTGAGGGGGTTGGAGGAACCCCTTTCTGGATTTAAGGCACCCACCACAAAGGGTAGAGATGGGGGCTAGTGACAGTCCATTGACCCCAATAATTTTAGATAGTGTTTACCTTCTGGCCACAGAAAAAAACAGCTGGTTGGCAGTAGGGAGAGGGGGAGAAGACTCTCACTAGTTAGAGTAAAACAAAAACATAGAAAAAGCCCTAGTGGTTTCGGCGCCGTCGGGTCGCTCCTGTCCACCATTGGGAAGCGTTGCAGTAATAGCCATCACCGATTGGCCACGGTTCCGACGTCATTGCAGATCGACGCGCGACGCGGTCACATGTTCCTGCTTCCTCCTCCATATATACCCAGCAGCTGCTCTTATAGGTGCTCAGTTATTGTTTGAGCTCCTTAGGTGTTTTGGTTGTTCTCTTTCTCTCTGGGATTTTCCTCAGCATTCATTGACCCTCTGCCTGAATTTGACCATGCACCAAAGCCACCTGCCTCTGACTTTCTGCCTGAATCTGACCACGCACCAAAGCTGCCTGCCTCTGACCCTCTGCCTGGACCTAAGCTGCCCGCCTTTGACCTCAGGTCCGGACTCCACTATTGTGGCCTCTTAGCCCCGTCTACAGATCCCTCAGGTACCGTTGTGACTATATGTATATTGTACCGTATATATAGCAAGTTTGTAGATGGAATCAACCACCACACAGCAAGTGCACGCAAGGGTCTTAGGAAAACAACAAATAGTTATTATACCATTATATCATATCAACGTTTCAACCCCCTCAGGGGTCTTCATCAAGACAATGTATTAACACAACTGCTGACCTTAAATACAGAGTCATCTGATGGTGCCCAAAAGTTATGAGGAATGCAAGCCAGCATCTTGCTGCATTAGTTGACCGCATAACGGTGAACAGCACGCGGTATTAACCATTGCAGTGCCCGTATATGTAAATTAGCTGTCACCGCAGCCTGCTCTGTTCAGATCATTCTGGTGGCTTGATAGAGAACCGGCTACACTGTGATGTAGCTAATGAACTCAGACAATGTGAATAAAATCAAGTATGTGTCAATAAAAAGAGAATGTCGAATATCCCGTTACTAAAACAGCTTGCTACAAAATGTCAAATGTGTTGAGGGGAGTGCGAAGCTCCAGTAAGTGCCAGGGATATCTCTATAAAAGGCATGAACCAAACACACACAAAGAAAAAAAACAGATTACTTGTCTCAAAGGCCTGATCATGTACCTTCTTAGTCATGAACTAGGGGTCGTATAAACGTGAAATCAACCTGTATAAAGTGCAGTGCAGTGTAATGCTTGTGAAATTGGAAGCGTTACCTTTTGGGTATTCTTATACATCCTCTTTTCACCGGAGGTGGTATTTAGTTCAATGTTCATCCAGAGTAGTTCCATGCATGATGAGCCTCAATAGGACCGGTATCCATATGGTGAGAAATTGTAGATAGTAAAGTATCAAATGTGATAGCGCTACTAGACCTTGGCTCGACATGTGCTGCAGTATAGCAGACATCATGGAGACAGATGGTAGGGTGTAGCATATCTCAAAGGAGCAGAAAATAGATCCATGGCTCAATAAGTGTTGCAGATCAATCTATTAACCCCTGGCTCTACAGCTGCTGCTTTAAGCAGACATCCCGGAGACCAATTATGGGGTTAGTTCAAATGGTAACATAACAAATCACATACACTCATAACTGCTGCAAATTAAACGTTAATTTGCATTGATCCTCTATCAAAAAATCCCCTAGAATGCAGAGTATGCATGCAGAATAATGATAAGACAAGGCACATGTTCTAAGGCACCCACCGGCCCCCATCGTCCGAGGCCTCAACACATCGCAACATTATGTGATGCGAGAAGTGGTGCCCACATATCGTCCGGGCACAGTGTAACAGCACCCCGCGAACACACCGGCATGGGCCATCCATCCCACACATCGATCATGTGCGTGGCACACACGCGTCCAAAGAGTGGAGCAGAGCTCCATCAAAATTCGGCACTGTCTAATGTGTCCTAAAAATGAAACAGCAGGAGAGGAATGGATAAACATCTGATTAGAACTACATTACAATCAAAGATGTATTGAATTTGAGAATCCCAAGTGTTAAAATAATCATGAGAGTAAGACCACTGGAATTAAAGGAAACTAGACATCAAAGGAGAATAAAAGAACCAACAGGCACATGTGTTGGGTACATGTAATCCACATGTCCTTGTTCATATAAACTCTACGTGTATCTGCCCTTAAAGCTCCACATTGGTCTACTTAATCATGAACATACATACATACATATTAGTTCTCAGATACATATATGCATACAGAGTTATACAGGATAAATTATAGTCCCGAACAGATTAAGGTTTTTGTGCTGCATGAGAGGGGACAATATGCTGATTATTGCAACCTATTATCCAGCCACTCAAAGGAAACAATGTAATGATAATTTGTCATTGAGGCCTTTGGGGGTTACTGTAAATAAGAACTGTATCCATTTGGCTTCCTTTTGGAGCAACAGTCTGCCTCTGTCCCCTCCTCATGTTAGAATTGGTACGTGATCTATTGCCATATAACGTAAGGAGGGCAGTGGGTGGTTAAGTTGCGCATAGTGTAGCGCAACTGGCTGATCCTTGATCTTTGATGGATATTGCTTAGATGGATTGCGTGAGGCTTCCAAGGCTGCCTTGATCACTGACCTGTGGTTGCCCATTTGTTCCCATTTGGTTGTCTTGCCCACATACATGAGGCTGCACGGACATAAAATGATGTATATAACAAATTACTGATGCAATTCAAGATGTATTTAATGTAAATTTTAAAACCTTTATGTGGGTGTCTCAAATATGTACCTGTCATCATGTAGTTACAGGTTACACATGAAACACATCTATAGCAACCTTCTTTCAATGGTAGCTTGTTTTTGTAATATATATATATATATATATATATATATATATATATATATATATATATATATATATATATTGGGCCTCCTTCATTGTACCTGCTGTTGGGTTCCAGTTTATCCCTTATCCTGCCTAGGGGTTTTCTCCATATTCAAATCAAACTAGAGCTGCCTGCTTCTTCTCAGCATTTTATTACAAACTCTGAGGTTGGTTACTCGCAGCCCACATTCCCTCTGGTCCTCAGGATATAGCAAGTGGGAGCTCCTAATGCAACAACTCTAGTAATAAGAACCAGCACCAAACCCCCTTGTGAGAAACAATACTCACAAGGATCATTTGTGGGATCAAACAATTATGTGTGTCCCAGAGTACATGCTTATGGAATATTTAAACTGCCCCAGTCATGCAGTGCATCTCTCAGATGGGCTGGTACAGCTGCTCCTCTCCACAATCCCAAAAGGAATACAGACAACCACAGGAAAAAGAAAACAAGAGAGCGCCAAATAGCGTAATACTTTTCCAATGCTAATAAATGGATCATGAAATTACACTCACAATTTTAGATGGTCAGTACAGGTTTATGTCATACACCGATGCATGCAAATAATTTAACCACATCTCTGCTCAAGGATATCACATCCAGGAATAACCACTTCTCCCAAACACAATGTAAATTCCAAAAAGGTTTATTTAAATTTCCATTTAAAATAGAAATTAAAATAAACAAACACTGTGCTTAATACATATGCCAGCGTGAATCTATATGTTTTGAGGTGCTACTGCCACTTTATCAAGATTCTGCTGGTAACACCATACTAAAAGTTAGAGGGCTCTTTTCCCATGCCTGTGTTTTTTCTTTCTAATTGATGTTTACTTTGTCTTCTGCATGTGGAAATAGCAAGACCTCTGCATGGTTTATTTTCTTATTTATTGTCCAGAGAGCCATGAAATCATTCAATAGTACCTGTTAGGGGCATTCCTCAAGCATAATGGATGACAGAGGTGCATTTTGTTTGGAGGGAATAGACATTATTCTCATTGGTAGCAACATTTTCACCAGCAGTAAGGTCATGGAAATGTTTGCCTTAGGGCATGGTTGTGCTCATTATGCCTCCACATAGTCACAATCTTGGTGCAAAACCCTCAGTTTCTGCCAGAAAGACAGCTGTTTGAAAACTGGACAAATATGGCATTATGCCCATTGAAATTTAAATTCAACCTTGCCATACAACATAGTAATTTGAAATGATACATTCAATGTGAACTTTACACTTGAAATAAATAACTCTTAATTTGTTTAAAAAGCAATCTTGTTAAGGAATTTGTCCTGTATGCAATGAGACATATTTATTTACTCTTTTTACATTTAAATCTGCTACAGTCTAGAACCGAATAGGAAAATATTATTACATTGACAGTGTTCTCCTGTCCCATTAAAAACACAGGATGAGCTTCCTCTCTATAGTTGGTCTCGTTCAGATTGATAAAGTACATTGTGTGTATGCAAAAACTAAATACAGACCTAAAATGGTACAGAACAATTACAAGCATCAACAGATACTATGCAAGAAATATATACATTGAATTACACAACTCCAACCTAGCTAAGTGCTTCTGTTAACCACATAATGAGCCATATATTCCTACAGTTCCCCTTTAAATGAAACAGGCACCAGAAAAATGTACATAATAAACTAAATGAATAAAAACACTTTGTTAGTTAACAAGACCATGTTGACTATGAATTACCAACCATGACACTGAACAGTTAAATATTATTTGCTTTTTTTATGAAATTTGCTTCTGTATTTTGCATGAAAACGCAATAGGTTAAAAGTGTAAAATACATTATAAAAAGCAAGAGCAATTTTTTCTTAAGAATTTACCAGTTGAAGTATCTTTAAAAAGCATAAATGGTCCATTTATCTCTAAATGCAAATTATTTTGACAGCATTACACCAAAAATACTCAGGAATGCATGAGAAAAACCAGCTGATACTAACTAGAACTGAAGTTAATTGAGACACGGAATGCCATATCATATTATTATAATTTAAAACATTACTATATGAAAAGCTTTCATGGTACACTACTGTCGAATTATATTTTAGCTAGTATTCCAATTAGATCTGGCAAAAGCACAATTTTATTTAACAAATATTAACTTATGTTTATATTTATGTTTAAGATTTTATTACTAAAATATACAATTTTTCTTAAGATTGTTTATAGACATAGCAAAATATAAATATTATTTTTTTCAAAGGCATGTAGATTAAGTCCACCAGAGATTGTTACAGAAACATTTGTTTAACATTAGTTATCCAACTTTGTCTAATCATTCATGAATAGGAATTATGAATATTCCTGACAACACTGTATGACTCCATGGCCACATGATTCTTAGCTGTGAATTTGCATTGTTGGAGTTTGACTCAGTACAAATTATATATACCAGAAGGAGATGGGACAAAAACACCTGGGTGCAGTATAAAATTAATTTGATTTTAATGTAGATTTATGGTCATTTTACCCCTATTATGATTCTAGGGCTTTCTGTTAGAAAAAAGTGACTTCTTTCTCAGCTGCACACACTACATATACATGAGCTAATGGAGAATAAAATCTGCAAAATGTTGAAACGGCTCTCTTTCCCTTACACCACCTAGGTGTTGTTTGTATTTGGTCAAAAAATGAAATACCCACTGGAAATGAACAAAATATTGCTTATTCTGTTTTTTACTGCTAGATAGTTTCACATTTTAGCTCTCTACTACAGCTATAGAGGAAAACTTTCCATTTGCATATCAAGCTAAGGGCAGTCCAGGTCCAAAAGAAGGCAAAACTCCTCTGCATGAGAATACATCCAAAACCATATTTACATATAATGATTTTGGGTCTTGTCAGATATATATAGCTGTTTTTCCTAGGCATCGAGAGCAAAGGGTCTGCTTCAGGGTTATCCTTTATCCTTATGGAGAAACCCAAAGGGTTTTCAAATTACAGCCACAATTGTGAAATGCTTATGGGAAACAAATAAACACATTATATACTTGTTCTACAGAAAGTCACAGCTCAGAAGTTTCATGTTTTAAGTATTTAGTACCATTACAAAGAAGAAATTTCCATCTACATATACTAAACCACCTTAAAAGATGGGTTAGTATGGGTTAGACACAGGCAAATCTTTCTGCACAAGAATACTAGCCAACCACAGATATACATTTTGGTCTTGTTCAGCTTTTCAAGAAAGGTGTAGCTGGTTTCCCCAGTCACTGACATCAAGGGATCCATGTCTGGATAGCCTTTTATATTTAGGAGTCAACCTAAGGGTTTTCAGTATCATGCATGAGAATGAACAAAATTATAATTTGCTTTTTCTACAGATAGTCACCACTCACCCCTAGGGGTGGGCGAAAGGTCCCATCATGTTCTCACAAAAAAATCAATGAAAACTACATGGTTAGCTGCTTTTAACATGAGCACCTGGAATATTAATAAATTGAAAAGCTGGAGGGACTGTTATGTGTCCAGTAAGTCTGAGGAGGAGATAGTGACCACTGCCAAAATTAAAGGGTCTGGATGCCCTGATTCACAACACCCAATAATGGTCAGCCCCCATACATCACCATTAGGGATCTTGGGGAAGAAGCGGGTAGTAGTGTGAGCAGGACAGGTCAGCTACCTGTGTCTGCTGCCAGTGCTGTGCCTGCCAGATTGTCTTGGATTCTCTGGAAGGGGGGGGGAGGAGGAGATGATGCCAAGTGTGGCAGAAGGGAACCCTAAGTCACACTTGTCATCCCCAAGCAGTCCTGCCAGTGTCACCACCACTACTACAACTAATAATAATATCCAGCAGCTACAGGCTCGGAATGTTAGGAGAGAGGGAGGGGTGAGCTTACCAATACTAATGAAGACTCAGAGACTGAAATTGATGTGGCTGGTGTTAGTAGTACTAGTGATGGTGATACAGTTGGTGGCACTACTGTTACCATAGTAGATCCTCCTGCTGATGCTGAGGTGGAAGGGGAAGTAATGCAGAGTGGCCATTGTAGCAGTCAATGGAGCCCCCTGACCCTAGGAGTCCCCTTCCCCATGGCATTTTCAAGATGGAACATTATCCTGAAGAAGACAGAAATGGTGGCTAGCAGCAATAATACTACCACCACCATAAGCAGAGATCAGAGACAGATATGAAGATCTGAAGGGGCATCATCAACACCACAGTGAGATTTTGCAATTTACAGAGTTTGCTGTTGCTGTAATTCCTGCTGATGATGAGTTGCAAGGGCAGCAGGATGCTGAGGTGTAGGCTAGGGTGCCACAGACTACTGTCGACAGAGTGGGAATGGAGTCCAGTGATGTGGGCCTAGGACAAATTCCAATTGCCAGTAGCAATACTCCCTGTCCTAGTTGCAGTGCTGATTCTGAGGCAGTTGTAGAAACAGCATCAACATGATCCTCTGTCCCAGCCAGTGAAGGGGAATGTGGAAAAGAAGAAGAAAGAGGCCATTCTTCTCCACCTTTCTCCCCCTGAGGTCTGGGGTGTGGGACTATTTTTTTTGGGGGGCATGCATAGTGCAGTCATCAGTGATGGCACTGTACACAATTTGTGACGTCAATGAAAAGGGGAAAGGAGGAAACACACCTTGGCACAACCGCCCTGATAACAGAAATGAAACACAGACATCATGACATTTATATGAAACATGTTAAAGTCAACGCCCCACCAAAGAAATTGGGCACTGCTGTTGCTGTACCCCTTACTCCTCCCAAAGGTAACAAGAGGTGAGGCGGAAATCAAAGAGGAAGAAGAACAGAGAAACCGAGCAAGAGCCTGAAGGTTCGATGGCAAGCAAAACATCTGGCTCGTCATCACCTTCTTGCTCTACGGTTCGGCCACGGGAACATGTAACTACATCTTCTGGTGAACCATCTTGTTCATATTTCCCTCCCCTACCAGCTGACAACCATTTAGTAAATGTCAGGCTCTGGCAGTTCGTGTACACCCATTGCATACTGTGTGGTGCGCTGGTCACACATTTCAGTATGGTGGAAGATAATCGCAGAAAGGGCACAAAGCAGCATCTGAGGAGATTCCATCCCACATAATATATTATGCTGGTGGCAGGGAGGATTAATCATTATTATTAAACTGCAAGTTGTCACATGTCCTTAGAGGGGAGTGGGCAAGGGGCATAGTGGCAGCAGCAGTACTTGGTTTCTGGTGGGATGATTTCACATTGGGGACCTTAAGCGTTATGGTGTTACAATTGTGCCATGTGTTTGACGTGAGTGCAGATGTGCCCGTTGTTCCGAGTTCCTTCATTTATTTACCACACATACTGTCCACATTGCAGCTGCTGATGAGAGGCACAGTTCTGTCTTGCTCTTGAGGGAAAAGCCCAGCATTTTGGACGAGGGGCAGGTACAGAAGTATTATTGACCAACTTATTTTCTCCACATATACCTGAAGTGGTGGGGGCTAGATGTGGTGCAAATGGAACCATAATCATCCATCATCCATATCACTACTGTTGTTGATCCCATTCCCTTGAAGCTGCCTAATCATCCTACTGCTTAAACAAGCCAGAAGCAGCAGCAGTAAGAACAGCAGTCGCAAATGCTGTAATGACACCAGGGCATTTGCCACTGGCCACCATAATATGACCTGCTGGCACTAGGCCACTAGGGTATATTATTTATATATATAATATATATATATATGTTTATCTCAAGGCTTGTTCTTTTAAAAAAAAAACAGAGGCCTACAAAAAAAAACTATTTCTGTGGGCTTGTTTCTAACAAGCCTAAGTCCTACAAATCACTGATTTCTCGTGGCTTGTGACTCTAACAAGTGGAATTTCTCAGTGCTTGCGATGGTAACAAGCTGAAATGCTAGAAAATATCTGTTATTTCTCAGGGCTTGTGATGCTAACAAGCGAATTGATAAAAATTATCTGTGATTCCACGGGGCTTGTGATGCTAACAAGCCAAAGTCCTACAAATCAATGTTTCCTCAGGGCTTGGTCCTACAACCAATCAATGTTTGCTTAGGACTTGTGCCAAAGAATTATATGTGCTACAAATCAATGTTTCCTCAGGGTTAGTGCCTTGCACATGTTTAAGCCTACAAATCAGTGTTTCCTCTACCAAATACTTTATCCCTTCAAGTATCAGTCTGCCCCAGTCACAGCTTACTTCAGAGGGTCTCTGTCAAGTCACGTCCCAATTCCCTATTTTATTTTTAGTTTTTAGTTTTTTTATTACTGTCCCCCCAATATCAGTCAACAAGCCACCCACCCAAAAAAATTCCCTGTTCAACTGATTATTTCCCCAGACTCCACCCACCAACACAGGCACCCTCCTCAGACCCATTTTATACCATGTCTTATACTTTTTTTTAAATTGTATTTAGCTTTTATTTTTGTATTAACTGTCCCCCAATACCAATTAACAACCACCCAAAAAACGTTCCCTGTTCAACTGATTCTTTCCCCACACTCCACCAACACAGGCACCCTCATATCCCTTTTATATTATGCCTTTGAGAAATAAAATAACATTTCCTATGTGTTTTGTGTAAATTCAATGTTCCCATTGATTTCAATGGAATGAGCTAGGCAAAAAAAATAAAAAAACGGCAATTTCTGCTGGAAATTATTCACCAAGTGGGAATTGCCATTATTCATCAATCTTGGTTTGAGGTGAATATTTTAGTACATAGGAATTTCATGTTTTAGGCTTCTAGTGCCATTACAGAGGAAAGATTTACATTTATGTATACTGACTAAGCCCCACCCTAAAGAGTGGTCTAGTTTTGAAATGACAAGGAAGCTCCCTCTGCTTGTTTTTGGTAATGGGCAGCAATACATGAAAACTAATAACAATACATAAACTTACAATGCCTTACAGTCACAGTCTCAGTGCTATGCCTGGTAATAAATATTAACTAAATTTCCTAAGAAATAAATTGTGATCTGCATGCAGCATGCACCAAGAGGAGGACTATGTGTATGTTATGGTGTTCCATTCTTGTTTACTGATATATACTAACAAGGAGCAGAGAAAATTATGAGTATTGATTAGTTCATTTTCTTTGTGTTATTCGGTAATAGGCGGAATGTTCATGCCGTTATGAAGCAATCATTCATATCCCAAAGTTATTTACCATTGAATGTCCCACTATGATAGTCAATGGAAGCAAACAGCAATTTTAAACTCTGACAAAATACATATCTAACATCACCCTGCAATAATAAAAATGTTATTTTCCTAAAACAACCCTTTATAAACCAAATTTATCCTTTGAAACAGTATGTTATTCAGAATATTGAAATCCTTCAGTCAACATTTATTTAAGGTGCAATAGTAGGCATTTGCATCATGTAAATTTTTGTTACCCTTTATCCCTATGAACGCCACTCAATTATGTTGTATAGGTGGACCTACTTTGCCAAGCCTCTGCAATGTACTGAACTGGAAAATGTTTAAACCAAAAAGGGTACAAAAATGTTGGGGAAGCATTAGGAGTGGACCCTCCTGATGCCCCAATCTATTGATTGCCTATCAGATAAGAATAGATGATCAATACAAAGGACAGAAGGAAGACAATCACAACCTTCCTCCTTTCCTATTTGCTCAACCTGGAGTTTCCCCAAACTTCACAATTGAGTGATGCAGTGATGCTATGGATTCCCTGCTCCTCCTGCTTGGGACTTCAGGGAGTCCCAGCTTGATTAAGGGAGAGGAGAGGAAGAAAGAGGGGAGGAATGCAGCTAGTGCCTTCCTGCTACCAGTATTGAGTACTTACACAATGGTGTAAGATATCAATACCTGTGTAGTAGAGAGGTCCTGATGACTCCTCAATGGGGGTCTGAATAACATGTAAACATAAATAAAAGATTTAAATAAAGAACCCCCTGTGTGGTGCGTTATTGATTAGCAATACCTTGGACACCCCTGTGGCTTCTCCAGCCTGGTTCCAAAGCCCCCTGGAAGTCACTGATGCTCACATACACTAACATCCCCCCCAGCTTAGTTCCACAGTCCACTGGTAATCATATCCCCACATGCTGTCTAACCCACCACCAAGCCTGGTTCCACTATCCAGTGGTAGTCACAGATCCCCCTCTTACATTGTCTGATTCATCCAATTTGGTTCTATTGCCCACTAGTAGTTACAGATCCCCCACATACACTGTCTGACCACCAGCTGGGTCCAGTGCCCACTGGCAGCCACAGATACAAACATGCACTGTCTGACCCACCCCCAACATGGTTCCACTGCCCAATGGTAGTCACA
This sequence comes from Rhinophrynus dorsalis, assembly GCA_037306005.1. NCBI lineage: Eukaryota > Metazoa > Chordata > Amphibia > Anura > Rhinophrynidae > Rhinophrynus > Rhinophrynus dorsalis. The sequence goes on from CM074720.1 coordinate 293,256,314, forward strand.
GATAACACACATACATGGTCTGACCTCCAGACTGGCTCCAATATCCACTGGTAGCCACAGATCCCCACATTCATGCTCTATTGAGTGGTTCCACTGGCCAAAGGTAGTTAAAGACAACCACCAGCCTGGTTCCACTTCCCACTGATCAGATCCCTACATAGATATTTTGACAATCCAGCCTCATTCCACTAGTAGCCATAATATCACATATACGTTGACTGCTTCTTCAGCTTTGTTTCACTGCTAGCCACAATCCTGCTATTCACTATGCTATATCAACCCATACAAATCTGTAGCTATCTTTCTCAGGCTAGCACTAAGTACTGAATAGACAAGGAAATTCCACTGGCAATATGCTAATTTTTTTAGATCTGCCTTATCACCTTCTGGCATAGTTTCAACCTCTGGCACTGCACTTATAACCAGCTGCATAACCAGCTGTACTGAAAGCACACTCAGTCTACATGCTTTCTGGTGTGCAACTAATGGTTTCCATGGCAGTACTCATCCATGCTGGATTGGCCACACACACACACACACACGGTTTTGGTTGCCAGTATTCAGTGAAGCATTTGTTTAGGCCTAGAACATAACTATTCTGAAGTGTAACCATATCTGCCTGTTGTAGACTCGTCCTAGGAGCTATACAGTGTCTGTGTGTTTCAATTTCCCCCCCACACTCTGGGAGAAATTTCCAGAGAGATGCACCACCTCCATCACCTCCACCACCAAAATGATTTGGTTGCCTACCATGAGACACATTAATTGCTTTATGTGATGATGATAATGTGTGCAGTAAAAAAGATCTTGTTGATGTTGGTACAGATGCTGCTAGTGGTATAAATACAAATTCTTTGCCTACTTCTTTTTCATTATGGTTTCTATTAGCTGTTTTGGCCTCACGTTTCTCTCATTCTCTACAATGCATCCCTGCAGTCTATCTATAAGCATATGTGTATATTCTTTCACAGTATCAGATTAATTACAAAGATGCTTCTACTCATGTCCTGGCACAAATTCAGTGCCATCAACACTAGAATGCAACTCATCTCCTTTAGTGCTAGTTGTGGTAAACATTTGTTTTATGTCACATTCACAAACAGCCTCCTCAGGTGGAGAAGGACCATCATCGTTGTTTATTGAACATACTGCAGCAACCGTGGCTGCAGTTCGTTTTTGGACTACCACTTTACCAACATATCCCAGCACTGCTCCTACTCCTTTCTCCCTACCCCTTCCCCTAGTATGTTTCCTGAACATTACCAAAGTAGTGTGGATTTTAACAGTAACATACACCACAGAACAGATTTACTCTTTACAAAATACTGTATCATATACAGTAAATCTCTGTCTCTTCTAGTATCAGTCAGCCTCATTCAGAAATCATGTTTGGGTCCCTGTCTCTGTCAGCTATCAGTAACATATTTTAAATTTTATTTTATTTTTATTTTATTATCTGTCCCTATCACATCTATAATAAATAAACTCCTTGTGCATCTGTCCCTTCCACTCTTTGCCTGTAGCTAATCTAAAAAGGATTTCAGTTGCTGCTCTCTCTCTCTTTCAATCTCCTTTTAGTTCTAATCTTTTACAGTACAGATGATGATAGATCTTAAGTAATAAGCTGGCTGTTGTAGGAATCAGTGTCAGTTGTACTTGTTTGCCTCTTGGATGTCACTCTGTCACTGACGGAGACTCAGGAAGCCTAGGAAGAAACTTCTAATACCTGCCTGTTTCTTCTCATTCAAGCAAGATTTTAGGGTATTTTGGGTAAATCTCCTTTTTCTCTCATGACACTCACCTGCAGCCTGCAAGACTCTCCTAACAAAGAACAAATTGTCTGCCAAAAGACTCCCTAAACTAAGCTTCCTCTGCAGTATATTTGCCTATCTGTTAGGGACGAGGAACCAGACAGACACAAAAAATATAAAGTGCAAAAAACCTTTACTAAAATAACAAAAGAAAACAAAGCAAAATCGTGATTCAAAACCATAAACCAAAAGACAAGATGGGGTCAGGAACCAAGACAGGTACTCAGCCAAGCTGGGGTCAGGAATACGGAGATCAGCAATGTCAAGCCAGGAAGTCAGGAACCAGAAGGGACATCAGAGGAAGCCAGGTCATGCCCAGAAAATCAGGAAAGCAGTAGAACACTCTTGAAGTCAGAAGCAAACACAAGGACAAACTAGGAACTGAGCCAAGCTGCTTTAATACCCTGGGATGGTTGGCTGATAGCAGTCAGGTGAACAATCACAGAGAGGTCAGCTGATTCAGCCAGACTCAGAACAGGGAAGGCAGTAGCAATAGATAGCAGAGCACTAGATTAGGTCAGACAGCAGAATCGAGCAGCAGAGAAAGAGCAGCTCAGCCAAACCTTGACACTATCTTAACTACAATTAGGTCTGGAAATATTTGGACACTGCACAAGTTTTGTTATTTCAGCTGTTTACCAAAATAAATGCAAGTTACAGTTAAATAATGAATATGGGCTTAAAGTGCAGTGTTTCAGCTGTAATTTGAGGGTACTCACATCCAAATTGGAGGAAGGGTTTAGGAATTAGAGCTCTTTATTATGTAACCCCCTCTTTTTCAAGGTGCCAAAAGTAATTGGACAATTGACTCAAAAGCTTTTTCATGGACAGTTTTGGGTTATTCTTCATTATTTTCATATAGCTCTCAATGCAAGTGAAACAGGCCATCCTTAGGCTGCAAAAAAAAATCCATCAAAGAGATAGCAGGAACATTAGGAGTGGCCAAATCAACAGTTTGGTACATTCTGAGAAAAAAAAAAGAATGCACTGATGAGTTCTACAACATAAGAAGACCTGGACTTCCACAGAATACAACAGTGGTGGATATCTGTAGGATCCTTTCCATGATAAAGAAAAACCCCTTTCACAACATCCAGCCAAGTGAAGATCATTCTCCAGGAGGTAGGCATATCATTATCCAAATCTACCATAAAGAGAAGACTTCACAAGAGCAAATACAGAGGGTTCACCACAAGGTGCAAACCATTCATAAGCCTCAAGAACAGAAAGGCCAGGTTAGACTTTCCCAAAAAACATCTAAAAAAGCCAGCCCAGTTCTGGAACAGCATTCTTTGGACAGATGAAACTAAGATCAACCTGTACCAGAATGATGGGAAGAAAAAAGTATGGAGAAAGCTTGGAACGGCTCATGATCCAAAGCATACCACATCATCTGTTAAACAAGGTGGAGGCAGTGTGATGGCATGGGCATGCATGACTTCCAATTGCACTGGGTTACTAGTGTTTACTGGTGATGTGACGGAAGACAGAAGCAGCCAGATGCATTCTGTATTGTATAGGGATATATTGTATGCTCAGATTCAGCCAAATTCAATGAAGTTGATTGGATGATACTTCACTTCACAGCTGGACAATAACACAAAACATGCTGCGAGAGCAACCAAGGAGTTAATAAAGGCAAAAAAGTGGAATATTCTGCAAAGGCCGAGTCAACCCGGTCGAGCATGCATTGCACTTGCTGAAGGAAAAACATAAGGTAGAAAGGCCCGCAAACAAACAACTAATGACAGCTGCAGTAAAGGCATGGCAAAGCATCACAAAGGAGGAAACCCAGCGTTTGGTGATGTCCATGTATTTTAGACTTCAAGCAGTCATTGCCTGCAAAGGATTCTTGACAAAGTATTAAAAAGGAACATTTTATTTATGATTGTGTTAATTTGTCCAATTACATTTGAGCCCCTGAAATAAAGGGGCTGTGTATGAAAATGGTTGCAATTCTAAAACGTTTCATACAATATTTTTGTTCAACCCCTTGAATTAAGCTGTAGATTTCATAGAGTGAGGGGTTCCTGAGGGACTACTACTACTACTACTACAGGGGGATAGTAGAGCTTCTAACACTAAATAACAGTAACAAATTCTAGTGGTTTTGCCATAGGGAAGGAGGATTTAGCCGTTAGATCAACTACTTCTTCAGTCAGTGATAGTAACACCCCACCACAAACTAGTGGTCAATCTATAAATTCCTCTAAAGAAAAAAGTAAAAAGGAAACTTTCCAGACTTTAAAAAAACAACAAGAATATGAAAGTAGTGGTGGGGATGTAGTTGGAAGGAATGGGAGTATGCTGCTGATGCGATTACCTAATGACAGTGATGTTGATTTAGAATATGTCCCTCCATTATTCTTCTGTTCTGCATATACAGATTAGCTGAAAGGAAAAGTCTCAATCTCACCAGTGAAAATGAACAATATGCATGGTTATAAACAATTTGAGAGATCAACTGGAAAGTCTGACTCTGGACATGTAAATATGCCTAAAAATACACAATCGTCATCTTGTTTGTCATCGTTATCAGAATCACTGTTTCCAATTCCACCTAGTCACATGCCCTATTATTGACTAACAAACAACACAGGTTAGTATCCATAACAATAGCTATGAACGCTTCTGCTTCTCTTCTAAATGCATCTCCACTGACATCTCCTGCTAGTTCTGTTGCATCATTTAGTCTCTGTAGTTGTAGTATTAGTAGTAGGGGTAGCAGTTCCTCATGAACACTTCTTTCTAGGAAATCTACAGTATAGCGATACTACAAATATGATCACAAAAGATAACCATATTAGTATATGTTGTCTCTATAAAAAAAAAGACATATGAGCAGGGTGAAAGCAAGATTACATCTAGGCACATGCTTGCTGATATCCCATCTGAAACACAACCATAGGTCTGATTAGGAGACAACCTCCACAGTACATCAGAGGCTCAAAAACTAGCAGCAGTAGTAGTACTCTTAAAATTTCACTGGACTGAGGTGTATATACAAATAGTTTTGCAGCTCTCTGAGTGGGATTGCATTTTTCCTGACTAACAGTAACACACTGCTGTTATGCAAATGTAAAGCACAATGGAGAATGAATAAGTTAGTTTGTGGTGAAAAAATTAATCCCCACATGAGCTAGACCTGCCACTGAGTCCATCACCTCCATTGTCACCACAAGTAGTAGATATTTTGTTATGGCAAAAACTATGTAACGCAATTGCTTTATTTGTTTTGCCAACCCACACTTCTTCTTAGACATAAGTAAAAGCCTGCACAAAAATAATACAAAATTACACCTGTGGAACAGCAAACTTGTCAAAATGTTGGAGAAAAGAGAGGTTTCAAAGAATCAATGCCATGCACTGCATCCACTAGCATAGCCACGTTATTTTTTTTCAGGACAGCAGGTGGCTAGAGTTGTGGTCAAAGAGCTAAAAACATAACACTATAAGAAAGTTCACCTGACCATAGTGAACACTAGTTGACAGCATCATGCAGCAGTAGGTCATCACCAATGTTGCCTCTAGTAGTAAAGAACATCTGTAAGACAGCCCATATTATCAACTTGCCATTTTATGCATGCAGAGCTTTGAGAAATAGACCCACAAAGTTGTAGATGTGTTAAATAAACTGCACAGGTCATAGACAAATCGTCCCTACTCCACTCCTTGAAAGTTGGCTTTGTGTCTGCTAACAATAGCTGTCTTGAGAATAGCTGATATGGTGTATATACCTTGCATCATCCATGTCCACATCCTAAATCTAATTGTTACTTGATTCCTCTCAGAATCAGAGCCCTCAAGGAAATGCTAAATATAATCTGCAAAATTTGTACATATTTAGATGATCCTATAGTGTAAGCAATGGTTAGATGCACTACCTACCCCATCCCCAGCTTTAAAAGAAGGTCCCTACAAGATGGAATTCAATATTGCATGCCAGAGCAGAGCATTTTTATGAGTGAAAATACAGTACTTAACTCAAGGCTTTGGAGATGGCTTCTTTGTCAGCTAATGTATGACTTCTGTGAGCTGCTGAAATATTTATCCAAGCTTATGCTCCTTTATAAAAAATTTACCTTCATAAAAAGAGACTTAGCCAGAAGGCCTTTGAAAACATTTTTTACAGATGGTTTACAGGCCAAGTAAACTATTTAAAAATGTATACCAGTGACTTACATAGTGGTTAGCCTCTGCAAAAATTAAAAAATTAAATAATTAAAGGAAAAATATTTAACTAAATTGTTAGCATGGCATTATGACAAGGTAAGCCTTAAAAAATGTTAGAAAGGCCTACAGCAGCGGGAACCTGGAAAAACTGTTAGCAGGCCTACAGCAATGTAGGCCTTGAAAAACAATTACTAGCATGCTTATTGTAAGCATTAACAAATGTTAACAGGGCTACAGAAAGGCAAGCCTTGAAAAAAGTTGCTAACAGAATTATGGCACGTTTTAGAAATAAGTGTTATTATACCTATGTCAAATCAAACTACCACCTGGCTGGAACATTATGTTACCAGTGGTATTTTGTTTGTTAATCTAGTTCCTGCTGCTGATCCTTTGTTACATCAAATGTCACAGGATCAGGCTGCTGTAGCCACCATATTTTGAGTAACGGTGTTAGGTGTGGGCCGGGGATCATCATTCCCACAGCAGACTTAGAATAAGGCTGACCCAGCTATAACTCTATGATGCTATCTTCATGTGGAAAAACATTGTTCCCAGCTTCAAATTAAACACCAAGGACCCATGGAAATGTGATGGGGGTGGCATGATGATCTGCTGGTTGTGCTGTTGGTGTCTGAATCCCACTGCTGCTTATTCTACTGATGGAGGATTTCCCCTTATCAACAGTAGCAGCAGTCCTCATTTTCATTTGGACAGAGTGCTTCATCTTCCATCAAGCAACTGCAAGGACACAAACTACAACTGCAAACTATTAAAAAAATAGTTCTCCTTTATGTTTTATCACTCTCTAGATACTAAACTATACCTTGCAACATAGCAGAATGATTGGAGTTTTATAGTATTGGAGCTCGAATTCCATTGCCATAGAAAGCATAAACAAAAGGCAAAGTTCTCAAGAGAAATTCATTGGTGGTGGTATTTTGGTATGTTTCTCTGTGTGGGAATTTCTCTAGAAAAAGCAGCAAATTATGAATCTTTTTCACTTTTCTCCAGTCCCTAGTGGTTCCTACTTGGGTCAGCAATTCTTTAGAGGTTATGATGAGCATCACTATTTCCAACTCAGCTTGTGTGTAAGATCCTCCAGGGGACCCATAGGCAGCCTTGAAGACTTTGCTTACTGAAACTTTGCTGAGTTCCTGATGATAAGGTGATAGTCAGTTGTGTGCACCAGAAAAGCACCATAGTCCAGCATGTTATCTTTCACCACAGGCAACAAATCAAATGCAGCATCACTGTGTTGGTATCACAAATGGAAAAGGTGGCAAACATCTTTGTGGTCCACTAGATTGGTATTGTCACCCCCATCTGTTGCCAATGCACATCACTAGTCCTATGGCTTCATCAAGATAAAGACAAATTAATTCAGAAAGGAGTTTTTTATGCACGCGGTGACCCAAAATCCACTATATCACTCAAGTGGAAATCTGACCAATCATTGGATGTCTAGTAAGACATGTGTCTTCAGTGTGGTCAAAAACCAAGTTTACTGGTATCAATCTTGCAAATGAGCCAACAATTCACAGCTATGAATTTACAATGACCATGGATACAAGAAATACTACAGCTAATCCTAGCTTATGCAATGAGAAGCATAGTGTCACACATGCACATTCAAAAAAGTTCTGTTCGCAAATCAAACTTTCATAAGATTTAGTATTCTCAGAGTTTACCCTGTCATGTATGCCAATATATGTGCTGGTGTTTCCAGGTAGTGTTCTGTTTGTAAACAGAGATGGAAGAAATCTTTCCTTTTTTTTGGGGGGGGGTTTGCAGGATTTTTTGTAGATAAAACATAATTTTTCTCTTTTTCCCCAGAAAGTATCCATAGATAGAAAATCCATTATACAGTGTTTTCTGTCTTTTTGCTACCACCAATCAAATTCACAAGGGAACCTGAAAATTAGCACCCATGCTTTCTATGGCCACACACATTCCCCCTCCAATACTTCTTTTTTCTTGTTTTGTCTCTGAGACATCCACAAGACTACTATTATATCCACCTAATCCCTGTGTACTTTTAGGAGTGCTGATTCTGCTTCTAGTCATCACTGCTCTGATGTGCTGCATGTATGTCTCCATATATTGGAGGACAACCATTATCTGATCTCAATAGCCGTAGAGTATTATATACCAGTATTCTACATGATATTGGGCTGCAAGCAGTTGAGAGTTTTTTTAACACTAGGGGCACACAGTATGGTCCACATAATAAACTGGTTCTGGACTTGTATTGACCAGAAACTAGTTTGTATTCAACAATAAATATTACCATCAGCAACAGGATACACCAATGGGGAGCAGTTTGTGCCCCCAGCTACACTAACCTGTTTTAAGCTGGTGGGAGTCTCCTCTGATTTTCACAGAAGATATAGACAAGTACACGAGACATGTCAATTTGTGGATTTGTTATATCGATGACGTGCATCATATGGACTGGTACATTGGGACTCTTTGAAGAATTTGTGTCCATAATAAATAACAACACAATCAATCTAAAAGTGACAACAACTATAAGCCTAGAAAAAACGCTTTTCTTGATATTCTCATCTATAGAAATCCTCAGGGCGATAGTCAAACAACAGTATATCGTAAAGATACTGCTACAAATTCACTTCTGGAAGCATCCGGTTATCACCCATTCCATTGAAAAATTGTATCCTGGAGGGAAATATCTCAGAATTCGTAGATTATGTGGTATAATAGATGAATACAAGATTGAGGCTAAAAAATTACAAATGAGATTCCTGTCCGAAGGCTATAGTAAATAGATAGTGAGAAGAGCCTAAAAACGGGCCTTGGAATCTAATAGAGATGTCCTACTCAACCCTGTACCAACTACTGTTATACAACATAAAATCATATATTGTTGCAATGCTAGTACTCATTCATACTGTATATTTTTCCAACATATTTTGTAATAGGCATGCATAGTCATTTGTTTTGCATATGCATAATTAGGAAACATTTTAGGATGAAACATCTGAATATCAAAGAGAAGATTCACATTGCATGCAAAAACAAATACAAATAGATTTCAACTGAATTTTGTTCAGTAGTCTAAAACTAAATGCAGCTGTATGTATAAATGGGAAATTTCAAAGTGGCCAAATATACATTTTCTACATAAATTTCTCTTGTTAAATAACCATAGTAAAACCTGGAACTACATATTGTCTATTTTCACCACATATTTTCTATTTACTCATTAGTAAATAAATCCACTACAGCAGACATATTAAGCATGTGTCTATTGTGGCCCTAGTGTACTGCATAGGTTATGTAATCCTATATAATAATTCGCTAAGTTGTGTGTAACGCCGGACATGCGCAGTAGACACTGCTGCGCGTGCGGCAGTCATGCGCTGTACAGACTGCCTGCGCCGCGGCTGATACAGAGCTGGGCTCTCCGAAGGAGCGTCCAGCTCTGTATCAGCAGTGGCGCGGGCAGTCTTCCGTGCGTGACTGTCCCGCGACCAGCTGCCAGAGGCACTGTGGCCCGTGTAACGGGCTGTTCAACTAGTTTATATTATATAATACAAAGAAGCCCACAGAGTTGTTTCATTGTGTGAATATACCTGGGGAGAGAATCCTGATTCTATAAAAAAAAAAAAAAAACAGGAAATAGCAATCACTATAGACATATCAGCCTTCTTTTATAATGGTGGATGAGCTGGCAGTGCTGCCTGGCTGATATACACAGTAATAGTCCATCCAGGTTACTGTCCTCTTATGCATTTAGAAACATATTCAGTGTACTTTTCAGTTATGAGTAAGCTGTACTACTCTCCTACCTCCTCTACTTTAGGTCTTATGTTTGTACTGGTTGAAATTTATGTGTATGTAGATCCAAAGGATAACTCCGATATTGCAGGAGGTGGGGCAGGAAACACTGGAGTTAGCCATTATAGATATACTTATTCAAGTAATTTGCCTATTGCCAGCAAGAAATCACCCAAGGGTGGACTAACCCTTGGGACAATTGTAGCAGTTTAGGGCCACTGGTTCCTAAGCCAGCCTTCTTCCAGGAGCCCAAGACATACACCAATTGATAGTGTGGGGAGCCCCAGCTTTTGGCTGGCTGGCTTCGTCTCCATGTTGACACGTGAGGTGGTAGCAGATTCTTCTTCACAAGTTATAATAGGGCCCTGAAAGGGGTCTGATAATACCCTGGATCAAACAAATATTTGTGACTGTATGAGTGTGCTGTTGTGCTTGTGTTTGGTTGATTGTGATAGTGTATGTGTGTGTGCATTAGTGTGCTGATATGAATTGTTGTGTATGGGGATACATGAGTATATAAGTATGCTGGTGCATATGTGTGCATATGTGTGTGTGCTGGGAGGATCAGGGGAGAGAGATGGGAAGAGCAAGCAACAAGTGAAAGAAATAGGAGATAGGGAGAGAGATGGGAACAGGGATGAGAGGAATACACAGAGGACAGGGGAGTGAGAAAATGTAGGAGATGAATTCTAAAGGTAATATATTTTATGGCAATATATTTTTCCATTGAGTGCTTATTAGTTTAATCACGTTTACCATTTTACCAAGTATTGCACTGTGGTTTTCTAAATATTGATTTATCTTACCTTGAAAAATGTCATTGTTGCACCATCTTGAACTGCTCCATATTCTATTTTAGTCTGCTTGGCTAAGTCATCAGCAGAGTCAATAGGTGATTCCATTCTCTCCACTGTGAGAAATGCAGCTAAGTTTGCAGTATATGATGAAATGATGATAAGTGTAAAAAACCACCATATTCCTCCCACTATCCGTGTGGAAAGGGCTTTTGGCATAAGCTCAGAACCTAGCAGAAATGAAGGAATATATTGAAATAAAAACAAATGTTTCAGCAGAATTCAAGTGCTCAAATTTAAAGTGCATATTCATTAGCAGAAAATAAACTTTTAGGACAAAAAACAGCGACTAATCATGAATGAAAAAAAAATAATTTTAAAGTAACAGTCTATTTCACACTATAACATTTTTGTCCCACTGCACAGGTATTCATAGAGATAGGCAATGAGGACCTCCCTCTGCTGTCAAACTACAAGTTGAAGAGACTGGCCAGCAGGGAATGATGGAGGTTGCAACCTGGCAACATTTGAAGGGCTTTGTAATGCCCACCACTGCATATATCTGCACATACTGACCCTCCAGACTTGTCCCACTGTACTTGTAGCCACAGAACTACACTTACTGACCCACCAGCCTTTCCCCATTGCACTAGTATCCATAAAACTACACAATTATCTGGTAGCCATAAAACCACAGATGGTTACCCTCAGCCTTGTCCCATGGTAGCTATATAATTAATTATGCTCCTTCCCAGTCTTGTCCCACTGCACTGGTATCCATAAAACTACATCTAATGCCCAGTTTTCCTTGTCCATTGTATTGGTAATCATAGAACCACACATGCTGAGTTTAAATTGAGATAATTTATAGGGATTTAACTACTAGAATATCTGCAGAAAAAGTAGAACATTATGGATTTTCTGCAAAAATCACTGCATTAAAATAATGAGACTTTTTCCCCATCCCTAATTCATATATTTATTAAATAAGAAAAACCTGGTCCCTCTAGTTTTAGACTATGGCCTCTTGTCCAAACATTTTTACTCCTTTGAAATGTACTTCTCTCCTGTGCTTTGTTGAATCCCTTCATATATTTGAACGTTTCTGTGACATCCCCTCTCTCATTTCTCTCCTACAAGCTGTACATGTTCAGATCCTTTAGTCTATCCTGATATTTCTTTTCCTGTAAACCAGTCACCAATTTAGTAGCCCTTCTCTGAATTTGCTCTAGAGTATCTATATCCTTCTGGAGATGGGGTCTCCAGTACTGTGCACAATACTCTGGGTGAGGTCTAACTACAGATCTGTAGAGTAGCATGACCACTTCCCTTTTTCTGCTACTAATGCCCCTAGCTATACAACCCAGCACCCTGCTTGCATACGCCACCACTTTATTACATTGCCTGCCTACCTTTAAAGGGATAGTAATACTTTGTTTTATCTTTATTTTATTTTGTAGGCATTAAAAAACATGAAGAATGATATAGGTCTTATCTCTCAAACCTTTATGGTTTAAGAGATATTCACAAGGTAGACTGCAGAGAGGGACAATCTTCAATTAAGATAAGGGAAAAAGCTGAAAAACTTGTCAAGGGGGGAAGGGCTTTCATTGTTTCATATAAAGAAGATTGTCCCCTGCTGTTATCTGTCTGGTCTTACAACCAGATTCACATCTGAGACGAGATGGCTTACACTAGGAAAAAGGGGCGGGAGAGGGAAACTTTGCTTGTGAATATCTCTTAAACCATAAAGGTTTAAGAGATAAGACTTATATATTTCTTCATGTTTTTTAATGCCTACAAAATAAAATAAAGTTAAAACGAAGTATTACTATCCCTTTAAGTCATTAGAAAAGCCCATACTCCGAAATCCCTTTCCTCTGTTGTCTCTGGCAGCACAATAAATAAAATAAAGATACTTGACTGTTACAAAGCAGGGGATGGCTATAAAACAATTTCTAAATGTTTCCTGCTTGCAATTTTCACTGTTTGACTGTTCAAAATGTCATTATAAAATGGAAGTTATGGGGAACTGCTGAAGTCAAGACAAGAGCTGGAACACCAAGAAAAATCTCTGATCATAGACTGGTCAGGAATACAAAGCAAAACTACCACATAAATGAAAAGGAAATGTAGGTTGCAAGAGACAAGTGGTGCATCAGTCCACCGTGCAGCATTGAATGCACAAACATGATCTGCATGGAAGAGTCATGAGAAGGAAACCTCACCTACAAACTAATCACAAAAGTCAGTGTCTGAAGTATGCAACACAATACTTAGATAGATAAGCCAGTGGTGTTTTGGATCTAAGGGCTGTGGTTAGATTTCAAGATGATTTCTTTGGCTACAATGACCAAAGGTACTTTTGGAGGAACAAAAGGTAAATCATTTGAAGAAAAGTACACCTTATCAACTTTGGCATTTTTAGTATGCCTTTGTTCAACCACATTTCCCTTTAGTTCCTTTAGTGCAACCACACACATTGTGTACTGTTTGTAAGATAAGCAGTGCTTTCCTTTGATGTCATATTTATAGTTATAACTGATAATTTATTTCAATAATAATATAAAAAGTGAAAAGATTTGAAAAAAATCCATACTTTTTATAGGTTTTCCTGTGATGATTTGTGTTTTAATAGTGCTTTTTTTAACAGGGACTGGATAAAAAGTATAAATGTTCATTTACATCTCCCTCATGTCCCTATTTAGGTGTTATATCCTTCTGAGACACAAATTCCTATATCTATCCTACCCTGCTGTTATTTTTTTAAGGATACCAGACTGTGAGATGTATGTGTGTATATAAGTGTATCACATTTCTCCAAAGCAATAAAACACATTTTTTTGTTTAACCTAAAATTTATGTTAAGTGCTTTCTCACACCACCTAAAACAAAAGTGTCCTATGTTTGGTCATTTGAATAACTGGAAGACAAGTTCTCTGCTTCTCTCTGCCTCATAATCATAGTGAGGAGAAAAAAGTCAGAATGGTGACAAGGGAAGGGTATACTTACATTGCCTTTGTTATGTGCTTGCATTTGCACATGTGATCACTGTATTATTATACTGTATAGCAGAAATCACATATAAGGAGCTACTGGGGAACGGTTGGTACTTACTGCTCTGATCCTAGAGCAGTCAGTTACAGCCTCCCTGCCATGATCAAAGCTCCCCTGAGATAAGCTGTGTTCATTAACCTGTGCCAAGGCTATCATTCATTCTCAAAGTATATATTCCTGTCATGGTTCTAGCATGTCACCCCCTGTCAACAGGTAAGCATAGGAGTGGATCTGTTAAGATTTGGGGTTGTGTGGTAGCCAGTGGTACAGGAAATATTTTGAGGGTAGGGGGAATAATGGATTCTACTAATTATCAACAAATCCTGCAAGCTAATGTCACATAGTGACAACATTGAAGCTGAAAAGGGGGTTGACATTAAAGAAGATAATGAGCCAAAACATACCATAATATCAAATGTGAACTACTTCAAGAAATGAAAGATTAAGGTTTTTGAATGACCTTCACAGTCCTTAGAACTGAATATTATTGAAAATCTGTGGGTAAGTGTCAAACATGCTGTGCATGCAAGACAATCTGAGAGTAATACTATAAGCATTCTGCAAGAAAAAGTGTGAAAAATTCATAAAGCAAAAATAGAAAGAATGTTACCTGGCTACCTGAAATGTTTGGAGGCTGTGATTTCTGAAAAATGAGGTGTTGCTAACTACTGAGTGATGGGGTGCCCACACATTTTTCATTTTCAAAATCAATAAAACATGCAATTTGTCCTGGAATGTCCAAATATTTGCATATAACAAAGTTAATGCTGTTATCTAAACTGCTAAAATGTCTACTGTATTTATTTATTTCAGGGTGTTTCTAGAATTGTATGTTTATCCATGTTTGATGTTTTCATAAAGCTGAGTATATCCCTAATCCAAAATTTGATTTCTAGAGGTGTGTGTGTACTTCTCCAGATCTTTCCATGTACTTAAAATATCAGTTCTATTTTGGTTATAATGGTTCAGATTACATTATTTGTTAGGATGGCCCAAAGAATTGATGTGGCTTGTTTTAGCAAACTCCCCCACTTATAGTTTAAAGAGTGTGAGAAATTGTATCAGCTAGGTGGTATACAATAAATGTCATATAATATGGATGGCTGTAACAACTGTTCATTGATATTCTCAAGCACAATCCTCAAGTATCTTTTTAAGGCTTTCTCTGCATGAGCACAGGTGCATGATATGTGGATGATTTGTTCCAATTAGTTTAGTAAGATATGCAGAGAAATATCGGTATTCAATACAAGCATATTTTTTTAATTAAATTGACAAGCAAAGTTTTGTACAGCATGTCATAGACAAGGCCTGAAGAGCAGAAAATACTGCTAATAGTCAGACATTATCAGTAGTGACCATTTATTTTGTGTCAAAGGTAGAAATAAACTTGAGCATATTCAATTTAGTTAATGAAAGGCTCAAATACACTTAGAATGTTTAACAGTCCTCCAACTTTTGTTTTTCAAGAAAGTAAGACTTGTATATGAAATAAAGGAGCAATGCCCTGTTTTTATGTGTAAGCTACACCAGAATGTGTTATACAGGAGTGGATATGATTTGACATAATCAACAAATATTTTAGTCTAATATTGGCATGATTTAGAGGAAGGAAAATCATGTTGTTTTTTGATATGTGCTTTAGTGCCCCTTGAGAACACACTATGATTGCGTTTGCTCACAAACATTTCCCGCATCTAAAACACCTTATCTCATTAGTATATTCAAATACATAGGCAGTAAAGCTGCAAATATGGATAGGCCGAAAGTCGTGTTTTCTTTTTGTGGGAATTTTTGTTTATTAAAAAAAAATCTACTTTTCCTGAAAAATCCTCATAATTAAGAATCCATGACAACGTTTTCTTTTTTTTACCACAACTAATGAAATTATATGGCAATTTTGCATCTACTTTTTATGGCTGACATTATTCCCACTACAATACTGCTGAGTGCCAGGTTGAGTCCTATAGCAACATAAACTGTTAGCAGGTTGAGGCCTACAGCACTGTAAACCTTGAAAAGTTTGTTAGTCTGCTGAGATTTATGGCAAAATAATCTTTGAAAAATGATTAACAAGCTGAAGCCTGCAGGAAAGAAAGAAAGAGAATCTTGAAAAAAGTGCTAGTAAGGTAAGTCTTAAAAAAATGCTAACAGGCTGAGGTGATGGCATGTTAAACATTTATATTTTCCTTGGTGGTGGTGGTGGGGATCTAACAATTGAATATAAGAAGTGGCCGATGGTGGGTCACTGATCATACTCATTACAAAACAATGTATAAAAATAATTGACCTTCCCTGCAATGTACAAAGTACATACTACAAGGTGAATAATCTGCAGATATGCCCATATACCCTGCAGCTTATTAGTCTTCACTGTGAACAGGGTTTTAAATGTTGGATTTTGGGGCACTAGTGATTGCTAGTTGGGAACACACAATGAACACAAAAAGGAAATAGATGATGCTACTAATGGAGAGGAGCAGGGTAAGTCCTTCTACCCCCCCAGACTGAAATGTACAGAAACTGTCCGAAAAGCAAATTGGGCACTAATATTAACATGAAAAAATAAGCCAGAAATGCCAATTAAAATGTATTTTAAAAAGCAAATATATTATACAACTTCAATAAAAATGGATTTACAAGAAACCAGTTTATCAAATATATATAGATGTGTTAACACATATGAATGCTCTTACCACATAAAGATATAACCACATTTATGTTTGTACCATTGCAAAACCGCAGTGGAAAAAACACCATTAATACCCTGTTACTACAATTACCTCATTGAGACCGTCACTCCCATGTGCAAAGGAGTTAGTCAATCAGTTCCTATAGGTATAACTGATATAATTAGCTGTGTAAGAAATTATTGATTATAACAAATAGCTACATGTGGGGAAACAATGAAAAACTATATTAAAATACTATATCACCAAAATATGACAATGACAATACTAGATTCTCCATATATAATAATTACGTTACATATTCACCCTGAATTACATGCTCTCCAACATATAATGTTGACACTCAAATACAGGTGATAAATTGCTAGTCCCTCTATGTTAGGATTACATATTCCATCACCACATACCGGCTTGTATCCAGATTCAGTGAATATGGTGTAGAACATAATTATGGTAGCTAAAAACATGCATATGATAAAATAAGTGCACAGTAATAAACTGGTAATTTAAAAATAGGCACTGTGATGTTGCAAAATAATATATATTCACATGTCCCATCCACTGCAGATGGAACTATATATATATATATATATATATATATATATATATATATATATTAAAAAGCTATGAAAGAAACACATGTGGTTTAATTCTAAGTATAGGTGTCAATCGTAACCAAAGGAAACACAAAACTCCATCACCGTCCTCATGTTTTTAAGACACTAATTTGTTCCTGTTCAACAGATGTATATATCACTGTAAATATGTAAGTTAAAACAACCTTTAGGCACCCACTTCTTAGCGATGCATTAGAACAGTATCTCTGTGAATTATATTCTCACTTAGAAGTCGCATCCTCACTAAGATCTCCACCATTACACTAGACATTCCATAGAGGTAAACAATAGTAGTGTTCCTGTGCAGCAAGTATATACATCACAGAGTAATGTACAAAGTGATATTACCTTTGTGAACCACTGATTGATAATACGTTCAAATAATACCTCCTTGAATTCTCTTTTCACTTGGAAGTCGACGTCCTCACCTGGCTCTCTGCCATTGCACGTGACTTTTCACAAAGGTGAGTAGTAGTGGTGCCTATAAGGATCATAAAATCTTTGTATCTTGTAGCTTGCTTATCTTCAATTCTTGTTTGCACAAGCCAGATGGAATAACAATGATGTGTGCATAATGGATTGTTTCTTTCAAGTGGTAACTTCCAACGCATTTCTAAGTGTTGCTTATTATCTCACTTCTTATTCAGGGAATACATGGATCATCACATTACTCCTCTCCTTTTATCACAGGAAGTGTTCACTTCTCTTCCAATCAAACATCCTTGGAAAAGTCTGCTATTTAGATACTACCTATTACCTATTAAGTTATATTAAAGGGGCAACTCTAAATGACCCAGTAAGAATATTCCTTAAAGGGATAGTAACACTTCGTTTTAACTTTATTTTATTTTGTAGGCATTAAAAAAACATGAAGAATGATTTAAGTCTTATCTCTCAAACCTTTATGGTTTAAGAGATATTCACAAGCAAAGTTTCCCCCTCCCTCCCCTTTTACTGATGTCACACTCTTCAGCCTGAGCAGAAGGGAGCTGCCCAGGTAGACTGCAGAGAGGGACAATCTTCAATTAAGATAACAGAAAAACCTGAAAAGCTTGTCAAGGGGGGCAGGGATTTCATTGTTTTCAAAGGAATAAGAGTGTCCCCTTCTGTTATCTGTCCAGTCCATGGACTGCATTCCACATCTGAGAAGAGATTGTTTACAATAGGTAAAAGGGGCGGGAGGGGGAAACTTTGCTTGTGAATATCTCATAAACCATAAAGGTTTGAGAGATAAGACTTATATCATTCTTCATGTTTTTTTAATGCCTACAAAATAAAATAAAGTTAAAACGAAGTGTTACTATCCCTTTAAATCAAGCAACTCAAGCAAATAGAAAAAACATGAAAACTGCAATTTATTTGGAAATTTTTTTGCATGTTTTGATTTTGTGAAGAAAACTTTCCCCCATCCCTAACAGTAAGACAAGTGGGATGATTTACATTTTTTAACATGCTTGTGTTGGATATGTTTACTTAGCACAGATGTGTCCCTGCCTCATTTACCTATCCTAAATAGCAAGAAAAACATGTTGTGCATAAGCTTATCAACTCTGCCCAATGAACACATTTACCTCAATAGCAATCTACAAATAAAATGAAGTCTACTATAATTTATTCGAGGAAATACAAATAAACAAAGTTTAAAAAAAAAAAAACAGAGGCATCCCCATTACAGCCACCACATATGTAAGACCCAGGTGATAAGC
Organism: Rhinophrynus dorsalis; assembly: GCA_037306005.1. Lineage (NCBI taxonomy): Eukaryota > Metazoa > Chordata > Amphibia > Anura > Rhinophrynidae > Rhinophrynus > Rhinophrynus dorsalis. The sequence continues at coordinate 293,274,960 of CM074720.1, forward strand.
ATGCAGAAAGAAAGAAAAGGATAGTGATTATGAACACTCCAAAGCAGAGTGCAGACCAGACTAACCTAGGCTGATGTCTTTGAAACATCACTGGTAAAAAAAAAAAAAAAAAAAAAAGATAAAATCCAAAAACATTATTGGAAAACCATTATAAATATATCACATCAGAGGGGTAATACACAACTCTACTACATCTTACTTATTTCACACCAGATGGGTCTTAATTATAGGTCTGTGATTAATCACCAGATGTAGTGGAATTTGTGTATTGCTCCTCCAATTTGATTTATTTTAATGATTTTCTAATAAAGTTTTTGGATTATAGCTTTTCACCATTAATGTGTCTCCTGAGTGCTAAGTTTTAACTATTCCTGATAAATGGAGAGGTGGATCATCTCTCTCTGGCACTGGACTTTATGGACTTTCGAATACTGGTGAGCACTGCATATTATCTCTCTTGTCCATGCTGAGTTATGTATAGTTTGTTTTTTGGGGGTTTAGAGCTAGTCACTGGTTCCTCATGAGCACCCTTTCTTTTCTGTATTTAACCTATGCTGATGCCAAACATCTGAATACTAGAAATTGTTGAGGATATCATCATCATTATCATCATTCATTATGGTGACAGCTGTGGTTGGAAGCATTTGTAAACATATGTAATAAGGTTCTCATTTTTTATGAGTGGACATTTGGTTTATATTTATCTTCTATAATGCATGGAAATATAAAAATGCAGCATTGCCCCAGGGTGTAGTTGCACTGTGGTGCAACACAGACATTCCCTTATTGTTGTCCCCCCCCCCCTTTTTACATAAAGACGTTAAGAAAAATATAAATTAAATGTATATTTATGGAACTAGCTACGCACAATATGTTTTATTATTTTGATTATGAAAGCTTTGAACAACTATACTTATATACTTGTAACGTTTATTACACTCTTGACAAATTATATATATTTTAGGGGTGCCCTGAAAATTACAAATTGAATGTTAAGTGTGCAATGAGGAAAAAAAAAGAGAATAGTTACCACTGCTCTTAGGTGAGCAAACATAAGTAATGCTGCACTAAAAGAGTTTTAAAACACTATAGATGTAGGGCTTCATTGGAATAATAGAGTCTTTATTCAACTGTTGCCAGCTTAAATTATTATTTAATTATTTCAGTGCTGACTTGCTCACCTGGGCTTACCTTACAGAGAACAATGACGTACGTATTCTATTCATTTCTATAGTAAATTGGATAAGATTTTTCACAGTGTTCAGAGGGCATTGGTTGTTTAGTAAGTGACCCTTTCTCATTCCACCAAGGTCCAGACACTGGTTAAAATAATTTCTGTAAACTCTTTACTGTAACTGCTTCATTGGAAATTCTATACCTTGTAGAGATGATAATCACTGACAAAAATTAATTTGCAATATGCGTGTGTGTATAGGGGTGGGAATTACTTTTTGCCTTGAAATTAAAATATGTGAAAAATGACACTTCTCTCCTTCTGTAGAATTCTAGTAAGAACAGTTTTTCCTCATTGTTGCTTTTTTTTCACTGCATTGAAATCAATGATAATATATTTATCTGCCACATGGAGTGTTTACATTATTTGTTCCACCATGCTAAAGTATTAAAGGGGCATTAGTTTACCACATTTTGTCAGTGTGAGCTTGGAGAAGAGAGAAAAAGCATCTTATTTATTCATGCAGTCTAGGGTAGGCATACTGACAAAGAGAGGGAGTTGGAGATGCTTTATAAGAGTCTTGTGATAGCCACTGCCAGTTGTTCTCTGGATGTGAATGTTAAAGGAGCATTAAAATAATAGAAAACCCTTTTTGACACCTAATTGGTAGTCAGGCAAGTAGATGATTCTTCTTACCTAAGCTGGATGGCTGAGACTGAGACTCTACTGATACTAAATGACACACACACTACATACTCAGGTATAAATGTACCATACACTCAAGAAACGACAGACAGGTACAAATTCAACTTACGGTATTATATATACTGTGGTGCAGTGGTGCAGCACACCTGCTTTGTGTTGAATCCTTGCAAGCTTCTTATTCTGTAGTTAGCAGGTGTATCCTGTACTGTACTGTAAAATTAACACTGGGATAGAAAACGTCAAACATTTTGACACTAGCTCTGGTGTAGAGACAATCAGGCAAAAAGGTGGAGCTGGGGTTGTTCAGAGATGTAGGGAGTGTGGGTTTGATTTCTAGACAGTGACACTGCCAGTGGTAGATATAGTCAAATAAATCCAACTGACTGAGCTGAGACTGAGAGTGACAGTGACAGATAGAGGCATACATTGCGCATTATTTTGATAGAGCAAAAACATCACTGCATATGCTGACAACTCTGTTATGTATTTTACAGTAAAAATCAACACTTCTATCATTATGTCCACCAAATGTGCTGGGGCAGGGGTAAAAGGGAAAGAGTAGCAGGGGTGCATGAATGTGTTGGTGGCCGTAAAGTCATACTATAAAAAATGGACCTCTATGCTTGCTGCAGCTTGTGTAATAAATGATGACGATGATGACCATCATCCTCCTACTGAGGAGGCTACTTATAAAAGTGACATGAAAAGTTCCACCACTAGTAAAAGTACCAAATATTTTAACAACACTAAAGATGACAGGTCACATTTTCACATTGTTTCCATGAAAGAGGTGGATTTAGCAGTGAGGCAGTGACAGTAACAGCCAGCCTCAAGCTACAGGGCAATACTCTATTAATTCCTTTAAGGGAAAAAATAAAAATAAACTTTTTTTCTGACTTTAAAAAACCTAATTAAAAAGAAAGCATTGGAGAGGAATATGATGATCCTGCTGATACTGCTAATTGTGACCAAATTATTGATGATGACGATTACTATTTAGCATATGTCCCATCACTGGCCTCTTCTTCTTCTGATACAAATGAAGTAGAGAGTGATAGTGATGAGACATATGCTAAATAGTAATCGTCATCATCATTATTGTCATCTCATAAAATTATCTCAAAGGAAAATATTCAGTCTTCCACTAATGAAAAGAAGCAATATGCCTTTTGAAGGCTGGAAAGTCTGACTCTGGAATAATAATGCACAAGCATCTCAGTCATCATCAGCATCGCTTCCAAGAACACTTTTGCTTAACCTCTTAAGGACAGGGAAAATCTGAGGTCGTTTTCCCTTAAGGACCGGAGCAATTCTGACCTTTTTGACTATGTCTTTGTTCAACAGTGTTTTCCCTCTTAGGCTTTTATTCCACCCCCATATATTATATACTGTTTTTTTAAGCACAGATAGGGCTTTCATTTGATACCCTATTTATATGGATAACCCACCATTCACTTTATTAAAATTAAAAAAAAGGTAAAAAAATTGTAAAAAAAAACCATTTTTGATTCTTCTCTTGGGATCAATTGGCCACAAACGGTTACATTTTTATGGAGACTGCATGAAAAGTATGACCAGTCAGTCATATCTACAAAATGCGCAGTTTAAAGTTTCCACTGTCCCCCCTGGGTGAAAATCCCCATGTCCCTTTTTCCCACCCTATTTTGACACTTTTTTATCCCTGGCATTTGGTGGTGTATGTAAGTGTATTACATGGCTCCACAACAATCACACTTGCAATATTGTTTAATTATATGTTTTTTTTTAAATAACATTTTTTTTGTAAAAAAAAAAGTGTGTTGTGTTTTTTTTTGTGTTTTTTTAAAGTATATAATTGCAGGTCAAAAATTTACCTGCATTTAGCCAGCCTCCTGCACCAGCAATGAAGGGGTTAATACCCCGAGCTGCTGTATTTTTTTTAACCACTAGGTGTCTCCCGTCTACTTCTGTCTCCCTTACTTTGATAGCAAGGGAGACAGAGGCAGACGAGACAGAAACAGACAGCATGCTTTGCATGCTGCCTGTGTCTGTCACTATGCCGGTACATATGTCGCTGCTACGGCGATCACATGAACTGGCACAAGCAGGAAGGGCTGAGACTGAACGCCCCAGTCTCAGAGCGCTCAGTCTCAGCCTGGAATTAATGATAGCAGCATGCACGGAGGCACGCTGCTATCATTTAAGCCACGACGGTCCTGCACCGTCATGGGTCGTTAAGGGTATGACAACCCATGATGGTGCAGGACCATAATGGGTCCTTAAGGGGTTAAAAGGGAACAAACTATAAAAAACTGCATTTTTGCATTCTGTGGTAATTCTCCTCTTATTTCATCTGTGCACATACTGAGATCCAACTAACTGTATCCTATTGCACTGGTGGCCATAGAACCACACATACTGACCCCCCCCAGACTTGTCCCATTGTACTGGTAGCCATAGAAACCTACATACTGACCTCAGTTTAGAGCTATTCTAGCCATGGAACTACATATACTGACATCCCACACATACATATACATACTGCCCCCCCCTACCCCAGACATAATCAAAAAGTAGTAAAGTTTTCCCTGGAAATTTCTTAGGTTTAGCAAAAAGGCAGACATTTTATGGGGTTTATATGGGCAGAAATTTCCACAGGAAAAAGCAGGGATGTGTGCTTGTTCTAAAAAAATTCCAGCAGGAAAAAATGGGACTTCATCCATCCCTACTTCCATCTCCAAGAACAATCCTGTCACACTCACTATTATTGACTAAGCAGCAACACAGCTCAGTATCTACAACCCTAGCTAGGAGTGTTTCTGCTGCTCAAAGTGCAGTGCCACTGAAACTTAACTATTACAACATTTAACCCCTATAGTATTAGTAGTTAGTAGTTCAGTCTATGAAATATCCATTATAGAAATACTTCACTCACAATGCTATTTGCTGTATCTTTAAAAACCTATGAGAATGATAAAGCAGGATCACATCTAGTCACATCCTCACAAAGATCCCACTTGAGGCATCACCACATGACTGGTTGGGAGACACACCAGCAGTATGTCAGAAGTTAAACAAGCAGCAGTAGAACATAACAGTAGTTTTGTAGATATCTCAGAAAGTGTGACTACTAGCTCCAGTGCCACTAGTCATGTTTTAAAACAATTAACTTACACAGGTCTTCTTCTATGTACTGCCAGCCCATACTTGCTGACTTCTTAAAAAGAAGTAAAATAAAGCACCAGACTAACTCAAAATTACACCTGTGAGATTCATATTTGCCAAAATGTTATCAACTGACATGCTCTACTATTTTTGTTGAAAACAGAGGGTTTAAAGAACTGATATGTCATTGTCTTGTATCCCATGTCTGTTATTTTATTGACTGGAAAGTCTGACAAACATACCTGAAAATTAACAGGCATCTCAGTCATCATTATCAGTATCACTGCTTCTGTAATTTTTTTAAGGATAACTGTTTCAGATTTGTACAAACAGGTAGTTAATGCTGTGGGCAAAGGATTGCAATATTCATACTGCAGTGATGGTTGACAAGCTACAAATAAGGTGAGAGATCCACTAAGGTGTTATAAAGAGGTGATAAAGTAGAGATGACATCCAGTGATATCACAATTCCTAGGTTAATCTATGAAGCCTATGCACTAAAATTTCCCATGTGGGAGATATCTTAGTACATAGACTCCATGGAATAACATAAGACATTGGAGAACTGATATCACTGGAGAAGTCATCTCCACTGAGAGGGTAGTAGATAAGTGGAATAGCCTACCAGCAGAAGTGGTATAAGTTAATACAGTGACAGAATTTAAGCATGCATGGGATAGGCATAAGGCTGTCCTTAACTTAAGAAAAGACCAAGGACCAAAAAAGGTTTGAGGTTTTTACTGTAGGAAGACTAGATGGGCCAAAATGGTTCTTATCTGCCAACAAATTATATGTTTCCATGTTTCTCCATTATCACCTCTTTATCACATTTTAGTGCATAACCCCCCAGGTGTTGTTGGTGTTGTTGATGTACTACTTGTCTGTCCCCAGCCTTAGACTGCTAACACATTTTCACTGCTTATGTTGAAATAGGCCTCAGCCCGCTAAAGATTTTTTCAGGGCTTATGGTGCTGTAGGAATCAGGCTGCAAATGTTTTTTAAAGGCTTATGTTGTTATAGGACATAGCCTGCTAGCATTGTGTTCCTGCAAACATCAGCCTTGTAACTGACATATTTAAGATTTATGTTATAGAGCCTAATCTGCTAACTTCTTTCAACTTTACATTTTTCCACTTTAGCACTCAACAGCAATAGTACTTCAGTGGGAATCCTCACTTCCATAGAAAACATAGGCAGAAATTGTCAAAGTTCACATGGGAATTTCATTGGTGGCAGCAAAAAGGTGGAAATTCCATGTATTTTCTATGCTTGAGAATTTATGCAGAAAAAGTGGTAAATTGTTTTGCCCCTAAATTTCTGACAAACAAATTTAGACTGTCTCTCATTTCTCTATATATGGGTGTGTGTGTGTGTGTATGTTCATACATGTATGTCCACATGTGTATTTGTAAGTAGTAAGACCAATTAAAACTAATATCTATGGTGGACACAATAAATATACATATTTTTTTTATCATATAAAATATTTCTCAAAAGTGCCATCACTGGTAGAGGCCTTGTGGGTTGTAATACACACAGGGGGCACACATAATGAAAAGATATTAGTGGATATTTGCTACAAGCCACCTAATATTGGGGAGTTGGAGGAAGCCCAACTTTTTCTGCAAATGTAAAATGCTTCTAGGTCAGCAAAGGTGATTATAATGGGAGATTTCAACTATCCTGAAATTGACTGGAGCAATATGACTTCCAGGCCAACAAAGGGAAATATTTTTCTAAGTATGATAAATGATAATTTTATGTCCCAAATAGTAGAGAAGCCAACTAGAAAAGAGGCCTTGCTTGACCTAGTGCTCTCAAACAATTCTGATATGATAAACAATGTACAAGTAAGGGAACATTTGGGCAGCAGTGACCACAATATTGTATCCTTTGAAGTTTGTTATGAGAAACCCAATAGTAAGGGTTTAACCAAAACATTCAATTTCAAAAAGGCTAATTTTACAAAGTAAAAATAATTATTAAAGGATATCCAGTGGGATGTAATTTTCAAAGATAAAAATGCACAAGAATCATGGAATGTATTTAAAATGTTCTTAGGCAAATATATACGTCAATATATACCACTGGGGAATAAGCACAAAAGGAGAAAAGCAAAACCAATATGGCTTAATAATGTGGTTAGCAGGGAAATGAAAAATAAAAAGCAGACTTTTAAAGTGTTTAAGTCAAACGGGTCAGATGCATCATTTAAAAAAACATAAAGAATGTAATAAATAAATATAAACAAGCAATTAAGCTAGTTAAAATAGAACATGAGAGAAATATTACAAATGAGAGCAAGAAAAAACCCTAAACAATTCTACAAGTATATTAATAACAAAAAAGTTAAGGTTGATATTGGTCCTCTTAGGACTGAGACAGGTGAATTGATTAGTGGGGGTAAAGCTATGGTTGACACCCTAAATACATTCTTTGCTTCAGTATGTACAAAGGAGGCAGCAGTAACAGGCTGTAGGCAAATGGACAGAACCACAAAATTTCCTCCATTATCTACATGGCTTACTGGTGACAAGGTCCAAAAGAGACTGGAAAGGGTTATAGTGAATAAAGCATCTGGACCGGAAGGTATACACCCAAGGGTACTTAAGGAACTTAGTTCAGTAATAGCAAAACCATTATACTTAATATTTATTGATTCACTTTCATCAGGCATAGTGCCCTGTGATTGGAGGAAAGCTGATGTAATTCCATTGTTTAAAAAGGGAGCAAGATCCAAACCAGGAAATCATAGACCTGTGAGCTTGATTTCCATAGTGGATAAGATACTAGAAGGTTTATTAACTGACAGTATTCAGAACTATGTGAAGATGAACAATATCAGCATGGTTTCATGAAGTATAGATCATGTCAGACTAATTTACTTGCATTTTATTAAAGGGTAAGTAGTAATTTGGACAGGGGAATTGCTGTTGATGTAGTATACTTGGATTTTGCAAAAGCCTTTGATACAGTGCCTCACAACAGGTTACTGCATAAATTAAAAGGCTTCGGTTTGGGTGGTGTTATCTGTACATGGATTGAGAACTGGTTAAATGATAGATGGCAGGGAGTTGTAAATGGAACTTTTTCAAATTGGTCTAAGTTTATAAGTGGGGTGCTGCAGGGTTCAGTCCTGGGGCCAATGCTCTTTAATTTGTTTATTAATTATCTGGAAGTTGGAATTGAAAGTAGCATCTCAATCTTTGCAGATGACACTAAGCTATGTAAGGAAATACATACCGAGCTGGATGTTTTTTCTCTGCAGAAGGATTTAGATAAACTAAGTGAATGGGCAGAAAAGTGGCAGATGTCATTTAATGTAGATAAATGTAAGGTTATGTATCTGGGCTGTAGAAACAAATTTGCAACAACTTGGGGAATCCTCATTAGAGAAAGATTTAGGAGTACTGATAGACGATAGACTTTTCAACAATGTGCAGAGTCACTCAGCTAGTCACTCAAATAGGATACTAGCCTGCATAAAAAGAGGTGTAGAAGCAAGATATGCTAATATTATCCTACCTCTGTATAAATCCTTGGTTAGGTCTCATCTAGAATATGGAGTACAATTTTGGGCGCCTGTTCTTAAAAAAGATGTTACTGAACTGGAAAAGGTGCAGAAACATGCAACAAAACTGGTAAAGGGATTGGAGGAACTGAGTTATAAAGAGAGACTAGTCAAACTGGGTTTCTTTACATTAGAGAAGAGATGTCTAAGGGGTGATATGACTGCTCTTTACAAATGCATTCAAGGTCAATACAAAGAACTATCTAATTAATTATTTACGCAAAGAGCTGAGCTAAGAACAAGAGGTCATACATTAAGACTAGAGAAAAGGCGCTTTCGACTAAAACAAAGACAGGGATTCTTTACAATAAGAGCGGCAAGGCTATGGAATTTGCCTTGGGATGTTGTACTTGCAGATAATGCAACTGCATTCAAAAATGCAATGGATGCCTATCTAGCACAGAACAATATTGACAATTATGACAGATGGCTTCAAAGCAGATAGGATATTGATCCGAGGAACTATTTGACTACCAATTGGAGTCAGGAAGGAATATATTTCCCCACACACACACACTTGGGGCTTCATTGGAAAGGGCTAAAGGGGGCTTTTTTGCCTTCTTCTGGATCAACAGGGGTGTTTTTGGCATGGGCTGGACTTGACGGATGCATGTCTTTTTTCAGCCTAATCTAATATGTTACTATGTCACTGGGATTACTAAAATATTGTTCAGACAGGCATAAGACCAAATGGATGTTAGTGTACACACTGGCAATCTATATATATTTATGTACCTCTTTATCGGTCTATTTATTATTTTTGTTATTATTATTCTTATTTGGGTGTGCTTTTCTTTTTCTGTGTATTTATTTGTCATGACCAAAGTTACACATGCGGTCACTATCACTGACATTTACTGGGTGAAGCTGGTAATCAAAAGAAGAATGTGGAGATTTGTAGAAATTCTAGAATATATGTTGGATAGGGACACGGTTGAAGGAGTTATTTAGATGATATATGGTGTTTATGATTTTTGGGGGATAGTGATTTGTGAATTTTGGTTAAAACTGATTTGCTTTTTTAAAACAAGGATTGTACTGTTTTAGGCATTTTCAAATATGGTTTGTGTGAAGTATTTTTATACTAGATAATTATATTCATTTAGGAATAGGTTTAGAGCTAATATTTTACGTTTAGGATAGTATGGAAAAGATTAGCATATTAGGATTAAGAAATGTCTCTACTGAAATTTAATAGAGTGTCCATAGAGACATTGTAGGCATCAGTAGGCTCATGATTGGAGATGCATTAGTAACAGTCTGATCAATAGCTCAGGGATGTTCGCATTACCAGCAGATAACTTCTTTGTTATTAATAAAAAAAACTGTGATTTCTTAAGAGATGATGGGTGCAGTGTTTTCACAGCCTTCCCTTTCATTGTTATGCTCTTGCTAGTGTTGTCTATGTAGACCTCATTTCAGTGTTACAAGCTTTCTCTCTAAAAACAGTACCTCCATAAAATGGAAGTCAGTAAAATGCTGCATCCACCTGCTCTAAATGCAATATTGCTCTGTACTACATTTTGAATGAGGCATCTCACTGGCAGTGGAATAAGCCTTGTCTTGCTCAACAGGAAAACATCAGGATATATAGATTTTCTGTAACTTTACATCAAGGTTCTCTAAGATTTGTTTAGACACTTCACTACTATATTGCAGTTTCTTCACAAAAAACACAAATTTACATGCTTTCCTAAATGATGCATCATAATGAAGCAGTTCAATTTTGATTAGAAAAAACATATACATTGAATGATTTTACCAACAGAGTAAAACATGGGCACTATTACTGCTGTTTGGTGATACCCTGAAACTTTTTTTTAATAAAACTGTTAGCAACAGTACCAACAATAGTCTAGAAGACTACTTTTAATCTTCTGTATGTGAGCTCTAAGGGCTTAAATTAAAATTCTCTGTAGAAAGTGATAACAGCAGTGCCACCTAGTAGTCACAAAAGGTAAATGCTATTTAGTTTTAGGTTTTGCTGTTATACATTTTGAAATAAGCATTTCATATGGCCTTTGGAAGTCTCATTATTTTACTTACCAGGAAAAGTCCTAGAATGCAGATCTTTCATATTGAAAAATTACTGTTCATTTAACTCCTTAATGAGTGCCCAATCCATGAATTTTGTTTCCACTAATGGATTCCAAGGTCACCAAGCATCATGCAGCCATGCAGCAAACCTGGAAATCCATGACATGCCAAGACCATCATCGGTCCTTAAATGATGGACCGCCGTGACGGTCTTGGCACATTTTAAGTTCTTAAGGGGCTAAGGGGTTGTTTATTACGATATTATATTAGCATCACAAGGATTGGTCTAAATTATCAGAAAATGACAAAACCAACTTAACATTGTGGTATGTTCATCTCAACAATAAATGTCACTATACTAGTAATGACATTGACTCGTGTCATGTAAGGACTGTAATTCATAGAGTTAAAATATTTGAAATCAGTCTATTAATCATAATTTTACATAATTTGGATAAAATGTATCCATTCATCACTCTTTAAAGATTCTCCCACCACAGGCTTAGTGCCACAAGATTGACGTAGAGCCAATATAGTGCCTCTATTTAAGAAGGGAACTAAAAGAGAACCTGGGTATTAAAGACCTGTGAGTTTGAACTCTGTAGTGGGAAAACTGCTAGAAGGGATACTAAGGGATTATATACCACCAAAAATAAGATTATTAGCAGCAATCAACATGGATTCATGAGGAATAGATCATGCTAAACTAATCTTTTTAGCTTCTATGAGGAAGTAAGTAGCAACCTAGATAGTGGTAAGGCAGTTAAAGTAGTATATCTAGATTTTGCAAAGACATTTGATACAGTGCCACACATAATGCTGGGATACAAAATAAGGAAATTGGGGCTAGGGGATAACCTTTGCAATTGGATATAAAACTGGTTGAATGATTGGGAACAATGTGTGGTTGTAAATGGACAATTTTCCAATACAGTTAAAGTTGAGAGTGGAGTACCTCAGGGGTTAGTACTTGGTCCACTGCTTTTTAACATGTTTTTAAATGACCTCGAAATAGATATAGAAAGCAATATATAAATATTTGAAGATGACACTAAATTATGCAGGGTAATTAATTCAGAACATGATATGTGTTCTTTACAGAGGGATTTACATAAAATGGCAGATTGGGAAAACTAATGGAACATGAAGTTTAATGTGGGAAGTGTTAAGTCATGCATTTGGGAAGAAAAAATCCCAGTGCTACTTATGAACTTAATGGAATCATTTTAGGGGACTTGCTGGACTTGTGTCTTTTTCAACCTAATTTACTATGTTACTATGTATTACTAGAGATGGGTAAAGTTTTCACCATAGAAGCAACACATACAAAAAAATGTTACTTCTTGCCTTCTAGCAGTAGTAGCAAACAGGGCAGTTTTAAGAACTCTTGTGTCCCCTGGTGAGAATATGAAATGAGGTATCCAAATATAGGTTAACATTTACTATATTTTAATTTTTTTTCTTGACTTGCTTTTCTTTTATTCATAGTTGCAAAAAAGCAGCCATGTTTATGTGTTATATCACCAGAACAGTCTCACTTCTAATGGATCTATGCACAGCATTATCCTGGTTCCTTTCTGTAAAACTTGGGTTGGAATGTTGACAGTCCAAGGTGGTGCCTCCTGAAACAAGAGGTTCCTGGTGAGTGCCATGCATACCCTCTCATTAAAATAACTTTGCCCCTGAAAAGTGTTAATTTTTGTCATTTTGTCTATGTGTTAAAAATAATGTCAAAAATAGTCTAAAAAATAATGATGTAATTTCCTTTAATGTGAATACTTTCCCTGAGTATTCACACTGTGCCACCTCACCAGTATAAAAGGCTGTGTCAGTTTTCTGAATTTCAGTCTGTGCTTGGGAGAGACAAAGAAAGCTGCTAAAATGTTGATACTAGATATTATAGAGGCAGATAGGCAGGGGGGAGCTGGAGTTGCTTGATTTAATGGGTACTGGTGGTAGCCAGTTGTTCTCTGGACAGGTGGGTAGTGTAGGCATGATTTGTAGACATTGACAGAGATAGTTTAAAAATACTTTGGTAGTTAACAGACAGACAGGCAATCCTTCCTGAGCTGAGAGTGATAGTGACAGTTATTAGAGACAGAGGCTTACATTGTTCATTATTTTCAGACAGACAACAAACAACCAATCCATATTCAAAAATGAAAGGCAGCAAACACACTACTATCTATATCCATCTAATGTGGTTATGAGAACTCCCTCCTAGAGATGCCTATACCTAACACACCCTGATGCCTATATCTAATAGCCCCACTAGCACTCCTGTGCACAGGCAAAGAGTTTACACTGTCTAGTGTCCCTGAGTTTGTTTCTAGTTTCCAGTGTTTGACCTTGGAATGCTCCAGACTTTGTTTGTTTTTCATGTGTCCTGATCCCTGCTACTTCCTGACCAAAATGTTGCCTGCTGATTTGGATCCTGCACTTTTGGCTTCCTGTGAGCCTTTCTTGGTTGTTGGTGATTTTGAAGATTCGATACCTTTTCATTGTTGCATTTGTTCCTGCCTGTGCCACTGGATTAACTGTTGGCTCTATTGATAAGCAACTGTGAACATCCTGGTCAATGTCCTGGCTATTCAGTTTTGCTGTCAACAAATTTAACAATGGCTTGTAGCTGCAGCATAGTCACACTTGCCATCAACATTGCTATCAATCTATGTACCTCAGTCCTGCTATTTAGAAGCTTTCAGCAGCAGCATTGTATGTTTGTCCTTTCTGAAAACCTGTGACTCCTCAACATCAGCAGTCCAGCACCCCTATTAACATGTAAGTACCTAGATTTCCCCCTCTTCCTCATGTGTACACCTCCTGTCTTGTCCAGAATGAGAGTGGTAAGGGTAGGTAAAAAGGAATATGAAGAGTAGCGCTGGATTTGGTGGTAGAAAAAAAAACCTGAATAAGTCCAAGATTGCTGCAGCTTGTCTGGTAAATTTTAAGGATCCTGTAGCAGTGATGATGTAATAAGTATCAGTCCCTTAGGAACCCCTCAATCTATGAAATCAACAGGATTAAGACCCTTTATTCACAATCCAAAAGATAAACGTTGCTATCTGTCATCTCTGTAAAAATCATGTGAGCAGTAGGAAAGCAGTATCACATTTAGTAGGCACATCCTCATTAAGATCCAACGAAAATATCCAAGCCTATACTGTCATTCTAATAGTCCAATCCAAAAAAAAAATAATAATGTCCCAAAAATATATCTAGAATACTGAAACAAAAATCCAATAAATTGATGATGAAGTGATAGAGGTAAATAAAAAGAATGAATAATCTGATGTGATCAATAATTAAATAAAGTGTCAACAAAAAAGTCTAGACCATATCCAGTGAAGGTGAATGGAAGATCCAAAATAAGTATAATGATGAATGAAGTGATTAATTAGATGATGAATGAAATGATGGAATAGCATCAAAACAAAAGACAATTGTATAAATGAATATGACAATAAGATGAAGAATTGATTGATGTATGAAGTAATGATGATGAAATAATAAATTGATTGATGCATGAAATGATGAAATATTACCAATACGGTCAGTCTGTTGATAGATATGAATGTATGGTGTACAGTTAATTCATCCTCTTTATAGATTGTATAGACATTTCTGTATATTGATATCTGAATAACACAATTACTCTGTAAATGGATGTTACAGAAAAAGTTGGCCCAAAATATTTCCTCATGACAGGACTTGGCACAATATCTCCATATTTGGGCTATAACGTGTAAATTGAAGCCGGAGACTTTTTGTAATTGGTAAGGAGCTATAGGAACACCTCTTACCTTATTATCTTCACTCCCAACACTTCATTCCATTTTTTCTTCATCCATCCTTATCCTCTGGGTTTCATATGTGTCTACTGTCCCTGTGCATTTCAAAAAGCACTGCTTTGATCCTTCCGGAGCAAGATTAATTTTTTCATCTGGTTCATTAGATTTTTAAAGGGTATAATTAACCCTGTTAAAAAATTGCTGATTGTTTTTCGTATACAAAGTAACAAACGAAAAGGAAGAAGAAGACAGTGCAACACCACCCTCTATGTGTAGTAGTCATAGTACCTTTAAAAAAACAACCAGCTTCCCCCCTTAGTTCAACTCAAATTTATTACAGACTTCTCCTGCCTCTCAGTGTATTTGGCTGCACTGGATTTTACACGTCAAAAAAGACATTTGACAGAGTTAGGTGGCAGTATTTGGAGGAGCTAATCAGGTATCTGGGCTTAGGCCCTAGGGTTTTTCAGGCATACTGAGCTTGTACTCGGGTCCATCTGCACAAGTCAAACTGAATGGCTTCCTGTTGGATCCTTTCCCTATATTGAATGGGACGTGTCAGGGCTGCCCTTTGTCCCCCATCATCTTTATTCTAACTTTGGAGACACTCTTGAGCTTTGTAAGATCGAGGGACACAGTTTCTGGTCTTCAGATTGGCACTTCCTCTGCTAAGATTGCTAGCTTTGTTGATGACGTACTGTCCTTCATCTCCTTTCTAGCTACATCCCTCCCATCTTTATTAGTGGTCCTGGAGGAGTATAGCCGGGTCAGTCAATTCAAGATTAACCTACAAAAATCTGAAATACTTAATGTGTCCATCCCAGCAGAGACACAAGCAGTTCTACAGGCAGCATTCCCTTTCCACTGGACTCTCTATCTTGTATCTGGGAGTTTTGCTCTCATTTCAATTGTCCCCCTTAACTTTCAGGCCCTCTAAGGAAAAACTGCAGTTGGAATTCACCACCTGAAATAGGCTATTCATTTACTGGTTCAGCAGTGTTAACCTGATCAAAATGGTGACCTTCCCACAAATTCCTTACTTCTTTAATTAAGTTCCTATGATGAGTTCTCATGCATATCTTACCAAACTTCAATCTTTACTGAATAGCTTCACTTGGGCCTTTAAAAAACCCTGCCTCGTGACTTCCCAACTGTATTTGCCTCCAACACAGGGGGCCTGGGAATATCCAACATTACAAACCTGTATCAAGCCTCTTCTCTTGCATTCCTGTTGGGCTGTTCTGGACCCATCTTGAAGGAGTGGGTTCTAGCTTTGCAACAACATTACCCTGCACTTACTCCCTATAACCGAATTAAACCTAACATTGCTAGGCTGTCAAACTTCCATTATCCAGTACTCTGTGGAGCCCTTGCTGCCTTGTTTACTATTCTGAGACAATACCCCTGTGCTCCCTTCCCCTCTCCACTTATGTCAATCTACTGTCACCCTGTTTTCACTCTAGGTCACCTACATAGTGCCTTCTCCCTTTGGGAATCTCTCCGATTTCATCCTATTAGAATATTGCTCCCCCTTTGGTGATGCTGCCACTTGCCACCCTTATCCAAGAATTTGCACTCCTGCCCTCACATTTTTCGGCAATATTGCCAAGTTTCCCTCTTCTGCCGAGTAACTTCAACAGGAGACGTAACTGGGAGAGACTTGACATACTTCGAGTAGGAGCTGCAGAAGGGCTTCCTCAGGACACAAAATGTCTCCAAATTTTAAAGGCTTTTCATTGCTTCCCTCCCTTGATGCTAAACCCTACTTCATTAGGCAGTGGGAGGTCTCTCCTCTCCTGCACTCTTGATCTGACAAGCAGAGAGGCAAACTTTAAATTTCTAATTAGGTGGTATTATACCCCACAAAGACTAGCTAAAGCCTTTTCCTCCTTCTCCCCTGTGTCCTGGAGATGTTGAACATGTGTAGGTTCTATGCTCCACCTGTGGTGGGATTGTGTCATATTACAAACATCCTGGACTGCTGTAGATACGGAAGTAGGTAATCTCCTGCAAATCACAATGATTATGTCTCCGACTCTTTTCCTACTCCAGGTCTGGCCTTCTAACATTAGGATCCCCCTTTATCACAACTCCCTTTTCTGCACCCTCGCTAACTCAGCAAGACAACTTATCCCTCTGCATTGGAAAATAAATTTTCCACCCAAGAAAGAGGAATGGAATACTAGACTTCAGATGAGGATTCAGTTAGAGAGAACACATTTTGAGGTGATGGGAGGGTGGACACGATTTCACAGAATTTGGGGTGTCTGGTTTGTGCCGCAGGTGTCCTAGGAGACTGAGAGATTGATGCAGTGAACACTGACAACAGCACTGCTAAGCTACAGTACACATTATTGGAAGCCAATGTGGTACTCTTGGATCTGGGTTCTTTCCTCCCATAGCACCTGTCCCTGGTTTTGATACTCCAGTAAAACCCATGGTTTCCTGTTTTTGTGGTCCAACATGGACCTTTTGGTCAGTTTAACTAGTACACCATGTGGTTCACTGGGGTCAGCAGTCATAGGTCTTTTTGGGTTCCACCCCAGGCTTCAGTTTGAATGGAGGCCTATGAAGATCTCTCTTGCACAAACCTGACTATTGTCCCCCTTACTCTGGGGGAGTAGCCAGCTATCTGAGCAGACTTGTCAGTTCCTCTTCTCTTTTTCCACTCTCTCTCTATATTCTCCTTCTTACATTCCTTTGTCTCCTTTCTTGACTTCCTATCCTCTTCACTCCCTCTTCTTCGTGAGCTTATTAGAAGGAGGTTCTATTACTTTTCAACTATGGCACTTTCTCTATGTGCATAGTAGAGCAAATATTGTACTAAGTTGTCCCTGCAACTGTGGACTTTAACATGCACTTATCTTCGGTAGGATTGTTTTAATGCCTGTATTTTCTTACCTGATGTGTGTGATTTATGTAATGATTGGTGCCTTTAACAAGCAAAGGCTAATTTTGTACTTCTGCCACTAGTTGTCTTATATAGCTGAGTTGTTCTGTGTATGTTTCTTATTCATTTCAATACATTTTGAAAACTCAAAAAAAAAATTGAATTAATTAGATAAAAGAATAATCTTGCCCCAAAGAAGGAAGCAGTGCTTTTTGAAACGTGTAGGAACCATGGACACATATGCAGTCCAGAGGATAAGGACAGGTGTAGACACCAATGAGAAAATGAAATGAAGTGTCAGGAGAGAATATAATGAGGAAGAGTAGTTCAGATAGCTCCTTACCATTTACAATAAGTATCCAGTTTCAATATACGTTATTGCCCAGACATGGGTGTATGGTGCCAAGTCCTGTTGTGAGGAAATATATTAGGCAAACATTATCTGTAACATCCAAGTAATTGTGTTATTCAGATATTATAAAGAAATGTCTATACAAGCTATAAAGAGGAAGAATTAATTGTACACCATGAATTCATTTCTATCAATAGACTGACAGTATCATTACTATTTCATCGTTTCATGCATCAATCAACTTATTATTTCATTATCATTACTTCATTATATCAATCAATTCATAATCTTATTGTCATATTCATTTATACATTTGACTGGTTATTTTGAAACTATTTTATAATTTCATTCGTAATGTAATTAATAACTTTATACCTCATCATACTTATTTGGGATCTTCCATTCTTCTTCACTGGATATGGTATAGACTTTTTTGTTGTGACATAATTATGTCAGACCACTATTTTATTTGTTGATACTTTATTTAACTATTGATCACATCGGACTATGCATTAATTTTATTTACCACTATCACTTCATCATCAACTTATTGTTTTTTTGTTTCAGGATTCTATATATATTTTTTGGACATTATTATTTTCTTTATTGGTTGAACTATTAGAAATTACAGTATAGGTTTGGATATTCATGTGGAAATCATTTAGATATAACATTGCATTTAAACATTTTTATAAACAGATAATACTGATACAATTTATATCATTTTTGAGTAGGTCTAATGGTTTCCATCAATGTCATTTAGTGGTGGATTTTAGATTTTTCATGTTGGGCATACATTTACCGTACATAATTGCATTGTGTTGACCATATTGTCACTCTGGTGGTTGTGTTCTTCACTCTACTGGTGCGTGGTGTGGAGAACTGCATATGCACATTTTTCTGTAGAATGCATATTGCACATCGTAGCATTACAATACCTAATGTGAGTAAGATATATATATATATATACCTATGTGTTTACAGCAGTGTATTGATGTTATGTATAATTTTATTCCTCTGACATTGCTACACACCGCTTTGTTGTTTTGTAGTTTTACTAAGGACCTATGTTTTAGGTACGGAGATAGCATATAGTTGTAATATATTTACAGTGGCTGGTTTATTTTGATGTTTTTATATTTTGTGGGGACCCCTAATACTTGTAATCTTTATCCACTGGCTATATATATGGCTGCCAAGTACTGTCAGTGGAAAATGGTAGCAATTTACTAGGTTATACCATTGGGGTCCCTTCAAAATTTCATACTGAGATTACAGTTTTTATTTATTTATTTATTTTAAAAAAGCTTTATTGAGGAAAAAATTTGAAAAACATCATACTAAATTGAAACAATGCAAATGACGTAGTGAACTTAGCTTAAGGGAAAGATGGGGTACATCATAAATATAAAATGCATACAGATAGTTTAGATATATAAAAAGATGTAGGAATGGTCATGTCCCTGGTGAATCCAGGGCAGACATTAATAGTCTGCTTCAAGAACAGGGATAGTCATGCGTCCCAGTAAAGAATGGAAGGTGAGTATATCTAATTCTGTTATGGTTCTGAACAATGTTATGGAAGAAAGCTAAATGTGATATGCTGTCGAGATCAGTAGCTTGAGGTAGTAGCAGAAGATTGGATTGGAAACAGAGAGGGAAGGGATGTAGGAGAGGTAGGGTGAGGGGGAGTGTAGTGAGAAAAGAGGATAGTACCAAAGGAGAAGAGAAAAACAAAAAGAAAGTAAGCGAGAGTAAGCATTAACTTGAGTGGTAACTTTCTGGATCCCTGGAGATGTCAAGAACCAAGCACAGTTGACTGAGGATACTGAGCACTGTTTATGTATTGAGTAGTTCAATGACCCGAGTATAGTTGAAATTAACAACAGTGTCCGTCCAGGAAAGGAGACACCTGAATGGGTGTTAGGAACAGAAGGATTTACTAAAAATTTTAAGAGTCTGCGGGAGGAGGGGGAGTGAGTGTTGCGAGCTATCAATACACACCATAGTTTAGTAAAGGCTGGGTTGGAGTTTGAAGCATAGGCATGGCACCTCTCCATTAATATCAGGGAGTCTACTTTCTGTAACCATGAATGGATAGGTGGTGTCAAAGTCTGTTTCTGTTTCCACATTGAAGGAATTATTGATTTAGCCTTGTTTGGGAGGGGAAAGAGAAGTTTGGCAGGACACAGAAGTGGGGTTTCAGAGATATGATTTGTGGCTGAGGATAAGACAAGAAGCGGGACAAGGGGTAAGTTAAGGCCCAAAGTAGAATTTAAGTGAAATCGTACAGTGTCCCAGAATGGGGTGATTAGTGGGCAGGACCACCAGATGAGAAAGAGGGAGCCAATGTCCTTGTTGCATCTCCAGCACAGGGGGGAAGAGTTTGGTACATTTTTAATGTTTGAAGAGAAGTGACATACCATCTTGTTATTACTGTAATTAATTTCCCTTATCCTGGTAGAGCGTGCAAAGTGGTTGTTGTTCCTAAAGAGTCCTAGATGAGTTATTGAAAGTAATACCTAGGCCCTTTTCCCAGAGGTCCAAGAAGCAGGGTTTGAAAGACTTGGAGAAGAGATCGCTAATTCAAATTTCGAGAGCTCTCTTTCCAGGGTATCGTATTTAGTAAACTGAGACAACCAGTTCCTTGCCTGGAGGTAGGAACTCCACGATATTTTGTGCCATTCCAGCCTTGTCTGGAGTTTGGCCCTGGATATCAGTGTTGGCATAGTCCTCAAGGACTGAAGTGTATCCATATTCATTTGCTTTCCTTTGTAAAACGTTGAGGGGAGAAGACCTTCCATGGTTTTATTATTTTAACCCTTTGAGTGCCAGGGGGTTGCACAATACATTGCAAAGCAATGCATTGCGTACCCCTCTGGCACTCAAAGGGTTAATAAGATAAATGTTTCTAGTACAGATACCTGGTGTCATTTGTCAACTGTCCTATATCATTCAGAAATTAGTATTACATAGATTAATTATTTACTTATTTAGTGCTTCACACTATAGGTTTGTTTTTGGTATAATTTTTGTTTTCATGCAATTGGGGAATTCTTTGTGGAATAGCTATAGGATTTACACTGTATTGGGGCTCATAGAGAGTTTTTTGTATAGATTATGAAAAAAACGTTAACCTTTTGGTTGATTCTTTAACATGTTAGAGACTAGGGATGAGCAAAAGTTTTCACCTCAAAAAAGAAATAGGCAGAAAATAGCACTTTCCAGTGAAAAGTGATGTTTACCTGGTTTTTTTCATTTAGCTTATTTCCTTGAAATCAATGGAAAGACAGAATTTCTCCCCACCACATGGCAATTTTCTCTTCTTTTCCTTCAGGCATATAAAAGGGTGTCAGGCTCTCACAGCATGTGAGAGGAGAAAGAAGCAACATTTTGAAGTAGAAAAGATAGGCAAATAAAGTAGAGTTGAAGTTTAGATTAAGGAGTCTTTTTGGTAGGATATTTGTTCTCTGTATTAGGGGTGTCCAGTGGCACACTGGGGGAGAAGAATTTTGGTGTGACTGACAGTTAAGACACAAGAAGATGTGATCCAAACTCCTTCCTGATCTGGTTGATATATCTCTGTGCTGGTGGAGTCTGGGTGTGTGAGAAGGAGGTTGACCCCAAATTTCCCAAGAATCTGTTTAACTGATTTGATTTGAAAGACACAGCTGTGGTCCAAGTTTCTTGTTAATCTTGTTATTTTTTCTGTGCTGGGGAAGACTGGGGAAAGAAGTTTTTGATTTGTTTTTTTAGTTCTAATTGGACAGTGATAAGATAGGGAGGACAATGCGGTTTTAAAAATAATAATAATAATAATAATAATAATAAATAAATAATAATAATAAAAAATATTAAGTGCCAGACAGCTGACTGGATCCTTGACTTGAGCTGGGTGACTGAGGCAAACCTGACAGACAGCAGACAAGATTAAGTATTTTGCTGAGGACCAAAGCAAAACATAACACTCTGTTCTCAGTTCTGTTGTATACTTTAAAGTAAAACCTCTCACAGTAGTTGAGTAATGTCCAGCAAGTGCACAAGGGGCAGGGAGAGGGGGAAAGGAGGAGTAGTGCAGGGACAGGAGAGTAAAGCGGTAGTTTAAAAATTGACTGCAGCCATGGGTGCTGCAGCATGTGCAATAAATGATGATGATCCCTCTCCTCCTGAAAAGGATGCAGTTTGTCAAGGTCCCACCAAAAGTTTCACAAGCACCAGTGGCAGTACTATAAAAAGAAGAGCACTGAAGACAACAACGAGTCACATTCTACTGTTGATAATGTCATAATGGAGGAAGGTATAGCAGCTGATCCAACTGCTGCATCTTACAATGAGACAAGCAAGCACCAAAACACCTGTCCTGAAAGTAGTAATGAACTTTGTGAAAGTAAAAGTAAAGAGACATTGTTTAACACCACTAGAACCTTAGAAGAATATAAGGGTATTAGGCAAGAAGCAGCGGGAGATTCTGAGAATGATCTAATGATGACTAGTGATGATGACGATGATGATGGTGCTGCAGATCTAGAATATATCCCTCTAGCATCCTTCACTTTTTTCAAATACAGATGAAGTTGAGAGTGAGAGAGATGATGACATGACCAGAAAGTTAGCTGAAAGGCAAAGGCTCAGTTTTCCACCACTGAAAAGGAGAACTGTAAATCTGTTTGATAAAACCGTTGGAAACTCTGACTCTGTACAAGCAAGGGTGCCTAAAAAATACACAGTAATCATGTCAGTCATCATCAGCATCATCACCACTCCCAATTCCAAGCCCCCACTCAACCACCCACAAGCACACTTGTGTTGAGTAACCAGCAGCAGCAGCAACAACACAGGTTATTAGCATCCACAAACTGAGCTATGATGAGTCCCTCTGTTGCTGGAAGTGCTGCACCTTAGACACCTAGTAGTAGCAGTAGAACTGCATCAGTATCTAGCCCCAGTAGTAGTAGTAGCCCCTCAGGAACCCAACAGTCCATGAAGTCCACAGTATGGAGATACTCCACTCATGATCCAAAAGCTAAGCATGTTGCTATCTGTTGTCTGTGCAAAAGAACTTGAGCAGGAGGAAAGCAGGCTCACACCTAGGCACCTCCTCCATGAGATCCCACCTGAATCACAACCACAGGTCCGACTGGGAGACACACTGAAACACTTTCAACAGTTCCTAGCTTCCACAACTAACAGCAACAGCAGAAACACTCCAAAATCTCTCCAAGGCTCTGGGGGCAGATAAGAGAAGTAGTGATGTTATTGATATGTAGTTAGTTCATGCCAAATAACACCTATGACTCCTGCTGCAGATGAGTGTAATGACTCAGAGTCTGCTGTAGGAGATGAATAGCGTCACAGAGTGCCTACACATACCGCCACCACCCCTACCACCTCCACAAGGGATGGCATTAAAGCAATAAAGTTACACAGAAGTCAAAACCTGCACAAACATACTGAAAAAGTACACCTAGTAATAGTACTCTTGTCAAAATGTTGGAGGTTGACATGCTACACATTCCAGAGGCTTTGAAGAACTGATGTCATGTGTTGCAGGTTGCTAGAATATAACAAGCTGCAGTTATTTTTCAAGGATGGTTATGCCAATGTTAAATAAGCAGGAAGTTAGGGTTGTGGGCAAAGGACAAAAGCATTCAGCCTGCTAACAACCTTTTCAAGGTATATGTTGCTGTAGGACTCACAGCTTTGGCTTGCAGCTATTTATTTCTCTACTTCAGCCCTCAGATGAAGTAATGTTGTGGTGGGTAATGTTGCAGCAATAGGAAACATAGGCAAAGAGTTTATTGACAGTGGTGAAAAAGGTGGAAATTTTCACGAAAAAATAAAAAACCTTTTTTGTGTACCGTCATGTGGGAAATTTTTCTGACTTTTTTGCCCACCCCTGTTAGAGACCTCCGTAGTATCCGAAGGAATATATGAGAATCCTCAATTCTTCATCTATCTTGGTTCACAGATCCTCATGATGTACCTAGCAAATGTTCACTACAGTACTTTGGTAAATGGAAGGATTGAAAAAATTGATTTTCAAGATTTTTTCTTTGTCATACTCCATTTAACAGATATAACATAGACTCCTTCATATAATGATTTTATTAAAATTCAAAATATGCCTCAACAGAGTGTTTATAATGAACACATCCAATCATGTGTTAGTGTTAGTTAATAATGGTTAAAATATTTGATATGGGAGTGATGTAACTAATTCTGCCATGTAGAGAAAAACAATGTTACTTTCTAAGTTATTTTAAACAGTAACTGCCAAAAAGGCAAAATTGAATTTGCCTGCCTTATTTTTAGCAGTCTCATAATTTCAATGACATTTTTTTAACAAAAGTTTGATTTTATACTGTTCCATATCTTTTATATCTCTTTGCACAGGGGTGAGCAACCTGTGGATTCTCAAGAATTACTGGATTATATCTACCTTCATCTTTGGATGACTAATAGATGGTTTGAGATTAAGGGAGCTGTACAAAAACAACAGTAGAAGAAGGGTTGCTTTGCTGTTTTAGCATTATTTCAAATATACCTCTTTTAATTATGATATTAAATATTTTTGTTTAAACTCCATATTATCTCCTTTAAATTCCTAGAATAATCTTATATTTTTATGAAGTCTAGTTCAGTATAAAAGGTTTGTCTACCTTATACAGGTCTTTTCTGATGCATATCCTATTATTACCTATAGGTTTGGTTCCACTTTCCCTCATTAAGCTTCATCTAGGTTTCAAATGTGTAAACTCTTATTTAAAACTACTTGTTTGAATTCTTTATTTAAATTTAGTTAAAGTGTATATTGTCTTCCTAAAGTATATTCATAATTATAGTTTCAGGTACAACAGATATAAACAAAAGTATAAATTATATTACAATTACAATGTCTATTATAACTGAAACAGAATATCTAGACACTTTGGTTATTTTCTGACTGGTTTACATAAGATAGGCCACATGTAAAAAATAAAACAAACAAAAAATAGACTTAAATTGCATTGGGAATTGATTCCAGTTAATTAGGGCCCCATATATCGAACTAATGAGCCTTTATCAAGGTACTGTGAGCTGTGTGTCAAAGGAGCATAGCTCAATAGAAAAGCTAAAACTTTGATCACTGAGGGGTAAACATTCTTGGCTGCATGTGTTGAACCAAGAACAGAGGTCTAGTAATAAGGAAAGCCCAAAGACAGGAGGAACTTAGACTCTAAAATTTGAGCAACACTGGCTTAAACAATTAGGTCTGTAGACTTTATGACAAATGAGAGGGATTACAAATTATATATATATATATATATATATGAAAATATTTTCTCTGATATCAAATAACTGTGAGTTTTTTGTGTTTGCTAAAATATAACAGAAAATCATAATTAAAATTGAATACATATGTACATTATATTTAGTTATAAGCTATGCATATAGTGGATACATTTTCATTTGCTATCTAGAAAAAAATGTCAAAAAATGAAATGAATTTTTCTCTTGCAGCTGGATAAAACAAAACACCACTTTGCTGGAGTTGCCTGTTTTTCACAAATTGAAAGTATTATCTGATGAAAAAAGGCAAAACTAATTAAAGAACATAATTTTTGCAAAGTATCCTATTAAAATGCTTTATAAAAGCTTATTTTTGTAGAAATGACAGTCTTTTATTATATTTTTGGGAAAGTTAAGTCAAGATCAGATGGATCATTTCGTAATTTAATAATGTTGCATTATAGACTCTTAAAAGTCTTTTTTAAAGATGTCTAATCATCATGGAGTTATACAAATAAAGAATGCCCATCTTATTTAAAATTTAATCTTATTATTTTATAGAAATAATCAGATTTAGCAGGATAACCAATTCTTTTGAAAAACACTATGAAAAAAGTGGGACCAAGTCAGCCAGTAAAGCATATGGTAATCAAAGTACCTTTGTAATCAAGAACTCAAACAAGTGTGAAAATGTGATACATTTTAATGACTAAAAAAGAGAATGGAAAATGTAATATTTCAGAAGGGCATTAAGGTTCCTTCTTCAGGTATGGTTTAACAGACAAACCTGGAATTGCAAAAACAAGAGGAATTAACTTTGGGAACACAAATGTTTGCATAGAAATTATATGGTTACGTCAAAGTACTGGCAATAAGAAAATGTTCATTACCAAAGAGGTGTAAAAAAGCCTATAAGTCTGGGAATTGGAGAAAGGTTTCTTTACAATTAAATAGGAAAAGTAAAACCTATGATTTACCTATCAAAACAGAACATGAAGCCAGTCCCAAGTTTCAGGCATGTGTTTAATGCATCATATATGTCCATTAATTTAAATTCAAAGATTATATTTTCTTTCATATTCTGAAACTCCCTTTGAGTATGATATTTTTAGATTATGGTTTGAACTTCAAAAGTGCTGGCCCAACATTTGTCAGTCAACATTTCTTGTTTTAACTGTGAAGCTATAGAGATTATTTTCCTCAATGCCCATCAACTTTCCCTAATATAGCATATTCCAGTAGGCATTTTATACACATTATGGTGAATAACACATTTGAAGAGGCACAAGTGAACTGTTAATCTCATAGGCTTGCTGTCTATTCAATATTTGTAGCTTTCTTTTCTGTATATAGTATGTGTGGACAAATCTCTCATGTTTTTATGCCATAGGGAATGTGCCATTTGTATGGATTTATATGAAGCGTTTGACAATGATTCTTATATTTGGTGCTTATCTGCATGATACAAGAAATGGGTCTGGAAAAAGGAAGGTTGTTGGTAAGTCCTTTGGAATATTCCTTAGCTCTTCCAGCTGTATGTGACAATGTGACAACCTGTAATGATCTGTTATTTTCTGTTCATGTTCTGTATCTCAGATTGGTAGTTTATTGGCTTTGTGTATTTGATTGTTTATTATTCATGGGTGGTAACAAAATCAGGGTGGCAACCTTATTTTCTTCAAAAGTGGTATCTCTCATAATGTGTACCAAATGCCCCACAGGAGAATACTACATTCAGGAAACATGATAGGCATTGAAGAAAATAATGAATCTCCATCACTGAACAAAAGCAAGGTTGAGACACAGGTGAGCCAGTACTTGTTTAATCCAAATCAGTGTAAAACATATGAGTCACCTTGCTATATTAAAAGGGAATTTAAAAAAAACACACTGGAAATTTAAACTGATGGTAATGTTTGAAAGAATAAAAAACAGGTCTGAACCCAAGCATGGGTCTGATGTCCTTTTATAATGAAATATTCTGCAATATCTTAAACAGACTTGAGTGTAACAGGTCCTTCATACCTGTGTTCTAATGAACATTTCCTTGTTATTATATAATATCTATGCTTACCTTGTCCTGTTGTCACTAAGTTAATTCCCACTCTATTTTGGATTCATATAGTTATTGCATATGGTTGTGACATATTCTGTGTACATAAATGGCATGGTGTTCCAGCTTTATTTAACCCCTTGAGTGCCAGAGGGGCACGCAATACATTGCAGGGCAATGCATTGTGTACCCCTCGGGCACCCAAAGGGTTAACACATGCCTGAATAAGGAACCTTGACATTCTTAAAGCCTGCATCTTCTGTGCACTGTTAGCTATTAAAAGGTATCACCTTTACATCACTCTTGTGAGTTTTCTTACAAAAATACTTTGATCACAATCTGCTTAGAGCACTGCAAGACAAAACAAGTAATAAATGACCTTTTGAATACAGCCAATGCTTTTTTCAGTTGAAAAGATGCCTAAATACTTCAGCGCTATATAATGCATAACATATAAAACTATAATGAATAGTGTATTTCTTTTTTCTTCCCTTTTTTCATTCAATGTTTATAATGGCAAGAAGAAGATAAGGGAAGAAAAAAAGGAGCACAGCAGCATCCCGAGTAGAATGCACATTTTTACAAATTTGCATTTGAATACAATGCTCAAAAACATAATTACCCTAAAACTGTGAAAAGTGCCGGTTAGGGGCTGACTGTCATGTACCCAAGGTAACGTCATGTCCAGCACCATATCCCACCTTTTCCTGGGGAGGAGGTGACAGCAAGAAATGTACGGGTCTCCTCTATCATGTACCCCTTTCAAGAAGCTAATTCTATTCTTACACTATATACAATTGAGTAGGCATTTTTCTAGCTATGTTATTTACATTTTTGTAGGACAAAGTAGGTTTTAATATAATCTCATAAAATATCAACAACTTATCTATTTTAAAAATCAGTTTCAGTTATTGTTTCTCCTTTATTTTAAATTATTTTATAATTATTTTAGTTTAAAGGGATAGTAATACTTAAAATGTAAAAAAAAAATGTTGTAGGGTTTATCCCCCTCAGTAAAACAAGAGTACTCCCACTGCTGAAAGGTGTTTCATTCAAAAGTTATTAATTTTCAAAGTTGAATTTTTTAGGTGCAATATCACAGTGGCCTGAAATTGTACAGTGGCGCTGTTGCTACACCATCCTATGGAGATTTATGGTCCCGGGACCAGAGCTGTCCATAGGATCGTGTAGCAACAGCGCCACTGTATAATTTCAGGCCACTGTGATATTGCACCTAAAAAATTCAACTTTGAAAATTAATAACTTTTTAATGAAACACCTTTCAGCAGTGGGAGTACCCTTGTTTTACTCGGGGGGATAAACCTTACAACATATTTTTTTTTACATTTTAAGTATTACAATCCCTTTAAAAACATGTTTTAGAAAACAAAAAAGGGTTTCTATAAACTTTGTATTATGTACACTTTGGATGACCTTGCCTGTATTATGTATTCTTCAATATATTTTGATTGAGACATGCATAAATGTGCTGCTTGATAGTTATTTTGCTAATAATATTTGCAACAAAATTAAATATGCAAACAGTACATGATAATGATTTGAGGTGTTTACTTAAAAAATCCAGTGAAAGAAGAGATTAGTAATTTAAGTGACGTTAGAAAGTAAGGATGTTTTGAGCTATACTCTGTAACTGCTACAGAGTTTTGTTGATTTATGAAATGTTCCTATGTTTGAATATAATAAAAATGTCATGCCAATGTATGTAAGATTCGAGAACACTAAACATGCTCGCTGAATATTTTGCTGAGTGAAGTCTGATGATGCGTACATTTAGATGCATCATTATGAATGTAAAACTGAATATGGCTACATGCACAGAGGCACCCATGCAAGCATCTTGTACCATTCAGATATTTAACCCCAGCAAATAGTGGGACATGGTGCCCAAGTGAAAGCGTAGGCTGAATCGTATACCTTGCTGCATGAGAGCTCCAACGCCAAACCAGAAACTATTTAGCAAGGTAAAATTGTTTTCCACCACATCTGAATCAGGGTTGCAAGGATGCGGGTTATACCATTCATAAGGGCTAAACCTGTGACAATTGAAGGAAAAATATGTTTAAATGAAGAGCAGAAGAGATGTCTTCCAAGCATAACTGCAAAAGAACAGAAAAACAAAAGATGTTACATCAAAATTGGTAACAAGGCTAATAATATTACCAAATAAAATTAAGCATAATAAATTAACTTAGTTATACTGTAATCAATCTAGAAAAACATATTCACTGTATGACTTATCCTTATGATAAAACAAAGACATTTACTCCATTTCCTAGAAGATGTCTCATTCAGGAGTTGTTACAGTTCAAAATGTGTTTATTTATTAAACTGTGAGCACCAGCATTACACAGTCTACAAACTTTTTCTATTGCTCTCCATGGAGAGTTTTGAGACTTTGACTAAACTCACTATAAACAGTAATTAATAGCAGCAGTCCCACCTTGTTATGACTTTTTGAGCCATAATAACCTTTGAAGGAAACATCAAAAACAGCATTACCTGTGCCCTTGTCTTACTCAACAGAAACATCCTTAATGAATCTATGAGTGTTTTCATAATGAAACATGAAATGAGAATTCCTTTAGAGTATTCATTTAGATAAATGTATCACAGAAACTCAAGAAATATGTCAAACTCTAACAGATTTTAAATTTGATTTGAGTTAATTTTAAACTTGGAAATCAAGAATATAGCATTGATGAAACAATAATGAAATGCATATTTTTGCAAAATAACAAATCTAAGAATTAAAAGAGCACCAAAATACTAATGTATCTCTGTTAACATACAACACTGATAGATGTTAAAAATATGACAGCAAATACTACTACATAATGCTAAACTCTCTGAAAACATTATTATATAACAATTTTGATTTAACATTTATAGAAAGACATTTAGTACAGTCCAACACAAAATACAAGTTTTCAAACATAGCAAAATATAAAATGGTGGGTCTCATATACTAAGAAAAAACTGGTGCAATTCTGGGGCAACCCACCAGGGTCATAAGGCACAAATAAATGTTTCCACTGATTTAACTGGAGCTGGAGGCCCTCAAAGATTGTTATACAATGTGATGGAGATCTTTAGCTTTCAAATGACTAAAATACTAATTTATATTTTTGTTATGTTTTTATACAATGAGTTTGTGGATACAGTCTGTGTGGCGTCAGGAAAAGGAAAATCACCTATTACAATATGGACACAAACTATGTTGATTGACATGTCAAAGAAATCCCTTTTCTTTATTTCCATATGCCAACATAGTCAAGATAATCTGGCTGTTACTTGGGATAATGTACCACAGTTGTTAGCAACAATAACTTTTTTGGAAGCACTTTAAAAGAGTGTCAAAGTGGTTCCAAAAAAACTGTACTGCACATACTACTGCACGTACATACATTCAATGAGAATTTTGGAAATGTTTGTCTGTCCTGAGTGTTGCATTTGGCTTGCTTTAAAATTGCAAAACATTTTTTCTTAGCATATCAGTCTCAGTATATTTTGGTTTTATAAAAGCAACATGATTAATAGATAGAAGAAACTTTAAAGTCTCCTTGAAAAATGCGTTTTATCTAAAAGTGCAAAAAATGGACAAATCGTATAATAAATCTGAATTATACATTCAAATTGATTGCACTGAATTCAATCTTTTGTAACTATTTCAAAACAGGTTCACATAATGATTCACTTTTAACACCAGTTAAGGTTTTCTTTTCTGTGTGAGACGTGCATCACTGTAGAATGATTTCCATTAGGTGTAGATTAAGTTCCATATAATAAATGTTATCACTGATTGTATTCATAGATTACAATTGAACTCTATATGGAAGTTTATAGATAAAACCTGTTATAAACTTATCAATTGAAATGGAATCCAGAATAATGTTGGCAACCGAGAAGGACTGCCTATGCAAGCATCAAACTCCTTGCTTTGAGGTGTGCATCTGCAACAAGCATTTTCACTGCAAGGTCAAACACAGTCATTAAAATCAACTGGGGAATATAAAAACAATCTATAATGATATGTTTGCAACCTCAAAATGTTGTATATGAATACCAGTGGAGAAAATGTGTGGGGGTAAGGTTGACAGCTTGCAACCCTAAAACCTCCAAAACATATTTAGAAATGTAAGACTAGAAATCATTAAAATAATGAAAACTTTCCAGACCTACATATTTTGGCCTTATCTAACTTCCTAAAGACATTTGCTTCACAGAAGTTACTTAAACCTCTCCCTCACAGCCCTTCTGGTGACATAGATGTGCTAGTACTGTAAACAAGTAAGGCATTTTTGCATTAAACAAAAAGGTAGACACAATTTAGCATCAAAGTGGTGGTGTCCCTACATCCTGATCCATCTTTTCTTTTCTTCAGTGCCCCATCATGACCTCAGTGGGAGTTGGCAAAACATAATGCTCCCATAGAAGTCAAAATGGGGCACTGGAGGCTAGAGAAGCTGGATGGAGATGAATGGGATATCTACCAGCTTCATTAGTAAGATAAATATTTGTCTTAAATTTGTCCTATACAGATCAGGTTGATCAGCAATCCAGGTATGGCATGTAAACCTTATTTTACCCACCTCTGCTATGGGCATTTTGAAGTCTAATGCATCTATGTCCACAAGCCCAGGTCTTATTTAAGCTTCTAAACTTTCAGGACAAAAAAAACAGAATCTGCTCTATCCTCTTTTAGAAAGACAAGCAATTTATCCTTGAATATCCTCCAAATGCATGTTTTAAAGC
The DNA here is from genome assembly GCA_037306005.1 of Rhinophrynus dorsalis. NCBI lineage: Eukaryota > Metazoa > Chordata > Amphibia > Anura > Rhinophrynidae > Rhinophrynus > Rhinophrynus dorsalis. The sequence goes on from CM074720.1 coordinate 293,306,719, forward strand.
TAATTCAGGAATTGAATTATTCACTGGTCATAAACAAACTGAAGATTCCTTACCACACTTAACCAGCTGACACAGATGAAAAATTAGATAATCATTTAAATAATATTTACTTCTTAATGTTTTTTTCAGGTACTCTAAATATCTCACCAAGATATAAAGGCTTAATACATACCATGTTATGTTCTATGACTTCTCACATCATGCTGTAACCATGTTTATTCTTGTTAAAATATTTGTTTTTGTTTTCTGCTGCTTCCCTATAATTCTCTTTGTATAATACCACTTAAAATATTAAATGAGTACTTCATGTTCCTGTTTCTCTTTCAATGTAATCCCAGAAAAAATTACATTACATACACAAACAATATGGTTGAAATATGTACGTGAAACTTGGATAGAATCAGTTTTCAACTTGAGGGATCACAGTCAGATACCAGCCTTAATAAAGTACACTGCAAAATCACACGATACTAGCAGAATCTGAAAACAAACAATTTTATAGTAACGCTAACAGCTCTGTTAACTATCATAGTCAAATGTTGAAACTCCAACATAATACACTTCTTCAGAAACTCTTAAGAATCTCAAATATATTAGAGAATATAGCAGATATTGTAAAATAATTTTACTGACCATATTTTCTGGCCACAGATTACCCAACAATCTAAAGTCTCCTATAGGGAGCAAACAAAGATCTCTCAAATAACCAGAGATTATATACAGTACATTAGACTTTCTTAATGGCCAAATTACTCCTCAAGACCTCAGCACAACCATAAAAGACTTCCATAATTGCAAGGTGCCTGACTTGGACACCTTCCCTGTAGAAAAGCAGAAACTCTTTATAAACAAACTTCATAACATTTTAGCCTTATTTTTCACAAGCATAACTATAGTTCATATGCTTGGATGACATCTTAGCAGATATATAAAGATTGCACTTTCAACATATTAATTCATAACACAAATGACTGGAGATTCAATTCCATGTACTGATTAAAAAAATCTACTAGAAAACCTTCAATTTACTTATTCTCAGCAAGCATTTCATGGCACATTTATGTGTGGTAGCACTAAGCTTAGAGTGTCACACCTTTCTATATAGAGGTATGATTGTTTTTCAGGCATGTATGCCCAGAGATGGACAAAAACTCAATTTTTCTTTCTATAGGAATTTTCATGAAACCCCCCACCACACACATTTTTTCTCTTTTTAGTTGAAATTGACATGGATAGAAAATTCATTACATTTTATGTATTTTTGCAAACCCCCCAAAAATTCCCCACTTTCCCCCCATGCTTTCTTTGACCTCAAAAATATTTCCTGCAATACTAGCAGGAGCCAAACATCAGCAGTAACTACTGATGCCTCTGCATCCTCAGGGTAGGGTTGGCAGCTCATGCCTTTAATGCTGGACACATGAGACAAAGGCCTACTGCAGGGCTGCAATGGTTTTTACAGGGCTGCAGCAGTTCTTAAGTATCCATGAAACATGTGTGTCCAGGTAAGGAGTAATGACCTGGCAGTGGCAACCCTACCTTAGGGACCTGGTGTATGTTTCTAAAACTGGTAACTTTTGATTTCCCCAAGGTAGCTGTGTGCAGTAGCTGCACAATGGTGCGGTAGTAAGAACCTGTTCTGTATGTGAGTGTGATACCAGGTAAACTACCAGTGTCACCAACAAAGGCATTAGAAGAGTTTGGTGGTGATGCTAATGATGATGAGGCAGGAGATGCTGATGATGATGATGGTGATAATGATATTGATATGTCTGAGTATCAAAATTCACAGAATCAGGTTTACTTTGAAAACATATATAATGTGTTAGGGCTATGAATCTAACTCTCAGTCAACTTTCAGCTCAGATAGGATCACCTGCTTGTCTGATTGTCACTTTTTTAACTTTCAATAAAAAAATGTTCTTTAATTTCCTTTGTCCCTTCACTTACACAATCTCCACAACTGACATGCCTAGATAACAGGCTTTTGGAGGGGGTTTGATATACCCTTTGCAGGCCTCTATAACCCTATAACTTGGAGGAACCAGCATCTGGGAAGGACCAGTGGCGAACATTCAGAGGTAACCATCCTGGGGTTTATACCACAAGAGCCCTTAATACTTAGAAGCAGTACTAGAAGCCTATAACAAATGTGAGTAGGATTTCATTTGAGCACGTGGTAAAGGTGATCGTGTCCTTAACAAAACACTATGCTTAGAAGATCCTGCACTATTGTTTTCATTTTGGCATCTATTACCAATACTCCTTAATCAAGCAGCTCCATCTCCCTCCCTTTAAATATCTTCCTACACTAGCTAGCATCAACATTTCAGCAGCTTGCCCTCTCTCTTTCCCAAGCATAGAGTGACAACTGCAGCAAATTGACACACCCTTTTATAGTGCTGAGTTAACACTGTGGGCCTACATGAGGGGAAACTCTTCAAATCAGAGGAAATTACATTATCAGCATTTATTTCAATGTAATGAAAAACAGAAAAAGGGGAAACTGGCACTGCTTTTTTCACAGAAATTCCCAAAGTAGATGGGAAATGCCATTTTCTGCATGTTTCACTTTTGGGGAGAACATATTTACCCATCCACCAAAATTCTAACTACATGTGTCTCAACATAAAAAGTAGGAACCACTGCTTTCATTGATCAGGAACTGGGATATTTAATTGGAAACCTTTGTCTCTTCTTCATTGGTAGAGTGGCTCTTATGAAAATTGTAGTTTTCTATTCAGGTTAAACTTAAAAATAAAGAGGAACATCTCTGAGTTGCTACTGAATGGTAAGAGGTGAATTTTCATATTAGTATTTAGCCAATATATGACAAAAAATGTTTGCAAATAGATTATAATTGGTAACAAAATTGTCAATATATCCTAAGAAAATTATAAGAAACTTTTTTGAGACATTTATTAAGTTTTCTTAAAAGGTTCTGATAATAATATATTTGCATTAAATGCATTTAATAATTACTTTTGGTCCTCATTAAAATGTTATTAATTTTTTGTCACTAATACTTAGTCTTCTTGAATAATATGTTGCAAATTCTTGCAACATTTTAGAATTAAACTCAAAAATGTCTGTAATGTTTTTCCTGGCCTGTCCCTCACTCTTAGCAGGATCACTACCAGATTTCTCTTCTGTGTCTGGTCACTTGTGCTTGTTCCCACTCAATCTGCATATTATTCTCATGCACAGGGAAGTACATGCATGTAATGCAAATACAAGCTTGAGTGATTGTTAGGTATTTTGCTCATGTGCATGGGAATAAGATATAAGTAATGTCTGGACCACTTATAAAAAGTCACATTTCCAGATCATCAGTGCTCTCTTATACTGACACCTTTGGAATAGTAGCTTGTTGTGTTTCCTGAAATTATCCCTTTCCTGATTCTTCTGGTTGACGTCACTGGCCTGACCTCAGACTGTTTACTGGACATCTGAACCTACACTACGTATCTTAAACCTGGCTTAATTTAAACCTTTAAGTGCAGGAGAGGTACAGAACTCCCTGAAACTCAAAGGGTTTATGACTATTGAACCTGTGCAGCCCTTCACAATATTGCCTCACTTAAAATATCTGAACATAAGGATCTCACTTTTAACCTCAGCTTGTGTGCAGATTTTAAGCAATCTTCATTCCTAGCATCTGAGCTACAGATTGTCTAGTAGATGTGGTCATCAGACTCAACTGGCTCTGTTTATCAGGTTTTGCAGCCAGCAAAAGTAATCCAGCTAGCAACTGCAGCAAGGCCAACCATTTCCTGTGACATCTACGACATAACTAACACCATTACTGCACTTACACAGCAGATTACTATGTTGACCCAGTCCATCAAGGACGTACAAGGCAGCCATGCACATCTTCAGAGTCAATTGCAGGATTATCTCATCACTGGTTTTGCTCTATCTTCAGGTCCTGTTTCTGCATATCATGGTCCAGTTTCTATAGCTTCTGAAGGGGCTATTGCTATACCCAAGCCTCAACTAAGCTTTCCATAAACATTTACTGGTTATTCAAGCCAGTATAAGGCATTCATAACTTCTTTTAAGGTCCTCTTCTCTCTCTCTCTCAGTCTTCCTCTTTGAAAGATTAACTGAAAAATTTGGAGACTTAAGCATACCTACCTAAACATACATAGTCTTCTTGGTCATCATCATTACCATCACAAATTCAAGTTCAACTCTCACCAAGTCACACTCACTATTATTAACTAAACAGCAACACAGTTAAACATCAACAGCCCTAGCAATGAGTGCTTCTGATACTGTTCAAGTGAGAGTAGCAGCACCATTGCCCTATACTACTAAAATTACTCTTGTAACATTCATCACCTGTAGTGATGATGTAATGTTGGGATAGATGAAACATCCTGTTTTTTCCATGTACATTTCCATGAAAATGCAATATGTTCTACTTTCTCCATTGGAATTACAATAAAAGATGTTTAGTAGTTCTTGCTATAATAAATAAGACCAATAGAAGAGACTGGAGGACTGCTGTTACTTTTATTTAACAGAGGTAGAGGGATCCAGCAATATTGAAGGAAGCCCACTTCCCTCTGCCCAAGTGAGCCCCAGGCCCCCAACAACCTAAGAATCTGGTGAAGTATATTAAAAAGAGGGTCACTGGACAGTAGTAGAAGCAGAAGCACAGGTCTGCTGCCTAAGCCTGCTGCTACTGCTGTCATTGTGCCTTCAGAGGTGATAACGACAAGTGTAACAGCAAGGGACTCACTGTTACATTAGTAATTACCAGGTAGTCCTAGGGAGCAGCAAGAGACTGGTGGTGATGGGATGAGAATGAGGATGGTGGTAGCCATAGGAATGGGCAACAAGAAGTCCTCCAGCTGATGTCAGTCTATAATTCCAATCATTTGGCTGGTGGGTAATGATATATATTTTTTTGTCTGGCAGCCGTTTAAAGGCCTCACATTGCCCACAACTAACTTAGAAACACACACACAAAGTTGGTATGGAAAATGTTGGAGGGGGGGTAGTGAAAAAGGTAGAAATTGTGGGGTTTTCTGTTAACTTTTCACCTATCCCTAGTGGTTGGGGCACAGGCACAGGTCTATGGGACTTACACCAAGAATATGGGTGAATACTTGATATTAGTAGTACTGTACATAATGTGTCGAACCTTTCTTTCTATTCATCATCAGCCACATCTCACTCAAGCTTTCATTATTTATCAATATTTTGTTGATTTATGTTAATTATAATGTAATATCCTAGTGTATGTTTATTAATATACTATTAAAATTATTGTATCAAGAATAATACGTGTATTTTGATTCAGAGTACTCTGACAGCATTCAGAGTAATAGAATTTCCCAGTATAGTGGGAATATCCAGGTTTTTATAATGCTGTACCAGAAATTATCAAAGGCTGCAACACTAAAAACAGGAAGTTGCCAAGTTTTTGTGAGAATTTTATTGGTTGTAGCAAAAAGGAGTACATTTTAATTAATTTTCTATTTGTGTGAATATCTGTGAGAGAAAAACTGTGTTTTATCTACAAAAATTCCACTGAAGAGAGAATGGAATGATTCTATAGACATAATTGTGTGATCTAACACTTGATCACATACACAACACAGAAAAATGAATGCCATTCTCAAACTTCAAAAAAGCTACAATTCATAATCACCTAAATGTGAGAAATGTAAACAACACAACATAGACTTTTCCTACCACTTTTAAACAAAAAAAAAATTCAGAACTTCTGATACAGCTACAAGAAAATAATTTTCCATTTAATTGCAAAGTAGTACATTGAGGGTTACAACCAGATGAGCTAGGAGCACAGAGCAAATTGTTTTCCCCCATAAAATAAACAGTTACTAATGGTTTTTCACCAAAACTTTAACTAACCAAATATTATTGCTTAAACAAGATACCTTCCTAGAGTTAAATAAGAAAACATATATTTTTAAATTTAACAACTTATATAACTTATTATGAAATTCAACAGTTACAACTCCATCAGCCCTTCAAATTCTTGATGTGTTCATTCTGAATAGGCTGAAAGCTCTTTGAGTTAATGTTAATATACCACAACTGCTAGAATCTCTGCCAATAAGATATACCGTGTAATTTACATATGTTCTTCTCTACCTACACTTTGATGAAATTTATAATATAATTATAATAATAATTACAAAAAAAAAATGTAACTCACACACCTGAACTTTGGTGAATCAGAATGGTTATCTTTACCAAGCAGCTGAAAAGATTAAGCCATAACAATGGGTATAGATAAGAACTTTATTTTATTGAGTATGTGTTTTTATTCAATATACAAGTTTCCAGTTTTATCTTTAATTAAATATTGTTTCACATATTTTAAGTATAACTTGGCAACTTTTAAATATGTATAATAATTTTACCATCAAAGGGCAAAGGTGGGTTTTCTGAAGACCAGAGATGAATAAGTACTTTACACTTGAAAACTATGTTTTTGGTTTTATTGAAACCATTTATTCTGGGTGTCCAGTTTATTATTCCATTCACTTGGAGATGAGCAAAACAATTGAAGTTTGTCTGAATGGAGTTCTGGCAAAAAGCTAAAATATTATAAGGAATGGAGGATCTATATATGAAAATGATGATACATATGGACACCTACTAATGTTTTCTTCAACATTTGGGGCCTCACATTCAGACCTGCACTGAGAGTCTGAAATCAGAACAAATTTGAAAGTGTTGTCCCCAGGATGGGCCAGAGACTATCAGAGTAAGCAGGAAGAGAAGAGGAAGTGGGACAATGGAATGCATCAGAAACACTTTCCCACCCTAGATTGGCTAAGTGGTGGGAGGAAGGAGAAAAAGGAGTCTTCAGCAAAACACCTGATGGGGAATCAAAATGAGGACACTGTATGTGCCTATTCTGCTACCTTTGGTGCAGCACTGTGAGGATCAGCAGAAGAGAACTGGGCATGTTGAGAGGTCCCTAAATATACCTAACCCAGGACCATCACCAAGAGGTGATAGGGAGGACTGTGGTCCCAGAAGAGAGGGAGGCCCAGGCCCTTTGAGTGTAACTGGCATGAGCTGCCTATGTTATATGGCTGTGTGTGTGTGTGTGTGTGTGTGTGTGTGTGTGTGTGTGTGTGTGTGTGTGTTTGTGTGTGTGTGTGTGTGTGTGTGTGTGTGTGAGAGAAAGTTTGTGTATGTATGAGATTAAGTATGTGTATGAGACAGTTTGTGTGTATTACTGTGAGTTTGTATCAGTGTGTGTGTGTATCAGGGTGTATCAGTGTGTGTATCAGTGTGCAGTGTATATCAGTGTGTGTAAGTGTGTATCAGTGTATATATGAGTGTGTATCAGTGTGCATCAGTGAGCTGTGTGTAACAGTGTGCAGTGAAAATCAGTGTGCAGTATCTACCATATGATATTTCGTATGGATTTAACAATTCTGAGTTCAGTAATTTGAAATCTGTTATCTTGCTATATGTCTCTATGTTCACTGCTCCCTTTGATTTTGCTTTGTAGATTGTGTATGTTGCAAAAAGTTACCTTTGGGGAATTGCTGGTTATCTAATATTGAAGTGTGAAAATATGAGAATCTAAACAGGACTAACATTCTACTAACCCGTTGATTGCCAGAGGAGTATGGGTTTGGATATCTCTCTGACACTCAGAGTTAAATTAATGAATACCACTAACCAGTCAGTGTGGATTATTTTGGTTTTATTATAACGTAATATTTGTCTGGTGCTGCTCAATAATTATATTTTGCACTACATATTAAAAACGGTGCTACTTCAAGTATTGAAAAATATGTGTTATAAGTCAGAACAAAAAATGGCAAGTGCTTAATATAAAATGGCTTACTTCTTAACTTGCATTAAATTATAACAGTTACGTTTCTTGATGATAACCCACTCCTCACTACACTGTTAGTGCCACTACTGGGAGCAGAGAGGCAAAGTTGAATTTTGCCATGAGCTGTAGTTTCAGATCTTTTAGGAACCTGGGAATGCCCCTGGAGTTGAAGCTTAGTTTAGAAAGTCTTGTAGGCAGAAAATCTTGAAGGCAGCTATGATCCAATTTTCTTCCTTATCTGGCTGTTATCTCTTTCCTAGGGGAGTCTGGAGCAAAAGAGGTTTAACTTAAATACCCCAAAATTTTGTGTAACCAAGCAGACACAGGCAACAGTGATCCAAGTTTTTGCACACACTACAGCAACCACGGCTACAGTCAGTTTTGAACTACCACTTTACTCCCATATCCCTCCACTGCTCCTCCTTCCCCCGTGCATTTGCTGGATATTACTCAACTACTGCGTGTGTTTCATTATGAAGTACACAACAGAACTGATGGAGTATGATGTTTTAACTTGGCCCTCATCAAAATACTCAATCTTGTCTGCTAATCTGTCAAGCCTTCCTCAGTCATGCAGCTCACGTCAGGGTTTCAATCAGCTGTCTGTCACCTGATTTTTTTATATTTATTTTTTAAACTGTTTTCTATCGTCTTATCACTATCCAAAATATATTCATAACTAAAAAAAATCAACAACTTCTTTCCCCAGACTTCTCCAGCACAGAGATAATAACAGCAAGATCAGGAATGAAATTAGACCACAGCTGCCTGTGTATTTCAAATCAAGTAAGTCAGACAGAATTTTATGGTATTTGGGACAACCTCCTTTGCTGCCACCTCACACCCCCAGACATGCCCAACACAGAGATAATAACAGGAAGGTCAGCATGGAAATCAAATTAGTCAGACAAAATGTTGGGGTATTTTGAGTCAACCTTATTTCTCCCTTTTCACACCCCCAGGCTCCCCCAGCTCAGAGATAATAATAGCTAGATCAGTAAGGAGCTTGGAACATGGCTGTGTGTCTTTCCAGTTAGTCATACCACATTTTGGGGTCAACTTCCTTTATTCCTTCATTTTCCAGAGTGTGCCCCAGACTCTCCTACTACAGAGAACAAATGTCCTGCCTAAAAGACTCCCTAAACTATGCTTCAGCTCCACTTTATTTGCCTATCTTCTCTAGCTCAAAAATTAGCTGCACTCTCTTCCTCTCTCAATCACAGAATGGCATGCTGTAGGAATGTGCCACCCTGTTTATAGACTGCCTTCATAAAACTAAGGGAAACTTGCCATGTAATGGGTAGAAATACAGTCTTCCCATTGATTTCGATGAATGAGCTTGGCAAAAAAAGCAGCAAAATGGCACTTTTTGAGGGAAATTTCCCACTAGGCTAAATGTGCCATTTTTCTCCTATGTCTCTTTTGAGGCAAAAACATTTGCCCATCCGTACTAGATAGCCTGCTCATGCAGGGGCACATATATCTACATATGGTGTAAAATTGAGGAAATACTGGTCTCAAGTTTTTCATGTCAATTAAACTCACCACCTTGCAGGTCCCACAGCCACCTGAGATAGCTCTTTTCATGTACATCCTGCATATTAATCCTAAACAGAGTACATTTTAATCACCCATATTTTGCTTGATGTCTGCCTAAATATAGCCACTTATACTGGAAAAAATGTAACCTCTGACTTGAAAAAGTATCATACATATCACACACACAGGCAACAATGGAGAAGTTTACCAACCAACATATTACCTATATATAATAAAACATCGCTTCATAGTTACGAAATACAGAGCTTTGCACTTGCAACCATTTCTTCTTTCCTAGTTCTGTTATGGATTTTGGTTGTGGGTGCTTTATTTTTCCACACACATACGCACAGCTTACCTGGTTTCTATAATTTCTTGAGATAATAAATGATTATGCTATGATGTATCTTTTGCGGTATACCCAGTTGTATCCATGCCTACTCAGATCTTGTTGTATAAATACAAAGGGATTTGTGCTTCTGTCCAAACCTTCCTTTGTTCATACTACACCCCTTTTTTGCTCTCTGCTACACACCAACAGCATCTGCTGCTCCACCTCTTCTAGTTCTGCATGTGTGGCTCTGCCATCTTCAGCCCTAGCCCTATCTGGAAAGTCACACAGCAAATAATTATGGGGCATTTAAAGAAGATACCCGGTGGGGAAGCAATTTCAACAATACTATGTCTAAATGTATTTGTTGAATTTCCATGTCTCACTCTCTTCTTTAAATACCCTGAATCTTCTTTCAGAGATGTGTATTAAAGAAGGGGAGTAATTAGGTCAATATGTAGAGATCCTTTGAGTCCTTATATGACTTTATCACTCCTGCTTGGGCTCCCTTTTAATTGTAGACCTTGCACTTTGCACCAGATGCACCACTAGTAGTTTTTTTTTTCTAAGGACCTATGTATTCCTTTTGTGCCATTTGAAAGAGGGTCTTGTCAGGATTATATATATATATGCACAGATTTATTATTTGGCTGCTGGGACCATAATTTGCTACACAAAATGATATTACATATAATATGAAGGTCCTGTTTGGACAAAAATATTGACCAATTAAATCATTAATTTGTTGCCTGACTGAAATCTCACTGATTATGCCCTCCATTTACTGTTGTACATTCACCTTTTGGGATAGTGCACCTGGGCATTACATTTATTTGTTGGAGTGAGTGCTTCCCCACCTACCCCTATCTAAGAGTATATATATATATATACATGCATATAATTGCATTTAAGCATATATTTTAAAGAGATCTAAATTTGCCTATGTTCACACCAAATAACTTTTGCATAGTACAGTAATTCTACTTCTCCGTTACTGGTAAAGCTAATCACTAGGGATGGGTGCAAATTGTCATCTCAAACTGAAATTGGCGAATAATGGCACTTATCTCTTTGTGAATAATTTCTCATTTCATTGAAATAAATGGGAACATTGAAGTTACAGACACCACATTGCAAATATTATTTTATTTCCCAAAGGCATAGTATAAAAGGGGCATGAGGGTGCCTGTGTTGGTGGGGGGTGGGATAAGAATCAGTTGAACAGGGGATGATTTTTGGGGGGGTTGTTTACTGGAATTGGGGGCTGTTAATAAAAAATAAATCCTAAATAAAATAAAAAACCCATAATACATGGTGTAAAAGGGGTCTGAGGAGGGTGCCTGTGTTGGTGGGTGCAGTCTGGGGAATGAATCAGTTGAACAGGGAATTTGTTTTGGGGAGGTTTCTTGACTTGTATTGGGGGGGCAGTTAATAAAAAAAATCAATAAAATAAGAAATGTGTAGGTAAAGTGATAGCGACAGGAACCCCCTAACATAAGCTGCCACTGGGGTGGACTGACACTTGACTTGATAGAGTATTTTGTAGAGGAAGATTTGTTAGATATTTTGTTAGAGGCCCAAGCCCTGAAGAAACATTGATTTGTAGGATTAGACTTGCTTGACACAAGCCCTAAGGAAACATTGATTTGTATGACTTAGACTTGTTAGAAACAAGCCCCCAAACATTGTAGGACTATGTTTTTTTTATTCTTATTATTATTATTTTTTTCAAAGCAAAAGCTCTGAGAAAAAAATAAAAATACCCTACTGGCCTAGTGCCAGCAGGTCATGTTGGTCAGTGGCCACTGGCCATTGTCAAATGCCCTCCTGAGTTCATAATTGCAGAATTTGCAACTGCTGTTTTTACTGCTGCTGATGACTTGTATAAGCAGCAGGATGATTAGGAAGCTGACAGGGAATGAGATCAAAATAGCAGTAACATGGGTGATGGATGATGAAGGTTTCACTTGCCACGACTATCTCCAGTGATGCGCATGAGGCAGTAGCACCACGATAAGTAGTACCCAATCTATGTGGAGAAAAGAAGAAGTTGGCCAAAAATCCTTCTCCACCTGCCCATCCTCCAAAATCATGGGTGTGTTGTTATTAGAATATATATTTTTCCCTTGAGAGCAGGAACTGTGCCTTTTATCAGCAACTGCAATTTGTGGTAAATAACATCTGGGTGCAGAACTGTATCTAAGCACCGACACCAGAACCCAAGTACTAATGCTGGCACTATACCCCTTGTCCAGACCCAGCTAAGGACACATGACAGTTTAATAGTAATGATGAACCCTCCCTTCCAGCATCTTAGCATATTCTGTGGGATGGAATCACCTCAGATGCTGTTTGATGCCCTGGTATTGATTCTCCTCCCCCACATTGGCATGTGTGGTTAGTTCACCACACAGTGTGCAAGGGGTGCAGACAAACTGCCACACTCTAACATCAACAGAGTGGCTATCATTTGACGGGGAAGTTAAGCTAAACGAGGTGGATTGGCAGAAGATGTAGTTACTGTAGAGGAAGAAGTTGGTGGTGAGCTAGCTGTTTCACTTGTCATGGAATTTCCAGTCTCTGCCTGGGTTGCTCTATTCTTCCTCCTCTTTGATCTCCATCTCACCTCTTGTTCCCTTTCTGGAGAGTCAGCGGTTACAGTGAAAGCGGTGCTTGATTTCTGTGATGGGTGTTTGGCTTTAACATGCTTAACCTAAATGTCATGGTGTCTGTGTTTCATGTGTGTTATCAGGGAGGTTGTGCCAAGGTGTGTTCCCTCCTTTCCCCTTCTCGCTGACTTGTCACAAATTGTGCACAGTGCCCTTGGTGATGACTGCACTGTGCCTGCCCCAAGAGAAAAATAGTCCCCCACCCATGACTTCAGTGGGGAGGGAACAGGTGGAGAAGAATGGCCTTTTTCTTTTTTTTTTTCTCCTCCAAATTCCCCTTCACTTTCTGTGCTGGAAGAGGATGATGTTGCTGCTGTTGTTGCTACTGCCTTAAAATCAGCACTGCAAATAGGACCAGGAGTATTGCTGGTGCTGGAAAATGGAACCTGTCCTAGTCCCGCATCACTTGTTGACTCCATTCCCACTGTGTCCATGGTGGTCTGTGGCACACTAGCCTACTTCTCAGCATCCTGCTGCCCTTGCAACTCAGCAGCAGCAGGAGTTAGAGCAGTTGCAAAATTCCGCAAATTCAAAAAGCTCATTTCTAGTGGTGGTGGTGATGCCCATCCTCATCTCTGTCTCCCATTCCATCTCAGTTTCTGCTAAAAAGGCCATCAATGTCTCTTACACCCCAGCTTCTCTACCATCATCATCACCACCACCACTAGTCCCACTCCAAAAGTGCAGCTGCTGCTGCTCTATTACAGACATCTCACTGCTGCTTGTAGGAGGTGATGAGCAATGTGACAGAGGGTCCCCTAATGTCACACTTGACATTTCCTTTTTACCTGAAGAAGGCAGACTAGCAGCATAGCAGCAGGCATAAGCAGCTGATCTGTGCTCCTGCTGGTGGTGATGGTATTAATTCTGAGCTTGCTCTCCCCCAACACCAGTTCTGGCCTCTTCAGGATCATGTTCTTCTTGAACACTGAACTGAAGCAAAGTGGAGGACTCCCAGAGCCAGAAGAATGGTCTGGATGCTCGCAAATGCTTCCCTTTACCACTCCCCTAACACTAGTCCCACTGGGTGCTTCACCATTACTGTTACTACTACTACTAACACCATGCACATCAAGTTCAGCTGCAGAGTCTTCCTCCTCACAGTCACTAGTAATATGATGATTACCCCCTCTTTCACTCCTAACACTAACAAGCTGCTGGACCTCCTTAGTACTAACACTGGTGGGACTGCTTGGGGATGGCAAGTGTGACTTAGGGTCCCCTCCTGTCACACTTGACATCATATTCTCCTTCCCCCCTTCCGAGTATTACAAGACACAGTCACAGTAGCTTCAGCACTGGTGGCAGCAGCTTCAGCACTGGCAGCAGGTGCAGCAGCTTCAGCACTGCTAGCAGGTGCAGCACTGGTGGAAGCAGGGGTAGCACGTCTGACAGCAGCACAGTATTAGTGGCAGCAGGTACAGCACTGGCAGCAGACACAGCACTGCTTTGAACAGCGGCAGCACTTCTGTTAGCAGGCACAGTATTTGTGGCAGCAGGTTCAGCACTGGCAGCAGGCACAGCACTGGTGGCACTGGCAACAGGGGCGGCATGTCTAGGATTAGGTGCAGGCAGCTGACCTGGCCTGCTCTTACTAGTATTACCCTTTTCTCCCTCCCTTCCCATTCCATGTTTTCCCCCCCTTTCCATTCCCTTTGCTCCCTCCCTTCCCAATAAATTCCCCAAGATCCCTTAGGGTGATTTAGGAGGACTGGACAGCATTGGTTCAGTAGTGCTCACTTCCTCCTCCTCCTCCTCCTCAGTGGACATATAAGGGTCCTTTCAGCTCCTCCATTTAGTATTTTTAAACTTGCTCATAGTGATAGCAGTTACTATTAGCCTCTCCTGCCTCAATTTTGGAAAAAGATAACAGCAGAATAGCACAGCACATCTACCTTGCTCTGTAGCTGCTTCTATTGTGTTTGATTTCCACAAATACATCACATTTTTATAGCAAAAAGGCAAAAACAAAGTAAAACAACATAAAAAATGCTAAAATTTTAATCGCTGGATTTTCCAGCAAAAAAGCAGACAACAAGGTGGTTTTCGCGGAATTTCTCACGGGAACACGGTGAGAGATTTCGGACACCCATAGAGATAAGAAATGTGACCGATTGTCCCCTAATGTCACACTTGCCATTTCTTGGTGATGTGAAGAGGGGAGACTGGCAACAGTAGCAGCAGACACAGGCAGCTGATCTGTGCTCCTGCTGGAGGTGGTGGTATTAATTCTGCACCTGCTCTTCCCCAACCACAGTTCTGGCCACTCCAGGATCATGTTCCACTTGGACACTGTAGTGAAGGGAAGGAGAGGACTCCCAGAGCCAGAGGAATGGTGTGGGCTCCCTTGACCGCTAAACTGGACACTCTCAAATGTTTCCCCTACCACTCTGGCTGCTTCCCCATTACTGGTACTACTACTGCTAACACCAACCACATCATGTTCAGCCTCAGAGTCTTCCTCCTCAGACTCACAGTCACTAGTAATATGGGGATATTGTTGATTACCCCCATCTTTACTACTATCACTAACAAGCTGCTGGACCTTAGTAGTAGTAGTACTAGCACTGATGGGACTTCCTGGGAATGGCAAGTGTGACTTAGGGTCCCTTGCTGTCACACTTAGCATCATCTTCTCCTTCTTCCCCTTCTGAGTATTACAAGACACACTAGCAGCAGGCAAAGTATTGGTGGCAGCAGGTTCAGCACTGGCACTACGCACAGCACTGGTGAAAGCAGGGGAAGCACGTCTAACATCAGGCACAGCAATGGTGGTAGCAGTAGCTTGGGCAGCATGTCTGGCAGCAGGTACAGCAATGGTGGCTGCAGGTACAGCAATGGTGGCACTGGCAGCAGGGGCAGCACGTCTTGAAGCAGGCACAGGCAGCTGACCTGTCCTGCTCTCACTAGTACTACCCTTCTCTTCCACCCTTGCCATTAATTTCCCCAAGATCCCTAGGGGTGGTTTAGGGGGACTGGACAGCATTGGTTCAGTACTGCTCACGTCCTCCTCCTCCTCAGCCTCAGTGGACACATAACAAGGGTCCTTCCAGTTCCTCCTTTAACTGTTCAAAGTGATAGCAGTCACTATGAACCTCTCCTGCCTCAGCTTAACAAACAATTCCCAGCAGAACAGCACAGCACATTTACCTAGCTCTGTAGCTGCTTCTATTGTGTTTGACTTCCACAAATATGTCATGTTTTTATAGCAAAAAAGCAAAAACCAGGTAAATCAATGGGAAGGATCTTTCTAGCCACTGAAAAATTGGCAGAGAATTTTGGGAGAAAATCGTAAAGATTTTAATTGCTGTTTTAAAAGCAGATTTTCCTGCAAAAAAGCAGACAATAACATGGTTTTTGTGGGATTTCTCAGGGGAACATGGCGGCAATTTTCACCCATCCCTACTAATCACACAACATTCTCCTACAACTTCATGTTCTTTAACTTAACATTGGATGATATTATTTAACATTAAAATGTATAAGAATTGCCTAAATTGGAATCAGTATTACAAGATAACTGTGATTGCTAGAGAGACATCTCTAACTCATTGAAATATAATGCAATGGAGGTTTCTCTGCACATAAAGTGCTTTACACAAAAAACATGTCACTTTAAACCTTTGGTGAGGCATTTTAAGAAAGAGAAAAATAGCAAAAAACAGCAACATTAAAAAAGTTTGAAAGTCTAATTACTTTGCTAATGACACACTGTTTTTTTTAACTTCTTCTATCTTAAAAGGCAGTTTGAAGTTGAACTGCTATTCATTCCTCTCAATTGCGTGAAAATCTTTCATTTAATCAAAACTATTTGAATAAGGTTTCTGCCACTTCAGAGAATTCAATTTTCTTTACTACATTCTCTTCAACACATTAATATTCAGAAGATCAAACAATCCATTTTCACTCTGCTAATACAACATTAGAACACCTCCTGTCTTAAAAGCCTGTACTCAAAAAACAAAGAATTGTTTCATTTCACAGTCAGTAGATAAAGTGGCATAATATTCTAGGGTTCATTAGGAATGTTGTATAATTATATAAACTGTCCCAATGTATTTTCTAATTATATATCAAAATGGCTTAAAACAGTGTTTGCATTAACAAAACAGAGATATTTCCCCATAATGACAAGATTGGAAAACATTCCAGTATTTTCCCAATTTATAGTCTGAGTTAAAGTTTATTAAAAGCATTAAGGTGGTCTTAAATGGGGAGATGCATTAAGATAAGATAAAGCAGTGGTAATGTGAGATAAAGGAAAAGTAAACTTCAGTGATTGTGGTTGGTGTGTCAATTTATTGTTTCTTCAGTATTCCCAGGTGATGTGCCCTCACAGTTTTGAAGGAAAATAGATTTTCAGTTGATTGGGAAGCCTGTTAAGAGAAGATAATTGAGGCTTGACTGCTTAACATTACAGATGGGTGAAAAATCAAAAAAATTGGCTCTGGCATGGTCATCCTTGAAAAATAACAGCAGCTGGCATATCAGCAGGATGCAGCACATGACATGACATAATTTCTTTAAAACATTTTTTGACAACAAAAGAAAAGGGCAGAATGCAGCCACCAACATTTTGGCAAGTTGATTATTCCACAGGTGTACTTTTCCTTTCAGCTAATTTTATGGCTATGTTATCATCTCTCTCACTCTCAGCTTCATCTGATCTAGGTCATCAGCAGCATATCCTATTGTTCCTTCCTCTAGCCTTGTTAAAGTCTCAAACAATGTATTTATACTTATTCCCTTAAACAGATTTTCGTAATGTGGGCTACTACTTTCAAGACAAATGTCATCAACACTAGACTATGACTCAGTGTCATCTTCAGTGTTCTTAGATGGTTAATATTATTTGTGTTGGTGGAACAATCTGCTCTGGAAGAGAAGGAGCATCATGATTTATTGCACACACTGCAGCAACAATGGCTGCAGTCATGTTTTGAGCTACTAACACATCTCCGTACTGCTCCTACTCCTTTCCCCTACCCCTGCCTGTAGTTTGTTTGAAATAAATTATTAAACTAGTGTGTATTTTACAGTGAAGTAAACAAAACAACTGTTGTGTGTAATGCATTGCCCTTTACAAAATACTCTCTTTCTCTTTGAGTATCCTATCCCTGCCACCTACCAGTCCAACAATTTACAATATTTTTTTAAATAAATTCTAATTAACTGTCTCACTTTCTGTGCACCGGCTTCTTCTCCTCTTAGTGTCTTGAGGATTACATCTGTTGATTTCTCTCTCCCTCTCAAAGTCACTGCAGTCTTTATCTTTATTTTAAGTACAGATAGCTCTAGATCTTACTGAAAATGCTATCCACTCTTCTGGTTGTTGAAGCAGTCAGAGTCAGTTGAACTTGTCTGTTTATTGAGTGGCAGTGTCTATTGAGTGTCAGTATACAGAATATTCTGTCAGTCAGTCATCCATTGACAGAAGCTCAGACAATTCACTAAGGAACATTCTTTTAATAAAGAATTTAAAAAAAATAAGAAAATATATATTACAGAGCTAATATGTACAGTACTATACAAAAGTCTTAGGCAGGTGTGAGAATACTTTTGAAACTAGACATGTTAATAGTTTATTTTTATCAATTAACATAATTATAGTGATTAAACAGAGTAAAAATCTAAGTCAAATCAATATTTGGTGTGACCGAACTTTGCCTTCAAAACAGCATCAATTCTTCTACTTACACTTGCACAATGTCAGGGGTTTTGTATGCATATAGTCAGGTGTATGATCAAACAATTATACCAAACAGGTGCTAATGATCCTCAATTTAATATATGTTGAAACACAATCATTAAATGAAACAGAAACAGCTGTGTAGGAGGAATAAAACTGACATTGCTGAAAACAATTTAATGTCAAAAGTCATACACCTTGGCAAGACTGAGCACAGCAACAAGACACAAGGTAGTTATACTGCATCAGCAAGGTCTCTCCCAGGTAGAAATTTCAAGGCAGACAGGGGTTTCCAGATGTGCTGTCCCAGCTCTTTTGAAGAAACACAAAGAAACAGGCAGTGTTGAGGATTATAGACGCATTGGTCAGCAAAGGAAACTTAGTGCAGCAGATGAGACACATCATGCTTACTTCCCTTTACAATTGGAAGATGTCCAGCAGTGCCATCAGCTTGCTCAGAATTAGCAGAAAACAGTATGATCCTAGTACACCTATCTACTGTTGAGAGAAGTCTGGCTCAGAAGTGGTGAGCCATACCTCAGACATGTAAACAAGGCCAAGAGACTCAATTATTCATGAAAACAGAGGCACTGGGATGCAGATAAATGGCAGCAAGTGTTCTGGACAGATGAGTCAAAATGTACAATATTTGGCTGTTGCAGAAGGCAGTTTGTTTGCAGAAGGATTGGAGAGTGATACAAGAATGAGTGTTTGCAGGAAACATTGAAGCATGTTGGAGGTTCCTTGCAAGTTTGGGGCTACATTTCTGCAAATGGAGTTGGGGATTTGGTCAGAATGAATGGTCTCCTCAATGCTGAGAAGTAGAAGTAGATAATTATCAATCATGCAATACCTTCAGTGATGTATCTGATTGGCCCCAGATTTATTCTGCAGCATGACAATGACCCCAAACATGCATCCAAAGTTATTAAGAATGATCTTCAATGTAAAGAAGAACATGGAGTCCTGGAAGTGATGGAATGGCCCCCTCAGAGCCCTGATCTCAACATCATTGAGTCTGTCTAATATAACATGTAGAGAGAAAAGCAACTGAGGCTGTCTAAATCCACAGAACAACTGTGGTTAGTTCTCCAGGATGTTTGGAACAACCTACCTGCCAAGTTCCTAAACAAACTGTGTGCAAGTGTACCTAGAAGAATTGATGCTGTTTTGAAGGCAAAGGGTGGTCACATCAAATATTGATTTGATTTAGATTTTTCTTCTGTTCACTCACTGTCATTTTAATTGCTAAAAATAAACTATTAACATATCTATTTTTTTAAAGCATTCTTAATTTACAGCATGGGCTGATTTTAGTAACACACCATTTTGACCCTCATTATACATGTAAGTAATGAAACACATTAAGCCCCAGTGAGACATATATAGGAGATGTATATACAATTATAATATAGGAGGTTTTCACCATCTCTGATAGTCACCCATCATGGTTACAAACACCAAGGCCCTGTGTATCACCATAGTCTACCCTTTTATGTTAGGAGATGAGCTATATTTCTCCCTAATATGATTCAAAAATAACATTTTCTTTAATGTATCATTTTCACTAGTAAAATCAGCATTAATGAAGTTTGTGTAATCTGGATTTAGACTTTATATCTAAGTATTAATGTTATCATGTTTTTATTATTTTTCACTATATTTCCCTGGACTTGATGTCACTAATATATGCTATCAATGCTGTTTTTTGCACTCACTGTAGTGGGGGAGGGTATAAATAAGTTCACTTTTACACTTTGTTATTCAAATGAAGGCTGCCATTGGGCAGATGAAACATTGATAAATAAATCTTTATTTCAACTTCTCTTTGAAGACCTGTGTGTGCTTATGTTCCTTCATACCAAAATTATATAAACTATTTTTTTCCATATTCTTTTGATGTTTTTTTTAAAAAAATGGGTTATATAATTATAAATAAAGTTTATACAATCCTGCAAAATATATAGTTTAAAAGTGAACCCTGATTAAACAATTAGCAAAAAATGTTAGATTTTGTAGGTCATGATCATGAACATCTAAAATGCCACTGGTTCTTAAAAGGATACATTTGCAGTTTACCAAGGACACCTAATATAAAAATAACATAGTGAGTGTTTAAAATAATCAGCATATTGACAATGAAACTGTGCCTAATGTGTAATTTTACCTTTTTAACTCTAAGTTGCATCTAAAAATATGTCCAATAGTAGCATTTTGAAAATAATTTAATCTCAAAAAATATATGAGATGTAAAAATAGATTTATGGACATGCAGTATAGAATTATCTGATAATAGACAACTTGTACGGACATGCATTTCACTGAATGAACTTTGTATAAATTAGATGTAATCAAGCAAGGATAAAAATGATATTATACTTCTCAATAGCAATTTTTCTCTCTCTTTGTTCTAATGTAGCAGGAAGGTGTCAGTCTAACAATTTCAAATTTATAATACATATTTGTATGAGCATATTTGAAAATATGTGCTGAGAGTTCTAGTTATGCCTCTGTGAAAATATTTTTATGATAGGGGCCCCAAAAAAATGTTTATACAATGACTAATTACACCACTGGCCCTCAGCCTTGTCCCTCTGCACTGGTAACCATAGAACCACACACTGTCCCTCAGCCTTGTCCCATGATAAGCATAGAACCACACATACTGACCCCAAGAAAAGTTCCTTAGTAGCCACAGAACCACGCATACAACCTCAGACTCCCATCCATGTGTTGCTGCATTGGTAGCTATAGAAACACATTACTGAGTCTAACTTCCCCATCTTCTGTGGAATATTTCAGGAGTTTAGGAAAAAAAGCATTTTAGGGATTATCATACTGTGGGAATTTTCATGGGAAAGACGGCAAATTACCAGTCTTCTGTGAAAATCCCTGTGGGAAAAGAAAAAATGAAAACATTTGGTAATAGCAGACAAAGGAACAGCACTAGTATGGCAGACAGTGACACTGATGAAAAACTATCTATATCACAGGGAGCTAATGCATTCAAAGAGGGATTTTAACCCCTTGAATAATGGGGGTCTCCCATTCAGTGCTTCACAATGCTTTGGTGTTATCTTTAGCATTCAAAGTGTTAAAGACTGTATCCAAATCAACAGAAAGTTTGGTAATTTTTTTTCTCCCTATGGTGCAGTTTACTCCAGAGTTGCACAATTTTTTTAGCACATCAAAATCTATGTATCTATATTTCCGTGACTACCAGTGGACAAATGGACAATACCCCACAAATTTAGCAATAATGTTAGTTTTAGTACAAACTAGCATTGCAAAGTATTTGATACTGATCCATATTCAAACATTTGCTTGTTAGGATTCCACCCAGGACCTAGATTCAGTAAATATTAATGCTGTGGTGATATGATTTTGTCAATGTGTATGAAAACATTTGACATTTCGATGTACACAAACATCATCATATTCACTAACATTTTCGAATGCAAGGGGAGGAGTGGAGAAGGTCCTTATTAGCATACAGGATTGTGGAAGTGCTGTCGATGTCCTCTCTTCACACATCACCAACACTACGACAATATTGAAGTTGAAGAGCATTCTATTTTCTTCCCTACTTGGCTAGTAGGGAAGTGAAGAGAATGCTTTCAGCACCATGGACAGCATCACCCCCCCCAACCCCCTGGATAGGATCAGGCATTGTACATGGGCATCTGTGGCTACCAGTGGTCAAGGGAACAAGTTTGGGGCCAAGCAGTATATATACGGGGTTCTGTGGCTATCACTGAGCATGGGAACTAGGCTGGGGGGCAAGTGATAGCCACAAATTCCTATAGATGCTGCCTGAGACCCAGCCTTGTTCCCTTGGGAGTGCACAACATGTATCAGTAGTGCTTAGTGTATTTTTGTTAACCCTTTGAGTGCCACAGGGGTGAGCAATGCACATCCTTATGGCACTCAGTGGGATAAGGGAGTGATGCTGTCCATGGTGCTGAAACTGTTCTCTCCACTCCCCTACTGGCAAGTAGCAAAGCAGAAAGACCACTTTTCAACTTGAGAATTGCCACAATGTTGGTGATGTGTGAAGAGAGGAAATCCATTTCACATTGACAACAGCTCACAACCCTCCCTACTTGATTAAGGGCTGTTACTGCATAGGAAAGTACAGGGAGATCCCAACTTCGCCAGCCTCAGGTAGGTACAGTTGAGACTCTGAACTCCAACAGCAGAGGCTATGGGTGTTTAGTGAATGTGTCAAAGTGTCACATTAACATATCAATGCACCCTGTTGCATACAATAATGACTCATAATCCTGCATTTCCATATGAAAATAGGGAATTGTCTATGTGATGAGTGAAAATTCATAAACCTTTTGTATGGATGCTGATGTGGGCACATGTTTGTCGGACTGATGGTGATGTGATCTCAAAGAGACTTTAGTGAATACTATCGATGTGCCTTCATCACTGCTCCAACAGGACATCAACATTTTCAGCCCTCTTCAAACTTTACTGAATCTAGGCCTAGATTTCTTGTGAAACTAAAGGGTTTCAGGATTGCAAAAAATTTGAGAACTACTGTAATATAATGTTTTTCAGCAGAACCAGCACTGTAAGAAAATTCTATGGCTTTGAAGACACATGGGGAAATGAAACCTAAGGGTGTAGAGGTTCACTTAACCCATTGGTTCCCAAACCATGCCCTCATGGCCCACTAACAGGCCAGGATTTAAAGATTTCCTTGGTAGAGAACAGGAGAGTTAATTAGAGTTTAAGTGAGTTTGATTAACTTGTATGTGATCTTCAAAAGGAAAGCCTCAAATCCTGGCCTGTTAGTGGGCCATGAGGGCATGGGTTGGGGACCACTGACTTAACACGTTTGCTCATTGTTCCTTATGTAAAAATGGGCTTCCATGGGAATATTCTGCCACCCTATGTCCCTTTTGCATGGTGGCCCCTACTACTCCCCCGGGCCCTTACAACAACAGCCAGTTTGGGTCAAAACTCTAATGTCATCTGTTGCCACCATCCCTTCATATATTCAGGGGTTTTCCATTCATGGCACCCCATGTCCTACATTAAACATATTGATCCTGTCTTTAGGGGCCACTCTCAGTTGTTTGGTGTTTCCTCTAAAAAGGAAGAAGCTACAGATGGAGAAGCTATTTATTCTTCCTTGACCTATGACGCTAACCCTTGCCCCTCAGCAGAGGGATTATCAAGTGGTATTGGAGATCCTTCAGGTTTCTGAGGCCTCTGATGCCATATCTTACTCACTGGATATCTTCCAAAGGTGCAAGAAAGTATCTTCAATTTTATCTACCAATCACACCATTGATAATTTTTTCCCCTTAATACGTGTATTTCAGACAAACCTAGATTCACTTTCTGCTGAGGCCTTAGGAAAGTTGTATTCCCCATCTGCAGTTGGTGCCCCACTATCTCGCCTTGCCAAAAACAGAGCTCTGTTAGCTCAATTGCCTATGGGGATGGGAGTCAGAGAGGACTCTTTAAACCACCCCAGCATGAAGTAATGTCAAATGGCTATGAATGGAACCCAGAAGCAGGACTGACAGAGATCAAACAACAATGGGGAAGATCACAACAATGAAGAACCCCAGCAAAATGAAAGACTCCTCCAACAAGGGCTGGGGGAGTGAAGGTTTGGGATCGGCGCTTGGGTGCGTGGCTGGTGAGCGTAGGTCCCCCTGCAGAGTGTTTTGCTGCAGCCTGAGCTGAATAAAGATGCTGGCCGTGAAGCCAGATGACCCCCTCCAGTTGAGCTGAAGAAGGTCCAGGACAACACACTACAGGGAGAACGTACCACCACCAGCCCCAAGGAGAGTCAAATATCACAATTAACAATGATAAAAGAACTCACCAATTTAAAGAGATGAAGAAGCTGAAACATCCAGGAGAGGCACACAGGAGGTGGAATAAGGTTGACTGGAGATCCAAAGCACACTAGAGAGCTGAGCCGAAGAGGACACAGAGGCTCACTGAAGTCCCATGGATACTGAGCAGACTGATGCTAGAGGTCAGAGACTGGGGCAGAACTGTAAACAGGAAGGCAGGACCCAAGCTGGGAACAGAAGGCATACACTGCAGAAGCTAGGGAGCGAAGCAGGCCAGACCTGACACGGAGGACCAGAAGGCTGGTACAGATGACCCAAGAAGATCCGCTAGAGGTAAGGAGAGAGCAGCTAGAGGAACTCAGGAAGCAGCTGCCGAGTCCGACCACAGGGGCAGAATTACTGAGCGCTGGATACCAGCCGTGCGCTAGTCAAATAGCCCAACGTCATGATGCCGTTGCGCGTCTACACCCACAGCAACGGTGCATGCGCAGAAGCGATGCGGAAGCCGCTTCCCCGCTCGGGTCCGCATACCCGGAAGGCACCGACAAGTAAACACGGAGACTGTTTACTCCAAAATGAACACTTTATTCACTTTATTGCCAGAACACACACACTTTGATACACAGTTAAACAAAAGAACAATGAACTGGGAACGGCCAGATACACTAAAGTTGGGAGTTACTCTAGCGGCCAATGAGCAGTGGAGCGACCATACTAAGTAAAACCCGACTGGTTGGTTCCCAGGATTATATGGAGTAGGGCAGGACATGGGACACAAAGGGCAAGACTTTGATGACATTATCTCCCAGTGGGAGGTACAATTCCCAATGAGTCCCAATACACATTTGGTGGACAAAGGCTGAGGCTCAGACAGCCGTTACTACCAGTTTGAAATATCCCGCCTTTTGTTCGACCAATGGTAAGTCCTTGAGTGCCCGGTTGTCCAATGAGCATTGCGGTCGTATGATCCTGTGTCGATTGTCCTGAGATCCATACCGAACAACCAGGGTTTCGAGGCTTCGAGTAAAGTTTGTACCACCCAACCCACCAGAATTTCGATTAATATCGAGTAACTATGGCCCATTACATTATTCCCCCTGTTTAGTCCACACACAGTTTGCAAGTCTATTAGTACTCCTCCTGTTGAGACAGGCCATCTGCATTTTGGTTCTCCCTCCCTGACTGGTACTTAATGGAGAAATTAAAAGCTTGGAGGGCCAGGCTCCACCCCAACAAGCGTCCATTGTCCCCAGCCACCCTGTTGAGCCATACCAAGGGGTTGTGATCTTTGAACACTCTAAATTCCCTGCTGAATAGATAAGGCTGTAACTTCTTGAGGGCCCAGACTAACGCCAAACATTATATTTCTAAAGCAGCATAGGCGGCTTCTCTGGGTAGAGGTTTGTGACTTAGGTAGAAGTCTGGGTGTTCCTCCCTGGTGTCGTTGACCTGGCTCAACACAGCTCCTAGTCCGCAGTTGGAGGCATCTGTGTGGACCAGAAAAGTTTTGTTAAAATCCGGGGAGGCCAACACAGGTCCCTTGCCCAAGGCCTCCTTGAGAGCCTGAAAGGCCTGTTCACATTCCGGGGTCCAGTCCACATTGCGGGGTAGTGCTTTTTTAGTTAAGTCAGTGAGAGGTCTGGCCAGGGTACTGTACTGAGGGACAAACTTCCTATAGTATCCAGCGGTACCCAGGAATGGCAGTACTTGTTTTTTTAATCCATGGGGTGGGCCAGTTCAAGATGGCGGAGATCTTGGCAGGTTCAGGTCGCTGGTATCCACCCCCCACCCGGTGGCCCAGGTACTGTACCTCCCCCATCCCTATCTGACATTTGTCGGGTCTCAGGGTTAGTCCAGCTCTAGCAATGCGTCCTTAAATAGCTTCCAGGTGCAGGAGAAGCTCCTCCCAGGAGTCGCTGAAAATGGCAATATCATCCAGGTAGGCACAGGCAAAATCCTGTGCCCTTGCTAGCAGATGATCCACTAACCTCTGGAAAGTAGCCAGCACGTTCTTCATCCCGAATGGCATTACCTTGAACTGGTAGAGGCCAAACAGGGTGATGATGGTAGACTTGGCTACCGCCTCAGGGTCAAGGGGTATCTGCCAGTACCCTCGACTAAGGTCGAGGGTAGAGACCACTCCAGCTCCTGTGAGCCTGTCTAATAGATCATCCTCCCGGGGCATGGGATAAGTGTCAATGATGGTCCGGTAGTTGAGCCTCCGGTAGTCCACACAGAACCGGGTGGTTCCATCTTTCTTGGGGACTAGAACTACCGGGGAGGCCCAAACACTGGTTGACGGCTCAATGACACCCAACTCTAACATCTCCTGTAATTCTTGTAGCATGCTCTTCTTAACGGACTGCGGTACTCTGTAGGCAGGCTGGCGGAGAGCCTCCTGTCCAGTGGTGAGAACCTGATGCTGGGCCAAGGTAGTGAGGCCGGGCCATGGGGAGAACAACAGGGGCCACTTCTGAGCCATGTCCCGTATCTGCTGTCGCTTAGTAGGGTCAAACTGGGGACCTAAACGGGGAAGGACAGAGGAGCTGGGTCCCCGGACTGCAGCCAGGAGGTCAGGGATATCTTGTTCCTCTGGGTCATCCCCAGTCTGAGTGCATATGGCTAGGACCACTTCCTCTCACTGGTGATAGGCTTTCAGGGCATTCACATGACAGGTCCGACGGTCCTGCAGGTGAGGCCCGGTGCGTCTCCGTGAACATCGTCAGCATCTGTTTCAAGGTTCCATTGAACCTTTCACAGAGGCCATTGGTCTGGGGATGGTATGTAGTGGTGTGAATAGGCTTCACTCCGCACAGTTCCCACACTTGCTGCATGACCTCCAAGATACATTGGGAACCCTGGTCAGAGAGGACCTCGGCGGGAAACCCTACCTGTGAGAAAACTTTAATAAGGGCATACTCAATACTTTCTGCAGTGATGCTAAAGAGTGCCACGGATTTGGGGTAGCGTGTAGGAAAGTCCACAATGATGAGAATAAACCTCTTACCAGTGCGGTTGGGTCATGCTAAGGGGCCTATGATAGCTATTACTATACACTGGAAGGGCTCACCTGTCAAGGGCAGGGACTTCAAAGGGGCGGCTGGATGATCTCCCCTTTTTCCAACCCACTGACAAATGTTGCATGTGCGGCAAAAGGTGTGTACATCCCGGGATAGCTTTGGCCAGAAGAAAGCCCGACTCACCCGTTGTTCGGTGCGTCCAACTGCCAGGTGGCCCGCTAGGGGAATCTCGTGGGCCAGGGACAGCAGGGTGGCCCTATGCTGATAGTGAACTATAAGTTGGGTGCACATTAACTGGGTAGCAACCTGGCATCGGGACAGGGTGCTGTGGTATAATAGGCCACCCTCCCAAATGAACCGTTTTCCCCCTGGGCCTGTCTCCCCGGAGTCTGCCAGTCTCCTGTATCTTGCCAAAGTGGGGTCGTCTAGTAATGCGGTGTGGAACTCAGTAGGGGGAAGCCAGTGAATGGGGTCATCTGCGTCAGGGGGTGAAGGAGGTGATGTCGGAGGGCTTAACATCTGGCGCTGGCCAGCCACACGAGTGGTCACGTGACAGTCCTCCCGTGTTTCTGGTGGGGCGAATCAACTTTGAAGATGGCCCAAGTCATTACCCAGTAGTACTTCGACTGGCAGCCCTGGCACCACTCCCACACAACGATCGCCTTAGCCGAAACCCAGTTGAGATGAACGTTGGCCATGGGTAGCTGGTAGACCTTGCCCCATGCCAAATGTACTTCCATAACCCGATTGGTCTTGTAGGGAGGGGACAAGCAGGCAGGATGGACCAGGGTCAGGGTAACCCCGGTGTCACGCAATCCAGTGACAGGGTCCCCATTGAGGTATACGGTTTGCCAGTGTTGCTGCCGGTTGTCCTCTCTGATGCTTTGGGACAGGGCAATTTCCTGAGACAGCCCCCATTCACAATGGCCCCCAGGCAGGGATTGGACATCCATTGGTTCGGGCCATTCTGGGTCGTAGGATAATGCAGGGGTATCATAGTGTTTGTTATCCCCGATGCAATGAGTGTTCCTGGGTGGCATTTTCTTGATCTGGGGCACGGTGCTAAAATGGGCGGGAGTTTGATATCTGGTGGTCTGCTCTCACGGTTCAGGGTTTCGGGGCAGATTCTTACGTCCCATGGGGCAATTGTACTGCATGTGCCCCTTCTGATTGCACGTGAAGCAAGTAATCTCTGTGTTAGGCCCCCTCCTTTGTGGGGAAGGAGCTCGGCCCTGTGTGGTTCCTGATCGAGTGGAAACGTTCACTGGCTGGGGAGCTCTAGCCCCTCCCCCACCTGCAGTTCGCTGGAACCGGTTGCCCATTTTCCTAGTGTCCTCATAGTGGTTAGCCAGTTGGGCTGCCTCTGTAATAGTGCAAGGGTTGCGGTCCCGTACCCAGTCCCTAATGTAGTCCGCAATATTAAAAAAAAATTGTTCTAGCATCACCTGCTGGCAGCAGTCCTCAAAAGTCTGGGTCCCGCACCCCTGCATCCAATTGCGTGCGGCCCATTTCAATCCATAGGCCCACTCCGTATGGGACTCCTGGCTCCTCCTTTTCACCTCCCCATAATCCATTATGTCGACATACGGTACCGCCCGGTAGGCCTCCATAGCTCGCCCCATGAGTTTCCCAGCGAGGAAAGCAGTCCATTGAGTTTGGTCCACTCGTAGCAAATGACACAACTGCTCAAAGTCAAGCAAGAATCCATCAATATCCCCTTTCTGATCGTCAAAGGCAGGAAAAGTTTGGTAATTGACAGGCAGGGTCAATCTCCTAGGGTCGGAGCCTACATCTGCTGCTGCATTGTGTTGAGGAGCCTCCGGTAGACTTTTTGCCCAATCCTCCCTTGCCTCCGTCATTAGGCGATCGACTACTTCTGTCGATGGATTAGGACCATATAGAGCCAACCGCTGAGCCACAACGTTGGTGACCGGGTCCTCATCATCGAACAATCTCCGTGGTCCGACATCCTCCACATGCCTTCAGTTCGACATAGGATAGAGCATCCGCCGGGTCGATACCGTAGGTTCAGAGGGACCGGCGAAGGGTGCAAAATTATCCTCGGACGGTAAATCCGTCTGTCTTACCAGTTCTGCTGCCTCCGCGCCGGTCTCCAGCAAAATTTGGATCAGGTCTTGTTTCCTCAAATTCGCTGAGTTGCGTCCTCGTTGAAGAACCAGCTTATGTAGGGTAGCCAGCGGAGCATGTTTGTACAGGTCTGACATCTTGTTGTCAGCCTGGTTCCCCTTTGGTGGTTTTAGACCTCTTTTAGCGAGAGTAGCCTGTTGCTGAAACCGGGGTCAAGCCAGCGGCTGTAGCTCCCCCTCGATGCTGGTTTCAGTTCGATCAAGCTGTCGCTGAAACCAGGGTCAAGCCAGCGGCTGTATCTCCCCCTGGATGCTGGTTTCAGTTGGATCCCGTCATCTGCCACGAATATAACGGAAACCCAAGACACAGGGAAATCCTGGGCCGTCGTATCCGGGCTCTCTCACTCGAGGTCGGCTGAACCACATCGAACACCTTGGTCAGGCCACGCAACCGAAGCGTTGAACATGCCACTCGAACCAGGAGTCGGTTTCCTTCGAGTCGGTAAACCCTTCGAGGTTCGATACCACAACGAACGATTCAAGCCGGTGCAGCAGAACTGGACATGAGCGGAGAGGATCGAGGCGATACGAAGAGCGGGTCGACGCTGTACACTCCAACAAGCGAACAGTGAATAGCTCAATTGCCTATGGGGATGGGAGTCAGAGAGGACTCTTTAAACCACCCCGGCAAGAAGTAAACACGGAGACTGTTTACTCCAAAATGAACACTTTATTCTCAGAACACACACACTTTTATAGTTAGACAAAAGAACTGGGAAGAGCCATATACACTAAGGGTGGGAGTTACTCTAACGGCCAATGAGCAGGGGAGCGACCATACTAAGTAAAACCCGACTGGTTGGTTCCCAGGAGTATGTGGAGTAGGGCAGGACATGGGACGCAAAGGGCCAGACTTTGATGACATTATCTCCCAGTGGGAGGTACAATTCCCAATGAGTCCCAATACACATTTAGTGGACAAAGGCTGAGGCTCAGAGAGCCGTTACTACCAGTTTGAAATTTCCCGCCTTTTGTTTGACCAATGGTAAGTCCTCGAATGCCCGGTTGTCCAATGAGCTTTGCGGTCGTAAGATCCCAAGTCGACCGTTACTGTCTTCCCGAGATCCATACTGAACAACCAGGGTTTCGAGGCTTTGAGTAAAGTTTGTACCACCCCGACCTGCCAGAATGTCGATTAATATCGAGTAACTGCTTGCAGTGTCCATAGTTCGAATCCATAGCCCCAGTAACGGCTTATGGCCCGTTACAGTTATATGTAATACTGCAGTATGGGACTAGTCATGACATAAGCTACTTCCATCAACAATCTCCATCTGTGGTATATGCAAAGAGATTAAATAAAACCAGCACCAGAAAGATTTTTTACCACACTTTCCAATTTTAGTGATCCTATTGGGGTGGCTAATTTGTCTTTTTAGCAAAGTTTTTCACATAACTCAACAGAAGGGTTGTGCTTTACTCTCTTCCTCTATTACATTCAAATTGCATTGACAAATGCACTTTCAAGTATACTACACTTTTTAGATCATACAATTTTTTCTTGCTAAGTAAAATAATAGGATTAAGGTTAATAGGAAAGTTACTAAAGAATAAATCTTCATTTTTATTTAGCCCAAGATTTTTTTCATCCAGATAGCACTGCCTTTGCTGTGTATAACATGATGAGAGTCTCATATGCAAGCTCTCCAAAGACAGCAACAGTGCTCTTTAGATGAAAAAATCTTGAACTAAAGTTTGCTCTTAAATAATGTTCAAATGAGATACCTCCCAACAATGATAGTAACCTATGCAAAAAAAATAAATAAAAAAAATCTGAAAATAAAATAGCTGTACACAAAGAAAAAATAAGAGATATTTTGGATTAATTAAGTGCACTGTGAAAAAATGTACATATTCTGCCTAAATAATGTATCTGAAAATAGATACATGCAACTTGAAATTATGAGATCCTTTATTATATTTATAAGATGTTGGTCTCATGGTACTTCCAAATGCTTTTACATAACCAGTGTATTTTCTGTGAAGCTGAATATAAGGTCTTTGTTCTGACACCAAATGTCAATCACTTAGTGTTATCTAAAGTTCTAGTTCCTGCCAGCTTTTAAGCAAACAGACTAAGGTGGAAAGGTTAATAATTAACAGCATCATCAGGTTAAACAAGAACAATCAATATTCTGTCACTGTTTTGCTATATACAGCTACTAAATCTCTTGGGTGGCATGAATAATGATCAGTTTACTTGTTTTTCTCTGGAAATGTGCAATGTAAAAGCAATATGCTAGAGTTTAGAGGTACTAGAATTATTTATACAACATTAAGTACAGTACATGACTTTCCTGTGCCAAGTCCATTCAAAATATTCTTGTCTTATTCCCTACACCTTTAAACATGGATTTAGGTTATTCAAGAAATGTATACTATGTAGTTTTAAAACAGTAAGATTATAGTCATATAAATGATAATAATGATAATGAAGTTCCATTATCATTATTTCTTATAACAAATATTGTATAAGTGGCAGTTCTAATAGGCAGTACTAAACAGGAGCTGAGTTTAAAAAATGACATTCACAGGTTCATTGCCTAAGTCTATAGAAGCTAAAAACATGTTTTAATTTAACTATATTATGTAAATGTTACAATATAGTACGCATATGTATTTAGTTAAAAAAATGTCCCAAAGTGCTCACTATGTACAAATGAAAAATGAGGTAGTTTTAGGGAAAACCAAATGTACCACACAGAACAAACAACATTTCTTCAAAATTTCACTTAATTAAACAGGGCTTTTTTTCAAGAAAAAAAGGTTTATTAAATGTATATAAAGTACTTACATACATGAGAAGGCATAAAAAAATCAAAGGAAATACAGTGTAAAGTGAACGCAACAATGAACAAGAGAAGCTGTAATAATAATAAAATATGCATAGAGTATCATGAGATTTGGGAGGTATAGAAAAGAATAACAAAGTGTAAGCAGCATTAGTCAGGTAAATGAGGGATAAGTTGAGAAAATAATGCTAAATACAGAGTACGGTGTGGAAAAGCGTATCGTTTTTTAGGGTGAGAGGTAGGGAGTAGGAGAAAGAAAAAAAAAGAAGGGGGGATGATGGATAGGTAGTGCGGTTAGGTGGAGATGTTGCGACAGTACATGATAACTGGACCTGAATCAAAATCTGAGGAAAAGAGAAGTGAAAAGTGTCACATCGGTCAATAACAGCACCCGTAGTCTAACTTGAGAGGAAAAACATGAAAATTAGGAACCTAAAAGATATTTTGTTTGTCTAACCAAGGTTGCCAGTAGCGCAAGAAGGATGACACAGATAAAGTGTTAAGAGCATGACATTGTTCTGTCGATAAGGGTATCCATATGGTGAAGCCAAATAAGGGAGGTCGGGGAGATTTAGATTGCCAAGATAATGGAATTAAGGATTTTGCAATCATTAGCATGAGGACCAGAGGAAATCATAGAGAGGTAACATCCTTGGAGAGGGTTGGAGAAGGAAGATGGAAGAGGCAGAAAAAAGGGTCAAGGGGGAGAGAAAGACCAAAAACCTGAGTGATCTTATTCAAAACATCTGTCCAAAAGGATTTAATTAGGAGGCAAGTCCACCAGATATGAAAAATTGTGCCCATACCAGAAAGAGATCTCCAGCAAGAGTGAGAGGTGTTAGGGTAAATATTCACCAATTTCATTGGAGTATAGTACCATCTAGTAAAAAAGAGGCTGAATTTGTGAAGGGCTGAAGAGAACATTCAGATCGTTTTCCCATTGTGTAAGGCAGTGATTCTCAACCAGTGTGCCGAGGCACTTTGGTGTACCACGGACACCAAAGTAGGGTGCCCCATGTTTTCTATGAAGACTAACAAAAATGGACTGTTAAATAAAGATTTATAGAAAATGTTATGCACAGTATATTTCATTTTGTTATTATGATTATAAAACAATCATAACCATATGTTTATGTATTGTACACTTCTTATGCCCTTGACAAAGTACATTAAATATGTTAGGGGTGCCCAATGTTCTTGATTACGTGTTAGGGGTGCCCCGAACAAAAAAAGCTTGAGAACCACTGGTGTAAGGAAAAAAGGTGTTCGAGTTAAGGGCTCTGGCTGCAAAAGCTGGTAACTAAAAGAGAGAGGTCTCAATGGGGAATTAGTGATTATGCTCAACTCAAAAGGACACAAGGGTCTGTGATGGTATCCTTGTGACAACATGGAGGAGAGCCAGTGTGTAATCTGTGCTATAGCCCACCAGGGAATCTGTAACAGAGACAGAGAGACTGAAAGGGAAAGAGGAGAGAAGTCATCATCAGACAGGGTGTAAATGTTGAAGAGATGTAAGATCATGAGTCCATAGAGTGTCCATATGAATAGTGGGAAGTACAGAAGGGAAATTTGGGTTTCCAGCTAGAGAGATGAGCGGAGAAGGGGAGGTGAAGATAGTATGTTGCTTATTAAGGGTAGTCCACATGTGAAGAATATGACTTATGACAGTTCAGATAATAGGTGATCTGGTAAGTGTATAGGTAAGGAATTAAATATATACTGGATTCTTGGGAGAATCATCATTTTCACAATTATGATCCTCCCAAGTCAGGAAATATATAGATTAGACCACTTAGTAGTGTTGGCTTTAACAGCGCAGATTAAAAGCTGAACATTAAGCTCTGGCATATTAGCCAGAGATGGAGAAAGTTGTATTCCTAGATATCTCAAAGAGGATTGAGACCATGTGTATGGGAGATAACTTTGAAGAGAGCTGGGAATGAGATTAATGAACATTAAAGATTTCAGATTTTGAAAAATTAATCTTAGCCTGTGAAAAGAGACAAAAGGAATCTAATTCCTTGGTAATGGCAGGAAGAGAGATAAGTGGATTAGTTGCAAAAAATAAAATGTCATCGGCGTAGGGTGCGGTTTTTAATTCACGGTTTTGATAAGAGACCCGTAATTAGAAGGTTGCGTCTAATTAGGTTAAGAAATGGTTCCAGGGCAAGGACAAACAAAAGAGGTGAGAGAGGGCAACCTTGCCTCGTCCCATTATCAATAGGAAAGGAATCAGAACAAATCCCGTTAACTTTAACTTTGGCGGAGGGAGAAGCATATAGACTAAGAATTGCAGATAGCATCCTAGGACCCAAAACTATATTGTGAAGAGCTGCCTCTGATCCTGTCAAATGCCTTCTCGGCATCTCTGGAAAGGAGAGCAAGGGGCAATTGTTTAGATTTTGCAGAATGTAGAAGAGAGATCGCAAGGGCTGTATTGTGTCTAGTTTCCCTCCCAGGGATGAAGCCACCCTGATCAGGGTGGATAAGTTTTGAGAGGTGAGATCTCAATCTGTTCCCTAGGATCTTGGCAAAAATGTTTAGGTCAGTGTTAAAGGGATAGTAATATTTCATTTTATCTTTATTTTATTTTGTAACCATTAAAAAAAACATGCAGAACGATATAAGTCTTATCTCTCAAACCTTTATAGTTTGAGAGATATTCACAAGCAATGTTTCCCCCTCCCGCCCCTTTTACCTAGTGTAAGCCATCTCTTCTCAGATGTGGAATGCAGTCCATAGACCAGACAGATAACAGCAGGGGACAGTTTTCGTCCTAATAGAACAATGAAAGCCCTGCCCCCCTTGATAAGCTTTTCAGTTTTTTCCTTTATCTTAATTGAAGATTGTCCCTCTCTGCAGTCTACCTGAGCACCTCCCTTCTACTCTGGCTGAGTAGTGTTACATCAGTAAAAGGGGTGGGAGGGGAACACTTTGTCATTGAATTACTCTTGAATAAAGATGAGCGAGCACCCCGATGCTCGGGTGCTCTGACCGAGCACCCCCTGATGCTCGAGTGCTCGGCCGAGCACCCGAGCCCCATTCAAATGAATGGGAGCACTCGAGCATTAAACCAGGCACCCCCTGCTCTGATGAGCGGAGGGTGCCTGGTCAATGTCCCCCTTCATCTCCGCTATGCCCCTCTTCCACAATGTCCCCCTTCATCTCCTATGCCATAGCGGAGATGAAGGGGGACATTGTGGAAGAGGGGCATAGCGGAGATGAAGGGGGACATTGTGGAAGAGGGGCATAGACTCTATGCCCCTCTTCCACAATGTCCCCCTTCATCTCCGCTATGCCCCTCTTCCACAATGTCCCCCTTCATCTCCTCTATGGCATAGGAGATGAAGGGGGACATTGTGGAAGAGGGGCATAGCGGAGATGAAGGGGCACATTGTGGAAGACGGGCATAGCGGAGATGAAGGGGGACATTGTGGAAGAGGGGCATAGAGTCTATGCCCCTCTTCCATAATGTCCCCCTTCATCTCCGCAATGCCCCCTTCATCTCCGCAATGCCCCCGTACCTCCATTCCCTGGTGGTCCAGCGGAGCGTCTTCGGATCTGTGCCTCTTCCGGCACAGATCCTCTTCACCCGAGCATGTCGGGCGAGCACATGGCGGTACTCGTACGAGTACCGCCATGTGCAGAGCAGAGCGATGCTCGAGCCGATCCGAGCATCGGCCGAGCACGCTCGCTCAACACTACTCTTGAACTATAACTCTGACAGTATTGAAATAACACCCTTCAAAGTCCAAATACTATGATGATTAATTAGAGCTGCTTTTATTATGAAACATTACTATCCCTTTAAGAAGGGAAATAGGTCTGTAATTGCTACAAACATGTGGGTCTTTACCTGGTTTTGGAATAATCTCTATCAGAGCCTTCAAGAGACTGTGAAGGAAACACAGCGCCCTCAAGTATATTGTTAAATGTTCGAAGCATATGGGGGGACAGAATCTTAGCAAAGGTACAATAGTACATTATCGCAAACCCATCAGGACCTGGATTTTTCCCTGGTTTTATGGCCTTGAGCTCTAATTCCAGTTCAGAAAGAAAGATGGGTTGTTCTAAATGTAGTGCATCAGAGTGTGAAAGAGTAGGGACTTGGGACGATCTCAAGTAATCCGTAAGCAGCGGGTCCTGACAAGAGAAGGAGGAATCAACCGATTTTTCTAAGTTGTAGAGGGATTGATAGTATTTACAGAATGTAGACGCAATATTCTGGAATGTTTTGGAGAGGGTGCCAGAGTTGTTCTGAACTGCTGTCACCACACCCGTCTTCCTATGTCCTTTAACCAGAGAAGCAAGGAATTCGTCAAATTTATTACCCTCAATATGGTGTTTGTATTTGAACCACATATGCTATTTAGTCACATTTTGCTGTACTAATTGATTCAGGGATTTTTTAGCCGAGAGGAGCTCCTCTTTGTCAGCTAAGGCGAGAGATTTTTTGTGTTTAGATTCTAAGGATCTAATGGAGTTTAGGAAGTTATCTACCTGCCGCCATTTTTCATGCTTCTTCAAAGCACCAATTTTGATAAAATGCCCACAAGCTATGCATTTATGGGCTTCCCAAATAATGGGGGTTGCAATCGAATCAGGGGAGTTGAGAACAAAGTAGTCAGACAAGACGTTTTCTATGTTATCAGAAATTGCCGCATCGGACAGAAGGAGTTCGTTGAGTGACCAACTAGTGGGAGATTTAGAAGGGTCAGGGGATGAGGGAGTAAAAGAAACTGTAGGAATTGTGAGGTGGGGAGAAAAAGGTAAAATCACAGTCAAACTGGTGATGAGTTCTCCAGACGTCAATCAGTTGTAGACGAGCCAGCGTGAGACGCAGAGAAGACAATTGAGAGAGTTTGAGATGAGATTTACCTGAAGAACAATCTAATGCTGGATCAAGCACAATGTTAAGGTCACCCCTCAGAATGATGGGGCAATCTGCGATTTCATCTAACTTTCTGAGAAAGTGTGAAAGAAAAGAAATCTGATTGGAATTCGGGCCATATATAGTAGCCAAAATGATAGGTTTATTGTTTAAGAGACCCTTCAGTATGCGGTATTGTCCTGAATCATCAGACAGTTCTTCTAACAGCGACCATGCTAAGGAAGCACCCACACCTCTTTTCTTAACTGGGGCTGAGGAAAAATAGGAGGTAGAATATTTGCAGTTATGAAAGCACGGAATTGCAGAGGCACTAAAACGTGTTTCCTGGATGAAAACTATATCTGCAGTCAATTTATCAATGTGTGAGAGGGCTATGGTGCGCTTGACAGGAGAATCTAGACCGCAGACATTGACCGTTAACACCTAAACAGGGGCCATCACTCAGATATGTACCAGGACCATGCCACCATACCCTGACAAGTGACACCACACGATGGAGAAAAGAAAAAGGAAAAAGGAAGAAGGGTAGGAGGGAGGTACGAGGGATGTGCGGAAATTACAGTATATAATTGTGCCGCAAAGAATACTGTCAGTCCAAAGGTAAAATGGAAGTATGAAAACTTCCACAAGGGCAGTGGGGTTAGGATAATCCATCAAGGAGATGTTAAATGGTTCAAGGGGTGTTGGAGAGTCTGGACCTAGCTGGGAGGGTTATAAATAATGCCAGTGTCCATGAGCTAACAGTACACTGGAGAAATCAGGTGAGTCAGCAATGATTCCAGAGGCACGGATAAATAACTTTGTAAGGTATTGCAAGTCAGTGTGAGGAAGCAGTTAGGAGAGATCAAGAAACTTTCATCATCAGGTGTCAGAAGTAAATGAGGTGGGAAAAGCCACTAGAGCTACTAGAAATCAAGAACTGTTACACATATGGTCAGTTCAAGGGCAAAGGACTAAAAGGGGTGTACGTGGTCTGCACTACATTAAATCATATGAACTCCCAAAGACAGGAACAGCGCATAATTTTTCAATAGGCAATGAAACAGACATCAGATATAAAGTACAATGCGCCATCAGTTAAGTTGAGAGACAGGCGAGAAAACAGGGTAAAGTTGAGTGCCACTAGCCGGAACTCAAGACGCCGCCCACATTCAAGGCAGTAAGGCTACCCTCAGAATGGAACATGGGTCTCCTATAATTTTCCTAATTTATTTATATTCGATCAGGATACTATGTGATTATTGATAAGCTAACTGTACAGGGCAGCATACCATATATGGGAGCTCTAAAAGTGTTGTCCCCGGGCTAAATACAAGATTGTGGTACTGAATAAACCGCTGTGGGAAAGACAAAATGACATCCTGAGGTCCGGCAGCATGAACACAAAATACATAGAATGATAATTTTTACAATAAAATAAAAACTAATAGATAAAAAGAGGGATGGACTAAGACAATAAGGGAGAGGGCAAAGGAAGAATTGAAGTACAGTCATCCCATAGATGTGACCTCAATAGCTCAACATTTGATGGGTAGGTATACAGTGTAAGTAAGGGATCGTCAGGCCACAATCGCACCCCAGGGATATTGCACGAGAAAGTTAGAAATAAGAGATAGGAATCTTGCAGGAGCGGGTAATTATTTTTAAAACAAGATTTTTTTTTTCTCTCCCCTGTTTCCCTCCCCTATTCTCTAACTCTCTTGTTGTTCTCTTGTCCCACTCGTGAGTAAAGTAAAGGGTAATATGTTAAAAATCAGGGTTTGGGCAGAGAAAAGTCCAGACGTGAGTTGATGTAAACAATTAACTGTTAATTGGGAACAAGAAGTGGACTAAGGTTAACAGGGCTTTTGAATTTTGTATTTAGACATGGTGAAAGCCAGTTTACCCTCGAAGACATACATAGCATATAAAGAAACATTTGGTACAAAAACAAAATACAGTAGGTATTGGAGACATAGCCTATTCATTTATTAAGTCAAGAAAACAGGCAGAAAATATAAGGTGAAGGTAAGAACTGCTAACCAAGTCTCAAGGCGCCATCTAAAGTAATGTGATAAATCCCCTTTAAAATGAATCTTGGGCCTACATTAGTAATGAAATATAGTGATATTAAGAAAGGCTGTGGGGGTCAATAAGCGTAAAGGTACAATGTAGCATACCAAACAAAAGGAGGCTAAGAGTATGGCCTCAGGGTTTCAATATTAGAGCCTAGCATCTCGTAACAAGTTATAAGAAGACAAGATGGTGTATTGAGATCTGGCAATAATACCATAAAACACTTAATACATTACTGGGCACAGCATGATGGGAACAAATGAAAATAATGGGACAAACAAAAGTCAATAAAAGAGAGAGCAAGGAAGAGGGGCAAGGGCATCAGACCCTTAGATGGAATCCCAGGATTCCGGCAAATGATGGGTAAAGTACGTCGGGAGTAAGGGATCGCCAGGCCTGCAAGATCGTACCTTTGGGGATGTGCTGTGAAAAAGTTGATAACAAAGGCTAGAGTCCAGGGGACAGTAGAGAGTGAAAATTAGAATGGAAATACTTCCCACATCTGTGTTGATGCCTCAGGTATAACATGGATCCAGCCTTGGAGAGGCATAAGTCCTTTCAGGAAACCAAGTGAAAAGGTAATTGAAAACTGTGGTAGACCTCAGGTAGCAATCGCTGTGGAAGTAGTAGTAGGGAGGTCCAGCTTGCTTTGCTTCTTTTTCTTATTTG
This sequence comes from Rhinophrynus dorsalis, assembly GCA_037306005.1. NCBI lineage: Eukaryota > Metazoa > Chordata > Amphibia > Anura > Rhinophrynidae > Rhinophrynus > Rhinophrynus dorsalis. The sequence goes on from CM074720.1 coordinate 293,346,186, forward strand.
GAGAAGAGGCATCTTCTTCAGCACATTTTTGGGATCTGCTGAACATGGCTCCCTCAGTTGAGGGACGAGGGTCAGGGATCGGGATTCCAAGAGTATTGCAGAGGTAGGAAAATCCCTCAACAATCCATGATTTCTCAAATAATCTGTTATTATCATATTAAATATGCAAGCAGTTATATAATGGGAAAAATAATGGTCAGAGATTCTCAGCAAAGAACAAGCCTGGCAGGGTATGATAACAGGTTCTATAGGACCTCAGTCTGCCCAGGGTGTAATCTCCTATAGCTCACATGTGCCATGACAGGAACCAGCAACCTGAAGCACATAATATTAATCCCATATGTGTTGGTCTTCTTGGGCTTCATCAAGGCAGTAGTTCTATCTATGTACTTGTTTGAAATGGGTCTGCATATGGATTTTCACATAATCCTTAGGAAGGCCAAGCCTATATAAGCAAAGATGTCAAAAAGTACACAGTCACCCTATCAGTCATCATCAGCAACATTGACTCTTCAAAGTCCAAGTCCCATTCAGCCATACACACCTGTGTTGAGCACCCAGCAGCAGCAACAACAGCAGCAACACAGCAACTGTAAATTTTTTATTTTCTTAGTATTCGGGGGACACTGGGTGCAGAAAAAGAAGCTGTGGGAGTGGGGGAGCTGGGAGAAGAGAAAACTTGGGTGGGTAGAAGTTGAAGGACACAGAAGTGAGGGAGAACTGTATGATTACATTTAGAGGAGAGACTCTGCAGAGGGCAGAGAAAAGTTGTGGAAGTTTGTGGGGGGGTTATTTTACTATAATTCTTCTTGAGTTTAGGTCAGAATTATGCAACCTATGGAACATCAACCGGTGACTACAATTCCCATTATCCCCGGGAAATCAACAGTCACATTGAAAATCCTGTCATTCATGCTTTCTTCCTATATTCACGTAACAAAAACCCTGAAAGGCTCATTTAACACTGCACGTCATCTGATTAAAAACACTACCAACCACACATAGGTTACAAGACAGCTGCTTAATACTTTGAGAGTCAGAGGGGTACACAACACATTGCTGTGAAATGCCCTGCCTAACCCTCTGGCAGTCAAAGGGTTAATACAGTTATACTTGCCTTCCCTTTGTCTCCCCCCAACCTTAATATCAGCCCTCCAATCACATAGGTAAATATGTGTGTCTGTCTCTTTGTATGTATGTGTGTGTTTGTCTCTCTCTCTCCCTATGTATGTGTATGTATGTGTATGTATGTATATATATATATATATATATATATATATGTGTGTGTGTGTGTGTGTGTGTGTGTGTGGATCTGTGTTTTTTCTATGTCTGCGTATCTATGTGTGTGTGTATGTATAATAATATCTACATGTGTATGCATGTGTATATGTCTGTATATCTATTTATCTATCTATCTAACAGGAGAAAAATGGTACTTTTTGCCAAGCTGAAATATTTCATGAAAAGTTTTGTTTTTTTTTAACTTTTTTTTGCTTATCTCATTGCATTGAAATCAATGAAAAGACTGGATTTCTCCCCACCACATAGCAAGTTTCTCTTCTTTTCCCAAAAGCATATAAAAGGATGTCAGGTTCTGTGTTTGTGAGAGGAAGAGAAAGCAGCACATTTTGAGCTACAGAAGACAGGCTTAACTTTGAAGTTTAACTTTGGGAGTCTTGTAGGCAGCAAAGGAGTGTGACCCAAAATGTGGTGTAACTGACTGGAAAGACACATGCTAGCATGTTCCAAGTTTCTTCCTTATCTGGCTGTTATCTCCATCCTTTGGGAGTCTGAGGGTATGACAAGGGAGCAAAGGTTTATCCCAAATACCCCAAAATTTTGTATGACCGAGTAGACACAAGCAGCTGTGATCCAAGTTTCATCCTGATCTGGCTCTTATCACTGTCCTTGGAGAATATGGTGAAAGAAGCAATCGAACAGCGAGAGTGTTTTCTTGTTGACAGTGATAGGGATGGGGGGGCAGTTTGTTTTTTTGTTGACAGTGATAGGGAAGGGGGGACAATTTAATTAAAATAAATAAATAAATAATTAGATAAATACAATTAAAAAATGGATAGATGACAGAGACAGGGAGCCTGATGTGAGCTGTGACTGAGACAGAGTGATACTAAACATGATACAGTATTTTGTAGAGATGAAAGGCAAGACATCACACAGAGTCAGTTCTATTTGTACTTTACAGTAAAACACACAAAGTTGTTGAGTAATGTCCAGCAAACACTCAAGCGGTAGGGGGGTAGGGTAACAGGATTAGGAGCAGTGGAGGAATGTGTGAGTAAAGTGGTAGTCCAAAAACTGACTGCAGCCATGGTTGCTGCAGCATGTGCAATAAATTATGGTAATCCCATTTCTCCTGAGGAAGATGCAGCTTGTGAATAAACCATCTAAAAGCACTGAATATGACAATGAGAGTTGCATTCCAGAGTTGATGGCATAGTGCAAGAAGGTGCTTAACCCCTTAAGTACCATTGACGTGGCAGGACCGTCACGCTGGTCCGGCACTTAAGGACCAGTGACGGTCCTGCCACGTCACGTACTTTTACTCACCGCGCTCCTGTAGGAGCGTGGTGAGTAATACCGGGCACTGAAGTTGATCACTCCAAGACCGGAGCGATCTCTTCCAGTGCCCCGTTTGACGTGCCGCCCCACGTGATCAGTCACGTGGGATGGCACGTCAAAGTTTCCTATGTGGTCCCCGGCATGCCCCGGGACCACTGGTCCTTAAGGGGTTAACCAACTGCTGCATCTGTCAGCGAGACAAACAAGAATAAAAACACCTGTCCTGAAAGTAGTCGTGAATGTTGTGAAAATCCATCAAAGGGGAAAAGTAAAAAGAAATTGTTTGAGACTCTAAATGACTATAAAAATATAAAATAGTGGAGTAGAAGTGGCAGGTGATGCAGGTGATGATCTCATGACTGATGATGATGATCTAGATGTTTTTGAATATATCCCTCCAGCATCCTCCCCTTCTTCAAATACAGATGAAGTTGATTGTGAGAGAGATTATGACATAGCCAGAAAGTTATCTGAATGGCAAAGTCTCAATCTTTCACCACTGAAAAGGAGCACTATGCTTGTCTATAAACTGTTTGAGAAAACAATTAGACAAACTGACCAATGGCAAGCAAAGATGGCAAAAAAATACACATTCATCATCAGCACCATCGCTCAGCTACATGCATTAATAGTGTTGAGTGACCAATAACAATACAGATTATCAGCATGCACAGCCTTAGCTTTTATGAGTGCCTCTGATGCTCTTGGAAGTGTATCACCTACAAGACCTAGTAGTAGTGTAATTTCAGCAATATCTAGTGCCTAGTAGTAGTAGCAGCAGCCTCTCTGGAACCTCACAGTCTATAAGTCAACAGTATGGAGATACTTCACTCAAGATCCTAGAGCTAAGCATGTTGCTATCTGTTGTCTGTGTATGTAGCATGTGAGCAGGAGAAAAGCAGGCTCATACCTAGGCATCTCCTCATTGAGTCCCCACCTGAAGCACAACCACATAAATGACTGAGACACACCATCAGCAGGTCAGATGTGCCTCAACTAGCAGCAGCAGAATTACTCCTAAGTGTTCCAGGGGCTCTGGGGTACATAATAGAAGTTCTGTTTATATTTGTGAGAGTGTGTGACAAAATGTTCTGCTCCTATTGCAGAGGAGTATGACAAGAGTCATATAGGGTCTACACATACCACCACCACCCCCACCATCTGCACATGTCATGTAATTATAGCAATAAAATTACACACTTAAACTAAGTACTTCCATCCCACACTTACTAAGTTCTTAGAAAGAAGTCAAAACATGCACATAATAATGCAAAACAATTTGAAAACGTTTTGGTGGTTTACAGGCTGTGTTTCTCTAGTCTTCCTCTGGGATTTTCATACATGTTCTTTGTGGCTGAGAGAGGTTTGTTAGGAGGCAAGATGGAGTTTGTAGGGAGAGAGGATAACTGAGTGAGATTTGGTAGGTGGCAGGACAGAGTTTGCATGACAGAGGTTTGGTATGAGGGAGTATGCATGATAGAGGTTCCGTAAGAGTCAGTATGACTGAAAGAGGTTTACTGGGAGGCAGGAGGTAGTTTGTTAGGGCAGAGGATATGTTACAGATGTTTGATAGGAGGAAGGGGAGGGTTTGGTAAGAGGAAAGATTGAGTTTGTAAGGATGGAGGATGTGTGACAATGATTTGTTAAGAAGGAGAGAGTTTAGTAGGTTGAACAATGATTGATAAAGGTTTGGTAGGAGGAAGGGTGGAGTAGAGATGTCTTAAAATAGACACTGTATGTAGCAGCAGGCATAAACAGCTGACATGCTTCTCACAAAACTACCCAGTTCTACCAAAATTTGCCCCAGATCCCGAGATATGATGTTGGGGAACTCCACATCATTGGGTCTGCAGAACGTAGACTCCCAGTACCTTTAGCACTGGTGGTGTCAGTTACTAGCCTCAGAGTCCATCCAGCTTCTCTTTTTTTCAAAGGTGGTGGTCGTGTTCATAGTGTCATGGGCAGAGGAAGAAGAGGGTAGTAGTGTGAGAAGGACAGGTCAGCTGCCTGTGCCTGCTTCCATTGCAGCACCTGCTACCAATACTACACCTGCTACCAATGTTGCGCCTGTTAGGGTGTCTTGTGATTCTCAGGAGGAGGGGGAACTAGGAGATGATGCCAAGTGTGACAGCAGGGGACCCTAAGTCACACTTGCCATCCCCAAGCAGGCCCACCACTACTACTACTAAGAAGGTCCAGCACCTACAGACTCAGAGTGTTAGGAGGAAGTGAGGTGGGAGACTCAGGGACTGAAATTGATGTAGTAGATATTAGTAGTAGTAACAATGATGTTGAAGCATCTTGTGATATTAGCTTTACCACAGCAGATCCTCCTCTCTGATGCTGAGATGACAGCTGAAGTACCCTATTGAAATGTCGCCCTCTATTTGCCGACCATAAAAGGGTGAGATCATAATATCGCCTGCATCAGAAGGGCTGGTGGGGGATCATGGGAGTTATAGTCAGCAGCAGATTGTTTTGTTCTGTATCAGTAGGTTTGATATTGCCTATTATGTATTGTGGATATGTTCTGGAGAGTCAGCACAGTTAGACAACGTGGAGCTGTAATATAATCTGTCTTCAGTCATTTTCATATGACATTGGAAGAGAGAAGCTCAAAGATGCTGATAGAGAACAGAAGCAATTTCAGTGTGCAAACCCTTTACTGTTTGGGTACCAGAAGTGTGAAAATGCACAGGGTTAAAATCAGAATAAGGGAGCACTAAGGCACTGTTTGGGGAGATTGGAGCAGTGGCAGGGAAGAGTAAGGGGGAGGTGTGCACTACTGTTTGGCGCAAGGACATGAAGGTTTAAGGGAGATGTGATGAGCTGTTTATATTGTTTGGAGCAGAAACAGGTAGGGTTAAGGGGTAGGTGTATGGAACAGTTTGGAGCAGGGAGATGTAAGGTTTGGGCTCCGTTAGGATCAAGGCATGGAGGGATAAGTGAGTTGTGTGGTGCAGTTTGGAGCGGTGCAAAAAGAGGATACCATGATATATTTTTTTAAATTATATTTGATTTTTATTTTTTTATTAACTGTCTACCAATCCCAGTGAACAAACCCCCCTCCAAAAACACAGGTACCCTCATATCCCTTTTATACTATGCCTTTGAAAAATAAAATAGAATTTTCTATGAGCTGTGTGTAAATTCATTATTCCCACTGATTTCAATGCAATGATCTAGACACCTTTCACAGGAAATTTTCTGCATGCAGGAAGTGCCATTATTCGCTGATTTTTGATCTCCTTAGAGTCACTAGCCTCTGGATCCATCAGGCTTTTTTTTTCCAACAGTAACAGTTGTCATAGTGTCAGCCAGCACTATAAACCACTAACTAACCATTTTTTAATTAATATTTGATTTTAAATTGTTTTTCTCTCTCTCTCTCTCACTCCGTATCCTTCAACTTTTCTTTTCTCCTAAAACATACCACACTGCAGTGTAGGAAATTATGGGTTTCGATAGTATATGAATTGTACGTTTAGCCCCATTAATTAACATATGAGGGAAATCAAACCATTTTTGTGAGATTTTATGTGCAGAAAATCTACAGGTTTCTCTATGGGTGCAATTTCCAGAAGGAACAGAGGAAAATCATGCATTTTCTGCTAAATTTCCCATGGGGACAAAATGTGATTTTAAACTCATCCCAATTCCATTGGTATGGAATATTTATCATGAGCTGCAATCTTTGGTACGAGAAAAGAAATCCATAGTTCCAACTTCAAGGCCTCTTCCAAGCAAGAAAATCAAACATTGTCATCCAAATACTTTATAACAATAGCAACAGATACTGGCATATATTTAGAGATTACAGTTAGGAAAAAAAGTATCAATATATCAGCCATTATGAAAAGAAGGCATTATTTCATGGAAACTTTACATAAGCATAATAGACATGATTGTGTATTAATATTCATTTGCATAATAATAAGTAATCAAGCAATCATGTATATTTATCCATCTCTTCTTACATAGTTCTTTCAATTATATAATTCTTGCAACTTTTTCTATTAAAAGGTTCCTTTTTTTACCATATTGCCAAATACATTTTTGTCAGTTTTTCATTCAAGTGCTGCACTCTCTCTTTCATATAGAAGTTTTATGTTTTATTTATGTTAACAATATTTGTTATATGCAATTTCATATTATACATGTTTAACATTAGTTTATTCATTCTTGTATGCATATTTTCATCAGGTTGTTTCAATACATGTTTAGTATGCAAAAGTAGGGAGTTATTGAATAAAAAGGTAATCTGGGCCAGTAATGCTGCTAGCCTTTGGAAATGTGATCAGTAGTTTTATTGGTAGAAATAATAATAATATAATAATAATAATATAGTTCTAGTATATAGGGAACATATGTATCCTCCTGTGCAAATACACCTGTATTAATAAGCATATTCAAGAGAATGCCAATGTATATGGTCTTATTTCAGTCATTCAGTCATAGTCACAGGGGATGGCTTGAATAATGTCTTCTTATTTATAGCAGAAGTATGGATTAGATGGCTTTTAAGGAATTTAAACAAAATATATGATCAGATAGTTAAAATATTTAAAGAACTAGGCTATGTGCTATGATGCACAATGTTAAGTAGAAGTGGTAAGGGCTAATTCTGAAAGGGATTTCAAGAATGCCTGGCATAAACATGTCTAGGCTGAAGATTATATAAGTGTTCTCTTTTGATAAACAGAAAAATAAGCAGGCTGGATGAGCCAGTTCATTCTTATTTGCCATAAAAATCTATAGTTCAGTGTTATATTTAAGGATGGGAGAAAGTGTTCCCCTTAAAAGAGGAACAGGAGAAAAATGGCACTTCTTGCCTAACTGGAAATTTCCAGTGAAAATTGCATTTTTTTGCCTCATTGCTTTGAAATCAACAGGAAGATTGAATTTACACTCACCACTTAGCAAATGTACTTTATTTCCCACAGGCATAGTATAAAATGGGTGCATGCCTTTTTGTGTTTGTGAGGACGAGAGAGCAGCAAATTTGTCAGGTACTGAAGACAGGCATTTCTTTTCTGCATTAGGGGTGTCTGAGTTCACTCTGGGGGACAGGAAGGGAGAAAATATGTTGTCCCCAAATACAGCAGCATCTTGTGTGTCTGACTAAGAAGACACAGGCAGACATGATCCAAGTTCCTTTCTGATCTGGCTTTTATCTCTTTCTCAGGGAAGTCTGGGAAGGGGGAGGGAGCAAAGGAGAATTATCCCAAATACTCCAACTTAGTGTGAATGATGGGGAAGACACAGGCTGTGATATAAGTTTCATCCTGATCTGGCTATTATCTCTGTGTTGGTGGAGTGTGGGGAAAGAATCAGTGGAACAGGGAATGTGTTTTTTTGTTGACTGTGATAGGAGGACAGCTAGTTAATAAAATAAAATAAATAAATACATAAATAAAATAAAAAATACAATTAAAAAGTTGGTATGTAATGTGACAGAGAAGGGCACCCTGATGCAAAATGTGACTGGGGCAGACTGATACTTATTGGAGATGAAGTATTTTGTAGAAGCATCACATAATCTGTTATATGGTGTACTTAACAGTAAAAATACACACAGTAGTTGAGTAATGTCCAGCAAACACACAATGGGTAGGGGGAGGGTGGAAGTATTAGGAGCAGTGCAGGGAAGTGACTGCAGCCATTGTTGATGCAGAGAGTGCAATAAATGATGGTGATCCCTCTCCTCCTTCTGAGGAGGATGCAGTTTGTCAAAATCCCATCAAAAGTTCAACCACCACCACCACCACCACCATACACATGTGCTACATTCAATCTGGATTTCACTAACCCTTTTTTAATGATTTCTTTATTTATAAACAATGGCTATGCATGTACAGTGTATACTGTGACTGAGACATGACCCATATCTCTGGTCCTGCCCTTAGCTAAATAAGTCAGCACTCTAGAGTGGAGTGTAATGCATTTAAAGATTGGGGTGGCAATTTAATTTGTCCCAGGCCCCTTGATTTTTGTTGCCAGCCCTTTTTGCAAAATACAGATGATGACTAGGATACTCACTATCTTTATTTTACATTTTCCTAACTGTGATTAGAATGGACAAATACGTTCTTTATCAAGTCATCAAAAACAAACTCTCAGCCTAGGGCTGAAGAGGGGTATTTAATTGCTTGGCAAATGGGATTCAGTTATTTTAAATAAATATTTAAGCAGCATGATTCAATTTTTAAATATCTTGACCGAAAATGCCTGGGCTCAAAAAATAATCCACACATCATTAAGATTAGATGTATAAGACAGAATGGTGAAAATAGAAGTTTTAAATAACTGATGTCATGTGTTGCATCCGACAAGCATATACCAAGCCATAGTTAGTTATCAAATACTGTTATGCCAGAGTTGTACAAGCAGGTGGTTAGTGTTATGAGCAAAGGATAAAAAAACTCTTTAACACTCAGTAGTATTGCAATGTGAATTCCCTCAAACACAGACATACAGAGGACAAAAGTCAATGGTGGTAGTAAAAAGGCAGAAAATGTATGTATGTTTCTATGTGTTTATTTTTAATAAAAATAAATGAAGAATTTCACAGATGTACAGAATCCTTTCATATATAATGTTAGTTTACTATCAATTAATTTGAAAATTTATAATTTATTAGGGTATATTATAAACCAGATATAAAAATTTATATTTTGAAGTGTATCTAAATATCTTTAATAATTGTTTTTGAAAAACTCTGAGTGTCAGAGGGATGCACAAAATATTGTGTTGCAATGTGATGACAACACCTCCGGCATTCAAAGGATTAAACTTTACTTGATTTTGACTGAGCTCAATAACACAAGTGGTATTACTTTAAATTTGTTGTTGAATGTTGTATTGAAAATGATACATTACTCATGCCTCTCTATGTGAAAGTTTGTATCCATCTCTGACACATACATTATCATAGCATACAACTGTCAGAATGACATAGTTGTAAAGCAAGTAAGAAACAAAAGGTTTACAGTGAGAGCCATAAACAATGAACTGGTAATTGAAAGACATTAAGATAAGTTTCTAATATAATTAATTTAGAGTTATTCTATTTTTGTGCATATATTTAACTAGATTTTAATGACATTGACTTAATAAAGAAAATAGAATAAAAGCATAGATGAGCAAAATTGCTGTGATTTATTTCATTAATCGATCAATAGGATCCGGAAAATAATGTGAGGGAAAGGTTAAAGAAGGGACAGCAGCGTATGGGAAAAGGTACAAGAGACAGCTGGGGGTGTTATTATGAAGAGGACAAGAGGTCAAAAAAGGTGAACAGAAAAGGAGAGCATACCAAGGAAATGGAAGGGGACACACCAAAGACATGGAATGGGGGTGGAAACAAAAGGCCTTGGAAGCAAACAGGAAGTGGCTGAAGGGAAGCAAGGGGCCAAAGACAGGGAAGGGGAGGTGACCAAGGTTCTATATTTTTTAACAAATATAGAACCTAAGAAATGAAACAGCTGCTTTGCAAGATATGTTTATGTTATAAAAAATACATTTCCACAATTGTTTTGCTCACCCTTACTATTAAGGTGGCAGTTTTACTTTAAATCAAAATAAAATTTACATCTAAAATAATTTCAATGTGATGCTAGATAGCAATGGATTTTATGGCAGTTTATTAAGCCCATGCCTTAGAACTATAAATAGTGCAGGCATTCCAGCTATCTTCAAATGTGTATGGGTGGATATATAATTGGCACTGGTGAAAAAAGAAATTAATCACTATTTCACCCACATGTGCTCATCTGAGAAAATTATTTTGGGCACCTATAGTATAGTCATAGAATTAAAAGAAAAATATAATTGTTGTATTTGAAAGGTTTGGTGTGTCATTTAAGTAATGGAAACAAAAATATTAAATAGTAAATAAAAATACATTTCACAAATTAACAGATATTTATAATTAAAATAGTAGTCTTTGGGATACAAATATTACAATTCTGCTTAGATGTGGAGCATGGAAGAAAGAGGGAATGGGAAGGAGAAAGAGAAAATACATCACAGGAAAATTAGGGAGGGAGATGGATAGCAAAGGGAAGAGACAGGGAGTATGAATGAGAGTGAGAGTGTGGGAAAGCAATGGGGGTATACAGGAGAGATTTGTTCAGCAGTCCAGCCTGCTTACTAACATGCTAAAGTTCTCCAGAGCTCTCAGATGAGTAACCAGGACATGAACAAGTTTGACTGACAACTGAAGGAAAGAAAACCTACTATTTTATTTTGTGTTCATCACATTATCACTTTTCCTGCAATCTGATTAGTTAAAATCACCAACAAAGCTACAAATGGTGAAAATAGTATTTTTTTTCTCTGCATACTTAAGTTACAGAACAGTTTTGATCATCCCTAGTAAGGAAACTTAAACATTCACCTTTTTAAATTGAAATCCTCAAGGGGAGGGGTAAAGAAAAGTTATGTGATCTTAACATTATAAAGGATCTTATGTAAAGGGTACTATATAAAGGATAGTTATAAAATTAAAAAACCCCTATAAGGTTAAAACACTTATAAGGATAACTATATAAATAAAAAATACCTATAACATTAAAAAAGCCACACTAAGGTTTATTTATATAATGCTATATATATATAATGTCCTTATAAGGTTAAAAAAATACAATACTTAAATTTCTTTCTAATGATTTGAAATTAGTAAAGCTTTAAAGCTTGGTCAATTGCTTTGCATGTTAACAGCCAATCACAGGCTGAGTCTGTTTGTATGCTGTCAGTCTCTAATTGGTTGCTAGGAACATGCAATATCAATTGTGTCATATGTTCTAATTAACCATTCAATGATCACAGGTTAGGATATACACAGAGACAGGAGTATCCATGACTTACTGTGCTCCTCACCACTTATGCACATGAATAAGGGGCTTAAAATCTTTGACTTCAGAATTTCACTAACAATATTGGGTGGAGTCAGGAAATTGCAAGGAGTGATAAGATGTACTCCTTATTTTTCTTCATATTAATTGATTTTCCCTTTGCTTTCTGTTTCTTTTTTCTTTTTCAAATAACTATGGAAATTCCACAAGGGTAAAAAATAGTTGAATGTTCATTTCTCATTAGAGTACTAAAACAGTATATAAATGATAAGCTTTTCTAATGACTTGATATATGATAATTAATGACAACACTGATTACATCATATATGACAATACTAACAGCATCACTAATCATATAAGTCATAATTCCATGTATTATCCATTTTGACCACCCCTCTGGTCTTCAAGGGAACATAGGGGATAACAGCATAATACATGCATGTAATATGGTACATAATTCAAATTCAGATGCTGTTTATTTGTATATACACAGATTTGGGGCAAACCTATAAATTGTGAAGTACATGGAAGTAAATTGCTTTTAGGGAAATGTGTAATTTAGATGGTGATTACATTTCAGCAATGGTTGACTAGATTACATCATATGTCATGTGAACAGTGGTATCATTGATACATGAAATTATAATCTCATCAGTGGTGTAAAAAAGAAAATTGAACCACTTTATGTTTTATTGTTCACAGTATGGGTGCAAGCATTTGAAGTGTTGTTATGTATTGTGTATCATGAAATAACTTCCTGTCTCTTTTATGTGTCATACTCTTATTCACATAAAGTTCAGACTTGTCAAAACAATGTATACCTTACCCTTTGAGTGCCAGAAGGTTAGACAATGTATTGCTTTGCAATTCGTTGTGTACCCCTTTAGCAGTCAAAAGGTTAAATAGTCATAAAACTGCAAATTATTTTTAGTGATTTGCCTAAAAATGTTACTGCTATGTAATACCAAATACCAGCTTAAGTCCTGAAGTGTTATTAACAGTAAAATCTTTAAAGATACCCATCTTGAATTAAGGTGATTCCTAAATTTTGATTGAGGTTCCTCTGTAAGAGTTTGGATATTGGCTATAATGCAACATGGACTATGAGTGTCACCTCGCCAGTGACAAGTAAAAATATGCATTTAAAGGGACAATAATGTCCCATAAAAATATATTTATAATTTTCTAGTGCTTAAAAACTTGAACTAAATGCAAAAAAACCCTATCTCTGAAACCAATATGGTTTGAGAGATATTCACTGTCAATGTTCCCCCTCCCCTTTCACTGATGTCAGCGCCGTGCTGACTGCAGGGGAATCCTATCCAGGGACCAACTGGTGGCTCTGCAGAGCCTCAATTGCATTATTTAAAAAGAATGACTTCATTGGAAACGTCTACAAAGTGTGCCTGGTTTGGAAGCACACTTTGTAGACCATTCCAATGAAGTAATTCATTTTAAATAATGAGATTGCATCTGTGCTGCAGAGCCTCCTCCTGTCGGCGGAAACGGATCTCCTGCTGTCAGCTTTACAGATGACAGCATGAAACGTCAAACTTCGACAGTGAATATCTCTCAAATCATTTGGTTCAACTTTTTAAGCACTACAAAATTATAAATATTTTTTCTGGGGCATTACTGTCCATTTAAGTTTCTTTATGCATCAGAAAAAAATGGGTTATATGGAATATACTTATACCACAATTTCACAAGTATATGCATATATTTGAAGAAAATAATACTTACCTAAATCACAGTACAATATTCAAAAAATACTTGTAAATTGACTTAATATTAGTTTTTATATAATTGTCAAGAAGAAAATAGTACTAAATTTTAGAATAACTTACCAAAATCTTCATATATGTTAACAAATAGAGTTGTGGTGCATATTCTGAACCAACTTAGATGACAGTTGTAGCCCTTTCTTCATTATGAAATGATGCCAGTAACAACCAATAGCCAAAATAAAGGCCAGTTTTCCTTATTGCTTCAAATACTTTCATCACATATGTGTAGCACAATTGTTAACTGCATGTTTTTTTTATTTCTAGATTTTTATATATAAAAGTAAATTGATAATTTTAGGAACATTAAAGTTAAGTGTATTATTATTATCTCTAGTCCCGGGATTTTTGAAAAACTATGTCTTTTTCCCTCCTTAGTCATGTATTACACTTTCTGCTGTAGTACTTTCTAAGCCAGTTGTTGTCAACCCTGGTCTTTAAGAGATACTAACAGAGCATGTTTTCAGGATAGATGCCAGCTGGAGCACAGGTGGACCAATTAAAGTGGCTGAGCCATGAATTAGTCCACCTGTACTCCAACAAGAATATCCAGAAAACAAGCACTGTTGGTAACTCTTGTGGACCAAGGTTGGCTACCCCTGTTCTAGTTGAAAATTAAAAATGTTTAAATTCAATTTACCCATTGTTTAGAAATCCAGGTAATTTAGCATTTTATGTTTGTGTTCATATAATTTTATAACATCACTAACATATTAAGAAATCCCAGTATATTGTATTTTACTAACGAATACATCACATTACTTTAACCTGGAATAAACATATGAACAACCATGTGTGTTTTCCCTCTATTTTTAAATTATAAATTATTTTGTAATTCATTTTATTTGCACAATAAGTTAGGGGCTGATGCCTTTTAAGTATAAAAAAGGTGTTTTTTTTTAGATTGAGATGTAGTCAGGGTCATTTTCCCTATTACCATCCACTGTAAATAACTCACTTTGTAAATTATAAAAATAAGTGATGACACAGGTTGCCTGATATTATATTCAAATTGTGATATGCAAACCCTAACCAAATCATATAATCTGCAATGAAAATCTGATGGAAACCTATTTAAAAAAGTATATATTCTGTATATAAAACAATTTGTAACAAACTGTAACACATAGGGGTTTTATGCACTAAGGCATGAAAAAGAAGCAATAAAGTGGAGGGGACTTCTCCAGTTCCTATGTTATTCTATGGAGCCTATGCGCTAAGCAATATTAGGGCATAGGCTCCATAGAATAACATAGAACTTGGAATAGTGATATCAATGAAGAAGTCATCTCTACTTTATCACCTCTTTAGCAAGCCTTAATGCATCTCCCCATAGTGTTCATTGTTTTTCTTATGGAAATATCAGTTTTGTTAATTGCAAATAAGAATTAACAAGACTGTTCTTGTTGAATTTCAGTGTTCAACTGTTTTTTTAAACATATACATTTCTGTCAGGTAGGGACAGGTGAAAATTTTGGCCCAAAAAGAGAAAAATGCAAAAACCAGTGGGAGTTTACATGAAAAGTGCTGTCCTTCCTCTTTTTTCCACTGTGACCCCCAGTCTGGAAACACAAATACTGACTCATCCAGCCTTGTTCCACAGTAGCCATAAAACACACATAATGAAACCTAATTTTTTCCCACTGTATTGGTAGCTATAGAGCCTCACATACTGACCTTTAGTCTTGTCTCACAGATAGCCATATGTCCTATGGTAGCCATATACCCACACACACTGGCTTCCATCTTTTTCTCACAGTAGGTATAGACCCCTCCTCAAAGCCTTGTCCTACTGCCTTAGAGCTGGGAAAGGAGACACAAGGTCTTCCAACTGTTGCCAGACTAGAACTCCCATAATTGCATAAAGTCTGGTAATAGAAAGAGAGTCTTATGTTGCACACCACTGTTTTGATGGCCTCCAGCCATGTCATATGGTAGTCATAGAAACACACAGATTGACCCCAGTCTTGTCACACTGCACTGGTAGGCATAGAACCACACACAACCCCCCCCCCAAGCTGTGTCCTATAATAAACACAGAACCATACATATTGACCCCCAGCCTTGTTCCATTGCACTGGTAGACATAGAGCTTCCTGGCCTTGTCCCAGGGTAGCCAGAGAACCACACATACTGACTTCCAAGCCTTGTTCCTTAGCACAGGTAGACATAGAACCACACATGCTAACCCTCCTGCCTTGTCCCACAATAGCCAGAAAACTACATATATTGATTGCTAGCCTTGTACACTACATTGGTAGGCATAGAACAACACATATTTAGTCCCCAGTCACATCCCACAGTAGTCATTTAATTATAGATACTGACTTCCAGTCTTGTCCCGCTGTAATGGTACAGCCAGAACCACACATAGTGAATCTAGTCCCTCTTTGGATATTTCTTGGGGACAGAGAATACAAGGATATTTTGGGGGTTTCTAGGAATGTGATTGTTTACTTAAAAAGTGATATTTTACAAACAAATTTCCACAGGAAAAAAATTGGACTTTTCACCCATCCCTACTGCCAGGATATATCCATTTAAGTGGCTACATAAATCTTGGGGGCAATTGCATTTATAAAGTACATGGTATAGTATTTAATTGTCTTAGCTGACAGTAGATTAGTTTAGCAATGAAAATACCAGCAACACAGCTATCCATTTTATCCTAAATAATAATTAACTGCTGTCTTTCAATGTACATTCAATGCCAGTGGCATTTGGAGTGGCAGGCAAATAATTTAATTATATTGTAAAATGATTTGATAACTTTAAAGTGGATCAATCACATTCAATTTAAGTTTCTAGATTGAACAAAACAATTCAAAATGTCTTACGTGTCATAACAGACAAAAACACAGAACATACATTGTTTAAGAGATCCTGGTACTTTTATTTCTGAAAATGTAAAGGTGAGTCCCCCATTAGCATACATTATCACACTGTACTGCACTCAGTGAGCTCACCATACAGAAATAAAAGATTTTCCTAAACAAGGTATCTGCTAGAACTTTGGCTTACAAATATTTGAAGTTTTCAGATATGCAGACTTTAATTCAAGGTGGCAGATACACTTTAAATCTGGATATACATTAATATACTGGCATAATCTTTTTTCAGTCATCAGTGGGCTTTGTTTTAAATACTATCCAATGTTTAGAGACTTAAATCTGTTAAATATATTGTAGCTCTAAACAGATATACGTATGAAAAAGATAGGCCCTTTTTAAGTAACATAGTAACATAGTAACATAGTAAATTAGGTTGAAAAAAGACACAAGTCCATCAAGTTCAACCTTCGCTTCATACCTCAGTAACTAAGAATTTTATAGCTTTCCTGCTACCAATTAAATTAGTCTTTATCAGACCTTCCTGATCTGCCTACTGATAAACAGTATAACTCTGTATGTTCCCTTTTGAAAGAAATGTATCTAATCTTCTCTTAAATGTGTCCATTGTATCTGCCATAACTACCTCCCTGGGCAATGAATTCCACAATTTGACAGACCTTACCGTAAAAAAACCCTTCCTCTGCTGAAGTTTAAACCTCCTTTCCTCTAATCTCAAGAGGTGTCCCCTGGTCACCTGAGCAGGCCTTGGAATAAATAGCTCACCGCAGAGATCCTTGTATTGACCTCTCATATACTTGTACAATGTGATAAGGTCTCCTCTTAGTCGTCTTTTCTCTAGAGTAAATAAACCAAGTTTGTTTAGTCGTTCCTCATATGTCAAGTCCTCCATTCCCTTAATTAATTTTGTTGCTCTCCGCTGTACCCTCTCTAGTTCTAGTATATCCTTTTTCAGAACCGGTGCCCAAAATTGCACTGCATACTCAAGGTGAGGTCTTACCAATGATTTGTATAATGGCAAAATAATGTTATCCACTCTTGCTTCAATACCTCTTTTTATGCAAGACAGGACTTTGTTTGCCTTTGCTACTGCTGTTTGACACTGGTCACTGTTTCCAAGTTTGTAGTTGACAAGGATACCCAGGTCTTTTTCTAGCAACGAGTCACCTAAAATTATTCCATTAAGTTTATAAGTAGCCTTGGGATTGTTTCCTCCCAAATGCATGACTTTACACTTCCCCACATTAAACTTCATATTCCACATGTTTGCCCAATCTGACATTGTATGTAAGTCCCTCTGTAGAGAGAAAATATCCTGTTCTGAATTAATGACTTTGCATAATTTAGTATCATCTGCAAATATTGATATTTTGCTTTCTATATCTATTTCCAGGTCATTTATAAACATGTTAAAAAGCAGCGGACCCAATACTGAACCCTGAGGTACTCCACTCTCCACTTTAACTATACTGGAGAATTTTCCATTTACAACCACACACTGTTCCCTATCCTTCAACCAGTTTTGTATCCAATTGCAAAGGTTATCTCCTAGCCCCAATTTCCTTATTTTATACACCAGCCTTCTGTGTGGTACTGTATCAAATGCCTTTGCAAAGTCTAGATATACTACATCTACTGCCTTGCCATTGTCAAGGTTGCTGCTTACCTCCTCATAGAAGCTGAAAAGATTAGTTTGGCATGACCTATTCTTCATAAAACCATGTTGATTCGTGCTAATGATCTTATTTTTTGTGTTGTAATCCTGAATATAGTCCCTTATTATGCCTTCTAATAGTTTTCCCACTACAGAGGTCAAACTCACTGGTCTATAATTCCCAGGTTCTGTTTTAGTTCCCTTCTTAAATAGAGGCACTATGTTAGCTCTTCGCCAATCCTGTGGCACTGAGCCTGTGGTAATAGAATCTTTAAAGAGTAAATATAGGGGTTTTGCTAACACTGCACTGAGTTCCTGAAGAACCCTTGGATGTATACCATCAGGACCCGGTGCTTTGTCGGTCTTAATTTTGTTCAGTCTTCCCATGACATCTCCTTGAGTTAACCCAATATCTATTAATTGTATTGTTTTATTTGATACTTGCGGAGGCTCTTCTACCATTCCTTGCTCCCTTGTATATACTGATGCAAAGAAAGTGTTTAAAACATCAGCCTTTTCCTTATCCTCACTAACCAACTCACCCATCTCATTTTTGAATGGTCCAATGCACTCCCTCTTAAGTTTTTTGCTATTTATATATTTAAAAAACTTTTTTGGATTAGTCTTGCTTTCCCTTGCAATTCGAGTTTCATTATCTATTTTTGCTACCCTAATTGCCTTTTTGCAATCTTTGTTGCTCTCCCTGTATTTTAAGAAAGATTGTTCAGTTCCTTCTGACTTAAATAATTTGAATGCTACTTTAAATATATTAATATATGTTAGCTACTGAATGAAAATATTATATTATCAGCTTTCCATATTTGTAACAGAGCAAAGCTTTTAGGAACTTGTTTTGGTAATGTTAGATACACATTAATTGATAACCATATCATGCATCCTGCGTCCTGAGTCAGATAAAGGAAATTTACTAGTTTACCAGCAAGTAAAATTATTGATAGCCATATTTATGAGGAAATTTAAATAAATACACACTCATATATCTGTCTGTCTATATATCTATCTTTCTATGTATCTATATATATGTGTGTGTTTTTGTGGGTGTGTATGGGTATATGTAGTTAAACACTATTACTCCCATGTTTTTTGGAAAAGCAGCATTTTAAATGTGTAGTCATTTTGGCTGCTAAATGTCACCCCTACCGTCAAATAAAAAAGGAAGTTTAAAAAGGATTATCTAAACCAAAGGATTTTTTTCTGTTGCCACATTTGGCAGTTTTGAGATTTTTTCAGAAATATTTTCTCTTTATAACTTAACCCTATAATACTAACAGAATTATTAATTTTAAAAATAAAACTCATTTTATGTTGTAATGCCTATATAGAGAGGAACTGTTAGCATCTACTTTGAGAAAATGTTTTTTTCTTATCTAAACCAATTGTTTTGTATGAAGTATTTGAAGCAAGATGAAAATAGCTTGTACTTGCAGAATAAAGGGCACCTTGACCAGGAATTCAAAATGATTAACTTTCACAACCTCATTATAGGCTTCTTATTTCAGCATAAAACAGGTGAGGTTAAAAAAAATGAAGAGGAAAAAAGTAAACGTAAAATAAGTAAAACAGAAAAGAACATTGGAGGATAATGTATGGAGGAAAAGAAAAACAAAGCCAAGCCAAATACATCAATACATTTGTCTATGCTCTCACTGGGTACATTATTGCTTGGTCTTCAGTTTATTATAAAGATGGAAATCAAGATCTCCTCTGAAAAAGTCACATTGCTAAAAACCTGCTAAGGCTCTCATCAACAATTGTTAAAATGTTTCACGAGCTAGGAACTATACATTTCATTGCAGCATTCAGAAGGAGGACAGACAAATAACAAAATATAACAAGGTAAACTTTACATGTATAGGTTTTATAATGGCAATATAAATTAGAACAATATATATATTTAATGCTTTGCACAATAGAGGTCTGTAAAGCATTGCTAAAAAATGCATTGCGATCAACCAAACATACAAGGAGTAATCTTTAAAACCTTTAAAAATATATAAAGATATTGTAAAGACTGGTTCCAATATAGCTAATAAGAAGGTTTATTATTAATTGGACAAATGTTCAAATAGAGAATTAACATATGTTCAACATTTATTAGTATTTATTGTTTAACTTTATTACCATGAATAATTCCTGTAGGAGGCAAAAATTTAATTTTTTCCTGTTTGGGGTTTAGTGAGGGAATGTTTACCCATTCATATTTGCCACTATGTGTGTGTATGTGTGTAAATAAGTATATATTTATTTTTATGATGAAACATTAGCCCTTATTCATCAAGCTAAGAAGCTGCAATTCTAAAGCAAACTACCTGGGAATAAATACAAATTACAAAAATAGAGTAAAGTTGAAAATTACTTCATAGCATTTTTGGGTAGCAGTTGGGTGGTGGTTAGTCAAATATAATTCACATATGAATGACAGATTTCTTCAGTGTAAGTTTAATGTATATCTATATTCTTGGTTTATTTACTTCACTTTTGTTGTCTAAACAAAGCACTGTGTTCATTCTGACTTTTGAAATAAAGCTACACCAATGTCCTTGTTTCCTGCAGGATTTCACTGGACTTTTAATCTTCATTTGTTGGTCTGTTCTACTTATTGTAACTCTGAATCAGCTCTATATGCTGCATTACACTAGAGAGCTTCTGAAAGCGGAGCAGGCAGAATGCTGAGTGGCTGCTACTGACAAAAGATAAATTGAACTAGAAATGAAGATTAACAAAGCAGAATGACTTATAGTAATATAGAAAATACCACATTTGTATTTCATTCACTTTTAACTGCAAATTATTTTTCCAATAATGTAATAGAGTGCACAAGCCCCCAAAAAGAATGGGTCCATTAAGTACAGCATCAAAAGTGTATATTCTGAAACGCATGTGGCAATGTATTATTAGTAATCTAAGGACTTGTCAGATACAGCTCCTGAAATGATTTGGGATGATGATGTTACATGTTAGGAAAAAAGGCTAGCTTAAGATAATCAAGTGGATAAGTTAATGTTTTCTAAGGGTTCAATCCATGCCGAATTAATGTGGGCCTTATGCAAAAAGCAAAAGATGAGCAATTATGGAGCAAACTAACTGCACCTATGGGGGAGATTACATTTCCCATTGATTTAAATGGGCTTTTAATGCAAGAGAGGTGTCCAACACATTACAAACATTTTTCATGTCTTACACAAGGCCCTTAGTTTACTATTAGTAAACAAAGCTAGCAAAATACCTGGAAATAAACAAAAAAAGCCTGAAGTGTTTGTTTTTACATTGTAAGGTGTTTGGTTTTAATGCTGCTAAATAAAGGATTCCATGGAGGAGATGCAGATGTGATAAAGAACACCTTGAAAAACTCAGATTTCTATGTTATGCTGTGGAGCCCATGCATTAAGATTGCTCATGTTGGATAGAGGCTTGTGAGTGGGCTCCACAGAATTACAGAAGGGTTGAAGAACATATCACAATGAAGAAGTTATTTACTTTTATAATACCTTAGTGCATAACCCATAGGCCATTTATGACTGTATAGGGTTTATTAATTAAGGAAAAAGAAGCATAACAGTTATACAGTTCTACACTACTGTTCACTGCAGTTATTGAATGAAACCTTTGATTATTTGAGGGTATTTTATACTCAAAAGCAATGAGTGCAAAAGAAACTTTCCATGCAGAAAGGTCTACTTTATGCATTGTCTGAATGTGTACATTTGCTCCTTTGACCAATATAAGTAGTGTTATTGTTAACTAGGTTCAGGTTTCTGAAAATAGGATATTTTTCATTTACATTTGCCAAGTTCTCTTCAGTTCTTTCATGACTCATATTTTAACCCTTTAAAGACCAGAGGTGTGTTTTACACATCGTAGGAAGTGCAACATAGCAGTTCTTTTTTGCTATATAGGTTCTATGATGTAGTGAAAATGTACCACCTATCTAGATTATAGTGTGCTAATTTGTTTTATATTATAATATCCTGCTTAGGTAATTGATAGAATTAAATTATAAGTGCCATATGCACACAAAAAAGAGGAACACTTTTAGTGCAAGCAATCTTCATTGTAGGGGAACTGTATAAAATGCTCAATGTCTTACCTTGGACTTCTAACTCATTTAATGCTAGAGAGGTCTACAAAGCTTTGTTTCTTAATGCATTAGAGGCCTCTCTATCATTCAAGGGGCTAAAGCCCCACAACATCTCTACATATCTGGGGAATTTTTATTTATTCCCTTTAGTTTATTTGCAAATTGCTCCTCATTCCCTGTTTGCATACTACCGTGTGTTTGACATGAGAGAGGGCTCTAAGCAATTTTTTATGACTGTTTTACCATCCAAAGAGTTATAGGTTCTGATATAGTTAGAAACCATTTATTTAAGCCTTTAAGTACCAGAGAGGTTACAATGCATAACAAAGGAATGTGTTGCAAACCCCTCTGTTTCTTAAATGATTAAAAGCAAAAAACACTACACAGTTTATATCTCTATGATGAATCCTAATTTAAATGAGAGAGCCACTCTGCGATACAAATATCAGTATGTGGCAGATTAGAAATCGTACAGTTCCTTTGTGAACAATGATTGATGAGAGCCTTAAATAGAACTAACACATTATAATATTTAAACATAAATACCACAGACAATATGTGACTTTTGACAATTATTAGTTTGGAATAAAGCACAATAATTGCCAAATAATCACAAAAGTAGATATGTTACCTGGCTATGACAAAGAGCACACAACTGACACCCAAGTAAGCCAGCAGAATATACATCCAGATATCAGGGGAAAGAGGATTCAGGAAGGAGAAGACGCCTGGGTTTGTACCATTGGGTTTTCGGTACAAAATACTTATTCCAAGAGTCATAAATGGTTTGGTGAAATCGATAACCTGTTCTCTTACGTAGGTAATAGCAAGTGGAGCAACTGCAAGGTCAGCTTTCTGTTAACAAAAGCACAAAGAGAAGAAATATAGCCAATAAGTTAAAAGCAAGACGGAAAAAAATGCAACAAAGTAAACAGAAAATAAGCATTTTCTCCACACCAGTTAAACTGAAGTCCTATGCTCTGTTCCTATGTGCAAGTTAAATTTTACCCATGTCACACTGAAGAAAATCTGGTGCAGCATCATTACTAAAATATAAACATAAAAAACACTAGTCCTAGTAGTAAATGTTTTAAAGGTACATTTTGACATGATTTATTTTACCATAAAAATGAACACCCGCTATTTTACTTTTAAACTGACATATGGAATAAAAGAAATGCTGAATAAGGTAAAGGGGAAATTATTAAACATTAGTCACCAGCAGAGATGAGTTGAGTCAGTTTATAAGAGTTTTTAATTTATATTTTGAGCTGCGATTTAAAAGAGCAGTAAATGGTTTTATGGAAAATAATTGTGCGTGTGTATATTTAATTTAGGATAGCTGTGCTAGTTTAGTGGTGTAGATACCAAATTAATTAGTATCAGCGAGTATAATTACACCTTTTTTTTATTGGATTAACCCATTGAGTGCCAGAGAAGTATGCAACGCTTTGCAAATCAATGTGGTGCATGCCCCTCTGGCACACGAAGGGTTAACCTTCAAATTTAGGTACACGCTTTCGAGAGCGATGCTTCCTTTTTTAAGTATAAAGCATACTGCTTTTAAAAAAATGAAAAGCATATAATAAAAGCCATGCTAAGGAAAGCATAATCTAATAAGTAATAAATCACCTAAAGTTCTTAACAGATCAATGCTGCAGTGGGGAAGAGAGAGATCCATGGTATATAAATACAAAAATAATATGAAAAAGATGGGTAAAAATGAACTAAAACAAAATAGATAGAAGGAAATATTATGTAAAGTTTTGGTATGGTGCGAGGAATCCCAAGTCCTTATTTAGTCCATTATGTTTAGTGTTGAAAAAATCTGATCCTCTTAATTTCAAATTTATTTTTCTGCTGTGTATTTCTAAAGTTCCATCTGAGTATTTTGATTTTAACCCCTTAACGACTGGCCAAATCATCATGAGACCGGCAGTTAAGGACCATGGGATAGTTTTTTTGCTATGAATTCTGGGGTCTCTGAGTGGTGTTCAGCTGCTCAGGGACCATGTAATTCCATAACATGCCAGGACCATCACCTGCCCTTAAATGCCAAAACCAGAGCAACGATCCTGGCATGTTCAGGGTCATTAAGGTGTTAAGGTTATGGATGGAGTGATTTCATTGGGTAAAATGATATCAGACTGGAGTGTGGTTCTTTGTTTTATAGCATTTGTCAATATATTGTCTGCGTGTATTCAATCTTAGATTAAGTGTCAGGCCTGCTTCACCAATGTAATATTCATTTTCACATTCAGAGCACTGTAACATTTATACATTTGCTGATAAACAACATCAGTGGATTATATTCATGTGCATATTGTTGTTTTATTTGGAGTATTGTTTTCACAAATGTATATATATATATATATATATATATATATATATATATATATATGTTATGGTGAGTTGGAGCTGTGAGTTTTTTCTCTTGGTTTCATATATTTTTTTTTCATGAGAGAAGGGGTGCTTTTCCTACACAGTAAAACAAGGGTATCACTACTGAGAAATGTTTCATTGAAAATCTACAGTAGCTCAGACTTTTTTTACCAGCACAAGCTGGTATCTAAAAATGCAACTTTTGTTTTTTATAATGCAAAAGCTTCATATCATTAACAAGGCTTCATATGATAGTAAATTATAGGAACTGGACCACATAATGACCACAAAAAAACAATGCAGTTTAACTGGATGCAGATAGTGGTTGATGATTTGGTTATGACGAATATTTATAAGTTATGACTTCTACCAAGAAGTCATTGCGGTTGCTACCGATTCCTCACACTCACATTGCTTTCTTAGCTATTTGCTCAGCTAAAAGGGATTAGAGCAGGCAGTGTATGGAACTGCTTAGCATTGGTAACACATATAATATGTTTAATTATATCATCTAATCATTTCTAGTAACAGATATATGCTTGAAGGCTGTCAACCAGAAAACTCCAAAAGTTGTGTAAAAGGTGAATATCAGGCCCAACTGCTTTGATTAATCTCTGAAGTATTTCTCAAAAGTTTTGTCTAAAAATGGAACCATGTTGAGTACAATCTTTACTATGTGTGACAGCTTATACGGAGAAGAGATT
The DNA here is from genome assembly GCA_037306005.1 of Rhinophrynus dorsalis. Classification (NCBI taxonomy): domain Eukaryota; kingdom Metazoa; phylum Chordata; class Amphibia; order Anura; family Rhinophrynidae; genus Rhinophrynus; species Rhinophrynus dorsalis. Next base: position 293,371,093 of record CM074720.1, read on the forward strand.
GGATCCTCTACTGCCACAATGCTACTAATGCTTATCAAGTGGTCTCCCCATAATAATTGCAGGAAAGTGAATAAAAAGGACATTTGCAATGCCTGAATATGCCTGAAAATTTTATTTCAAATATGATAATAATTTGAATTGGAGTAGAAAGAATGACAGTAACAGAGAGAACATTAATATAAAATGCAGCCCTCATAACAATGGGGCTCCAGATCTAAAAATAGGAATGTAATATTATAAATGTTCTTATGTTACATAACATAAAAACACACAAATGTATTGAATAAGAAGATGTGAAATTAGGTCTTCCCCACTCAGTCAATGTCTCGGTTTCAACCAATGCAAACAATAACTTTATAGAAGAGTTCAAAAGGACATAAAATATATGGATGATCACTGTGCAATATGATGAAAATTATAAATAGGTGAACCAGGGCTCAAAATTTCAAGTCCTGAGCTACTAGCCAGGCCTGAAAAGTTACTCGCCACCAGTTTCCATGCCTAGCTCCACCCATATCCCTGCCTTTAACCCCACCCATATGGCCACCTTTAACCCACCCATCTCAAGTTCTCTTTGATGAAATGACACTGTTGTTCTATGTTTTATTCAGCAAATGCCATAGGGGACAAAAACTGTGCAAAATTCCAACTGTTTTAGCCCCCTGAATGCTAGCAAGGTCTACAACACATTAGCCTCAAGCATTATAGCAGTTAAATGCTTCATTTAAATAATATGAAAGAATTTTCACGACCCACTGCTTCTCCCCACAACAAAGCTGTACACATATCAATTATGGAATTGCTGAGTGGTCAGTGCACACATATGGACCCTGGCAGAGTGAATCACGCTTTTTTGGCTGTGTGTAGTTAACCCTTTGAGTGCCAGAGGTGTAAGCAACGCATTGCTCTGCAATGAATTGTGTACCCCTCTGGCACTCAAAGGGTTAATATTGAATGGTGGGTGATAGCAGATACAGTCCCAATGTCAGCAATGAGAGGACATTCAGCTGTCCCTGGTCTACCATTGCCATCATCACCTCTGATAGCCGTTTAGCAGTGGATGTTTTTATGTTAGTCCTATCAGTAGCTGGGTGGCCTCACGTTGTTTACTGGGGGGGGGGGGAGTATAATAAAGTGGCCCATTTCAGCTATCACTCCAGCCAAAGCCCTTTTGTTATTTTTATAGTTTGTCTTAATTTTGTAAAGTAAGGCAATTTATACCACAGAGCTTACAATTGAAACATAGCTACACTAGTGATCCCACAGCGCTTACCACTGAAATGTAGCTACACTAGTGATACCACAGAGCTTACAACTGAAATGGAGCTACACTAGTGATACCACAGAGGGCAATTCAGTTGCAACAACTGCACTATATGGAACATACACAAAGTACCATTATTTCAAATGTGACTTTAACCCCTTGGATGCTAGAGGTCTCTACTGCATTACTTTGTTATGTGTTAGAGATGCCTCCAACATTCAGGTGATTATAATTTTAAATATTCTGCAGGTATTTTTCCCCCAAATTGTTACACTTGTCTCTTTCTAGATATGCCTACATTTTTTTGCTGTGTATTATACCAAAATGTACAGCTCCTGAAGTGAAGAATAAAAGAGAGCCAGACTGTTTCCCCCCTGTGATGTATGTGGGGTTTGTGTGTGTGTTTTTGACTTGAATTCTGCTACCCAGGCTTCTCCCATGGCCCTAAACCAACAAAGATTACAGAATCATTCAAGCTCCACATTCATTTTCACTCTGCTGCTACACTGTTCTCTCTTATGTCCATGTAGCTTCCATTTGAAAATCATCACTCACATCTCCATGCCCAGACATTGAGCACTGCACTGCTCCTTTGATGGGTGGCCTCCCCTTTTCCCCTACATACAGCTCCCTGTTGAGAAGTCAGAGTGAACAGAGTATATGATGCTGTCAAATATCGATTCTGTTAAGTCTTGTGGCCCAGATTCCAATATCTCTCTCCGAGTACTACTGTCACGCAGTACCGTCAGCTAGCCAATGAGAGAGGAGTATGACACCAAACTACTTTTTCATTGGCTGGCTGACGCTGCTGATTGATGGGCACCCAAACTGGCCAGCCCATGGACAGTCACAGGACAAATGACATTGAGCATCACAGCAACAAACATACTTCTGCTTGGCCATGCCAAATGTGGAGCAGATGTTAGCTGTGACAAGCAGCCACCAGTCATGTTACACAGCTGGTAATGTAGTGGAACTGCATTGTCCCGTTAACCCTTTGAGTGGCAGAGTGGTACGCAATGTATTACGAATCAATGCGTTGTGCACCCCTCTGGCACTCCGAGGGTTAAAGGACATCTAAAGTGCTACCTTAGTTTTTTTTATGCCTCATAATACCCTAAGGTGGCATGGTGAGGTGCACGGTGCTCAAATCTGGTTGCGGATGGGGACCTGTGTAGAGCCTCAATATCGCGGGCAGCCATTTTTCAGCTCTCATGGAGTGCGCAGTAACTTTCCATGTGTCTGTTCCAGTAACCATTATTCACAGATTGGCTTTACACCAAACATTCAATTAGAAATACAGGGTATTCTGGCAGACTAAATAGTCGCATTGCTGTATGAAACCTACCAGGCTTTACACAGGTCCTCATCCGCAACCAGAGTGGAGCGCTGTGCATCTCACCATGCTCCTCATACAGGGCTTCAATTTCCTCACTCAATTTCTCGTCGCCAAATGCGAGGAGGCGAGTGGAAATTTTGAGCCTTGGATGAACTGTTAAGCATGTTGTCATCCTTCCTGCTCTACTTTTACCTTTTCACATATGAAAATGTTCTAAAACACAGCCACTAGTAGTTTATGGCCTAACTTTAAAAAAGAACTAGTAGTAAGCTCTCACGAGCAGGGCCCTCTGATCCTCCTGTTCTACACATCTGATTGTACTATTTAATACCTCTGTATGTCTATTCCCCAATTGTACAGCGCTGCGGAATTAGTTGGCGCTATATAAATAAAGAATAATAATAATAATAGTAACAATAATATTACCATCCTACTTATCATCTATTCAGCTACTGCTTTTGTTCTTGTAGAGGAAATTGATGAATGTGCAATGTTGTGTGTGTGTACCATGGTGAGTTATGCAGACATTTATTATCCCCAATGTGTTTTGAAGTAGTCTCACTTCTTCTATAGTATTGTGAATCCCCATTTGAACTCATTCTCTTTGCTCTGGTTGTTACTGTGACATTGATTTAGAAAGGAAAACCTTGCTTCATATCTTCCACTGTGATGCTGGCATATATATTTATATGATGTAGTAGTAAAATTGCTGATTATATTTATATTTTTAGGCATAGGGCTTCACTGGTATGAGGGTTCTATTATGTGTTACATTTGCTTGCATTTGTTTATACAATATGGCATGTCTGTCACAATACCAGGTATATGCATTATTAGTTAGAGTGCAAAAAACAGGTGATACTATCTATATTGTTCTTGCAGCAGCTAAGCATCTATACATTTTAATACCTAGAAAGTAAAAGTTGTTGTAGAATTATGAAAATGTATTCTATGGTACATTTTAGATTTGCAGTGGATTGTATATTGAAATTGAAGCAATTTTACCAATTTATTTCCTTTGAGTTCAACCTTAAATAAACCTATGCATATTTGTTATCATTGTACTCAAGGCACACAGGATATTCATATTTAATATTTTTTACTTAATTAACTCATGGGGTTCTATATAAAAATGTTGAATTTTCTATTTTTAGAGTTTAATTTTTGTGGAGAAATGTGTATCAGTATTTTTGCCTACGCCCTATTTTAAGAAAATGTATCTTATGGAAATCAGACGTAAATATTATAATGCACTTTTACAAACTGTAGTCCTATGATAGTTATACAGTCCTGGTACTGCTACTACTAAAAAGGTCCAGCAGCTTGTTAGCATTAGGAGTGAGGGGTTAATCATCATATTAAAAGTGATTGTGAGGAGGAAGACTCAGGGGCTTAAATTTATGTGGTTGGTGTTAATAGTAGTAGTAACAGTGATGGTGAAGCAGCAGGTGGGACTAGTGTTAGTCCACCAGGAGCACAGATCAGATGCCTGTGCCTGCTGCTACTCCGGCCAGTCTGCCTTCTTCATGTCACCAAGAAATGGCAAGTGTGACATTAGGGGACCCTCTGTCACATTGCTCGTCACCTCCTCCAACCAGCAGTGGGATGTCTGTAATAGAGCTGCAGTAGAACGTAGGGACTAGTGGTGGCAGTGGTGATGATGATGGTAGAGAAGTTGGGGTGGAAGAGACATTGATGGCCTTTTTTAGCCCAAACTGAGAAGGAATGGGAGTCAGGGATGGACATCACCACCACCACCAGCAGTGAGCTTTTGGAATTTGCAAAGTTTTCTACTGCTCTAATTCCTGCTGCTGCTGAGTTGCAAGGGCAGCAGGATGCTGAGAAGCAAGCTAGTGTGCTACAGACCACCATGGACACAGTGAGAATGGGGTCAACAAGTGATTTGGGACTAGGACAGGTTCCACTTGCCAGCAGAAGCAATACTCCTGGTCCTAGTTGCAGAGATTGTTCTGAGGCAGTAGTAGCAAAAGCAGTAACATCATCCTCTGCCCCAGCCAGTGAAGGAGAATGTGGAGGAGAAGAAGAAAGAGGAAATTCTTCTCTACCTGTTCCCTCCCCCCCGAAGTCATGGGTTTGTGACTATTTTTCTCTTGGGGCTGGCACAGTGTAGTCATCACCAACAGCACTGTGCTCAATTTGTGACAAGTCTGTGAGAAGGGGAAAGGAGGGAACACACCTTGGCGAAACTGCTCTGATAACACACACATGAAAAACACACCATGACATTTATGTTAAACATGTTAAAGCCAAACACCCACCACAGAAATTGACCACCGCTGTTGCAGTACCCCCTGACTCTCTAGAAAGGCAAGAAGAAGAAAGGCAGAGATCAAAGAGGAGGAAGAACAGAGAAACCTAGTCAGAGACTGAAAGTTCCAAGACGAGCTAAACAATTAACTCGCCATTACCTTCTTCCTCTAGGGTAACTACATCGTCTGACTATCCACTTTGTTCATCATTACCTCTCCTGCAAATGATAGCCAATCTGTACATGTTAGAATGTGGTAGTTTGTGTTCACCCATTGCATACTGTGTGGTGCACTGACCACACATGGCAGTGTGGTGGAGGAGAATTCTCAAGAAGGGCATCAAATGACATCTGAGGAGATTCCATGACACAGAATTTGTTAAGCTGGTGGCAGGGAGGGTTCATCATTACTATTAAACTGTCAGCAAGTTGTCATGTGTCCTTTAGCAGGGTGTGGACAAAGGGCATAGTGACAGCAGCAGTACTTGGTTTCTGGTGTCATGGTGTTTAGATAGAGTTGTGTCAGGTGTTATTTACCACACAAACTGTGCACATTACATTTACTGATGAGATGCACACTTCCTGCTCTCAAGGGAAAAATATATATTCTAGTAATAACGCATCCATGATTTTGGAGGAGGGGCAAGTAGAGAAGAACTATTGGCCAACTTCTTCTTTTCTCCACATATACTGGGGCCTACTTATTGTGCTTCTACTGCCTCAGGTGCATCACTGGAGCTAGTCATGGCAAGTGGAACCATGTTCATAATCACCGATATCACTGCTATTGTTCCTCTGATTCCTTTTGAGCTGCCTAATCATCCTGCTGCTTAAACAACTCAGCAGCATGAACAGTAGTTGAAAATTTTGCATCTACATCAGGGCATTTGACAATGGTCAGTGGCCAAAGGCCAACACAACATGACCTGCTGGCATTAGGTCAATAAGGCATTTTATTTCCTCAGGTCTTATGCTTTAAAAAAAAAACAACAACAACAAAGTCATACAAAAAATAACAGTGTTTGGGGGTTTGTTTCTAACAAGCCTAAGTCCTACAAATCAATATTTCCTTAGGGCTTGTGCCAAACAAGACTAAGTCCTACAAATCAATGTTTCTTCAGGGAGTCCCTGTCTCTATCATGTTACATACAAATGTCTTATTTTATTTATTATTTTTTTAACTGTTCCCCCAATACCAGTCAGCAAACACCCCCAAAACAAATTCCTTGTTCAACTGATTAATTCCCCAGACTCCACCCACCAACATAGGCACCCTCCTCATACCCCTTTTACACTATGTCTTATAGGTTTTTTTAATTGTATTTAGGATTCATTTTTTTATTAACAGCCCCCAATCCCAGTACAAAAACCCCCTCAAAAAATTCCCTTTTCAACTGATTCTTTCCCCACACCCCACCAACATAGGCACCCTCATGCCCCTTTTATACTATGCCTTTGGGAAATAAAATAATATTTGGTATGTGTTGTGTGTAAATTCAATCTTCCCATTGACTTCAATGGATTGAGCTAGGTGAAAAAAGTGGAAAAACTTAACGTTTTGTGGGAAATTATTCACTAAGTGGGAAGTGCCATTATTTGCCGATTTCAGTTTGAGGTGAAAATTGTTGCCCACTCCTACAGTAAGTATTAGTAAAATACATTCAAACTGAATGATAAATAATGTCCCAATACAGAGTTCAGCAGGGTAATTGGCTATATAAAAAGTTGAAGGTCACCCTGTATTTATGATAAATACTCTATCCAGTTGATCAATGGTATGTCTAGCATTCTTCCACTTGTACAGTCCCCTCAAGTGAATTGCAATGTATATCACACCTCAGCCAAAGTCATGTAATAAAAAGAGAACAGCAATCTCTCAATAAACAATTATAGGCACCAAGATGAAGAGTAGCTTCTGACTTACATTCAGGTAAGATGTGTCTCTCCTTGTCACTTTTCAATCGAACAACTTGGTCCTATGTTACATCTTGTTAAGGGTATTAACATGAAAATAAATTATATCCTTTAAGTAATCAATATGTGCACCAAAATACAAACATATCAAACACTTGTATATATAAGTTACTTGAGGTTCACTTCATCAACTCCAATTGACTTCCTTCATTGTGGCACCACATATGTTAATCAGTCGCATCAACAATAGAAAGGAGAAGGAGACTTTTCACAATTACATATGCACACAACGAATAACAAAATAAATCTCCACTTACATGAAAATTCATTTATCCGTCTTACAATCGAGTTCTTATATCTGATGGGAGAGATCTGTGAGTTCCAGTGAATTTCAGCATCTCTCACCTCCACCAGGAGCTTGATCAAGATGTAGGGAAAATATCTCAAACACAGATGGCATCAAGGGAACCACAATTTATTGACAACACTGGTGCGTACTGCTCAAACTTGTGTTCCCAATCATCCCAATCATCAGACTTTCCATTGTATTGTACCAGTGGAAGGACGCTAGAATTAACATTGATCAACTGGATGGACTATTTATTATAAATACAGGGTGACCTTCAACTTTATATACAGCCAGTTACTTTGCTGAACTCTGTATTGGAAAATAATTTATCGTTCAGTTTGAATGTATTTCATTACTTATACTTTCAACAAGCATATTGTATGAAATTTGATAATCATTTATTATTTGATTTATTGAAGCACCACTAGCAGCCCCTTCTGTTTTGATTAATCTGTGATAGCAGATTAGCATGTGGCTGCATCAAAAATCATTTACAATGTAGTGTGTATTTTATAGAACTCTTAAGTATCCCTCTTCTTTTGTACTTCAAGGACTATGAAAGTTTTCAATTAATGTTATATTTTGATATATAATTTTATTTTCTTACACTACTGCATAATATTAGTTTTATTCTTTACATTTTTAGCTGCATTTCATGGACACCGCACAAACCCATTGAAAAAGGTATTAAGAAAAGCTGGACTGCTAAAAAAATATACATTTCCATATATATATATATATATATATATATATATATATATATATATATAATAAGTTGCATGTATTAATTATGCTTAAACATGTAAATACATAGTGTAAAAATATATATGATTTCCCAAGCAATAAAATTGATACTTAAATGACTGCCAATATTTACTGTCTAATTTATTTTTTATGCAGGAAAGAATATTAGCCTCTAAAAATGGAAGATAAAAGGCAATTCAACTAACAGATTACTGCATGAGAAGAAAAATTACCTTTGTATAATCAAACTAATTTTTATTAGTATTTGCGTGTTTTTGTATGAATTTTGCAGCCGAAGTTTTTGATAAATAGACTCCTTTCAATAATCACTGTATAGTGGTAAGGTTTATTAGTTTAGTTAATACAATATAAAATTCCATAAAGACACTAAATAAATAGTAAATCCCATTCACTTTAAATAATCACATGCTATGTTGTATAACTAAAATGTTTATTATGGAACAGAATAGCTTCCTACGTTTGATTGACAATGAACCTGATTACTAAAAAGCTAGCAATACATATTATAATGATTGGGCTATATTTCTTGCACTGAACAATAGGCTCTATTATGCACATAATTTTCCAGTTCTAGTTGATTAGCATTGACAGAAAGAATATGCTTGCCTCACTGTCCAGTAAAAATTAACATTTCCTCTGAACAGCTCCTTGCTAGACAGAGGCAAGAAAAATGATAATTTAAGGCTAGAGCAATTTATGTATGAATGAATAAGTGAATTATATTTTTTCACTAAGGCGGTTTTGAATTTTTATGAATATAATAATAATTCTCAAATGTATGTGTTTATGGGTGTTACATTTAAATTAGTCATTGACTTCAAATGTATAATTAAAATATTTTATATTTTCAGTAATATGAGACATGCCGGGAGGTGAGTATACAAATCCACTAGCTTATTTCATTTTCTGTGCATCCAAGTATCTTAATTTCATGCAGCATCACTTTGTGTATCTATGATCTGGCATCACTTCTTTAGTGCATACTAGTGCACACACTACACCATTATTAAGGCATGACAGCAAGTCTCAAACTGTTGACGAATTTTAATCCAATTTCTCCTACACTTTGTACACTGGTACATAGCAAGAAACAAGTTGCATAGGCAATGAATGCCCAAACCCTCTACCACTGTCTTCCCCTTGGCACAAGTGGTGCAAACAGGGGAATTTTCATGGAAATGTTTACTACATAGGTGCTAGGAAGCAGTGACAAATATAAGTAAATAATAAATTGACTGCAGCTCCCATTTAGCATTGAACTGTACTGCTACATCCCACGTACTGTATTTTACAAAGACATATATGAATTGAACACTGCTAGGTACCAGTTTTAATTAATTAAATCTGTCTTCACACTCAGCTGTACTTTAACCACCTTAATGACTGGTGATGTGCCAGGAACGTCACTGTTTTTCTCTCTTAAAGGGATAGTAATACTTGAAAATAAGTTTATTTTATTTTGTAGCCCTTAAAAAACTTGAAAAATGATATAAGTCTGATCTCCCAAACCTTTATGGTTTGGGAGATATTCAGAAGTAAAGTTTCCCCTGGAGTGACGTCATTGCTCCACCCTTCAGATTTGGAATCCGGTCCCGGGACCGGCTGTGCATCTCCAGAAGTGCTGAGACCACCATCTTTAAAAAGAATTTCTTAATTGGAATGGTCTACAAAGTGTGCTTTCAAGCCAGGCACACTTTGTAGATAGTTCCAATTAAATAATTATTTTCAAAGATCGTGATCTCATCACTGCTAAAGAGCTGCCGGTTGCTCTGTGGACCAAATTCCAAATCTGTCCACTAGATGGCAGACTTGGCTGAAACAGCCAGGAAAAGAGCATTTTACTATATTTTACATGTGAATATCTCACAAACCATAAAGGTTTGGGAGATAAGACTTATATAATTTCTCATGTTTTTTTAAGGACTACAATATAAAATACAATTATTTTCAAGTATTACTATCCCTTTAAGGAACAGTGACAGTCCTGGCGCATACAGCACCCCTGCAGGAGCACTGTAAGCATAAAATGGAATTGACCAATCCAAGACCGGAGCAGTCTCTCTCAAACCCTCATTCTGCACTCCAGTATACATCACCAATCGTGTGTCAGTGCACAACATTCAAAGTGGTCCTTAAGGGAAGGTCACTTTCCTGGACCGCTGATCTTTAAGGGGTTAATACTTTTCAAGGAATGTATATATTATGATTGATATCACATAATAAAACCTTAGAGAAAGGTAGTTGTTGTGAATGACGCATACAGTGTGTTCAAGGGTCCCTGGGGACCAATACTGAGCCAATACTCCACCACACCATGTGCCTGATATTCTAGGGTGTATATGTTCAGAATCCATTCCAGAGGCTGGATTCAGACACCAGATGCATAGGATGCACTAATTTAACAGTATGCCACAAAGAGACTGCTGAAGGGCAGTGGACAATTCCCTGCTCTCCCAGGGCAGAGATAGGCCCTGTGCTTTGAAAGGTATTAACTGCCTTTAAGCGGTATGAGTTCTGGTTGGGGGAGGTTTTGCAACACCTGGCTTAGCTTGATCTAGCAGGGTGGGTTAGTTAGTTAGTTAGTTAGTTAGTTAGTTAGTTAGTTAGTTAGTTAGTTAGTGGGTGCCTCTGCTAACAGATGATGTAGTGTCAAAAGACATATTCCCCCAATCACCTATCCTTGCATTCAGACAACCACTGAATCTGAAACAAATATTGATTAATAGAAAACTAACCAATGAATGGATAAACATATATAATGGGCCCAAACCTTGCAACAAATCATGCTGTAAATCATGTAAACACATTTGTGAAAACAATGCTGTACAACACAACAAAGTATACAACATTAAAGGATTATATTCATGTATCGAAAACATCAAATAAGCTGTCCCACACTATTCAACAGTCACAATGGATAGGTTTATTCTTCCTACTCTCCAGTAATCCCACTGGGAAGGAGATCTTACAGCTTTAAACCAGTAAGGATCCAACCCTTCCTTGACAAAAACCAGATATCCGATAAACAGGTTTTAGCGCTGATCACCTTAAATATATATAAAGAAATCTGGGCAGTATATCACATAAAATTCACCATCACACCAAACTGTAAAAAAATTATATATTTATTAAAATGTTATCGCAGTTGGGTCCTAAATGGTCTAGGAGGACTGAAAGTATGCATATTTTAATGATCAAGGGGCACTGGTCTTTGAAGGATTAGGGAAACTATATATATATATATATATATATATATATATATATATATATGGGCATGACCAGATCAGATTAAAAAAGGTACCATCTATATCTCTACAGCACTTACATCTATTATTATCCGTTCTGCCCATCTTGAAGAGTCCCACAGGGGTGAGATAGGTCCTATGGAGAATTTTTAATTGAAGCAGCTGGTGACGAGTTGTCGTTGCTGCTAATTTAGAGCTTCTCAAAGATGTCTCCCACTTCAGTTCTCTAACAAGCCCAGGTCACACTCCCATTTATTAATTAGATGCTGGAGATCTCTTATCCAACCCAGAGTATAAGAGTGTCACACCTAATTACACTTATGGCACTCTCAAGGCAAAATCATTTGTAATTTGGGAACACACAGTCAGTCAGTAGGGACTCCTAACTAGTTTAAATTCAGGCATAGTTAGTCAGCACAACCACTTAAAGACAACAGGCAAGTAAACAAAAAGGGATGCAGTGGGATAGGAGGGAAGAGTTTAAAATAAATGTTACAAATATAAAGTTGTCTTACTAACCAATCTCAGTTAGATGTTATATTTAATCTGTTTTCTGACTTCCTGATCACCACCGCTATCTTTGTGACATAATACCAAAATGAAAATATCACTCCTATCTGTTCTAACCTTTCTACTTTTAATACAGTTTCCCTCTTATCCCCACAATCATGCTCCTCACTTGCACCATAACATATTAATCCACCATGGGTTTCTTCATACATGTGCACTACCCTCTGGTGGAGAGTATCAAAAACAAGCTTATCCAGCCCCAGTATTTAAAGAAACAAGTGTACCCTTTCACAATATTATCACCACAAACAACTCACTAATTGTTATGCATTTTATGACTTCTATGTCTTGGCAAATGACATAGAAACCAAATGGATATCTAGTAGTAAGGAGTGTGCTCCAACATTAATATAAAATAAATGAGCTAAGAATAAAAAGAGGTGTAAGGATGATATAAATCTTTTAATAATCAAATATCTAAAACACAGGTATACCTGTTAAATCACTATAATAAACCATATGTATATAGCACAATAAGCATATAACAGGGAAAAACAGCCTATACTACCAAATATAATAAGTATACGAGTCTATCAAGGTGTATACTTTACTGGATGTAATAGCTGTAGAAGTGAGTCCAATCTGTACAAATGTTCCAAAGTCTGTTTGGACTCCCCTCATCTATGCAGAGTAAAAGTTGAAGATAATGTTGTGATGTAGTCGGGTCTAATATTGATCTGTTTATCAGAATCCCAGTATTGGGCCAGAATAGGATAGTAGCTAGCCCTTATTTTATATATACAGACAGTGCAAAAGTCTTAGGCAGGTGTGAAAAATGCTGTAAAGTAAAAATGCTTTTAAAAATAGACATGGTAATAGTTTATTTTTATCAATTAACAAAATGCATAGTGAGTGAACAAAAGAAAAAATTAAATCTAACTCAATTCAATATTTGGTGTGACCACCCTTTGCCTTCAACACAACATCAATTCTTCTAGATACACTTGCACAAATTCAGGGATTTTGTAGGCATATAGTCAGGTGTATGATTAAACAACTATACCAAACAGGTGCTAATGATAATTGAATATGTGGGTTGAAACACAATCATTAACTGAAACAGAAACAGCTGTATAGGAGGAATGAAAATGGGTGAGGAACAAAGTCAGCTAACAAGGTGAGGTTGCTGAAGTCAGATTAATGTCAAAAGTCATACACAGTGGCAAGACTGAGCACAGCAACAAGACACATGGTAGTTATACTGCATCAGCAAGGTCTCTCCCAGGCAGAAATATCAAGGTAGACAGGGGTTTCCAGATCTAATGTCCAAGCTCTTTTGAAGAAGCACAAAAAAACAGGCAATGCAGAGGACTGTATTTGCAGTGGTCAGAACAGCAAATGAAAAACACGTCATGCTTACTTCCCTTCACAATTGGAAGATGTCAAGCAGTGCCATTAGCTCAGAATTGGCAGAAAACAGTGGGTCCCTTGTACACCTATCTTTTCTCCAGAGAAGTCTGGTCAGAAGTGGTCTTCATGGAAAACTTGTAGCCAAAAAGCCATACGTCCAACAAAGAAACAAGGCCAAGCGACTCAACTATGCATGAACTAGGCTGCAGAAAAATGGCAGTAGGTGCTCTGGACTGATGAGTCAAAATGTTAAATATCTGGCTGTAGCAAAATGCAGTTTATTCTCTGAAGGGCTGGAGAGCGGTACAAAAATGAGTGTCTGCAGGCGACAGTGAAGCATGGTGGAGGTTCCTTGCAAGTTTAGTGTTGGGGATTTAGTCAGAATAAATGGTCTATTCAATGTTGCGAAGTACAAGCAGATACTTATCCATCATGCAATACCATCAGGGAGGCTTCTGATTGACACCAAATTTATTATACAGCATCACAACGACCCTAAAGAAGAACAAGGAGTGCTGGAAGTGATGGTATGGCCCCCATAGAGCCCTGATCTCAACAATATCTAGTCTGTCTGGGATTACATGAAGAGAGAGAAGCAACTGAGGCTGCCTGAATCCAAAGCAGAGCTGTGGTTAGTTCTCCAAGATGTTTGAAAGAACCTGCCTGCTGAATTCCTTAACAAACTGTGTGCAAATGTACCTAGAAGAATTGATACTGTTTTGAAGACAAAGGGTGTTCACACCAAATATTGATATGATTTAGATTTTTCTTCTGTTCACTCACTATGTATTTTGTTAATTGATAAAACTAAACTATTAACATGTCTATTTTTGAAAGCATTCTTACTTTATAACATTTTTCCACACCTGCCTACGACTTTTGCATAGTACTGTATATATATATACCCCTTTCGGTCTGTCCTAGGATAAAAAGCATCTGTCACAATTTTTTTTTCTGACATAGAAACCAGCCCTGGACTTCAAGTAGCAATAAATGTCAACTTAACCTTTAAAAAGGTCTCTCTTTTGTGTACTGCAAAATATAAGCAGTATATTGAATAAAATAGATGAACTAAAAGCGTAGAGTTATGTGGACAAGCCAAAAATCCTCATACTCACTGAATCCAGGCTAATCCCTAAAATACTTGATACTGCTGTTGCTATTGAATTATACTTATGCTTTAGAAAGTACATAGAAAAGTGAGGAGGAGGCGTAATCATGTACACAAGAGTCTTTAAACGTTATACTTTTAAATGACTCATAATTCTGATTCTTATGAATAAATTGTTGGCAAAATTCTTCTCTTGTCAAAACAAATCATAATTTTTGGCATCTACCGGCCACCAAATACCCCAGCACATTTCCTTTTGGACATAACTCACCACTTAATGAGATTGCCACTCAAAATAAGAAAAGTAAACTGTTGGTTCTTGGAAACTTTAATATTAATTGCCTGGACTTCAGGACTAAAATATTCTGTTCATTGTTTAAGATATTGAACTTATCACAGCTAATTTCCTCCCCTTACCCACATAAATACAAAAACATCCAGCTATACTGGATCCTTTCATCCTGCCCAAGCAGAATGCAAGAGTCAGGTGTACTAGCAAATACTCATAGCGATCACCCCATAATCTACAGTTTTCACAAAATAAAACCAATGAAATAATGTCCCAAAGTCATAATTACTAGATTATTTTGAGAATTACAGTTCACATAATACTTGATCTAGACTCAGTAATTGACTTTTTAGCTCAGAATTTTTACAGGTCTGTAATATCCATGCCCCACTAAAGAAGATCAGGGTAAGGGAGCCCATCTACTCACATTAGTGGTGCCAATGCTGCCCCTGCTGCCCCCAGTGTTGTGCCTGCTGCCAGTGCTGTGCCTGCTGCCACCAGTACTGTGCCTGCTGTCAGACATGTTGCCAATGATGCAACCAGTGTTGTGCTTGCTGCCAATGCTGGACCTGCTGCCACCAGTACTGTGCCTACTGTCAGATGTATTACCCCTGCTGCCACCAGTACTGTGCCTGCTGCCGGTGCTGAACCTGCTGCCACCAATGCTGAAGATGCTGTTAGTGTATCTTGCAATACTCAGGAGGGGGGAGAAGATGATGCCAAGTGTGACACTAATTCACATTTGCCATCCCCAAGCGGTCCTGCCAGTGCTAGTACTACTAATACTTCTACTAAGAAGGTCCAGCAGCTTGTTAGTGTTAGGAGTGAAGGAGGACCTGAACTTGATGTGGTTTATCTTAGTAGCAGTAGTAACAGTTATGGTGAAGAAACCGGTGGGACTAGTGTTAGGGTAGTGGGAGGGGAAGCATTTGAAAGCATCCAGACTAGTGGTCAAGGGAGCCCACACCATTCCTCTGGCCCTGGAAGTCCCCTTCCCTTCACTACAGTGTCCAAATGGAACATGATCCTGAAGAAGTCAGAACCGGTAGTGGATAGCAGGCGCAGAAACAATACCACCACCACCACCAGGAGCACAGATCAGCTGCCTGTGCCTGCAGCTACTGTTGACAGTCTGACTTCTTCATGTCATGTGTGACATTAGGGCACCCTCTGTCACATTGCTCGTCACCTCCTTCAACCAGCAGTGAGATGTCTGTAATAGAGCAGCAGTATCACGTAGGGACTAGTGATGGTGGTGATGATGATGGTGGAGAAGCTGGGGTTGGAGAGACACTGATGACCTTTTTAGCCCAAACTGAGAAAGAATGGAAGACAGGGATGAGGATGGGCATCACCAACACCACCATCATTGAGATTTTGGAATTTGCAACTGCTTTAATTCCTGCTGCTGCTGATCTGCAAGGGCAGCAGGATGCTGAGGAGCAAGCTAGTGTGCTACAGACCACCATGGACATAGTGGGAGTGGGGTCAACAAGTGATGCGGGACTAAGACAGGTTGGTCTTGCCAGCGCATAAATACTCCTGGTAAGGGGTGGGCAAAAAGTCAGTTTTTGAACTACTACTTTACTCTTATGTCCCTGCACTACTTTACTCTTATGTCCCTGCACTGCTCCACCCCTCCCCCTTCCCCTTCCCCTTGTGAATTTGCTGGACATTAAGCAACTACACTGTGTTTTTTTACTGTACGGTACACAACACAGCTGATGGAGCTGTATGATGCCTTGCCTAAGCCCAGTCAGCTGTCTGTTACTGTCACCTAATATATTTAGCGCTTTATTCTTTTTTATTTATTTATTTTTATTTATTTTATGTTGTCCACCCTGTTGTCTTATCACAGTCTGTCCAAAAAAAATTATAACAAACAAAATCAATACCTTCTTTCCCCAGACTTCCCCACCCAGCACAGAGACAATAATATCAAGATCAGCAAGCAAATAGGCCCCTAGCTGCCTGTGTGTTGTCAGTCAGTCACATGGAATTTTGGAGTATTTGGGGTCAACCTTCTTCTTCCCTTCTTCTCCCCAGAGTGCCCCACTGACTCTCCTAAAAAACAGAACAAAAGTCCTACCTAAAAGATTCCATAAACTAAACTTCAATTCCCCTCTCTACCTTCTCTAGCTCAAACAAGGTGCTGCTCTCTCCTCTCATAAACAAAATGGCATGCTGTGAGAGCCTGACAGTCTTTTTTTATATGGCTGTAGAAAACTTAAGTGTGGTGGAGAAATACTTTTCTTTCCATTGATTTCAATGACGAAAAAGGCAGGAAAAAGCAGAAAAATTACACTTTTTGCAGGAAATTATTCATCAAGCGGAAAGTGCCATTATTCACCAATTTCAGTTTGAGGTGAAAATTTTCGCCCATCAATACTCCTGGTCCTAGTTGGATTTCTGATTCTGAGGCAGAAGCAGCAAAAGCAGCAACATCATCCTCTGCCCCAGACAGTGAAGTGGAATGTGGAGGACAAGAAGAAAGAGGCCATTCTTCTGCATCTGTTCCCTGTCCCTATCCACTGAAGTCATGGGTGTGGGATTATTTTTCTCTTGGGGCAGGCACAGTGCAATCATGCATAATTTGTGACAAGTCAGTGAGAAGAGGAAAGGTGGGAACACACCTTGACACAACCACCCTTATAACACACATGAAATACAGACACCATGATTTTTATGTCAAACATGTTAAAGCCAAACACCCACCACAGAAATCAAGCATCGCTGTTGCTGTACCCCCTGACTCTCCATAAAAGCAACAAGAGTGAGGCAGAGATCAAAGAGTGGGAAGAATAGAGAAACTTAAGCCGAGAATGTAAGATCCAAGACAACTAGCTCGCCATCACCTTCTTCCTCTAGGGTAACTATATTTTCTGTCAATCCACCTCATTCATCGTTACCTCCCCTGTCAAATGATAGTCACTCATTAGGTGTTAGGATGTGGCAGTTTGTCTCCACCAATTGCACACAGGTGCACTGACCACACATGCTAGTGTGGTGGAGGAGAATTGCAAGCAGGGCATCAAGTGGCAACTGAGGAGATTCCATCCCACAGAATACGCTAAGATGATGGCAGGGAGAGTTCATCATTACTATTAAACTTTCAGCAAGTTGTCACTTGTCTTTAGTGGGGTGTGGACAAGGGGTATAGTGACAGTGGCAGTACTTGGTTTCTGGTGTCATGATGTTTGGATACAGTTGTGTCCTTGGGTATTATTTACCACACAGGCTGTGCATATTGCAGTTGCTCACGAGAGGCACAGATCCTGCTCTCAAGGGAAACATTTCTATTTTAATAACACACCCATAATTTTGAAGGGGGGCAACTGGAGAAAAATTATTGGCAAACGTCTTTTCTCCACATATACTGGGGGCTACTTATTGTGCTACTTCTGCCTCAGTGGCATCACTGGAGCTAGTCGTGGCAAGTGGAACCTTCCCTTTCAGGTGCCTAATCATCCTGCTGCTTAAACAACTCAGCAGCAGAAGCCAGAACAGCAGTTGCAAATTCTGCAATTATTAAATCAGGACATTTGTCAATGGCCATTGGCCACTGGGCAACATATCAGAACCTGCTGGCACTAGGACAGTAGGGCATTTTTTTTCCTCAGGGCTTGTGCTCTAAAGAACAATACAAAAAAAAAAACCCAATGAAAAAACATAGTCTAAGCCTAAGTCCTACAAAACAATGTTTCTTCAGGGCTTGTGCCTCTAATAAGTCTAAGTCCTACAAATCAATGTTTCCTTAGAGCTTGGGCCTCTAACAACAAATCTAACAAATCATCCTCTGCAAAATACTCTATCACATCAAGTATCAGTCTACTCCAGTGGCACCTTATGTAGGAGGGTTCCTGTCTCTATCACAAATGTCTTATTTTATTTATTTTTTATTAACTGTCCCCCAAATATCAGTCAAGACACCCCACTAAAACAATTCCCTTTTCAACTGATTCATTCCCCAGACTCCACCCATCAACACAGGCACCCTCCTCAGACCTCTTTTATACCATGTCTTATGGGTTATTTTATTTGTATTTAGGATTTACTTTTTATTATCTGCCCCCCAATCTCAGTAAACAACCCCCCCCAAAAAAAAATTCCCTGTTCAACTCTCATGCCCCTTTTATACTATGCCTTTGGAAATTAAAATAATATTTGTTATGTGTTGCATGTAAATTCAGTGTTCCCATTGATTTCAATGGAATGAGCTAGGAGGAAAAAGCAGAAAAACTTTTCACAGAAAATTATTTGCCCAGTGGGAAGCGCCGTTATTCACTGATTTCAGTTTGAGGCGAACATTTTCACCCATCCCTACGCATTAGCTAAAATCCTTGAGAAATGTGTCCATGTGCAACTATAAAAGTATTACCAGCTAACCAGTCTTTTCAACACGCTTTAATCAAGCTTTCATTCAAATCACTCAACAGTCACTGCCCTCTTAAAAGTATCCATTGATAGCCAGACTGGCATGGAAAATGGTGAACTCACTGGAGCTAGTTTCATAATTTTTGCAAAGCCCTTCGATTTGGTAGACTATAGTATTCTGATAAGTAAACTCCAGAGTTCAGGACTGGGTATTCATTTTCTAAACTGGCTCCATCTATTGCTGACAATATTTCCCTTCTGCTCAAAGTAACAAGTGGGGTTCCCCAATTCTCCATTCTTGGCCATCTTCTATTTTCTCTATAATTTATCTGCCCAGAGTATGCAGATTTAATTAAAGATCATTATTTATCATATAATAGGCAAAACAAATGATCAACAATTTTGTCCACAGCAGGGACCTTTCTCAAGACGATGATCTTTAATTAAGTCCCACGGGTGCTGCCCTCTTCTTTATATTTTATGTATATACGTTTTTTCATACAATATATGATATCACCAGTAGGCACACATCGGTCTTTAAATACAGAATATAATTTATGGAAAAAAACAAAGGTGCCAATGTTTTGACCCACAACTGGGTCTTTATCAAGATAGTGATAGAATATACTCTCCCCATCTGCCCTTAAATACATAAAGAAGGCCACGTGTAAATCACGCCAGCAAAGGAAGCTAGAGTGTGTAAATTATGTCATAGTCGCAAAAAATAAAAGTATATATGAAAATTAAAAAAAAAACATATAATATACTAACAGTAGTAATATCCTCCATATAGTGAAGAATAATACATAATTTACTAATATATCTCAAGAAAAAAACATATAAACAGAAGGGGTTAGAGTCCGTACTGGATAGAATATGACGCACTTGTAGCAAAGCCAATAATTAGCAGGTCCAATTCATAATAAAATCATTTAGTGTGATAAAGCAGAGCATAGGTGATATTTCTTTGACCAGTCCCAATATAATAAAATAAAGAGTCTAAGACTTCACTCTGGGTAGCATGCCATTTATAGAGTAATGGGTACAGTAGAGCGGAGATCCGCAGGGTTGAAAATAACAATATTTGTATCCAACGTGTTTCCCAAACTGAGTGGTCCTTATAGAGGAGTAAGGCATCTTAATATTCCCATTGTTATGAATCTGCTACATTAAAAGATCTCTACACATTTGACAAATATCATACTTCAACAGGAAAAAGCCTGAATAGTTTATATTGCAACAAGCATTATCAGTGCATAAAGTGGTAATTCCTACCTTGTTTCTTATGTATCTGACAATGTATACTGAGTTAGTTTACCCCCTGGTCTCTACTGGGCCTGCCATTTGACAGAGTCCAGGAGTCCTATTATGTGTGAGATGGAATGTCCTTTCTCTTCTGGAAGCCTCTAAGTCATAGCCTCTGTATATGTGGTAGGCGTAGTTCAACAAAGTGTCACCCTCATCCGAAACCACAAGAGGGAATTGATCAAAGTAGGTGTAGTAGTGAGTGAACCAATACATCAATCACATTTATGTTGTAACTTACAGTTGTAGTGGTCATGTTGTTATTCGAGGTGGAAGGTCCTTGTGTTCCCTTTTATGTGCTGTTGTTGTTGTAGAATCTGTTCCCTTGGGCTCTACTAGACCTGCATCCTGACAGAGAACAGGAGCCCCATTACAGGGAAATCAGTGCAGTTAACCAGATGGAATAAAAGGATGGAATTAAAAGATATCCTTACAGGACCACCATAGTCACTTCTAAAAGTACCCCACTCTGCTAAAATCGCACACAAAAGAGGAAATGTAAATAAAATCATTAACACCATTTATCTGTAATAAAGTGGATAGAAGTATGAGTGGACGGAATTTTTTTGAGTTAACCCTTTAGGAGAAACTGCATCCAAATATATAAACCATTTGGTTTCTTTTTGGAGTAGTTTTCTGGCCTCCTCTTGAGAGGGGTGGAATCCAGTGGATTATCATGTACTATAAAGATGGCAATGTGTGTGGTTTCAGCAAAATGCATTGCCACAGGTTGATTTTTTTATATTGGAAGTTATTTTCTTGATTGGGTTAAATGATGCTTCAAGGGCTGCTTTCATAGCAGCTCTGTGATTACCCATCCATTCTTTAAAGGTTGTGGTGGCCTTTCCCATGTACATTAATCCACATGGGCACAAAATAAAATATACAACAAATTGTGAATTGCATCCTATGTTATAGTGGATGGATTTTAAAACCTTTTTGAGGATGGAGAAAATACGTTCCACTCAGCATATATTTACACGTAACACGTGGCACATTTGTAATATCTTTTCTTTTTGTTCTCCTCCATTTTTTATAGCATTGTAATGGATATGTTCATACAAAAATATCCCTTAGATTCCTCCCTCTTTTGTAGGAAGCCATAGGAGGTTTCTGCATAATTTTTGGGAGATGGTCATCTGTTAAAACAATTGGCCAATATTTCTTTATTACAGATTGTGTATGTGTGGAGGCTGTGTCATAAATGTACACATGAACAGTCCTATCCAGGGTTTTTTTCTCCCTGGACTGTAACGCCTCATCACGGCTGATTTTGATGGCTCTGTTGTAGCAGACTGCAATGTCCCTGGGATTATAACCCCTTTTAATGAATTTTTGACCCATTCTCATAAGTTCAGTCCCAATGTCTCACATTCAGCATCTATGGGAAAGGAAGCCCTTTCTTCAAGTGTTGCGGGTGATGACTGGTGGCGTAAAGAAGGTTAATCTTATTGGTGGGTTTATGATAAATGGTAGTGGACAAACGCCCTTTGTCTAGCTTCACCAAGACATCCAGAAATGCTACTTTTACCTTACTATGGGACAAAGTCAATTGTATGTGTTGGTTGTCAAGATTAACCTTGCCAATCATGCTAATAAGAGCCCCTTCTTCCCCATGCCGTAAGAGAAACATGTCATCAATGTACCGTGTATATAAGATGGAATGTTTGTGAAAGAGCAGATGTTTAGTCAATATTTCTTCTTCATAAACCTGCATATAGTCGTTTGCATAAGCAGGCTCCATACATGCCCCCATATCAATCCCAGTGCAGTGTAGGAAGAAGTTATCTTCAAATTTGTAGTAGTTTTTATTTAAACATCTATCAGTGGTCCTTTGTACAGCTGGTTTGATATCAACAATTTACAAACTGCTTCATTACCTTGCATTTTGTGTGCAAGCTTTTGACATCCACTGTAGCTAAGATTATTTGATCATCTAAGTTAGATATATCTTTAATTGGATACAAAAAGTTAGTAGTATGGAAGTATGGTAAAACTTGTATGCAGGGTTGTAGATACCAGTCAATATATTTGCTTATGAGTGGATTAAGGACCCTATCTCCAAAATGATGGGTCTCCCAGGAGGTTTGATGAATGACTTATGGATCACACAATCATTGTTTGCATCAAATCTTCTAAGTACACTTGTGAATAGTTTGTAAGGAACTCTGTAGGTAGGTTGTTCCAAACATCTTGGAGAACTAACCACAGTTCTTTTGTAGATTTAGGCAGTTGCTTCTCTTTCTTCATATAGTCTAGACAGACTCAATGATGTTGAGATCAAGAATGTGTGGGGGCCATACCATCTTTCCAGGACTCCTTGTTCTTCTTTACACTGAAAATACTTCTTAAAAACTTAGGCTGTATGTTTGGGGTCATTGCTATGCTGCAGAATACATTTGAGGGCAATCATATGTCTCCCTGGTTTTATTGCATGATAGATAAGTATCTGCCTGTACTTCTCAGCATTGAGGAGACTATTAATTCTGGCCATATCCCCAAATTCATTTGCAGAAATGCAGCTTGAATATTGCAAGGAACCTCCATCATCCTTCGCTGTTGCCTGCAGACACTCATTCGTGTACCGCTCTCCAGCCCTTTGGCTTAAAAACTGTCTTCTGCTATAGCCAAATATTTTAAATTTTGACTAATCAGTCCAGAACACTTGCTGCCATTTTTCTGCACCCAGTTCCTGTGTGTTCTTGTATAGATGAGTGGTTTAGCCTTGTTTCCGCAATGAAGGTATGGCCTTTTGGCTGCAAATATTCCATGAAGACCATTTCTGACAAAACTTCTCTCGGCGGTAGATGGGTGTACCAGGATCCCACTGTTTTCTGCCAGTTCTGCGCTGATGGCACTGCTGGACATCTTCCGATTGTGAAGGGAAGTAAACATGATGTGTCTTTCATCTGCTGCACTAAGTTTCCTTGGCTGACCACTGCATCTGCGGTCCTCAACATTACCTGCTTCTTTGTGCTTCTTCAAAAGAGCTTGGACAGCACATCTGGAAACCCATGTCTGCCTTGAAATTTCTGCCTGGGAGAGACCTTGCTGATGCAGTATAACTACCTTATGTCTTGTTGCTGTGCTCAGTCTTGCCATGGTGTTTAACTTTTACATTAAACTGTCTTCTTGTTAGCTGAGTTTGCTGTCCCTCACCCAGTTTTATTCCTCCTATACAGATGTTTCTGTTTCAGTTAATGATTGTGTTTCAAATCACATATTAAATTGATGATCATTAGCACCTGACTATATGCTTACAAAATCCCTGACTTTGTGGAAATGTTCCTAGAAGATCTATGCTTTTTGAAGGCAAAGGGTGGTCACACCAAATACTGATTTCATTTAAGCTTTTCTTCTGTTCTCTCACTATCATTTTATCAATTGATAAAAATAAACTATTAACATGTCTACTTTTGAAAGCATACTTACTTTACAGCATTTCTTCACACCTGCCTAAGACTTTTGCACAGTGCTATATATATGTTTCTCTGTATGTGTAAATACACAATTCTTTGTTTTAAACACTCTATGACATACTTTCAAACAAGAGAAATCTCAATGTATTCTTCCTGGTAAAACATTTTTCTAAACAAAAAATAAAATAAAATAAAATATTGGCCTCACAGAGCAGTGCAGTTTATTAATGCACCTTGAAGAAATGAAAACCTCAGGAGGGTAAGCACCCCACTATATCTCAAACATTAAATAAGTAAAGAATAGTCTGTCAGGAAGACAAACTCTGTATTTAGCTGCTCGAACATATTGAGTTTGTTGTCCCAACATGTATTTGTCTCAAAGTATTAATGCCATATGAAGTCCATATGGGGCCAAAGTAGAGGTTTCTCAAGTGTTTTATCCAGCCTCACAGCATAGTGGGATTTTTGGGTCTAGCGAGTCATGTCTAGTAATGAACTGTATAGTGGTCTAGGTTTTGTAAATCGCTGTGTGGCTAGAGTCAGCTGTTGACTAATCTCAGGCCCTAAGAGGGGTAGGTGAGACAGCTCATATCTTTTAAGGAGGTATGCCTCCTATGTTTTGGGAAAGGTATGAGAAGAGTCAGGTAGTATATATTCTAGAGTAAACTGACCCTGAGCTTCTAGATAATATTAATGAAAACTGGGAGTACTTGGGCATTTGAGTGATGATAGTTTGATTCCTTCTTCTCCTTCTGACCACAAAAAAGGAGTAACAGCTTTTTATCTATAGCTAAAAAATATTTTTTAGGTATATATACAGGAACACTCTGGAAGAAGTAGAAAAATGTGGGAAAGAGAACCATCTTAATTATGTTTGAACAGCCTATCACAATGAGCAATAGACTAAACTATGATTTAGTTTTATCTCTAAATTGCATGAGGAATGGGTGTAAACTATCTGCTAAAGAGAGGTGGAGAGGCGGATACTGATACTCTCAAATATTTAAATGAGTCTTCACACTGCATAGGTGTGTTGGCGATAGGTGTATCTTGTCAAATGGGATCGACCAGGAACATTGACAATTTGGACTAATTAATATTTATACCTTAAATTACACCAAACATTTCCAATTTTTGTAGCATATGATTTAATGAACTCTTAGTATTCCCAAGGAACAGGATATCCCTGCCTGGTACCTCTACTAAAGGAGGAAAGGTCAGATCTGGAGCCCCCAGTTAATACCCTGGCATAAGGTGAGGCACAGTGAAGTTGAATCCATCTTATAAATGTAAGGACAAAACCAAAAACATCTTAAGGTGCACAATAGGCATCTCCATTCAATAGAATCAAATGCCTTGGTGGCATCTAAAGACACCACTACCCTGTTCCCTGCATTACTGTGTCTGAACTGTAGATGTAGGACAATAGATGTTAGAAAACATTGACAGAGATTGTGGAAGGTGGTCTTACATGGCATGAATCCCAATTGATCGGAGTGTAATAAAAAGTTAATTATAGCAAGCAGTTTAACTAAGATCTTTGCATCAACAGTTAATAGGAAGATCAGAAAGTAAGTGTCACATTTTCTAGTGTCTTTCCCAGGTTTTGAAATGACTATGATAGCAACTCCATTGAGGGATGAAAATAGTAAATATTACCTTTATCTATATTTATATGGTTGCAATACTGTGCCACACTCATGTAAATTAAGACAAAAAATAGAGTAATTTTGATTACATCTGTGTGCAAGAAATGCTTGCAGTATTCTCTGTAAGGTAACTATTGATTAATACAAAGCTGTCATTTACACATATCATGAAAATTGTCCAATATAATTCTTTATTCTGATGTGAACATTACTTTATGCTGAAAAAAATAGAATTTAAAGAATAAATCAAGCATTTTTTTCTACAGTTTTATTAAAATAGGTTACTTGCTGCTGTTATTGGCACATTTATTTCCACAAATAAATAGTTTAGTACTGCTTCTGGTAGAAGCAAATAAAGTGTAAATGAGAACTGCTGTAGGGCTTTGTGTCAAAACATTTTTCTACACTGTGTCTCTGGGAAAAATGTTTCTACTATAATTTCTGAAAAAAAAAACAAAACAGAAACCATACTGGTAGTCATCTTAAATCAAGGCAGGATCTGGTATTTCAAACTTACTAAAACATATTCTATTTGTAATAAAATATATACTTACAGTTTTCAGGGGAAAATGCCTAGAGCCAGTATTTTAGTACAAACTACCAAGGTTATACTCACTTGTGTGTTTGTTAAAAAATGTTCTGAAGTCGATTTCAAGTGAGATATATTTCAGTAGCAACTTAGAATACATTTTTACATTAATTATTTATATATATATATATATATATATATATATATATATATATATATATAGTAAAAGCCCCATAACATTAATTGCCCCATTCAATATTGGCCATGTGCAATGGTAAAGCCTGTTTTTTTAAATAAACAATGAAGCGGGGGGAGGTTCTTCTGGAGCCTCCATCTCCACCCTCCCCCCAAAAAAATTTAGACCAGATTACTTACTTTTGAAAGAAGGGATTCAAAAGAGGGTGCTCATATAATGTTAGGTGATACTGCAATTACCTGAGATTATAGTACAGTATTGTATGGATGGTGGAATGATCTTGCCCCCCCTTGTACCAATAATTTTAGATATACCCTTGAGGGGGGATTCTCTATTTTAACAAGGGTAGCATTTAATATGTTCAGGTAGGGGTGATTACAGTGCCTCTGTTCCACCTTCTTTTGCTCTTAAGTAAATATGAATGCCCTTTTATAAAACCTCTTTCATTCTAGGATACTCATTAACATTTTGAATGCAAGAGGTGTATGCAATGGATTGCTTCACAATGCATTGCTCACTCCACTCCAATGATTAATAGTATGGATGTTGGGTAATCTGGTTATCATGCAACATGCTGTAATTGTTTAATAAATAGGTGTATGTGAGTGTGTGTGTGTTTGGGGCCAGATCTAGTACATATATGCACACACACACACACACATACACAATAGGACACATGCGCATGCACCTGTACCCAAACATACACACAAATATGCGCTTACAAACACAAATGCATTCACACACAGAAACTTATGCATTCATGCACACACTTACAAAGCCATATGTGATCCATAGAGGCACACTCTTATACACACATATACACTACAGGGACAAGGGTAACCTCATCTCAAAGAGGCAAGGCACAGCTTTCAGGTGAATACTTATGATGGGTGATAAACTGATGTATGTAAGTATGTATCTTTATTTATATATTACCATACAGTACATAGCACTTTACAGAAATAGTAATGATATAATACAAAAATACAGAACAGGGTTGAGAACATCAGCCTAAAGTGCAATCATTGCATTACTAGTGTGGGGGGGGGAGTGCAGCAGGGCATTCCAAAGCTGAGGGACATCCAGTGACAATTACTGAAGCCTAGAGATGGCTTGAGTTAAGGAAGGACAGGAAGAACCCATGAGAAAGCACAGGATGGGAAGGGGTGTAGTGAGAGATAAGAGCAGAAATTTAAGAGGGTACCGAAGAAGAATGAGGCTTATAGGAGAGAACATTTTTTTAAAGAAATACAAGAATTTATAGGTAGCCAAGAAAGGGATTTCAGAGCAAATGAAAGGGAAAATATACGAGAGCAAGGGTAGTTAGTTGTTCTTGCTTTTGAACTGAGGACAAACTGTTTGACTGTTGCATGTTTAAATGTGAAAGCAAATGTTCCAGTAGAAAGAGAGGAGTTAAAGCTATTAGTCTGGGAACAAGAGTAGCTGCAAGATTCTTGAAAGGTGAGAGGGCATGGGGATCCAGGGAGTACATAGTGGACAGAGAGGAGGATAGTAACAGAGATACCTTTTCCCCTGTAACAGGAGTGAATAAACCAAGGGAACTGATGGATGGGGCGCTCCAAAGAGGTATAATCACCAGGGGTGAATATAGCTTCTAATGGTGGAGGAGCTGGAGATTGCTTTTTTCTACCATATTCCGAAGCTCCATAAATCCTTGGTGAACCCCCCAGGGTGCCCTATCATCTCAGGATAAGTTCATTCACATCAAACCTGTCTGCCATCCTCGACAATAACCTAGAAAAATGAAGTCCTAACTAGGGATGGACGAAATTTTTCGCCTCAACCTGAAATCAACATAAAATGGCACTTTCCACTTGGTGAAAAATTTCCCACCAAAAGTGTGGATTTTCTGCTTTTTCCTGCTTTTTTTTCGCTTAGCTCATTCCATTGAAATCAATGGGAACATTGAAATCACACACAACACATAACAAATATTATTTTATTTTCCAAAGGCATAGTATAAAAGGGGCATGAGGGTGCCTGTGTTGGTGGGGTGTGGGGAAAGAATCAGTTGAACAGGGAATTTTTTTGGGGGGGCGATGTTTACTGGGATTGGGGGGCAGTTAATAAAAAATAAATCCTAATACAATTTAAAGACATAAGACATGATATAAAAGGGGTCTGAGGAGGGTGCCTGTGTTGGTGAGTGGAGTCTGGGGAATGAATCAGTTGAACAGGGTATTTGTTTTCGGGGGTGGGTTCTTGACTGGTGTTGGGAGGACAGTTAATAAAAAAATAAATCAATAAAATAAAATAGGGAAATTTGTATGAAAGTGATAGAGACAGAGACCCCCTGATGAAAGCTGCCACTAGGGTAGACTGATGCTTGACTTGATAGAGTATTTTGAAGAGGATGATTTGTTAGATTTGTTGTTAGAGGCCCAAACCCTGACGAAACATTGATTTGAAGAACATAGACTTATTAGAGGCCGAAACATTGAGGAAACATTGATTTGTAGGACTTAAGCTTGTTAGAAACAAACCCTCAAAAATTGTTTATTTTTTGTAGGACTATTTTTTTTTTCAAAGCACAAGCCCTGAGAAAAATAATATGCCTTATTGGCCTAGTGCCAGCAGGTCATGTTGGCCAGAGGCCACTGGCCATTGTCAAATGTCCTCCTCCTGAGTCTGAGTCCATAATTGAGGAATTTGCAACTGCTGTTCTTGCTGCTGCTGCTGCTGCTGAGATGTTTAAGCAGCAGGATGATTAGGCAACTGAAAGGGAATGGGATCAACAATAGCAGTAACATGGAAGATGGATGATGAAGGTTCCACTTGCCACGACTGGCTCTAGTGATGCGTCTGTGGTAGTAGCAGCACAAAACGTAGCCTTCAGTCTATGTAGAAAAAAGAAGAAGTTGGCCAATAATTCTTCTCAGTCTGCCCCTCCTCCAAAATCATGAGTGTGTTGTTATTAGAATAGACATGTTTTCCTTGAGAGCAGGAACTGTGGCTCTCATCGGCAACTGCAATGTGCACAGTGTGTATGGTAAATAACATCTGGGGGCACAACTGTATCCAAACACGGTGACACCGAAACCCAAGTACTGTCCCTGTCACTATACCCCTTGTCCAGACCCCGCTAAGGACACATGACAACTTGTTGACAGTTTAATAGTAATGATTAACCCTCCCTGCCAGCATCCTAGCATATTCTGCTTTATGCTGCTTGATGACCTGGTATATATTCTTCTCCACCACACTGTTATGTCTGGTCAGTGCACCACAAAGTGTGCAATGGGTAAAGACGAACTGCCACATCCTAATGTCAACAGAGTGGCTATTATTTGCGGGGGGAGGTAACGATGAATGATGAATGAGGTGGACTGTAAGAAGATGTAATTGTTACCCTACAGAAAGAAGGTGATGGTGATGGCGAGCTAGTTGTTTCACTCGTCATGGAACTTCCAGTCTCTGCCTGGGTTTCTCTATTCTTCCTCCTTTTTGATCTCTGCCTTACCACTTGTTGCCTTTCTGGTGAGTCAAGGGGTACAGTAACAGTAGCGCTTGATTTCCGTAATGGGTGTTTGGCTTTAATATGTTTGACATAAATGTCATGGTGTCTGTTTCATGTGTGATATCGGGGAGGTTGTGCCAAGGGGTTTTCCCTCCTTTCTGCTTCTCACTGACTTGTTACAAATTGTGCACAATGCTGTTGGTGATGACTGCACTGTTCCTGCCCCAAGAGAAAAATAGTCCCACACCCATGACTTCAGGGGGCAATGCAACAGGTGCAGAAGAATGGCCTCTTTCTTCTTATCCTCCACATTCCCCTTCACTGTCTGGGGTAGGGGATGATGTTGCTGCTGTTGCTGCTACTGTCTCAAAATCAACACTGCAAGTAGGACCAGGAGTATTGCTGGTGTGGGCAAGTGGAACCTGTCCTAGTCCCGAATCACTTGTTGACCCCATTCCCACTGTGTCCATGGTGGTCTGTGGCACACTAGCCTGCTCCTCAGCATCCTGCTACCCTTGCAACTCAGCATCAGAAGGAATTAGAGCAGTTGCAAATTCCTCAAATTCTAAAATGTCACTGCTAGTGGTAGTGGTGATGCCCATCCTCATCCCTGTCTCCCATTCCTTCTCAGTTTCTGCTAAAAAAGGCCATCAATGTCTCTTCCATCCCAGCTTATCCAGCATCATCATCACCACCCCCACTAGTCCCAACTTGCTGCTGCTCTTTTCCAGACATCTCACTGCTGCTTGGAGGAGGTGACAAGCAATGTGACAGAGGGCCCCCTAATGTCAGTCTTGACATTTCCTTTTGACTTGAAAAAGGCAGACTAGCAGCAGTAGCAGCAGGCACAGGCAGCTGATCTGTGCTCCTACTGGTGGTGGTGGTATTAATTCTGCACCCACTCACCCCCAACACCAGTTCCGGCCTCTTCAGGATCATGTTCGACTTGGACACTGCAATGAAGGGAAGGGGAGAACTCCCAGAGCCAGAGGAATGGTGTGTTCTCCCTTAACTGCTATTCTTGATGCTCTCAAATGCTTCCCCTACTACGTTATAAAGCATTTGATTCTTATTAAATCACAATTATTTTGTATATCAAGGACACCATTACCTCCAGATATGGGGCCCAGCTATGGGTACCAGGCTTGCCCCCTCATATGCCAACCTCTTCATGGGATATTTCAAACATATCCATGGGATTTAGGAGGAAGGCTGCGAGGGGAAACTGATGTCCTATGGGCATTTTATTGATGATGTGCTCCTGGTCTGGGTGGGTGATAGGAAATCATTGGAAATTCAAATAGAAATCTGTAACTCAAATAGTAGGGGCATACAATTTACCTTTAGATCTTACCCTATCGAGTAAGGAAGATGGGACTGTGAGATCTACCATTTTTAAGAAACAGGTCACATGCAACCCGTATATTGGTGCAGATAGTGGTCACCTGCCCTGGGGGCTTAAAAATGTTCCCTATGATCGAGATGTAGATCAAGTCTTTAATAAAGCAAGGAAGCTAATAAGAGAACAACTACTAGTCCCCAGAAATAAAACAGAGAAAGAAAAGACAAAAACAGGAGGAATTTAGCTTGTAACTGGATTTAAAGTATTCTCTAGGAACATCAAGAACATCTTACGCAGAATCTCCTA
Organism: Rhinophrynus dorsalis; assembly: GCA_037306005.1. Classification (NCBI taxonomy): domain Eukaryota; kingdom Metazoa; phylum Chordata; class Amphibia; order Anura; family Rhinophrynidae; genus Rhinophrynus; species Rhinophrynus dorsalis. The sequence goes on from CM074720.1 coordinate 293,402,156, forward strand.
TTAGTAGGATAACTAAATTATATGCCACTGTTGGGTAATTATAGATACAATAGCAGAAGATGTGGGATTTGTGAACATCGAACCCAAGCTCATGAGACAGATAGGGGTGAAACATCAAAATACAGCAGTTTATAAACTGTAATTCCTGTTTTGTAATCTATAGACTCACTTGTGGTTGAGGTTTACATTATGTTGGTAGAACAACTAGTAGTCTGCAGGAAGGGATTGGAGAACATTGGAGGAAAATCATTAAGGGAGTTCAGGACCACAGTGTTCCTAAACATGTGATAATGGAGTGATAATGGATGTATTAAGAATCTTAAGTTGTTGGGTCTAGAGAGCATTGGGAATACAGTGCCCAACAGGTATAAGAACTTATGTAAAAGAGAGGCCTATTGGATCTTTAGACTCAAAATCTTAACCCCTAATGGATTAAACAAGGAGATCAAGCTGTCACCCTTTATGTAAACAAGTGAGCCAGTAGTTAAGATTTAATTGTGTTTATAACATCTTTTCCTCATATCTTTTCTCCTGATACTAACCTATATTTTTTATTTATTTAATTTTTATATATTTCCAATATTATTTATTGGTATATACTTATTTGAGTATAGGATCAATGAAGATGAGATGGAGATTAGGGGGAGGATTGGGGGAAAATAAATTTTTATTACATTGTATAAAGTAGATAGAAAGTATTAGAATATATTAAAATAACTTATTTCAAGATAGACAATAATAAAGAATTAATTATAAGAGGTCAACGGGAGGAATAGTTTTAAGTAAGATTACTTTGATCATAATCAAAAAGGAATAAAATAGAGTTAAAAAGAACGAGAGAGAGGAAGAATAACACATGGAGGCTTGGCACTCATCAGTAAAGTGGACCCGAGCGAGTGGGAGTAAGAACATTAAAAGGGGGCTTGGTACGCGAGAGTAAAGCCAATCCAAGTGAACCGGCAGTGTAGATTCAGAAGGAAATGGAAATAAGTGTTGCAGTTCACACTGGGATCTCATGAGAACTGATTAAGTAGACTTTTTCCATAAAGGGTTTTGAGTTTCAAAGTAAATGAAACTAGGGTGTTGAGGATCAACATTAGAGTCTATTTTCTTAATTTTGGAATTTTACATATATAACACTACTTTTTGTGTATTTATTATTTTAAAATAAATATTTAGAGACAAGGTAGTCTCCGCGGGTCATTATTATAATCCAAGCCTAGAACTTAGGAGAACTCTCCAAACAAGGATATCCAGTGACTACTACGGTAGTGTGAAAGAGGATATGAGGGAGAGGTAAGAGGCTGATTAAGAAGGACTGAGAGGAGTTGTCACGGAGACCAACCAATATCTGAGGTCAGATCCAGTAAAAGACCATGATCTAGAGGCAGAAATAGCCTCAGGAATGAGTGAGTACCCATCTGGAAGGGGTGAAATAAATAAACTGTATAACTTGCCAAATCACTCGGATCACACTTAGAGGGATCTCTTGTGCTGTCCCTTTCTTCTTCTTTTTGTATTTTTTGTCCTGGATGTATGCGCTCGTGTGGAGGACACTTATAACAGCCCATGGGACCAAGCAAATGCACAAGGAGGAGGGGGAAAGGTGGAGCAATGCAGGGACGTGGTAGTAAAGGGGTAGGTCAAAAACTGACTACAGCAATGGTTGCTGCAGCATGTTCAATAAATGATGATGATCCTTCTCTTTCTGGGGTGGATGCAGTTTGTCAGGAAAGAAGAATTATAGAAGTATAAGGAAGACAAAGAGAAATTACAGAAAAAGTGGGGCTAGGTGTGGAAACTGGTAGCGAGTAACTTTTCAGGCCTGGCTAGTAGCTCAGGACATGACATTTTGAGCCCTGTCAGCATGCACAGGGCTTGTTTTGAAGTTAATTTTTACTCGGTGTCAACGTTTCAATGTGTTATACACATTTTCCTCAGGACAAAGGTAAATAACCCCATCCCCCTTCTATATATATTGAGTGATAAAAAAAACACGCCAAGTTCCACAGTTATACGTCACTTATGATGTGGATGCTTGTTTAGTCAATAGTGTATATACAGTAGCAAATCCCATGTCTGTATATATATATATATATATATATATATATATATATATATATAAAAAATGATACTAGTGTAGATAACATGATACCATGTCCCTTTGGACATTTGTAATTCGGATATGGGATTTATCCTGGAGAGCACCCACATGCATTGCTTCTTCTACTGATCCTTTGTTTGGACCAGATTCTCCATAACAGCAACATCACATGAGAAATGGCAGAGATTCTTGAAACAGCAACAAAAGCTACTGTTAAAGACAACATTGTTGCATTTTCTACAGAAGAAATTAATAAGATTCTGTTCACAGAGGCAACTGAGGAACTGATTGAAACCAAGGTACCCTGCAATTTATATTTTGATCTACTTAAACTCAAAAAGAGGGAGTTTGATTTGTACCTGCACGGGCTTTGCCTCTCTGACTACCATAGGAAACATCAGATCCCACTGGGCTTTAGAATCAGAAATATTCCAACCTTCGGCAGAAATAACCCTGATTTCTGCAAGAGATGGTGTGGGATTCTGAACAAGTGCTTGTTTGATCTGATGGTGCTTGTGGTAGAGGAGGTGGGTAAAACCCTCAACTGTGTGAGACAAGAAATCAGTGCATTTGAACATACTCATTTAGAAACACTCACTGGGGATACCAGTAACCAGTGGATTAATAAATTGGAATTAGCTAGTAAAAAATATAAGCAGGATCTGTTGAACTTTAAAAATAAGAAATTACAAAAGATGATTGATGGTTATAAAGAAAGACGTGTGTGTATATAAATGGGTATTAGACCAGACAGAAAGACCGATTAGAAACAGGAGGATTAAAAGATCAAACCAACAAACTAGGAGACCGTCCACTGTTGACGATAGTACTTCATCTGGTTCAGACACAGAGCTAACAGATAACACAACATGTTCCACTTTGGATAACGGGGCCGGTACTAAGAATGATACACATTTTTTAGGGATACAGACTCGGTCCCAAAGTATAAAGGACAAAAAAGGCCACACAAAAGGAGGGGCGGGAGAAAGCTCAAATAATGGCACAGAGTCAAAGCCCCTGTCATTTCCCAAGCAATAGTACACAATATTAGCTCCAGGCTGCTTACAACATCGGAATTATCCATTCTTAATAAAGGTTTATCGTTCATACCCACCACGAGATTTGACCAATTTTCCCTACAGAAGGACATGCAGAGATTACAATGTACTTTAAAACTAAAAGACTACTTTCAGAATAGCGATCAATCAAACCCTAACATTGGGGTTAGAGTAAAAAGCATATTTGATCCACCTAATACGAATCTTTCCATAAAGACATATATACGACAAATAACAGAATCCACAAAAGATCTTGTTGAACCTAAGAACATAGGTCTAACATTACAAAAGCAGAGAGTCTCGCAATCAGATCTTTGGCTATGGATGAACACATCGTGATCTGCCCGGCAGACAAAGGGGGTGCTATAGTTGTGATAAACTATGCCCAATGTAATGATGAGATTCTGTCACAGCTGAATGATGTGACAACCTAGAAAGAGTTGAAAACTGACCCACTAAACAACATAAAACTATAACTGATGACACACTTAAGAGAGCACTGAACTGTGGGTGGATTGATAATAATATCTTTAAATACTTGCAGTGTCCACATCCTAAGATTCCTATCCTTTATACCCTGCCCAAAATACACAAAAATCCAGATGCTCTCCCAGGTAGACCCATCGTGTCGGGCAGGGGGTCGATTACACAAAATATAGCCATTTACTTGGACACCATATTACAACCTCTAGTAATTAACATGGATTCTTATATCAAAGACACCACAGACTTGTTAAAATCATTAAGAAACATCACCTGTACTAAGAATAAGACTATGTTCATGACTATGGATGTTAATAGCCTGTACTCCATCATCGCACATGATGATGAGGTACGGGCTGTGAGAGAGGCACTCATTGAGTCTCACTACATTAGCGGTGTCCCAACTGAATCCATCTGTGAATTGCTGTATATCATGTTGACACACAATTACTTCATGTATGAAAACAAATTCTATCTACAGTTGACTGGATCTGCAATGGGTTCTAACATGGCCCCCACATATGCAAACTTATTTATGGTGGCATATGAAAAACAATACTTACAAAATCCCAAAATTACCTTTTATAAAAGATATATTTATGACTTGTTGTTTTTATGGGAAAGCACTAGTGAAGAACTCACTGCATGGTACAATCAGATTAATAACCTGAATAGTCCGGTGCGGTTCAAGATGAGCTACAGCACTCAGAGTATAGAATTCCTGGATGTCAGGCTGTATGTTGGGGACTCAGGGATATGCTCAACATTGTTTACAAAACCTACAGATAGGAATTCAATTTTGCTAGCAGGGAGTGATCACCCTCTCTTACAGATTAAGGGGATTCCATTTTCACAATATCTCAGGGTTATACGAAACAACAGTGATCCTCGAAATACTGCCACCCAGTTGAAAGAAATGATGTAAGGGAATTTTTGGATAATACTTGTAAGAAACCTAAAGACGATAGATTGAAGTTTGTATGTGACCATACCATTTTGGGACAAAAAATAGGCAGAATAATTAGGACAGATTGGCCTATTGTTACTACTGATACTACACTTCCTTTTACTAATAAGAAACCCCCTTTTGTAGCATTCAATGAGGGGTAGAAGACTCAAAGAAGCACTGATGAAAACTGACAGACAGTATGTAACAACTACACCTATGTATATGTAAAATAAGACTAAATGGATGCCTAAACCAAAACTAGGATGCATTAAATGCTTGAACTGCACTACATGTAATACAGTGATTGCAGGAAATGTATTTAGACATCCACATACCAATAGGAAAATAAATATTAAATATAGACTTATATGTACTAAGAATTTTGTTATATATCTAATCATGTGCCCTTGTGGATTATATTATGTGGGCAAAACAAGTACCACCTTCTGAGAAAGAATGGCCAACTACAGGAGCACCATCAGACAGGCCTTTGAAAAGAGACAATCTGATAAACCTGCGGCACGACATTGGTTGGAGAAAGGACATACTTTGGCCAGTATAAAAACTATTCTTATTGATCATGTACCCTCACTAAAGAGGGGAGGAAATAGGGATAATGCATTGCTTCGGAGAGAAACATATTGGATGTACAAGTTAAATAGTTTCACCCCATGGTCTCAATGAACAGATCTCTTATTTTTGCTTTTACTAGAGAGAGTCATCATGTCATTCTGCATGTGAAGATACCCACTAAACACATGCAATTATTGTATGCGCTTACGAGGTTGTATGATGACACCTAGTGGTATAAACTAGTATTTTCCTCTTTCTTTTCTGTGTAGGGTGAGGGCTAATGTTGATTGATCACTTCCCCTAGTGGTTATCTGCTATAATGTTGTTCCTAATGATTATTGGTATGTAGAAGTATTCATGAGGTAAGGATATTATCCTTGGTTAGGGTTCCTGAGTGGGGCTTTTTTCCCTGATCCCTATTATCGACTGTAGTAACGGATTTGGATAACCTCTGGGTCCGTGAGTGGTCACTTAAATGGCACTGTAGTAGACATAGGGATCCCGACAACTTCTGAATACCTGTATGCTAAAGCCTGTCTTTCTTCATTACTGCACATATGCATATCAAGGAACATTATGCTTTTTAACTGAAGTGAATACGGGGAGTCCGAACACAATTAATTATGATATGTGATCATAACACACCAGCCACCCATGACACTTGAACTTTCTCTCAATGTTGATCCAGTTTCCCACTCGAACTACATTGTCCTAACATTATTGTTTTATAACGGTAGGCGCTGCATGCGTTGCGATGTGGGTGAGTACCTTCAAGGATGCAATGAGAGTACAGGGACTCGCTGCTAGCGATCGCATGTTCTTCTAATCATTTTTGAATGAGTCTGTTTGGCATGAACTGGAATATCCACTATGTAACTAGTTGAATGTATTTACATTGTAGACTGGACACATGGATAAACGCACATGCCACACACTTATCCAGTGATTTGATATGTAACGTGCTATTAATGTTGCTGTTCTTGTATATACTTTGAGACACTGACACATTCTGCACAAGACTATTTATGGTTTCATCACTATATTCATGGTATCTACACTAGTATCATTTTATGTATATACACATGGGATTTGCTACTGTATATATACAGCTGTGTGAAGCTCTTTTTTGCAAGTTACACTTTTGAAAATTCATCTTGTTGTGTGCTGTCTCGTCTTGGTAACTCCAGGCTGATTGCATCTGTACATTATATATGGGACGTGCACCAGTCTTCTGGTATATCAATATTTTGAGTGCCACTGCCTGCCTTTGTCATATATATATATACTCAGCTTGGGTATCCAGCGAGAGACAGCACTCATCACACATATGGAAATTGATAGAAGATGCTATATTTATCATCAGCATAGCAATGCCAAACATTTTTGTTCCTAAATGGAACCTTCCTCAGGGCACACAGCTAAACTTTCTCTAGTGCTAAATCCAAAAGCCACCAAAAATAAAGAGGAAATAAAATAGCAAAATGTAATACCTCCCCCTCATCACCAAGTTCCAATTGCCAACTGATGGCAGTGGCATATTTACACTGAACATACAAAAAAAATTAACAGATGAAATGTCCTCCTTTAGGTCAAACGAACCCCACTGACAAATTTGACAAGAAGAGAAACAGGTTAAAATGTCACACAGGTGGCTACAGGTGTAGGGTTTTTCCAACTGCACAAATATTATGACAGACATAGCATATGCTCATTCACATGCTGGTAGAAATTAAAAAATTACAGACTATATAGACTGCGAGTGCAAATTTGTAATCTACCTTATAAAAAGCCCATGTGAGCTTTGTTATATGTAAAAAACTTCCAGTATGCTGAAAGAGAGGATTAATAATCACAATATGTTAGCCCTTGAAAAAGGGGCAAGAGACATCAGAAATTATTACAACATGAGGCTAGACTCATTAATAAACTCAATACCTTACATCCTAAAGGACTGCATCACATGTTGCAGCTAAACTTCTTATAACTGGTCACTCGTCTCTGGAGATATAACTAGTGTATCTTGGATAATGGCAACTATCTTTGTCCTCTTGAGATGACAGTATAACATTGATGGTGGTCCTTTTGTGTGAGACACGGCGCACTACATCCAGTTGTTACTCTACATCTTGATATTTCCACTTGGTCAACCCATGAGAGTTGAGCTTCTATTTACTTTGCAGAGCATTATAAGTATAATTGTTACATCTATATTAACAGTTGTTTTCACTGTTGGTGGCTCCCCTTAGATTTTCACAAGATCTAGCTTTTGTTCACTATTTGCTATAAAAGTGCATAGTCCATTTGAACACATGGATATATAGACTTTTATTAAATTTGAAAATGATGGATTTACACTGCTTCGAGGTGTGTTAGAGTCCACCTAGTGACTCTTCCTGTGTATTACATGAATGCCCTCTAGATTATCTAAAAGGGATTATATTGTTACATACATTGTTTCCTTTACTGATATTGGTAATTGAAATAAGTGGTGAGGGTTCCCTTTGGTTTTCACCTGGACTGTTGAATGCAATGAATGATAAGATATTTGATCTAGCACTTAATTTGGACAAGAGACTTGTGCATCATGATCTATTTATGTTTCCATCTGCTTCACATGCTCTTTGGCTGCTAATGTAGCACTACAATGAACATTTATATCTAAATGGGAACTGTCATCCTTAATATTTTACACATAGTGCTTACTTTGCTGTTTTTTATTCATTTTGCTTTTCATCAGTTCTTTTGGCTTAATATCTTTCTCATTTTGCTCCATACATGCTGCAATGTGAAGGTGTGCTGGAAACCCACACTTGCTATCATCCCCCCAATGAGAATTACAGTGACATTGTCAAGTGGATAAAATTGTTTTTTTGTGCATTTCATCTATCAATTTTTTTGTGTGTTCAGTGTACATATAGCCCTTCCCACTGCCTTCAGGTGGCAGTCAGAACTTGGGGATGAGGATGTGGTATTATGTTATTTTATGTTTTCTTTATTTTTCCATACTTTTTCTTATTTTTCTTTATTTCGCCTGTTAATATCCTTACCTTGCTGATGTAAGTGAGTTGATTATATCAGCAGCCAATACCAGGTCCCCAGTTGGGGAGCTGTTTTTGTGTTTTTTTTTAGTTTAGTGTTTGCCCTGAGAAAGGTCCCATGTAGTACTGAAAACTTTTGGCATCGCTACACTGATGATACAATAAAGTATATTCAGTTTCCATATGTGTGATGAGTGCTGTCTCTCATTGGATACCCAGGCTGAGTAAATGTGTAGATACATTATGGGACATTGTTGTTGGTAAGGTATTGCTATGTGCAACTGCCCTGTTCCTGTGCCATTGGGGTATCTGGACATCCCTTTATACTGTTCATTCCCTCTTATACTGACTGATTGGTGATTCATTGGTTAACATCTCAAGTACAAGTAACAATATGGCTCGATCACTACGGGTACACAGTAGCCATGAGTTACACCCCAGGACCCATGAGCTGCAATGCGCTGGTGTTCCATGGCGCCTCTTCTACCTGACCACCCATACATCTGATCACAGTTTCTGCCCTAGAACACCATTATCCCTCTGTATGCGGTTTATTCACTAGTCACAATATGACAGCATTGCAGACGTGTAGACACTTCCCATAATTGTCGTACTTGATGTGGAATATTTTAAAGATAATACCGTATGCACATTAGTTACTTTCTAACCAATGTTTTATGCACTTTATTGTTTCTATTATTATGACCAATCCAGTAGCTCCATACTATATTTTGGGTTCATTGGTTTAAGTGTGTGTCAGTCACCATGTAACATCACTGTAAATAATATCATAACCAGTTAAAATGCCTCTTTTGGCGCCTTTATGTTCACTGGGTGTGTAAGTGTTTTTTTTTCACTGTTTGGTTATCTTAAATAAAATCATGTATTTAAGTCTAACATACATTTTTGCTATTTCCACACCTCATTAAGACCTGAGAGAGCTTCTTTACATTGGATTAGTTTTGTATTGTGTTGGCCAGATTTATAGCACCCAGGCAGTCATTCCTACTAAGTGTGAGCTCTTCTCAATACATTAGTTTGATATAAAACCACCTGCCTTCTTGGAATACGTATACAGTTATAATCAGCTCCAGTTACCAATTTCCAAAGGTATCAGAAGGTAGTAGCTTGCCAGACTGTAAAATGATATCATCTATCTGAAAAACTTTTATGTGCTAAATGTTTTGTGTAATCTTACAACACCCTCATCAGAGATACATACACGTTAAAGTGGGTGCATCAGACAAAAGGGCATCTATCAAAAAGACTGAATGAGCACCCTTCATTTATTTATAATTTCTTATAAGAATGATATCCAGGTGGTTACCATTTTAGGTCCCAGAAATAACAAGTTTTCCAAATTAGATAGTTGATACTTTGCAAAAGGAAACCCAGTGAATGTAAAGGCTTAGCAGCATGAAACAGGTAACTTTGAGGATTATAATGTTTTTTTTGTGGGTTGATTTACCAGAAATGTAGCAAAATATGGGAACAAATCATTCATAAACCATGAGTAACTATACCAGACATTTCATTAAATAAATTTGTAGTGTTATTATAGCTTTGTTTGTTAACCCATGCCTGAAGAAGGGACCTTAGTGTCCTGAAAGCTGCACTTGTTATGTCCTCAGTTAGCCATTAAAAGGTATCACCTTGATACTACTCTTGTGAGTTTTTTGCTACACTGAATCCTATATAATTGTAGTAAAGTTTTAGTCACTCACAAAATTCCCCGATGTAATGTGCCACATTTATAGTAGGATAGATCTAGCCCGTTTGAAATAACAAGTTAGTATTAGGGTTGGGTTAACTGCAAAGTTGTTCAAATATTATAAAATATACTTAGATCCCTCTTTTTTGTAATTGACAGTATTGAGGCACTGCAAGTCTTATATTACATAGACATGAAAAAAGAGAACATTGTGCAAAGATATGTCAAAACCGCTAGTGATTGTCTTATTTTAATTGTTATGGCTAAGGACTCTATACTACCACAAGAGACCAGTCCATTGCTAGATCCCTCATGGATTGTCTAAGTTGTGTTCCATGATATAAGGCTTTCACGATTGTCCACCAGCATGTCTTAATATGAGAGCTCTGGTGTCTGTTAAAAATTCATATATGTGAAGGGTGTGGGCCACACGGAGAGTCACCACCTTGTTTTGAAACAACAATCTTACATCTAAAGCTACAATTCACTCTTTACATGGAAGATTTAGTAATCAAAACATACTTTGTAAAATGAAGCTAAGGATATTAAGACATTGGGTTCAGAATGTAAATAGGAGTGGCAGGTGTAAAAATAAACAGAGCGACAACCGCGAAAACCCTTTAACAATAGCTCAGATGGCTAAAAGAGAAGTTCACACAAAAAAAATTAAGGCGAATATGTGAATTTATCCATTGATGCTAATGATAAAATATATATGACTTATAACTCCAAGACTATATTGTAACACTAAAGAATGCTATTAACCCTGGGAAGTCTAATGAACAGACTTATGTACTTCTCAAAGGGATAACTTTTGAAGGCTATCGATAGATTAACCCTTTGAATGCCAGAGGAGTACACATTACTCTGACATTCAAAGTGTTAAACCTCTGGCAAATTATAAACTAAAAATAAGTAATGAATTGATACTGTTGAATCATAACTACTAGATAAAACAAGCCCACTAAGCACTAATACATATATTTAGAGAGCCTGTTGAGTTATTACAATAAGAAGTGAGATGTTTTTAAATATACAGGTTATACCAAGGTGGTTCCTGTTATACCATAATAATTAAAAAATGAAACAGCAAAGAAGTTAAATTATTTATTAAAAAAAAAAAAAAGAAGATGTGTTGCATGATCTATGTATGACAACACTAATGGCAATGAACTGGTCTCTTGTGGAGTGTAGAGTACTGTGACAATTAAAATAATAAAATCAATAGCAGTTTTTACATACCCTTGCACAATATTCTTTTGGTCAAATATTAGTCAAAGATTACATGTGATATGATTGTAAGACATCATTACCCATTTGCTTTGCAATGCATTGTGTACACCTCTGGCACTCAAAGGGTTACTGCTGGTGAAACAGTCTTTGTTTCCGAATAAATGGATGCTGAAGCAGAAGGGATCCACCTATGCTATATGCTGAATTTCTAGGGATCTAGATACTATTTATAGTCCATGTTCCCAACTGACTAATCAACATAGTTATAAGCAGTTAAACCAACGATCCAGTATGCAAGAGGAAGCTACATGTTTTACCTGTTGAAACAAATAAATTATTAAAAAAATATTCTCCATAAAACCTGAGCCATCTTTACAGATCCATATCTGGCTGCTTTTCTCTCTGCCCTGCTGGTCATTCATGCAACACTGGGTCAATAGGTGGTGTGATTGGTGTATGTGTATCTATGATCTATCTATCTATCTATCTATCTATCTATCTATCTATCTATCTATCTATCTATCTATCTATCTGTGCGTATATATATATATATATATATATATATATATATATATATATATATATCCCTATATTCCTACAGCAGTTTTTTTTTACCATTATCATGTGTCAAATGTAAGCTATGCTTCTTCTTAGATTATTGATACACATTACTTATTGGTTATAGCAGTGGTCCCAAGTCTGGTAGATGGTAACAACCCTTCTTCACTTCCCTCTTCCTCCTCCTCATCTGTGCTGTTGTTGATACATTTGGCGTGGTTTTCTCTGTCATAGTTTTTGTATCCTGAGTGAGGTATCTCCATTACGTGGACTTCATGGACTGAGGGGTCCTGAGGGACTGCTGCTACAACTGGGGCTAGATGTTGATGCTATTCTACTGCTACTACTACTAGGTGTCAAAGGTGAGTCTTTGCCTTTCTGCTACCTTTCTGGCCATGTCATCATCCTCAACTTCATCTGTATCTGAGAGAATGTTGGATATATCCTAGATCTGCATCATCATCATCATCATCAATCATCATTAGGTCATCCTCAGCATCAAAATGCCCGTCGCTTCTTGCCCACTATACTTATAGTCCTCTAAGCTTTTAGAGGTATCAAACAATGTCTTTTTACTTTTACTTTCACAATGTTCATTACTACTATCAAGGTGCCTGTGATTGCCCTCTGAGAGCGCTGCTGCGAGGTGTGGGCAACATTATCTTTCACTTCCTGAGTGTCGCGCTTATGTGCATTCGTTATTCTTATAGGCCTATGGTTAATTGCTAGAGTGAGTCTCCACCTACTTGATAGGTCTTATAGGCCTCAGTCATCCAGTACTCCTTTGCCCTTTCATGGTGTACCTGTGCATCAGCTCTTGTGATTTCCTATGCTCTGTTCCATGTATGACCTCTGGCTACGTCTGACTCCAGTTACGTTTGATCCCTGACTTGTTGCCATCTGCTCCAGTCTGACCCTTGGCTCCGTCTGACTATCCCCTCCGGTCTGACCCTTATCTTCTTCTGACTACCCTCTCCGGTCTGACCCTTGGCTCGTCTGACTGCCCACTCTGGTCTGATCCTTTGGCTCCATCTGACTACCCACTCTGTGCTGACCCCGGCTTGGCTGACTATCTGATAAGGTACTGATCTTGGTGTGGCTGACTTACTGCTCTGTGTTCTCAACCCTTGGCCTGACTGACTCCTCTCACTCTCGCTAGACCATTCTCTATCTGTATCTTCAGGTACAAGTTGTTCTCCTCCTGCTGTGCCACACCTTGTCTCTGGCTATTCCATCCTGCTTGTCACTACCGGTTAGTGCCTTTGGGTACACCCTAGCGTTCTAGGGATTTCAGTCACCACTACCTATCGCTACCCTAGGGTTCTAGGGATTTCAGTCACCACTGCCTATTGCTATCCTAGCGTTCTGGGGTACCCATGAGTTGCCATTGCCTGTAGGTTTACCCTAGCGTTCTAGGGAAGTTTCTCTCTCTTTGCTTGGGTGTTTCCACTTCACACGCACTAGTAGCTACCACTATACTTGCTACCAGTACCGTCTGTAGTCAGATTTGGATCAGCCTCTCTTCTGTCAGTGGATCCTGTGCTGTCTCCATACCTGGCTAGTGAGGGCTGGGGAACTTCTTTTGAATTGTCTCCACACCTGGTCCTGTGAGAGTTGGGGAAGTACTGACTGTATCTTTTCTGCTCTTATTTTTAATAAAATTATTGATTTTACTATATCTGTTAGTGTCGTTTTTCATAGTCACTCCGTGACAACTACTTTGAGGACAGGTGTTTTGGTGCTTGTTTGTCTCACTCTCAGATGCAGAAGCTGGTTCAGCTGCTACACCATCCTCCATTATGACATTGCCATCATCAACACTAGAATGCGACCCATCGTCTTCAGTGGTCTTCTTATATTTTTTGTTTGTACTGGCGCTGGGGATGGTGCAACTTTTGCATGGGATTTTGACAAACTGCACCTTTCTCCTGGGGGGAGGGGGATCATCATTTATTGTGCATGCTGCAGCAACCATGGCTTCAGCTTTTTTTAAACACCACTTTATGCCCACATCCCTGTACTGCTCCACTTTTCCCCTCATCCTGCCCCTTGTGCATTTGCTGAACATTACTCAAATACTGTGTGTGTTTTTACTCTCTACAGTACAAAACTGATGGAGTGTGATGTCTTGCCTTCGCCCTCAACAAAATTATCAGTGTTGTCTGCTGTCTATCAAGTCTTCCTCAGTCACACAGATCATGTCAGGATCCCAGTAAGCTGTCTGTCACCTAATATATTTATTTGTTTACTATTTATTTATTTATTTATTTATTTATTTTTAGTTATCCACCCTATTTTATCACGGTCTGTGAAAAACAAAATCAACAGTTTATTTCCCCAGACTTCCCAGCACAGAGAAAATAACAGCAAAAGCAGGCAAGCAAATTGTACCCCAGCTGCCTGTGTCAGTCAGTCACACCAAATTTTGGGGTATTTGGGGTTAACCTCCTTCCTTCCTTCTTCCCCAAAGTGCTCACCAGACTCCCATAATACAGAGCGCACATGTCCAAACTAAAAGACTTCCCAAACTAAGCTTCAATACCCCTTTATTTGCCTATCTTCTCTTACACAAAACATGCTGCTTTCTCCTCTCACAAACATGGAAGGGCATACTATGAGAGCCTGACACCCTTTCATATGCCTGCAGGAAAAGTAGAGAAAACTTTAATGTGGTGGAGAAAAATATTTCTTCCCATTGATTTCCGTGCAATGTTAGGTGAAAAAAGTGGGAAAAAGGCATGTTTGCCAAGCGTGAAGTGCCATTTTCCGCTGATTTTAATTTGAGGTGAAAACATACAATGACTGATAGCCCCCAGCCTTTTACCTTTGCCCAGGCAGTGCTCATGGGGATTTGTGGCTACTAGTAGGCAAGAGAACAAGGCTGTGGGGTTTATACAGTGTACATGGGGTTCAATGGCTACCAGTGGGCAAGGAAACATGGCTGGATGGCATCTAGTAGCCACAAATCCTGATGGACGCAGCCTGACACCCCTCTCTACTACCATACTGAGCAAGTCGAGAAGCAGAGAGAATGATCTCAGATTTCATGGTTATCTAGTGCTGGTTATGTCTGAGGGAGAGCATCCCTTCCATATCAACAGCATTTCACAACGCCACATGCTTATGATTGATTCAGGGCTGTTATTGCATAGGAACCTACAGGGAGATGCCAACTTTACCAGCCTCAGGTAGGCAAAGTTGAGTCTTTGAACTCCGATAGCTGAGGCTGCTATGGGAGTCTAGTGCATGGGGTGAAGTACCATATTAACATATATTGAATATGACAATGTCTCATTATCCTGCATTTCTGTATTGAAATGACTCACCATGCCGGGAATAGGCCATTGTCAATGTGATGAGTGAAAATTTGTAAACCCTTCAAAGGCATGTTGGATGGATGTCAATTTGGGCATATATTTGTTGGATTGATGGGGATATAATGTCGAAGACACTCTAGTTCATACTGTCAATGTGCCTTTGACACTGCTACGACAGAATATCAACATTATTATCCCTTTAGCCCTCTTTGACATTTAGTGCATCTCCCCCACATGTGGTTGTGTGCAGCGACAGCAAAGTTTCAGGTGCTTCTTGACTCTGCTGCTGTGTCTGTGATGACAAGTGTGACACCAGGGATTCCTGTGTCACATTTGTTGACATCAAGAGAGGAGACAGACACTGGAGGTAATGATGACTCTGAGGGTGGTGAAGAAGAAGAATATATGAGCCTTCTGGGCTCAAACCAATTAATAATGAGATATAGATATGCAGATGGGAATGGGGACCCTCACACTAAGCAGAGGCATTAAAGTGTTTGTAGATTTACTTCTTACTGCTTAGTCTTCTTAACCCTTTGAGTGCCAGAGTGGTACAGAATACATTGCTTTGCAATGCATTCTGTATCACTCTGGCACTCAAAGGGTTAATTTAAACATTATATCTCACTGCAGAAGCATTAGGTGGGGGTTTCCACCCTACCCTATTAATAGCTGTATGTGCATGGGGGGTATCATAGGTCACAGTGATATGGGAAACATAGCGGTAGATGTGGTTCCTAGTACTAATGCAAAGGCAGAAGCACCACAGATCACTGCATGTGCATCCAGTCAACAGCATCCTTCCAAAAACCCCCAACAACCCCGCCAAAAAAAATCATGGGCATGGGATTAGTTTCCATTTGGGCACATGGACTGTGCACATTGTGTGATAAGCTTTTGAAGAGAGAAGGAGAGGGGGTCACAAGCAGTATAACCACCCTGAGGTGTATGTTATATACTCTGAGCCGGTTCACTTTTAAAATGTTGCACACGTAAGAGAGTGCAACATGAAGGTGCAATATCCAGGTTGCCGGCTTGAAAAGCGCCACATCAGAATCTCACCTGAATCAAAAGGGAGAGATTCTTATGCATCAGCCTAAAATGTCACCTCCATTCACTGTCCGCACTCCCCACATACCTTAAAGGGATTGTAATGTCTCTTTACAAATCTTTCACTGTATATTAATAGTAACCTATTGTGCTATGTCTCAGATCTTACTTTTGTGTTGTTCAAAAGTTATTCAGTGCTAAGGATCCCCCCCATCCTTTCTTGCCACGTCACTCTGAAAATGCAGTCTGGTCTACACGGCTGCAGTGAGGGGACTGTCTTGTTTGTTTTTATGCTACAAGATACTTGGATGGAATTAGGTGCTGTTTTTTTTAATGTTAGTCTACCAACACTACTGCTAGGATTTTGCTACAGTTATTAACAATATAACCACTGCCAGATGCACTGAAAACCATCTCTGACTTCACACTTGCTGGTGAGCAACTAAGACTTTTTTATAGCAGTATCTGTCAGTGCTTGAAAGGGTGAACTACAAGTGTTGCCGATTAACAAAAGAAAAAAAGAATATTTCTTTCTTTGCCACTAATTTTAGAACTCATACCTTACCTTACCCCTCCAAAGGTAATCTTGTGAAAATATATATTTAACTGTTGCATTATTTTGTTCTGTAATGGAGGGAGTTAAAGGTTTTTAACATTTATTTAAATTGTGATATAATAATGACTTCGATGAGAGAATGAAAATAGATATCATATTTATTATCACATTTACTGCAGTGAAATATTTCTGCTTCTTCTCAGATCTTAAAATATTTTTATACTATGCTTCAAGGATAAACCTTCAGAGTGATACACTAGAGTAATTATCCAATAGAATGTCCAAAGGATTTGAGTGAATATTTCCTATCCTATGTGCCTCAAAGGTAAAACCTGAGATTAGATTATGTTTCATCTAGCCACCCAGTTGTACCTTTTCAAAATACAATCAAGCAATGAATTATATTCTTTATCTTATGAGTATAGCACCCAAAGGCATTTGAAACTATATAATGCTTTAGGAAATGTCTCTCAAATTACAGTATAGAATTACAGTAAAAGATTTTACTTCACACTTTGATAAAACAGATAACAGAAAATGATATTACAAAAAACTGTATATATAGCCAACCTCCCTGTCAAAGTACATAAATGATAACCATTAAAAACATGCATACCAATTGCCTTTTATTCTTCAGGTTTTATTCTTTAGGAATTAAAAATAAACTACAATTTAGAAAATAAAATATAACAAAACTTTCAAAAGCTGACTAACATGCCAAAAGAATGATTCAGCCTTTCTCTCTCCATGCTCAGTGTAACCATAAACTGAATAGCTGGGTATAATGAAAGTGGGACTGTGTCAATAAATTAACTCTATGGATTATGTATATCAGTGAAAAACAGTGAACACATGAAATTGTATACTTGCAGTTCTGAATAAGTATGGGACAAAAGTCACATTTTGTTCCCATGGGAATCTCCTTGAAAAATGCACATTTCTGCTTTTTCCACAGAAATTTCTGGACATGGGGAAACCCATATATTTTCAGCCTTTTTTGCCAAAACCACAGATTTTCCCATGAGAACTGTTTTGCTTTCTGCCTTTGTTTTCTTTGGCGACAAGAATTTCAACTGCCATAATATAAAAATCCAGAACTTCCCATCACGAAACATGATTTAGATTAAGCAGAAGATAAAGAGGAGGCAAGAGAGATAGAGAGTTAGAGAATAAAAGCAATTAAAGTGCTGTTATGTTACTTGTAGGGGTACAAAAATGAGTAGGAGGAGCTGGATGGGTGATGCTACTGCTCAATCTGCGTTGAAGAAAATCATCAGCAGAAGTAGCAAAGGAGGGATCACACTTCCTACTGCAGATGCAAGCCCT
The DNA here is from genome assembly GCA_037306005.1 of Rhinophrynus dorsalis. Taxonomy (NCBI): domain Eukaryota; kingdom Metazoa; phylum Chordata; class Amphibia; order Anura; family Rhinophrynidae; genus Rhinophrynus; species Rhinophrynus dorsalis. The sequence continues at coordinate 293,420,112 of CM074720.1, forward strand.
AGGCCCCATCATCCTCCCCAGGGATCAGGGTTGATATATTATGAAAGAGGTTACTGGATCATGTTACCGAGCTAGTAAGCAGTAGAAGAAGCACTCTGCAGTTGCCTGTGTCTGTTGCTTATGTCATTCTGACACTGTGATGAAACATGTCACAGCAGATGCCCCTCTGTGGCATTTTCCATCACCAAGTAGAGAGCAGCAAGAGAATGGAACTGTTTCACTTTTGAGAATAAATGTTTCTCCCATCCCCCCTGAGGTCATGAGTGTGGGAGTATTTTTCTCTTTGAGCAGTCATCTCTGAGTGACAAGTCCGTGAAAAGGAGGAGGGGAAACACCTTGGCACAACTGTTCTGATAACACACATGCAGTACAGACACTATTTTTAAGAAGCATGTTAAAGCCAACCCCCCCACAAAATATATCAGGAGCTGCTGTTGCTGGACCCCCTGTCTCTTCCCAGGGGCACCAAGAATCTAGGTGGAAGTCTAAGAGGAAGAAGGATAGAGAAACCCAGCCTGAGTCTGAAGGTTCAATGACAAGCAAAACATCTGGCTCACCATCAGCTTCTTGTGCTAGGGTCTGGGCAACATCTTCTGGTGATCCACCTCTTCCATCCTTATATCTACCACTATCTGATAGAGATTATGTAGATGCGAGGATGTAACAGTTCGTGTCTACCCATTCCACATTGTGCGGTGCATTGACCACACATGGCAATGTGGTGGAGTATAATTGCAGGCATGCAATCAAGCAGCATCTGAGGAGATTCCATCCTGCAGAATACGCTAAGCTAGTGGCAGGAAAGATTCATCAATATTATTAATTCTGCTACTTGTCACGTGTTCTTAGAGGAGTGGACAAGGTGCATAGTGACAACAGCAGTACTTGGTGTCTGGGGGGATTATTGATTTGACATTGTGGACCTAAGCATCAAGGTGTTTGCTTTCAGTTGTACCAGCTGTTTGATGTGAATGCAGATGTGTCCATTGTTCACAGTCCTTTCCCTATTTCATACACACACTGTGCACATTGCAGTTTCTGATGAAAGGCACAATTCCTTCTTGCTGTCAAGGGAAAAAGTAGTATTCCAACACATATGATTTTCAAGGAATTTCAGGCAAAGCATTATTGGCCAACTTCTTTTATCTTCTTTTTATCTACTGACTCAGGTACATCACTGGAGCTAGTGGCAAGTAGAACCATCATCTCCCATATCACTGCTGTTGATCCAGTTCCCTTGAACCTGCATAATCATCCTGCTACTTAAATAACTCAACAACAAAAACAGCAGTCGCAAATGCTTCAATGACACCGTGGCATTTGCCAGTGGCCACCATAACATGACCTGCTGGCACTAGGCCAGTAAGACCCTTTTTATTGCCTCAGGGATTGTTCTTTTTTTATAGGACTCTGCTTTATATAAACAGATTCCTCAAGGCTTGTACCTCTAATAAACCTGAGTCCAATAAATCATATTCCTACAAGTCAATTGTTTCTCAGGGCTTGGGCCTCTAACAGCTAGTCTAAGGCCTAAATTTTTCCTATAAAAAATACTTTATCCGATCGAGCAGGGCTCAACATTTCCACTCACCTCCTCGCATTTGGCGAGGAGAAATTGAAGTCTTGTATGTGTAGTCCCCAATTTGGGCTCAGTTCTGCTGCACACAGTTAAAAATCCCACTTCAAGGCTTCTGTCCCCACTTGTTAAGTGTTACTAATTGCATTCTAAATCAGACAAGAGTGGTAAACATAAGCACCCTAAGCCAGCACCCCGGGTACAGACAGAATTTTCTAAGATGTGCAGTGCCGTCCAGTATTTTCCATACAAATTACAATGCCACTGCAGCCAATGCAGCAAATATAATGCTTTATTTCCAATGCGTTTTGTGGTACACAAGCCCACTTCTTCATGGGATAAAAGTGTTTTTTTTTGCAACACTGGCAACATTGAGGGCATTTAATCAAGAAGAGTTCAGGTAAGTGCAATCAGAGCATCACACTTGATACTCAAACTGTGATTCAGACTATCCCTAGAAAGACTTTGGCTTAGATGCACTAAGGGTCGATGTGTTGTTGGTATGATATTGTCGATGTGTTCGAATCAGTCTTACAATTTGATCTGCACACACATCAACATAGTCACAAAAATTGTCAGATGGAAGGGGAGGGTTGGGGAAGGTCCCTATTAGCATACAGGATTTTCAAAGTGCTGTCAATGTGGAAGGGAGCTCCTCCCCTCACACATCACCGACACTACGACAATTCTGAACATCATTCTCTTTGCTTCCCTACACAGCCAGTAGGGGAATACAGAGAAGGCTTGGACATGGACAGCATTGAATGCCATATGGATGTGCATTGCTCACCATTGTGGCACTCAAAGAGTTAAGAGCCAGCTGCAGTTTGTCTACTTCCTTTTGGATATCGGTGTCTGTTATACCAGTAAATCTAATGCAGGTCTAGAGTAATAATATACATGCAGGAGATCTGGAAAATAATGCAGCTTGAGTGCCACAGGGGTGAGCAATGCACATCCCTATGGCATTTAATGATGTCCATGGTGCTGAAAGCCTTCTCTGTATTCCCCTACTGGCTGGGTAGGGGAGAACAGAGAATGCTGTTCAGAATTGTCATAGCTCTCCCTGCTGTTACTCCATAGAAGAGTACAGGGGAGTTCCCAGCTACAACAGCCTGAGTTAGGTGACATGGAGACAGTAAACTCTGACAGCAGAGGCTGCTATCGAAGTTTCCTGAATGAGTTGAAGTGTCACATTATAATGTCCACACACACCCTTGCCTACGAATGTATCTGATTATGCTTCATTTCCATATGGAAATAAGCAATTGTCGATTCAAAGCATCCAAATTTGTAGACATGGTGAAGGCATGTCGGATTGATGTCGATGTGGGTATTTTTTTGTCAGAGTTCTGTTAAAGTGATGTCGTAGACACTTTGTGAATACTGAGGATGTGCCTACGACACTACTCTGATAGAACATGGACATTCGCAGCCCTCTTCAACCTTTAGTGCATCTAGCCTTTTGAGTTTTTTCCTTTACTTTGTAGACCACATCTTGCTGTTGCTCATAGTCAAGAAGAGGAGCTGTGCAGTGCGTGAGGCGGGCCCTTTCTGGCTTGATGTGGCTGTCATCCACTGGAGTCAGACATGTGCATAGCTGCTCAGGGGACACCTTAGTGCAGCTGTTGGTTATTGGCACATGTGAGCAATGTTCTGCCCATGCACATTCAGGGTTTGGTGGTGGATGGGAGTGAACTGTGAAGGTTCATGGCAGACATGGCAAGGATTTTGAGAAGAAGGTTGGGAGGGTGGTGGAGAGTCTTGGTGATTCAAGACACCAGTAAAGTTAGAAAGATTGTCCTTGATGTTGCCTCTCCTACGATGATGCTTGCAGTACTGGACCATTGCCTGTTGTGCATGGTCATGAAGAGGAGCAGTGCAGCACATGAGATGAACCCCAACTTGGAGGCCTGATTCCCAAGGCAGTTCAACAAGTGAGTTATTATTCCTTCAGGAATCTCCCATTGATTAAATTGGGCTTTCTCGAACCCTTTTATAAAAGCATTTATTTATAGTGGTCATTGATTAGTATGTCTTTCATTTTATATGCACAATCAGGAGACACATTCATACAGATTCTATTATTACATAGTTTATTACATGAGTTTTTAACACAATGAATGTTAGAGAGGTCACCAACGCATTACTTCACAATGCACTAGAGACCTTTCTAGCACTCATGGGCCATTCATAGCATTAAAAACCCCTGTTAAATCAAGTGAGAAAAATAGCTGTGTAACATAACCCAAGGAAAGGTGAACAACTCCTGCATAGATTATATACTATGTAATAATATAATCTGTATGAATGTGTATCTTTATTGTGTATATAAAAATGAAAGACCTAATAATAAATGACCACTATAAATAAATACTTTCATATAAGGGTACTAAAACAATTTGAGAAGAAATAAAGAGATGGGTGGGGTTAAAGGCAGGGATATGGATGGGGCTAGGCGTGGAAACTGGTGCCGAGTAACTTTTCAGGCCTGGCTAGTAGCTCAGGACTTGAAATTTTGAGCCCTGTCATAAAGTATTGGACTGCCCCAGTTACAGCTTTTGTCAAGGTGGGGAGCCCTGTCTTTGTCATATTCTATTTATTTATTAACTGTCCCCTCTATCCCAGTAAAAAAAAAAAAAATCCCAAGAATTCTCTGTTCAACTGATTCTTTCCCCAGACTCCACCAAGACCCTTGGACCTCTTTTATACTATACCTGTGGGAAATAAACAAAAATGTGCTATATGTTATGTGTACATTCCCATTAAATTCAATGCAATGAGCTATGCGAAAAAAGAAAAATGTCACTTTTCACAGGAAATGAAATTTTTCTCTTATTTCTATGTTGAGGTGAAAACACTTACCCATCCTAACTCATGATCCAAAAGTAAACTTGTTGCTAGCTGTTGTCGGTGTAAAGGAAAACAAACATGTGAGCATAGGGAAAGCATTATCCCATCTACTCACATTGTCATTGAGATCCCATCTGAAGCACAACCACAGGTCTGATGGGAATGAAAACACAGCTGCACACCAGACATGCAACATCTAGCAACAGTAGAAACTAGACAGCACAATGCAGGAGTACTGAAGATATCTTCGTTTACTTTACAGTGCATAGGGGAAAAGGTGTGAATGCATGCTGATTCTCTGAGCATTCTATGTATCTGGTGTATACAGGTTTCTGGCATTAAAGTACTAACACTGGAGGAGATTATACACCAGTTTTCACTACAACACTCATATGCTGTAGTGCATACCCTGAAGCACAGCCAGTATTGTTTAAAATGTTTGAAGTTTAGCCAGAATCAATAATCAATGACAAAGATTTGATTGATTGTTACAATAATTTTCAACATAAAATGAAAAACAAATGTAATATTAGCTATTATTTAATTATGTTTAAGATTTTGACATTTGAGAAATAAATTGTTACTTAAATTTGATTCCAATTTTTCATTGTAAATATAAAATCAGTATATGATATTTTGTATTATTGCTTTGAATCATTAGTCATGTTTTTAAAAGAGAATTTATAGCAGCTGATTTATTTTTAATACTTTGATCAAGAAATATTGTACTGATATATTTAATGGAGTTCTGTATAAGAACAAGAAGCACTATAAAATATTACAGTTCACAAGGAAAAATAAAACCAATATATGATAAATAAATCAATATAAAAGAAAATGTTTGGTAGAAGTGTTTGCAGAAGATATTTTGTGAGGATATAGTGTAACCAGTTATTGAGTGATCATTTCAATAAGATATTGAAATGATTAATGATTGCACACTTTGGGTATTTATATGTTCAAGCATATTTATCTGCCTAACCTTTATAAGCGTAAGCTAAGCTAGAAGACAGTATGGAATAATCATAGTGAGGAGTTTGCATATATAATGTTCAAGATGAGTAGTTTACTGGATAATCTCTGCTATTAACACCCCTGGAAGTTGCAGCATAAAAAAATGACAGCTCTTATTTTGCAGATTTTTGCCCTGGCATTCACCTTCATAGAGCTGTTACCATTAGCACTGGAAAGCACAGCTATCTAGTGTGTCTGATTGCTATGTGCTGAAACGTTTTTTTCTACCTGGCTTCACCAGGGGTGATTAATATGGTTGTGACCTCAATGTAAAAATAAGTGTTTAGGTTTCATCTTATTCTTTTGCTATTCTATTTCATTTTCAAAATACGTTTTTAACATATTTGCATACACTGAATTTCAACCCGCAGGGCAAGGGCATAAGTGCAAAGGGTACAAAGGGTACAGTTGTGCCAGGAACAAGCATCCAAGGGGGCCCCATCTGCCCTATTTTTCAATGGGTTCTAGTCACGCATCTGTGAAAATATTTTTGTGCGGTCCATAAGAACGTTTGCTCCAGGGCCTCCAATTTGCCACTGTCACAAGGCTTGTACATTATCACTGGCCTCTTCATTTACAACTTACCTTACATTAGATAAGTATAGTATTAACCCCTTAAGGACCCACAACGTACATCTACATCATGGGAAAACTTACGATAAGGACCCATGATGTATGTGTTCCTCATGGAATTCGGGGGTCCCCATGTGGCTGCACGCAGTTTGGGGAACCCTGATTCCATTTACACAAAACAAATAAAATGCCCCATGGTCCTTAAGTGCCGGCTGTGTGGCTGATCCTTAAAGGGTTAGCACTAAAGAAGTATTTATTCACTGTATTGTTATGTAGAGAGAGAGCAAAATATCTTTGTTTTCTTTCACAAACTATTCTCCAGAATAGGACAAAATTTCAAAATCCATCAAAACTCGTAATAATAACTAGTATTTATATAGCTCCTTTCTTCCAGTGGGACACAAAGCGCTTTCAGCACACACTCTCGAAATTGACCAACTCGGCAGCTGAATAATAGATGATATTATTACCCAATCAATGATACTCATTTATCAACCTCGGAAGGATAAAGGGCTGAGTTGACCCTGCCAGGATTCGAACCTGCAACCTTGAGGTTTCTCATGCTCTGCAATCAGGGCATTAGCCACTGAGCTATCTCATGATGAAATGCTCACGAAGTGTCATTTTTTTTATTTTGTTCAAGAGAATATTTCTCGTTATTTGGAATTGGGAGAGGGTGCATATTGCAGTTAATAAGATTGCCAAGTGTTATTATGTAAAGAGAAAACAGAAGCAGTCCTAGAACAGAGCCCTGAGAAACACCAACAGAGAGGTAGACAGGAGATGATGACATGGTGGCAGAGGAGACACTGAAGGAGATCAAGAAGGATAAGTATAGAATAGTGACCTTGTGATTTGGCAATGTGTAGATCTTTGAGAGAGTGGTTTCAGTGGAATGAGAAGTGCAAAAGCCAGATTGTAACGGGTCAAGAAGGTTGTGCGTGTTAAGGAAGTTAAGCAGGCGGGAGTAGGTTACGCGTTTCGAGAGCTTATAGGCAAATGGTAGGAGATGGTAGGAGATAAATCGGTCGATAGCTAGAGGGTGTGGTACTGTCAGTGGAGTTGTTCTTGAGGATAGGTGTTACTATGGCATGTTTGAAGTCATCAGGAAATGTAGCAGTGGCAAAGGAATAGTTAAAAGGAGGGAAAAACATAAAAATAAAAATGTGATCTGAAAAAGAGAAGCTGTAGGAAACCGAGTAATATAATATCTGAAAAATCAAATTAATGAGATCATACAGTGTCATAAACAAATAAACCATCAAAATATTCCTGAAACAAGTTTAAACATTATATGCTTGTTAAAACCTTCTAAATGCACAAAGCACATCAAAATAATGGGCTTTATGGAAAATCAATATATGTAGCAAAGCAAAAATCGAAGCACATTAAATGAACTAGACAAATAAAAACATTAAGAAAAGCAGAACAATGACATATGCCCTGGGGCACTTAACCCTTTGAGTGCCAGAGTGGTACGGAATGCATTGCAAATCAGGGGGTGAATGACCAACTGGCTCAGAGAACAGGTTGAAATAAACATATATTGCATAGACTTTTATATCTTCAAAGATACATGACTCCCATCATTTGTATATAGCGACACCCCTTTCAAAAATTGCTGATGCATAAATCATCATAAACCATGGTTTTTATAACAGCTATTAGTTTTCCCCAATGAAATATGCAAAAAATTTGTGTTAATATCAGGTATGGCAGTGCCTCCACCTGACAGACCTGCTGATAGGAGAAATCTAGCTAAGAGATATTATGAATATATCAAACAATAGAGTAAAATATTATCACATTTACATTTGCAATAGGTGACAAAAGGTTACTACATAAACAATAAGGCACATATTATAAAGGAGAATTAGGATGTGCAAAGGTTTTTGCCTCAAAAGAGGAGCAGGCGAAAAATGGCACTTTGCACTTTTTGTGAAAAATGTACAGTTCAACGATTTTTTTTCACTTTTTCACCTAGCTCATTGAATTTAAATCAATAGGAAGACTGAACTTCTCCACACCAAGTGGCAATATTCCCTTCTTTTACTGCAGGCCTTGTTTAAAAGTTATATATGGTTTCAACAGCCACAGCATGTCATTCTTTGTTTATGGGAGGAAGAGAAAGCAGCACAACTTTCATCTACAGAAGACAGGTTAATAAAGTAGAGATGAAACTTAGGTTAGGGTGCCTTGTAGACAGGAAATATTTTCTCTGTGTTTGGGGAGGGCACTAAAGGGGCAGAGACAGAGAAGATACAGGAAGTTGTGCTCCAGGTTTCTTCCTGATATGACTGCTGTCTCTTTGCTAGTGGAGTCTGTGGGTGTGAGAAGGGAGCAAAGGAGATTTACTGCAAATATACAAAAATTCTGTTTGACTGACTGGGAACACACAGGCAGAGGAGATCCAGGTTTCTTCCTGATATGGCTGTTATCTTTATGCTAGGGGATTATGGGGAAAGGAGCAATTGAGCAGGGATTTGTTTTGCTTGTTGTTGACAGTGATAGGGTGACAGTCAATTACAACACATTAAAAAAAAAGATGACAGAGGCAGGGACCCTGATATAAGCTATGACTGAGTTAGACTGATACTAGATGAGATAGTGTATTTTTGTAGAGGGCCAAGGCAAGACATCACACACAATCAGTTCTGTTGTGTACTTTACAGTAAATAACACACACAGTAGCTGAATTATTGTCATCAAATGCACAAGGGGTAGGGGGAAGATGGAAGGATTAGGAGCAGTGCAGGGACGTGTGAGTAAAGTGGTAGTCCAAAAATTGACTGTAGCCATTGTTGCTGCAGTATGTGCAATATATTATGGCAATTTCTCTACTCTTGAAGAGAATGCATTTTGTCACACCAAAAATTCCACCACCACCAGCACTAGTATTATTCATAAAACACCCAAAACCACTGAAGACGTAAATGAGTCACATTCCAGTATTGATGGCATAGTCCAAGAAGGTGTAGCAGCCCAACCAAATGCTGTAACTGAGAGTGAGACAAAAAAGCACAAAAACACCTATCCTAAAAGTAATATTGAATGTTGTGAAAATCCCTCAAACTGGGACAGGTAATAAAACATTTTTTGAGTTTTGTAAATGCCTAGAAGAATTTAAAAGTAGTAGGGAAAAATCGGTGGGCAATGCTGCTGAGGATAACCTAATTACTGATGATGATGATGATAATGATGATCTAGAATATATCTGTCCAGCATTCTCCATCCAACATGGCCAGAAAATTAGCTGAAAAGCAAAGGATCAATCTTCCACCACTTCAAGGGAGCACTATGTCTGTTTATAAACTGTCTGACAAAACAATTGGAGAATCTGACCCTGGACAAGCAACGATACAAAAAAAAATACATAGTCATCCTGTCAATCATCATCATCTGCATAGTCAAGCCCCAGTTAGCCACACATACATAAACTACTAGTGCTGAGTAACCAGCAACAGCACACATGTTATCAACATCCATAACCCGAGTTATGATGAGTGCCTCTGCTGCTGTTGTAAGTGCAGCACCTGCACACCTTTTAGTAGTACAATTGCAACAATATCTAGCCCCAGTAGTAGTAGCAGCCCCTCAGGAACCATACAGTCTATTAAGTCCACAGTATGTAGATAATTCACTCAAGATCCAAAAGTTAAGCATTTTGCTATCTGTTGTCTGTGTAAGAAGCATGTGAACAGGGGGAAAGCAAGCTCATGCCTAGGCACCTCCTCAATGAGATCCCACCTGAAGAACAACCACAGGTCTGACTGGGAAATACACCATCAACAGGTCAGAGGCACCACAACTAGCAGCATCAGAAGTACTCCTAAAGGTTAACCTGGCTCTGGGGTACATAATAGATGTGCTGTTAATGTGTAAGAGAGTGTGCCAAGATTTTCTGATTTTCTGCTCCTTCTGTAGAGGAGTATGACTCTGAGTGTGTTTTTGGAGATGACAAGAGTTATACAGTGCCCATACCTACAACCGCCCCAACTACCTCTACAGGTGATGCTGTTAAAGCAATAAAGTTACATAATGCTTCCAAAATGTACTACTATCTCACACTTACTACGTTCTTTGAAAAAAGTCAAAACCTGAACAAACATAATGCAAAAAAACACATGTTGAATAGTTAATATGCTAAAATGTTGGTGGTTGACACACTGCTCTTTTCTTTTGTGGAAAACAGTGGCTTTAAAGAACTGATTTCATGTGTTGTTTATTCTATGTGCAGGAATTTTCACAAAAAAGCAAGGAATTTTTATTTTTTTGCAAAAATACCCACAGGAAAATTTTCACACATATTGTCCATCCCCATTTATGTTGTTTCCTTATATACACTTTACAAATTGCAGTTGCTGATCATAAACTACAGTTTCTCCATGCTCTCAAGGGAAAAAATAATATTCCAACAGAAGCATTATTTGCCAAATTCTTCTCACTAGATGAACTGAAAGTTGGGGGGGGCTCTGGTGCTCTTGTTGCTGTGTTAGCAGTAATACTAGGGCTAGGACAAGAGGAACCATCATTGTTCCATCCCCTGTTTCATGTTACCACTGATGATCCCAGTTCCAAAGAGAAGAATAACTCTCCTGCTCCTCAGATGAAACAGCAGCAGGAATTACATCAGTAGCAACTGCCCAAATGTTACCAGTGGCATTTTCTAGGGCCACCACCAGGCATTTAGTATTGTTGGCATTGGGTTAATAATGCATACAGTTTTTTCAGGGTTCCTTTTTCTTGCTGTAATATTTTTTCACTTTTAGTAAACCTACAAAAAATATTTTTCATGCATTACTTTCTGTAGAAACATAGAATATCCGGAGTGCACCCAAATAATACTATAGAATATGTTTAATAAAAATATACAGATATACAGACACAATATTTAATATTAAATTATGGTACCATAATATCAAAAAATTTAGAATAAAAAATAATAGCCATAAAAAACAGGTATAATAAAAGTTACCCGTATCTTAACCGGGAAGCCTATCCCAATGGGAGGCTGCAAGTCACCAATGTTAGCATTCCAAATGTGTTCAAGATGTTCTCCAGTCTCAGGGTGCAAACTGTGGGCAGAACTTCTCTGTAGTCCAGCCACTATCTGTGAGTATCAATGCTCTGTAAACTCCCCCATCTCTATAATGGTATTTGAGGGCAGAATTTCAGTCTGTATTGTCTGACAGGTAGTTTTGCAGGCCTCTTCTCTTCCTTCTCCCTCGTCTCCTGTTCGTTTTTGCGGGTGGAAAGAGGTACTGTGTTGCAAACATCCATCTTCTCAATCAAACGCCTTGGAACACTGACTTCTACCTCTACACAGGTGTCCAAACTTTAGCACCTGTGATTCCTCTGCAGTCTCTTATGTGCTATGGGATGGCTTCCATTAAAGGCTTATAATGGTGAATATTTGATACTAGTTGAAGAGCCCGTTACACGGGCCATAGTGCCACTGAAAGCTGGTCGTGGGGCAGTCATGCACAGTAGATACTGTCCATGCTGCGGCTGATACAGTGCCAGCAAGTCGGAGCACCCCGCTCTGCATCAGCCTCGTCACGGGCAGTCTCTTCTGCTCATGACTGCATCGTTACAAACTTTATATCGAATTGTTATATAGGATAATAAAATGTAAAAAGTACTTCTGTAATCTTTCCAATGTGTTTCGTATTGCTTAGAATACTTCCTTAGGGACAATGATATCTATGTCCCGATATCCCTTTATTAAGCAATCAATAATCTGAATCCTCCAATAGAAATGTTATAAACTTCTTAACCTCTTCATTATTTCTATAAAGGATATTTGTAAAACATATATATATATATATATATATATATATATATATATATTATATCACATCAAATAAATCCCAGTGTACATATGTTCTGGTAGAGGATGCGGAACTCCAGAACTATAGATAGAATTTTTTTATACATTTTTAAGAGGAAAGATGAGAGGAAAATGTTAATTACCATATTAACTATTTGTAATCTTGTTGAATACTAATCATTAATTTAACCCTTTTATATATTAATCAATTCTTGCCAATGACTGTCAAAGCCTACAACCTAGCTAGTGTTTAAAAGGTATGTGTGATGATCAAATTATTAACGAAATGTATATATACCAGTTAAAACTAGAGAAATCTTAAAATAAAGTATGAACATCTATTTTCTCATTATGTCCATGGGGAAATAAAGTATTGCACTTATAATTCCAATATGTCTCATGCTGGCACAACCTCTCAAATCTTTCACTATCTGGTAACACTACTAATATATTCTAATGGTATCAAGGTAGTATCTTTAGCTTTTATTGTGTACTTCATTGTAGTGCCTTGTTAGAGGATATTTTATATCACCTGTCATGACTGCCCATCTGTGTTCCAGGAATCTTTCATTCAATTTTATTCAATTTCCTTTTAGTTCTACCAATGTATATTTTCTGGCACTTACGTACTATGCTGTACACTATGTACATGAAGTCACAGTTAATGTAATGGTTAATTTGATGTACTATATTGCTATCATATTTAAATTTCTTAGTTTTATTAGCAATAAATGTGCAAGTAATTGCCACATTTAAATACTCGCCTATTTTCTAAAATGATCTTATCAATTCTTTCATGTTTATGACAAGTTAAGATGTTTTTTAAAGTGGAACTATCACAATCAATCAAGTATGGCCCATTTATTTCTGCTCTTCAAACTGGCTATACATCGTAGCTTTGTTTTTTCTTAAATATCTATTTTCTAAGTTATGCTTTAATAAAATTTCCCTGTTGAAGTTGTCTGCGGTACAAGCTGTACTGCAGCCATTTAAATGTACAGCTGGCATGCCCCTGTGTACTGGTCTCTCCGCCCACCACCATCTCTCTCTCCCCAATCAAACAGCTTACTGCACGTTGAATTTGTTCATAGCTCTCTTGAATGCCTGCCTCCGAGAGAAGGGGCAGAAGCTTAAACAAAGATTGGCAGGCAGCAGGAGGGGGGGGCTGACCACATGTATTCATTCATTAACATGGCTGCGCTCTCCCTCACTACACTGGCTCAGTTTACAGGTAAGAGAGCCACTTATTTTTCTTAAAAACTGGCGTTTGGTGCTACTCTTCATATATTAATAAAAAACAGATGGGGTTCATGTTAAGTGAAAGTTCCGCTTAAAATTTTTATTTTTACTATAGATAATCGAGGGTGTAATATTTATTCATTCTTTCAACATAGGATCGGATAGCAATATGGGCCAATGCCTATTAATAATTTTATTAATTTCTCTAGATGACCTATTATATTTAGATACAAAAGCAACCTTATTAATCTTATCAATGTTATTTATAGTACTATCTTTCGTATTATTTAAAATATCAAATCAATCTACCTTTTCTACCTCCTGATACGGTTTCTCTATAATGTCCTCAGGACCCTGTCTGGTAGGACTGAAAGCCATACAGAGGTTTCTGGGTTTCACAAACTATTATAGGAAGTTCATTAAAAATGTTTCCTCTGTGGTAAAGCCACTTACATATATGACATATAAGGGGGCAGGTATGTCCAACTGGTCCTCCACGGCTATCCAAGCTTTTGATGATCTGAAGGCTGCCTTTGCTAAGGTTCCCATCCTGTCTCATCCCAATCCCACCCTGCCCTCTACTCTGGAGGTTGATGCGTCTGAGTCAGGAGTAGGCTCCCTCCTGTCTCAGCGCTCGGCTCCTGGCAAGACCCTACTTCCTTGTGGGTATTTTTCTGAGAAGTTATCCAGGGCACAGAGTCTTTACAATATTGGGGATCGAGAACTGATGGCTATTATTCTTGCACTTAAAGAGTGGCGGTACCTGAAGGAGGGGACAAGCTCCCCGATACTAATTCTCACTGATCACAAAAACCTGACATATCTTTCTGAGGCCAAGAGATTGTCTCCCAGACAGGCCAGATGAGCATTGTTCCTTTCCAGGTTTAATTATGTAGTTTTGTACCTTCCTGGTACCAAGAATGTCAGAGCCGATGCTCTCTCCAGGCACTTTGGACTGGATCCCGAGGTGGATAGTACTCCTGTGCCTATTATTCCTACCGATCATATTCTAGCTACCATCCGTACCAGCATTACCTCTCCCTTGGGAGAAGAGATTTTGGCGTACCAAGCTACCGCTCCTTCAGAAAAACCAAGTGGTAGATGTTTTGTTCCCGAACCTCTCCATGCTCGATTAATGAAGACCTATCATTCCTCGAAGGCCGCAGGGCATATCAGTCGTGATCAACTGATTTGGTTCATATCTCGGCTTTTCTGGTGGTCTAGATTAAGAAATGTCTGCTCTGACTTTGTAGCAGCCTGTGTCACATGTGCTTGTAGCAAGACTTCCAGACACCTTCCGGTAGGGCTCCTGCAGCCAGTTACTAATGGTGAATGTCCTTGGTCTCACCTGTCCATTGATTTTATGATAAAGTTGCCTGTATCCAAGTGGCATACGGTCATTCTAATGATCATTGACAGGTTCTCCAAGATGGCCCACTTTGTGCCACTGAAGGGTCTTCCCTCCTCTAAGGAACTGGCTAAGATATTTACCAGGGAGGTATTCAGGCTCCACGGGGTACCCAAGGTACTGGTCTTGGATTGAGGGAGCCAGTTTGTGTCCCGGTTCTGGAGAGCTTTCTGTGGGCAAATGGGCATTCAGTTGTCATTCTCCTTGGCCTACCATCCCTAGAAGAACGGTACTGCTGAGAGAGCCAACCAAGGCCTGGAACAGTTCCTACTTTGTTTTGTTTCAGACCATCATAATGACTGGGCGAACTTGTTACCGTGGGCAGAGTTTGCCAGGAATTGTGCCATAAGTTAATCTTCACAGAACTCTCCATTCCTGATTAATTATGGCTTCCACACTGCTTTGCTACCTGAATCATTCAAGGCACAAGAAATTCTGGCTCTGGACGAGCATCTTAGGCAGCCCCGCTCCACATGGGTTCAAGTTCAGAGGTCCCTTCAGAGGTCCATTTAGAGTTGCAAAAGACATGCAGACCGTCGGCGAGGACTGACACTGGTGTTTCAAGTGGGCGAGAGGGTATGGCTTCCTCCCTTAATCTTATACTCCAGGTGCCATGCAGGAAACTGGCCCCCCGTTTCATAGGTCCTTACTGTGTGCTGTGTAAGATTAACTCTGTCTCATATGCCCTGGACCTCCTGGCTGGCATGCGTATTCACAATGTCTTCCATGTGTCCCTGCTCAAACCTTTGGTCTGCAACCGCTACACTTCGGTACCTGTTCTGCCTGGGCCTATTCAAGTCAATGGCCAGGTGGAGTATGAAGTGCAGACCATTTTAGGTTCTCACAGAGTCAGAGGACACCTTCAATACATTGGAAGGGATATACGGTCCTGAAGAGTATTCCTGGGTACCCAGTGGGCATATTCATGATTCTGTGTTGCTCCACAGGTTCCATGCTTGTTTTCCCTGGTCCTCCTCCACGGGGAGGAGGTCACTAAAGGGTGGGTACTATCACAGTGCCCGTGATTTGCTTGCCTGCATTCCGATCTGGTGGTAGGGGAGTGGAGCTGCATTCTCTGATCTGCAGCTATCTGCACATGCTCCTGTTTTGACCAGTGCCTCTGTCTGACTATCTGATCCATGTATGACTCTGGCTTGTCCACCTACCCGCTCTGTGCTGACCTAGGCTGTGGCTGACTATCCGTTCCGGTTCCTGAGTGTGGCTTGTCTGACTTACGCTACTGTGCAACAGCTACCTTGCTGGTAGCGTTTCAAGTTGACTCTGCACTGTACGATCCTATTGCCTTCGGGCTGGTAGTGTTGTCTGTTATCTCTCAATCCGTTTCCTCTTGGTACACTACCATATACTATTCCTTTCTGTCTCTGCCTAGCACTCGCTTTTAGCTCTACACTGCACTACTGCAACTACATCTCTGGTAGTCTGCTAGTGAGCTCTGTGGCCTCTGCTCTGTACTTCTCCGGTACTATAGCTAGCCAAACTTTTGTCTGACAACCCTCTCTGGAGGTTGTCCGGGTACACTCCTTTCCTGGTGTTCCAGGTTCCTATCTGTTGGCTAGATCCAAGTCTGGTTCTTTACCCTTTATCAGTTCAGTGTCAGCTCTTGGGTAGTGGACTAGACACTGTCCTTATGCCTGTATCCCTATGGTTGAGGAAGTGTTCGCTTCTATTATTATTATTATTATTTTGCTTCAATAAACTGGTTAAATTCACTTGTACTGTGTCGTGTGTTTATTTGCCTAAGTTACAGTGACAGGTGCAGATGTGTATGTGTATTTGTCCACTTCTTCTTTCTGACAGTCAAATGGTATTATATGCTTGTTTATTTTTAGAAATGTAAATGTAAAAATGCCCCCCACACTGCAGCTTGAAGTAACTCTATGAAACATAATTCTTTGGGAGCACTGGAGGAGCTGCTAAAATTGATGCAGATTTTGTGGGCAATCTTGAGCATCACTAAATGGTTTTGGATTCTGTGAGGAATCTAATCACAACTAACTTGCAAAATGGGAAAAGCAGGGAACATGCACTATATTGCTTATTTTTCAAAGCAGCTATTTTGTTGGAGACATTCACAGCAGACAAAAAACTAGCCTTAAATGAGTGGTGTACACGCCATTCATCTATCCTCTGCTCTAATTTATTTAACTCATCTATTGCTCAGAACTCTGCATGCTCTAGCATTAATAATGAATGGGTTCCTATTTATTCTAATTTTGTCACTGTCCTACTCACAGATATCTTTATGACTAAAAATCTATGAGGCTTTAAATTGTGCATCACGTTCACAGTAATTGGCAAGTTGGATAGGCCATGATATTTATGAATGTATGGTAGACTGAAAGCTCTAATTTATCCATCTTCTTCATCTACATTATAAGAATTACTATAGTTTGTAATGGCAAGCAACAGTATATATACTGTTAGATAAGATCATAATAGTGTGTATTATAACTCATCAGTATATGTAATTACACATTTTTCAGAGCTCTTTGCTAAAAGACAATCTTAAAGGGACAAGTATTTTAAGACTGTAGCGTTATTCTAGTAGAAAATGTATTTTTTTGATGTAGTAATTGTTTTTCCTCATAGTATATGGTAAGCTGGTTACGTGCCAGCATTCTGAATGAATGGTGGATTAAGAGCTTGTACTTAGCCACACACATTTTAAGGATTTAGTACCTGGCAAGCCATATATGTCCCAGTGATATGAAAGAATTGTGCATCATCATTTTGAACTTATTTAGATGTGTCTCATTCCCACTCAGTCATATGCTTAAAAATTATTGTTAATTGATTAAATGAGAACATCGATGACTCTGTACATCCAGTAGAGAGTTAATATAACAGCTTCTTCTGACAGATGTGAGATCCAGTTTTCCTTTTTTAAGTACTTCTTAACCAAGATTGTTTTTTAATTATCTTTTCTCGCTATTATTCTCTTTTATAACTGATATTATTAGATCATTTTGGGTTTATAAGGAATGTAAGATAGTTTCTTAATCATTAATTCTATTATTCTCCTTCATGATCAATATTATTGGATTAGTCTGGTTTAATGAAGTAGTTAATTCTAAAGGGAATCTTCTTCTCCCTGTCTGTGTGGGGATTTCTTCAAGTTGATACTATTACTGCTGCACCCAATAGCTGATCAACAGATTTGTCAGTACCTGTAGTCTTTGTTTTTGTTTCTTGGATAACAAAAGACGAGCACCAACAGAATTTAAATGGATAGTGATGATTAATATGGAAATTGTATATATATATATATATATATATATATATATATATATATATATATATATAAAATTACTGTGGCTCTGTTGCTACGGCTGTCTATGGGCAACTATGGTCAATAGACCATAATCCTCCCTAGACTACTGTAGGAGCAGCACCACTGTAAACTGCTAGACCATAGAAGTACTATACCCAAAAATTCAAAAACTGTTGAATAACATATCTGAGTAGTAGAACCTTTGTTTTGCTCAGCAGCATAAAAGCTATCAGAATTATGGCTTTTCAATTTTGATGATAGTGAACCCTAAGGATTTAGCACCTTGGATTACCTGATTTATACTTTTTTTTACTGTTTCACTTTTTTTCTTTGCTGTCAACCTTCCAATATTTCCTTATTATTTTGACTAATTTGCTTTTCATTTCCATTATTTTAAAGCAATATATATGATGAACGTTATATATTACATGCAACCAAATCATGCTCTTGGAATCAGAGATCATATACTCACACAACAAAAACAAAATGGAAGGATACTATAACTGCATAGTATTTTACAGTAAAGGCAGGTATGTTGACAGGGGCTATATCTGTATATCAGATAGATATTTTACTTCTCTTTATAAGTACTAAAATCATAAACTCTGTTTGTGCTGTATTATTACATGAATTGGCAAAGTATATAAATACTCATGTTTAATGAGCCCTAAGATCATGTTCATATACATCATGGCTGATTTTCCACCTTCAAAGCTCACAGGATCATATATACCAGAGGTTCTCAAGCCATGCCCTCAGAGGTCACTAGCAGGAAAAAATTTGAGGATTTTCTTGTTGGAACACATGTGAGTTAATCAGTTTTAATGAGCCTTTGTGCAATACATCTGTGTTCTAACAGGGAAATTCCTAGGTCCTGGCCTGTAAGTTAGTTCTAAGGGCACAGGTTAATATACCATATGAATCAAAGTGTAGTGATTATAGAGAAATGCAATTGCAGCATGGGGACAAGTAAAAAATCCCCAAAACCCCACTGAATTTATGGGGCTTTTAAAGCCCTTGAATGCTAGACAAGTCTTCAGAACACTGGGGATTTTTCTGCCATTCAAAGATTTTAAAGCCCCTTTTACATAAATGGGGATATTTATTTGCTCCCTATGGAATAGCTGGTTAATTTCAGAATTTGCCCTTAATTCACTAATAAAACAATGTATGTAATAACTATTTATTTATTTGAAACTCTTGTGTCATGAGGGATATACAAAAATTACTTACATGATCCATAAGTTCACGAACCATTCCATTCCATTGTTGAGTTGTATCATCCTTGGCTCCATATTTACCATCCTCCACCAACCTAATTTCATAATCGAACCCAAGAATCCTTGACAATTTTTCAAGCAGGTCAATGCAATATCCTTCAAACCTAGACTTTCCATAGAGTGGTTTGTCAGATTTCTTGAACATCACATAAGGTTCTTCCTGTGAGATTACATGAATATTTTGTCTTATTAGTAATTTAAACTGAGATTAAAATGTTCTAAATACCAGTGGAAGTAATGACATAGGAGCTCAAAGCAGCTTTTATTATCTGTCCAGTAAAGAATTACATTACAATTAAAATTGATTTTTATTTCTTAGAGTTTTTGTTCCCATTGTTCCAGAATCACATTGACTGTAGCAGGAGTGATTCTAATGTAATATGCTTTATCAGTCAAACTCCTCAAAGTATGTAAGGTGTGCTTCAGAAGCACTCCCACTTTTTGTAAAGTTGTTAAGAGGGTGTTAACCACTGTGATACAAGACTGTTGTGCAATTAAATAACAGGTCTGAATCTAACAACATCATATCTAAAATACTGAATAAACGTTGACACAAATTTTAATTATTATTAGATCACCTGAGTTTGAGGCAATTATAGATAAGGTTAATGCTGAATAGCTGAGGTGTGTGTTTGAAGGTGCGTAGGACCTACAAAAGCAGGAAAGGGAACTCTGTATGCTTGAGGAAAGTAAGGGAAATAGGGTGTTACTTTATTGGATAGGGAGTACAAGATGTTTAACACATCCTGCACTATGGTTGCTGTGATAACATAGCACATACAGGACATTGTATTGAAATAGCACTACACTATGTGTATGTCTGCCCTCTATGGTCAACATCCATGTGAGCAGTATACTGGTAGTTAGGTCTTATGAAACATTTTTAGTGCATTTTAGTTATTACCATAAAATAGCAATAGGAAATTCTGTTCTGTGACATTATCAGTTTGGGGCACCAAATAATAACAAATGTGTGTATCTTTTTTTATATTTGTTATTAGTGTACGTCATAATAACATGTTGGTATATATGTTAAAAAAGCAATAAACTGTTATCATAGAAATATATATGTTAAAAAAATATTACAGATGAAATGTATTTTGAAACCCATAACTCCAGTTTGTGTCCAAAATGCATTTTTTTCAATGCACTCTGTGGAATAACTCAATGAACTGACAGGTAAGTGATAGAAACAATAAGCCCAGGGAACTTGGATAGAAAGCTGTAGATTAAAAAAAGATCGAACCATCATAAATTTTGAATTAAAAGTCTCCTATCAGTGGGCATACCTGTATATATATATATATATTAATTTTCATGAAAAAAATGAATCTACTGGTCCATTCAGGTATTGTAAATAAAATTAACATTTCTGAAAGCCCCCATTTTTAAATATTTAGTCTTCAGAGATATGTGCACACCTGTGGTCCTTGAATTTTTAATAAAGTTACTTTATGGATAAGTTTGTGTAGAAGGCTACTTAAAAAATCTGCCAGCTTTCAGGAAATGGAATTACATTTTTGAATTGGTAAAGTTGAAAATAAAATGTGTGCTCTTGATTTGGTCCTGTACCGGCCATGCAACTAGGTAAAACGACATGTTTGCTATCATGGTACTTTGGGGATGAAGGATTTTTTTAAAATAATTGCAACTTTAGCAACAAGCGATTTTGTTTGAGACAATGTATACATTATTAGCATAATATGAAATATTTATTTCATATGTATGGCTTAATATCTGGTCCCATGATGTAAAATGTATTTAAAATCAGGTATCACAAATAAAAATCTGAAATAAATATATTTTTCTATACATAGCTAAAAACGTACCCACAATTAAACAGATGGATAGCAAAAATGCTGAAAAAAATGTCTGGCCTCCAAACTGGTAAAATGCTAATAGAATATTCCTGCTTAATATATTTATTTTTGAGGTGCACACATTTTTTGTCTAATGAGTCAATATTTTTGATATATCAGTTGATAGCTATAACAGTTATGTTAGCCTGACAGATTTGTCTTTAAGTGTACTTATTTAACAGTATTTAAAAGAATATCCATACATTATCTTTGTTACTTCCTGAGAATATATTTTACTAGTCTATGCACTGTATTCATACCATAATATGCTAAAACCTGTCTTCCTAAAACTAATGCTTTAAAGTAATCCAATATACTGTTGACTTATTTATCAAAGAGCAAAGCAAGCTATGCAATATGATTTATATTAGTCTCAGTAAGTTTGAATTTATCATAGAACATTTCTGTATGTCAGGTTGTGGCTAGAATATACTGAGTTATTCAATGGAATGAATAAATATGTTTATTTATATAGCGCCACAAGTGTACGCAGCGCTTCATACCCCTAAAACTACTCCGTATTCTCATTTTTCGTTGCTTTATTAAGCCTCCCTTCTCTCCATTTCTTACCTTTGTCAGTTGCATTCAGCAGATGAGTGAAAATGTATAAGTACTTATCAGATCAACATTTATAGTTCTATGAATGCCTTCTTGTTATGTCTAAGATCTGATTAAACACTGATGTCAGATCAAGGGCCTATAGGAAATTTTCCTTGCATGCCTTCACAACAAGGATCATGTTGTGCCCTTTCTGTCATGGCTATTAAGTGGCATATATGTGGGTCTTCAATTCTGCATCTAAAAATATACATGGAATATGTCTTTAATCACTAATTTCAAGACACTTGGTTAATAGGTGCAGTATAATTGCACTTAGTTTGCAAATCTAATGCTGATTGTGTCATCTGCAACTGATTCTAACCCATTATATTTTATTATATATTTTTAAGATGCTTTAGGGTGATATGATAAAGTGATCATTAACATATAAACTTAGCTAAGAGAAATACTCAAAACAAGAGAGTGTGAAGTAGCATATGAAGTTGGCTAAGATAATTTAACCAAACTAAATGAGCATCATCATTTTATATAGTATTGGGAAAGTATATTATTCACTATGACTTTCCTTGCAAATAATTTGCTAAACCATTTAGAATCAACAGAAATAAATTCAAGGGATGAACTTAGACTTGCCAATTGTCCCAGATTTATATAGACAGTTGCAAGTTGTGGTTCCCTAAATCCTGTTGTCCCCAACAGTAGAATTCAGATATATGCAAGCAAAGAAGGAGTGGAGGCACTTACTCATATAATTCACTAATTTATTGAGGAATAGAGTCCCAAATCTATGACAGTAAGACATGAAGCACATTACTCTATTAAGGTGTGGTCTGTTACTGATGTAGAGCTGGAAAACTAAAATAAATGAGTTGGGTTATACTAGTCATTGTCTCTACTTTTCTGCTTGCAGATATTAATTAAATGATTGATTGATACTTTACATGGAAATGTCAAAAGTGGACACATTTGTTTGTTACCAGCCTAGAGGGGAAATGTGTGTGAAATTCCTCCCACAGCAAATATAATGGCCTGAGGTTTAAAGTACATTTAATGTATGAGATTTCCAAAATGCCCTTTTATTCAAAATGTATACAGAGTTCATTAAAAATACTTGTAGCACATGATATGAATGCAAAAGTCTTTTGAGCATCAGTTGCTACCAAAACATTAAATAGGTAGCAAGCAATTTCACATTTTTTACTCCAAGATGGGGGTTATGCGCTAAAGCATGATAAAGAGCTAATAAAGTGGAGATAACTTATCCAGTGATAGTACTTCTCTGGTTCCTGTTTTATTCTATGGAGCCTATGTGCTAAGATTTCTACAGCTCTGGACATCTTAGGGCATAGGCTCTATAGAATAACATAGGCACTGGAGAAGGAATATCACTGGAGAAGTCATCTCTGGGTTATTACCGCTTTACCACACATAATCACCATGACTGCAAATTCAGTATACATACTTGGTGGGACCTGGAGATGTGACAGTCAGACAAGTACGTCATCCTTCTTACTGGATGAGCATTGACTGAGACTAAGCGACAAATACTACACAAACAGACATAATACATCATATATTCAAGACAAGACAAACAGACAACAGGTGCAACTGTGCATTCTGTGTTTCTTACATACAATCACTCCCATATACCTTAGACAATCATATACTGAGTAGGAGTGGGCAAAAAGTGAGAAAAATTTCCCACATGATTGTTAGCGAAAAACTGCAGATGTTTTGCTTTTTTTGCAAAAGACTTCTCCTTTTCGAATAAAACATTTTCCTCCTTTCCTCCTATGCTGAAACATTTCCCACAACAATATTACTTTTCTGTGGGCTGAAGAGGAAAAATAAGTGACTGAAAGTCAAAGTTCAGAGTCCTACAGCAACATATTTTATTGATTCAAAAAGGAATTTTTTACCCATTTGGGGCTTAATTGGAAATTGCAGCAATGTTTTTATTTCACCTTCCTCTGGATCAACAGGGATGGAGGATTTGGTGTGGGCTGGACTTGGTGGACACATGTCTTTTTTATGCCTCATCAACTATGCTACTATGTTAAGATTTGACCCACCTATCTTCCCCCCTCTCTGTCACTCAGTGTGCACAATGTTGTTGAGTAAAGTCCTTCCCCCAGTGAAAAATAATCCCACTCTCATTATTTAAGCCCTTAATGACTGGCCGATCTGGCGAGGGCAGCTGTTAAGGACAACAGAGATTTTTTTCGTAATTTGAATTCTGAGATGGCAAAGCAGCAATCATCTTAATATTTGCCTTCTTAAAATATAATGCCAGGTTCTTCAGCATGTTGTGGTTGTGGCAGCCCAATCTGAATGTGCTCCCATCACTGCTGCTACTGCTGATGGATTTTTCCACATCAGCAGCGTCTCCCTAACTCTCTTCTCCAGCAAGCAACAGTACTCAAACTTTATTGTTTTATCCCTAAATCACCTCCATCTTTGTCTGCTAATCTACAGCATGGTGTGTAGTCCATGGTTTTTATGTTATGGCAGTGAAATTCTCATAGTCGAAGAAAGCATATGCATAAAATGGCAATTTTATCATAAGAGATTCATTGGTGTTAAAAAAAAAGTAAATATTCCATGTATTTTTATGAACAGGAATTCCCACAGAAAAAGAGGCAAACTGTGAATTTTCCATCGAAATTACCCATTTAAAAATGGGATTTTTCTCCCTTAACTGCTGACTGACCACCGTAATTACTAGAACTGCATTCCTCCACATCTTCATCAGCAGCAATGCTCCAAATCCTATTAATCATTTATTTTCTCTCCCACTCTCTCTTTCAATCTCACACAAAAACACACACATACATACACAACACAGACAAACACGCTGGCAATGCAGTTAGAAGGCAACAGACTTCTAAACTATTACTCCAAACTATGTTTTTTTCTGTTTTTAGCTCTCAATGCTTTTACTAGCTCTGCATAAAGCTCAAGCTTTTTATATAGCAGTACTTATCACTGCCATAGAAAGCATATGCAGGAAGCAGAAAAGTTATCTCAGGAAATACACTGGTGGCAGCAAAAAGGCAGACATGTTATTTATTTATTTTTTTTCTATGAGTGGGAAGTCCTCCAGAAAAGCATCAAATTGTGCTTTTCCATGAAAATATAGGAAGTTTTGTTCATCTCAAACAGTAACTGTAATTTAAATGTCTAATCAATTTTACTTGCTCTTATTTCCAATCATCATCATTACTAAAGCTATAAGAAGTGAATGATGGGGTATTTATCGTGTGACCTTATTTCATTCTAACTTTAATTATTGTAGTTGGACAGTGTTGTCATACCCTTTCACAATATATTAATTGATTTAATTTACCCAGTTACAGGAGTGTGGTTTGGTGACTATATGGTAATTGTTTTAGACCATAGATTCTCAAACCTTCTCCTTAATACTAGGGTTGGCAAAGGTCTCGTCGTATTAGCATGAAAAAATTTGAACCCATTGCCAAAAATGTTTTGCTATTTTTTCAATGGCTATAAACATTTCACCCCTTTACTTACATATTCATTGCATTTTTCCTATAAAAATGTGACATTTCCAGGAAGTGAAACACCATACAAGCAGCTAGAGAGCGAGTGAGAGGGTGTAAGCTGTTGTGCTCTGATTTATATAGAGAAATTGAAGCAGGAGAGGACCATAGTGTGTTCTATCACTGTTAGCACCTGGATGACAAGTAAAAGGAGAAGCTGGAAGGACCGTTTTGATTCCAGTAAGACTGAGGAGGAGGAAGTGTCTACTACCAGCATTGGAGGGTCTGGATGCCCTGAATTCCTAGATCCGATGATGGTCAGTCCCCAAACAACACCCCTAGGGATCGTGTGGAAATGTATGTCACGGGCAGAGGAAGACTTGTGATTCTAAGAAGGGGGGGAAGAGATTATGGCAAGTATGACAGCAGGGAAACCTAATTCCCACTTGGCATCCCCAAGCAGCCATCCACTACTACCACAGCTAGAGACTTAGAGTGTTGTAAGTGATGTGGGGGTGATAGTGATAACTCTGAGACTGAAATTTATGTGGTTACTGTTAGTGATAGTGAAGCAGCTGGTTGGACTAGAGTGAGCACAATAGATCCTCCTGCTGAGGCTGATGTGGTAGCAGAAGTGATGGGGAGTGGCCAGACTAGTGGTCAAGGGAACCCTCAACATCCCCTTGACTTTATGATTCCCCTCCCTCCCATGTCATTGTCTCTATGTGACATGATACTGAGGAAGGTAGAATTTGGTGGCTAGCAGCTGTAATACCACCACCATGAGCACAGGTCAGCAGCCTGTGTTTGCTGCTAATGCTGCCAGTCTGCCTTCTTCAGCTCACAAGATGGCAAGTGTGACAGTAGGTGACCATCTGTCACATTTGTCATCACCTCTAGGGGTGGGCAAAAAGGTGAGAAAAATTTCCTGCATGAAATGGCGTGCTGTGAGAGCCTGATAGCCTTGTATATGGCTGTAGAAAACTACAGAAAATGGTTGTGTGGTGGATAAAAAAATTTCTTCCCTTTGATTTTGATGCAATGAGCTAGGCAAAAAAAAGCGGGAAAAGTGCACCTTTCACGTGAAATATTTTGCAAAGCGGAAAGTCCCAATTTTCACTGATTTCAGTTTGAGGCAAAAATTTTCTTGCATCCCTAATCACTTCCAACCAGTGAGACTGTAGTCTGTAATACAATAGTAACTGCTGGTGGTGGTGGTGACAATGATGGTGAGGATGATGTGGAGAAGCTGGGGTGGAAGAGACATTAATAGCCTTTTTTAGACCAAACTGAGAAGGAAAGGAGGAGACAGATATGGGGATGAGCATTAACGCCACCACCAGCAGTGACATTGGTGAATTTGCAGTTTGCTGCTGCTATAAATCCTGCTGCTGCTGAGTTGCAAGGGAAGCAGGATGACAATGAGCAGTCTAGTGTGCCACAGACCGCTCTGGACACAGCAGAAATGGGGTCCAGCAGTAGTGATATCTGACTAGAACAAGTTCTACTGGCCACCTGTAGAGCTGATTCTTAGGCAATAGCAGCAAAACATCATCTTCTGCCCCAGCCAGTGAAGAGGAATGTGAAGAAGAAGAAAGATTCCATAGTTCTCCACCTTTCCCCTACCCCTTAAGGTTCTGGTTGTGGGACTATTTTTCTCTTGGGGCAGACACAGTGCTGTCATCAGAGACGGAACTGTGCACAATTTGTGACAAGTCAGTGAAAAAGGGGAAGGAGGGAACACACCTTGGCACAATTGCTCTCATAATATATATGAAAAACAGACACCGTGACATTTATGTGAAGCATGTTAAAGCCAAATCGCCTTCAAAGAAATCAAGCAACACTGTTGCTGTACCCCCTGACTCTCCCCAAAGGCAACAAGAGGTGAGGCATGAATCAAAGAGGAAGAAGAACAGCAAAACCCAGCTAGAACCTGATAGTTAGATGGAAAGCAAAACACCTGGCTTGCCTTCACCTTCTTGCTTTAGGTTCCGGCTGTGGGAAGATGTAACTACATCTTCTGGTGAGCCACCTCGTCCACCGTTATCACCCCAACCAAATAATAGCCATTCTGTCAGGATGTGGCAGTTTGTGTCCACCCTTTGCACACTGTGTGGTGCACTGACCACACATGACCATGTGGTGAAGGATAATCTTAACCAGGGCATCAGGCCACACCTGAGGAGATTCCATCCCGTAGTATATGCTAAGCTGGTGGCAGGGAGGATTCATCATTACTAAGCGGGACCCTATGCATCATGGTGTTGGAATAGAGTTGTGCCACGTGTTTGATGTGCCCATTGTTCCCAATTCTTCCCTTATTTACCACACACACTGTGCACTTTACAGATGGTAATGGGAGGCACAGTTCTTTCCTGCTCTCAAGGAAAAATTTGTATTCTAACAACACACCAAGGATTTTGGAGGAGTGGCAGGTGGAGAAATATTATTAGCCAACATCTTTTCTCCACATAACTAAAGTAGTGGGGGCTACTTGTTGCGTTGCTACTGCCTCAGGCACATCAATGGAACTAGTGGTTGCAAGTGAAACTATGATCATCATCATCCATATCACTACAGTTGTTGATCCCATTCCTTTGGAGATGCCTAATCATCCTGCTGCTTAAACATCCTGGCAGCAGCAGCAAGAACAGCAGTTGCAAATGCCACAATGACACTGGGATATTTGAATCTGGACATCATAATATGACCGGCTGGCACTAGGTCAGTAGGGCATATTTTTTTTCCTTCAGGGCTTGTTCTTTGAACACAAACCAGATGTCTAAAAAAAAACTATTTTCGGGGGCTTGTTTGTAATAAACCTAATTTTTACAAATCACTGATTTCTCAGGGCTTGTGATATTAAAATGCCTGATAGATAAAAATTATCTCTTACTTGATTCCTCAGGGATTGTGATGGTAACAAGTCAAAGTCCCGTAAATCAATTTTTCCTCAGGACTTAGGCCTAAAAAGTCTAAAGTCCTACATATCAATGTTTCCTGAAGACTTGGGCCTAACGTAAGTCTAAATCCTACAACAAAGTCTAAGTCCTACAAATCAACCTCTACAAAATACTCTATCCCATTAAGTATCAGACTGCCCCAGTCACAGTTTATGTCAAGGGGTCCCTGTCATGTAATGCACCAATTTCATATTCATTTATTTTTTTAAATTTTATTAGTTTTTTATTAACTTGTTATTACTGGCCCTCCAATATCAGTCAACAAACCTCCCCCCAAAAATTCCCTGTTCAACTGATTCTTTCCACAGGCTCCACCAACACATGGACCCTCTTCAGATCCCTTTTATACCGTTTCATTTTTCTAAAAATGTTATTTATTTTTTATTAACTGTCTCTACCCAATCCCAGTCAACAACCCCTCCAAAAAATTAGCGGTTCAACTGATTCTTTCCCCACACTCCCCCAACACAGGCACCCTCAGACACCTTTTATACTATGCCTGTGGAAAATAAAATATCATTTGCTATATGTTGTGTGTAAATTCAATGTTCCCATTGATTTCAATACACTTAGCTACATGATAAAAGAGGGAAAATTGCACTTTGATTAGGAAATTATTCACCAAGCGGGAAGTGCCAGTATTTGCTGGTTTTGGTTTGAGGTGAACATTTTCACCCATCCCTACACAATGTCCCCCAACAGCGGATGTTTTATGGATATTCTAAATTTAAATACAAGTAAATATCATTAAATCAGCAGATCCTTCAGAATTATTTGAACTGATTCACCTGTGTTAATGTGAGGAGATCTGGAAAACTTGAACTGTGGTGGGGCATAAAGACAAGTTTGAGCACCTCTGTTTTAGACCAGAAGTGCCAAATCTAACCAACTTTCTGCTGCTCTGACCCTGTTTAATATATTAGAAAGACAATGAGGTCTACTGTGTTTTAATTTATGATGTAAGTACAGCTATAATGTTTTACTCATAGACTCAAATAAATATTGGTTAAAAATGATCTGTGTTTTTATAACATGTCATTAAATAAGACAAGTGTCAGAAAATGTTGATCATTTAATGAAATACTATGTACATAGCTGTTTTGGTGTGATCACTATAAAAGCAATTAAACTATAGTTTAACACTACATAATTGTAGAATATAATTATGGCTATTTGCTAATCTAGCCATCAATTTATTAGAAAGAACATGATTAAATATATTCATTAAAAATAAGGAGCATGAAATTGTGAAAAATATTGAGAACTGAACAAGCAACTTAGTAAGCAGATATAGGGATAATTTATTAGCTGAAATGACAGTTTTATATATTTTAATTATAAACATTATTCATTTTCTATGTTAGCTATGTTCAATATAAAATTTGAATACATGTTCAGTCATAATCTGAAAATATTTTAACAGTATAGACTTTGGGCACATTAAAATATTAAATTTCTGCTGTAGTTCTCAAGTCCTAAGATATTCTTAAAGTGGAACTTCACCTTTATTCAAGTTTGCATATCTGAAAAGTACATTAAAAACTGCCTATATGTCATATTAGCCAAAATTCCAGCAGATGTATAGTTTAGGAGATATTTACACTTTTATTTCTGTGAAAAAAGTGAAATTGAACATTTCCTGGTACTGTACAAAGCTTAATAGCATATGTAAAGTCACTGAAACCTTCATCCTATAATATAAAAGGCTAGAATGTTTGTCTGATGCAGTCATGCTCAATAGAGATTGCCCGAATACACAGAATACTAGCAGCATTCTGTGCAATCGGGCAGTCGCTACAGCGCATGACTGCATTGCGAGTGCCACCAGTGAGGCGGCGGAAGTACACAGAGAAGGACTGGCCTCTTAACCCTTTGAGTGCCAGAGGTACCCCTCTGACACTCAAAGGGTTAACATCACCCAGACCTTGACCCATGTATACTGGCTTTTACACTAGTTAGCATATGCTACATCACTGAAAGTACTTCATTAGCATATAAAACATGACCAGCTATCATAATTAGCATATAAAAATGTTACTGGTCCTTCATGGGTACAACTATTAGCATACATTAGTATACGAAAGAAGCTAGAATTTCTCCTGAACTGTACATTTGCTGGTCTTTTGCTTAACATGAGTCAGACATATAGGCAATTTTTATGCAAACTTCAGTTATGGTAAAAGTTCCACTTTAACAATAAGACAAAATTTAACAATGTAACCAAACATTGATATTTCATTGGCTCATTTACTGAACTCAAATTTAATAATGCATATCTTCATTGACCTCTAGTAATAGATTTTTGACAAAAAAAGTGAATATGAAATATAAATAAAAACTGATGCACATAAATAGTAAATAGGAATATCTTGTGGTTAAATTTGAGTTTCCATAATAGCAAATCATAGTGTCAATTAGATGTGCCAAAAAAGATAATACATTCATACTTACTAAGATAGTGGTAACAATCAATGAGCGATTAGATAAGGAATCTGTTATATTTGCAGGTTTTCCCTTCTGATTATCTGTCATATTCAGACCACTAGCAGGGTCCCAAGTTCCAATCTATTAAAAAAAAAAAGTATATTAAAATTTCATTTATAGTTTTGAAATCTTCTAAAACTGCTGTAAATGAAATCTAATTAAATGAACTTACAAATGGCAAACATATTAAATGACCTCTGCAGTGATGATCAGGATGCATGCACAAGCCAAAGACGACACATCTATATTTTGTGCCTTTGTTCACATTTTGGTATTATGTAAGATGTTCATTATTAGCAGTGATTACAGTGGTTACCAGCTGCAATATAAAAAGGTTTCTCAACAGCCATGCAGCTAACACCTGTACCTAATGTAAATATGATATGGCATCAGACCATGTCAATCGCTAAACTTATTCAACATTATATTGTACGGAGAAATATTGTGCATTTTAGTGAGGAGCAAAAAATTGCAGAAAGTCCACAATACAAATTTAAAACATTCTCAGAGAATGTTACTTTACTTTTTTAATATCTGAATGCTAAAAGCGCAAAGCAATTTAAAAAAAAAAAAACGGAAGACATATTTCCCAATATACAAAACAGTTGCATATTTTGTTTCTGGAACTTGTTTGTATGTTAAATGGATTGTTCTTGTCTCTCTACAATGTATTTCTAAAATATTCAGTCATGTAATGAGATAAAAACATAATAACATTCCTGAAATCACTGTATAATGTACATACATGTATCACCAATGTAAAGCATAGAAGGGCATGTTAAAAAGATTGTAATGCTTATTATTAAAAATATATACATTGCAGGGTTTATCCTGTTGAGTAAAACAAGGGTACTAAAACTACTAAGATATGTTTTATTAAAAAGTTAATACAGCTCAAAACTTGCACATTTGGGTGCAGTACCTCCATGACCTAGAATTTGTCAGTGGATCTGTTGAAACAGTAGTCTATGGAGGTTTATGTTGAACAGAGCTTTTCACAGACTGCTGTAGGACCAGCTCCACCATAAAAGTACAGGCCCTGGACCTACAGAGTGCAAAAGATGCAAGCTTGAGCAACAATAATGTGTAAATAAAACAATTCTCAACAGTGTGAGTACCCTTGTTGTACTCAGCAGGATAAACCCTGGAATGCAGAGTTTTTAACATAGCATTTCTATTCTTTAAAATTTGAACAAGTCTAAATCAGGGCTGTCCAAGTTCAGTCCTCAATGGCCATCAACAGGTCAGGATTTAAAGGTTTCCTTGATTAAGCACAGGTGAGTGGCTCATTCATTTTGACAGACTCATCTGTGCTTAATCAGGGAAATCCTTAAATCCTGGCCTATGATGGCCCTTGAGGACTGAACTTGGACAGCCCAAATCTAAATTATCATTATTATCATCATCATGCTCAAAATTTTCATGACTAAATATGGAATGCACAATTGAAATGCACAATTGAAAGCAATATTCACAGAGGCCTTTATATGTAAAAGTTATTCTAATCTGTCACTTGTGCACTCAAAAATCAGATTTTGAAAAACATCTCTGTACTATCATCAAATGTTTGGAACAATATAAAGATTTAACTCTACTGTCTGATATTTTAGAAAGTGATCACTTATCTCTGATTTTTGTAATAGGATAAACATTTCCTTAAACTGCACGTTTAAATTATTTTAATTACAATTCAAAATTAATATAGTGTTGTTTTACAAATCTGCAGGAAATGGTTATTTAAAAAAATAACTATCAAACTGCAGGAGCATGTTAAAGGGATAGTAATACTTCGTTTTATCTTTATTTTATTTTGTAGGCATTAAAAAAACATGAAGAACGATATAAGTCTTATCTCTCAAATCTTTATGGTTTAAGAGATATTCACAAGCAAAGTATCCCCCCCCCCCGTTCAGCCACATCAGAAGGGAGGTGCCCAGGTAGACTGCAGAGTGGGACAATCTTCAATTAGATAAGGGAAAAAGCTGAAAAACTTGTCAAGGGGGAAGGGCTTTCATTCTTTTCATACAAAGAAGATTGTCCCCTGCTGTTGTCTGTCTGGTCTTACAACCAGATTCACATCTGAGAAGAGATGGCTTACATTAGGAAAAAGGGGCGGGAGTGTAAACTTTGCTTGTGAATATCTCTTAAACCATGAAGGTTTGAGAGATAAGACATATCATTCTTCATGTTTTTTTAATGCCTACAAAATAAAATAAAACAAAGTATTACTATCCCTTTAAACTTGATGTTTTTATGGCCCAATAAAAGCCAACCGTAAGAATGCTGGACGCCCTGTGTTCTTGTGTCTGTATGAAATCTTAGTACATTGTACATCAGTTTCAAAGTGTGATATTTATTTGTTTCCAGATTATACTTTCCCATTGAAAGTATGTATAGAGTACAGAATAGTTTTGCTGATCTTTTTTTTACAACTTTATGACATAACTCTCAAGTAATCTGACCATCTCATTTAGAGGAAGAGCTATATTTCCAGTTACATATATAATTGACACATTAACCTTGGCACCAAATGTTTCAGTCGATTTGTTTATGATGTGTATTAATTTGAAAGCAATGCTGCAAGCTGGACACATTTGTAGAGCATCTTTAATGGGAAAACAGATAATGCCCTTATGACAAACATACAAACTTTAAAGTAAGAACATTTACAGTAATGCTTACATTGATAAGCATAAATAATTGAAAGCTAAATCCAATTTTTAAACTTATATTTAACACTTTGAATGCCGCAAGGGGGTCCAACGCATTTCTTCACAAAGCGTTGGTTACCCATCTGGCACTCAAAGGGTAAATGAAAGTGAAGATGAACACTGCATAGTCATGATTAATATAGAATTACTGTACCTTAACATACAGTCTATTGTAAATGTGGATGGATGCCTTGACAAAGTGCCTGTAAGGCACGAGACAGATGTTTGCTACTGGGAATGCCACATACCACTTGTGAGCACTGTGCTGTGTAAGCATGAAACCTAATAAAAGGTGAATTTTAACCTGGTGAGTGCCAAATATTCTTCTTTTCTTTCTATTGTGGTTAATGGTAAATATTATGTAAACATATTATATATTCAAACATTGATTTATAATTTGTTAACAAGGACTTTTAGTGCATGGGAATACCTGTTTGTCATTGGAGGCCTTCATTTGCAGAGGCCTTCAACTTGGGTTCCCAGCAGTCCCAGTTTTACAGGGAGGAACCAATTCAATCCTGTTGTCAGATGTCAGGAAGTAGTGGGGCTGTTCTGGGTGCACAACAAATGTGTCTGCTTTTTTCATAAGTAGAGAGAGAAGAAAAAATAGACTACAACTAAACCTATGAGGAACCTCAATGTTCACCTATCTTCTGGCCCTCCACTCAGAATTCTGGCAGGGGCTTCATGGGTTCTTAAAATTGTACTGTTGATTAAACTAATATATTGAGTCATGTTCCAACATATTTTATGGCTTTAGTTGAATCCTTAAGAGAAAATGGAACTAAAGTTCTCCTATTTATTTTATTTATGTAGAAAGTGTTTTAACAAGAATAATACATTTAGATGTATGCATTTTGTTAATAAAATAGTTATAATTTAAGCAACTTGCTGTAACATACACATTTAACACTGCTATCCCAGGAACCTAAGTTTCTTTGTGAGCAGACTAGCTCACCAGAGATAACCACAAGAGGTACACAGCATACCTGCTTAGGGAGTCGGCTGCTCCAGTGCGCAGAGAGGTGGCCGGTCCCTTCTGTGTGGTCTTCGTGGCTGTGACGTGTCCTTTGTATAAGGAGAGCCGGACGCCAGGGTCTCTCTGGCGCTGGTCTCTCCCTTCTGTCTCTTGCGACTACTGCCGCGTCTGTTGGGCTCCCTCTACTGGCCAGCAGAGTCAAGCACGCATCACTGGGATTCCCTCTAGTGACGTTGCGTCTGGGTCTTAAAGGGACAGGCCATTTAGTGCTCCACCTACCAGGAGTGGAGGAAATGTATTTAAACTGCCTGGACACCACACCAGTTGCCATTTCGTGGTGTTCCAGTACAGTTATGTTTGGAGAGTGCTTGTGTATGACACTTGGCTTGGCTTGGCTATCTGTCCTCCCTAGTGTCCAATGTTGTGGCTTGTCTGACTACCCACTTGGTATTGGACCTTCGGCTCTGGCTGACTACCCGCTCTGGCATTGACCCCTGGCTTGTCTGACTATCTGCTTGGAATTAGCCGTCGGCTCTGGCTGACTACCCACTCTGGCATTGACCCTTGGCTTGTCCGCACAACTGTCTATTCTGACTGCTGGCCTGAGTCAGTATTCTCCTTGTGGTAACCTGTACGTATGCTCTTCTGGGTCCTAGTCCCAGTGGTACTATTTCATAGTTGCCTTCGTTGTATCTCCTCCAGCCTCCTATTCCTGGTAGGAACAGCTATACTTTCCTGGGTCCCAGCCCCAGTGGTGCTATTTCATGGTTGCCTTCGTTGTATCTCCTCCAGCTTCCTATTCCTGGTAGGAACCACTTGCTTTGTGCCCATCTACTACGTGATCAATATCAGTGTGTCTTTGCCGTATATATTTACACTGTTGAATAAAAAAGGGGTTTCATAATCAGTACTGTCTCCTCTCCGTTCATTGATATGACAGTACGAAAGGGCCAGTATGAGTACTGAAGGTACAGGAAACCCACCAGTTCAGAGCATCTTGGCTAGAATGGACAGTCAGGACCAAAGTATTGATCAACTGTCCTTTGCCATGCAGACATTGTTAAACCGTACGGCTCACGTGGACTACCCCAGTAGTCAACCGGTGGCCTCAACCGATACTGTTCTGGCACCAGTTGTTACGGCCACTCAGGAGCCCACTGTTGCCAGAAAAATATCCGCTTCCGCTCCCTCAACAGTACGAGGGTAACCCAGTACTTTGCTGCGGTTTTCTTAATCAGGTGGGCATATACCTGGAGAGTAGGGTTCATGATTTTGCTCCTTTCAGACAAAGCTTTGGCATGGGCCAATCCTCTATGGGAGAATGATAAACCCATCATTTATAATTTTGCTGAGTTTATGGCCACATTTAGATGAGTGTTTGATGTGCCTGCCTGCTCTGCCTCTGCTGCCAAACAGCTAATGTCTATCCGCCAGGGTAGCCATACGGTGGCCGAATATGCTATTGAGTTTCGCACGTTGGCAGTGGAGGTGGGATGGAATAAGGCAGCACTGGTAGCTGCCTTCTCACAGGGGCTAAGTGACAACTTGAAGATGAAATTGCTGCCAGAGAATTCCCGGTCGACCTACACGATCTGGTATCATTCACTATATTGATTGACACATGTATCAGGGAGAGACCCTCATTTAAGGAGCGCCTGCGGAGGCCTCTGTTGCGTTTAGCTCCAACTTTTAGTCATCCACCCATTCCTCCCTCGCCTCTCATGCCTCCTAGCTCAGACATGAGGGGGAGCCGATGCAGTTGGGGTTTACCCATCTCTCGGCACATGAGAGAGCATTCCACCGGCGGGAAGGCCTGTGCCTATATTGTGGTAAACCCAGACACTTGCTGCACGCTTGTCCTGTACACCCGGGAAAAGGGCGCACCTAGAGTGCCGTCAGGGACAGACTCTAGGGGGTGTCTCACAGTCCCCTGAAAACTTTCAGGATAAGCCTACCCTCGAGGTCATCCTATCATGGGCCAATTGCTCAGTGATTACCCTGGCATCGATTGTCTCAGGGGAGGCGGGGTATTTCATTGATGCCGATTTCGCAGCTAAACACTCAATTCCACTACTGCCATGGCATCTCCGCTGACTATTGAAGCTATTGATGGTAAGCCGCTGCAACCACCTCAGGTCACTAATGAAACTATTTCTGTGTCACTGTTGTTAGGAGCACTCTATCACGAGACATTCCAGTTCCAGGTGATTAACTCACCTCATTATGCAGTCATTCTGGGGTTTCCTTGGCTCCAAAAGCATAACCCCAGGGTGGATTGGCATAATTGTGACATTGTCTCCGCATTGTACAGTCTTGTGTCTTCTCCGTCCTACCAGAGTGTTGGGTATGACTGCCTCCTCCTTCACCTCCTCCACCTTACCTGAGGAGTATCAGGCTTTCAGTGATGTTTTCAACAAGGTGAGGGCCATGACATTACCTCCTCACAGGCCGTACGATTGTTCTATTGAGTTGGTGCCAGGGGCTGTTCCCCCAAAGGGTCGTTTTTACCCTCTGTCCATGGCTGAGAATAGGACCATGGAGGAGTATGTGGCAGACACTCTCTCCAGAGGTATCATTCGGATATCCACCTCCCTGGCTGGGGCAGGATTCTTCTTTGTTAAAAAGAAGGATGGAGAATTGAGGCCATGCATTGATTTTCGTGGGCTGAATAAACTCATGATCAAGAACATGTACCCAGTTCCACTGATTACAGAGTTATTCGACCAACTACGGTGTTCGTCAGTATTCACTAAGCTCAATCTTCGGATGGTTTATAATCTGGTGCGAATCAGAGATGGCGATGAATGGAAGACAGAGTTTAACACCAATAGCGGACATTATGAATATTCGGTAATGCCCTTTGGTCTTTGCAACGGTCCCGTTGTCTTCCAGGAGTTCATTAATGACATCTTATGAGACATTTTGCAGTGCTGTGTGGTTGTCTATTTGGATGACATTCTCATCCACTCCCTGAATTTGGTGCAACACCGAAGCGATGTAGCAAAGGTGTTACAACTCTTACGGGCCAAGAACGTGTTTTGCAAGTGGGAGAAATGTGAATTTCACCAGCCCCAGATCACATTCCTGGGATATGTGATTTCCTCCTCTGGGCTAGCCATGGACCCTGGGAAACTTTCTGCAGTATTCCATTGGCACCTTCCTATGGGACTCAAGCTGATTCAGCAATTTTTGGGCTTCGCCAATTACTATCGAAATTTATAAACCAGTTTTCTACTAATCTTAAGCCTATTACTGACATGATGCACAAGGGTGCGAATTCTTCTGAGTGGTCTCAGGCTGCCCTTCGGGCTTTTGAAACTCTCAAAGCAGCTTTTGCTACTGCACCACTTCTGAGGCATCTGAATCCTAAGTTACTTTTCACGTTGGAGGTTGACACGTCTGAGTCAGGAGTAGGTGCCCTCCTGTCTCAGTGGTCTTCTCCAGAAGGTCTGAACTTTTCACTGCACATGTTGCTTCTTGGAATTGAACCTGCAACCTCCAGGATGTGAGTCCTACAGCTACCTATGCTGCCACCTGAGAAGTGCTTGCCAAGCTGCTATCCTAAAGAAGTTGTTCTCTTTCTCCTTTTGAATCCTGGATCTACCTCCTAGTTCCCATTGGTTAATGACCTCCAGCTGTATCTGGTTGAGGAGACTATTTAATCCAGCCTGACTGAGCTCCCAGTGCTCAGTTGTTTGGCCTGACCAAAAACTCAGCCTTGTTCCTGTTTGATTGCTACTAGTTTCCTGACCATTGTATTGTTTGTTACTCTGCTGCTGTGCTGCCTGCCCTGACCTCTGCCTGGATATTGGACTTCTGAACCTTTGCTGCCTGCCTTGACCTGCCTGTGACTACGCCTCTGCCTGCTGATTCCTCTACTGCATTTCCTGTATTTGCCCATGTGCATACTCCCACTGTGGGGGCTCTGTTTCCACTTTCAGGCCCCTCATTAGTGTGGTTCTAAACAGGTGTGCAACTTCCTGCAATTGGGTTCCAGCTCCTGACAGTGAACTACTTAAAGGTACTTTGTAGTTCCTGACACTGCACGAAATTGGGGACAGCAAATTATTAGCCATAGTCCTGGCTTTACGTGAGTGGCGGCACTTACTGGAAGGTACTAGTGTGCTTATTCATACCTTGACGGATCATAAGAACTTGATCTACCTTATAGAAGCTAAATGTCTGTCCCCATGGCAGGCTAGATGGGCTCTGTTCTTATCCTGCTTCAATTTTGTTGTGTCATATCTACCTGATACGAAAGACATTAGGGCTGATGCCCTGTCCCGCCGGTTCGGTAACTTGTCTAAAGAGGATTGTGATCCTACACCCATCATTCCTCCAGAACATATTTTGGCAACCATTCGCACCAGCATTACCCCTCCTTTGGGGACAGAGATATTGGCAGCTCAAGAGAGGGGCCAAAAAACCACATGTGCCTGAATCCGTGAGGGTCAAACTGTTAGAGACCTATCACCATTCCAGATATCAACTATTCTGGTCCGTATCTCGAATGTTTTGGTGGCCTAGTATTCAAGCCAATGTTTCTGCTTGGAATTCTTGTATTTGTTGGTAACAAACTATCTGCTTTCCACAATTGTTTGCTTTCCAACTCTCTCAACTTGTTAATCATTACAGAAACATGGTTTACCCCTTCAAACATTCCCTACTGCAATCTCCTATACACTTCTCGGTTCACTGAAATCATGTGGGAATACTGCAGTGATCAGCAACTGTGCTGTGCAATATTTGATACAAGGTTTTGAAAAAAGAAAAAGAGAGGATAAACCTTTGCACAATACTAGACTTGATTAAGATAAAAAAATGCTTTTGGTCTCATAAGTTGCAAGCCTGACTCCTGCAAAACATATTTACTAAGGGGTTTTGTTTGGCTGAGCTGGCTGTTCTCAGTGTAAGCCTACTGATATGCTGGCTAACCATTATTTTAAAAAGAAATTTACCAAAAAAAAATCAAGAACATCTCAGTCCCATTATATATCCAAACACTTGTCAACATCCTCATATAAATCAATGAAGGAGTCTCAGGGGTGGCAATCAAAAAATTGTGGTGGTGGTGGCACTTGTAATGTTGACAGCATATCTCTATAGGACTTGCTCCAAGAATATAACTTGGTAATTGATACACAGGAACACTGTGTAGCTCCTATGAGTGGTCCAACTGCATGAGATATACTTTTGGCGTACTTGCAAGATAGCTGCATTCTCAGGAGAAACAATGATCCCATGGTCTACTGGGAAACAAAACAATGTGAGTGGACAGCACCTACATGTACCACGGGAAACCCTTAGTTGCCCTCCAGCAAACATGGAGTCAAAGAAGGTTTTCAGTGCAGTGGGTTATATTGTAAATGAACATAGGACTAACATCTAGACTAGACTAACATCTCTAAAAATAAACCAACATCTAATACCATCTGAGTATTAGGTAACAGAAATGGACAAAACCACACATGACAGGGAAAGTCACAGAACATGTACTATTAACAGCAACATAGGGGATAAGAAGGATAAGGAAGAGGGATTTGAAGGGTTGATACCTTTTACCACTGTTGGGACCACAGCTATGACAACTGATTAATTCAATAATCTGGGAATAATGCAAGCTTATATTAGACTTAAAGATGATAATGCTAATCATTGCTTTAGGAACTGCATATGTGTATTAATATATATATATTTATTTTAATAAACATTAATAAACTCAGTTGTCAGGAAGCACTCACACTCATATAAGTATAGGTCTGGGAGCCATTTACTTTGCATAAGTAATAGTCCAAAATCAAAAAGCTGTAAAAGCATTCAGGACTTAAAAATACATGAAATTGTGAAGAAAAATGTACCGAGTAGTCAACGTTTCAGTTGCATTCCACAACCTTCCTTAGGATAAAAGCCATATCACACAGACCCACCAATAAATACCACTGTATATAGCAGGAGCCAAAATGAGTGTCTCACCCCCAGTTAGACGTTACCTGCAGATAAGCAATGTGTTGTGGACCTCTCTGGTACTGAAACGGTTATTGGTTATAATGTAACCGTACATGTTCCTCTTACTATCAGTAGCAGTCTGGCATTAGAAGACAAGGGAGGGCAGCACAGATGACTGGGGCAAGTACGTGGAATTCCTGTTCTGCCACAGTGCTCAGGAGTCAGGACACTTCCTGTCATTATAGTAGCATTACCACATACCAAACTAATAACAAAACATTGTATTATTTATAATTTAGGCATGCAGGGCAATAACTAAAATGTATATTGGATAGTTTACAAATTCTAACCATCCCATGGCTGTGAATTTGTTATGCAAAAGCAGTGTTTTAAAACATGTTCACTTGTCAGCCTAGCTATATTTTTATTGAATACTAATTTAAAAGCACGTGTACACGGGCTAAGGTCCCTGTAATTTTAACCCCTTGAGTGCCAGAGGGATACGCAACATATTGCTTTGCAATGCGCTGCGTACCCCTCTGGCTCTCAAAGGGTTAAGAGGCCGCTATCTCACTGCTCCACGTGATGCAGTCTTGTGTCATCTCACTCATGCGAGCCTCACTCACGGGAAATCTCTACTGTGCATGGCTGCATCGTGACAAACATCCTAGTGAATTATTATATAGAATTATTATATAGGATAGTGAAATTCAAACTATTTTCAGAAATCTCATCTATGTAACAAAGAGATTTTGCTTTTTATGCAGTACCAATGACAACACTGCTCTGCTGATGTAGTGGAGGCAGTTTATAAGTATCAACTGACCTTACAATCTTGTATAAGGAGTAATCACTAATATTTCTTGACACAAGCTTGCACAATAAAACAGATTTGTTTTATAAAATGTGGACCTTTTCCTCTG
This sequence comes from Rhinophrynus dorsalis, assembly GCA_037306005.1. Taxonomy (NCBI): domain Eukaryota; kingdom Metazoa; phylum Chordata; class Amphibia; order Anura; family Rhinophrynidae; genus Rhinophrynus; species Rhinophrynus dorsalis. The sequence continues at coordinate 293,461,106 of CM074720.1, forward strand.
TATTTTTTTTTTTTAAATCACACATTTACATTTTAGAACACATTAAAATTAAATAATTTTTTATTAACAAGAAACACTCTAATTCAAGGTGATCAACAGCACAACTATGGTAAAAGAAATAAAAAAGTGAAATTAATAAATATACTCCAAAAGCCTCTGAATATGTCTGAAATATGTATTGTATTAACAGTGTGTTTCTAGTAAGTAGTGGCAGATTATAAGAATGTGTTTAAACTGATCTATTAGAAGTAATACAATAGTGGTTATAATCAATCGACTGAAGAAAATATAACATACTTAATTTTCCAAAAGAACAAACAAAAAATACATTTAAATTTTCTTAAAAAAAAATAGATTCTTACATTTCTGTGAAAGTTCATTAAGTGTTAATTATTATATTTATTTGAAACAATTAGAAATATTTCTTATACTAAAATAAAACAAAAACAAGCATTAAAAGAAAAATACTTTTACATATTTATGTTAACCTTTCTCTTGAAAGGTTAAACATTTCAAATACCTTTTCAAGGCCTTCTTCTTTGAGACTGATCACATCTAAATCAAAATCCGTCCTTAAGCCATTGGTTTTGTTGAACGTTATCCGGCCTGTGAGACCTTCCCAGTGAGCCTAAAAAATAATAATGTTTACCAAAATAGAACTCTAAAATATTCACTCCATTAAAATAATTATCAATATTTATTTATTTTATTCATTTAGAACATGTTTTACCAGGAAGAATACATTGAGATTTCTGTTGTACAACATGTTTTCTAACCAGAGTACTTAAACATGATTTGTTTCTGAAAAGATTACTTATGTTGGGATAAAGTTTGGAGGTTAATTTACCAATATGAAGACCAGAAGTGAGGTTGGGGTCAAGCCACATACCAAGATATTTGTAGGAGTCCACTGGGGCCAATTTACAATTAGATTCTGGTAGGTGAGTATTGCCAAGATTACTCAGTTTGTGCTTTGTGCCAAATATCATTGCGACCATTTTGACTATGTTTAAGAACAAAATTATTACCCAGTCCTAAGCTTTGGAGTTTGGTCTACTGTGTCAAAGGCCTTGGCAAACTCTAGGAATATGGCTCGTGTGAGTTCACCATTTTCCATGGCAGTCTGGATATCATTGGTTACTTTTAGGAGGTCCGTAACTGTTGAGTGATTTGTTCGAAAGCCTGATTGAAGAGGGGTGAAAAATCTGGTCTGTCGGTAATATTTATATAGTTGCACGTGTACATATTTCTCTAGTATTTTAGATAAAGTGGGGAGTAGGGATATTGGTCTGTACTTTGATACAACATTTTTATCCCCACTTTTGTGGATAGGCACAACTCTACCCACCTTCCAGGCTTTGGGCATATACTCTGTTGCCAAAGAGGCATTAATTATAGATGCAATCAGTTTGGCCATGACCATGGCACTGAGCTTTAATAACATATAATATGCTTCTGCTAGTAAGCTATTCTACATATATTGTTATTATACTTATTTTATTAGGTTGAATGCAAGTTTAATTTAGACAATGTTCTAAATGAATGCAAGTTCAGTTGTTATGTAGGAATATACTGGAGAATAAGTCATGCTTCTTATCACACATAATAATGTGCAATGCATCAAATGATGTTGTCACTTATAGTAGGTTTTACGTGGTTGTATGAGTTTGTACAGACAGCAACCTAGCTAAAAAAAAAATGGAGACAAATAAAACAAAATCTACAGATGGGCAAACCAGATATTTAACGTTTGGGTTTGTAGGTGACTCATGTAGCTGGCAGTTGATAAATTATCTTACAAACTACACAATGATAAGTTTAATGTTCTCAACAATCATATTTACAGTTCTTTAGTGGTAGTGATTAGTGAACATGTAAAATGCACATTTTTTGCCACATTGCTCATCAGTTTCAATTTATCAGGATTCAACTGTCAGCAAATCTAATTTATATTAATAAAAGAAGAAAAGGACATGTAACCAAAATTCTGCAGCCCTGGTAGACACACCCAGGGGCATTAGTAAGGAGGCATTATGCAAATATCCATACTGTCCCTCCCATAGGTCTATGAACAGGGGTGCGAATACAGAGGAGTGTCCAGGAGTTGGAGCCTACCTGTGTAGGATTTTAAAATAGCTAGGGGCAAGATTTTGACAGGTGTGGGCAGGCCCAATGTCCACTCTTGTCAGAATCTCTGTAAGAAGTCATACTTTCATGTAAAATTCTCATTACCCCAAAATTCAATGTTCATAGCAAAATTCAATCTTTACAATACACTGTGTCCTATAACTACCACCACATATACTATACACACCAAATTTACTTGCTTGCATGATACAAGCGGACATATCCTCAAATCTTAAACACCTCACTCATCAAAAGCCAGTTTGAAATGCACACAGTCTCACAAACATTACGGAGATTTTAGTTTGCCTCCTCATATCAGAAGTATCCACTCCTCATTGACACCCAACTCCCCACATCCTACTCATACACGTTACAGTGTGTTATGCAAATAACGCACACATCTTTGCCTACATAGTGAAGTAAGAATTTTCAATATACTTCAACACAACACATCCTCTTCACTCTTTACACACAGCACAACACAAGGATGTACACCTCTGTTTCAGTCAGATTTACCCACTTCCACACACTTTCATGTATAATGCTTCACTCGTACACTGCAGAATAAACAAACAACTAGCAAAATATTATACAGCACATGTAAAATAAAACATTTAAACATAAAAAACACCTACAACAACACAACATGAAACATTAAAAAACATACAAGCTCATGCTGTACCCACTAACAACACATCATCACAAGTCACTTGAATAATAGAACTCAAACAGCAGTTTCAGTGCTTCCACTCACATGCCTTCTGTTCTGAGTGGCAGGCAGCATGTAAGGCAGGTGGAGCAGACAGATCTGTCTCAGAAAATACCACTGTACAACTATTTCTGATCTCTGCAATACATTGCGGTTGCAGCAAAGTACAGGAGCTCAGTCTGCTCTTATGGCCAGGTTAACTGAGACCAGTAAGTTCAGGGCCTGAAAGCCAATCTAGTGATCAAAAATATAGAATTTGGTCATAGTAGCAGACTGAAGTCTTGCTCACAGTGTAATGTAGAGAATAGAAATAATTACTCTGCTCCGTGTCTTTTGAGGCAGCTCAGCATTTAAGTATCTGCACAATGGGGAATTAAGCTGAAAAAAGGGAAGAAATCTGCTTTCATAGGATAGAATCAACTCTCTGTCCTCTCCCTATCAGCTTTATCTGTATCAGTATAATGCCCTTCATGTAAGCCATAAGGGCTAATATAGTTTTCCATGTGATGTCTTCCACTACCTTCCTTCCTGCCCCTGAGCCCACCCTCTTTCATGACTATGTGCCAACACTCTTACCCTTCAGCCAATACTGGCACTTACAAGCTTCAGGAACATGTTAGGAACACTCTCTTGCAATCGCCTTTCTTCAAAACAACTCACATGACAGTGCACCTTGACCTACCACATAAGAGGGAGTGACAGAACAATGTAGCAATGGCATGAAGGATATTGTGGCCCCCCACCCCCCCTAAAGTACACACATGGGACTAGAAAATTGATGATCTTCTTACTGACATATAAGGAATACTAACCCACAAGTTCTAAGTAAGTGGAACCTGGTAATCTTTCAACACATTGAATGTCAGAGAGGAGCGAAACATATTGCTTAGCAATACACTCATCTTGCATTCAAGGAGTTTAGTCTGCTCTGTGCTACCATACTGTCATCTTCACTGCTTCCTTCACCATCTGTATTACCCCCCATTTCATCTTTAGTTATTTTTTTATCATTTAAGCATCAGAGGTGTGTGCAGTGTCTTACAAAGCAACAAGTTGCACACAGGGTTAATTTACTTAACCAAATAATATTATTTTACAATTTTACATGGCTACTCTAATAGTGATCTGGTAGCATGGAGCAACACTTTTAGTTTGTAAGGATGGTTTACATTATTTACCTTTTCAATGACACATGAGTAGGGCAATGTAATGGAGACAAAGTTAGTTTAATAATCAGGTATAATGAAAAGTGACTAAAATAGAATTAAACCATTGTGTGTCAGTGGTGTGTGCAATGCAGTGCTCATCTTTTCTGTAATCACCTTTGATCATACTGATTAATAAATCAACTTCTACACATAAAATTAAACTGGCAGTCTTGACAATTTAACCATTTGGATCTTGGAGTTGTTCCCAATTAAATACTATGTACTGTAATTCAGTAAGCAGGCTACAACTACAGTGCACACTTAGAAATAGTCAGCAGAACTACCATTGTTGTTGTCTAAGAGACCCTTTACAAACCACTTATATATAACAGGCATAAGTGTCCATACAAACTACAACAGTACAACAATCAACACATACCAACATTACCACCCAAAAACACAACTTTCAATGCAAGTTGTAAATGATGGGCAATGCCATCACAATATTGCTAGTTATCACTAAAATGGGTGAAGGACATTTGTAGCATAGTTTTGATGTTACGCTGTAAGTGCATTTTACAGTTTTCTTAAAAATTATCTGTGCTCTCTCTTAACTTATGAATTCAGTTAATATCTCATTTGAAAAAGGAGGATACATACTGTACTGCAATTTTTGGGAATAGACTTCCACATCAATAAATATTAACACAATGAAACCACTATCAATAATCTCAATGATAAAGGGGGTGAAGGTGGAATATGTAACACAGAGAGAGAGAGAGAAAAAAACAGATTTGTTTTATATGGTATTTTTAAAGGGATAGTAATGTTTCATAATAAAAGCAGCTATAATTAATTATCATAGTATTTGGATTTTGGAGAGTGTTATTTCAATTCTGTCAGAGTTGTAATTCAATGACAAAGTGTCCCCCTCCCGCCCCTTTACTGATGTAACACTGCTCAGCCAGAGCAGAAGGGAGGTGCCCAGGTAGATTGCAGAGAGGGACAATCTTCAATTAAGATGAGGGAAAAACCTGAAAAGCTTGTCAAGGGGGACAGGGCTTTCATTGTTTTCATAGGAAGAATATTGTCCCCTTCTGTTATCTGTCTGGTCTATGGACTGCATTCCACATCTGAGAAGAGATGGCTTACACTAGGTAAAAGGGACAGGAGGGGAAACTTTGCTTATGAATATCTCTTGAACTATAAAGGTTTGAGAAATAAGACATATCATTCTTCATGTTTTTTTAATGACTATAAAATAAAGTTAAAATGAAGTATTACTATCCCTTTAAATCCATAATTTTCATTCTTATATGATTATTCAGTTTACTTTTTATGAACTCTATGACCTAGAATTGCCAATGAGTATTATTTTATTGTTCATTAGAAAAACAGAAACTTATATTTATTACAAATGGCTTATTAAATACTGCTGAATAAATTGGTATCTCACATCAGTTTGAATAACAACAATTGAGATCTTAAATCTAGATCTTGTTATAGAAACACTCTCAGCTGTAATATTTATGGAGCATTAGAAGACTTTCAGTGGCAGGTGCTAATGGATTTCTAAAAATGATTAAACACATTAAATAATTGTGTGAAGATTTGATTATATGCATACCCAGCACAATTTACAGTGGAAATGACAGCACACACAGTTGCTTTTTAACTCCAATCTAACCTCTTGAAGGTAGCCATAGTTTTAACTTTTTCCTATAGTATACTTTGACAGAAGAGGATATTAAACTATAATTTTTTATAATCTTACAAAATGTAACACCAGCCTACTGTAGGAATATATTTTAAAGACTTTGAAAAATATGAAATCCAAATGAAAAAAAAAAAATACATCTCAGTATAAAATGTACCCATTATTTGGGATGATTTTAATTTTTCAGAATATCCGGGGCAGATCTGCTGTCATACTGTGCATAATTTTGACTCAGTCCCAAACATATCAGAAAGAGTTATGAAGAGTCCATGAAAATACACTGAATTTTCAACCTTGGATCATCAACACAATAGCTATGTCGTGTTTGAGAGATTTTCAATGTTTCAAATTGAATAGCACTATATCTGTTTATATACTGATTGAGAAATCAATTGGAAAGTCTAACTCTGGACAAGTAAAGATACCTGAAAATACAAAATCATCCTGTCAGTCATCATCAGCATGATCATCACTTCCAAGTAGGGGTGGGCGAAAAGTGTAAAAAATGTCCCACATTACTTTTCACGGAAAAAGGATGATTTTTCTTAATTTTCGCAAAAGTTTATTTTCTCCAATGCAAAATTGTCCTCCTTTTCACCAATTTCAACAAATATTTGCCTATTCCAACACATTTTTTCACCTATGTTTCCTATATTGCAACATTTCCCACCACAATATTACTTCTGAGGGCTGCAGTGGAGAAATAAGTATCTGAAAGTCAAAGTTATATATACATCTTTCCAACAGTTTGATTATCTTCTCATACACAGGCTTCTGATATGTGCAATATCTATGGGGGTGGATAGATATTAATATTCACTGGCTCATATACGTATGTGTATAAGGGAACCCTCTCACCGGTATGTTGTTATTCTCACTGGACCCTCTCTCTTCCACCCTTTCGGGCTTCTGCAACGAATCTCACGACACCCCCTCAAATGATTATTACAGTGTGCATTTACGTTCTTGATGACCTGCATCTTCACCTTGTGTTTTTCGCCATACAGACAAAGGCGTTTCAATGGAACCACTGTAGCTTGTCTTTTCTCACCGGACATGCAGATTCAAATTATTCTTAATAATTGCAATATTATCGGAACTCTTCTAGGCCATGCTCCAATGCATTTCAAAGTCCTACCCGACTTCTTCTTCTGGGAGTTCTGGCGAGAGAGGGTCTGGTTGTACCATAAGAATGCCTTTGTCTGTATGGCACCATATCATTTGAGGGGGTGTCATGATATTCATTGCAGAAGCCCGTAAGGGTGGAAGTCTGGAGAGAGAGGGTCCGGTGAGAACAACAACATACCAGTGAGATTGTTCCCTTATACACATACATATATGAGCCAGTGAATATTAATATCTATCCACCCCCAATAGATACTGCACACACTTTTGGGAAGCCATATATATAACTGGAGACATTGGTGAACTGTTTATGTGCAAGTTGGATACATTGTTTACTAAGTATACTAACTATTACACAATAATGTTTGGTGCGTGAAGCTGTACACAAAATTGGAGATACTTGTGAATTATTTATCTGCAAGCTGGATACATTGTTTGTTGAGCATATCAACTGCCATATAATAACATTTGTTGTCTCAAGTCGCATGCATAACTGGAGATACTTGTAAATTGTCTAGATGCAAGTGGGATGCATTGTTTAACAAGTATATTAATTGCCACTTAATAAAGTCTGGTGTGTGAACTTGGGAAGATAAGAAATCTTTTAAACATTTTACATTGAGAAAGACAAGAACAATAGGACCTACTCTCTTAGGCCATTACTACCTAATAACATGATAGTTCAATATTTTTTACGATCGATAGTGGTATTTTAGTTTCCTGTGCTCCTTCTATTTTTTTCATTTTTTTATATTTTTTATTGAGTTGATTTATATAGTTTTTTTTACATTTTGAAGGTATCTAGATGGGAGGAAGAGAGGATTTATTTTCCCCTTTTTTCTCCCTTTTGAATATACTTTAGTAAGACAGCCATATTTTTTATAGTCCTAGTACTTGCAGTTTCGGTAGCACAGTTGCTACATAAAACAACTATTTATAAATTATTGATTGGGAACACATTTAAAAGCTTTTTCCTAATAGGTGGATCTAATGTTATAATGATAAGCATTTCCACCATATTGTAGTATTTATTACTTATATATTTTTTGGTGATAGAGTAATTCGAGTTGGTAACCTTTTATGGTAATTATCTGTGACGTTGGCACACGTTGCACAGAGAGTTTTAATAAAATCTTTTGCATATCCATTTCATCATGTTGATGTATGATTTATAGTTGTATTGTGATTATATTATTTGTTCCTACTGTCGGTGATTAGAACAGCTCAATCTGGTGGTCTAAGTGCCAAAGATATATACTTGGCTTTTGTGATATATTTTTGGGAATCTTTGAGCAAGGGCTCCTTTCTTCTAGCTGCCGAATACCAAATAGTTTGCAGTTTCCTTTTTGTGCCACCTGTTGTTGTATATGATGCTGATGATGACTGACAGTATGATTGTGTACTTTTTGAAATCTTTGCTTGTCCAGGACCAGAGTTTCCAGGCACAGCGCTCCTTTTTAGTGGTGGAAGATTGAGCCTTTGCCTTTCTGTTAACTTTCTGGCCATGTCATCTCTTTCACTCTCAACTTCATCTGTATCTGAACAAGAGGAGAATGTTGGAGGGATATATTCTAGATCTGAATCATCATCATTCATCATTAGGACATCCTCAGCATCAGCATCGCCCACCACGTCTTGCTCACTACCCTTATATTCCTCTAAGCTTTTAGAGGTGTCAAGCAATGTATTTTTGCTTTTACTTTCACAAAGTGTTACTACTTTGAGGACAGATATATTGGTGCTTGTTTGTCTCACTGTCAGATGCAGCAGTTGGTTCATCTTCCACACCTTCCTCCATCATGCCATTGCCATTATCAACATTAGAATGTAACTCATTGTCATCTTCTGGGTTCTATTTTTTTTTTGTACTGGAGCTGGAGATGGTGGAACTTGTGGTGGGACCTTAACAAACTGAATGGATCATCATCATTTATTGCACATGCTGCAGTAACCATGGCTTCAGTTAGTTTTTGAACTACCACTTTACTACCACATCCCTGCATTGCTTCACCTTTCCCCCTCCCCCTGCCCCTTGTGTGTTTGCTGGACATTACTCAACTACTGTGTGTGTTTTTACTCTCTACGGTACACAACTGATGGAGCGTGATGTCTTGCCTTAGCCCTCAACAACATTTTCAATGTCGTCTGCTGTCTATCAAGTCTGTCTCAGTCACATAGCTCATGTCAGGCTCCCAGACAGCTGTCTGTCATCTGATTTATTTATTTTTAGTTTTTTTTCTTATTTTATTATTATTTATTTATTTTTTAAGTTTTGCACCATATATTATCACAGTATGTTTAAAAAAATTATAAATGAAAAACAAAATCACCAACTTCTTTGCCTAGACTTCACCAGCACAGAGAAAATAACAGGAAGCTGCCTCTGTGTTCTAAGTCAGTCACACTGAATTTTGGGGTATTTGGGGCAGACCTCCTTCCTCCCTTTTCTCCCAAATGCCCCCGACCCTCCAATTCAGAGAACAAATGTCTGACCTAAGAGACTTCCTAAACTAAGCTTCAGTTTCCCTTTATTTGCCTATCTTTTTTAGCTTCTTCTCTCACAAACACAGAATGGTATGCTGTGACAGACTGACACCTTGTTATATGCTTGCAGGAAAAGTAGAGAAAACCTTCATGTGGTAGGGAAAAATGTTTCTTCCCATTGATTTCAATGCAATGAGCTTTCAATGCAATGAGGTAGGTGAAAAAGAAGGAAAACAGCAATTTTTGTGATAATTTATTTGCCATGGGGGAAGTGCAATTTTTTGCTGATTTTAGTTCGATGCAAAAGTTTTCTCTCATCCCCACATCCAAGTTCAACCCCAACCAAGTCACAAACATACTATTGTTGAATAATCAGTAACACCAGTAATCAACATTCACAACCCTCAGTCTTTAGAGATTCTTCACTCATGATCCAAAAGCTAAACATGTTGCTATCTGTTGTCTGTGTAAGAAGCATGCGAGCAGGAGAGAAGCAGGATGAAACCTAGTCACATCCTCACTGAGATCCCACCTGAAGCACAAACACAGGTGTGACTGAACGACACACCATAAACCACCATTCCCTCTAAGGTGAGTGGGAATGAGTGACCCAGCACTGAAATAGTTAAAAGCAATTAAAACAAGGCAAGTCTGCACTGTTTATCTGTTATTCCGTTGTAACTCTGCATTAAAAATGATCTGCACTGCCATCAACATATCAGAGGTGCCATAACTAGCAGCAGTAGAAGCATTCCTAAAAGTTCCCAGTGATCAGGGAACATAGTAGCAGTGCCGTAGTGTTTTTGGTTAGTGTGCCTATATTTTATTCCTTTACACTAACACACGTGGTTCCTGCTACAGTTCTGAAAATGCAAAACATAAATCAAATTGAAGGAGATTGCAAGAGTCATGGAGAGCTCACATCTACTGCCTCCCCACTACCACTGGCACGGCATGTTGTTAAAGCAATAAAGTTACACAGTACTTCCACTATGTACTGCCATCCCACACCTACTGAGTTCTTAGAAAGAAGTCAAAATCTGCATAAAAATAATCCAAATGTATGCATGTAAAATTGCAAACTTGACAAAATGCTGACAGTTGACATGCTGTTGTATTATTTTGTTGAAAACAGGTTTTAAAGAGATGTATGTGTTGCACCCTGTAATCAAATCCAAGGCTTCAGTTTTTTCCAAGAATGCTTGTGCCAAAGTTGCACAAGCAAGTGGTTAGTGTGGAGGGAAAATGACAAACAGACTCAGCCTGTTAACAAGTTTTTAAGGCATATGTTGCAATAGAACCCTGCTTGCTCATGCAGTTTACTTTTAGTTGTTGGTTTTTTCCACTTCAGTCCTCAGCAGCAGTAGTACTGAGGAAGGTAATGTTGTAGCAATAGAAAGCATAGGTGAAGAACACATAGGCAAAATAAAAGAGTTATTGTGGTAAAACTATTGGCATTGGCAGAAATATTTTTTTTATGGGCAGGAATGTTCTTGGCAAATGTGGGAAATTGCCAATTTCCTGCAGAAGTTCCCATGAAAAAATGTTGACTTTTCAGTCATCCCTAATAGTAGGTCCAGCCAGACTTACATTAGGATTAAGATAACTCTGATCATAAGAGGTCCAGGTTATAAGGGCCATGCTTTCTTTTGTGACAGACAAGTGGCTCTCTCCACCTGTAGGTCTATAATGCATTTTCTAAATCAGCATGCATGACAGGTCAGAGATGCTATGTGTATAGGCCATAAAATGATGGACACTAATGTGTCATTCTCCAAAGCACAACAAACTGTGTTCCAGTGGTTGGCTAGCCTTTCCTTCAGCATAGTTTCAGTCATATCTGCAAATCTGAATCTTTTATCATCATGTTTGGGACATATTACTCTGGATCTACTTGCCCTTCTGATCATGTTTTAGTGTTATTATTGTTTTTTCTGCCTTGTTTAGATATTCAGTATATTTTTGTGAATTAACTCTTGAATGATTTTTATGTTGGGTCTGAAGAGAGCACCAATTTATACAATGCTGTTTCTAGTCCCCCTTTGATTTTGTGGTTAGGGTTAAATTGCTTGCATTTCTATATAAAATTGGTAATTTGGCTGAAATGTTGAATTCATTACCTATAAAACATACACATTTGGTATAAATCTAGTTATAAAGAGGATTTTAGTATTAAGTGTTAATCTGGATTTCAGTCTACTGAAAGGATTTACACAACATTTCACACACAGCTATTTCTTATAGGAACTCGCGATTTTGAGGAAAAAAAATCAGGATTGCTGGTGGGTTAGTAGACAGAAAGGGCTGCTGGATAATTATATAACTATTCCACTCTCCCCTGCTTTGCCTCTCCCTTTCTCCAACGCTTCCTTTTTTTTGTACTTTCTCATGGCCTACCCACTTTCTCTCTTGATCCTACCCCCACTCTTCCACTATTTCCAGTGTTCATGTTTTCTCTATCTCTAATGCTCTACAGAATTCTTAATCCCATCTTCTCATCCTTGCATGCTGCCTGCATCCCCCCCCCACTGTCTATAAGCAGTTGGGTTGAACTGATCCAGTGGAGCCAAAAAATGTTCTTGGTCCTCTGAGTCAATATGTGAAATCTAGAGTGACTACATGCACTTATTTGTGTTTTCTACTCTGCATCTTCTCCCACACTATTCTTCTTCTCTCCAATAGACTCACTTTGACAATGTACCATGGCCACACTCCCCCCCTCCTTCTCTCCCACCTGCTCTCTCTCTCACTGTCTCCAGTACTCCTGTCTCAGCTATCTCTCACTCTCTACCCTTGTTCTCACCCCCTCACTGTCCATAGAGATAGAATTGATCTGATGGATCCAAACAGCTTTTTTGTTTGTCGGAATCTATATGCAAAGTTAATAGCTGATGTTTTGTTTTTATATATGCTATTGTTTCTTTTAAATGCTATTGGTCAACCGGAAATATAATGCAATAAGATGGGGACCCTCAGGCAGGCAGAAGACAATGACCATATACTTTCTGTGTTTTCATTAATGTTGAGCAATAAAATCAATTGTGGAAACTGAATGGCAAAAAAACTTTGTGGCATGCAGATGGAACTGATCAGGAAACTCAATGTTTTAAGTGCAATATTTAACAACAACACCAAAAATGTTTGTATTAATGGTTTTTTCTCTCATTGAACTTTCAAGGGGAAGGTATTTTTGCACGTATGATACATATAAGAGAAATATATAAACCCTGCTATCAGGGACATTTGGAAATTATTTCAGGACTGAAACTGCTATAAAGCAACAGTGATCATATCCATTGTGCACATGGAGATATTAATTGATTGTAAAATTTAAGGGATGGGCTTTAGTAACCATTTCTTTATGTAGAGTTGCCAGCTGCTGATAACATTGTGTGTGTTCCAGTGTATTCTTTTATTTCATTTATTTTTTCCTCAATAATTCATTTATTTATACATTTTAAAACTCCAATTTTATTTATAAAACCCATTTGTATTTTAAGCTATTCGATACAATAATATATGTCTTTGTCTGATGCGATGTTGTCCTAGTCTTTTGGTTGTCTATTCCTATTAGTTGATTTTCTAGAATGAGAACTGGATTGGATCTGAACCTTTACATGTGAACACTGGACATTAATAGCAGAACCATGGAGATAATTTGACATTTAATGGGGAAAATGTTTAGTAGAATAAACGCTTTATCAAAGAATGAGTTTCTAATATTAAATTGTCCAAAAGTTGTCAACAACGTTTAAAAGAAAGCGTTTATGAAGGATAAAGAAAAAAGCAACCACAATAATAAACAACTAAGTAAGGTGTGATTATGTAATAGGTTACCTAAGCTAGTATTATTACAGTGAAACCTAGAGTTCACAAAATTGATTGCATTGAATCAAAGGAATAATGGGAGAAAATAGGAACTGAGTGACTCAGTGGTGAACTAAAGATAAAGAAGATGGGAAAGTGTGCATGTGGGTTAAGAACTGACGTACCTCTTTAATTAAGTTGATAAAGCGGGCTCCAAATCTCCAAGGCTTATGACGGTTACACTGCAACGAACTGACTGTCATTTGTGGAAACTGCTGAACAGCTACTGATACTACATGAACTGCATCATACATCAAAGCCGCATCAGTCTGAAACGAAAAGAAAGCTACTGTAATAAAAACAAATGCGAGCAAAGAAAGTGAAATGTTGTATCTGACCATGACAAAGTAGAATGTAAAATAAATTACAGCCTATTGTTAACATATTAAAATCAAAAGTAAACTGTAAAATACATTGATAGAAATGTTACATTAAAAATGTAAATCAGTTTGTCAAAAAATGTACAGAAAATGTAAAACTTTATGCAATTATTCTAAGCAACAGTCAGAAGTTTTAACTGAAGTTTTAAGGCTAAAATTCAAATAGTTCTTGATCCCATTGTTTCCTTTCTTCAGACAGGGTCCTCTCTCTTCAACTGCCAGCTCTCTCTTTAAATTACTCTTTTATAGCACAAATAAAGTGGAATAGTATGGGGAAGGGGAAGAAGTGCATGGAGGATTGGAGCCACGTGAAGTATCAGATATCACCAGCAGAACACACCCAGTTGGAGAATTGCATTCTAGGTCCTTAACCATTTGAATAACAGAGGGGTAGTCAACTCTGGGCAGCCCACTTTGGCACTTGAATGGTCAAATTTAGTCTGTGTTGGCACGTATTGTACAACCTTGTTCTGTGACAACAAAAGGTTAAACAGTGAATACCGCTGCAAATTAAATGTAACCCCTTTGAAAGAAAGCAAAGACTTTCCAGAGTTTGCCACCTCTGTGACATGCAGATAAGAACAACATATATCTTTTTAAATCAGGGTTTCTTATGGAAACTTAATTTTGCAGTGCAACCCTGCAGTGTTCAGTTAAATACGTGTTATTGAATTATAGGGATACGTGATCACATTACATAGAAAGGGTTAAGGTCCCAGAGTGCCATCATAGAAGATCACAGTTCTTTAAAACGCAAACGAGGCACATTGTAGGCAGTGAAGTTTTCTCTGTGGGGTAGTTGTATGTACCACATTTCATTCATCACACACACATTTAAGGGCAGCAATACCTGACAAGCCAGATATGTCCCATGCCATGACATGAAAGAATGACGGATTAATAGTTTGGTGCCTTGCTCCCATTCATTTCATTTATATACATAAGAATAATTGTAAATCCGTTAATGCAGTGTGATAAAATGATGACTGGGTATACTCAATAGAGAGTTAGTACAACAGCTTCTTCCAGCAGTTAGATGTGAGATTGAATTTTCCCTTTTTAAAGTCTCTTAATAAAGATTGCTATTTAATAATCTATCCTCACCATTATTCTCCTTTATAATCAAGATTACTGGTTCATTCTGGGTTAATAAAACATGCAATTTAAAGACACTCTTTTTTTCTCCCTTTCTGTTGGGGATATGTTCACCCCAAATGACATGCTGACCTAGCTACTCAGGTCATACACCACCAACACAAGCTCCATGAATCACTGATACGTGCACTGATAAGTAACATAAGTGCTCTTGTGTGTAACTCTTTATTTCTCGATATCCCAAGGAATTCAGTTTCATTGAGAAAACTGTTACATTCACACACTCCTCTCCATTGTGTATGCTTCTGAACATTTCCTGTCTTAATTGTTGAGCCACCTCAGAAAGCTGACATCTGGTATAGTGGATATGTTAATGCATCCAATGCCAAAACAAATATGAGTACTGTCTCAAGCAGTGCTGGAATTTGTAAGAAGACACAAAACTGTAACCATTAATACCTACAAGCAGGAGAAACAAACTCTGTCCACTAATTAAGGTGACCACATATCACTTTAAAACAGGGAGAGTACAGGATTGCACTGATTCTTATGCAGTAAAGCAGAATCACGTTTTTATAAGCTTCCCTTATTTAAAGGTATATGAGGTTGCCTTACACTTCATGGATATTGAGTGTCCTTCCAGCAACATAGACAATAATATTGTTACAGTCAGTGCCTTTTATGTTGCTGATCTTTGCACTTCTAACACTGTTAACATCAATAGGGTTAGTGCCTTTTTAGGTGTAATGTCTTTGTCCTTCAAGCAATGTATGAATTAATATTCTTACAGTGAGAGCTTTTTTAGGCAGGTCATTGTCTATTTAAATTAATACTGCAAGAGTTAAAACAGAACTATCACCTGTGTTGAAATATCATTCCCCAATATTTTTAAAAAGCTGTAGTAGTCTTTATTAGATGTTTATAGTCTCCCATAGTTGGCCCGATTGATTGTGTAATCAGTGAGGGACAACGCTGCCATCTTACCTATGTACATCATGATTGGCAGCATTCCCTCATTCTGATCTATGTCTGTGTTGTCCCCTTCTCTCTGGAGCTGGTGCTCAGTGTGAGAAACACTTCATTGTGTATTAGTTGGTGGCTGAACATATCAAGCTGGAGAGGATGGACAGCATTGCAATTTGATGTCTGTGGTTTAGCATGTCCCGCAGACAACCTCCTGTCAACATCACTTCCATAAAAGATTATTATGAAGCACAGCAACATTCTTAAAAAATACACTATTGAGACTTGATTTAGATTGCTTATTCACATGGGAGCAAGAATTTCACAGATGAGTTGTTTTGTCAATAAAAACGATTTTTAATTGCGCTGATTATTTCTTATAGATTTTGCCTCCAGTGGTATTTATCTTGGAAGCTATGACTGCATTATAAAACACACACAGTAGTTGAGCAATGTCCAGCAAATTCACAAGGAGCTGAGGGATGGGGAAAGGAGGAGCAGTGCAGGGATGTGGGATTATAGTGGTAGTTCAAAAACTGACTACAGCCATGGTTACTGCAGCATGTGCAATAAATGATGATGACCCGGGAAGGATGCAGTTTGTCAAGGTTCCACCACCACCAGTGCCAGTACTATAAAAAATTTATAAAATGAACACTGAAGACGACAACAGGTTGCATTCTAGTATTGATGATGGCATAATACAGGAAGTTATAGCAGCTGAGCCAGCTGTTGCATCTGACAGTGAGATAAACAAGCACCAAAACACATGTACTCAAAGTAGTAGTGAACTTTGTGAAAGTAAAAGTAAAAAGACATTTTTGACACCTCTAAAAGCGTAGAGGATTATAAGGGTAGTGGGCAATAAGTGGTGGAAAATGTTGAGATGTCTCTTTACACAATAACACTTGGTGATCTTATTAACTCTTTTGGTCTCAAATATCACTTCTATGCTGATGACACCCAGATTTACTTATCTGCACCTTAACTGGCTTCTGATATTCAGGTTAAAGTCACAGATTGCCTCTCAGCTATCTCAGACTGGATGGCTCATAGGCACCTCAAACTCAATATGTCTAAAACAGAGCTACTCCTCATCCCACCTAGGCCTGGCCCTGTAGCGCCCTTCCAGGTGACTGTAAATGGCACTACCATAAATCCAGTATCAGAAGCAAGGTGTCTAGGGGTGATAACTGATACGTCCCTCTCATTCTCCCCTCATATTAATGCCATTGTTAAATCCTGTCGCTTTCTTTTGTGTAACATTGCTAAAATCCGCCCCTTCCTCTGTTACTCCACAGCTAACATTCTTATACAAGCACTCATCCTCTCCCGCATGGACTACTGCAACATTCTTCTCCCTCTCATCTCCATCACCTTTATCCATACAGAATGCTGCAGCACAAATTACTTTTGTCACCTAGGTTTTTCCCTGCCCCTCTCATCCTCAAATCTCTTCAATGGCTGCCTATCAAACTCTGGATATCTTACAAAATCTTACTTCTCTCATTCAAGACCCTTCTCTCTTCTACTCCTTCTTACATTTCCAGTCTGATCTCTCGCTATACCCCATCTTGAAATTTACGTTAAGCCAATGACGGTCTTCTCTCTGCTCCTTTTGTGTGTACAGTCCTCTCATGCATCATACATTTTTCTCTCATTGCTCCATATCTATGGAATGCTCTACCTCCCTCCCTGTGCCACTGCACCTCTTTGATGGTCTTTAAGTCTCGTTTGAAAATGCACCTCCTGGATAAAACCTCAACATGCTAGAAGGCACTGATGTTGTACAAAGAACGCTCTTATGAATTATTTACTCTACTTATGTCCCCTATCATCATCAGAACTCTAACACTGTATTCATCACTTAACCCTTATGTACTCTGAATATCTCCCATTACCACTTTAGATTGTAAGCTTTCCAGCAGGGACCTCACACCCAATATTTCACTCTACAAAACACTTGTAACCCTGTATTGTCTAAAGCCTTAAATTTTAGAGTGCTGCTTACACTTGTGGTGCTATATAAATAAACATAGTCATTCAATCATGATGATGTAGATCTAGAATATATCCCCCAGTGTCTTCCCCTTCTTCAGCTACAGATGAAGTTGAGAGTTAGAGAGATGATGACATGACTAGAAAGTTAGTTGAAAGGCAAAGGCTCAGTCTCACACCAATGAAAAGGAGCCCTGTGCCTGTCTATAAACTGTTAGTGAAAACAATTGGAAACTCTAACCCTGGACAAGCAAAGATGCCAGAAACATAGTCATCCTGTCAGTCATCATCAACACTTCTAAGTCCAAGTCCCACTCAGCCACACACACACTCCAGTAATGTTAAGTAACCAGCAACAACACAGGTTGTCAACATCCACAATCTTATCTGTGATGAGTGCCTCCACTGCTGTTGGAAGTGCAGCACTGGTGACAACTTGTAGTAGAAGAATTGCAGCAACATCTAACCCCAATAGTAGCATCAGCCCCTCAGGAACCCTGACCACAATATGGAGATATGTTGCTATCTGTTGTTGGTACAAGAAACTTGTGAACAGGAGCAAAGCACAACTAGCAGCATCAGAAGTACTCCTAAACATTTTCAGTGATCTGGGGTACACAATATAAGTGCTGTTGATGAATCAGGGTCTGTGCCAAGATTTTCTGCTCCTGTTACAGAGGAGTATGACTCTGAGCCACCATCTCCACATGTCATGTTGCTATAGTAATAAAGTTACACTGTTATTCCACTATGTAATGCTATCAGACACTTACTAAGTTCTCAGAAAGAAGTCAAAACCTGCTCAAAAATAATCCAAAAGTATGCCCCTGGAATAGTAAATTTGCTGCCCTTTTCATTTCTTGAAAACAGAGGCTTTAAATAATTGAGCTGATATCATGTGTTGCACCCTGATGGAATATCCCAAGCTGCAGTTCTTTTTCATGGATGACTGTGACAGTGTTACTTAAGCAGGAAGTTAATGTTTTGGGCAAAGGACAAAGGAACTGCTAATAATTTTTTAAAGGCATATGTTACTGTAGGACTCACCACTTTTACTTTCAGCGATTTATTTTTCCAGTTCAGCTATCAGAAGAAGTCAGGGCCAGATTTACATCCCAGGTTCCCCTAGGAAAGGTACTCTAGATGTTCTTAGTTCCAACCATGGCCACACCCCTATTCCTTGCATGGACTCACCCCCAGATTTTACTGTTTCCTGGCATAAAAAATAACCTTTGCCTATAACAAGGAAAGTAAAAATAATCCATTGGTTGCTAAAGAGATCTCCAACATATTAGATCTCCCAAGCATCCAAGAGGTTAAATAATAGCTTGTAAATGGGTATAAATCTGTTGTAGAAACATTGAGATTGCTGTGACCATGCCCACAATTCTAAGTATTGGGTAATCCAACCCTGGAAGAAGTAATATTGCAGTGAAAAAAGAAAATAAGCTCATAGCGCTAACTCACCATAATATATACATTAAATGACTAAAATGAAAGTGATAAATAATAACTGGCATAACATTCTGGCATGGAAGAGCGCAGGGTCAATTTTTTGTTTTTAATATTGCAGTGGGAAAACTTGCAGCCATTGAAAACATATAGGCGTAAAATGGAAAAGTTCTTGTGGGAAATTTGGCAGTGGCGAAAAAAGCAGAAATGTTATGTATTTTCCATGTGTGGGAAGTTTTGTGAGAAATTGTAGTTTTTCTGCAAAAATTCCTGTGGGAAATTTTTCTGACTATTTGCCGATCCCTAGTTATAGCCAATAACAAAATTTGTCCTATGACTGCTGCAGCAACAGCACAACCATACAATTTCAGGCCAGGGAACTGACACCCAAAAAAATACAAGTCTGAGGTATAATAACTTTTGAAAGAAACGTCTATCAACAGCTGGAGTACCTTTATTTCACTCAACAGGATAAACCCTATATATTTTATCCATATTACACAATACTCCCAAAATTGCATGAATATAGAATTTTCTTACTTGCAATGTCACAATAATTTGACTGTAAAGCACACGAGGGAGCCCCATCTCCAATAATAAAATATTAAAAGTTATTTTTCTCAGTCTGCAGTTATTACATCCTTTTTTGTTTTGTTGTTTATAAAATTACAAAGAACATTGACTGAAACAACTGTTGATGGCTTTATTGACATTCTATTTTTATTAATGAAGTTGTACTTTCACAAATATTTTGAAGGTGCAGAATGTCAATACAACATTTTACCCCATGGCTAATTAACTAAAACTCATTTCCTGACTAATAAACAAACTTTGAACCACGTAAGCTGTGCTTAAAAGCCTCTGCATTCCTACATTCTGTGATCAAAGCAGAGACAGAAGGAAATTGTATAAATCACATATGCACAATGCATTCTAGATCTTGTATTCCATGATGCCCTTGAGCACAACAGTTAAACTGACTCTGAGGACTTGTCACGGTTTGTTAAGACTCTCAGATGCAAGGTTAGGTAAAAACACAACTTTATTGAAAAGATTAAGATAATCCCATAGGATTTTAAACACATACATACAATACATAGAAATGGCAGATAGTAGGACTATAGCAATACAGACTCTACCGGTCTTGCCAATATACCAGGCAAGACAGCCTGGGCGAGTAAGGAATGAATGGCTCTACCGGCCCTGCCAATATACCGGGCAAGGCAGCCTAACGGAAACCCAAAGTAATAGGCTCTACCGGTCTTGCCAATACCGGGCAAGGCAACCTCAAGATGGAATAATGAAAAGGTTCTACCGGCCTTACCAATATACCGGGCAAGGCAGCCAAAAAGAATACCAATATTGTAGGCTCTACCGGCCTTGCCAATACCGGGTAAGGCAACCTGAGGATGGAATAACGTAAGGTTCTACCGGCCTTACCAATATACCGGGCAAGGCAGCCCAAAAGAGCAGGTGTCAACCACAGTGACCTTAATAGCTGTCAGATGGCAATGACAGTCTAGTTGTAAATGGTAGGCTGCAAGATCCAGTGGTATCACCTTGTAGTCTGCACACTGCAGTACCCGTGTACTTTAGGAATAACTAGCTGTCTAGGACTGGACAGCGCACAGTGAACCATCAGACTACCTGCGTAAAGAGACAAGGAAGTAAACCAGCGCCCTCACTCTGGGAAACATCAAGCAGGATATAGCTTAACCCACAGCGAACCAACGCCCGCGCGCTGGTATCCTACAAGCTATAGTGATAGCTATAAAGCTGTGGAACGAACCAGCGTCAGCACACTGGAAACCAAAAGAGTTGTGTATATAGCCATTAAGCCAAGGAGCGAACCAGCGTCCGCACGCTGGGAACCAACAGACAGTATAGTATAGCCGCAAGGCTTGTGGAGCGAACCAGCGTCCGCACGCTGGGAACCAACAGACAGTATAGTATAGCCGCAAGGCTTGTGGAGCGAACCAACATCCGCACGCTGGGAACCAACAGACAGTATAGTATAGCCGCAAGGCTAGTGGAGCGTCCCAGCGTCCTCACGCTGGGAACCAACAGACTGTATAGTATAGCCGCAAGGCGTATGGAGCGAACCAGCATCCGCACGCTGGGAACCAACAGACTGTATAGTATAGCCGCAAGGCTTATGGAGCAAACCAGCGTCCGCACTCTGGGAGCCATAGGAACGTATAGTGTAGCCGCAAGACTAGTGGAGCGAACCAGCGTCCGCCCGCTGGGAACCAACAGACAGTATAGTATAGCCGCGAGGCTTGTGGAGTGAACCAGCGTCCACACGGTGGTAACCAACAGAAAAAGTCGCCGAAGTGACCGAAGAACAAAGTCGCCACAGACGCAGGAACCGGACCCAGGAGACGAACAGGAACCAGCAAGGACGATCAACCAGATCAAGAACGGCAATGAAGACTGGCAGCAGGAAACAGCAACCTCTGAAGACTCGACCGGAACAGACACTGGAACCAGCACTGCAGACAGGAGGCTCAGGAACAGGATGAAGTCAGGAACCCAGGAACACAGCAAAAGGCCCAATAAGCTTCTGTAGCATAGTGGAAGTAGATGCAGTCAGAAACACCACGAAAGGGCAACCAAAGGGTGCCCAGACTCAGTTTAAATAGGCAATGTGAGGCGGGCTAAAGGCAGACAGCCAATGGGAGCCCCCTACCAGTAATAGACATAGAAATGCAGCAATCACGGGCACCGTGATAGGACTATACATTGGACATAGGATGCAACAAAATTTTGTGAGCCTCCCAGTTTGAATAGACTAATGACAATATCAGCTATTATTGTTTTAATTTACACATGATTTTTTGAGATTCTTTAGATAGGAAGAATGGGTACATGGAGAGGTATGGAACAAAGAGATTTGCAAATGAAGTGATCCCTGGCACTATATTAGAACTACCTACCTGTATTTGAGTCAACACTGACTTGATACACAGCTCCAAAACTAAATATATGGCTAATGCAATGTAATACATTATGGTATCAAACTCTCCATCTAAGTAAAAATGTTGCAATGGTACAATAGAAAATGTTCAAAAACATAATTATAAACATATATATTTAAGGTGATAATTGGTCCAGACACACAGTTGTTATTCTCTTTAACCTGACATCTGCGTTTAAGATGGCCCAGGTTCTGAGCCATTTACCATCACTTTGATATCAATACACGGACTTAACAAGCCTCTAGGGATACCGTGTATGTACTTGGTCACTTTCTTATGTGTTAGACTGTCCATAAACTTGTAAAATTACTTTTTACAATTTAGAACATTCTATTTTAACAATAAAAACATATAATTTGATGGCAGATAACCATTTGGCCCATTTACTCTGCCCATTTTTCCTGCGGTAAAAACTTCAAACTTTACTTGGTCCTTAGTATTGGCTTATGTCCAGGATAGCCTCATGCTTAAGCCATGCATACTTACGTTTCCTCACTGTTCAGATACTTTAGTCTAGATTGCTCATTTTTATCCTGTAACTCATTTAAGTAGCCCTTCTCTGAACATTCTCAAGAATATCTATATCCTTCTGGAGATGGGGTCTTCAGTACTGAACACAATATTCTAGGTAAATCTGCAGAGGGGTGTGACCACCTCCCAATTTCTGATACTAATGCCTCTAGCTATACAACCCAGAAACTTGCTTGCATTACCTGCTGCTTTGCAACATTAGCTGCCTACCTTTAAGCCCTGAAATCCATGAAATGCCAGGACAGTCAATGGTCCTTAAGTGCTGGATGGCCATGTTGGTCCTGTCACGGCATTGGATGTTAAGGGGTTAATAATATATTCTGACATTGGATTGCTACATCCCAAGTTCACTATTTAAAAATTTTCAAGATTTGCAACTGCTACTCTCCCGTCCATTTTTCTAATTCACCTAACTCATTTACCATTTGGCTTATTACCTCTAGGAATGGCTACCCTGTTGCAAATCCTGTTGGCTTGACGAATCCATTTTGTACTCCAGACCTTTCTATTCTGCTCTGTGTTGATTCATGTCAGACTTCTCCCTTTTTCCCTACTTACTCCATTCTACAAAGGGGAATCGTTATCAGGATCCTTCCGAGCATAAACATATTTTCCTTTTCATCTATGGGTAGTCTTAAAAGATTGACAACAATTTGAAACTTAACTTTTTTCCTCTTAACATTAAGTTACTAAATTCCCACACAAAAGGAAGCAGAGTCTGAAAATATAAAGCAAAAAATAGTCAAATTACAGGAAACCCATTTTCATAAGGACAATTTACCTAAATGAGAAAATAATTTTAGCTCTATCTCAGCTAATAAAAATACAGAAGTGAGAATTCTCATTCATAGAATTCTACCATAAGAAATTATAAACACCCTCTCAGACAAAGAGACATGTTGGTTATTTATTAATTGTCAAGACAGTTATATGAGTCTCACCACTGCTAATCTGTATGCTCTTGATGTCAACCAAGCCACATCCTAGACTTTCCAGCCACCCTCTCTGACACCCTAGATTAGGAATGTCAAACATGCAGCCTGCAGGCCACATGTGGACACCTGCCTGCTAACTTGTGACCCTCCACAGAGGGAAACTCTTTAACCCTGTGAGTGCCAGAGGGGTACACAGTTGCATACCCTCTGGCACTCAAAGGGTTAAATGCCCCGTCGACCACCAACTTGCCCAACCCTCCTTACCTCAGTCTAGTCTAGCCTCCTCTCTGGCTTTCTGACTACTGTCCTTATTTCAGTGGTATTGAAACCCAGACAGAATCATTTTCAGGCTATGGCATGATCTACAGCAAGGTTGTCAATGTTCAGTCCTCAAGGGCCACCAACAAGCTAGGATTTAATGAGTTCCCTGATTAAGTGCAGGTGAGTCAGTCATAATGAACGAGCCACTGATTAACTCCCCTGTGCTTAATCAGGGAAATCCTTACATCCTGGCCTGTTGGTGGCCCTGGAGGACTGGACTTGGACAGCCATGATCTACAGCTTGCATTATAGTAATGTCTAGATTTTAGGTGACATACGCCAATCAGTCATGTGATTTCAGTGTGTAGGGAGTGGTGGGGCACAGTAAGAGAGAGAACTGCCAGCTTTACAGTGCAGGAATGAAATGTGCAGAGGGATTCATGTGGGTGCAGGTCAGAACAGATCATCTTGGGCTATTCATTCTCAAATACTGTGGGACTGGTGCTTATGGTTGCTAGAGCAGATCACTTTGGGCATGTGAATGATGTGGAAGTTCTGTAATGCCAATGATGCTTATCAACTAAGAAAAGCAGTACAATTATTTTGCAAACCAAGTAAACTGAAGGGAACATACAAATTCCCATTGATTTAAATGGGGCTTTTAACTAATTGAATGCTAGAGACTAGCTCTCCAAAACACTGCAAAGAAATGCATTGGACACCTGTCTAGCATTCAATGGGTTAGAATCATTTTTATTTGTTACCTATGGTGCACATGGTTTGCAGTAGAACTGTAACACTTTTGGTTAGTATATTAACTTTCATTCATCACAAAACAAATTGAGCTTAATCTCAGTGAGGGAGTGGGGGGTGGGGGGATGAAACATCCCCAAAGTCCTATTGATTTAATTGAAACTTTTAACCATGAATTCTAGAGATGTCTTCAATCCATCACAAAGCATTGGGGTTAAAAGCTCCATTTCAATCAACAGAATTGTTTTTATTTATTCCCTCTAGTGCAGTTAGTATGCCACAGAACTACATCACTATGATGTGCTATCTGTTCTTTTTTTCTTTTGTCTCAATTTCAGTCTGTGGGTGGTGATGGGAGGATGGGCAACTGTACATATTGGGTGAGATCTGTTGGGAAGGGGGGTCATCTATGCTTTTGGGGATGGGGTTAGAAATATTTTTGTTTGTTGGTTTGTGAGAGTAGAGGATTGAAGAGCCCTGTTAGAGGAAAAGTGAGGGAAGAGACCTGGGTAAGGGAGACTTATTTTGTGACTACCAATGGGACAATGATGGGGAAGCAAGTGTACCTGTACCAGTGCTGCCAACCTCTTTGGAAGGGGTATGTGGCCATCAACTGTATTTGAGTTTGAAATTCCTGCCATATACTCTCTCTTGTTACTTTTGTTGGAATTTCCACATAAAGTAAAAAGTGGAGTTTTCTCTTTTGCTTTGAACATTTTTTCCCATCCCCAATAAAATCTAGCCCCCTAATTGCCGAAGTACACATAAATATTCCTAAATTTACCTCAAACTACATATCAGTATTTCTTTTCTTAACGTAGAAATTCATTCCAAAATGTTTGCTAAAAAGATTAAACCTTTTCTTACTCGTATACGTTATGCAGATCATGCGGGATTTGTACACAGAAGATAACCCTGAGACAATACAATACAAATTGATAATCTCATTTACTAAGAGAAAACTCAATAAAGCCCACACTTCTGATGGCTGATGATGCCGAAAAGGCATTCAGATTAGTTGATTGGAAGTCATATCCCACTATGGTACTGACTACAAATATCATCATGGCCCTATAAACAGACCTGCCAGTCAAAATAGTTAACGATATGTTGCCTGATTCCTTCTAACGAAACAATGGCACAAGGTAAGGCTGCCCACTATACCCATTATTTTCATCTTAATAATGGAGACACTTACTAATATTATTAGATACAACCAAAATATATCAGGTGTATATATAGTAGATCAAGAATACAAACTTACATTATTTGTAGACAACTTTCCCTTTGTTGACATAAAGCCAAAACAGTTCCTTCCCTCTAGTGGGACAAATCTAGATGTTTTTGATACAGTATCATAATTTAAACAGAGTTTTCACCTCTCAAATTTAAGCAAATCATAGAAGTTTAAATGGGCCAAACACTTAGGGCTCAATCCAAATGTTGGCGTTAAAACCAACGTGAAGAAAAAAACTGCCTTCGCGAGTTAAGCAAGACCGGGTAACGTGAGATTCAAATCTTCCTTACCCAGAAAGGCTAACGACCAACATATATACAGGCAAGGTATGTAGTCCATACCTTGCCTATTAACCCTTTGGGTACCAGAGGGGTATGAAACATGCTAAGCAATGCTTTCCTACCTCTCTGGTACTCAAAGGGTTAATCGTCGAATAAAAGACAGGTTGACTACTATATGTGAGTCAATAAGGTGAAAGTGGGATGGAGTTAGTATGTCGAATATATGCAATATATGTTGACATACAGAGGGGGGGTGTCGAAGGGGGGCATTGTGTAGTGCTTTGTGTACTGTTTCTGTTTAAACCTTCGAATGCCACAGGGTTGAGCAGTGCACATCCCTATGGCATTCAGTGCTGTCCATGGTGCTGAAAGCCTTCTCTGTATTCCACTAATGGCTGAGTAGAGAAGCGCAGACTCATGTTATCCCTAAATCTCTGTTTTATTTTCCCCAACGGTGGTTTTCTACTCTGACTTGTGTGATGTTCGACAAAAAAAATAGGCGTTAGATTTCTGGAGTGAAATGTTGCAATTTAACTCACATTAGCCCTAACTCCAACATTTGAATGGCTTTTGGCGTCGCTTGTACATTATCCTCTATGGGTGAGATCTTGCTGTTCTGGCGATGGGTAACGTGTGTTTCAGAACTGCCGTTATTTTTACTAGTGGGAACATTTGCATTGCTTACTGGTGGTACAAAACCACCGTCGCCATTTTTTTCTGCCGACGCCAACATTTGGATCGAGCCCTTCATCAGACAATGTCACCAAAAATCTCTCCATTGCACTGCTCATTAAACACTATACATGACACCTCAACCTTATTGTCATTATTTATTGATAAAGTGTTTTATCAGGCAGAATACATAGATATTTATTTTGTTTTTAAGTATGTCCCGGGCAGTAGTCTCAAAACAAAGTTGTACATTTAAGCACAAAAAGAAAAAAAAAATCATATTAGCTTTTATACACAGTTTATGAATTTTAAACTGTCAGAATACTGGATAATTTTCAGGTAGGCTAGTCCAAGCTTTCAGATCTTGGTAGAAAAAAAGCAGATTGACCCACTTTTTATTGTAGTTTAAATACTCAGTGAGTTACTGGCAGTGCAGAGGTTATAGAAGGTATGGAGCGCTAGAATGAGCATGATGCTTGGGCAATGTGGTAGCTTTCCAGAGGAGTGTTTATAACTAGGCAAGATAGGTGAATGGTACAGCTGGATTTGAATGTTAATCAGTTTAGTTCTTTAATCATATCACAGTGATGGGTTTTCAAAGCTTGTGATGCAAAACCTTATACCACATAACTGTATTTGATGACTGGAATTAAGTTCTGTTCACAATGCATTTTTACCACTGAACTTTGTTTCTAAAAAAAGTGCCTATATAAGGATACAGTTTGGATGTTAATTTAGCAATACATTATGTCAAATCGGTGTCAATAAAATACTTACAATATGCACTATTTTCTCTAATTTGTTCTCTCATGGGGTATCTTGGCTCAGAGGTTCTCCTCTTGTTTGTGTCATATTCCTGAGTTTATTGAAGATTTTTCCCAAGGGGTTCTGCAACCAAGCTAGTTACTCATGCAAGGAATGTAACCATAATTTACCATGTAGCAATTTGCCCATCTTTTTATATGACACCTAAATGGATTTACACTGTGAGTTTTAAAGGGGAACATTCACATCCGACAAACTTGCACACAGTTGCTTTAATATGTAAAACTAGATTAGCTAGGACTGAAGTTTTGCTGCGTTAAAATCTGGCACTTCCACAATGTGCGGCACACAGTATGTGCAGCACACCACCTCAGGACTTCCAACCTCCCTCCCAGCTGCCCTAGGTAGTGCATTCACGCTTCCCTTCATAGCTGTCTTTCTGTGGGCTAACATTACAGCAAGCTCCATTTACCATGCTATTGAGCTTGCAACATACTGTGTGCCGCACATTGCGGAAGTGCCAGATTATAACGCTTCATAACTTCAGTCCTAGGTCAGTAAGATTAAACAAAATCCCCTACACTAATCTAGTTTTACATATGAAAACAAATGGGTGCAAGTTTGACGGATGTGAATTTTCCCCTTTAAAGTATACATCCTCTGCAGCAATTTTTATTTTACTTTACTACACAGCGTTTTCAGCATGATTATCACTTTGATTGTGTTTATACTAATTAGGAAAATGTGACTGTATGTGACATCACTGTTCTACTGGGACATCAGCTTAGACACCCTTCACTCAGAGACTAAGGGGGTTATTATCACTGGATGTTTGTCCTGAGAAAGGTTATGTCACTGTAACCGAAATATTAAGGTTTGAAATTAATATTCCTTTTCTATATTTGAAGTCTTTTTTTTTTATGTCAAATTTTCATTTCAGAGTTTTCATTTTGATCAAGACATTGTTAGTGAAGAAACAGAAATGTCTGGGATAAATAATATCAAATGTTATATGTTGGTTATTGTGTAATTTTATTTAAATTATTTTTTAAATACTATATTGTATATATATATATATATATATATGTTCTGGCTATATGATTTTACAGCAATAATTACAGTTTTAGGAACTTAATAGGTAGAAGCATATTTACCATGCTAGATTCAAATGTACAAGTATTACTGTTTGGACATATCCTTAAAATGTTAACTCATACCAACAAAGCTTCACTATCTTCAACTGAAATGTAATATTAAAAAGATTTTATTATAGATGACAATATCAATAAGCAATATGAATGTGAATGTAAGTGTTGCTGAAACAGTCTCACATGTTAAAACCAGTGAAAAATGACATAACTACTATACCTAAAAATTATGGTCGGTTGCTGATGCTCCATCTCTAGTGCTCTCCTCTTCTGTGCTTTCTGTTCTTGCCTATCCCACCCTCTCAGCAATATAGCTGTAAGCAGTATTTCTAATGCTAGAAGCCCTTCCATTTAGTTAAAATAAAGCTCCTTCTCAACTAGAATGGCTAAATACTACTGGTCCACCAACTAACATGTCGAATGTATATCATGATATTTCCTTGTTTTTTATGATAATATATAAACAGTGTATAGATGCATAGGATGGAAATATAATTCTACCTCCACACAAATACTTGTTAAGGCTTCCTCTAAATTATGTATGATATAAATTATTAATTCATATTATTTTATTGTTATAGCAAACAAACAAAAAATTCCCAAGATTAATTAATATCTTAATAAAATATTAGAAAAAGTTACATTTATAATGTTACATGAAGTAAAAATATATTTCCAATATTGGAGTCATAACAGTACATACAAACCTTATATTGTAACATACTCATATAATAAGGAACAACTGATCAAAAGGAAGACATGATCAGGGGCGGATTGTCCTATCGGGGGATGGGCATCCCCCGGTGGGCCGTGTGATTATGGGCCGGTGAGAGAGATTGGAAAATCTTCCTTGCCTGGCCCACAATGTGAGTTAAAGGGATAGTAATACTTCGTTTTAGCTTTATTTTATTTTGTAGGCATTAAAAAAAACATGAAGAACGATATAAGTCTTATCTCTCAAACCTTTATGGTTTAAGAGATATTCACAAGCAAAGTTTCCCCCTCCCGGCCCTTTCACCTAGTGTAAGTCATCTCTTCTCAGATGTGGAATGCAGTCCATAGACCAGACAGATAACTGAAGGGGATACTCTTTTTCCTATTAGAACAATGAAAGCCCTGCCCCCCTTGACAAGTTTTTCTGGTTTTTCCCTTATCTTAATTGAAGATTGTCCCTCTCTGCAGTCTACCTGGGCACCTCCCTTCTGCTCTGGCTCAGCAGTGTTACATTAGTAAAAGGGTGGGAGGGGGATACTTTATCACTGAATTACTCCTAAACTACAACTCTGACAGAATTGAAATAATACTCTCCATGGCCCAAATACTATGAAGATTAATTAGAGCTGCTTTTATTATGAAACATTACTATCACTTTAAGTAGTGAGAGGTCTTTGCACTTGCTGGCACAGATCTCCACATCAGTGTTCCGTCGCCTATTCAAACAATCACTGCAACATGGGCAGGTGCACGTATGCTTTCTCTGTCCCACAGAGAGCACGCTGAGCCAGCCACACACGGGAGCTGCTAAATCTGACAGCTGAGCTCATCCTTCACCGGTGAGTTTATCTAGTTCATAAATAATGTTGCTGCCAGGCATGCGAGTGGCTGGTTGGAGGAGAGAGTGAAAGAAAGCATGGGATGGAGGTGAGGGGTTTTGGCAAGAACTATGGGGGGAGGAGGAAACAAGATTTGTTTGTAGAAGGGCGAGAGATATAAGAAAAAGACAGGAGGATTAATAGCTGGACGAGACAGAGAGACATGAGTGGACTCGGAGGAGGAGGAGAACATGAAAAAGATATGGATGTACGGCGTAGGAGATAGAGACATAGGGCAGAAGCTAGACTAACATGGGTGGAAGAGAGGGAGACATAAGTGGTCAGGAGAGAGAGAGACATGGATGGAGGGAGAGGTGGTGAAAATTACATGGTGGGGAAGAGAGAAATACTACTGTCTGTATTATTATTACTATTAGTTTTTCATTTGTGCTTTTGTCAAATTCTGTGTCCATATGCAACCCTCAAATGTACCTATGAGGTCAGAAGTTAACCTTTTGTGTGACAGAAGCTTGTGGCATTAATTTGGAAGTTATACACGTAAAGAAAAAAATAGCAATTCTGGGGGAAACTTACTTATGTATAGGGGACATATAACATTT
The DNA here is from genome assembly GCA_037306005.1 of Rhinophrynus dorsalis. Classification (NCBI taxonomy): domain Eukaryota; kingdom Metazoa; phylum Chordata; class Amphibia; order Anura; family Rhinophrynidae; genus Rhinophrynus; species Rhinophrynus dorsalis. Next base: position 293,491,884 of record CM074720.1, read on the forward strand.
CCCATTGATTTAAATGGGGCTTTAATCAATAGAATGCACATTGCAAAGCAATGAGTTTGACACATCTTTAACATTCAGGTAGTTCAATTTGTTTCCTATAGTTCTGGTTGTCCCAGAATTACTCCACTTACTTTATACATACGGCTCACCATGCTTTTTATCCCAGAGCAAGTTTGCCATTTTAATGACCACAATAAAGTAAACTTACATGCCATTTTATATCACAGTATTTTTGTAGTAAACTGACATCTCAATTAAAGCACATTGTTAAAATTATAATTATTTTAAATGCATGGTGCCCCGAATACACTGATGAGCTCTCTCTCTCTGTATATATATATATATATATATATATATATATATATATATATATATATATATATATACACACACAGTGTTTGAGATGCACTCACTACCATAAAAATAAAAGACCTGGATGCTCGTCAAAAAATAAGATACATACAGTTCATAGAGGGCAGACGGAATATCTCAGGAACATTTTTTGCAAACCAGAGGTGTTTGTTTCTGTATATCAACACCACCTCTGGTTTGCAAAAAATGTTTCTGAAATGTGTCATCTGTCCTCCATGAACTATATATATATATATATATATATATATATATATATATATATATATTACAGATAGTGGGCCAGTGTTTAAAAGAATTGCCCGGACTGGGAATCCAGTACAATCCGCCCCTGGACATGATCGCTGGATTACACTAGAAATTAAAATTGTAACACTTTTTCTTTATTTAGTTATTATAGAATAACTAAATGGCCATGTGGATTTTTGATGTTCTGATAATCAGTTTAAATGTTTGTTTCACACAGTATTTAAACTAATGTTGGGGGAACAGAAGACATTTTGGGAAATCCATATTGTATAATACAACAAAGAGTATGCTATGATTGTCAGGAGCAACTTCTTGTCTCTCAATGCATTTCAGAAGAAGTACAAGGTATGTCATTTTGATGAGCCTATCATTATTTCAGTTGACAGTTTCTTTTCTCAAAATCTGTCTAAGGTAATCCAGAAATATTCAGAACTATCATTAAAAGTTATAGGACATACATTCTAGTGAACTGTCAGCAGTAAAGTGCACAAAATGTGTATTTAGAATGTCTACTTGTCTTTGGAAAACTCACTGTGATTGACATATGGTTAATTTAGTGAGGTGATTATCTACTTTTTAATTTGAATGTTAAAAAGATAATACAGAACAAACATTTATTTTGCAGATCAGGAAGTTAATCTACAATCATATATTGTAATGGAAATAAGACCAAAAGAAAAAACACACTTTTTACTTTCCTGCAGGCATATAAAAGGGTGTCAGCAGCAGCACATTTTGAGCTACAGAAGTTAAGCAAATGAAGTGGAGTTTAAGGATTCTTTTTTTCCTTTAATATATTTTTATTGAAAAACAGGAAAGTTAACAGCACATGGCCGCAAAACAAGTGACAGAAAAAGTGTCTGTATATTCAAAACATTATTATTACATCCAAGCAGTATTATTGTGAACATCCTGTCTTGATTTTTTATTTGTGTTTTAAAGTGCCCTTAATTCCTCTAAACATAGATGAACTAAACCTATTGTAATCTAAACCAAACACAACCCTGACTAACTCTCCCTCCTTCTAGCTAGCCTACGAACCCCAGCTCACAGATCACCCCCTTCTCTGGGAAATGGGCAATAGGATATTGGCATTCATACGGTGTCATGTCAGCTGATCAATGTTATTGCATAGGATTTTAGATAAAGTTTTTAGATGTCTAAGGGTGATCTGTATGTCTAGGCTGTTTCACCTCCACAAACTGTGGCAGCATCCCTTGAGGTACATCTGGCAATAGCAGTATCATTGCCATTGGCCCCGTTGCAGAAAATCCAGGCATCCCATATGATATGGAACTTCTCAGGAGAATCTCTATGGGGGTAAAGACATTTGTAATGGGGAAGATTTTGATTAGCCAGTTAAATCCATCTACCACAGTTGGCGGTCTCTCTGACATCCATATTTGCATAAACACCTTTGGCGCCATAACCAGTATTAACCTGACCAGTGCTTTGTTAATTATTGGATCTATTTGATTTGGTAATATGGAAAAAATACAAATCTTAGGTCTAAAAGGTACTCTGTATCTGACCTCTGTCTTTATTATGTCCACCACCTCCCTCCAGTACTGTGCAACCATTGGGCAGTCCCATATAAGATGTAAAAATTGACCCCTAATGCCCCACACCTTCTACATTCATCCGTGTCAAATTTACCTATCTTCAGCAACTGTATGGTTTGTGGTACGTCCTGTGAAAACTTTGAGCTGAAGCAGTTGGTGTCCAAAAATTGCAGACACTGTCATGGGTCCAATCCAGGCCGTTCGCCATTCCCAGGCCTCCAGTCTCCCCACATCATCTTCCCACTTAGATCTAAGTGTTGTTTCTTCCGTGAATGTATGCTTTTCCAGCCATGCATAAATCAAAGTGTTTGGCTTGAGATTAGTGTGCTTAGATGCCAGAGTAAGCAGAGGGAACTTTAAAAACTCCGGAGTCGTTGCTTGCCACTCAGCCTGAAGACCCTGGAGCAGATCCAAATATGTGAGGATGAGTATGCCAAACTCATTATGTAATTGTTCTGAGGAGTTAAGTATATTGTCTTGATATACATGACCGAGGGTGGTAATACCGCACTGTGTCCTAGGGAGCCTTTTTGGTAGGACATTTGTTCCCTGTCTTAGTGGAGTCTGGAAGCACTCGGGGGAAAAGAAGGGAAATAGGAGGTTGACCCAAAATATCCCAAAATTTGGTGTGACTGACTGGCAAGACACAAGGAGAAGATTCAAACTTCTTTCTGGTCTGGCTGTTATTATCTCTATGCTGGGGCAGTATGGGGGTGTGAGAAGCAACCAAATAAAGTTGACCCCAAATACTCCAACATTCTATCTGACTGATTTGAAAGGCAGGCAGCTGTGGTCCAAACAATTTCCTTACTGATCTTGCTGTTATTATCTCTGTGTTGAATATAGATGTGGGGGTGTGAGAAGGGAGGAAAGGAGGTTGACCTCAAATACCCCAACATTCTGTCTGACTGATTTGATTTGAAAGACACAGGCAGCTGCCGACCAAGAAATTTCCTTGCAGATCTTGCTGTTATTATCTCTGTGCTGAGGAAGAATGGGGTTGTTGATTTTGTTTTTTTAGTTACAATTTTCTTTTGGACAGGGATATAGATAGATAGATAGATAGATAGATAGATAGATAGATAGATAGTAGGTGACAGACAGCTGACTGGGACCCTGATATGACCTGTGTGACTGAGGCAGAGTTAATAGATAGCAGACGAGATTTAATATTTTGTTGAGGGCCAAAGAAAGAGATCACACTCCATCAGTTCTGGGAGTGCTTTAGAATAAAACAGACACAGTAGTTGAGTAATGTCCACAAATGCTCAAGGGGCAGGGTGGAAAGGGGGAGCAGTTCAGGGACATGGGAGTAAAGTGGTAGTTAAAAAATTGACTACAGCTATGGTTGCTGCAGCATGTGCAGTAAATGTTGATGATCTATTTCCTCCCAGGGAGGATGTAGTTTGTTAACCCACCAAAAGTTTGACCACAACAAGAACCTGTACAAAAAATCTATAAGAACAGTGAAGATGAAAGCGAGATGCATTCTAGTGTTGATTATGGCAATAAAGGAGGCAAATATAGTCAAGTTGATACCTTTCATCAGGGAGGTGCCTTTTTGCTTCTTGTATGTAGTCTGCAGTGTTCATAACAACAACAATGCCCCCCTTATGCCACTGATGATGGCAATGGCATAATGGAGGAAGATGTAGCAGATGGACCAACTGCTGCATTTGACAGTGAAGCAAACAAGCACGGTATCCTTTTAAAAGGTTGCACGCAAAAGAGAGTGAAACCACATCACGCACTAACCATGTTGTCTGATAAAAATGTCGAGCTGAGAATCTCGCACTGCATTAAAGGTCTCAGGTTGCTATTTTAAATGTCACAATGAGCTCTGCTCCAGGCTCTCTCTCCCTTTCTCTGATCTGCTCTGTCAGTCTGCACACAGAGAGAGAGAGCCCAGAGTATTAGAAGACAGGTGTGTGCGTGTGATTTGCCACCATTCCATGCACTGCTGCTCATTGCAGGTCATCTGGGAACGTGGCTTGTAGATGTTACTGTGTGGAATGATCTCAGTACTCAATACTCTCTTATCTTGATTGTCTACACACTGGACATCACTCAGATTGAATCCACTCTGCTTAAGGGAAAATAAACCAATCGAATTATACCACTGGAGGGTCCAGTGCAGCCCATAATAATCTCAGCAACATTTCAACAGAAGCAGTGCTGGGTGTGATGGAGTATTGCAGGGTCACTCTGCATCTGCACAAAATTGTTTAGGGGGCACTTCTGGAACACCACACCAGGTGAAATCTTTATCAGTTATAGCTATGTCTTGATTCCAAAGCTGAATTGACCCTGCAATACACCATCACATCCAGCGCTGCTCCAGGCTCTCTCCCTCTCTCTCTGCATGCAAACTGATAAAGCAGAGAAAGGGAGAGAGAGCCCAGAGCAGCGCTCATGAACATTTCATTGTGACATTTCATAGCACAACCTGAGAATCTCATTCTTTCATTCAGTGCAAGATTCTCATGTCAACATTTTTATCCTGGTGACATGATTAATACACAATGTGGTCTCACGTCTTTTGCGTGCGACCTTTTAAAAGTGAACCAACAAGCACCAAAGCACTTGTTCTCAAAGTAGTAGTGAACTTTGTGAAAGTAAAGAGATTTCTGGCATCTCTAAAAGCTTAGAGAAGTATAAGGGGAGTGTGTAAGAGGTAGCAGGCAATGCTGAGGATGACCTAATGATGACTAATGATGATGTAGATTAGAATATGTCCCTCCAGTATCTTCCTCTTCTTCAGATTCAGGGGAAGTTAGAGAGATGATGACATCGACAGACAGTTAGCAAAAAGGCAATGACTCAATCTTCCACCAGTGAAAAGAAGCACTGTGCCTGTCTATAAACTGTTGAGAAAACCATGGGAAACTCTGACTCTGGGCTAGAAAAGATACAAAAAGTCCACAGTCATCCTGTCAGTAATCATCAGCAGCAGCATGCCTCTTCCAAGTCCAAGTTCCACTCAGCCAGACACACCTATGTTGATTAGCCAGCAGAATCAACAACAGCAACACAGGTTATTAACATCCACAACCTTAGCTATGAGAAGTGTTAACACCTAGTAATAGCAGCAGCAGAATTGCATTTACAGCTAGCTACAGTAGTAGTAGCAGCCCCTCAGGAACCCCTCAGCCCATGAAGTCCACAGTGGAGATCCTTCACTCAGGATCCAAAAGCTAAGCATGTTTCCATCTGTTATCTGTGAAAAATGCATGTGAGCAGGGAGAAAGCAGGCTCACTACTAGGCACCTCCTCTATTAGATCCCACCTGAAGCACAACAACAGTTCTTACTGGGAAGCACACTATCAGCAGGTCAGAGATGCCACAACTAGGTGCCAAAACTAGCAGCAGCAGAAGCACTCCAAAAAGTTCCCAGGGATCTGGGGCTGATAAGAGAAGTAGTGATATTATTGATGTGTCAGAGAGCATGCTAACAGTTCATTGCAAATAACACCTGTGGTTCCTGATGCAGAGGAGTAGTATGACTCTGGGTTTGTTGTAGGAGTTGGCAAGAGTCACAACCATCACTGCCCACACATGCTGCCTCTTCCTCCACCACCTCCTCTAGTCATGTTGTTAAAGCAATAAAGTTACAGACCCCAGCTTTAAAAAAAATGTCAGAATTTCTGCCAAATCACCATCAGCACTTTGTCACAATGAGGAGTCAAGATGAACAGCAGCATGTTTATGAGGAATCGGATTCTGTCAAGGAATACCAATATATGCTTATTGGGCCCACTGCATTTGATATTGTTTCTGCTTACTTGCAGGATAGCTATGTTCTAGGCAGGAATCATGGACTACAGGCAAACAAAGCAGTGTGTGTCACCAGCATTAAAGCGTACTGCAATGGAAACCCTTAGTTGCCCTCCAGCAAATGTTTACTATGAGCAGGTTTTCAGTGCAGCTGGTTACATTGTGAATGACCGTAAGGCACGGCTATCAAGTCACAATGTTGGGGGACTAACATTCTTAAAAATAAACCAAAATCTTATTCCGTTTGAGTATAAGGTAGCAGAAACCACACATGACAAAGAAACCCAGGCCAAATCTATTAACAACAGCACAAATGAGGAGCAGGAGAGATGTGAAGAAGGGTTGCTACCATCTACCACACTTGGGACCACTGCTATGGCCAATAAGTAATGTGTAATCTGAGAAGATGCATAGATTACATTTGACACAAACATGATCATGGTAAAAACTGATGTAGGATTCTATATACATATATACATACATATCAATTACATCATGTGAGTCCACCACCACTACAGTACACATCTGTCACATTGTAGGTAGTACTTTTTTTATCTTTTGACATCATGCTGCCTTTTCATTTTGTTGAAAACAGGGGCTTTAAATAACTGATGTCATATGCTGCACCCTGCTGGAATATGTTCCAGTGTCACTTAAGCAGTAAGCTAGTGTTGTGGACAAAGGACAAAGGCACATTTTCAAGGCATATTGCTGTAGGACTCACAACTTTGCCTGTCTTGCTTATTTCTCCACTGCTGCCCTCAGAAGAATATTGTGGTGGGAAATGTTGCAGCATAGGAAGTGTAGGAAAAACATTTTTGGCAGTGACTAAAAGAAGAAAAATTTTGCTTTTGAGAAAAGGAGAAAACTTTTGTGAAAAAAAGCAAAAACATCTTTGGTTTTACTCAAAGTCATGCAGGAAATGTTTCTGACTTTTCACCCACCCCTAGTAGAGACATGTTCAATATTGCCAAATATAAAGCTAACAGTGTTTCTGGGGGATGAACCAATAAGTTTGCATTTGTTTGTCCCATGTTTCTATTAATTTTTGTTGATTGTGTGACTTTCATTTTAGTGAAACCAGGTCTATCCAGAAGCAACAGAATGTGTATGATGGGATCTCACACAGCAGAGATTCATGGGACATTTCATTAGTGGTAGCAAAAAGGAAAAATGTTTTATATTGTACATTCAAATCATGTTTTCTGACCTGTAAAAAACGGGACTTTACATATTACGTGTCGACTTTAATGTCATCTATATTTGCCTTATTGTATCTATTTTATTCCTTCTATTTTTAGTCCTGTGAGCTTCTTCTACTTGCAGTGTGTAAAAGTTGTAAGACTTGTCTGTATCTACAATGTATCATAAGAGCTCTTTCTTTATTTGTCTCTCTTTTTATAAATTAGCTAATACAAGAACATTGAGAAAGTTACACACACACACACACGCACAAACACACACAACTTCTATGACCAGAATGAATGAAGATGTTTATTTATATAGTGCCACAAGTGTACACAGAGCTTTATAATTTAAGGCTTTAGACAATGCAGGGTTACTTACAAGTGCTTTGTAGAGTGAAACATTGTGTGCAAGGTCCCTGCCCGAAAGCTTACAATTTAAAGTGGTAATTGGAGACATACAGAGTACATAAAGGTCAAGTGCTAAATAAAGTGCTACAGTTCTGATAATGATAGGGTACACAAGTAAAGTAAACAATTTATAAGAGTGTTCATTGTACATCAGTGCCTTCTAGCATGTTTAGATTTTATCCAGGAGGTGTGTTTTTAAACTTAACTTGAAGACCATCAGAGACGTGCAGTGGTACAGTGTGGGAGGTAGAACATTCCATAGATATGGAGTAATGAGAGTTTGATGCGTGAGAGGGCTGTAGACACAAAAGGAGCTGAGAGTAGACAGTCATTGGCTGACCGTAAGTGGCGGGATGGGCATAGTGAAAGATCAGAGTGAAAATGTAAGAAGAAGTAGAGGAGAGAAGGGTATTGAATGAAAGAAGTAAGATATTGTAAAATATCCAGAGTTTGACTGAAGTGGATGGAGATGGGATGCAGGAATACCGGACAGCAGAAGGTTGCAGTAGTCCATGCGGTAGAGGATGAGTGCTTGTATAGGAATTTTAGCTTTGGAGGAACAGAAGAAGAGACTGATTTTAGCAATGTAACGCAAAAAAAAGTGACAGGATTTAGTGATACAGGAGGCAAATATAGTTTCTGATACCTTTTATTGGCTAACTAAGCAGATTTAAATACAAGCTTTCAGGACCTTATGTCTCTTCCTCAGGCATGTTATACAGATAAATACAAACACATATTGCATTGTTTAGCATGGAAATCAGATGAGAGAACTCAATCCAGACCCAGATATCTTTGATCAGTCAGTGGTAAATTGCATTCTTCCTCTGAGGCTTTAGAGGTATTTACAAACACGGTACCAATTCTCATCTGTTATCAGAATGGAAGATACCCCAATGTACCACACACAAATTAATATGAGAAACCGCCTAAAAAAACTTGCACAACTGGATAGTGACATCTTCTTCCTGACTACTTGCAAAAAGGAAAATGTAATACCTAAAGGCCTCATGCTGAAAAATCCTACACTGGACACATACAACAGCAGGTTTGCACAGCAACTATGTACCAGGACTTCACAGAGGCTACTCAACAACCTTATTGGGATCTGCTACAACAGGAAATCAAAAATACAAGCAAAAATATCAACTCTAAAGGAACACCTTGGACCAGACACTGAGGACATCCAACAGGCCCTTAAATAGTACTACAGGAAACTACAAACACTGAATACCCTGAAACCCCTGGTAAAACAAACACCCAGCTTTCTTCAGGACACCACAGATCTTTTAAACAAATTAGCTGACTTGGGCCCAATTCCAGAGAGCACCATCCTGGCCACTATGGATGTAGAATCCTTTACACCAACATTCCACACACGGATGGCATAGCAGCATGCCAGGGATATCTGGAACAAAATAACACACCCATGTAACCTGTAACAAAACTCATACAGTTTATTCTCACCCACAATTACTTCAAGTTTGGACAGGACCTCTACCTTCAGAAAATGGGGACTGCAATTGGTACCCGAATGGCACCACAATATGCCAACCTGTTTATGGCAAAATTGGAAGACGACTTCCTGTCCACCTGCCAGATAAATCCCTGGTCTATCGCCGCTACATAGATGATATTCTTATGATATGGACCACCAGTGAAGAGGGACTTCTCAAATTCCATGAGAATTACAATACATTCCAACCCAATATCAGCCTAACACTCAGTCACTCACACACAAACATTAACTTCCTTGACACAACTATCAGTATTCAGAACAAACCAACAGACAGAACAACCTACCTGAAAAACAATAGCTTCCACCCAAAACACACAAAGAACTCCATCATATACAGCCAGGCCATCAGATACCACCGCATCTGTTCTGACATGATAGACAGTGACAAGCATCTCCAGAAACTCAGAGGAGACTTTGTAAAACACTGTTACAGTGCAACTATTATTGACAGTCAAATACAGAAGGCTACCCAAATACCAAGAAAAAAATCTGTTGTGCTACAAAGAACATCATAAGGGAAACCGGGTGCCACTGGTGGTCACTTACCACCCCCAGGTTGAAGTGCTATGCAAAATATCAAGAGAACTTCAAACGAAACTACATATGGATGAAAGACTTAAGAACATATTCCCACAGCCTCCCTTACTCTCCTTCAGACAGCCTCCCAATTTGAAACAACTGATGGTAAGGAGTGCCCTGAATAAAAATACAAAAAATGGCACATCTCCCTGCCTACAAAAGAGATGTGAAACCTGTGCACACATTTACACCACGGACAAGATACCAATTCCAAACACCCAGTTACACCATAAGATCAATGGTACCTTCACCTGTAAATCATCCAATGTAATATACCTTATCATGTGTGCAAAATGCCCAACAGCTCTGTATGTGGGAGAAACTAGACAAGCACTACATAAGAGGTTTAATTCCCACAGATCCAGTGTTAATAACAAAAAGACAGAGACACCAGTGGGAGAACATTTTTGTCAAAATGGGCACAGTGTCAGGGATATTAAGTTAACTGTATTGATGGGACGGTTCCACACTCAGAGGGACAGAAAGGTATGGGAGGTAAAATTAATGTTTAAATTTAATGCAATTTGTAGTGGTTTAAATAGAGATAAAGAATTCTTGTCACATTATCACTTAGTGGATTGACCTTTCCAACAGACCCAAGAGCATCGCAAATTCCTCTAAAGCCTCAGAGGAAGAGTGCAATTTACCACTGACTGATCAAAGATATCTGGATCTGGATTGAGTTCTCTTATCTGATTTCCATGCTAAACAATGAAATGTGTATTTGTATTTAAGAGAGATTTTTTCATATTTATCTGTATAACATGCCTGAGGAAGAGACCTAAGGTCTTGAAAGCTTGCATTTAAATCTGCTTAGTTAGCCAATAAAAGATATCAAAAACTATATTTGCCTCCTGTATTTCTACAGCTAACACGGTACCAACTCTCATCTGTTATCAGGATTTAGTGATGGCATTAATATGAGGAGAGAACGAGAGAGACGTGTTAATTATCACACCTGGACACCATGCTGCTGATACTGGATTTATGGTGGTGCTTTTTACAGTCACCTGTAAGGGCATTACAGGGCCAGGCCTAGGTGTGATGAAGAGTAGCTCCGTTTTATACATATTGAGTTTGAGGTGCCTGTGAGCCATCCAGTATGAGGTAGCCAAGAGGCAATCTTTGATTTTAGCCTGAATATCAGAAGTCAGTGGAGGTGCAGATCATCTGCATAAAGGTGATATTTGAGATCAAAGCAGTTAATAAGATCACCAAGTGTTATTGTGTAAAGAGAAAACAGAAGTGGTCCTACAACAGAAAATTGAAGAATACCAACAGAGAGGTGGACAGGAGAGAATGAAGAGGTGGCAGAGGAAACATTGAAGGATTGGTTAGTTAGATAAGAGGAGAGCCAGTCTAGTGCTATTTTACAAATTCCTAAGGAGTGAAGAATGTGGAGGAGGAGACCATGATCAACAGTGATAAAAGCTGCTGAGAGATCAAGCAGGATAAGTATTTAATAGTGACCTTGCGATCTGGCAATGTGAAGATGATTGACCACTCTTGTGAGAGCAGTTTCAGTGGAGTGAGCAGTGAGTGCTAAGGAAGTCAAGCAGGCTGGAGTAGTCTAGGCATTCCATGAGTTTAGAGGCAAAAGGCAGGAGTGAAATGGGTCTTTAGCTAGATGGTGTGTTATTGTCAGAGGAGTTGTTCTTGAGGATGGGTGTTACTAAGGCATGTTTGACATTGGCAGGAAAGGTAGCAGTGGCAAAGGAGGAGTTAAAGATCTGTAATAGGATAGGGATTAGTGTGGGGTAGAAGGTCTGGATGAGTGCCATCAGGTGCAAGTTGTCTATTTACCATAAACTTTTCCACTGTCATTTGAACTTTGTCCTCTGTATGCCAGTACATTATGGATGAAATTGTGTGATCCTCTCTGCCTGCCTAAAGCCTGTTATTGCTGTTTTCTTTGTACATAGAGAAGAAATAATTTTGTTTAAGGTTTCAACTATTTCCTCATCATTTAATTTATCTGTCTCAGTTTTAAACAACACAATATCAACCTTTATCTTTTTTGCCATATGCATGTAAACATTTTTAGGATTTTTCTTGCTCACTGTTGCAATGATTTTCTCATTTTCAATTTTAATTAGTCTAATTGCTAGCTTGCTGATTTAATTACATTCTCTATATTTTGTAAATTACCCTTTTAACTTTTTAACAATTTAAGAGTTTGCTTCTTATTCCTAATTTCCTTGTGAATATCTTTGTTAAAACTTATTTTGCTTCTCTTGCATTTATTTCTTAATGGCATATATTGACATTTATATTTATCAAAAAGCATTTTGAACAAAATCCATATATTGTTTGCATTTCGATATTTAAATATTACATTAAATGTTCACTAATAATATTAAACTATAAAATAAGCCTTTTAAATAATGAATGTTTTACTTGGACATTTGTTAACAGGTTTCTCGTAACAAATTTAAAATGATTTCATATTATGGTCACTGCTATCCAAAAGCACCCTTACCTGTATATTATATATTGTTGCAGATCTGTCTAAGCTCTCTCAGATCAGCAATGCTACATTTCTATTTGACTTCTCTACTAATTGGGATATCAAGTTATCATTAGGTTTACTTATACAATTATTTTCCATTGTTGTTCTTTGTCAGTGAATTTCAAGGTAGTTAAAATCTCCCATTCTGATTATATTTCCTAACTGAGTAGCCTTTTTCATTTGCAGTAGCATTTGGGCTTCTTCAAACACCCCAAAATTAGGTGGCTTGTAGAATATGCCCATGAACATATTTTATTATGTACATGCACAGTATGTATTTCAATCCACAATGCTGCTACATTTTAACTGGACCCTTCATTTATATCTTACCATATACTAGGATTTCAAGATTGTTTCACAAATAGCCATACCTCTCCACCTCTTTTGCCTACCCTATCTCTCCTGAAAATTGAATATTCTACACAGTCATGTGTATTTTCCAACTAGGTTTCATTAACACCTTGAATATCAAACTGTTCAATACCAGTTAAACAAAAACAATGCTACTTTATAAACCACAGTATGCTGCTCACTATGGTTTTTAATAATATCAAAGTATTATACCAGGAAGGATACACTGAGACTGCATCTTGTGTTCAAGTATGTTCTGGGGTATAGATGTTATTATTACCCAATTTAATTCTACTTATTTTATCTACCTTGGAAGGAGGAAAAGCTGAGTTGACCCTGCTGGGACTATAACCTGTGATCCATGAGATGTAAACAGATTCTACAGCTGGTAATCAACTGAGCCATCTCACCACCAGTTTCTACCATATTTAGAAGAAACAGATCCCTGCACCATACTAGAGTACTAAAAAGGGAAGAAGGCTAGAAAGGCAGCATCTCCAGGGAGAAGGTGTGCAGTGAATAAGATCATTCTCTACATTCCCCATTGGAACTGTTGGTGTAATAATACTTTTCCATGGAGACAGACACTGTGCTATTGTTTTCCCATGCTATGTGCTTGTAAAGAGAGGGAATAAGGTGTCTCACTTTGACACATCTACGCTAATAAAGAACATGCATTTAATCACCCTGAAATTCATGTGGATCATGTAAAACAATGCCTCAAGAAAAAAAATCAGGTGCATTTATTACTGTTCCCCCTGTCCTTTCATTCATGAGGAAACCCTCCACCAGCTCCACTGCCTCAGTACTAGAGTCTGGGATAGTAGTAGTGATATCCTAGTCCCTTTGCCCCAGAGCCCTCAGTGTTCTACCCTGTGGCACTGCCACAGACAAATTTACCACCAATACTACCAGCAGACAAAGAATCTGCAGATGTCCAAATCTGGCAATATGCCTCCAAATGTTGCACATTATGTGTTACAATGAAAAATACCTACACATGGCAGTGTGATAGAGGCCAGTAAAATACAAGGGATAAGCAGTTTTGGGAAAGCTCTGGATCTGCCCTGGAGACCTTGTTTTTTTTTAGTTAATTACCAGGACTCCGGGTACAGAGGCTGATTCTTTGGTGGTGGTGCCCACTTATCCTCCTTCCCATCCTGTGCCTCCTACTTAAAAAAACATTCAAACATGTTTGCCAAAGCCCAGTTTCTCTGCTTATCTGGTTGTATCAGCTGGTCAGCTCCTGACTGATTTATGCATCTCAGCTACTATATTTTGATTATTTTGTGGTGATAAACAGGTATGGTTTTGACATTTCATTTGTTTTGATTGACTGATTCATCTTTCAGCAAGCAGATTCAGCAAATCAGTTCTCTCATATTTACTGCAAACGATGACAATTCTTTAGTAAATGGATGTCTAACCTCTTGTCAAATAGCTGAAAGGAAAAACTGAAAACCTGAGAAGAGAGTGATTACATGAGTGGGGTTGGCAGAGCAAATTCTGGGGGAGTAGAAGGGATTGAAATTGGAGAATTCTGGTGGAGAAGGAGCATGGAAAAGAGAGATGGAGAAATACTGAGGGAAGCAAATTAGTAAACTGTGGCCAAGGCTGTGGGGGCAATAAAAAACTGACAACAAAGAAGCATTATGAATGAAGGGATTGAGGAAAAGTGGCTAACCAAAAGTTTTATTACTTTGACTTTCTCTCATAGAAATACAAAAGTCTAACCACATTTGTTTTAGAAACAAAAACAAAAAGCAAAAAAAAAAATGAGGACCACACGAGTCCTCTTTCTATATAATGTTTTAAATACACTGATTTCGTATGCTATTTTTAACACATAAACTAATGTTTCATTGACAAACGCAAACACAAATAACAAAACTTCCATTTTTTATATTTACCTATTTATCGTGTTCCATGTAATCCATTACTTTGTGCAGAGGACCTAATTTTTGTCAGTTGCTACTGTTGATGTGTACTAAATTATGGCAATTACATGTGAAAAAGCATCACCCATTATAAGATTTTATGTTTTTTTCTAAGACAAATTATAACCCTTTAGTTTAACGTCATATGAAATGGAAAGATTGATGATAGTAGCAGAAAGCATTTTGCAATTAATTTTATTTTATTTTTAGAGTCTGAAACACAGTTCTCAAAAATAGCTGGTAAGTAGTTAATGGGAAAATTAACAATTTAGGTGTTACATATGAAAAAAATCACAACATTATGTGTTTGTTCATTTTTATTTTTTTTTACATATTTATTAATTCATGGAGGTTCTGAATAGATATCCATATTTTAGTATTGTCAGACTAGCTAAAATAAAGATATTACTTGCTTGTCTGACACTGTTGAAATTTTAATGTATTCTACATGGTGATAGCCATTAGGAAAATATGGTGTCTTATGATATTTCAATCATGAAATATTAAGCACAGGAACACATTAGAGCTTACATTCAAAAACATTTTATAGAAAAATACAAAATAGTGCATTAGAAGACCAGGGAGTTAAGTATTCGGTTCAGAGACTGTTGACTATTACATTTTCAGTTCTTACTTCGCGCCACAATAAAATGGGACTACCTTACCATCTCTCTCTCTCTCTCTAATTTTTTTCTTTCTCTATCTTTTTCTTCTCCCCTCTTCCCTTGCTTCTCCCTCTCCTTTCCCTTTGCCCTTCCCCCCATTATCAGCTACACCATATCCACACTCATACTCTTATGCATTTAACAACACATACACATTTGACCTTCCACACAATAAGCATGGGTTCCATACTGTTACAAGAAGGTTTTACAATAAAGGATCTCCTTGACTTGTTTTATATCCAATATTGTGACACCCCAATAGGGCAACTTTACCTTTGGTTAAGATATGTTCTGTATCTGCTCCTTTTTATTTAATTTTGTCTTTATATGATATTATTCTATGACTATTTGTTATTTATATGATCAAATTACGGTGCATCCTAAATGTTACATTTTTCAATACAGCTTGTCTATGTATCTCCATGCTTATGTAATTTTCTTTGTATATGTATTGCATTCTTTAATTTTCAATAAAGATTTAATTAAAAAAAATTATATGTATATATATATATATATATATATATATATATATATATATATATATATATTATATATCTTATGATATAAAGTGCTAGTCTTCGAAGCTCCCTGTGTACGTAACTGCACATGCGCAGTAGAGACTGCCGGAACGATGCAGTCATGCGCAGCAGAGACTGGCAGAATGCTCTGTTCCGGAGCGGGGAGCTCCGAGCGGCTCACCGCCTGTCTCTACTCCTGGGCAGCAGCTGAGGCTGCTGGGTGGCACTTTAGCCCGTGTACACGGGCTTTCATACTAGTGTGTGTATCTGTAACAAACATAGTTTATATAGATATATATATATATATATATATATATATATATATATATATATATATATATATTCGGACTAGCAGGTGGAAAAGGCACCTCCAATCTCCCTATTAGGTTTTAAAGATATTACACAAATAATTAAGGAGAAACAATCTATCTCTACGATCCCAAAGCCCTTTAGTGTAAAGGGCTAACATCCAGGGGAAAAGACTAGAACATAAGGCGAGAGCTAGACTATTACTCCAAAATATATATATATTTATATATACATAAAATGTATATTTATATATATATAAATATATATTTAAAAATTTAAATATATCTATTTATATATATATATATATATATATATATATATATATATATGTGTGTGTGTGTGTCAGGAACTTGATTACAGCTGTCAAAAGGATATAAAGGCAAGGTGAGTATTGTTACAAATGAGCACAAAAGAAAATTCATATGCCAGCAAGTAAAAACTGTCAAAGCTGGACGAACAGTCCATGTGATTTGAATGTTTTGGCACTATGTGCATGTGAATGTTGTTATTCTTGATAGCTGCAAACACAGCTTCTATAAAAAGAAAACTCTATATACCTGGACAGTATCGTCTAATTAATAGTACTTACTCTCTCTAAAGCCACAACTTTAGTGCTTGAGTATCTCCTGCACTGCTTTGCCAATTTTAACCATTTTCAGTGGCTGGCATTTAATAAACCACCAAATAAGGTGAAATATACAACAGTTGTATTTAATCTAAAAAAATTACTTTTTTTTTGCGCATACTGTCCAACAGAAAAATAAATTGGTGACCTGAATGGGGTAATTTGCACAAAGCACCTTTTCCCATATACTACTTATTTTTAAGCCAGAGAATCAGGAGACCATCAGCCAATTACAAAAATCAGATTAAATGAGGTTTAAAGAATGGCACAAAAGTGTCTCTGGCCTTGCATGCAATCTACAGAGAATTTGGAAATAAGCAAACATTTTTTTTAGAAACACACCAGGTATTTTACACATAAAGGAACATTTTGTTCCATAGTAAATACTGGTTATAGAATGCTATGTTATTTTTTTTTTTAATTGTATTATTGATACTGGAATTATTTTAAGAAATAAAAAACATTCTTCACAATATTCTTTACTGCTGAGAGTGCTAACTTCGAATGGAGGAGTTTCCAAGTGATTGATCCCAGATATGCTGTTATAAAATCGTGGTTCTGGTGAGCACATATATATAGAGGGGAAATATCTCTATATTTATACAGATTTGCTCTTAGAGAGTCTGCTCCCTTCTCTTTCTGTTTTGTTATGTTATTTTTTTGTGTGTTTATATGTAACAATATAAGCTTATAAGTGTAAGCCAAATGTGTTTACTAAAAGGTAATGTTAATTTCTAACTTGAACTAACAAAACTGGGAAATTCAGGATTACTTCTCCGAGAATACTAACTCCATGCCTGCAGTGCTTTGTTCATAACATCAAACATGAGATCAAATTTCACAAAAATTAATTACAATAATAACATTTACAAATGAAATGTTATCAACAAAGTAGTAGAAAGGAGTAAATTTAATGTTCAGTGTTTAGCTCAAAAGTTTATGACATTTGTTAATAAAGGTGAGAAATTAATCTTGGCTTTAACAATAACCTTTTTAAGTTAGTTTTTTAAAGATGATTTGGCAAACATAGACATACAGAGGTAACAGGAACACTGGTGTCATACTAATTTATATTTCTAAACAAGGAAGGGAGAATATAAGGATAAAACTGGGAGGAGAGGGGGTAAGGAAGGTGACACAGAGTCACATATTAATGTCCTCCAGTTTTCAAATCCAGTTAGTTACCTGTGCTTGATGCAGAATAGGAAGACAATATGTGGACTCCAGGCCTCTGCAAGATGAAATGAGGCATGGAGAAGAGAAGGGAAAAAAAGAGGGAGAGGTAGGGATGAGAGAACAAGGTAAACAATAATGTTTAGCCACATGGAAATTAGAAGCAAATTATCATATGATTTATAACACTCAGTAGTTATTGAGTGAGATATTAGACATAAATAATAAAAATAAATCTAATCCTGTTTATCTCAGTGGAGGCTAGTCATAACATTATTTGATTTGTTATTTATAGTTTGCTCCTTCACAGTTTATCATTTCACAGGTACAGGAAATCAAGTCAGCTAGAAACAGTATGCTTAAAGTAAGTGTGGTGGGAGGGGACTTTTAATAGGGTAAATTTATCTTTTTATGAAAATATATGTATTAATCCAATTCTGCACAGATGTCCAGGGGTGGACAATGAAAACATATTGCCAAAGGGGGTTCATCTGATCCCTTAGAAAAAGGAAAGAGGAAGAAATATTTGAGGTATTGCAATTAGTAACTAATTAATTCTTAGTTACTAATAAAGTTAGTTAGTTAGTTACTAATAAAGCAAACTAAAGTTATCACATACAGAGCATGAATGAGGTACAAGAGGCTTAATGGTGATTGGACATAGTAGAACAAATGTTCACAGCAGTACATTGCAACTGTTCTGACAAATCCATCTGTGAAAAGCTAACATCCAAACAGTGTGATTGGTTAATGCACTTATAAAGAAAGAGATAAAGAAGCCAAACAAAAGGGCCAAAAGAAAATAAGAGGAGATCAGGTAAGGGTACGAGGAGGATCAAGGAGCTGTCAATCCCACAAGTGTAACAACTCAATTAGTGTAACAGAATAATATAAAGCTACTTGTAGAAAGAGAGAGCTGTAGTAGATGGCAAATAAGCTAGAAATGAAAAACTGATGAACTAATCAGAGGAAATGAGAAACTAACACTAATGAATCCAGGGAAAAAGTATGTTTTTTTCTGTGGAGTGTGAATGTGTTTTCCATTGTCAAATGTGTTGAACTTTGTTATGCCAGTTTGAGAGGGATGGAGGTTGTTCTGACTTCCAATGAAGACTAATACTATGTTTTGCTATGTTAGTGTGAATAGTAAGTTGCGAACAATAGTTGATAATGAGAAGGAAAATGGGATGTTAGTTGAAAATGGAAGAAGCAAAGGATCTAATGCTGCTTAGGGCTGCTGTGATTTATTTCTAAACTAAAACAACCAATGGAAAGGAACACCACATATGAACTGTTGAACCTTCTAGATTGGAGCACCTCCAGCAAGAAAATAAGCTGCGGGGATGAGGTTTCACTAGCTGATCAGGTGAGTAATGTCATGTGTGTTAAGTTTTCTAATTTCTAGTTACATTCTCTTATTTTTTTGTCTCTGGCAGACATCCACAAAATAATATAGATAGCCACATGAAGTAAGGGAACAAAGTTTCTAGATCTGCCTCCCATTCTTTGATAAAGTAGGATTTGGAATGTACTGACTGAGGCAAAAATAATTTTCGATAAAGTGTGTAGCCAAATAAATCAGTTGCTCTAAAGGTGTACCTACTCCAAATATATGCATCTTAGAGAAGACATGTAATTAAAAAAATGTGTTTTTGTCTGTAACACCAAGAGGAATTCAGAAGTAGATTGTAATTTCATATTAATGCTACATAGGTCATGTATCGGAGAGTAGTCTAACTAAAGTGTGTATGCTCAGCTGGAACCAAAATTTCATCTTGTAGATCTGAGGGAATTCTGAATTGCAGTACAGAGACAAAATGAGTAAGGTTAAGTGAAAAGTTAGAGAAATTTCCTGCAGGACTTCTTTTGAAAAAACTATTTCTAGCTTTTTTCACGAAACTTCCTACCCATAGACAATGCATCAAATGTTACTTTGAGAGCAAGGGAGACAGAGGCAGACGAGACAGGCACAGACAGCATGCTTTGCATGCTGCCTCTGTCTGTCACTATGCCGGTACATGTGATCGCTGATACGGCGATCGCATGAACCGGAGGAAGAAAGAAGGGCTGAGACTGAATGCCCCGGTCTCGGATCGCTCAGTCTCAGCCTGGATTTAATGATAGCAGCGTGCACGGAGGCACGCTGCTATCATTTAAGCCATGACGGACCTGGTCCGTCATGGGTCCTTAAGTGGACTGCAACCCATGACGGTCCAGGTCCGTCATGGGTCCTTAAGGTGTTAAAACCTCTGTTCAACAAAATAAAAGAAAGAAAAGGGCAGCATGTCAACCACCAACATTTTGGAAAGTTTACTATTCCATAGGACTACATATTAATTATTTTTTGCAGGTTTAGACATTTCCAAGAACTTAGTAAGTGTGGGATGGCAGTACATAGTAGGAGGACTGTGAATATTCATTGATTTAATGACATGACTTGTGGAAGTGGTGAGTTTACGTGTAGGCACTCTATGACTCTTGTCATCTCCAAAAACACATTAAGAGTTATAATCCTCTGCAGCAGTAGCATAAAATATTGGCACACTCTCTCTGGTACATCTACAGCACTTCTATTATGTACCCCAGAGCCACAGGAACATTTAGGAGTACTTCTGCTGCTGCTGTTGCTGCTGCTGCTAGTTCTAACACTTCTGACCTGTTGATGGTGTGTCTCCCAGTCAGACATGTGTTTGTGCTTCAGGTGGGAACTCAGTATTTGCCTAGGTGTGGGCCTGCTGTTCTCCTGCTCACATGCATCTTACACAGAAAACAGATAGAAACATACTTTGGATCCCGAGTGAAGTATCTCCATACTGCAGACTTCATAGACTGTGGGGTTCCTGACAGGCTGCTGCTACTACTACTACTGGGGATTGCTGTTGCTGAAATTGTGCTACTACTAGATGTCACAGGTGCTGAACTTCCAAGAGCAGCAGATGTACCCATTAAAGCTGAGGATGTGGATAATGATAACCTGTGTTGTTGCTGGTTACTCAACACTAGAATGTGTGTGACTGAGTGGGACTTGGAAGCAGTGATGATGCTGATGATGACTGACAGGATTCATTTTTTGGCATCTTGATCAGGGTCAGACTTTTCAAGTGTTATCTCAGTTTATAGACAGACACAGAGCTCCTTTTCAATGGTGTAAGACTGAGCCTTTGCCTTTCATATAACTTTCTTGCAATGTCATCATCTCTCTCACTCTAAACTGCATCTGAATCTGAAGAAGAGGAAGATGCTGGAGGGACATATTCTAGATCTACATCCTCATTATCAGTCATTCCTCCCCATTACTTTTTTATTCCTTTAGGCTTTTAGAGGTCTCAAACAATTTATTTTCACTTTTCCCCTTTGATGAATTTTCACAACGTTTGCTACTACTTTCAGGACAGGTGCTTTTATGCTTGTTTGTGTCACTGTCAGATGCAGCAGTTGGTTGAGCTTCTACAACTTCTTTCACTACGCAGTCAACACTGGAATGCAACTTGTTGATGTCTTCACTCTTCTTACATGGTGTTTTAATAGTATCGACACTTTTGGTGGAACTTTGCCATACTACATACTCCTTGGGGAGAGGGATCTCCATCTTTTATTGACCACAGTACAACAAACATGGCTTCAATCAGTTTCTGGACTACCGCTTTACTTTCATGCCCCTGCCAAAAAATGTAAATAGCTTTGAATGGGGCCATGTGTTAATACACTTTATAAAGAAGCAACATAAAACCTTATCGTATGATCTATTGACATGGAAAATGTATTTGTCCATCAGTTCAGTAGATTTTACTGCAGGTCTGACATAAAAATGTTAGACTGAAAAGTCTTTAGGTGAAAAAATATATACTTTTTTCCATATTCATTTATCATTAACTAATATTGGACTGTGATTTTTAGACAGTGATACTTATAGAGGGCAGGTAATTTAGTATCAGTACTACTCACAGTCAAAGAAAATATAGGTGGAAGTTGGCAAAGATCTTCTGAGAATTTAATTGGAAATAGCAAAAAAGTAAAACTTTTAGTGGACTTTCTATTTAAACAAACAAGAGAAAATTTGGGTATTTTATATGAAAATTCCTGTGAAAATAAAACTTTTTGTATGTCCATATTTCTGATCCATTCTTCATTTAAAGGAATGCTAATGCTTAACGTTAACTGGTTATATAGCCTAAATACTATGTGCTTTCTGCAAGTGTCTGTAAAATGTCTCTGTTTGTTTTCTGAGGCCTAAAATCTACTCTTCTATATGCTCAGAGGGAGCAGCTAGTCCCACGTCCTCCAATACTCCAAGTACCATTGCAATTTTAAAGTGATTGTCCAGGAGCGTCTGTACAATTTCTGCAATACAAGAACAGCTTATTCTGAGTACAAGAGTAGTATATATGAATCAAAACAAATTAAGTGATTTCATATAGCATTAAAAAATTACAAAGTTGAATACATGCCCCCTGAATAGGATAGTTTAAACATGCATTAAAAAGCAAGATTGGAATTATATTTTAGGACTCTAACATATGACTAATTAATTTTTCTATATTCTGCTGTTCATGATATTTAAGGTTATATTAACCAATTTCATTTTTAGATGTTAGTGTTCCTGTAAAATTCCCATTGATGACATCAGGCAAGCCCATTGAGGGAATTTTATAATAGCAGTGGAGTTGAGAGGTCTAGGCTGGATTTCCACAATCAGAAGCTCAAATTACCAGAGAACGAGGGATTGAGGGCATGTTTAATGTATATAATATGTATGTATGGATATAAAATGTAAGGATAAAAAAACATTCTCTGCTACAACAGTGAGTTCTTAAAGTGCTGCACTGGTAATTTAATTGTGAAAAATGCAAGTAAATAAGTGTTTTTTAATTTTTGAAGGGCAAATGTATAATTTCAGAGATAAAGAGTTATATTTTCTCATTTGTTCAAAAACTCCGACCATCATATTCTTGAATGTTATGTTTCTCTGCTGCCTGGTTGAATCAATAGGTATGTAATGGATAAATAATATACTAAACCATTGACCTATCATGATCTGGCTGAAAATCAACTTTGGTAATCCTTCCTGACATGCTTCTTTGTTTCACATGTCAACCAGAGAGAGACTACCCCCATGAATCTGTTCTCCTCCTACAGTTTTACTTTCCTCCTGCCACCTTCCAAATACTCACTTATACCTTTATTACTATCTCCAGCATGAGTACAGAGAGTGCTTTTTATTTTTTGCCTGGAAGCTGGTGTCAAGCACTAGTCCATTAGCCTCTTAGGCAGTAAAATATAGAAGGTTGGGAGGAGAAGATTTTGTGTGTTTTGGGGGACGGGGTAATGACTCCAGCCTGAAGGTTCTCCTGTGGTGTTAAAACTCTTTACAGTAACTGATTCACAAATGTGAATTCAGTTATTAAAAATAAACAATATATAATAGATCCTGATATCTCTTTTAGGATTGTATAGCAGTTAGAGGAAATACATGTTTAATTAAGTGCATTACCATGAATGCAGATACATATTATGAATCCAATAGAATATACTATAATACATAATAAAAAAAATATTTGCTTATATTTAGACATCTGCTCTCAAACAAACAGAAACCAACTGTATAGTCTAGTTGGCAGAATTACTGCACATTTCTTAACAGGACAATAGGGAAGAATGGGTCATTCTAATTATAAGATAAACATCTTTAGCTTTCCATGGTTGAAAGAGCATGCATAACAAGGAATCTTAATACAGTTAATTGCCTGCCACTAATACAGATTTATCACACAGCAGGTTTTAAAACACTAGTTGAAAATGCCACCCTCTACCACACTGAAATTATCATGCTGCACTATTAATACAGTGATATAAACTTAATGCACTCTGATTGATGGTTGATGACCATAGTGTCTGTGTTGCTAAATATATTAGAGAGCAATTCATCATAACAAAGTAAACAATACTTATTTAATTTTATTTAAGAAGTAGCATTCATTCATATCAAGCAGTAGTTTCGTAAAGGTAGTTTATATCTTACAATAATACTAACTTGTAATTCATACTAATAACTGTGTAATTGAAGCTGTATAAAAAATCCTTTTTTTTTTGCATGGTTTATCAGATTAGTATAGTGCTAATGCTGAAGATAGTATGTGATTTGGCAGTTAACGCAGGAGACTAGTAGAGTAAACATGATAACTTATTGGCTAAAAGAGTGGCTCTAGGATACAAGTGTTCAAGGCAGCTAGGTCTCTTCTTCAGGCATAATAAGAATGAAGCGTCATTCTCATTATGCCTGAAGAAGAGACCTAGTTGTCTTGAAAGCTTGCAACCTATAGCCAATAAAGGTATCATTATGACTCTACTAGTCTCTTGCTTTTTCTATGGCTAACACAGTACCATGATTTGCCCTTTGTTAGATAGATATGGTGCAGGACCATCTTCAATTCACTTGATGAGGAGTTAGTAGTTGCGTACTTTACACATAGGCTATAAGGGATCAGGACCTATAGGCTCATGTTTCCTGTGAGATGTATCAGTCAAGAGTAATCTAAGGGGCATGGGCCCTTTCAGTCCCTTTCTTAACACATAGGGCCCTTGTCATGCTTGTCTTACATGTCCCTTCTCACCACCTACAATGACCCCCTTTAAACCCTCATTTGCCAGACTGACCTGCAATGTATCACATGGGCACTGACAACAGATAGATAAAAAGTGGTCTACCTCCATCACCAACACAATCAACTGTTACTTTATCCATTGTCAAAGGGGTCTGCAATGCATTGTGAAGCAATGTGGTATTGATCCTACAGCAATGGAGAGGGTTATTGCTCAAAGGCAATGAAATACAATAATGTGACTAAAATGATCAAATATTAATTTCATGATTCCCCATCTCTGCACTCTGCATATGTCAGGTTGGAGAGGATTAATTAATCTGGGATTAGGATATACCATATTCATTCTAAATGCCCAAAGACACGATCATTTGATCACCTTCTTTTCCTCACTCAGTCTCAGATGAGAAAGAATTACAAAAAAAGGAGAGCTGAAATAAACATATATTAACTTAATTAATAAGGTTACCAATCTACTAATCATAAATGTGGCTAAAATGGGGATAAAGGTGAGTAAAAATACATTATTAATTACTGATAGCACTCACTCATCCCCAAATTCTTGGATCACTCTATCAATTATGTCTGCTGAGAAGAATCTTTAAAAATCTTACATGGAGTGTACAGATTTTATATTAATAAAATATTGTCCAAGGGAAGGACCCAAACCCTCATTAGGGGAGACTTGTGTTAAAATCTAATATGGTGGTCTTTTAAGTCCCTATTAATAAGAATGTGCCCAAGGGAAGGGTCATCAGACCCATTCTACATCCCCCTTTATGAAAGAAAGCACTCTTTACAAAAATGGATGGTGGTAGATCAATATAGGAGTTAAAAATTACCTTTGACTCTCATTTTCTACCCCTTTCTACTGAGGTTGTCATTTGTTTTTCTTTAATCCAGCCTGTAAATGACTCAGAGTATTCTAAGAGGTGCAAATCTGATTAACAGGCCATCACATCATAGGTGGATATTTTGTACTGGTTTTGAACTACATCATAGTAACACAGTAACATAGTAGATAAGGTTGAAAAAAGATATGTGTCCATCAAGTCTAGCCCATGCCAAAAACACCCCTGTTGATCCAGAGGACGGCAAAAAAGCCCTCTGGAGCCATTTCCAATCTAGTCCTAAGTGTGTGAGTGAGGTGGAATTATTCCTTCCTGACTCCAAATGTTGTCGTAGTCAAATAGTTCCCCGAATCAATATCCTATTTGCTTTGAAGCAATCTGTCAATATTGTTCTGTGCTAGATAGGCATCCATTGCTTTTTTGAATGCAGTTGCATTATCTGTAAGCACAACATCCAGAGGCAAAGAATTCCATTGTCTTACTGCCCTTACTGTAAAGAATCCCTGCCTTTGTGTTAGGAAAGCGCGTTTCCTCTAGTCTTAATGGATGACCGCTTGTTCTTTGTTCAGCTCTTTGCATAAATAATTAATTGGCTAGTTCTTTGTATTGACCTTGAATGTATTTGTAAATGGTAATCATATCACCCCTTAGACATCTCTTCTCTAATGTAAACAAACCCAGTTTGGCTAGTCTCTCTTTGTAACTCAGATCCTCCAATCCCTTTATCAGTTTTGTTGCACGTCTCTGCACCTTTTATAGTTCAGTAATGTCTTTTTTTACAACAGGCTCCCAAAATTGTACTCCGTATTCTAGATGAGGCCTAACCAAGGATTTATACAGAAGTAGGATAATATTAGCATCCCTTGCTTCTACACCTTTTTATGCAGGCTAGTACTCTATTTGCTCTTGTAGCAGCTGAGTGACTCTGCACACTGCTGTGAAGTCTATTGTCTATCAGTAGTCCTAAATATTTCTCTAATGAGGATTTCCCAAGTTGTTTCCCATTTAGAGTATATGTAGCAAGTTTGTTTCTACAGCCCAAATGCATAACCTTACATTTATCTACATTAAATGGCATCTGCCACTCATCTTCCCATTCACTCAGTTTATCCAAATCCTTCTGTAGGGAAAAACATCCAGCTCTGTATATATTTCCTTAAATAGTTTAGTGTCATCAGCAAAGATTGAGATGCTACTTTCAATTCCCACTTCTAGATCATTAATAAATAAATTAAAAAGCATTGGTCCCAGGACTGAACCCTGCGGCACCCCACTTATAACCTTAGAACAATTTGAAAAAGTTCCATTTATAACAACTCTCTGCCATCTATCATTTAACCAGTTCTCAATCCACTTACAGATAACACAGCCCAAACCGAATCCTTTTAATTTATGCAGTAACCTGTTGTAAGGCACTGTATCAAAGGCTTTTGCAAAATCTAAGTATACTATAGCAACAGCAATTCCCCTGTCCGAATTACTACTCACTCTTTCATAAAATGCAAGTAAATTAGTCTGACATGATCTGTTCTTCATGAAACCATGCTGATTCCTACTAATGATATTGTTCGTCTTCACATAGTTCTGAATACTGTCAGTTAATAAACCTTCTAGTATCTTACCCACTATGGAAGTCAAGCTTACAGGTCTATAATTTCCTGGTTTGGATCTTGCTCCCTTTTTAAACAATGGAACTACATCAGCTTTCCTCCAATCACAGGGCACGATGCCTGATGAAAGTGAATCAATAAATATTAAGTATAATGGTTTTGCTATTATGGAACTAAGTTCCTTAAGTACCCTTGGGTGTATACCGTCCGGTCCAGGCGCTTTATTCACTACAACCTTTCCAGTCTCTTTTGGACATCATTTTTGTTTAAAGCATACATTATATTTTTCTATTGCTCACTCATGCAAATGTAGGTATGGGAATTCCTGGTTACAGTTAGTTAAACTTTAACTGTATAACAGCGACCTTGTACTTTATTGATGATGTAACAGAGAACATCAGAATAATTGTATTTAAAGCAAATCAATTGAGGTTGTATAGAATTATAGTTGAAAAACTTTGAATTCCCATACTTTCATTTGCATGAGTGAGAACTTTCATTAAAAAAAATCTATATTTAGGTTTAAAAAACACACTTTGCTCTCTTAAAAGATATTTTCATCAATCAAGAGCCTTTCGATAAAAACATAAAACATTTTTGAGTTAGTGATAGTTTTCTTTTAAACAGATTTTGTTTTGATCGATCAAAATGTTATTTAACAAAAATGAGTAATATTTACACTGGGGGTGGCATGAAAAAGCCCAAACTTAATAAAAATGAGGAAATAAGTAAAATTGTAACACCTTGGATGTTACAGCTATCCAACAACTTAGACTGTAATGAGTTGGAGATGTTGCTAGCATCCAAGGGGGAATCATTTTGTACTCTTGACAATTATCACCTATAAGCACTTTTCAGTGTATCTTCAATGTGTTATTGATTTTACCTGGTGTCTGATTATACCTAATAATAAAAGCCAGATTACCATCCTTCTTTTTTGTGTGTGATTTATCAGTCTAAATACTCTTTTTTTATTAATGTAACCCTTTCCAAAGTTATATTAATTGTTAGAGCCTTATATCCTTCTTCTTGTTCTAAAAGTTTCTGTTCTTTTGTGAAATTCCTTTTCAATCTCTAAAATTTGCTGTATAGACATTAGGTCATCTTGGTAGGTGTTCACTTGGTGCTTGAATATACATATAATAACATAGTAACATAGTAAATTAGGTTGAATAAAGACACAAGTCCATTAAGTTCAACCTTTGCCTCATACCCTAGTGACATGAGAACTGTATAGCTTTCCTGCTACCAATTAAGTTATTCTTTATCAGACCTTCCTGATTTGTCTACTAATATACAGTATAACCCTGTATGGTACCTTTTGAAAGAAATGTATCTAATCTTCTTTTAAATACATAACTCTTTTAGTCTACTGATTTGTAATGGTACTCATCTCAGTCTTCATATCTTCATTAGTTTCAATGTCTAAATGAAGGAAAGTGCTATGTTCTTTGTCTGAGGTATGGATAAAAGATTGAAATTGTTATTGATTATTACTCTTATAAAATCTTCTAATGATTCATTGTTTTCTTTACACATTGTTAATATATCATCTATTTACATAATGTAAATAACTAGATTAACTCCATATTGGCCCCAGATGTGTTATTCTTCCCAATATTCATTATAGTTTCATAATCTTTCTTTTGCCCTTTATTCCTGTCATTTTTATTCTATTGTATGTCTTTTTTTAATTCCAGAGCTATGATTTTATTTCTAGCAATTTGATTTTATTGATATCTTGTTTTTAGAGTAAAGGGATGGGAGTATGTGGCTTTTTTATAATTCATTTTGATCTATTTTTTTATTATTTTAGTCCGCTACAAGCCCATGGAAACATGAAATGCTTCTTGCTATACTGATGGCGTTGTCCTAATAATGTTGGGATGTTGTTGCTATTGATTCTGATGCTGATGATGGTATACTCTTTTTTTCATTATGCTTTCTATGAGTTTTAAGCCATCCCTTTCTCTCTCTTATTCTTCACAATGCAACCTTACACCTGGTCTACATGTATATCTTCATATTATTTCACAGAATCCTAATCCTCAAAGAGTGCTGCTTATGGCTTGGAACACATTTGGAAAATGTAATTTTAAAGTGGTGGTTTAGCAGTATAGCAAGAATGTATTCCTCATTACTTTTAATGAACACTATGTGAGAATCCTGTTCAAATCATGCTAACATGTCATTCACTTAGTGCATGACTCTGTTGTCATTCTTATAACATTCATCAGTCATTCTCCTCAGTTATTTCTACACTAATTCCTATCTTAACAAGACTAATCAGCAAGTTTGCCTCCTCAAAAAGTTCCTGAAGCTCAGCTCATACAGCTTAGTTGCCATGGACCAGGTACTAAAATGTCCCCCACCTAAAGCCTTACAGTTATGCATTGTATGCTCATTAATGGCCTTAATCTGCTCATGCAAATACTATAGCATTTAAGGTGTGGTATTCCACCTACTAGGAGCTGTATTTTGGTCTGGTGATGGGCCGGTTGTTACACTGTTTTATAAAATATATTGCTGTTTGAGAAGTGTAGAATCAGCTAAAATGTACACAGGGTTTCATATTTTTAAGTAATCTAGTCAACATTTAGGACAATGGCAAAGCAGCACTCTCTCACCTATTCTAAAGGCAGCTCTTGGAGCTATTATCAACAGACAAAAACTTTCAAGGAGTGACATACAAGCCATTTCCCTATCATCAGTTCTAGTTTAACTATGTTTTTGTGGAATTTCTTCTAAAAAACACAATGTGGTATGATGATGTTATGGGTTACCCTGCTGCTAATCTTTAATAATACTGCCAGAACCAGAGGCAGGATTTCTGGCTGTAATGTGATACTGCAAACTACTGTTGCTCATTGACGGGAGGGAAACCCAGTAAGCAGTGACAGTCACATAGTCTGTAATCATCCCATTTGTCCACATATCTGTTATCAGGTGAGTTTTTCTTTCCACACAAGATTTCTAGCATTTTGCCCACTACATTAACCATTTACTTCTACAATTCTGGCATAGCCATCCTTGAGTAATAACTGCAGCTTGGGGTATGCCAGCAGGGTGCAACGCAGGACATCAGTTCTTTAAAACCTCTGAAGTGCATATCTAGAAAGTGGAGACTACCTGCAGTAGGGTCTTGCTGTGGCTTGGGCAAGACTCAGATAACCAGCCACTGGACTGGATCGCATCCAACACAGGAGCTTGTGGTATTTTCGGGATAACCCTACAGAGATAAGATCAACTCTTCAGTATGAACACCAGAAAGCAGATTTCAAAATGACACTAGGTAAGACCAGGTGTTGGCATCAGAGAGTAAGAACATGGCAAATTGTAGTGGCTGCTAGGTGACTTGTCAGCTGGATGGACTGTGGGTGTAGAGGTGGAAGAAGAAAAAGGTAAGCTTCAGTCAGCACACCGGAAGTCTAAAAATAGGAGAGTTCTAAAATGGAGGACAGCAACAGAAGAGAGTAGACCTGTAGAGAAATACAGGGTATGGCAGAGGGTTAGACTATACCAGGCGGAGGTCAAACTTGAGGTCAGATTTATCATCAGTCAAGGGAGTAGTTTGATCCAGACAGAGGTTGGTATCTTGAGGTCAGATATAATCAGCAGGCAAGAGAGTAGTCAGGACATGGCAACGACAGCAACAGAAATCAGAACAATGAACATGAAGTACTACAAAGTACTTGACAACTTAGGACTGGAACGCTTACATCATGTACCAACAAGAAGGAAGATGTGGTATATAAAGGGTAGCAAGTGCAACAATGATTGAGAGGGAGTTGATTATTGATAGGAAGCTGTCAGAAGCAGCTGAAAGACTGAAAACTGACTGTTGCTGACCTTGCCTTGGTCTGACTACTCTCCTGCCTGCTGATTATATGTGACCTCAAGTTAACAACCTCTGCCTTGATAAGACTACTCTCTTGCCTGCTAATATGTCTGACCTCAGGTTTCTGTCCTCCACCTGGTACAGTCTACAGTCTGCCATGCCCTGTATTTCCCCGCAGGTGCACTCTCTTCTGGTGCTCTACTCCATTTTAGAATGCTAGTAGAAAGCATAATGAAAAAAGTAAGCAAAGGTTTTATACCATCAGCAACATCAGCATCACTAAACATCAGCAAGACTGAACAATAAAAAAAGTAAGTCAAAATGCCTACCTAAGTTGTTGTAAGGTAGGAGGTCCACTTTAAGGATGATATCATTTCTATATGTTTAAATTAAAATTAAAAGAAAATTTGAGTATATAAAAGAAACAACAGTAAAGCTTGTTTGTGGTGTGTGTGTGTGTATGTGTGTGTGTCTGTGCGTCTACAAACTTAAATCAGCTTATTATATAATGCAATGTTTGGCTTTTTATCATGTTTTGTCTACAACCATTTCTACAATAATACAAGGAGTAAAATAAATACCGACACCTTACTGAAACAACAAGAACAAGTTTAGCTTTAATGAATAAAACTTGTTTTCCCACTAAAGAAAACAAAACACCATCCTGGGCCATACTAAAACAGCATGAGCTTGATTATGAAATGAAAATAAAAAGCATTTCCGTCACATTAAATACGATGACTCTAGGAGGAAAGTCAATGAACTATTAAATGGGAAATCATCTGTTTTCAGATATTACTTCACTACTATTACATTCCTCCAGTGAGCCGTTATCTAGTAGAGAAGGCTTAATCTTCTCATTTTCTGGCAGAAAATTTCTGTGCATTTAGGACAACTATTTCTATCATAATGTTTAATAATTTCTTCATATGAACTTTTAGCTAAAATGTATGCTTCCCAATATTATGATTACAGTTCCTGGGGGCAGATGCACTAAGATTTGATGCTGTGATGATGTAGACACACATCGCCATATGCACTAAATATTAAAGGGATAGTAATACTTTGTTTTATCTTTATTTTATTTTGTAGACATTAAAAAAACATGAAGAATGATATAAAGCTTATCTCTCAAACCTTTATGGTTTGAGAGATATTCAAAAGCAAAGTTTCCCCTCCCGCCCCTTTTACCTAGTGTAAGCCCCCACTGCTCAGATGTGGAATGCAGTCCAGAGATCAGACAGATAACAGCAGCGGACAATCTTCTTCCAATGAGAACAATGAAAGCCCTGCCCCCCTGGACAAGTTTTTCAGGCTTTTCCCTTATCTTAATTGAAGATTGTCCCGCTCTGCAATCTACCTGGGCGCCTCCCTTCTGCTCTGGCTGAGCAGTGTTACATCAGTAAAAGGGGCGGGAGGGGGATACTTTGTCATTGAATTACTCTTGAACTACAACTCTGACAGAATTGAAATAACACTCTCCAGACTCCAAATATTATGATGATTAATTAGAGCTGCTTTTATTATGAAACATTACTATCCCTTTAAGTATATAAGGGAAGGGGGTGGGAGAGAGAAGCTCCACAAAAGCATGCAAGATCTTCAATCTGCTGGCAATGTTGAAGGGATGCCCTCCCCTACACTTCGCCAGCAGTCCAATAACCCTGAAGCCTCTGCTTCCCAACTTGCTCAGGATCCTTTAAGCACCATTAACCACATCACTCCCTTAACCCTTTTCACCCCCCCGTGATACTCAAAGGATTAGAAAAGTACAGTATCCCACTACACAAACATCCCTTCAGCTCTTCATATTGCCTTTTTTTTTAAAGGGAAGAATATACTTCTAATTCAGTACAAAACATTATTTAACTTTGATGAGTTATTCATCCTATAGATGAAATATAACTATCAGTTTAATGTTGTAATTGTTATATGTTGTGATTTGATGTTTTCCAGCATCCCTCCTCTCTGTCCCATTTGCCACTTTGCCTTTCCTCCTCTACATGTCCGCCACTGTTACCCCCTCTCTGTCCATCTGCCAATCTGCCTTCCGTCCAATGTACATTCAGCAGTGTCAACCTCCTCTTTCCTATTCACCACCTCTCCTTCATCCCTCTCACTACCTTAACCTTCTCCCCTGTCCAACTCTGCTCAGCTCTGCATATCTTGCCTTTGTCACTGTCTCTGCTATTGTCCTGCCATTAGTGCTAGGATTGCTGTCCCTACCATAATTATACAGTCAGTCAGCCATGAGGAGAGTGGTGCCAAGACAGTAGAAAGTCAGTGGCTGAGCTGCCGATGATCAGTAAGTTGCAGCCCCTCCCTTAAATCTAGATGAACTCTTCTATGTGGTTGTATTGTTACTATTTGACAAGGATGGAGGAACAATGTGCATGGTTCCATGGTTACTGTGGGACAAGGATGGGGACACAGTGCGGGGTTCTATAGTTGCTATGGGATAAGTCTGGGAGGACAATGTATGGTTCTATCGTTAACATGGGTTATGGTGGAAAAAAAGCTGAAAAATAGCACTTTTTGTGGTAATTCCTACCAAAGGCCATTTTCCTCTGTTTTCTCTTTTTTTTCTCATTCTGGACACATTGAGGCTGATCTATAAATGGAGCATTTCCATAGCAAACCAAATGCACCAAAGGGGGTAAATGAAAATTCACATTGATTTAACTGGAGCTATTAAACCCATGAATGCTAGAAATGTCCCCAATGCATTTTGAAGCAATGAGATAGAGATCTGTCTGGCATGCAAATGGTTAAATCCCTATTTAAATCAAAATTAATTTTGAGAGTTTTTATGTCCCCTGTGGCGTAGTTTATTTGCTCCAGAATTGCTCCACTTCTTTTTAGTACATAAAGCTCACTGAGTGCATACCAGCACATAAGAAACATTACTTTAAAATGTCACTGTGGTCAATATATTTGCTTTGAATTGATACAACTCATTAACTTACAGAACAGTCAGAGAAGAATGCAGTGGAGGAAAGTACTATATAGTTTATATTCTACTTGAATGTGAAGCTCAATCTTGGCTATCAGTTAAAAAATAAATTTTGGTACAGAGAAAATGTCAGAAATGGAAATCAGAATCAACTGAACAGAATATTTGAGAAAATATTATTTATTAGCAAAATTGATTTTCTTCAAATTGCAACCATGTTGTTTATCTGTGTTACTGTATGTAGTAACTTGCACTGGACCTTTTGAACCTGTTTGTATACATTAGCATATATAGGTTGCACAAACCTCACTCTGATTTTGGCGTACATCCCATTTATGCCATTTGTGGAATAAAC
The DNA here is from genome assembly GCA_037306005.1 of Rhinophrynus dorsalis. Lineage (NCBI taxonomy): Eukaryota > Metazoa > Chordata > Amphibia > Anura > Rhinophrynidae > Rhinophrynus > Rhinophrynus dorsalis. The sequence goes on from CM074720.1 coordinate 293,525,825, forward strand.
ACATGGTATATACACCAAGCTCATCTGTGCCAGGTCTTACATTCTATTCCTGGACACAGAGTAAAGGATCATACCAAAATGTTCACACAGTTTCACACTGCCCAACCCTGTGCCTCATGAAAAGTAGCTATCGCTGTGCAAACTGGGCTTTGTGCATAGGTACAATATAAGTGTGTGGCTTTTTTGCTGAAATACACTCTTTGCTGCATTTCCTATTACTGTACTACTTAAGATTATTGAAAGATGACAACTTTCAGGAAAAGAAAAGTCCCTTTACAGTAAGAGCAGTCATGATATGGAATCCCCTAAAAATATTGGTTTGTGCTGGCAGATAAAGCCAAGATGGGTGAAACATTATTTAATGTAATAGTTTCTACATGCTTTCTACTGTCTTCATAGTGCTAACAATTAAGCTTAGTTCAACAGAAGGAAAGTGTCCTAGAGACCTCTCCAACTCATTCCAAAACAATATGTTTTAGATGTTTCTAGCATTCAATGGGTTAAAAAAAAAGAAAAAAGAAATATATCTACTAAATATTTATTAATAAGCAGAATTCAAACCTCACAGACAATACATTTCACATATTCTGGAATGAGGCTCAGTATATTTATACAGATGCTTTGTGAACCCAAGAAATCCTATATAATAATTAGCTAGGCTGTTTGTCAGAAGCCGTCATGCGCAGTAGAGACTGCCCATATTTGGGGAGTCTCTACTGCGCATGATTGCATTGATAGAATGAGTGAGGCAATGCAAGACTTCATTACGTGGAAGACTGAATGAAATCCAGAGATCTGAAGAAAGTTTAAAGGGTTGGTAACACTTAATGTGTAAAAAATATATATGTTGATTTTTCTTCCTGAGTAAAACAAGAGAACTCCCGTTGCAGAGAGGTATTTTATTCAAAAGTTATTGCAGCTCAAATTTGAATTTTTTTAGGTATAGTATCACAGTGGCCTGAAATTGTACAGTGACACTGTTGCTACATGATCCTATGGAGATTTATGGTCAACTGACCAGAGCTGTCCATAGGATGTTATAGCAACAGCACCACTGTATAATTTCAGGCCACTGAGATAATGCATCTAAAAGATTCAAATTTGAGCTGCAATAACTTTTGAATAAAACATATCTCAGCAACTGGAGTTCTCTTGTTTTACTCAGGAGAATGAACCCAACAATATAAATTTTAATATATATCAAGTGTTACTATCCCTTTAATGTTTTGTAGAGATGTAAAAAGCACAATGAGCAAACATTTAGTAAATCTGGAGCAGCAAAGTTTAAACCTAAGGTATCAAAGAAAAATTCTCATTGAAATCAAAGGGCAGTTTTGTTTTCTGTGCCTAGTGAAACTAATGTGCTCCTCATTTACTGAATGTTTGCATGGATATATATTTCCCACTGTGCCTTGGTTGTAATACTCACTATTCAGAAGAGGTATTGTACAAATACATGTACCTGCTGAGAGTTCTCATGGAAGTTCCACTGCTGAATTTGACAAATTTTCCCACTGAAACCTTGCTGCGATCATATCATTAGGATAAGCACTGATGAATCTTAAAACCACTTACAGAAAGCCTTGAGACTGGATTCCCAAATGCCTGAACTTGCAAAGTAGGCAGTAGTTATGGAACTGACAATCCTACTGAGGTAAAACAGTTATACTCTGTGTGATGTAACCCACCGGATACCTGTGTGGGTTAAATATTCAGAGAAGTCAACTGGGTGTCAACATATGAAGAAGTTAAACAATAAGTGATTATTAGGGACACTGAGCACACTGGTGATGAGCATAAGGTGTCTGATGCACTTGTTTAAAATATTCTGAAGTAGGGTCATTTCATTGCTACGTTAGTATATATAGGTGGACAGATCAAAGCTAAAACACCAGATTAAATCAATCCAAAATCTGCCAACCCGCACTGGCTCTCATTATCCAAAGGCTTGCAAATAAGAAAAACAAATCAACCTCTGTGATAAGTTTGATACCATGATGTTCTAACTTAAATGATGGATAATTATCAGACTTGTTTACCTGCTGACTCAATTTTTAATTCCTCAAATCTATTTATGATAGCATGTACATGTCTTATTTTGTCACTTATATTTTAAATTCAGTACTGATTTGATTACTGTTTGATAAATATGTAATTGTCTTTTATACATTTTCAATAAAGTATTTTAAAAAAAAGAAAGAAAAACAAACCAGAAGATCAAAAGAAACAGTTGCCATGATGACAAAGGGAGAAGAAATTAAGAAAAACTGTAATATTAAAAATAGGGTAGACTATGGAGAAATGTGCAAGACAATAAGGAAGCGCATAAAAGAAGGGTATCCTTTTAAAATGTTGCAAGTAAAATATCACGCAGCTAGCAGCCGCATTAACCATGTTGCTATGTTCAAAATGGCAATATGAGAATCTGGCCCTGCATAAAAGCGTGAGGTTCTCATATCGTCTCTTCAAACATCTCTACCAAGTGCTCTCATTAACCACATACAACTCCCATCATCCTTACCTTGCCTCTAAGAAAATACTCTAAGTCCAGTAATTTTTCCAGTAATTTATCAAATAACGTGTAAGGAGACCTCTTCACCTGGAACAAACATTTCATGTAAAATATTGTGTGACAAGCAGCCGTATTAACCATGTTGCTGTGTTCAAAATGGTGACATGAAAATCTTGCCCTGCATAAAAGAGCGATGTTCTCATGCCTCCTCTTCAAACATCTCTAGGTAGTGCCCTCATTAACCCCATACAACTCCCATCATCCTTACCTTGCCTAAAAAAATACTCTAAGACCAGCATGTCACTATCTAGTGCCCACATTAACTGCATACAACTCCTATCATCCTTACCTTTGCTCTATTATCCAGTAACGTGTAAGGAGACCTATTCACCGGGAGCCAGAACCTCTTGCCAATCTTGCACAGCGCTGCCCTGGCTCTCTCTCCCTGCTCTGCTCCACCCTGTCATTCAGCATGCAAAGAAGGTGAGAGAGAGCCAAGGGAGATAGAGATGTGCATAATTTACATTTGACTTTTTTTGATCTCCTAGGAAAAGCTGCTTAAGGAGTACATATACATGTCAGTGTTACTGGGAGTCATACTGTTTACAAAGCCCCCCATATCCTAAAGTTACTTCCAAATTATTTTGTTCCAATGATATTGTTCAGGGTTTTTGTCACTCTTTTAGACTATACTGTCTAATCTTTTTAGTGGATTGTGGAGGATATAACAAATGGTCTGGAGGGAACTAGATGTGTGTCAAACACAGGAAGTACCATTGTGGTTAAAGCTACAACAGGATCATATTTCGTAAAGCATGACAGTATTGCTGTCAGTGCCAAGCACTGGTCTTCTTCAGGCACTGGGCAAGGCAAATAATCTGGCAGTGTTGGGCATTGATAAACAAAAATATAGGGTAGACAGCACAGAAAAAAAGGGGGAGAAAAAAATAAAGGGCACTAAGTATAGAATAGGTCCAGTATTAGACAGTTTAAGATGACAGACAGCCAGGGCAGAGAGCGTGGTGCAGAATGACAGGACACAGAATCATATAAGACAGCAGGAGAGTAATGGAATGCTGCATTAACCATTTCAGTGCCCTTCTCCATGATGGCTTCTTCCTGTTACAGAAGAAATGTCCTGACATGAGGAAAGTGCTAGAATGTGAGTGTGTAAGACAGGGCAGTAGCAGGTATGTGGGAGCTGGAGATGGCTTTTACACAAACTGATGAGCTTTACAAGTGGCATGGAGGGCATACAGTGAGTCCATAAGAGTGAGAAAGTTGAGAGTTGCCACTTACAATAGTATCTTCATTTAAAAGGCACATCCACATAAGCATTCAGTTGATTGGATAAAGATGCAACCTTAACCAATACAGCTGTCTGCTTACTAGACATCCATATGAGTAAGGCTCAACACAGCTTGGAGTCTATCAGCATGCAAAGTGATCTGTCAGAGGATGGTGGTTTTAAGGAACATCAAACTCTTGCATGATTTTGTGTCTTGTCATTCTGCATGGCTCTCTCTCCATTTCGTTGCGTGCTGAATGACAGGGCGGAGCGGAGCAGGGAGAGGGAGACAGGGCAATGCTGTGCAAGATTGGGAAGAGGGTCTAGCTCCAGATAAAGAGGTCTCCTTACACATTACTGGATACATTACTGTACAAATTACTAGACTTAGAGTATTTTTTTAGAGGCAAGGAAAGGATGATGGGAGTTGTATGCGGTTAATGCGGGCACTAGGTACCAATGAAAAAGGCCTTTGACTCAGTAAAAAAGCAAGCAATAACTGATGCCCTAAACAACCTAGGAATATATAGAGCTTACATTAATATTCTCCAAATAATATATATAAAAATACAACTGCACCAACACAAGTCAACAATGATAAAATCCTGATCAACATAGAAAAAGCCTTCTGACAAGAAGACACAATCTCCCTATTTTCTTCTTGTTTACAAGAAATTTTCCACAATCTAAATTGAACAAGAATGGACTTACGATCAATGAACTCTACCTACATCACTTTCGCTTTGCAGACAATAGCATACTTTTTGCCAGTAGTCCTGGAGAACTTTAAGAATGCATTGAGTAGTTACAACATGAAAGAAAACATGTTGATCTGAAGATGAACAAAATGCAAGTAATGTTTAACAAATGTATCATCACAGTAGATGGACCAAAACTAGAAGATGAAAATATGTTTACCTTGGATAGAAAATGTTATCAGATGTAAACACCCTAATGGAAAATGAGCAACAAATAAAATTGGGATATTAAGCATTTGGAAAACTTAGTAGTATAGTTTTTAAAACAAATTTACCACTTTGCCTCAAAGCTGAAGGTTTTTGACCAATGTGTCCTCCCAGTCTTTACATATGGCTATGGAACATGGACACTGAATGCCAAAGGCATATAAAAACTTAAGGTTATACAGAGAAATATGGAGCAACAAATTCTACACATAACAAAAAGAGACCGAAAAACATGTACATGGATTCCTCAGCAAACAAAGCTCTTTGTCATCCTGAAAGAGTAAAGCACCTGAAATGGAAATGGGCAGGCCACATAACAAGAAGACCTGATGGTAGATGGACCTAAGAATTTTAGAATGGATTCCCCTTGATACTAAATACCCAAGAAGAAGATGGGTAAAAGAAATTACCAAATTTGCTTATACACAGTGACAACAAAAGGCAGAGGTCAGAAGTTAATTTTTTTAATTGATTCATATAAAAAATCAGAAATCATTTTAGGATCTTCGATAATTTTATATTTAGTATTAAATATTACCATACTGACTAAGGGCCGTATGTTCAAAAAAGTAGTGAAATAGCAATTGTCGTTTGTAACAACATTTCAAAGTATTGTGTTGTTGGACTCAGAAATATTTTCAGAGAGTGTTATGATCTAAAATATGCAGTTGAAGTACGATTCCTGACTGAAATTTTGTATGAAACAACAAAAATGTGACATTTCCTCCACTTTTCCCTTAAAGTACAAATTCTGTAGTTTGCACAACACTTTTTTGTCATTTTATACAACAAGTTTTCTTTACCCCTATATGATGCTGGCGAATAGTTTAGCCACTACCTTGCCCCGCCCCATGGCAATTCTGGAGTTGTGTTGTACACGATGGATATTACTAGTTTTTTGTTGTATGTTCTATAGAAAATATGTTTTTTTTCGATCATGCCATATTTTTTGTCGTTATCCCTTTGAACATATGGCTCTAAGAGTTTCATTTAAAAATATTCTGGAGGATTAAGAAACAAGAGAACAGGAGTAAAAACTAATGCAGAACCTTCTAAATCACCCATGATCCTATTAAGCAATATATAAATATAGGTACAGACATGATTACAGCCTGCCAACAAATTGTCTTCTTGAGTTTCTTTAAAGGGATAGTAACACTTCGTTTTAACTTTATTTTATTTTGTAGGCATTAAAAAAACATGAAGAACGATATAAGCCTTATGTCTCAAACCTTTATGGTTTAAGAGATATTCACAAGCAAAGTTCCCCTCCCGCCCCTTTTTCCTAGTGTAAGCCATCTCTTCTCAGATGCGAATTTGGTTGTAAGACCAGACAGATAACAGCAGGGGACAATCTTCTTTGTATGAAAAGAATGAAAGCCCTTCCCCCCTGGACAAGTTTTTCAGCTTTTTCCCTTATCTTAATTGAAGATTGTCCCTCTGTGCAATCTACCTGGGCACCTCCCTTCTGCTCTGGCTGAAGGGGGGGGGGGATACTTTGCTTGTGAATATCTCTTAAACCATAAAGGTTTGAGAGATAAAACTTATATCGTTCTTCATGTTTTTTTAATGCCTACAAAATAAAATAAAGATAAAACGAAGTATTACTATCCCTTTAATGAATTATATCTTGTTTTCATCATAAAAACTTAGTTCTACATTAATGAAAATGTTTATTTTTTTTAATGCAGGTCAGTCTTGGGGCTTTTATAATCAGATGTGTTTTATCCATGTGCTGAACAGGTTTGCTGAATGCACCTTTTGGTTATGTACATATAACAGTAAGCATAAATCTGCAACATACAACTTTAATGTGAACAATCTCTTCATGCACCTCTGTAGCAGACCCAAGAAAAAAGATTTTGCTGATTTTCTCTGCTCCCTGTTAGTATGGTGAGTCAAAAGGGAGTAGAGAACAGCATACCAAGAAATAACTATATACTCCCACCTCTTCGTGCCAGCTTCAAACAGATAATATTTTTTCACATGAAACATTTAGGTGTTAAGCTAGATGCAAAAGGAGCTATCAAACCATATTTCAATGCTGAGGTCTCTTGCATATTGCCATCACTGTATTTTCTACAGACAATGTTTTTGCAAACATAAATAATACATTTACTCCTATCCACCTTTTGAAAAAAGGAACACAGGCAACAAAAATGCAGTTCAAAATAGAACATACATTTTGAGAAATACAGCTCATAATAGGCTAATGCCATAATTCCAAAACAAGTTTTACATGCTGTATGCTTGAATATTGTCTGGGGGATTTATCTTACATTGATTCAATGCATGCAGCATACAGAGATAATGAAGTAACTAGCTTTGACCTTAGTAGGAGTCACTCTGTGAGATCTGTGCATTGAATTGTTATTTGAGGAATCCCGGTCTATGTGTTAACCTTCGAACTGTCACTAATGGTATCTTGATTGGACCAATCTGACAAGAAAATCTTTATTCAAAAGTTCCTGACTTCAATACTTCATCACAAAAGAATTTGGTAAGTCATGAATAAATTAGTATTAAAGCACACTCAAGCAGTCTCCCATGATTATGATGCATAAAGCTTGCCTCTTAATGGCATGTTATGGTCTAATGAGAAACAGCCTTTCTCTGCTAAATTAAAATTAGTTTTGTACAGCTCTTGAATTTGTAGACTGTAAAATAACCCATAACATATGCAAAAATGTGTATATTTTATGCATTGCAGTTTTAAACTAACGGCTTACTGCCCATATCATTATTGTGTATTTTAATATTTGAATAAAATAAATCAACTGTATATACATTCATCAAAATAGATCACATGTGAATAAAATATGCATAAATGTATATAAATGTTAATTAAGGGTAACAATAAAAACTCTGTATTGCAACTTATTTATCTTTTATGCAGCCTCTCAGTAACATATATAATATTGTGTATTTTTATATAGTTGAGTACAATGCACAGAAGAAATCTGCTAGGCAACATAAACATAGTGCTATCTTTTAAGTGGCAAAAGATCTCTCTGGTAAGAGAAAGTTCTCAAATACTTTTATTATTCTGTGGAGCTTATTCACAAAATGTCTAAAACTTTCCAACTTAAAAATAGGCTTTATAAAATAACACAGGATTTAGAGAACTTTCTCTAAGTATACAGATTTTTCACTGCGTAAAGTATATTGTCAAGTTGATACCTTTATTGGCTAACTAAGTAGATTTAGGATGCAGGCTTTCAAGACCTCTAAGGTCTCTTCCTCAGGCATGTTATACCGATAAATATGAAAACATCTCTCTCAAATACAAGTTCACATTGCATTCTTTAGAGTAGGAATCAGATAAGATAGATCAGTCCAGAACCAGGTTCTTTGATCAGTCAATGGTAAAGGAATGTGATGTAAATTGCAGTCTTCCTCTGGAATCATCAAAGGTATTTAAACTCCCAGTGAGACTGTTGTAAAGGCTAATCCACAATGTGATATTGGGGCAGAAATTATCTGTCTCTGTTCAGGTCATTATTTAAAGCATTAAACTGGAGCATTAATTAATTAATTCCATATTTTATGTCCCTCTGAGTGTGAAACAGTCCCATCAGCACTGTGTCCATTTTAGCAAAAATATTTACCCACTAATGTCTCTGTCTTTTTGTTGTTAACACTGTATCTGTGGGAACTGAACCTTTTATGCTATGGTTGGCCAGTTTTACCCACATAAAGAGCTGTTGGGTATTTTGCACATCTGATGATGTATATTACATTAGGTGATTTGCAGGTGAAGGTACCATTGATCTTATGGTGTAACTGGATGTTTGTTATGGGTACTGTGTGTGGAGTAAATATGTCCACAGGTTTCACACCTCCTTTGTAGGCAGGGAGATGAGCTACTATTTTAATGCTTTAAATAATGACCTGAACAGGGACAAAGAATACTGTGAAAAGCTCTGGTAAGGATTTGTGCTTCTCAACTGAACAACATTTAGGATGTTGATCCCTCAAGTCCAAGTATTGAAAACAACTGGCAGAGCAAGCGTGGGTGTGATGATAAAGAAAACAGGAATTGAGCAGACCTGGAAAGGGCCTTTATACAGCTCAACCAAGAGTTGTACTGCACATAATTATACGACATCTGGTGAGAACAACCTTTTCTGTCATTTTGTATATTAAATAAAATACTGCTTTTAGATGGAATCTTCCTGCTCTCCTATTTTTTAGAGTCAAGTGAAGTGGAACATGGCTTGGGTCCGCAGTGGAAAAAAGCTTTTCATGGAAATTACCACAGAACATGAAAAGTGCTATTTCTCTCACTGTCCCATTTTTGGTCAGAAACTTTCACCCGTTCCTGCTCTCCACTTCAGTTCCTTCTTAATGAAGAGTGCCATTTACAAAATAGCTATCAATGGGGAAGATGTTGCTGTTGCCTGTGTATCTGGAGTTGTGTTTTAGCCTGATTTTATCTTCTAAGCTTTTTGTTCTTCTGAATAAAAGTATCTCCTAGAATAAGATATCAGTTACTGTGTCTTTACCACTTTTTTGCATCAGGAAGGAGGAATAGTGAGTAGATGGAGAGTTGTTAGTAACCCATTGCTTGGGTATCACTATATATGAAGGTTCCACTATAATTTTATATTATGCACTGATCCTACACACTCAGGAGTCTTTTACAAGGCTGTTTTCACTTTATCCCCCATTATAAGCCCCACCAGGTCAGTTTTGGATTTCAGACACATGTTTCTTATTCTCACACACTCTTTTTTCCCCACTGTTCTGATGATCATGATATGAGTATGGGCTCCTTTAGTCTATCTGTTATGTATTTCTGTTCTTTTGAAGTTCCAGGAGTTCAAGTACTTTTCAAAAGAACATGTCAGAATAGTAAATGAGATAAGCATAAAATCCAAGAAATAAAGGGTTGATCCTAAAAAACACTTAGCTCAAATAGATTCTAATCATGGATAATAACTAAACAAATAACATATAAATACATCAGAAATAATGTATTAGTAGTACATCAAACATAGTAACAATATAGGCACAATAAAGTATGTCATCCGATCTTCCCACTCCAAATGTATCTTACCTACAATCCCCCATAAAAAGTAAGCAATGTTGCACTAAAACCAACCTATGGCTACTAAAAAAGCTTTCTCAAACAGAGACTATGGTCTCAAACTATCATATTACACATAACCAGAAAATAGAATGATGACAATTAGTACATATAAATAGCAAAACAGTATGTCAATGTCTATTGAGACACAGATAGAGCAAGCAAAGCTTATGTGTAAGCCAGTGAGTGTAGTCCATGAGAATGTATGCATAGTAAATGGTGAGCAAAGAAAGTTAATGCTGATGCATGAAACTCATAAGATGGGGTGCAATATATGATTACATGAATATCAAATATGGTAACTGATTAATTAAGCCATGATTTAACCCTTTGAGTTCCAGAGGGGTTCGCAACACGTAGTGAAGCAATGTGTTGTGCATCCTTCTGGAACTCAGAGGGTTAAAAAACTAGGTGTTGTTGCTACAAGCAGTCTTAACCTACTTTCTCCTGAATACGTTTTCCTCCTGCTTATTGCATCCACTCCATCTATTCTTGTTCCTCCATCTTGGGTCCTGTTCTCTCCTGATCCTGGATCTTTTACCTGGTCCACAATTTTCCTATCCTGGCATGGGCCCCAGACCAACTGGGGTGGGACATCTGGCAATGTGGCCAGCACCTTTAAGCGGAAATACCATGTCACAAAATGTTTAGTTTAACTAAGTCCCCTTCTGGTGACTAGCTGCTTAGTAGCGCTAGTCGCCAGAATTATTACCTGATATAATAGATATATGCTTTATTCCCCAGCTGTCAGTAGCACAGAGCACGGACATCTTGCCAGAATGACGTCTGCACGCCTGGGCTGTCAGTCCCAGCCGGGTCTAGGAGGCATTGCTATGAGCCAGCCGGCTCCGGCTGGAACTGACAGCGCAGGTGTGCGGATGGCATTCTGGCAAGATGTCCACGCTCCGTGCTACTGACAGCTGGGGAATAAAGCATATATCTATTAAATAAGGTAATAATTCTGACAACTAGCGCTACTAAGCAGCTAGTCACCAGAAGGGGACTTAGTTAAGCTAAACATGGTAGTTCCACTTTAACTTGGCTTCAGCCACAGCAAGAAAATCTCCATTCCAAACTCCATTCTTGTTACACATAGTCTATGACTGGAATTAGCATCATTAGAAGCAGTAAAAAATGTTTTACCAGTGGACATAGACAGGATTTGTTTATAAACAGAGCGCCTGTTTTAGGCTAAAGTTTGGATATTAATTTCTCAATATGAAGAATAAAAGTGAGGTTGGGGTCAAGCCACATACCAAGATATTTGTAGATGACCATGGCTAAGTTATGATTAAACTTTGTTATGATGACTAAATGGGTATTGCAGAGTTTAATAGTTTGTGCTTTGTACCAAATACCATTGTGTTTTGTCAGTATTTGGTAACAGTATGGTTTAGCTATCCATCTTTCAACTTCAGAAAAATCATCCTGTTATACTGTATCAAGTTGTGATACATTTGTAGTGTATATTATAGTGTCTTCTGCTTACTTGTGCACAGAATATTCTTTGTAAACTGTGGGAATATCATTTATAAATAGGGAAATAGAAGAAGATCAATAATGGAGCTTAGGGGAACCCCACTGGTTACTTTGAGTGGAAAGGAAGTATTGTCCACAATAGACACATACAATAATAGAAACATATTGTGTTCTGTATGATAAATAGAATTGGAACCAGTTTAGAGAATGATTGCTTAATACTGAAAGTTTGAGTTTAATTATGAGACTATTATGGCTTACCTTATTAAAGACCTTCACAAAATTAAGGAAAATGGCTAAAAAAATATTGTGATAGTTAGGGAGTTGCATGTGGACACATTTGCCAGGACCTTAGATAATGTAGGGAGTAAGGATATTGGTCTGTAATTTGATACCAGATTTGTATCCCCACTTTTGTAGATATACACAACTCAAGCCACTTTCCAGGCTTTAGGCATATACTCAGATGACAAGGATGCATTAATTAGGGATGAAATGGGATGCAAGAAGCTTAAACTTAATCACAGCTGAATGTAACTAGTACCACTGCTTTACCTGTCCCCCTTCTACCACTAAATTGCAACATTTCATGAACATGACCCACCACCAATTCTATGTCAGTTTAAGTGTGATATAAGTATTTTCTAATTGTACAGTGTGGTGGAATAAGTTACAACACAAACTTGCATACCATCTCTCCATAGACTGTAATAGCAGAAGTACCTTCATAAAATAAAATAACTAGGGATGGGTAAAATTTTTCACCTCAAACCAAAATCAGCGAATAATGGCACTTCCCATTTGGCAAAAAATTTCCAGAGAAACGTGCATTTTTTCCGCTTTTATCATCTAGCTCCTTCCTTTGAAAACAATGGGAACATTGAATTTATACACAACACATAGCAAATGTTATTTTATTTCCCAAAGGCATAGAATAAAAGGGGCTTGAGGGTACCTGTGTTGGTAGAATGTGAGGAAAGAATCAGCTGAACAGGGAATGTTTTTTGTGAGGCTTAGTTTACTGGGATTAGGGGGCAGTTAATAAAAAATAAATCCAAAATTCACTTAAAAAAACTCCATAAGGAATAGTATAAAAGGGGTCCGAGGAGGGTGCCTATGTTGGTTGGAGGAGTCTGAGGAAAGAATCAGTTGAAAAGGGATTTGGTTTGGGGGGGGGGCTGTTGACAGATTATTGGGGGAACAGTTAATTAAAACATAAAAAATAAAATAAAAAATTTGTATGTAACATGTTAGAGACAGGGACCTCCTGACATAAGCTGCCTCTGGGGCAGACTGATACTTGATGTAATAGAGTATTTTTTAGAGGATGATTAGTAAGATTTGTTGTTAGAGGCCCACGCCCTGAGGAAACATTGATTTGTAGGACTTAGGCTTGTTTGGCACAAGCCTTAATGAAACTTTGATTTGAGTGACTTATGCTTGTTAGAAACAAACTGCCAAAATATGTTGTATTTTTGTAGGCCTATGTTTTTTTTTTTTTGTTTGTTCTGTTTTAAAGCACAAGACCTAGGAAAAATGTGCCCTACTAGCCTAGTGCCAACAGGTCATGTCATGTTGGTCAGTGGCCACTGTCCATTGTCAAATGCCCTGATATAGATGCAGAATTTATGACTGCTGTTCTTGCTGCTGCAGAGTTGTTTAAGCAGCAGGATGATTAGGCAGCTCAAAGAGAATGGGATCAACAACAACAGTAATATGGGTGATGGATGATGAAGGTTCCACTTGCCACAACTAGCTCCAGTGATGCACCTGAGGCAGTAGCAGCACCATAACTATACCCTACCACTTCAGGTATATGTGTAAAAAAAGACGAAGTTGGCCAATAATTTTTCTACACCTGCCCCTCCTCCAAAATCATGGGTGTGTTGTTACTAAAATAGAAATGTTTCCCTTGAGAGGAGAAACTGTGCCACTCATAAGCAACTGCAATGTGCACAGGGTGTGTGTGTGTGTGTGTGTGTGTGTGTGTGTGTGTATGTGTGTGTGTTAAATAACACCTGGGGGCACAACTGTGTCCAAACACCATGACACCAGAACCCAAATACTGCCTCTGTCACTATACCCCTTGTCCAGACCCAGTTAAGGACACATAACAACTTGCTGACAGTTTAATAGTAATGATTAACCCTCCCTGCCAGCATCTTAGCATATTCTGCTGGATGGAATCTCCTCAGATGTTTCTTGATGCCCTTCTTAGATTCTCCTCCATCACACTGTCATGAGTGGTCAGTACACCACACAGTGTACAAAGGGTGGAGATGAACTGCCACATCCTAACATCAAAAGAGTGGCTATTATTTGGCGGGGGGAAGTAACGATGAATGAGGTGGATTGGCAGAATATGTAGTTACCCTTGTGGAAGAAGGTGATGGTGAGCTAGTTGTTTCACTCATCATGGAACTTCCAGTCACTACCTGGGTTTCTCTATTCTTCCTCGTCTTTGATCTCCACCTTACCTCTTGTTGCCTTTCGGGAGAGTCAGGTGGTATAGCAACAGCAGTGCTTGATTTCTTTGCTGGGTGTTTGGCTTTAACATGTTTAACATAAATGTTATGATGTCTGTTTCATGTGTGTTATCAGGGAGATTGTGGAAAGGTGCATTCCCTTTTTTCCCCTTCTCACTGACTTGTCATAAATTGTGCACAGTGCCGTTGTTGATGACCACACTGTTCCCCAAGAGAAAAACAGTCCCACACCCATGATTTCAGGGTGAGGGAAAATGTGGAGAAGTATGGCCTCTTTCTTTGTCTCCTCCACATTCCCCTTCACTGTCTGGGGCAGAGGATGATGTTTCTGCAGTTGCTGCTACTGCCTCAGAATCAGCACTGCAACTAGGACCAGGATTATTGCTGCTGCTTACAAGAGGAGCCTGTCCTAGCCCTGCATCACTTGTTGAACCCATTCCCACTGTGTCCACTGTGGTCTGTGACACACTAGCCTGCTCCTCAGCATCCTGCTGCCCTTGCAACTCAGCAGCAGGAATTAGAGCAGCTGCCATTTTTTGCATATTCCAAAAGCTCACTGCTGGTGAAGGTGGTGATGCCCATCCCTGTCTCAGTTTGGGCTAAAAATGTCTCTTCCACCCCAGCATTATCACTTCCATTAGCCCTCCATGCTGCTGCTGCTCTATTACAGAAATCTCACTGCTGCTTGGAGAAGGTGAGAAGTAATGTGACAGAGGGTCCTCTAATGTCATACTTGCCATTTCTTGGGGACCTGAAGAAGGCAGACTGGCAGCAGTAGGAGCAGTCACAGGGAACTGATCTGTACTCCTGTTGGTGGTGATATTATTGCTGCTAGGTAACAATTTTGCCTTCTTCAGGATCATGTTCCACATGGACAATGCTGTGGGGGGAACAGGTCTCCCAGGGTCAGGGGAATGGTGTGGGCTCCCTTGACCGCTAGTCTGAACACTCTCAAATGCTTCCCCTGCATCTCTCTTAACATTAGTCCCACCGGCTGCTTCACCATTACTGCTACTACTACTAACACAAACCACATCAAGTTCAGCTGCAGAGTCTTCCTCCTCAGAGTCACTAGTAATTTGAGGATATTCATTACCCCCTCCTTCACTCCTAACACTAACAAACTGCTGGACCTTCTTAGTACTAGCACTGGCAGGATTGCTTGCAGATGGCAAGTGTGACTTAGGGTCCCCTGCTGTCACAATTGGCATCATCTTCTCCTTCCCCCCTCCTGAGTATTACAAGGCACAGTAGCAGCAACTTCAGCATAGGTGGCAGCAGCTTCAGCACTGACAGCAGGCATAGCACAGTTGGCACTGGCAAAAGGGACAGCATGCCTGACAGCAGGCATAGTATTGAAGACAGCAGGTTCAGCACTGGCAGCAGGCACAGCTCTGGTTGCAACAAGGGCAGCACAACTGACAGCAGGCACAGCACTAGTGGCAGCAGGGGCAGCAATGGTGGCAGGAGGGGCAGCACGTCTAGCAGCAGGTGCAGGCAGCTGACATGTCCTACTCTCACTAGTACTACCCTTTTCTCCCTCCCTTCCCATTAAATTCCCCAAGATCCCTAGGGGTGATTTAGGAAGACTGGACAGCATTGGTTCAGTAGTCCTCACTTCCTCCTCCTCCTCAGACTCAGTAGACACATGAAGGTCCTTCCAGTTCCTACTTTTAATATTTTTAAACTTTCTCTTAGTGATAGCAGTCACTATGAGCCTCTCCTGTCTCACTTTTGGAAAAAGATCACAGTAGAATAGCACAGCACGTCTACCTCGCTCTGTAGCTGCTTCTATTGTGTTTGACTTCTGCAAATAAGTCATGTTTTTATAGCGAAAAGGTGAAAGCCACATAAATCAATGGACAGAAACATTCTAGCCATTCTAGCCATTGAAAAAAATGTTAGCCAATGGGTGAAAAATGCGAAAATTTTAATCGCTAGTTCGATTTTCCCTCGAAAAAGCTGAAAACATGGTTTTCACAGAATTTCTTGTGGGAACACAGAGAGAGATTTCTCCCACACCTAGTCATATCATCTCCCTCACACTCTCAAATACATCTGTATCTTAAAAAAAAAGGAGCTAGAGGGATATATTCTAGATCTATATCACTAGAAGAAGCGTCAGTAGTCATTAGGTTATCATCAGTATCTCACGCTGCTTTTCCTCCCAATACTTTTATATTCTTCTAGACATTTAGAGGTCTAAAATGATTTGTTTTTACGTTCCCATTCAAGAGATATTCACAGCATTTGCTTCTACTTTCAGGACAGGGTTTTTTCATGGCTGTTTGTCTCACTGTCAGATATACCAGTTGGTTGAACTGCTACACCTTCTTGCACTATGCCACCAACACTGGTATGTGCCTCGTTGTCATCTTCAGTGGTTTTAGATGATTTATTAACAGGACTGGTTGTGGTGGAACTTTTGGTAGGAGTTTGACAAACTGCATCGTCCTCGGGAGTAGCGGGATCACCATCATGTACTGTGCACGCTACAGCAACCATGACTGCAGTCATTCTTTGGACTACCACTTTACTCACTCATCCCTCTACTGCTTCTAATCCTTTCACCGTCCTCCTACCCCTTGTGCATTTGATGGCCATTACTCAACTACTGTGTGTGTTTACTGTTAAGTACACAATAGAATTAATTGAGTGTGATGTATTTCCTTGGCCCTCTACAAAGTACCCTTTCTCATCTAATATAAGTCTGCCTCACTCACAGTTCATGTCAGGGTCCCTCTCTGTCACCTAACTTTTTTTATTTTTTTATTTTTTTATTTAACTGTCCCCCTATAACTTTCACAATCAAGAAAAAACAACCAAAAACACACTCCCTGTTCACCTTCTTCTTTCCCTCGACTCCTCTATTACAGAGATAACAGCCAGATCAGGAAGAAATGTGGATCATGGTTGTCTATGTCTTTCCAATCTCCTCTGCTCCTTTCTCACACCCCCAGATTCACCTAACACAGAGATAACATCCAGATAAGGATCATAGCTGGCTGTGTGTATTCAGCCATACAAAATTGTGGGATATTTGGGGTAAACCTTATTTGCGCCCTTCTCACACACCCCAGACTCCCCTAGCAAGGAGATAACAGCCAGATCATGAAGGAAGTTGGATCATAGCTGCCTGTGTCTTCAGCCACACTGAATTTTGGGGTATTTGGGGTCAACCTCCTTTCTCCCTTCCTGTCTCCCAGACTCAACTAATACAGAGAACAGATTTCCTGCCTACAAGACTCCCTAAACTAAGATTCAACTCCACTTTATTAGCATGGTTGAAATGTCACGTTGATCCTGTTTCTCTTTTGAGGTGAAAACATTTGTCTGTTCCTATTTACAAATCACACTTTCCTTAACAAATAGTCTCTCAATATAGATGATCTTCCCAAAAATTAGTTTCTGAGGCTCACAAAGTGCTTGCTTTCAGAGGCAGAAATAAAAGCACATCAAAGGAAAATGAATCAGTCTAATATATGCAATTGACAGTATTGCAAAATACAAATCAATCTTCAGATGATTGGATTATACAAAATATACATTTGGGAAGACACACATATCATGTATGTTTGCTTACAAATATTTATATATTATTTCAAGTATTTTTTCAGAATATGTTTAACATTAAAATAAATAGTGCTTGATTATTCATCAATGGTAACAAAGCTGAAACATTTTATATATTTTTTTATCAGACATGAATATATAAATATATAGCAATGTGTATATTTCCATTTTACTGCATGACACAAGATGCAATTTTTTTTAAGGATGAAGAAGTTCTACTGTATAGTTGATAGAATATAGGCCAGAAAATGACTTAAATTGCACCTTGCTCTAATGGGAACATCAAAGTAAAGGATTATTGCTTAAAATAGAACAACTATACCCTAATCCACATATGATGAAAGCTGATAACTAAATCAAATGATGGCAAAAAGCAATTAGTAAGGAAAACTTTATGCTAATGAAGCAGCAGCACTTGTTAGGTCATACTTATTATGCACACAAAGCTTTGACTTGAGGCACAATACAGCTTCGAAGATGAATAGGTATATAAGAGGATGAAGCATGAAAGCAGAGTAAATTTTATGCTGCAAAATTTATGGCCTAAATCCTTTCTTTCTGTATGATGAAATTTTATTACAACTCTTTTTTTCAAAAGTTTTCCGTGAACAACATTAACATTTTAAGTTATTGTTGCTCACAAAACACAAATACACACCTAAATCTGCACACACAGATATAAAAACACACACACAATAATATGCACACATACACAGGTAGAAAAAAAAGATTATTACAATGAAGATCAAAGTTTTAATTTGTGCAAACAAAAGAATGGAAATTCACAGTTAAAGTTCCTTAAAAATTAACTCTATCCCACCTTTGCTTTTCTAATTACATCATATATATCATGATGATTAATACAATCAAATAAAGTATTGAGAGACTTGGGGCTCGATTCATTTTCCACTGGAAAAACACATGGTAGAGCAAAAATGACTACTGAAAGGTACATACACAGTAGCACCTTCAGAATTCAGTTGCCCTGCCAACATAAACCTAATTTGTGGCCCAATGTTCATTGTGGTTTTTTTTATACCCATAATGCTCTCTATAGAACATGAAGAATGGGAACATCAAAGGAAACTAGCTAACTCTTGGTTTTTGACATAGTGTCAAATATTGAGCTTGAGTTAAAAAACAGTGACCCTCCTAAACACTAACCCTACCCCTGGCCTTACACTACACCTAAAAATAAAAATAAATTTTAACAATACTAGCCCTACCACGATGCCTGGGCCCTGACGATCCCTGGGCCTGACCCATACCCCAAAGCTGTAACACTTACCTGGAAGTCTAAGTCTCTAAGCTTCTTTCTTCTTTCCCTTTTTTTTCCTGTCTTCATATTTATTCTTCATCTTCAATCTTCTTCTTCTTTCTTCTTCTTCTTTCTCCTTTCTTCAAGTGAATTCTGTCTGTAGAAAACAAGAATAATACATGAGATGCAATGCCCCCATCAAGTGTCACTAGTGGTGGCAGAATAAAAAAAAAAAAGAAATCCCTTCTTGTATCTTTCAGGCCGTTGCCCAGTTCACTCTGAGGGAAATTTGAAAAGAGACCTGCTTTTATATGGTCAGTCTTTGTTGAAAATGTTTCCCATGCTCCCATTGGCTGGGATTTGTGGTTATGCAGGGCTCTACACCTCCCAGCGCATCAGCTTCTAGAGAGTTTTGTCATCCCTCCAGATAGAAGCTGATGGGCTGGGAGGTGTGGTTACTGCAGGGCACATTCCAGCCATTTTCAACAGAGAATGGCCATATAAAAGCCTGTCTTTCTTCAAATTTCTCTCAGCGTGGATGGGGCAATGGCCCAAAAGGTGAAAGAAGTTTTTTTTTTTTCATGGCAGCAACAATAATGACACTTTATGGGGGCATTGCATCTCATGTGTTATTCTTGTTTTCTCCAAACAGAATTCACTTGAAAGAAGAATAAAGATGAAGAATGAAGCTGAAGAAAGAAGCTTAGAGAATAAGACTGAAACATGAATTCAAGAGAAAGACCAGCATGCAGAAGACACCATTGGACATCAAACTTACAGGTAAGTGTTTCATTTTAATGGTATGTGTTACCTTTGGGGGAGTAATCATTTGAGTGCCAGGGGTACGTAATGGTCTGCATTGTGTTGCATAATCCGCTGCCACTCAAAGGGTTAATTTTTTGTCACTTATGTTTGTAATACCTTAGATGTATTGATACAATACATCCATGGGTCACTAGTGTAGGGATCCCTAAATGCGCATGTGTGTGTGTTTTTTTTTTTACCACAGTTTACTTACATGTCAGTGATTAGGAACACGTGTTAGGGGATTTTGTTGTTCGCAAATTTTTGTTGATAAAATTGAGCCCCTTTACACGTGTTACTAGCCACTGCATATAATTGAATTACAAATTTGTTGCCTTTGTCATTGATTCCACTGGGCTCAAATTTAGCACCCATTGCACTTTTTTCCCATTTCAGAAGTGTGTCACAACAACTGATGGTACTTTAATTTTACTTTTAATTGAATCGAGCCATTGGAATTAATACCTGCAGAACTTCAACTGTCAGTTACCTTGCTCTTGTTTTTAAGAGTGAGAATTTTGGTGTTGAAGGGCATTTATCATGTTTTAATAAGTCTGCTACTGTCATAATAAAGTTATTAAAAATCCTGGGAATGCACTGCTTAGCCACAAAATGCTCCTGAAATATGGGTAGTGTTAAAGTGATAGTTAATGAAGATAATAGATCAATTAAATAAAAAATATAATACAAAAATAATGTCCAAATAATAAGTAGTTTCCTATTAAAGTTACAACTATTGAAATAATAGTGAAATTTTGTAGAAAAAATATTTAAAGTGTGCAATACAATATATATAATCACAAAAAAAACTGTAAATTAGTATTCTCATTTAAATATTGCATGGCCTCCCCTCTTTAAGGATTTGAAGCCCCTCCTCTAATATGAAACTAAATCTTGACATATATTTTGCTAAATCTATGATTTCTAAGATACACAGGGGGCTCAGGATTAAACTATATCCTTCATTTTTCTTTCCTGATTCAGTTTTCAAAGAAAAATGGGAAAAGATTTTGGATACTTGTTATCACAATTTGATGAAACTTTTATTACAATATGAGAGAGAAACACTCAATAAACTGGAAGTTTATATCAAGAACCTGAGCATTAATTTGGAGAAATTTGAACCCATGGAGTCTTTTAAAAGTGAATATAAAAAAGTACATAATGATTTAGAAAAATTTGAGGATGATATTTTAGAATGCAGGAAAAGGAAACTTATCACATATCTAAATTACTACAAATGTCTGAGTATACCTAAAAAGCCTATTACAAATGTCAAAATAATACTCTGGTATTGATTTCCAATGTTTCAGCTTATGAATTTGAAACAGAGACAGAGATCTCTTATACTGAACAATCTGAACCTGAACGTACCAATTTGTCTTTCTCTACAGATTTTAGGAGGGATTTTTTGAAGACAATATTACTATAAGGCACATGGGGCAAGGGAAAGAGTAAGAAAAAACACTAGAGGTAAAAGACTGAATAGGGACAGGGGAAGGGGCCAAACACAATATTATTGGAATTTAACTCAAATTTACAATATGAGATAGAGGAGTCCATCACTGACTATGAGACTCAGATAAATGTTATTAGCTTATCTGGCATAATGGATATTCAACTCCTTCAAAATGGCTTGACCTTTGTCACAGAAATGCAAAATTTGAACACTTTAAAGATTTACATTTTTTTGCTATATAAATATATTAATATATTGCTATATAAATATAAATATATATAGATAGATTTGTCTGAACAGGACGAGAAATAATAAGTTGGGACAATGTTGTTATAAAGCCTGCAGACAAGCGAGGGAATATAGTTATATGGCCAAAGGATATGTATATGTCAAAAGCCATGAGACCACTATTAGACAATTGAAAATTGTTTTCAGATCCTACACCTGATTTCCTCAAGGGTTACAGTGAATTGATAAATCAAACTAAAAATCATCAGGTTACTGACATTAAAGAATTTTGATTTTTGTCAGTTAATTCACCAAGAGTTGTCACATTTTATCTCCTTCACAAGGTACCAGAAAAGTCTAACATCCCGCCAGGCCACCCCATTGTTTCAGGTAATGATAGCCTGGTTACTGGTGATACCGAGTCTTCATTCACCAGTATAGAGCACAAGACAGGGTCAGCGGCGTAACTAGAAACCAACGGGCCCTGGTGCAAAAATTGCCATGGGGTCCCCTGATCACATAACCCCATTGTCAAACTCCACATTAGTCCCCATTGCCACCTCCACATTGGCCCCCTTTGTCCACCTCCACAATTGCCCCCCTCCAGATTAGCCACCTCCACATTGACCCCATTGTCCACCTCCATATTGCCTCCATTGTCCACCTTCACATTGCTCCCTTTGTCCACCTCCACATTGGCCACCTCCACATTGCCCTCATTGTCCAGCTCCACATTGCCCCCATTGTCCAGCTCCACATTGCCCACCTCCACATTGGCCCCATTGCGCACCTCATCATTGTCCCCCATTGTCCTCTTCCACATTGCCCCCATTGTCCACCTAAACATTATCCACCTCCACATTGACCCTGTTGTCCACCTTTACAATGTCCTCCTTCACATTGCCCCCACTGTCCACCTCCACATTAGTCACCTCCGCATTGCCCCCATTGTCCACCTCTACATTGTCCTCCTCCAGATTACCCCCATTGTCCACCTCCATATTAGCTACCTCCAGACTGCCCGCATTGTCTACCTCCACATTGTCCTCCTCCACATTGGCCCCCATTGTCCATCTCCACATTTGCCATCTCCATATTGCCCCCCCATTGTCCACCTCCACATTGCCCCATTGTCCACTTCCACATTGCCCCATTGTCCACCTCCACATTAGCCACCTCCACATTGCCCCCATTGTCATCTTCCACATTAGCCACCTCCACATTGCCCCCATTATCCACCTCCAAATTAGCCACCTCCACATTGGCCCCTATTGTCCACCTCGGCCCCCATTGTTCACCTCCACATTGCCCCATTGTCCACCTCCATATTGCCCCACTGTCCACCTACAGATTAGCCACCTCCACATTGCCCCCATTGTCCTCCTCCACATTGTCCACCTCCACATTGCCCCCATTGTGCACCTTCACATGAGTCACCTCTACATTGCCCCCATTGTCCACCTCCACATTAGCCATGTCCACATTGTCCCCCACTGACCACTTCCACATTGCCCCAGTGTCCACTTCCACATTGGCCCCCATTGTTCACCTTCACATTGGCCCCCATTGTCCACCTACACATTGGCCCCCATTGTCCACCTACACAATGGCCACCTCCACATTGCCCCATTGTCCACCTCCACATTGCCCCCATTGTCCACCTCCACATTGCCCCATTGTCCTCCTCCACATTGCCCCATTGTCCACCTCCACATTAGCCACTTCCACATTGGCCCCCACTGTCCACCTACACATTGGCCACCTCCACATTGCCCCATTGTCCACCTCCACATTGCCCCCATTGTCCTCCTCCACATTAGCCTCATTGTCCACCTCCACATTAGCCACCTCCACATTGCCCCCATTGTTATCCTCCACATTAGCCACCTTCACATTGCCCCCATTGTCCACCTCAACATTGTCCCTCATTGTCCACCTCCACATTGTCCCTCATTGTCCACCTCCACATTGCCCCATTGTCCACCTCCACATTGTCCACCTCCACATTGCCCCCATTGTCCACCTCCACATTAGTCACCTCCACATTGCCCCCATTGTCCTCCTCCACATTGCCCCATTGTCCTCCTCCACATTAGCCTCATTGTCCACCTCCACATTAGCCACCTCCACATTGTCCCCATTGTCTACCTACACATTAGCCACTTCCACCCTGGCCCCTATTGTCCACCTCCACATTGGCCCTCATTGTCCACCTCCACATTAGCCACCTCCACATTGCCCCCATTGTCCACCTTCACATGGGCCACCTCTACATTGCCCCCATTGTCCACCTCCACATTAGCCATGTCCACATTGTCCCCCCATTGACCACCTCCACATTGCCCCCAGTGTCCACCTCCACATTGGCCCCCACTGTCCACCTCCACATTGGCCACCTCCACATTGCCCCATTGTCCACCTCCACATTGCTCCCATTGTCCTCCTCCACATTAGCCTCATTGTCCACCTCCACATTGCCCCCATTGTCATCTTCCACATTAGCCACCTCCACATTGCCCCCATTATCCACCTCCAAATTAGCCACCTCCACATTGGCCCCTATTGTCCACCTCGGCCCCCATTGTCCACCTCCACATTGGCCCCCATTGTTCACCTCCACATTGCCCCATTGTCCACCTCCATATTGCCCCACTGTCCACCTACAGATTAGCCACCTCCACATTGCCCCCATTGTCCTCCTCCACATTGTCCACCTCCACATTGCCCCCATTGTGCACCTTCACATGAGTCACCTCTACATTGCCCCCATTGTCCACCTCCACATTAGCCATGTCCACATTGTCCCCCATTGACCACTTCCACATTGCCCCAGTGTCCACTTCCACATTGACCCCCATTGTTCACCTTCACATTGGCCCCCATTGTCCACCTACACATTGGCCCCCATTGTCCACCTACACAATGGCCACCTCCACATTGCCCCATTGTCCACCTCCACATTGCCCCCATTGTCCACCTCCACATTGCCCCATTGTCCTCCTCCACATTGCCCCATTGTCCACCTCCACATTAGCCACTTCCACATTGGCCCCCACTGTCCACCTACACATTGGCCACCTCCACATTGCCCCATTGTCCACCTCCACATTGCCCCCATTGTCCTCCTCCACATTAGCCTCATTGTCCACCTCCACATTAGCCACCTCCACATTGCCCCCATTGTTATTCTCCACATTAGCCACCTTCACATTGCCCTCATTGTCCACCTCCACATTGTCCCTCATTGTCCACCTCCACATTGTCCCTCATTGTCCACCTCCACATTGCCCCATTGTCCACCTCCACATTGTCCACCTCCACATTGCCCCCATTGTCCACCTCCACATTAGCCAACTCCACATTGCCCCCATTGTCCTCCTCCACATTGCCCCATTGTCCACCTCCACATTTCCCCCATTGTCCTCCTCCACATTAGCCTCATTGTCCACCTCCACATTAGCCACCTCCACATTGTCCCCATTGTCTACCTACACATTAGCCACTTCCACACTGGCCCCTATTGTCCACCTCCACATTGGCCCTCATTGTCCACCTCCACATTAGCCACCTCCACATTGCCCCCATTGTCCACCTTCACATGGGCCACCTCTACATTGCCCCCATTGTCCACCTCCACATTAGCCATGTCCACATTGTCCCCCCATTGACCACCTCCACATTGCCCCCAGTGTCCACCTCCACATTGGCCCCCACTGTCCACCTCCACATTGGCCACCTCCACATTGCCCCATTGTCCACCTCCACATTGCTCCCATTGTCCTCCTCCACATTAGCCTCATTGTCCACCTCCACATTAGCCACCTCCACATTGCCCCCATTGTTATCCTCCACATTAGCCACCTTCACATTGCCCCATTGTCCACCTCCACATTGTCCCTCATTGTCCACCTCCACATTGCCCCATTGTCCACCTCCACATTGCCCCCATTGTCCACCTCCACATTAGCCACCTCCACATTGCACCCATTGTCCACCTCCACATTAGTCAACTCCACATTGCCCCCATTGTCCACCTCCACATTGCCCCACTGTCCACCTCCACATTGCCCCCATTGTCCTCCTCCACATTAGCCTCATTGTCCACCTCCACATTAGCCACCTCCACATTGCCCCCATTGTTATCCTCCACATTAGCCACCTTCACGTTGCCCCCATTGTCCACCTCCACATTGGCCCCTATTGTCCACCTCCACATTGTCCCTCATTGTCCACCTCCACATTGCCCCATTGTCCACCTCCACATTGTCCACCTCCACATTGCCTCCATTGTCCACCTCCACATTAGTCACCTCCACATTGCCCCCATTGTCCACCTCCATATGGGCCACCTCTACATTGCCCCCATTGTCCACTTCCACATTAGCCACGTCCACATTGTCCCCCCATCAACTACCTCCACATTGGCCCTCACTGTCCACCTCCATATTAGCCACCTCCACATTGCCCCCATTGCCCACCTCCACATTAGCCACCTCCACATTGGCCCCTATTGTCCACCTCCACATTGGCCCTCATTGTCCACCTCCACATTTCCACCTCCACATTGCCCCATTGTCCACCTCCACATTAGTCACCTCCACATTGGCCCCTATTGTCCACCTCCACATTGGCCCTCATTGTCCACCTTCATATTTCCCCATTGTCCACCTCCACATTAGCTACCTCCACATTGCCCCCGTTGTCCACCTCCACATTAGCCACCTCCACATTGCCCCCATTGTCCATCTCCACATTAGCCATCTCCTAATTGGCCCCCATTGACCACCTCCACATTGGCACCATTGTTTCCCCCTAATCCTCCTTTACTGCGGCCCACTCCTACATGCCTACCTTTGCTGGCTCAGGAGGGGGCCTCATCCCTTGTGGTCCAGCAGCATGACGTGTGGAAGGAGAGGTCTGTGCCTTCTTCGGCACAAACCTCTATTAGCAGCGCCCACCGCATGATTCTCTCTCCAGTAACTCAGATCGATGGGAGATGATGTCATATCCCAGAGCTCTTCATTACTAGAGAGCTGTGGACAGTGCGAGAGCTGCTAATAGATGTCTGTGTTGAAGAAGGAGAACGAGATCAGTGTGATTTTCCCATCAGCCAAGGGTTTGTTGCGGGCCAGTTTGGCTTTACAGTCATAGTCTCAGCAGGGGTCGGCCAGGCCCCTGGATTGACGAGCCCAGCCACAGTTGCAACCACTGTGACCAAGGTAATTACTCCACTGGATAGGGTGCAGTCAGTGCTGGTTCATATTTTCTTGAGTTGCAATCCAGCAGCCTAAGTGATAACAATGACTTCATTATAAAGGTATAACAAGTTTTTCTTGCAATTGAGAGGCAGAGCCATGGAGCAGCCTGTGCCATCCACTTATGCCAACATTTACTTAGGCTGATGGAGTGGGAATATGTATTTACTGAAAATATGTCGAGGCACATGGATCATATAATATTGTGGATAAGTGTCATGTTTCTCTGGGTTTTGCTGTGTTTTCCAGCCATTTTCTTTCTCGTACCTGTTTTCTGTCGGCACCACTTTGTTCTGGTTACAGCCTTGTCTGGGCCTATATCAAGCACTGACAGTCAGTGCGCGATCAAAGTGTTCTGTGTATCGAGTTTAAGATTATTGTTCCTAGAGTTTTCCAATGTTTTGACCCGGCTTTTCTCGACTACGTCTCTTGTCTACTGATTCTGGTAAGACTCCTGTGTTAGTTTTGACCTTGGCCTGTTATTCGACTTCTCTTCTGCCTGCTGACATGGTACCGTACTTTTGCAACCCCCAGTGCTGCTAAATTTCAATGCTTTTGACTATCCCAAGTTTGACTTCCAGTTGCACGGTAACCTTGCGACTCCCAGTGCTGCTGATCCAGTGTTCGACAGAGGCAGCTATACTTCTGGTAGGTTTAATACACTGATTCCTGACCAGGTGAGTAGCTGTCTCTGTCCTAGCTGGTCATCCTGCCGTCAGGCTTCAAGGCCTGCACCACCACCCGGCTCCGACCTCAGCAAGGCCTCGATCTGAGGAATGCCTACAACCTGGTAAGGATGAAAGTGGGCGATGAGTGGAAAATGATTTTTAATACCAGGTTCGGGCATTACAAGTACCTAGTCATGCCGTTTGTTCTACATAATGCCCCTGCTGTTCTTCAAAGTTTCGACAAGGAAGTTTTTTGAGACCTCCTTTTAACCATTGTCATTGTATACCTTGACGACATTTTGGTGTTCTCTTCCACCTTAGAAGAACATTGTGTTCACATATCCCAGGTATTGACTCGGTTAAGGGACAATCATTGTTCTGCAAGATTAAGAAGTGCAACTTCGAGACCTCTTCTTCGGCGTTCCTGGGGTACGTCATCTCTGCCAAAGGCCTGGTCATGGACCCTCAGAAATTCCGAGGTCATCGACTGACCTTTGCCTCATCGTTTTAAAGCTGTGCCAATTATTACCACCAATTTATAAAGGGCTTTTCTGCACTTGTAGTACTCATCATGACCATGACCCGTAAGGAAGCCAATCCGCATCGATGGTCTGAAGAGACCCTTTGGCATTCGACACTCTAAAAAAGGCCTTCTCCTCAGCACTGATGCTCAAATTCCCTGATCCTGTTGTTACGGTTACTTTTCAGGTTAACACCTCTGAATCCACTGCTGGAGCAGTCCTCTCTCAAAGGACCTCTGATATGGGTGCCCTTCATCCCTGTTTGATGCTGGTTAGTAGTGTAGACTAATATTTATTGCAGAAAAAAATGAGAAGCTTGGCTGAGGAATCTTACTATAACACAGATATGCACCAGCTGGCCAAGGATTTGTTAGTAAGTTTTGAGCAAGATCCTTGCATAGTGTCTATTAGAAGCAATGAGGAATACTTTCTTTCCACTTTTGCTGGACCCCCTCTTTAAACAAAATATTACAGAGTTTCTGCCAAAGCTACATCACTTTGTCACAACAAGGTGTGATGATGATCAGCAGTATCTCTCTGAGGAATTGGATACTGTCACAGAATATAAAGATATGCTTATAGATTGAGTGGAGGGGTGCATTGTGGAGGTTAGGAGGGAGGAAGTTAGACGATAGGGCCAAAAAACTGCTAGAAAGCATAATGAAAAGGAAGGCAGCAAAGGGTTTATAGCAGGAGCAGCAACATCAACCAGAACAGCCCATTCCAACACCCCTGAATCACAGGGGAGGTAATCCAACATTTGTGGTGGTGTTGGCAGAACATCTCTGTGATACTTTCTCTCAGAGTATAGGTTGGTAACTGATACACAGGAACACAGCACTTAGGAGTGGTCCTACTGCATGCAAAATTATTTCAACATACTTGCAGGATAGATATGTTCTCGGCAGAAAAAATGACCCCATTGACTACAGCAAACAAAACAATGTGTGTGGTCACTGGCCAGTACTGACAGGAACTGCAGTGGAAACAGCTTCCCTCTAGCAATCTTTGACTCTGAGTGGGTTTTCAGTGCAGTGTGTTATAACGTAAATTACCATAGGACATAGCTATTAAGCAGCAGTGTTGGAAGACTAACAGTCTTAAATCAATCACACTACACCAGTCCACCAGCACTATGCACATCTGCCACACTCTTTGTAGGTTGTAACCTCTCTTTTAAAATAATGGTTAGCCAGCATAGCAGCAGGCTTATAGCAGAAAAGCCATGTTATCAAAACAAAAGTCATGAGTAAATCATTTTTAACACGACTCAGGCTTACCAAAAACAAGCCCTGAGTAAATAATTTTTTGCAGGACTCAGGCTTGCAACATATACAAGGCCAGATATTTTTTTATTAATCACAGCTTAATTGAGGGTTACTCATTCAGTTAGCAAAAAGAAAAGACAATATCATTAGCTTCCCCAGTTTTCAGCAATATCCACATGATTTTGGTAGATTATCTAAAAATGTAGATGGACTGAATTTTTTTCATGTATAATATTGTTTTTAATAGAATACGCCATTAAGTACAAAATAAATATGTTAATACAAATTAAAATTCTTCAATTTATTTTACTTTATTGAAACATGTACCTGTAGTACTACTTTGCTTTGTAAGAATTATTTTATATCTGAAATGTCAGTATGGACTGCAAATCTTAAAATAAAACTACTGTTTAGCATAGTCACATGAGCAATCATATTAGCTTTTTCTCATACTGCTTTAATTATCCACTTGGGAAAATACAAACTGTGTGTAGTCATGTTCAGCACCAGTCTTAACAGGATGGTTATAAAGAAAAAATGATTGGAAAAATATTACATTGTAGCACTGGAGACAAAAATAAGATTAAAATTCACATATTCTAAAGATAAATAGCTCCCAAGATAGAATAAAACATTGAACTTTTTTGTGATAAAATTCTAATTAATATTGGCATCTTGCCTTTCTAAATCCCTCAGTGAAGCATTGAAGCTTATTTTTTAATCAAAATCTGAATTTCATTTATGCTGAAAATTATATGCTTAATAAAATTGGAAATACAGTTCACCAGATTTGCTGTCAGGAGTTTACAAGGTTAAAGGAAATATATTTTATTCAGCATGTCAGATTTGCCTAATATAATAAATGTAATTTATTATTTGATATTATATGTATGAGACACTGTGTATTGTTCAGGCAACCATTACCTTGTGTGCATGTACCAAAGTCCATGATACTGCATCTTTACTGCATTTAGACAGGACCACAGTAAACATGCAGCAAGGAAGGTCTGCATGATGGCCAATAGGGCCACCAGAAGACCGTGGACATGAGAATTGTTGGAGATTGTTGTTCTCCTTGTAACCTCCACCTGGTTACAGACAAATGTGAGCACCAGCCAAAAAAAATTACTTGTGGAAAACAGGGGAAAGGGAACAGTAACAGGTAGATGCTACAGTTCTGTTACTTGTGTGTCAGATCTAGGGCGGTGCAAAAAGTGGCAAAAATTTCCCGCGTGACTTTTCGTGAAATCTGGCTGATTTTTTTCTTTTTTCGCAAAACTTTTCTCCTTTTTACCAATGCAAAATTTTCCTCCTTTTTGTCTATTTTAACAAATTGTT
Source organism: Rhinophrynus dorsalis (assembly GCA_037306005.1). Taxonomy (NCBI): domain Eukaryota; kingdom Metazoa; phylum Chordata; class Amphibia; order Anura; family Rhinophrynidae; genus Rhinophrynus; species Rhinophrynus dorsalis. Next base: position 293,556,016 of record CM074720.1, read on the forward strand.
CACCTTTTGCAATGGGTACTACATTTCCCACTACAATATTACTTCTTCTGAGGTCTGTAGTTTAGAAATAAGTGGCTGAAAATCAAAGTTGTGAGTCCTACAGGAACATATGCCTTGAAAAATGTGTTAGCATGCAGGATGCATTTGTCCTTTGCCCACAACACTAACTTCCTGGTTAAGTGACACTGGCACATATTCATGATAATGTCAAGAAATAATAAATTAAGTACAGTGGGGGACTGGCTGGTATGATCTGATTTGTGTATGTATATGGTTTTTACCACTGTCGTGTTTGTGTCAAATTGCTATCCTCCTCAGATTATTGACACACATTACTTTTCAGTCATAGGAGTGGACCTAAGTGGGGTAGATGGTGGCAACCGTTCTTCACATCCCTCCTCCACATCCTCATCTGTGCTACTATTAATATATTTGTCCTGGGTTTCTCTGTCATGTGTGTTTTTTGCTACCTGATAGCAGAGATGGTATGAGATGTTGGTTCATTTTTAAGAAAGTTGGTCTCCCAATATTGATGCTTTATAGCTGCGTCCTGTGGTCATTGACAGCTGCACTGAAAACCCTCTCAGACTCAATGCTTGTTGGAGGACAACTGATAGTTTCCACTGCAGTACGTTTCAATGCTGGCCACACACACTGTTTTGTTTGCCAGTAGTCCATGGGGTCATTGTTTCTGCCTAGAATGTAGCTATCCTGAAAATATGCAGAAACCATCTCACATCCATTGGTACCACTTCTAGGAGCTACACAGTGTTCCTGTGTGTCAGTTACAAACCAATACTCAGGGAGCAAGTGGTGCCACCACCACCACCAATGTTGGGTTTTTGCCACCCCTGCTAAGACCTATGAATTGCCCTGTGTTCCGAATGGGATATTCTGGTTGATGATGTATCTGCTTCCTCTGGTTGAAATGCTTTGCTGCCTTCCTTTTCACTATACTGTCTAGATGTTTTGTTTCTCGCTCTCATCCTCCACAATGCAACCCTCCACTCAATCAATAAGCATATCTCGATATTCCGTGACAGAATTTGATTCCTCAGAGAGTTGCTGCTGATCATCATAATGACTCATTGTTGTGACAACTGCTGATGGTCCTTTGGCAGAAATTCTGAAATGTTGTGTTTGAAGCATGAATCCAGAAAAGTGGCAAGAATGTATTCCTCATTGCTTTTAACAGACACTATGTGAGGATCTTGTTCAAAGCACGCTAACATGTAATTTACCAGCTGGTACATATCTGTGTTGTCATTATGGTAAGAATCCTCAGCCATGCTCCTCATTTTTTCTGCAATAAAAATATCAGTGCTTGAATTTCACTAATTCCTGCCCCAATGTGACTCACCAGCATGGCTGCCTCCTAAAAGGGTTTCAGCAGCTCACATACATCACACATAAGTTGTCATTGGCCAGGTAATACACAGGTTCCCTCAAAGTCTTCCAGTTTTGCATGGTGTACTCACTAATGGCCTTATTCTGCTCGAACAAATGCTCTAGCATGTACATAATGGAATTCCACCTGGGAGGAACCTCCATTTTCAGCTGGTGGGGAAAGTTGTTACGCTCTTGTATGGAATATAGAGCGTTGCGTTCACTGTAGGAGTGGCTAAAATGGGCACATATTTTGCATGGTATTGGTAAGCATCTATCTGAGGGTTTCAGATTTTGTCAGGAATCTGGTCACAACTAAATTTAGCACATGGGCAAAGCAGGGCACATGAACCATACCACCTATTCTCAAAGCAGTGATTATGTTGGAGCCATTATCAGCAGACACAAAACCAGCTTTTAAGGAGCGGGGTACAAGCCATTCCTCTATCACCTGATATAGATTACTTAAAACATCTACAGCTTTGTGGGACTGTCTCTCAAAACTCTGCATGCACAAGGGGGCATGATGATATGGGCTATGCTGCTGCTACCTTTTAATCCAACTGCCAGAGCCAGAAGCACAATTTCTGGCTGTCACCTGATGCTGTAAGCTAGTGCTGTCCACTTTTGGTGCTGGGAGGGAACACCAGTGAGCAGTCACAGTCATATTGTCTGTGCCCTGCCCACTTGTCCACATATATATTGTCAGGTGGATTTTCTTGCCATACGCACTTTTCAGCCCTTTGCCCACCACACTAACCACCTGCTTCTACAATTCAAGCACAGTCGTCCTGGCAAATTAACTGAAGCTTGGGACATGACATCAGTTCTCTGAAACCTTTGTTTCAACAAAAGAATACGACAGCATGTCCACTGCCAACATCTTGGCAACCTTGCCATGCCACAGGTGTACTTTGAGATCATTTTTGTTAAGTTTTTGACTCCTTCCCAGGAACACAGTTAGTGTGAGTTGGCAAGACATGGCAGAAGAACCCTGGAACTTTATTGCTTTAGTAAAATGACTAGAGAAGGTGGTGGTGGTAGAGGCAGCATGTGTGGGCAGTCTATGACTCTTGCCATCTCCTACAGTGAGAGTCATCATACTCCTCTGCAGCAGATGATGCTGATGATGACTGATAGGTTGTCCAGGGTCAGACTTTCCAGTGGTTTTCTCAAACAGTTTATAGGCTGGCACAGTGCTTCTTTTCAGTGGTGGAAGCTTCAGCCTTTGCCTTTCTGCTAATGCTATAGCCATGTCATCATCCTCACTCTCAACTTCATCTGTATCTGAACAAGAGAAGGATGCTGCAGGTATATATTCTAGATGTGCATTATCAGTCATCATTAGGTCATCCTCACCAGCATCAGCATCACCTGCCAGTTCTTGCCCCCTACCCTTATATTCCTTTAAGCTTTTAGAGGGCTCAAACTATTTCTTTTTACTTTTACTGTAAAAAAGTTTGTTATTACTTTGAAGACAGGTGTTTTAGTGCTTATTTGTCTCACTACCTGATGCAGCAGCCGTTTCAGCTGCTACACCTTCCTCTATTATATTATTGCCATCATCAACACTTGAATGATACTTGTTGTCATCTTCAGTGTTCTTCTTATATGGTTCTTTATTTCTACTGGCATTGGTGGTGCTGGAGTTTTTGCTGGGACCTTGCAGTTTTTGAACTACTACTTTACTCTGACATCCTTGCAATGCTTCACCCTTCCCCCTTCCTCTGCCACTTGTGCGTTTGCTGGACAATACTCAACTACTCTGTGTGTTTATACCCTACAGTATACAACATAACTGATGGAGTATGATGTCTTGCCTTAGTCCAGTCACCTAATATATTTAGTTCTTTGTTTATTTCTTTATTCTATTTATTTATTCTTTTTTAATTTATTTATTTATTCTTTAAGTTGTCCACCCTGTCTTATCACACTCTGTCCAAAAAAATTATAACTGAAATACAAAATCAACAACTTCTTTCCCCAGACTTCCCCAGCACAGAGACAATAACAGCAAGATCAGCTAGCAAATAGTTCCCTAGCTGCCTGTGTCTTGCAGTCAGTCACATGGAATTTTGGGGTATTTGGGGTCAACCTCCTTCATCCCTTCCTCTCCCCAGAGTTCCCTAGTGACTCACCTAATACAAAGAACAAATTTATTACCTACAAGATTCCTCTATCTTCTCTAGCTCAAAAAACATGCTGCTCTCTCCTCTAACAAACACAGAATGGCATGCTGGGAGAGCCTGACACCCTTTTATATGGCTCTAGAAAACTAGAGAAAATGTTTGTCTGGTGCAGAACAGTTTTTCTTCCCATTTATTTCAATGTACAATGAGCTAGGTGAAAAAAGCAGGAAAAAGCAGAAAAACTGCACTTTTCACAGGAAATTATTCACCAAGCAGGAAGTGCCAGTACTTACTGAATTCAGTTTGCAGCAAATATTTTTACCCATGCCTAGTCAGAGCTCTATGAATACTACATTTTAAGTGACTGTTCTCTCTATTAATGATCATTATTTAAGACAAAATATGAAAAAAGCAAGTTAAAAAATAAATCAGAATTTACCCTTTGTGTCATAATGCAATCCAACTTTAATCTCATGTTGATAGCTAAACTAAAGAATGCACAATAAACAAAACCAATATTAGATGTAATTACAAAGAGAGAAAAAAAGACTGTTGACAGTGGTGTTGGAAATTATACCAATTATCTTGGTCAGTCATTTGTATCATCAACCTGCACATACAAAATTTAAAAAGCAGAGCAATAGTTCAATGTTTTCTTGATAAATGTTTAAACTCTGACTACTGCTTTAGGGACCAATTAAATGAGCCAACTGAGCCATGTGAGCCCATCAAGGAATCTAATTCTCTTTTGCTATTAATTTTTTCAGCCAAAGTAAAGGCGTAAAGTGTAAGCACTGCAGAATTATATACTGACAAATGAGTGTGTAGTGATAGCAATAATAGTTATTTGTCTCAACTGTTAAGATCTTTGTTGTGCTTCCTATTTTTTCTTACAATAAAAATAAAATAATTTAAGTACTGGTAGCATATGGCTATTTTAATCTGCCCATTATTAAATTAATTATGTTACATTGAATACAATTGCTCTATAATTTGAAAAATTAGCCCTACATTAAATATATGGAAATATATAATAACTTTGTCTTAAATTATGATGCAATCCAAAATATATCTAGTCAAATAAAAAATATTTGATAAACAGATTCCAAAGTAGAAAATGCAATATTAAAAATAACATTAAATGCATTATTTGGGATTTTACTTAAATGTAAACTAAAGTTGCACCACAGCTGTTGGTAGATGGGATTAGATAAGATTAGACTACAGTGAGGTATCAGGGTATAACATTTAGACTGCCATTAAGGTTATAGGTGGAGACTTCAGTATGTATACTGATACCGGTTATACTGAAATTATTCATAACTAGGTATGGGTGAAAGACTTCACATCAGAAGAGAAATGTGAAATGTGTTCCTGCTGTGCTAAAGTACAAAAGAGGGTGTCAATTATGAATCAGTGCTTGGAAGAGAGAAATAGAGAGAGAGAGAAAGACAAAGACAGAGACAGAAATCAGAAGAACCATTTATGTGTAGAGGACGACAGACACAAGAGAGGGAACTGAAGTTGCTTGACATAGGAATTCTGGTGGTAGTCTAGACAGGTGGGGTGCAGGAAATGTATGTGTGAAGGGAAAAAGGTGGGTTAAATAAAACAGTAAACAAACTCTTTTCTGACTGATAAGTGACAGTGACAGTCAGATAGGCAGGTGAAAATTCCAACCTGAGCTGACTGAGCCCAAGACTCAACTGATACTGCATGACAGTTGCTGTCAAACATCATAGACTCAAGTCAAGGGAAACAGGCAAGAGGTACAGTTGTATATACTGTTATGCACACACATTCAGTCCTACATACACCTATATGAGAACAAGAAGGACAAGCATTTATTGACATACCATTGTACATCTACAAAGTGGTTGTGGGCTGAGAAATAACTGTTAGCTATGGCAAGTTTATAACACCTTCTACACACACACACACACACACACAGTGTCCCAACAATATCAGTGCCAGTAACTGGATGATAAGAATGAATAAACTTCAGAGATTTATCGTGAGTGTCATTTTGTTTTTTCCATTGTGTTATACAGAGGAGTGGTAGACTTTGGTGCTGCATCCACTGCTGTATGCTTTATAATTACTGCAAGCTGCTAATTCCAAAGCTAACAGGTCTATACTGTAGTGTATTGTAAACATTAACTTTTAAATCATTAGGAGAGAAAGACAGTCAGTTTAAAATGACTCAGTTGCTTTTGAGTTGAGCGTGACAGTGACAGTAACAGATACTAGAAGCGTAAGCATACTATACACATTATTTTCAGAAAGAAAACAACAGACAAAATATCACTTCATATTCTAACAGTTTTGTTATGTATTTTGCTATTACATTATAATTATTACGTCCACTAAATGAGCTTGGGGCAGGGTATTGGGCAAAGGAGATTAAGGTGTGTTTGGCTGTTTTGATGGTAATAAAGTCATAATAAAACAGCATGCAACAGCAGCAACTCAGGTGTACTAGTGACAACTCATTCAATCTCATTAATCTCATTGGGGGATGGCAATGTTCTTGATCTTATTATAACTGTCTCACCATTTGATGTATCTAGACTTTTGTGATGTTCTAAATCTGTCTAGCCACGTATGATGAGCATTGCAAGTTAAGTGCAGGAAAGTTACAGGCAGCTGCAACAAGCTTATTCATACACACGTGAAACCCATCCTTGTAAATTAATTAATCTGATTCATAGACTGATTCCTAGACTTTTTTATTCAGGAATGACATCATACAGACATTAGTGCTTTGCTGATTTTATACATGTGAACATAGCCTTAAACAGCATTTAACCTGCTGGTGGCAGCAGGAGCAGCATGTCTGACACTAGACACAGCAATGGTTGTATCAGTAGCATGGGCAGCATGTCTGACAGCAGGAACAGTACTGGTAACAGCAGGTTTAGCACTGGCAGCAGACATAGCACTTGTGGCAACAGGGGCAGCATTGACAGCAGGCACAGCACTGGGGGCAGCAGGGGAAGCATGTCTGACAATATCCACAACAATGGTGGTAGCAGGGGCAGCACATCTGGTAGCAGGCACAGGCAGCTGTCCTGTCCTCCATTCTCTTTAAATTCCACAAGATCCCTAGAGGTGATTTAGGGGGACTGGACAGCATTGGTTCTGTAGTGCTCACTTCCTCCTCCTCCTCAGACTCAGTGGACACATAAGGGTCCTTCTAATGCCTCCTTTTATTATTTTTAAACCTGCTCATAGTGACAGCAGTGACCATGAGCCTTTCTTACCTCAATTTTGCTATAAATACACAGCACAACAGCACAGCACGTCTACCTCACTCTGTATTTCTATTGTGTTTAATTTCCTAGAATATGTCACGTTTTTATAGTGAAAAGGCAAAAAACACGTAAATCAATTTGTGGAAACGTTCTAGTCATTGAAAAAATGGAGAATAATTTTAGCCAATGGGCAAAAAATGTGAAGATTTTAATCGCAACAAAGTGGTTTTCACGGGAACGCGGTGAAAGCTTTTGCCCACCCCTACCAGTGACCCCATTTTGCTATACTTCCCCAGGTACCTAGGGAAGATGTTGGTGTACTGGGGATCAATTTGGCAGAAGGAAGTGGGCTCACTTCTCTCCTGCTTCTGGATTTCTCCACCTCTGAATCCATAGCAGCAGCCTTTCAGCATATCGGGCTGCTCATAATGTGCTTGATAGCACACCAAAGCATCTTTACATTTTTCAGTTTTTTTCTTTGTCTTTCTCTCTCTGTCTCCATTTCCTCTCTTATTCTCTACTATTGGATAACATGCTGCATGGTGGGAAGTTCTTGGTTTTATTATGCGTGGTGTGAACTCCCACCACCATTGAAAACAGAAGAAAATGGAACTGTACTTTCAGAAAAATCTGTGGTGTTAGTGAAACTGGGGAAGATCGTTATTTTTATAAGCAGGAATTCCCACTGGAAAATGTGCAACATCCTACATTTCTTGAGGACCTTTCCTTCGGAACAAAACAGGACTTTTTGCCCATCCCTGCTTCTGGGTTCTGCATCTATTAGAACAGGCATGTTAAACATACAACCCATAGGAATACCAAATGCAACCTGTAGGCTGGAACTATGATGTCATTCATAAAAAGAAACTTTTTAAGTACCCTCCAGCCCAGCATCAAGGGGTCATAAGTTCCATTTAGATGTGATTTTTTTTCTCTCAATTTAATGCTCTGCATGTGTATCACCCCACCACTGTACATATGCAAATTCAACACATGATAATGCAATGAAAAAGTTACATTTGAATATTTACTGGTTTGTTTTATATAGCCATCCAATTGGCCTTATGTAAGTAGAGTGTGCTTTCCATATGATGTTTATTTCACGTATTACTTTTAGATTGTTACGAACTAATGTTCTTTTTTATTTTGTTTTAACTAAAGTACTTCGATAAAAATGTATATATATTATGTTAATGTAAACCCTGGCCTTTTCTATATAAATAGCTACTGTCTGAAACTTTTCCAAGTCTACAACCTCTCATGCCAAAATCTATCTATCTATCTATCTATCTATCTATCTATCTATCTATCTATCTATCAAAGAGTGAGAGATAGAGAAAAATATGTAGTTAGAGAGAAAGACAGACAGCGATAGATAGATAGATAGATAGATAGATAGATAGATAGATAGATAGATAGTACATAACACACACACGCACACGTGCAGACCCTAGAAACCAAGGTTGTGGCCTTCCAAGAAGGGAAATGTTGAGTATGTGGAAATTTTAGTGTATACCAGTACACACACACTGCTGTTAAGATTTTAATGTGAAAAAGCCGTTAACCCTCCCACTTTAGCAAGTGCACCAAAATGGAATAAAGTTACTCCATTTTCCTTTTCACATTGTTAGTACATAGTTTAAGTAAGGTGCCAAGAAACCATGCTCATAGACTGCCTTGTGCTTAGTGCAAGCAGTGTACAGAAGGTGATTTTGACATTGACTTTAGATAGGCATAGCATTAAGAAATTGGTTTCAGTACCTAGTTTAGCATGGAATTGTATAACAATATCCCCCTCCCACTTAATACATTCCTTACTAACTCAACATTGTTTGCAAAAGCATGACTGGAGAAGGAAGCATAATGTGTTAACCCGTTAAGGACCCATGGAGCTCCAAGACTGTCATGGCAAAACTTGCATTAAAGACCCATAACGGTCCTGGCACGTTATGGAATTCAGGGACCCCCTGCGGGTCTGCTCGCCGCTCTGGGACCCCTGAATTTATTTACACAAAAAAAAAATGTAGTGGTCCTTAAGGGGTTAAAGCATATAACCTTCTCTTAGTTTCCCATTTTTGTAATAGCAGTATTAGTCCATTTTTAGTAACATAAAGATACTTTGGTATTTGGTGACACCTTTTTTAATTGGACTAATAGTATATTTTAAGACAGGTTTTCAATAGATCAATTTTCTTTCTCGGTTCAAGAATATTGCTTGTCTGGGGAAGATATATTATCAAAAAAGCTTGTTTTAAAATATAAACTGTTAGTCCAAGTACAAAAAGTAGACATTATGTATCTGTTGACATTATGTATCTGTTTTAATCTATTTCACTGGTAGCTCCAAGCTTTCTAATAGTAAGAACTTTACACATGCTTTGAATAAATGACATTACTTTTCCTACTGTTAGCATTAAAAGTAGGAATCTTAAACCATGAAGATTAGTTACTGATCTAACTCTTTTTTAGGTTTTCATTTGGTGAAGTTATGAAACTGCATTACTGTAACAAGTATTTTGTTCTTGCAGGTCCTTCATTTTAACAGTTGCTGCTACTTCAATCCATGCATTATTGTTAATATCTCTGAAGACTGGACAGAAAGTAAAAATGATAAGATGCCTCATTTTCAGCCTCTCCTAATATAAAGCATGTAAGAATGTGCTGGGTAAAGCAAGCTATATTCCTACTTAACTCACAACACAAGGTAGCAACAAAAAACAAATGGTTGTCCATAGCACTACAGTTTTCATAAAGTCATCAAGTGAAAGAGAAGAGGCTTATTCTGCAACAAAAGTAGCATTTGTTAGTGGTTACTTTTAGGGTTACTTTTAGGGTTTATTTTCAATTTAATATCAGAGAAGCAGTATTTGTTAGCAGCTACTGTGCATCAGCAGTTACCACATAAAATCCCATTAGCTAGTCTGCATGCATTACATAGGGTTAATCTAACATATTTTGAAAAATAGAAAGTGATAAAATGGAATAGATTTAATTATTAACTGGCTTATTGATATGATAAATACAACAATATTTACAGATTCTTGTTAATTTGCTATGAGAATTGGAACTCATTGTTTCCCATTCACTTTCACAGCATTTCAGTTTCTTTGCAACATTTACTTTTTTAAATAAGTCATCAAAATAATAATTAATGACCTAAATTTAAAGTAAGTAAATTAGATTAAAAAAATGCATGCCATATTTAAAGGTATAAACCATACCGTCATGAATCCATCCAACAATCCAGAATCAGGTTTAGGGGGTGCTTGTAATCTTTCCATGGACCATTTTTCAATGATAGATAATACTTGACTGTTCTCAATATTCAAGATTCGGAATCCTGTCATGTTAACTCCACTATATCTATACGGTTCAACGTCTAAAGCAAATAGGTCCTGAAAGAAACAAATATAATTTATGATTATTAACCATATGAATATTTATTTACCTGAATAACTTGCAATTTAAAATGCATATGTCACTTTATAACAAATCACAGGAGTAGTGCATTAATGTACCCTTATCACCATCCATGTCACACCTCACTTCTCACATGCCCCCCCCCCCCCGACTCTTCAACTGTTTTCGAGCACAGAAAATACCCTTAATCTATCATCTACAAACACATAAAAAAGCATTTAACCCATTGGGATCTATAGATTTCTTGGATAGAATACTTAACGATGCCTTGGAGACCTCTATTATCTAAGATGTCAAAAAAGCTGGTCAGTAAAAGGGGCACTGGAATTGTGGACCTCTATCATTATTCTGCACTGGAATTGCCAGCACGGCTGAGGTGCCCTCATTTTAAGGCTGTGTTTAGGAAATTAAAAAGCAACAATTCTAGGGCAAACCAACCACGCCATTAGGAAAACTCAAAATTCAGATTAAATTAAATGGGGCTTTTAACCTCTTGAGCCATAGGAGGTTCTAGAAGCCATTGCACAGACCTTCCTAGCATTCAAGGGGTTAAAACCCAATTTATGCAATTGGGCATTTGGGAACTTTTCATTAGTCTCCTGTGTTGCGGCTGGTTTGTACCAAAATTGTCTTGCTTGAGCTTGAGCAGCTATTTAAACTGAAAGGTAGATTGTAAATAGAATACACTGCATTTATTGGGAAGTGAAGATGCTTTTCTTTTCTAATTCACTGATGAAATATCTTTAATTTACAGCTCAAGTTCAGCTTAACAAACAACAACAAAACAATACATGGGTTATTTAAACAGATAAAGTGAACATTCTTTTAGTCTTCTTAAATGTATCTATTTAAACTCCCTATACCTTGTGCTTTTTTGTTGTGCATTTAGTTTAAAAGTAGGGACAGGCAAAAAGTCAAAGAAATTTCCCGAGGGAAAAGAGAGAAATTGATTTTTTTCTAAACTTTCTGCCCATAGACAATAAATAAAATGTTCTATGTGTGTGCATGTGTGTGTGGCTGAGTGGGACTTGAACTTGGAAGTGCTGATGATGCTGATAATGACTGAATGATAACTGTGGTTTTTTTTGCATCTTTTTTTGTCCAGGGTCACAGTGCTACTTTTGAGTAGTGGAAGATTGAGCCTTTGCCTTTCAGCCAACGTTCTAGCCATGTCATCATCTCTCTCACTCTCAACTTCATCTGTATCTGAAGAAGAGAGGGTGTATTCTAAATCTGCAATACGGTGCAAAAGTATTACAGGTTTGATGAAATGCTGTAAAGTAGGAATGCTTTCATAAATAGAAATGTTAAAATTTAATTCTTATCATTTATAAAAATACATAGTGAGTGAACAGAAGAAAAATCTAAATCAAATAAATATTTGGTTTGACCAGCCTTTGCCTTCAAAAGAGCATAAATTGTTCTAGGTATACCTGCATGCAGTTTGTTAAGGAAATCGGCAGGTAGGTTGTTCCAAGCAAATTCTAGGTACACTTTAACAAAGTCAGGGATTTTGTAGGCATATAGTCAGGGGTATGATTAAACAATTATACCAAACAGGTGACAATTATCATCTATTTAATATGTGGGTTGAAGCACAAGCATTAACTGAAACAGAAACAGTTGTGTAGCTGCAGTAAAATTGGGTGAGAAACAGCCAAACTCAGTCAACAAAGTGAGGTTGATGAAGACACTTTAATTTCAAAAGTCATAAACCATGGCAAGATTGAGCACAGCAACAAGACACAAGGTAGTTATACTGCATCAGCAAAGATTCTCCCAGGCAGAAATTTCAAGGCAAATAGGGGGTTCCAGATGTGCTGTCCAAGCTATTTTGAAGATGCACAAAGAAACAGGCAATGCTGTGGACCATAGATGCAGTGGTTGGCCAAGAAAAGACAGCAGATGAAAGACACATCATGCTTGCTTCCCTTTGCAATCTGAAGATGTCCAGCAGAGCCATCAGCTCAGAATTGGCAGAAGACAATGGGATCCTTGTACACCCATCTACTGTCCAGAGAAGTCTTGTCAGAAGTGGTCTTCATGGAAGCCATACTTCTGACCTGGAAACAAGGCCAAGTGACCCAACTATGCACGAAAACACAGGAACTGGGGTGCAGAAACATGGCAGCAGGTGCTCTGGACTGATAAGTCAAAATTTGAAATATTTGATTATAGTAAAAGGCAGTTTGTTCACCAAAGGGCTGGATAGCGGTAAAATAATGAGTGTCTGCAGGCAATAGTGAAGCATGGTGGAAGTTTCTTGCAAGTTTGGGGCTTCATTTCTGCAAATGGAGTTGGGGATTTGGTCAGAATTAATGGTCTCTTCAGTGCTGAGAAGTACAGGCAGATACTTATCTATCATGCAGTACCATCAAGGAGGCATCTGATTGGCCCCAAATATATTCTGCATCATCATGACGACCCCAAGCATACAGCCAAAGTCATTAAGAACTATCTTCAGCATAAAGAAAAAACAGGAGTCCTGGAGGTGATTGTATGGCCCCCACAGAGCCCTGATCTGAACATCATTGAGTCTGTCTGGGATTTCATGAAGAGAGAGAAGCAACTGAGAACTGTGGTTAGTTTGCCAAGATGTTTGGAACAACCTACCTGCCGAGTTCCTTTAAAACTGTGTGCAAGTGTACCTAGATGAATTGATGCTGTTTTGAAGACAAATAGTGGTCACACCAAATATTGATTTGATTTAGATTTTTCTTGTGTTCACTCACCATGCATTTTAATTGATTAAAATAAACTATTAACATGTCTATTTTTGAAGGCATTCTAACTTTACAGCATTTTTTAACACCTGCCTAAGACTTTTTACACAATACTCTACATTAGCATCATCCATCATCAATAGGTCATCCTCAGCATTGCCCAGTACTTCTTTTCTAATGTTGAAGCGAAAATAGTTGTAAAAACAACATTCTTGACCACTTTTTCGTGGGAAAATCTTCTTTATAAACAGCTTTATAAACAGCTATTTTTCATCCATTGGCAAAAATTCTTTGCCATTTTGTCCGTGGCTAGAAAATGTCTGCCTGTAGATTTATGTGTTTTTCACCTTTTTGCTATAAAACATAACAAATTCCAGGAAGTGAAACACAATAGAAGAGTCTGTGGAGTAAGAGGAAGTGACCACTGCAGAACCAATGCTAGCCAGTTCCCCTAAATCACCCCTAAGGATCTTGGGGAAATTCATGTCAAGGGAGGAAGAAGAGGGTAATAGGGTAGAGGGTAGGCCAGCTGCCTGTGCCTGCTGCCATACGTACTGACACCATTTCTGTCCCTGCTGCCAGACGTCCTACCCCTGTTGCCACCATTGTTGTGCCTTGTAACGGATCCTACCCGTTACTGAGCCCTTGTCTGGACCTCAAACTATTTATTCAAAGACTATGGACATTTATTACTGTTTGGACTCTGTGCTGTGCCTTGGCGTACCAACTGGCCAGCTATTCCCTAAGAGAAAGACTTAAATTCATAGACTTTGGATCACATAGTATGTTTAATGTATGGCGAACGTTTTAGTTATTGTATGTAGTATGTTGAGGGTTTACTCCAAGGGAACAGGCAGTGAAGGGTTAATTATTTCATTATGTATTGCAGACTCCCAAGCCTTTTGCTTAATTATTCAACCCCTGGCCATTGTTAAGGAAATGAATATTCTGGCCACTCAAGTCCTTGGAGTGAGAACTGTCCTGAGACCCCCCTGCTGTGTGTGTTAATCCATTCACACTCCTCAGTCTGTGAGTCACCTATTGTATAGCCTGAAACTCTGTTGCCAGCCCTTGCCTTTTGTCTGATGTGTTTGATTTAATCAAGTTCCCTATTGTATCAGGTTCCCCATGTGATCCAATGTACTGTACTGTATATAAATATCTGTGGTTTGTGACAATAAAATGACTTCTGTTTTGGAGTGAACAAGGAGTCCTGGAGTCTTGTATTGCTTATGGTCTAAAGTATCCACTCTGATACCCATCTGCGCCAAGTATCCTGAATCGCCGACTGCCTGCTGCCAGCTTCCTGCGTCCCAACTTCATATGCTGTCAGGCGGCGACGTGGACTCTTCCCTGCTTCCAGTGATCCTGTGACTGTTTCCAGTGACCGTCCATACTCCAACCGGTGCACCTGACGGCGCTTATCTGCGTCGAGAAGGAGAGACCCAGGAACGACGGCGGAAGGCGACGCGGTCCCTTCTTAGCTTCCATTACATTGGTGGCATAGCGGTGGGATTTCTCCTTCTTTCATCGAGTGTATCGAATGAGGAATGGCGACACGCGGATCCGGCGGAGCAGTTTTGCCCGAATGGGGTTTCCCGGACTTTTTGTATCTAGTCGAATCAGTTGGGCCCGCATGGGGTCTCAGTGACTTCCACAAGCGACTCGTAGCTGTAGAGCCCGACTGGGAGTACATTGACTTTTTAGTGAAGGAAAAGTGGACTATTATTGGAATCGGACCAAGTGAGGACCCTGTGTACCGGAGGATGGTGAACCTTATGCCGCTTCTGGGATACAAGCCATCAGTGGCCAAGATTGATAGGCTGATGGATATTGTACGTGGCCGGTACTGGCGTGAACTGTGTGCAGGAGAAGAGGAAGAATGTTGGGGGGGACCCTCATCTGAGGAGGACCTCAGTGAATCTGAGGACTTGGATGGAGCTGCCCCTGTTCACTCCACACTGGTGAGTGGGAATACGCTCCTCACCAGTGTCCCTGTTGCCCTGGGAGCGGAGCCGTGCGTGCTCCCCAGGATCACAAGTGATGCTGCCTTGAGGGATGGGACTGCGGTCTCCCTCAAGTCAGAAGAAAGGCCTTTGTGTAATGGCCTACAGGAGGAGGACCCCAGTGGGCTAGGAGAAAACAGTGCCACTGGCCCTCCTAAAGATATGGACTGTGAACTGATGGGTGGGAGCAAGCCCATCAGTCCCCCTGAGGGCCCTGCTGTAGTGGGTGGGAGAGAACCCAGCAACAGCCTCAAGATGTTGCCCCTGGTGGGGGTGGAAGATGCCCTGGGAGCAGAGCCGTGCATGCTCCCCAGGATCACAAGTATTGCCACCTTGAGGGATGGGACTGCGGTCTCCCTCCAGGCAGAGGAAAGGCCTATGTGTAATGGCCTACAGGAGGAGGACCCCAGTGGGCTGGGAGAAAATAGTGCCGCTGGCCCTCCTACAAATATGGACTGTGAACTGATGGGTGGGAGCGAGCTCATCAGTTCCCCTGAGACCCCTGCTGTAATGGGTGTGAGAGAACCCAGCAGCAGCCCCAAAATGTTGCCCCTGGTGGGGGTGGAAGATGGCCTGGGAGCGGAGCCGTGCGTGCTCCCCAGGATTGCAAGTAATGCGGCCTTGAGGGATGGGACTGCGGTCTCCCTCAAGGGAAAAGAGAGGCCTGTGTGTGATGGCCTACCAGAGGAGGACCCCAGCGGACTGGAAGAAAGTAGGGCTGCTGGAACTTCCCTGGATATGTTGTATGACCTGATGGGTGGGGAAGAGTGCCCCATCAGTCCCCCTGTAACCCCTGACTTGGTGCGTGGGAGCAAGCGCACCAGGTCATGTGAAGGCCTGGCTGGGATGAGTGGGACAGCAGTCCTCATCCCCAGCCCAGCAGTTGTTCTGCCTTTCCCTGAGACCCCTGGCCTAGTAAGTGGGGCCACGATCATCCTGAAGGAGCCTGTTTGTACCCCTGCACTGGAGATCCCCACCTTGGTGAGTGAGACCGCGATCCTCACCAAGGATATTTGTGTTGCCCTGTCCCCTGTTGACCCCAGCTTGATGGGTGGGAATGTATTCCCCATCAGGCCCCTACCTGATTTGACTCAGGAGCGTGGGAACTGCATCCGCTCCTGTGCCTCTGGGGCCCTGGCCCAACTAAAAGGGGGAGATATGCCTCTCTCCCCACACTCTGATGCACAGAAGCCAGAGACACAATTGCCCCAGGAAGATCCCCCTTATAGACTGGCTTTGGACCCTGAGCCCCTGGCCCCAGACCCAGGAACATTGAACCACAGCTCTGCATGGAGCATGGCCCAGGAGAGGCCACCCAATTTGATGATTGCCAGGACGACCAGGCACCAATTTCCCTGCCCCAGGATTAAGAACCGAGACTGTACCCCTCGTCCAGGACAAGAGACCTGCTTTCTATTTCCAGGCGTGGACAAGGGGCTTGCATTTTCTCCTGGTACAGGACACCAGGCTGAGTCATTGTTTCCCTGGCCCAGGACAAGGGGCTACTCCTTTAAGACTGGCCTAGGACCAAGTACTCCAGACTAATGAACTGTCCAGACAAGTGGCTCACAACCTCAATGCTCTCCTACAGCTCCAAGTCAGCGTTTACTACTGTCCCCGCTGGCTTGGTACAAAAAGGGGGAGAAATGTAACGGATCCTACCCATTACTGAGCCCTTGTCTGGACCTCAAACTATTTATTCAAAGACTATGGACATTTATTACTGTTTGGACTCTGTGCTGTGCCTTGGCGTACCAACTGGCCAGCTATTCCCTAAGAGAAAGACTTAAATTCATAGACTTTGGATCACATAGTATGTTTAATGTATGGCGAACGTTTTAGTTATTGTATGTAGTATGTTGAGGGTTTACTCCAAGGGAACAGGCAGTGAGGGGTTAATTATTTCATTATGTATTGCAGACTCCCAAGCCTTTTGCTTAATTATTCAACCCCTGGCCATTGTTAAGGAAATTAATATTCTGGCCACTCAAGTCCTTGGAGTGAGAACTGTCCTGAGACCCCCCTGCTGTGTGTGTTAATCCATTCACACCCCTCAGTCTGTGAGTCACCTATTGTATAGCCTGAAACTCTGTTGCCAGCCCTTGCCTTTTGTCTGATGTGTTTGATTTAATCAAGTTCCCTATTGTATCAGGTTCCCCATGTGATCCAATGTACTGTACTGTATATAAATATCTGTGGTTTGTGACAATAAAATGACTTCTGTTTTGGAGTGAACAAGGAGTCCTGGAGTCTTGTATTGCTTATGGTCTAAAGTATCCACTCTGATACCCATCTGTGCCAAGTATCCTGAATCGCCGGCTGCCTGCTGCCAGCTTCCTGCGTCCCAACTTCATATGCTGTCAGGCGGCGACGTGGACTCTTCCCTGCTTCCAGTGATCCTGTGACTGTTTCCAGTGACCATCCATACTCCAACCGGTGCACCTGATGGCGCTTATCTGCGTCGAGAAGGAGAGACCCAGGAACGACGGCGGAAGGCGACGCGGTCCCTTCTTAGCTTCCGTTACATGCCTGCTGTCAGACATTCTGCCCCTACTACCCCCAGTGCTGTACCTGCTGTCAGATGTGCTGCCCCTGCTGCCACCAGTGATGCACTTGCTGCCAGTGCTGCCCCAGCTTCCACCAGTGCAGTGCCTGCTGTCAGACGTACTGCTGCTGCTGCCACCAGTGCTATGTCTGCTGTCTGACGTGCTGCCCCTGCTGCCACCAGTGCTGTGCCTGTTGCCAGTGCTGAACCTGCTGCTATCAGTGCAGAACCTGCTGCCAGTGTGTCTTGTAAAAGCAGCCCCGCCAGTGCTAGTACTAGTGCTACTAAGGTCCAGCAGCTTGTTAGCGTTAGGAGTGAAGTTGGGGGTAGTCACCATATTACTAGTGACTATGAGGAGGAAAACTCAGAGACTGAAATTGATGTGGTTGGTGTTAGTGTTAGTACTAGTAACAGTGTTGGTGAAGCAGCTGGTGGGACTAGTATTAGGAGATTGGAAAGGGAAGTAATTGAGAGTGCCCAGACTAGTGGTCAAGGGAGCCCACAACATTCCCTTAACCCTGGAGTCCTCCTTCTCCCACAGCATTGTCAATTTGGAACATGATCCTGAAGAAGATAGAATTGTTACCTAGCAGCAATAATACCTCCACCAACAGGAGAACAAATCAGCTGCCTGTGTCTGCTGCTACTGCAGCCAGTCTGCCTTCTTCAGATCACTAAGAAATGACAAGTGTGACATTAGAGGACCCTCTGTCACATTACTTGTCACCTCCTCCATCCAGCAGTGAGATTTCTGTAATAGAGCAGCAGCAGCAGTACAGAGGGACTAGTGGTGGGGGTGATGATGATGATGGGGAAGCTGGGGTGGAAGAGACATTGACGGCCATTTTAGCCCAAACTGAGAAGCAATGGGAGACAGGGATGGGGTTGGGCATCACCACCACCACCAGCAGTGACCTTTTGGAATTTGAGAAATTTGCAACTGCTCTAATTCCTGCTGCTGCTGAGTTGCAAGGGCAGCAGGATGCTGAGGAGCAGGCTAGTGTGCCATATACCACCATGGACACAGTGGGAATGGGGTCAACACGTGAACCGGGACAAGGACAGGTTCCACTTCCCAGCAGGAGCAATACTCCTGGTCCTTGGAGTGTTGATTCTGAGGCAGTAGCAGCAACAGCAGCAACATCATCCTCTGCCCCAGACAGTGAAGGGGAATGTGGAGGAGAAGAAGAAAGTGGCCATTCTTCTCCACTTTTTCCCTCCCCCTCTGAAATCATGGGTGTGCTACTATTTTTCTCTTTGGGGCAGGAACAGTGCAGTCATCAACAACAGCACTATGCACAATTTATGACAAGTCAGGGAAAAAGGAGAAAGGAGGGAACATGCCTTGAAACAAGTGCCCTGATAACGCACATGAAACACCATGACATTTATGTCAAACATGTTAAAGCCAGACACCCACCACAGAAATCAAGCACAACTGTTGCTGTACCCCCTGACTGTCCCGAAAAGCAACAATAGGAGAGGCGGAGATCAAAGAGGAGGAAGAATAGAGCAACCAAGACACTGGAAGTTTGATGAGGAGCAAAACAACTAGCTCACCATGACCTTCTTGCTCTAGGGTAACTACATCTTCTGTAAATCCACCTTGTTCATCGTTACCTTCCCTGCAAAATGATAGCCTGATAGCCTCTCTGTAGATGTTAGGATGTGGCAGTTTATCTCCACCCATTGCACACTGTGTGGTGCACTGACCACACATGGCAGTGTGGTGGAGGAGAATCACAAGCAGGGCATCAAGCGTCATCTAAGGAGATTCCAACCTGCAGAATATGCTAAGATGGTGGCATTGAGGGTTCATCGTTACTATTAAACTGTAGCAAGTTGTCATGTGTCCTTAGTGGGGTGTGGACCAGGGGCATAGTGACAGTAGCAGTCCTTGGTTTCTCTTGTCATGGTGTTTGAATACAGTTGTGCTCCCAGATGTTATTTACTACACACTTTGCACATTGTAGTTGCTGTTGAGAGGCACAGTTTCTGCTCTCAAGGGAAAAATTGATATTTTAGTAATAACACACCTATAATTTTGGAGGAGGGGCAAGTGGAGAAGAATTATTAGCCAACTTCCTCTTTTCTCCACATATACCTGAATTGATGGGGCTAGATATGGTGCTGCTACTGCCTCAGATGCATCACTGGAGCTAGGCGTGGCAAGTTGAACATTCATCACCCATGTTACTGCTGTTAGTGATCCCATTCCCTTTGAGTTGTCTAATCATCTTTCTGCTTAAACAACTCATCAGCAGCAACAAGAACAGCAGTTGCAGATTCCGCATCTACATCAGGACATTTGACAATGGCCAGAGGCCACTGGCCAACAAGACATGACCTGCTCTCACTAGGCCAGTAGGGCATTTTTTCTCAGGGCTTGTGCTTTCTAAAAAAAAAAAAAAAATGGGGGCTTATTTCTAACAAGCCTAAGTCCTACAAATCAATGTTTCCTCAGGGCTTGGGCCTCTAACAACAAATCATACAAATCATCCTCTACAAAATACTCTGTCACGTCAGGTATCAGTCTTCCCCGTGGTAGCTTACGTCCGGGGGTCCCTGTCTCTATCACATTATATGCAAAATTTCTTATTTTATTTTATTTATTTATTTTATTAACGGTCCGCCTAATACCTGTCAACAAACCCCGCCAAAATAAATTCCCTGTTCAACTGATTATTTCCCCAGACTTCACCCACCAGCACAGGCACCCTCCTCAGACCCTTTTTATACTATGTCTTATGGGGTATTATAAATTGTATTTTGGATTTATTTTTTATTTACTGCCCCCCAATACCAGTAAACAACCCCCCTGTTAAACTGATTCTTTCCCCACACTCCACCAACACAGGCACCCTCATGCCCCTTTTATACTATGCATTTAGGAAATAAAATAACATTTGCTATGTGTTGTGTAAATTCAATGTTCCCACTGATTTCAATGGAATGAGCTAGGTGAAAAACAGAAAAACAGCACTTTTCACGGGGGATTCTTCACCGAGCGGGAAGTGTCATTGTTTGCCGATTTCAATTTGAGGAAAACATTTTACCCATCCCTATTCAGGACCAGTGTTTTTGTGGTTATTTGTCTCACTGTGAGGTGCAGCAGTTTCTTGAACTACTACACCTTCTTGCACTATTCCATCAACACTGGAATGTGACTTGTTGTCTTCAATGCTTTTAAATGGTTTATTAATAGTACCAGTATTTGTGGTGGTGAATAGACATGGGTGAAAATTTCTGCCTCTGAAATGGCACTTTCAGATAGGCTAATAATTTCCTGCGAAAAGTGCAGCTTTTCTGCTTTATCCCACTTTTTTCTCCTAGCTTATTCCATTGAAATCATTGGGGACTTTGAAGTTACACACAACAGATAGCAAATATTATTTTAGGCATAGTATTGGCAAAAATACCAGCCCAATGCGTTTCGAGATCGCATATCGCTTCGTCAAGGCCATTAAACACATACTGGAAGTGGATTTAAGAACATAACGGTCAGAAGTATAGGGAAAGATGGATTTTGAAATAGGATTTTCTTGATGCTGGTACACTATAAATGTTTGGACCTCAAGGTATGTGTTTAATTCCCCTGACAAAGCGACATACGATCAAGAAATGCTTTGGGCTGGTATTTTTGCCAATTTAGTGACAATATTGATTTTAGAATATTATGGATATATACCATATATGTATTTTAAATTTTATCTTTAAATAAATACATCCTTTTCATAACAAGACAGTTTCCTAAAGGCTTACTTACATAGGCCATTAAGAGCTTGCTCAATCTGTAAGTTCCTTAAAAGATATCTTCCCACAACGGTTGGAGGATCGGATATAGGGACTGGAAAGAGGTAAGCAGTACCCCAAGGAGGGACAAAAAGCGTAAGATCTTGGATACCGACCAGAGCCGGAGGTTAGATCCAGCCGAAGTTCTCATCCTCGAGGTGGGATAGGCCTCTTAAAAGAGTGAGAACTCACATTGAAGGGGGAAAGGGATACAAGCTGTTTAAGTGTATTTTTTTTTAAATATTCAGATAACACTTAGGACTTTGCACTATCCTCTTGTCTCTTGTCTTTTGTATATCTGTTTTTCGAGTGTAACACTGGAAAAGAACGGTTTATCCAACTACCCATAGGAAAAGCAGCATGTCCCCTGCGGATCCAGAATAAGGAAGATCGTGATAAGACACTGTACCCTATCTCACTTTGCAAATATAGCAAAAGTTTGGTTCTAGTGACTATATCCTTTATTAAGGCAATTTATTGCTTGAATATTATATGATTTTGTTTTTCTTGTTTGGCACAAGCCATAAAGAAACATTGATTTGTAGGACTTAGGTTTGTTTGAAACAAACCCCCTAAAATTGTTTATTTTTTTTGTAGGACTATGTTTTCAAGTTTTAATTTTTTTTTTTCAAAACACGAGCCCTGAGGAAAAAAATATGCCCTATTGGCCTAATGCCAGAAAGTCAGTGTCCTCCTCTTGAGTCTGAGTTCATAATTGAGAAATTTGCAACTGCTGTTCTTGCTGCTGCTTCTGCTGAGTTGTTTAAGCAGCAGGGTGATTAGGCAGCTGAAAGGGACAACAATCAACAATAACAGTAACATGGGTGATGGATGATGAAGGTTCCACTTGCCATGACTATCTCCAGTGATGCACCTGAGACACTAGCACAATAAGTAGTCCCCAGACTATGTGGAGAAAAGAAGAAGTTGGCCAATAATTCTTCTCTACCTGCCCCTCCAAAATCATGGGTGTGTTGTTATTAGAATATAAATGTTTAATCGAGAGCAGGAACAGTGGTTCTCATCACCAACTGCAATGTGCACAGTGTTTGTGGTTTCACTCATCATGGAACTTCCAGTCTCTGCCTGGGTTGCTCTATTCTTCCTCTTCTTTTATCTCTGCCTCGCCTCTTGTTGCCTTTCTGGAAATTCAGGGGGTACAGCAACAGTGGTGCTTGATTTATGTGGTGGGTGTTTGGCTTTACCATGTTTGACATAAATGTCATGGTATCTTTGTTTCACGTGTAATAATAGGGCTCTTGTGCCAAGGTGTGTCCTCTTCTCACTGACTTGTCACAAATTGTGCACAGTGCCGTTGTTGATGATTGCACTGTGCCTGCCCCAAGAGAAAAATAGTCCCACACCCATGACTTCAGTGGGGAGGGAACAGGTGGATAAAAATTGCCTCTTTCTTCTTGTCCTCCACATTCCCCTTCACTGTCTGTGATGTTGCTGTTGTTGCTGCTACTGCCTCAGATTCAGCACTGCAACTAGGACCAGGAGTATTGCTGGTGCTGGTAAGTGGAACCCGTTCTAGTGCCGTATCACTTGTTGACCCCATTTCCACTGTGTCTACAGTGGTCTGTGGAACACTAGCTTGCTTCTCAGCATCATGTTGCCCTTGCAACTCAGCAGCAGAAGGAATTAGAGCAGTTGCAAATTCTTCACATTCCAAAATGTCACTGCTAGTGGTGGTGGTGGTGGTGATGTCCATCCTCATCCCTGTCTCTCATTCCTTCTCAGTTTCTGCTAAAAAGTTCATCAATGTCTCTTCCACCTCAGCTTCTCCAGCATCATCATCACCACAACCACTAGTCCCTCCATGCTGCTGCTGCTCTATTACAGGCATCTCACTGATGCTTGGAGGAGGTGACAAGCAATGTGACAGAGGGTCCCCTAATGTCACACTTGCCATTTCTTGGTGATATTAAGAAGGCAGACAGACAGCAGTAGTAGCAGGCACAGGCAGCTGATCTGTGCTCCTGCTGGTGGAGGTATTAATTGTGTGCCTGCTCTCCCCCAACAACAGTTCTGGCCTCTTAGTCTCCCCTACCACTCAGGCTGCTTCACCATTACTGCTACTACTACTAACACCAACCACATCAAGTTCAGCCACAGAGTCTTCCTCCTCAGGCTCAAAGTCAATAGTAATATGAGGATATTGTTGTTGATTACCCCTTTCTTCACTCCTAATGCTAACAAGCCGCTGGACCTTAGTAGTAGTAGTAGTAGTACTAGCACTGGCAGGACTGCTTGGGAATGGCAAGTGTGATTTAGTATCCCTTGCTGTCACACCTGGCATAATCCTCTCCTTTCGCCCCTCCTGAGCACTACAAGACACACTAGCAGCAGGCAAAGTATTGGTGGCAGCAGGGGCAGCACATCTGGCAGCAGGTACAGCACTGGTAGCAGCAGGGGTAGCACGGTTTATAGCAGGTACAGCATTAGTGGCAGAAGGGGCAGCACATCTGGCAGCAGGTACGGGAATGATGGCTGCAGGTAAAGCAGTGGTGGCAGCAGGGGCAGCACGTCTGGTAGCAGGTACAGAAATGGTGACTGCAGGTACAGCAATGGTGGCACTGGAAGCAGGGGCAGCACCTCTTGGAGAGGGCACAGGCAGCTGACCTGTCCTGCTCTCACTAGTACTACCCTTTTCTCCCTCCCTTCCTATTAACTTTTCTCCCTTCATTCCCATTAATTTCCCCAAGATCCCTTGAGGTAATTTAGGGGGACTGGACAGCACTGGTTCAGTACTGCTCACTTCCGCCTCCGCCTCAGACTCAGTGGACACATAATAAGGGTCCTTCCAGTTTCTTCTTTTACTGCTCATAGTGATAGCAGTCACTATGAGCCTGTCCTGCCTCAATTTAACAAACAAATAACAGCAGAACAGCACAGCCTGTCTACCTCGCTCTGTAGCTGCTTCTTTTGTGTTTCACTTCCTGGAATATGTCATGTTTTTACTCGCTGTTTTAAAATCGGATTTTCTTGTGGAAAAGTGGACAATAACGTGGTTTTCGAAGAATTTCTCATGGGAACACCCCACCAACTTTCACCCATCCCTAGTGGTGGATCCTTTGGTGGGAGAGGGATCACCATCGTTTATTGCACACACTGCAGCACCCATGGGGGCAGTCAGTTTTTGGACTACCACTTTACTCACATTTCTGTGCAATGCTTCTAATCCTTTCACCCTCCTGCTACCCCTTGTGTGTTTGCTGCACATTACTCAATTTTTTACAACTGATTGTGTGTGTGATATCTTGCATTGGATCCCTAGAAAATACTTTATCTCGTCTAGTATCAGTCTGTTTCAGCCACAGCTAATATCAAATAATAAAATAAAATAAAAAATTGATAGGTTACAGAGACAGGTATTTATTTATTTTGATTAACTGTCCTCCTATCCCTGTTGCTGTCAATAAAAAAACAAAAAAAACACTTCATGTTCAACTGTTTGATTCCCCAGACTCCCCTAGGGTAGAAATAACAGCCAGATCAGAAATAAACTTGGATCACGGTTGCCCACTGTGTCTTACCATTCAGTTACTCAGAATTTTGCAGTATTTGGGGTAATTCTGCTTTGCTCCCTTATCACACCCCTGGACTCATCTAGCACAGAGATAACAGCCAAATCAAAAGGGACTTGGATCACAGCTGCCTGTGTCTACTCGATCACACAAAATGTTGGGGTATTTGGGGTAAAACACATTTGTTCCCTTCTCACACTACAGACTCCCCTAGCACAGAGATAACTGCCAGATCAGGAAGAAACTTGGATCACCTCTGCCTGTATGTTCCCCGTCAGTCACACAGAAATGTGGCATATTTGTGATAATTCTCCTTTTCTCCCTTCTCACACCCACAGAGTCCCCTGACACAGAGATAAAAGCCAGATTAGGACAGAACTTGAATCACATCTGCCTGTGTCTACTCCGTCACACAAAACTTTGTGGTGTTTGGGGTAAACCTCATAACAGGGGTAAACATCCAGATCAGGAAGAAATTTGAACATGACTGTCTGCATTTTCCCAGTCAATCACACCAAATTTTGGGATATTTTGAGTCAAACTCCTTTCTCCTTTCCTGTCCCCCAGAGTCCCCCAGACTCCACTAATACAGAGAACAGATTTCCTTCCAACAAGACTCCCTAATCTAAGCTTCAACTACACTATATTAGCTTGTTTTCTCTAGCTAAAAAAATGTGCTGCTTTCTCTTCCTCTCAAAAATACAGAAAGGCATGCTGTGAGAACCTGACACCCTTTTATATGCCTACAGGAAAAGAAAATAATCTCTGTCTTTCCATCGATTTCAATGCAATTAACTAGATGAAAAAAGTGAAAAAATTGCACTTTTTATAAAATATTTCCCACTCTGTGAAAAGCGACATTTTTCTAATGTTTGTCTTTTGAGACAAAAACGTTTGTCTATCCCTGTTTAAGAAATGTTGAGATTTTTTGATTCAGTACATGAGAAATCTAAGCTAAACAGAACTTTGTTCCATATATGCTAAAGTCTGCATAATATATTTTTTTTTTTCGCATGTCCAGAAAAATCACTTCTTACTCTCACTTCTCCTGGACCCAGACCTACTCTCAAACTATTGACCCATTTCTCTTCTCCAGTTCACCTCCAAGATACTCAAATGTCTTGTATATAACTGGTTCACTAAACTCCTCTGCTCATATTCCCTGTTAGATTTATTGCAGTCTGGATACCGCCCTCATCAGTCGACTGAGACTGCCCTCACGTGGCCAAGGACTTGCTCTCTGCTAATTCAAAAGGCCACTACTCCGTACTCATTCTTCTGGACCTGTCAGCTGCCTTTGATAAAGCTGATCACACACTCCTCCTCCAAGCTCTCCACTCCCTAGATCTCTGTGACACCCCCTCTCTTGGTTTTCATCATATCTCTGCAATCTCTCCTTCAGTATCTCTTACTCTGGCTCCACTTTTTCACCCCTCCAATGGTCTGTTTGAGTACCATAAGGTTCAGTCCTGGGTCCCTTGCTCTTTTCAATCTACACCTCGTCCCTTGGCAAACTAATAAACTCCTTCGGGCTTCACCATCATCTCTATGATGGTGACACTCAAATCTATCTTTCCTCTACAGACATCTCCCCTTCCCTTCTGTCCCAGGTATCTAATTGTCTGTCTGCTGTGTCTTCTTGGATGTCCTCCAGTTATCTCAAACTTAACCTTAGCCTTGTAGATATAGTACATTTGTATGTTGCGCTTAGGAATCACCAGGACACATTCCCCCTATTCATTAGATTTAGGGGAGAGTGAGGGGTGATTCTACAGTGCAATCCCAAATTGGAAATGTTTATCGTTTTTTAATATTTTTTTATGCACTGGTGCATTTAGGTATATACATTATATAGTAGTTACCCACTATACATTTCCAGCAATATCTAAAAGATTGCCTATTGGTCGGTTATATACCATTTTAGATTTTTAATAAATTCAATATTTTCCTTACTTCAACCTATTTGGGTGTCAGTTATTATTCAGCAGATTATACCAATTTTTGGTATTGGATTTTGTGTTTGTGTCACGGCCGGGGTTTCTCTCCTCCCTCCGACCGTCTTGGCGTTGCGTTCCGACGTCCCGTCGGGCGGCCGGAAGTGACGTCGCGCTGGCTGCGGCGGGGTTTCCTGGACGCTTCGGTGCTTCTCTCAGTGAGTATTTAGGCTTCCTTTATTCCTGGTCGGAAGCGTTAGTATAGCGTCCTGTATGTATCAGTTAGTTCAGTCTAGCAGTATATATTTGTTCCTGTGCTACTCTCTTCTGATCTGTGCCTACCTGTGGCCTACCTGTGGCCTACCTGCCTAGTCACCTGTACAACCTGGATTCCCTTGCCTAGACACCCGTTCTACCTGGATCCTGTAATCTCTCTTCGGATCTGTGCCTACCTGTGGTCTACCTGTCCTGTCACCTGTTCTACCTGGATTATATATTTGATCCTGTGCTACTCTATTCTGATCTGTGCCTACCT
This sequence comes from Rhinophrynus dorsalis, assembly GCA_037306005.1. Classification (NCBI taxonomy): domain Eukaryota; kingdom Metazoa; phylum Chordata; class Amphibia; order Anura; family Rhinophrynidae; genus Rhinophrynus; species Rhinophrynus dorsalis. Next base: position 293,583,270 of record CM074720.1, read on the forward strand.
GGATCCTCCTGCCTAGTCACCTGTTCTACTCTGTATATCCTTCAGTTCTGTGCCTACCTGTGGTCTATCTGACCTGTCCTGGTGCCTGTTCTCCCTGAGTGAGTACCCTGTGTGTACCCTGTTTTACTTTGGAGACATATCTTACTCCCTGAGGATTAGGTAGTATAGCTTGGTTGTGTAGTGTTATCGCGGGCCCCCTTTGGCTCAACCGAAGGGGACCAATCTGGCTTCGCGGCCAGCATCTTTACGCGGCAGTAGCCGCAGCACAACACTGCACAACCAACCACCGCGCCCGAGCTACGCTCTCTAGCGTCGCACTCTAGCTGCTCGCTCCCTAATCCTTTGTTGGAGGAGGCTGACCTTCTGCGGTTTGGGTGCAGGGCTTCTTCACTCAGTCTGTTCTTTGGTTTCCATTGCTTACCTGCCTGACAGTTTGTTTGTTTTTTTTCGTTTTAAATGCTTTAATGAAAATCACATGAAGTTACAGTTGTTATAGAAATAACTAGTGTTGAGCGAGCATGCTCGGCCGATGCTCGGATCGGCTCGAGCATCACTCTGCTCGGCACATGGCGGTACTCGTCGAGTACCGCCATGTGCTCGCCCGCCATGTTCGGGTGGCAGGGATCTGTGCCGGAAGGAGGCACAGATCTTACAGACGCTCCGCTGGACCACCAGGGACTGGAGGTAGGGGGCATTGTGGAGATGAAGGGGGACATTTTGGAGATGAAGGGGGACATTTTGGAGATGAAGGGGGACATTGTGGAAGGGGGGCATTGCGGAGATGAAGGGGGCATTGCGGAGATGAAGGGGGACATTGTGGAAGGGGGACATTGCGGAGATGAAGGGGGCATTGCGGAGATGAAGGGGGACATTGTGGAAGGGGGACATTGCGGAGATGAAGGGGGCATTGCGGAGATGAAGGGGGACATTGTGGAAGGGGGACATTGCGGAGATGAAGGGGGCATTGCGGAGATGAAGGGGGACATTGTGGAAGGGGGACATTGTGGAAGAGGGGCATTGTGGAGATGAAGGGGGGCATTGACCAGGCACCCTCCCCTCATCAGAGCAGGGGGTGCCTGGTGTAATGCTCGTGTCGCCCCATTGAATTCAATGGGGCTCGGGTGCTCGGCCGAGCACTCGAGCCTCCGGCGGTGCTCGGTCAGAGCACCCGAGCACCCGAGCATCGGGGTGCTCGCTCAACACTAGAAATAACCATTAAACTGTCAAATAAATGGATAATAACATTGAAGAAAACAATATTATATCAAATAATATAACAATGGAGTGTTAAGCAATCACTTTAAATAAGATCAATAGGGAGAAAAGACAGAGTTTGAGCAGATGGATCCGTTTGTCCGAGACAAACAGTAGTTACACTTATAATTAATACAAATTTATTGAGTAATGAGATAATAATTCTGGTAAAAGAGAATATATCAACCAAATTTAGATCCCCTAGATGAGAGAGAAATAAAAATGGGAAATAAGGGAGTGTGGATTTTGTGTTTTCTTCTTTTCCCTGCAAGTGGGGAGTTTGTGTGATATAGCGACAGATATAGGACAAGGGCGCACTGGAATTGTATATATATATATATATATATATATATATATATATATATATATATATACTAGTTGAAAAGCCCATTTACATAGGCCACAGTGCCACCGCTGCAGTCATGCACAGTAGAGACTGCCCACGCCACAGCTGGTACGGAGTGGGGAGCTCCGAATTCAGACCGGAGTCCTTTCCGTGCACCCAACACTCCAGTCTGAATTCGGAGTACCCCGCTCCGTATCAGCCGCAGCGCAGGCAGTCTCTACTGTGCATGACTGCAGCGCATGCAGCCGTCTCTACTGCGCATGACGGCTTCTGACAAACATCTTTAGTGAATTATTATATAGGATATAAATATATATATATATATATATATATATATTTTTTTTTTTTTTTTTTTTTTTTTACTTTCTCTTTTACACTCTTTTTTACACAAGTAACACCAAAACTCCTAACAAGCAATTCCAGTTATTTTTCTGCTTCCATCTAGCATAAAAACAAAGCTTTTTTGTCTCTCTCAGTACAGACTGAAAACTTGTTGGAAACTGACACCTCCTTTTATATGAGCACTCTGGGAGTGCATGGAGAAAATCTGCAAATGGGAAATACATAGCTATCATTGATTTCAATGCAATTGAAAAGGTGGAAAAAAGTGAAAAAAAAAAACAAAACATTTCACTCATCCCAAGTCAACATATATACCCATCAATGATTTGTGCAGGTTGTGGTTCACCATTAAATGTTTGGGTGTCAGTGAGCTGTGCTACAATAGGTTGCACATTACTCCAGCACTCAAAGGATTCAATACTGCTTTTTAACCCTAAGTCCAGCCACAGAAAAGATAAGGCACCTGGTTGTCTGTTCTCCCCTCTTCTGCTTTGCTATCACTTATCAAAAACATGGAATACCAGTGGCCTTTACTGTTCTTTGAGATTCCAGCAGTGATGCATTCCACTCATGACACAGGAACTCGTGGACACTGATGTTCCATGTTTGTTGACAAGGAATGGAAAAGCACTGAGCATGAACAACAGGTGCTTTATAGTTAATGTGGTTGGACCTTGTGTTAATAGTGGTGTTTAACCCTTTGACTGCCAGAGGTATGGGCACTGCACTGGGGGTAAACCTTGATGACACTAAAAGGTTTAGTAGTGGACAACAATCTGCAAATAACTGGCAGCTATAAGGATGTCTGCCTTATGAATGCCTGAGAGATGTGTAATGTATGTCAGATTAATGACATTCTCAAAGGATTAATGGAGAATTATCACCTCTGATTAAAGTTAAATGCTGCATTAAGTAAACTGGAGGCAGAGCACCTCTTAGCTACCTCTCTCCAGTCTTTTCTTCTGGAGGGATATGTACATTATATCACTATCCCTGATTTTACAATCCTAACAGAGATTTCTGGAAAGAGAGATATGGCATGGACTGTCCTAGATGGACCCATGTGTTGTTCAGTCTTATCAACTATGTTACTTATGAGTATACATTTTAATGAGAAACTTTAACATTTAATATTAGAAGTAACTTACCAGGGTTGTAAAAATGTAATGGTAATATTCTGTCATCATTCCCATTGCTAATGCCTGTAAAGTAGAATATTAAAACAAGGTTATCAAATAAAAAATGACATTCATCCAAACATTGCATTTTAGATTTTACAAATTATATCATAGTTATTGGTGAGATTCTCATTTGAAAGATCTCTTCAGTTCATATTATGTTTTCCTCCTGTAATTTACAATATGCTGAATACCCTGTGTTAATCAAAGGTTCAATGTGTCCTATTTTAGTAATTAGTTGTGAAAAATATGGCATCCCTTTTTTCATATCATCTTCACAATTCATTGGAGACATCACTAGCAAGAGGTTAAAAGCCCCACTTAAATCAGTGTGTTTTTCTTTATTTTGCTTAGTAATAAAAAAAATAAGATAATAGAACATGAACCCATGCAGGTTCAAAACATTCCCCTGTTAAAAAAACAAATACAAGAACTTTATGAACTGAATAGAGTGATAAAAAATTTATTGGATGCAAAGTGTTGGAGGCACCTCTGGCAGTCAAGGGGCTTAAGTGTAGACACATAATTGGGCAAAGTGTACATATTAAGCTAGAGTAAATACTGCCTGTAGAATATAATATATGTCTATCACGTTAACTGTGTTATACACATATACAACTGCATATACCATAGATTCATGCTGCTACTTTTGCACTTCTAGCACATATTCACTGTACAGTGCTTTGCAAAAGTATTCACTCCCCCTTGGCATTTTTCCTATTATGTTGCACTACAACCTGGAATTAAAGTGGATTTTTGGGGGGGTTTGTATAATTTGATTTACACAACATGCCTACCACTTTGAAGATGCTAAATATTTTTTATTGTGAAACAAACAAGAAATAAGAAAAAAAAACAGAACATTGAGTGTGCATAACTATTCACTAGCCCAAAGTCAGTAGATTGTAGAGCCACCTTTTGCAGCAATTACAGCTGCAAGTCTCTTCGGGTATATCTCTATAAGCTTGGCACATCTAGCCACTGGGATTTTTGCCCATTCTTCAAGGCAAAACTGCTCCAGCTCCTTCAAGTTTGATGGGTTCCGCTGGTGTACAGCAATCTTTAAGTCATACCATAGATTCTCAATTGGATTGAGGTCTGGGCTTTGACTAGGTGATTCCAAGACATTTAAATGTTTCCCCTTAAACCACTCGAGTATTTCTTTAGCAGTATGCTTAGGGCCATTGTCCTGCTGGAAGCTGAACCTCTGTCCCAGTCTCAAATCTATGGAAGATTGAAACAGGTTTCCCTCAAAAATTTCCCTGCATTTAGCGTCAGCCATCATTCCCTGCCAGGTTCTCAGTCCCTGCCGATCAAAAACATCCGAACAGCATGATGCTGCCACCACCATGCTTCACTGTGGGGATGGTGTTCTCGGGGTGATGACAGGTGTTGGGTTTGCGCCAGACATAGCATTATCCTTGATGGCCACAAAGCTCAGTTTTAGTTTCATCTGACCAGAATACCTTCTTCCATATGTTTGGGGAGTCTCCCACATGCCTTTTGTGAACAACAAACATGTTTGCTTATTTTTGTTTTCTTTAAGTAATGGCTTTCTTCTGGCCACTCTTCCATGAAGCCCAGCTCTGTGGAGTGTATGGCTTAAAGTGGTCTTATGGACAGATACTCCAGTCTCCACTGTGGAGCTTTGCAGCACCTTCAAGGTTATCTTTGGTCTCTTTGTAGCCTCTCTGATTAATGCCCTCCTTGCCTGGTCCATGAGTTTTGGTAGGTGGCCCTCTCTTGGCAGGTTTTTTGTGGTGCTGTATTCTTTCCATTTTTTAATAATGGATTTAATGGTGCTCCGTAGGTTGTTTAAAGTTTGGGATATTTTTTTTATAACGCAACCCTGATCTGTACTTCTCCACAACTTTGTCCCTGACCTGTTTGGAGAGCTCCTTGGTTTTCATGGTGCCGCTTCCTTGGTGGTGTTGCAGACTCTGAGGCCTTTTAGAACAGGTGTATATATACTGAGATCATGTGACAGATCATGCGACACTTAGATTGTACAGAGGTGGTCTTTGTTTAACTACAGTACTTATGTGACTTCTGAAGGTAATTGGTTGCACCAGATCTTATTTAGGGGCTTCATTGCAAATGGGATGAATACATATGCATGCACCACTTTTCCATTTTTATTTTTTAGATTTTTTTTTTTTTAATATTTTCTTCATTTCACTTCCCCAATTTGGACTATTTTGTGTATGTCCATTACATGAAATCCAAATTAAAATCCATTTTAATTCCAGGTTGTAACGCAACAACATAAGAAAGATGGGGTGAATACTTTTGCAAGGCACTGTATATACTAGGTAACTTTTATAAGTATACAATGTATACTACAGTTTATAGTTTTCTTACACGGGACCTATGGATTGTTGTAAAATCTGGTTCCCATGTTTTCATTATCTTAATATTTACACATATAACTACCTGTATACTCACTTATTTACCATTTTATCACTGTGAGATCCATTCTGTTTAATTTTCACTATTGAAAATGGCATTGTTTTTGTATGTTATGACTTGATTATTTATTTATTTATTTTTGCTTATTTATTCTGTTTATCTACTTATGTGCCAGTTACTAGATTAAGTGTTCATTACAGGCCAAGGATATCTTTTGTGTCAGGTTAAGTAGATAGGGCTGTGGACTGTAATATATAATAAGTAGAGGTGTGACCATGACCATAACCTTGTCCCCAGCCCCAGGATAAATAACCCCAGTCCTACTTGAGGATGTCCAAATGACTTGATTTACATCATAATGTGGTTAGTGATTAAAAGAAGTGGAAGGAGTAAGGTAGAGTAAAAATGCATGTTTTTCACTGTAATGTACCATGCAGAGAAGAAAGTTCTATATTAATTTTCACCGTGGTCCTGCCCACAGGTAAATGTTCTCAGCACAAGAGAAACAGCAAAACCCCCGAAATGCATTTCAGCCTTTAGTGGGCCTTATCAGTGAGTTAAGAAATGGTAGGATATCCTTCCAGTAGGTTGCAGACAGGCAGTGAGTGAAATGTATTAATAAAGAGTAAAGAGTAGGAAAATAGAAGAAACATAGGGTGTGAACCAGGACAAGGCTGTGCTGCAGGGGCAAATGGAGTGGATGGTTTGGAAGAGGAATTGGTAATCAACTGTGTCAAACACTGCTGAGAGGTCAAGGAGAATTAGTATGGAAAAGTATCCCTTGGATTCAGCTGTAAGTAGGTCACTAGTTATGATCTTTTAATCAAATAAACCAATTTTTATTGCAATTGTTGCTTTTAGTCACAGTCTACATAGCAACAAAATATGAACTGCAAACACTTTGCTGCACAGTTTGCATTTAAAAATAAAACCCATGTACATAATAGTTTAGAATGTTTTTGCTACTGACAAGATCTTTTAGCTGAGAATAAAGTTAAATGAAAGGTTTCTTACTGCCTGGCTGCTGCAATATTAATACCATTATAAATAATGCACATTAGGTTTAAAGCAATATTTTTTTAACAATAGCCGGAGTATTTTTGTAAGTAAATAGTTTTAGTTATTTACAGCATATCCAAGAACTTTAAGTACTGCTATAATGTAAATATAAATTTAGAGTGTATGCTGTTCAAGACACAATTTAATTTCACAATAAATGTACAGAGTGCCACAAATCAATACAGGAACATAAAATATTTTACAAGCAATTAAAAACTGTGCATAATGTATTAAGCCAAAGCGCATGTAAATTTACATTTTTAAGGGTGATATTTAATCACTTTCTTGCATATGAATATAGTAAATATTTAAAATATTTATGGGTAGTTTGCTACACATTAACCAGTATTATTTTTTTGCTCTGGGTATGGCATTACTTTAAGTTCATCTTACTTAGCTTATTTTGTTATGCATATGCTGAGAGTTCTTAAAGAAAACTGGTTCTCCAACTGTTTATTCTGGTGGAAGCTTTTGTTCCACGTTAAATTGGAGTATAATACTAGAAAGGTCTCAATATGTTGCCAAACACTGCAACTGAAATGTATCAAGTATATAAGGGGTCAACATAATGTCCATATCAAATGGTACTATTGACTTAAAGGGATAGTAATACTTCGTTTTATCTTTATTTTATTTTGTAGGCATTAAAAAACATGAAGAACTATATAAGTCTTATCTCTCAAACCTTTATGGTTTAAGAGATATTCACAAGCAAAGTATCCCCCCCTGTTCAACCAGATCAGAAGGGAGGTGCCCAGGTAGACTGCAGAGATGGACAATCTTCAATTAAGATAAGGGAAAAAGCTGAAAAACTTGTCAAGGGGGGAAGGGCTTTCATTCTTTTCATACAAAGTAGATTGTCCCCTGCTGTTATCTGTCTGGTCTTATAACCAGATTCACATCTGAGAAGAGATGGCTTACACTAGGAAAAAGGGGCGGGAGGGGGAAACTTTGCTTGTGAATATCTCTTAAACCATAAAGGTTTGAGAGATAAGACTTATATCATTCTTCATGTTTTTTTAATGCCTACAAAATAAAATAAAGTTAAAACAAAGTATTACTATCCCTTTAAGAATAAATGTGCAGACTAAACTATATTGAGTAAAGTTACAAGAGAAGGCAGTCTGTCTGGTACCTGCTTACGTTTTACCTTACTATGGACTATACTATAGTCTTATTACAATATAACAAATAATACAAATTCATTGGTTGAAATAAACTTTTCACAGAGCCATACATACACTTTCTTCTATTATAGCCTTTTTATACTGTTCACTAGATTTGTGGAACTTCAGGGAATTCTGGACTTTCAGAGAATTCATTTTGACAACCCATGTTCTATAACCTTCAGCTTTAAAAATAGAATTGTGTTTACCATGTACATGGGGCCAGGATTAGGGATGTGTGAACATTTTTGACCAGGAAACAAAGAAAAAAAACTGCAATTTTCACCCTCTGAGGTGATTTCCACAAAAATGTAGTTTTGGTATCTCCATACTGACCCAGAGTCTTGCCCCCTGGTAACCATAGAATCACATGCACTTCCCCCCTTGTCTCATGGTAGACATAGAACCACATATGCCAAACACTCAGTTTTACCCTGCTGGCTTGTAGCCATCACAGTGGGCAATCTGAGGTCCACCACACTACAACTCCTTTTGTCCCCCACCAGATCCACACATACTAACTCTCTTCCCAATCTTGTCTCATGGCAGACACAGAAAAACACACTGACCTAACCCCAGCATTGTCTTATGGTAACCATAGATCTACTCACACTAACACCACACCACGCACCAATGTAGCCATTGAAACCACACAATACTGACCTCCGGCCTTGTCCCACTTCACTGGTATCCATAGAACCATACATTCCTCATGTTCAACCTAGTCTTATTCTATTAGTATAACCAGAACCTCATATGCTGAGTGTAACCACTCTGTATCTATATGTATTTAAAATTAGAAAGGTATTTAATGGACTTTGTGTGGTCCAGCACAAGTGATGGGCTTAGTTAGAGAGAGTGTCAATAGAGCTGTACCTCATGTGACAAATGGGGTTAGAGGAGTTTTAGCATTTCTCAATCTGATTACATAGGGAATCCTTGAGTGCCACCCCTTGGGTGATTTAACCCCTTATTAATTGTGGGTGTCTTAAGAACCCATGTTATTAAATTAATTCTTCCTCCCCTAATATTCCAATGAGTGGAGGGAAAAGGGATGTTAAAGACTCCAAAAGAATGTATTTAATTATCACCCTATGTTTCTGGGGTGACCACAAGAGTTAGCGTCTGACAATCCCACTGCTTATATTAATACAGGTGAGTCTTGGTCTCAGAACCATAGTCACTTTATGTTCTTGAGACCCTGTTTCTTATTTCATAAAATGTAAACTTAATTTTAAAGACATGTAGATGTAGATAACACCATATTCTAATATCTGTACTTTTTCAATGTCAGTGAGTTATACAGCACAATGTTTGGCAATACATTACACAAACAATCTGTAAAGAAGATTTTAAAGACCCTCACTGCCAACTGAGGAAGCTGGGACATGGGGAAGGTAGATTGTGCCAAGGTAACCACAGACCCACATTCATCCGCCCTCCAGTCTTGTCACATCATGGTAGCCATAGAACCACACATACTAACCCCCACAGCCTTTTCCTACAGAAGCCATTGATCTACTATACAACAGTGAAGCATGGTGGAGTTTTCTTACAAGTTTGGGTGCAAACATTTTTGGGCTGTGTATATTAATGATATTTCCTTAAAGGGATAGTAATACTTAAAATTGACTAATCCCCTTATTATAAGCATAGAAAAAAGAAATTAATTGCCCCCAGTGCCATCTCTCAAACCTTTGTGGTTTGAGAGATAATCATTCGCAAAGTTCCCCCCTCCCTTCTCTTTCCCTGAAGTCAGCATTCTTGCTGACTACAGGGGAAGCCTGTCGTACGACCATTCGGCGGCTGTTTCTATGTCTATAATATGGGGATTAGTAAATTTTAAGTATTACTATCCCTTTAAAGATGTTATCCTTAGTTACATGGCCAGGGACAAAGCTTTCCTGATTGGAGTGAATAAGGGTAGGGAGGAGGGAGTTCAACCTTGTGGTGAGGACCTTAGCAAAAAGTTTCACATCAACATTCAATAAAGAGATGGGCCTGCAGTTACCACAAAGAAGTGGAATAACTGCTATATGGGCTTCTAAGGACTGTAATGGAAAAGGATATCCTTTGATAAGGAGTTGAAGGTAAGTGTTAGGTGAGGGAGCAAAGTGGTCAAAAATGTGTGGTAATAAAGTAAAGTAAACTCATCCAGGCACTGACCTTTCCCTAAGGGAAAAGTGTGTATGGCACATTTGATCTCAACATCTGTAAATGAAAGATCTAGATCAGAAATTATCTTGGAGGATACTTTTGTAAAATGTGAAGCAATTGGGAAATATAATGTGGCACTCCTGGGGTAGCAGGACTGGAAGGGTGGGGGCAAGATTAAATAGTCCCTCATAAAAAATGTTTAAAGGTAGATGCTATGCCCAGAGCAGAGTGCTGAATGGAACTATCAGTCGATATACTGGGAGTTTTGCTTTGTATTGACTATATGAGCAAGGGATTTCACACATTTATTATTGTTTAAGTACTTTTTTGTATTTAAGCCAATGGAAGGATTTAAGAAACTGTGCTTTTTGAGCATGGATGTCAGTTCACTACAGGTCCTCAGAAGAGAGGATTTGTTTATGGGTGCATTTTGGGATATTTAATGAAGGAGAGGAGGTCCTCCTGAATCTTACAGTTCTAAGGTATTTTCTGATATGCTACTGTTTTGATCAATCGTCCCATAGAACCATTTATGCCCCCCTCCCCCAAATTGTAGGGTCTGGGAGACCAGGACCAGCATTTATATTGAAGAAGGAGGTTTGAAAAGAGATGCAGGTAAGTACCTGACTATCCTCCAATAGCTGCTAATTCAGTCTCCAGGGTGATCTACCCTTTTGAAAAGAAGGAATTGTGAATTGAAGCCAAAGAGGAGCATGGATCATTAACTAAATTCCAGTGCTAACAAGTTATGAAAATAGGCTTGATCAATCAATAGATAATCTATTAGTGAATAAGAACCATGAAAATAGGAATAGTAAGTGAAATCTTTGGTAGAATGGACAATTATCCAATAGTCTAAGAGATGTAGGTTATGAAATTTATATTTTATAGCTCGTAGGAAGGGAAAAGTGTATTGAGATTTGCCAGAGGAGGTATCAATCACAGGGTCAAGGGCAACATTGAGATTACCACCTAAGATAGGATAGCCTTGTTTAAAAGGATAGTAATGTCAGAAAAAAAGTATTAGCTATATGGTAGATACAGTTAAAAGAGATTACTTGCACTTATTCGTATCTCTCAAACCATTATGGTTTGAGAGATATAGGAAATAAAGTTCTCTGGTCCCTCTCCTTTCTGCTTGACAAGCTGTAAAGCTGTCAGAAGCAGATTCTGGTCACTTGACCAGATGTGGCTCATCAGCAACACCGACATAACGATATCTAAAGATTAATACTTCATCAGAATGGTCTACAACATGTGCTTGCAAACCAGGCACACGTTATAGACCATATTGATGAAGTAATGAAAACATGGGTAATGGAGTTGTTCAAGATTACCTTGAGAGCTCCAAAGCTCAAGGAGACTACGGGAAATTTTTAATTTATGGAGGAATCGAAGGCGCTACATGTGCATGTGGTTACACAGAGTGTACATAATACCTAGCGAAAAAAAAGAAAAACAATTGTGTAATGCACCAAGATACTGTTAACATTTTAGAGCAACCAAACATAAAACGTCATTGGAAAGGATAAGACACTAGAGCCGAGGGGAAGACATCAAGACAGGAAGACATCATACAGCTCCCATGGTGAGAGAAGAGCAGGGGAAATCATGGGAAAGGGACCAGGTGTTCCTTGCCTTGCAATGGCATACCACAGAGGATAGCCAATTAAATATGATGGTCTAGAAGTATACAGGAAGGCATGGAAAGGTGGTTGATCTAGCACAAACTGTGCAAGCCATACCCCCACCTCAGAAGCCCAGACACCTCCCTTAAAAAACTATAAAGGTCACATATATGTATTGAAATGGGAGTCAGGCAGCTACTCTCTCAGAGGTTTATGGCAGAGCAGTGAATTGGTAATGATAGAAACAGAAAGCAAATGGTAGATAGCATTGTCTGTCCGAGTGAATCAGGACATGCAAGTACGCATCCTGAAGTTCCACATAGGCCAGATATCCCCTTGGGCACATCGCTTCGATGACAGAAAACAAAGATTCCATCTTGAAGCACGTAGCAACCACATACTTATTAAGGCATTTGAGGTCCAGAATGGGATGACAGCCACCGTCATTCTTGGTTACTAGGGATGGGTGAAAAATTTTGCCTCAAACTAAAATTGGCGAATAATGGCACTTCACGCTTGGCGAATAATTTCCCACGAAAAGTGTTGATTTTCTGTTTTTTTTTTGCCTAGCTCATTCCATTGAAATCAATGGGAACAGTGAATTTATACACAACGCATAGCAAATATTTTTTTATTTCCCAAAGGCATAGTATAAAAGGGGCATGAGGGTGTAGATGAATAGGGAATGTTTTTTGGGGGGTTTGTTTACTGGGATTGGGGGGCAGTTAATAAAAAATAAATCCTAAAGACAAATAAAAAAAACCATAAGACATGGTATAAAAGGGGTCTGAGGAGGGTGCCTGTGTTGGTGGGTGGAGTCTGAGGAATGAATCAGTTGAAGAGGGAATTTGTTTGGGGGGTTTCTTGACTGGTATTGGGGGGACAGTTAATACAAAAATAAATCGATAAAATAAAATAAGAACTTTGATAGAGACAGGAACCCCCTGACATGAGCTGCCACTGGGGTGGACTTGACTTGATAGAGTATTTTGTAGAGGACAGTTTGTTAGATTTGTTGTTAGAGGACCAAGCCCTGAGTAAACGTTGATTTGTAGGACTTAGAATTATTAGAGGCACACACCCTGAAGAAACAATGATTTGTAGGACTTAGGCTTGTTATAAACAAACCCCTAAAAAATTTTTTTTCTTTAACTGTTTTTTTTTTTTTTTTTCTTTTTGAAAGCACAAGTCCTAAGAAAAAAATGGCCTACAGGTGATGTCCTGTTTGCCAGGTGATGTCCTGTTTAAGCAGCAGGATGATTAGGCAGCTGAAAGGGAATGGGATCAACAACAGCAGTGATATGGTTGATGGATGCTGAAGGTTCCACTTGCCACAACTAACTCCAGTAATGTGTTTGAGGCAGTAGCAGCACAATAAGCAGACCCCAGTCTATGTGGAGAAAAGAAGAAGTTGGCCAGTATTCTCCACCTGTCACTCCTCCAAAATCATGGGTGTATATAAATTTTTCCCTTGAGAGCAGGAACAGTGACTCTCATCAGTAACTGCAATGTGCACAGTGTGTGTGTGTGGTAAATAACATCTGGAGGCACAACTGTATCCAAAGATCATGAAACCAAGTACTGCCTCTGTCACTATACCCCTTGTCCAGACCCCGCTAAGGACACATGACAATTTGCTGACAGTTTAATGATGAACCCTCTCTGCCAGCTTATTAGCATATTGTGTGGGATGGAATCTCCTCAGATGCTGCTTGATGCCCTGCTTGCGATTCTCCTCCACCACACTGGCATGTGTTGCCAGTGCACCACATCGTGTGCAATGGGTGGAGGTGAACTGCCACATCCTAACATCAACAGAGTGGCCATCATTTGGCATGGTAGGTAATGATGAATGAAGTGGATTGGCAGAAGACCTAGTTACTCTAGAGGAAGAAGGTAATGGTGAGCTATTTGTTTTGCTCATCATGGAACTTCTAGTCTCTGCCTGGATTTCTCTATTCTTTCTCCTCTTTTATCTCCACCTCACCTCTTGTTGCCTCTTTGGAGATTCAGAGGTTACAGCAACAGTGGTGCTGGCATGGCAGCACAGGATGGGTCATAAAGTGACCAAAGCACTCAAAGGGTTACTCATTGGTCTTCTTTCTTCAGGTTACATAGGGGTAGGACACAGTCTCAAGAGACCCTGTTATGAGAGGAAAATTGGCAGATTCCCTCCTAGGGCAGAATAGGTCCATAAAGCACCTGTGAACTGGGCAATCAACTCCAGGGAAGCCCAGTGATGGTGACCTACCTAATGGGGGATTATACAGCCCCATATCTAAAAGGAAAAATTAAAAAAAATGAAAAAAATAAAAGGATGGCCATGCCCTTCCATCTTCTAGCAGGACAAATTAGTTTTGGAACTTAGTGGGCAGGGGGAGTTGAGTTTTAGGAAAAAGAAGAAGTCTTCACACCAAAGACCCTGTCTTTTATGATGTGCCCTGCGCTCCAGAAGGTGGGACTCAACCCCATGCTACCTGTGTTCCATATTGGACGTAAGAAAAAAGCTAATTTATGTAGCCAGTAATGATAACAAGAAGTTAGATCGAAAAAAAATAAATCAGGCAAATATCATTAATAATTTTTAGAACTATTGATAGGAAGTGCATGTAATTATGAATATTCTTGCAAGGATTGAAGAGAAACATATTTAAATCAAGATTCAGATTTTGTAAAACAGATACAACTAGCTTCTTAAATGCTAGTGATGTCACCAACTTCTCCAGTAAAGGCATCTTGATCACCAAAAGGGTTGAGTGTAGCTTACTATTTATTCTAATAATTCAGGCATTTCCAGGATTGCATCCTGGGTAGCTAATATTATGTGTTCCAAATATTTTGCCTCTGCTTCTCTCACTCTTCATAGTATATATAATTAAGTGAACCTTACCTGTCACTGAGCCATCTACTGTTCTTCATTGGCATACTATTTCTTCTCAAAGCAAATTAAATATTTATACTCTAATAAATACAGCTTTTACTAATGCAAATCATGCATCTCAGACAAAGGGTCTAGATTTAATCAGTTGTTAAGAAGGATTCCATTTTTGAAACTCACATGCTAATATCTGAGCTAAACACAATTAGGAAACAGCAGATTAGATGGAATCATTAGTTTGTGTAAAAGAGCAATTCCCATAAGCTTATTCTGTAAGTCAAAAAGCTTATTAAAGTAATTTATCTTTTAAAAATATATGGGAACTGCTGCTTTCCAGCAGGATTGACTATTATTACTGCCTAACTTCCATCACAATAATCAGTGAAAACATTCACGTCATCGCTATTCCACAAAAATCAACTCGCCTTCCCGTCATCAATGAAAAATATCCCTGGCCACTGGTGTGCCCTACACTGCTTGTGTTGATGGGACAAGGGTTTAAAAATATTCTTTTATAGTGGTCTAAATGGATTGCATAGCATGGTGCTACATATTATCCAAGTACTTAAAGGGATAATAATGTTTACAAAATGAAGCAGCATCTCAAAATAGAGTTTATACTATTTTAAATATACAGGACTTTTAAGAATAATTTTAAATACCCTTTCAGATTTAAATACATATAGATGTAGGGATCTTCAAATACTGCATTGACTTTTTAAGGAGGTAGTAATGTTTACAGAATGTGGCAGTTCAGATTGTTTCTTATACTGAATAGTACTGATGTCCAAGGATCTCAAAGATCATAACTTGATAATTACGCTGTAATCAGATGATTCATTTTACCCCTCCCTCCCATTTTCCTGATGTCAACATTTTTCTCTCAGATCTGAGAGAGGATCATGACGTGGGACAATCTTCTGTCAGTTTTAGGAAAAACAACCCCTCCTTCATCAAGGAGGGTAGGTTTTTCCTTATACTGACAGAGGGAAGATTATTGTGATGTGACTGGACTTCAGAACTGAGAGGAGGGGTAACAGTCATCATCTGATTACTGCCTAAATATGAAGTTATGAACTTTGAGAGCCTTGGACATCAGTACTATTTAGTATACGAAACAATCTGAGCTGATTCGTTATGAAAACATTATTATCTCTTTTAAAAAAAAGTCAATGCGGGTGTGTAAATTCAAAGTGCATTTAAAGGACTTCTTGTGGTCCATCAAAAGAAGAGACACAGAATGATGGACTTAGAGACTTGAACAACTCTTGTTCTGTATCAGAAGGGTGTCAATAAACCTTTACCACCACCCAATATGACCATGGGGTTAGAGGTGTTTTAGCTTTTAGCTTTTCTCAATCTGATTACATGGAAAATCCTTGAATAACACCACTTGGGTGATTTAATCTATTTAGGAGTATTTAGAACACATGTTTTTAATAAACTATTCCTCCCCTCCCATCCCAATGGGTGGAGGAAAGGGGCATGTTAAATAATATATGTACGTTTTCTCACCTCACAATCCTGTGGTGAGCACAAGAGTGAGAGTCTGACAATGTTCACTGCTTATGTTAAATAAGACCCTGTAGGTGAGACCCTGTCTCAAAACCACAGTCACTGTAAACTTCCCATTTTCTTGAGACCCTGTTTCTTATTTCATAAAATGGAAACTTCATTTTAAATACATGTAGGTGAGAGTGTCATCATATACTAATATCTATACTTATTTCAGTGGCAGTGAGATATAATGCACAAAGCTATGAAATACATTACACAAACCAAATGTAAAGAAGTTTTTAAAGCCCCTCAATGTCAATGCAGTGGGAGAGGTCAAGGACTATATAAATGTGGAAGCTGGTTGGGAGGGTTGGGGGATCAACTGTATTTACTATGTTTTTATGTGTGTGTGTGCTGTTTGCATGTTGTCATGTACTTGTGCTCATGTACTTGTGCTCATACATTTGTGGGCTTGTTTGTATGCATGCAGGGGGAGAGGAGATTTTAATCATTGTTTATATGGGAAGTCAGCTTTTCCTGCACGATTGTTTGTCATTCCTAGCTAGTTAACAGAGCTGACCTTCCCAAACTTTAACAACTGTTCTGTGGCACTCACAACATATTCAATGGATGTGTTCAAATATGTTTCCACATTTAATTGGATAGCTTAGTAAGCTCAATAATGTTTTATATAATTTATGTAATTTAATGGTGAATCATCTCAAAATAGATTTCATAACATTTTAAATATACAGGACTTGTTAGAATAATTTTATGAATCTAAGTTTATAAGTTCTAACAAGTGATAACTGTGCTTTACTTATGGATGTGTGCTATGCCTGACCATCTGATGCTCATTTGCTTATGTAAACTCTTAATAAGTGCAATGCATATCATAATTGATGTAAACGTAGTGAACCAAAGTAGTAACGGTTCTAATTTAAGAGTAATTGTCCATTTTAAGTTTTATTCTCTCTTCTCTCAGTGAACCAAAAAGGAAATTATACTGATATTATTGATTTTACTTCTAAGTTTCATATCATATTTAGCCACTTTCTATGCTATACATTATTGTGATAATTTTTTTATATTTCATACCAAATATAATTTTACATGTTAAAGCAAGGTGCAAATAAAATTTAAATTGAAATTATTCTCATTTACTGTACATTCAGCATGTCTTATGTACTCTCTATTGCTTTCTATATACATGAGAATTAGGTTGTGTTTTACCTGTTTCAGAATGCCTGCTGCCATATCATGACTGCAGTCAAAAATTACATGGAACTCTTTGCCCCTCTTCATCTCTTTAAGAAGTGGCTTGGCATCCTTTGTGTCCATTGGTAGCTGACGAATTTTAAGTCTCAGGTTGTATCGAGATGGAGCCTTGATTAGTTCTTGCAGTCGAATAAGACCTTGTAAAAAAAAAAAGAAAAGAAAAAGAATGCATGTTAATAATTTAAAAAGAAAAAAAATGATGTTTTTTGCCATATTTAACACAGATGAGTCTGTAACATATTTTTTACTTTCATTCTAATAAGCATTAATCCTTTTGAGCTGAGATTACTATTCGTCATAAAGAAAAATCCCTCTTTCAATGTTTTTTAGAAACTTGAAGCATTGTTTCTTTATCCCCATTTCCAATTAGACTTATTCAATTAGACCATAATCCCAAATTGCATTTAGTCAGAAAACCACAAATTATTGATCCCGATGACTTTGCCCCTTTCAGTATATTGCAGTATCAAATATTAAAATTACAACCAGCTGTGGTAGCCAATTTTTTTTCTTTTGACTAGTATACACTAGTCATAGAAAGAGGGCTCCTGTTGTGTTCATCTAAATGTATAAAACATTTGTGTAATGTGCAATACTTAATTCAGTCAAAATTGTTTAGTATATCATGTTTTTATTTTCAAATAAAATAATTCAATATATGTTGAATTAAGTATTTATATTCATTGTATTACTTTTATTGTAAGAATATAACATTTGTACTTGTTCATTATGATTATTTTGTTTCTTTTGTAGCTTTAACTCTTTATTGTTGCCATGCCTACATAATCTGTGATTTTAAAAAAATATGAATCCTTTGATCATACATTATTTGCTATATTGCAGCCATTAATTTTTTAAAGTAATATGAAATATGAAGATTTGAAATAATACATAAAAATTAGTAACTCATGTATATTGCTATAGATATATAAAAAATTAGCACAGTACATAAGAGTTAAGCAGGTGCAACACAAAAATAATTTGCATTGCTTATTTTAGCATGGAGTCATATTACTGCATCCTCTATTATGTTATATATTCATCTATTCATAAAACACACATTAGGGTGTACGTCAAACAATAGAGCAAGTAACAAGTTTAACTTCAAAAAATATTTATTTTACAGAAAACTAAACTGGTCTTAGGTCAACAGGTTCACTTTAAATATGGAACACAACATTCCAAAACAAATTATCTGCAAGGTCAAATAAGTGTTTCAATATGAAGAACTTTGGTCTGGATTCTGTGACAGGTGACATATAGTATCCCCAGTTTAATCTCAAATTCCTATTGGGAAATGTGTATCTAAAATCAGCCCTTTGTTTGACACCCTCTAATGTTTTCTACATCTTGGCTTTGAGAAATCAGCACTGTAAAATAAACAATAAAAACCAATACAGTTGAAGGTGTACCCTTAATCTCAGACAATGTTTGTTGTTTCATTATGGAAAAGATTTTCTGATAATTCACACATTTCAGTCAAAATTGTAGGTAACATGATAACCTTTGCTGAGTTTCTCTCTGTTGGTTTGAGTTTTAATTATCTTCTCATTACGTTCCCTGTCCTAATTTGTTGATACTTGTTTTCTAATGGAAATCTGCATTAATTGTTAATATCTGTATTTAAATGTACATTTTTCCTTCTGCCTCTTCAAATTCTCACAAATGGCAACAAAGAATTGTGTAAGTTTTTTCTTGAACCAGCTCAAAGATTATAATGCTGGTCCCAAAATATTAGAAATCCCATTGACAGACAAAACCAGGCATGCAAGTTAAAAAATTGCAGGCAATCTATTGATTGCTATACAGGGAAATGGTCTGTAATCTAAATAGTAAAATAATGTGCATTATCTTGATTCTTTCAGCTAAAAAAATAATATAACGGTATGGACACTTTAATGAACAAGACAATCCATTTTCGGGGAAACACTGTAGCACTGTGATGCATGTAAATCAAGCACATTGGGCCTTATGCATAATAGCAAATTGGTCTAATTGTAGGGCAAACCATCAGCACCAAAGGGACAAACAAACATTCCCATTGATCCAAATGGGGCTTTTAAATGCTATAGAGATATTGAATGAAGGGATGTTCAGTGCAATTCATTCTGAGGATTAAAAAGACCACTTTAAATAAATGGAAATGTCTGGAATATTTTTTGTCCCCTATGGTGCAGTTTGTTTGCCCCAGATTTGCTCTACTTTCTTTTATACAAAAGGTCCATTGAGTTTAACACTGGTCTATCACAGACATATCAGTCAACATAATCAATGTACAAATGCAGTACTGTTGCAAACAGTGTAAAGTGCCATAGCTCTGTCTGACACAGCACAACCACAATAATACATACACTAGATAAAAAATAAAACCCATGAAACTGAATACCTAAAATATCACTGCACTTGAATATTAGATGCGATATATGGGAAATAGTACATAAATCTGTGAATAATACAAAACAATCTTTCAAATAATTGCACGTTTATTTTAGCATTAGGGTTCCTTTAATTATATTTGATGCAGACATTTTATACTGCTAACTTTTGTTCAAACGATATAAGTAGCCTTACTTTCCTCATTTTAACTATTTCTGTTGCCTAAAATGTCTGGATGCTTTTATGTAAGGGCTGATTTGCATTGCAGAGAATTTTCTCTCTTAACAAATTTCCTTTGATGGCACAAATGATTCAATGTTTGATCAAAGACATTGTCAATTTACCAAAAGCACATCTTACTGAGTTTCACAGAAGAGGCTTTTATAACTGCCCTGCATTTTATCTTTTTAATCTACATTAATTTCTATATTTTTCTCTCTTCCCTCTTCTAATTGCTGTGAGCCTGCATTACGTCAGTCTTTTTACCTTTTATCTGGAAAACAGGATACACTATTAAACAATATAAATTTTGTGTCAGTGAAACATATGAAAAAGAAATAGGTAGTAAATTGTAGAACATGATGAAGCATGCCAATGAAAAGATTATATCTGAGCCTCAATGATTCAGAACAATAATCTAGGTGTTATACATTATCCAAATAATATAATGCCTCAAATTAAAATAAGTAGACTATGTATTTGAAATTCTACTTTTAACGATACTCTGCTCTCTGTGACTATAACAATACGCACATTTCGTGGCATCATCCTAGTTCAATACAATACTTTAAAGAGATTCCAAGTTTAAATGTGTTTTTTAAGTAATAAAGTATCAATAGTTTCTTATTGAAAATAAAAACATGCAAATTACTATAATTTATTCATGTAAAAAAGTATATATTTCAGTTAAAAATAATAAAGTAGATTAAAATTCTACTGTAACAGGATCCTAAGTCCTCAGATTGACTTCGCCTGCTATGCCGGGTCTCTCTCTTGCAGGGGCCGCCAGGGAAGGGTGATGTCTCCGGTGCTCCGCTCCAGCTATCCCAGGATGGGGGTCAAAAGAAGACCCTTGATACCACCCCAAACGAATGACACAGCACGCCAGTCAGGTTCCAAAACTGAACTCACTTTATTTTGGCTGAATTCAGCTCTTTTAAGCAGAGTTAATTGCATCAAGTCAAACACTTAACAAAAGGGCACAAAACATTCTATAATTAAATTAACATGATTAAATTTAGCAACAATGGGCACACAATGTCACAAAGGGCTGAACTTCATGGATAAGGGACAGGGGTAAACATGGAAACAATGGGAACTCAGACTCAGTGGAGCCTCTGCATTTTGGCCACTTTGGTGAAAGTCAGGTCTTTTTTGTGAACCAAGTGAACCTCCATAGTAACGGCCTAGGGTCCGTTACATCACCCCCCCTTTCGGGCATCCAAGTCCTTCACTCCGTTTTCAGAGAAGGGCTTGGGATTTCCAATCTGGAAAAACCCTGTAGTACTCCTAGCTGTTTAGATGTCCTCCTGACGTGATAATCCGTCAGCGTTGCTGTTCTGTTTGCCAGACCGGTATTGAACCGTGAAAGTGTAGGGCTGTAAAGCTAAACTCCATCGCAGCAAGCGCCCATTATCCCCAGATGTTCTATTCAGCCATACAAGGGGGTTATGGTCCGTGAGTACTGTGAATTCTCGGCCATATAGGTAGGGCTGAAACCGCTTTATAGCCCAAACTAGTGCCAAACATTCTTTTTCAATGGCGGAGTATCCCACTTCTCGGTCCAGGAGCTTGCGACTTTGAAATGCGATAGGATGCTCAGCCCCTGTGGCGTCCATTTGACTTAGCACTGCTCCCAACCTGACGTTTGAGGCATCTGTATGGACCAGAAAGGGTTGGTTAAAGTTGGGAGCAGTGAGGACAGGACCTTTGCCTAGCGCAGTCTTGAGGGCTTCGAATGCTTGGGTGCAGTCAGGGGTCCAATTTACTACCCGGGGCAGGGCTTTTTTGGTGAGATCAGTCAGGGGTTTCGCCAGGTCACTGTACCTGGGGACAAACCGACGGTAGTAGCCCGAGGTTCCCAGGAACGCGAGGACCTGTTTTTTGGTCTGGGGCTGAGGCCAGTTTACAATGGCCTCGATTTTGGCCGGTTCAGGTCTCTGACACCCGCTACCTACCCTGTGGCCAAGATATTGAACCTCCCCCATCCCAAACTGACATTTGTCGGGCCGTATGGTCAACCCTGCCTGCTGTATGCGCCCCAAGATTGCCTCCACCTGCAACAAGTGCTCCTCCCAGGACTCACTAAAGATCGCTATATCATCTAGATAAGCGCAAGCAAATTCCTGTGCCCCCATCAGCAAGTGATCCACCAGCCTTTGGAAGGTGGCGGGCGCATTCCTCATCCCGAATGGCATGACCGTGAATTGGTACAGGCCAAATGGGGTGATGAAGGCAGATTTGGCCACTGCCTCCGGAGCCATGGGAATTTG
The DNA here is from genome assembly GCA_037306005.1 of Rhinophrynus dorsalis. Classification (NCBI taxonomy): domain Eukaryota; kingdom Metazoa; phylum Chordata; class Amphibia; order Anura; family Rhinophrynidae; genus Rhinophrynus; species Rhinophrynus dorsalis. The sequence goes on from CM074720.1 coordinate 293,605,330, forward strand.
CCAGTACCCTTTGCTAGGGTGGTGACGAAGCGAGCTCCAGCAAGTTTATCCAGGAGGTCGTCTACCCGGGGCATGGGATAAGCGTTGGTTACTGTCTTGTCATTGAGTCGCCGGTAGTCCACACAGAAACGTGTGGTGCCATCCTTTTTGGGGACCAGGACTACCGGAGAAGCCCAAGGACTGTCTGACTCCTCAATGACTCCTAGGTCCTGCATTTCCCTAAGTTCCTTCTGAATAGAGGCTTTGACAGCCTCGGGTACCCGGTAAGCGGGTTGCCGGAGCGGTGTCTGTGTTAAGGTTTCCACCTTATGCTCTGTTAGGGTCGTGCGACCCGGTAAAGCCGAGAAGAGATTGGGCCACCGGGTGACAATACTGTGCAGTTGTACCCGCTGCTCCGGGGTAAGATGGGCCCCTAGGGGCACCGGGCTGAGTGGAACCGTACTGTGGGTGTCCGCTAATAAGTCCGGCAATTCCCTATCTTCAGTTTCCTGACTGGCCAAGGTGCATATGGCCAGAATCTCCTCAGGCCGCTCCTCATATGCTTTCAGAGCATTAATGTGACAGACCCGCCTGTCCTTCAACTGGGGTCCCTTGGCTATTAGGTAGGTGGTTTCCCCTTGACGATCTACTATCTGGTAGGGACCTTCCCAGGCTGTCTGAAGTTTATTTTGGCGGACCGGCCTCAGGGCCAGTACCTTCTGCCCTACGGTAAATTCCCTGTCCTGGGTTTGCCTATTGTAGTACTGTTGCTGGCGGGTCTGGGCGGTTTGCAGGTTCTGTCGGGCCATGCCCATCAGAGTCTCCAAGCGCTCCCGGAGCTCCAACACATATGTTACTGCGGGAGTTTCCTCTGCCTCACACTTCCCTTCCCAGTATTCCCGGAGGATATTCAGGGGTCCTCGAACTCGTCTCCCAAAGAGTAGTTCAAAGGGAGAAAAGCCCGTGGACTCCTGTGGCACCTCTCGGTAGGCAAAGAGGAGATGAGGCAGATACTGCTCCCAATCTCGGTGGGAGTCCGTAAAGGCTCTGAGCATTTGCTTCAGGGTTCCATTGAACCGTTCGCAAAGCCCATTAGTCTGGGGATGGTATGCTGTGGTGTGGAGTGCTTTAACTCCGCACAACTTCCATACCTGCTGCAGTAATTCAGACGTGAACTGAGTGCCCTGATCTGATAATATCTCCTGGGGGAACCCAACCCGGGTGAAGATTTTAATCAGTGCGTCTGCTACAGATTCTGCGGTGATGTTGGCCAGGGCAACTGCCTCAGGGTACCGAGTGGCGAAGTCCACTACTGTTAGTATGAATTTTTTCCCCGAGCGGCTGCACCTGGCCAAGGGTCCCACAATATCCACAGCCACGCGCTGGAAAGGAACCCCGATGATGGGAAGAGACTGTAAAGGTGCCCGGGGGCGGTCTCCACGCTTGCCGACCCGCTGACAAAGGTCACAGGTCCGGCAGAACGTGCTAACATTTTTAGACAGTTGGGGCCAGTAAAAAGCTCTGGTGAGCCGCTGTTCTGTACGCTTGGCTCCGAGGTGACTGGCCAGCGGCACCTCATGAGCCAGTGACAGCAAGGCGGCTCGGTGAGCCGCAGGGACAAGTAATTGTTTTTTGAGAACCTCTGTCTGTCCCTGTCCCATGGACCTAGTCTGCCTATATAACAGTCCATTGTCCCAGCTAAAAACTTCCCCATTAGGGCCAGTCCTCCCCGTGTCGGCCTGTTCCCTGTACCCCTGTAGTGTGGGATCTGTCTGTAGGGCCATCCGGAACTCGTCTGGGGGAACCCACTGGAAGGGCCGGTCATCGGGTCTGGGGCTAGGTGGAGTAGTCGGGGGGCTTACCACTGCTTGTCTTGTTTGTGAGCGGGTGACGGCCTGGCAATCCTCCGGTCGTGGGTCGGTAAATTGGCTCTCCAACCGGCCCAAGTCGTTGCCCAAGAGTACATCCGCCGGCAATCCAGGCATCACCCCAACATTTTTGTATCCTTGTCCACTACCCCAGTCCAGGTGTACTCGGGCCATAGGTAAGCGATATATTTTCCCACCCGCTACGCGGACTTCCACAACCTGGTCCGTGCGGTGGCGGGGTAATAAGCATCCGGGTTGCACCAAGGTGAGTGTGGCCCCGGAATCCCTTAGTCCTTCCGTGGGATAGCCATCCACTTTAATGGGCTGCATATGATGGCTTCTATTGTCGGAGGGCCCCTCCCGAGCGAGGGCAACTTCATGGTAATAGCCCCATGGTGACCGATCTGTGGGGCCCCGCACAACTTCCTGGGGAGAAGGCCAAACTGACTCGGTGTCCACTGCTTCACTGACACAGTGAATTGGTCTGGGAGCCCCTCTCATTTGGGAGGGCTGAGAGTTCCACCTGGAAGAACCACCCGGGGGTCTTTGCACAGTCCGGTTCTGGGGGCAGTTGGGACGCAGGTGACCATACTGCTGGCATTGATAGCACCGAGGATTGGAGTTGGACCGAGGCTGGAAGTAACTTGTGTCCCGTGTGGGAACCGATATAGCCGTCCGAGTGGCAGGAGCTGGGGTTCCGGCCGAGCGGGTACTACTTGATCCCGGGGTCCCCAGAAGGGTGTTTCCTCGAGGGCTTCGCCGTCTAGATTCTTCAAATTTGTCGGCCAATTCTGCGACCGTGGTAACCGTGCAGGGTGCTTGATCATGGACCCAATCCCGCACCTCCGGGGTAACTTTATAGAAAAATTGTTCCAACAGAATTTGCTGACAACAGTCTTCCCAGGTCCTGGCCCCTGCCCCTTGCAACCAGCTACGGCATGCCCGCTCCATTTTGTATACCCACTCCGTGTGGGTTTCTTTAGGTTGGCGGCTTCCTTCCCTGAATTGCCTCCGGTATGCATCAGGGGTCACTGCATACCTTTGGAGCAGTCTTCGCTTTACCTCGGGGTAATCGGTAATCCAAGCATCTGGTATGGCACGGTATGCATCCGCAGCCCTCCCCGTGAGCTTGCCTGCTAGGATTGGGATCCAGTCCTGGCGATTAACCTGGATCACTTGGCATTGTCGCTCAAAGTCCCTTAAAAACCCATCAATGTCCCCTCCTGCATCGTCAAAAGTTTTAAATAGTTGATGGGGGAGGCGACGGTGGTGATCCGATGAGTCCATTCTGGAGTCATTGCTGTGACTGGGGGGCCCTGAACGATTTTGGGATAACTCCTCCAGGTACTCCTTTTCCACAGCAAGAATTGTCCTTATCCTAAAGTCAGGCGATGGGTCTGGGCCAGCCAGCGCCAATCTGTCGGCCACCCGCTGATTCACAATATTTGAGGTAGCTGGCACGGGTTGAATCGGTGGCGGAGATCCTACCGCATTGGAAGGGTTATTGTAGGAATCATCCTGGGGCAAATCTGTAACCCTGGCCCGATCCACGATCTCCTCATCCATAGCTTGGAGGAGATTTATTAGTTCACCTTTTTTCAGTCCCCTGGCGTCTCGTCCGCGTTCCTCTGCCATAATTTGGAGCTCAGCCACCGAGCGCTGCCTGTAAACATCGGCCATCGCACCCCCTTGACTTCCAACAGTGTTCCGTATCCCTCAGAATGGCGAGCAAGATGGTCCCCCTGCTGGGCTGGCCTCCGTTATGCTGCTGGGACCGGGGTCAAGCCTGTGGCTGTATCTCTCCCTGGATGCTGGTCCCAGTTGCAGTTCTCCGTGAAAAAGTAAGATCCCGTCGCTTGCCACCAGTGTAACAGGATCCTAAGTCCTCAGATTGACTTAGCCTGCTATGCCGGGTCTCTCTCTTGCAGGGGCCGCCAGGGAAGGGTGATGTCTCCGGTGCTCCGCTCCAGCTATCCCAGGATGGGGGTCAAAAGAAGACCCTTGATACCACCCCAAACGAATGACACAGCACGCCAGTCAGGTTCCAAAACTGAACTCACTTTATTTTGGCTGAATTCAGCTCTTTTAAGCAGAGTTAATTGCATCAAGTCAAACACTTAACAAAAGGGCACAAAACATTCTATGATTAAATTAACATGATTAAATTTAGCAACAATGGGCACACAATGTCACAAAGGGCTGAACTTCATGGATAAGGGACAGGGGTAAACATGGAAACAATGGGAACTCAGACTCAGTGGAGCCTCTGCATTTTGGCCACTTTGGTGAAAGTCAGGTCTTTTTTGTGAACCAAGTGAACCTCCATAGTAACGGCCTAGGGTCCGTTACATCTACATTGCATGCATATAACATTATCTCAAGATTCTCATTAAACATAACATTTCCTCAAATTTCTCATACTCTACTAATGTCAGATTTGTACATTCTTCAAATATTATTTTATGAATATAAAATTATTTTTTTGCCAACAACATCCCTTAGTTACTATAATCACTTAGTCAATGGGGGAGATTGACAAATTGGTGATAAAGAAGTGATAAAGTGAAGATGACTTCTCCAGTTTATCACTTCTCCAGTTCCAATGTTATTCTACAGAGCCCATGAACCAAGATCTCCAAAGCTGAATAAGTTTTAGTGCATAGACGTCTTAGAATAACATAGGAATGTTACAAAACATAAACCTATACACATACAGGCAAGGTATGCAGTCGCATACCTTGCCTATTAGCTCTTTGAGTGCCAGAGGGGTAGCAAACGCATTACTAAGCAACGCGTTGCTACCTTTCTGCCTTTTTCCCTTGCCCAGGCAGTGGCCATGGGGATTTGTGTCTAGCAGTGGTCAAGAGGAAAAGGCTGGAGAGGGTCAGAGAGTGTATATGGGGTTCTATGGCTACCACTGGGCAAGGGAACAAGGCTGGGGGGGGCAAGTGGTAGCCACAAATCCCAGTAGATGCTGTGTGACCCCCAGTCTTGTTCCCCTGTGAGTGCACAACATGTATAATATATGATACATAGGTTAGGGGATAATTGTGTAATGCTTGTTGTACTATTTCTGTTTATTTTAACCCTTCGAGTGCCACAAAGGTGAGCAATGCACATCGTTATGGCAATCAATGCTGCCCATGGTGCTGAAGCCTTCTCTTTATTCCCCTACTGGCCAAGTATGGAAGCAGAGAAATAATGTCATAGTGTGGGAGATGTGTGAAGGGAGGAAGGCATTGTATGTATAGGTATTGTATGTAAACATTGCTTTCTTTACTATTCTCTCTCTCTCTCTCCTCCTTACTGTGATCTTCAGAACGAGATAAGCATAGAACATATAGCTCCCAATGCTCCAGATGGCCATAGATAGGGCACTTTTGTATGGTGGGAGCAGAACTGGTGAGGTGAGCGTGAATCCATGACATATTGACCCATGTTTTGTAACTGAATAAATGATTTAGAGCAATACCAAAGTATTGAATAATTTATAAACATATATACTGAAGTTTAAACAATCATTTATGTGAGCTTTATTTCTGTGGAGCAACATGATACATTTATATACACACCACAACGTCTGATCTCCTATACAGAGAGACACAGGGTGGGAAAGACAAAAACATACATTGTGATTTTTGTCTCTGTAGAGCAGTGCCCCCTAAAAAGGGTCATTTGGGTTATCCACTCCTTGTTGAAAATGCAACAGCTGAGCACAACTCATCATAGGAAAACATATACACATGTTTTTACAAAAATTACATTTTTATATTTATTTATTTATTTATAAAATGTTTTACCAGGAAGAATACATTGAGATTCCTCTCGTTTTCAAGTATGTCCTGTTTCAAGTATATTTCAAGTATATATTCTTATCAAATTAAATTATGGGTTATACATGTATAAATATGCTATCAAAAGAATTCCCTACTTGTCTTTAAAATGCTATATAATTTATGTGAGTTCACTAAATGAAATAGAGGAAAATTAAGGTTGGACAAAGGCATGCTAAAAAACCCAAACTGCTTTTCTCCTCTAGTGTAAAAAAGTCCTCACCACCAAGGGGTTAAACTCAATAGGAATTTGAGGCATTTGCATTTGCATTATACAGCTGTAGATTATTGATTATGGCTTATAGGACCTTATTCATCAATTTAAGAGATGCAATTCAGAAGCAATCCAGTTGCACCATAGGTGAGAAATGACAACTCTCACTGATTTAAAGGGATAGTAATGTTTCATAATAAAAGCAGCTCTAATTAATCATCATAGTATTTGGACCTTGGAGAGTGTTATTGAAATTCTGTCAGAGCTGTAGTTCAAGAGTAATTCAATGACAAAGTATCCCCCTCCTGCCCCTTTTACTGATGTAACACTGCTCAGCCAGATCAGAAGGGAGGTGCCCAGGTAGACTGCAGAGAGGGACAATCTTTAATTAAGATAAAGGAAAAACCTGAAAAACTTGTAAGAAAATCTAACTATAACAATATATTTATTTATATTTCAGCTGTAAGGACACTCTAATAATAAAGAAAAAGTTTTAGAAAAAAAAATCCATAATTTAGTGGAGCTTAAAAAGTAGCATACATTACAAATGATTTAGAACTGAAACCTAAAAATGGGCTTGTTTATACTAGGCATAATGTTGGAATCAATTGATGTACAAAGTATTGTATCATATCATCATAAGCCAGTTAGCTTCTTTTATGATGTGTGCTAATTATTGTTCTAATGATTTACATTGTACTTTTGCAGTGAAAAGTGAACATCTGTTTTCTTGTTATATATTTTATTTACGTTTGCTTTTTGTAAGAAAAAACAATGTTTCTCTTTGCTTCAAAAATTCCTAAAGATAAAAAAAATGTATTAAAATTTCGACTTCAAATTCTCCCTACTCCCAATGAAATTTCCACGAGAACTTGGATATGTCTCCCTATGCTTTCCATGCTTTTCCCATATAATATAAATAATAATAATAAATAATAAATACATTTTTATATCACTTGTTCCTCTTTCTCACTGTCATCTTTGGGGAATTATAAGGCATATGTTTCTTAATATCAATGGAGATTCTCTTTGATAAATGTGATGCATTTGTTTTACTCCAAAATTGCTTAAACTTGCTACACTGGCTCCATAGAATTGTATGCCAATCATCAACATTCTAAAAGAGAACAGTATATAAAATACTAGTTACATTTTGTTTAGGCTCCTTTAACTTGGGCAATATCACTGCAGAGCTGATTATGTCACCTGTGTAATGGCTAACAAATCTAAGAAGGGGGATGCACCAGATGCAAAATGCTAACATTGCCTCTATTCACACACACTAAGTGGCAATATGCAGCAAGAAGGATATTGGATGGCTAACCTGCATGGACATCAGGTAACCATATTTGGCTGACCCCAAAGTGCACCAAGTATCAGCCACACACCCATAGCTATGGGATCACTGAGGGAACATAAGAGATGCTTAAAACATGGGCAATGTTGACACATTTGAATTGTAAGAGCCCTTAAGCCCTTATATATAAATAAGGTTATAAAATATAATGACACTTCTTTTTATAAATATTATGTAATGTATGTTCTTTAATTTGCATGTTTGCTTTGGTACTATGCTATCCCACAAGTAACATTCATTTATCCTTGCACACTATGAAAAATAAATACAGTACATGCTGGAACATATTCAACAGATTGCTGCTTGCAAGGCTCCCCAGAGAATCAATATAAAAAGCACAAAACCCTTAGTAGTAGGAGCTGCCATTTCCTGCTTGGGGTTTCAAGTGATATGTCATCTTGTGGAAAATGTGTAATGCTGAGATACTGCTCGAAGCTAAAATGCAAAAAGTTTCTATGCCTAGATATAATTCCCAGTAGTAAGAAGAAATAAATCAAGAATACATCAGAAATCCTAGTTCCTCATATCCAATCTCTAAAGAATATTCAGTTAGGCACACATAAACTGTCAACAGATTTAGGAAATTCTACTCAGTAAATAGAGTATTGTTGCAAATTAAAGCTCTTATAAAATAAAAAGGATGTTCCCAATAGCTATTACATGACATTTAATGTGAATATAATTATTGTATTGTTATTTTATTAATCTTCTCACTGCCCTTAAAAGCTGTGGGAACATAAAAGAAAAAATCTCCCTAAAAGCTTTATGATGCTACCATAACATCCAACACATGGGGCAGAAATGAGCAGCAGGAGAATCAAGAACCTAGCTTATGCGTGCTGTTTAGCACACTCTGTCCTTCAAGGGATAGTAATACTTTGTTTTATCTTTAGTTTATTTTGTAGGCACTAAAAACACATGAAGAACGTTATGTCTTATCTCTCAAACCTTTATGGTTTGAGAGAAATCCACAAGCAAAATTTCCCCTCCCGCCCCTTTTACCTAGTGTAAGCCATCTCTTCTCAAATATGGAATCTGGTTGTAAGACCAGACAGATAACAGAAGGGGACAATCTTCTTCCTATGAGAACAATGAAGGTCCTATCCACCTTGACAAGTTTTTCAGGTTTTTCCCTTATCTTAATTGAAGATTGTCCCTCTCTGCAGTCTACCTGGGCACCTCCCTTCTGATCTGGCTGAACAGTGTTACATCAGTAAAAGGGGCCGGACAGGGATACTTTGTCATTGAATTACTCTTGAACTACAACTCTGACAGAATTGAAAAAACACAAATATATGTTAAATCACACTGTCATCTAATAAATACTTTATTAGAGAATAAGAACAATACGTGAGATGTCCTGTATATTCCACAGTGGGAAGATGTATAAGAAAAACAGGACCTTCATTCTGGGTATTTTCTCTGCAGAGAGCTCCCTTTCTACCAGCCCCTTCAATCTGATAGCAAGGAGTGAGTGTACGTGTGTTTGAGATCATGCTTTCAAGTATGATATATATATAAATATAATGTGTGTGTGTTTGTGATATGAAGAGTTAGTGAAATTAAAAGATGGACACTGGCTATGTTCTTCAAATCATTCAAGTTTATTCCTCTACAAGTAGCTACAGTGATGATGAAGTTGAAGAATTTTATGATGATTTATTATGCTTCTGCAGGACAATTACCATTTTAAATTTATAATCGAAGAGTTCAATGCAAGAAATGGTAAGATCCAAACTGGTGAAAAATTGACTGGACCACATGGAACTGGAAAAAGAAACGACAGAGGCAACCAACTGAACAAATTTGCAGAGCAAGGAAAGGTGTACATTCATTCTACAGGAAAAAGGCTCAGAGAATATGGACATGGACCTAATAGTGATACAAGTAAAATTGACTTTGTATTTCAAATAATAAAATGGTATTCACTGCCTGCACAGTCTTAACCCATTTTAATGTTGGAAGTGACCATCATCTAGCAAAAGCAAAAATCAAAATTGCCTGCAAGAAAGAAATAAAATGATCATGTCAACAAATGTGATGATCAACACTAGCCAGCTACTGAAAAATAATAAGAATGAGTTAGCACTGTCTAGTCATTTAAGTGTTCTGTAAGACCTTCCAAGCTCAGCTAACAAGGTGATTGTAGAAGACAGTTTAATATCAAAAGTCATACACCATGGCAAAACACAAGGTAGTTATACTGCATTAGCAAGGTCTCTCCCAGGCAGAAATTTCAAGGCAGGCAGGGGTTTCCAGATGTACTGTCCATGCTCTTTTGAAGGAGTACAAAGAAAAGGGAAACGCTGAGGACCGTAGTCTCAGTGGTCAGCCAAGGAAACTTAGTGCAGCAAATGAAAGACACATCATGCATACTTCCCTTCTCAATCACAAGATGTCCAACAGTGCCACCAACTCAGAATTGGCAGAAAACAGTGGGACCCTGATACACCCATCTACTGACTGGAGAAGTCTGGTCAGAAGTGGTATTCATGGAAGCCCAAAAAGCCATGCTACCGACATGGAAACAAGGAGAAGTGACTTAACTATACAAGAAAACACAGGAACTGGGGTGCAGAAAAATCACAGCAGGTGCTCTGGACTGATGACTAGCAGAAGGCAGGTTGTTTACAGACTTTGTCCAAGTATACCTAGAATAATTGATGCTGTTTTGAAGGCAAATGTGGTCACAACAAATATTGATTTGATTAAGATTTTTCATCTGTTCTCTCTCTCTCTCTCTCTGTATATATATATATATATATATATATATATATCAGTCAGTCTAGCTTAGATCTCCTGCTTGTCTCTGTCATCTTTTAGTCAAATGTATTTTTTTAATTATTTATTTCTACCTACACAGAAATGACTACCACTAATACTACCACTAATGTTTTGCCTAACTGCCTCTATGCTAAATAGCATGAACATTTTAGCACCTTTTTTCTCCATCTCTCTCCCAAGCACAGGCTGATGTGATGCAGTAAGCAAACATACCCTTTATACTGATTAGTTAGCATGCGGGAATACATGGGATAAACTCATCAAGTAAGGAGAAATTGCAATATTATCACTAATTTCAATACAACCAGAAAAAGTGGAAAATTCCTGAGAATGGTAGGAAGTGCCATTTTTCAGATGTTTCTGTTTCTGAGATTAAAATGTTTGCCCATCCATGTTAGTATTAAACAGAATCTTCACCCTTCATTCCAATGTCCTTCTTGAATGCTTTTCAAATTTCTTTAAGGTTATTAATTGTAAGATTGTTCGCTGTGTGATCTCGCCATGAAAAATTATATACAAGTATAGTACAATCATTTATTTTCACTTGTGCCTGTACAGATGTATTCTGTTTTGTAGGTTATGACGTGTTTCACCATTGTAGCATCCATGGTCACACACTTATCGCAGTGAATCCTGTCTATTACAAACCTGGATCTATTGCAGTGAATCCTGTCTATTACAAACCAGGATCTGTAGCAATATGATACTGTGATGTTGAATGTTCCTGTACGGTGCATGACTGTTCTGAATTATTTATATGATTGCAAAGGTTGCACCATGTAGCACTGCATGAATTTGTACCATTATTTCCCTCATGAGTCATGAGGGAGTTTTTTCTTATAAATTTATGTCTGTGTTTTTTTGTTATTATAATTCAAAGACTGGAGATATTGGGAATATTTATTTCAGTCCTGCATCATGTGTTATTCTGTGCCAGATCTTTGATTGTTTTTCACATTCTTTTTAGAAATGGATTGTACATGTGGCTACTAGGGAAAAGGGAGAAAATGTTAACTTTTTACAATATAAAAATTGTGCTTTCTCTGTTTTTCTCTCCAAATACTAACCCCTCTGCCTTGTCCCATGGTAGTCATAGAATCACACATACTGGCCCTTCACCCTTCTCTCACTGTCTGGTAGCTGCCACAATAAGCTACATGAAGCCCTTCAGCTGCTGCCAGACAACAAACACATCAGTTCCCACAGCATACCACTGCTCTAATTGCTCAATCCTATGGTAGCAATAGACCCCACCCCCGACATACAAACACCTTGCCTCATGGTAACTATCCCCACGGTAGCAATAGAACCATAAATACTGATCCCCAGACTGATCCCATAATAGCCAACGAACCATGCACACACACACTAGGCTCCCCAGCCTTGTTTTATAGTAGCCACAGAAACATCTTGTCCCACCATAGGTTCACTTAGCCTAACTTACCACAGCCTTGTCCCCCTACTGATAACCACAGAACCATTCATCCCTTCTTCCAGCATTTCCCTACTGCACTGGCATAGACAGAAACTCACATACTGAGTCTACCTTTGCCAGTTCCCACAGGAAATGTCTTAGCAAAAAAATATACTATTTTGTGGGTGTTTCTAAGAGAGCCGTTTTGTGGAAACAAGCAGTAAATTGCTGGTTTTACACTAAAATTCCCATGGGAAAAATTACTTTTTGTCCATCTCTTGTGGCTAATAGTAGTAGTATGCATCTGTTTTTGTGGCTACTAGTAGTAGTATGCATATTTTTTTCTTTATTTTTCGGGCAGGTGTTCTTAGACAATTAACAAACCCATCACTTATGAGTTGTGTCATATAACCCTTTTTTAATGATTCAGTCAGAGTTTGACCATGATTATTCCAGCCCTTGGTGTACATATTTGATAGTATAAAGATGTATGGCTGTGTATGAAGGCTTGTTTTGCATGTTATTGGTGGAAACTGGATTAGTGGATGTAGCTACATTGGTTTGTGTTTTTTTTTCATATATTGATGTTTTAAGTTTATAATTCTTCAATTATACTGTAGCATCCAAAAGTTAATCGATTGTGTAAATCAATACATCTTTAGTTTGATTAATCTGTAGAACTGAATGAATTGCGAATTGTATTCAGTTTTTTCAATCTGTCCATATGATGGATGTATCATCTATGTGGCAATAGATAGAATATATAGGTTTTCTGGAGTGAAGCCAAGAATCACTCTTCAATGTCTTCTATAAACAAATTGTCATACTGGGATGCTATTCTTGTTCCCATAAAATTTCCAATTGTTATGTTAGTGTTTTAGTTGAATGTGAACTAGTGAAACAGATGGAGAACAAAACTTGGCTTAGTCACAAAAGAGCCAATTACCCCTGTCAGTAAAAAGGTTAAATATGACATGTAATGTGCTTGATTTGTCTTCAGTATTGTTTGCGAAAAAGTTTAATATTGTATAGAATACCTTTTAACCATTTGAGTTCCAGGGGGCGTGCAACCATCTTTTACTCAAAAGGCTGATACAGTGTAACTGCAGTTTAGATCAAGCCAATTATCACTTGACTACAAAAACACATTTGCTCAAATAGATACATTTTAAAAAGAGAAAGGCACATAATGAGTGATAATGCTGCAACCTCCTTGCCTACGTGTTTGCACAATTTGGGTTGCAGTCTTCAAACATAAGGAATTTTTTTAGGGAACTCCGCATTCTTCATATCGCAACATGGAGTTTTCTAATTTAAACCACCTCTGTATTCTTCCAAGAGAAGTCTCCAGTAGCTTTTCCTTGTTAAGAGACAAACATATTTGTTTCCAGTCGTGTAAGTCTATATTCAACGTACATTTTTTTATCAGTTTTAAAAAATATACTCTGTCACAGGTTATTTCCTAAATATATATATATATATATATATATATATATATATATATATATATATATATTATTCATGCATTGTATAGAAAGTTAGCCTTTTTCTAAGATTCATCTGGGACTATAGAATTTACTTCCTGTTGCTGTTTTCAGAACTCTTACATACATTAAGGTTTCCTCTTGTTCAAACTCTACATTGTTTCTTCTCATTCTTTGAGGGTTGTTTTTTTTTTTTTTGCTAATGAAAACTGACACTAGCCTTGTATAGTCTGAGTTGTCACCCAACAAATATGATGTGAGATTTACTATACTTTCGAAAGTGTGTTGTTGATCTAGGGGATTTTGGTGTTCTTTTTAAAATATGAATGTTCTGTGATTTTGAAAGGTATATTTTATTTTGAGGACAAACACCACTTCAGGATTTTTCTTACTCCAAGTTATGTTTCATAATAATAGTTTTTACACTTGCTTGCTGGACCTTACAAGGAAAATACCATAATAATTACACTGTAAATCAATATCTCCAGAAATAATTTCTTGTAACATGCTTCTTAAGGCTTTTTGTGACTTACATACATTCAGATAATTTAATTTACTATTAACACAAACATAGTTGGTTGTATTGAATGGATTTTTCCTAAGGCTACTTCTAGCCCAAGAGATTTTTATGAAGATAAACTACAAATTAAGTATAACATGTTTTCAGGAAAAATATATTATGCAGCAACCCCACTGCTGATGTTTTGAAGCACTGGAATAAAATGAGTAATTGAGAGGAAGTTCAGAACTAAGATTAGGCTATGACCATGCTTGAAGTGAATAAAATATTACTTATAAAATCAAATTAAACCATAATAGACAATCATATTAGTATTATATTAGCACATCTGTCTGTCTACAAAAGACTAAATATTTACATGGCAAATCAGTAAGTATGCTCAGCAATAATTTTAATCAAAGGTAGCACCATTGAGGGTTTTGTAGTAAAGTTTCGTTAAAAGTTGAAACCACAGCAAAATCAAGGCTAATCATTTTCACAATGTATGAAAGAGAGGAAAACAAACCGCATCACAGGGGATCAAATGAAAATGCATATTGATTTAAATAAGGTTGATATTGATTTAAATAAGGTTGTTAAATCCCTGGAAAGCATAAAAGGTCTCCAAAGCATTGTTTTACAATGAGTTGAAGACATTCCTAACATCCAAGGGTTTAAAAGCCCTAGTTAATCAATTGTAATTTGGGGAATTTGTATGTAACAGTTTTGAAGTAGGTTTTCACCAGAATTGCTCAACTTTCTTTGTGTAAATGCACCTTAACCCCTTAATGACCGATGACATGCCAGTATTGTCACTGGTGTCTGTGCCTTAAGGACTGTGGTGGTCCTGGCACGTCATGGGTTAAATTATCTCAGCGCGCCTCAGGGTGAGCTGTGATCATGCTGGGGAGGCTGAAACTGACTGCTGCAGGACCTGAGCAGTAAGTTCCAGGCTTTCCCGATTTTATCTGTACTCATGTACCGGCTGAGTCAATGTCAAAAACAACATATTCTGTACATTTCCCTTTGTCACTGTTATCTGCAGAGAATAGAATTAAGATAAAGTAACCTGGCCAAAGATGGGGACAATTTTAATAAAATTGCTGCTGCTGGGGGCAGAATTAAGTGTAGGAAACTTTATGAGCTACTGACACCTCTTTGTTCAACCAAGTAAATTATTTAGAGCAATCGTAAAGTATTTATTTAAACAATCTAATTTATAAACACATATACTGAAGTTTAAACAAAGATTAATTTGGTTTTATTGTTTTGGATCAATGTAATACACTAATATATACATACCACAAAGTCTATTCTCTAAAACAGTGTGACACCAGGATGGTAATGAGGTACATAAGGATTTTCACCATGGAGAGATAGTACCCACCTAAAACTGGCAGGTATGAATGATCTTTTATATCTTTCATCCAGCACAAATATCACAGGAGAACTGATAAAAAGTTGTGTTTTAATTTGTTTTAATTGTTTTCTTTATTATTAACAAATAAATTAGTGGGTTATTCATTTAAATGTAGTATCAAAAGAAAGCCCTACTTGTGCTTAAAAACTAACATATGATTTATGTGGGTGAATTAAAGGAACTAGAGGGAAAATATGATTGAACAAAGACATAATCAGAAAAGTCAAAATTGCTCTGGTCCTTAAGTGCAAACCAGCCCTGATCTGCCTGGTCCTTAAGGGGCTAGGTTTTACTAATGTTTGTCCCACAGTGCTTCACTTTTGCCTTTATATCCAGGATACATTTTTCTGAATTGTCTTTAATTCAGAAGATTATCATTTTGTTAAAAATCAAAAACACAGCTTCACTGATTTAGGCCTGGAATGTCTATGGTTGGTGGATACAAACAAACTATCGGTGCTTCAAAGAGTTACCACAGGTTAATTTGAATCAGTGAAAATCCACAGGCATCGTACTTGATCTCCTTATGGAATGTGCTCGCCAGGGTATTCTTCTTATACCCTTAACACATGTAATAACCATAGAGAATAGCCGCACCAATCCATCAAGAAACAATGGTCATGATTAAGCGCCGTTAGCGTGAAACACGTGGACTATTGTATCTTTTGCACTGTATGAGACATGAGATTCTACCTCTGTTGTCCGTTAGATATTTGATTGTTTTTAATGATTTTTTACAATAAAGGATATATTTTTTTATCATTGTTCCTTGATGGATTGGTGCGGCTATTCTCTACGATTATTACATATGTCTATGGTTGGTACCAGATGGAAATGTCAATGGATATTTCTCATTTATAATGGCACAAGTAAGCAAACCATGCAACTGAACATGGGCAGTTAACAAGCCACATAACAAGAACATATCTTTGCATTTCTTGATTCCGTTGATGTAATTATAATACCCTGTTTGGTCTTCATAAGTATCTGAGGGTAATTCAGGTGTGGGTCACTTGCTTTCTAGTTTTAGAAAAAGAGATCAGCTGTACCTCACTGAAGAGGCGCTTAACAGGTCAAAATATACTATTGGGGATGGCTTTTTAATCTTGTGCAGAGGAGATTTGTTTGGCATTTTTTTGGCTTTGCAGTCTATGGATCAGCCAAATTGGTATGCAAATGGTTGTTTAAGTTCTAGGGGTGGGTGAAAAATGAGAAAAATTTCCTGCATGACTTTGAGATAAATGGATGATTTTTATCTTTTTTTCACAAAAGTTTTCTCCAATGCAAAATTTTCCTCCTTTTCGCCTATTAAAACAAATGTTTCTCCTATTTTTCCTATGGTGCAACATTTCCCAGGGCAATACTGCTTTTTCTGAGGGTTGTAATGGAAAAATAAGTAGCCATAAGTCAAAGGTGTGAGTTTTACAGCAACATATAACCTTGAAAAATGTGTTAGCATGCAGAGTGCATTTGTCCTTTGTCCACAACACTAACTTTCTGTTTAAGTGACACTGGCACATATTCATGATGATGTCAAGTGATTAAAAAAAATAAAGTACAACCTACAATGTGGCATATGTTTATGGTAGTATGTGAGGGGACTGGCTTGGTGTGACTGGTTGGACCTTGACAAATTGCATCCACCCCAGGAGAAGAGGGATCATCATCATTTATTGCACATGCTGCAGTAACCATTGCTGCAGTCAGTTTTTGAACTACCACTCTACTCCCACGTCCCTGCCCTGCTTCACCTTTCCCTCTGCCACTTGTATGTTTGCTGGACATTACTCAACTACTTTTTGTGTTTTTACTTTATACTGTCTTATCTTTCAACAAAATTCGCAGTGTCATCTACTGTCTATCAAGTCTGCCTCAGTCAAAGAGCTCACATCAGGCTCCCAGTCAGTTGTCTGTTACCTAGTATATTTATTTCTTTAATTATTTCTGTATTATTTTTTTATTTTAATTTCATTTTTTTATTATTTTTTATTAATTTATTTTAAGTTGTCCACCCTATCTTATCACAGTCAAAAAAAAGGATAATTAAAAAACAAAAACAACAACTTATTTCCCCAGACTACCCCAGCACAGAGACAATAAAAGCAAGGTCAGAAAGCAAATTGAACCCCTGCTGCTTGTGTTTAGCCAATCAGTCACACTGAATTTTGGGATATTTTAGGTCAACCTCCTTCCTCCCTTCTTCTCCCCCAAAGTGGTCCAAGGCTGCCATAATAAAGAGAACAAATATCCTACCTAAAAGGTTCCCCGAACTGAGCTTCAGTTCCCCTTTCTTTGTCTATCATCTCTGCCTCAAAAATGTGCTGCTTTGTCCTCTCAAAAACACAGAATGGCATGCTGTGAGAGCCTGACATCCTTGTATATGCCTGTAGAAAAGTAGAGAAAACTTTCATGTAGTGGGGAAAAATGTTTCTTCCCATTGATTTCAATGCAATGAGCTAGGAGAAAAAAATGGAAAAACGTCATTTGTCATGAGAAATTATTCTCCAAGGGAGAAGTGGCATTTTTCACCGATTTTGGTTTGAAGTGAAAATTTTCACCCATTCCTATGTTTAACCTATGTGTTGACATAAAATAGTTAAAACATGATTGGCAACACTTTTGTGGTTACCATGCCACAGAACAAGCATACACCTATGTGTTGTTCATTCTCAGAGATGCATTTATAACATTCTTTTCTCTAGAGAAGACACACTGTTTATATGATCAGTATCCCTGTCAGACCTCAAGATTTGTGAAATATTTATCTCTATGAATCACCATAACATACAAATTAAGTGTTATCTTACTGACTATTTTAGCAAATCAGCCCAGAAGAAAACCAAAACATGTCAGGATGTTATGACAATCCAACAAGAGACTTACAGCACTTCCTCTCTTCTTTTCAATATAAATGGCATCCACAAGGAGGCTTCAGAAGCAGTCAATCACTGAAGAACATGTAGTAAATGACCCTAGACTTTAAAACCCTGAATATCAACCTCACACCTGTCAGACTGGCTAAGATGGGGAGAACATGCACTGACCTATGCAACAAAAATAAACAAGCTCATGGCAGGTTTTGGCATCTATCATGGGCCTGTCCAACAATACAAATATTTGGGCAGCAAGTAATCGACAAACTGTCTTCTACACTAGCTATTCCAATCCCACTCTTGCCAATACTCTGTATTTTCCCATTACGCCAGATGGATTGCTATCGTCCCCTAACAAAAAACTTGTCAGAGAACTCCTAATTATGGCTAGGAAAATTGTGGCACTGAAATGGATGTCAGATGAGTCCCCTTCGTACAGAGCTTGGATTGAACTAGTAAATCAGAACATTACTGATTAGTATACACCCAGAGAGGATCCTCACATTACTTCCTTGAGATATGGGAACAATGGGTATCAGATGGGTAGACCTAATCCTCTCATTCCACTTTAAAAATGACTGTTCAAGGGGCCTAAACTCACAGGGCGTGGGGGGAGTGCTCAGTGTTAGGGATTAGTTATGGTTCTTTTTCTTTTCATTTTTCAAATACATAGTAACATAGTAACATAGTAATTTAGGTTGAAAAAAGACTTGCATCCATCTAGTTCAACCCTTTTCCTATTCCTGTTTACCATCGTTGATCCAAAAGAAGGCAAAAAAAACCCCTCAATATAGCAATTTCAAATTCTGCCTTGAATTGGGGAAAAAAAAATTCCTTCTTGATTCCAAATGGCAATCAGATTTCTCCCTGGATCAACAAGCCCTAACTAAATATTAATCCCAATACTAACGTACATAGCCCTCTGTGTTATGCTCTTTTAAATTAGTATCCAGGCCCCTTTTAAAGGCATCTAATGTATTCGATAGCACCACCTCCTCAGGCAGTGAATTCCATACCTTTATTGTCCTTACTGTAAAGAAACCCTTCCACTGTTGTAGATTATATCTCCTTTCCTCAAGTCTAAGCGGGTGGCCCCTTGTCCTGTGCACTGTTCTGTTAATGAACAGGTCTTTGAAGAGCCCTTTGTATGGGCCCTGAACATATTTATATAGTGTTATCATATCCCCTCTAAGATGCCGTTTCTCTAGTGTGTACAAGTTTAACTTTTCTAGCCTTTCTTCATAACTAAAACTTTCCATTCCCCTTACTAGTTTTGTAGCCCTCCTCTGCAGTCTTTCTAGTTCCATAATGTCCTTTTTCAGAAAGGGCGACCAGAATTGAACAGCATATTCTAGGTTAGGTCTTACCATGGACCTGTAAAGAGGCATGATAATATCTTCCTCCCTTGAGTCAATACCCCTTTTAATACATGCCAATATCTTATTGGCCTTTGCAGCTGCCAGCTGGCACTGCATGCTACTGCTAAGTCTATTGTCTACCATAACTCCCAAATCTTTTTCATTAGTAGATTTTCCCAGAGAAACACCATTTAAACTATAAGTTGCATTTTATTATTATACCCAAAATGCATAACTTTACACTTGTCTATATTGAATAAATAAAGAAAATCTTGGAAGGTGCAACCTAATCGTGATATTATTATGCAATACCACAAATGTAACTCAACAAACATGCCAAATGTTGTCAAAAATTTGTGACTCTGACATGTATGCAAAGTGCCTTCTTCCTTAATAAAAATTATTCTATAAAAAAAAACCTGAATATCCAGCCACTTACCTTTAAACACTGAAGTTTAGGCCAAAAATCCAAATTCTCTTGGCATGACATTGACATTTCTAAGATATGCTAATCAGCTTGTGGAAGACACACTAAGATCTTTTCATCTTCAAACTAAGACCCTTTGAATAACATATGAATTAGAGCATTTTTCTCACTGCAGACTTTGTCTCACATTAATGGTGTGCAGTAAACAGTCATTTAGGGTGCCTCTTATGTCTATAAAGACTGTGACAAAAATTGGACTATTGAGTTTCAAATACCTATATTTATAGAAATTGTTATTCACAATATGTTTTTTTATTATTATGTGTTCAAGACCTAAAATAACTGCATATTTATGTATCTGTATCTTTCAATACATCTTGACAAATGACTTATAAAATGTATGTGTGCCCCAAGACTTCCATACTGCGTGTTAGGGGTGCCTTGAGAAAGAAAAGATTGAGAAACACTGCCATGATGCATAATCTCCTGGAGCTATTTTCTTTAGTACATATATTTCTTTATATATCAACATGGCAAGAGAATAGTGAAGATTTACTACAACGGTGATAGCAGTTTGAAGATTATGGGATGCATTCAGCAAGCTAAATATAAGCAATTTTGAAGCAAATCAACTATATCATAGGGGAAAAAAAACTGCATTACAATTATTTTAAATAGGGATTATCCTCTTTTATACTTGAGTGGTCTCCAAAGCAATGCAAATATGCTGGCAACCTCTCTAGCATTCAATGGGTTAAAAGCCTCATTTAAACCAATATTAATTTTTATTTGTTCCCAGTTGGTTGGCTCAACGATTGTTCCTTTAGTCTTCAGTTCCTGTTCCAATGTTCCATCTACAAATTTAAAATTTAAATACAAATATATACTTTTTCTAGAACACAATACATTGCAATACTCAGAAATATGAGCACAACAAAAGGTATTTTGAAGCGATTAAGGTGTTCAAACTGAAAAAAATATGTTTTCTGTGTGAAACAACCTGCTATCAAACAATTAAGCTGTATCTTGATAAGGAAAGCTAACATCGGATTGAACAAGGCTACCTAGCTTCCTTGCAGTTAAATGGCTTGGTGTTTAGTAGAATTTTAAAGGGATAGTAATGTTTCATAATAAAAGCAGCTCTAATTAATCATTAAAGTATTTGGACTTTGGAGAGTGTTATTTCAATTCTGTCTGAGGTATCGTTCAAGAGTAATTCAATGACAAAGTGTCCCCCTCCCACCCTTTTTACTGATCTAACACTGTTCAGCCAGAGAAGAAGGGAGGTGGTCAGGTAGACTGCAGAGAGGGACAATCTTCAATTATGATAAGGGAAAAAGCTGAAAAGCTTGTCATGGAGGGCAGGGCTTTCATTGTTCTGATAGGAAGAATATTGTCCCTTGCTGTTATCTGTCTGGTGATGGACTGCATTCCACATCTGAGAAGAGATTGATTACACTAGGTAAAAGGGACGGGAAGGGGAACTTTGCTTGTGAATATCTCTCAAACCATAAAGGTTTGAGAAATAAGACTTATATCGTTCTTCATGTTTTTTTAATGCCTACAAAATAAAATAAAGTTAAAACAAAGTGCCGAGCCGCAGTTAATAAGCACATTCTGTTTAGTGTGCAAAGTTGCATATTAGGAGAACATTCTGTTAACTGTGCAAACTGTAAAATATCAAAGTCACATATTACATTCACTGTGCCTAGCCGCAGATAAAAAGCACATTCTGTTTAGTGTGCAAAGTTGCATATTAGGAGAACATTCTGTTAACTGTGCAAACTGTAAAATATCAAAGTCACATATTCCATTCACTGTGCCGAGCCGCAGTTAATAAGCACATTCTGTTTAGTGTGCAAAGTTGCATATTAGGAGAACATTCTGTTAACTGTGCAAACTGTAAAATATCAAAGTCACATATTCCATTCACTGTGCCTAGCCGCAGATAAAAAGCACATTCTGTTTAGTGTGCAAAGTTGCATATTAGGAGAACATTCTGTTAACTGTGCAAACTGTAAAATATCAAAGTCACATATTCCATTCACTGTGCGTAGCCGCAGTTAAGAAGCACATTCTGTTTAGTGTGCAAAGTTGCATATTAGGAGAACATTCTGTTAACTGTGCAAACTGTAAAATATCAAAGTCACATATTCCATTCACTGTGCGTAGCCGCAGTTAAGAAGCACATTCTGTTTAGTGTGCAAAGTTGCATATTAGGAGAACATTCTGTTTACTGTGCAAAGTTGCAGATTTGCAGCACATATTCCGTGTAATATGAAGAAGGCGGGTAAAAAGGGACGGGGAAGTGGACGTGATCCTGATAGTTCAGGGCGCGGGTCAGGACGCGTAGAAACTGCGCCTGGTGCCAGAGCACAAGACAGAAAGACATCCACCATACCTAGCTTCATGTCTCAGTTTACAGGGCGTCGCAGGACATCACTCTCGAGGTACGACCACTGCGAACAGGTGGTCGGTTGGATGTCAGCTGATACTGCTTCCAGTCGGTTAAGCACCACCCTGTCTTCCACCAAGTCCACTCTCAGTAGCCAAGAGTCTGGTGAACATAATCCTCACTCTGATCATCCTTCCTCCCACCATAGAGGATCTGGTCAAAGAAGTGATCCCACACTGGGATATAGTGAGGAGCTCGTCTCATCACCAATCCTTAATTTGAACCTCTCTCCAAGCACGCTTGCAGAGGAACATGACATCTTGTGCCCTGATTCACAACTTCTAGAGGGTACCCAATCACAAGAAGATGACAGAGGTGAACGGCATTTAAGGTCAAAGGAAGTGGATGATGATGATGATGAGACACAGTTGCCATTAAATCAACCACTATTACTGTCTCAAGACCTTGATGAGGAGGATGATATACAGTTGTCAATGACTGAGTATGTGGTGGGATCAAGACATGAGGAGGATGATCAGAGTGAGGAAGTGGAGGAGGACTTGGTGGACGATGAGGTGACTGACCCCACCTGGGAAGGTGTAGAGCCGAGCGATGACAGCAGTCCTGAGGGTGAGCCATCTGCAGCACCGCAACAGGCTGGAAGAGGCAGTGGTGTGGCTACAGAAAGAAGGCGGACCGCACCAAACCGGCCCGCAAATGTTCCACGGAGCACCCCCTTGCGTAAATCTCCCTTGCCAAGGGGTAGGTGTTCCGCGGTATGGCGTTTTTTTAAGGAAAGTGCGGACGACAAAAGAATTGTAGTTTGCAACCTGTGCCACACCAGAATGAGCCGAGGCATGAACACTAGAAACCTCACCACCACCAGCATGATCCGACACATGGCATCCAAGCACCGTAATAAGTGGGAGGAACGCCAGGATCGCCAATCTGTGTCTGCAGGCCACACCACTGCCTCCTCTTCCCCTGTTTTCGGTGCCGGCCAATCGCCTGTCGAAGGCGCAGGCCCGCATACCTCCCGCCCTGCACCTGTACCATCTGAAGCACCATCAGCGACCACATCCACTTCCCTGTCCCAGCACAGCGTCCAAATGTCGTTACCTCAGGCATTTGAGCGCAAGCGAAAATACCCAGCCACCCACCCACAGGCCATAGCACTAACCTCACACCTTTCCAAATTACTGGCCATCGAAATGCTGCCATTTAGGCTTGTGGAGACTGAGTCCTTCCGCAGCCTGATGGCAGCAGCTGTCCCTCGGTACGCAGTCCCCAGCCGCCACTACTTTTCCCGGTGTGCCGTCCCCGCCTTACACCACCATGTGTCCCGTAACATCACCCGTGCCCTGACCAACGCAGTTACTGGGAAGGTCCACTTAACGACTGACACATGGACAAGTGCTTGTGGCCAGGGACGCTACATTTCCCTGACGGCACACTGGGTGAATGTCGTGGAGGCTGGGAGCGACTCGGACCCTGGGATGGCACAGGTGCTACCCACGCCGAGGATTGCGGGCCCTACCTCCATCAGGGTTTCCGCCAGCACCTACGTTATTGGCTCCTCCTCCTCCGTTTCCACCTCCGAATTCTCTGCGCGCAGCGCCACTCACCCATCAGCCGGTAGCTGGAAACAGTGTAGCACTGCAGTGGGGAAGCGTCAACAGGCCGTGCTGAAGCTGATCTGCCTTGGGGACAAACAGCACACGGCCTCAGAGCTGTTGCAGGGGATTAGTCACCAGACCGAGCAGTGGCTCTCGCCACTCAACCTGCAACCAGGCATGGTTGTGTGTGATAATGGGCGTAACTTGGTGGCGGCTTTGGAGCTCGGCAAGCTCACACACGTACCATGCCTAGCGCATGTATTTAATTTAGTGGTTCAGCGATTTCTAAAAACCTACCCCAATTTGCATGATCTCTTGACCAAGGTGCGCCGCGTGTGTGCACATTTCCGTAAGTCATCTACAGCTTCAGCCGGCCTGTTGAAGCTGCAGCAGCGCTTACAATTGCCAGCTCACCGGCTGCTGTGTGACGTGAGCACGCGCTGGAACTCCACCTTCCACATGTTGGCCCGGCTTTGTGAGCAGCAGAGGGCAGTAGTGGAGTACCAGCTGTTACACGGTCGTCGCCTCTCCGTTCAACTTCCTGTAATCAGAAGTGAGGAGTGGGAATGGATGTCAGACCTCTGCGAGGTTTTACGCAATTTTGAGGAATCGACACAGATGGTGAGCGGCGATAACGCTATTATCAGTGTAACCATCCCACTTCTGTGTCTACTGAAACGCTCGCTGCTCACAATTAAAACCGACGCTTTGCATGTGGAAGAGGTGGAAATGCGGGAGGAAGAGCTTACACAAGGTGATAGCCAGAGCACCCTCACTTCGTCTTCTCAGCGACAATTGGAGGAGGCGGAGGAGGAGGAGGAGGAGGAGGAGGAAGACACGGTTGCCTCCGCTACAGAGGGTAGCCATGGAACTTTAGTTCCATCTCTTCAGCGTGGGTGGGCAGAAGAGGAGGAAGAGGATGAGGAGATTGAGAGTCATCCTCCTGGTGAGGACAGCGAAATCTTGCCTGTTGGTACTCTGGCACACATGGCTGACTTTATGTTAGGCTGCCTTTCCCGTGACCCACGCGTTATACGCATTTTAAACAACACGGATTACTGGGTGTTCACCCTTCTGGACCCCCGCTACAAAGAGAATTTCTCATCTCTCATTCCTCCGGTGGAGAGGACAAGCAAAATGGTGCAATATCAGAAGGTTCTTGTCGAAAAATTGCTCCAAAATTTTCCATCTGACAACGCTGGCGGCAGAGTACGTGCTACCTTGGCCAACCGAGAAGGGGAGAAAAGGGGAGCACACAGCAGTTCCGACAAAGACAGGGCAACACTCTCCAAGGCGTGGGACACCTTCATGACACCCCGCCAGCACCCTCACCCTGATGCGCAGCCTAGTGTCACAAGGAGGGAAAAGTTTTGGAAGATGGTGAAGGAGTACATAGCAGACCGTGTCAGCGTCCTCAATGATCCCTCTGTGCCTTACAACTACTGGGTGTCCAAGCTGGACACGTGGTATGAACTGGCACTCTACGCCTTGGAGGTGCTGGCCTGCCCTGCCGCCAGCGTTCTGTCTGAGCGGGTATTTAGTGCTGCTGGTGGCATCATAACAGATAAGCGTATCCGCCTTTCCACCGAAAATGCTGATAGGTTGACACTTATAAAAATGAACAAGGCCTGGATTTCCCCTGACTTGTCCACTCCACTGGAGGAAAGCCCCGGGGGAACATAAAGTCACTTTATATATGTTATTTACAATGATGGGAATACTCTGTATTCCCATTCACCCCTTCCACCCAAAAAATGGGTATATGGTTGACTCTCTTCCATATACCCTGGGATATAATTTTTATATAGGGCCAGCTCACCAGCGGGCCCTGTGATATAATTTTTATATAGGGCCAGCTCACCAGCGGGCGCTGTTTGACAATTTTTGTATAGGTCAGCTCACCAGCGGGCCTTCTCATATAATGTTTTATTGGGTCAGCTCTCTAGCGGGCCCTCTCATATAATGTTTTATAGCGTCAGCTCACTAGCGGGCCTTCGCATATAATGTTTAGGATGGTCAGCTCCGCAGCAGACCCTCACCCATAATGTTTTAGATGGTGGGCTCAGCGCACGTTTCCCTCTTAATCATGGCCCCAGTTCAGAAAAATCGAGGAAATTTTTGGGAGAATTTGCCTTTGCGCACGTTTCCCTCTTAATCATGGCCTCAGTTCAGAAAAATCGAGGAAATTTTTGGGAAAATTTGCCTCTGCGCACGTTTCCCTCTTAATCATGGCCCCAGTTCAGAAAAATCGAGGACATTTTTTGCAGAATTTGCAGATGATATACAAGTAAATATACAGCAAATACTGTTTGGTAACAATTTTTCGCCTAAAGTCGTTTTTATTTTCCTTTTTGTGTGTTTTACGGTCAGTCTGTAAAAATGGCGTACTACGGGCGAAAGATCGTTACCAGCAGCGACGTTGGAGTCCAAGATGCATCCAGACATCCTCCCTATGCTGTCCCTGAACCATTTCTGTGGTGTTTCCATCATTTTCTGCCCTTTTCCTATGGACCAGGCACCCTCCCCTCATCAGAGCAGGGGGTGCCTGGTGTAATGCTCGAGTCCTCCCATTGACTTCAATGGGGCTCGGGTGCTCGGCCGAGCACTCGAGCCTCCGGGGGCGCTCGGTCAGAGCACCCGAACACCCGAGCATTGGGGTGCTCGATCATCACTAGTAGCGAGTAACTTTTCAGGTCTGGTTAGTAGCAAAGGACTTCAAATTTTAAGCCCTGGTATAGCAGGTTCTTTTAAGGGAAGTAGTTTGGAGAAAGGGCTAAAGCTTAAATTGTTGACAGAAAGTTAATTTCTGTTTGTGGTTTAAGCATTTTAGAATTGTAAATTTACTTAACCAATAAAAATAATAATGATGTATTTGAGCTATTTGCGTGTGTTGTTGGACAGTGCAATTCTGTTGGAATTATATCACTGTAAGCATGAGTGAAATAAGGTTATTTAATCTCATACAGTGCACATTTTTATACATTTTTGAACATTTGGAGCAGTCTTTCCTGGATCTGGAAAAAATTATTGCAACACTGCTTTATATTGGAAACCTGGAAAAGAGCTTGAAGTTCACTCTGCAGGTAAAATAGAGGTTAAAGTATAGATGAGTTGTAGATGAGGAGTGGCAGGTTGATAACTGTAAGCAGGGGAGCAAGTAAACACTGGAAGTGGAAGGTCAGCTGTGAACTGTATCACATCAACAGATTTTCAAGATTGTGCAATGATGTTGAAAGTGATAGTTCACAATTAGCATAACTGGAGGAGACTGAAAGATGTTTTAGAATAAAAGGAATGGATCTCAATGGCAGGAAGCCTCTGGACAAGACAGGTTGCCTAGGACTGAAAGACGCCTTCTGCTAAACAGTGGCTGGTGTCAATCATACAGGTATCCTTATTATAGCCAGAGGTTGATTTAAAGTTGTCAGAAGCAAAGTCAAGTAACTGACCACAGCTGAGAAAGCACCAGATCAAGATGACTATCCCTTTCAGGTGGAGAAGTATCAGAGGCATCGAGGAAAAATCAATAACCTAGAAGAGCATAGTCAAAGACAAGTTGAATTTTAGGGCAGATGTCACAATGCCAGGCATTGATGACCTAGGACTCTAATAGAACTACCACTGTGAGTCACAAGACACTAAGGAATGGCATTAGAATGTGGTGCTTGAGAATAAAGACAGATCGCTGAGTGGTCAGGTTGTGGCCTAACCAGGTCAAGGTTGGATAGAACAGACCAGTTAAGCCAGTCTATGCTCAAAATAACTGGGAAATTGCCACATGTTGAGTTCTAGATGCTATTGGCAGACAGAAACAAACAGGATTATAAAAAAAGACTGCTGACAGGACTGTGAGCAAGGAGTATATACTGCTGACAAGCTTCAGTTACAGGAACAGACCAATAGTTGGAGTTGCTGGGGACATGCTTCAATACGGATACTGGACACAAGCTGGAGATGCTGGAGAAAGGCTTCAGTACAGGTATGGAACACTGTTGGCAGTTTAGAGGTTACTAGTAAGAGCAACACAGCTAGAGAGCCATATGAACATGACAGAGCACCACTAGAACTTAAGGTAAAAAGGTAAATTCAAGACAAGGCTATGACAGCAGGCTGAGTTCTAGACATAGGAACAGGCCAGAAGAGAAAAAGGCAGCTAGATACAAAGTAAAAATCAATCGAAGGTCAAGGAGGTAGCAACAGACACACAGGTTAGGAACAAGCCAGAGTCAAGCACCAGAGATCACGCAAATAAATGTCAAGGAGCAGGAACTAAATACAGACAACTAAGCACTGAAGACAGGGTGATGGTGAATAAATAGACCAAAAATAGCCCAAAAGTGTATAGGCATGTAGTGGTTATAGGGGGATTCTGTTATTAGGAGAGTAACAGAGTAATGTGCTTCCAGGACTGTGAATGCCAAACAGTATGTTGTCTCACAAGTGCTCAGGTATGGCATGTTGTGGAAAGGGATGGCTAAAATACTGCCAGTTTCATCCAGCCAGTACAAGTCAGCAGAGGGGGGCTAGGAGAGCTTAACCAAGGGCTTAATCATTGATGTAAGAAGGAATGTTTTGGGTTTTTAAATCACTGGGCTACCTTTCTCTTGGGTATAATCTTCATATGAGTCATGGGTTGCATCTAAATGGAAAGGGAGCTACAGTGCTAATGAAAAGAATGCTTACAGTAGCACTATATGAATTTGGGTCAAAACATTTTAAATATCATGCACTTCCAGTTAGCATCTGTATAATTTTTATATTTTATGTTAGATTCCTAAAATCTATTCCTAAACCTGCATTTTAATACATGTGTAGCCTACGTTAAATATACACAATTTGATTAATTAATTAATTCTCAGCTCCAGTCCTCAGTATACACCAACAAGTCAGTTTTTAAGGATGTTTATAATTAAGAAGAGGTAGATTAATTACAATGAATGATTCACTGATTACCAAACTGTGATCAAAAAGGTTTGTCCTGAAACGCTGCATTATTGGTATGTCTTGAGGACTAAAGTTGAAAAACACTATAAAGTCCTATAATATAATTCAAATAGATCACAACTTCTATTTTGGGAACCAATTACGGTATTAGTTAAGGAGAATGTATTGTGTATAGCCCAGTGACCAGTAGGTTTTAACCCCTTAGTGACGGCCGCGTGCAGACGCGGCCGTCACTTAACGCCCGTCTAACATTTTTTTTTTTTTCTTTATTAGAATCCGGAGTCCCCGAACGGCGTGCAGCTGCGCGGGGATCCGGATTTCCTGGACGTACATGTACGTCCTCTGTCACTAAGTGACACCCACAGAGGACGTACATGTACGTCAATTGTCGCGAAGGGGTTAAGTTAGGAGTTGACTCATATTATAAGATTTACGGCAGTCAAGCTGTTCAGGTCCCAGGAGGTAACATAGGAATTTTTTATTCATCAGTGTGTCTTTTTTTTTAAATTATGTAATAAAGTATAAGTTTTAAGATACTTTCACCAACGATTATATATTGACCCAGAGTGTTTTTTTTAATTAGATTATCATTTGGCTCATTAATTTCTACTTTTTTCTGAGGTTTGAGAATTTGTTTTTTCTAATTTCCTCTTTTTTTCTTTTTTTAATTATAAACAGACAATACAACAATATAGCTGCTGAGACACATATCAAGATTGCTATTGTAATGAAAGCCCTAGAGCCCAGGAAAAGGTAGGAATAAGAACTAAGAAAATTCCTTGAAAATTCAATGATAATTCCTTGCGTGATAATTTTGTATAGGAACAAAATATATGCTTTTATATGATTAATTACATTAGTTTTAACACAAAACTAGTGCAATGTACATTTTGATTTGATAACGTTGAAAATATCCTTTTGCCGTCTGTGTGGGCCATAGATGTATTTAAATGTATGCATATTCAGTATCTTTCTACTCAAGAGATTCAGGGTTAAAAACAAAGTTTAACTACAAACTTAAATTGTTTGAGAGGTAGTATATGGAATTATAGAAAATATATATTTTTTAATACATGTATAACATTGTATCCTGTAAAATAATGTAAATATTACTTGACAATGTAACTTGTCTTGAAATAACTTTATGATACATAGTTTTTGATATGCAGATAGAAATATTTTCATCATAAGAATTATACTTAAACAGGTGCAAAGCAAAATGTTGAAAATATGTCTGGCATCTCTAAAGGAAAATTATCCAAAGTCCTCCAGCACTAGATAAAGATCAGGCAATCACAGCCTAATATATTCAGATCTAAGAAGAATCTTTTTAGCATGTGAGTGTCTTCTTGGAATATATTATAGCTCTATAATGAAGCCCATGCTCTAAACATCCAATCACAAGCTGAAATGTTTCTGCCTCTGACTGGGATAGAGTATTTGGATTCTAACCCTATACCCTAACCATGTTAGTAGTAATATAGGACTGGAGAAAAAGTTCTACAGTTCATTATATCGAAAACATTGTGTAGTTTAGGCTGTAGAAGGAATACTTAATGCTTTTGCCCAAAAAAGATCTAATGAGTGAGAAATAATGACCATGTCATCTTGTAAGGTATAAACTGCAGTGTTCAGTGTGACATGAGAAAGCAATGAATGGTTCTCTTTTTAGAGTACAACAAAATCCATCAATTTTTATAACTCGTGTTATAAAATGTAGACTAATACAGGTAGCACAGTGTCTAGAAGAATATTAGAATTACAACATTCAAAATAAAAGATACTGTAATGTATTAGGGTGAAGAAGAAATCTAATGAAACTAAATGTTTATACACATTAAGTAAAATAATTGCATATCACTTATTAAGACTTGCAAAGTACTATAATATAACAAAGAAATGCTTTTGTCAACTGTAAATTATGTACAAAATGTAAAGTTCATACTATGTGCATCTAAATAGGACAAGCATCATATTTTATGACACTTCTACCATTTCAATATTTTGTTTTTATTAAGTGTTATTGAGAAGTAGATAATACCCCATGTGTCCTTGCTTATACAGTAAGCAACTTCTCCATTTTACAGGTTATATAATGGATCATATTCCAATGATTTTTCTGCTTTGTAACCTTGTCAGTATTTTCATTGATGGTGTTCTCACATCTGTGAATGCATTTTCTATGAATACAATCTAAAATATTGCTGTGTTTATGTTATATATCTAATTTTATCAGTCCTTCAAAAAAGTACATAGTAACATAGTAACATAGTAGATAAGGCTGAAAAAAGACATGCGTCCATCAAGTCCAGCCCATGCCAATAACACCCCTGTTGATCCAGAGGAAGGCAACAAAAAAGCCCTCTGGAGCAATTTCCAATGTAGGTGTGTGTGTGAGTGTGTCAAATAGTTCCCCGGCTCAATATCCTATTTGCTTTGAAGCCATCTGTCATAACTGTCAATATTGTTCTGTGCTAGATAGGCATCCATTGCTTTTTTGAATGCAGTTACATTATCTGCAAGCACAGCATCCCGAGGCAAAGAATTCCATAGCCTTACCGCCCTTACTGTAAAGAATCCCTGCCTGTGTTTTAGTCGAAAGCGCCTTTCCTCAAGTCTTAATGGATGACCTCTTGTTCTTAGCTCAGCTCTTTGCATAAATAATTCATTGGATAGTTCTTTGTATTGGCCTTGAATGTATTTGTAAATGGTAATCATATCACCCCTTAGACGTCTCTTTTCTAATGTAAACAAACCCAGTTTGGCTAGTCTCTCTTTGTAACTCAGATCCTCCAATCCCTTTATCAGTTTTGTTGCACGTCTCTGCACCTTTTCCAGTTCAGTAATGTCTTTTTTTAGAACAGGCGCCCAAAATTGTACTCCATATTCTAGATGAGGCCTAACCAAGGATTTATACAGAGGTAGGATAATATTAGCATCCCTTGCTTCTACACCTCTTTTTATGCAGGCTAGTACTCTATTTGCTCTTGCAGCAGCTGAGTGACTCTGCACACTGCTGTGAAGACTATTGTCTATCAGTACACCTAAATCTTTCTCTAATGAGGATTTCCCAAGTTGTTTCCCATTTAGAGTATATGTAGCAAGTTTGTTTCTACAACCCAAATGCATAACCTTACATTTATCTACATTAAATGACATCTGCCACTTTTCTGCCCATTCACTTAGTTTATCTAAATCCTTCTGTAGGGAAAAAACATCGAGCTCTGTATGTATTTCCTTACATAGCTTAGTGTCATCAGCAAAGATTGAGATGCTACTTTCAATTCCCACTTCTAGATCATTAATAAACAAATTAAAAAGCATTGGGCCCAGGACTGAACCCTGCGGCACCCCACTTATAACCCTAGACCAATTTGAAAAAGTTCCATTTACAACAACTCTGCCATCTATCATTTAACCAGTTCTCAATCCATGTACAGATACCACCACCCAAACCGAAGCCTTTTAATTTATGCAGTAACCTGTTGTGAGGCACTGTGTCAAAGGCTTTTGCAAAATCCAAGTATACTACATCAACAGCAATTCCCCTGTCCAAATTACTACTCACTCTTTCATAAAATGCAAGTAAATTAGTCTGACATGATCTGTTCTGCATGAAACCATGCTGATTCCTACTAATGATATTGTTTGTCTTCACATAGTTCTGAATACTATCAGTTAATAACCCTTCTAGTATCTTACCCACTATGGAAGTCAAGCTCACAGGTCTATAATTTCCTGGTTTGGATCTTGCTCCCTTTTTAAACAATGGAACTACATCAGCTTTCCTCCAATCACAGGGCACTATGCCTGATGAAAGCGAATCAATAAATATTAAGTATAATGGTTTTGCTATTACTGAACTAAGTTCCTTAAGTACCCTTGGGTGTATACCGTCCGGTCCAGGCGCTTTATTCACTATAACCCTTTCCAGTCTCTTTTGGACCATGTCCTCAGTAAGCCATGTAGATGTTGGAGGAAATTCCATGGTTTTGTCTGTTTGCCCATAGCTTGTCATTTCTGCTTCCTTTGTATATACTGAAGCAAAGAACGTATTTAGGGTCTCAGCCATAGCTTTATCCTCACTAATCAATTCACCTGTTTCAGTCCTAAGAGGACCAATATCAACCTTAACTTTTTTGTTGTTAATATACTTGTAGAATTGTTTAGGGTTTTTCTTGCTCTCGTTTGCAATGTTTCGCTCATTTTCTATTTTAGCTAGCTTAATTGCTTGTTTGCAGATTTTATTACATTCTTTATATTTTTTAAATGATGCATCTGACCCATTTGACTTAAACACCTTAAAAGCCTGCTTTTTATTTCTCATTTCCCTGCTAACCACATTATTAATCCACATTGGTTTTGCTTTACTTCTCTTGTGCTTATTCCCCAATGGTATATATTGACGTGTATATTTGCCCAAGAGCATTTTAAATACATTCCATGACTCTTGTGCATTTTTAGCTTTGAAAATTACATCCCACTGGATATCCTTTAAAGCTTCTTTTAACTTTGTAAAATTAGCCTTTTTGAAATTGAATGTTTTGGTTAAACTCTTGCTATTGGGTTTCTCATAACAAACTTCAAAGGATACAATATTATGGTCACTGCTGCCCAAATGTTCCCTTACCTGCACACTGTTTACAATGTCAGAATCGTTTGAGAGCACTAGGTCAAGCAAAGCCTCTTTTCTAGTTGGCTCCTCTACTAGTTGGGACATAAAATTATCATTTATCATACTTAGAAAAATATTTCCCTTTGTTGTGCCTGAAGTCATATTGCTCCAGTCAATTTCAGGGTAGTTGAAATCTCCCATTATAATTACCTTTGCTGACCTAGCAGCCTTTTCCATTTGCAGTAAAAGTTGGGCTTCCTCCAACTCCCCAACATTAGGTGGCTTGTAGCAAACCCCCACCAATATCTTTTTATTATGTGTGCCCCCAGTGTGTATTTCAACCCACAAGGCCTCTACCTTTTCATTGGACCCTTCATTTATATCTTCCCTTAAACTAGGTTTTAAGGCCTGCTTTACATATAGGCATACCCCTCCTCCCCTTTTATTAACCCTGTCCCTCCTAAAAAGTAATAACCCTCTAGATTGACTGCCAAGTCATACGTATCATCTAACCAGGTTTCAGACACTCCAATCAGATCATACTGCTCATGTACTGCAATCATTTCTAGTTCCCCCATCTTACCAGCCAGACTGCGAGCA
Source organism: Rhinophrynus dorsalis (assembly GCA_037306005.1). Taxonomy (NCBI): domain Eukaryota; kingdom Metazoa; phylum Chordata; class Amphibia; order Anura; family Rhinophrynidae; genus Rhinophrynus; species Rhinophrynus dorsalis. The sequence goes on from CM074720.1 coordinate 293,639,010, forward strand.
TTTGCATGCATACATTTTATCTTTTTGCCATTCTTAAAGATTTCATTCTTTTTCAGATGTATTTGTCTTTTATCAGGCTGTAACAATGGCAACTCCCTATTAGCTGAACTAGCCCATTCCCCCTCTCCACCCCCATGACCCTTCTCTAATCCCATTCCCTCAATTATACTATACTGTCATGCTACATGACATAGTCCAAGCTATTTTATGAATAGAACGTTAATTGTATTTCATACCTTTGGTTTACATATATTCTTCCATCAGTCTTGTAAGTATATTTTATTGAAGGACATACATAATTAGATAATTTCCCTAAAAGCTAGGGCTGCAAATTCAGCCCAGAAGCACCAACAGAGGATTAGAATAGTGGTCTGAAATAAGACCTTCATGTGCTCCTCTGTGTATCGATGTTGTATTCTGCAGTATATTTGCTGTCCTGAGCAATTTGGGGTCTCATATACCCAATTTTTCAAACAATAAAGCCCATCACAACATATCTAGGGGAATGTACACTCAACCCAGGAGTTTAGTGCAAGATTCACCGACTTCCATGTTTTGGTCTAGCTGAGAGAGTCAGTTTCTTAAGTCCAAAGTAGCTGTAGGGATTCACAGTGCAGTCCCAGTGTTTTTTTTTATTAGATCTGGAGCGGAATTACCATTTAAACAACCTACTGTTTTAGTGCACTTAATTGTTTGTTCCAAATACACTACACAATGATCATAGAGTATGTGAGTATTTTATTCAATGTACAAACTTTATTAAACAGATCATGGACTCTCCAGTTACAGATAGATTTTGAATAGTTATATTTTTCATTGGAGCTGAAATTTCTAGTTACAAATGTTTCAGAAAGATTAGTGAATTTGTTACATAGAAACAGATAAGAATTGTGACCAATTAAAAATATAATTATTTCAAATTAAGTTTTAAAAATAAATGAAAGTAGTTGATACAATTTCAATACAGTATACATTTAGTCACAAATCAGTTACTTTGGAGCACAATATGATTGTCAGATTAATATGAAAAATATCCTATTCAGGGTAGTAAGGCTAACCACCATGGATTTGTAATTGAGAGATAGTAGGCATCTGAGCTATGTTTGGACCATTTTATACATTTGTACCCTTTAGGCCAACTTGAGCTCCTGAATTCGCAGCCTAAATGTTTGAACAGCTCCAGAAGTGGTGTCAGTCAGTCAAATAGCCTCATTGAGAAGCAGAGCTCCAGGAAGTAGAGGAGAACACATTGCTGGAGAAGGAGGAGGAGCCTTAAAAACATTGTGCTGGCAGCGCAAATACCTGAATCCAAGAAGTATAGCAAGGGGAAAAATAGCTGTCATCAAGAAATCACTGGTGGAAATGAAGCCTTAGTAAACTTCTGCTTATTCCACACATGATCCTCAAAGATAACTAAACATCATAACATAGATGAAATCTGCTCCAAACTTTTTTCATCATTACAATGTTAGTAATCGTTTTCCATGGCCTTAAACTGTAATGCATTTTCTATGTCTCTGCAAATATAAAAGGAAACCTATGATGCTAAACTGCATCTCTGTATTATTTTATGAGAGTACATTGTGAATCATAAGTCACTGCATAGTGTGGAATTTTTGGAAACATAGGAAAAATAATTTAGGATGCCAAAATTGGAGATCAAATGATTATTAAAGCATCTCCCCCACACACACTGAGCTCTAGCATGACATGTTAATCGTATAAGAATACACATTTACAATCTCACGTACCTAATAATCTAAGGTTCATTACATATCTTTAGTGCTGGATGTCGAATCCAAACCTTGGAGTATTACATAAGTCAAGTCATTTTTTCAAACAGCCCTAACCTGCATATAACAGCCACAGGATTGCAATGTACCACCAAATATTAAACCATCTATTTAGTGGACAGATATATACAGAAACAAGACAAACAACAAAACCAGTGCAGACAAATAAACAAATGAAGAAAGCAATTAATATGGCAAAGATGGTAGCCAATCTTTTAAGCTCTACTACAGATGAAAAGTTCTCTTACCTCTTTCACTGGTAATGTGTTGACAGAGCAGAAGTGCAAAAATAAGAAGGTAGAGTATGATACACTGGACTCTGAAAGTGACCTGGACAAACTGCAGAAAAAGGTTGAATATCTAGAAAATATCATTCAAGTATATGTGTATAAATGATGACCTGAAGTACAGGATAATTGGATTTCCAGAGTGTGTTAACCCTTTGAGTGCCAGAGTGGTACGGAATGCATTGCAAAGCAATGCATTCCGTACCACTCTGGCACTCAGAGGGTTAAAGGCAAGAAGCTGAGGGGTATTTTTTAAAAAGATTTGCCACTGAAACTGTTCCCAGAATCACAAACACAGTATTTATTAGATTCTGATTGTTACATTAGATGTTATTCTTTCCAGATTAACATTTAGACTTTTACTATGGGATGCTCTGTATCTTCATATGACATTACAAGAAGCAAACCATAGCTGTAGAATTAACCAATTCACACCATAAATACATACAGAATTAATTGAAAGTGAGAAATATTATATATGTTACTAATTTGTGAGGGGTACATGTGCGATTAGAATTATTATGACCCAGTGACCCCGCCCTCGAGTCTCAGTAGTACAGACCAGGGACGGGCAAAAATTCCCCTTTTATAGTATGGGATTTTTCACAGAAAACACACAATTTTTAATCTTTTTCCTCAGAGATTCCTGCATATAGAAAACATCACGAGCTAGTAGGGGCAAATTAAATCATGTTCATCATCACCCATGTCACCGCTGTTGTTGATTCTATTCCCTTGGTGCTGCCAAATCATCCTGCTGCTTAAAAAACTCAGCATCAGCAGCAAGAACAGCAGTTGCAAATGCCTCAATGACACCAGGCCATTCGCCATTGGCTGGTGGCCACTGACCACCATAACATGAACTGCTGGCACAAGACAAGACAGGCATATTTTTTTTTCTCAGGGTTTGTTCTTAGAACACAAACCAGAGGCCAAAAAAAAAATTGGGTGGCTTGTTTCTAACAAACCTAAGTCCTAGAAATCAGTGATAAAACTGTTCTCTTATGTGATTCCTCAGGGCTTGTGATAATAACAAGGCTGAGTGATGAAAAATTTCTCTGACGTGATTCCTCAAGGCTTGTGACACTAATTCAAGCCAAAGTCCTACAAACCAATGTTTCCTCAGGGCTTGGGCCTCTAACAAGCAAGTATAAGTCCTACAAATCATCATCTACAAATACGTTATCCTGTCAAGTATCAGTCTACCCTAGTCACAGCTTACATCAGGGGGTCCCTGTCTCTATCACGTTATATACCAATTTTTTATTTTATTTTTTATTAACTGCCCCTTGAATCCCAGTCAACAAAACCCACCCAAAAAATGTCCCTGTTCAACTGATTCACCACACTCCACCAACACAGGCATCCTCAGACACCTTTTATATTATGCCTGAGGGAAATAAAATTTAATGTTAGATTAGGTGTTATGTGTAAATGCAATGTTGCCATTGATTTCAATGCAATGAGGTAGGTGGAAAAAATGTGAAAAATTGCACTTTTCACTGGAAATTATTCACCAAGCTTGAAGTGCCATTATTCGCCGATATTGTTTTGAGGAGAAAATTTGCGCCCATCTCTAGTCCTGGTTCTTAAAAGTACTTCTCATAGATCTGTGTTCTACACTGCTCTTTGTACCTCGCTGGGTCCCGCCGGCCAACGGGGAGCACAAAACATCCTCTGCTGGCTTCTGCAGCACTACTGCGCAGGTGCCGACATCCCGGTGCACACGCCCAGCATCCCAGCTTTTGCATTGACCCCAAAGCCTCCTTCTGAATGCTGGCACCATTTATAATAAGGCTCTTCCTGGATCCAGTGCTCAGTTATTCTAGAGTTCCATTTAAGTATTCTTGCTATTGCAGACTGCTGTATCCTGACTGATTTCCTAGACTTGACCATTTGCCTGCCTTTGGACTCTGCATCACTCAGCCTGCCCTGACCTTTTGCCTGCCTTTCGACTCTGCATCATTCAGCCTGCCCGGACCTTTTGCCTGCCTTTGACTGTACATCATTCAGCCTGCCCTGACCTTTTGCCTGCTTCTAGACTACGTACCATTTAGCCTGCCCTGACCGTTTGCCTGCCTCTGGACTATGCAACATTCGGCCTGCCCTGACCTTGACCTTCCTTCTGACCATGCTCCTCTCCTGGACCTTGGGCCTGCTACGCTCCATAGCGCCTTGATTCTTCTGACCTCTGACCTGGACCTTTTTCCTGGTATTGTGTTCTACCATTATATATATATATATATATATATATATATATATATATAGAGAGAGAGAGAGAGAGAGAGAGTGGAGATAGTAGCCATATTAGTCCAGTGACCAAACAAAACAAAGAGGACATTTTTCATAATCTTACAGTAAAGGAACAGACTGCAATAAGTGACTTGAGAAATAATCATGCTATCACCATCAATCCAGCAGACAAGGGAGGAGCATTGGTGATAATGAACACCCCCGACTACATAAAAGAGGGGGACAGGCAACTGTCAAGTGGCAAATACTACAGAAATCTAAATGAAGACCCCACCAAGGAATATATATTGCAACTTAGGGAGCTCATCAAATCCTTCCCTAAGAAGCTACAACCAGAACTGGAATCACTCATACCCACCAATGCCGGCATGGGCACCTTCTATATGCTTCCCAAAATCCACAAGGTGGATAATCCTGGCAGACCTATAATTACAGGAAAGAGAACACTTACAGAGCAAATCTCAGGACTCGTAGAAAATATCCTAAAACGTCTTGTCACCAACACCAACAGCTTCATAAAAGACACCACCGACTTCCTCAACAAACTCAGCCCAATCACTAACCTCCCTGCCAACACCATCCTAGTAACCATGGATGTGGAATCTCTGTAAAGCAACATTCCACATAAAGATGGCATCAATGCTTGCTTCAATTTTCTCTCCTACACTGACAACCAAAGTACAGCCCCCAAATTATTGCAAAACTGACACTATTCATCCTGTTTATGACAGATCTAGAACAGAAATTCCTAGACACACAACATATATTTACTATATGCATATATATTTGTGGATGTGTATATAGACACATTGTATGTGTATGTATAGATGTATGTGTATGTGTGCGTAGGTATGTATGTATATATGTGTATATATGTGTGTATATGTATGTATGTATTTATATATGTGCTTAGGTATATGTGTATGTGTGTATGTATGTATATGCACATGTGGGCGCAAGTTGTATATAGGCCTGCATGCACGTGCTGGATTGTTGGATGGGAATTCTAGCATTCTTAACATGTGCATTAACTCTCTCTACTCCATTACCAGCTCCTGCATTTTTTTTCTCTCTCTCTCCCCCCACCACCACAATCCTTACACAAAGTTATTTACAACCCTCTGCAAGAAGAGTGTAGATTCTCTTGTCTTATCTGCAGTTATGTGTTTTCACCCCAGCACACAGCTAAACTTTTAATTGTATGTATCAATGTGAATTCTGTGTCCTTTTACTCAGAAATGCTTTAGACTTGAGAAAGGGAGGTTCTCCTGACAGCTTGCCAATCCCAAATTCTGTTAGTCCAGTAAAAAAGGTATTACAAGATACTAATTTTGTTTGTTATTTTACATATATATGTATATGTGTGTGTATATATATATATATATATATATATATATATATATATATATATATATATATACAGGGCTCAAAATTTCCACTCGCCACTAGCCAATGGCGAGTGAAAATTTAGCCCTGGCAAGTAGAAAATCAGCCCTGGTGGGTATGTTATGGCTTGTAGTGGCTAGTAACTTTTCAGGTCTGTATAGTAGCAAACAGCTTCCAATTTTAAGTCCTGTATATATATATATAGAGAGAGATCAAATAGCTGTGCACTCTTGGATTTGAAAACTTTATTAAATCAAAAAATCAAGCCATGTTTCAGTCCTTGTTGGGACGTTTATCTGCTTGAAAAAAGTTCCAACAAGGACCAAAACGTCGCTTGATTTTTTGATGTAATAAATTTTTCAAATCTTAGAGAGCACAGCTTTTTGATCCCTATTGTCCTATACCTCTGTAGCATCCGGTATTATATATATATATATATATATACACTTGTATATGTTTTTTTTTGTGTTTTCATTTATATATATGTGTGTGTGTGTGTGTGTGTGGTGCTTGTCTCTCTCTCTCTCTCTCTCTCTCTCTCTCTCTCTCTCTCTCTCTATATATATATATATATATATATATATATATATATGTACTTGTACACTACAGGTGCTTCTTAGTATAGTCTCTAGTATTTCCCCTGCTCCAGTTTAGATGCTAGGTCTTTAGGGCCTCCTTGTCCTGCCCCTTAGGCTCCCTTTTCTCCTTGCTAGCTGACAACTGCTTCCTGTCTATGCATTAGCACAATATCTGAAATAGTTAACAATAAAAAGAGAGCCACTGACAAACTGAGAGAACTTAATACTCTCCTGACAAAAGCATATAAAGAATACAAGCAATATCACACTTAAAGAACAAAGAATGGTCACTTAGAACATAAGCAATTATATGTTGATGATTTGCAGGAATATGAAGAGATAAATCATTGTTAAACACAGAACAGATACTTTATGTAAGTCCATAAATCTGGAAAAATATTATAATCAAATAATTAAAAATCATGGCCGCGGTTTCCAAAATAAAATCTACAATACATGAACACCATATCTATTAACAGAAGATAGCAATAATTAAATTCCTTAAATTCTTCAAAACACTGTGAAAAAACAGAAACAGACTGCAAGGAATATGATTGGGAATTATCAGCAGACCCAAACATTTCAATCTACCTGGCCAACAAATACATTTCTTGGATGCCCCAGTAACAGATGAAGAAATTAAATCAGTAAGTAAGCACATTTTAAATAAGGACTCTCCAAACGATCCTTAATTATGAATCATATTAAAAAGCAGGCTGCAGATGTGATCATGCTGCAAGAAACTCACTTGCTAGGGGGTAAACCAGATCACTGACGAGGCAATGGCTACAGGCTCTTTATCATTCCACACATACGTCCTTTGTCAGGGGGGTGTCTCTGTTGGTGTCTAAGCGGGTTGATTTTGAATTTATTGATCTTAAATCTGACCCAAGGGGATGATACCTATTCTTGACTTGTAAACTTCATGGAGCCCTGTTTGTCCTCCTAAATGTTTATGTCCTGCCACAGTTTGATGTCCTTTGATGTGCTTTCGCATACCTCTCGGACAAATCTCATTCCCATGTAGCTTGCATGGGGGACTTCAATATGGTAATGGATGCTGCTATGGACAGGATATGGGGTATATTTAGGGTAAGCCCCAAGCACAATAGATAGTTTGGGACGGTGATGGAGGACTTGACTCTAATAGACATCTGGAGGTTGTTACACACAAACGAAAGGGGCTTTTCCTGTCACTCCACCATCCACAAAACTCTCTGCAGACTGGATTATGCCTTTGTTTCTATATCAGTCAGGACCATTGTTACTGACTGTAAATTTCTGCCTAGGGTAGATTCTGATCATTCACCTCTCATTGCTGACCTCCTCGATGAGTGGCGGCATGGCTACACGGGAGTGGAGGCTTAACTCATTCTGGCTGACGGTTGCTCCTATCAAACAATCACACCACGTGACACTGCTGTCCTATTTCGATACCAATGTAGACTCAGCTTCACCGGGTATAGTTTGAGATGCAGCAAAAGCTGTAGCAAGGGGTTCCTTCATAGCAGAAATCTCAAAATATAGGAAAAACAATAGATGTGTGGTTGAGAACTTGGAAAGAGAGGTGGAACGGGCTGAAAAAATATTTGAGTAACGGGGCGACCCGGATTCTTATGCTAACTTCACCTTGGCCTCTTCCAGTCTCTCACTTAAAGTTGCCGAACTTAATGCTACTCATGTTTTTTTACCAAAGACATAATATTTTTGAAAATGGCGACAAGACCGGCAAACTGATGGCCCAACTGGTCAGGAGTAGCAGGAACCCCTTGGTTATATCGGCTGTCTTTGATGTAAATAGCTCTCTGGTTTCAGAACCCGACAAGATCCTTGATCAATTTGTTTCCTTCTACAAACACCTGTATGAATCTAACTCTGCTAAGACAGAGGATCAAATAGTTGAATATCTAGGGGGCTGTGATTTACCCACTCTGTCAGAGGAGAATAAACGTATGCTGTACTCACCGATTATGTTAGGGGAGGTGGTGGAAGTAGTTAAGACGTTGCCAATGGGTAAATCCTCAGGTAGGGATGTCCTACTGGCTGAATGGTATCATTTATATATTGAACTTCTGGGTCTGCATTTACTTAACATTTTCTGTGACTCTCTAGACAAGGAAGCTCTTCCAGATTCTCTTACTGAGGCTACAATTATAGTCCTCCCCAAACCGGGAAAGGATCATAGGTACTGTGACTCCTACTGACCTATCTTGCTGCTTACTACTAATGTAAAAATTGTAGCTAAGATTCTGGCTGCTCGACTCAACTCAGTGATCACAACTATAATACATGGGGATAAGAAAGAAAGAAAGAAAAGAAAAGAAAAGAAAAATGGGAATAGCAGAGCAAGAGGCTAAGCAGACCTGAGAAGAAACAGAAGATGTGGTGCAAGAGAAAGAGATAGTGAAGGTGAAAGGCAGGAAGACCTGACTGAGTATAATGGAGGCACAGCAAAGAAATGAAACTGGAGGCACAGTGGAGAAGCCACTAAAGGTAGTGGGAGAGGAGGCAAAAACCTGAGGGAACAGACTGAGGAGAAATGGAGACACTGTGAAGAGGCCACAAGAAATAGGATGCATGGTGAAAAGACCACTAGAGAGAGGGGGAGTAAAGGTAAAAGAGGACCTGAGATGAGACTGGAGGCGCAGGCAAGATGCCTCAGGAGAGAAAGGGAGTAAGTGGAGGTGAAAGGCAGAAATTAAACTAAGGAAGACAATAAAGAGAAAATAGAGAGAGAGAGATGGAGAACCAGGAAGTAAGGGTGAACAGAAACTAACAATGGAAAAGAAAATAGGAGGTCAAAATGGAAGTTACAGGGCACAACTTGTAATAAGACTATAATGAGAAGTCAGACTAGTGACAAGTCCAAATCGGCAAGCAGAAAAGAGGTCACTGGAGAGCAGAGGTCAGTACCAGGAAGTCTAGGCTGATGAAACAGGAAGTAGATAAGGGTGAGAAGAAAGTAAAATGGGAAAAGGGGATGTTGAATGAGAAGTTCTAGGGCACAACTTGTAACAAGACTAACGAGGAGTTAGGCTGTTGACAAGTCCAAATCGGCAGGTCAAAGAGAGGTCATTGTCTAAATCTAAAGTCTAAATCAACAGACAGGTGGGATAGTCAATAAACAGAGCTGGATCAAGTCCAAAAAAGGTAGCATATGACTGGCAAATGAATGGTAAGAAACAGGCACTCAATATCAAACTATGGCTTAGAAAATAATAGAACAGACAATGATCTCAGAAGCAATGGAGTTTTAAAAGATAAGTTATCCAATTGCAGAACAGGAGCACAGCAAGGATCTCTAATACCCACCAGGCAGATTTGTGATTCCCACACACACTCCTTGCAGCTACTACTATTTCTCCCACTCTTAACCTGTTTATCTGCTGTACACATAGCTAGTGACAAAATCTCAGCAACAGATTTCTGTCTCTCACACCTTCACTGCAGTGTTAATTTATTTCTAGTACAGGATGAGAATAGATGTGTTAGCTTCAGAATCAGCAGTTTTCTTGTGCTAGTAAAAGTCAGTGTCAAGTAAGCTGTACTTATCTGTACAGGATGAGAATAGACGTGTTAGCTTCAGAATCAGCAGTTTTCTTGTGCTTGTAGAAGTCAGTGTCAAGTAAGCTGTACTTTATGTACAGGATGAGAATAGATGTGTTAGCTTCAGAATCAGCAGTTTTCTTATGATTGTAGAAGTCAGTGTCAAGTAAGCTGTCCCTTGAGTGTAATTCGGCAAAGTCTAACCATCATTCAGTTGCAGATGCTCAGCGAGCTCAGGTAGAAAATTGGATCACCTTGTTCTCTGACTGTTACTCACTTCTCATTCAAAAAAGTTAATATTTTTAACTCTCTTTTCTCCCTTCACACTACACAGATTCTCCAGACACTCTATGCACATAGAATAACTTATCTACAACCAAGACTAATACAAATAAACTTCAGCCTCACTCATTTTACCTTTCTACACTAGTTTCAAAATTATGCTGCTTTATCTCCCCTTCCCAAACATAGAATTACAAGATGAGTTAATGAAAGAATGGATTAATAACACTGAAATAGGAGTCCCTGCTTGAAAGCTTACAATATAAGTGTGGAATACAGTGCTAGAGTTCTGTTTGGATTAGGTGAAACATAAGAATAAAGTAAATTATAAGAGCATTGGATTTATGATGTCAGTGCCTTCTAGTTGTTAAAGCTTTGTTGAGGAGGTGTAATTTTTAGTGAGACTTGAAGACCACAACAGTGGTGCAGGCTGGAAGGTAGAGCTTTCTACAAATAAGGAGCAATGCAAGAAAAAGATTTGATACAAAAGAGGGCTGTAGCCACAAAAGGAGCTGAGAAAAGAATGCCCTTGGCTGATTGGAAATGGTTGAATGGGGTATAGCAGGAAATCAAAGTGGATATATATGAAGGAGTACAGGAGAGAAGAGTCTTGAATGACAGAAGCAGTATTTTATAAGATAGCAGGAGTTTGATAAGCAGACATGGAAGAGGCTGGATTAGTAACGGGACCGGGACAAGCCTTGTTGACATTAAGGTAACACATGCTGCAAAGTTCTGTATGGATTGTAGTGCATGAAGTTGGGAGAAAGGAAGACCAGAGAGAAGAAGGCTACAGAAGACCAGGCGCAATAGGATGCATGCTTGTGTAAGATTTGGGATTCCTTCTTAACATTTATTTCAATATGATAATCACAGCAGAAAAAATAGAGAAAATGCCACTTTTCAGTGGACAGATGAACAAGTTACATTTATGGACAGCTCACTTCCAAAAACTCTGAAAAAGATATACAGAAACAAAATTACCCCAACTGTTAAACAATTAGTGCAAAATGTATTCTTTATCAGGAGATGTAAATGATAATCTTTCCAAGATTATGTGTCACCTGTAGAGCACAGAAATATATTTGCCATACTATAAAATTGTACATATGTATCCATCACACTTTCATTCTTAGTTAACCTAGAGTTTAAACAAGGGAAATGATTCACCATGCAAAGAAACTTTTCTTCAACTTCCAGATTCTAAAATCCAAACATGTACTTCCCAATAGATAATTCTTTTTACATGTATAAGCCAGATATTATGCAGACATCACACACAATAACATTCCGAAAGATAATCGACAATGCTTTCATAGTGCTCACAGTGCTCCTTTTCAGTTGGGGAAGATTGAGCCTTTGCTTTTCTGCTAACTTTTTAGCTATGTTAGCATCTCTCTCATTTTCAATTTAATCTGTAGCTGAAGAAGAGGATGATGCTGAAGGGATATATTCTAGATCTGCAACATCATCATCGTTAGTCATTTGGTCATCCTCAGCATCTCCTGCCTCTTCTTCCTTTAGGCTTTTAGAGGTCTCAAACAATTTTTTTTTACTTTTCACAACATTCAGGACAGCAGGACAGGTGTTTTTGTGCTTGTTTGTCTCACTTTCAGATGCAGCATTTAGTTGAGCTACTACACCTTCATGCAGTATGCCACCATCGCTGGAATATGACTCGTTGTCATCTTTTATACGATTTATTAATAGTACTGGTGCTGGTGGTGGTGGAACATTTGGTGGGACTTTGACAAGTTACATCTTCCTAGGGAGAGGGATAGCTATTATTTATTGCATGTGCCTCAGCAACTATGGCTGCAGTCAGGTTTTACCCTACCATTTAACTCACATGTGCCTGCATTTTCACCCTACCTTTTGTATGTTTGCTGGACATAACTCAACTATTGTGTGTGTTTTTACTGTAAAGTACACCATAGAACTGATTGTGTGTAATGTATTGTCTTGGATTTCTACAAAATACTCTCTCTCAATGAGTATCTGTCTGCTTCACTCACAGATCACATCAGGGTCCCTGTCACCTATCAATTTTTTAATTGCATTTATTTATTTTAATTAACTGTACCCCTATCACTGTAAAAAAAACAAAACATACTCCCTATTCAACTGCTTCATTCCCCAGACTCCCCTTCAACAGATATAACATCCAGATCAGGAAAATACTTGGAAAAGTTGCCTGTGCCTTGACAGTCAGTCATTCAGAATTTTGGGGTATTTGGATAAACCTCCTTTGCTCCCTTTCCATGCCCACATACTCTCCTATGACAGATATAACAGCCAGAGCAGGAAGAAATTCGGATTACCTCTGCCTGTGTATTCCCAGTCAGTCTCACAGAATTTTGGGGAATTTAGTGTAATTCCCCTTTGCTCCCTTGTGACACCCCCAGACACTCCTGACAGAGATAACAGCCAGATTAAAAATGAACATGGATCACAGCTGCCTGTCTACTTGATGACATGAAATTTTGGGGTATTTTGGGTAAAACACCTTTTCTCCTTTCTCACACCCCTACATTCCCATAGGACAGAGATAACATTCAGATCAGGAGGAAACTTGCAACACATTTGCCTCTGTCTTCCCAGTCACACAGAATTTTGGAGTGTTTGGGGTCAAACTCCTTTCTCCCTTCCTGTCCCCCAGACTAGGGGTAGACTAAAGGTCCTGTCATGTTTCCATGAAAAAATCCATGAAAACCATGTGGTTGTCTACCTTTTCACAGGAAAATCAACTTTAAATAAAGTGATTCAAAATCTTCACCCATTGCCAAAAAATTTTTTTTTTGTTTTCAATGGCTACAAACTTTTCACCCCTTTACTTACCTGTTCTTAGTGTTTTTACTATATACTTTCCAGGAAGTGAAATACAATACAAGCACAGAGAGAGAGCAAGAGAGAGAGAGAGAGAGGGTGCTAGGCTTGGGACAGTCACTATGAACACCTGAATGACAAGTAAAAGAGGAGGAAGTGACCACAACCAGCTTTGAAGGGACTGAACTCCCTGATTCCCGACACCAATGATGACCAGTCCCCCTAAATCACCCCTAGGGATCTTGGGGAAATTTGTATCACGGGCAGAAGAAGAGGGTAGTAGTAGTAGTAGTAGTGTGAGCAGGACAGGTTAGCTAACTGTGCCTGCTGCCAGTGATGTACCTGCCAATGTGTGACTTTCAGGAGGGAGGGAGGAGATGACAGTAACTGTGACAGCAGGTGACCATAAGTCACACTTGCCATCCCCAAGCAGTCCTGCCAGTACTACTACTACTACTACTACTACTACTACTAAGATCCAGTAGCTAGACTGTTGGGAGTGAAGGAGTGATAACTCTGAGACTGAAATTGATGTGGTTACTGTTAGTGATAGTGATGCAGCTGCTGGGATTAGCGTGACCACAGGAGATCCTCTTGCTAATGCTGAGGTGGTAGGGGAAATGATGTTGCGTGGCCTGACTAGCAGTCAAGGTAGCCCCACAGAATCCCCCTGACCCTGTGATTCCCCTTCCCACCACGGCATTATCCATATGGGGCATGATACTGAGGAAGGCAGAACTGGTGGCTAGACACAGCAGCAATACCACCACCATGAGCACATATCATCTGCCTGTGCCTGCTGCTAGTCTGCCTTTTTCAGCTCAAGAGATGGCAAGTGTGAAAGTAGGTGACCCTTGGTCACATTTGTCATCACCTCCAACCAGTGAGACTGTAATAGAGTAGCAGCAGCAAGGAGGAACTAGTGGTGGTGATGATGAGGAGGGCGATGGTGGGGCAGCTAGGGTAGAAGAGACATTAATGGCCTTTTTAGCCCAAACTGAGAAGGAATGGAGACAGATATGGGGATGGGCATCACCACCACCAGCAGTCAGATTGGTGAATTTACGTACTTTGCTGCTGCTATTATAATTGCTGCTGTTGCTGAGTTGCAAGGGCAGCAGGATGATGAGGAGCAGGCTAGTGTGCCACAGACCACTGTGGATACAGTGAGAATGAGGTCCAGCAGTAATGATGTGTGACTATGACAAATTCCACTTACCAGCAGCAAAGCTACTGGTCCTAGTTGTAGTGCTGATTCTGAGGCAGTAGAATCAACAGCAGCAAAATCATCCTTTGCCTCAGGCATTGAAAGGGAATGTGGAGGAGAAGAAGAAATAGTACATTCTTTCTTCACCTTTCCCCACCCCTATGATGTCCTGGGTGTGTGACTATTTTTCTCTTGGGGCAGGCACAGTGCCGTCATCAGCAACGGCACTGTGCAAAATTTGTGAGAATCAGTGAAAAGGGGAAAAGAGGGAATGCATTTTGGCACAATAACTACATCTTCTGGCGCTCCACCTTGTCCATCATTACCTCCAACTGACAGCCATTCTGTAGATGTCAGGATGTGGCAGTTCATGTCCACCCATTGCACACTGTTTGATGCAATGGCTACACATGGCATTGTGGTGGAAGATAATCATAACCAGGTCATCAAGCTGCATCCCACAGAATATGGTGGCAGGGAGGGTTCATTATTACTATTATAACTGTGAGTTGTCCCATGTCCTTAGAGTGAAGTGGACAAGTGGCATACTGACTTCAGCAGTGCGTAGTTTCTGGTAGGATGATTTCACATTGGTGACCCTAAGCTTCATGGTGTTTGTTTGCTCCAGGTGTCTGATGTGAGTGCATATGTGCCCATTGTTACCAGTCCTTCCCTTATTTACTACACACACAAACACACACACACACACACATACTGTGCGCATTGCAGTTGAGGATGCAAAGCATAGCTCCTTCCTACTCTCAAATTTATTTTCCAGGAACACAGCCATGATTTTGGAGGAGAAGAAGGTAGAGAAGCATTAGTAAGCACTAGTAAGTCTAAGTCATATATATCTATGTTTACTCGGGGCTTAGGCCTCTAAAAACAATTCTAAGTCCTATAAATCATGCCCTCCAAAATACTCCATACCATCAAGTATCTGCTCCAGTCACAGCTTACTTCAGGGGGTCCCTTTCACGTTACTTACCTAATGCTTATTTTTTTTTAATTTAGTTTTTTTTTTACTGTCCCCCAATACCAGTCAACAATCCCGTTCCCCCCAAATAAATTCTTCCACCCCAATCCCAGTCCATAACCCCTTCAAAAACAATTCCTTGTTTAACTTCTTTCCCTAAACTCTAACAACGCAGGCACCCTCTGACCCCTTTTATACTATGCCTGTGGAAATAACATTTGATATGTATTGTGTATAAATTCAATGTTCCCATTGATTTCAATTTAATGACCTAGGTGAAAAAAGCAGAAAAACTGAGCTTTTCTGGGGAAATTATTTACCAAGCAGGAAGTGCCATTATTTATGGATTTTGGGTTAAGGCGAAAATTTTCACCCATCCCTACCCAAGACTCCCCTAATACAGAGAACAGATTTCCTGCTACAAGACTCCCTAAACTCAGCTTCAACTCCAGTCTATCATCTTACCATCTCTAGCTCAAAAATGTGCTGTTTTCCCTTCTCACAAATACAGAATGGCATGCTGTGAGAGCCTGATACCCTTGTATATGCCTTTGAGAAAAGAAGAGAAAATTGCCATGTATCGGGAAGAAATTATTCCTTTCCATTGATTTCAATGCAAAGAGCTAGACGAAAAAAGGTGGAAAACTGCACTTTTCTCAAAAAATGTACAGCTTAATGAAAAGTGCCATTTAGCTCCTGATTCTCTATTGAGGTGAAAACATTCACCCACCCCTAATACTAAAATAGAACTGCTAATGTTTAAATGAAAGAAGCATATGCATGTCTATAGAAAATCTGAATAATCTCACATGAGATAATTTATTAATCACAATGTGAAATTTTATGTTTAACATGTCTATATAACTTGTCTATTGCATTCCTTTGCTACTAAATGTACATGCTGTGTGAGCAAACAGAGGCATTCACTGTACACTGACAAATTTTATTCAAGATATCCCAAATTGTGTGTAAAGAAGCTTACAATTCAACACCATTTATTTTAATTTAATTTGCCAGTCTGGTGTGAAAGAATCTGGTGATCTAGCTTTCAATAAAATCAGAATTCACATCTCATAAACAAGATAATAGAGAATGTACAAATCAATTATCCCATCATTGATTTAGTGAAAGCCAACACAACTACATTGTATTTTATAAAGAATAATATTAGATAAAAATAATTGTAATTATTTTATTTAGAATACAGTAACCATCTAAATTCAGACAAGCTTCAGTGAAGAGCAGGCTTATTATAATTGGTAATATGTACTAATATATGCTAAAACATAATCACAACAAAACACAGTGCTGCACTGCTCAATAAAAATGAGTTATTGTATATGTCAACCCTGTACATGGCATAAATTATGAACCACATATGAACTCATTTAATTCAAAACAAGGATTTTGTCACATAGTTTGGGCAAAATATGTCCAGATGTGTCTAATGTTGCCTGCCACACCAATGCACCCCATTTTAGGCAAGTCTTCTCTATTATATCTTACTATATTTTATGGTTGTAAAATAACAAACAAAATAAGTATCTTGTAATACCTTTTTTATTGGACTAACAGAATTTTGGATTGACAAGCTTTCGGGAGAACCTCCCTTTCTCAAGTCTAAAGCATTTCTGACTAAAAGGACACAGAATTCACAGTGATACATAAAAGTCAAAGTTTGGCTGTGTGTAGGTTTAAGAAAACATAACAGCAGATAAGGCCAGAGGATCTACACTCTACTTGTAGAAGGTCGTAAATACCTTTTGTAAGGATTGGAGTGGGGGGAGAGGGAAAAAAATGCAGGAGATGATAATGGAGAGGGGAGAATTAAAAAAGTTTGCAAGTTAGGAGTGCTAGAATTGCCATCCAACAATCCAGCATGTGCATGCAGGCATATATATACAATATGCGCCCATATGTGTACATACACACACACACACACACACACATACAAACATACACCCCTATACATACATATACATACATACATACATATACATACATATATATACATATATATATATATATATATATATATATACATATATATATATATACATACACACATACATACACATACATATACAAACACATACACATGCATACATACATACACACACACACACACACATACAAATATATATACATACACACACATACAAATATATATACATATACACATATATATATACACATACACACATATATACACATACACATACATATATATATACACACACATACACACACACACACACACACACACACACACACACATATATATATATATATATATATATATATATATATATATATATATATATATAATCTCCACTCTATATTTTATGGCTTACAGTAGTGCTTTTCCAGGTTAGTTCTGGACACATCAACAGGTTACATTTTCAATAGATCCCTGCTTGTTCACAGTTGTCTCAGTAATTTTGTTCACAGGTTTCTCAGGCATTTTGATTTCACTAATTGTGCTTCATTAATGATGTCCTTAAAACCTGATCTGTTGATGTGTCATGAGTGGAGCCGAGAGCCACTGGCTTACAGAGTTGCTTTATATAGAACGCTTTATCTAATGCCCAAGGATTAATTGACCTGTTTCAAAAGATTGGGTTAATGGGTGGGGACAGCAAATAAATGAGATGTATCCACAGTCCATTTTTGTAGTAATCTGCCCACCCACTCTCTTTACCCCTTACTCTCTCTTTTCCTTTCTCTCTTTCCCTTCCTTTTCTCTTTTTCCCCTTCTTTCCCTCCCTCCCTTTCTTTTCCTTTTCTCTTTATTTTTCCTCCCCTTTCCTCTCTCCTCTTCATATTTTCCTTTCCTTTTCTCTTTCTCCTTTCCCTTTTATCTTCTTCTTTTCTATCCTCCTTCTTCTTCCTCTTTCTTCCCTTTCCTCTTCCCTTCCCCTTTCCTTCTTCCCTACCTCCTTTATCCCCTTTCTTCACCCCTCTCTCTTACTTTCTCCACTTTAAATACACACCACGATTTTATACAACTGCCCCTATACTGATCCCCCATATTCTGCTCTACATCCCACTCTCCAGATCTTCACCTTCTTTATTTATAAATTCAAATCTTTCTCTTTTCTTCTCCCTTCCTCTCCCTCTTTCCCTCTTTTCCCCTTTAAACTATCATGTTCTCTTTCATCCAAGCCTCCAGCAGAACTGATGAATCAAAAGTTAAAATTCTGCTGTCATATGTTACCACTATTTTTGTGGGAACAGACCACCGATACCTAATATTCCTATTTCTCAGTGTATTTGTTAAATATGCAATTTTCTTCTAACTCGAGTTTTCCAGGAAAGATCCTGGAATACTTGAATTTCTCCTCTCTTTTCTTGCATTCCCTGTCCCCTTGAATTTCTAACTATCGCTATAATTCTAGATTTATCCTTAAAGGAGATACAACATGTTATAACATCTCTTGGTAAGTTTTCAAAAACCCCTCTTGCTTTTGGTACCCTATGAACTCTTTCAAACATAGATCTGCTTTTATCAACCCCCACCTAAATTTTGCAACCAGCTCATAAAATAATCTTCCAATTTATCGTTTCTTATTTCTTCTGGGAATTCCTCTAAAGAGCAGATTTTTCCTGCGTGAGCAGTCTTCTAAATCCGCTTTCTTTAACTCCATTACTTCAGGGGTTTTTTAACAGTTCTTGATGCTCCATCTGTTGTTTTCAACTTTGACTCTCTAAAGTATCCAACTTTTCCTCAAAACTAATTATTCTTGGGTGTAATAACAAGAGTTCTCCATTTATGTCCACTGTGTTCTATTGCATCTCTTCCTTCATTTTCCTAAACTCTGTGTCAATATGAAGAATCCGTCACTCAAACATTTTTGTTTCACATTCGGATTGTACTTGAGAAAGTGTTGTGGTCACCTCAACGGCTGCTTCAGAGCACATCATCTTCTCATCTATTTGTGTATCCTCCATCAAGCCTTTAGTTGCTCCTGACTGTGAGGAGAAGAAGGATAATCTCTTTTCTGGTTTACCTTCCATTTTTTCAATCCTTTCATCCTTTCTTTGCTGTTTATTATCTGACCCTTTCTTGGAAGCCATAGTTCTAGACTTGATTTAAGCTTCTTCTTGGATAACAACACAGGGTTTTTCTACCACCTCCGAACCCCATGTAACTTTATGCCACAGCAATTCCATAATCTTGAAGTATACAAAGTCTTCTCAATTATTACTCCTTTCCTTTTTCCTTTCTTTCTCTTTTTCCTTCTCCCTTTCTCCACAGCCATGAGTATTTTGGAGCAAACAAACTAAGCACAGACCCAGACCTCAGATGCCTTAAATAAACACTTAAATCTCTACCTCCATCCTTATTCAGGGACACAATGTAATTTTCTTCATACATCTAAGCATTCGCCTTAGTACTGTTCCTTTAAATGTCCCATAATCAGCAGGAGCCACCTCCACCCTCTTCAATGCTTTATACCAGTGCCTTTTCCTTTTTCTTTCTCCTTCCCCTCCTGCTACATAACTCTGCATTCCACAGCTTGAACAACAAGAATATTATTCTTCTTCCCGCTTTTACCCTCTCATGAGTCTCACATTGAATATTTGCTCACCTGTTTCTGTAGGGGGCATCGAGGGACCTCCAATGCTGATTTACACAGATTCCAGCATGATCCAGTGGTAAACAAGCATGGCCTCTGTTTTTATTCTGTGCAGGGTGAAGTCTCAAGCTCCACCTAGCTCAGTTTCCACCCTCAATGGTGCTCCACTCCACAGCCAATTCTGGCATTTCATTTGGCTCCCGCCACCATATCTAAAACAAGCCTCCTCTCTCCCTGAGTACTCCTCCGCATCACCGCGACAACACCAGCGTGCTCACTTCATCACTCCCCCCCATCCAGCTGCTTATGTTTTTATTGAGTTAAATGCATCATATATTGATATACTGATTATGACAAATATTCACTTGATATGCTGAAATTGTGCAGCAAGAGATGAAACTCATTTGCTGTATGAACTGAATTCCTCACTGAAACAAGCATAGGAACCCTTTTTTTGTGCTGAAATGCCTAATTATTAATTACACTGCTTGTGCTAAAACAAAGTCAGGGAGTGTATAGGCATTTCTGATTATTCCTCTTTGGCTTTTTTTTCTCTATATATTGAAAAGGGACAATGGGAATTTGTGTAAATGGTTCCCTTTTTCCTTGTGCATGCTATGCTAAAGAGTTTGCATTCGGTGTGCCAGTATGTATTAAAGCAATCAGGCACATGTCTTTTAAGCTAATATATAAATAGAAAAAAATGAGCTTCACTGGAGTGTTTATACATAAATTTGTGTTTTTAATTTGTGAATGGCATACATTTGGGTTTAAAAAGATGTTTGCCTTGAGAGGCCCAGATTCTATAATAATCGAATTTCATCCAGAAAAAAGCCACAAAATGCATTTTTGTCACTGTTTTCCAGTCATGTTGTCTCCTGATCTGTATAATCCAGGATACAAAACAATTAAGCCAAAAATTGACTGAGCACAAATTAGTCCACCTGTGTTGCACATGCGATAACATTCACTGTTTATAGCTCTAGAGGATCAGGGACCCCTACTTTAGTGGGATATGCAGACCCGGGAATCAATGACATTACTACACATCAACATCCATGTGAATATTTTTTTGGAAATGCACACCAAGGGTTTCTAAATTAATATGGAGGCTCTGGCCCCCATATTTATTTACTTTACCATTTTACTGAGATAAAAAATAACATGGGTATGTCATCAGGACAGATTGTTTGGCATACTGTTATTTTTGACCTTTTTTTTAGTATTTATTTCACAGATTAACCCCTTAATTGCCAATGCAGCTAATTGTAGCTACTGCAGCAATTGAGGAGTAAAGTAGAAGTTCACTGCACAGATCCAGCACAGATGGGTTATGTGCAGAGGGTGTATGGGAAAACTGGAGATGACACTGGTAACTGGGCAGGATATTCTCTCCATTGCTTGTTTCTCCAGCCCAAAGGAAGTGGCCAGTGCCTAGTCCTTCTTTTGGGCTTCAACTCCATTTAGAGATCATTTTAGTGTGTTTTTCTGTGCTCCAATAGGATTTAAAAACAGTGGTGTTTTTTTCATGTAAGAATAGAACATATGAAAATGAGATTCTGGCTATTAACCAGAATGTGATTTCAGAGTTGACCATCAGAAAGTATTTGCTGAGACCAGAAATAACTGCTCAGAATTTTTTTTTTCTGATGATATTGAATCTAGGCCAGACTTTGATGTTAACAATTAAATGAACACTACCCACATTAAATACTTCTTTATAAATCATTGTTAAGTATGGAATACTTTTATATTATTACTAGTGTAAAAGCCCGTGTACACGGGCCAAGGTCAGTGTGATATTAAAGGGATAGTAATACTTAAAATGTAAAAAAAAAAAAATATGCTGTAGGGTTTATCGCCCTGAGTAAAACAAGGGAACTCCCACTGCTGAAAGGTGTTTTATTCAAAAGTTATTACAGCTCAAAGTTTAATTTTTTAGGTGCAATATCACAGTGGACTGAAATTGTACAGTGGCTCTGTTGCTACACCATCCTATGGACAACTCTGGTCCCGGGACCATAAATCTCCATAGGATGGCGTATCAACAGTGCCACTGTACAATTTCAGTCCACTGTGATATTGCATCTAAAAAATTCAACTGCGCTGTAATAACTTTTGAATAAAACACCTTTCAGCAGTGGCGGTGCCCTTGTTTTACTCAGGGGGATAAACCCTACAACATTTTTTTTACATTTTAAGTATTACTATCCATTTAACCCTTTGAGTGCCAGAGGGGTATGCAACGCATTGCTTTGCAATGCGTTGTGTACCTCTCTGGCACTCAAAGGGTTAAGAGGCCGGTTCTGCTCTGCGTCCTACCGACGACACAGTCATGCACTGTAGAGACTGCCCAAAAGCACAGAATGCTCCAAGCACAGAACTCCCAGAATTCCTACACCTGCCAGCATTCTGTGCGTTCAGGTAGTCTCTACTGCGCATGACGGCTTCTGACAAACATCCTAGCGAATTACTATATAGGATAGTTTATTCTAATAGTGTATTTATAAAGCACCAACAGATCCTGCAGCACTGTACAAAAGTTAAACAGGACAAAAGAACAATGTGCAATGGGATACAATAAGGATATTTACAATAAAAAGCACTGGAAACAGACAGCAGTAAGAATGAAATAACAGTAAGAATGTTTTTCCTGCCAGTTTGGATTATCAGGAAAAATTATTAAATCCAACAAATTATGTAAACTCAAGCCTTACAGTTCTTAACTGAAGACTTGCTTAACTAAATGTATATAACTGATAATAAAAGAGTCAACATTTAAAAAAAAAGTGATGTCTTGAGTCCCCAGTGAAATTGAATAGGTTCGATTAACATTTAGGAAGGTCAAAGAAGAAAATGCTATGTTGTTTACTGAGACAGAAGGTCAAAACAGTGATCTAAGTAAATCAATACTTTCTTCAGATGGTTTTAGATCTTTAATATTAGACTTCTGTGAAAGGAAGGTTTCTAAAAGGTTCTACTGTTAAATTTATCAGTTAAAGTGCAGGTATTTATCACTTGCATTGAACCCTTTAAGAAATGTTTCTTACCTGTACTGTCATCATAAGCAATAGTAACTGTTTTCCATTTGAAGAACTGCACCAAATCAAGGATTGCTCTACTGAGTGATGAAAAGTCTGGGTATAAACTGACATAGAAGGAGTCCTTGTTATCTGAAACTTGATGCTTCCAGCGGGTCTGAATGTGTGGAACTCCAAGTGCATTACAAATGGATTGCACTGCATTAGCTGATGAGCTGTGTGAAGGTCCAAATATTGCTGCCACTCCTAAGGATAATTGTTCACATGCTATACAGAGAAACAAAGAAAACAGCACATTTTTGCATTGTCTGCTTTTTATCAACCATAAAACATTGTGTGTCAATGCATTACCCAATTCTTTATATATGGTACAAATGTAATGGCACAAAGTTATAGAAATGTATATACCCTGCACCAGATAAAGGATTGTATCTGTAACACTGCTCTCCTCTGCTATTTACAATGAACATGGATGCAGATATTTTGGGTATTTATCACTGATCATGCTTATTTGCCTGTGTAATGTAATATCTTATTTTATATTGATAGCGTGCATATTTATTCAGCTTTTGTTTGACCTGTTGGCTTTCATAGAATACAATAGTCAAACCGGGCTACTGCATATTTCTGTGACAGATCCATGTACTCAGATGTATAAATGGCTGAACACATGACTGAGTACATCAGCAAATCTTGTCCACTGATAACAAATGCACATGAATAATATGTCCATAGGAACCATTTACACTTGTATAAATAGACAACTAAAAGGGATAGTAATGTTTTATAATAAAAGCAGCTCTAATTAATCATCATAGTATTTGGACTTTGGAGAGTGTTATTTCAATACTGTCAGAGTTATAGTTCAAGAGTAATTCAATGACAAAATATCCCCCTCCTGCCCCTTTTACCGATATAACACTGCTGAGCCAGAGCAGAAGGAAGGTGCCCAGGTAGACTGCAGAGAGGGACAATCTTCAATTAAGATAAGGGAAAAAGCTGAAAAGCTTGTCAAGGGGGCAGGGTTTTCATTGTTTTCATTGTAAGAAGACTGTCCCCTGCTGTTATCTGTCTGGTCTTACAACCATATTCACATCTGAGAAGAGATGGTTTACACTAGGTATAAGGGGCGGGAGGGGAAACTTTGTTTGTGAATATCTCTTAAACCATAAAGGTTTGAGAGATAAGACTTATATAATTCTTCATATTTTTTTAATGCCTACAAAATAAAATAAAGTTAAAACGAAGTATTACTATCCCTTTAAAATGGTATTATCAACAAGGTTTGATTTACAGTTATTCTGTTTAATGCATTATTTTGTAAAGACAATTAGTAGGATTATTTAACTGATGCTCTGCTAATCTATTAATATAGACATTTTATGGCAGAATTAAAAATTAGAAACATTTGTGATTTGGTTTATGTTTTTGACCAAAGCATAATAAAATGTTACTAAGCAGAATAAAGCCTACTGTGGTTGCTGAACTAAAAAGCACGGGGGTAATTCTGGCATAAAACCAACTGCACCATAGGCGACTAATATAAACTCCCAAGATTCTCCCTGATATAAATGGGGTGGTTAACCTCTTTGAATGTTAGGGGGGGGGTCTCCAAAGCATTGTTAGTACATAGATATAACTCTCCGAGTGCAACAGAGCTAACATATTGCATTGCTAAGCATTGTATACCTCTCTGCTACTCATTTTAATGAAGTAAAGAACAAATAAGCAAACCAAAATGCCCATACACTTCTCCAGCTAAACAAATTTAGGCATAAACAGCTTAGTAAATTGGTGATGGAAGATATAACACTAAGATGTAAATGTTACTTTATCATGCAATCATACCAGTACACCCCTTACTGCTTTTAACCCTTTGAGTGTTAGAAAGGTATCCTATGTATTTCATGCAATGCATTTGATACCTCTCTGGCACTCAAAGGGTTAATCAGTTAACAAAATCACCAAATCATGCCCAAAAGGCACATTTTTGTTTATAACACCCTTCTATGGAGAGCTCGATCATAAACTATAGCTCCCCATCCTAATTCATATGAAGAACACCACCTGTGACAGCAGAGAAAATTCCAGTTTGGTGAAAAAAAATTGAGCTGCATTGAATGAAAAATCTGACAGAGAACATTTGTTTTTCTCTGCAATATATTTTTTCATAAAAATTGTATTTATTTTTCAATCCTTGTAGTCTCCTGTTTTGTTTTTAATAAAATGCATACATGCAAATATATACATTTCTTTAGCATCCAACATAGAAACTACTTTTGGGAGGAGTCATTTGTCTTTGTAAAGAAATGTGTTTGCTGCTAGTAGCCAATGCAGTTTCAGTGTCTAAAAATCTGCACTGAACTCCAGAAGCATGTGTATATCTGATAGGACTCTGCATACATTTATTGAGGTGATCTCTGACCTCACTCATTAATAGAAATAATGATGAATAGAAAAGATTGTCTGATGCAAAACTAAAGATTTGTTCTGAAAGGCATGGAACTAAGAATATATAGCATGTCATTGAGACACAATAATGTTTACCAAATATATCACAATAAATAATAACATGAAAGATGTAATACATACTTAAACAGAATGTAAAAATGTCCATATTGAAAGACATTAAATGTTATGTTAAATATGGGTATAATGAATGATAACAAGCTGTCCTGGAAGAGATTTGTCTGCTGAGCAAAACGATCACAGTCATTTGATATAGTTCAAGATGGGAATGTTGGCAATTTAACAAATGTTGGTATTTTCGATAAGCATTTATTTACACCCTAACTGCTGTCATTAGCTAGACTATGTCTTGTCTCACTTGTATATAGACATTGTTCCCTTCTTCCCTGCCAGTTATATGGTTGGCTTATGTGATCTTATTAAACTTATTGGATACATCAATAAACTGATTATTTTTTCCTTGGACATCCTAGTAAATGACTTTGTGTTTCATTTCATTCTATTATTTCATGTTTGGGGTAATCTTTGCTATACTATCATTTTACAGATAATATACAAAAACAGAAAAATAACATTTTAAAAAAACCTATGCCAGATTGCCCTAAACTTAGGGAAACTGGCTGTTTAAAAACAATATCCTTCCTCTCTCAATATCTCAAACTTCCCAAGCCTTCAGACAATCAGTCACCAAGGGCAATGAGATACAGATAATATTATGTAGAAGAGAATGAGCTTCTTATTTGGTGTATATCTCAATCTTAACCCTTTCAGTGCCTTACATGTGAACAGATGTTTAAAGTGGCAATAATATCTCTTACAAATTAATTCCTAATTTGCTACATTTCTTCTGTCTGGATCTCTATGTATGTGTTCTGTTGTTGCACATATTCTTCAACCATTAGAAGTATAGAACTGAAAACTGTTATTACTGCTGTTAGAAGATCAGAGACTATAAGCAGGCTCATTCCCTTACATGTGGCTTTTGTATTTGCCACACCTGATCTTGCACTTGAGTGATATGTTGTAACTTTTGGGGAAACAACATATCAATATTGTATAGATCATAGCAAGTTGGTTGCTGCTAGGGATACGAACCAAGTGGTGGATCCCTGAAGCTAATCTGTGTTCGCCGTGTAAGCCCTCCACAGGGCTAGTTCTACTACTATTGCCCACCACTGGGTTATAATCCGCACATCATAGTTCTAAGAGAGGGAGGACAGGCCCTACATGTTTTGCCACTGACATGGCTTCCTCAGGGGCTATAGTAAAAATGATCCAAGCTTTTTGCCATTTTATACCCTCTCCCGGGGTTCTTGATTGTGACAGAGGTTGTTACCTCATGTTGATAAGCAAACAAAAGTAGTCTGTGCTCCAGTATGTGAGGCTGTCATATATTATTGATGTTTACATATTCTATTGACATATAAATATGAATGTATATACAGTAAATTGGGTTGCTTAGCAATGTGACATAACAACTTTCGTCACAATCAAGAACCCCAGGAGAGGGTATAAAATGTCAGAAAGCTCAGATCGAACTTGGTTCATATCCCTAGCAGCAACCATCTTGCTACAATCTATATAGAACTGATATGGTATTTCACCAAAAGTAACAATCTATCAGTCAAGTGCGAGATCTCGTGTAACAAATACAAATGCCACATGAAAGGGACTGAGCCTGCTTATAGGGTCTGATCCCCTAACAGCCGTAATAGCAGTTTTCGACTGTATACTTCTAATGGTTGAAGAATATGTGCAACAACAGACCACATACATAGAGATCCAGACAGGAGAAATGTAGCAAGTTAGGAATTAATTTGTAAGAGATACTTTTGCCACTTTAAACATCTGTTCACGTGTTTTATGATCTAGCTTGACATATAGTGAAACACACACACACTGAACTGGTCTCTGTTTCCTATGTTACTGTCAGTATACAAAATGAATATGAAGCACACAATATAGACAAAATTTTCTTTTTCTTTTATTGTATATTTCGATATTAGACCTGTGGTGTACCTACTTGAAGTTCTACTAGATCCATCATTTTGGCTATTTTACAGATAAAACTAGTGATAAAGCTTTCACATGCAAATTAATACATCCTTAGTTACCCAAATAAAAAATTCCATGAAATATGCTGTTTAAAAATTTCTTACAAAACATATTCAAATTATGAAAGATTTGTATTTGGTGATTCTTTTTTTAATTTCAATTAACTGTCTATGTTTTAAGGAAAACTTTTGTGAGATCAACTTCCTTCTTCAGGTCTAGAAATATTAAAAAGCAAAGTTTATTAACCCCTTAATGACCCTTGATGGTCATAGTACGTCATGGGTAAATCTGAGTTAATGACCCATGACGTACTGTGACCGTTATGGAATTCTGGGCTCCCCCCGCGGCTGCACGCCGTTCGGGGAGTCCGGAACCCAAATAAAAAAAAACAAAAATGCTCTGTGGTCCTTTAGTGACCGTCGTGTGCCTGCACGCCCAGTCATTAAGGGGTTAAATAGTAATTATCACATTCAGAATAGACCTCTGATGCTCTCTTGGTGCACTGATGCTGCATTACAAAGGAAAAGTTCCTGCATTTCCTGATAGACCCTGTGTATCTAGCTTGAAAGCCGGACACAGTTTGACTCTGAGGAATGTGCAAATAACCCAGTAATTTGGGGCTGAAAGCTACATACTTCTAGGTTGTGATGCAGACATGTGACCGTGGTGCTCAGACTGTGACACATCATTAGCCTTCTCATCACCATCATGCAGCTGAGAGAGATGAAAGTCTGCCACCCCCCAAATCACAAATCACAATGTCGGAGTGTTCAGCTGCATTGGGTCTGGAGAGTGTGGGCTCCCAGTTCCATTAGCACTGGTGGTGCGGTGCCACTGAGTGAGTGACACACTTCTCATCAGAGACACTGAGTCACTAGCCTCAGGGTCCATCCAGCTTCTCTGTTTTTTACAACAATGGTGGTCATAGTGTCAGACAACACTATGAATCTAAATAAGTAACCACTTTGTTTTTAATTATTTTTGTATTTCAAATGGCTTCAGTAGAGTGGTTTGTTTATATTTACCTCCCCCTGGATAAATGCAAATGATATGGCAAAGGTGGAAATTGATGGAAGTGTGATAAATACATAATATAGCTATTGCTAAAGAAAGAAAGGCTTGTGAATAAAATGTTACCTTTTCTGGATGCTTCAAAACTGTCATAGAGATTTATCCTTTGAGTATCATATGTTAATGTTGTATTTGGCAGTAAAGTTCTGTTTCTGTTAATTGTATTCACAGCAAACCTGAAGGCTAATTCTTCTGCTCCAAATGGTCCAGATTCAACATATTCAAAAATTCCACCTGGATAAAAAAAAAAATGTTAGAAATGTATTCATCTACACTGTAAGCTCTTACAGGCAGGGCCATCTGATCCTTTTTTTTTTAAGTTCAATTTGCAATGTTTAATTTCTACTCTTTATTGTACAGTGCTATGGAATAATGTAAGTATTCATATTTGTGTGTATAACTATATGTGTGTGTGTGTGTGTGTGTGTGTGTATGTCAAATTAATGAGTATTCCAGTATATAATAATACCTTTTTATTCATTCAATTTTATGAAGACAAGCTTTCGAGCTATAAACCCCCTATTTCCAAATTTTGTCAATTATCGTTGTTAATCTTTAGATCTTTCTGTGGCATATACAGTGCAATGATCATTTAAAAATTATTGTGCTGAGCATTTCATAGTGATAACATATCATATACATAGAATCAAGTTAGTTGTAAATAACAGGAAAATTTACATAGCAATGTCTGTTTTTGTGAAATGTCTGTTTTTGTGAATAATCCTATTAATGACATGCAAACATTGATGTGTACTTTGACTTGCACAAGAACAAGTAAAATTTGCACTTTCATCAGTATTGACATTAGTTTTCAACTAGAAAGGGAAATTTGGGGCTGTAAGCAACCTAAGTAGCATGATGCATAAAACATATCATTTAAAATATTGTTCATTAAAGTAAGTCCTCTTTGATTTTTATTTTAAATTACTTTTTTTGTGTTGGTAAATACATTATTTATAGTTAGTGACATTTATTTACAACATTACTTTCTATTAGTGACTAGCAATTTTGTAGTAAATATTGCCCTCTTTTTTTGCAAGCTTCTATATTAATATTAGTGGGTTATTATGGACAATGGTTATCTTGGATATTATTTTTGACTCATAATTGTCAGCATAAAACATTATTCATACATTCATACAAATCATTATATTGATAATATATAAATATGAAGCTGGTGGCAGGTTGTGTAAATCTGCCATCATATAGAGCACAGCATATTTATTTTCCATGTAAAGAATATTAAAACTGTTTTTTTTTTCAATATATAAGCAATGCTATATTTAAATGATAACTTGATCCAAATTCAACACTTTGTAAAAGAATAGCATATGATGCAAAGTTCTACTTTGATTGAAATGATGCTCCTATTGTTGTAAAGTAGCAATATGTAAAATTGTTATCCTAGAATACCTAAATTGTTTAACATATTTAGTAAAGATAACATTTCCCATAAACTGAAAGTACTTTTTGATTTATTAAGTTTCCTGTAAATTAGGTGAAAAGTCGTCTTTGTTAAATGCATTCAAAATATTTTCAAGTGACTGTATTTCATCCAGGAAATAAATATTAGACGTCAAAAAGAAAGTTTACAATCAGACTCTGCATTAATATCTTCTAAAGCTAATTTATGAAATGAAAAAGAGCAAAAGATACAGAGAAATCAATATAAACTCAAGGCAAGACAGACATTTTGGAACCATTTGCAAGAAATTCATGTCTATGCCTGAGCAATAAGTGAAATGTGAAAATAGTGTTAACTTTCCAGCACTAGAATTATTAATTTTCTACAAGCACATTTCATAAAGGGCCACAGGTTATATCTACACAGAAGATAAATTTTCTGAACTAATAGTTGATGTACATACAACTTACAAAATGTGATACTTAAGGCCCTTTTCCAATAAAATTCTGAATATCTTCTCTATATGAGAGGAGAGCTAATCTTTTCTTATGTATTGTAAGCTTCCTTGACATGGAGAATCAGTGTAAATATATATAAATAACCCAATCTGTAATCTATATGTGTGTGTGTGTGTGTGTGTGTGTGTGTGTGTGTGTGTGTCAACTATCCATACCAATATACCAAAGAAAGATGCACTAGTAACATTTTTCATTAAATAAGTACAATAATCAGTGGTGTTGCACCAATCTATGATATATGTGCCAAGTTTCTCCCATTTTGCTGCTTGTACCAAAGGGAGGACATGGAGCAGTGTATGTTTTTTTCAGGGTATTCCATTCCTCTGTGCCAGGTTTACCCTTTGAGTGCCAGAGGGGTACGCAAAACATTGCCTTGTAATGTGTTGCTTACCCCTCTGGCACTCAAAGGGTTAAACTTGAGTGCCAGAGGGATATGTACCACATTGCTCTGAAATCTGTTGTGTATCTCTCTGGTCCTTAAAGGGTTACATGAAAATTACAATGTGTAGTCCAATGAATGAATGAATATGTTTATTTGGGATGCTCCCAGGGAAGCAGATCTGGTGATACAGACCTATCCTAGTTATTGTTGCTTTTTAACTCCTCACTAGTAAAACAACAACATATCAAAATGATGGATTTGTATAGTATGTATAGCTTGTATAATTTGAAAGATAAAGGAAATACGATATAATATTAAAATATAGGTATAATTAAGGGACTCAGCAAAGTTCAGAAGGGAATCATTTTTCAGATTCAGGGAAAGCAGATGCTGAAATTAGAAGGTAGAAGATTTTGGGCCAAAAATATGAAGTTCTATTTTCTAGACAGTGTGGTGTACGCTTACAGTAGCCTTACAACAGTAGTAGTAGGTGATAGTAAAGAGGGGGTGAATATGCCAATGCATGGAAAAGACATAAATCTATCCTCAGAATACAATATGGTTAAAAGAAGTGGGGAATCCTAAAGGGCATGTTGCCTTGTATCTATCCATGATACTCTAACTTTACAGATCTAAGTACTTAACTAGCTGCTGCCCCAATTGCTTGAACATTTCTCCAGGGAAGGGACCCTACTCAAATCCTGTATTACCACTGGGTATGCACGTATAATGTGTTTGGCCCTTGATAATGCCTAGTAGTAATACAGGCTTTGAGCATCAATGATTGTCAGTGCTCACATCATGGTAGTTGCAGAAAAATTATAGTGTTACCAGATTAGTGGTGTGTTAGTAATTATTTATATAAAGGTAGATAATTCTTGAAAGATAGCGAGTAGCATGCCATTTAAGACACATTGAAGTTAATGAAATCTGTGTCAAGTTGATATTTTTTAACACATTAAATGATTATATAAATGTAAACCAAAACCAAATATAATAAGTATAACATATCATTTCATAAACATATTGGATGCATTTCTAGCTCAGAACAATTCTGAGAATTCTAATAGTTGGTTTCAAAGCAGTTAGGATGTTGATTCAGGGAGGAATAGTCTACTTGGTGTTTTTTTACTTCACTTAAATAAATTAAAATTATATGACAAAGGATGAACTTGATGGATGCATGTCTTTTTTCAGCCTCATCCACTGTTATGATGTTTATTATTTTAATGATTAAAACATTTTTTTACCCTACTGTGCAGCATTTGAAATATTTCTTGCATGAATCCCAGTTCTGCAGTACAAAATATTAGTAACAAAAACATTTTTCTAACATTATAATTATTATTATCATCATCAATAAAAATAATTATGATCCCTGTAAACACTTTCAAATATTTATTTGCATAAAATGTGTATTCAAATTCAGGGTAGGCAAAAAATAACTATACAAGATTTATTTTTACTCAAGACAGAGTAATAAACCATTGTATAGTGCCATCTAGTGTCTCTGCAGGATTCATAAAATTGCTTTGTAAAAATATACTTAGAGAATATATAGTTTATTTTCTATTTGCTGAAGAACTATTTATTCATTTATTCTGACAGAGTTGAAATGATACATGAAGCAAGATGTCTTTAGAGCACTTTTTTATATCTGTATCATTAAAATGAATATCTATCTATCATTCTAGCCTTCTTTCATGAATATTTCTTTTTCACTATAATTCCATATAAAATTAATACTGCAATCTTATGTATACTTAACACCCTACAAAAAAATTTAAACTTTACCCCTTCAGTGTCAGAGGGGTTCACAGGATATTGCAAAGCAATGTGTTACACACCTTTCTGACACTCAAAGGGTTAAAAGAACAGTATCACCTAAAAGTGAAAAGTGTTCATGTCCACTTAGTATGTTCTCTTCTTAACCAACATTTATAAAAGAAACAAAGACAAAACCCTGATAATCTGTGTGATTAGAATCTTCTGTTGTTACCCCACAAAAATGATTAGAATCTTCTGTTTTCACCCCACAAAAACATCTATTTCTCAGTTTATCTCAATTTATGGCATACAATGCACTTACCACATATTAGAAGCTTTTATATCCTGCATACGCACCAATAGGAACTGGGAGTTTATCACAATTCTTTAACATTTCTGTATCTAAGAAATGTTTTACAAAGGCTGGGCAAGAACTATTAACAATAACAATAATAATAATTTAAATTTTTTATTCAGCTTCCCAAGAATCAAACACTGATGTTTCAAAAGATCAATTCAGTGATTTTTTTCATGCATGTTTAGAAAAACTATTTGTGATGGATACAGGATACAGCCATCTACTCCCAAGCACCAGACAAGACCAGTGTAGGAGTAAACAAGAACTGACTATTGTAGAAGACACAGGGTTTATATACACACATAAATGAGTTATTCATACATATTAGAATACAATAGGATACAGGTTACTGCAAAACACATATGGGAAGACAATGGGGCTGGTGGTAGAGGGGCACATAAAACAAAAAGGCACAATGGAAACAATGGGAACAATACACAAGTTATACAATGGGAGCCGCAACAGGGGGAACAAAGGACTGTACGCAGCAAAAGGCATTACATCACACATAATCACATCAACCACATAATTAAATGGCCACACCAGACAAGAGCATAATTCCCTTAACAAACACAAAGTCCTGTTCCTGTGACAGCCCCCCATAGCTGGATAGTCTGTTGAAGTCTGGATTGGGCAGAACAGACTGGGTTTCCTGGTCACCCTGTGCCCCCAGTAGGCACGGGGTTACTTAGACCCAAGAGGGGACTGGGAAGCTGAGAGAGGAGCTTTCTCATTAATGGAGTCCATAGTCTGTAGGGAGGAGGCTGGCCCCTAGGCCCCTCCAGGAGCCCAGGGCATGGAGGCTTCTGTGACATTTCTCTCCCATCGGAAGAAGACTAACAAAGGAGATGACCCCAGATGGGTTGAATCCAAAGTTAGTCAGTACATCCACCCTCCCAATGCCAGCCCCAAATCAGCATCCCAAATATTTTGTCCATGCAAGTGGTCTGTGCAGACCTATTCCTGTGACAGGGCAAAGCAGTAGAGCCACTAGAGAGGACCTTTGTCCCCCTCACCATTGCAGGGGTGACAAAGCCACTGAGGAGGACGTTGGTCCCACTCCCCAGGGCAGGGGCAATAGAGCCGCTTTCCACACTTGCTGCTGGGTGGTCACAGGACAAGCCTCCGGGGGTGAATCCACAAGGAAAAAGGAAGTCAACAATCCCAGATCATTGCCCAGTATAACTTCCGCCGGTAGGTTTAGCATCACCCCTGACTCCACATCTTGGACCACTGCTCCCCAGTCCAGATGGACCCAGACCATAGGGATCCACAGCACAGTTCCTCCTGCCACCCGTACTGCTACGGATAGTCCCGACTGTTCTGATGGAGCAACTAGTTTGGGTTGAACCAGCGTGATGGTGGCCCCGCTGTCCTGGAGACCCTGTGCTGAGCAGCTCTTGACACATACTACCTGGTGATGGTTAAGGCGGTTGCCGGCCATGTTGGCTTGAACAGGATCCACTTCCTGTAGCACCCCAAAATCCTCTCACCCCCATCTGCTGGCTGTAGTGGAGTTCTCTGCTTCCAGGCAGGGGGCAGCTGCCTGGGGAGGTTTGGGAGGCTGTGGGCGCACGTGTTCCAGGGGAGAATTTTGGGGCAATCACTCCTAATGTGCCCCACTTGGTTGTACCCTTTAGCAACGGATTTGCGACCTCTGGTGAATCCCACTGGATGGCGGTCAGGATGGCACCAGAGGGGACGGTGTATGTACCCCAGGCCCATATCTCTGGCCGGTGCTGGGATAGCTTGGGTGGCTGGGCATGGCTCAGGTTGTCCCAACCTTTTAGAGTCCAGATACTGATCCATTAGTGCCGCAGTTTGATCCACCGTGTGGAGTCATCGGTCCCAAACTCAATCTCAGACAGTTACTGCAGAATTTTCATAGAATTGCTCCAGGAGGATAAGCTGCAAGGATTTCGCTAAGGTGACAACCGGCCATCCAGCTCTCTACGGCCCTCGTCATTTGATGGGCCCAATCTGAGAGCAGCTGTCCTTCTTTCCTCCATAGGTTGCAGAACTTTAGGTGATGAGCCTTTGGGGTGATGGAATACCAGTATAGGAGTCATTCCTTAACAATCTCATAGTCCGTACAGTCTTTGGTTGGCACAGCCTGGTATGCTTCTGCTGCCCTCCCCGACAGTTTACTTATGAGGAGTCTTTCAAAGACCTGCATGTAACTGTCAATCTCATGCTCTTCATGGACAAACTGGAGCAGCCAATGTAAGCTGCCTGGCTAGACTCTGTGAAGTAGCTTCCACACAAATGGGTGACAGATTGCTACCTGATATGTAAAGAAAGCAAGAAAACACAACAACAAGCAATACAGGGGTAAACTTCAAGGTAGGCCCCAGTGGGATAGATGTTTGAGAACAATGACTGGGCTTCAAGACTGGCTGGCAGTGGCTGCTCTCCAGATGCCTTGCTGCAGCCTAAGCCAGGTTAGAGATGCTGGCCACAAGGCCAGATTAGTGCCAACCGAAGGAGCTGGCCTGCACCCCGAATGACAAACCAGGGAACAGCTGCTACCCACTGGAGTTGACGTAGATAACAGGACATACAGATTACCCATTGACAGTTGATGTAACAGGAACACAGTGACCTAGAGCTCAATTGAGGAGACTGAAGCAACCAGAAGACAGGATTAGTCGATGTTCGACTGGTGGCCAAAGAACTACAGATGGCAAAGGGAATAGAAGCCCACCAAGGTCGAAGAAGATGGTTAGTGAGACAAGCCAGGACAGTAACGGGTGGGCAAAAGCACTACAAAGCAGCAGACAGAAGACTGGTTGACCAGTGGAGTCAAGGTCGGAAAAATCAGTACAAGGTGACAGGCAGGAGAAAAATTGAATAAATAGAGCCAAAGTAGGCAATAGGATATCAAAGGGTATCAAACAACATGTACCAATTCGTAGAGCAGGAGGGAAGTCGAAGGAGAGGCGGGTCAATACACAATAAATCACTCAAGAACAAGACATGAAACTAAGGGTCACTAACTCGAACGCTTAGATCACAAGCCAATACTGAAGTGCTGGCACTTGATAAAGGCTCAGGATATATGTCAGAACAAGGTGGGTGATAAGGAACTGGCAAAAAAGAGAACCAAATGAAAAGCCAGGCAGGGAATAACAAGAAAAGGCAGAAAAAAGGGGCAGAACATGACTCTAATGTAGAATTCATGGGTATGCTATATTCCATAAATGAGCACCTTACTATTATACCAATTTGGGTAGTGATTGGTTATTTTGCCATTGCCAGTCTTTGTCCTAATAAAACTATTCTTATTTATTTAATACCCCAAGCATGTCATAATTTACCCAAAATCTGGAAATGAAGTGTTTAACATCTTCACTAACTGCTTGCTTGCCCAGCTGTCAATATGTGTACCTATCTAACCCATTACTCATATGACCCATTGCCAAAGCAATACAATCATTAAATCTCAGGAAGCACGTTGCTTGGTGTTATTTGTACAGCCCTATGTGTCCACCTTACTAGTGCTGCAGTTTCAATGTTGAATACTATATTTGGCTAACAACTATATATATGTTATACGATTTATAAATGGATGCCAACATTTCTCTTTGTCCCTTTCTCTTTATCATATATCACCTTGGCCCTCTCCACTAAAATATAGTCTGTCAGCTAATTTATATTGAGTCATATACCTACTGGGAGATCATAGACTTTTGGCCCTTGTGCATAGAATGTTTCTCTTAATTTGCTTTCAGGTTGTGATGTATAACCTTGAATGAATCAGATATGAGGATCAGCTTTAGCACATATATTATTTTTACTATATTTTTTATTTCACACTAAAGTATTTGTATTATGGTGCAAGGCATGGGGAGCAAAATTGATATAAAATGGTCTGTTCACTTTTCATTTTTGGTCATACTGTCCCTTTAAAACTCCTTCCTCTAAACAAAAAGTGGATAAATTGCAGACATACTCCCTTTATCCTAAACCTGGGGATGACCAGAATATGGTAGTTAGTCTATCAAAAGCTGAAGGGATGCATGTTACCCACCCCCTGCTTTAAGCTGATTTGTGATTATTAACAACAAAATTAGCTATTGTATAATTTATATATATATTTAATTAAAATGAGTATAAGAAACATCACACTTACGTGCAATCATAAACAAAAAAATAGCCAATGGGAACTGAGGAAGGTGGGGTTTCCTCCTTTCCCCAAAAACTACAAAGGCAGTTCTTGGCTTCTGATCCACTTAGAGAATGGCAAAGCCATTTATCCTTTCATCCTTCTGAGGTAGAAAAAATGAACACCCATGTCATACTTGAAAATGAGAGACAATTACAATGTATCCTTCCTGGTAAAATATTTTAATTAAAAATACAGGGATTTTTATTATCTTTTCTACACCGCAATGTTTTCCGTTCTGTACAAAAAAGGGTTTTATGTACATGAGGGTTTAAAATGCAAACTGAAGAGTGTTAGAATGGACCTCATGCCTAAAAAAATGATAAGATGAAGGACATAATAAGGACATAGTTATAGTATAGTAGATAAGATAAAATACTTTTTCTGAATATAAATAAGGCTCTGGGTAGTCGCTACAAAAGAAACTGACAAGCAAAGTAGAAAATACTGGCTCAAGTAAAATGAAAATAACAATAGATTTGATAGATTTTGTTAAGGCAACTGGAAAATTGTTACAAGAGGAATATGAATACAAAAATATAAAGCATGTAAGCCGGCATGCCTGTGAAGTGGAAGATTGTTTCTCAAGTGACAATGGAATTCTAAATAGAAATGATAGACACAGTTAATGTGCTCGTGATGGGCAACTGCAGTTCCTTGTAAGAGAAGAAGCAGACCTTTGTTTTGTCTGAAGAAAGCAATTTTCCAACATTGTCTCCATTGAGAGTATAAAAAAGACATATTTCTGCAATAACCAATTGTGAGAGGATCCTTCAAATTAAATTAATCTTGTCTACTTTGAAGGCAGATATACTATGTACTATTGTTGTCTTTGTAAA
The DNA here is from genome assembly GCA_037306005.1 of Rhinophrynus dorsalis. Classification (NCBI taxonomy): domain Eukaryota; kingdom Metazoa; phylum Chordata; class Amphibia; order Anura; family Rhinophrynidae; genus Rhinophrynus; species Rhinophrynus dorsalis. The sequence goes on from CM074720.1 coordinate 293,676,794, forward strand.
CAATATGTACATTACAAATGAACAACCTAGTTTAGATTGAAACTGCTCTTTTTAATTTCACCCTTTAAGCTTAGAGGATGAGCACTACATTGTTAGAAAGAATAGGGTACTTTTCTTGGACATACATATTAGATATTTTATTTTCATATTTTTGATGCTCTTTTATGGTCAACCAAGCTTGGAAATCAAATCAGGTAATGTAGTAGAACAAGCACATCTACAGGAAGAACACATATGTGCACACTTTGGAATATTCATAACAATGGGGCAAATGTATGAATCTGGCAGTGCAACCATACTGGCATTTGTGTAGTGACTGCACTCAAGGGTATACACTACACAGTATGATATGATTGCTGTAGTGCATACACAATAAACCAGCACTGGAAAATAATTCCTGGAAGCCCTTCAGCATACACATAGAAATGGTGATCACTAATGCCATTCTGTAACGTTATTGTTGAGACGAAAAAAAAGACATGCATAACTTTAGCCTTTGATTCACAGGAAGGCTTAAAAAACCTTCTTGAAGCCATTTCCAGTTAAGCCTCAAGTAGGAGAAAAACTTCCCTTTTGAATCCCTGGACCAGTGTCCTATTTGCTTTTATAATTTTCAATGTGGTTATAAACTAGAAAAGTAACCATTATTTTTGAAAGCATCATTATTGTATGTAAACACAGCATCCCGAGGTAAAGAATTCCACAACTTTACTATCTTTACTGTAAAATATCCCTGTCTTTGTTTTACTCAAAATATCCTTTCCTCTAGTCTTAATGGATGACCATTTATACATTGGCCTAAGTAGGGGGTAAAAGAAAGGACTGCCCCAAAACATCCACAGATTGTCCCCTTATTCTTCCCTTGGAGCAAGTTAAAGGGAACATTTATGACATATTTAGCTTATTACATTGACATAAGGAAGGCATAGGGTCTCAGAATCAATTCCTATAGCACGGAATCAGTTTTGGACATTTACCCCAATGTTGCCAGTATTTATTAAATAATCTTTTTATGCCTATGAAATTATTGCTCTTAAAATACATTAGGCTGGATTTCTTAAACAACTAATAATGTACAGATCACAGTGTTGCATAATTATGAATATATTTGCAATGTAACAAAAACTGTTAGCAACAGCTAAAACAAAGTTGTTAATATTAAAGTAAATGCACATGTCAGTAAATTATATTTTAAAGTACACATTGTATACATGTAGGCGCATGCATTAAGAAAAACATGAGTAATTATGAGATAAACCATCTGCATCATGGGGACAAATATACATTTCCAAAACATCCATTGATTTAAGTGGGGCTTTTGATTTAAATGGGTGCTTGTCATTGTGATGAAGACCCTTCTAACATTTAACGGGTTTAAATAAACATTTAAATCAATAGGATTATTTCTTTCACCCCTAGTATCCAGGAAAACTTTGTTTTCTTAGAATAAAAGCCTTACTGTACACAGCAATATAATTTACAACAGGCACGTAACTAATGCTTAATTAGTAAATTTGCCTTCTCTGGTTTATCCACGGCCACTAAACATTCAATACAGTACACTTTACCATCAAAGGCTGAAATTCATCAAACTGTGATAAGAGCAGCATATCAGATATGCTGCTCTTCTTCAGCTCATGGTTGTTATCATTGATCCATGCTGCCAGGTATTTATCAGTGATCAATATTTCTTTGCCTTGTGAAACAGAAAGGAAAGAGAAGAGAATATGCTGATAATTAGTGTACTCTGTAAAAAAATAACCTTTATTCACTTTTCTAAAACAGTAAAATAAATTAAAATTACTGGATGCATATGAATCAAATTTTAAATTAATTATTTCTGGTCTGGAAGTGGCAAAATTATAGGACTGGGACTTTATGATCAGTCTTGATATCTGCACAAGAAAACTTTCAATGACCTGGGTGTGACAGTGCATAATATGTGCCCCTTTACACAAACAGAGAATCTGAACTATGTATTTATGAGATTGTGATATAAATATGAAGTATCAGAGTGGCGAAAATAACGTTACTCCTCATAATAAATTATCAGAGACCCATGTATATAGATGGTTACGGCTAGTGTGAGTTGTGTTTATTTATCAATGATATTTAAGGAATTAATGAAAAATCAATCAAGGAGACTGTAATAAAAGAATAATATAAAAGTGGTGACTAGGGATGGGCAAAAAAGTCCTATAGGAATTTTCATGAAAAAACAATTTCTCACTTTTTTTTGTGAAACTTTTTGTCCATAAACAATTCATAAAATGTTCTGCTTTTTGTCACAGCCAATAAATTTCCCATGAGAATTTTAACATTTTTTGCCTATGTTTTCTATGATTGCAGGATTTCTCACCATAATATTACTTCTGTGGGCTGAAGGGGAGACTTAGTGACAGACAACTTACCTGGTAAGTCCAGGAAGTCATTCGCTATAATGGAAAAAAAACCCTGTCATTAAGGGGTTAATATCTGAAAGTAAAAATTGTGTGTCCTACAGCAACATATGCATTCAAAAATTTTTTAGCAGGCTGAGTGTCTTTGTCCTTTGCTTAAGTAACATTGGCACAACTATAATTGAATATATATTCCATCAGGGTGCAACAAATGACATTAGTTCTTCAAAGCTTCTATTTTCAACAAAGCAAAAGAGAAGCACCTTATTGCTTTAACAACATGACTTGTGGAGGTGGTAGGGGTGGTGGTGGTTGTATGTGTGGGCAATCTAGGACTCTTGTCATTTACAAAACCATACTCAGATTCATATTCCTCTGCAGTAGATGGTTACTCAACACTATTAGTGTGTGGCTGAGTGGGACTTAGACTTGGAAGAGATGATAATGCTGATGACTGACAGAATGACTGCATATTTTGCCTTCTTTGCTTGTCCAGGGTCAGGCTTTCCAGTTGTTTTCTCAAACAGTTTATAGACAGACAGAGTGCTCAAAAATGTGCTGCTTTCTCTTCTTTCCACAAACACAGAATGGCATATGGGAACCTGGCACCCCTTTTATTCTATGCCTGCAGGAAAAGAATGGAAACTTGCCACTTGGTGGGAATAAATTCAGTCCTCCTATAGATTTCAATACAATGAGCTAGGTGAAAAATAGCAGCACTTTTCATACAAAATTTACCACTTGAGGAAAAGTGCCATTTTCTACTGTTTCTCTTTTAAGGTAATATAGTTCACCCATCCCTAGTGGCGACCATGTGATAATGCAGAAAATGAGGTAAACACCACATTGCAGCAATGAATCATGCTGTTAATTGGAAACAATAAAATTGATACATTAAATGGGGTACAATAAAATAATTTCCTATGGTAGCCCTGACTGATGAAACAGTATGAAATGCGTTAGAAACTGATAATTCTGCCTCACTCAATAATTCAAGCACATATGGCAAAGCAAAGAGAATAATGTTACTACATAAGTGTCACGATTTTATTGAACACTCAGACAATTGGGTAGGATAAAATAGAAAAACTCAACAAACAGCAGTAATAAAGTTTGACACAGGACAGGGCATACAAAATAGCAATACAATAGTGAGGCTATACCGGCCTTACCGAATACTGGGTAAGACAGCCTAATTACAAATGCAACAAGGAAAACAGGAGGCTCTACCGGCCTTACCGAATACCGGGTAAGGCAGCCTGATATCTGGTGCAACAAGGAACTGAGGAGGCTCTACCGGCCTTACCGAATACCGGGTAAGGCAGCCTGATATCTGGTGCAACAAGGAACTGAGGAGGCTCTACCGGCCTTACCAAACAACGGGTAAGGCAGCCTGATATCTGGTGCAACAAGGAACTGAGGAGACTCTACAGGCCTTACCGAATACCGGGTAAGGCAGCCTGATATCTGGTGCAACAAGGAACTGAGGAGGCTCTACCGGCCTTACCGAATACCGGGTAAGGCAGCCTGATATCTGGTGCAACAAGGAACTGAGGAGGCTCTACCGGCCTTACCGAATACCGGGTAAGGCAGCCTGATAGCTGGTGCAACAAGGAACCGGGGTGGCTCTACCGGCCTTACCGAATACCGGGTAAGGCAACCTGATATCTGGTGCAACAAGGAACTGAGGAGGCACTACAGGGTCACAGACTGAGCGTATAGCGAGAAGGCAACAGTAACCACTTAGTGACTGGATAGCACTGACTGGGTGTGCTTAATGGAGGCCACAGACAGTCACAGGCTGAGCGTATCATGGGAAGGCAACAGTAACCGCTTAGTGACTGGATAGCACTGACTGGGTGTGCTTAACGGAGGCCACAGACAGTCACAGGCTGAGCGTATCGTGGGAAGGCAGCAGTAAACACTTAGTGACCGGATAGCACTGACTGGGTGTGCTTAATGAAGGCCACAGATAGTCACAGGCTGAGCATATAGTGGGAAGGCAACATTAACTACTTAGTGACTGGATAGCACTGACTGGGTGTGCTTAACCGAGGCCACAGATAGTCACAGGCTGAGCGTATAGTGTGAAGGCAACAGTAACCGCTTAGTGACCAGATAGCACTGACTGGGTGTGCTTAACGGAGGCCACAGATAGTCACAGGCTGAGAGTAGTGCAACCGGAGGCAACAAATCAGAGAGAACTGACAATAATAGCGAGGGCAACAAGATAGCGTAAATCAGTTAATGCCTGGATCAGTACACGGACAACGGAAATCAGACAAAGCCTGGATCGGTACACAGAGAGCGGTTGTTAGCCAAAGCTTGGGTAGGTACACAGAGAGCGGTAGTCAGCCAAAGCCTGGGTCGGTACAAAGAGAGCGGTAGTCAGCCAAAGCCTGGATCGGTACACAGGAGCAGAACAGGAGCCAGGTCAGATGGAAACCAGATCAACACAGAACAGGAGCACTGAATAACGTAAGGTCAGGAACACCACGATAGGGCACCGGCCTAGTGACAGCAGGGCGTATATAAAGGCTAGCCCTGGGAGGGGCTAGCCAGCTAGAACCAATAAAAGACAGCAAAGCACAAACCCAGAAGTCAGAATGTCGCTCAAGAATCACGGGCACCATGATAATAAGGTAATGCTTAACAGAGATATATTTATATCAGAATTTTTCTTTGATTAATGTCAGTTACTCCAATTCCATTGATTCATTAGAGATAACACAGTTTATTAATCACATAGGTATTAGAGGCAATAAAGTAAATTGTATATAAGCAATTACCATATAATAATGCAGAGAAAGAAACACAACACTCAATACCATTACCACTCAGATACAGTCCATTTGGAATTTTACTAAAGAATAAATCTTTGACATAGAATGAGGCAATAACTCCACCTAAAGTGGTCCGTGATAGTCAGGTAACCATACATTATATCAGCATTTTCCGTATTTAGCTATAAAGGGCGTAAGAAAAATAATGGAAAGCAAATTAGCATTCATTTATATCAGTGTAATTAGCTTAGGGTTTGTTCTCATGGATGGAACCATAGTAATAAAAGGTCCAGCAAGTCGTCTGAATTAAAATATGTTTGTCTTAATTACCGGTGGGGAATAATGGGATTCATTCTCCTGAATCAAAAAGATTAAGTCAGTCAGGTGTGTCTCACTATAACAATTACAACAACTGAGTGTTCCCATGAGAGCAAATAGGTGAGACGTGAGAGGCCCCAGCTAGCATCTCACTCATTTCTGCATTCTCATTCCTTCTTCAGCGATGTGGTGAATGGTGTCAAATGTTCAGGCATTTATCCCTGATGACCACAGTCCCAAAGGGAAGTGATATGCTCCTAGGTCCTAAGTCTACCATATTATGCCTTGAGTATTAATATAATTCAGTCTCATGTTTATTTGAAGCAAATAGTTTAAAATGCACACAGATAATGAATTGAATATTACAAACCAAAAAATATGGAATAAATAAATATTAGAACCGGCAATTCATTATGGGGGATTCGTTGGGAATTCATAAGAACATGTTAAAACATATAGATCCATAATATGCTTACTATAAGGATTGACCAGATCTCCACCTCGTATAACCAATTCTATTCTATCCAAGGAGAGCAATACTTTTCTTTCTTTTTTTCTTTTTTTTGTTGCCGTATCTTAGATAGTGGCTTGATACCAATCTATTATTTAAATGTCTGTTTCCTTCTAAAACCGTAAATACTTTTGGATCCAGTATTCTTTCTAAATCTTCATCCTTCATCCAAATATACCAGTGTTAATTTCAGCACAAGAGGTGCTAATAAATTGCACTGCATCTCTTTCCCTGTTGGACCTCTAATTTGTTGGTGGGAGGGGCTTTAACAGTGGATGGACGGTATATACACCTGGCTTCCACAATGTTATTGGTAACAGTTTCTTTGAGAAACAGTAAACAACGGATGAGCCACCAGCTGGAATAAACTACTGGGTAATGATAACATAATAGTTAGGTGCTCTCTAGAGAACAAAATCATAAATACATAACTAGGATAAAGAAATCCCAGAACAAAGAATTCACTTAATGAGGCACTCAACCCCAAAATTAGAAAAATATATCACTTTATTATTACAGACAAACGTGCATAGGTATGGCAATAAAACATACTTAAAATCAAAGACAAAAGGTGGGGGACCATCCAATATAATACAGCATAAAGTGCAAGTAAATCCTGACTGATTGACAATAATAATCCATATGTTACAAAATACTATCACCTAAAGTGCAAGTGCAAATAAAGGACTCAAAGTCCATTAATCATAGAACAACGTGAATACACAAATGCATTGTGACATCCTATAAAAAGTAACATAACACCAAAAAAATACAAATCGTCAATCAAGTCAAGTAAAAGGTATCAAAAAAGGTCACCCCCACCTCGAGCCACACTCCCAACGCGTATCGCCAAACGGCTTGTAATGAAGCCATTTAATCTCATTTCATCAGAACCTTCTCTCAATTAAATAACATGCCACATACAAACCTAATCCATGCTGGTATATTAGGATTTTGCATCTATTACAACAAGAATAGTATCACAAGTAACCTCAATGTTTTTTTAGTTTTTGAAACACATCCCTGGTATAAGAGGGCAAGGTTTTCACAGTTTTATATCCACATATGTGCTGTTTTTTCCATTACACATGGATTGCCTTATACGATTGGACATCCAGGTGGTCTCTCCAGATATTGTGAATTTTAGGTAACATATAAAGATTAGCTTTGCAACCATGAAATATATAAATTCCTTTTCGGTAATAATGTTTTGTTCATTGGTTCTTATTAATAATTTTGTATAAAGTTCCAATAGTTTTTCAGTTGGATTACCAAGGAGTTTTTTTGTAGCAGATGGGTTTCTCCAATTGTCTTGGAGCTTCCTGTTTGTAGTCCTTTGTCCACAAAACAATATTTCTACCTTTTCCAGATGATTTGATTATAATATACATCCAGAAATATCTCTTTAAGCACCTAGTATTCTTCTAGTTTTGTTTGTTTGAACGATCAGATTTGTTTGCATGTTTTGCAGACAATTTCAGAAAATATCTCAATATGATTGGAAATATTGAATGAAGGAGTAGACTTGTTACCCCTTTTATCCATTCTTCCAAATTAAAAACAAGATTTTCTGAGACTATGTTCTGTTTATCAATAAACCCCCACTGTTTTTAACTACAGTAAGTGACAGGTTATTTATTTGTAAAGGTCAGGATTTGATGCTCAGATTTATTTTTACTTTGTATTTGTAGTCAAGATACAGTTCGTTCTGCTCTCCTGGCTGCACATTTATGTAACTATTTGATAGATGCTATTTTGAGATCCCCAGGAACCTGTATATTATATTTTTATATGTATTTTGGGAGGTTTTTGCTCCTCATCTCTTGGTTGATATATCACAGCCATCTTGAAAAAAATAACTACAGCTTGAGATATTCCAGCAGGATCCAACACATGATATCAGGGCAGCATGTCAACCATCAGCAATTTGGCAAGTTTTTTGTATTATTGTTGTGCAGGTTTTGACTCATTTCAAAGAACTTAATTACTTTTTACTGGTTACTCAGCACTAGTAGTGTGCGTGGCTGAGTGGGACTTGGACTTGAAAGTACCCATGACAAGACTGGTAATGACTGACAGGATGGCTGTGTATTTTGGCATCTTTGCTTGTCCATGGTAAGCCTTTCCAATCGTTTTCTCAGACAGTTTATAGACAGACACAGTGCTCATTTTCAGTGTTGGAAGATTGCGCTTTTGCCTTTCAAATAACTTTTCTCTCACTCTCAACTTTATCTATAGAAAAAGTGGAGGATACTGGAGGGATATAGCCTAGATCTTCATCAGCATCATTAGTCATTTTGCTCACTACTTTATATTGATGTAGACTTTTCCAGGTCTTAAACAATTTCTTTTTACTTTTCCCCTTTGATGGATTTTCACAACATTGGCTACTACTTTCAGAATATGCGTCTTTGTACTTGTTTGTCTGTTAGATGCAGCAGTTGGTTGAGCTGATACAACTTCTTGTGCTATGCCATAAACACTGGAATGCGACTTGTTTTCATTTTCATTGTTTTTATGTAGTTTAATAGTAGTACAAATGATGGTGAAATATTTGATAGAACTTTGACAAACTGCATACTCCTGGGGAGGAGAGGGATCACCATCATTATTGTACATGCTGCAGCAACCATGGCTGCTGTCAGTTTTTAGACTACCACTTTATTCACACTTCTCTGCACTGCACCTAATCCTTTCACCCTACCGCTACTCCTTGTGCATTTTCTGAACATTACTCATCTACTTGTACTCCATGATCCCATCACTTTGAGCTCTAATACACCTTGTGGCTCCAAATGCAGAAAAGGACAAAAACAAAAGAAGCACTCTTCTGATGATTTTATCATACATTATCCAGCTGAGCACTGATGAAACAGTCACATTGGAACAAGTAATGCATGTGTGCATAACCCAAATTAACACATAGGGCAACCAATGGGTGAATACTAACATTGATCAATTGTTTAATTTTTAATAAAACAGGAAGATGAGTGCATTTTTTTTGTCTGCATTACAGGTGTAAAGAGTTACAGGGAACCTTTTTTTAATATAAGAGGTAAATGCGTTCAAGGGTTAAGAGTTTAATTTAAATCAATTACATTTTGGGATTTTTTTTAAAATAATTCCCTATAGTGCACTTGGTTTCTCCAGAATTATTCCAATTCTTCTTAGTGAATTTCTTATGAAAATGACTAAGATCAAATCAGAATTTTAATATGATGACAAAATGTGTTCCTTGAAAATGAATGTAATCCAGCCTATGTTGTGTTTTTGGGTGAGGTGGCAATGATGACCTCACTCCTAATGGATGATTTTTTTAATTTTTTTTTTATATCTGATTTTCTCATAGCAAATTAAACTGTGCGATGATGTGTGCAAATTAACTCTTTAAGGACCAAGAGGGGGTGCAACACATTATTTCTCAGTCTGTTGGACACCCTTCTGGCCTTAATGGTTTAACGTGTGGATATTTTTAATGCATAGTTGGTGAGAACACAGTGATCTTTTACAAGATGATAGATAGATTGACACCTACTTTTAGGTTGCTATGGAGCATAAAAGGTGAGATAAATGGTGTAAAGAAGCTCTAAAACTGATAAATTGATAAGTCTGTCAAGTAACTGTAACATTCCTTTCTAATTCCATACAGCAGAGCCCACATCAATGACTTCACAAATCTCTTTATTGTTTCTAATTACATCCCTTGGGATTTACACTACGTAAAGCATTTCAATAATTAGTTGTATTGTTATCCCACAACAACTATTTGTTTATATCATTATACTTTTCGATATGATATAAAAGCAGCATGACTGCAGAATATTTCCTATTTTCAAACTTTATGAAAAGACTTCAAGAGCCAATGGATTACTACATCAGAGAAACATTAAAAAACAGTATTTTAAAAAAATATAACATTCTAGTTTCTTATTACAGGAGGGCCTGACTGGCAATAAAGTTTTCATGAGATTAAAACTTTTGTTATTGAAACAAAATCTTTACATAGGGATGTAGTCTATTGCAGGGGATAATCGTATCCCAGGTTGTATATCAAAATTCCCCCTTTGATAGGATTTAACTGTGAGACAAAATTAGTCATAACATTTATCACTTGCAATAGAATACATCCCATAGCTAGTAGTACCAGTTGATAGGAAGAGATAGTGAATTAGAAAGGGGATTGTGAGAAACTGGAAGTGTAAGGGAAAGAGTGAAAGAGGTTGAGATTATGAAAGATAGGGATGAAGAGGGACATAAAGTGAAGGCTGAAGCTCTAGAATAAGGTGAGAGAGATATGGGGACATATGTATCAATGTTTAACAATAATTTACAAAAGGACAACCATATACATCTTTCTAATAAAGAGTCAAAACATGTTAACTATTAGTCACAATTTGGAAATAAGAACTTTTTTGAGATTGAGAAATATACCAGTTCATCAGTATCAAGTTCCAAAGTTATTATTTAGTAGATTTTTATGAATAGCCTTAGCTGTTGTTAATGTTTATGTGGCAAGTCTCTATTAATTACACTATATTTAATCCATATGCATGTAATCCAATTTCTGCATGTTCACTTTTGACCAGTTGCGTAACTAATTTTAAATTTCTTTCACTATTGTGTTTAAAACAATTTTCAAATCATTCACAATTATATATGTAACATTTTTTAATTAAAGATTAATAGATATATATACCCCATGGAGCTGCATCAACTCATTAAAAAGATATATGACAACATTGCAATTTATTTTTGATTGAGTAAATGTGGTCCAGGAAAATAGGTAGTTATAAAGCAATACATTGGACTTTAGTAAATTAGACATTGATTTGAATCTGAGATACTGTCCTAGAATCTGAGATACAGTCCTAGAGGGGTGAAGAGAAAGGCTAGACTGTACATTGAAATATTTTCAGACTACTCAGGATTGAACCATTGAAAATTTAACTATCTCCATTGCATGCCAGCTGTAGTAGGGGAATACTAGGAGATTGATTGTAAATTATTGGTAGTGGAAATATGCTACTATTAGGGGTGGGTGAAAAGTGAGAAAAATTTCCTGCATAACTTTCCATGAAAAACTGCTGACTTTTTTGCTTTTTTCACTACAGTTTTCTCTTTTTCTCCAATGCAAAATTTTCCTCCTTTTTGCCTATTCCAGCAAATTTTTTGCCTATTCCAACACATTATTCTCCTATTCTAACACATTTTTCGCATAGTCTAACACATTTTTTCCTACACAGCACATTTTTCTCCTATTATAATATACCTTTAGGAAATAAAATAATATTTGTTATATGTTGTGTTGTGTGTAAATTCAGTGTTCCCTTTGATTTCAATGCAATGAGCTAGCGGTAGAAAGCAGGAAAAGGCAGAAAAAAATTCACTTTTTGCTGGAAATTATTAGTCAAGTGGGAAGTGCCATTATTCTCCGATTTCAGTTTGAGGCAAAAAGTTTCAACCATCCCTACTTAAAGGATGTGGCAAATCAGACAGGGGACTGGACAGGCTATGTGCCTGCCTTGTCCAGCCAAAGAGAAGCAACCAATATCCACTTACTTCCCTTCAGATTTTTTTGAGCCTTGCTCTAGATCGTTTTGGAGTATTTTTCAGTCCTTGGTCATAATTTGATTGCAAAAATGAGCAGCCAAAACATTTGTTGAAGCTAAAAGTAGATATTCAGCTAATGATAGACTACATTTTGCTTTTATATGCTGCATATGTTACATTTTTCAAATCTTTATAGAACATAAGATAAACATTTTTGCTGTTTAGTCTGCTCTCTTCATATGGCAGTAGACCGAGGAACTAAGACAAACTGGAGCAATTCTAGGAAAAACCAACTACAAAATAAAGATATTTGTTCCCAATGGTATGGGTTTAGCTTCTTAGATGCTAGAAAAGTATCCAGTGAATTGTTGCACCATGTTTTAGATAATACTCATGCATTCAATGGACTAAATGTCCAATCTAAATGTATGGGGATATTTGTTTAATTTTATTTTTCCTTATGGAGCAGTTGGTTTATTCCTCAATTGCGCCAGTTCTTTTTAACCCCTTTGCGTCCAGTGACGTGCCAGGACCGTCACGGCTGTCTGGCACTTAAGGACCGGTGACGGTCCTGGCATGTCACATACTTTTTACTCACAGAGCTCCTGCAGGAGTAATAGCAGGGACTGAAATTGATCGCTCCAAGACTGGAGAGATCTCTTTCAGTCCCCCGTTCAGAGTGCCAGCCCATGTGATCAGTCACATGGGACGGCACGTCAAACTTTCCTATGTGGTCCTTAAAGGACCACACACCCCAGGACCCCTGGTCCTTAAGGGGTTAATATATCAGCCTCTGACTGAGGGTCAGAATTTAGCCCAGTAACTTTATGACATCAAGGCTTTTTAGAGGTTTTTTCTGCAGATGTGCTCAAACAGAATATATACTCATGCACTGAAGAAATTTAGTTGCAAATAATATTATTGTTAAACCCCAAACTGTGTACTCATGTCTGGGAAAATCAAACTAGAAAAAGCAAATAATGAGAATAGAAAAACACAGACCAGTAAATGAGCTATTGATGCTGATGATTACACAATAGTTCACCAACACCAAAAACTAATTTATGTGGCTACATTGGTCACCTTAACTCATAGTTGAATGTTCTCTGTGTTGAAAACAGTAATAAAAAATGAGCAATATCTGTTGGCATAATACACATTTTAAAGATAAAGGCAAACTAAATACAATTTTATTAGCATTTTTATGAATTTTCTTTTCAACCCTTTTGAAGTAAGACATGTGTCCAAATAATTTCAATAACATTCAATCGTAGGAAGCTACTGCACAATATCAACAGCTATACAGTTGTATTTTTTCTATCTCTCTCTTTCTTTGGTAGGTACCAATCATATCATATGGTATATAAGCTCTTCTTACAGGATCTTCATCTTCTGTTGGGTTGCTCTGTTTCTGTACCATATCTAATACTTTCTATATTTTAGTTTAAATGACAAAATTAACAGTAAAAAGTAGGTAATGTGATTAGACTACAAAACAGTGCAATTCGATGGAGCTGCACATCACATAATTAGGGCTATCCTGCCAAAAGAAACTAAACATTGTATCAGCATTCTTTTTGAAAATTGTACTTCCACTGTGTGTGGCAAATATGTCAGTAATGCCAAGAAAACACTTTAGAAACATTGCAATTTGTTTTCCTAAATGACGAATGTCAAATCTTTATTACATAACACATCAAAGTGAGCGTTCTAAAAATATTTACCTGTTTGGAATTTGCAGGATACAGTTTTGCTATTCTTTTCATTAAATAATGAATAATAATAATTTCTCTTTCAATTGAAACACATTCTACCTGACTATAAATTTCTTATTGGATATATTTATGTTTCATTCATTGATCTGAGAAACTGTAGACAGATACAACTGTAAAATAAATGTGTTGTTACTGACCAGAGGTTTTTGCATTTTAAAATTATAGTTTATTTATAGGAATGTAAAAGAAGGAAAGTAAGATCCTAAGAAACAAAAATATTTTCCATGTTTCTGCACTACTGTGCATAAAATATTTGTTTTCAAGCCATTTGAAATAAAATGTCTGTAAAAACTGTCTGCATGCTGTTTCAAATAAAAAATAATAACTGGCTATTTTTTGGAAAAAATTATATTTTTAAAAAAACTTTCAGTGTCATGAATAACTACATAAAATAACTTTGCAACCCATCATTTCCCAAATGTGGCTTCAACTGTGTACCATAACATTTTAAACAAGATCTTCATCACATTTTAAATTTTATTTCTCAGCCCTCTGGGACTAAGAGAGTTAAATGGTAAATTAAACCCTTGAACATGAGAGAGCTCTGCAAAGCATTGTTAAGCAACCCATTGGCGACTTCTCCAGTAGTCAAGGAATTAACCCTCTGAGTGCCAGAGAAGTATATAATGCATTGCAAGAGAAACAGAAGAAAAAATGTCACTTCCTTCCTAGTGGCCAATTTCCTCTGAAAAGTGGCAAATTTCCCTTCTTTTCCTGAAGGCATAGTATTTTGGTAGGATCAGTATGATGTGCTTTAGGATATTTCCTCTCTGTGAAAGGTAATAGTGAGCTAAAAGAGATTGCACCCTGGGTACGATACTTATCCTATAGAGACTCATCACTTTGAGGGCAGGCTCATTCCTAGTTGAGCGTCTCTAACTAGCTCTTCCCATAGTATAAAAGGGGTCTCAAGTCTCAAAGCATGGCATTCTGTGTTTGTGAGAGGAAGAGAGAGCAGCACATTTGTGAGCTAGTTCATCTTGTAGGCTGGACATTTGTTCTCTTCATTAGGGGAGTCTAGGGGCACTGTGGGGGATAGTAAAAGTGAAAAGAGGCTGACCCCAAATACCCAACATCTTGTGTGACTGACTGGTCTGGCTGTTATCTCCATGTTTAGGAGAGTCTGGAGGAGTGAGATGGGAGCAAAGGACATTTACTCAAATACCCCACAATTCTGTGTAACTTACTGCGAAGACACAGGCAGCAGGGATCTAGCTGTTATTATCACTGTGTTAGAGGAGCCTTGGGGTGTGAGAAGGGAACAAAGGAGGTTAACTCTAAATACCCCAACATTCAATGTGACTGACTTGGAATGCACAGGCAGAGGTGTTCCAAGTTCCTCCCTAGTTTGGCTGTTATCTCAGTGCTAGGGAAGCAGTTGAAAAAGGAATGTGTGTTTTTTTTGTTTTTGTTTTTGCTTTTCATTGACAGGAATAGGGGACAGTTAAAAATAAAATAAATACATTTAAAAAAAATTGATAGATGATAGAGACAGGGACTAGGGGTGGGCGAAACTTGTCACCGTGTTCCCATGCAAAATTTTGTGAAAACCACTTTGTTATCTGCTTTTTCGTGGGAAAATCTGCTTTAAAACTAGCAATTACAATTTTTGCATCTTTTGTCCATTGACCAAAATTTTTTGCCATTTTTTCAATGGCTATAAAGTTTCCACCCATTGATTTATGTTGTTTTCGCACTTCCACTATAAAAACATGACATTTTCTCTGAAGGCAGACAGAATATAAGCAGCTACAGGGTGAGATAGACGTGCTGTGCTGTTCTGCTGTGATATTTTGTAAAATTGAGGCAGGAAAGGCTCATAGTTACTGCTATCACTATGGGAAAGGTGAAAAATAATCAATGGAGGAGCTGGAAGGACCCTTAGGTGTCCACTGAGTCTGAGAAGGAGGAGGAGGAAGTGAGCACTACTGAACCAATGCTGTCCAGTCCCCCTAAATCACCCCAAGGGATTTTGGGGAATTTAATGGGAAGGGAGGGAGAAAAGGGAATGGGAAGGAAGGAAGGAAGAAAAGGGAATGGGAAGGGAGGGAGAAAAGGGTAGCACTAATGAGAACAGGACAGGTCAGCTGCCTGTGCCTGCTGCAAGACATGCTGCCCCTGCTGACAGTGCCATCATTGCTGTACCTGCAGCCACTAGTGTTGTTCCTGCTGCAAGATGTGCTGCCACTAGTGTTGTACCTGCTGCCAGTGCTGAACCTGCTGCCACCAATACTTTACCTGCTGCTAATGTTTCTTGTAGTACTCAGGGGGGTAATGAGAAAATGATGCCAAGTGTGACAGCAGGGGACCCCCTGTCACATTGCTTGTCACCTCCTCCATGCAGCAGTGAGATGTCTGGAATACAGCAGCATCATGTAGGGACTAGTGGTGGTGGTGGTGTTGGAGAAGCTAGGGTGGAATAGACATTAATGGCCTTTTTATCAGAAACTGAGAAGAAATGGGAGTCAGGGATGAGGATGGGCATCACCACCACCACTAGCAATCAGCTCTAATTTCTGCTTCTGCTGAGATGAAAGGGCAGCAGGGTGCTGAGGAGCAGGCTAGTGTGCCACAGACCACAGTGGACACAGTGGGAATGGGGTCAACAAGTAATGCGGGACTAGGACAGGTTCCACTTGCCAGCACCAGCAATACTCCTGGTCCTAGTTGCAGTGCTAAATCTGAGGCAGTAGCAGTAACATTATCCGCTGCCACAAAAAGTGAAGGGTAATGTGAAGAACAAGAAAAAAGAGGCCATTCTTCTCCACCTGTTCCCTATCCCTCCCCCCGAAGTCATGGGTGTGGGACTATTATTCTCTTCCATAAGGCACAGTGCAGTCATCATTAACAATGGTACAGTGCAAGTTTTGTGACAAGTTAGTGAGAAGGGGAAAGGAGGGAACACACGTTGACACAACCTCCCTGATAACACACATGAAACACAGACACCATGACATTTATGTCAAATACGTTAAAGCCAAACATCCATTACAGAAATCTAGCACCGCTGTTACTGTACCTTCTGACTCTCCAGAAAGGTGGAGATAAAAGAAGAGGAAGAATAAAGAAATCCAGACAGACACTGAAATTCCATGACGAGCAAAACAGCTAGCTCGCCATCACCTTCTTCCTCTAGGATAACAAGTACATCTCCTGTCAATCCACCTCTTTCATCGTTACCTCCCCCACCAAATGATAACCACTCTGTTAATGTTAGGATATGGCAGTTCATCTCTACCCATTGCACACTGTGTGGTGCACTAACCACACATGCCAGTGTGGTGGAGGAAACTCAGGTGGCATCTGAGGAGATTCCATCCTGCAGAATATGCTAGGACTCTGGCAGGGAGGGTTCATCATTACTATTAAACTGTCAGCATGTTGTGATATGTCCTTAGCGGGATCTGGACAAGGGGTATAGTGACAGAAGCAGTACTTGGGTTCTGGTGTCATGGTGTTTGAATACAGTTGTGCCCCCAGATGTTATTTACCACACACTGTGCAGATTGCATTTGCTGATGAGAGCCACAGTTTCCACTCTCAAGGGAAAAAATATATATTCTAATAACAACACACCCATGATTTTGGAGGAGGGGCAGGTGGAGAAGATTTAATGGCCAACTTGATCTTTTCTCCACATATACTGGGGGCTACTAATTCTTCTGCTACTGCTTCAGGCACATCACTGAAGCCAGTTGAGGCAAGTGGAACCTTCATCATCCATCTTCCATGTTACTGCTATTGTTGATCCCATTCCCTTTCAGCTGCCTAATCATCCTGCTGCTTAAACAACTCAGCAGCAGCAGTACGAACAGCAGTTGCAACTCAGGACTCAGGAGGACATTTGACATTGGCCACTGGCCAACATGACCTGCAAACACAGTCCTACAAAAAATAAACAATTTTCTAACAAGCCTAAGTCCTACAAATCAATGTTTCCTTAGAGCTTGTGCCAAACAAGCATAAGCCCTACAAATCAATGTTTCCTCAGGACTTGGTCCCCTAACAACAAATCTAACAAATCATCCTCTATGAAATACTCTATCAAGTCAAGTATCAGTCCATCCCAGTGGCAGCTTTTGTCAAGGGGTTTCTGTCTCTATAAATTTAAATACAAATCTCTTATTTAATTTTTTATTAACTGTCCCCCCAATAGCAGTCAAGAAACCACCCAAAACAAACTCCCTGTTCAAATGATTCATTAATTCACCAACACAGGCACACTCATCAGTCCCCTTTATACCAGGTCTTATGGTTTTTATTTAGGATTTATTTTTAAGTGCCCCCAATCCCAATAAACAACCCCCAAAAAATCATGCCCTGTTCAACTGATTATTTTGCCACACCCCACCAACACAGGCACCCTCATGCCCCTTTTATACTATGCCTTTGGGAAATTAAATACTATTTGTTTTATGTTTTGTGTAACTTCAATGATCCCATTGATTTCAGTGGAATGAGCTAGGTGGAAAAAGCGGAAAAAAACGGAAAATCAGCACTTTTCGTGGGAAAAATTTTCACCAAGAGGAAAGTGACATTTTTCGATGATTTCAGTCTGAGGCAAAAATTTTCGCCCATCCCTAACAGGGACCCTGACATAAGCTGCTACCAAGGCAGACTGATACTAGATGAGATAGAGTATTTTGTAGATGGCCAAGACAAGACATCACAATCAATTCAATTGTGTACTTTACAGCAAAAACACACACAATAGTTGAATAACGTCCAGAAAATGCACAAGGGGTAGGGGGAAAGGTGTAGGAGCAGCACAGGGATATGTAAATACTGCAGCCATGTTTGCTGCATCATTTTGAATAAATTATGGTGATCCCTCTCCTCCTGATGAAGAAGTTTGTCAAAGTCATACCAAAAGTTCCACCGCCACCAGCAGCAGTACAATAAAAAAAAAAAAAAGTAAGAACACTGAAAATGACAAAGAGTAGCATTCGCGTGTTAGGATAATAGAAGGAGATGTAGCAGATCAAACAACTTCTGTATCAAATGGTGAGACAAAAAAGCATTAAAGCACCTGTCCACAGTAGTAGTGAAATTTGTGAAAGTAAAAAGACATTGTATGAGACCTCTAAAAGCCTAGAGGGATATAAAGTAGTGGGCAAGAAGTGTCAGGTGATGCTGAGGATAACCTAATGATGACTGATAATGATGATGATGATGATGATGATGATGTAGATCTAGAATATTTCCCTCCAGCATTCTCCTCTTCTTCAGATAGAGATGAAGTCAAGACTGAGATAGATGATGACATGGCCAGAAAGTTCAAAGGCAAAGGCTCAAATCTGCCACAATAAAATGGACCACTGTGTCTGTCTATAAACTGTTTGAAAGAGCAGTTGGAAGGTCTTACCCTAGCCAAGCAAAAGTCATCACCAGTATCATCAACGTTTCCAAGTCCAAGCCCCACACAGCCACATATACACTAGCACTGAGTAGCCAGCAGCAACAACACAGGTTATCAACATCTAAAACCCTAGCTATGATTAGTGCGTCTGCTGCTGTTGGAAGTTCATCACTCTGACACCTAGTGGTAAAACTGCATCAATATCTAGCCCCAGTACTATTAGCATCCCCTCAGTCAATGAAGTCCACAGCTAAGCATGATGCTATGTGCTGTTTGTGAAAAAAGTTTGTGACGGGGGAAAGCAGACTCCCACTTAAGCACCTCCTCAATGAGATTCCACCTGAAGCACAACCACAGGCCTGACTGGGAGACACATCATCAAAAGGTCAGAGGTGGAACAATTAAAAGCAGCAGATGTTTTCCTAAATGTTCCCAGGGCAATGGGGTACATAATAGAAGTGCTGCTGATGTGTCAGAGAGTGTACAAGCATTTTTTTCATTTGATATAACACATATGGCTTTTAATGCAGAGCAGTATGACTCTGAGTCATACACTGCTCATGCCCCCCCCCCCCAACATCCTGCCTCCACCTTCACCACCTCCTCTAGCCATGTTGTTAAAGCAATCAAGGTATAGGGTTCTTCTGCCATGTACTGCCAACCCACACTTACTGGGTTCTTGGGAAGGAGTCAAAAACTTCACAAAACAAAACCAAAGTATGCTTGTAGAATGGCAAGGTTCATAATACAGCAGTATGAGGGTATGCAGATTTTTTAATTAATAGAACCATGTATTTGTGCTGCAGGTCTCAACAATGATATAACAAAGAGCAGAGAAATAAAGGTAGAAAGGAACGGAGACTCCCTGTATTGTGAATATCATTCCTCAATGGATCAGAAATCCTCTTATCCCTTCAAAGACCAATTCGGCATTACAAAAATCATTATCCAGTGAAGGAACAAGGACATCATGTAGAAATGCTGGAAAAGACATTAACTGCTATCAGTAATTTCTTAAAGTATCAGCCAAGTCTTATAGACCAACTCCACGTGTTCACTTAGTAAGTCCTTGTGTGGATCATAAAACATAACTTTTATTGTATTGAAAATAAATCCTTTATTATTCCAGAAGTAATTTCAGAAATACAGGCAAGAGAAATAATGTTAATATCTATCCAGTATGCTGCACTGAATGTTACATGAAGACAGTCTCCGAACAACTTTCTCATGTTCCTTACACGTACCGTAAAATCTCAGGTATAATACGCACCTGTGTATAATACGCAGGTGCATATTATACCAAAGATTTTGGGGAAAACAAGAGTGCCTATGTATAATACGCACCCTTGTTTTCCCCCCTTGCTAAAAAAATTATAAAGGCTGGCCGATCCCTTCCCTCCCTCCCCCGGGTCAAACCCGCTCTCAAAACAAGCCTTACTAGCTTGAAGTCCGCTTCTTCTGTGGATGAGGCAAAATAAAGAGTGCTGCACAGCTTCCTTGCGGGCGGCACGCTTCCCTTTGCCACCCGCTTCCATCAATGGACTTGCAGGAACTTCCGCTTACAGCCAATGGTAATGCCCTGTGTTATCACCCATCCCTAATCATACCCGCAGTCAATGCATCAAAAATAAATGATACATTCTTTAAATTTCACATCAAAAATTGAATAGGGCATACATTTGGGACATTATACAGTACTATACTATGCTAAATGTTTAAATGGGTTTTATCTGTCATCTTGCACCCTCTCTGTGTCTTATATTTGCCACACTTTCAGTTAAACTTCCCTGGTATTCATATTTTATAACACTGAAATAAGATACAAATATAATCAGAATAGTAACATGTTTGGATTTCTTCAAAGACTACAACTGTTAGTTATGTAAATGAAAGCAAAATGTATTGAACTTTTGGCCCAAAACCCCAAAATGGTTAACTTTGATGTATACTGAGTATAGCAGGGGAAGCTGACTGCCTAATATAATTTTGAGAAATATTGCTGAGCCAGACTTGCAAAGAAATTCTCATACTAAAGTAAGCACATTTATTTGTACAACAGCTTATACTGTATTTATATGTTAGCCTTTGCCAGATGGATATATGTCTGCATTAGGTGTCCATTAGAGTAACTATTTATTACTTGAATTCATCAAATATTTTAATTGCAATGTGCACTGTATATTTCCATTACTATATCTGAGATTAACGCCATGTTGTTATTATGCTAGCATTTTTCAGCAATCTAACAACATAAATTATTTTAAAAGGAATATACACAGTGTAATGAAAAGTATCTAGCCATACTGATATGCGTTTATCAATTTATAATTTTTAAGCCTTTGAGTGCCAGAGGGGTACACAACACATTGGGTTAATGTTCCACCCTTGAGGTCTCTGTGCTGGTTACCTAGGTATATTTATGTATGGCATTCATCAAGATATATTTAATCACCCCATTGCACCCTAAATGGTGCAATTTATGTAAAAAAGTCAGACTTCAGAATAGACTGCTATACCATAAAAATCCCTCCCGCCCAAATCAATAGGTTGATACAAACTTCCTGCTACATGGAACACATTGCGCTTCCGGTTTACGGAGTACGCATAGCTGTTCCGGTAGAATTTTCATCAAAGTGACGGAAGGGAATGGAATTCAGTGCTAGTATTTCCGGCTTTTGAAATATACTATGTATCCGGTATATGGAACGCAAATTGTTTGCCCGCTACTGAGTAACGGAGGAGGTTGCATTGTGGAACCAGTAGGTAATCATGACTATAAAAGATGTATTGTAATATCTTGTCAATTATTACCTATGACGAAGTCATACACTGTCGTTAGGTGGATTTTAAGTTGTTTTTAATACACCTATGTGTACCTTTAATATAATAAAATATCTGGATTAAACACAAAAATTACCCACTGAATCATTGCTTGGACCCAGTACCGAAAGTTGGAAGCCTGTGGACTGAGCAAGCTTTATTTAACAACGCTAATATTCTCAGAGGCTAGGGTATCCTCTGTTTCTAGTAAGTCCCCACCTTAAGGGGTTTTCTCCATTTATACAAAGAACTCCTCCTCCATAAAAGAGATTGCTCTTAGATGCGCTTTTGCGCTATATCTTTTCTTATTCTTTTTTACTGTCCTAAGAAGCCTGGTCAGAAGTGGTCTTCATGGAAGACTTGTGGCCAAAGAGCCTTACTGCCGACATAGAATCAAGGCCAAGTGACTCAACTATGCATGAAAACACAGGAACTGGGGTGCAGAAATATGGCAGCAGGTGCTCTGGACTGATGAGTCAAAATTTTAAATGCTGTTCTTGCTGCTGCTGAGTTGTTTAAATAACAAGATGATAAGGCAGCTCCAAGGGAATGGGACCAAAAGCAGCAGTGATATGGGTGATGGATGATCATTGTTCCACTTGCCACTACTAGATCCAGTGATACACAGGCAGAAGCAGAACCACAACTAGCCCTCACCACTTCAGGTTCGTCAATAATGCTTCTTCTCCTGCCCCTCCACCAAAATGTGTTATGAATTTTTATTGTAATATGAAAAGGGAGAGTAGGGTGGGGAGGTATCGAGAGCATTGGGAAGGAAAGGGAAGAGGGTGATAGAAAAAAGAGGAACCAGAAAACTGAAGAGGAAAAGAGAATCAAGGGCAGATGTTGTATCTAAAAGCATTAGCCGACGTACTGGAAAAAACGGTAGAGAGGAGAAAGGAGTTAGAAATAGAGAAAGGGGGAAGAGTCAAACTCTCCACACCGAGGGTATGTAGACATTTTCAAGTGTCTGGGAAGCTGCATTGGGGAAGTTCCATTAAGATAGATAGAGAGTGATGGGAGTGGGGTCTTTACCATTCTTGAGCCAGGTTAATCTTATAAGAAGTAAATGGGACTCAGCAACATTTAACATAGAGTAGGAGGCAGTGGCGAGTGGATGAGACAGCTGGTAAGCCTGAATAGAAAAGAACAGGAAGTGGATCCTGGGGAAGTGAGATGTATAGGTCTCTGTGTAGTCGATGCATCTAATCCAAAAGGGATGTATTTGTAGGCATAACCACCATAAGTGGAGGTAAGTGCCTTTGTGTTGCACACAATGCCAGGCCAGAGCACAAGGAGATTGTATGAATCAGTGAGGGAGTATAGTAACAGCTATAGAGGAATTTATAGTTGGTTTCAAGGGTATGGGAGGAAATGGATGAGAGGGCCATGTCTTTCCTGATGTCCTTCCAGTCATCTATTGTCAGGGTAGTACCCAATGCCTTTTCCCAAGCTTTTGTATAGGTAGGAATCATGGCAGATAAGGCTTTGAGTTATATAGTACAAATCTTGCGTAAAAGTCAACACTTGGGACCTGAAGGAGTGCATACATTCTCAAAGGGTGTTAAAAGTTGAGAGGCCCCTTGACGAAATTTAGGCTCATCCAGAAAGTGTTTAATCTAGAGATAATGGGCAGAGTTCCTGGAGGGGGTAAGAAAGGTCAGTCTGTAAGAGTGTAAAGGGTAGAATTTCTGTAGTACTAAAAAAATTGCACAAATAGAGAGTCAAGTCCACAGCACAATGAGGAAATTAGGTAGCCTAGAGAATGAAGGGATTTGTTCTGAAGTAGAATACCTTTGAAAGTGGAGAGGGAAGGAACAATTCTTTTTGTATTTAATCCACCAATTTCGAATGAATAACACTGGAGTTATGGTGGGTGAGTATTTAACACTGGGTGTAGAAGTGTATCTGGAAGTAAAAATTTAGTAAGAACATCTTGGAACTAAAGTGCACTCTAATGGAACCCAGAGTTTGTATTCTGAGTTATGATACCAGTCAGGAAATGAAGATACGACTGCTGCATAATAATAAAGTTTGAGGTAGGGAATCCAAGTTCACCAAGCAACCTAGGTCTGTGAAGAGCGACATGATTAAGCTGAGGGTGGCAGGAGAGCCAGATAAAGCCATGTAGAATCTGTGTTATGGACACAAAGAAGGACAAAGGGATATGTATTTGTAGTGTTTGGAAGAGGTATAGGAGAAAGTGGAGAATGTTCATTTTATTACACTAATTTGCCCTAGCCAGGAGATATAGAGTGCTTTCCATTTGGTGAGATCTTTGCATATGTTTGAAAGTAGTAGCGGAATGTTAGCTGCATATCTTGACAGACAATGTGAGATGAATGCCAAGGTATTTGATAGATGTAAATGCCCATTTGAAGGGGGAAAAGTTGCATAGGGAAGATAGAGCAGCAGATTTTACCACAAGGGGTAACACTTCAGATTTTGTGAAGTTGATTTTAAAATCAGACAAGACTGAAAAAAACCTGGAACTCCGATATCAATGCTGCCATTAAGGTAGAGGGGCCAGTAATGGTGACTAGGACATAATCTGCAAACATTGAGAGTTTATGTTCATATTGGGTAGACAGAATCCCTGATATTGCAGCGTTTAACCTTATATGTTGTGCCAGGGACTCCATCACTAAAAAGAAGGAGGCAACCTTGTCGAGTATCGTTAGTGATTTTGAAGGTGGCAGAAAGAGAACAGTTCGTTTTTATCCTAGCAGTTAAGTTTGAGTATAAGGTGAGAATGTGGCTTATAAATTCTAGGCCAAAACCAAAAGCGAGCAAAGAATGACCAACTGACTCTATCAAATGCTTTTTCAGAGTCTGTAGAAATGAAGATTGTTGGGATGGAAAAACAGGAGGAAAAATGAAGAAGATTAAGAAGTATCCTGGTGTTATCTCTTGCTTGTCTCGTGGGATAGATTAGAAATTGTAGGTGGAGCATGAGTCTCTCAGTAAGGATCTTCACTTATATTTTGACATCTACATTTAGTCTATAGCTGGGATAAAATTGTTTATCTTTGTCAGGTTTAGGGATGACTATAATGTGAGTTTCCAGTGCAGGAAGGTGACTGAAAACAGTTTCTGGAAAATATTTATAATAATCCAGTAAGACTAAGGTTTAAACATTGCTGAATGTTTTGTAATAAATTTGTGAGAATCAGTCAGGACCAGGGCTCCTACCCGAAGGTAAGGAATTAATAGCTGAGAAAATTTCAAGAACTAAGAGCTTCCAGAGCAGTACAGGCTTCCTGGGGGAGGTGCAGAAAGTTTGCAGAAACAAAATAAGAAGAAGAGATTATGTCTGTTTGTTGGATACCAGTACAATCCAGTCCATGTAGATTGTATAATGATTTGAAATACAGTATCTCACAAAAGTGAGTACACCCCTCACATTTTTGTAAATATTTTATCTTTCATGTGACAACACTGAAGAAATGACACTCTGCTACAATGTAAAGTAGTGAGTGTACAGCCTGTATAACAGTGTAAATTTGCTGTCACTCTCAAAATAACATCCATTAATGTCTAAACCTTGACAACAATACTGAGTACACCCCTAAGTGGAAATGTTCAAATTGGGCCCAATTAGTCATTTTCCCTCCCTGGTGTCATGTGACTCATTAGTGGTATAAGGTCTCAGGTGTGAATGGGGAGCAGGTGTGTTAAATTTGGTGTTATCGCTCTCACATTCTCTCATACTGGTCACTGGAAGTTCAACATGGCTCCTCATGGCAAAGAACTCTCTGAGGATCTGAAAAAAAGAATTGTTGCTCTACATAAAGATGTCCTAGGCTATAAGAAGATTTCCAAGACCCTGAAACTGAGCTGCAGCACGATGAGCAAGACCATACAGCGGTTTCACAGGACAGGTTCCACTCAGAACAGGCCGCGCCATGGTCGACCAAAGACGTTGAGTGCACATGCTCAGCTTAAAATCCAGCGGTTGTCTTTGGGAAATAGACGTATGACTGCTGCCAGCATTGCTGCAGAGGTTGAAGGGGTGGGGGGTCAGCCTGTCAGTGCTCAGACCATACGCCACACACTGCATCAAATTGGTCTGCATGGCTGTCATCCCAGAAGGCAGCCTCTTCTAAAGATGTTGCACAAGAAAGCCCGCAAACAGTTTGCTGAAGACAAGCAGACTAAGGACATGGATTACTGGAACCATGTTCTGTGGTCCAAAGAGACCAAGATAAACTTATTTAGTTCAGATGGTGTCAAGCGTGTGTGTCGGCAACCAGGTGAAGAGTACAAAGACAAGTGTGTCTTGCCTACAGTCAAGCATGGTGGTGGGAGTGTCATGAACTGGGTCTGCATGAGTGCTGCCGGCAGTGGGGAGCTACAGTTCATTGAGGGAACCATGAATGCCAACTTGTACTTTGACATACTGAAGCAGAGCAGGATCACCTCCCTTCAGAGGAGTATTCCAACGTGATAACGACCCCAAACACACCTCCAAGATGACCACTGCCTTGCTAAAGAAGCTGAGAGTAAAGCTGATGGACTGGCCAAGCATGTCTCCAGACCTAAACCCTACTGAGCATCTGTGGGGCATCCTCAAATGGAAGGTGGGGGAGTGCAAGGTCTCTAATATCCACCAGCTCCTTTATGTCATCATGGAGGAGTGGAAGAGGACTCCAGTGGCAACATCTGAAGCTCTGGTGAACTCCATGCCCAAGAGGGTTAAGGCAATGCTGGAAAATAATGGTGGCCACAAACAATATTGACACTTTGGGCCCAATTTGTACATTTCCACTTAGGGGTGTACTCACTTTTGTGGCCAAGGTTTAGACATTAACCCCTTAGTGACGGCCGCGTCCAGACGCGGCCGTCACTTAACGCCCGTCTAACATTTTTTTTTTTTTCTTTCAAAGGAATCCGGAGTCCCCGAACGGCGTGCAGCCGCGCGGGGATCCGGATTTCCTGGACGTACATGTACGTCCTCTGTCACTAAGTGACAGCCACAGAGGACGTACATGTACGTCCTTTGTCGCGAAGGGGTTAAAGGCTGTGTGTTAAATTATTTTGAGGGGGATAGAAAATGTACACTGTTATACAGGCTGTACACTCAATACTTTACATTGTAGCAGAGTATAATTTCTTCAGTGTTGACCCATGAAAGATAAAAATATTTACAAAAATGTGAGGGGTGTACTCATTTATGTGAGATACTGTATGTGCGAAAAATGAAAGAAATCTCTGAGACTGTATTTCTCATTGTGCCCGAATGGGAACATATTGCAGGAATACATGTCCTCAGCATTTTTTGTCAATGTTGTCTTGCCAGTAGCAAGCCTGACTTATTCCCGTGTTTTAAAAAAAATTAATTGAATCTAAGAAATAATCTTTCCACTATCACTTGGAGTACAGTTTTTAAATGTTTACGTAGTTCAATAAGGCACTGGAGGAGTGAGATAGAAAGCAAGTATTTGTGTTGAGTTTGTAAAACGTGTATATTATAAAGCATCTACAATTTGTTTAGAATGTTGCCATTTGATTCAAGAAGGTTGTTTGATCCATTCTCCCCTGCTAACACTTTTATGTTCTTCCCAGTTAGTTAATGGGGATAAATCTGGATTTCGATTAGTAGCAATATAATCCATAATTTTTGATTCAATAACTGATTTGAACTCTTCCCAAAAGAGGAGGTAGTCATCTAGGTGCCACAATCTTGGTTTTGTGGTGGAACAGTGGCGATAGAGTATGAGGGTGATTGGAGCCTGATCGGCGAATAAGACGTAAAAGAGAATGTGGAAGAAACAGGTGATCAGTTCTGGAGTAAAGGTTGTAGGGGTGTGAATAAAAGGTGTAATCCTTGGTAGCTGGATGTTGTAAATGCCAGGTGTCTGTCAACTCAAAGGAGTGGAGTAGGTTATTCAGCATCAGCAAAGTTGATTGTGAGAAGAAGCCCGAGGAATAGCCATGGGTGGGCGAGAAAGGTGAATTGAGATCCCCCAGCACTAGAAAACCCTCACAGAAAGTTGCTAGGGTGTCAAGAATGTCCTGAATGAAAAATAGTTGAAGGGTGCTGGGTGCATAGATGTTAGCAAAAGTACATATTTGACAGTCAATAAGGCCTTTAACAAATATGAATCTACCTTCTCTATCCCTGCAGACGTTTAAAAGTGAGAAAGCAAAATGTTTATGAAATAATATCGCTAATCGCTACATCACAATGTTTCAAAGAAGAGGAGCTCAGAAAGGTGTGATAAAAATATCTGTTGGTAAGTTTATATTCCCCACTGGAAGTGAAGTGTATCTCCTGTAATAGAACCACATCACAAGCCATGTGCTGAAAATCACCAAGAGCCATAGAGTGTTTCTGTGGTGAGTTTAAAACTTTAACGTTCAGAGAGATAATGTGTAAAGTAGGGGAACTGTGAGATGCAGTGGTCATTGTTGTAACTGAGGAAGTGGCCATGTCTGGAGCAGATCAGTACCAGCGTGACCCCATTCCGGGGTAAGCAGGGAGCAAGGAAGATCAGAATTCCAGCATGGAGAGATGGAGCCAGAATAGTACGAAAGAGGCAAATAGTAAATAAAAATAAAGTGGAGAGGAGCGGGAAAAGGGTAAAGAGAAGTAGAGAAAGAAGATAAGAGGGGTAAGGGTAGAGAGGGAGGATACATTTCTGATCAGAGCAGTGGGAAGAGAAAGTTTCCCCATTGTCTGATACCATATATATAGTAGAGGAAGTGAGCGGGAGGTGAAGTGGATAGAAGTCATCTGCAATTTCAAAATATCAATAGAGTAATAAAGGTAAGAAGAGAGTGCTAAAAAAGAAATCGCAAAAGTAGACAAGTGAAGGATCTCCATAGGGTGATGTAGAAGTAGCTTGAGTGCTGCATGTTGTTATAAGGATGGTAGAAAAAAAAAAGGAGTGGGTATGTATGAAGTACAGATATCAGCCACATATAGGGTAAGTATTTATTGCTGTAAGACCCCATTAGTCGAAGGGAGAAGTATGTCTCCTATATCATTTAACAAATGACACCGAACATATCACATATTATAAGCTCAAATGAGTAATATAAACATGTCTCTGTTGGACTGGGGGGGATCTCCCACCCACACCAGCATTCAGTTGAAGGTTGGCCCATCAGAGGAGCTCACCACACAACAAGGAGACATCATGGGTATAAAAAAATGTAAAAATAACTCAATGTCCAGTTGCAGAGTCAGGCAAGTAAAAAGGTACACATTGGGGGTTCACAATCTCAGGTATCTATTCAACTACGCATGAGGGTTAAGGCTTGTAGGCAAGCAATAGATAATGATGAGCAGTGTGAGCGATCTTGTGTGTCACCCTCCCCAGAGACAGGCAGAGGACCGCCAGCCCAAGACTGGGCCCCTAGTAGTGGGTGGTACCACTTTCCGCCAAGGATCAAAAACAATAGCCCCGAAGATCTAAAACACCACACCTCTCCTAGGATGGTCCCACAATTAAATTGGCAGATAATGGTTGTGGCCATTTTGTTCTTAGAGTTAAGAAGTGAAGGCCTCATGAGAGTTCCATAGTATATAGTGGTACACCATATGATAATGTCCACAGTAGTGATAGAAGGAAGCTGTTATTTTTTTTTAACTTATTAATAAATTAAAACCATTTGTAACACTGAGCTTACATCACAATGTACTGAAGTCGAGGCTGATGGAAGAAGAACATTGTTAAGGAAATGTACATTTTAAGAAAGCCAGCTTGTTGACTTAAAACTGCTGAATCGAAATAACACTTTGTTAAGATTTCAATAGGCAATCCTACAACAATAAGGCACGTTAAAAGCTCAAAGAACCCAAATAAGCAAAATTAATGAATTATTATATTTGCACTTAAGGAGATTGTCAGCATTACCGTACTGTAGCCCATTATAAAGATAATCGTTATAATGATTAGATACACTGAATATTGTACTGGACTGTGAGCTTCTTTTATGAATATTAAAAAGACATCAGTGATTTATTTTACTCTTAGGATGTTCATAACACTCAGCAACCAGAGACACAAACATTGTATAGAACGTATCTAATAATTATGTGATAACTGAAAGAGAACAATCAGTAAATCATTTCATAAATGTAGTGTTGTTAATTTCAATGCTTAATTCCATGGTATACACAAAATATTATATATAAGTATTTTAACACTCAGTTTTGTCTATTCTAATATGTATACTAGAATTTTAACTTCCTCAATATTAACTCTCTGAATTCTAGCCACATTGGGTCATGGGCTTGGCCCATAAGGGGAGGGCATTCTCCTTATACCCCCCAGCTATTGACTGCCAAGCCTATCTTGCTGGAAGATTAATATTGGCAACACTGGAGACCAACATTCTCTCCTGCTTCAGTCCTACCCGAATTTCCATGTAGGAGTGGGTGAGATCAGGGAAAGCATTCCCACGTCACCAGTAACATAATCACCAGTGATGTGAGAAGGCTTTCTCTGATACTGCCCATCCCTCCCGAATCAGATAGGAGTGGAGCAGAAGAGCATGTTGCAGTCCTGCATCACCAGTATTGATCTGCGAGCAATACTGTCTCAGAGATCAATGGGGGGCATCAGAAGAAATCATGATGCCCCCCAATGAGGTCTCATTTCATATTAATAAAAAAATAAGTAACTCTGTGTGTGTACCACAGTCCCCCCCACACACACACACTCCCCTGGTGGCACACAGAGAGTTCTGATGCCCATCCTAAGTCTCAATGAGGTCTGAGAAAAAAATTAACCATGTGCATGCCACGGGGGGTCCAATGCATTGTGCTGCTATGTGTTGTACTCCCCTGTGGCACATAAGGATTATTTTTGTTTCATTATTTTTTTATTCAGTCCTCCATGAGCTCTTGATAAAAATAATGGAAAAAATTAACCTTGTGTGTCACTGGGGGTTCCAATATGTGGCAAACAAAGGATTTTTTCCTGTTTTTATTATTCACACTTCTTTAGGGTAGTATCAGGAGCGGTACAGATACCTCCCAGTGAGGTCTGAATAAAAAAATAATGGAAAAATATAATTAACCTGTGTGTGTAACACAGGGATAGCAATGCATTGGACCCTCATGGCACACACAAGGTTAATTTTTATTTTCATTATTTTTTTTTCAGACCTCATTGGGAGGGACATTAGAAAGGGTCCGGATGTCTTCCCAATGAGTTCTGAATAAAAAAAATGGGGGGGGGAATTAACCCTGTATGTACACCCTTGTGGCATGTACACTAGCTACCTCCAACCTCCCCCATCCTACACATACCCTAATCCCCCAGTCTTGTTCCACAGCCCACTGGTAGACAGACTACCAGTGTAGACTGGAATCTGGCTGGGTCTCAAACAGTGTATGTGGGTATATATATATATATATATATATATATATATATGATTCCAGTGCACTCTGGTAGTCACAGTTCCCTATATGCATTATCTGACCCCCATCCTTGTGTCACTGCTCTATCCTTGATTCACTATGTCACTGTTGACATACCCACATACCCCCCTGTCTGGTTCCACTGGTAGTAACAGGTCCGCACATATACTTACTGACTCCCTAGCTTGTTTCAACTGGTAGCCATAGGATCATACATACACTGTTTGCTACCCCTTTCTTGCTCCACTGGAAGCCCTGCTTCTAGCACCCAATATGGTATGTCAACCTACACCAGTGAGGTACCATTTTTCTTAGGCTGGCAGTAGGTCCTGAATATACTAGGAAATCCCATGAAGATGACCTATTTTAGCATCTTTATGCTATTTATGTGTAAAAAACATGCTTTTTCCTATATAACCCCATTCTGGAAATAGTTGTGCACACTAACTTAGTATCACTGTGCCCGTGCTATTGCTGGTGACATTCTGACAGTGCTACTTCCTGATGCCTTTTATTGGTTGGTGTGGCTTTGCTCTGCCCAGTATTAGTCCTTAAATACTGAGACCTGTCACTTCTCCGGTGCCCATTCGTGGTGTTCCCATTGCTAGCGCTTGCTCCAGTATTTTGTGTGATTCCTGTGTATGACCCGGACTGCCTGACCACTCTGCCTGTATACGTTCCTGCTCTGTGTACCAACCCGGCCTGGCTGATGTTCCTGCTCTGTGTACTGACCCGGATTGGCTGACATTCCTGCTCTGTGTACTGACCCAGCCTGGCTGATGTTCCTGCTCTGTGTACTGACCCGGCCTGACTGACGTTCCTGCTCTGTGTACCGACCCGGATTGGCTGATGTTCCTGCTTTGTGTACCGACCCAACCCGGCTGACGTTCCCGCTCTGTGTACCAAACCGGTTTTGGCGGACATTCCTGTCCGTGTATGACTCAGGTCTGGCCCACTGCTCCATCCGGTATCCGGCTAAGGGCTGTTATCCGGTGTCCTCTCTGTCTACGGACAAATCATCAGCAGCCTTGTTACTGTGACCCGGTCACATATTGTGTAGCGTGATCCAACACCCCGGTACTACGGTATGCTTGACCTATTACTGCTACAAGCTGAGGTTGGTCTATTACTGGGAGCCTCTGGCTGTTCTCACTATCTGGCAGTCGACTCCAGGTCTTGAGGGTTTGTGCCATTATACATTGGGTCATAGTCATTGCAGTCTCAGTTGGGTGTTAGTCTGTGCCTACAGTTGCATTCCTCCATTACTGCTCCGGCAGTCTACCGCTTGTCCTGGGCCTCCGTTTACTCCTGTGGCCTTAGTCGCTATTGTGTCACTCTCTGCGCAGTGAGTGTCCTGTGGCCTTGCGCTATTAGGGTCTGTCTGTCCTCCTGACCTAATAGCAACCATTTCACTGCTGTCTCATTTGGGAATCACACAAACTATACCTGACCTGTGTCAGTATAATATTTTTGCTGTTATATATTTATACTGGACCCGTGTGGGTATTGATTACTGTAACCTGACCTGTGTCAGTACTATTTTGTGTACCTATATTACTGGACCAGCAAGGGTTATTCTTTTTCTGTGTTTTTTCAATAAAACTGTGTTTTATCTAAACCTACTGTGTCCATAAAACCGTTACACTTAGGAGTAGAAAGCCAAGCGACCCCTTATTTGATGTAGCTAGTTGTGTACTTTCCAAAACTATATGCATTATCTTACTTCTCTTCATTTCTCTCATTTTTACTTTAGTACTGGCAAGTCATATTTGAAAAATTTATGAAAAATTATAGATTGCAGTTGGTATAGTTTTTTTTGCTTCTGAGACCACCTACACAGGGTGTAATTTTTCTTGGAAGAGCATTTGCTAATGATTGCAGTCATATATTCCATGTTTCTTCAAAGAGGAAATGTAAAAATTTTTCCTATAGTGCCACCTTCTGGAAACAGTTATGCACACCAGTATAGGAATAAAAAGGCACGTGGCTCCTCAGTTGATGCAGGTGAATGTCTTCTTTTCAAAATGGTATACTTCACCTACCTTTCCTGCACATCTGTAATTCTTATGGTCATTTTACTGCAAGCAGGTAATCTCAAAAAAATATTTTATGTTTACCCACACAAAAGGGGTACCATTTTTCTCAGGCTGATAGTAGGTACTGAATACAGTGACCTCTCTGTGGCAGGTTGTCTTATTTCCAAAATTGTATGCTTCGTCTACCTTTTATTAATTTATGTAATTGTTACAATCATTTTAGTACAGACAAGTCATGTTGAACAAATTGTAAGAAAAGTAGTTAGTATTGTTTTGTGCTTCTGGCACACCCTACAGTATGTCAACTCATACCAGTGGGGTCCCATTTTAATAGTAAAAGCAGTGGCTAATGAATACAGTTGAATAGTTTTCAAAGGTTTCAGTACATTTGAAGGGGTGGAAATGTAAACAATTATATTTCTTCCTTTAGAGCCCCAGGATATCGGTAGAAAGATTAGAGACCCCTCATGGATGCAATGGGTTATCTTCTTTCCACTGGTATATTTCTTCTACCATTTTTTTTATTTCTATAGTTGTTGCAACCATTTTAGTATAGAAAAGTAATTTTGACAATATGTACGAAAAATCAGAGGTTGTAGTTTTGTGCTTCTGACACCCTCTGGGGTATGTCAACTCATACCAATGGGGCACCATTTTTCACCTAAGAGCACTAGCTAGTAAATACAGTTGGAAATTCCATAGTTTTCACAGATTTCAGTATATCAGAAGGGGTAGAAATTTAAAAATTCAAATTTTTTTTTCCTTTAGTGTCACCTTCTGGAAACAATTGTGGGTACCAGGTTAATGGTAGAAAATCAAGTTACCCCTTCCAAATGGTTCACCTTGTCTACCTTTTCTTCCCTTATGTAGCTGTCACAACCAGTTCAGAACAGGCAAGTCATGTCTGAAAAAGTAAGAAAAATCAGAAATTGTAGATTGCGTAGTTTTGTACTTCTGACACCCACTATAGTATGCAATCTCATGCAAGTGGGGTGTCAATTTTCTCCTAAGAATTCTATAGGAAATGCAATAGTTTTCAAATATTTTAGTACATTTTAAGGGGTGGAAATGTAAAAACATTCCATATTTTTCCTTTTGCTTTGCACCTTCTGGAAACATATAGTTATTCAGCTGTTTTAGGGTAGTGTTACCATGTAATCACTAGAATGTGCATTTTAGTTCATAAAGTTGAAAATACCATTTTGTGCTCCTGATACTGCACTACACAGGTCATACTAGTAGGTAAAACTAGATATTTTATATTTTTGTAAGAAATCCAGGCTTTCTCAAATAATTAAAATGGTCACAATCAAAGTAATTGTTTTTGATATTTAGTGTGTGATTTTAGTAAAGTAATGTTTACATTTTTTGTAATTATGACATCATAGCTTGTGGCATGATGCAAATTTTACTTTAAGCGAGGCACCATGCAAAAGCTCAATTTGTTCTGAAAAAATTATATATGGTTGTCCATTTGTTACCTATAGGAATCTTACCTAAACAGATGAATAGCAAAAATGTAAATGTGTCTGGCCTGCAGGGTTTAAAAAATAGTCCCTGGCACTCAAAAAGTTAATTTATCTTTAGACAGAGAGTTTTTTCCAGCCAATAAAAGAGAAGGAAGGTAATTATTCTGTTTCTCCTTAGACAAAATAAATAACTACAAAGGATGCCAAAATGTGGGGGGAACCTTAGCCATGCTGGCTAAAAGGGGACTGATAGTATTTTGGTCTTCTTAGGCTTCCATCCACTGCAGGCCACTGTTGTTTGAAAGGCAGGTGAGTCCTACCCTAAAGGTATTAAATTTTGTGTGTCTATATGTTTGTAAATTATATTGAATGGTTTGGTACTAGGCTCAGTGTGTTCACAAGAAATGTTCAGGTACAAAATAAAAGGTAAAAAGAAAACAATGGATAGGGACTCGTCTGATTTTGGGGTGATATGGTGGGTGAGCTTAAACATATTTTGGCCAAACTATATATTGAAATCTCAAATTTACTAATAGTGGAATACTATATGCTTTATACAGGGCACACATTTGCATAATTTGTATGTAGAAGTGCAGGTAATTTTTTGTTTATTTTTCTTTAGGCTTAAGCCTCAGTTTTGGGGGCTTGGAGAATCCCTTTATTGCTTGTTACTATATATGCTTTATTCACTTGATTTTTTATTTTTATAATTACAAGGCATATGTACATGTTATGGTGAGTTAGTGCTGTGAATTTCTTTTCTTTTAATGGTTACAATGGGCACTTGGTCACAGACACTGAACACTCAAGCAGTGGAAAAACGTTACGTAGACCTGACAAATCCCAGTTTCAGGAGTATGATTTTACTATACTTCACTGGCGTGCGCATTCATTGAACTGTAACTCACATAAATATCTACCCAATCAGTTGATTGTGCTGTTTGTATTAGGAATATACTGCCATTCTATGGGAAGCAATAACATGGTGTGGTTGATTCTGTACAGGCCAGCACCCCTTTGTAATGTTTCTAGAACTTTTTAGAGTCCAAGTCAAATGACTCATCAACTAGTAGCATTATGTCAGTGTACCTAATAAACTTGCAAATCACTGTATTCTAAGTAGAGGTGGGTGAAATTTTGTACTTGTGTGTATATATATATATATATATATATATATATATATATATATATATAGAGAGAGAGAGAGAGAGAGAGAGAGAGAGAGAGAGAGAGAGAGAGAGAGAGAGATTCCTACAGTAGTCTTTACCATTATCATGTTTGTGTCAAATGTAAGATATTCTTCTTCTCACATTACTGATACACATTACATATTGGTCA
This sequence comes from Rhinophrynus dorsalis, assembly GCA_037306005.1. NCBI lineage: Eukaryota > Metazoa > Chordata > Amphibia > Anura > Rhinophrynidae > Rhinophrynus > Rhinophrynus dorsalis. Next base: position 293,712,525 of record CM074720.1, read on the forward strand.
TAGCAGTAGCCTAAAGTGTGGTAGATGCCTGGTAGCAATCTTTCTTCACATCCCTCCTCCTCCTCATCTGTGATGATGTTAATGCATTTGGCCTGGCTTTCTCTGTCATAGCTTTTGGATCTTCCTGAGTAAAATATCTTCATACTGTGGACTTCGTGGACTGAGGGGTTCCTGAGGGGATGCTACTACTACTGGAGCTAGATGTTGAGGCAATTCTACTGCTACTTCTACTAGGTGTCAAAGGTGAAGCAATTCCATTTACTGAACAAACTGTAGCAACCATGACTGCAATCAGTTTTTGAACTACAACTTTAATTCCATGTCCCTGCACTGCTCCTACTCCCCCTGCCCCTTGAGCATTTGCTGGACATTACTCAACTACTGTGTGTGTTTTTACTCTCTGTAGTACACAATTGGTGGAGTGTGATGTCTTGCCATAGCCTTCAACACAAGTTTCATCTGCTATTTATCAAGTCTGCCTGAGTCACAGAGCTCACATCAGGCTCCCAGTCAGCTGTCTGTCACCTAATATATTTATTTGTTTATTTAGTTTTTTTATTTTTGTATTATTTTTTTAGGCTGTCCACCCTATCACAGTCAGTCCAGAGACAATAAATCAAACTCAGCAAGCAAACTGGACCCCAGCTGCCTGTGTCTTGCCAGTCAGTTGCACCACATTTTGAGGTATTTGTTGTCAAGCTGCTTCCTCCCTTCCTCTCCTCCAGAGTGCCCCCAGCCTTCCCTAATACAGAGAATAAATGTTCTAACTAAAAGCCTCTCTAAACTAAGCTTCAATTCCCCTTTATTTGCCTATCTTCTCTAGCTCAAAACATGCTGCTTTCTTCACTAGCAAACACAGAATGTCATGCTGTGAGTGCCTGACACACTTTTATATGGCTGTAGAAAAATAAAGAAAACTTTCATGTGGTGGGGAAAATGTTTTCTTCCCATTGATTTCAATGCAACGAGAAAGGGAAGATTTATTTTTACATGTATGTGAAAATGAGGAACATATATTTAATGGGGACTGCTCTTGGGAACTTTACATCATTGACCTCCACATGACTGCTCTTAAATTATTGACCCACACATCTCTGCATGTCTTATCCCTTTTAGCTTTGCAATGCTTTGCATACCACTCTGGCACTCAAGGGGTTAAACTATGCAGAGATGTGCGGGTTCTTTTTAAGGAACATTTATTTATGGCTCTCTTTTTGATTATTATTTTTTTTTTGTTAAATATATTTTATTATCAGATTGCTCCATACACATCTTATATACAGGAAAATACATGTAAAAATCATTCAGATACAGCAAAAATAAGCAGACAGTTGTAACAATGAAAAGAACATATGCATATCAGTAGGGCGTACAGAGTCAACCTGAGGTTTTTATTGTTATTTCAACCTCCAATAACCAAAACTCCCAAAATCTAACCTAACTGAAATTTTGCTATACTCCCCTACCCCAATTCCAATTCCTCTCTCTCCCAAACCCGCAGCACCCCCCCATCCGCCCACCAGCCAGCAATATCACAAGATCTCAATAGGTACAGGGTTCATACACAACGTCCCGCATCAATTATACATCACAGCCATCCAAGCATCAAGCAAATGTGACCTCAATCAACCGTCACCAATAAGTTGCACATCATCAAGTGCCACATTATTATCCGCTCTATACGTCCACCAGGTCTGCGATCTTCCCCAGATCTTGTCAAACTTATTCGGATTACCCCGGCATAAGTAAACCAATTGATAGTGTGGAATGCACTGTAAAACTAGATTTATCCACGCCCTACAATTGGGAACTCTGTTTGACATCCAGTTCAAGGCCACCACCTTTCTCACCATCACCAAGAGCTCACTCAGTAGAGATTTGTCAGTTGCATCCTCAATCTCATCAGGGAAAATAGACAATAAACAAATCTTTGGAGTCACAGGAACAGATCTCCCCAGCACCAGGACCACAATACGCATTATCTCTTTCCAGAACCTCCTGACGCCAGGACAATCCCAGATCTTATGCAAGTATGTGCCCTGAACATTATCACACCGAAGACAACAGTCGGTACCAGAATTCCGCATTCTATACAGTCTGATCGGCGTATAATAAATTCGATGTAGGATATTCAACTGTATCATCTGGTGTCTAGTCGATGTTGGCACCAGTGCTGGTCGAAGAGCATGTGTAATACATAAATATGAGTAAAAGAAATTATGCAGTATATGGTACTCGTCATGAAATTGTGCAAAGGATTTCAGCTGACTATCCTGGTATAACTGTCCAAGGTTAGTAATCCCAAATCTAGCCCACAAGGGACCAAAGTCGCTGTCAAGTAAATGACGTAGCCCCACGGCGCCCCATAGGAGTCCGGTGTCCATTGCAGTGTATCCCAACAGTTCTTTCAACTCCACCCACGCCTCGTATAGGGTTGTTGCTAGTGGAGTCCGAGTTTTAAAAACTGCAGGGCTTCCATGCAAGAATTGGGACAGCGTATAGGGAGGCTATAACAATAATGTATCTATCTGAGTAGTCTGGTAGCAAGGTTGGGAAGAAACAAAATCCAATGCATATCAACACTGCGCTGCCAAGTAGTACCTATAGAAATTGGGCAGAGCAATTCCCCCCTCTCGTTTAGGTCTCATGAGGGTAGACAGCCTAAGTCTAGCCCGACCCCCCCGCCATATGAAATGCGAGATAATTTTGTCTATTTATCTGAAATATTTTTTAGGAGTAGGGACCGGCGTGTTTTGAAAAACATATAAAAAATTTAGGCAAGAAAATCATTTTAATAAGATTCGATCTACCAATAATATTTAAGGGCAGGTGAAGCCATGCAATTGTTTTGTCGTTAAAGTATTGAATGTTAGGTATCAAATTCATCTCCAAAAAGGAGTCCGTCATTGCTGCCACCCTAATCGCCAAGTATGTACACTCAGCCACATATGAAAGCGGGATGTTAGTCGGACAAGACTCCCGCGACTTACTATCAATCGGAAGCAAAGAGGACTTAGTCCAATTTATTTGAAATCCAGAGTATGTACAAAAATCATCCACCAATTTTAATGTGGTCTCCAAGGAGTTCCCATCATCACTCTTTTTGATTTTACAGGTTTCTTGAAAACAAGACGGAAGAAGAAATAGAGAGACTATAGAAGAAGATGTACAGTAGATGATCAGTGTGCTGAATACTCTGCTCTGGACACCATGAATAATGGAAAGTGTTACTTTTCAGGGGCTATTGCTTTGTAACTGAGTCAGGTTAACCCTATGAGTCCCAGTGGGTTAAGAATACTCCACTGGCACTCATAGGGTTAATTATACTACCTTTGGACACATTTTTGAAGTGTTGTGGTTGTATTGATAAGAATAAGAGGTCAAAACTATTTTTCTGCAGGTGTAGTGCAAACAACAATAAGAAAATTATTAGATGCACTATGTGGTACAGCTAAAAGTTGATTTGGGTGACAGAGGGGTGGTGTTTGTTTCTAGCAACTTGCAGGCAAACTATTTCAAATGTTCCCTGGCCAGAACTAGTATACTTCAGCTGTTGTAGAGTAGGATGTTGTCTTTTTTCACTAGATCCTGTGCTTACTCTTGTAAATCAGCTGCATAGATTAGCTCACTTGAAGTGCCACAACAAGGATCCTGAAGTTATTCAATACATCCTATGATTCCAGAAAATGTGTTTCATGCTTTACTGACATTAATATATGAGTCTTTCTCAGTGATGGGTGTTAGCAAAGTGTCCTCAGTCCAATGGCAGGACAATTCACTGGCTGATTTTCACACAAGACATAGAAGCCAGGTTTGGAAAAAAACATAGCGGCGTAGATAATGAAGCTGAAAAACATATGTGTCCATCGTCTTTAGACTTTTCCATATCACCCTTGTAGATACAGAGGAAGGTAAAAACTCATATTGAAGCCATTGCCAATTAAGCCCCAACTGAGTGAGAAAAAGCCTTCCTGACTCTGAAAGGCAGCTGTATATCACCCTGAATCAACATCATGTCTGTATTGAATCCAGTTGTCATAAATCTTGACATTGTTATGACATGGAAAGATATCCATTACTTTTTAAAGGGGTTGGGGGGGCAGTGGGAAGTGTATGAGTGCATCAGGGTTCTTCTTTCCTCTGCACCTTATGTGTAAAGGGAATGGTATAAGTTGACTTCATTCTCCTGAACATGCTATGATGCAGACATACTGGGCTTGCTGGCATTAAAGTATTAATGTGAATGGAGTGTATCTGTGCTGATATGAACTAAGGCACTCACACACTCCATTGCATACCCTTTGGTGCAGCCACTGGCATTGGAAGCTAATACTAATTGAGCTGTGGTGTCAAAAACTAAAACTAAATCCATAACATACAATTTATTAGCAAGTTATAATTAAAAAAATGCTGAATGGAAAATGACTAATATTTATTACATTTGTATTTCACACGGTTTGCAGTACATAAAATGTGAATATGATTTTAAAATCTAACATCCTTAAATAATATAAATATTAGATAATGAAAAATTAATACATATGGTTCTTTGTACCATTATAAAATTAAAAAATATAGCAGAAAACTCTTCTTGACTTGTTTACTACACTACAAAACAGTAAAGTGCTACATTATTTTTTCAGCTGTTGTTGAACTAAGATTAATTGCTTCATGTAGCTTAAAAACCTTACTGTAGGACTTTATAGAGTGCTGATTGCTCCAAATAAAAGTAACAGTTCAACTTTGCAAGACTAAGAGAAAACTTATCATCGTGTTTCATGTAAAATTAGCAAGCTTTAACATTTATGCTATCAAAGCATAACCGCACTGGTTACAGATGTTGCAGTATTACTTGATATTCATATGCATTTTATTCTATTATGTTAGCAATAACTAAGTTACTTTTGAATTGAACCAAAATAGCTTTCTAGTCTAGTGTAAGTAAATTCAAGTAAGTCTAGATCAGTAGTAGGAAATTCTGATAATAACCACAATCCAATATCAGGATATTTTTTTAAGGCTATGCAGGAATCACCAGAAATTGGTCAATCAGTGGCTCAGTCATTTTAGTAAAATTAAGATAGTGGATGCATCCATCAAGTTCAACTGTTGCCTTACCATCCTTGCTTTTGTTGATCCAGAGTAAAGCAACCTCCCAAAAAACAAACAAACAAATAAATAAATAAATAAATAAATAAATAAATAAATAAAATACTGAAGTCATTTCCAATGAAAACAATTCCTTCCCAAAGAAATTAAGATATCTCAATGCATCAACATCCAATTGATGATTTATTATGCCTCTACAAACAGCACAATTACCACTACAAATTTGTAATGAAAGATTTCAATTGAAGAATTGGTAAGATCAAAACAGAGAAAAAACAATTGAACCACATGGTACTGGAAGAAGAGATGACAGAGAAACCAACTGACTGAATTTGCAGATTAACAAAATTTGTACATCAGGAATTCTTTGTACTGAGAAAAGGCCCACAGAAAATTGGCATGGTAATACAAATTAAATCAATTTAATACTTGCAAAAATAAAATGATTTTCACTGGCTGCTCAGTTATAAATCATTTTAACATTGGAAGTGACCATCATCTCATGAGAGCAAAAATCAAAATTGTCTGCAAGAAAGAAAATTATCAAATCAACAAACAAGCTGTTGAAAAATCATACGAATTTTGAGATAGGTCTGTCTAACAATTTCATTTTATTGCAAGATCCTCCAGACAAAGACATTTCAACCCACAATGAAAAAGTTATTGAGACTATCGTAGACACCACCCATGCTCTTGCACCTACTGTAAAACTAGAAAAACCAACCCGAATATCAAAAGAAACAGTTGCCATGATGAAAAAGAGACTACAAATTAAGCTAAATGGTAATATTAGAAACAGGGTATAATATTTAGAAATGTGTAAGACCATAAGAGAGCACATTAAAGAAGAAACAAGCAATTTCAATACTGAGCTCATCAAAATGACACTGGAAAAAAATAAAGGGCTGAAGAAATCAAAACAAAATATGGCCACACATAGGAGCCAAATGTTTGCATTAAATCTTGAAGATGGTACAACAGTAAAAACTCAACAACAAGTACTACGAATGGAAGAATTGTATTCAGTCTATTTAACAGCTGTAGGACAACAACCGAATGCAGTGTCAGAGGCTGCAGCAGTGCCAGACGTTTTGGTAGAAGAAGTAGAAGCTGCAATAAAATCAGGAACAATGGCAAAGCAGCTGGACCTGATAAAGTTACTGTTGAAATGCTGAAAGCCAGAGGTGAACCCTAATTTAAAGCCTAGCTAAACTATTTTTAAAGTGCATACAACTCAGCAAAGTGCCTGAAACATGGAAAAGGCAGAAGTTATCCTACTACACAAAAGAGGTGATAAGGAGGAGCTAAAAACTACTGACCAAGAAGCCTGTTGCCAGTGGTCTGCATGGTTTTCACAAAGGTACTTCAAGAAGAATGGACACAATACTTAAAATGGCACAACCTAAGGAATAAGCAGCTTCAGAGCGGTTTCTGCACAACGAACCACATCCAGACAATGCAACAAGGTACAGAGCGACATAATGAATACGACCGTCCATTATGCATAACAGTCATTGACTACGAAAAGGCTTTTGACTCAGTGAAAAAACAACCAATAATTGATGCCCTGATCAACCAAGGAATAGATGGAGCTTACATCATTATCCTGCGATCAATATTTGAAAATACAACTGCATCAATACAGTTAAACAATGATAGTCCAGATCAACATAGAAAAAGAGTTGCGACAACCAAAACAATTTTCTGCTTAAGATAAATGGAGAATACCTACATTTCCTATGTTTTGCAGATGATATTTCACTCTTTGACAGTAATCCTGAAGAACTCCATGAACACATTGAAGATCTACAACTGGAAAGCAAAAATACTGGCCTGGAGATGAATCTCAACAAAACTCAAGTCATGTTTAACAAATTTACCATAAGAAGGAAAATAAGAGTAGATGGAATAGAACTAGAAGAAGTGAATAAGTATACCTTGGACAGGAAATGTCAACAGATGGAAATACCTTAATAGAAATTGAGAAACAAATAAAACTGGGATGGCAAGCATTTGGAAAATGTATTAGTACTGTCTTTAAGACAAATATATTTTTTTCGCCTCATACTGAAATTGGCAAATAATGGCACTTTCCGCTTGGTGAATAATTTTCCGCGAACAGTGCAGTTTTTCCTCTTTTTTTCCCGCCTTTTTTCACGTCCATTGAAATCAATGGGAAGAAAAATATTTCTCCACCACAAGTTTTCTACAGCCATATAAAAGGGTGTCAGGTTCTCACAGCATGCCATTTTGTGTTTGTGAGAGCAGTGAGCAGTATGTTTTTTGAGCTAGAAGACAGAGAGGGGAATTGAAGTTTAGTTTAGGGAATCGTTTAGGTAGGACATTCGTTCTGTTAGGAGAGTCAGTGGGGCACTCTGGAGAGAAGAAGGGAGAAAGGAGGTTGACCCCAAATACTCCAAAATTCCACGTGACTGACTGGCAAGACACAGGCAGCTACGGACCTATTTGCTTGCTGATCTTGCAATTATTGTCTCTGTGCTGGGTGGGGAAGTCTGGGGAAAGACGTTGTTAATTTTGTTTTTCAGTTATAATTTTTTTTGGACAGACTGTGATAAGACAACAGGGTTTACAACTTAAAAAAAATATAAAAAAATAAAAAATATAAAAAAATAAAAAAGAATAAAGAATTAAATATATTAGGTGACAGTGACAGACAGCTGACTGGGTGTAAGCAAGGCATCATACAGCTCCATCAGATGTGTTGTGTACCGTCCAGTAAAAAAATACAGTGTAATGTCCAGCAAATGCACAAGGGGAAGGGGGAGGGGTAGAGCAGTGCAAGGACGTGAGAGTAAAGTAGTAGTTCAAAAACTGACCCTGCAACAATGGTTGCTGCAGCATGTGCAATCAATGATGATGATCCCTGTACTCCAATAGAGGATGCAGTTTGTCAAAGTCCCAGCAAAACTAGTTCCAGCACCACCAGTGCCAGTAGAAATAAAGAACCATATAAGAGGAACACTGAAGACAACAACAAGTCACATTCAAGTGTTGATGATAATGGCAATAGCAAAATAGAGGAAGGTGTAGCAGCTGAACTGCCTGCTGCATCAGGTACTGAGACAAACAAGCACCAAAATACCTGTAGTAGGGAACTTTGTTACAGTAAAAGTAAAAAGAAATTGTTTGAGACCCCAAAAAGCTTAGAGGAATATAAGGGTGGTAGTGGGCAAGAACTGTCAGGTGATGCTGATGCTGCTGAGGATGACCTAATGATGACTGATGATGATGCAGATCTAGAATATATCCCTCCAGCATCCTTCTTTTGTTTAAATAGAGATGAAGTTGAGAGTGAGGATGATGACAGGACTATAAGGTTAGCAGAATGTCAAAGGCTGTATCTTCCACCACTTTTAAGATGCACTGTGCCTGTTTATAAACTGTTTGAGAAAGCCATTGGAATGTCTGACCCTGGACAAGTACAGATGTCAAAAACCACACAGTCACCCTATTAGTCATCAAGTAGCAATGTTGGAGACTAACATTCTTAAAAATGAACCACCATCTCATACCTTCTGAGTATCAGGTAGCAGAAACCACACATGACAGAGAAAGGCAGGACAAATATATTAACAGCAGCTGGAAAAGTGAAAAATTGGCAGGTTTTTGCAAAAAGTCACACGGGAAATTTTTCACACATTTCACCTACCCCTAGTTATGAAACTCAGACACTGAATACAAAGCCTGAGGTGGAAATGGTCACTCCACATAGCAAAAAGATCTGATGGTACATAAACCAAACAAATTTTGGAATGGATTCCACTTGATACTAAATGCCCAAGAAGACCAAAGACAAGATGGGTAGATAAAATTACCAAATTTGTTGGTACACGGTAGCAACAAAAGACACAGAACCAAAGTTGTTGGAGGCTTGCTGAAGAGGCCTTTATCCTGCAGTGGATTGACAATGGCTGAAGATGATGATTATGATATATGTGTATTTATGTATATTTGTATTTATACAGTGCCAACCTGTGTACTTGGCACTTTACGGTTTACATTTTGTGTAGAAGGGGTACAATAAGTGCAGTGAGAGAGAGAGAAAAAAGTTATGACAAAAAATACTTGGAGATAGCATAGTGAAAAAGTGTCCATGTAATGTCTTTACTGCAAACCATGTTAAAAAGTAAGGGAGGACAGTGGAGGAATCTATTCTAGATCAACCTCATCATCAAAAATTAGGATATCATCACCACCAGTCATTTCCTCCCAATACTTTCATATTCTTGTAAGATTTTTAAAGTCTCAAACAGTTTCTTTTTACTTTCCCCTTAGAAGGGTTTACAGAGCATTTATCAATACTTTGCACATGTGTTACTTTCACTGTCAGATGCAGCAATAGGTTTATCTGCTAAACCCTCTTTCACTATGACAACAGCACTAGAATGTGACCCATTTCATTTTTGTGTGACTTTTGCAAACAGCCTACTCAGGACAATGAGGATCATCATCCTTTACTGCACAATATTCAGCAACCATAGCCACAGTCAGTTTTTGAAGTGACATCTTACTGCTATGTTCATGCACTTCTCCTACTCCCTTCTCATTACCCCTTTATCTAGTAGATTTTTACTGTAAAGTACACAAGAGAACTGATTACATATGGTATGATGTCTTGCCCATCTCAAATAACATATCATTTATATCTCTGATTCCAATATCTGTCCCTGCCTGTTTAACACAGCTCACATCAGCACAGCACACACCCTGCAACCACATGCAACTCCTTCTTCCCCTCTTTGCTTGTCTGTCTGCATCTACACATAGCTAGTGTCAAAATGTCAGCTGTAGCTTTCTTTCCTTCTAACCTGACTTCAAGGCTACATTTTACAGTACAGTTAAGGATGAGGACATATCTTTTAGCTTTTCCTGCAACGTGGAAAGTTACATTTTCCTCCTGTTTTGTTTTGAGGTCAAATATATCACCCATCCCTACTGATGAAAATTAATCAATAATATTACTGGAGTCTCAAATCTCTCTCAAGTTTAAATATGAACCTTTATCTTAGTGCCTGGGCTTCAAGTCTCTCTCAAGTTTCAGTATGAACCTTTATCTTGTTTGCCATTTATATACTTGCAAATGTTTTTAGGATTTGTCTTGCTATCTTTTGCAATTGATTTCTAATTTTCAATTTTGGCTAGCCTAATTGATTGTAGAGAGTGGCTCCTATGTCTTTGCTCTTGTTCTGTTTTCAAGGCATTGAAACAGTATATCTGTCATCTAGGGGAGTGGATCTTTTTAACAAGAGGTAAAATGAAAATTCTTGATGAAAATATGCAACCAAGGGGTCCAAAATTTGAGTGGACCTTGTCACATGTCTTTTGATCTTTTGTTTATATTATTATTATTATATTGATCTTCTTGTGTTTGATAGAATGATTTCTGATTGCTTCTTTCTCTACTCTTCATCTAAGACACAATTTTATTTGAATTTAAGAAACCAAAAATTTACTGTGAAAGAGCACAAAAAATACTTCATCCAAAAACTTACAATGAATGCAAAGACTGTGCTCAAGCTAAATTTCTTGGGAGACAGCACCAATTTTCAAGCTGTAAGTGAAATGTAATAGTACCCTATATGAAATATAGTAGCTGTCTAATTGGTAAATTTGGGGAAAGTAATATTTTTGTATACCCCTGTATTTTCTTTCTATGGAATGGATACAGTGCCATTTTAACAAAAGGGCAAAGTGGGCAGCTGCTCAGGCTCACTGGTGGAAGGGAGAAACACTGATTCATTCTACTCCATAATGTTTTAGAGACCTCTCTGACATTGAATAGGTTAAAGGGCATGCTACTTTATACCTAGGTCCTGGCAGAGGCTTAAAATGGACCTGAAAGGTAATGGCCCAAATTCAGAGGATTTGTGGGGACTAGAACTGCCAAATCTAACTTTAATTTGTCAAATGCGTCAAACATTATGACAATTTCAAAATGTATATTTGAAAATCGCCATTTATCATGGAACCCTAATTTGAACTATAAATATAAAGCCCAAACTAACTTTTTTCTCCTGCTGTTGAGATATTCTGCATTTGGGAAAATCCTTTTTATTTTTTTCAACATGGTATTAAAACAAAGATTTAGTATACCCTCTTATTTAAGATTAAAAAAAAAAATATTCCACGCTGTTCTTAATGAAACGTTAAGAAATAATCCACAGTTTTACATTTATACAGTAAATAGTAACAGATGTTATACTACGAGGCAAACATTTTCAGTAAAGATTACAATTAATAATCAAAGGCAATATATTACTGAAATGTGTATACTAGCAGCAGGAACAGTAAAACTTACTCAGTTAAAAATCAATTTTTAAGATATGATTTTTATTATTCCTTTGACAATATGCTGTTTTCCATTTATTTGGTAAATTATCTTTTAGTGATAACAACTGGAGTGTTGCACAGTTGGACATTATTAAATGCCTTTACATCAAGAAAATATTTAAATATTTTTAGAAGGTAAAATAAAATTGTTATATTAAAGTAACTGATAATAATAGAAATGTACATATCTGTATAACAAGGTTTGTTATCGTGACCTTCTCCACTCTGCTGCGTTATCCCAATAATAGTATTAATATCATCCTTAATTTATATAGAACAAGCTTATTACACAGCTCTGTACAATAGTGAATAGACATAAAGATCTGGAAAAAAGTAGTATCAGAGGGCCCTACTCATGACAGCATGCAGCCTATATATGTCTGTCTCACTCATTAGGGTCCTTGGGAAAAGATAGGTCCCTCCACTGCAGATCCTTTTGCCAGACTTTACCAGTTTTTCTGATTTATTCAATAGAACAGGAGTTAACAGTGTGGATCTGGTGTTCTGTAATTCAAGCAATGCTTATCCCCTATCCTCCCACATTTTTTACGTGTGAGAGAGAGAGTGAGACAGAGAAAGAGTGTGAGAGAGAAACACAGAGAAAGAGAGTGAGAGACAGAGAGGGATCCAGCAATTTTGCATTTGAACTTTTGCTGTTTTCTGCATAAATATTGTTATTGTTGCTTAGTACATCTGTCAATATGTATTGTAGCATGTTTCAACAATTTTACAGTGACAATATCTTATACAAGCTTAGGGCATTGACACATTTGTGCAAATATTTCATTAAAATTACCATGATTCATTTTTAAGATATAGCTTTTTCTGCTAAGGAAAATAAGAGTTCTTCATATGCTAAGAGAAGCTTCCTTCAAACTTATTGCAGAGAAAATGTATGCATTTGTTAGAGCTTAATATTGTTTGTGATTAGGTGGTGTTGATACTATTGTTGTCTATGGAGAACATGGATCATGGAAAAAAGCTCAAAAAGATTGCAATTGCAACAGTACCACTTGGACATAAGAATAAAAATAAAAACTGACATATTACATTGTTGCTCTCAGCAGTGTGAGTACCCTTGTTTTAACTGAAGGAATATATTACTGTAATTAGAAATGTCAGTACTTCCTGCTAACTGCTAGGAGTTTCCAGGTTACAACCTGGTAAAATGCTGACATTCTAGGCAGAACATATCATACATCTTCACTCTGGAAAATCTGACTGTTCTTCTTACTGACAACAGAGACAAATGGCTATCAAAACGGCAACCATGAATTCATTACAACAGCAGTGTCAAAGCAAAGGGCTGAGACAGTACAAATATCTCTGATTTTGCATGGGAGTTGCAGTTAAAGGGATAGTAATACTTAAAATGTAAAAAAAATATATGTTGTAGGGTTTATCCCCTGAGAAAAACAAGAGTACTCCCACTACTAAAAGGTGTTTCATTCAAAAGTTATTAATTTTCAAAGTTGAATTTTTTAGGTGCAATATCACAGTGGCCTGAAATTGTACAGTGGTGCTGTTGCTACACCATCCTATGGAGATTTATGGTCCCGGGACCAGAGCTGTCCATAGGATTGTGTAGCAACAGCGCCACTGTACAATTGTAGGCCACTGTGATATTGCACCTAAAAAATTCAACTTTGAAAATTAATAACTTTTGAACGAAACACCTTTAAGCAGTGGGAGTACTCTTGTTTTACTCAGGGGGATAAACCCTACAACATATTTGTTTTTACATTTTAAGTATTACTATCCCTTTAATGGGCTAAGATAATGATTACCTGCGATTACACCTACAAAAATCCCTAAAAGCATATCTTTCTTGGCCCTACAGGAATGCAACCTGGCATCCCTGCATTATTAAAACCCAGATGATTCTGACATGATTCTGGCACAAAAGTGGACAGGATTGGTGTTTTTTTTTTTTTTCTTTTTACTTGTTTTATTGAGGACATAGCAGTTAATGAAAACACATACACACTGATGTCAATAGAGAGGAACATTACCAAGCATAGTAGAGAAATTATAAAGTAAATTACAGAAACAAAAAAGAAGGGTAAAAGCATAAGGATGTTCCCTAGTGCAATTAAAAAAAACTCAATCAGTGCCACCATCTGAAATTACCCCTCATTAGGGTACTCACAATTTGAACCGGCTGTTTGTCACATATATTTTATGTATATAATAGGCACTATGGATATATTTCCTGACCCCGAAACAGGGCCTCCATAATACATTTTAAAAGATGGGCTGATCCTCCTCTACTCGCTCCCTTGATATGGCAACACATCTCCAAGAAAAAAGAACAAAGGGGGCGCCCAATAATGTAATATTGCATAAAACACACTTCCAATAAAATTATTCAATGTGATCACATTGGGAGAAGTCGACTGAGAGGATAACCAGAGTCCACAAACACACCTGTAGAGATATCTCACCTTCTCCACTCGGTGATGGTGTGGCCAGAACCTGTTTTGTAATGTAATATAATGTAATATACTTCTTGCCCATTATTAATGGTGTTGCTTTTAGTATTTGGAGACCTTTATATTTTTATATTAAATCATTCTTGAGGATCATTGGTGTGGACATTTACCTCATTGACCAGGTAGCAGCAGTTGGTGAGAGATCTCCACAGGTGTGTTTGGATACTTTGGTTCTCCCCTCAGTTGACACTTCCAAATGTGAGTACATTGATCAATTTTATTGGAAGTATGTGTTTTATACAATATTATACACGTCCCTTTGTTTTGTTTTTTTTTGGAGATACATTGTAAGGTGTAATGTGTTGCTACTGTCCAAACATTTTAACTTTTTAAGACATGGGAAGAAAGAGGAAAATAGATATATATATATACATACCTATACAAACCCCAACAGAGTGAAAAGCACAGAAACATATACAACTAACCCTAACCGGATGAGCTCCTCCCCCCTGCGTGTCTGCAGAGTTAGTTTTATGCTGGTGTGGCTGTGGCTGGGATTGTGTTTAGTTGATGAAGTTTATACATTGCAAGTATTTTAGTAAACACACAATCCCCATAAATGTTAAGCTAGTTATCATTTAAGTAAATGGATATATGTGCATATTATTTTGTTAATTGTATATGGGATAACTATAGTCATTTGAATGTATAAGGTTATTGCCTTTCTTATTTTTTTTTTTTTTTTTTTTGCAAATGTGAGGTACAGAAAAGTAAATACATTTATAATACTGAACATATTTTTTTCTCCTTATTCTAGAGCAATTTTTCTGTAACAAGTTTGAAAGTACAAATATCAGAAGAAACGTGAAACTGATATACTAAGAAGAATAGGATACATTTTAGAGCAAACTAACTAGACCATAGCAGACAGACACAAATTCCAAAAATTCCCATTGGTTCAAATTTGGCTTTTAACCAATTGAATTCTAAGGATGTATGCAGCCCCTTGTGAAGAAAATTCAATAGGAAAGTTTATTTTTCCCTTATGGTACTATTGATTTGTTACAGAATTGTTTGAGTTCTAGTAGCAAAGAGTCAAGATAGTAGCATTAATTCAGAGGAAATCAGAGTAACCTTACTCCATTTCCCTTTAAAAACTATGGGACCGGTATAATATACCTGCTGGAATTAAAGTCTATAATTGTGGAGTGTGTGTGTGCCAATGTACATTAAACAATCATGCACTCAAGTGCATACCCTTGGTTGTTGTCTCTGGTGTCAGTGGCTAATGCTAGTGGAGCTGCTCCACATTGTCACTCAAATTGTGCATTTGGGAATATAGCTATAGCTATATATACTGAATATATATATATATATATATATATATATATATATCAGTGCTTTCAGCAGTTATGTAAATCTTACTAAATATTTCTCATATTGTCATTCAACAAATGTTACTTTCTTGTACAATATCATTTGTGTAGCATAAAACAGACACCATAAAATATTAACATTCTTCATTATGCTCTTTTTTAATTGTATAACATCAATTCACAGAAATGATTAACAACCTTTTATACTGTTTTCCTATATTTGGCCAACATTTATTTTGTTAAACTGTCAGCTCCAATTGTTAGGCAACTGCCAGAGATATTACACATAAAATACAACCAGAATCTTTATGCCAGCAAATCTGCACAAAGCAATTAGCAGAGCAATTAATGAGATGTAAGTCTTGGAAGGCAAATCCACACAGGTTCTGTTCATGCATCATTTCTTTTAAAAAAAGTCAAGTTCCAAAAGCTATTTCTTTTTAAAAAAGTGTATATTTTGCAGGATTTCCCTTTTGCAATTACAATGAAACCATAAAAAATGAACTATCATTGCTGTATGTGACACTGTAGAAATGTGCATTTTTATGATACAAAATGTAAACAATATATTTAAGTTCCCTTTCCTCACACCATCTGCATCTTTTCTGTGATTGTATATTTAATATAAGAACAGCAAAACATAAGTTAATAACTGTACATAGCATAGTGTGTTTTTGTGTGTACTTGAATGGATATCTCTTTTTATAAATATCTTTTTTAATGGAGAGAATTATTTTCTACATGAGGGGCAGGAAACTCTGGCCTTTAAGAAAATTATCAGGACAGCCATTAAAGGGATAGTAATACTTAAAATGTAAAAAAAAAAAATATATATGTTGTAGGGTTTATCCCCCTGAGTAAAACAAGAGTACTCCCACTGCTGAAAGGCGTTTCATTCAAAAGTTATTAATTTTCAAAGTTGAATTTTTTAGGTGCAATATCACAGTGGCCTGAAACTGTACAGTGGCGCTGTTGCTACACGATCCTATGGACAGCTCTGGTCCCGGGACCATAAATCTCCATAGGATCTCTGCCTCCTCCAGTTCATCCTGCATCCTCCAGTCCAGCCTGCATCCCCCAGTCCAGCCTGCATCCACCAGTGAACCTCACTCTGATCACTTCACTGGATCTCTGCATACTTATTCCAGGCCTGCCTCTTTAATCTTTGACTGACCTCCAGGTACTGACCTCTGGCTTGTTATACTGGACTTGCATTATCTCTGATTGCCCTGACCTCTGGTTTGTTATACTGGACATGCACTATATCAGCCTGCCCTTACCTCTGGCTTGTTATACTGGACTTGCACTTTCTCAGACTGCTCTGACCTCTGGCTTGTTATACTGGACATGCACTATATCAGCCTGCCCTTACCTCTGGCTTGTTATACTGGACTTGCACTTTCTCAGACTGCTCTGACCTCTGGCTTGTTATACTGGACTTGCACTATCTCAGTTATCCTTTGATCTTTGGGTCTACTATTTCTACCTGATAGTTACCCTGCATTATGGTTTCCTGCCTGTCTACTTCAGAACATATAGCTTCCTGCTAACGTCTGAGTGCCTCCTTCCACCCAGAGACAGGCTTCAGCAAGCTAACAATCTTACACAAACATTTCTGTTAAAACTGAGAATGTTGCTTTATTGAGTTAATAATATTTTGTCTTACATACAACATTCCTGTTCATGGGTTTATGTGATTTGATTTTGCTAGCACTGCATTTAATTAGAATTTAATCATCTTGTTTTATTTTTAAAAACATGGGTATTATTAATGAATTACATTTTAAAACTTAATATCATAGGATGAGCATAAGCACTTCAAAAACCCTGGATACATTTTAGAGCTGAATTGTTGTTGCAATGATAGGTAGCATGTGGCACATGAGAGATATAATTAGGATGACAATTAATTATGAGACTTTTTGATGTTGATAAATGTGTTTTAGACTCAAATTGAGTTCAAGGGAATAAACCTTGACTCTGAAGTTATGCGATTCCACTTAGAGACATTGATATATGAGTTGCTACTTTAATAATTATGAATAGCTTATGTCCCTTACTTTTTATAATTTTTTGTTTTCATTTGCCAGCTTTGCTTAGTAGTATAAATCATGTTTACAATTTCTTTAGGAAATAGAAATATAAGTCAGATGAAACAAAAATAGCCTATATCAGTGATTCTTAACCTGTGCACTTAGAGCCAATTTCCAGGCTAGGATTTAAGAATTCTCTTGCTAGAGCACAGGTGTGTTGATCAGAGGCTCATTCAAATTGATTAACTCCCCTGTGCTCTACCAAGAAAATCCTCAAATCCTGGCCTGTTAGTGTCCATTGGTCTATATTGCATTCAAAGTGAAGTGAAACTCCTACTTATTATCTGAGAAGAAAATCCTAATTCATTTTTTTTTTAGAAATCCTTCAGGTGGAGGAGTTTGGGGTCTAGGAGTCCTGCAACAGAGAATTATGCCCATCTGCATGAAGAATTGGACATGTGAACCAGTGTTAATTAAAGATTCCATTTGATAGCCAGTTCTGCAAAATTCCTTCGTAGGGTGAATTTTGCTCCAAATTAATCAAAGTAAAGGATATTATGGGAAATAAAATATTTTTGCTCAAATAATTCAGATGTTTGTGTTTTTAAACTGCACACCCAGTTCCATAAAGTTCACTTTCTTCACTCCCATATTTCCTGTCCTTGCTTGTTGCCTTTTTTATGTCACATTTTTGAATGTTATCACAGTGTTCGAAATTAATATGTTTCATTTTTAATATATCTTGATTTTTTTTATAGTTTAAGCAAATATGTTAAAGGGATAGTAATGTTTCAAAATAAAAGGAGCTCCTGTTAATCTTCATAGTATTTGGGCCATGGAAAGTGTTAGTTCAATACTGTCAGAGTTGTAGTTCTAGGGTATGTGAATGATAAAGTATCCCCCTCCTGCCCCTTTTACCTAGTGTAAGCCACTCCCCTCAGATGTGGAGTTTGGTCTCAAGACCAGACAGCTCACAGCAAGGGACAATCTTCTTACTGTGAGAACAATGAAAACCCTGCACCCCTTGACAGGTTTTTCCCTTATGCTAATTGAAGATTGTCCCTCTCTGCGATCCACCTGGACACACCACCTTGCTGCTCTGAGGTGAGCAGTGTTACATCAGTAAAAGGGGCAGGAGGGGGATACTTTATCATTCAATTACTCTTGAACTACATCTCTGACAGTACTGAAATAACACGCTCCATGGCCCAAATACTATGAAGATTAATTGGAGCTGCTTTTATTTTGAAACATTACTATCTCTTTAATAAATTACAAAAAAAATACATATTTTTTACTTCTCTTTATTCTCTAAACATAACTATTGGTAACTATATACATATTTTAAAATAAAAAATCATATGTAGGTTACTAAAAATGGTAAAGCACCAAGTCACATTAAATACATTGGGAGAGATGTATGAAAGTATTACAAATAAAAATGTCTCTATTTTACATAAAAATTTGACTGTATTTTATGTTTGCACATAAAAATCCCTTCTCTACATTGTGTGCCAAATAAGTTTTACAACATAATTTATGGGAATGGCTAAAACTAGATATTTGTCACAGCTGATGTATAAAAATTGTAGCACTTTGCGACAGTTTTAAAATCACGTTTTGGCTTCAATTGTAATCTGTAATTGTCTTTTTGATGTAATCTCAATACAGTCAGTGATATATATATATGTATAAAATAGCAAAATGTTCTTGAAAAAATTACACAAATGTCACAAAGGTTGCATTTGGGACTTTTATTCAGCTAAGTATATGTACATAGTTCACACAAACATCTGTTTACATATTATGTACCACAAATGAACACCAATACCTGTGAGTTGAGGCCCTGCATTTGAGCAGCCATCTGGGTTTTACTGCTTATGGTATAGACACTTTCTGGTGTTGGCAGGGAGGTATGAACAAATCCAAGTATCTGATACTAAACCATAGACAGGGAAACTAAATTGTGAGTAGCTGGGGGACTGAACTAGCAGAGGAAACTATGGGTTGGAGTAGGCTCCATTGCAACTGATGGGGAGTTTGTCATAAAGAGTCAGAAAATATTAGGAAATATTTGTTGAATGGCTATTTTTAGCTTCAGCAGATATTATCGGGTGCTCAGTTTTGCAATCATATTGTGACCAACTGCCTCACTGGAATGCTTATGGAGTTGTGAAAAATAATCCAAAGTGACCCCCAAAGTGAGACAAATAAACTCAAGGAAAGTGGTGAGTCTTTAGGTGCTTTCCTTAGGCTGGATCAGGGTGGGGATACCAGGGGACTAATAGCCCACCTTGTTCCCTGCCTGATCACCCATGCCCCAAGTAACCTCTCCACATCCTTGTCAATCACAAGTAACCTCTTCATGGCCAGATCACAGCAATCTAGCTGTACAAGCAATTGAGGGGTTAAGCAATTTGCCGCCCCAAGACATGTTCTGGCGCCAGTAAGCGTTTGGTGTGCTATATGCACACTGAACACTGTAATTAGTGTAGGGGCGGTCTCTGGACGTCAAAGAGATGACTTTGCAGCCCTAGATGTGTGACTTTATTTAACCCTTGAAGAACCAAAAGCAATAATTTACAGCAATGCTTTACAGTTGGACCTCCCTGGTAGGCAAAGGATTAAGGTATGAGAGCTGTCATTGTTATACGTTTGTCTTCCTTCAAGACCCAAATACCAATGGTCCTTAAGAGGTTAAATGCAACTTTAGCCAATTATGCTGGCCATCATGAATTATGTCATGTGATATGCTGCGTTGTGTTGACACATGTATGTATGTATGTATGCATGTTGTTGTCGTTCATGTCATTGATCAGTAACATGAAGCACCCATCCAGGCGGTATGGACAACGTGGCCTTCTAGCTGTTGTGCGAGCCCATCTCCTGTCATCTTGCCATTGGCCGACTGAGGATGATGGGAGGTGTACTACTCTCCATCAACAGCTGGTGAGTCGCAGGCTGGCCACTCCATAGTACCATCCTCCACAAATAAGCTGCCTGTGCATCTCCTTATCACTGTACATCTCCAATTGGCTGGTTACCTTTTTATCCCGATTTCTGTATACTAAAAGAGAAGTGAAGACATTGTAATTGAGCACATAGGCTTAAGTAATTCACAACAGAAATATAGTGTGTGTATATCGCGCAGACTGTGCCAATAAGTGTTTAATTTAATTTAAACACATAAAATGGTCTGGGGTAATTCATACTTAAATACTCTGCACTCCAACATAAAATATTTTTTTTACAGATGCTTGCAGGAAATAAATTATATTTACAATGATGTAACCCCATTTCATTTGTAGGTTTTAATGTTACTTGATGGCAGCAGGTGTGATCTTCATTTATTTATTTCTCTCACAAAATTGTTTTCTCCCACCCTCCCCTTGTCATAATTTACCTTTCTTTTGCTCTCTCTCCACCATATGCCATATGCCATTCTCTCACTCTTCCTCCACCACCAGCCTTTCACTTTCCTTGCCTTCCCTATATTTCAGCCTCCCCTTTTCTTGTCCTTTCTTATAGCCTTACTCTCTCCTTCTGGCACACTTCTTCCACTCAGCCTTTTCCTTTCCCCTTGCCCCACCCTTAACGTTTCATTTTCCTATCCCCATCCACAGCTTCACACAATCTTCCCCCATTCCCAATTTCTCCTTGTATGGGGTTTTCTCCTTTCTCCTTTCTCTTGCCTTCCATTCTTTAGCACTTCTTTCACGTCAACACCCCTTTCTCTTGCTGTCCACACTCTTCTTTATCTCTTCCCTCTGTGACACCTATCTCCTCCATCCTCTGATGTTCTCCAAATGCCCAGTCTCATTTACCAAGCTCTAGAGTGCACAAAGTTGAAATTGTGCCAGATTCTAAATAAGCCAGTAAGCATTCTGTGTGCAGACGTCATTCCTCTACCTTCCACAGCCTCCTGAAATCGCAAACGCACAGGCACAGGGGGCAGCATTTCACCCTTGACCCAGGCAGCACAATGTCTTAGGCCGGCCCTGGTTTAATCATTTCATTGCCAGAAAACAGATATTCTGCTGCTTTAGCAACAAAGGATTAAAAACACACCACTCCACCCCCTTCAAAAACTTGATTAACCCCTCCATTGTGGTGACACCTACAACTAGCTGCTCTGGCAATGGAGGGGCTAATTTGTATGGTTTAAAATTACTCTTGTAAACAAGTAGGTGCCTAATGCTAATTCCCAATCTCTTCTTCCTGGAGATGGTATATCACTATTGCTTTGGTGCCATTTTCGAGCATTCAAGTGGAACCTTTAGTTAAAGATAAAAAAAAGCAATTCAACTATCCATTTCTAACGAATTGAGCAGCTGGAAATATATGCCATAGCTATCAATAGCCATTTGGCAAATATCTGCAGTTGTAATGGAATCTAGGCCTAAATCTGTCCACTGACAAACTGAAGTAGCAAAGTAAGGAACTTACAGAAATAGGATAAACAATGGAAGGTTAAGTATAAACAGACCTAGCAGATTAAAACTTGGTGAGTCGGGTCAAGTAAGTGGCAGGAAAATTGTAAAAGTTCTTAGGGAAGATAAAGGTCAAGTCAGGAAGTCTAACAGAAATGGGGGAACCACAGACAAGGAGGAAACAGATACACAACAACATAAACAACAGCAGATAGTACAAGAGAGGAGAAGCAAATAAGACTTACAAGGGCAACAGGACTTGTACGAACAAGATAAGAAACATTTACTGAAACTGCAATCCCTGTAACTATGATCTCTATAACTATGAATATTGGAACTATAAGTCAGAATTATGTATGCTCAGCCACAATAACAAGCAAGAATTGTTGTGAGTGATAACATAAAGGGGTTGACCAGCCAGACTGACTACAGGTAAGATAGGAGCCTGGTTGCAGAAATCAACAGCTATGGTAATCATTGGGTACAGTGAAAACCCACTTACAAGTCAAGTGACAGTGCAGACAGAAGCAAAAAAACTGCACACAGTACACAAGAGCAAAAGGGCCTTGTCAGTCAAAAACAGCAGGTTTATAGGTACAGGATTCCAGGCTCAAGTCCCTAGTGTTCCTGAAAGGGAACAGTACAATCAACCACATTTTTATCACTAAACTAAATTTATTGACATATTGATAAAAAATACCAGCTTATTCCATCAACAGTTTTGATACCATCGGCATAACCAAATGCTGAGATACCATCTATGACACTGATAAAACTCAGTTACCTCGAGAGTAGATTAAATGAGACAAGAAAAATGCTAGAGAAAGACAGAGAAAAGTGTACCATTATATGGTTGCTAGCATACGCTTCTCCAACAAATATTGCACATATTTAATACACTCCAGATGGATGTAAGAAACATGGTTGCAACTGCATACCAAGTACCTATCTTATAGCATGCAGTAAATATATATAAAAATATATTTGAAAATGGTCATTGGCAAGACAAATTAATTTTCATCTACTGATTTTTATTTATTGGGGATATAATCATCTGCTTGTACACAGTGCATCAATATTTTCAGGCATCCTCACAATTCAGCATTTCCAAGTTTATTTCCTGCAATGCCCACATACCCTTATAGTTTAACTGACTTCTGCCTCAAGCCAGCCATTACCAGCAAATAGAATATGTGGAGAAGAAGGACTCACATATAAGGAATTAGCATAACAGTGAGTAAATGCACAACATTGCACAAGTCCTTTCAAGTTCTAGAACAAGTAGCTGTCAAACAAGGAGAACTTAAAAAACACAACCTGTCATAAAAAAATCATAAAAACTTGGAAGCAACATTTGGAAAGAACATATAAACTCACGTTGTAATTCTATTGTCCTAACACCCAGAATTTAAAGGAACAATACATATTATTGCAATCAATATGTTTGGATATTGAAATAAAACAGTCTTTAATTGTGAACTTCACATTTTCTCTTGCAGATAAACAAAATAAGACAAACTGTATTTTTGAGCATTTAAATGACAAGGTTACCACAAACGGTGACATAATTGTCTACTGTACACCCTGCTGTGTGAATGGGCTCAGTATGGGGTTTGCTCTCATTGAATTAGACAAGCAAAATACCAACTGCTGGCATCAATAAGGTATAATTACATTCTTTTTCCACAAACCACTTTGTACACCAGAAGTCTTCTAACATATTCTTAATACAATTAGCACTCCAAAGAAAAATGTATATATTTAAACAAAAATAAATAAATAAGATCAAATAATAATGTTTACTTATTCTCCCTGCTGAACTGAAATAATAGAATATTTTAGAAAATGTTTATCACTTTATTATCCATTAGAATTAATGTTTACATTGGCAACAAGGATGGAAATATAATGTAATTAAAAGTGCAAGCTAAAACTCAATCACAAAAAACTATTTGTTTTTAATGGGATCTTCTAATTTTAATTATATCAAAGTCAGGTTCAATATTTTTCTTTAAATATAGACTATTAGAAGGTTTATTTTAACTAAGACTTTCTGTAGGGATCCCATTCTTGGCTCAACGCCATGGTCTATTTTTATTATTTAATAAATATGAGTGACAAATGTAATGTGTTAGTGAAGCTTTCAAAATGATATAGAAAAACATCCTATATAACAGATTAACCAGTTTTTTAGTTCATTGTGGAAATGCCAACTTGTGTGGTAGAGGAAGTGACTCAGCTGGTGAAATACTCAGAGGACTAGAGTCTGCAAATTATGATAAACACTATGAGAAAACAAAAGTGGTAAGTTAGACACAAATAGGATTTTTGTGTTTTCTGTTCTATTGTAGGTTATAAGCTGACATTTTATGTTACGAAATCACTGTGAGAAAAATCTCACACATCCAGCCACTTATCATGTGATTTTGTTTTTCTGTTGCAGTCAACTTTGCTTTTTCTTATATAGGATTATACAAAGGTACCTAGGCCTCCTAAATAACCCCACTCCAAAATGCTTTGGACATCCCTCTGATACTCAAAGCATTAATTAACTTTCTGAGATAAACAGTGCAGTTACATGAATAAAAAAATTATTCACTATTAAATGTATTTGAAAAACTATTAAGGAAAATGTATCTAAATAGAGCTAGTCTGCCCACATATAGGAATAGCTCTGCTGCTTACCCCCTCCCACTCACACTTCCACCACTCTGTTATTCTGTCTAGTTTTCTTTGTGTTTGCACTCTTTTTCCCTCACGAGATAAAATGATTTAATTAAAATTGTATTTATATAAATGTACAATTTAATAATAACTACCAGATTCTGCTTCCTTTCCAAAGTAATCTGTTATGACTGGGTGTGTGATTAAGCCCTACCAGTCACATTCTATTGCTGCAGGGGCAACATACAAGCCTCTGCTTATTTAAGTTTCACTCAGTTAGAAACAGGAATTCACTCAACGTGTAACGGAGGTGGAGATAATTATATGATCATAGGTAGTGATGGGTAAAAGGTCCTGTTGCCATGAAAGTCATGTGGTTGTCCTCTTTTTTGCTAGCCATCAGCAAAACCCTTCAAAATTTGTCCTTTTCCCCTACACTAAAAATTTTTAATGGCACAAACTTCCTGCCAATTTCCTCTGTGCATTTTCACACCAAATTTGATATTACCAAGAAGTAAAACAGAAAAATAAGCAGCTAGATAGGTTGAAAGGTAATTTTCTAGTATTGCATTTAATGAAATAAAGCTAGCAGAAGCTCATAGTGTTGGCTAACACTATTAGCACCTGTATTAAAAAAAGAAGGCACTGGAGTCACACTTGTCATCCAGAAGCAGTTTCTACCACTACCACACAGCAGATAGAGAGTGGTGGGGTAGGGGTAGTGGTGACTGTGAAAAAACTGCTGAGACTAGCTTGAATAATGATCCTCCTAACGCTGAGATGGAAGGGGAAGTGATGAGCAGACTAGCCAGATTAGTGGTCAAGGGAGCCCACAACATCCCCCTGACCCTGTGATTCCCATTCCCCTGGCATTGTCCCTCTGGGACATGATGATGAAGAAGGCACAACTGGCTAGCAGTATTGGTGTCAGCACACATCAGCTGCCTGTTCCTGCTGCTAGTGATGGCATTGTGGCTTCTTCATCTGGAGAATAGATGGCAAGTGTGACAATAGAGCATGCTCTGTGGCATTTGTCATCATCACCAACCCATTCCACTCCTGCAGAGCAGTAGCAAGAGACTGGGGGTGGTGACGAGAGCAAGGGTGATGGTGGAGCAGCTGGAGTGGAGAAGAGAATGATTTGCAAGGGCATGTTGTTGATCTGTCTCAGTAGCAGGCTGAAGATGGGCAGGCTAGTGTACCACAGACCACAGTGGCCACAGTGGGACTGGGTTCCAGCATTAATGCACTATATGTAAGAAGTTAGTGAAAATGGGAAAGGAGGGGACACACCTAGGCACAACTGCCCTGATAATACACATGAAATACCAACACCATGACATTTATGAGAAGCATGTTAAAGCTAAAACCCCACAAAAGAAATTAGGAACCACTGTTGCTATACCCCCTATCTCTCCCCAGTGGCACCAAAAATGTGGGCAGAAATCAAAGAGGAAGAAGAATAGAGAAACCCAAGCTGAGCCTGAAATTACGATGTCAAACGAAACACCTGCCTCATAAGTAGGGGTGGGCAAAATCTCACACTGTGTTCCCACGAGAAATCCCGCATAAACCACTGTGTTGTCCGCTCTAAAACCAGCAATTAAAATCTTCACATTTTTCACACATAGGCCAAAATTCTTTGACATTTTCTCAATGGCTACAAAGTTTCTGCCCATTGATTTGCGCGTTTCTCCTTTTTTGCTATAAAAACGTTTCATATTGGTTGATCTTCAGACTTGCTGTGACCTGTATTACGCCTGAACTTTCATTTCATTTATCTGTGATGTTAATCGCTAAACTGGATATCACAGTCTCACAGCAACTCCTATTCAGCTCGCAGAATGTGTTGTGTAAGAATGAAGAATTGTTAGTGTATTTGTTGAACAGAGCGCTTTGTTAAGAATGAATGAGTTCCTGAAAATAGGAACACACATATCCACATTTAATAGGCAGGGATGGACATTTTGGGGGGTTCATATGCAAATAAGTCAAGCATTTCTGTAGCAACCCCAACTACTCCATAAAAATAATATATATATATATATATATATATATATATATATATATATATATATATTATTTTTTTTATATTAAAAAAGCTTTATTAGGCAATAAGCAAATGTACAATCATAGAATGTTACAGAGCTTAATTGACAAGAAAACACAATACAAAGTAAATCAAAAAATCATCAGAAAATCAAAGAAATTCATACAAATCACTAATGATAAGGGTTTTAGTTTAGCAATAATTAGATGTACAGTCCATAGTCCAAAGATGGAGAGAACATAGGGTGCTTGGAAAGTGGGGAAGGGGAAAAAAAGGCAAGGGGGGAGAGGACTTGACACTGGTCCATTTCCTCAACACCCAATTAAAATATGGTTAATATAAGATAACAATATATTTATTCTTTTATAAAGCTACCAGTTGCCTACGGTTTTTCCTGCTATTTAGACTAAATATCAGTTATGCTCTTACATTTGGTTGGTGTCTACAGACATATTGTAAATCAGAGTGCATATCTAAACTCTGCCTATGGACAAAAGACCCCACCATCATATTTACTGGCTGAAATTATTTCAACCAGTAAATATGATGTTGGGGTCTTGTGTCTGTAGACAGAGCTCACAGGAGGGTTGTAAACAGGCACTCTGATTTACAATATGTCAAGTATAAGAGCATAACTGATATTTTGTTTGACCCAACACTTGCTTGTTAATTGTATGAGGAATTTGCTTTGTTTCTCTCCTGTGTATCTATATTCTACGTCACCTCTGATGTTGCTCCTGTACTCAAAGGGTTAGAATTTTTTGCTCCTGTACTCAAAGGGTTAGAAATTCTAACCCTTTGTGTACAAACACAGACATCCCTGGTTATAAAAGGGTTAAAGTGGTGTCCTGTGTGAAAGATTGCTATCTAACACTATGCAATTATAAAAAATAGACAGTTTTTTTTGTGTTTTGGTGGGCATGGTTTGTGGAGGGCAGCATTTCATCCTTGGACCCAGGCAGCACAATGTCTTCGGCCGGCACTGTATAAAACTAACATTTAAACATTTTAAACTTACAGAAAAACAATAACAGCTTCATTTTATAGTATAAGAAAGGGTAAAATGGTTGGAAAGTATTGACCTCATCTTGTTTTAAAGGCATAGTAATGTTTCAAAATAAAAGCAGCTCCAATTAATCTTCATAGTATTTGGTCCATGGGGAGTGTTATTTCCTATCAGAGTTATAGTTCAAGAGTAAGTGAATGATAAAGTATCCCCCTCCTGCACCTTTTACAGCAAGGTGGTGTCCAGATGGCTTGCAAAGAGGGACAATCTTCAATTAGCATAAGGGAAAAACCTGAAAACCCCATCAAGGGGGGCAGGGTTTTCATTGATCTCACAGTAAAAAGATTGTCCCTTGATGCAAGCTGACTGGTCCAGAACCAAATTCCACATCTGAGGGAAGGGGGCTTACACTAGGTAAAAGGGGAGGGAGGGGGATACTTTAGTATTCAATTACTCTTGAACTACAACTCTGACAGTATTGAAATCACACTCTCCAAGGCCCAAATACTATGAAAATTAATTGGAGCTGATTTTATTTTGAAACATTACTATCCCTTTAACTAAAGATTTAGTTGCGTTTTTCCACTAACCCCTTAAGTGCCAGAAGGGTATGCAGTGCATTGTAGAGAAATGCATTGCATACCTCTCTGACACTCAAAGGGTTAAGAAAACAAGTGAGTGACGCAGTCAGTTTATTACAATAATCTTGTTATGGTATTATTATGGCATATTGTAACTTAATTGACCTTTGTAGATGACAAACCTGGTTTGTGAACCTCATAGTGTCTGACTTTCTCATTCAAACTATCATATTTTAATTAATTTAGAATAGTGATCAGTTACTATTATCATTAAAAAAATTGCATTAACTTTAATTGAATTTGACTCATCTTAAAAACATAAACCATCTGAAACATTCTAAGAGCCACACAACTAGGATTTTCAGATCCAACAAATTAAGTTTTTTATTGTAGCCAATTTAGTTGCCAGCACCTAAAAACAAAGTTTGGTAATATTATTATTATTTATTTAGCACACACAGATTACACAGCGCTTTATACTCATATTGGTCACTGTCCCCATTGGGGCTCACAATCTAAATTCACCTATCAGTATGTTTTTTGGAGTGTGGGAGGAAACCGGAGGAAACCCACGCAAACACAGTGAGAACATACAAACTCATTGCAGATGTTGTCCTTGGTGGGATGTGAACCCAGGACCCCAGCGCTGCAAGGCAACAGTGCTAACCACTGAGCCACCATGCTGCTTACTAGTTCCATGGTATAGATGTCCAGTCATGCAGTTCATCAAACTAAATGAGTTTGTTCTTTTAAGTAATTCAGTAGTATTCCTAAAATGTTTCACATATTTCAAAAGCATGAGGCTTAGATAACATCATCTGATAACTCACTGCACACAGTTCTCTAATGCTCTTATTTTCCTCTTTTTTTTCCATTATATTTTTGTGCACTTTAGCTCGTTTTCAGGAATTTCCTAATATACAATCTATAATGTTTTCTTACAGCAACAACCATTTGGCACTGGTACTCTCAGTCTGCTCTGAAAGAAGATGAATAATTAGCTATCATCTTTAGTTCTAACTTTGCTATGTAATTCATATAATTGCTATGTTATGATATGTTATGCTGTTATACATAACTATAATCGCATGGGGCATACCTGTTTTGTATTTCCTTGTTATAAGTTAAATGTTTGTTCAATAAAATCTATAACAATACAAACATTTAAGAAATAAATAAAAAGCTATGGGGTTGTAATTAGTGGAACAGTCAAATGAAACCTAATTTTTATCTGAAGGTGACTATAAACATATAAAAAAGTTACCCAAGCATCAAATATAATTCCTATTATATTTTTCTATATTAGGGGTGGATAACAGTGACTCTCTATCTGTTTTTGTAATATAACTGCTATGATTCTCAGCAGCCCAGTGAAAGCTGTAGTTAAACAGTAGCTGTAGGACTACTGTTATGCATGCTTGTTCTGGATAACCTTTTTCAAATGCTCTCTCTTCTATATTAGTGTTTCAGTACTCAGTTAACTTCAATTTATGCTAGCATGGTAGTTTACTCCCAGATTAGTGTTTCCATAATAGAATCTAGTTGTTCGTAGTTTCTAAAAACAGCATGATTTAGCTATTCTTTGTATTGTCAAAGTGTTCTAACTGAAATATGCAAATGTGTGAGAAATTATGAAATTATGCAAATATACTGAGAATGTATACAATTATGCAAATATATAGAGAAATATAATTGTCTGTTTTTAATATGAATATCTCTTGTGCTGTTTTAGTGGCTCTAACCATATGAAAATGACATGGATTAACCGTTTTATTCAATCATTAATAGAATGGATCTCCTATATTAAAAAAGTAAGGGTTGTTTTATAATAATGATGACTAAAATGGTAATGATGTGCTGCTTGAACACTGAGATAATTAAACTCCCTGTAGCGTCTTATTGCACCATTTTTACTACTTTATGTTTTCATTGGCTTTTCTGAAATAATGACTTCCATGCAATGCAAATTACATGCATTTGGAAACTTCTGCAATTTAGTTTAACATAAGAAAAAATAAGCATGTGAATCATGAGTACAGAACAGATTTATAATTTACCATGAATGTTTAGCATATAATTATATATCTTTTTAATGTTTTCTTTACCAAATCACTGTTACATTTATGCTTGAAAAGGCCTGTAATGGCATGTCATATTTACATAGTTGTACCTTTACTTTCCCCAAAAAATACATGTTTTGCCACAATTGAATCACATTCCTTTAGAATTTTAGTTTGTTGACTGATTGCTTCTTTCAAATAAAAATCCAAAGGTTTCAGATTAACACCGTTTTTATTTCTTAGTCATTACTACAGATGTGATACTTAATTTTTTTTTCTGAATTCAGACCATAGTCCTCTCTGCACCCCTTCACTCTATCAGCCGTGGCAGGGTAGTCTCTACTGTGCAAGATTGCACCGCTGCTGTTGCTGCCTGGCAATGTGGCCTGTGTACACGGGCTGTTCAACTAGTACTAAAATATTTCAGTACCTTTTTGCTGCATTTGTAATGTTTTCCATGTCCATTTATAATTCAGCACTAAGAATGGTTGAGCACTTTCACTCAAAAAAGAAACGTGTTTTAAAAGTAAATGAATTAATGTTGGTGTCTTATGACCCTGACATCAGTAAAGCAGATCATTAATTTCATATTAAAATCAGAGTAACTAGATATGGGGGTGCAATTGCAGGGTACTCCCCCCACCAGAAGAGGTCTCCTGAACTGGAGAAGAACTCTGAAGGAGATGTTACATTGCCTCTATAATACTTTTAAAGAAAAAATACAACTCTTGAAACAATGTGACAGTTTGCTGCAACATTTCATTAGATCTGTCAAGGGTGCCATGTACTTTGCTGGGAGTGGACTACCAATGGGAGATACTTTCTTGGATCATATAATTCTTGTCAGATAGAGAAACTTATTACATAGTTCCCACTATCATACACTTATAATGTTTCTAATTTTGGCTGTGGTTCCCAAATCTTAATGACCACTAATGGGCCATGTCTTTAGGATGTCCCTGCCTGTCAGGTTTTTGTTGGAGGGCTAGAATACTTGGCAGGATCCTGTGGCCGGTGTCCTGGAATGCAGGTTATAAGGAGTGGTATCTGCTAAGTAGCAAATGGAGACCATATCTAGGGAGTGATCTAGGGAGTGGTTCAGGTGTACTTAGTAATTTGCAATTATTTATTTGCTGTGGATCAATGGCTGAAGATAAAGTTTTTGCTTGCGAGATTGAATTTCTGGCCCCAGCTGAGTCAGAGCCTGGCCAGGGTTGATATAGTTGGAATTCAGAGGAATAGCAGTGACCGTCCCTGTCTGGACTCACAGTTGCAGCAAAACAGAATTGGAAACCAGGTGTGAACTCAGAGAACAAGCAGGAGTTGGTACACAGAAGATAAAGCATAAACAATAAAGTCTTCAGCACAGAGTAATAACAACTGAGTGCCCAGATGGAAGCGTTTAAATACCCACTGCTCTGGAAGACACCAGGGGGGAGATTCATTAAGCGGTGATAAAGAGTTGATAACTGGAGATGACTTCTCCAGTTCCTATGTTATTCTATAGAGCCTATGCACTAAGATATCCAAAGCTGAAGAAATCTTAATAAATAGGTTCCATAGAATAACATAGGAATTGGAGAAGTGATAAATTGGAGAATCTCCCCGCAGCAATTTCAGACTACATGTACTAGCATGTGCTGACCAGACTGTGTGCATTAGTGTGTTCATCTACAGACCTACATGCCCACTCACTATGCATCATAAAAGGGGGGAATTCTACCTGCACATACATATGCGTACAGAGGAGGCAGAGCTCGAGGTTAGTGCTGTCACATGAGCACAGGTGAGTTAATTAAACGACTGTGCCTCTGATTAACTCACCTGTGCTTAAAGGCACACTTCAAACTGAAAACAACTTTGATGATTATGAGAGTGCTTTCAAAATCCCCTACATGTTATCTATTTTTTTTATTTAGAAAACAGGTTTAGAGATTACTTAGACATAAATTATGATAATTAATGAACCCTGTTAGCTTCTGTTACCTCAATCACTCACTGACAACGCTCAGCAATGTATTACCCACCTCTTCTACCAAATAAAGAATTAAGTGTCAATGAATGCGGGAGGTAGTGTATGACTAAGAAAAGAAGCGTCTGCATGTTATTCCTTACAAACTAGTTTTCTGGATAAAAATCGGTAATGCAACAAGTTATTTCAAAATCCTCAAAGTTGTTTTTAGGTTATAGTATTCCTTTAAAGAGTGAAATCCAACAGAAATTATCTGTTTGTCGTCCATGAGGAAAACTATTACAACCTCTCCAACATGAAAAATCAGCTCCTTAGAAAGTTAGTAGAATATATAACATAACTGATAAATTACTTTTAGCCATTATTTTTGAAAAACATTGATAGATACAGTGCAGTCCATAAGTATTGGCACAAGTTTTATTGTATTGGATCTGCACTCCGGCACATTGTATTAAAAATAAAACAATGACTAAGAGGATAAAGTGCAGACTATCAGCTTTAATTTGAGGGAATTTACATCCATAAATTATGAAGTAAAATTTATAGCCCCTTTGATACACAATCCTTAGATTTTGGGGCTACTAAGCTGTTTATTTTTTTGTGTTGTTACATCATTAGTTTATGTACAAGAGCACTAACAGAAGGTCTAGAAGTGATTCTAACCGGGAACTTGCAATTAGAATCTATCACTTTTGTCTCTCAACATGAGGGGCAAAGACATATCAGTGTCAGCATAGCAGGCTACCATGAGGGTAAGAAATCTGAATAAATCAATCAGAGACATAACCAAAACATTAGGATGTCAAAATCAACTGCATGGTATATTTTAAAAAGCACAGATGCACAGGTGTGCTCTGCAATAGCAAATGGCCTGGCAGATTACAAAAGACTACTGTAGTGGGTGATTGAAGAATTCTTGCAATTGTGAAGATAAGTGTCAAAGAATACCATAAAGAGAAAAATACACCTGTATGACCACAGAGAGTTTACTACAAGATGCAAACCATTGGTATGATTCAAGAACCAAAAGGCTAGGTTACACGTTTGCTGAAAACTATATTAAAAAAATGTTCTGAAACAAAGTCTTATGGACAGATGAAATGAAGGTTAACCTGTACCACAGTGACAAATAGAGGAAAGTGTGGAAAAACAGAATAATTATACATGATGAAAACATACCACCCAATTTATGAATCAGGGTAGACATAGTGTTATGGTTTGGAAATGTATAGCTGCCAGTGGAACTGGCTCACTTTGTATTGATGATGTGAGTGTTGACAGCAGGATGACGTCTTAGCTCAAATCCAACCACATTTTGAAACAACTTATTTGCTCAGATACAACCAATGCTTCAAAACTCACTGAAAGCGCCTTCACCTTGCAGAAGGATAATGACCTGAACCATACTGCTAAAGCAACCAAGGAGTTTTTCAGGGCCAAAAAAGTGGCATTTTCTTAACTGGCCAAGTCAATTGCCTGGCCTGAATCCAAAGGACCATGAGTTTCATTTGCTGAATGGAAAAATATCATAAAGCAGACAAACTGAAAATGGCAGTCATTGCAGAGCATCACTAGGGAAGATACCTAGCATCTGGTTATGATGTTCATGGGTGGCAGACTACAGGCAGTCATGAAATGCATAGGATTTGCAACAAAGTACTAAACATGATGACTTTGTTTAAGACCATATTATTTGTCTAATTACTTTTGGTCCCCTAAAATGGAGGGACTATGTATAAAAAGGGCTGTAATTCCTACACAATTCACAGTCTATGGATGTGAATTAACGCTGAAAGTCTGCACTTTATCCCCTTTGTCATTTGCTCTATTTCAAATCTAATATACCGAACAAAAGAGCAAAAACAAGAAAACTTGCCCACTGTCCATATATTCCTGAAAACCGTCCTAGATAGATAGATTACGTATTCAGTGTGCAAAAAAATATTTATTAGATCACACTTATAACTGCACATTTTTAAAAGGACATTTTCATCTTAAAGCAGCATACTTTTAAAGTGTCATTAACCACAGCATACAAATATGTATACAAATATATAAAACATCTAATATAGATCATGCATAGAAAAATAAAAATCTATTTTAATACCTAAGTACAATGCAGGTGCAATACACTCACAGTTAGCATCACATACTGTGAAAGGAAATTAAAGACATAGACAACTGACACATGAAGTTGAGTTTTAAAATGTGTCAAACTGCCACTGGTTTGATAGCCAGAAACAATGAAATTCAAGTAATCACTGACTGTGGTGTACTTGATTGATTGCAGTTCACAAAGAAAGAGATTGCCTAGTCAGGGGGGATATTAAGATAAATACAGAAGTTAATTTTTCTTTCCATATAAAAGATCATATCTGAGTTAAAACCAGCAGAGAAAATCTGTTGGATGAAAAACAGAATAAAGTCCTGTGGTGTAGCTAAAACAATAGGTCTAACCTAACTGAAAGCACTATACAGAGTTATGGGGTTGCACACAGCTTTAAATATTTAATTAATCACTTTAACCAAATGATATTTCTTATAGCAGGCTCACACACTTTCTGTTTGCACTGCCATGTAGAGTTAAGGTATAATATTTTATGCTGATACATATATAGTGCACCAGTTTATCTCCTTTCAAACTCTGGAAGTTATACACTAAGGAGTGATAAAGAATTGATAAAGTCGAGATGACTTCTCCAGTGATATCAGTTCTCCAATCTCTATTTTATTCTAAGTAGCCTATGCACTAACCTTTTGTTAAGTTTTGGAGATCTTAGTGCATGTGCTCTGTAGAGTAACACAGGAGAAGTCATCTCCATATTATTACCTCTTTATCACACCTTAGTGAATAGCCCCTCTAAATATATAACATGTGGAATCTTGTATTGAATGAATGCCGGGTTGCCCAATAGTTAGACTGAAATCTGCCAGTAGATCACTAATTGCCGCAAGTTCATAAAAGAAGTGGAGTTCTAGGGCAAACCATTTGGGAAGAACTATTTGAAAATCTCCCATGGATTAAATGGGGGTTTTGACCCTGTGAATGCGAGAGTTGTCTCCAACTTATTGCTCCGCAATGCATTGGGGACCTCTCTATCACTCAAGGGGTTAGAACCCCCATTTAAATTAATAAGAATTTTTTGTTCTCCCCTATAGTACAAATGGTCTGCCCACAACTCCTCTACTTTTGATCATAGAGCCCTTAGTTACTGGTAGACCATGAGAAGGTTCATGCTGAGTAGTGCTTGCATTGACTACCACTCTAGTATTCAAGGGGTGAAAAAAACTAATTTAAATTTATTTTAAATATGTAAAGTTTTATTTGTCCTCTAAGGCATAGTTAGTTTGCCCCAGATTTAATTGTTTTTAACAGTTTTTTTTATAGAGCATGTTGTTTTGGTCCATTTCATTTTACGTATACAGGAAATAAAAGCATACTTATAATATGCAACATTTTGATGTGTTTAGGTATTTTAAGTGTGCTGGTAAAGTAGTAGACCATGTTAGGATGACTACAAAAAAGTAAATCCAATGGCAGCAAGCCAGGGGGCCATGGGGCAATTGCCCCCCAAGCCAATCATAATGCTGGGCTATTGGGTCTCTACCCAGCACTTAACTGGGCTGCCTATTCACCCTGCCTGCAACCCATGTAATGAAAAACCTACATTTTTTATTATTTCTGTATGTAGTGGCAGAGAGCACTGCTTTCAGTCTGACATCCATTTGAAGCAGCACACTGGAGTGGTTACACCACATGACCCCTTCTTATAAGTACTTCAATGTTGTAACCTTTAACCCTTTGAGTGCCAGAGGGGTACGGAACGGAAGGTGCTATACTTGTGATTCTACAGAGCTTACAATTGAAAGGCAGCTACACTAGTGATTCTGCAGTGCTTCAACTGAAATAGAGATAAAGTAGTGATACCAAGAGTTTAGGATTAAAGTGGCGCTACACTAGTGATACCATGGACCTTACAGTTGAAATGTTACTAAACTACTAGTATAATGCTATTTAAATTCAATCATAAGTAGTGTCATTAGTAGTTTAGCTCCATTTCAGTTGTAATATTTGTGTTATCACTAGTGTAGCACAAGTTCAGTTGTACACAGTGCTGTGCCTGCTGTCAGACATGCTGCCCCTGCTGCCACCAGTGCTGTGCCTGCTGCCAGTGCTGAACCTTCTGCCACTAGTGTTGTTCCTGCTGCCAGATGTCCTACCCCTGCTGCCACCAGTGCTGTGCCTGCTGCCACCAGTGCTGTGCCTGCTGACAGTGTGTGTTTTTAATACAAGGGTGGGAAGGAGAAGATGATGCCAAGTGTGACAGCAGGGGACCCTAAGTCACACTTGCCATCCCCAAGCAGTCCCACCATTGCTAGTACTACTACTAAGAAGATCCAGAAGTTAGTGTTAGGAGTGAAGAAGGAGCTAATCATCATATTAATACTGACTGAGAGGAGTAAGACTCAGGGGCTAAAATTGATGTGGTTAGTGTTAGTAATAGTAGTAGTAGTGATGGTGAAGCAGCCGGTGGGACTAGTGTTAGGAGAGTGGTAGGGGAAGCAATTGAGAGTGTCCAGACTAGCAGTCAAGGGAGCACACACTATTCCCATGTCCCTGGGACTTCCCCCCATAACACTGTCCATATGGAACATGATCCTGAAGAAGGCAGAATTGTCACCACAGCAATAATACCACCACCACCAGCAGAAGCACAGTTCAGCTGCCTGTTCCTGCTGCTACTGCTGCCAGTCTGCCTTCTTCACATCACCAAGAAATGGCAAGCGTGACATTGGGGGACCCTCTGTCACATTGCTCATCACCTCCTCCAAACAGCAGTGAGATGGCTGTAATAGAGCAGCAGCAACAAGTAGGGACTAGTGGTGGTGGTGATGATGATGGTGGAGAAGCTGGGGTGGAAAAGACATTAATAGCCTTTTTATATATTAAACTCAACTAGGAACGAACCTGCAATACAAATTTGCAGGCCACATAGGAATGGTATCCTACCCAGGGTGCAATCTCTTTTAGCCCACTAGTGCCTTTCACAGAGAATAAATATCCTAAAGCATATCATATTGGTCTTGCCCTTACAGCAATCCAACCATGAAATGCCAGGCAATTCCTCTCTGAACAAGAGAAGCAGCAAACCCCAGACATATGTTTCAACCTTGTTGGGCCTCATCAGTGAGGTGTAGCTGAGCTCTCTAAGCACTGTGAGCAAGGGGCCCAATGCTAGATACTTGATAGAGTATTTTGTACAGGATGATTTGTTTGATTTGTTGTTAGAGGCCTTTGTAGGACTTAGACTTATTAGAGGCCCAAGCCCTGAAGAAACATTGATTTGTAGGACTTAAGCTTGTTTGGCACAAGACCTAAGGAAACATTGATATGTAGGACTTAGGCTTTTTAGAAACAAACCCCCAAAATATTGTTTATTTTTTTGTAGGAGTATTTTTTTTTTGTTTTATTTCTTTTTTTTTCAAAACACAAGCCCTGAGAAAAAAATAAAAATACCCTGCTGGTTGGCCAGTGGCCACTGTCAAACGTCCTCCTGAGTCCTGAGTTGCAACTGCTGTTCGTACTGCTGCTGCTGAGTTGTTTAAGCAGCAGGATGATTAGGCAGCTGAAAGGGAATGGGATCAACAATAGCAGTAACATGGAAGATGGATGATGAAGGTTCCATTTGCCACGACTGGCTCCAGTTATGCGCCTGGGCAGTAGCAGCAGAATAAGTTGCCGCCAGTATCTGTGGAGAAAATAACAAGTTGGCCATTAAATCTTCACCACCTGCCCCTCCTCCAAAATCATCATGGGTGTGTTGTTATTAGAATATATTTTTCCATTGAGAGCAGGATCAGTGGGTCTCCTCAGCAACTGCAATGTGCACAGTATGTGTGTGGTAAATAACATCTGGGGGCACAACTGTATCCAAACACCATGATACCCAAAACCAAGTACTGACGCTGTCACTGTACCCCTTTTCCACACCCGCTAAGGACACATGACAACTTGCTGACAGTTTAATAGTAGTGATGAACCCTCCCTGCCACCATCTTAGCATATTCTGCAGGATGGTATCTCCTCAGATGCTGCTTGATGCACTGATTGCGATTCTCCTCCACCACACTGGCATGTGTGGTCAGTGCACCACACAGTGTGCAATGGGTAGAGATGAGCTGCCACATCCTAACATCAACAGAGTGGCTATCATTTGGTGTGGGAGGTAATGAACGAGGAGGATTGGCAAAAGATGTAGTTATCCTAGAAGGTGATGCCGAGCTACTTGTTTCACTTGTCCTGGAACTTCCAGTATCTGCCTGGGTTGTTCTATTCCTCCTCCTCTCCGCCTCGCCTCTTGTTGCCTTTCTGGTGAGTCAGGGACAGCAAAAGCGGTGCTTGATTTTTAGGTGGGTGTTTGGCTTTACCATGTTTGGAGTAAATGTCATGATGTCTGTGTTTCATGTGTGATATGAGGGCGCTTGTGCCAAGGTGTGTTCCCTCCTTCCTCTTTTCACTGACTTGTCCCAAATTGTGCACATTGCCGATGCTGAAGACTGTACTGTGCCTGCCCCAACCGGAAAATCGTCCCACACCCATGATGACTTCAGAGAGAAGGGGAAAGGTGAAGAAGAATGGCCTCTTTCTTCTTCTCTTCCACATTCCCCTTCATTGTCTGTGGCAGTGGATAATTTGCTGCTGCTGCTGCTACTGCCTCACAGTCAGCACTGCAACTAGGATCAGGAGTATTGCTACTGCTGGCAAGTGGAACCTGTCCTAGTCCCGCATCACTTATTGACTCCATTCCCACTGTGTCCACGGTGGTCTGTGGCACAATAACCTGCTCCTTAGCATCCTGCTGCCTTTGCATCTCAGCATCAGAAGGAATTAGAGCAGCTGCAAATTCCAAGATGTCCTTGCTAGTGGTGGTGATGCCCATCCTCATTCCTGTCTCCCATTCCTTCACAATTTCTGCTAAAAGGCCATCAATGTCTCTTCCACCCCAGCTTCTCCAGCATCATCACCACTACCACCACTAGTTCCTGCATGCTGTTGTTGCTGCTGCTGCTCTATTCCAGACATCTCACTACTGCTTGGAGGAGGTGAAGAGCAATGTGACAGAAGGTCCCCTAGTTTCACACTTGCCATTGCCTTTTGACCTGAAGAAGAAGGCAGACTAGCACTAGCAGAAATAGCATCAGGCACAGGCAGCTGATCTGTGCTCCTGCTGGTGGTGGTATGAATTCTCAGCCTGCTCTCCTCCCCCAACACCAGTTCTGGCCTCTTCAGGTTCATGTTCCGCCTGGTCACTGTAGTGAAGAGAAGGGGAGGACTCCCAGTCCCTGGGTCAGGAGAATGGTGTAAGCTCCCTTGACCGCTAGTCTGGATGCTGTAAAATGTTTCCCACCACCACTCCAGCTGCTTCACCATTACTGCTACTACTAACACCAACCACATCAAGTTCAGCCGGAGAGTCTTCCTCCTCAGTCTCACAGTCACTAGTAATATCAGGATATTGTTGATTACCCCCTCATTCACTCCTAAGACTAACAAGCTGCTGGACCTTAGTAGCTGTAGTACTAGCAGTGGGAGGACTGCTTGGGAATGGCAAGTGTGATTTAGGGTCCCTTGCTGTCACACTTAGCATCATTTTCTCCTTCCCCCTGAGTACTACTAGAAACACTAGCAGTAGGCAAAGTATTGGTGGCAGCAGGTTCAGCACTGGCAGCAGGTTCAGTACTAGCAGCAGGTTCAGTACTAGCAACAGGTACAACACTAGTGGCTGCAGTTACAGAAATGGTGGCACTGGCAGCAGGAGCAGCACGTCTGGCAACAGGTACAACACTAGTGGCTGCAGTTACAGAAATGGTAGCACTGGCAGCAGGAGCAGCACGTCTGGCAACAGGTACAACACTAGTGGCTGCAGTTACAGAAATGGTGGCACTGGCAGCAGGGGCAGCACGTCTGGCAACAGGTACAGCACTAGTGTCTGCAGGATCAGGAATGATAGCACTGGCAGCATGGGCAGCATGTCTTGCAGCACACACAGGCAGCTTACCTGTCCTGCTCTCTCCCTTCTTTCCTTAACTCCCTTCCTTCCCTTTTCTCCCTTCCTTCCCATTCCCTTTTCTCCCTCTCTTCTTATTAAATTCCCCAAGATCCCTTGTGGTGATATAGGGGGACTGGACAGCATTGGTTGAGTACTGCTAGTCACTTTCTCCTCCTAAGACTCAGTGGACACATAATAAGGATCCTTCCAGTTCCTCTTTTTGCTGCTCATAGTGATAGGAGTCACTATGAGCCTCTCCTGCAAAATATCACAAGAGAGCCGCACAGCACATCTATCTCGCTCTGTAGCTGCTTCTATTGTGTCTCTGTTCAGCGAAAACGTCATGTTTTTATAGCGGAAGTGCAAAAAAAATGTAAATCATTGGGCAAAAACTTTTTAGCCATTGAAAAAATGGCGAAAGATTTTGGCCAATGGGGAAAAATGCGAAAATGTTAACTGTTAGTTTTGAAGTGGATTTTCACGCTAAAAGCGGATAACAACATGGTTTTTGCGGAATTTCTCGTGGAAACATGGCGACAACTTTCGCCCATCCCTACTATACAGCCTGCAAATTTGTATTGCAGGCTCATTCGTAGTTGAGCGTCTCTCACTTGCACTTTACATATGCAAAATACCCTTGAGATTTTTCACCTCAAGGGTAATAGGGTAATAATGTACTGGACCCCTTGCTCACAGTGCCTAGAGAGATCAGCTACACTTCACTGACGAGGACCAGCAAGGCAAAAACGTATGTCTGGGGTTGGCTGCTTCTCTTGTTCAGAGAGGAATTGCCTGGCATTTCCTGGTTGGACTGCTGTTATGGTAGGATCAATGTGATATGCTTTATGATATTTCCTCTCTGTGAAAGGCACTAGTGGGCTATAAGAGACTGCATCCTGGGTAAGATACCATTCCTATAGAGCCTGCAAATGTATATTGCAGGCTTGATCCTAGTTGAGCGTCTCTGACTTCCACTTTACATTAATAGCCTTTTTAGCAGAAACTGAGAATGAATGGGAGACAGGTATGAGGATGGGCATCACCATCACCACCAGCAGTGAGGTTTTGGAATTTGCAACTGCTCTAATTCCTGCTGCCGCTGAGTTGCAAGGGCTGCAAATAGCTGAGGATCAGGCTAGTGTACCATAGACCACCGTGTACACAGTGGGAATGGGGTCAACAAGTGATCTGGGACTAGGAAAGGTTACACTTGCCAGCAGCAATACTCCTGGTCCTAGTTGCAGTGCTTGTCCTGAGGCAGTAGCAGCAACAGCAACAACATCATCCTCTGCCACAACCAGTGAAGGGGAATGTGGAGAAGAAGAAGAAAATGGCTATTCTTCTTCACCTTCCCCATGAAGTCATGGGTGTGGTAATATTTTTCTCTTGTGACAGGCACAGTGCAGTCATCACCAATGGCACTGTGCACAATTTGTGACAAGTCAGTGAGGTGGGGAAAGGAAGGAATACGATTTGGCACAACCGCCCTGATAACACACATGAAACACAGACACCATGACATTTATGTCAAACATGTTAAAACCAAACACCCACCACAGAAATCAAGCACCACTGTTGCTGTACCCCCTAACTCTCCAGAAGGGCAACAAGAGGTGGAGATCAAAGAGGAGGAAGAAGAAAGAGAAACCCAGGCAGAGACTGGAAGTGTAATGACAAGCGAAACAACTAGCTCGCCATTACCTTCTTACTCTAGGGTAACTACATCTTTTGCCAATCCACCACATTCATCATTACCTCCCCCTCCAAGTGATAGCCACTCTGTAGATGTTAGGATGTGGCAGTTCGTGTCCACCTATTGCATTCTGTGTGGTGCACTGACCACACATATGGCAGTGTGGTGGAGGAGAATCACAAGCAGGTTATCAAGCAGCATCTGAGAAGATTCCATTCTGCAGAATATGCTAAGATATTGGCTGGGAGGGTTCATCATTACTATTAAACTGCCAGCAATTTGTCATGTGTCCTTAGCGGAGTGTGGACAAGGGATATAGTGACAGTGGCAGTAGTTGAGTTCTGGTGTCATGGTGTTTGGATACAGTTGTGCCCCCAGGTGTTATTTACCACACACATTGCAGTTGCTGATGAGAGGCACAGTTCCTGCTCTCAAGGGAAACATTTCTATTCTAATAACAACACACTCATGATTTTCAAGGAGGTGCAGGTGGGGATGAATTAATGGCCAACTTCTTTTTTTCTCCGGGTATACTGGGGGCTACTTATTGTGATGCTACTGCCTCAGGTACATCACTGGAGCTAGTCATGGCAAGTGGAGCCTTCATCATCCATCACCCTTGTTACTGTTATTGTTGATCCAGTTCCCTTTTAGCTGCTTAATCATCCTGCTGCTTAAACAACTCAGCAGCAACGGTTGCAAAATCCACAATAATGGACTCCGGAGGACATCTGACAATGGCCATTGGCCACTGGTCAACACAACATTACTTGCTGGCACTAGGGAAATTTTTTTCCTCAAGGCCTGTGCTTTAAAATTTAAAAAAATTCAAAAAAATAAACAATTTTGTTTCTAACAAACCAAAGTCCTACAAATCAATGTTTCCTTAGGGCTTGTGCCAAACAAGCTTAAGTCCTACAAAACAATGTTTCTTCGGGGCTTGTGCATTTAAATAGTCTAAGTCCTGCAAATCAATGTTTCCTAACAACAAATCTAATGAATCATCCTCTACAAAATACTCTATCAAGTCAAGTATCAGTCCACCCCAGTTGCAGCTTATGTCAAGGGGTATCTGTCTCTTCAGTTTACATGCAAATTTCTTATTTTATTTTATTTTTTATTTACTGATCCCCCATTAGCAGTCGAGAACCCCCCCAAAAAACAAATTCCCCGTTCAACTGATTAATCCCCCAGTCTCTAACCACCAACACAGGCACCCTCCTCTGACCCCTTTTATAACATGTCTTATGGATTTTTTAAAATTGTATTTAGGATTTATTTTTATTAACCCCTTTGCGTCCACTGATGTGCCAGGACCATCACAGCTGTCTGGCACCAGTGACTGTCCAGGCACGTTACGTACTTTTTATTCACATCGCTCCTGTAGGAGCACTGTGAGTAATAGCAGAGACTGAAATTGATTGCTCCAAGACCGGAGCGATCTCTTTCAGTCCCCTGTTCGGCATGCCGGCACACGTGATCAGTCACGTGGGCTGGCACGTCAAATTTTTCTATCTGGTCCTTAAAGGACTACACACCCCAGGAACGCTGGTCCTTAAGGGGTTAACTGCCCCAAATCCCAGTAAACAACCCCCCCCCCAAAAAAAAAATTCCCTGTTCAACTGATTCTTTCTCCATAGCCCACCAACAGAGGCACCCTCATGCCCCTTTTATACTATACTTTTGGTAAATTAAATAATATTTGCTATGTGTTGTGTGTAGATTCAATGTTCCCATTGATTTCAATGGAATGAGCTAGGCTAAAAAAAGTAGAAAAATGTCACTTTTCACGGGAAATTATTCTCCAAGCAGGAAGTGCCATTATTCACTGATTTCAGCTTGAGGCGAAAATTTTCACCCATCCCTACTCCTGATACCCCCAGTTACTGATTTCCCAGCTGACTGAGGCAAATTACATCGGCTGAAGAAGCCCCATGCCATAGTTAGATAGATAGATAGATAGATAGATAGATAGATAGATAGATAGATAGATAGATGAACTTTTGCATACAGTTACATGGGACATAGAACCCGTTGAATGCTAGAGAAATCTCCAGCATGTTGATTTTTTGTTTGTCCCCCTGTGGTGTAGCTGATTCACTCCAGAAATGCTCTATTTAGTTTACTAAATACAGAATATAATTGTTAGTAAATGTAATCATTATATCAGCTCACTCATGGTGGATATATAGCTTACATCTGTGGACACCTGAAAGTAGCCCTGTTTATTGGTTTGTATGAATGACACTGACTGGATAATTAGGAAATAACAACAAACTTCCACAGAAATTCAAACATAAATACAGTGCTTCATTCTAGCTTTACTATCCACCAGAAATATTCAGTCCATTCAGGGAACTGGAAGCAGGAAAGAGTGGGTAGCCACCTATATAAATTATGTCTTAAGGCCTATGCTAAAAAGTAGTGAAATGTAAACTCTAACCTAACTTTAAAGTAAATTTTAATTTGACACTGGAATATTGAAATGAAAAATGTCACTTTTTAAAGTGAAATAGTATTAGCAAATGACAGAAGAAAGCATTCTTTAAAAATATACAATTTATACATGTAGATGTGGTATTTATAAAGACATTTTAACATCAGCATTTTTGTGAAAGTACACTTTTCAGTTAAAAATAGAATTAATATGATGTTAAATGTATTACATATGATTTTATGCAAACCAACATGTTATGAAACAAAATGGCATTGCCATTTTTAAGTTGTATTTAATGGTTAATAGTATTACATATTCAGTTCTGTTCAGCTTTTATGCTCTAATGTTTTAACCATGTTATACTATGTTGTACTGCTCACACTAAGGGGAAGATAATGGGGCAGTCTGTGTGCATTTTGTGGCATTCCTTTAATCCAAGCATTGCTTAGGTTAATGTACTAAACAAGGCCTATATGAAATAGCACGTTTTTATGCATTTTCCCTGCTCATGCTATAAGGATGAAGTGCACAACTTGGCATTAAAGTTCTACTGTATTAGAGTGTGTCTACTTGTAAGCACCACAGTGATCACATGCTGTAGTGTAATACACTGAAGTGTAGCCACTGGTATTAGAGACTAATGCCAGAGTGGCTTCACCAGCAAATTTGTTCATTATGCCAGTAGCTGTTGAGAACATTTGTTAAACTATGATTTGTATCATATATTAATTGTATAGATTACA
This sequence comes from Rhinophrynus dorsalis, assembly GCA_037306005.1. NCBI lineage: Eukaryota > Metazoa > Chordata > Amphibia > Anura > Rhinophrynidae > Rhinophrynus > Rhinophrynus dorsalis. The sequence goes on from CM074720.1 coordinate 293,757,513, forward strand.
ATTTTAGAAATGTATCTATTTGCCATTGCTATTTATTGTATTTGTATCATTGTATATTAGTTTAATAACACCATTAAATCCTCAGATTATGGGGTCAACAGACTCATCGTTTTGATTCTCCCACAATTACTTCTAGTCCTTTCCTCAAGGGCAGATATTTTTTACAAACCTAAACTAGGTTAAATACTATCTAATTTAATTTTATAATGTTAGAAATATAACCAAGAAAAGGAACGCAGGTGCTTGACTAATTACTGGAAAAAATAAAGTCTTTGTTTTTGGCATTAATAGTTAACATACAACTAGCTCTTTGTGACCTTTATGTGATAACTGCAAAGACTGTGTTCTCTTGGCAGACTGATTTTTAATGTCCATAAATTATAAATCAAATGGTAATGTAACAGTCTGTACTGTGTGACAATATGTTTATATTAATATTTCCTTGAAATAAAATGATTTCTAAATAGTGTGATCTAGTAGTTGCCTTCCAAATAAATTATATGAATATTATACACATGCATTACTTATTTCTATTGTGAGTTTTAAAACAGGAAATGTGGGGGGTTGATTTAAATAACCATGACCTTTGCACAGTGTGAAAATAATTCCTCTGTGGAGTGTTGTTTATGCATAATTGCAAATTATGTGAATAAAAACAATAAAATGTATTATTTTGTCATTGTTTCTAATTATTTTAATCCCTTTATACAAGTGTATTTGAAGACATTGTACAACGGAGAGATAATGTAAAATTTTGAACCAGAAAATGTCCTTTTTCATACACATATTTGTTCAGTAAAAGATAGCCATAGCTGGACTATGCAAATCCTTTAATAACTGTCATTTTTTGTGATTGTGCATGTAATTATACACATGCATGCATTAGTAGTGTGTTAATTATAAAAGAAGGGACCTTAGTGCCCTGAAAGCTTGCACTATCTATGTCCTCAGCTATCCATTAAAAAGTATCACTTTTATATCATTCTTGTGAGTTTTTTGCTTCTAAAGTATACTGAATACCATCTACTCTACTGGCTAACACGGTACCACCTTTTTTTTTACTTAAAGGTTTGAAATTTCCCTATGATGAAAAACAACTCACCATAGGACTTGGAGAGCTCGTTCTCCTTGGAAAGAATTCTCTAATCTTAGTGCAAGGCTTCCATAAAAAGGAACGGGTAACTATATAAACTATCACCTCATCCATCTTGACATCCATCCATCTTGACAGTATTTTCATGGTTATTCATGCCTATTAATTTATTACAACCCTTTGGTGGAAGTTAATATGTTCTGGCAACCTCAGAACAGTGAACATCTATACAAAAGCCTGGGGAGCTCTACCTGAGCTCTATGTAGTTTTAAAAGTATTTTTTTAATATTCTTATTTTTTCTTTCTTATTCTTTTTAGGATGATTCTGGATGTAGCAGGATGGTGCAAAGGGTACTATTTCTACTCTTATTTAATCACATTTTGTATAAAAAATGTACTTAAACACAGCTAGAGTTGTATGTTATTTTTGATAACTTGTTTGAAATTAGTTGCTATTTGATGTATAAATAAAACTATGCATCTGATTTATGAAAAGTATAAATTACATCTAATTAAATACATAAAAGTATATCATGTTTGTTTCATAAAAACACAACTTGCAATAGTGAGTTTTCAGAAAAGAAGTCAAAAATAACCAGGATGTTAAAAACAATGGCTTAAAACATTTACTTGCACTGCAAAGCAAAGTTAAACTAGATTTCTTTTATTATTCATGGGGAAGATTTCCAAGAATATATTTATTAATTATATTTTATTTCTTCATATTTAACTTAAAGGATCAGTTGTATGTTTTAATTAAAAAATGGATTACGTTTAAACAACTGTACTAAAATAATGCCATTTATAGAAAAAAATAAGTTCGTTTGTAGATTAATCACTTCAGTAGATGGTGGGATGTACTGATATGATTTTTCCACTAAAATAAGCTTATTAGTTTTCATGCTGCCACTGCCTAAGACCTTCTTAATAAGCTATTTGCACTATAAATATTGATCTTTAAAAATCAAAATAAAAAAAACAAACAAAAAACCTAGCATAATTCTAGTACATTTTTCCAGGGCCAAAAGAGAGGAAAAACAGACATAATGCAACCTGAAGAGTCCAGATAAGACATGATGCAATAAAATATGATTAATATTAGGTCTATTGCACAATGACGAGTGAGATAAGTGGGATAAAATAAGAAAAGAAAGACACACAAAAAGATTGAGAAACGAAAAGACTAGTGGAAGGTAATTTATATAGTTATATCCAGGGATGTGCTAACTAGATAGAAACAAAATAGACAGTTGAGTATCAGGGACACCAGACTGCATTGAGCTTATAATATAAGTTTGATAAGACCACTAATACTGTCTTGTAAAAGGAAATTTCATTAACTAGAATAATAGTTTCAATTGTTTTGGGGGGGGATTCAAGTCTCTCCCTAGCAACTGAGAGCTTGGTGGCCTAAAGAATGTGATATGAAAGCATACTGGCACTCATAGGGATGAAGTCTATGTTAAGGTACAAGAAGGCAATCTCAGCTGTAGTGGCAATTTTTGTACAGCAAATCTAAGAAAGGAGATTAATTTTAGGGTATGACCACTATATAAGAACCACTGTACCCCCTTAGCCACAAATGCACCAGAAGTAGTTAGAATCTGAGGAATAGATTATTGCACCATTGAATCATGACCTGCCTATCTGTTTCAAAATAATTCATACATTTGGAGATTCTGAGAAATATATAAATCACAGCAGACCATTGAGCAACAAAAAAGGTGTGTCCTAGATACCTTTCCAGTTGTAACCCATATATATTTTCTGAAAGGTACTAGGATTCACAGAGTGAAAATAACATATTGATATGCCTTCGATTTTACTGGAATGATTATAGCGCAGTCTCTCAAACCAATTTTTAATCCTAAGTGATTTCCTATGGAGATGCAAGGTTTTAATAAAGTGATACATTTGAAGGTATTTATAATAATCTGTTGAGTGTAGCTGATACATAGTTTGCAGATGTGCAAAGGATCACAAATATTCCAATAAGAAAAGTTCAGAAAAAAGATTGATACCATATTAATACCAGAGGCCATTTGAGACTTCAGAGGTAAATATGCTATCATATGCTTTTGCAGGGATAAAAGTAGTAAGATTGGAGAAGCATGAACCTTTAGTTACATCTTATGGAAGTACAAGTATCATGAGGTGTATTAGAAATGTAAAGAAGGAATCCATTTGGACATGAGGGAGGGAGGGTCAGAAAGAGAATTGTTGCAAGTCACACTCAGTGATATAGTCTTGAATAAAATGATACTGTATTATCACAGACAAAGAAGGTAACAGACAGCAAACAGCAGTATTCCATGGTTGTCAGAAATGCATCAGATGCTTTTGTGCTCACGTATCTCTTAATCATTGGCTGACATGATTAAGTGTTATGTGAGCATGAAAAGCATCTGATGATTTTCTGATAACCATGGAATACTGTGGTTTTGTCTGTTACCCTTTTTTTCTGCTGTGATAATAACATTTTGGAGTTCAAGACTATTACACTAAGTGTGCTTTGCTTGCAACATTGTATCTTTTGGAAGGTGGAATCTCCAAGCTGGCATCATGATTATATTAAGGGGATGAGTAGCATGATTTTTCCTGGAAACTTTTAACTGAGATTACGTGTGTACTTTTGTATAAAACTGTTTGGAGCCCCGTCTTCGTATTGTAGTCATAAAGAGCATGCCAGAGTAAGTATGGGAGATTGAGAGGAAAGGAGTGATGCTGCTCTGATGTTGGCCTATAATGCTTCTCCTCCTGCACCTCCTCCAAAATTATAAAATCATGGGTGTGTTGGAATATTAATTTTTCCCTTGAGAGCAGGAAGGAACGGTGCCTTTCATCATCAACTGCAATGTGCCCTGTGTGTGTGTGTGTGTGTGTAGGAAAACTGTGAAATAGGGGAAGGGCTGGGAACAATGGACACATCTGTACTCAAGCAAACAACTGGCACAACTGCAACCAAACACCTTGAAGCTTAGGTCCACAATATCAAGCCCAGAAACCTAGTACTGCGGTCTCTATGCCCCTTGTCTTCACCACTAAGGATACAACAAGAAGGCTTAGTAAAAATGAAGAATCCTCCTTGACACCAGCTTAGCATATTCTGTGGGATGGAATCTCCTCTGATGCTCCTTGATTCCTTGCTTGCAATTATTCTCATACACATTGCCATTTCTGGTCAGCCCACCACACAGTGTGCAATGGGTGGACATGAACTGCAACATCCTCACATCTATAGAATCACTAGTGTTGACGGAGCTGTACATCAAAAGAGAATGAGGTAGAGGACCTTGAGGGTGCCGGGTTGGAGACAGTTGCTAAGTCTTCTCGAGCTCCGACCCCTGTGCAAGAAGTTGCTGTCAAGGCAGGTGTTTTGCTCGCCATTGAGCTTATGCCTCATACAAATCTGAGTCCACTAAATCATTGCTGATTCCTCAGGGCTTGTGCCTCTAACAAACCTGAGTCCAACAAATCACTGGTTCCTCAGGGCTTGTGCCTATAACAAGCCTGAGAATAAATCATCACTGATTGCTTAAGGCTTATGCCTCTAACATCTAATATTCCCACAAATCAATGTTTCCTCATGGCTTGTGCCAAACAAGTGTAAACCCCACAAATCAATGTTTACTCTGGGCTTGGCCAAAAAAGTCTAAGCCCTACACATCAATGCTTACTTAGGGCTTGCGCCTAACAAGTTTAAGTTCTACAAATGAATGTTTTACCAGGGCTTGTGCCTAAAAAGTCTAAGTCCTACAAATCAATTGTTCCAAAGGGAACAATAAATATTTACCAGTCTAAACTGGATGGAACAAAACAAATTAAATACAATATTATATTCATCACAAGTTTTCCTAGTAGTTCCAGCATAACAATTAAGTGCAGAATGCACAACATGGAAATCCTATCTTACTTTTATTTGACACACTAACTTGTGCATAACTCTCAAATTGTGAGTAATAACTTTTTAATGAATTATTATAAGCATTTTAGACAATTAACTATTTAAATCATATTTGTTATAAACCCCAAGAAGTCTATTCACTAAATGTGTTTAACCCTTTGAGTTTGCAATGCATTGAACACCCATCTGCCACTCAAATGGTTAACTTTGGAGCAGTTTTAGTAACTGCTATATTACTATGTCCAATAAACAAACATTTTTAGGAAAAAACTGAATTATATTTTTTACAGGTTAACATAAATGACATCTATAAAGGGATTATGTATTTTTTAGATTATTGAAAATGAGAGGTATGGACATTGTGGATAATACCCGTGTTTATATCCTAAAAATCTACAATAGTTTTTCATCTTTTCATAATATGTATATCAGTGTTTCACTCCTTAGTCTTCGGGGCTCACCAACAGTTTCAGTTTTTAAGATACCGCTTCCTGCTTAATCAAAGGTAAGTAATCAGTGGCTCAGTCATGATTTTGCTGCCTGTGCTTAAGTAGGGATAAACCTGACCTCTTGGTGTTTATTGAGGACTGGAACTCAGAGTCATTGATTTATGTTAGAAAAAATTACATTTCTGTTATATGGCAAAATTATACAACAATCTATCCATAAAATATTAAAAGGAATTATATTCAAGTTTAAATTATTTAGTGTGATACAATTATTTTCAATGTGAACAAAACAACCCTTATAAAGGCAATACATTTTTTCATGGAAGACCTATGAAAAGGTAAGTTAGTAGAATGAACACACAAAAGGAGGAAATCTTCCAATCCGCCAGCAAATATAAGATCCGATTCAATTCGAGCTAGTAAAACCAACTATAGGGCCAAAATAAGTTCTGGCCAGTACACACATAGTTGTACTGTTGGAATTCAATTGCCCTATCAACATGAACTACAGTGAGCTTTGGCCACCAGAACATAACTTGCAGCCCAACATTTGTCACAGTTGTTTGTTCCCATAATGCACACTAAACAGAGTGAATAATGGAAACATCACAGGAAACTAGCTAAGGCTCAAATATTGACACAGTGTCAAACATCAAGAGTGAGCTAACAACAGTCACCCTCCCCCCATCCTCTTAATCCCTAACCCTAACAGTGTACTCCATGGCCCTACACTACCCCTAACAATAATAATAAAGTTTAAAAATACTAGCCCTAACGCTATCCTATGAGCCATACCCCATAGCTGTAATTTCTTCTTTTCTGTTCTTCTTTCTCTTTTCTAACATTTCTTGTTTCTCTGTAAACCAAAATAATCAATGAAATCCAGTGCCACAGTCTCTCTGTCACCATCAGAACAAAAAAAATCCCTATTTCTTTACCATTTAGGCCATTGCCTGAGCCAAACTGAGGGAAATTTGAACAGAAGCCGGCTTTTATATGGCCAGTCTCGGTTTAACTATGTTCCCATGCTCCCATTGGCTGGCATGTGGGGTTACACAGGGCACATTCCATGCCCTGCAGTAACCATACCACCCAGCCAAACAGCTTCTAGCTGGAGGGATGACTAAACGCTCATTCGTGACCCCTCCAGCTATAAGCTGATTGGCTGGGAGGTTTGGTTAATGCAGGGTAAAGTCCATGCCCTGCATAACCCCACATCCCGGCCAGTAGAAGTATGGGAACAAATCTGAACAGAGACTAGCCATATAAAAGTTAGTCTCAAATTTCCCTCAGTTTGGCTGGGGCAATGGCCCAAAAGGTTCAGAAAAAGGGATTGTCTTTTTCTTGTTCTGGCAGCACGGCAGCAGAGAAAATTTACAGAGGCATTGGATTTCATTGATTATTCTTGTTTTATGTTACAGAGGAAGAAAGAAAAAGTGGAAAGGCGAAAAAAGAAGCTTAGAGAAGATGAATTAAAGAGGATGATCAGGGTGCAGAAGACCCCACTGGACCTCAGCCTTCGAGGTATGTGATTAATATTAATGTTGTGTGGAATGGGCTATGGGATGGTGTTAGCTTTAGGATGCTTAATCCTTTGATGCCAGAGGAGAATGCAACACTCTGCAATGTGTTGCATACCGCCACTAGCACTCAAAGGGTTAATTATTTTTTTGCTTCACTCATGTTTTTGGTATATTGGATGTATTGATATGGGGCTTAGTGACATTAGTATAGGGATCCCTTGTGCGCATGCATTTTTTTTTTTTTACAATGTTCAATTACACGTCAATGGTTATTAACACACGTTAGGGACCCAACGCTTAGGTATGCTAGGAGCTAATTAAAAGCAAAAAAGAGAGTCCTTAATGAGTTTCTCTAGCCACTGCATGTAATTGAATAGTGCATTCATATGCTTTTTCATTGATTTCAGTGGGTGGTAATTTAGTGCCCATTGTGCATTTTTGTCACAGTGCTGATAACAGAATACCAAACTGTGACTTAAAACTATCAGATTTACTTTGACTAAAGGGGGTACTATAATCGAGCCCATAATCTGCTGCTTTAATATGTAGGCTCATAAATCCAGCACCTACATTTGGAGTTTATAAACAGATGTCTTTAGAACATAATGGTGCAGAGAATGAACAATCACTTCTATAGAAGGTGTAAGAAAACAAATATGTTTTATGATTTTCTCCGAGCCCTGTTAGTACATGGAATTAAACAGGGCACAGTCGAATGACAAGACATCAGATTGCCACCCATCTCACTCCTTAGTGCAAGTGACCAGTTTTTCATATTAACCCTTTGAGTACCAAAACAAGGAGTTAAAGGCTTCATACATAGCTGTTTGGCTGTGAAGTACACAAAAACAGTCCCTTGTTCTTATTTTATCATGCCTGTTTTTGCACATGTCTCTCATTGTTGCTATGTCAATTTACATGTAGGTGTTCTATGAAACATTACTCTTAAGAGCGATATTAGGCAAATAGTTATTATGTACTGTTTACTATCATTGCCTTTACCTACTGATTGCCACATATACAATGTGATTGCAGGAAATATTATTAGTAAAGAAATTCTAGTCTACCTGATAAAAATGCCTTTATTTTGCAGAAGAAACAGCCAAATGGGGATGGGCAATTATTTTAACTAGCAGGCAGCAGAAGGCCTGATTTCCCAATAGGCAGAATTGGTAGCTGCCTAAAGCTTCAAAATCTACAGGAACAAATCTGTCTCTAGTCTGAAACTGCTTATAGGGGTTGATCCCTAGTTGATTTCCTCTACTACCCATGAAGAAAGAATGAATAAAAATGTAATCAATGGATTTTTCACCCCTTAACAATCCCTTTGCCATACTAAGGGGTTAAATCAAGATGGGATCAATGTCTGACCACCTCAGTCCATCAACCTTTGTCCTAGTAACCATAACCATGAATGGGGGAATATTAGTCATTTCAAGTAACCATTTAAGTGCAAGAGTGGTGATAAAAGCATTGATCTTCAATATATCGCCCACACTAAACAGTTAGATGTCATTATAGGTTATAAAAGTGTTAACACTTTTAGTTCACAAACTCCTATTAACCACAATGGAATCAAAACCTCAAAGTGAACCTAAGACTTGAAAAATTATTTTTCTCACATCAAATAATACCTGCAGAACAATGGTAAATGTTTTTGCAGGACTATTGCTTAATATCTTGCATGCTAGACAGGTCTGCATTGCATTGAACTACAATTCCTTGGCAACCTCTCTAGGATCAAGGAAGTTCAACTATATCAAATTGTTGAATGGCTAATTTCCAGAAAACTTTTCAACTCATGCAGAACAAGGTTTTAATGATATCCAACAACAGCAAAAAAACAACATTATTTTTGTTATCTAGCAAAAAAAGTACCTGAAATTATTAGAATTAAGTTAGTAATGCATATGCTGTGGAAATGCATTGCTGGAACTGTTTACAATGATTTGACATAATGTATAGAAACTCACTATGCTAATTTTCTGGCCATTACTCAATATCCTTTTTTACAATTAGGTCACTATATGATAATTTGTGTAACAAGGGGGATCAGCATTTGCATTGCATATTTTAAAGTTATTGAAATTAGTGTTGGTGGGCAAAATGGGGAACATCACCACTGTGAGTTAGCCATACATACACTGACTGGCATTCCCCAGCCTTGTCCTCTTGCCCACACAGTGCCAATGTGGATTTGTGGCTGCCAGTGAGCAATAGAATGAGCCTGGGGGCCAAGAAGTGTATGTGGGGTTCTATGCTAATAGTGGGCAAGGGAACAAGGCTGGGGGCAGCTGGTAGCCACAAATCCACATTAACGTTGCATGAACCCCAGCCTTGTTCCCTTGGGAGTACATGTATGAAATATGATACAAAGCTGAGGGGATGATTTGTACTGCTTGGTGTATTTTTTCCCTTTGAGTGCCACAAGGGTGCACTATGCACATCTCAATGGCACTCAAATGGTTAGGGAAGTGATGCTGCTTGTGGTGCTGAAAAGATCCTCTACAATCCCTACTGACCAAGATGGGAAGCAGAGAGAATGGTCTCAGAGAGACTTCAGGATTGTCATACTGCTGGCAATTTGCAAGGGATGGCATCCCTTCCATATTGACAGCAGTTCAACAACCTTCTATGCTTGTATGCTAATGTAGACCTTCTCCTCCCCTTCCCTTGCATCCTTAAGTTTTAGTGCATATGGCAATATGTGTCTACATCAAAAAGTTAAAGTGCTTTGGACACATCAACAAAATCATATTGCCACAGCATCGACCTTTACCGCATCTCCCCCATTGTGTTGGAAGAGGTTGGTAAACCAATCAATTATTCTAACAGCGTGTGTGGCAATGTAGTATTTTTTTTTAAATCTGGGACTCCCAGCACCCCATGTTTTTGGGGTGGTTAAGATTTTTGCTTTTGTTTCTAGGATGCCTCCCTGTCTACATGAATCTGAGGAATACAGTTCTGAGGAACATGAAACAAACATTTGGGATGAAAATGGCATTTGTTTGTAAGAGGTGGAGAATGCTGATATGTGCAAGCAAGATAAAGTAAGCAACATTCCATTTCTCTAGGCCAGTCTTTATTGTTGTTGAGCTAGGTTGTTCATGAGATTACATATGAATTATCTAGTTTTTGTGAGCTCAGTTAAGGTCCTTGCTTCTTGTGTGTATGTGTGTGTGTGTGTGTGTGTGTGTGTGTGTGTGTGTGTGTGTGTGTGTGTGTGTGTGTGTGTGTGTGTGTGTATGAACTCAAGATTTGTAATTTTAGCTAACAGAGTGTGTGTTTCATTTAATAGAGTTCAGTTTTCAAATGTTATTTTTTTCCCAACCACCTAATTTAATCAAGTACCCCTGATAAATGCTTTATGGGCTTCCTAAATACTAATTTTAGGTGTGCCTTCTCTGCCTTTTTTGATCTATGTAACGGAATGTGTTTTTTATTTAAAAAATAACTTCAAATCACTCAAAGGCCAGAAACTAGTTCAGAACATTGCAGCTAGTGGAGGTCATCAGCTCTAGAGAATAGCATTGTTGTATCCCTTTTCAATGGCTAGCATGCTCCAAGGTAACCTCAAGAGAGCCAATATTACAGCTACTGTATATTGACCTAAACCATTCAGTGTCACCTGTGTCACATAGGTCTCCAGATAACAGAACCACTGTAATGCTATCACGGTGCCCGTGATCCTTTTTCTACATGGCGACATTGCTTCTTCCGAGTTTCACCCTGCACGGTCCTTATTGGTCACTGGGTTCTGACTCTGCCTAGGGCTAGCCCTTTTATACCCGTCCCTGTCATTCTTTCAGCGCCCTTTAGTGGTGTACCTGTACCTAGCGTTTCAGTTGCTACATGTTCCTAGCTCCATGCATGACCCAGCTCACCTGACTATGCTTTCCTTTTGTTCCTGAGTTGATTCTGCTTCCGTTGCTGACTAGGACTGGCTGACTACCTCCATGTGTACTGAACTGGCTTTGACTGAGCCCCCACTTCCGTTGCTGACAAGGACTGGCATACTTCCTCTGTGGGTACCGAACTGGCTGTGGCTGAGAACCCGCTTCCGTTGCTGACTAGCACTGGCTGACTGCCTCCGTGTGTACCGAACTGGCTTTGGTTGAGAGCCCACTTCCATTGCTGACAGGGACTGGCTGACTACCTCTGTGTGTACCAATCTGGCATTCTGGCTTCTGACCCCTCTGTGGGCGTTACCTTGAGCTCCGTTGACTCTCACTTTCATTATCACTCAGCAGACTTCCGTTACAGCTCCTAGCATCTTGTGTGCTGAGCCCTTTCTCTTGCTGTACCTTCTGTCTGCTACTCCCTAGCATCTAGGGAGACTGAGTTGTGGGTAGTTACCATTGTTGCTACTCCCTACTGTTCTAGGAAACCGGTCACTTGCCAGTATCCTGTCTGTGAGTTGCCTTCGATCTCCCTAGCGTTCTAGGGATCCGTTCACTTGTCAGTGTCCTGTCTGTGAGTTGCCTACGATAATCCCTAGTGTTCTAGGGATACGGTTTCTTGACAGAAGCCTGTCTGTGAGTTGCCTCCCATACTCCCTAGCATTCTAGGGATCCGGTCACTTGCCAGAATCCGGTCTGTGAGTTGCCTCTGATCTCCCTAGCATTCTAGGGATCCAGTCAATTGCCAGTATCTGGTCTGTGAGTTGCCTCCTATACTTTCTAGCATTCTAGGGATCCCGTTACCTGACAGGCTTCCAGCCTGTTTGTGACCCTATTTCCCTAGTGTTCTAGGGAGTTGCCCTGTAGTTACTTGCCGCTAGTCTCCGTGTGCCTTCCCGTGGCCTAGGTACTACTGTGGTTTGTTCTGTTCCAGTGTCCAGTCTACAGATCAAGACTTCTTAGTTTACCTTTAGTATCTTACGTTTGTATAGTATTTCTGTTTCCATCCTGACCTGTGACAGATTTGGGAAGTACCACGGTAATGTCCCTATCTGGGCCTGAGTAGGTTGATACACTTCCTTACTGAATATTTATTTTCAGTAAATCTGATCTTAACCTTACCATATTTTTCTGAGTGTTCTTACAAAACCGTGACAAATGCCTACTTCTCTATGATGCCATAACAAAAGACATGTCAGCAAGAATGGGTATCAACCTGAAGCTACTGGAGAATGGAATGGAAATCTGTTATTTTCAATTATTAATTCTAGATATGGATAAGATGTCTCAAAGGCCAGATAGAAGTCTGTGAGAGTGCTAATTGGTGAAATGTGAGGAAATTTTACAGGACACCCATTGATTACAACAGATCACAGTATAATGTATGTATCATGTATGGCAGATTCACACCTCTAGTACACATTGCAGGCACTTTCACAGCACACAAGTATGTAGATAAGGTTGAACATTCTGTTATCTGTCAGAATGGGATAGTTAAGATTTTTGCTTTTGTTTCTAGGATGCCTCCCTGTCTACAAGAATCTGAGGAATACAATTCTGAGGAATGAGAGATAAACATTCGGGATGAAATGGCATTTGTTTGTAAGAGGTGGAGAAAGCTGATATGTGCAAGCAAGATAGTAAGTAACATTCCATGTATCTAGGCCAGCCTTTATTATTGTTGAGCTAGGTTGTTCATGAGATTACATATGAATTATCTAGTTTTTGTGAGCTCAGTTAAGGTCCTCGCTTCTTGTGTGTGTGTGTGTGTGTGTGTGTGTATGGACTCATGAGCTGTAATTTTAGCTAACAGAGTGTGTGTTTCATTTAAAAGAGTTTGGTTTTCAAATGTTATTTTTTTTCCAAACCACCTAATTTAATCAAGTATCCCTGATCAATGCTTTATGGGTTTCCTAAATACTAATTTTATGTGTGTCTTATCTGCTGTTTTTGATCTATGTAACTGAATGTGTTTTTTTATTTCAAAACCTAAGAGTTAGCCCTTGGATAAAGGTTAATTTAGTATTCATTACCAGATCCCTGAGGAAAGGAACTGAATGCCAATATCAACAGAAATAGGAACTGAATGCCAATATCAACAGAAATAGGAACATGATCAGAGTATGTGATATTTTACATGGAGGAGTCAGTGATGTGTTCAAGATGATTACATGAAACAAAAATATCATTATATTATCAATATTATTATAAAGTGTTTAGAAAGGCTGTTCAGAAAGAGAATCGTTAAGTTAGTTGGTTGAAAATGTAAACGAAAAAATATTAATACAAAGCATTGCTTTTTGTAATGAACTATTTATTCCTGGAGACAAAAGTAGCCCTTTAAGCTCTCATTCCCCAGAGATTTCCTCCACAGTTAAGTTTTCCTCTCCTGACTGCTGAAAGATGGTGTTTGTGAGACCATTTCTGGACTAATTTTGACTTTATTTCTGCACACTGCATTTTTAGTTTTATAAAAAAAACCTAACAATTGAAAGGAAAATATAGTTTTCAAAGACTTACATGATGGTCCTCTACTGTAGTTAATTAAAATAAGTGACAGTAATTTCAAGTACATTATAGAGGGATAATTTCAGCCAATGGCAGTATTAAAACCTGCTTATGATAGATGAGCAAACGCACAAACCTTTCTTCTTGATAATTTTAGTTGGTGGCAGCTGTAAATAGAGGATGAACTCTATGGACTTTAGTAATGCATGAAGGCTATATTCCCTTTGGAAGAGCATGTAGTCATTAGTTGCTGTCTTATCTGTTATGGCAGGCAGCTTCCAATTTCACAGGATTACCCACTAATAGTGATACTTGTCTGGTACTCCCTCAACAAATATAGTTAATTTAGCTACTGTTTATGGTCTTTAAACTTAACATGTAGATAATCTCTTCACCACTGGACTATGGTCTCCTCATTTAATTAAGGGTACTTTGGGATTGGAAGGGGTTGACTGGGAATGGGTGCCTATGCCAGAATCCTAGGTTAGGAAGTGACTTAGAGCTATGCAACTCACATAAAGCAATGGGATGTCCAAGATATGTAAAAAATATGACTGGTAAACTTCAATAGGTCATTTGGATAATAGGTTAGAGGGTTTTACAGATTGCCTGTTGGGCAGGCCAGCTGATAGCAGTGTAGATGTTTAACACTGAATCTTTGTTTGTGGTAAAGCTTTATGACATGCACAGGGTATGAGAAAACCAAGAATATCATTAAGTAAAAAACACTGAAGCAGACACAAGCATCAAACTGTGGCAGGTCAACCTGTCCTTGGGAGCCATGTGGCTTGGACATGATGTTAGAAATGTTTTTCCCATTGAGGTCAAGAAATAACTTCAAATCACTCAAAGGCCAGAAAATAGTTCAGAACATTTCAGCTAGTGGGGTCATCAGCCCTAGAGAATAGCATTGTTGTATCCCTTTTCAATGGCTAGCATGCTCCAAGGTAATCTCCAGAGAGCCAATGTTATAGCTATATTGACCCAAACCATTCAGTGTCACCTGTGTGATATAGGTTTCCAGATAACATAACCACTGTAATGCCTACTTCTCTCGGATGCCATAACAAAAGACATGTCAGCAAGAATGGGTATCAACCTGAAGCTACTGGAGAAAGGAATGGAAATCTGTTCTTTTCAATGATTAATTCTAGATATGTCTAAGATGTCTCAATGGCTAGATAGTAGTGAGAGTGCTAATTGGTGAAATGTGAAGCAATTTTACAGGACACCCACTGATTATCACAGATCACAATATAACGGTATGTATCATGTATCTCTCATGTATTTCTCCACAATGTTGCTAGCAATCCACTTCAGCAAAACAGTGCCTGTTGACATACCACAAGCATTACCTTGACACACTACAAATTGTCTGCATGCTTAATTGTTATTGTCCTCTATTAAGCCTGTGTGGTATATTATTGGTTGTGACCTCTGTAGGAACCCTTCTGCTTGCACCCTTCAGAACTTATGTGCGCAATTCAATACTGCATGGAGGATGTACTGCATTCCCAAGAAACAATGGACCATCTTATTGATGGTAGATCTCATCATCTAGCCATCTAGGCTATGCAAATGACAGATTAATTTAAATAATTTTACAACTTTACTATATTATAATTTAGTCTGAATCTTATAAGATGTCTTATAAGACATTTGCATTTAATTGTTTGTTATCAAATCCATGCAATTCATTTACATTATTATTTTAAAAATATAAGAAATGTGTTTTTTTAATACAATTACCATGACTGTTTTTATTATTATGTATTCTTAAATAAGTTATATACTTAAACCATTTATTGGATATTTTAAAACATTTGCATAGTAAATAAGTAAATATAAGTAGGAGCAAGTCAGTTATAGTTCAATAATGGAATAATAAAGCAGAAATCATAATCTACTGAAGCTGTCTCCTGAATAATTCTATTGAGTGACAGATTCTTCTAACAATAATGAGGAGAGATGATACTGTTGCATCTTTTGAAATAGTATGAAAGGGTGAAAAGAATACTAGTGGAACATCTATCATATCTTCAAATCAGCCAGCAAAAATGTAGAATGCAAATGAAGTTGCCTGATCTAGTAAGTGTTGAAATCAATTATTTTTCCCTGTTTTGAAATTTTTTTTAAGATACTGCTTGGAGTTAAAGGTATTTTCTTCATTCTGTCGTTCATTTGATATTGGCATTTCTGCACACCAGATGGTGACCTTAACTTTGAGCTTTAGCTAAAATGATTTTTATTAAGCCTAAACAAGTGTGAACAATGCTAATTTCCTGCAGCCGGCTGGGTTTGAATGAGTAGATAAAGTGATTGGAAGTGTCCTGCCATACCATATGGAAAAGTGTATACACTGCCAGCATACTAAGTGCTAAATGGATTCTTTCTTCATAGTATCCTTCTTCTCATTAGTCAAAAAACCAGGGACCAAATTTTGTATAATTTTTCAAATCAGACTTTTAATTAGGCATGCAGCGTGAAAAATGAAAACTAGTTGCAAATACTGAGTACAGCTGGCAGAATACCATTTAATGAAACATCTGCAAAATATGGTGCTCATTCATTACAAGAGATTTCAGTCAGTCAATATAAATTATCTGTTTGTTTAAAAAAATGTTTATGCTCTGTTTGTATTCCACATCCAAGTTGAAGTGCTTACGTCAAGTAAATGTATGTGCCTAAATGTTTTTCAAGAGACATATATTTAAATTTTCCCAATTATAGCAGGGCCTCCTTATTATTCATCAATCTATCTATTGTCTTTCCTCCACAATGGTTCTTACCTAACAATTGTTTTTAATCTACATCCCATCTTTTATTGTCCTTCAATTTATTAACTACACTTACTTTATACATTTGTTTCTACAAAAACTCCCTACTTTCTGTGCAAGAACATTTTCTTTTACATGTTTCTTTTTACTTCTGTTTTCTACAGTATTGCCTTTTGTATTTGATGCTTCAAATAATTGGATATCAATCTTTTTGTTGAGATGGAATCTCAACAATCAATCCATGTAACCACATTGAATCTAGAGTTCCTCAGTCTTCAACACAGTCTTTGGAAATAATTTCAGCATTAGATGTAACTGCTAGATAACTCATGACTAAAATATTAGATTAAAATCTGTCATGCAACATTTAACAGGTAATGCTTTTTTTCTTAAGGCACTACACTATTTTTTTATTCTTTGTGAAAGTATTTTACCAGGAAGAATACAATGAGATTGTCTCTCATTTCAAGTATGTCCTGGACTCATTTTGTCTACCTCATAAGGGTGGAAGGCTGAGCATTAGCCAACTGAACCACAGTGTACATTAAAGAGAACTTTTAACTGCTTTGAATATTTCATTATTTCAATATTCCACAAGTCTGCTGGTAGATACAGAACCCCACACACATTCTGGCTATTTTCCTTCTGTAAAAGCTCAAACCTTATTTGGTCCTTGGTCCTTTTCCTTTGTTCAGTATAGCCTTATGTCTATCCCATACATGTGTAAATTCCCTCACTGTATTAACCTCTGCTGCTTCTCTGGTCGTGTATTACCACTTTATTACATTACATTTAAGGCTCTGATACTCTAGTTTTAGACTACGGCCTATTGTCCTAACATTTCAACTGCTTTGAAATATACTTCCCTCTTACACATTGTTGAAACCCTTTATGCATTTGATTGTTCCTATTCCCTTTCTCTTCTCTCCCACAAGCTATACATGTTAAAATTCTTTACTCTCAACTATTTAAGTGCACAGCTTTTTTTAAACATAAGGAAAAAGATAAGACAATTATCGTTTTTACATTTAACTTTTGTAACCCGATCATTCTTTATTTTACTCATTTTCCCTAGATTCAGAATGGAATAAGCATTTCAACAACATTTTTCAATGGTGATGCTACAATATAAGCAGATTAAGTGGCTGTTTAGGGCCCCCACTTGGTCAGAGGGCGCAGCAGAGCTTATACAGTATCCCCACTGCATGTAAATTCATTTAGATGTCAGGGGCAATACCAACATGGGGACAAAGGGGAGCCCCATGTGACTTTTTCACTTAGGGTCCCCAAAAACCTAGAGCCGCTCCTGATTAACACATGCCACCCCTGTCTGATTTGCTGTTACCACCATAGCATAACCATTTCTATATATATCTCCATCTTCAATCTGTCATAGCTTACCTTGTTTCCAGCGCCGCCGATTCAGCAAAGCTCGGCATCTTTCCATGCGTCATCTGCAGGTGCGAGGCTTCAGAGTGAAGCAGGCCCCTGTTTTATATCATGCTTCCTGTAGTCTTCTCCTACCTACTTCCTTCCTCTGAGCCTGCTCCACCTACCTACTTCCTGAGGAGGGGTTTAAAGGGCAGTCTGAGTCCTGACTCATTTGCCCTTGCGTTGTTGTTCAAAGCAGTTCTATTACCTTGGGCTCTGTTTATGACCTTGCTTGTCTTCCACCCAACCTGGTGCTAACCTGCAGCTCTGTCTGACTATTCTTACTTTTGTCTCCTGTACTAGCAGACACCCAATCTAGTGCAGACCTGGGGCTCTGGCAGACTAGCTCTGATACTGACTGCAGGTGTGAGTCAGGTATCCATTTGCCTATACTGACTGCAGGCGTGAGTCAGAAATCACTCCATACTGAAAGCAGGTATGAGTCAGTATTCTCGCTATGTCAGATCAAGATCCTGTGTTCCTGTTCCTGCTCCTGGTTCCTGCAGAGACTACCAGAGGCCTACTCTCCAGCAGTGTGGTCAAGCTTGGCAGCCTACTATTCCTGCTAGCAGTGCTTGCTGGCTTGTAACCCTCTGCTTGTTCCTGTTGTATTACTTGTGTACTACCTTTCTTATATTACAATAAATTGCATTTGACTATACCATACCGACTCCTAAACATCTTTGGGGAACCATGACACAATATATAGAAATAACAAATTTTAAAGCGGCTCTAGGTGTCCCGATCCATATATTCACCAACTAGCCAATGCCAAAACACGGGAATGCTTATGATTGTGCTATATGGACTAACAACCCTCCCGGGACTGATTCAAAATTCAAAAACAAAAACGTCCATAGCACTAAACATAACGCTAATCCGTTAAGATAAATCATCCAAAATATTTATTGATAATATGATAAAATAAACAAGTATTTAACATTCACATGCTCGTATATTCAGATACCCTAAGTTATGAACAATAATTTACTCCATTTGTAAACATGTTACTGGCATAAATGAAATTGTATCAGATAGATAGATAGATAGATAGATAGATAGATAGATAGATAGATAGTCGTATGCTAATTTAAGTGTATCTCAAGATTAAGGATACAAAATGGAACACAGATTAAAATACTCTCTGACAATATTATAAAAATGCAATGCAATAAATATAACATACTATTTTACCGTTCAATAAAAATATATTATTGAAAATAAATAAATAGTTAATAAATCAGAGGTAATAAAAATTCACGTCAAATACTTTAAAGTTAAGTAGACTACTGCTATTGAAATGTATGGACAAGTATTTTAACAAATCTGCAGTAAACCGCTGTAATCCATTCATACTTTCTTGGGGCTTGTGTCTATATTTTATATCCATTTTTTTTTGCTCATTTTGTCACCTATAAAACAGCTTTTCTGTCACTTTAATGGCATAAATGTGATTGTACATGTATTTCCAGGGTTAAAATTGTATGAAAATAATATATGTTCATTTATTTTATACATATATGAGTTATAATTTACATAATCCATAATTTTGCTTCCTAATAAATAGTTCATATGGGTTGCCAATAATGTAAAAACGCTGTAATAAAAAGCAATACAACTATTAATAATACACTATGAACAATAATTTACTCCATTTGTAAACATGTTACTGGCATAACTGAAATTGTATCAGATAGACAGATAGACAGATAGATAGATAGATAGATAGATAGATAGATAGATAGATAGATAGTCGTATGCTAATTTAAGTGTATCTCAAGATTAAGGATACAAAATGGAACACAGATTAAAATACTCTCTGACAATATTATAAAAATGCAATATGTGTCCTTCCTTTCCAGTTGCCATAACAATATATGTGCTGGTCAAGAAGATAGAAATGTTACAACACACTAGAATGCTCAAAATATAAAAGTACATTACATATCTTAGACAATAAATCTAGCTCTGTATCTGCTACCACTAATAAATAACTCCTGCACTATTACAAGTGAAAGCATCATTTTCTAATATTCATGTTGAGAATGATGAACTACGTGTGCTATGAAACACCTTTAAAATGTCATTCTTCTTCACATGTCCTCTGACAAGTCTGAGAACTATCACTGTGAAGACACACTGCAATGCTTGTCACCTGTGTACAAAGAGATAATGAGAATCCTGATACACTGGAGATACTCTTACAGCCTAAGAGAGAGGCCATTAGCAAAAGATGCAGAAGACAGAAGTTTCACCATGAAGGACATCTGCTTTCTTTACATGCGTTGATGAGCTGAGGTAGAGTAAGGCTGCCAAGGAGATTGTTATATCTCTTGCTGTGTAGAATAAAAAATAACTAAAAATAAAAACTGACATGATGAATATTGGAGAATGCAGTTACAGCAAGTTTGTTTTTCCACTCAAAATTGGCAACAAATGCTTACTTTTCTGTCTACAAAATCATGTCTTGCAAGTCTCTGTTGCTCACAAACTATACAAAGATTTCTAAAAGTTTTCCATCAATATAGAATGCCATTGGAAGTCATGACTTACGAGAATATAACAACAACGAGAAAGTATCTAATAGCTATATAGCAGATCATATAAAGAAACATAATAAACTGTGTAAATAACAATGTTAATAACTGCTGTTTCAGTTCAAATTTAATTACATTCTTGTATGTCTCTTCTTCACCTTATTCAATAAATGTAGTTAGGAGTGCTTTTTTTAGCTAGTGATATCTCTTGGATGGTTAACTATAGATAAATAATTTGGAGCTATCTTCTTCAGCAGACATAGTCACATGTTATAACACCTATTGGTTTTCACTAGGGATGGTGAAAAGTCAGGAACATTTTCCATGGGAAGTTTCGAAGTAAAATAATAATTACCTTATTTTTTCTTTAACATTCCTGCACATTGAAAATACTTTAAAAAACATAACATTTCCACCTTTTTGCCACTGGAATTAACTTTTCTGTGCTAACATTTTTTGCCTATGACTTCAATTTTTCCTGCCGCAATACTACTTCTGAGGGCTTGTGGAGAAATATACAGCTGAAAGTAAAGGTTGTGGGTCCTACAGCAGCATATGTACAAACATTTGTTAGCAGGCTGAGTGCCTTTCTTTGTCCTTCCCCCGCAACACTAACTTCCTGCTTAAGTAACACTGGAACAGCCATCCTTGAAAAGGAACTGTGGCTTGGGATATTCTAAATGGGTGCAACACATGACATAATTTCTTTAGAGCCTCTGTTTTCAACAAAAGTAAAGGGTAGAATGTCAACCTTCAGAATATTGGAAAGTTTACTATTCTACAAGCATACCTTTGCATTATTTTTGTACAGGTTTTTACTTCTTTCTAAGAAGTAGTGCTTCTGCTGCTACTAGTTGTAGCACCACTGACCTGTTTATGGTGTATCTCCCAGTCAGACCTTTAGCTGTGCTTCAGGTTCTCACTGAAGAGGTACCTAGGAGTGAGCCTGCTTTCCCCCTGCTCACATGTATCTTACAAAGACAACATATAACAACATGCTTAGCATTTGGATCATGAGTGAAGTATCTTCATACTCTGGACTCCATAGACTGAGGGGTCCCTGAGGGGCTGCTACTACAGGTGCTAGATGTTGCTGCAATTGTATTACCAGGTGTCACAGGTGCTGCATTTCCAAGAGCAGTAGAGGCACCCGTCATAGCTAAGGTGTGTGTGTTTGTGTGTGTGTGTCTGAGTAGGATTGGACTTTGAAGTGCAAGTTACTATGCTGATGATGACTGACAGGAGGATTCTGTATTTTTTGCCATCTTTGCTTGTCATGGGTCAAACTTTACAATTTTTTCTCAAACACTTTATAAATAGGCACAGTGCTCTTTTTCAGTGTTGGAAGATTGAGCCTTTGCCTTTCAGCTAACTTTCTGGCCATATCATCATCTCCCTCACTCTCAACTTCATGTATATCTGATGAAGAGGAGGATGCTGGAAGGATATAATCTAGATCTACATCATTAACAACAGCAAGCTCTCACGAGCAGGGCCCTCTGATCCTCCTGTTCTCCACATCTGATTGTACTATTTAATACCTCTGAATGTCTATTCCCCATTCAGACGTGTTGGGCTGGAGCGCTTAGCCTTTTTTCTTTTTTGTTAGTCATTGGTATGACTGAAGATATTATAGCTGGTCATCTGGAACATTTCCAGTATAGTATTTATGATATGGAACAGTTGAAATCCTCTTTAGGGATTAGCGAACATCATGGATATATGGATTAAGATTATCAGATAACCTACTGACAGGGTTTTCTGAACAACACATATTTCTGCTGAATGAATCTTTGTTAAAGAAACATGTATAAAGATTATTTAGTTCATATCAAAATGATGAGCAGAAGGAAATGGAAAGTGTAGTACTTTGGTGATAAATAAATAATTTACAGCAGAGACAGAGTAAAAGTCTAGCAACAATAGGCCAAGAATGATGTCTTTAAAGGCATAGTAATACTTTGTTTTAACTTTATTTTATTTTGTAGGCATTAAAAAAACATGAAGAATGATATAAGTCTTATCTCTCAAACCTTTATGGTTTAAGAGATATTCACAAGCAAAGTTTCCCCTCAGATGTGAATCTGGTTGTAAGACCAGACAGATAACAGAAGGGACAATCTTCTTTGTATGAAAAGAATGAAAGCCCTTCCCCCCTTGACAAGTTTTTCAGCTTTTTCCCTTATCTTAATTGAAGATTGTCCCTCTCTGCAGTCTACCTGGGCACCTCCCTTCTGCTTTGGCTGAACGGGGGGGGGAGGATACTGTGCTTGTGAATATCTCTTAAACCATAAAGGTTTGAGAGATAAGACTTATATCGTTCTTCATGTTTTTTTAATGCCTACAAAATAAAATAAAGATAAAACAAAGTATTACTATCCCTTTAAAATTGCATGAAGAGAGACTAAAGCAAGTGTTCATAATTATTATGGATAGAGGGACAAATCTCATTCTTTCCAGAGGCCCATAGCTGTACTACATTTTGAAACAAATCAAAGAAGGTTGTACATATGTGTGTGCTCTGTAACTTGTACCCTTGTTCCACAAGTAAGACCTTCCTGATAGAAATGAGTGAGAGACTGAAAGATGTGTATGTTATGAGTGAAAGTGGCAGTTATAAATGGCTGTTTGTAGGTGCTGGCATTTTTTGTTGCCTCAAAAGAGAAACAGGTGAAAAATGACATTTCATGAGGAGTGGGAAATTTTTAGCAAAAAGCAATGATTTTCCACTTTTTCCCACTGAGCTCATTGTACTGAAGTCAATAGTAAGACTCAATTTCCTCACCACATGGCAAGTTTCTCTTCCTTTGCAGTAGGGATAATATAAAAGGGGTGTCAGGTTCCCACAGCATGTCATTCTGTGTTTGTGAGAGTTAGAGAAAGCAGCACAATTTTGAGTCAGCTAGGATAGGCAAATAAAGCAAAGCTGCATTGTAGTTTAGGGAATGTTCTGCACAGGCAATTTGTATTTGGGTAGTGAGGGAGCACTCTAGGCAGGGGAGTGTGAAGGGAGAAAGCAGATGTACACACAATTTCCAAAACATTAGTTGGCTTAGACAGGAAGCTGTGATCCAAGTTTCTTCCTGATCTGGCTGTTATATCTGTGTTAGAGGAGTCTGGGGGGATGAGAAAGAGCAAAGTAGATTTACCCCATATTCCCCAAAATGTTGTGTGACTGAGAAAATACAGCAGTTGAGATCCAAGTTCCTTCCAGCTTGCTGTTCTCTGTGTTAGGGGAGCCTGGTGATGTGAGAAGGAAGCAAAGGAGGTACAAAGGAGGTACGAAAAAATCTTGTGTGATTACTGGGAAGACACTAGCAGTTGTGATCCAAGTTCCTTTCAGCTGTCACAACTAGAATCAGTAGAATCATCCCTAAAAGTTCCCAGGGCTCTGGGAAATGGTGTTGATGTGTCAGAGAGTGTGCCAAAATGTCTTTCATTTGACATAACACATATGGTTCCCGCTGCAGAGAACTATGACTCTGAGTATGTCAAGAGTTGTAGATTGCCCACACATGCCATCTTCAAAATCATCACCACCTCCATAAGTCATGTTGTTAAAGCAATAAAGTAACACAGTTCTTCTGTCATGTATTGGCAACCCTCTATTGCTGAGTTATCAAGGAGTCAAAAAAGTCACAAAAATAATCCTAAAGTATGCCTGCGGAATGGCAAAGCTGAAACATAATATAAGAGATTGGCACAGAATAGTACTAGGGAGATTACTGTATATTACATACACAGGGTGCCATCAAATCCAAAATTAAATAACCATATAAAGAACACCAAGTGGATTAACGCTCCTCAAAAAAAAAAAAAAAAAAATTAAATAAATGTAATAATCAATAATCAATAATTTACCAAAAGTCTATTTATTCAATTGCAAATGACACATGCTCCTGAAGGCAAAAAAACCCACACATGAAAGTTCCACCCCCTCCCCCATCTCCTCCCCATGTGAAATAAAACACAATGTTGTTGTTGTTTTTTCCTTGTTTGAGGTGTTAAAATCAACCACACCTATATATATATTTCTATCTATTCATATATATATTGACATATTTAGTTTGTACAGTTGGGATATGCCATGAATCTACCAACAATACAGTCATAAGCTTACAAGAACTGGGCAAACCAGCTGCACAATTGGTGCGAAATAAAAATTACCATTCCTATAAATACCATTTTACTCCCTTGAGTTCAATGATTTAGAGTCCTTTCTTTTATTCCAGGAGTTAAAACCCCCATACAACTCAGTTTAGGTTTGGGGGATTTTTATTTTCTGTAGTGCAATTGGTTTACGTCAGAATTGCTCCAATCTTTCTTAGTATATCAGCCCTAAAGAGTCCACAAAACATGAGACTTCTGTGTGGCAGAAGAATGTTGCTTTCAGTGAGGGGAGCTATATATATATATATATATATATTTGACACTGGGTGGCGATAGAAAAAACATGGTGCAATTAACACTAATGCCATTTCATATTTCCCCCTGATTGGCTACACTTTGAGTTGTCTAGGATCTACTTTGACATCAGAGGAATGAATGTTATAAGATGAGGTCATCTCACAAAGGCATCTTATGGAAGCAGAAGAAATCCACATTATGGTTGGCTAGGTCAAATAAAATATTTAAAGGCTCAGTATATATATTTTCATAATAAAATGACGTACGCTTCAGCCTTGTGTGGGCCTCATCAGTGGGGTGCTTTGCTCACAATGCCTTTTATTCTATCTGAGAAAGTAACAACATGCCTCATCACTAGATGAAAATGGAGTTCCCTAGAAGATAGAATTCCACATTTTACATGCTAGAGCATTTGTTCAAGCAGAATAAAGCCATTAACAAATATACAATGCAAATCTAAAAGGCTTTGAATGGATCCTCTTTGTCACCTGGGCATTAGCAATTAATGTTTGACATTTGTGAGCTGCTGAAACCTTTCAAGGAGGCCACCTTACTGGTTAGGTGTATATGGGCAGGGATTAGTGAAATTCCCCCACTGATATATTTACTATAGAAAAACATGAGAAGCATGGCTGATGAATTTTACAGTAATGACACCTCAGGCATGCACAAGCTAATGAAGGACATGTTGCAGTGTTATGAGTAGGTCCTTACATTGTGCACATTAAAAACAGTGAGGAGTACATTTTTGCCACTTTGCTGTTCACCTATTTAAACATAACATTTATGAATTCCTGACAAAGTGTTATCAGTTTGTGTTAATGAGTGGTGATCAGCAGCATCTCTCTAATGAACTGGATTCTATCAAAGAATAAAAAGATATGATTATAGGTTGAGTAAAGAGCTACATTATGGAGCATGAAAGATAGGGTGTTAGGGCTAAAAACAGTAGAATGGATAAAGAAAAAAGTCAGCAACGTGTTTTTACAAACAGCAGCAGCAACATCAACAAGAACACCACAATATATTTCTGAACACGTCATTATTATCACAGAAAGCATGTTGAGTGACTCAGGGGTGTCAGGCTAACAATGGCATTGCTGGTAGTGGCACATATCTATGGAACTTACTCCCAGAGTATGGATTGGTAATTGATACACATGAATACCATGTAACTCCTAGGATTGGTCCCACTGCATGTGAGATGGTTACAGTATACTTGCAGTATAGTTATGACCTAGGTCAAAACAATGATCCCATTGACTACTTACAAACAAAACCCTGTGTGGCCAGCACTGATGTGTATTTCCATGGAAACCCTTTAGTTGGTCAACAGCAAGTGTGTAGTCTGAATGCGTTTTCAGTGCTGCTGTTGTATGTAACTGTAGGACATAGCTATCAAGTAACAGTATTGGGAAACTTAAGTTTCTAAAAATGAGCCAACATCTAATACCATCTGAGTATCAGGTAGCAGAAGTGGACAAAACCACACATGACAGCAAACCCACAGCATATGTACTATTAACAGCAACAATGAGGAGGGGGATGAGGACGAGGTATTTGGAGGGTCACTACTATCTACCACTGTTGGAACCACTGCTAGGACCGCTGATTAATGTTTAACAATAATCTGAGCATAGTGAAAGCTTAATTTAGTCTTAATGCAAATAATTGGTCTAGCTTTAAACCCTATGAATCATGCCGATATATACATCATTCACAAGACGCCAGTCCACACCACCACCATAAACATCTGAAACATTCAGTGTCAGTTGTAAACTTATTTTTTTTTTTTAATTATTTCTTTAAAAATAATGGTTACCAAGCATAGCAGCAGGCTTACAGAAAGAAAAGCGTAAACATTTTTCATTTTTCAGACTTACAGAAAGGTAAACATTCAACATATTACAGCAAGGCTAGGCTTGAAAAAAAATTGATTGCCAGCTTCATAAAAGCCAAGCCCTTAGAAAAAATTGTTTTGTAGGTCTCCAGCTTGCCAAAAACAGTCACTGAGAATATTTTTTGCAAGCCTCTGGCTTGGCAGAAACAAGCCATGAAAAATAGTTTGCAAGTTTCATGCTTAAAAAAAAACAAGCCCTGAAAGAAAAAATTTGTGCCAGCAATGCAAGATGGTGGTGGCAAATACTAATTATGACATTCTGGCATATGCTACTACTGTAATTGCTGCTGTTGAGTCATCTAAGCAAAAGGAGGAATAGGCTGCTGCATGGGACTTGGATCATCATCAGCACTGATATTAGACAGGTGGGGGTACAATGATGCTTCTACTTGCCACTAGGTCTAGTGTTGGTGAGGCAGCAGCAGCATAACCACAACCTCCCCACACTCCTTCAGATGTATCTAGAGAAAATACGTTGGTCAATAATGCTTCTCCTCCTGCACCTACTCTCCGACCATGGGTGTGGTAGAATATTATTTTTCTTTTGAGATCAGGAAGGAACTGTAGCTTTCATCAACAACAACAGAGTTCACTGTGTGCAAAAGGAAACATTGTGAAATACGAGAGGGACTGGGAAGCATCACAACTAATGACACATCTACTCTCTTATTAAGCAACAGGCACAACTGCAACCAACCACATTGAAGCTTAGGATTTATGTGAACCGTCCAAGAAACCAAGTATTGCTTTCACTATGGCCTTTGTTCAATCTTCTAAGGACACATAATACCAAGAAAGATAGTAAAAACCTCCCAGCCGCCAGCTTAGCATATTCAGCAAGATGGAATGTCTGCAGATGCCCCTTGTATTCAATTTCTCTCTATCACATTGCCATGTGTGGTCAGTAAGGGCCAGAAATGGACTGTGGACTGTGCCCTTCAAATTTATCGTGTTTTTTAGTAAAATGTCACAAATATATTATTCAATGCAGCAAGTTCATTCTCAGATATCAGTTATCATTATCCTATATTTATATAATCAGTATACAGATGTCACCAGATTTTTTAACTTATATATAGCCTCTGGTTATCTTAGAATATGAAAGAATGTATATAAATATTATCCTTATAGTCTTAGTTTCATTCTTTCTTAAGTCAATTATAACTCAAGCCAACATAACGTGTGACCATTAAATGCAATCTGAAAAGTATTATGCCATTACATGGGAGAAACATGACTACACTACTTATTCTCAGCTTCATTCCTCAGGACACACCAGTAAGTCACATTTTAGGGAAATGCCTATTTATCCACAGGTAAATAAATACCAATCACTTATAGTTCGTCTGCCATCATCAAGTAATACACAGAAATTCAGACATGTTGATGTGCATTGAGGGCTAATATTGGAAATAAATGGTCTATACTATCATGGTATATGTTCCATATATTCTGATATATAATGAAACACAAATACAACGTGTTAAAAAATGGCTACATTCACTTTATTAGTGTTGAATATTCAAACATATAAAATCATATATAATCATATCAGCATTGTCAGAACACTTCAGAAAGAAACAAAATAAAAAAGATGTATATCCCTATGTGTGCCAGGGGGCTGCCAAGTGCAAGTGCATTGCTTTGCAATGCATCAGACATGCCTCTGGAGCTCAAAGGGATATATTAAACTGTGGTACTTATGCACACATGTTGCATATATGACAATTAGTACTAATGCATGGGTTAGACTATATAATATATGCTATAGAAGGCTAATGGTTTGAAAACAATGTTTTTAATTAAAAAAAAACAAAAAAAAAACAAATTTTGGTAGTCAGTCTTAAATATATTGTATGAGTATAATAATGTACAAAATAATATAAATAGTTTTACTTAAATAATTAAGAAAAAGTTAATTGACAAAATATTTAATGTCCCAAAACAACATCTTCCCATGATACAATTAAAAACAGAAAATGTAATATTTTGAAACAATGCTGACTGTCTAGCAAATAATTACTGCACAGTATTAATAGCCAATTTCTATTAAACCCTTAGTATAATTACCTACAAAATAAGTGTAAGGTTCCAGACAAGTGCCACTTAACATTATAACAACAGTTCATATTGTAAAAGCCTTCAATGGTTTTAGATACAAATCCACTATTATTATTATTACTATTATTACTATTATTAGCTTTTATTAAGCTCCAACATATTCTTCAGGGTTGCACAATTATGGAATAGTCATTACAAACATGACACATAGAACATGATACAAACTGAGGAAGGGCCCTTCTTGCGAGAGCTTACAAGAAGATGAACAACTGCAAGGTTAGTACCCTGGGGTATTGGAAAAGGACAGGATAATGTTGGCACAGTGATAGTTTAGGACTGTATCCAGATATTTTTACTAATCTTCCCTGGTTTAACTAGCTGGTCCTGATCCTTTGCCTGTTAATTAAAACAGCCCTAATTTATTATGCAAATGGCTTGCACACACACAGAAACACATATGCAAGTCTGCTTGTGTATATATATATATATATATATATATATATATATATATATATATATATATATATATATACATACATTGACCTAATAGCTAGTAGACTTGTTTGGTACAACAAAAAACCTTCAGTCAATGGGGTATGTACTCCTCATGGTTTTGAAAGCATACTGGTCCACAAAAGCTTTATTGCACTCCTCAGCTGACTCAGATTGGACAACAGTGGGTACATGATTCAAACACATTGGAGGTTATGCATTAGGCGGGATAAAGAGGTGGTAAAGTAGAGTTGACTTCTCCAGTGATATCACTTCTGCAGTTCCTATGTTATTCTATGGAACCATTGCACTCAGATTTCTCCAACTTTGGAGCTCTTAATGCATAAGCTCTATAGAGTAACACAGGAACTGGGGAACTGATTTCACTAGAGAAGTCATTTCCATGTTATCACAGCTGTATCATGCCTTAGTACATAACCCCCTCATCTCATAGATGTTCATTTGGGTTGAGAGCAGAGCACTGCAGAAGTATAGGAATAATACATCCAAAAAAGTAAAACCTAAATAAAAGATTGGTCATGAACCCTTGTCTACCACTAGCATATTTCAGTAGCTCAGGGTTAATATTTACATAGTCACATGGCTAAAACGGTTGTGTTAAACAAGGAATAGGGAGAAGCAGCCTCCACTTCCGGCACTAATCTATGGTCCTATGTGAGCTGATTAAAATATTAAACCCCCAAAGAGCCAGTGAGGGTTTGACAAGTTAGTCTCAACTCCCATATACTATGGCTTCATTGATCCCATACCATGGCCCTGCACATCATTATCATACAATAACTGTCATATGGAGTTTTCAGACCAGGCATCCCTTTTCCACTGATTGGGGTTATGCACCAATGTATGATAAAGAGGTGATAAAGAGGAGATAACTTCTCCAGTGATATATCTCCTTCTGTTCAATGTTATTTTATGGAGCCAATGTACTGAGATCTCTCCCACTTGAAAAATCATAGAAACTAAAGAAGTGATATCAATGGAGAAGTCATCTCCACATAATCACCTCTTTATCACACCTTAGTGCATCTCCCCCATTGTGTTCAATACTATTTGTACCCATTGTATCAATTTATGCTTGTTTATTGTTCACAGAGATGGGACCTACATAAGTAATTTGCTGCTATAACCAATGAATGATAGGGTCCAACAAATGGTGCATTTTGTTATGCTCACTTCCACACCACTGTTGTACTACACTGTCACTTGATCTATTGTATCCCATCTGCTAGACTATATGATTCTTACTACTCTTCAGCAGCCTCATGCTTCATTATGCTATCTCCTGACATAAGCTTACCATCGCATGGATGTTTACTATCTGTTGCAGCATTCATGGAATACTTTAGACACTGTTGTACATTATCACCCAAGCAGAGAGATGGTGTCCATACTACTTTCACTAGCATATCTTCTGTCAAATATCCCGCACTCAGAATCACTTATTTCCTACTGTTGCCCTATTCTCTCTTTCTCTCTCTCTTACATGCAGTTTATTCAAAATCTGTCCACAAACTGACAGATATTTCCAACTGAATAAGGTATTATATTCAAAATGCAATAGAATTTTTGTGTACAGTTTTTTTTTTCACTTAAACTATTTAGGCACAGTCCATTAAAGAGTTTTATATAACCTATTATATTAAATTATTTTCAGTAAGTTACCAATTCCTTATCATATATTTGTGTATACTTCTACATTAACCTTGAATTATCTACATTTCTGTAATTATTAGAAAATGCTAAAACATTCTTACAGTTGTTGAAGCCAAATGGAAAATGTCATTCCTCAGATAAATGGCAACACACGTTGGCCATTTTTCTGAAAAGCAGACTGGTTCATTTATCTATTTAGCTCCTAGTTTGCAATTGAAGGCAGTAGGAGTAAAGATGAGAACAAAGCATTATTAGTGTGTAACAGGAAGCAGACTATTTTTCTGCAAAACACAAACCCCTTGCATGCTATAAAGCTTTTCATAGTATTATATGTTGGAGAGCTATAATTTTAGGGATTAAAGATGCTGTGATTTAAATGTATTAACTCAATACAATACACCTACATTATCAAAGGAAAAAGATCACATAAATGGGAACAATACATTAACAATAAGTGGCTCTTGATTTGTTAATAACTATAGCAAATGTCCTTCAAACAGTAGTCTGTTATATCTGCTGATTTTATTTGTATTTGATCTCTGTTGTAGTCAACAGCTGACAATTCACAATCTGATCAAGACATTACCCTTAGAAGTCATTGGGGTCTAATAAAACTCATTGTTTGTTGTGAGAGGATGTGACTTAGAAATAGTCTTCAGTATAGACCTCAATATCCTAGAAATTGCATCTGTATGCAAAAAAAATATTCTTGAGTGTTCTATGATAGACTTACTTAGGTAAGTTAATCTAATAAACAAATTAATATCCATTAATAACCATTTAAGTATACGTTCCCTTTAACTTTTGGTTCAACTCTAAATTCATATTTTATTTCTTCTTGTCTTTTTTTTTTTTTTTTTTTTTTTTACATTCAAAGGTTTTTACTAGGGGAGGGTGAAAAGTGAGAAAAATTTCCGGCATGGCTTTTTGCAAAAAACGGATGATTTTTCTCTTTTTCACAAAATTTTCCTCCTTTTCGCCTATTTCAGCAAATTTTTCTCCTATTCCCCAAAATTTTTCTTTTATTCTAATACATTTTTCTCCTATTTTAACACATTTTTCTCGTATTCCAACACATTTTTCTCGTATTTTTAATATGGTGCAGCATTTTCCAGCACAATATTACTTCTTCTGAGGGCTGTAGTGGAGAAATAAGAAGCTGGAAGTAAATGTTGTGATTCCTACAGCAACATATTCCTTGAAAAATACTTTAGCATGCAGAGTGCATTTGTACTTTGCCCACGCGAGGCCGGTCACTAAGGGGTTATAAAATAAAAATGCCTTTTATATATGAGTTGGTGTAGTTACTCATATTTTGAGTAACAAAAAGCTTCAGATGTAATCATTTTTGAAAGGAATATCTCCAGTGGTAGATCTATTGGAAAAGCCCTATAACATATATTTTTCATAAGAAAAAGTCATAGATACAGGCAACGTTACTATATCTTGCATTCCACTGAAATAGTTCTATTTCCCCTTAATACGTGTGAAACATGGCCTCCATGATATGGTGCAACTGTGCATGAGCTCAGCACCCAATTTGCTATGTGCTTGGAGTGTCATGAGCACATGCAAGTGAAATCAATGGAATGCATTACATGGAAGCTGATAATGAACTACAAAACAATTAGCTACTATGGGGATTTCCTGTAAACCTGACCCACACTTATATTGAGAAAACTCAAAGAAAGGTACAATAACACTGGCTATATGTTTATCTCAATAGGTATGTCCTGGCTAATAAATAATCAACCAAGTACAAAGATTCAGGGACCATTGCAAAGAGAAATAAAGCTGATGAGCTAAGAAGAAGTAAAGGAATTCTGGAGCAAAACAGGTACACCATAAAAAGACATAAATGTCCCCAATTCCAGTTGATTTAAATGAGAATTTTGAGCCCTTTAATAAAAAGCAATGAGATGGAGACATTGCTAGCATTAAAGGGTTTAAAAGTATGTTTAAATCAATGAGGCTTTTCATTTATTGTATTGGGCAAAAACATTCTCATCAAAAGAGAAAAATGTGAAAAAGGTCACTTTTCATCTTTGTGCAGGAATTCCCATAAAAAGTATTAGTTCCACTTTTTTTTCGGAAACTCTTATACTGACCCCCAGTCTTGAACCACTGCACTGGTAGCCACAGAACCAGACATACTGGCCGCCAAGTTTCTCCAATAGTACCCAAAGAACCACGCATACTGACCCTCAGCCTTGTCCTATGAAAGCGATCTATAACGACACATACTGGCCTTCCTCCCCAGCCTTGTCACAGCAGTGTTGAACAATGTGAGCACTTCCAGCTGCTTCCAGACTATAACTACCATCATTCACAACTAGCCAGCAGCTGGTGGTGAGTAATGAGAGCTGATGTCTGGCAACAGTTGTAAGGCCTCACATTGCCCACCACTATCACAGAAACATACACACTGACCCCAGCCTTGTTCCACTTTAGCTATAGAACAACACATTCTGACCCCCCATCCTGATTTGATAATAACTAAAGAACCACAAATACTGAGCCCCCAAACCCCAACCAGTGCATCCAAATGCACTGGTGGCCATAGGAATGGTTAACTCGAGGCCCTCCAGATGCTGTAGTCTGGCAGCAGCTGGAGGGCTTTACATTGTCCACCACTGTCATAGAACCACACATAATGACCCCCCCTCCACACACAAAGTCTTATCCAATTACACTGATAGCCTCAGAGCCAGATAATATACTGAACACAAGCCTTGTCTTATGTTAACCATAAAACCACACAAACTGATTCCTTAGCCTTGTCCTACTGCACCGGTAACCATAGAACCCCACACACATAGACAACCAATAGCCTTATCCTACTGCACTGATAGCCAAAGGACCACACAAATTGACTTGGAGTCCCATCCTTGCCTCATTAAACCGGTGGACCTACAAACGAAAGTCTGACCTCCTAGCAGGAATTCTTGGGCGTTGAAGGAAACTGGCAAAATTCTCAAAGAATATTCTTCTGGTTATCAAAAGGGCAGAAATGTTATAGAATTTTTTGTCCATTCCTACTAACCACTCTACACAGGTTTACAGGTTATAGGAAAAGATGATCTCCACATACATATTTTTAAAGCCCAACAAGTAAGTTGATTTCTTTACTACATAACCACATAGCAAGTTGTTTAAAGGAAATGTTTAACCTTCATTAGGTAATTTCATGGACCAGCGTTATAGACTTCTTTATTTTCTCTTCACAATGGCAACTGAAAATTCTGATTTGTCAGGACACAGCTGACCTCTTTTTTCCAATCAGACGTTGACTAATGCTGATACTGTCTGGAAAGAATTATTGGTCACTGCAGAGAAAAGCATCATTGTAAGTCTGTTTTGTGGAATGTAATAATTTTAGACATCATATACATTATTTGGGAAGGATTACTTTATCAAAAATCTGGCAGGTTTATCTCTTACAAAGTACCTACATTTTAATTCATGACTAGTTGTGAGAGAACTACTTTGAAATATTTGGGTAAGCATTATCTATGCCAGTTTAAGAGCCACACAGATTATGGATTCATTAAAAAGATTCTTTGCTAAAACCAGAATATTTTTGCACTGCACCACAAGTTGCAAATATTTCAATGGGACCCCAACATAAGAAATATTCTTCCAGGGGCATAACTACAACCTATTTAGCCTTTGGGCTGATGAGTCCCCTTAGTAGATATTAGGCCCCATCACATTTGCCCCTAATGCATTCCTTATAGTTAGTCCACTGCTGTACCTGTCTTATGCTTACTTATACAGAAATGTATTTTATTTATGAAGCTGCCCCAAGGTGAGAGTAGTGTGGAATTGTATGAGTATTTACATACACCCCAAAGTGCAGGCACATGATTTTATGCCAATGTGTAAGAGCAAAAAAATTAACTACACTGGCAGATTTGTCCTAATCCCCAGAATCTGTTAACTCACTTTAAACAATAGATATAAATTAATTTTATATTGAACACAATATATTCTATATCAGCAAAACTAGTAGACACTGTAAAAGCAACATTTGTATATGTATGTATGTATATCTTTATTTACATGGGGACACACAGTGTACACAGCTCCTTACAACTGACATATGTTAAAATAAAAATAAGGGGATAAATGAGAGGCACATTCATAGAAACAATAGGAGAGAGGTGCCTGCACAAAGAGCTTACAGATATATTTGTATATCTACCATATGTATTATATTATTACTGGGTTCAACTAAATTATATCAATAACAATCAAATGACCTGAAAATAACACTTTCAAAACATTACAGCTCAAACTTGCTAGATTCAGTTTATATAAAGGTTGTTTTGATATTTTGCTATGGACACTGATCAGAAATGAATTAAGGTTCACTTATCCACTTCCTTAAAACATATCCCACACTATGATTCAATTCCTGGAAAGGCCTGTGTGGTCTACAATTCATATTGTTGTTTACTAGAGAAAACAGGAAAAGGTAAAACATATTTTATATAATGAAAAGAACATCCACTTGGGTTCAAAAATAAAGATGTTACAAAACACTTTCTATTTTAGTCCCATGTATGTTCTGTATAATACATTCTTACCGAGACATCTATCCCAAGTGCAACAACCATTCTTGTTTTAGTTTAGTTATCATTTAAGATACAATGAGGATCTTAAGTCATACAATTCAGTCAATCAATATAATATAAAACATAGTACAACTCCCACAACATCTCTTTTCTTGGCAACGTCAATGGTAAGAGTGATTAAATGCATCAGCGAATAAAGACAAACCAGAGGTATTGATGATAAATACAACAGTCCAATATTGAAAGAAACATTATGAATAAGAGAAACACTTTAATGATTACTATCATGTGGTTTTATTGAAAAGGACCTGTCATCTTAAGACAGGCTTTTTTTTATACAAAATTAAAATCTGCCTCTATATTTCACTACCCATTTTTTCAATAAAATAAATGCTTTTTGAGAAATTAACCTTTATGTTTTGAAGGCACAGAGTAGTACTTTATGCCAGTACCCTGCATAATATGCTAATTTATTAAGCTATAGCTCAAATTTATCCATAATTATTCTATTAGAAGTTACCCCAGTTTATGGACTCTAGCTAGTGTATCTATTCATAGTATAGTACATGTTAGCATTGGTCCTACCCATATATATTAATTAGCATAAAATGCCACAATGTGTCGTCAAATAAATGGCTAATACAATATAGAAACAGATTTTAATTATCTTTTAGATTAAGTAAATTTGACTTTTGTAAGTTTGTTTATTGGTTTTATAAATTACATTATGTAACTGGAGCATTTTGAAAATCCATTCCTTGAAATGTCCGTTTCACATGAGGGAGAACTATTGACAAAATTTACAATTCCTACCGATTTTAGTGAGGATGAAAATCTTTTGAGGGAACTTAAAGCAGAAAATGAAATACACATTGATTTTTCATTGATTATAATGGGGCAAAAGCTTGGGAACTTTATAGTGGGCATAAGTAGAAACAATGATTCTGTGTTGTCCATCCCTGAGTGAAATGTTATTCGGTTAAGTACATTTGTTTAGAATTTAATAGGATGTGAAATGATTCTCCAGAAAATAGGACAAATTAGTAATTTGAAAAAGGGCTTTTACAGCATGATCACTGTAAGATAAACACATGCATGAAGTAGTGAGGTATTGCTCCAGTTATAAAAACATTTAAAATGGAAGTGAAAAAAGGCCTTTTACAGCATGATCATAGAAAATACACAAAAAGTGGATTAATAGGCTTGCAAAATGTTGGCAGTTGAGGCATTCTGCACTTTTTATTTGTTGCAAACAGAATAACTGATGTCATATGTTGTACCCTGTTGGCATATCCCAAGCCACAGGTATCTTTCAAGGATGCATGTGCCAGAGTTTTAAAAGCACGTGGTCATTGTGGTGGGCAAAGGACAAAGGGTCACAGCCTGCTTACAATCTTTTTAAGGCATTTGTTGGTGTAGGACTCTGTCTGCTCTCAACTTTACTTTCAGCTGTTGATTTCTCCACTTCAGCACTTAGCAGCAGTAGTACTGAGACAAGAAATATTGCAACCATATTAAGTATATGCAGGACATTTATTGGCACTTGAGAAAAGGTAGAAATTGTATGTTTTTTTCTACAGACAGGAATTGTCTTGGTAAATTTTGGGAAATTACTAGTTTTCAGTAAAAATTCTCACAGAAACATTTTTTGACTTTTCTCCCATCCTGAACTGCTTGCACTACCTCAAAATCTAACCCCTACAGTAGTAGTAGTAGTAGTTGAAATACAACCATAGGTCTCAATGGGAGACATTCGAGCAGCACCACTTATGATGACTAGCAATAGTAGAAGTATTCCTAAAAGTGCAGAGGGGCATATAATAGTATTGTTGAAGATGTGACAAGAAGTAATCTCTAGGTATGAAAAAGTCATGATGCATAGGTGACAATGTGGAAATGACTTCACCAGCGTAATAAAACTCTCCAGTTCATAGATTATTCATTGGAGAACTCTTAATGATTAATGCTCCTTAGAATAGCAAAGGACTTGGAGAGTTTATCATACAGAAGAAGTCTTCTCCACTTTATCACTTCGGTGTTACACCTTAGTGCCTCTCCCCACTAGTCATGTTGTTAAAATATACCATTATATACAGTAGTTATTCTTCTACATGCTGCCAACCCATCCTTTCTTAGTTCCTAGAAAAAAGTTTAAATTGAACAAAAATAATCTAAAAGTATGCCTGTAGTAACCACATATATGTGAACAAGTGGCCAAAGTACAGATTATATGACCTTCACTTCTAACTGGGTATCCTCTTCATCAGTGGGCAGCAGCAGCATGCATAATCAGGTAATTGTCTTTGGCTCTTTTTACCCTTTTTCGGACATTGTCGGCCCCCCACATTAAACATAACATTACTGAATTCATGCCAAGTTGCAAGCTATAGCACTCTGAGAAATCAGATTCTGTGAAAGAGTATGAAGAAATTCTTATTGATCGAGAAATGAAGGGACAAAACCTATTAGAAAGTATACTGAGAAGAAAGTAAACAAAGGGATATACTCGCAACATCACCAACAACAACATTACAACAGTTTGCAGAACACTTGGAATCATCACAAAAGCAATTAATGTGCCTTAAGAACAACATTTATGGTTGTGGTGGTGGTACTTGCACATCTCTGTGGGACTTGCTTTCATAATATGGATTGGTAATGGATGTGCATGAACACAGTCTAGCTCCAAGCACTGACTCCACAGTCACAGCATGTTTTCAGTTTAGCTGATTATGTTGTTAATGAATATCCAACATCTATCCAACAGCAGTGCCTGTAGATTTACTTTTGTAAAAACAAACCAGCATCTGATATCATCAAAGTATTATGCAGCAGAAGTAGGAAAAACACACTAGAATAAGAAGCATATGGCACATATAGAAACTCGACCAATATGGATGAAGAGGAGATGGGAATATTTTTCACATTTGTCATGGTTGCCACCATCTATGACTGTTAGAACCAGTGCTAAAAACACTGAGGAATGACTGGCAAATAATTATACAAGGTTATATTGGAATTATACAAGATATTGCATATATTTTGTCTAGCATTCCTTCCAATTCTCCATCATCATATATTATGCATCACCATCCACATCCACCTAAATGAAACCATTTATTTTCTATATTTATGTTTCTGAACAATGTTGAGATTACATTTTAATGTTATGTTTATTAATATGATTGTAAAATGACAAAATCAAGAGTTATGTGTTGAGATTCAGACAGAAGTACACACTAGGCACATTTGTGATACACGCACCACTTGTTTTCCTTTCCAAATATTTTTAAAAGTCTTACAGCAACGTGGTAGTGAAGGGGGGAGGACAGATGTTCTCTTGAAAGTAACATACTAGATAAGCCCTTATAAAAATTAGGAGTTTCTTTGTAAACAAGCTTATGCTAACTGTAACACATGAAATGTGTTTACAGAAGGGCTATCCACTACAGCAGGGTTTTCAAAAAAATGTTTTTTTTTCAGAAAACTCATTTAGAGGAAAAGTAAAATATTCATAGAATGTAAATTGCGGATTACTTGTTAGCCTTTGAAAACATTATTTTAAATACAGGTAAAACCTTAAGATAAAATGGTATAAAAGCCTAATGTGGCAAGGTAAGCATTGTAAAAAATGTTAGAAGGTCTACAGCAAAGTAAGCCTGAGGCAGCACTAGTACCACAAGCCACTACCTCTTCAGGTGCATCTGGGAGGAGAAGTTGTCAAAATAATCTTTCCCTTACTGCATCCCTTCTAAAATCATGCTTTTTAATTTTTTTGGAGGGCAGGAGAGTCTGATCATTTATTATCAACAACTTCAAGCTGTGTGTGAGCAGGTTGTGAGGAGAGGTAAGAACTGGGATCACATATCTTGGCAAATCTGCTCTAATTAAGCATGTTGACTATGATTAACCATCTCCCAAGAGATCAGGGAGTCAACTACTGTGTCCTTTGTCCATCCCACAAAAACAACAAGTGGTAGTAGGGCAGTGGGATACTGACAATTCCATTGGGTCATTCAATAAAAAATAACTGACTCTTCCTGATCTGCTTGGTATATTCAACAGGGTCATCAGGCTGCAGATCTTCCATTATCACCTGCGTTCTATTGGCCTCCACCACATTGCCATGTGTGGTAAATGTGCAATGTGTGAAGAGATTTTGCCAGATTTGGATATCTGCAGATTCAAAGTGGTACTAGTGGCAAATTTGTCACTTTTGGTCACAATTTGGGGGACTGGGATATTACTGCTAGAAACCCAGCCCATAGATCTAGGTAAAGACGAGCCAGGGAATTCTGTAAATGTTCCAACTGGTGTCTGGATGCCTCACACCTATTTTTGTGGGATTTTCTTTGGATCAACATTCATCTTGATGGTTGGGGCAGACAGTAGTCACAGTGATAGAAGCACCTGTTTTTTTCTTGTGGGGTGGCTTTGTGTGTCCCATGTGAATCTCAGGGTGGTTATGCTTCATGTGCTATATTAGGGTAGATGTGCCAAGGTCTAAGCTTCCCTTCCACATTTCACAACCTGTGCATATTGTAGTTGGAGATGATTGTTCTGTCCTTGCCCCCAAGGAAAAGTATTCCTACACCCATGATTTCAATGGGGAGGTAGAGAAGGATGTTCTTGACTGCACTTCCACTCCCAAGATACTTCTGAAGTGGCTTGTATTGCTACTGCTGCTACTGCCTCATCAGCAGCAGCACTAACAGTAAGAAAGGATTACTTACAGCATCACTACCACCATCACCAACACAGTCTGGGGTGGATATGATGACACTTCATACCAATATCCAGAATAGTGGGCACACCAGCCTTATTTTTCTCTAACATTTCATGATGCTGGTGGACAGCAATTCATAGAATACAGCAGCAAGAACTTCAGTAACTAAAAGCATATCACCACCAAACAAAATCATTCCAGTGGTGGGGGTGGTAAAACCCATTCTTATCCTATCTCCCAATCATGGCTTATAAAAGCTGAAACACTCATCATGTCACCACTGGTGCCGCAATCAACATCTGCACCACCACCACATACTTCCTTCTTTCCTGTGGTTGGTGGAGGTGACTGTGGAATAAGTTTAGCTGGTGCATCTGTTATTGCACTCACAGACAACATCAGGCACAGGGGTAGGCAGTAACACTATGCTGCTACTGCTACACACAGCCTTCTGGGGGAAAAAACAACTGCTTCCCTTTCAGAAATGTATCCAATATCCCTGGGGATGTTTGGGGTGGTGGCAAGTTCAGCAATATCTGATGTGGTTTGAGTAACAGGGAATGTGGTGATACTGGTGGCAGCAATATCTACTGCTGGTGGGTGCTGGTTTCGCTGAGTCATAGGGGATGTGATGGGGGTGATAGCAGCACTACTAGCTGCTGGTGGGCTCTGAAGAATCTCCAAGCACACTGGTTGTGTTTGCCAAATCTCTCTCCTCCAAATTATTTCTTTTCTCTCTCACTCTCTTTATAGCTCTCTGCTTCTACTGCTTTCTCTATATCAAACTATACCTCATAGAACAGCAGGACATTCTGGATTTGTAAAGTAGTAGAGCAAGAATTATTACAGTCAGAGAATGCACAAGTGGGAAACAGAAAAGTTCTCAAGAGAAACTGAATGGCTATATTTGAAAGGCAGAAATTTCCTGACTTTTCAATTAGCTGGAATTTTAGTGGAAAAGCAGCAAACCGCATATATTTCATGAAAATTCTTGCAAAATAAAGGGCTGACTTGTCGTACTTTTTTCGTGGATATTGCAGAAAATTGTATTATTTATGGTATTCTCTGTTGCATTTTGAAAAGATGGCCTACATTAAATGAATTCAAAACATGTGACTGTCTATCATTTTAAATGAAAATGTGAAAACAGGTGAACATTGTACAGACTGCAATTGGAATGAATGTCTATTATTTCCATTATTTTGACTATATTGGATAGCCACTATAATAATTATATTCAATTATATTATATAATATATATAAGCCACTATAATAATTATATTCAATAAATCAGCACCAGTAAAACTGTAAGGGAAAAGTTACCTGTTAATATTATGACGTGAAAACAAATATCTTTTTAATTTGCTTTTGCCTTTTTTAATTTATCATTTGATTGTTTGAAAGCTGTAGTGATGAGGGCTTCTAGTTAGTCCTTGCACCTACAGTGTATCACCAATAACTTATCTGTAAGTGTGATACCTAAATCAGGATCTAATCTGAATTGATGGCAGGGATACAATTTCTTAAGTCCTAGAAAACAATGTAGACATGGGGGCATAGTGAAACATACAACTGCCTTGTTTTATGTAGTTTCAAGGACAAATAAATATGCAGAAAAGAAGATATCGCCTACTGTTAGCAATTTCGTGCAAGAAATAAAACGTAATATGGGTACACTCACAAGAAATATGGTCAGGACCAGAATATTACTAGGTGCCCGACAGACCAACTAATGGAGAAATTTGCCCATCTCTGTTCAGGGTACCACAGGCCTCCAACCTGATATCAACAATGAAATATATATTAAACCAAGTGTGTAACAACACACTGATAAATATAAAACAAAGCCCTTTGTCGTTTGCATTCTGCATCAACAATGCCACTTTCTTTTAAATAATAGGCAGATGCACCCAAAACTACCATCTTCACTGTATTAAGCAGGTCTTTTTACGATCTATATAAAATTAGCAATTGAATAACCCCTTGATGATTCAAGAGTATGTTTGCCATTTAAAAGAACACTTTTAATAGTTTCCACTACCACCCAACTTTATAAATCTCGGTATAATATACGTACAACTTTAAATGTACATATCCCAATCAAGTCTCAAGTTCTCTAAAGTTAAATATACCTCTGAAATCATACTTCCATTGCCTGTGCAGATGGTTGTGAGTCTGAGTTCACAGTAAATCATAATTGTTTTGTAATGTAAAACCTGCAACTGGTCCTCTCATTTAATATTATAAAGTACCTCACCTACTGTCTTCTCTTTCAACACTTGAAAGAATATTGTGGTTCATCCCTCAATAAAGCATTCCAGAATTCTGTTCTGTTTTCAAGTTGTGCCCTAGTTACTTTCCTGACTTGCCTTACCTGTGTGTTTCTTTGATCTGGCTTGGTCCCAAAACCACTTCTGTCTTGACTCCCCATTACTAACTTATCTCCACTCTGCTGCTGTGTCATGGATTGACTGACCTTATCTCACGTTGCCTTATTTTATTGAGCCACCAGGTTTGATCTTTGCTTGACATAACTGCCTGTCTCCCAAACTAAGCTTTCACAGATCAAATATATACATTGGAACTTACAACAATATATAACTGAAATATACTTCAGGCAGTCAATATAAAGAAAGTCCTTGTAGATGGTGCAAGGGCATTGGAGTGGTTATGGCTAGCATGGCTGTTGTCCACATCTCTGTATTCCAGTCTGTGAATTTAGCTTTAGTATGAGTTTTCCAGTCTTCAGTTTCACTTCAACTGGTTTCTCACAAACGGCCAAAAGAGTGACTTTCAAATTATTAAAGATTTCTGGTTTTGCTTGCAATAGTTTCTCATAGATTGCCACAAGAAGGAGTGCAGATCTTCTTGTTTCTGTGCTGTAAGTGATAGAGGCTTTTTCTGCTTCTTGAACCATTTTAATTTTCTGAATTTCTCCAGCTACTCCATTTCCTGAAAAAGTTTGCTTGGGATATTCTCTTTCTGATACACAGCTACTACTCATGACCAATTTTCCACAGAACTTCACAACATAAGACCTAGCATCCCAACAAGTCCATGGGGCTCGAGGTCTGGGGATGTTTTTTGTTTACAGACAGAAAATCTCTATATCAGAGGAGAGGTACATATCTTGGGTCCTATGGGTTGTAAACACCTAGCATCAACTGCTCTTAATTGATCTTGGCTTCTGGTTTTCTCTCACCAGTCAGCATCCATTTGAATTTGTATAAAGTTTTTCTTTTCAGACTCAACATTTGGATGAAGTAGTGCCTTAGATGTCTCTTGAATCCAGTCATCAACTGAATTCTGCTTGCCTTCAAAAATTTAAACCTGGTGAACTAGAAAATCCCATCACAGAGTCTAGTTAATTTCCATAAAACCTATCACCATAACAGCAGTACCAATCAGCAATGAAAACAGCAACAGGTACATTACAAAACATTGCCTTAAAATGTCACCAGTATTTTGTATGCATTCAGAAACATGGCACCACATGTGTTTGAGGTTATAATGCTGAGGTCTTTTTTGTTTGCATTAAAGAAAATTCAGTAAACTACAATTAATGCCATGACTTAATTGGTACCTATTCAGTGTATGCATCAATCTAAAAAATAGGACAAATGGTAAAAGAAGAGGATGCATTTTTTTCAGTGCATATTAAAATTGTGATAAGTAAATATTTTAATGAATAAATGAATATTTATATCTGATTATACATTAAGTTGGCATTAGCAAGGCTCTGCTATTCTGCTAATCATTTTTGTTTAGAAGCATCAATGTAATTTCTAATCAAAATGCTTTAAAGTCATACCATCATAGCAAACCTAAAGCTTTACTGTAAAAAAGCATTATGTTAAGTGTATTTGTCAAGTATTGTCCAGTAATCAAACAATCTCTCTTTATTTTAAATATTTTGTGAGTCAAGTGTACTTACAGTTTAAATTATTTTGTTATTTACTAACCCTTGTATCATACTGATCATCACTAGTCTCCCGAAAATGTTCAACACAACATGCATTATTTATCTTACAGTATACTTACAGTTTAAATCAAAAGTTTCTATTTTCAATGTGAGATGATTTTTTTTCTAACCCAAACATGAATAAGATAGACTTTGTGAAATGAAACTCTGAAAATAAATATATCAAAGAGGAAGATATAGGTCATTATCCTTTATTACAGTACTGCAAAATAAATTGGCTGGATATAAATAAAGGATAATATATCTTATCTGTAATCCTGATGTCCAGCAGGGATTTCATCACCCTGGTAATCCATTGTAAGTATTCATCTGTCTTCTATCTTCTTCTTTCTTCTCATCTTCATTTCTTCTTTCTTCATCCTTGTATATATCATACCACTATAAATAAACCCCCCTACCATGTTTAAATTACAGATGCCCCAAAAAGAAATGCATTTCATAATCACAAGCTGCCACCACTGGTGGCGTCGTCAGTAAAGCCAAGCAAAAAAACGCCCTCTTAGATACCTCTCAAGCCATACTGAGGAAGTTTGAACAGACAAACAATTGTGAGGATCACCCATCAAGCGCGATCAAGATAAAGTGTCTTGCTCTAGGCATGGTAGCCTCTTATCACGGTGCCCGTGATTGCTGCATTTCCTCGTCAGTTACCTGTAGGGGGCTCTCCATTGGCTGCCTGCCTTCAGCCCGCCCTGTGTTGCCTATTTAAACTGAGCTTGGGCACCTTTTGGTTGCCCTTTCGTGTTATCTCTATGCTACCTGCACTTGCATTGGATTC
The DNA here is from genome assembly GCA_037306005.1 of Rhinophrynus dorsalis. Lineage (NCBI taxonomy): Eukaryota > Metazoa > Chordata > Amphibia > Anura > Rhinophrynidae > Rhinophrynus > Rhinophrynus dorsalis. The sequence goes on from CM074720.1 coordinate 293,802,231, forward strand.
CTGAGCTTCCTGGGCCATTTCTCTATTCCTGCTCGTCAGTGATCGCCTGAGTTCCTGTTCACCAGCTTCCTTGGTTCCAGCATACGTTCCTGATCCGGTTGGGGTTGCTGTCTCTACTGCTGTTTCCTGCTGCCGTTCCTGATCCGGTTGACTGCCTGCAGATCTGTTTCCTGTCCTTCTACGGCTGTGTTCCTGCTCCTGGATCGCCGGCAGTGGGCTCCTCTCCTCCAGTCGCCCTGGCAATATTTTCATTCACTTGTGTTCCATACTCCAGTACGTGGGTACTGGTTTGCTCCATGTATAAACGGCTGCTGTGGCACCGGTAGCGTTCTGGTTACTCCAGTATGCGTGTACTGGTTCGCTCCATGTATAACCGGCTGCTCGTTGTCATCTGTCAGCACCGGTGGTGATTGGGTTCTCCAGTACGCAGGTACTGGTTCGCTCCACATACAACCGGCTGCTGTCGCACCGGTAGAGTTCTAGGTTTCCCCAGTACAAGGGTACTGGTTTGCTTCATGTATAACCGGCTGCTTACTATCATCTGACAGCACCGGTGGTGTTCGAGGTTTCTCCAATACGCGGCTACTGGTTCGCTCCACATACAACCGGCTGCTGTTGCACCGGTAGAGTTCTAGCTTTCTCCAGTACGTGTGTACTGGTTTGCTCCATGTATAACCGGCTGCTGACTATCATCTGACAGCACCGGTGGTGTTCTAGGTTACTCCAGTATGAGGGTACTGGTTCGCTTCATTCAGCCGGCTGCTTGTTGCACCAGTAGAGTTTCCTCCTCCAGTACGCGGGTACTGGTTCGCTCCATGCATAGCCGGTTGCTGTTCAGTCCTAGACAGCTCCGGGAGAATCTTTGCCCCTCCAGTACGCGGGTACTGGTTCGCTCCATGCATAACCGATTGCTGTTCAGTCCTAGACAGCTCCAGGAGAGTCTTTGTCCCTCCAGTACGCGGGAACTGGTTCGCTCCATGCATAACCGATTGCTGTTCAGTCCTAGACAGCACCGGTAGACTTGTTGTTTCTCCAGTACGCGGGTACTGGTTCACTCCACATATTTACCGGTTGCTTGCTGCGTATTCCTCAGCACCGGTAGAGATTGTATTCCAGTCCAGGCTGCCTTGCCCAGTATTGGTAAGGCCGGTAGAACCTATTCCACATTGTACCAACTTAAGGTTGAGCCTATAACTATTCGTGGTACCAGTCTCCAGGCTGCCTTGCCCGGTATATTGGCAGGGTCGGTCGAGCCTATTACTATTTGTTGTACCAGTCTCCAGGCTGCCTTGCCCGGTAATTGGCAGGGCCGATAGAGCCTATTACTATTGTTGTACCAGTCTCCAGGCTGCCTTGCCCGGTATATTGGCAAGGCCGGTAGAGCCTTCTTTTCTCCGTTACTAGTCTAAGGGCTACCTTGCCCGGTATATTGGTAAGGCCGGTAGAACCTTTTCAATCTGTGTCATCTAAGGTTGCCTTACCCGGTATTGGCAAGGCCGGTAGAGCCTGCGTTACATTCCGTATACCACTACTCTTGCTACTATGTATTGACATTAAATGCTATATGTGTATGCTACCCACATGGGTATCCATAAACCCCTTCGCGACAAAGGACGTACATGTACGTCCTCTGTGGCTGTCACTTAGTGACAGAGGACGTACATGTACGTCCAGGAAATCCGGATCCCCGCGCGGCTGCACGCCGTTCGGGGATTCCGGATTCCTTTGACAGAAAGAAAAAAATGTTAGATGGGCGTTAAGTGACTGCCGCGTCTGCACGCGGCCGTCACTAAGGGGTTAAACTTTTCAATAAAGTTGTGTTTTATCTTAACTCTGTGTCTGAGAGTCATAACAAACTGTGACACCTCTCAACTGTGCTACAACCCATGTTTTTCACTTCCATGTTCCATTACAGAGAGAAAATGTCCATATTCATATCAGACTGGTCCTGCCCACACACAGTCCAGCTCCAAAATGTCAGGAAAATCCTCTCCGCATGAGAGAAACAGCATAACCACAGATGTACGTTTCAGCCAATGCGGGTCTCGTTGATGTGGTACAGGCATGGGCCCTCACTCTCCATGTGCCTAGAGGGAATCAGCTGCACCGCTCCAATGAGGCCCACATAGGTCGAAATGAACATCTTTGGTTTTGCTGATTCTCTCGCACAGAGAGGATTTGCCTGACATTTCAGAGCTGGACTGTCTGAAGGAGGGACCAGTCTGATGCGAATATGGAAATTTCCTCTCTGCACTGGCACATGGGAGTGAAAATTGTGACTTGTAGCACCATTGAGGGGCCATTATGTCTAAGGACAAGACACTTTATCTTGTTCATTTTTGATGGGTGCTCCTCACAATATTTCTTAGTCTCCCAAAGTTTGAACACAGACTGGCTTTTATAAGGTCAGTATCTGTTTGAAATTGTTCCTAAGAATCCATTGGCTTGGATGTGGGGTTACACACCTCCCAGCAAATCAGCTTCTAGCGGGAGGGATAACCCCACATCCCAGCCACTGGAAGTGTGGGAACCATTCTGAACAAAGACTGGCCATATAAAAGCCAGTCTCTGTTCAAACTTCTTCAGTATGGCTCGGGCAATGGACCAAGAGGTATTTAAGGCAAGGAAGGAAATCTTGCTCTGTTTTACTGTAGCCAGCTGTGGCAGCTTTCAATTATAGAATGAATTTCTTTGGGGGCATCTGTAATTTGAACGTGGTGTTTTGTTTTTTTATTTATAGTGGCATGAACTATCAGATGAGAAAGAAGATATGAAGATGAGAAGAAAGAAGACGGAAGATTACACATGAAGAGTTACACTGGATGACAGGAAAGTGTTACAGCTGTGGGTTATGGGTGTTAGGATAGCGTTAAGGCTAGAATTGTTTCACTTTATTGTTAAGGGTAGTGTATGTTTCGTTTTTGGGAGGGTGACTGTGTTTTAGCTCCCACAGTATGTCAAACACTGAGTATTAGCCGTTTTCCTTCGACGTTCCCATTTGTCACGCTATTTAGCATGAGTTTTGGAAACAAAAACACACAATGAACACTAAGCGCTACTGACATTTTTGCCGGGGTACATAATAAGAAGGAAGTCTGAAAGTGTTAGTAATGTCTAAAAAAAAGTTGTGTGCATTTAGAAGAGCTTAAAAAGCTGATCTAAATGCAAAAAAAACGTATCTCTCAACCCGCTATGGTTTAAGAGATATGGGCGTTTAAAGTTTGATTTCTCCTACTGACAGCTGTAAAGCTGTCAGCAGGAGATCCGTGTCGGTCCACACAGAGGCGCTTGAGAAGTGCCGAGATCTCGTTACTTACACGGAAACCCTTCATTGGAATGATCTAAAACATGTGCCTGAACACTGTCATTTGGGGGTTAAACACTCATAAAAATTATTTTAAAAGGCTAGTAAAACTTAAAGGTATAGTAATTTTCATAAAAACAGCAGCGCCAATTAATCTTCATAGTATTTGGGCCATGGAGAGTGTTACAGTACTGTAGTTGTAGTTCAAAAGTAATTGAATGATAAAGTATCCCCTTCCCACTCCTGTTTACCTAGTGTAAGTCACCTCCCCTCAGATGTGGAATCTGGTCCCTTGATCAGACAGATTGCAGGAAGGAAAAATCTTCTTACTTTGCGCATAATGAAAAACCTGCCCCCCCTTGACAGGTTTTTCAGGTTTTTCCCTATGCTCACTGAAGATTGTCCCTCTCTGAGATCCATCCGGACAGTCTTGCTGCTCTGAGGTGAGCAGCGTTACATCAGAAAAGGGGCGGGAGGGGGAAACTTTTCATTGAATCACTCTTGAACTACAACTCTGACAGTATTGTAATAACACTCTTCATGGCTCAAATACTATGAAGATTAATTGGAGCTGCTTTTATAGTGAAACATTACTATCCCTTTAATATGCAAAACATTTAAAACAAGGGTACTACTAGTGTTGAGAGGTGTTTTATTCTGGCTGAAACGTGAATTTTTTAGGTGCAATATTTCAATGGCCTGAAATTGTACAGTGGTGCTGTTGCTACACCATTCTAGGGACAGCTCTGGTCAGTTGACCATAAACCTCCATAAGATGGTGTAGCAACAGCACCACTGTAAAACTTAAGGCCACTGTTATACTGCACCTACAATTTTCAAATTTCAGCCAAAGTAACTTTGGAATAAAACACCTCTCAGCACTAAGAGTACCCCTGTTTTATTCAGGAGGAGAAACATTTTCTGTTGTATTCTTAAGTGAGCTCTTCACCACCAATTGTTTCAGGTTGGGTGGGGGACTGAGGATCGGTGGTCTCTGAAATATTATTTTAATCTATATTCAGTGTGTAGGATTGTTTGGAGCTCTTTTGAGTTTGTGCAGTACTTCAAGCTGTGGGCTGTAGGTGACTATTTGTGACACTATGTTCTCTTCCTGTGGTTGTTTGCATTTCGTGGGCTTTCTTCTGGGAACACTGGTGGATCTTTGAATTTGTATGTCAATGACTTTGGCATGACATCCAGGACTGCTAAAATCTCTCCTGAGATTTTTAAGATCTTGATCTCAGTCAGAAGTTTTGGAACATATGTGGTTATACCTTAGGGCCTGGGTGTAAACATGGTAAGGGTCACAGCTGTGGGAATGGGTCATTGGATAGTGTTAGGGCTTATTAAGTTTCTTGTTAATGTTAGGTGCAATGTAGGGCCAGAGGGGTACTTTTAGGGCTAGTGTTTAGAAGAGTGTTGCGATGGTGACTGTGTTATTAGCTCACACACGATGCTTGACACAATGTAAAAAATCTAGAGTTAGCTAGTTTCCATTGATGTTCTCCTTATTCATGCACTTTAGTGTGAGTTGTGGGAACAACAAGCTGTGACAAGTGTTATGCCACAACATGAGTTTTAGCGACCAAAATGTGATTGCCAAGCAGTAGATTTCTGATGGTACAACTATGTGTGTACCACCTGGAACTCCTTTTGCCCATAATGATGGATTTAGCGGCACTAATAGAATCAAGCAGCTAGTGTCTTGACAGCTTACATCTTAGAGTCTCCCATTTAGTTAATAAAGGCATAATTTTTAGTCTTCTAGTCTCCAGTTTTTTCTGTGGCTAACACAGTACCACACTTTACACTTACTTTTATGTATATCACTTGTATCTAAAATAAAGCATTCTAAATAATATGTGTTTCAGAAGATTAAGACATCAATTTTGACTGCACTGTAACTGCTTCATACATTTGAAAGTGTAATGTAATAATTTAAAGGACCTTATCTAAATGGAAAAATGTATCCTTGTTTAAAAAAAAAAAAAAGCTGAGAAAATTGTTACCAGGATGAAGATTTTTTTCTTCAAATTCTATGAAATTGCTATAACAATGATTTTGAACCCAATATTCCTTTTTGAAATAGTCACATAGAATGAATGTGAAGTAGGAATTGAAGCTAAATCATAAACAGTAATAACTAACTTGTAGTTATTTTCAGTCTTGGAAGATTAGAACTGGATGTCTAATATGGCAGATTTTACCTTTTATTAAACATGAGCGCTATTTTCAGACTACTTATATGAGATATATTTGAAATGCAGTATAAAGGAAAGAAATATATATATTTATTTTATTTATTTATTTTTTAAGTTCTTAAAAGCTTTATTGTAGTTCAGAGAAAAAAAGTACAAAAGTGAAATCACAAAGAGAAAATACAGAAACACAATGATACATCTGACATAAATGAATCACACTTTAGACAAAATACAAAGAACGGATAGAACAGGTAATGGGTGAGAGGTCACAGGGACCTCGATATAAGAAGAGGCACTCCACCAACAACCCCCACAAATGATCAAGGTGAAAAGTTATAGCAGGTAAATACAGTCCTCCCCTTCTATGCACAGCAGCTCATAAGCAAGCAGTGATGTTGTAGAGGAGAGACTTATCCTCTTCCATCAACTGGGGAGAGCGACAAAGCAATAAAGGTCCCAGTAGTAACTAAGAGAGGCAAAAGTGGGACCCGTCAGTAGAGGAAAAGGAGAAAAGGAAGAGATAAAGATACCAGTGGGGAGAGAGGAAGTAAAAATGGTTGGGGGGGGAGAGAAGGTGGGAAGGACCAAGCATTGCATCCTGCCAGGAAGCTTATAGGAGTTATCGCGAGGAAGACTCAAGAGAGGGAGAAGAGGAAGCATGTATAGTGCCTATGAGGCAAAGCAAGAGTGTTCCCAATGGGACCAGGTCTCTCTATAAAGTTTTTGGCGAGACATTCGCAAGACGTGTAATTTTTCCATATCACTAAATTTATTGACTCAGGCTTTCCACCTCTCCAATGAGGGTGACTCCATCTGCTTCCAGTGGGAGGAGAGATTCAAACAGGCAGCAGTAAGTAGAAAGTGAAGACGGGGGAACCGCTTAGACGTCAGTATGGTAGGAGAACAAGTACAGCAAGGGGTCTAATGGCACCGGGAAACCCAATACAGGCTCCATCGCTCCACTGATCGAAGACCAGTAGCCCTGAATCACTCTGCACTGCCACCAGATGTGGGACATTGTGCCTCTCTCTCGGACGCACCTCCAACATTTGTTGCGTGTGTCCGGGAACATTTTAGATAGACGGACTGGTGTAAGGTACCATCTTGAGAAAACGTATAATAGCCCTCATGGGAGGGGACATCCCTCAGAAGGAGATGAGACGGAGCAAAAATAGTAAGCTAAACCACGGTGACAGACAGAAAAGGGACCTGTAGTTCATGGGACCAAGCCAATGCAAAGGAAGGGAGGTGGGTCGGGTTGCAGGCCAATAAGAAGTGGTATAGCTTGGAAAGCATTTTCACCCCAGTCACTGGAGAGGACAGAAAGGTATCAAATGGAGTCAGTGCATGGGCTGGACTAGCACCCACCAGCACCTCTGATACATAATGTCTGACCTCTAAATATCTCCATTGATCCCTGTCAGGTAGTTTATCAGCTGTATACAGCTTGGCGAGCATCACAGGCCTCAAGCCAGCCACCAGATGCCGAATCTGAACCAATCCCACCTCAGACCATTTCCGAAAGGCACCATCCTCCATGCCCGACAGAAAGTCTGGGTTGCCCAGTATGGATAGGAGGGGGGAAGGATAGGGAACCCACCCCCTCACTTCACTATGTCTGTGCCATCCAGAGAGAACCAGGCCCAGAACAGGTAAATTGAGAATATCTTTAGGAAGTTGAGTCCTGGGAAGTAAGAGTAGTTGCAGTGGACTCATCCGTGGGTGCGGAATAGGCAGACTGTAAAGAGCTGAATAAAAAGAAAGAAAAGCAACCCCCATTTGATCAGATTTCAGTGTGGTAGATCCCCCAGCTTCTCGGATTTGACGAATATTGGCCATACGCTGTCTACAGCGAACAAGGCCTACCAGAAGTTTGCCACTCTTGTTACCATGAATATAGCCCTTATATTTATATATATTTATTTTGAATAAAAAATGATGGATTTCTCAACAGGCAGAGTAGGTAATTGCCTAGAGCTACAAACTTTGAATGCTGCCTCAGATGTGCTGGCCACACTCACATACTGACTTGTGGGTGTGGCCAGAGTAGTCTCAATATCCCTGAACCAGTTGTAGACCCCTCTGCAGGCTTATTTAACTCTTTGGATGCTAGAGAGATCACCAATGCACTGCAGACCAATTTGTTGGTGATATCTCCATCAACCAAGGGGTTAAAGCTTGTTATAGGCCAAACACTGGATGGGACTGGGGGCTGGGTCCGGTGAGGAGTGGGTGTGTAGCCATGGGCAGAGCTAGGGGAGTACGGAGTGACTTGCCTAGGAGAGCCTGGGGTGACTATTAGGAATTTCACATAATTTCAAGTAACCCTTTAAGTGTCAAAGGGGTGTGCACCCCTCTGTCATTCAAAGGGTTAATGTGTATACTTGAATAGTTTAAATAGTTAACTGTTTATGTACAAATGTAAATGTCAGGTGTTGCATTCTTGCTAGCTGCTTGGATTTGCTCAGAAGAGCAGACTTCATTATAGTGGGGGAAGGTGCTAACTTTTAATGCAATTATGATTTTTTGGGAGAAGAAATGATTGGCATATGGGTTTAGTTTAGCTTAAACCTGCTTTACTTAAGTTCAGAGATAGATGAAGATTATGAGCTTGCTATATTATCATTCATTTATCTTGAAAGCTTATGATGTTTTAGTTCCTAAAAGCAGAACATAAATAACTTTAACAATAATTTGTATTTGGAGAACATGGTTGAATCAATTAAAATCCCTAAATATGAATAGGACAAATTCGCCGGAGATCAGTAGAAGTAAAAAAATGCCATATCATGTCAAACTTAACTAAAATTAATGTGTATAGAATGCAAAAATAACAAAAACAAAATGTCAAATCTAAGTGTATCCATATTTTCTAAAAACAAAAATGGAAGAACAAAAGTAGAAAAGTGCTGATACTGATGTTTTTCAATTAAATGTATATGTTTTTAACACTTGTATGTAAAAAATGACACGGGATGGATGATGCAATACTAAGAGACAAGTGGGAGGGGGACCTGGGGGGCTTGGAGGACTGGGAATGGAATTAGGTAATAAGCATCACAACTAGAGTGGCTACCATCAGTAGACATCAACTGCTCCAAATGAAAATATTTCGTAGGACATACTATACCCCACAGCAATTGTTCAAAATTAGGAGGGGGTTCATGTAGATGCCCTAGATGTGTGTGTGTGGGGGGGCTTCACACATATAATATGGAATTGCCTGGGTGTTTGAAACTTTTGGAGTTTGGTGCGTCACCTATAAAACTTGTGCTCCAGTTCCTAGTCTACCAGTCTTCAAAACTTTGTATTCTATAGATTATGCTTGACTGGATAAGCCCAGCCAGTGAAAGAAGACTCCTGGCAGAGCTGATGGTCGCACAGCAAAAAAAAATTGATACATTTGGTTTCACATACTATGCCACACTATAAATTGGTCTATAGAGGCACCCCTAAAACATTTAATAAAATATGTTATAGATGGCTCAATAAGTACCAACAACAGACACAGGGCCATGAAAATAGCCTCCAGGCACATAATGAAAGGAAACAATATATACCATATAACAGACCAGACAATTGTGCAATTGGTTGGGCGGATGGCGAGGGAGGTCACCCAATAGATGGCCTAGCTACTGGGGGGCACGGATGGAGGGGTTTGGTAGAAGGGAGTTAATTTAATAGAACTTCACTACTCCTGTCACAACTCACAGGGGAGAGGAGAATATTTAGGGTGAATGTTATGTTAGAGGTTGTTATGTAACATAAAAAACAAGAAAAGAAATGACAGCTGCTGTAATCTGTTTATTCTCCATTGTGCGGTACAATCAAATGTATTACATTATCATTTATACTTGCTGCATAAATTATAAAAGAAAGTATTTGTTTTACTGATGTAATGTATTTAGAGTGTCATTTCTAGATAATAGAACAGAGAAAGTGAATTTCTTAAACAAGATATTTCTGCGTGCTATGTGGCTTATGATTGTATCTAGCATTACTAAAGTATCAGGTGTCACTATGAGCCATATTCAGGAAGCTAAAGAGAAGCAATTCTGGAATAAATTCCACTATAGAGACTAATACAAATTCCTATTGATTTTAACAGGGCTTGCAAAACAAACTGGGGATAAAAAAACAAACTGGGGATAAAACCAAACTGGCATGATAAAGAGGTGAAAAAAAGGAGATAATGCATACAGTGATTTCACTTCCATGGAGTTAATGCACTAAGATTTCTCCAGCTTTGGAGATCTTAGTGCATAGGCTCTATAGAATAACATAAGAACTGGAGAAGTTATATCACTGGGGAAGTTATCTCTATGTTATCACCTCTTTATCACGCTAGTGATATCTCAAAAACATTGAAGTACGGTAAAGGACTGCATGCTTGGCATTTCTCAGCATTGGCTGCTAGGATTCATGTGTGTATACGTACACATTATATTATATTACAATAAGAATGCAGAACCAAGAATGTGCTGGTCCTTTCTTGACAAAGGTCCTGGAAAGCACTATAATGTTGACACAATGAAAAGTGTCATTTCCCTGATATGAAAGACCCACTGATGCTACCTTCTTAACTTTATAAACTATTTCATCCATAGGATTGTGCACTGGACAAGAGCTCCGTGCAATAGTGAGTGCTTCCATTAAACCAACAGGCCTGTGAGACAGCTCAGTTGGTTAATGCACAAGCTATAGAATCTGTTTATACCTCAGGGTTGCAGAGTCAACTCTCAGCTAGATAAAATGAGTACCATTACATTTGGTAATAACAATATATCTACCCAGAAAATACTTAAAAATGAGTGTCAATCTCACTGTATCCTTCCTGGAAAAATACTATTATATTTATAGGTAGATAGATAGATAGATAGATAGATAGATAGATAGATAGATAAAAAGGGGGAGATAGAGAGAGAGAGAGAGAGCAAGAGATAATAGTATGGAGCACTGAGACGGCAGCCCCAGTGGGTAAAGCCAAATAAGCAAATTGTATTGGGTCAAAGTTTCAGTCCACTCATGAGCCATTCTCAAGAATCAGAATGAATATGTAAATGTTGAGTCTGTGTTTCTGTGTGTGTGTGTGTGTGTACATACATGATATATATATATATATATATATATATGTGTGTGTGTGTGTGTGTGTGTATGTGTGTTTGTGTATGTATATTTGTGAATATGACACACAGTCTAACACTGGTAATCAGAGCCATGCATATATTGTCTAACACCTCATCCTTGTCCCACTGTATGATAGTAGTAACAGAACCACCCGTACACTCTCTTCTGTCCAATCCTGGCCCCTCTGGTAGTCACAGAATCACATATACATTAGCTGACACATCAGGCAGTCACAGACTCACTTATACAGTCTGCTTCCCCTCCCTTTTTCCACTGCTAGTCACATAATTACTCATATGCTTTCTGACATCCAAGCCTTCTTCCACTGTCCCACTGTTAGAAACAGACTCACACATACCCGCTGTGTGATACCCCAGCTTTGTTCCCATGCTAGATACAGAATTACACACATATACAGCCTTTCACCCCAGCCTTGCCCCACTGGTATCCCATCTCTCAAACTCAGACTCTCTTCCAAAGCCAGGTCTCAAGCAGGTGTCAAAGAAGTCTCTCTAGTTAATTGGTTACAATAAAGAGTCACTCCATGTCCTTTAATATGGATCGATATCTGTCACATATGTCCAAAATGTTCCTCTTAACCTCTACTTAACCTATTTTTATATCTGTCTTTTTTCCACAAGGACAGCAAAACTGTTGCAGCCCCCTGAAACAGTTCTGTTGTCTGTGTAATGTCCCTCACCTCTATCCAGCATTCTGCCACCAATCAGGACTCGGTAGAGGCATGTCTGATGCTGTACCACATGAGGTAGTTGCAGACCTTCCTTCCTGCAACTTAACTGACTGTGTTTCAGAGGGGAAGCCATAAAGTTGCTGAAGATATGCTTCTGCATACTTTTCATTTATTTACATTAGGAGAAGTACATAGGCTGACACACACAGAGTTAAAATCATACATTTATTAGTAATTTTTACTCTACTAGTCTCATGCTACAATTCTCCATTTTGCTTTTATACATGGGGGGATGAAAGTGCTCTTAAATGAATGTTCTCACATTTGACTGAGGTTAAACATACAGCTTCATGTATATATTGCTTTCCCCATATAAACCCCAGGACTGTCACTGCGGTCTACACCTCCTGACATTCTCTGGTCATCGCCTCCAATGAATCGCAGTCAGATGTTTTCTGAATGATGCCTCCAAGTAAATTGGGCCAACTCTGGATCACACCCAGAGTATTCCAACCCTGGTTGTAGGTCCAAAAGTCTCCCTCAAGTGACAAATGGCTAATACAGAGTAAGGTGTAGCCGGGTATAATAGGTGTAACATATATTCTAAGAAGCCATATTGATTTACAGAGTACTATCAAGAGACTAGGGTAATTAAATACTCTGTTTATTACACTATAACAGTTACATTAAAAACAATAGTATAAAAACGCTCAGTGGGTTTCGTGAAAAAAAAAACACTTCTTTAAGAGCTAAAAGGATATACAGCCATGATAATCCACCTTATATAAGTATATCCTTGTCCAGAAATCAGAACTCCCACCAAACTATCTCCTGTCTATTTAGTCTCCAGGGACTCTCCAGTCTCCATTATCGCATGTGTATTTAGAAGTCTCCTTCTAATTCTAAACATTTATGACATTCAGTCGCATCGGTTTCAGTCTCAGAACACAGGAAATTCAAACTCAATCTCATCTAAGCTTCTCCCAGACATTTCACTTCCTGTATTCCAACAGTGGACACTAAGCAAAAAGCCTAGGAACACAATGATCAAAGTTCTTCTTCTCAATCTTCTCTCTCTGCACCATTGCTTTTTTATATTGGTGCCCTACCCTTTGTTGCAAGCTGCAAAGACTCTGAGAAAATAGATATTAGACTTTTTGGATCTCAGGTTAGTTTATTCTGTTTTATATTTATAAAGGTATGATTTAATTCTACTAGCCTCCTGCTTTTCTATGGCTAGCATGGTATGCAATCAGGTTTGATAGGAAAGTGATAAAGTGCAGATGACTTCTCCAGTGATATCACTTCTCCAGTTCATATGCTGTTCTATGAAGCCAATGAACTAAGACTTCTCCAGCTTTGGAGATCTAAGTGCATAGGCTTCATAGAATAACATAGGAAATGGATAAGTGATATATCACTGGAGAAGTCCTCTCCACTTTATCACCTCTTTATCACTCCTTAGTGTATAGCCCCCAATGTATTGGATACCTCTCCAGCACTCATGGGGTTAAAAGTGACATTTAAATTAGAGGGAATTTTAGGAATATTTATTTGTCCTCTGTGGGGTATTTGGTTTGCCCCAGAATTGCTTGATTTTGCTTTCATAAATTAGACCCAATGATATCAACTCATTGCACTGTTATCCTTACAGAAATGTTGCCCACGTAAACAAAACATAACCGTAAGTTTGACAGATGGCATCCCATTCTGGCACTCCAAATGTTAAGAAACTCAGGTCTTTTTTATTAAGTATCACATAATATATATATATATATATATATATATATATATATATATATATATATATATATATATATATATATATTTTGTAGGTCGGATGACATAATTAAAGGTTGACAGATGCTTCACTTAAAAATTATTACATAGAAAAAGAATTTGTGGAGAACCAGTACATCCTTGAAGTTAAGTTACATGTAGCCACAAATGGATATATGCACAAAAAAAGGTGAGCAATTTTGGAATATGCCTACTGCATCATAGAAACTAAATGCAATCTTCCATTGACTAAAATAGAATTCTAACCTCTTGAATTCTAGAGAGATCTCTAATGAATTTCTTCACAATACATTGGATACCTCTCTAGAATTCAGGGGGCTTAAAGTCCTTGAGGGTTTTAATGTGTCCCCTGTGGTAGCTTGTTTTACCCCAGGATTGCCCCTCTTTTGTCTTTTTGCTTACATGCCGATAAATAGTGAATGCTTGCTTGCTTTATGATTGTGAATCAGTTGTGCTGATGTTTTATGTTAGTTGCTTCAGGCTGAAGTTAATCTCACAAGAGACCGCATTTTACTAATAGAACATATGACTACTACTGTCCTAGAATTGTAACAGGTATAAAAATTACAGATGATTAAATGAAACAACTGTAACATTTTTGATTAGATGGTAATGATTAAAAGATCTTCATTCTAAAATGAGATGCAATTACATTCGTAGCAATTTCTGTAATACCCCCATTTTTACATGTGTGGCAATGACTAAACTTAAAGAGGCACAACAGACTAAATAGTGGATAAAAATCCAGTTGTCTGTTTGTATGCTTGAATTAAGGGGAAAGCATACCCTAGAAATTATTTTCTTTTTGATTTAACAGAATGGCTTACCTAGGTCGTTAGTTTCAAGTCACAATCTGATAAAGACAACTAGCAGAAAAGAACCATTAAGTTACAAACATAAATAAATACCTATATTTAAAATTATTTGTTTCTTTTAGGGTCTCCTGGTACCACACCTAAGTAAACCATCTCCCATAAGTAGGACAGAAAAAAGCTTCAGTGATCTCCCATCTTTACTATTGCAGTGTTTTCCCTGTATTTATGTCTTCTTGGTTGTTATGTTATATAGGCCTCAGTAAGTCATCTCAACTGGTTACCTGCGCCAGTCCTATAAGAGGCAATTCCTGGGAAAGGTCTGATGACTTTAAAAATTCCCAGTCATCCTCAGATATATAAGATGCCCACCAGAAGAAATGTGAAGCCCCAATATTCTTCTGCTCAGGATCACCCAGAAGCATTAGATGCTTTTCTGTGACTCCTTTCCAAGCTCATAAGAAAATTATTCAGAAGAAAGCATTAGTCATACAGATAACTCTTTACTTAGCTCAAAGATCCCATAGCAAGGCAATAAAATTACTAGCTGACAACACTCGAGCAACAAGGATGGATAAACAATGTGGTAATGTCAACCACCACCAGGAGGACAACTATAGGCTGAACATGAATTATGAATAAGAACTGAGTGGTAAAGAAGGAACTTATCTAGATGCTATACTGGAGCAGAATAGATAGCAAGATAGATGCAGTTGTAGCTTAACTGACACATGATAGAAAATGAGTCAGATACTCATACAGCTTATTTGGAACCATAACTAGGAGCCACATCAGAACATATGAAGAATCAAGTTTGTACAAACACAAACAGCAGAGACTCAAAATGATGTTGGATAAGAAATAAACAGGAATCAATACAGTTGCTAGAAGCTGTGCATAATTCAGGAAGATGCCATCAGCTGGCCTGGGGAAAAACACTGAAGCGTTACTGGAAAAAAGAGACTACAAACAAGATACAGTCAACTTGACTTTGACCATGTGCCAAAGAACCAGGAACTGGAGAATTTAAAGCTACAGGGCAAAACAGAAAAGCAAGCAAGAACAAGGGCAAAAGAAAACCCAGACTTGACATAGTATCTGAAAAGAACAAGCTCTTTTGGAAAATTTCTTCACTTTGTGTTTCCTAGGGCCTTCCGAGAGCATGAATTCCTCTAAAGCTACTATCACGGGGTTGTTACATTCGGCTATTTCTAGTCTACATTTTTGAAGGAAAGGAACTTCCAAAGAAGACTTGAAGTTTCTACTCAGGCCAAGATATCATGGGCTAAAAATGATGCAGTCTTTTGTAGAGCTTCCACCTGGTGAAGCATCAATACCTTCATAAAGCAGTGCAGAGTTGATCTTAGGACTTCAGGGTGGCTGCATTTAGCAGTAATGTTGTGCAGGCAGCTTTTACTCTCCCTTATGGTTTGCTCTGCTTCTCTCACCAATACACTACCAGAAGACACTGATGGAAAGACAGAATTTTTCTTACCTGTTTATTTTCCTTCATGTATCCTTTGGTAGCACACAATCTTCCCACACTTGTTGTTATCATTAAACTATGTGAGCATTATTTACTGCCAGTTTTGTCCCTTGTCCAAAACATTGATGATGATCAGGATGGGATGTCCATTAACTTTTCTCATGTCCTACCTAGGGAGGCAGAGCTCTCAGGTGTGCTACCAAAGGAGACCTGAAATAAAATTAATTGAAAGAAATGTGTTTACCCTTTGTCTTCTAGTAAAGGAAAACCCATTTATTCCTTGGGTACAGACAAGCTTTAAAGGAACACTAATGGTCATCATCATCTGAAAGAATGCATTTTACAATAAACATTGACAGAATATATGAAACATGTTATTAATACAGCCATCAGAATTATCTTTCTTTCTGTTCTCCTGATTTACACTTATCCCCACACTACTTAACTCCATTTCCTGGCTTTATAAAAGAAAAGTATTGTCCACAAAATCCTCCTTCTTATCTTAAAGGCTTTTTAGTTATTATCCCCACCTTATATATCATCTATTATAATCCACCACACTTTTCAATGCCCTTTATGCTTTGTCTGTAGTAGATATCTCAGCTGTGTCTTGACTGAAAGTGTTCTGTCTCTTGCTGCTCCTTATTTCTGGAACTATCATACCCAGTATTTGCAAGACTTCAACATGTCAGAGCTTCAAAACAAAATAAATGAACACTCTGGTCAAATTTAACAATACAGTAAAATACAGATTTGGTTTCATAAGCAATATCAGAACTGCTTCTGTTCCTGAATGTATTTGTATGTCACTTTATAGGGCAGGGTGCCCTAGCTTAATGTATAAAAACCTTATGTACCCCCTATTACAATGTCTGTAGAAATGCTGCACTTGCTGCACTTCCCCATACTATAGGGTATACTGTAAAGTAATACGTGCAAATCTAAATAAAAAATATACATAAATATATATATGCATGTTATGGTATCTTTTATACTTCAGCAGTTTGGGGCACAATTTTTATTCACCCTTTTAACCCCCTGCAGTTTAGTAACATAGTAGTAACATAGTAAATTAGGTTGAATAAAGACACAAGTCCATCAAGTTCAACCTTCTCCTCATACCCCAGTAACTGAGAATGTTATAGCTTTCCTGCTACCAATTAAGTTAGTCTTTATCAGACCTTCCTGATCTTCCTACTGATAAACAGTATAACTCTGTATGTTCCCTTTTGAAAGAAATTACCTAATCTTCTCTTAAATGTATCCATTGTATCTGCCATAACCACCTCCTTGGGCAATGAATTCCAAAATTTAACAGACCTTACTGTAAAAAACCCCTTGCTCTCTGAAGTCTAAACATCCTTTCCTCTAATCTCAAGGGGTGTCCCCTGGTCACCTGATTAGGCCTTGGAATAAATAGTTTACCGCAGAGATCCTTGTATTGATGTCTCATATACTTGTACAATGTGATAACGTCTCCTCTTAGTCGTCTTTTCTCTAGCGTAAATAAGCCAATTTTGTTTAGTCGTTCCTCATATGTCAAGTCCTCCGTTCCCTTAATTCATTTTGTTGCTTTTCGCTGTACCCCCTCTAGTTCTAGTATATCCTTTTTCAGAACTGGTGCTCAAAATTGCACTACATACTCAAGGTGAGGTCTTATCAATGATTTGTATAATGGCAATGTTATCCACTCTTGCTTCAATACCGCTTTTTATGCAAGACAAGATTTTATTTACCTTTGCTACTGCTGTTTGACACTGGTCACTGTTTCCAAGTTTGTAGTTGACAAGGATATCCAGGTCTTTCTCTAGCAATGAGTCCCCTAAAATGATTTAAGTTCATAAGTAGCCTTGGGATTGTTTCCTCCCAAATGCATGACTTTACACTTCCCCACATTAAACATCATATTCCTTTTTTTTCCCAATCTGACATTGTAAGTCCCTCTGTAGAGAGAAAATATCCTGTTCTGAATTAATGACCTTGCATAATTTAGTATAATCTGCAGATATTGATATTTTGCTTTCTATATCTATTTCCAGGTCGTTTATAAACATGTTAAAAAGCAGCGGACCTAATACTGAACCCTGAGGTACTCCACTCTCCACTTTAACTGCAGTGGAGAATTTTCCATTTACAACCACACACTGTTCCTTATCCTTCAACCAGTTTTGTATCCAATCGCAAAGGTTATCTCCTAGCCCCAATTTACTTATTTTATACACCAGCCTTCTGTGTGGCACTGTATCAGATGCCTTTGCAAAGTCTAGATATACTACATCTACTGCCTTGCCATTGTCAAGGTTGCTTCTTACTTCCTCATAGAAGCTGAAAAGATTAGTTTGGATTAGTTTCTTACGCAGTAGCACATAGACCTCTGTAAGGGCTAGATTTAAAGGCAGGCATTAGCATAGCCGGTAGGGCCAAAGTGAATACCGTCTGACAAAATAAAATGTCTAACGTGGTATTCAAAGGACCTACCAGCTGTGATCACAAAGGACGTTAAGCCACAAAAACAGTCTTGTTGCTAAACGTCAGTTTTGTGAGTTAACTTCCCAAAATGCCGCTAAGAGCAGCGATATTGGGAACTTAACATTAAAAAACAATTAACTATCGGTGCCTGACATACTGCCAAGCACCGACTGTTAACTGATCCATGTTAAATTTACCTCTCATCCACTGTCTGTCTCCTTCTATTCTCTACCTTTGCTTCTTTTTTTCGCTTCTTTCTTCTATCTTCTCTTCCTTCTTCGCTTCTCTCTTCATTTTTTGTTTCTCTCTTCTTTCTTCTCTTTTTCCGTCCTGTAAAAGAAAATTGTGTATAAGTACAGCGTTGAAAACAAGATATAGTTTAACCCCTTGAGTGCCAGAGGGGTACACAACGCATTACAAAGCAATGCATTGCAGACCTCTCTGGCCTCAACGGGTTAATTCAGAGCCACAGAATAAATATATACAGTGCCATATTAAATCTCCAAATAAAATATGCCCCCCAGAGAACATGTGCGCACATATAGTATATATCCCTGAAAAAATGAATGGTGCCTTAGCTTAAAAATCTGTCTCCGCTGCTGTGCATGGCCGCAGAGGAGGCGGCAGTGTAGAAAGTGCCGTGAGCCAAAAGTTCCCTCCTTTCGGGGCGATGTCCACTCCGCATTGAGGAAACCAGAGCAGAGACTGCCTTATATATGGGCAGCCTCTGATCCAATTCCCTCACAGCCATTGGCTGAGATGTGCTGACACACACACATCCCAGCCAATCAGTCTGAAGCACAGTTGCTCGAATCTGTGCAGCCACGCACAGCAGCGGAGACAGATTTTTAAGCTAAGGCACCATTCATTTTTTTGGGGATATATACCATATGTGCTCACATGTTCTCTGGGGGGCATATTTTATTTGGAGATTTAATATGGCACTGTATATGTTTATTCTGTGGCACTGAATTAACCCGTTGAGGCCAGAGAGGTCTGCAATGCATTGATTTGCAATGCGTTGTGTACCCCTCTGGCACTCAAGGGGTTAAACTATATCTTGTTTTCAACACTGTACTTATACACAATTTTCTTTTACAGGACAGAAAAAGAGAAGAAAGAAGAGAGAAACGAAGAATGAAGAGAGAATCAAAGAAGGAAGAGAAGATAGAAGAAAGAAGAGAAGGAAGAAGTGAAGATAGAAGAAAGAAGAGAAGGACAGAAGAGGTGCAGGGAGCTGAGGTCTCTGCTGGACATCAGGATTAATGGTAAGTGTAACTTGTAATGTGATGTTGTTTTTCACTTAGTCGGATTAACCCTATGAATGCCGGTGGGGTAATTATACCCCGCTGGCACTCATAGGGTTAATTCTACTAACTTTTGAAACAATTTAGGCACTTTGGATCTATTGATGTGGGTCCACTGAGGACTTTGCTTTTTTTTGCCAGTTAACAGATGCGTTAGCTGGCAAAAGATCCGATGAGGGACTCTACGGCCGAACAAACTGGGTATTAAATTTTAGGCGGTAATGAGTCCCTCATCAGATCTTTTTCAGCTAACGCAGGCTATTGAATGGCAAAGTGGAGCATTTTTTTTTTGTTTCTGTGGGCCAAAACACACGTTAGTGTAGCGGCCGGTACACTGGATGAACTGCTGTTAGCAGTTCATTACATGGCCCTTTGAATGGCCTACTCCATGTTAAGACACCCGTTAGTCTTTTTTTGGCTAACGGCTGCCTTTAAAACGAGCGCTATGTGATTATTGCAAAGGAAAATCACTTTTCCATTTCATTTCCTGCTTTCTGAAAAACAGATTTCATATAATATATCTTAAGCCCTGTTAGGGTATCATTCTGCACAATATTCTCTTTTGTAAGAGTTAATTGCATTTTATTACTAGACACATGAATATACTTTTCTGTTTTTTTATCAAATGTATAAATGGTATCAGTATATAAACACAGGTGATACATAAGTTCAGTGTTGAGCTCATCAAAAGGACACTGGAAGAAAGTCAAGGTCTAAAGAAAGCACAATGGAAGATGGCCACACATAGGAACAAAATGTTTAGATTAAAGCTTGAAGATAGTACAACAGAAAAAACTGAACAACAAATACTAAAACAAGTGGAAGAATTTTAATAAAATTTTTGTTGAAGGACAACAACTGAATGAAGTGCTAGAAGTTGAAGCTCTGCCAGAGGTTTTGGTAAAAGAAGTAGAAGCTGCAGCAAAATCAATGGAAAATAGCAAAGCAGCTGGCCATGATAAAATTACTTTAGGAATGTTCAAAGCCGGGGGTCAACCCTTATTCAAAGCCCTAGTTAAACTATTTTCAAAATGCCTACTACTTCGTAAAGTGCGTGAAACATGGAAAAATGCAGAAATCATTCTACTGCGTAAAAAAGGTGATAAGGCGGCTCTAAAAATCTACCAACCAATAAGGCTATTGATAATGGTCTGCAAGGTTTTCACAAAGGTACAATCAAGAAGAATGGATACAATACTTAAAGGGATAGTAATACTTCGTTTTAACTTTATTTAATTTGTAGGCATTAAAAAAACATGAAGAATGATATAAGTCTTATCTCTGAAACCTTTATGGTTTAAGAGATATTCACAAACAAAGTATCCCTTCCCTGTTCAACCAGATCAGAAGGGAGATGCCCAGGTAGACTGCAGAGAGGGACAATCTTCAATTAAGATAATGGAAAAAGCTGAAAAACTTGTTAAGGGGGGAAGGGCTTTCATTGTTTTCATACAAAGAAAATTGTCCCCTTCTGTTATCTGTCCTGTCATACAACCAGACTCACATCTGAGAAGAGATGGCTTACACTAGGAAAAAGGGGCGGGGAGGGGAACTTTGCTTGTGAATATCTCATAAACCATAAAGGTTTGAGAGATAAGACTTATATCTAGGGATGAGCGAGCACCCCGATGCTCGGGTGCTCGGGTGCTCTGACCGAGCACCCCCTGATGCTCGAGTGCTCGGCCGAGCACCCGAGCCCCATTCAAATGAATGGGAGCACTCGAGCATTAAACCAGGCACCCCCTGCTCTGATGAGCGGAGGGTGCCTGGTCAATGTGCCCCTTCATCTCCGCTATGCCCCTCTTCCACAATGTCCCCCTTCATCTCCTATGCCATAGCGGAGATGAAGGGGGACATTGTGGAAGAGGGGCATAGCGGAGATGAAGGGGGACATTGTGGAAGAGGGGCATAGACTCTATGCCCCTCTTCCACAATGTCCCCCTTCATCTCCGCTATGCCCCTCTTCCACAATGTCCCCCTTCATCTCCTCTATGGCATAGGAGATGAAGGGGGACATTGTGGAAGAGGGGCATAGCGGAGATGAAGGGGCACATTGTGGAAGACGGGCATAGCGGAGATGAAGGGGGACATTGTGGAAGAGGGGCATAGAGTCTATGCCCCTCTTCCACAATGTCCCCCTTCATCTCCGCAATGCCCCCTTCATCTCCGCAATGCCCCCGTACCTCCATTCCCTGGTGGTCCAGCGGAGCGTCTTCGGATCTGTGCCTCTTCCGGCACAGATCCTCTTCACCCGAACATGTCGGGCGAGCACATGGCGGTACTCGTACGAGTACCGCCATGTGCCGAGCAGAGCGATGCTCGAGCCGATCCGAGCATCGGCCGAGCACGCTCGCTCAACACTACTTATATCGTTCTTCATGTTTTTTCAATGGCTACAAAATAAAATAAAGTTAAAACGAAGTATTACTATCCCTTTAAGCTGCACAACCTAAAGAACAAGCAGGCTTCAGGAGTGATTTCAGTACATTGGACCATATCCAGACATTGCAACAAGTTATAGAGTAACATAATGAATACAACCTTCCATTATAGATAACTTTTATTAACTAGGAAAAGGTCTTTGATTCCATGAAAAAGCAAGCAATAATGTCCTGATCAATGATGGAATAGATAGAGCTTACATAAATATCCTCCAATCAAAATATGAAAATGCAACTGCATCAATACAGGTCAACAATGATAAAGTCCTGATAAATATAGAAAAAGGCATCCAATAAGGAGACACAATCTCTATTTTTCTGCTTGATTTGAAGAAATTTTCTGCAAGCTAACTTGGGACAAAAAAGGACTTAAAGGGATAGTAACACTTCGTTTTAACTTTATTTTATTTTGTAGGCATTAAAAAAACATGAAGAATGATATAAGTCTTATCTCTCAAACCTTTATGGTTTATGAGATGTTCACAAGCAAAGTTTCCCCTCCCTCCCCTTTTACCTAGTGTAAGCCATCTCTTCTCAGATGTGAATCTGGTTGTATGACCAGACAGATAACAGAAGGGGACAATTTTCTTTGTATGAAAACAATGAAAGCCCTTCCCCCCTTGACAAGTTTTTCAGCTTTTTCCCTTATCTTAATTGAAGATTGTCCCTCTCTGCAGTCTACCTGGGCACCTCCCTTCTGATCTGGTTGAACAGAGGGGGGATACTTTGTGAATATCTCTTAAACCATAAAGGTTTGAGAGATAAGACTTATATCATTCTTCATGTTTTTTAATGCCTACAAAATAAAATAAAGTTAAAACGAAGTATTACTATCCCTTTAAGGTCAATGGAGACTGCCTACATCACATTTTGCAGACAATATCATACTTTTTGCCAGAAGTCCTGAAGAACTGCACAAACACATTGAAGAGCTACAACAGTAAAGCAAACATTTTTGTCTGAAGACGAATATCAACAAAACACAAGTCATGTTTTACAAATTTACCATACCAAGGAAAATCACAGTAGATGGACAAGAACTAGCAGAAGTTGTCAAGAATTTTTTCCTTGGACACAAAATGTCAATAGATGGAAACTTCATTATGGAAATTGAGTGACAAAATTGGGATGGCAAGCATTTGGAAAACTTAGTAGTACTGTCATTAAGTCAAATTTACCACTCTGCCTCAAGCAAAAGGTTTTTGACCAATGTGACCTCCTAGTCCTTACATATGGCTATGAAACATGCACACTAAATGCCAAAGCCATACAAAAATGCAAGGTTACACAGAAAAGTATAGAGCAGCAGATTCTAAACATAACAAAAAGAGACAGAAAAACGTGCATGGATTCATCAGCAAACAAAGGTCTATGACATAACTGAAATAGTAAAGCGAATGAAATGGAAATAGGCAGGCCACATAGCAAAGTGTCCTTATGGTAGATGGACCAAATTAATTTTGAAATGGACTCCACGTAGTACTAGACGCCCAAGAGGAAGACCAAAGAAAAGATGGATAGATGAAAAAAACACATTTTTGTTACACAGTGGCAACAAAAGGCACAGGACCAAATTTGTTGGAGGCTTGCTGAGGAGGCCTTCATCATGCAGTGGATCGACAATGGCTTAAGATGATGATGAAGGTACTAAAGAAGTCTCCCCCCAAAAAACAAGATATAGTTTACACAGTTTAGTTTACAATAAAATAGTGAAACTTTCATTAACAAGCACATAGCATTTTTACACAGTCATCAAGGTGCAAGGCATCTTTTATCCTAAAGTGGTTAAATCTTGTATTATATATTTAAAAACTTCTCATTATAGTTTTTCTCTGACCTGCATAACCTAATTTAAAATCAGTATCTTACTCATTTCAAAGTTTACAAAAAGGGCAAGTTAATCTCTATTAGTGTCAACACAGTGTTAACATTTAAATGTGTTTTGATACATTTCCTGCAGGATCACTTACAGTTGTCATACTTTTTTCATTAACATTAGTTAAAAATTGTTTACCATGATTAATTTGATAGTGCATGTTTAGTGACTGTCAGTGATTATCTATCTGTATTTTTTAAGGATTTGAGAGTTGAACATTATTAGAACAGCACAAATGTAATTCACTTATTGTGTCACTTAGTGAGACATATTTAACTGTAGCTTACAGAATTAATGTTTTATAAGTGTAATGAAAGATTGACACTGATTATATGACATGGTCACATAATAAACCTAAATTGCTACTGTAAAACACACAACTGCTCAAAATTTCAGTTCTCCTAGGGTTTAAAAATCTGAATGTATAACAGCTGACTGAACCTTTTTATAAGAACTTTCATTTAATTACTGAATAATTTAAGAAAGTGTTGTTGAATTGAGTCATGTAAGACCTCATGTGAACTGCCTTTTCCAGTTTCAGGGGACAATTCTATTGAAAAGCTTTTAACTATAGCTGTCTGGAAAACAAATATAATGTACATTATTGTAATGTCAAATTTTGTTTGCTAATTACTTTTTCTTATAAATAGCACAGAGAAATGTGAAACATAATTAGCCTGTCTTCAGCTTACTTTTCTACCTCATACAGCCTATGCACATTACTAGCAAATCGTTCAGTGGTGCACTTTTTAATTCAGGATTGATATGCCATAAATAAATGCAAATCTTAAAAATGTGCATTATCTATGATACAGCTGTAATGCTGTCTGATATATGATTTTTGGATTTATTTGCATTGATTAATAGTTAACAAATTGCTCAACTCAAAAATTGACATTTTTAATTTCACTTCTATGTTGATCCAATAAGCAATTTCCAATTTTATCTAAAAAGAAAATGTAGTTGTATGCTGCAAAATGGCAATTAGATTAGATCAACATACAATATTGTAAATATTTCTACTATATTTGTCAACCTATCGTCTCTAGGAAGGAGTTTCAGTTCATCCTACTCATTCATTACTGTAAACAAAACAAAACAGAAACAATTGTTGCAGCTGATAACTACCTTCATCTCATTTTAATAGATGACCATATGCTTCCCATTCAGCCAATTAAAGAAAAGGTTTTCCAGAGAGATCTGACCTTTTCAGAGAGATCTGACCTTTCATATTATTATAACAATATCCCACCCTATTTGCAATGTTTTTCCTTTTAATATCACAACAATCTTCAATTACTAATAGTAAATATCATATATATACTTTTTCTTGAGTAAATTTAGGGTTGTAGGGACCATGGGGTATAGTGCTCCTCCTTCCAAAAAGGCAGGACACTCCAAAGTAAAACCCCTCCTACTTTCTGCCCTCTATACCCCTCTACCCACTACATAGACCATTTTTGTGTGACCTCAGGAGGTACAGGGCCATTTACCTCAAGTTAAATGCTACACGTTAATTATTTTTCTTTATTTTACTTTGTTTTTGATTATTTCTTTCTTAACATCTCAGGAAGCCCTGTATTGGTAAAGAGTGTTCCCTAGTGTGTCCTGTCCTCTTGCCTCTTGACAGGGGACCAGAAAATATGATGTATCACCCTGCTCCTTAGGACCTGTGAGAGAATGTATTTTGAAGGCACAAAACATACACTGCTCTTCCTTTGACAAAATACTTTGGGTTGTGAGCCTCAATATTAAATAAACAAAGCAACAGCAATTGAAAGTGGGTGCTGAAGCTGTGGTTTACCCAAGTTGCCTTTAACTATGCCTGACATTGCCTGCACCTCAAGTGCTAAGCTGGCCACTTACATTCTCCAATGGACTCAGCTAAGTCCCTCTTCATTATCGGGCTGAGCAGAGGGAGAGTGTCATATGACCTCTCTGGTGTGGCTGCTTATTTCACTGCAGTCCTTGGGACTGCTATTCCAAGACAGTGGTCACTCCAGAGAGCCAGGCCAAACAGTACTCTCCATTTTGTGTGGCTCGTTCACTATGGTTCATACCCAATTTTTCATGCACTTCCTGGTGAATAGGACTTCTGCTCAGTCTCCCTCTCTCTTCCCACACCCAGTGCCATCTTCATGGAGTTACTAAAAACTTTTCTCATGCATTCAATGAAATATATTAATACATATATTTTTCTTTATTTTACTTTATATTTTATTCTTTAGATACCATGTAAAAGTCCAGAGATGGGGAAGTTAAAACTAGGGGCAGTAAGGCCAAGACTAAAGTTGCCTCTTCCTCTTCCTGAGCCTCCAAAATCTATGGGGATCCATCTGACAAGTATGCTATACTGCCACTTTCACAAACCCAGCCCATGATATCAACTGATGCACTCCCCCCCCACACACACACAATGGTCTCTGCATTAGGTTACTCGGATGATTATGAAAGTGAAATACATTGTGACAATTCTGATCCTACATTTTCTATGCCAGACCTCTCTGCCAGAGATGAGGAATCCACCTCTTTGGCCTTGATTGTGGCTATCCAGGAAGAGTGGGATGACTCTCTGCCATAAGAGAAAAGAAACAGAAAAGGGTGTCCAATAGCGTAATATTACCACAGTAATATCCAAAAGATTAAAATAAATTAATTCACATTTATTGTAGGTCAGAGTACACTGACTTTCAACATATGTGGAAATTTGAAAAATAAATAATTCAAAGAAAACAGAAAAAACTTAAGAAGGATGATGAAGACTATAAGAACAGCAATGAAAGGAGCTGGAATACACACAATAACTATTGTTCCCAATATGAAAAATTACACCAAAGGAATCATTTTCAAGATATCATCTAGTGAATAAATGAGCACTCTCAACAGACAGAGTGACTCAACTCATGAAAGCAAATAAACAAAAAGAAAAAGATATAGGAATTTGGAAGAATTAATTAAATTCTAGATTATCAGTAATCCAGGTGATTCTTACTAACAATGAGACTCTATCACTTGAGAAAGAACAATTTATAACATTTTATTTGTCTTTAGTGAAATAAATAAAAGGGACACCCAATGTAGTATCAAGATCAAAACCTCTTATAACAACTAGTGATAGGTGAAAATTTTCGCCTCAAACTGAAACGAATAATGGCCCTTCCTGCTTGGTGAATGATTTCCTGCTAAAAGTGCAGTTTTTCCCCTTTTTTCGCTTAGCTCATTCCACTGAAATCAAAGGGAACACAGAATTTATACACTACACATAGCAAATATTATTTTATATCACAAAGCCATAGTATAAAAGGGGCATAAGGGTGCCTGTGTTGCTGGGGTGCGGAGAAAGAAGCGGCTGAACAGGGATTTTTTTGGGGGGGGTTGTTTACTGGGATTGGGGGCAATTAATAAAAAATAAATCCTAAATACAATTAAAAACCCCATAAGACATGGTGTAAAAGAGGTCTCAGGAGGGTGCCTGTGTTGGTGGGTGGAGTCTTGGGAATGAATCAGTTGAAGAGGGAATTTGTTTTGGGGGTTCTTGACTGGTATTTGAGGGGACAGTTAATAAAAAATAAATAGATAAAATAAAATAAGAAATTTGTATGTAAAGTGATAGAGACAGGAACCCCCTGACATAAGTTGCCACGGGGTAGACTGATAATTGACGTGATAGAGTATTTTGTAGAGGATGATCCCCATCCTTTTGAGGGATTTTTTTACTCTAGACCATTCATTTGTTTTTAAATTGCCCCATTCTAGATTAGGCCCATCATCGGGTGAGTAATATTTAGTTATTTTTGTTTTCATGCGGAGATCTTGCCCTGTCTCAGCCCGGGGTCTCACAGGCTCAACGGACACACAAATCCAAGGCTTCTACTTGAAGATATAATAAAATATTTATTTTGTAAAATAAAAAACTCCAGTGTCTGTGTGATATAAATTATAAAACCCGCTAACTTGTTTCACAGCTCAAACAACGCTTTATTAAAGGTCTGGGTACAAAGGACTCTGTCAGAAGGTCTATACGTGTCTCTGTTTAAGTGTAAGAAAAATCTTCCAGTGTATGCTGAGCAAGAGCCGAGCTAGATTAGTGTATACAAGAGGAATGGCAATACACTGACAGAGCTTTGTCAATCCCTAAATATTGTGCACATTTATACCCTTTCCACAGAGAAGACCCATGGTTGGCCCCGATGGCTATGGATACAACTGTATCTCATCTCTCTAAACAAACTACTATTCAAGTGCGGCAACTCTCAAGGATCCCACTGATAAGAAATTGGACTGCTTTCATAAACTTTTATCTCTGTCACAGGAGCAGGCATTTGAGAGGCCTTTGCATCTGTGTGAGATTGCAGAATAATGGAATCCTCAAGCTGCCCTTGTCATAGTGAAAACTGCAGCAAAATGCATTATGCTGTACCCATAGTTTGAAGATTTGGAATGCAGATGCTGCGTCCAAGAAGTCATTGGTGGCTTTACCTTATTTCTGCCCCAAAAAGATGGAGGATTTCATCCTGTCCTAGATCTAATGGCTCTGAACAAGTATCTTCATGTATTCAAGTTCAAGTTGGAGTCAATCAGGTATATGATAGCTAGTATTGAACCAGCAGAGTTCACTCAACTTCAAAGATGCTTATTTACATATTACCACTGACCAGGCTATTACCGGTTCCTCCGGTTTACATTTCAATATCACCATGGTCTTCCCATTAGAGACTTTACCATTTGTACAATTTCATCTGCAACCAAATGTGCTTCATTCCTGGGACAAGGATCCTTCTCATCTTGAGCACAGGATGATCCTGTCTTGCACCATCCAACCTTCAATTCGTATGTCACTGAGATGCTCATTAAGTGTATTCCTTAAATTCCTAACAGTCTTGCCAACAAGAGGGTTATGATGAGTAGCATAGCTTTAAGGTGTGCCTCATGCCTCCCTGGTGCTTGAGGGGTTAATATACATATTTTAGATGGTTTTAGGACGTTGGCCCTGAAGACAGAGTATGGATAGTTGTTTGTTAAGTTTATGAATATTTATGCACTGTTGAATTTTGTGCTCTGTTGACTTGAGGAGTTGACATCTTAATGTTGGGTTTGGGATTTGATTATTATTTATTTGTTAATTTTACCTCATTTTGGCATTACTATGCTTTTACTCTGCATTTGACCCAGTCTGAACTTTGTCCTGTGGTCACGTGTGAATTTAGACCAATCTGTCCATGAAAGGTATCTGATAGGTTGCAACACAGTTCAAATTGTAAGTAAAATGTGTGATGGATCTTAACACCGATCATGATTAAGTGCAGAGTGGCACAAAACATGTTGATCTAAACATTCAGGAATCTAATCAAAAGGTATCCACTGACTATTCTCCGGTTGTTCGTTTATGAATGAAAGGTACACTTGGTTGTTTTTATTTTTTGTACTAAATAAAGGTCATTATTGATTATATTCTCTGTAAGGCATTGCAGTTATTTAAAAGTGTTAGTGTACCTATCTTTCTTGTATTTTAGGCAGACTATCTCAGCAAACAAAACATTGATCCAGGAATATGGGAGCTAAAACATGAAGTATTTCTTCAATGTGTAGATCATTGGGGCTCATCAGAAATAGAGCTAATGGCCTCCCACCTCAATGTAAATCTTGGCTGTTTTTCACAGGAATGGGGCACCCAAAGATCATAGCAGTGGACACCTTGACAATATCCTGGCAGTACACTCTGCTGTATATCTTTCCTCTGATTGCCACAATGTCCAGCATCCTTGTTAAGATCAAAAGAGAAAGCATTCAGATTCATAATTCCTTTCTGACCAATAAAAGCTTGGTTCCATCACCTACTCAGCATGTCAATAGAGGTTCCATGGCACCTTCTACTGGTGCTGAACTTTTTTCCTCAAGGTCCTGTTCACAATTTGGAAATATCCAACCTCATCTTACAGGCATGGAACTTGAGGCCAAATTTTGAAATCATAAAAGTTTAAGTGATTTAGCAGTTCAGGCTATGCTACTAGCATGCAAGTTTGTCTCTACCAAAATGTATGAAAAGATATGGAGTATCTACTTAGCATTTTGCAATTAGCATTACCTTGATACTCTCTGCTTAAAACTTCCCTATGTTCTAGATGTTTTATAAGCTGGCCTTGAAAAAGGGTAAAAAGTAAGCACCCTTAAAGTTCAAGTTTCAATTTTATCTGACCTTATCTTGAAGACGATTACTGGGATTCCTGTGAGACACATATTAATTAAGGGTAGTTCATCTCTAGGACTTGAATCTGGCTTTGGAAGTACTTCAGTCTTCCTTCCTGCAAATGACTTGTAAGACTGTTTTCCTCAGAATATCCTCATCAAAGAGAGATTCAGAGCACTATCCTTCTCATCTTCTAACCTAATGTTTCACCAAGACAAGACTGTGTTACGGACTTTTCCTGACTTTCAACTAAATTCTACCCTCCTTATGCCCTAAAGATTTATTTTATGGATGTGGTTCAAAGTCTTCAGCACTCTAAAAGAACTACAGAATCATTTAGGCAAATGAATACCTTGTTTGTCACACCTCACGTCCCTAAGAAAGGTATATATGCATCTAAAGCCACCATTGTCACATGGCTCAAATGAACTATCAGAAAATGGTACATTTTCAAGTCTTGCTTAGCACTCAACACAGTTTCCCATTCAACACAGTCTCTGACTTGATCATCTGTTCATAAATCACAAAGTTATAAATGTTAATCTTTTTGCATTTCAAGATCCTATTTTTGACCACTGACTACTGCAGACCACTGTTTTCTGGTTTTCTCTCCCTCCTTGTATTTTTTGGAATGCTTTGGGAGGTCTCCATGGTCCCTGCATCCCTCAATTGATGCAAGAGGAAAGGGGAATCCTATACTTACTGATAAATCCTTTTCTCTTAGTCATCTGAAGGATGTAGGGCATTCTACTCTGAAAAGCTTCTCTTTTTATTATTATGGGTCTGGATTCCCTGCCATTACCTGGTTTCTCTGTACTTGTGCTGATACCATTCCCTGTTTGCTCGATTTAAATATAAATCTATTTAATAAGGGGAGGGGTATAGCGTGCAGGAAGCAGGAGAGGGTTTCAATGCCAAGTATCCTACTCCAGGAAGGAAGAGCTCTCTACCCCATTACCCCTGTACCACTCAATTGACTAAAAGAAAGTAATTTCTGTAAGTATAAAAATCCACTTTTCTCTATTATTTACTGTTCCATAATTTTTTTTTATACAATCTTGCCTAAAATTGTTCTCCATAGTTTAAGTGACTTCATACCATGTATTTAATTAGAAGGCTAAAATTATACTCTGTTGCTTCTACACCCCTTTTTCTCACAATAGCTTGTTCTCTCTGTAGCAGTTAGCTGACTGTACATTGTTGTGAAGTCCATTGTGAAGTCCAAGTTTTGCTTTTTCCCTAACAAAGAGTCCCATTGTATTGCCTCATTTGGTGCATATGTGTATCTATTTTTACCCTGAACTATGATTTATCCACCCATTCCTCTACTTTATCAAAATCAAAACTATCCTCCACCCAGTTCACTACACAATTTTATGTCAGCATTCAGTAAACATTTAGAAACTACTTTCTATACCAATTTCAGGATCAGCAATAAATATTAATGGAGTGACCACCAACTCGGATATATTGAGATTGATGAAATTGTCGAATTGTGGTAATGCTAGATGAAACCAAATGGAACTTAAAGGGAACATGCAACATTCCAGAATTCCCATTGCATGAAATAGGGATTTTAACACACTGAATTGTAGACAAAATGTTTTTGCTTTGCGATGCATTGGAGACCTCTTTATCACTCAAATGGTTAAAACCCCATTTAAATCAATGGGCATTTTTAATTTTCTACCTATGGTACAGCTGGTTTGCTGCAGATTTCCTATATTTCATTTTAGTCCAGGTAGACCTATTAGTTCATTACTCAGCTATTAAGTTACTATAATCATATGGACTTGTGTCTTATTTAGGAAGATGGAAGCATTCATAACCTTTGTGTTATTATATAAAGTATATTATTTACATAGTCCACAACAATAGATCAGGTTTTCAGGATATTGTTACTTGATCCTAGGTGTGTACGGCACACTTGTCCTGGGAGCCCTTATCCAGATTTGGTACCAAGCAAATATAGGTTGTTTTAGTGATGGTTAGAACTATTATATTAATAAAATCACACTAGGAACGATTATAAAACATCCGTTTCAATGCATTTTTGGTCTGAATGTAGACCCTTTCTTCAGGAAGATATGGCCAAAAAGGATGTTTTACCTTTGGAGTGCTATATATTTGTGGCTAACTATCTTATCCTCTGTGCAGCCCCTTGTTTGTTTTTAGTGCCAAATATTTAAGAACATATAGTGGACTGTCTGCTAAAATGTATGGAAAAGAACAGAAGGGTTGATGAAAACATCTTAATTATGCAAGATACCACACATTCTTAAAATGGTCCTGCTTAAAGAATCGAAATAGAGTTGCAAGTATATATTCATAGCCCATTTAGGAATCTATAAAATAGGAAGATCATTCATAAGAATTGAATGTCCCAGTAATACAGTATGTTTCAATATGTTCCTTTAAGTCTTATTACCGACAATTTGATTTCATCATCATATAGCAAGTGACAATGTGTTGAAATACGTTGTTAAGAGTAAATACTGCATTCAAGAGTTTTCTTGATTGCGGATGCAATTTATCAGTTATTACAGTTGAATAATTGAACACCAACACATTCCACAGTCTGTACAAATTAGGAGTTAAAAAAAATTACATACAACGCCTGACTCAAACCAGTAATAGTGAGTATGTAATTTGTTGTTTAAAGAATTAAACAGTTAAACAACATCAGCAAATAAATATCAAATGCTAAAATGCAAGGGGTTAATTTGTATACACATTTCAGACTGAAAAGTTGTCACCCCTGTGACATTTCAAAGAAGTAGATTCATGCAGGAAATGTAAATTTACTCTTAAAGATTCTTTTTTCTGCTAAATAATTGTTTTACAGCTAAATATACCAATATTTTTTATGTTAACTGTATTAGGTGAAAGGATCAGAGAAATCAAATATCTAACAGTTTTATTATGAGCTGTAAATAATCCTTCTGTACCATAAATACAGAAGCATCACCATAGATTGATTTTGTGTATCCCTAACCTTCGATTAAGAGGAATAACCAGTTGTCTATTTTTATTTATCATGTGTGTGATGTAATCCTGTTTGTTCCAGTTATTTCCCTTGTTGGTAATATGTGACACATATTAAGTGGAGATTATCCCATTCAGTTTTACTGAATTTGAATCCTTTTAAGTTTGTCAACATGAGAAAGCCTTGAAATTACCCAACAATGGAAGTGAAAACGCACAAAAGAATTTTGTTTTGTTGGATACTTATGCATATGAATTAGCAAACACTATAAGTGTATCAATATAGCAATATTTTAATGATTTGCACTGTTTTACAAAGTATATAAATTGAACATTAATAAAAACTGCTAATGGAATCATGCAATTATGTAAATTTTATTATTATTTTGGTTTTTAAAAGTAGAAGCATTTTCATTATATATTGACCAGGCGTTCTCTTTTCCTGGAAGTATTGGCCAAATCTGAATCATGTATTTGAACTCTTTAAAGGGATAGTAATGTTTCATAATAAAAGCAGCTCCAATTAATCTTCATAGTATTTGGGTCATGGGGAGTATTATTTCAGTACTGTCAGACTTGTAGTTCAAGAGTAATTGAATGAAAAAGTTTCCCCCTCCCGCCCCTTTTACCTAGTGTGACAGCCTTTCTATTATTTAAGAGGTTAAAGTGATAGTAATGTTTCACAAAAACAGCAGCTCCAGTTAATCTTCATAGTATTTGGGCCATGGAGAGTGTTATTTAATTACTGTTAGCGATGTAGTTCAAGAGTAATTGAATTATAAAGTTTCCCCCCTCCCACCCCTTTTACCTAGTGTAAGCCCCCACTCCTCAGATGTGGAATCCAGTCCATAGACCAGACAGCTCACATCAATGGTCAATATTCTTACTGTGAGAACAATGAAAACCCTGCCCCCCCCCCCCTGACAAGTTTTTCAGGCTTTTCCCGTATCTTAATTGAAGATTGTCCCTATCTGCAATCTGCCTGGGCAGCTCTCTTCTGGTCTGGCTGAGCAGTGTTACATCAGTAAAAGGGGCGGGATGGGGACACTTTGTCATTGAATTACTCTTGAACTACAACTCTGACAGAATTGAAATAACACTCTCCAAGGTCCAAATACTATGATGATTAATTAGAGATGCTTTTATTATGAAACATTACTATCCCTTTAAGATCCCCATTGAAACCATTATGACTTTTTTTTTCAACCTCAGTGGGTTGCATCCTCCTTTTAATCTCTTGTTGGGTGCCTGAAACACTTAATGAAGATGTGTTTTAATATATAACAATTGCATCTATTGTTCCAAAGTAACTTCCTTACACAATGCAACAAAATCCCTCAAAGTCACTGTTAGCAGAACAAAAAGGAATAAGTAGTTAATGAAATCAATGAAATCCAATAAAAAGAGGACATTTTCCAGTTGAGATTAATGAATGAGTCAGTGGATATTGAACATCCACTACTAGAGGTTGCAGTTTGCTGTTTACTTTTTCAACTTATCCAGTTAGATTAAACTTTGAGTTTTAAATAGTGGTAAAAATATTCTACTATACCAAAGATAAATATATGCTGGCATTTAAATGCCATTCACTGGGTCCCTAAACATGAATCACCCAATTAACTAATATTATACAGTGCTTAAATGCAGCACAATTTATCAGTACCCATTTGCAAATGACACACTTATATGCTCTTTTGGCTTTATATAAATCTTGAATATTGGTATTTCTGGTAGTAAACTTTTACTATTATATTCACTGAAATAGAGATATTCTTTGTAGCAGTATTATACTCATTCATGTTTTAGTTTGACAACCGTCTTAGCATTTTTTGTAAACTTTAAGATATGTTATAATAGTTCTGCAGGGTAGTTATCTATGAAGAAAAAGCAATATTTGTTCCACACAAAAAAATTATAATTGTGTACTTTTGTCAAAAACAATTAGACATGACTAAGCATTTCTGCTTTTAAATTATTTTCTGCATAAGATATATTGCTCTGTTTTAATGCTATGATTGTGAAATGAGAATCTAAAAATACAAAATGAAAAAAATAATAACATGGATATATAATACTTTCCTTTTCTCTGGGAAACATTAAATATTAAATATAATGCACACACAATGGTAAAAGATCTTATATACTGTGACATGTCTCACCCTAGAAACAAAAATATAATTAACTAACTATTGTCTAGGGATGGGTGAAAAGTCCAGTTTTGTTCCTGCAGGAATTTTTGTGAAAAAAGTCACCCAGTCTTCATTGTCTTCTAGTGCTAAGATATAGGTGCAGCAAAATGTACCCATTATCCCAGCCCTTGCACCCTCAGGGGTCTCTACCTCCTCCTCTAGCATTCAACCTTTGCCTCTGTTACCTCACTCGCCAGCTGATACTAAGTCTTTAGATGAGAGGATTTGGCAGTTCATTTCCAGTCATTGCACATTGTTTAGTACACTGACCACACTTGGAAATATAGTGGAGAACAATCAAGTGCAAAGTATTGGGGAGTATCTGTAGACATTCCATTCCACTTTGTATGCTAAGCTGGAGATGCTTCCCAGTCCTCCCCCTATTTCACAATGTTCCCTTATGCATACTATGCACAATGCAGTTGGTGATAAAAAGCACATCTGCTTCGTACCCTCAAGGCAAAAATAAAATAGGATTTTAGTCTTACCTGTTAAATCCTTTTCTCTTAGTCCATACAGGTTACTGGTAACTTTGGGTAGGTGATCCACCCAGGGCCGGCGCTGCCATTAAGGCAGAACAGGCAGCTGCCTTAGGGCGCCGCAATGGAGGGGCACCGAAAAGAGGGAAGGTTTTTTTTTATTTATAATCTATATATATCTGCCTGGGTCTCTCTGCGGTGTGTTACAAAGACGCCACGAGGGAGCGCTTGGTAGTGTAAATCAGCGCTCCCTCGCAGCATCTATGTTACACACCACAGAGAGACCCAGGCTCTGTAGTAATACAGAGCGCTGAGAGATGACATCATCTCCCTGCGCTCTGCATTACTGAGAGCAGCGCGCGGGAGCCTCAGCTCTGAGCAGAAGGAGGCACAGAGCTCTAAGCTGTGGCACGCCGCTAGACCACCAGGGACTCAAGGTAGGGGGATGAAGGGGGCATTGTGGAGATAAAGGAAGCATTGTGAAGGGGAATTGTGGAGATGAAGGGGCGATGTGGAGTTAAGGGGGCATTGTGGAAGGGTCAATGTGGAGATGAAGGAGGGGGCATTGTGGAGTTGAAGGGGCAATGTGGAGGGGGCATTGTGGAGATGAAGTGGGCATTGTGGAGATGAAGGGGCATTATGGATGGGTCAATGTGGAGATGAAGGGGGCATTGTGGAGATGAAGTGGGCATTGTGGAGATGAAGGGGCATTATGGATGGGTCAATGTGGAGATGAAGGGGGCATTGAGGAGATAAGGGGGCATTGTGGAAGAGCATTGTGGAGATGAAGGGGCATTATGGATGGGTCAATGTGGAGATGAAGGGGGCATTGTGGAAGAGGCATTGTGGAGATGAAGGGAGCATTGTGGGAGGGGCATTGTGGAGATAAGGGGGCATTGTGGAAAGGGCAATGTGGAGATAAGGGGGCATTGTGGAAAGGTCAATGTGGAGATGAAGGGGCATTGTGGAGATGAAGGGAGCATTGTGGAAGGGGCAATTTGGAGGTGGGGAGAGTGTGGAGGTGAATATGTGGGCGGGGCAGGGGATTGTGGCAAGGTCGGGGGGGGTGGGGGGCATCAAAATGCACCTTCGCCTGTGTATAAAAAAATCCTTGCACCGGCCCTGGATCCACCCCTTTAAGTCAGCAGGAACAATTCTAGAAATGACTGCAGGGGGTGGAGCCTACCTTCCCTCCTTGACTGTAGCTAGCCAACCAGCTCCAGAAAGATTTGAGACTCTAACTATGACTAGATAGTGGAAGGAAAGAAGACTTCGGTCTGCCACAGGAGAGGCAAGCATGGTCTCTTGACAGGGTGGGAGACCAGAAACATGTATGATCTAAGAGAAAAGGATTTAACAGGTAAGACTAAAATCCTCTTTTCTCTGTCATCCAATACAGGTTACTGGTAAATTTGGGATTTTTATCCTTTGCGTTTCTGAGAGGTGGGGAGTAAGGCAAGGACCAGGCGCAAGGCCCCCAAAGTCACCAGCATGGAAATGAACCATCAGATCAGAGATAGCCCAACAACAATAAAGTGTCAACGGACACTGAACAGGGGTAACAACACCCCAAACTGTTACACAGCACACTGAACTAAAGCCAACAGGGCTCAAAAGAGCAGGAAGCACCAAGAACCAAAGAAGATCCTAGACAGGCAAAACTGCCTCCAGGATTTTCCTCCCAAAGCTGGCATCAGCCGATGCCAACACATTCACACGGTAGTGCTTCAAAAAAGGTGTGCACAGATGACCAGGTGGCAGCCTTGCACAACTGATCAGCAGAGGCCTGATTCTTGCAAGCCCAAGTGGCCCCAATAGATCGAGTAGAATGAGTCATGACCCTGAAAGGGACAGGCTTCTTCCTCAGCTCATAAGCCTTACGAATAGTGGACTTGATCCAAGAAGCAATAGTCACTTTGAATGCAAGCCTGACTGCCCTTGGACCCTCAGGAATGACGAATAGAGCATCTGATTGACTGATAGACTCAGTGCAATGTACATAAAACTTGAGACAACGCACCACGTCTAACAAGTAGAGATCCCTCACCTTGTCAGAGGTGGGGTCAGGGCAGAAAGAGGGCACCACAATCTCCTGATTGATGTGGAACTCCGAAACCACCTTGGGAAGGAACTCCTGAGAGGTGCGAAGCACCGCCTTGTCCTTGTGAAACACCAAAAATGGTGGTCTACAGGACAGAGCATGCAACTCCACGACACGGTGAACAGACACGATCACCAGGAGAAAGGCCATTTTTCACATCAGAAGGTGTAGAGGAATAGTAGCCAAGGACTCAAAGGGAGGGCGCTGAAAGACACCCAGAACCAGATTAAGATCCCACTGAGAAGCAGGAGCCTTAAAGACAGGGCGAATAAGAGCAATGCCCTGGAAAAACACCTTGACATCAGGAAGGACAGCAATGCGCCTCTGAAAGAAAACAGAGAGAGCAGAAGTGTGAACCTTAAGGGAACTCAAACTGAGGCCCTTATCCACACCTTCCTGCAAGAAGGCCAAGACCGTGGGCAGATCAAATTCCTGAGACAAGTCCCTATCAGCACACCAAGATAGGAAGGACGACCAGACACGATGGTAGGCCTTTGAGGAAACTGGTTTGCGAGCACTAAGCATGGAAGCTACCACACCAGAAGAAAAACCTTTCTTCATCAATATTGAGGATTCAATTTCCAAGCTGTCAAAGCTAGATGATGAACGTCCTCTTTCCACAGGTAACCCTAGAGGAAAAGATCCAGATGAGAGGGGAGTCGGAACGGCTCTGCCACTGACAGATCCAGAAGCTCCAGAAATCAAACTTGTCGAGGCCAGTACGGAGCAACCAGAATGACTGGGCAACACTCCAGTCACAATTTCCTTAACACCCTGTGAAACATAGGAAGGGGAGGGAAGATGTAGGCCAAAGGAAATAACCAAGGAATGTACATGACACCGCTAGAGCTAAAGGATCCATCCAGCGAGAGCAGAACTTCGGAACCTTCCAGATGTGTCTTGTCACATCAGGTCGATGCAAGGAAGACCCCACTTCTGAACAATGAGGATGAACACCTCTGGATGCAGTTCCCACTGTCCACTGTCCACTGTGTGTTGACTAAGGAAGTCCGCCATGACGTTGTCTACGCCTGGAATGTGCATTGTGCCCAGGACAAAATAGCCTTGACCTCTAACCAAGAGTTGAGA
Organism: Rhinophrynus dorsalis; assembly: GCA_037306005.1. NCBI lineage: Eukaryota > Metazoa > Chordata > Amphibia > Anura > Rhinophrynidae > Rhinophrynus > Rhinophrynus dorsalis. The sequence continues at coordinate 293,840,775 of CM074720.1, forward strand.
TTTCTTGTTCCGGCTTGCTTGTTGATTTAAGCCACAGCCGTTGCATTGTCGGACTGAACCCGGACTGGGCATTCTTCCAGCTGGGGTGTCCAGTGATGAAGGGCATGAAATATCGCCCAAAGTTCCAATACATTGATGGGAAGGAGAGATTCCTCCGGAGACTACCGTCCCTGAGCATTCAGGCGACCCAGGACCGATCCCCAGCCAGAGAGGCTGGCATCCATCATCACAGTGGTCCAGAAGGATATCAGGAAGGACTTGCCCTTCAGAAGATTGGAGAGGTTGAGCCACCATGACAAACTCAGTTCCACATGAAGAGGGAGGGATACTGACATCTACAGAAGGTCCAGCTGACCCTTGCATACCTGGATCACAAACTGCTGGAGCTCCCTGATGTGAGCCATGGCAAAGGGGACTGTTTCCATGGTGGAGATGAATTTCCCCACCAGGGAGGATAGCTTCTTGGCTGGAACTGGATCTTGAGCTAGAACAGCCGAAACCCTGTGTGCGATCTGGTGAGCCACTTCTTCTGTGAGAAACACCATGCTCTGCTGAGTGTCGAAGAGAAGGCCCAGGAAGACTAGACACTGAGATGGGACAGGATCCAACTTGTCTAAGTTGATGATCCATTCATGATGGGTGAGAGCGTGAATGTAGTCCTGAACCTGCTGACGAAGAGGTTCCGCAGAGGGAGCTTTCAGAAGCAGGTCGTCAATGTATGGAGTAACTCTGATGCCGTCCTAGTGGAGGACAGACACTAAGGCTCCCAGGACACAATTGAAGACCTGAGGTGCTGTAGTCAGACCAAAGGGAAGAGCTGAGAACTGAAAATGCCCTTGGTCGCAAGGCAACTCTGAGCTACTGACGGCTCTCTGGATGAATGGCGATATGTAAATACGCATCCTGAAGCACCAGAGAATCAAGAAATTCTCCAGGAATCATAGCAGCAATCATCACAAAGGAACTGAGATCCTTCAAGTCCAAAATTGGATGACAACGCCTTCATTCTTGGAGCTGAGGGAACCACCTGGTTCACCGGATGTGTCTCAGTCTGAAAGGGACGAAAAAACCTGTTACACTTGAGAGGAGGTTTCTTCCTGGGGACCAAGGGCAAATGAGTACTCTTACCCCCAGTGGCCACAATGATCAGATCCTTACGATCTGGCCCAAATAAGGATGTACCCTGAAAGGGCAAGGACAGCAAGTCTTTCTTAGAAGCGGTGTCAGCAGCCCAGATCTTGAGCCAAAGAGCTTGTCTGGCAACCACAGATATGGTGGAAACTCTTGCCACCGGACGGATAGCATCAATAAGGCAGCAGAAACATAGTGCTGGGCCTCAGATATGTTGGCAAGAAGCCGCAACATAACTGAAGAAGAATCACCCCGATGTACAGCTAGGGTAAGTTGTTCAGTCCAGACCACAATGGCTCGGTTAAACCATGCCGCAGTGAATGCTGGGCACATGGCAGTCCCAGCAGTGGCAAAAATGGACTTGAGGGAAACCTCAAGCTTCTTGTCAGTCCAGTCCTTCAGAGAGGATGCATCAGAAACTGGTAATGCAGTAGACTTAGATAGCTTTGAGACAGGAGCGTCCACCTTAGGGGGATGAACACAGAAACAGCAGAAAAGGGGTAAAGCTTAGCAAACTTCTTGGAGACAGAAGGCTTTCTGTCCGGAGATTTCCACTCATCAGTCCAGAGTGGGGTTAGGTGGAAAACAAGTATGGGGCTTTATAGGCTCCTGGAATACATCAGAGGGATCTGAGGAAACCTCCTGAGCTGGGGGAATGTTTAGCATGTTTAAGACAGCCCTGATCAGGCCCTCAGCTGAGGGTTCTGGATCAACCTCAAAAGGATCCACAAAAAATTGAGAGGATCCCACAGCAGAACATTCCTCAACATCTGAATCCACCAGCAGTTCCTATTCAGAGGAATCTGACACGTCAGGTACTTCCTGAGGTTTGGGCAGGGAAGACTTGACTGAGGAGGGGGCCTGCCAAGAATGAAAGATGCCCTGTAACTGGGATGGAAAGAGTTGCAATGTAGACCTGAGGTCCCTGGTAGCAGCCTTGAACTCTTGCACCCAAACTGGCTCTAATGCATGGCTGGAGGTCCCTGGGATAGACTCAGGGACATCAGAACATGATGGACATTAATGACCTGAGAATTCTCTAGGCAACCCTGTATGACATGAGGAACAATGCACAATGGGGGATACAGAGACCCCAGAGTCCTTACTCTTAGGCCTGGCCCCAAGCTCCAACGAAGAAGACATTCTCACAGTGTCAAGAACATTCAGAATAATTAATCACCCAATTTACAGTGTGTAAGACTAAAATTTCACCCCAGAAATCGCTAAAATACACTTATCTGGCAAATGAAGGGTTAATCTGCAAAGGAGAGAAGGAGAGTCCAAGCCCTACATAGGATACTCATTCTGTAAAGCTCACAAGATGGATGCCGAAGCGGGAGCCAATCAGAAACGAGCACGTGAAGCAAGCGCTCAATTTAATCGAGGCCTTAATATTTTAGTCCAGAACCCACACCAAATAATGATTTGATTTAGATTTTTCTTCTCTTCACTCTCTATGAATTTTGTTAATTGATAAAAATAAACTACTAACATGGCTATTTTTGAAAGAATTCTTACTATAGTATGGTTTCACAACAAAAACAATAGCCCTTCCCCAGAGGCTTGTGAGCTATTTCCTACAGCAACAGGAAGACCAGCTCAGTGGAAGAGGGTGCTAAGAATTACCAGGTTCTGTCAGGCTGCCTTTGGTCTTTAGACATTGGAACACTTAACTTTTGATCTAGGAGTACAGTTTCATGCTTAGAGGAACTAGTACAAGAAATAAATAACATAAATTGGGACATTATCAGCTAATCCTCCCAGATATAGCTATGATACATGAACACTAAATACCAAAACGCTACAAAAACTTAAGGTTACACAGAGAAGTAAAGAGCGGCATATTCTAAACATAACAAAAAGAGACAGAAAAACACATGCATGGATTCATCAGAAAACAAAGATCTATGATGTTATTGAAAGAGTAAAGTGCTTTAAATGAAAATGGACAGGCTACATAGCTAGAAGACCAGACTGTAGATGGACCAAACAAATTTTGGAATGGATTCCACTCAGTATAAAATGCCCAAGAAGAAGACCAAAGACAAGATGGTTAGATGATATTATCATATTTGGTAATTTTTTTTTTTTTTGTGGATGCACTTACGATACATAGAAGAATGCCTGGGTGCTGTATATTAGGCTGGATATTGTAGAGAAATTCAGCTTTTACAAGGTGAAACAAATATTTATTGAGAGCTAAAGGTTTCGATCCCAGCAGGAATTTTTATAAAGATCCATGATGTGATCAAAACGTTGATCTCTCAATAAATATTTGTTTCACCTTGTAAAAGCTTCGTGAGAGTGCTGAATTTCTCTACTATACACACATATACATATATATATATACACACACACACACACACATACGGCACTCACAGGGTCTTTTTTGCAGTTGTAGAAGTGGTTACTTTCTATTAAGTCGCCATTTCGGCCATCAATGTGGCCTTTTTTAATTGATGCACGTCCAGCAGTTAAGGACCACTGAGCTTCTCTTTTATTCGCAAAATGGATTCAGGGGTCCTTCAGCGGCGTGCCGCAGTGGAGGGACCCCTGAATTTCACATCGTGCCAGGACTGTCATGGGTCCTTAATGCAAGTTTAACCATGATGGTCCTGGCATGTCATGGTTCCTTAAGGGGTTAAAGGGCTGACAGCCAACAGAATGCTGAGAGGGGAAAACAAGGCAATGAAATCCACTGAGCAATGTGATAAACTCTTACTAACTCATTAACATAGGTTTTGGTCCAGATCTAATGATTTCTTTTCAATATTCTTTCTCCTATGACTAGAAATCTTCGTATATAAAACATAACTGGGCATTAAACTTACTAAGAAACTCCTGAGACTTAATTAAGGAAAATGTGTTCCCCTTCTTCCATTATTTAAGTCTACCTTAGAAGAATGGAGTAAATATGAAATCTCTTGATTCAGAAGAATTGCTGCAGTTAAATGCTCATAGTACCCAAGCTTCCTTATTTTTTAGAACATTCCTGGTTTCTATCCTAAAGCAATTTTTGTATTTATGAAAAAATGACAGAATGCCCAGGTTTGTAGTGAGGATCCTACAGACATGCCAAACTAATGGGGGACAGGCTGTTCCTCACTTTAAACATTATTACCATGCATTACCCAACTTGATTCAAAGGAATTTAGCAGCCAATTCCATATAATGGCTAACTATCCAGCAGGATTGGGTTCATCATTATAACCCTAATCTCCAACAATTCATTTGGCTGCCTCCAGCAGACAGACAACTGCCATTTAAGCACTCTTCACCACTGCTTTTCTCATGCATGCAGTAACTGAATCCAATCTTAACTCAATGTTCAGCAAGAGGTATAGCAAACATATGTCAACTATGAATAACATTCCTAAAACGTAGTCAGAGCTGCAGGGGACCTTCTGTCTGCAATTTCTGAAAGCTTTGTGCTACAGACAACTCCCTAGTTTTTTCAGATGCTTACATATTAATTCCAGTTCATGTAGATGAAAATTTGTTTTTAAAAGTTTAATAGCCAGACCATGTGGGCTTAAGATGTGATCTTTGTCCTCTCGTTATTCTTATTTAACTAACCCCATGGTTTAGAAACTGGCCCTATACATCGTAAAATGGGAATCTGAACTACTTAAATATTTTACATAGGAAACCTTGAGATCAGCTCTGGACCTTATGTTCAGAACTACAATATGTACAAACGAGACAGACTCCTTCAAGGTCTTCTACAGCTGTAATGCACCCGAGCTGCTCAGATACATTTTGGCAGTGTGTGAGTCAACCTAGCACTGTCAGTGTAAGAAACACGTGAGAAGGGGGAAAACATGCTTACTCCTAGGCACCTCCTCAATGAGATCCCCCCTAAAGCACAACCACAAGTGTGACTGGGAGACACACCATCAACTGGTCGAAGGTGCCACAGCTAGCAGCAGCAGAAGTACTCTTCTGGGGTACATAACATAAATGCTGTTGCCAGATAGTGTACCAAAACTTTCTGCTCCTGCTGCAGAGGAGTATGACTGAGTTTGTTTTTGGAGATGGCAAGAGTCATAGAGTCCCACACATACTGCCACAAGTGATGGCATTAAAGCAATAAAGTTACACAGTTCTTCCACTATGTACTGCCATTCCACACTTACTAAGTTCTTCAAAAGAAGTCAAAACCTGCACAAAATAATGCAAAGGTAAGCCTGTTTAATATTAAACTTGCCAAAATGTGTTGCACCCTGCTGGCATATCCCAAGCCACAGTTAATTTTCCAAGGATGGTTGTGTCAATGTTACTTAATCAGGAAATTAGTGTTGCAGGCAAATGACAAAGGCACTCAGCCTGCTAACAATTTCTTCAAGGCATTTTCTGTAGGGTATCCTTTTTAAATGTTGCATTCATAATAGCATACGGCTTCAAGCCGCATTCAACATGTCACAGTAAAGAAAAGGGCTCTATGAGAATCTCGCCCTGCATTGCTTTGCAATGCGTTCCGTACCCCTTTGGCACTCAAAGGGTTAATGGTTGGGTCTATTTTACACCTTATATATTTGGGGAGGAAATAATAAGCTTTTATTTGGTGCCATATGTAAATACTGTATATACTCTTGATTCTGCATGAATCCATTTGTAAAAAAATAAATATATCCCTTATTGTTTGTAAACCATGAATGCATTGACCATTAATACACTAATACCCCATTTACAGAAACACACTATATGTGTAAATGTTCTGGGTATTGTGACAGTAAAGCAGTTAAATGTCATTAAATGAATTGTTATCATTTTAAGATACCATTTTTGTTTTCCTTTTTCTAAACTATTTTATGAGGGGTAAAGGCTGTTTGCAACAGCTTGTACCTTTCAGTCTGGTACATACACGGAAACATGTCTCAGCCGTTTTAAATGTGCACATTGTGCCTGTAGCACAAGGTGCATATTGAGGTTAGCTCATTCATAAATTATTATTATAGACAGCAATGAATGAGTGCCTGTATTAATAAGGATACCTTAGCGTCTTGGACAGCCAGGGATTAGGCATGTGGGTAAACTTGCTCCAAAACTGTCATTACTGACAGCACAGCATACCTCTCTCCCTTCTTAATTATGATCCTTCAGACCACAATGAGTCAACTGTAAATTGAAAGTGAGAAGAGATAATCAGATCATCTCCCTCACTACCAGAAAAGTCTATCTATGTTTCACAATGGTTTTCAGTCTCCTGAATGCAGGCTGGGAGAGCTTAAACTGCTGAAAATGTTCCCTATCTGTAAAAAAGGCTATCGCCACTTATTAATGGTGTTTAGGGTAATAATGCCAAAATGTGTGCCTTTTATAATTGGTGCAGTTGTTATAAAGAGATTGAAAGTAAGGCTTGTTGAGGAAGAGATAAAGGTACATGACTGTCCTAGTTTTAATTAAAGAGGAACTTTCAGATAAGAGCAAGTCACCATGCATTCATTAAATTCATGGCGACTAGCTTGAAAATGTATGTCTTACAAAAAAAAAATACTTGTTTCTAATGGAATCCGTCCCATTTGGAGACCGGAACTGAGGCTAGAGCGCAGACATCTTGTCTGTGCGCATGACCCATCAGTCCCGGTCTCCATAGAGTAGACTGCTTTGCACCATATGGTCACCGGAAGGGACTGACGGTGCAGGCTCACAGACCGCACTAACCTGCCCATCAGTCCCGAAATGGGACGGATTCCTCTAGACACAAGTATTTTTTCTTGGTAAGACATATATTTTCAAGCTAGTCACCATGCATTTAATGAATGCATGGCGACTGGCTATTATCTGAAAGTTCCGCTTTAACCTAATAGATGATACAGACGTATCCAGTGCTCCACAACAGAGTGGAATCACCCTTAGTAACCAAGATGTTAATATCTCACAATCTGTAGTAGAGTGTAATAGTAGAAGTAGAGGTAGTAATAGTAGCAGCAACAGCAGCAGTGTGTGTGTGTGTGTGTGTAAGAGCCAAGTGTCTTGCTCTATATATAGTTATATATTTAAAGCTGTGGTTTCTCTAGAATCACTACTACTCTGCATCTATAATTTACATTGATGCATTGTTTGCAACTTACTTATACATTTCTGTAGAATAGTCATACTGCATAAGGTAATGATTTGTTATACAATGAACTTGTTTGACTTCAATAATAGTTAACATGTACTGAAGATTTACTGTCCATACTAAAACATTACACAATAAAATCATCATTTTTCAAACGTTACTGTATAGTACATATACACAAGGCAGATAAAGTTTTTACAAACATATATTGTCACTATATTTGTTTATCCAAACTCTTCCCATACAAGCAATGAAGTCAATATTATTTTGTATTATTTTAAATTCCTCGGTTAACTATGGATGGAGTCACTGAATGTCTGAAAACAACTTCACAAACACTATCCTGATTTTGTATCACTATACAATGACTCTTATTATAAAAGCAAACTGGTTCAATTTCAGAGCAAATCACTTGCTCTGAAAAAGGAGGGAAATAAAACATCCCACTGATTTAAATTGGGCCTTTAACCCTTGAATGCTAGAGTGGTCACAAGCACATTATAAAGTAATGCATTTGAGACTTCACTATCATTTACTATCATTCAAGTTATTAAAAAGTCCCATTTAAATCAATGGTGACTGAGAATTTTTATGTGTCACCTTTAGTGCAGTTGGTTTGTTCCATGATTGCTCACCTTCACAGTGATCCATAAGGCCAAATGCCTGGCTTTCATTTGTCTAGAGGGAATCAGAAACACATTCTGACTTCATTCCCATTTGGTTGGTTTATAGGATTTATTGTATTTTTACAATTTTACATCAAGTCAATTCATAAACTATTGCAGTACTTGTCTGAATCAGACTTCAAGTATGTCATACTACAACATTATGATGCATTCTTTTGCATAGTCAGCTCAATCATAATGAAATTCCTTATATGTGACCACATTTCACAGACCAGTTACAGCATGTTTATCTATAATCTAAACTTTCAGTTTTCTTATTTATTCTCAACCGTAAAATTAAATGAGGTAAAATAAAATAGTTTACTGAGCTGGTTCAGAATGAAAATAATTTCAAGCAAATGCAGTGTAGGACACCAGGCTTAAATGAAAATTCTTCTTGGTATATAATATCTATGCTTTAACATGACAGTTATTCTGTGAATTATGTTGCTGCTTCAATTTTCCTGTGAAAGTAATATCAGCATAAATTTGTGGCATCATAAATTGAGCAGTTAAAAATGAGCAGCTATGGGTCACAGAATCTAAATGTCTGTCAAGCCATGCCATTTGATTGTAGCCATTGTATTATCCAACCATTTCCCAGCAATGATAGTGATGACCTCAATAATATGCAGCATACTTACATTTTCTGCAGTGTTATTTTTCTTTCATTTTTCATAGCCTTTTAAAAATATCTTTCAAATATTCTTTCTATTTCTGATAATCTTCTTAACAGTTGACATCATGTATGCAATCTACTAATTATGTAAGTTGCATTACCATATATTAGTTATTGACAGATCTCATACAGCCACTAACCAATTGAAGACTTTCACAATGTGCTGTTTATCCCTCAGCCTCTTAAGGAGGTAATCATTAAAATGATGTAATTGAAAAAAGGAGGTTGAACTGAAAGTTCTTCAGGAGATGAATTGCTTTTGCAACACATTTGGATGTCTGATATGTTTATTTCATGATGGCTCTTTTGAAAGTGAAAAGAAATTCAATATTTATGCTAGTATAAGGAGCCATACTGATACAAGCCTAGGTTATATTTCAGTCAGTTGATATGTGTGACGAGTAGTTTAATTTAACAGATTCCCATATATGGAGATGTTTGTAGAAAAAAACATTGATAAAGTTGTCAACAGCAATGGCATCAGGTCATTGGCAGGAAGCTAAAACAATAAAATAGTATCCAAACTAAAATTATTATACTGTAAAAACTAACTAGTACATTTTTGGGAAAAATTAAATAACAACCGGACTGCAAATTATTCCACTATGTTTGTTTTCCAAAGCAGTGATTTTCAATGTTAGTCTTTGAGACAAGGGGTTGGAGAAAATTGAGAAACGTTTCCTGCATGGCTTTTGATGAAAAACGGACAATTTTTCGGTATAGTTTTCTCCTGTATGCCAATTACAACAAATTTTTCACCTATGCTTCCTATGGTGCAGCATTTCCCACCACAATATTACTTCTTCTGAGGGCTGCAGTGGAGAAATAAGTATCTGAAATTCAAAGTTGGGAGTCCTACAGCAACATATACCTTGAAAAATGTGCTTCAGCTTAAGTGACAATGGCACATATTGATGATGATGTCAAGAGATAAAGAGAAAAAAGAAAGAAAAAAGCATAGCCTGCAATGTGGCAGGTGTGTATGGTAATAATGGTGGGGGACTGGCATGCTGTGATTGATGTGTGTATGTATTGATGTGTTATGTGTGTGTGTGTTCCTATATCAGTTTTTTTTTACCATTATTATGTTTGTGTCAAATGTAAGTTATGCTTATTCTCAGAATACTGATACACATTACTTATTGGTTATAGCAGTGATCCCACGTCAGGTAGATGGTAGCAACCCTTCTTCACATCTTTCTTCCACATGATCTGCACTGTTGTGTTAATGCATTTTGCCTGGATTTCTCTGTCATAGCTTTTGGATCCTGAGTGAAGTATCTCCATACTGTGGACTACATGGATTGAGGGGTTCCTGAGGGGCTGCTACTACTATTGGGGCTAGATGTTGATGCAGTTCTACTGCTACTACTACTAGGTGTCTGTCACAACCCGTCCTGGCCCTCCTGCTTGTGGGCAGTGCAGACACTGATTGATAGCGTCCACACCTTGATGCAGCCTCATTAACCCCTGGTAGTTCCCACTATCCTTGCCCTTGGATGATCGTATACTCAGCATCTTGTACCTGTTATCTGCGATTCTTCTGGTCCCATTGTAACCCAGTCTCTTAATCGACTCTCCTGATCTCTGGCTTCCTGACTCCAGCTCTGCGTACTGACAACCCACTTATCTCCAGTGAACTGACCTTCTGTGTATTGACTCTGGCTTTGCTTACCGACCACTTGTTTCTCTCCACTAATCAGACATTCTGTGCACTGACATCTGTCTTGTTCATCGACTATGAGCACCTCTCCAGTGATCCAACCATCTATGTACCAACTTCTGGCTTGTCATATGACTACCCACACCTCTCCTGTGATGCAACCTTCACAGTATCAACCTCAGGCCTGTGGTTCATCTTCAAGTCTCTGCTCAAGGGTTCCGACCCTGCTTCAGTGTTTAATGTGTCTCTACCTACCTGATACTCAACACACTAGGCAAACCCAGACCCAGGCTGAGAGACTGTGATAGGTTCAAAGGTGCAGCACATCCAGCAGCAGCTCATCATAGCTAAGGTTGTGGATGTTAATAACCTGTGTTGCTGTTGTTGTTGCTGCTGGTTACTTAACACAACTGTGTGTGACTGAGTGGGACTTGGACTTGGAAGTGGTGATGATGCTGATGATGGTTGACAGGATGACTGTGTACTTTTTGCCATCTTTGCTTGTCCAGAGTTTCCTCAAGCTGTTTATAGACAGGGACAGTGGCTTTCTGCTAACTTTCTGGTCATGTCATCATCTCTCTCACCCTCAACTTTATCTATATCTGACAAAGAGAAGGATGCTGGAGGGATATATTCTAGCTCTTTATCATCATCATCATCATCAGTCATCATTAGGTCATCCTCATCATCAGCACTGCCCACCGCTTCTTGCTCACTACCCTTATGTTCCTTTAAGCTGTTATAGGTGTCAAACAATATATTTTTTACTTTTACTTTCACAAAGTTTGTTACTACTTTGAGGATAGGTATTTTTGTGCTTATTTGTCTCACTGTCAGATGCAGCAGTTGGTTCAGCTGCTACACCTTCCCTCATTATGCCATTGCCATCATCAACACTAGAATGTGACTCATCATCTTCACTGTTCTTCTTAAATATAATTTTTTTTGTACTGGTGCTGGTGGTGGTGGAACTTTTGGTGGAACCTTGGCAAACTGCATTCTCCAGAGGAGGAGAGGAATCATCATCCTTTATTGCACATGCTGCAGCAACCATGGCTTCAGTATGTTTTTGAACTAGCACTCTACTCCTACTTCCTTGTACTTCTTTACCTTTCCCCTTGCCCATGCACCTTGGGTGTTTACTGGACATTACTCAACTACTGTGAGTGTTTTTACTCTCTACAGTTAATCGCATGGAGTGTGATGTCTTGACTTAGCCGGCAACAAAATTGTCAGTGTCTTCAGCTGTCTATCAATTCTGCCTCAGTCTCACAGCTTATGTGAGGCTCCCAGTCAGCTGTCAGTCACCTAATATATTTATTTGTTCATTTTTTTTTTAAGTTGTCCACCCTATCTTATCACAGTCTTTCCAAAATAAAAATCAATTATAATTTCTTTCCTCAGACTTCCCCAGCACAGGAGCAATAACAACAAGATCCACAAGCAAATTGGACCCCAGCTGCCTGTGTCTTGCCAGTCACACAGAATTTTGGGGAATTTGGGGTCAACCTCTTTACTCCCTTCTACTCCACCAAAGTGCCCACAGACTACCCTAATAAAGATAACAAATGTCCTACCTAAAAGACTCTCTTAACTAAGCTTCAATTCCCCTTTATTATCCCATCTTCTCTAGGTCAAAAATGTGCTCTCACATACACAGAATGGCATGCTTTGAGAGCCTGACACCCTTTTATATGCTTGCAGGAAAAGTAGAGAAAACTTTCATGTGGTGAGGTAATTTTTCTACAATTTTGGTTTGAGGTGAAAATGTTCACCCATCCCTACTTGAGACACAACAGTAGGAGGGTTATGCACTAAGGTTTGATCAGGAGGTAATAAAGAGGAGACACCTTCTCCAGTGATATCACTTCTCCAATTCCTATGTTATTCTATGGAGCCTATGCACATAGGCTGCATAGAAAAACATAGGAACTAGAAAAGTAATATCACGGAAGAAGTTATGTATTCTTCCTCATCTCTTTATCAGACCTTAGTGCATCTCCCCCTGGTCATTTTTTCAATACATTCCTGATTGCTCAAATGTAGGTAAATAGTGGCTCAGTCATTTTCATTGTACTGCATTTAATACGGGATAGTCTTAAAACCTAACCTGCTGGTGAGTACTGAAGATTGGAGTAAAGAATCCTTGGTCAAAATAAACATTTAGCCACTCGATGACTACTGAAGTTTTTAAAATGCTAAGGACTATATTCAGCAAGCTAAATGGAGCAAACTCTAGACCAAACCAATTTCAAAAGTCCAAAATCTTTCCACTTTAGCTTGCTTCACAATACACTGGAGACATTGCTAGCATTCAAGTGCTGAAAAGCTCCATTCAGTTCAATGGGAATCTGAAGAATTCTTATTCAGTCCTATAGTGAAATTGGTTTGTTCCAAAAGTTCTTTTCTTTGGGTTGATGAATTATTCCATAAATGTTTTTTTGTTTTTGAAGGGATGTTTGCTTATACAATAGTTGGATATTTTTCATTAGTAATCGGGAAAACTGTTGTGAATACCCTGAGCATTTTTAAAGTTTAACTGTTTTGGCTAAATAATAGGTTCTAAACTCATAAATGGTTTCATATTTCTATAAACCATTCTTAAGGCATAACAGGAATATTTTAAGAAGCTTAGGTTTCATTTAAATATATTTGCTGAGGATATGCTGGCAGCAGCTCAAGACACAGTGTAACGCCATCAAAGTTGGCAATCCCAAACTCAATTTAAGAAAAAGCAGATAATATAGACTGGCAGCATTAAAGCAAATAAAGTCAATTAACTGATTTTTTACTTAATTTGTTTTCACTAGCTTAAAATTGCAAGGGCTAGATAAAGCTGAAAGGTTAATGGAGAAAAAAAAATAATGGAAAGAAACAAAAAAATGAATTAAAAGATATTTAAGAGAATAAATATATTAACTCTATACTCTGCCTTTAATTAAAGGTTTCCATACTAAATATGCACAAAAAGTTCTAAGGTTTAAGCTATGATTTCATTGCTTAGTATTTAAGTAAATAGTCTTTCCACCTTGCTACTAGTATAGCAAGCCAATTAAGTGTCCTGGCTATATTGGTGAGATATGTATTGCGGCATGCTGCATTATGTGACAAAATCCTTTGAAACTATAGACATTTCGCAAACAATGCCTCTCATGCAATAATTACTGTTCTAGCATGCAAAGGGTTGCTAATAAGAATTTTCTTTTAATGATTTAACAATACCACTAAGGTTATCTGCTTTTTCAAACCTGTATATTCCAAAGTTATGCTCTATATGTTAATTTAATCAGTAGATGAGATGTATGAAGCTTGAATATTACAACGCATGCTGTATCCTTTTTGTGCAATTTGGTTAACATCTCGGACTAAGCATTATATAACATATGGAATTCCATATGTTCCCCTTTCCACATGCATATGTTCCGTTCCTATCATTGCTTTACAGTAGTTGCTTCATGATTTATTTTAGCATAGACATCACATTTTACAGAAATAATGTAGGTTGCCTTATGTTGTTTTGCAACTTAGATTAATATATCATGAAATCTATTAGCAGAGTTTTAATTATGGGTCATTTCTTGTATTTAATATTTACTTGAAATTAGCCTAATCTTAAAAAAAGTTATACAATATAAATTGATGATAAAAGTAGTAATGATATTACAAACAAGGCTAGTTTTTTACAGTACACATTTGCTTTACTGTAAACATAGATGTTATGTATTGATGATCTATGTACTGCACATGATTTGTTGTGTATACTGATTATAGATCAGTGATTATAAATTAAATGTACTTATGACTAATGCAATGTGTTTATATGTTTTTCTTTTGAGATGATCAACCAGTCAATACAATTCAGGGTTATAAACTAATTCATGCAGAGTATGTAAAATAAATATGAAAGGTAAACAGACCTAAATTTTAAAATAAAATATCTCATGTGTCATTTCGATTGTGAAATTCTTATTTAATACACCTGTGCAGTTGTACTCTGCATGCATGTTTATTATTACTATGCCTAATATTAAGCTAATTTAATCAGCAGTAATGTAAAATAGGGAACAAAGGTACATAATGTTATGACAACACTAATATAGTTTTCTGCTTATAGCATATTAATAATAAAAACAAAATCACTGTAAAAATCATATGATTCTTTACTCTTCTCTATATATAAAAGAAGTGGGTCATGTGACCAAATTTCTGCCTGTCTGGCACACACATCCCATGGCGGCAGCAAGGAGGAGATATTGTAATGTCTTCCATACTGCCTCTCCAGGACATACAATGGAGCGTGATCTTGATTCCTGTCAAAATCTCTGCAAATAATTTTACTGGGTGCAAAGAATGTTGGGACATGTTTGCCCACTCTCAGTTTCTTCTCTTCATAAAGAAGAAAAACATGGCCGAATCACTTTGCACCATCTGATGCTTACAGGGCATTAAACAATTCAGAATTAAAAAAGTATTCACAAATCAGCACTGTGTTGCATCAATATCAGGTGCTTGCATTTACACTCACCAGTAGCAAAAAATCACTTTGCCTCATCGCCACTGTTCCCTTACTGCTTCCCCTTCAAGCCTGATCCCCACACTTCTGTTACATCCTTGCTTCCCCTGTACCTCCCATTACCTCTGCTCTTTCATCCTACCTTTAACCCCTGAAGTGGCAGAGAGGTATCCAATGCATTGCGTTGCAATGCGTTGGATACATCTCTGCCACTCAAAGGGTTAAATTATTTGGTATCTGCACTATGGATCATATACATCTAAGACATAAATTGGACGTATTACACAGTAGCAGTCTATTTTATGTGAATGCCCTGAAACAAAAATCAACTTTGTCTGCATTTTACTACTCTACTCTTCCACACATGTGCCTACTCAGCATAGCCCTCCACCTGACCTCCCTTATACCCTCCCTTCCTCCTTTCCATGATAACTTCCTGCCACCTGCCCTTTCAACCAGATATCCTTCTTCCCTCTTTTTATTACAGATAAAGCTAAACATCATTAGTAAGATCAGTACAGAAAGTGGTTTACATATCAAATGATACAGTAAATACACTGTGATGTGAGTATAATATATGGGTGTTTTACCTTATGCTGTTTTTATGTTTCACCCCATTATCCCCTCCAATTAAAGGGATTCAACAACCTCCCCAACATCACACTCCAAAATAAGCCCCCCCCCCCAACATCCTATCCCCCACCTCCATCTCTGAGCAGGGAAAAACCCACAATACAAAAATTAAAAACTGAAAGTGCCCCAGGAAATATTTTAGGTAATGTGAGATGGCATATCACCACAGTCCATCCTTTCCCCCATTCCATACATCTCACAGAGCAATTCCGTACCCAAAAGGGGTTAGGGACTCTGTGAACATAGTAAATAAAGCATAGACAATGCAAGAACACCTAAACAGAGCATCCTACGTAAGAAAGTAGGAGACCCAGCGTCCCCACAATTCTTCAAATCTGCCTGGTTTGCCCCTGTGTAAGCATACACCCTGGTAATGTCATAGGTTGGAGTTGACTAATTTAATCCAACATATTTTCGTTGGTGGATCCACACCCATCCATACCAGTGCCACCACCTTCTGCTCCAGAACCAACAGTTCCCTTATAAGTGTATAGTCACTAGTAGTATGTAATTGATCAGGTAAAATGGAAAGTAAGTAAGTCTTGTGCATGAGGGGGAGTTCCCATCCCACCAGTTGAGTCAATATAGCAGCCATGTCTTCCCAGAATTGCTGGACAGGCTGGCAATGGTAAATTAAATAAAAGAAGGTGGGTGTCTTCCTTCAACACCAAATACACTGGGAATTAACAATGGAAAGAGGATAAGCTTAGTAACACCTTTATTCCCAGCTATGCATTGAACACCCCTTTAGCAATCAAAGGGTTAACACAGTGATAACATCTAACTTAGAAGTGTTCTGAGTTTTTTCTCTTCCTTTGTTAGCCCTCTCAGTGTCAAAGACGTGTCTAGAACATTGCACTGCAAAGGTTCATAAGGTTTTCCTTTTCTCTGAGTCTTCCACGTGTATTCAAACTGTCTTCTTTGTGCTTTCCCTCCTCAGCAACCCCCCCTTCCCAGGTTACATTACTGATTTACCCATCTTTCCCATATCATCATCATTCATGTGTCTTCCACTGTGACCTCAGACTGTTGGTAACTGTGTCATGTGATTGCAACTCTTTCTGTAAACTCTCCAGGACATACTTGAAAATGAGAGAAATCTCAATGTATTCTTCCTAGTAAAACATTTTCTAAATAAATAAATAAAACAAATATACCTAGTTAGGAATGCTTTATTCAGCAGTTTATATCTATTTATATTCTTGTATTATATATTCAGTTTCCTGTATATAATGATCTCTGTTCAAACCTGCCTCTAGGTTACACCTCTTCCCACAAACAATAACCTTCAATAGACCTGTATGTATCATAATTAACAACATTCTATCAGTTTTGACAATCAGAAGACTGCAATAAAGATCAAATGCACAAAAATAAACTATACAAATGTACTTGATTTCCATGTAAATTATACTTACATATTTAAATCATTTTGTTAAAATAAGAGCAAGGTATTACCAGTTTAAAGATCCCCTCTAAACTCTCGTAAGTGCTGTGCCCTGTTCCTGTTTCTTGGATATTGTGTTTTATAGTCTGCATCTAACAGGAAGAATGGTGCCAGTATATGGACTTTCAATATTATCTTACAGTTGGAAATTCTGCCCATAGATGGCAATGAAGGAAACTGGGAAGTGAGTCTGATGAAGGATTTGGGACCCCTGGCCTTTAGGAAATCGATTGTTTTGTGCAGAGTAACATTTTTCTTCATACACATAAGCATTCATACCTGCTTGTTTACATATTTATTTAGAAAATGTTTTACCATGAAGAATACATTAAGATTTCTCAAAAGTATGTCCTGACAACAACAATTATTTTGTAATCATGTGTCTTTAATTGGACTTGCCACCTGAAAAATAACGGTTCTGTTTGAAAATAAAAATGTAACTATATATTGAGCTTTTATGTGAACTGTGTTTTTTTTATTTTAAAGTTTACAATTTGTACTTTGGATATCCTAACTGCTATGCTGTATTTAGGAGTCAGACATGTCTGACTCTTTGTCATCCAAAGGTCAACAATTAATACTGAAAAAAAAAGAATATGACACATCTTAGATAGTAGAATAAAGACACAATATTATATTCATTGTTTATTGTTAACACACATCTTGTCTCCCATTAATGCCACTTGTGCTTAGGAGATGGCAGTGTGGCATTGTATGGGAGCATCAGGGCATTTTTTCCATTTTGTTTCCTTAATGCCATGCATAAAAGAAGATGCAGAAATTATGTAATGTAATTCCATTTTCCTATGCATACCATAGGGCAGGTATACGGGACTTTCTGACATTAAAGTCTCAATGCTGTAATAAGAAGATTCTCCACTTATAAGCACAAGAGAACACCATAAACTGCAGTATATAATTTGAAGTGCAGTCACTGATTTTAAAGCCTAACGCCAACATGGCTGCACTGGTGAATTTGTACATTCATCCCAGTAATCCTGTCTATATATTGAAATCTGTAATAAAATGTTTTTGTGAATTGTCAGTAATTAAACTGTGCATTTTTTATTTACCCATGAAGCTTTGATGAATATATACAGAATATAATGATACAGGTTTAGTATTTAGGGCAACTTTGCATAGAAAATCAAGATATATATATAGAGAAGAACAAAACCAGAAAGACCTCAAACCACCAATGAATATATTAACTGTAGATGTAGATTATAAACCAAGTACTCACAAGTAATCCCTCACGTAACCTATTGGACCCTGGTAAGAGTAAAAAATCCGCACTCACAAGCTGAGTGTCAAAATCTTATTAAAAATTACATGTATAGTACCATGTTGAGAGAAGTGAGCAGCAACATTTTGGTCCACCGTCTGAGACACTTGTCAAACCGTATATCATAGCCAAATAAGATTCTTTGTTATTATTTTTTTAATCTCCTACTAAGAAAATGGGAGTAAAACAGTACATTTTCCAAAACAGATGTGTACAATTAGAGCCAGGGGACAATTCTGGTTTGATAAATTTGGTGAAGTGTTTTGTACCTATAACAGTATTGTAGTGAATAAACTGATACATAGGTGTCAGTGGATTTTGTTTTTTCTTTAAAAGAATGAATGTTAATATACCTATGAATAATTCAGAAACAATACTTTAATATTATGTCATATTTATTCTAGGGCAATGAATTTGTGACAGATTGCACTTATGTTTTGAACCTTAAAGTGTAATGTGATTAATTCTGGTGAGAGCTGAAAAACCTCTGCAGCTAAACATTACTGCAAGAGCTGTGATTTTGATTAATTCTACGCAAAAGAAACATTTTCTTCTCAACAGAACTTTTGTAGAAACTGTTAGTAATTTACAAATGTAGTGATGTTGTGCCAGAAATGAAATAAAAGATTAATGGTTTCTCAGAATATAATTCATGCACATGTTCTTGTCTCTGTTTATTCTCTTTTTTTATTACTCTAGAAATTAAGTAAATTGCAAGGACAAAGATGCTTTCATAGAGGGAAAGTATGGCTACTGAGCATTTAACATTTTCAGCCAAACAGGACCTTCAGAGGCATCTAGGGCAATTACCCAGAACTTAGCTAATTTCCTTAGGGAGATACCAGTTTTCTGCCACCATTAACTCACTGTTAAAATCTCATGTATGAGCAGAAAATACTGCTCGTGACTCTCTGCCTAACCTATAATGCAAGCACATTTTTCATTTTATTTTTAGTGTTTTGTTTGTCTAATAAATATGATTTTACACAGTGTTTACATAGTTAATTTGTTGTTTTAGTATTAATCCTTTGCTTGTATTTTTCAAGATTGAATTAGAAAAGGTAGTGGTAATATTAGATGAATATCATATTTTAAAGGGAAGTCGGGTGGTACCCTTAACCCATTATTATTTCATTTATGTTCCTCCACTGTAACAAATGCCATGCACACAACTAAAGGGAATGGGAGGTATACTGGTGCGGAGAAATATATGGGAAGATATACATAATCATGTAGTGGTCCAAGATGCAGTCCTGGGTCCCTAATCTCACAAATTGAAATACCCTCTTTGGCTTTTGTGTTAATAATAAGTGTGTTAAAGTGAAACTGCAATGACTGCTAAATGATTTTGTTGGTTTCTAAAGCTTGTCAGAGACATTGCCATGATGGGGAGGAAATGGTTTTCTTTTAAACCAAATTCTCTAAAAATCTGTGTTTAAATTTACTCATTCTTCTGGATAAAACGTGCCTCTATTGAAAAATATCTAGGTGACTTTTATGGTGATTGATATCGAATTTCAGGCAACCACCGTCTCAAGCAGTATTATTATCTTATGAGAATGGCAGGATGACGTAGGATTAAGGTTCACATTCCTATTTTTTGATAAAACACAGACCAGGTATAATTGTAGGTGTGAATTTTAATGTAGAGTAATAGCACCATCTACAGGATATATAGCGGTATTACCAGTGTTTTTAAGAATTTCCAAAATTTATGATAATTTTTATTTATCACTGCATAATGATATGGCTCTTTAACCAATCAGAGCGGATTTTGATAAGAGTAAATTTACACTATAAATATGCAAGTTTAGAGAGAAAAGGGGTCTTGGGTCTTGAGGCTTTTTCCTCTTGGTTCCTGGCTCTTCAATTCCTGCTATATACCTGGCTGTCTGCTAAAGAAATCCTAAGAAATCCACACTTATTGGCCTGGTAACTATATGTCTTTCCTTATTTAATTTCTGAAAATTTCAGAATCAAATATATATTTCTTCTATATTTGAAGAAACTTAATTTTTCTTATAATTTGTCTTAATTGGACTGGTCAACCATTTGGGATCAATTAAAATAAGCTATATTAGCTGTAGTAATTCTAAATTAAGCGGAATTCATTAATTTGTTGGTTAATTGTTATATTTTGCCAGATAAGTGTAATATAGTTAAATAGCTTAGTTTATATATTAGTTAATATAATTCTTGGTATTTCTAGAATAATATATTGTGTTTCTGGAAAGGTTATAGAGCTAATACTGATCTGGGGAATTCTCTGAATTCACTTATTAAACCTTTAACTGCTATTTGTCTTTAATTTGTGGTGTTTCTTTGGACTTCTTTGTGTATGTTTTGGGTCTCAACTTTTGTACAGTGAGAAGTTTATTTAACTATCTCACTAAACAAAAGAAGTAGCCATTTTGGGTGTGGCATCCTATATTTTACTAGTGATTTACCCTTGGAGTAACCTATAGGTTTTACATAGGACTGCTATAGTCACATTTGTGATATATGTTGTACGAAGTTTAATATACTGTCTATACATATATTATTGGATTGATTCTAAGTATATTCTGGGTATAATCTATTATCAACTATAATCATTGCAATTTATATGTTTTATTCAGAAGGTATGCAATATTTGAAATCAGTACATAATTAAATTATAGTGATCTATATCTGGGATTTTATTCCAGTTAGTCTCTAAATTTGATTATTATGTATGGTATAAGGGAATTGTCAGAGGACCTGGCTGAATGTTAAAGCTTATTCACCTGACAATATACCTTGAATCTCAATTAGCATAGTTTATACAGTTTCTGGGCAGAGGTATTCATATACACTGCTGCCAACTGTATTTTGTTCATGGTAAGGATCGATTATCCTTTTCTGTGCTGCTGAGTTCAAGTATTGTTATCTAATATCTCTGAATATACCTATGTATGGTTAACCCTTTAATTGCTGATAATCCTAATGGTGATAATTGTGGTTTCGGTTACTGTATATCTATTGTAATTGCTGGTCACTCATTTATATCATTGTTGTTTACACTTTATATATATTATATTTTACTTAAATAAATTATATATTTTTTTGCACAAATATGTGGGATTGATTATTTAATTTGGTGGTTGAATGGTATACATATAATAACTGTACCTTCATAAGACACTATGTTTTTGTACATTAAAACAAAAAGTAACAAGATGCTCAAAACCATAGCAACCATATATCAGGGACCTTGTCAGAGATACTTTCATAGTTATATAAAGTACAAAATATATTTACATTTGCACTAAGTGTAGTCAACAACATACATCTTCCCAGATGGATCTGTGATTTTGAGCATGGCAGTTTCTTAAGCTCAGGGTAATAGAGCATGCAGTGTCATGAAGGAAATATTATTAAACTTAGGATAGATGATGTACCTGTCATGAAAGCAAATGACAACTGTTCAATTTCTATTGAACCATCAAGAATAAGGTCTTAGGAAAGACAAAGGCACTTTGCAATTTGTTACAAAATTGCATGCATTTTTCTTGAAGGGCATGACAGATATCATTTATGAGACTGTGAAAAAAAACACAAAGTCAAGACCTTTAAAAAGATATGAGAGCTATTACAACCTTACTGGCACAAGCAAAGCTTTTGGCCATTAATTTCTATTCCACTTATTGCAGTATTTTTGTTGAAACTATATTTCAATGATTATATGAATGTATAGTGAAGATATTTAATAAACTAAAATGAAAATGTAGAACTGCTCTAGATGTTAAGCTCTTCTGAGCATGCATCTCATTACCTCTTGTACTTATCTGCCACAGTAATTGTTCTGCCAGAGTATTTGTTAGTAATGTTAACACAGTAAGTGCGCCACACTGATTTTGTACAATAACAGGTGCTAGAATAAATTTTCTATCTCTACATATGCCTAGAAAAAATTTATTAAGCTACATGCATCCCAAATCCTTCCCTTTACCCAGCTTGCATTTAGGGGAGGACAAATCCGAAAGCATTTTAGAGCATTTGCTCTATGTTCCTTTCCTCTATATCTTGATAAGACTTTATGGCAATGAAGTCCAGTGCTGGTAGAGTGTAATCATTGGTATGCATTGTAGCGTACATACATTGTAATACATTCCCTGCAGTGCAGGCACTGGCATTAGACTATCGCCAGGGTGGCTGCACTGGTGAATATATACTTTCACCCAACTGAGTTTATTGTTAGAGTTTATTGTTAGATGCTCCAGTTTTCAACACTGTGGAAAATACTGGCACACAATAAATAAATTATTATAAAAACAGAACACTTTTCAATATATAAAGTAAAGCATTAACAATATATTGTCACTTTGTAGATGACAATCTTAGAAAGGAAATAGAACATAAATGGTTTTAAAAAATGTACATGTCCTAAAGGACCTCAAAACCTCTCAAATGCAGCCAGGGAAGCAGGTTCAGGATCAGTCATTGTGGCATACCACATTAACACAAAAACCCATAAAACATCACTGATTTAAGTTATACACTAAGCAGTATCCTTCTCTTTATGCTTGCACAGTTTAAAAAACAAATCATTCCACTATCTCTCCTGGTGACAAATGTGACATATCATACATCCAGTGGGTTGATTTTGGTAAAATATATACATAATCACCAGTAACAGGATCATCGAAGTTATGATTTCACTCTCTGTGGATGACTCTCACCACTGGTAAGAGCCCTCTCTCTCTGATTATATAAAAATACTAAATACTGTATATTTAGGCTACCAGTTTTATTTTAGTCCAGTCATGTAGATACCAGATGAATGAGTATCATAGTATGTTATAATAACTGTTTTTTGGGGGGCTACATTCAATTTTAGATTCAGGCTTTTGTAAGCTATGCTCCCTTTTTCACGTCAGAAGCATATGGGTTTCAAAAATGAAACATATACATTAAAAGCCATACAAAGGGAAAACACAAACTGATAAGAAATAAGTCAACTAAAGTTCTTAACACTGGAATGTGGGAGATGGGGGGATAGGGGAGTAAGAGAGAGAGAGACAGACAGATCCATAGTACATTGAAATAAACAGAAAAATCATATAAGATGGATAAACATGTACTAAAACAAATTAACAGAAATAAATATCATGTATATATATATATATATATATATATATATATATATATATATATATATACTAGTTGAACAGCCCGTTACACAGGCCACAGTGTCACAGCCACATGGTCGCGGGGCAGTCATGCGCAGTGGAAACTGCCCACGCCACGGCTGATACAGAACTGGACGCTCCTTCGGAGCACCCAGCTCTGTATCAACCACGGCGTGGGCAGTCTCTACTGCGTATGACTGCAGCACGCGCAGCAGTGTCTACTGCGCATGTTGCGGCGTTACACACAATTTAGCGAATTATTATATAGGATATGTGTGTGTGTGTGTGTTTGTGTATGTATATTTTTCCTTGCTTCTTCTTTTCCTGTTACCACATTCTTTCAGCTCCATTTTCCTGCTTCTTAAGTCCTCCCATATCTATTCACCATCTCATGAATTAGTTTATCTCTCTTTCTCTATCATCTTTGCAACTGCTTGTCTCCCCCATGCCATGTCTACCCTATACTTTTTCTCCTTCTTTACTTCCTTTCCCAACTTATTATTACATCACATAATATCAGTTATTTTTTTCTCACTTATATGTTCTATTGAGCTTTCCCTCTGTTATGTTCATTACCTCCTTTCATCATCCATATGCCTTTGTCCTCCCCTCCTTTTTCAACCAGTATGTTTTACAGGCTGTCATTCCTCATTCTTCCCACATCCCTCTTCACCTCACCCCCACACCCACTACAATCTCTGTCTTTTCTCACTCTACCATCCCTGTTCTTGCTTTTATACTGCCTGATCCTTCATTAATTTTAAATGCTAGTATACTTGTATTGTTAGTATACTATTATTGTAAAAAAAATTAATCTGCATATTTTTCAGCTCATCTAGCTAATTTGGAAACATTTGAAAAAACTGATTAAGAAATAATAGTTACTTACTGTGAATCTCAAACATGTTTAAAGTATTTATGCTATTAGCTGCTGACTTATTATATGTAAATTGTGTGTACCATTTATGCATTGTGAAGAAGATATTTTTTGATATGAAGAAGGTTTAAAAGATAAAAAAGCTTTGTGTACTTTTTAAGCAGATGAAAACAGCATATTATTAATTGGGCTTGTGACTTAAATTCAAAGAACTGAACATCTATCTCGAATGAAATATGATTTACTGCACCTCCCAGTAGCTTTTCATGCTGCTTTCTAACCACTTTAGCTTGAATCTGATCACATTTCTAAATGGAGATTTCCTGCCTTTTTTATTGCTTAAGCTCAATTTCCCAGTATTATTATAACCTACTAAATAAAATAGCCAGTGATGTTTTCAATAATATTCAATGATACTTTTATTTTCAACAATGAATTTCTTTAACTCGTGTAGGTAGTAGATTTTTAAAAATACTAATAGAAATTTGTTCTGCTTTTTTAAAATGAGTATAATGTAATACAACCTTTCCAAGTATACAGAATGATGGCAAGAATTAATGTATTTTTTATAAATAATAAAATATAAACATATTTGACAGTCCAGAGCAGGATTGTATATACCTTATACAGGATCTCAGTTTGCATTTTTACTATGTGCCAAGTTTTAATAGTTAGGAACTGAGAATAAAATCTTATCTTATTAATTCATGGATACTATTGGCAAGATTCTGTACTTTGGATTTGCAATGCTATGTCAAGCCATTATTATTACTGCTAGTTATAACTGTGTGCAATGAAGCGAAAGGCCAATACTAAATTGAGTTCGGAAAGTGACAGGAAGGTGAAGATCTGTTTTAAATGAAAGAATAATATTTGATTTTATTATCTGATACAATACTGAAAGGATTAATCATATAAAAGCATTTGGAAAAACCAATACAGTGCTATTAATATAAATAATTCTCTTGACGTAGAACAAAATGAAAAAAAAGCTTAAAGGGGAAACATGTTTGATACAGCATTGACAATGGCATAGGGAACCATTTGCTCTACAGCTGTTAGCTACTACACCATTCTTAGTAACTAAATTAACATCTGAAAAACCTATGCTACAGATTGTAAAGAACACATAGCATTTTACATAATATGTCTAATGATTAATATTACATATGATAAGATAGACATATTAAGTAGATGTTCCAATCACCTGAGAGATTCCGTACATAAAATATCTCATTCTTGCTTGAATCTTCAGGACTTTGCAGCAGTTTACTGGATAGCAGTTAACAGAAAGAACCAGCAAGGAATATATACTAAATGTCTCTCATCCAAAAACATTTGCAAGTCACAATAACAGTAAATTTGGTGCAAATGTGTATGTCTATTGAGTATATAAGGGTTTGGTTTTCAAAGGCAAGGGATTATGGTGAGACACAGTTGCCCGAAAATATCTATTTTAGTCAACTACATCACTAAATAAAGATGAAGAATAGAGCGTTGTGAATCATTTTTTTAAAGTTTTAAAATAACTTTTATCTTATATATTTTTTTAATAAATCTGTTCACATCTTACCCTATATGCTCACCACTGGTACTTTTAGTACTCCTCGTACAAAATATATTTTTATTGGTAGCTAGCACTCCCCTGTTGTTTAACTCCTAGCTTAGGTGAAGGTCATTTGAGGGCATATATTCAGGCTCTAGATACCTTGAGTGTGGAGCCCCAGATTCCTATGATGTGAAGAAAGGAGGACACTTGGAAGAGTTGACTAGATGAACCGTCCTGAGGTTTATACCAGGGAGAGATATATTCTTGAGTCTGTATCCTTAACCTCTTGGAAATGTGAATATAATATTAGGACAGCACTTGGGGAAAGGCGAAGGTCCAGAAACATCCTAAAATGCTACACTCAGAGACTCTCTCTGTATCACTGTTTTGTTCCTTTTTGTACTTCACTAAATGCAGTAAGTTAATTATTATTATTATTATTATTATTATTATTACCATATTGTCCCGATAATCGCCAGCTCTAGCTTATAAGCAGGTTTGGACAATGTAATGAAATGTTTCTCTCTGTCATCATAATAATAACAGCAGGGGGAAGATACACTAAGGTGTGTTAAAAAGAGCATAACCTCTCCAGTGAAAGAAATGTTATCCTATGGCACTTATACACAAAGATTTTTCAAGTTGGAGATATCTTGGTTTAGAGAAGACTTTTCAACATACTGTGATGGTGAGCTCAGGAAATGTTGATCACGGAAAGGGAGGCAGAGCTAGTTAATCTCTGTGCTCTTCAGTGGTTAAGTCTGATGATATGGCTTGCATGATTAGAAAAAAGAGCAAGTATGTTTACAGAACAGGAAAGTAGAGTTGATATGGAAGTGGGAGGATGGTAGTGATAGTAAGTGATAGTCAGAGGGTCATAGAGACAAAAATAGCTAGGTCAGCTAAAGGTGCTATGTGGCTTTAAATATTTAACTGTGCATATGCAATGTCCATGCCATATATGTACTCTTCTTCTTTTGAAACTTTCTGTGCTTCGGGGATAAAGAAATTTATAAAGCCTTTGTGTGCCGTATCAGTCTCAGACTCACGCCTGTGATACTATTTTCCTGAAGACTGCATGTAATAAGCCTTTAAATCTTTAACCAATATGAATCTGAGTGGACATTCAGCACATTATAATTTTACAACAGTATGTAGCTTAGTAAATTGTTTTTAAGAAGGTATAGGGTTTGATAATCTAGTACAGAGCCTGATTTAGCTTTAAATCATTTCCAAACATTCAACTCTTTATGTAATTAGATATGTTTTCATCTCTTTATAACCTTTTCCACACAGTACTCCAATAATTATCATTGATAATCATACCTGGGAACTCTCCGGTTTTGCCCTGGAGACTCATTGTCTCAGTCATTTTGATTGACTTACCTGTGCTTAATTGACCTGTTGTTGTATCCAGAAGACTGCATTTAAGAATCACTTCCTTAACGCAAAGCCCCCAATTCACAGTGGCAAGATAGCCTTTTTAATCAATTTGCACTAAGATAAAGCAATCAATGGAAGACAGCATAAACATATTAGTGGGGTGTGATTTGTAGAGACTATGTTATTAGAAAGGTATAGAAAGGGATTGGACACTCAAAAAATTTACAATGGCTGCAAAAGCACAGATAAGGGGCTCAATACTATTACCACGGGTAAAAACACTAACGCCTAAAAAACGCAACCATGTATCTCGGTTATTCTATTGCTGGAGAGGTAATGCCACAAAGAGCGTTGTTGGGCAAAACTCATGTTTTGGCAAAATGCTTTTTTTTGTTCTCACAACTCTTGCTAAATAGTGCGAATTGTGGGAACATCAGAGTGGAAAAAACAACACCATGAGTGGAATTAAAATTTGATAGATTTAAACTGGGCTTGAGCATTAGGGAGGTGTCCAGTGTATTGCTAAGCACTCTCTTGGACACCACTCTAGTACTCAAAGGATTACAAGTCACATTAAAATAAAAGGGAATTTGCAGAATTGCCTTTTCAAGTCTATGGTGCGGTTGGTTTGCTCAAGAAGTATACAACTGTAGCTTGATGTGATTGGCAGTCAATGTTGCACATGAGTGCAATTCCAACATAGCCAGAGCTGCTTTGTATATTGTTTTGTAAGCAGTACTGCTTTAACCCTTGTGCCTGTACATTGATTCACATTTAATTTTATGGGTACATTCCTTTTAAAAGAGAGCTGCATTTTATGCTTGTTAAAACTTTTATAAGATATGCACTCATTGGTCTTGATACTCAGCTTCATGTACTTATTAGGCAAAATCAAGATTCCATAAGAGAAAGGAAGTTTGAATGGAACAGCACTCATGTCTAGCCAATGGTGAAAAAGGCAAACTTTATTTTGATTCCCATATGTATTCTTTATCAGGAAGACAATATGTCAGTGTTTTCAAGGCATGTGTCAATTATAGAAGCATAAGCATATGTAGATATAACTTAGGTGAGGTCACTGTATGTATATTTAGCATGTACATAAAAACATGATTAATATTTAAAATAAGAAAATGCAAAGGAAAGGCTTGGAACGTTAATTACAAAATAAATAAAACACTCCCTGGGTGCTGCCTCAGCAAAACAATATGGAGAAAGCAGCAGCACTCAAGGGGCTTTATAAAACAAAGAGTAGGTTTATTGCACATGCTCTGTCAAGTATATACTCTGTCAAGGTGATGTACCAGTCTGCACTGTAAGAACTTTCTCTAGAGAAAGGTCTTGAGATGTGGACCGAAACAACACGTGCATGACAGAGCAATAAACATGCTTTTTATTTTATCAGGTCCTATGAATGCTTTTGCCTCTTTCTTTCTCTTTCTCTTCCTATCTCTATCTATCTATAAATCACAAATATACAAATGTGCAATAGCATATAACATGTCTGGTATACTTAAGAAGACCTGGGGGGAGATTCACTAAGGAATGATGAAGAGGTGATAAGGTGGAGAAGACTTCTCCAATGAAATCACTTCTCCAGTTCCTGTGTTATTCTATAGAGCCTATGTACTAAGATCTCCAAAGGTGGAGAAATCTTAGTGCATAGGCTCAATACAATAACATAGGAATTGGAGAAGTGGTAAACTGGAGAAGTCATCTCTGCTTTATCACCTCTTTATCACACCTTAGTGCGTAACCCCCCTGAAGTCATTCTGTAAAAAACAAGATGACAAGCCATTTCAGTCAATGGGCTAGATCAGAGGTTCTCAACCCATGTCCTCAGTGGCCACTAACAGGCCAGGACTTAGGAATTTCCCTGCTAGAACACAGGTGTGTTGATCAATGGCTCAGTCATATTGATTAACTCACCTGTGCTCTTAAAAGGAAATTCTAAAATCCTGGCCTGTTAATAGCCACTGAGGGCACGGGCTGAGAACCACTGGGCTAGATTCTATTGCATGTGCTAAATGTTAACACCCGTTTTATCAGACATTTTCCTATTGAAGCCTATGGGGAAAACCGGAGATAAAAGCAGTGATAAAAATAACACCTGTATAGAATCCAGCCCAATATGTGTGGAGAAGCCACCTCCAGCACCTCATGATTATTGTTTCCCATCAAGGACCTATTTATGATAAGTACTGTTTACACCTATTTACATTGTCTTTGCATCTCTACTAGTGTTGAGCGAGCATGCTCGGCCGATGCTCGGATCGGCTCGAGCATCGCTCTGCTCGGCACATGGCGGTACTCGTCGAGTACCGCCATGTGCTCGCCCGCCATGTTCGGGTGGCGGGGATCTGTGCCGGAGGAGGCACAGATCTGAAGACGCTCCGCTGGACCACCAGGGACTGGAGGTACGGGGGCATTGCGGAGATGAAGGGGGCATAGCGGAGATGAAGGGGGACATTGTGGAAGAGGGGCATAGAGTCTATGCCCCTCTTCCACAATGTCCCCCTTCATCTCCGCTATGCCCCTCTTCCACAATGTCCCCCTTCATCTCCTCTATGCCCCTCTTCCACAATGTCCCCCTTCATCTCCGCTATGCCCCTCTTCCACAATGTCCCCCTTCATCTCCTCTATGCCATAGAGGAGATGAAGGGGGACATTGTGGAAGAGGGGCATAGCGGAGATGAAGGGGGACATTGTGGAAGAGGGGCATAGAGGAGATGAAGGGGGACATTGCGGAGATGAAGGGGGACATTGCGGAGATGAAGGGGGGCATTGACCAGGCACCCTCCCCTCATCAGAGCAGGGGGTGCCTGGTGTAATGCTCGTGTCGCCCCATTCTATTCAATGGGGCTCGGGTGCTCGGCCGAGCACTCGAGCCTCAGGGGGTGCTCGGTCAGAGCACCCGAGCACCCGAGCATCGGGGTGCTCGCTCAACACTAATCTCTACCAGAGTGTATACATTTAGTTTAGTTTACAAATTGTTCTCTACTGTACTAGAAAATAGAAGTTTTTATAAACAGCACTAACAATCTCTTTACTATATGCACATTTTGTTTGTTAGTCATGCATACCGTATGTACTTGTGCAACTTGGGCAGATATTTTCTAATGATAGTGTTTAACTGTACAATAAGGGACAAAGAAAAATTCCTTATAATTTCATTGATCTAAATCATGAAGTTAAAGCCTTGAACGATAGAGAGCTTTGTAATGCATTGCTTGCAAT
Organism: Rhinophrynus dorsalis; assembly: GCA_037306005.1. Taxonomy (NCBI): domain Eukaryota; kingdom Metazoa; phylum Chordata; class Amphibia; order Anura; family Rhinophrynidae; genus Rhinophrynus; species Rhinophrynus dorsalis. The sequence goes on from CM074720.1 coordinate 293,871,051, forward strand.
GAGTTGGACATCTCACTAGCACTAAAAGGGTTTAAAACCTCTTTGAAAATCAATGTAACATTTGTATTTGTCCACTAATGTGCATTAGGTTTCCCCCAGAATCACTCCAGTTCTTATTTTTTACATCAATCTCATAATGTAGGTGTACATACCAATAGAAAAACTAATGAAGAAGTATTTTGGGTATGACTTAAACAGTATAAGGGGGGAATAAAAAGAAATCTGGCAAAACCATTCACCCCTTCACCAATTAAAAGAATATCAAAATATATACATATATATCAATATATATATACACACAAATATTATTAATATGTAACAGATACATGTAGAAAAAAGAGGAGCTAGAAAGAAATGTGGTATGTACGTAATACTTTCCAATAAACCTCAAGTGTATCTTCCCCACAACAAATAAATGATGATACTTATATTCAGAAGGCTGCAGCTCATATGTGATTGGAGAACAGCATCCAAAAAGAGACCACAAAAATATCATAGTGAGAAAGTCTCGAGAGAGAGAGAGAAAATACATTTGGAAACAAAGTATAGGAAGAGAGTGGTCAGGGAATACAGACGAGAGGATTCAGAGGTTCCCAGTACTGGCTATAAGGGGAACAGGTACTTCTTATTCCACTTAGAAGAACTGAAAGGGTGAGATTCAATAAGGGGTGATAAAGAAGGGATCTAGTAGAGATGACCATAGCTGTGAACTCTCTGGTTTTGCCCCAGAGACTCCAGATTTAACACTGTATTACCGGGTCTCCAGGGCAGAGTCTAACTTGCCAGATGTGGGGAGTTTCTGTTGAAACTCTTCCCACCTGTGCTCCATCCTGCCTTGTTCCTCCCACTCCCTGATCTTTTCTCCTACTTCCCCAGGCTATTCTTACAATTTTTTTGTGTGTGTTTTTTGTCCCTCCCCCCTTGCGATTAAGCCCTGCCCATTGTATGATGCGAATAGCGTCATTTATTTTCCCTCATCAGCATGACAGGGCTCCACTCCTGGAAGTCCAGATCTTCATGTTCTCCGGTATGGATATGACTTGTCCAATTCCTAGGTTATTCTATGAATTCAATGTACTAAGGTTTCTCCAACTCTGAAAATCTCAAGCATAGGCTTTATACCATAGGAACTGGAGAACTCCCAAGGACTCTTACACAAACAGGAACCCTGAACTTGCACAGAGATTGACTGGTGATAGTAAGTATCCCAGATGAGCTTCTGGCTCTGTCCCCATTGCTTAATATGCCTCACAGTTTGAAGACTTTGTATAATAGATGTGCATTTACACATTGGGGAGAATGCACTAAAGTGATTATGTGCAAAATCAGGCATTGGAATCAGTTTGTAGTCCCTATGCTTACCTAACACTTTGCATAAGCAATATACACCAAAAATCTTCCCCTTACTACTGTTTATGCCAAGAGGGAGGGCCATGGGCAGTCTGTGGGTGTTTCTTTCCTCTACACCTAGGCGTAGATGAAATTCAGTGATTAAATATAGTTTCCATGTGCATTCTATGGTGCAGGTATATGGAACTTGGTGGAAATTGCCCGCTAGTATACATTACAGTGATCACATGCTGAAGTGCATACTCCCTGGTGCTGTCAATGGAATTTGAGACTAACACCAATGGAGCTGCACAGGAAAATTTCTACAATCACTCCACAGTATGTTTAAATACTTTGTGAAATATTTTGCTATGATGGGCGGATTTTTTGGGGGTACCGACAGGGCTGGATTTACATCTCAGGAGCCTGTAGGCACAGATATCTGAAGCCCCCCTCCACCATCTCCACAATGCTCCAAATCTCCATATTGCCCTCACATTGCCCCCCATCACCTTCACATTGCCCCCATCAGCTCCACATTGCCCCATCATCTCAACATTGCCCTCACATTGACCCTCATCAGCTCCACATTGACACCCATCAGCTCCACATTGACCCCCATCACCATCAGCTCCACATTGACCCCCACCAGCTCCACATTGACCCCATCACCATCAGCTCCACATTGACCCCCATCAGCTCCACATTGACCCCATCACCATCAGCTCCACATTGACCCCATCAGCTCCACATTGACACCATCACCATCAGCTCCACATTGCCCCCATCAGCTCCACATTGCCCTCACAATGCCCCCCATCAGCTCCACATTGACCCCCATCAGCTCCACATTGACACCATCACCATCAGCTCCACATTGACCCCCATAAGCTCCACATTGACACCATCACCATCAGCTCCACATGGACACCATCACCATCAGCTCCACATTGACCCCATCAGCTCCACGTTGCCCTCACATTGCCCCCCATCAGCTCCACATTGACCCCCATCAGCTCCACATCGCTTGCCCCCCATCATCCCCATATTGACCTCACGTTGCTCCCATTATCTCCAAATTAACCCTTTGAGTGTCAGAGTGGTACACAACGCGTTGCTTTGCAATGCGTTGCGTACCACTCTGGCATTCAAGGGGTTAAGCCTCATTCTCTCCCCCCACATCCGTTTCCTACCTCCCTGGTGGTCCAGTGGCTGGAGAGATCTGTGATTCTGCACAGACATGGAGCTGCTGGAGCTCCCACTCGGCCTTCCCTTTAGTAATGCAGAGTGCTGGGAGATTTTATCTCCCAGAGCTCTGCATTGCTAAAGAGCCGGGAGAGCTCACAGCTTACAAGGCGGCGGCTGGCAGCTCGTCGCGGCATGGAAAGCCGCGCCAAGTAAAAAAAAAAAATAAATCAATTGTAGGGTGCGCCTGTAGGCAGATGCCTACTCTGCCTTACGGGAAATCCGGCCCTGGGTACCGACATCCAATCAAATAAGAGTTGCATTCATCTGAAAGTAGGTATCATAATGTATTTGTTTTGAGTGTGATGCACATGTAGTTTATTGGACAAAGCAGGATAGCATGTTTCACATATAAATATGAATAAGCTCAATCATAAATATAAAATTAGCTAGATGGAAAGACATAAGTGAATATGTGCTCTATGCAATAAAGAAAGGTGATGTAAATCTGGGGCAAAACAACTGCATCATAAGGAAGGAATAAAAAAATCCCCATAATCCTATAGAAATGGGGCTTTTAATGCCTTGAATGCTAGAGAAGTGTCCAAAACATTGCTTTACAATGCACTTGAGAACTATCTAGCAATCAAGGGGTTATAGCTCCCATTTAAATCCACGGGAAGTTTTTTTTTCCACTGTGGTGTACTTGGTTTGTTCCAGAATTGCAGCTCTTGCTATTTCAGTGTAAGGTTCATAGTTAGTAAGTAAATATAATCTAGCAATGAGTGTAGACAGTCACTAACTAGACTAAATGAATAAAAAAGTAAACAAAGCAAACGGAACATCCAAGCATTCGGATATCACAGTAATGCTACTCAGTCTTAAGTAATTAAAGGTCAGTCACCACAGTTGCCAAAACAGATAAATAGATCAGCAGCACATACAATTTAATTAAGTAGAACTAATGTCTCAAGACTAAAGGAAAGTGGAGCAACAACATGCATGACAAATGGACCAAATGTGATCTATGCACACTGCACCAATTCCCATATACCCAATATGTATCACAGGCCAGTGGCATCAGAGAGCATTGGCATGAAGGGTTAGTAGCAAAACCGAATGGGAAAGCATGTGGACTGGGGGTCACTTGCCATGTGAATAAACTGTGAGATTGGAAGTCTCACAGTTCAGTTCATTTTGGTCTCATGTCTGCACCAAGGATCTTCACAAAGATCATGTCTGTTTTGGCAGCCCATATTTCGGGAGTACATGGCATTAGATGCTGTTTTCTTTTGCTCAGTTTCACACAAGTGAATTACAGTTGGACATTCTCAGGAAATGCTCCAGACAAAATTCTCACATGTCCCATCTCATATCCTGTCTGCATGGATAAAGGAAGACTTTCACTGCTGGCTTCAGCACTCCCATCTATCTCTAGGATGTTGTTTGTCATCATCAAATGCATGCTGATCACCACAGATGCTATCTGGGTGGACTGTGGAGCTATACAGGTTCCCCTAATGGCCCATGGTTATTGGACCAGAGTGGACAGTCTTCTACCAATCAATATTGTATGGTTGAGGGCGAATTGCCTAGAGCTATATCACTGGTCTCAAACCCTGTTCATATCACCGGTGTTGATCCAGTCATATAATGCAACAGAGGTTGCCTACATCAACAATTATATATATATATATATATATATATATATATATATATATATATATATATAATGGTGTGCAAATTCCTTCCTTATTTAAAAGATTAACTAAAAATATGTGTTCTTGCAAATATACTTTACTGTGCATGCTAGTTATTAATTGTATAGTTGGTACTGCGTTTTTAGTATCCTGGCAACAACCTTGCCCAAACTGTCATTTTATCATTTTTATTAAGATTATTTGTATGAACAAAAAATAAGAAAATGTCAAAATAATTCTTTTCTGATGTGCATTTGATGAGGAGATAAAGGGGAAGGTCTGAGATTTTGTTTTAAAATGACATATATTCACACACAGTGGCATTTAGAGATTTCTCATTAACTCCTCTTGGTTTTATAAGCTTTATTAAAAAAAAACGTTTTTTTTTCTGTTCTTAAGTGTAACATTGTATACACTGCATTTGGCAGAAGTTGATAATATGAAGATTTTATATTACCTAAATGAGATCCCCAAACTAATAAACTGTTAAAAAAATGGGGAAATGCTATAAGTCACAGTTGGCATTAACTTTTCTTTTTTCAAATAGCTTTATTGAAAAATTTGGTATGAATTAAATACAAACAATCACAATTTGTGAATCACTAGTACAGCAATAATAAAAAATAATAGTAAATGGTAGCATATGAACTACATTAGTCAAGCATATAGGACATAGGTCAGATAACCAGTGCTTAATGCAAGGGTTTATCACGTGGAGGTATCCAAAATACAAAGATAGCTCTCAATAATTGCAGTATTGTAGTCAACCATCGAACAAGTCTGTGGAAGAAGGGAGAGAGAGTGGATGGGTGACCCTCATAAAAAGAGTATGGGGCAGGGAGGGGGGATGTGAGGAGGGGGCAGAGAGAGAGAAAATAAATACATTGTTTCAAAGGCATAGACAAGGGGGGAAGGGCCTGGTCCAGGGCTCCCATGGTTGACCAGTCACAGAGCATAGGTGAAAGAGGTGGCATTAACTTTTAACCCATTAACTTGAACTTCAGGGTATGCACTACAGTGTATGATTGCCATAGTGTACATCAATTGTCACAATCCGCTATCATTAAGACTTTCATGCCATGAGCTCCCGAATACCTGCCCTATAGCACATGCAGGAAAATGCAGTATACTTATTCTATTTCATTTGTGCCTTGTTTAATAAATGTCATTGAGAAACAATCAGAGGAAGGAACTGTGCCATAATTCCAATATGCTCCACCACTTTTCGTGCATGTGGCATTAAAGGGAGTATTTTTAGTATAGGTAGTTTAGTAAATTACTCTTAGCCAGGCTCAGGATTAAGACAATTGTTCCCAGTGCATGTTACAAAGCAGAATCTTATGAATACATCCTTCCTACTGAGGCTGATTTATAGACAAAAAGTGGTGACATTCTGGGCAAAACAACTGTATCATAGGTAACAAAAATGTAATTAATTTAATGTAATTTGAGAGTCTAATGCAATGAACACTAATAATGTCTCTAATGCATTGCTTCTTGAATCATTTGAGTCTTACCCAGCATTCAAGGTGATAAAACCCTTATTTATTTCAAGGGAAATTTGGTGAAATGTCATTTGTTCATTAACAGTTGGTTTGTTTGAGAATTGGATTAGCATTTCAGCCATACTGCATGTAGTATACATTTACTAGCGTACAAAGTAGGCATTACTATTCATGTGTCAGGTCTATAGACAAGTCTAGTAGATTCTGCTATTGGCATGAAGGGTTATCAATGGAAGATCTGATTTTAACATGTAAAGTGCATTGAAAATGTTACATTTCACTCATAATAGAAATAAGTAGTATCAAAAGTAAGTGTAATTAGCCATTTAGTAAATGCAGACAGCATTCGGGAGCTAACAAAACAGACAATAATGCTGTGTGACATCTCTTACTTTTGTTTAGTCCAAGTCATAAGAACCTATTTTATATGACAAGCAAAGTGAATGTGACAGTTTTCTCCTGTTACATTGACAACAAAAATATTAACAGGAGAAAAATGCCAGATCTGCTTTTTTTCATCATATAGAAAATGTCCCTTAGGTCTAAATGTAATCTGCCATATACATTGAAAACAAGACTTTAAATCAAATGCATTAGATTGCAAAACCTCAAAAATAACTTAGATCTATTTTCAGTATGTGGAAGTAGTAGATCCAGAAATCTTTTTGCTTCATAAAAATATATAAACTGAATACATTGATCTATGTATTCAGTAGGGGCTTTTGCCGTGTGATCTGCTCATTAACCTTTTGTGTGCCAGAGAGGAATCCAATGCATTGTGTTGCTATGCGATGGACACCTCGCTGACAATCAATGGGTTAATGAGTTATTTTTCTTATTTTGTTACATTCTATAAGTCATATTGTTGACAGAAGTAATGGTGCTGAAGAGAGAAAAGTTTGCTGTAGCTTTTACTTGTCAAACAAAGGGATAGTAATATTTAAAATGTAAAAAATAAATATTGTAGGGTTTATCCCCTGAGTAAAACAAAGGTACTCCAAATGCTGAGAAGTATTTTATTCAAACATTATTACAGCTCAAACATGAATTGTTTTAGTGTAGTATCACAGTGGCCTGAAATTTTACAGTGGTGTGTTGCTACACCATACCATGGACAGCTCTGGTCAATTGACCACAAATCTCCATTGGATGGTGTAGCAACAGTGCCACTGTAACATTTCAGGCCATTGAGACACTGCACTTAAAGGGATAGTAATACTTTATTTTAACTTTATTTTATTTTGTAGGCATTAAAAAAACATGAAGAATGATATAAGTCTTATCTCTGAAACTTTTATGGTTTAAGAGATATTCACAAACAAAGTATCCCCCCCTGTTCAACCAGATCAGAAGGGAGATGCCCAGGTAGACTGCAGAGAGGGACAATCTTCAATTAAGATAATGGAAAAAGCTGAAAAACTTGTCAAGGGGGGAAGGGCTTTCATTGTTTTCATACAAAGAAAATTGTCCCCTTCTGTTATCTGTACTGTCATACAACCAGACTCACATCTGAGAAGAGATGGCTTGCACTAGGTAAAAGGGGCGGGAGGGGGAAACTTTGCTTGTGAATATCTCATAAACCATAAAGGTTTGAGAGATAAGACTTATATCATTCTTCATGTTTTTTTAATGCCTACAAAATAAAATAAAGTTAAAATGAAGTGTTACTATCCCTTTAAAAAAATTCAAGTTTGAGCTGCAAAAACTTTTGAATAAAGCATCTCTCTGCAGTGTGAGTGCCCTTGTTTTACTCAGAGGGTTAAAACCTACAATATATTTGCTTTTATATTTTAAATATTACTATCCATTTAATAGTCCTGCATAATGGACAGAGCTTTCGAGACCCCTGAAGTTTCTTCTTCAAATATTCAAGAGATGACTGTGCTGCAGTTGATCTTGAAGAAGAGACCTCTGGTATTTCAGAAGAGCTGTACAATAGGAAGAACTATTCATAATGCAGAGCCACCTCTTACCTATATGAAAACAAATGAAAATGTGTTCTATTAATGTATTAACATTGACTTTAAATGAACCCTTTGTGTGCCAGAGGGGTATGCAACACATTGCTTTGCAATGCATTGTGTACCCCTGTGGCACACAAAGGGTTAAACACCCTAAAAATGTATGTATGTATGTATATCTTTATTTATATGGCGCCACACAGTGTACACAGCGTCTTACAATAGACATATGTTACAATAAATAAGAGGGGATGAAATAAGTGCGACATTCATAGAAACAATGGGAGAGAGGTCCCTGCCCCAAGGAGCTTACAGTCTAAATGTGTTAGAGAACTTAGAAGAAAGATTGTATTCATAATAAATAGAGGCTACAAAAGTTGAAATGTCCAGTGTAACACATGAGAAACAAACAGTAAGACAGATAGATAGACAGACAGACAGGCAGGCAGATGCTTAAATTAGTGTGCGATTTATATAATGTCAACTTTATTCATTCTACAATACATATTCATTTCTCATTTATATCATTCTTTCATGTCTATCATTGCCAAAACCACATATAAATGAATAGATATTCAATATACTTTTACACATATACACTCAGTTAATTCTATGTGTTCAGCTGCTAGTAGGCGCTGCAAGAGGGTTAAATTTAATTTCCTTTAGCGACCTAGAAAGCAACACATGGTGATGCCTTTCAAGTGAAACTGATTTGCTATGATTGTGTTAAGCATTATTTAAGATTGAATCTTAAATTTGTATTATCATATAACGAGTCACTCCACTGAATGTATGTGTGCTTGCAAATTAAATGTTTCCCTCAGTGCATATTCATTGCTTCTCAGAGTATAAAAGTGTGTTCTCTCAGCATGTATTAAAGAGTTTAGCATGAGTCACTGAAACTACTCTTACTCTGCCCTGACAAATATTATGGTAACAACTCTATGCTGCTGTCTACTAAAATTTCCAGGCTTCTGGGTATCAGGGTATAAAATTTTACAGTTATTTGTCAGATTATGAAAACATACATAAATATTAGCTGATATTGAAAACATGCAGCGCTGTGTGATTAGATATTAAGTATGCAATATTTTTCAAATACAATATCCTATTTTATAATTAGCTAAGTATGTTTGTCAGAAGCTGTCATGCACAGTAGAGATGGCTGTGCACACTGCAGTCATGCACAGTACTGACTGCACGCGCAGCGACTGATATGGAGCGGGGTGGGATCTGAATTCTGAGCGCCCCTCTCCGTATCAGCCGCGGCGCGGGCAGTCAGTACTGCGCATGACTGCCAAGCTGCCATTTTGGCCCGTGTACACAGGCTTTAAAACTAGTTAATTTATAATAGAATCAAGAATCAGGATTTGTGAAAAAATAAAGCTATTTATTGTAAATACATTTTTTAAATTGATTCTAGTATTATAAATCATTCAGGTCTGGATCAGTGTTTCTGTATTTATATAAATATAATATGAAGGGTCCAAAGGTCTTGTTTATCAAACTAAAGTGGTGTACTTCTGGAGCAAACCAAGTGCACCATAAGGGCGAAAGTAAAAATCCCATTGATTTAAAAGATGCTCTTAAACCTTTGAGTGCCAAAGAGGCAGCCAATGCATTGCAAATCAATGCACTGGCTACCCTCTGAAATTCAAAGAGTTAAAGGGATAGTACTACTTCGTTTTAACTTTATTTTATTTTGTAGGCATTAAAAAAACACGAAGAATGATATAAGTCTTATCTCTCAAACCTTTATGGTTTATGAGATATTCACAAGCAAAGTTCCCCTCCCCGCCCCTTTTACCTAGTGTAAGCCATCTCTTCTCAGATGTGAGTCTGGTTGTATGACAGTACAGATAACAGAAGGGGACAATTTTCTTTGTATGAAAACAACGAAAGCCCTTCCCCCTTGACAAGTTTTTCAGCTTTTTCCATTACCTTAACTGAAGATTGTCCCTCTCTGCAGTCTACCTGGGCATCTCCCTTCTGATCTGGTTGAACAGGGGGGGGATACTTTGTTTGTGAATATCTCTTAAACCATAAAGGTTTCAGAGATAAGCCTTATATCATTCTTCATGTTTTTTTAATGCCTACAAAATAAAATAAAGTTAAAATAAAGTATTACTATCCCTTCAAACCCTTGAATGCTAGAGAGGTCACCAGCATATTGAGAGTTAATGCTTTGGAGACCTCTAGCACTATCACCCTGTTTAAATCAATGAAAATGTATGGAATTTTCAACACTACCCCACCTCCTTCGTCCAGTTAGTTTGTACCAAAATTTCACCTCTTTAACCCCTTAGTGACTGACCACTTGCGTACGCGGCCGTCACTTAATGCCTGCCGAACATTTTTTTCATTTGTTTAAACGACTTCTGGGACGTACATGTACGTCCTCTGTCCACCTGGGACATCCGCTCGGGATGTACATGTACGTCCTTGGGCGGTAAGGGGTTAATTTGCTGAATAAGGCTTCAATTCACTATATTTTTAGCAAAATGTGTCCCAAGATTGATATTCACTGCACAATAGTACACAATTTGTGCATGCTGCTCTTAAGCCAGCATGCACACAATGTGCAGTCACTATCTGCGATGTTATTAGTCCAGGAAAAATGTTTCATAAAATATTAGTAGTTTTGAAGCCTAAAAGTGGGATTGTATAGTCAATTAAGTAATAGCATAATATCTAATAAACCAGCAACCTATTCTACAAATATATTAAAGGGATCATAATACTTAAGTATTACTAATCCCCATATTGTAGCCATGTTAAAAAGAATTGCATTGTCCCCAGTGTCTTCTCTCAAACCTTTATGGTTTGAGAGATAACCGCACGCAAAGTTCCCTCCTCCCGCTGACTTCAGGAATATCTGGGTTTATTTGCATCAGGCGGCTCTGCAGCAGAGCCGAGATTGTGTTAGTAAAAAATAATTTCACTGAAATGATCTTCTACGTGTGATTGCAAACCAAGCACACGTAGAAGACTGTTTCAGTGAAATAATTATTTTTTACTAACGCAATCTCGGCTCAGCTGCAGAGCCACAAGCCTGTCATACGACAGACTTCCCCTGCAGTCAGCACAATGCAGACTTCAGGGAAGGGGGAGGGAGGGGGGAACTCTGTGTGCGGTTATCTCTCAAATCATAAAGGTTTGAGAGATGACAGTGGGGACAATTCAATTATTTTTAACATGGCTACAATATGGGGATTTGTAATATTTAAGTATTTAAGTAAAACAAAATAGGAAATTTTAGTCTGTCTGAAAATCATCAAAAAAGATAATAACATCTAAATAAAACAGGGCTTTGTCATTTTCAATATCATGTACTTACAGCAAGAATCTGTAATATGTAGTTATTTTATGTTATAGTTAACTGTGCAGAAATAATACTATAAATGTATAATGAATAATACCCACTGTTCTTGTATTCAAAAACGCTGGTACATTATCTCAATCCATTTAAAGAAAATCCAGACTAACCACTTCTTAGCCACAGTATGGATATTGCAATTGTTTTAGAAGCCATGGAACCCTGGGAAAGGCAAGAATGGGAGCCCCCACACAGTACATGTAAGACTAGATTTAGAGAAATTTTACAGAGGTTATCATAGAGTAAATGATGAAAACAAGGGATAAACCCGAAAAACTGGTATAAAGGAAATACTGTTGTTATCTTAATCAAATAAGCAATTTATTCACTCAATTTAATAAACTCATAATAAAAATATTAGAGGGTACTCTTATAAAAGATATAATAAACATTCTGAACTAAAATAATCACTGTGAATAGAAAAAATCCAATTCCAAATAAAGATATACACATTGTCCATATAATATCATCCTCATAAAGACATCATAGTACAAATGATGGTAATGTGGAATATAAATGGAAGATACAGATGATAACAGGGGTGGACTGACCATACGTGCATTCGGTCACGGACCGAGGGCCCGCGACCGAGGGGGGCACACCACAGACAAAATTCCCAATTATGATGTTAAAGTTGGACTTCATGTGCTCTTGCCTGTAGGGGCCCGCCCACACATACTTAAAAAGGTCATAACGGCTGCACTGTGCTCCATGAGGCATTGAGAGGTCTCAGTGTGAACAGCTCTGGCCACTGTCCCAGTGGCATTCTAAGGGGGGGGTGCGGTCAGCCCCAGGTGATAGGCATTAGAGGGATGAAGGATTTTGCCCTTAGCTCCAAAGCAGCATCAGTACCAGCCGGCAGCTGCTGTGTGGAAGGAAGAATCCGGAAGTCTCACTTTCACTTTCCCACCTGACCGACGAGCCAGCTAATTGCATCTCAGGACACAAGGAGCAGTAGAAGCTACCAGTGAGTGGAGACAGAGCGCGATACCAGTGAGTGGAGTATCACGGTGCCCGTGATTGCTGCAGTTCCCTGTCTGTCACCAGTAGGGGGCTGCTATTGGCTGTCTGCAGATAGCCCGCCTCTTATTGCCTATTTAAACCTGGATTGGGCACCCTTTGAGTGCCCTTTCGTGTTGTTTCTGACCTTCTTGCTATCACTATGCCAGTGATAGCTGGGCCTCTGTTCCAGTGTTCCTGAGTTCCTGATCTCATGTGTTCCTGAGTTCCTGATCTCTACTGTTCCAGTGTTTCCTGCATGCTGAAGTACTTCCAGTCCTGGTTCCGGCCTAGTCTCTGGTGTTGCAGTTCCTGCTGAACTTCTTCTCTGCTGTTTCCTGACCTGACTGATCGTTGCTGGTTCCTGTCATCGCATCGCCTGTCTCCTGTATCCTGGCGACCTCCTGCCTGGTCGCGTCGGCGACATTGCTTGTTACTCCAGTGTGCGGTCACTGGTTTGCTCCACAGCCTATCGGCTGTACTATCCTGTGTTGGTCCCAGCATGCGGACACTGGTTTGCTCCAAAGCCTTGCGGCTATACAAACTCGCTTGTTACACCAGTGTGCGGTCACTGGTTTGCTCCACAGCCTATCGGCTGTACTATCCTGTGTTGGTCCCAGCGTGCGGACGCTGGTTTGCTCCAAAGCCTTGCGGCTATACAAACTCGCTTGTTACACCAGTGTGCGGTCACTGGTTTGCTCCAAAGCCTATCGGCTATACAATCCTGTGTTGGTCCCAGCGTGCGGACGCTGGTTTGCTCCAAAGCCTTGCGGCTAGACAAACTCGCTTGTTACACCAGTGTGCGGTCACTGGTTTGCTCCAAAGCCTATCGGCTATACAATCCTGTGTTAGTCCCAGCGTGCGGACGTTGGTTTGCTCCAAAGCCTTGCGGCTAGACAAACTCGCTTATTACACCAGTGTGCGGTCACTGGTTTGCTCCAAAGCCTATCGGCTGTACTATCCTGTGTTGGTCCCAGCATGCGGACGCTGGTTTGCTCCAAAGCCTTGTGGCTATACAAACTCACTTGTTACACCAGTGTGCGGTCACTGGTTTGCTCCAAAGCCTATCAGCTATACAATTCTGTGTTGGTCCCAGCGTGCGGACGCTGGTTTGCTCCAAAGCCTTGCGGCTATACAAACTCGCTTGTTACACCAGTGTGCGGTCACTGGTTTGCTCCAAAGCCTATCAGCTATACAATTCTGTGTTGGTCCCAGCGTGCGGACGCTGGTTTGCTCCTAAGCCTTACGGCTATACTAACTCGCTTGTTACACCAGTGTGCGGTCACTGGTTTGCTCCTAAGCCTATCGGCTATACAATTCAGTGTTGGTCCCAGCGTGCGGACGCTGGTTTGCTCCAAAGCCTTGTGGCTTTATGATTCCCCTGTTAGTCTCAGTGTGTGTACACTGGGTTGCTTACGATCCTGTCAATTTGCCATTACCATCTGACTGCTGCTACTATCTCTGGGCTGCCCTGCCCGGTATTGGTAAGGCCGGTAGAACCTTTTGCCACATTCCATCTGAGGTTGCCTTACCCGGTATTGGCAGGGCCGGTAGAGCCTACATTATGAATCTATTGAGGCTGCCTTGCCCAGTAATTTGGTAAGGCCGGTAGAACCGTTATGCGATTCCATCTGCAGGTTGCCTTACCCGGTATTGGCAAGGCCGGTAGAGCCTAACATTCTATTACTTCAGACTGTCCTGTCCGGTATATTGACAGGACCGGAGGAGTCTGCCTTCTGTCTTGTTATATTCTGAATATATCTGTATGTATGTGTTGCCATCCTACGTTATCAATTTATTATTTCAATAAAATTGATTTTTACCTAAAACTTGTGTCTGAGAGTCATAATAAACCGTGACAGTATGAAAGGGCCATGACCTCAGACAGCAAAGGTGAAGGTAATGCACAGAATATCCATTGGAGGATGGATGTGCATGAGCAACGTTTGGATCAGTTGGCAGTTGCAATTCAAACGATCCTTGAACGCACAGTGCTTGCTGACAAATCTAGCTCTAGCCCGGTGGTCTCGCCAAGTCAGATACCGGAGAGTGATACCAGACCCCTAGGGGGCACTGTTAAAGGGTTAACGGCTTCTGCACCCTTGCCGCTAAGATACGATGGTGACCCTAGTCTCTGCAGAGGGTTCATCAACCAACTCGAGATTTTTATGGAATTGACGGCACACGCATTTCCCAATGATCGTAGTAAGGTGGGGTTTACAATATCTTTGCTCACTGGCAGAGCTTTGGCTTCGGCTAACCCCTTGTGGGAGAATGCTAAACCTTGTACTAAAAACTTTAGAGAATTTGTGCAATCCTTTCGAAGAGTGTTTGAGCCTCCTGGTAGAACCACCTCTGCTGCCAAACGCCTTATGGAGATACATCAGGGCAGGTGTACAGTAGGCGACTACGCCATCGAATTCCGCACATTGGCAGCAGAGGTAGGTTGGAATAACGAGGCATTATTGGCAGCTTTTTCTCAAGGCCTGAATGACCACATTAAGGACGAAATCGCTGCTAAAGATCTACCTATTGATCTAGATGACTACATTGAATATGTTATGATAATTGACTCCAGAATACGTGAGAGATCAATTGCCAGAGATCGTAAGTTACGGTCAAAGAATAATGAGCCTAGTGGCATGTTTTGCCCACCCATCCCTCCCCTGGCATTGAAGTCTAGTGAACCTGTACGGGAGACAAGTGAACCTATACAAATAGGCTTCACTAGACTAACAAAGGCTAAGAGACTTTATCGCAGAAGACAAGGGTTGTGTTTATACTGCGGTAAAAAAGGGCATTTGCTAAATTCCTGTCCGGTACGTCCGGGAAACGCACACACCTAGGGTACCTTGGGGGACAGGCCCTAGGTGGTGTACAATCGTCCCCAGTGTCGGGCACAATGAAACCCACCATACAGGTGGTATTATCTTGGGCACAACTCTCTGTGGAGGTTTTGGCCTTGGTTGACTCTGGTGCAGCAGGGTATTTTATGGATAATACCTTTGCTGAATTGCACAGAGTTCCATGCATTGAAAGAGAAAATCCCTTGACTATTGAAGCGATTGATGGCAGACCCTTAGAACCGCCTCAGGTTATGTTTGAAACTATGCCACTGTCTATGACTATTGGGGCACTTCACAGAGAAGAGCAGCAGTTTCAACTGATTAATTCTCCGCACCATGCGGTAATATTGGGCTTTCCGTGGTTACAGTTACATAACCCACAATTTGATTGGAAAAAGTGTGAAATTGCTGCTTGGTCCCAGTTTTGTATGGACAAGTGCGTCATCCAGCCTGTTAAGGCCCTGTGCACCTCCTCGGCTATACCGGATGTGTACCAACAGTTTGGCGATGTTTTCAGCAAAGGAGAGGCCAGTTTGCTACCTCAGCATAGACCTTATGATTGTTGCATCGAATTGCAGCCTGGGGCAGTACCTCAGAAAGGACGCACTTATCCATTATCTTGTGAGGAAAATAAGGCTATGGAGGATTATATTTCTGATGCCCTTGCTAGAGGGATCATACGAAAATCTACCTCTCCAGCTGGGGCTGGGTTCTTTTTTGTAAAAAAGAAAAATGGCGAATTAAGACCATGCATTGACTACCGGGGCTTGAATAAACTAATGGCAAAAAACGCATACCCAATACCACTCATCACCGAGCTTTTTGACAGGCTTAAGGGCGCTTCGATTTTTACCAAATTGGACCTACGGGCCGCTTACAATCTGGTGCGCATTCGAGCAGGTGATGAGTGGAAAACTGCCTTTAATACTCGAGCTGGGCACTACGAGTATCTTGTAATGCCATTTGGGCTATGTAATGCCCCCGCAGTTTTCCAGGAACTGATAAACGATGTTCTGAGAGATATGTTACAGACGTGTTGTGGTTTATCTGGACGATATATTGATTTACTCTCAAGACATGGCACAGCACATCAAAGATGTATCCGCAGTATTGCTACGACTCCGTGAGAACAAATTATTTTGTAAACTGGAAAAATGTGACTTTCATAGAACCAGTGTGCCATTCTTGGGGTTCATAATTGGCAATGATGGCATTGCCATGGACAAGGATAAGTTGTCAGCTGTCTTACAATGGCCAAAACCCAAGGGGCTTAAAGCCATACAGCGTTTCCTGGGTTTCGCTAATTATTATAGGCGGTTTATTAAGAACTTTTCTTCCATTGTTAAACCTTTGTCCGATCTTACGAACAAGGGCGCTAATCCTTCTTGTTGGCCGGTATCTGCTGAGAATGCCTTTGAGAATTTGAAGCTGGCATTTGCTGCGGCTCCTGTGTTATCCCACCCCAATCCTCTACTTCCATTTACGTTAGAGGTGGATGCCTCAGATATTGGGGTTGGGGCAGTACTTTCGCAACGACACGAGAAAGGTGGTACTCTCAGACCTTGTGGGTTTTTCTCTAAGAAGTTGACTGTCACTCAAGGCCACTATGAGATAGGTGACAAAGAATTATTGGCCATTATCCTCGCTCTTAAGGAGTGGTGTCATTTGCTTGAAGGTACCAAGACTCCCGTATTAATCCTAACAGATCATAAAAATCTGACTTATCTCTCGGAGGCCAAGAGATTGTCCTCCCGTCAGGCCAGGTGGGCACTGTTCCTGTCTCGATTTAATTTCATTGTATCATACTTACCGGGGTCAAAGAATATCAGGGCGGATGCACTGTCAAGACAATTTGAGGCCGACAGTGACAGAGTGGAAGCACCAGCACCCATCATCCAACCTGATAGAATACTGGCTACTATACGCACGAGTATCACTTCTCCTTTAGGGGAGGAGATCCTGGCCTCTCAGGGGTCCGCTCCCCATGAAACTCCAGTGGGCAAATGTTTTGTCGATGAACCATTTCGTACTAGGCTGCTTGAAACCTACCATTCCTCTAAGGCTGCGGGACATATTGGTAGAGACCAACTGTTATGGTCCCTTTCTCAGTTATTTTGGTGGCCCTCCATGAGAAACGATTGTGCCGAATTTACGAATGCCTGTGCCACCTGTGCCTGCGCTAAGACCCCGAGACATCTCCCTGTGGGCTTGCTTCAACCGGTGCCTAATGGCGAACGCCCCTGGTCTCATGTTTCCATTGATTTTATGGGAGAGTTGCCTATGTCCAAGGGGTACTCCTTTATATTCATGGTGGTGGACAGGTTTTCTAAAATGGCTCATTTCGTGCCCCTCCGTGGTCTTCCTTCAGCGAAGGAATTGGCAATGGTGTTCGCCAGAGAAGTATTCCGGTTGCATGGAGTGCCTAGGGTACTGGTGTCTGACAGGGGGAGCCAGTTTGTGTCTAGATTTTGGAGGGCATTTTGCCAACAGATGGGCATACAGCTGTCCTTCTCCTCTGCCTACCATCCCCAGACCAATGGAGACGCTGAACGAGCTAATCAGGGCTTGGAACAATTTCTCCGTTGTTTCGTTACTGACCATCATGATAATTGGTCCGACTTGTTGCCTTGGGCAGAGTTCGCCAGGAACTGTGCGGTCAATTCTTCATCTGGGAGCTCTCCATTTCTGATTAATTATGGGTTCCAGCCGTGTTTGCTTCCAGACTCATTTCAGACGCAACAGATTCCAGCTCTGGATGAGCATATCGAGCAACTCCGTTCCACATGGGCACAAGTTCAGAGGGCACTTGGTCAGTCATTTCAGCGTCATCAGCGCCATGCTAATCGCAGAAGGCTTCCAGCGGTTTCCTTTCAGGTTGGGGATAGAGTATGGCTTTCCTCCAGAAATCTCAAGCTGTAGGTTCCGTCTAATAAGTTGGCTCCTCGGTTTATTGGTCCATACAGAGTTATTCGCAAAATTAACCCTGTCTCCTATGCACTAGACCTACCTGCATCCATGCGTATCCATAATGTGTTCCATGTGTCCCTTCTTAAGCCTCTGGTTTGCAATCGCTATACTACCACACCTGTGGTGCCAGGACCTGTTGAGGTCGAGGGCCAGGAGGAGTACGAGGTTCAGAGCATTATTGATTCCCGTAGGCTTAGAGGAAGGGTACAGTACCTGGTACATTGGAAAGGGTATGGTCCTGAGGATCGATCATGGGTGGATAGTACGGACCTTCATGCACCTAGGCTAACTAGATCCTTTCATGCCAATTACCCACAGAAACCTAGACCCTATTCTAGGAGAGGGGGTCTTTGAAGGGGGGGTACTATCACGGTGCCCGTGATTGCTGCAGTTCCCTGTCTGTCACCAGTAGGGGGCTGCTATTGGCTGTCTGCAGATAGCCCGCCTCTTATTGCCTATTTAAACCTGGATTGGGCACCCTTTGAGTGCCCTTTCGTGTTGTTTCTGACCTTCTTGCTATCACTATGCCAGTGATAGCTGGGCCTCTGTTCCAGTGTTCCTGAGTTCCTGATCTCATGTGTTCCTGAGTTCCTGATCTCTACTGTTCCAGTGTTTCCTGCATGCTGAAGTACTTCCAGTCCTGGTTCCGGCCTAGTCTCTGGTGTTGCAGTTCCTGCTGAACTTCTTCTCTGCTGTTTCCTGACCTGACTGATCGTTGCTGGTTCCTGTCATCGCATCGCCTGTCTCCTGTATCCTGGCGACCTCCTGCCTGGTCGCGTCGGCGACATTGCTTGTTACTCCAGTGTGCGGTCACTGGTTTGCTCCACAGCCTATCGGCTGTACTATTCTGTGTTGGTCCCAGCATGCGGACGCTGGTTTGCTCCAAAGCCTTGCGGCTATACAGACTCGCTTGTTACACCAGTGTGCGGTCACTGGTTTGCTCCAAAGCCTATCGGCTATACAATACTGTGTTGGTCCCAGCATGCGGACGCTGGTTTGCTCCAAAGCCTTGCGGCTATACAAACTCGCTTGTTACACCAGTGTGCGGTCACTGGTTTGCTCCAAAGCCTATCGGCTATACAATACTGTGTTGGTCCCAGCTGCGGACGCTGGTTTGCTCCAAAGCCTTGCGGCTATACAAACTCGCTTGTTACACCAGTGTGCGGTCACTGGTTTGCTCCAAAGCCTATCGGCTATAGAATCCTGTGTTAGTCCCAGCGTGCGGACGTTGGTTTGCTCCAAAGCCTTGCGGCTAGACAAACTCGCTTATTACACCAGTGTGCGGTCACTGGTTTGCTCCAAAGCCTATCGGCTGTACTATCCTGTGTTGGTCCCAGCGTGCGGACGCTGGTTTGCTCCAAAGCCTTTCGGCTATACAAACTCGCTTGTTACACCAGTGTGCGGTCACTGGTTTGCTCCAAAGCCTATCAGCTATACAATTCTGTGTTGGTCCCAGCGTGCGGACGCTGGTTTGCTCCAAAGCCTTGCGGCTATACAAACTCGCTTGTTACACCAGTGTGCGGTCACTGGTTTGCTCCAAAGCCTATCAGCTATACAATTCTGTGTTGGTCCCAGCGTGCGGACGCTGGTTTGCTCCTAAGCCTTACGGCTATACTAACTCGCTTGTTACACCAGTGTGCGGTCACTGGTTTGCTCCTAAGCCTATCGGCTATACAATTCAGTGTTGGTCCCAGCGTGCGGACGCTGGTTTGCTCCAAAGCCTTGCGGCTTTACGATTCCCCTGTTAGTCTCAGTGTGTGTACACTGGGTTGCTTACGATCCTGTCAATTTGCCATTACCATCTGACTGCTGCTACTATCTCTGGGCTGCCCTGCCCGGTATTGGTAAGGCCGGTAGAACCTTTTGCCACATTCCATCTGAGGTTGCCTTACCCGGTATTGGCAGGGCCGGTAGAGCCTACATTATGAATCTATTGAGGCTGCCTTGCCCGGTAATTTGGTAAGGCCGGTAGAACCGTTATGCGATTCCATCTGCAGGTTGCCTTACCCGGTATTGGCAAGGCCGGTAGAGCCTAACATTCTATTACTTCAGACTGTCCTGTCCTGTATATTGACAGGACCGGTAGAGTCTGCCTTCTGTCTTGTTATATTCTGAATATATCTGTATGTATGTGTTGCCATCCTACGTTATCAATTTATTATTTCAATAAAATTGATTTTTACCTAAAACTTGTGTCTGAGAGTCATAATAAACCGTGACATGGAGACAGAGACATTAATGCCAATTATATAAGTTAGAAAAAAGTATTGGCTGGGTTGGTAGGCTGGAGCAATAATTTGGGCATGGGACAAAAATGTGGGTAGGGCATAACTGGGGCAAGGTGAAGGGGGCCCATTACTTCCAGTTTCCCAGGGGCCCAGGGTGCTGTCAGTCTCCCCCTGGATGATAATGGATGTAAATGACTGAGGATTTACTGCCTTTCAATATGCTAGTCCACTCCAGACTCTGTAAAGCTGTTCCGCTGAATATCCTAGAGGATGGAGTATATAAACATGCAGATGGTTTCTCTACTTACATAAGGTTGATAGTCTCCCGACTGTGATGATGTTTCCCCTCTACTCCTTGATGGATTTCCTCCAAGTGTTTAAAACATCATCACAGTGGGAAGACCATCTACCTTATCTAGGTAGAGACACCGTCTACCTGCTTATATATCCCATCCACTAGGACATTCAGTGGAACAGCTTTACAGAGTCAGGAGCGGACTAGCACATTGAAAGGCAGTAAGGCCAGCCTATACTGGTATATTTGCATGACCTACACCTTCAGTCATTTACAACCATTATCATCTATATCTTCAATTTATATTCCACGTTACCATCATTTGTACTAAGACGTCTTTATGAGGACTATATTAAATGGATATTGTGTATATCTTTATATGGAATAGGATTTTGTCTATTTACAGTGTTGATTTTAGTCCTGTATTTTTATTATACCTTTTATAAGGGTACATTCTAATATTTATATAATGAGTTTATTGTGAATAAATTGCTTATTTGATTATGATAACAGTGCTCTTCCCTTTATACCCATTTCTCGGGTTTATCGCTTGTTCTTAGTTGCTATTTGTGGCAGGGTGCACACTCCTACCAATAGGGAATTGTAGCTCTTTATACTAATATATATACATACAGATAGATAGATAGATAGATAGATAGATAGATAGATAGATAGATAGATTCTTTACATTATATTATTTTCTCTTATCCTGATTTGTATTTTCTTGAGGTAAGAGTGTTGTTGTGCGCTGCCTTACCCCTTATTAGGGTTTTGGGGGGTTTATAGAGTAAAGGGTATTTATGTTTGTATACCCCAAAATCATTTTAGTTGTTAATGTGCATTTAAATAAGCAACTTCAGATGACATCTTTTCAAAGAATTACTATTATGTAGTTAGTATTAAACACGTACACTGCATTATAAAACTGAAAAGGGCCCTTTTATTACAAACAGAGGTCAACTGACATGGACTGAAAAATGTTCTATTAAACATACAACTCCCGGCTGCCTGTCAGTAAGGCTATAAAGTATTTAAACAAAGTTTAACATGAAAGCCCTTTGCTTTGAAAAATAAATACAAAATAATTATTAGATTCATAATTAATTACCATCATTAAATTCCCTAGCAGCACCAAGATTGTGATATTTTGTCATCAGCATTGTGAACATCAACAAAATGAAGACATATGCATATTAATATAACACAAGCAGAACCTATAAAGAACAGTTATTTAACTTGAAAGATAAAGACACTGGATAATGGAATTCACCAGATGAAAACCCCCATTGACCTCTAACCCAACTTTCATTACAGAACAAAAACAGAAAAAATATTTGAGGCTAATTAAAATATCAAACTCATTAGGTAAAGCAATAAGATGAAAGACTAATGCATGATATTCAATGAATTTACACATACATAACTACTGTATGAACACTCTTGTAAATTGCAGGGATGATTATTGTTTTTTTTCAACAGTCTTACCTTTTGAGTTCCAGAAAAGGATCTAAGGCATTGCGTTTCAATATTTTGGTGCAATGCAATGTATTGGATCCCTGTCTGGAACTCAAAATGGTTAAATAGTGCAGTGTAGTTTTTGGCTTTATAGGAATTGTATAATGGTATTTTGAATAAGATGATATAAACAATTTAATCAAAGTCTGTGCCACTATATTTTTAAATTTGGGCATTTATGAATTATTGAATACATTTCCAGATTTTACGGTAGTGAGGCTCAGAAATCTGCATATGTTTTAATGATTTTGCAATGAAAGTGCCTAATGTTCAATAGTAAACTGGATTTATTCTGGAGAAACTACTGCACCACAGGAGAGAAATAACATTTACCAATTGATTTAAATGGACCCTTTAACCACTGAATGCTACAGGGGTTTTCAACACTTTGTGAATCAATGTATTGGAGACTTCTCTAGCATTCACAGAGATTAAATCCACATTTACATCAATGAGAACTGCAGAACTTTTTAATTTACATTTGTCTCCTATGATGCAGTTGATTGGCTGAAGAATTATTCAAGTTTGCTTTTGAAAGTAGGACCTAAAGTATATTTTTATGAATACATAAATGCACACTCCACATTGTGTATGCTCCTGAAGCCCCATAGGCATACATAGAATAGGTTAATTAGCACCTGGAATTTCATATTTTCATGGCACATCTTTCTATTCATTGAATAATATATCAGTGGGCAGAAATCGAAATTATAAATATTGAGATGGTAACATGCATGGAAACACTACCTACTATGCCATTCACTCTGATTAGTTTTGTTATGGTTTTTAACTGTTCCTTGATTTGTTTTTGTGGACTATTCTTCTATATCCAATTCTGAAAAATCCTATATATTAATTCTCTAATGTATGTTTGTCAGAAGCTGTCATGCTCAGTACAGACTGCCCTCGCCAGGCCTGATAACGGAGCGGGGCTCAGAGAGGACTGCGGTCTGAATTCTGAGTGCCCCACTCCGTTATCAGCTGCAGCGCAGGCAGTCTCTACTGTGCATGACTGCACCACGGCCGTTGCTGCCTGGCACTGTGGCCCATGTACACGGGCTGTTCAACTAATCAACTATAAAGGCTTTAGATGACAACTCTGGTGTAAATGAAGAACCGTTAGCAGTGATGTAAAATGAGGCTCTGAGAGGATATCACTTCCACAAAGCATCGCCAGACATCTGTATTTTTATTAGCAGGAAGCATATACCAGGTTCAAGGGGCTATATTCAGGAAGTGAAAGAAGAGTTACAGTTTTAGGTCAAATAACTGCATCATAAAGGACAAATAAAAATTTTTAAAATTTCCACTGAATTAAAAGGGCATTGTACCCTGGGAATATTTGTCTACTACTCTAACCCTTAGAGTGACAGAGAGTTATCCGATGCATTGTGAAGCAATGCGCTGGATACCTCTCTGGCACTCAAAGGGTTAAAGACCTGCTTTGCAGTGAATTGGAGATGGTTCTAGCATCCATGGGATTAAAGGACACCTATTACTTGAATGCTGTTTTGTTATCAGATCACTTATATGGAAGCAGGCCTGCAGATGAATCCATGGTTGCACTGTGAGTAGAAAGGCTATCTCAACAGAGACCCCCTTGGGTTCCTTCTTGATCTCAAGAGAAGAGGCTGATCCATAAGACTGAAGTCTTGCAGTTCACTCTTTTGCCCTGTGTGATACAGTCCCCATATATTGTCTGCTTCAGGCTTGAAATACCAACACAGAGGGCATATGCAGGTTGCATGCACAACCTGTTAAGTTTGTGACTGGGTTATGTTCCAGCGATTGGTGTCCTTTTTCTCACCACATCCTGAATGGATGACAGGAGCCATTTTGAGGACAGACAGTTCAGCCTCTGGCTTTTTACTTAGTCTGCTCTAATAGGAGCAGACCTTAGTAAAGCATGATAATTTCCCTTTAACACATTGAACTATGCAAAAAGGCTTTCAGGTACATGTCTTGTATTATATGTGCAGTTTCCAATATACAATGATCTTTATTAAAGTATGTCTCAGTGTTACACCTCCTCAAACAATAGACTTCAATATACCTGAATGACTCATAAGGAATAATTGTCTATCTGATTGTCAACTGAAACAACTAGCAGTAGTCTACAACAGAGATCAAATCACAATAAACACAGTTTAGAGACATAACTAACGGCCATTTGAAGGACACTTACACTTCAGATAAACAAATTAGGAAACACTTATTTAGTTATAGTACAATTTTAATCCTTTGGATGGTAGAGAGGTCTCCATTACATTGATTCACAATGTGATGGAGTCCTCGCTAGTATTCATGGGATTAAAAGCACCATTGAAAACAATGGGATTTTTCATTTGTCCCCTATGCTGAAACCGGTTTGCTCCAGAATTGCACCAATTACTGTGGAAACCAACTTCACATGTGGCCCAATGTTACCTAAATGTGGCAAAAGGTTACCAAATAAAAGGTCCTCTAAACATGCAGAAAAATGCCATAGAGAAAAACAAAAATTTTTTTCAGTACTACGATAAATTCTCAATTTCAAGCAAGATTAATAGGCATAAATATAAACATTTGTATGATATGTTCTCTGTAAGTATGTATATGATAAACTTGAGAAAAATATGCGTTTAACCCCTTGGATGCTAATAATACATTGGTGAACTTACAAGCATGTTAGTGGTTAACATTTTGGGGATTTCCTGATGCACTGCAAAAATATGAAAGGATTACAGGCAAATGGAAGCGTACATGACTGTATAGAAGATAGAAAATGATTTCATGAGAGCTGTGGATTAAATTCACTGTTTTAGAGTTGTAACACAAGAGTTTCTGTATACATGAATTCACTTTTACAGCACTACTTTGTTTTTGTCTCTTTAAGCATTTTCAAATTCGGTCGACTGTAAAACAATTTTGTTACTCACTAATTAAAATATTGTTTGGGGAATGATTCTATAGAGACAGACTTGTTTATTAAACATAGCATGAAGAAAAAAATCTATTTCACAATAGTAAATAAAATGCATGGCAATGAATGCAATATGTAATTGTTGTGGATTAAACTATAGTTAGAGAACCAGTAACCACTCATGTAAATGACTACAGTGTTGGCACGTTGTAATTGGACAACACAGTTGGCCATGTGCACAAATTAAAAGTTGTGTAATTCTGGGGCAAACCAACAGCACTACTGGAAACAAATACACGTTCTAGCATCCAAGGGGTTAACAGACCAATGTGAATTTTTATTTCTTTGCCCTGGTACAGTTGATTTGCCTCAAAATTGCCTCACTTTTCATTTGGGCATAAGTCCAAATATTATTTACAGTATCCTGGAAACCGAACTAAAACAAATGCACAAGATTTATAAGCAGAAGTATTATGGGAGGTATTTTTATTATTTAATATATATGGGGCTGTTTTTTTTGCCCCACCTGACTGAGTCAGCAGCATTATAAATGTACAACATTTACTATACATATTTTTTCAAGATTCTTATATTACTTTCTGCAAGCCTTGCAGCCAGGGTGATTTTCTAAAAACAAAAGTACCAGGTAGAATCATTCTGTAATGGTGTATCATACCTCCCAAGTGTCCCTCTTTAGGAGGGACAGTCCCTCTTTTAGACCCAAATCCCTTTGTCCCTCTTTCCCACCCTGATGTCCCTCTTTTTAGGACATCAGGCTGTGTGATGTGTATATAAGTGTATCACATTGCTCTACAGCAATAAAACTCTCATTACTGTTTGTATAAATGTCAGTATATGTATTTATAAATTGGTCTGTGTAAATAAAACACTTTGGTCTTGTTATAAATCATTTATTAGGTTACACAGGGAGGTGTCAATAGGTTGCAAAATAGCCATAAACGTATTGGTAATGCCCTGCCCACCAGCCACAAGTGTCCCTCTTTGGAAATTTGAAATGTTGGGAGGTATGGTGTATTTTCTTGGTGGTTTCACATACTGTTGTATTGCTCTGCAAGCCTCATGTAAAACCAGTTAAAAGTACTGAATCAATGGCATAACCTGGCTGAAAATCAACCCTGTTAACATTACCACTGATAGCCTCATTCCTACTGGATATACAGGAGGATGAGAATAGGAATCATCATCACCTGTCTCTCCAGATCAGAGGGTATCAGATCTGGGGGCAGGGGTACAAGTCCAGGTCACCCCTGTGAGCTGAAAGCAAAACATTCATAATGATGAAACTTACAAAGGTGGTAATAGCAGAGATTAAGTAACAAAAGACTTAGATATAATGTGTTCTTTTCATTTTTTCATGTCAGTTGCCCTTGAAGCTGATTTGATTTGAAATGCAAAGGGATTTTTTTTTATCAACATTTGCTTGAAGATATTTTAAAGAAAATACTTCATTTGGTGCAGGAAATCTTTCTGAAACTTAAGTGGTTAACATAAAATCATTGTTTTCTTCCCGACATCAGAGCAATATATGCTTTGTTCTGAATCAAGTCCCTGAACATACTGCAAATAATTTGCAATTGCATTTGAAACACCCTGGGATATAAAGTGACTTGCCTATAACCACAAGAACTGACACACTGAGAATCTAATCGTTCATCCTTTTTACAGGAAGTGAAGGTGTCACGGCATGGGGTCACATGTTGAAGAGAAACATTAGTTCATGCTGCTTTAGGTTTTATGGTAAATATAAGGCACAAAAATCTGTTCAGTGACATACAGCATTAACATTCTCCTGGTCTACAAAAGCATGAGGTAAAGGAAAGGGAAT
The DNA here is from genome assembly GCA_037306005.1 of Rhinophrynus dorsalis. NCBI lineage: Eukaryota > Metazoa > Chordata > Amphibia > Anura > Rhinophrynidae > Rhinophrynus > Rhinophrynus dorsalis. The sequence goes on from CM074720.1 coordinate 293,897,705, forward strand.
CGTGATAGATACAAAAGAATTCCAAATCATTTATGGGGTTTTTTGCCAAGCATCATGACCTAAAGAGATACAGCACTGAATAAATATTCACAAAAAGAGTATTTAACACTTCCAATGCTAGGGACATCTCTAACACATTGCTGTGCAATATGTTTGGGATACCTCTAGTATCCAAAGGGATAAAACTGCTTACTTTCTTAAGGTATTATGTTAGTTATTCAACCCCTTAATGACCCTTGATGGTCCTGGCATGTCATGGGAAGATTTGAGTTAAGGTCCCATGAAGTGCCAGGACCGTCATGGGATTCAGGGCTACCAGCAGGGCTGCACACCATTCAGGGAGCCCTGAACTGGAAGATAAAAAAAAAAAAAGAAAAAAAAAGGTCCATGGTCCTTAAGTGATGGGCGCATGCAATACACACCCCTCTGATCCTTAACCCTTTGAGTGCCAGAGGGGTACGCAACGCATTGCAAAGCAATGCGTTGCGTACCCCTCTGGCACTCAAAGAGTTAAATGAATAATTCTCTGTGTGCCTGAGGGGCACACAATGCATTGGTTTGCAATGTGTTGTATACTCCTCTGGCACAAAGAGAGTTAAAAGAAAAGTGGAATTATTCTAAGGTAAGCCAACTGCTAAATAGGGGAGAAATACATTTTCAGAAAATTCCCATTAAAGCGGAACTACCACCTTGAAAACACTTTATCTTCAATAACTCCCCATCTGGCGACTAGCTTCTTAGTAGTGCTAGTCGCCAGAATTATGACCTTATTCAAAAGAAATATGCTTTCTTACAGGGCTGACAGCAGCACGGAACACAGACATCTTGCCATAGTGACGTCCGTGGGCCTGCGCTTTCAGTCCCTTTTAGAGCCGGCCGGCTTCTAGCAACGCCTCTTAGACCCAGCTGGGGCTGACAGGGCAGATGCGCAGACATCACTATGGCAAGATCTTTGTGCTCCGTGCTGCTGTTAGCCCAGTAAGAATGCATATTTCTTTTGAATAAAATCATAATTCTGGCAACTAGCGCTACTAAGCAGCCAATCGCCAGATGGGAAGTTATTGAAGATAAAGTGTTTTCAAAGTGGTAGTTCCGCTTTAAATTAAAAGGGTATTTTTACCCCATGACTGCTAGAGGTCTCAAATAGGAAACCTATTGCAGCATTCAGGGGCTAAATAATAGTTTATGCAATATTAATCTTTATTTGTATATCCGTTAATGCACGTTAGTTCAGATGGGAACAGCATTATGCCAAATATGAACATACTATACTGCTCTCCATCCAAACTGCCGCTACCTCATGCTCTGACACTCAAACGGTTAAAATAAACGTAACAATATATATATTTTTTTTTGCTCCAGAGAGGTATATTGTGGTGGATCCCCTTTGTTTGTTTACAAAAAAAGGAGGTTAAGAAGAGACAGCACAAAGGAACTGCAGTTGGGATGGGGCAAACAGTGTGAACGGATAAAGATAACGATTTCATAAACTATTATTTAAAATAAAAAATGGCTAAAAAATATAGCACATTTTGAAAGCTATTTTGAATGCATTAATAAGGTACTTCTTCAAGTTTAAATACAGTAAAATAAAAATCTGAGGTTTTCATAAGCAATAAAGGCTAAATGTCATCAAATGTTTTTCCTTTGGTAGGCAGAGACTGCATTATACAGATCATTGTGCAGCCTAGCAGCTGGGCAGTTGATGTGAGTATCAAAAAATTATCCCTTGTGTTGTCTGATTGCTGTCTCTGTGTTAGTGAAGCAGAAACACGAAAACCTCAGACTTTACTTCTGCTGTCCCAATTGACACTAATCTGAACTTTAACCATTTCCTTCATTACCAGCAGCACATAGAGTTCCATTAAGAAGTACAAAATATTTCATTGAACAAATGTAGGTAATAGCAGACAGGGGAACAATGCTGGGATGACATGGCAGGTAGTCTGTGGGGGAAAGGTGTAATAAAGAGGGGATAAAGTGGAGAAGAGTGGTTTTGTGACTAGCAGTAACAAAGATCCCTCCAAGAAAAAAAATAATTACCAGATACGATTACCTGATACATTTTATCAATTTAAGTTGCACTTCTAGAAATGAAAGAGATGCAATTCTGGAGCAAACCAGCTACACCATAGAGGGAAAATGAAAATTCACATTTATTTAAATGGGGTTTATAAGCCCTTGGATGGTAGAGCGATCTCCAAAGAATTGCAAAGCAAAATGTTAGATACCTCTCTTACATTTAGGTGGTTAAACCAAATTTAAATTAATGGGACATTTAGGAATGGTTATTTGCCCCATGGTGCAGTTGATTTGTTCCACAACTGCACCTTTTTTTAGCTTTAGAAAATGGAGCAGACACGTTTTAACAAATATGTGATTTTGAAATGTTTTTCAAAATCACCTACATTTATATTAACCATTTTTATTTAAATAATTTATAAGGTATTTAGATTTGTTTGTTAATGTTTGCAAATTAGCTAGTACTGACAGGCAGAAAGTGGCAGTTGGGATGGGAAGTAGTGGTACCTGAACTGCAGTAGAAAACAAAAGAGAAAACAGCGCAGAAGGAACTCCTCTAAATGTAGTATTTTGGTACTGGATAGCCTTCACCTTCACCACATGCTCTACAAGTAATGTACTCACTTGTCTGAGAGGTTAAAGGGGATCTCTCACCTAACTACATGTAATGCTCATTAGTTACAGCATTTCTCGAAACCACTGAAAATAGCAACCATTATATGTAAAAAGCAGTTACATTGGCAAGAATTAAACTTTAAAAAGTGTTCAGCAGCCTACTTCCGGCAGCAAAGATCGCTCCACTTTAGTGACAGACAGCCTCCGTCATGGGAGGATGATGGGTAGTGGGACGGAGCTGTCTCTGGTCGGCAAAGTTCGGCAAGCCGGAAGTAGGCTGCCGAACACTTTTTAAAGTTTAATTCTTGCCAATGTAACTGCTTTTTACATATAATGAATGCTATTTTCAGTGGTTTCGAGAAATGCTCTAACTAATGAGCATTACATGTAGTTCGGTGAGAGATCCCCTTTAAGACTGCCTCTCAGTTCAACAGCATCCCTGGTATACAACCCCAGGACGGTTATCTCCTCCTCTGTCAGTGGGTCTCCCTCTTTCCTCCGTGTGGCCTCTCCACAGGATACACTTGAATTTCCACAGTGTTTTCTTTTTCTTTTCAACTATTCACTTAATATAGGGTCTACCCTCTTGACAGAATGTCAGATACTTTAATGATCTGTTATTTATATGTGTACATCACTATATATAGAGAGACACGTGGGTACCAATCTTTTCCCAAGATTTATTCCAGTATAAAAAAATATAATAATAATATAGAATATTAAAAAGCAATTGCTTTCAAAATATACAATAATATAAAAAACACTATAAAATAACGCTCAACGCTTTTCGTGAAAACTTATCACTTCTTCAGGAGAATTTAACAAATAGTCAGAAGTAGTGGTACCTGACTGCTAGATTAGTACTAACTGACAAATAAAGAAAGCTAAATATTTTGTAAGCTATTAATGTGTTCCATACCCCTCTGGTGCTCAAAGAGTTATATAAAGAATGAGTAGCATAAATATATGTACTTTTGACAGTGACCTATTTCTTACAAAGTGACAGTTCCTTAAGACCCATTTAAAACACAGATAATTTGCAGAGTTTTCATCTCAACACTGTGTTTCACTTTGTGTGCTCCAAAATTGCACATCTTTATCTTGAAGAATAACATCCACAGTTCAGTATACTGCTATATGCCATGACCTACAATCCTTCTGTGCATTGTACTTGTAATGGCAGCTTACCTGACAAACGGGCATTGCTCACCATGAAAATTGTTTGGCTATTTTAATAAGTAGAAAATGGGGCTTATACACTAAGATGTGATAATCAGGTGCTAAAGAGGAGATAACTTCTCCAGTGATATTACTCATCCAGTTCCTATTTTATTCTATGGAGCCTATGCACTAAAATCTCTTCCACTGGAAAAAATCTTAATGCATTGGTCTCATAGAAGAACAGGAACTGGAAAAGTAATATCATTAGAGTGAATCTCCCCCCCCCATTGTCTTTTTTAGAGAAACCCAACTCTTATTTCATCGAACTATGGACAAACTAGATTCAGCAGGTGCTAATATTAAGTCAGCTAACAGATTCTACCTATCGCCTCAGCATAACAGGTAGTGACAAAGGACCAGCACACAATAAACTGCAGTATATGGGTTTACTGTATCTCAAAAAGTGGCCTTATGTTCAAAGTTAAAGTGTTGCAATTCTGGAGCACACCAACTGCACATTGAGGACAAAATAACATTTCTATGGATTTAAATGGGTCTTTTAACAACATGAACATACCTCCCAAGTGTCCCTCTTTAGGAGGGGCAGACCCTCTTTGAGACTCAAATCCCACTGTCCTTCTTTCCCACCCTGGTGTCCCTCTTTTTAGGAGATCAGACTGTGTGGTGTGTATATAAGTGTATCACATTGCTCCACAGCAATACAACTCACATTAATGTTTGTATAAAAGGCAGTATAAGTGTTTATAAATTAGTCTGTGTAAATAAAATACTTTGTTCTTATTCTAACTCATTTATTCAGTTACACAAAGAGGTGTCAGTAGGTCACAAAAAACCCTAAAAATTCTCTGAAATGCCCCGCCCACCAGCACACCCCCTAAAACAAAAGTGTCCCTCTTTGGCCATTTGAAATGTAGGGAGGTATGCATGAATACTAGAGATGTCTTCAACATAATGCTTCACAATGGTTGGAGACTTCTCTAGCACTGAAGGAGTTAAAAGATTAATAGAAATTAATAACAATTTTGGGAATTTTTCCCTCCCTTCTGGTCTCCATAAGCACAGAGCAAACAAAGAGAGACTTTGCCTCCCAGAACAGACAGAAACTTAAAAAAAATACCTCCTACCCCCATCATCACCACTTGTGTTCCTGTCCTTCACCAGCAGGTACCTGATTTAGGATCAATGTCATGTTTTGTTTTGGGAGGGATCAGCTGATTATACTTTGGCCTATGGTTACATTATCTCCTGCTAAAGTTCAATCACTGTGGACAGGATGTCTGACTTTCCTAGCCAAACTCTTTATGCAGTGGTAGCCATCTCCCCTGGAAACCACTTTCATTCATGAGGGGAGGTTTCTGTCTTTCCTATTCGAGGGCAGAGATCAGGTGTATGGTCTATACTGGAAGGCCTCAGCCATAGGCGAAAAGCTTCCTGGAGAGTTGCATTGGTGCACAAAGACACGGAATGAGCACTGTTTCTGGAGGGACTAGGATCCCTTCCAGCAATGGAGCACACAGACAAAGAAAGGAGCATGAGAGCTAAGTATTTTCAGAAATATTTGTTTTATCTGTTGGCCTGGTTGGTGCATAACACCATTATAATGAAAGGGAAAACAATGTTACTCAAGCAACATACATGGTTACTTTCTGCACAAAAAGTAGATTATTATGAATATTGTCTCCATTCATTTTTCTACAATCAAATAGGCTAGTATTCATTTTTCTAGGTTGTATGTAACTGCTTTAGAATATAGAGAAGTAAATTTAGTAACATAACTGATTTTCTAGCTTAGATAATGGCCTCTGAGGTCTTTATTTTGTCATTCTTCCCTTACTATATTATATTTAACATTAACTTAAAGGGATGGTAAAAACAGCAGCTTCTATTAATCTTCATGGTATTTGGGCCATGGAGAGTGTTATTTCAATACTGTGAGAGTTGTAGTTCAAGAGTAACGGAATGATAAAGTATCCCCCTCCCGACCCTTTTACCTAGTGTAAGCCACCTCCCCTCAGATGTGGAATCTGGTCTTGAGACCAGACAGCTCACAGCAAGGGGCAATCTTCTTACTGTGAACATAAGGAAAACCCTGCCCTCCTTGACAGATTTATCAGGTTTTTCCTTATGCTCACTGAAGATTGTCCCTTTCTGAGATCCATCCAGACAGTCTTGCTGCTCTAAGGTGAGCAGTGTTACATCAGTAAAAGGGACAGGAGGGGGATACTTTATCATTCAATTACTCTTGAACTGCAATTCTAACAGTATTGAACTACCACTCTTCATGGACCAAATACTATGAAGATTAATTTGAGCTGCTTTTATTGTGAAGCATTACTATCCCTTTAAATAGTTCGAAAACATGTTTGAAATAGCTGTAGACACAGAGATATAGAAACTTTAAATATATACGCTTTCTGCTTTCCAAAAAAAAAAGGAGTATGTAGGTTAAGCAATATTTATAAAATGCATACCACAAGAAAGTTAAATTGTATTGACAATGGCACTTTCTGATTATTCTAAAATTATTTTACAGATTCTTTGATTGCCATCATCATTAGCTAAAAAAATGTTCAATATGAAATTAAGAGGGTGCTATTTACACTATAGAGTGAAATATATTATCTTATCTTGAAATGGTTATTTACCTACAATTATCATTTAGCCTCAAAAAAGGTACTCTGCTAGTTGGATCTTGCCTCCTAATAAAGTTACATACATAATAACTGAGGATATATTTTACCTTGAAATTAGGATTTAGGTAAAACCAAATACATAACATTTACATTACTAATTCATCATTAAATGAAATGCAAAAACATAATTGATATTTTGTAAAGTATGTTACATTCTATAAATAATAATAATAAGAAGAAGATGAAGAAGAAGCTTCTATTATAGGTACATATAAATATCTGTATACCCCAAACCACCCCTTAAATTCAGTAAACTATCTTCAGCTTTGTTTCCCCTTACCTCTCGCTCTCGATTACACCTAGAAAGCCCCTATCTCGGTTGTTCACAATCACACTCCATCAATCCTCCCCTAGATTTCACTAGTTCGAATTCTTCCTGAAAAACCCATCTATTCAAAGAATCTTACACTGAATACCTCTCACTTGCCCAAACCTACTACTACAGTAGCTTTACACAGTCCTAGCCCTCTCCAACCAGTCTAGGGGATCTGCTCAGCAGCTGGCCCAAATCTCTCCTAACTAAACCTAATTTCATCTTAATGTACCTTGTTTTTTACTTGTTCGACTTCTTCTTATAGATTGATCTCTAATGGCACTGTGCTGGGTAATGATGTTCTGGTACTTAAAAAGAATCTCAGATTTTCAGCTTTATTTGTGCTTTTCATTTCTTTGTGAAATCTTGATTGTTATCATCTATTTATGAATATTATAAATAGCTTGTAATGTTGTTCTGATAACATTTATTAGGCATTTTCTCAAATACAGTACATCATTTACTGAAAATGAATTTTTCATCAAGATTTAATCAGTTGTGTTTGATGGCATTTGATTTAAATTACTAAGACATCAAGTATATGATTTTTAAATGGAATTTTAGAATGAGCTATCTTTGAAATGGATTGCTGGGCCCCACGACTAGACAGTTTTATGCTTTTAAATTTATTTTGTTATTAATTTGTTAAATTTAATGCATTTTTTCCCACTAAAATAGGAAAGCAATAAGATGGTCTCAAGAGTTTATCTGGGTTTAAGAATAAATGGAGTCTGTTTTATTGGGATATTATTATTTGATCATTGAAAACTATGTATGTTAAACTGGTACAACACATCATACCTGCTGCATAGATACATTTTGCATCTAACAGAAAATCATGGCTCCTTCTCCAACAAAACAATAAAGTATATACCATTTAATAAATGTAAAGTAAAGTAATATCCTTAAACGATCAGAGCTGTATAACATAGGTGACAGAACTGTGCAGCCCTCTGCATGTGTTCTTTCCCTTACCTTCTGCTGAATTCCACCATTGATGAGAAAACAAGAGGGACATTTGTGATTACCACCTCATGGGAGAGCCAGTCATTATAACTAGCTGGTGACAAAGCAGGCTGCCATCCATTGGAGGATGTAATGAGCACTGCAACACATCAACAGAGTTGTGTGAAAGGCCTGCCAGTGGCCCCATAAGTCACGGTGTACACTTTTCTTACTGCATTTCTGCATGAAAGTATTAAATATACAGTATGCATTACTTTTGTGAATTCATGTTAGGTAATAGTGGCCAATTTGAATGGCACCATAGTTCAGCATAGAACCTTTCACAACTGGCAAAATCATCAATGTCCATTTGAGGGAACATGTTATAGACCTCTCTAGCATGCAACATTTGGAAGACTTGCTTCACATTAGAATTTGGTTCATGGTTTCCCTCAGTCTAATGCATCCAATTACGGCTGTAACCATAAACTCTTATTTCTTATGCACCTCATATGAAGAAGAGGGGGTATTCTTGGGGCCCATATTTATTTTTTCCTTTTGTTTTAGTCTTCTCTAAAGTATTTCATAACATTTACATTCATTGGTTCTCCATAGTGTAGCATTTATTATAATTTAAGAAAACTGACATTTTGTAAACAACTTCTAATGAAAAACATGCTGTCGTCTTCCCTAATGTCATGTAAACCAGAAATCGTATTGTAAATATGTCTGAATTGTCTATTTCAGAAAAATCGGAAAAAAATAAAATGGTGTGTGTTAATGAAGAAAGCAATATGTCTGCATTATACTTGTAATGTTGACATTATCAAACACAACATCTATTTGCCAATGAAAACATACATTTTCAATTATGTAACTATAACACAAGAATTATTCTTATGTGTTGTAGTGGTAACTGATAGATAACCTATAACCTATCCCCTTAAATTATCCATTACACTAAATCTATTTTCAACCTTAAATACATCTCTAATGAAAACACTAAATGTAAGTTAACCCTAAAGCAATATCTAAATCTATTTTACCCTAACACTAACCATAAAGTAAACCAAATGAATCTGCATTATTCACTACTGCAAGATAATGAAAACATTATCTTAACTTCAGACATTATCTGTGACATTTAAAAGAGGAAATGGATAACAGGATAACTATCTTAGCTAGAGTATGCCAATGACAGTAAAGGTATTGGTGTCATCTTGTTGGGTGATTATAAGAGACTAGTTTTAAAGCCCGTGTACACGGGCCAACACTGGCGGCACTGCAGTCATACGAAGTACTGACTGCCCTTGCCGTGGCTGATATGGAGTGGGGCGCTCCGAAATTCAGACCAATGGGGCGCAGAGAGGACTCCGGCCTGAATTCGGAGCGTGCCGCTCCATATAAGCCATGGCGAGGGCAGTCTGTAGTGCACATGACTGCAGCGCATGCAGACATCTCTACTGCGCATGACGGCTTCTGACAAGCATCCTTAGAGAATTATAATATAGGATAGGGATGGGTATTTGAAAAAAGAGGCAAATCACATGCTGTGCATCTGTGTTGAGGGAAACAACAGCATGTACTGTTCCTTGAATGTACGTTTGCATTCATTAGTGCAAATTAAATAAAGGGAGCTTATTATTTATGATGACCACACCATTCATCTCATTCCTTCAGCCCCATGGTAACAATAGTAATATCATGGGAGATATCTCAATTGAAGGCTGTACTGGAAATAGTGATAACAGAATGAAAAAAATTCTGATCTGCCACAAATTCTTAATAGAAGACATCATGAATTGCAAAGTTATATTGCAACAAATATAGCTTTCTATTATGAATTTGTTACAGAGCAAAATTATTTTGGTCCTGCCCTGACTAATTCTCTTATACAGGCTATACTGAATGTAAAAATTTCATGCATTAGCGCATAGCATTGCACAACAAAAAATGTTGAGCTCTGTTTCCCTTCACTCACTTCATCAGTAATTGACACCTGGCACAGAGAAATAGCACTCCCTGAAATGTCTACAAAACACAGTCTCACTAACCACCCCTTGGTGCATACAGCTTAACCCTTCAAAGTAACAGTTAAGCTCTTTTTTTTTACTTTAAATATTCCGAAACATGCAGACTATTTAAAGCAAATTATCTATAATTTTTCATCTTAGACTATGTGTGTATATTTATATATATATATATATATATATATATATATATATATATATATAATATATAACATAAAGCGGTAGAATGCATCGCTCCCTGTGAGAGTAACCGCACATGCACAGTAGAGACTGCCCGAACGATGCAGTCATGCTTAGTAGAGACAGCAGGTACGCACCAGCTTCCATACAGAGGCATTGCTGATCCGGAGCGGGGAGCTCCGAACGGAGCAGCAGCTGAGGCCACTGTGGCACATGTATACAGGCCTTCACTACTAATATATATATATATATATATATATATTTACACACATATACACACACAACACACAAACACAATCATTACAAAGGGGTCAGCACCTGTGGGACTTTTTGGCGAGATTAAACTTTATTCAACAAGACTGTAATCTTGCACAAACTCTCAGGAGTGCTGCCCCCTTTGCAATAGTTATGTGGTTACCTCTTGGGATTGTGCATCTGGATATTTATCTCTATAAGAGTGAGTGCTTTCACCTCTCCAATCTCTGTTAGGATATATTTTTATTTTAAATATTTCATGATTACTTCACATTTATTATATTTTAGCAGCTGCCATTTTCTAGAGAAGGCTAACTAACCTTTGGACCTCCCACTGTTGAAGATGACATCTCCTATCATCCCTACCTAGCCAAGTGATGGCTATAGTTGATGGGAGTTGCAGTGCCCAACAGCTGGAAAGGCAAAGATAATTTTCTAGATCAGTGGCTCGCAACAAATGTCTGCAGGCACCACAAATAGACCAGCAGGTCTATGCACTATGGTTTGATAAAAAAGTGATAATGTGAAGATGACTTCTCCAGTGATATCACTACTCAGATTTATGTTATTCTACAGAGTCTATGCACTAGGATTTCTAATAATTGAGAAATCGTAGTGTATAGGCTCCATATAATAACATAGGAATCAGGGATGTGATTTCACTGGAGAAGTGATCTCCATTTTACCACCTCTTTTATCACACCTTAGTGCATCTTCCTTGAGAACTTGAGGGTTTTCCTGCTTGGGCATTGTTATGACTAGAAACCATACCTCACTCAACAAACATTCAAAACAATAGCTTTACATTACTGGAATAAACAAATACTAGTGATGAGCGAGCACCCCAATGCTCGGATGTTCGGGTGCTCTGACCGAGCACCCCCTGAGGCTCGAGTGCTCGGCCGAGCACCCGAGCCCCATTGAAGTCAATGGGAGGACTCGAGCATTACACCAGGCACCCCCTGCTCTGATGAGGGGAGGGTGCCTGGTCCATAGGAAAAGGGCAGAAAAAGATGGAAACACTACAGAAATGGTTCAGGGACAGCATAGGGAGGATGTCTGGATGCACCTTGGACTCCAACATCGCTGCTGGGAACGATCTTTCGCCCGTAGTACGCCATTTTTACAGACTGACCGTAAAACACACAAAAAGGAAAATAAAAACGACTTTAGGCGAAAAATTGTTACCAAACAGTATTTGCTGTATATTTACTTGTATATCATCTGCAAATTCTCCCAAAAATTTCATCGATTTTCTGAAGTGAGGCCATGATTAAGAGGGAAACGTGCGCAGAGGCAAATTATCCCAAAAATTTCCTTGATTTTCAGAACTGAGGCCATGATTAAGAGGGAAACGTGCGCAGAGGCAAATTCTCCCAAAAATTTCCTTGATTTTCAGAACTGAGGCCATGATTAAGAGGGAAACGTGCGCAGAGGCAAATTATCCCAAAAATTTCCTTGATTTTCAGAACTGAGGCCATGATTAAGAGGGAAACGTGCGCAGAGGCAAATTCTCCCAAAAATTTCCTTGATTTTCAGAACTGAGGCCATGATTAAGAGGGAAACGTGCGCAGAGGCAAATTATCCCAAAAATTTCCTTGATTTTCAGAACTGAGGCCATGATTAAGAGGGAAACGTGCGCTGAGCTGACCATCTAAAACATTATGGGTGAGGGTCTGCTGCAGAGCTGACCATCCTAAACATTATATGCGAAGGCCCGCTAGTGAGCTGACGCTATAAAACATTATATGAGAGGGCCCGCTAGAGAGCTGACCCAATAAAACATTATATGAGAAGGCCCGCTGGTGAGCTGACCTATATAAAAATTGGCAAACAGGGCCCGCTGGTGAGCTGGCCCTATATAAAAATTATATCACAGGGCCCGCTGGTGAGCTGGCCCTATATAAAAATTATATCCCAGGGCACGCTGGTGAGCTGGCCCTATATAAAAATTATATCCCAGGGCATATGGAAGAGGAGGAGGAGGATGAGAACATTAAGAGTCAACCATATACCCGTTTTTGGGGTGGAAGGGGTGAATGGGAATACAGAGTATTCCCATCATTGTAAATAACATATATAAAGTGAGTTTATGTTCCCCCGGGGCTTTCCTCCAGTGGAGTGGAGAAGTCAGGGGAAATCCAGGCCTTGTTCATTTTTATAAGTGTCAACCTATCAGCATTGTCGGTGGAAAGGCGGATACGCTTATCTGTTATGATGCCACCAGCAGCACTAAATACCCGCTCAGACAGAACGCTGGCGGCAGGGCAGGCCAGCACCTCCAAGGCGTAGAGTGCCAGTTCATACCACGTGTCCAGCTTGGACACCCAGTAGTTGTAAGGCACAGAGGGATCATTGAGGACGCTGACACGGTCTGCTACGTACTCCTTCACCATCTTCCAAAACTTTTCCCTCCTTGTGACACTAGGCTGCGCATCAGGGTGAGGGTGCTGGCGGGGTGTCATGAAGGTGTCCCACGCCTTGGAGAGTGTTGCCCTGCCTTTGTCGGAACTGCTGTGTGCTCCCCTTTTCTCCCCTTCTCGGTTGGCCAAGGTAGCACGTACTCTGCCGCCAGCGTTGTCAGATGGAAAATTTTGGAGCAATTTTTCAACAAGAACCTTCTGGTATTGCACCATTTTGCTTGTCCTCTCCACCGGAGGAATGAGAGATGAGAAATTCTCTTTGTAGCGGGGGTCCAGAAGGGTGAACACCCAGTAATCCGTGTTGTCTAAAATGCGTACAACGCGTGGGTCACGGGAAAGGCAGCCTAACATAAAGTCAGCCATGTGTGCCAGAGTACCAACAGTCAAGATTTCGCTGTCCTCACCAGGAGGATGACTCTCAATATCCTCATCCTCTTCCTCCTCTTCTGCCCACCCACGCTGAAGAGATGGAACTAAAGTTCCATGGCTACCCTCTGTAGCGGAGGCAACCGTGTCTTCCTCCTCCTCCTCCTCCGCCTCCTCCAATTGTCGCTGAGAAGACGAAGTGAGGGTGCTCTGGCTATCACCTTGTGTAAGCTCTTCCTCCCCCATTTCCACCTCTTCCACATGCAAAGCGTCGGTTTTAATTGTGAGCAGCGAGCGTTTCAGTAGACACAGAAGTGGGATGGTTACACTGATAATAGCGTTATCGCCGCTCACCATCTGTGTCGATTCCTCAAAATTGCGTAAAACCTCGCAGAGGTCTGACATCCATTCCCACTCCTCACTTCTGATTACAGGAAGTTGAACGGAGAGGCGACGACCGTGTAACAGCTGGTACTCCACTACTGTCCTCTGCTGCTCACAAAGCCGGGCCAACATGTGGAAGGTGGAGTTCCAGCGCGTGCTCACGTCACACAGCAGCCGGTGAGCTGGCAATTGTAAGCGCTGCTGCAGCTTCAACAGGCCGGCCGAAGCTGTAGATGACTTACGGAAATGTGCACACACGCGGCGCACCTTGGTCAAGAGATCATGCACATTGGGGTAGGTTTTTAGAAATCGCTGCACCACTAAATTAAATACATGCGCTAGGCATGGTACGTGTGTGAGCTTGCCGAGCTCCAAAGCCGCCACCAAGTTACGCCCATTATCACACACAACCATGCCTGGTTGCAGGTTGAGTGGCGAGAGCCACTGCTCGGTCTGGTGACTAATCCCCTGCAACAGCTCTGAGGCCGTGTGCTGTTTGTCCCCAAGGCAGATCAGCTTCAGCACGGCCTGTTGACGCTTCCCCACTGCAGTGCTACACTGCTTCCAGCTACTGGCTGATGGGGGAGTGGCGGTGTGTGTAGAGAATTCGGAGGTGGAAACGGAGGAGGAGGAGCCAATAACGTAGGTGCTGGTGGAAACCCTGATGGAGGTAGGGCCCGCAATCCTCGGCGTGGGTAGCACCCGTGCCATCCCAGGGTCCGAGTCGCTCCCAGCCTCCACGACATTCACCCAGTGTGCCGTCAGGGAAATGTAGCGTCCCTGGCCACAAGCACTTGTCCATGTGTCAGTCGTTAAGTGGACCTTCCCAGTAACTGCGTTGGTCAGGGCACGGGTGATGTTACGGGACACATGGTGGTGTAATGCGGGGATGGCACACCGGGAAAAGTAGTGGCGGCTGGGGACCGCGTACCGAGGGACAGCTGCTGCCATCAGGCTGCGGAAGGACTCAGTGTCCACAAGCCTAAATGGCAGCATTTCGATGGCCAGTAATTTTGAAAGGTGTGAGGTTAGTGCTATGGCCTGTGGGTGGGTGGCTGGGTACTTTCTCTTGCGCTCAAATGCCTGGGGTAACGACATTTGGACGCTGTGCTGGGACAGGGAAGTGGATGTGGTCGCTGATGGTGCTTCAGATGGTACAGGTGCAGGGCGGGAGGTATGCGGGCCTGCGCCTTCGACAGGCGATTGGCCGGCACCGAAAACAGGGGAAGAGGAGGCAGTGGTGTGGCCTGCAGACACAGATGGGCGATCCAGGCGTTCCTCCCACTTACTACGGTGCTTGGATGCCATGTGTCGGATCATGCTGGTGGTGGTGAGGTTTCTAGTGTTCATGCCTCGGCTCATTCTGGTGTGGCACAGGTTGCAAACTACAATTCTTTTGTCGTCCGCACTTTCCTTAAAAAAACGCCATACCGCGGAACACCTACCCCTTGGCAAGGTAGATTTACGCAAGGGGGTGCTCCGTGGAACATTTGCGGGCCGGTTTGGTGCGGTCCGCCTTCTTTCTGTAGCCACACCACTGCCTCTTCCAGCCTGTTGCGGTGCTGCAGATGGCTCACCCTCAGGACTGCTGTCATCGCTCGGCTCTACACCTTCCCAGGTGGGGTCAGTCACCTCATCGTCCACCAAGTCCTCCTCCACTTCCTCACTCTGATCATCCTCCTCAAGTCTTGATCCCACCACATACTCAGTCATTGACAACTGTATAACATTCTCCTCAACAAGGTCTTGAGACGGAAATAGTGGTTGATTTAATGGCAACTGTGTCTCATCATCATCATCATCATCATCCACTACTTCCTTTGACCTTAAATGCCGTTCACATCTGTCATCTTCTTGTGATTGGGTAGCCTCTAGAGGTTGTGAATCAGGGCACAAGATGTCATGTTCCTCTGCAAGCGTGCTTGGAGAGAGGGTCAAATGAAGGATTGGTGATGAGACGAGCTCATCACTATATCCCAGTGTGGGATCACTTCTTTGACCAGACCGTGTATGGTGGGAGGAAGGATGATCAGAGTGAGGATTATGTTGACCAGACTCTTGGCTACTGAGAGTGGACTTGGTGGAAGACAGGGTGGTGCTTAACCGACTGGAAGCAGTATCAGCTGTCATCCAACCGACCACCTGTTCGCACTGGTCGGACCTCGAGAGTGATGTCCTGCGACGCCCTGTGAAATCAGACATGAAGCTAGGTATGGTGGATGTCTTTCTTTCTTGTGCTCTGGCACCAGGCACAGTTTCTCCGCGTCCTGACCCGCGCCCTGAACTTTCAGGATCACGTCCACTTCCCCGTCCCTTTTTACCCGCCTTCTTCATCTTACACGATATATATGACTTTAATATATATGAGTTTGAAAACTTAACAGTATTTCTTACTATTCTGCAACTCTGCAGAGTACACAGAATAGGCTGCTAAACTGCGGTGACACACACTGAATGGAATATGTGACTTTAATATTTGAGTTTGAAAACTTAACAGTATTTCTTCCTATTCTGCAACAGTGCAGAGTACACAGAATAGGCTGCTAAACTGCGGTGACACACACTGAATGGAATATGTGACTTTAATATTTGAGTTTGAAAACTTAACAGTATTTCTTCCTATTCTGCAACTGTGCAGAGTACACAGAATAGGCTGTTAAACGGCGTTGAAACACACTGAATGGAATATGTGACTTTAATATTTGAGTTTGAAAACTTAACAGTATTTCTTATAATTCTGCAACTGTACAGAGTACACAGAATAGGCTGTTAAACGGCGGTGAAAGACACTGAATGGAATATGTGACTTTAATATTTGAGTTTGAAAACTTAACAGTATTTCTTATAATTCTGGAACTGTACAGAGTACACAGAATAGGCTGTTAAACGGCGGTGAAAGACACTGAATGGAATATGTGACTTTGATATTTTAGTTTGAAAACTTAACAGTATTTCTTATAATTCTGCAACTGTACAGAGTACACAGAATAGGCTGTTAAACGGCGGTGAAAGACACTGAATGGAATATGTGACTTTAATATTTGAGTTTGAAAACTTAACAGTATTTCTTACTATTCTGCAACTCTGCAGAGTACACAGAATAGGCTGTTAAACGGCGTTGAAACACACTGAATGGAATATGTGACTTTAATATTTGAGTTTGAAAACTTAACAGTATTTCTTATAATTCTGGAACTGTACAGAGTACACAGAATAGGCTGTTAAACGGCGGTGAAAGACACTGAATGGAATATGTGACTTTAATATTTGAGTTTGAAAACTTAACAGTATTTCTTATAATTCTGCAACTCTGCAGAGTACACAGAATAGGCTGTTAAACGGCGTTGAAACACACTGAATGGAATATGTGACTTTAATATTTGAGTTTGAAAACTTAACAGTATTTCTTATAATTCTGGAACTGTACAGAGTACACAGAATAGGCTGTTAAACGGCGGTGAAAGACACTGAATGGAATATGTGACTTTAATATTTGAGTTTGAAAACTTAACAGTATTTCTTATAATTCTGCAACTGTACAGAGTACACAGAATAGGCTGTTAAACGGCGGTGAAAGACACTGAATGGAATATGTGACTTTAATATTTGAGTTTGAAAACTTAACAGTATTTCTTACTATTCTGCAACTCTGCAGAGTACACAGAATAGGCTGTTAAACGGCGTTGAAACACACTGAATGGAATATGTGACTTTAATATTTGAGTTTGAAAACTTAACAGTATTTCTTATAATTCTGGAACTGTACAGAGTACACAGAATAGGCTGTTAAACGGCGGTGAAAGACACTGAATGGAATATGTGACTTTAATATTTGAGTTTGAAAACTTAACAGTATTTCTTATAATTCTGCAACTCTGCAGAGTACACAGAATAGGCTGTTAAACGGCGTTGAAACACACTGAATGGAATATGTGACTTTAATATTTGAGTTTGAAAACTTAACAGTATTTCTTATAATTCTGGAACTGTACAGAGTACACAGAATAGGCTGTTAAACGGCGGTGAAAGACACTGAATGGAATATGTGACTTTAATATTTGAGTTTGAAAAATTAACAGTATTTCTTATAATTCTGGAACTGTACAGAGTACACAGAATAGGCTGTTAAACGGCGGTGAAAGACACTGAATGGAATATGTGACTTTAATATTTGAGTTTGAAAACTTAACAGTATTTCTTATAATTCTGGAACTGTACAGAGTACACAGAATAGGCTGTTAAACGGCGGTGAAAGACACTGAATGGAATATGTGACTTTAATATTTGAGTTTGAAAACTTAACAGTATTTCTTATAATTCTGCAACTGTACAGAGTACACAGAATAGGCTGTTAAACGGCGGTGAAAGACACTGAATGGAATATGTGACTTTAATATTTGAGTTTGAAAACTTAACAGTATTTCTTATAATTGTGCAACTCTGCAGAGTACACAGAATAGGCTGTTAAACGGCGGTGAAAGACACTGAATGGAATATGTGACTTTGATATTTTAGTTTGAAGACTTAACAGTATTTCTTCCTATTCTGCAACTCTGCACAGTACACAGAATGTGCTGCTACACTGCGGCGAAGCACACTGAATGGAATATGTGACTTTGATATTTTAGTTTGAAGACTTAACAGTATTTCTTCCTATTCTGCAACTCTGCACAGTACACAGAATGTGCTGCTACACTGCGGCGAAGCACACTGAATGGAATATGTGACTTTGATATTTTAGTTTGAAGACTTAACAGTATTTCTTCCTATTCTGCAACTCTGCACAGTACACAGAATGTGCTGCTAAACTGCGGCGAAGCACACTGAATGGAATATGTGACTTTGATATTTGAGTTTGAAGACTTAACAGTATTTCTTCCTATTCTGCAACTCTGCACAGTACACAGAATGTGCTGCTAAACTGCGGCGAAGCACACTGAATGGAATATGTGACTTTGATATTTTAGTTTGAAGACTTAACAGTATTTCTTCCTATTCTGCAACTCTGCACAGTACTCAGAATGTGCTGCTAAACTGCGGCGACGCACACTGAATGGAATACGTGACTTTGATATTTTAGTTTGAAGACTTAACAGAATGTGCTCTAATCTGCAACTTTGCACACTAAACAGAATGTGCTCTAATCTGCAACTTTGCACACTAAACAGAATGTGCTCTAATCTGCAACTTTGCACACTAAACAGAATGTGCTCTAATCTGCAACTGTGCACACTAAACAGAATGTGCTCTAATCTGCAACTTTGCACACTAAACAGAATATATATATTTTTTTTTTTTTTTTTTTGTTTTTTTCCCCCCACACCAAATAACCTGCTGCCCCCACACACAGTAGTCCTAAAAAGGACTTTTGGTTCTTTTTTTTTCACAATTTTTGTTTTTTTCCTCCCTACACTGCCTTTCCCTTCCTATCCTCAGCTCTCCCTGGCTCAGACTGAGCCGAACTCGATGGTCAGGTGCTATACAGCACCTGACCACGGGTTCTGGCCAGCCAATCAGTGTAATGCCAGCAGCCAACATGGCTGCTGGCATTACACCGATGTCAGAGCCTCCCTGCACGTTTATTGGCTGCGCAGCAGCCGCAAAACGTGCGGGGAGGAGACCCGAACATGGCGGGCGAGCACATGCGGTACTCGTACGAGTACCGCCATGTGCCGAGCAGAGCGATGCTCGAGCCGATCCGAGCATCGGCCGAGCATGCTCGCTCAACACTAACAAATACACAATACATTTAAGATTTTATTTTCACCTGAAATAATTTCAATCTTAAATATCATTCTAATTTTGAACATACAGTGTCCATCATAATGTAATCATTCTGATTTTTTTTTATGTGCAACAGAGACATATTTTGAAAAAACATAGTATGCCCAGCAGATGTGACATGTAGTTGTAAAAAAATAAATAGAATCCAGTCATTTAAAAACCATCATACATCTAATTCTTACGGAATAATACACAAACTTGGGCTGAATCTTCTTCACAATGCACATCATTTGTGCTATTGTTTAAGAGTGTAAACACAAAGCAAAGCAGTAAAAGACAAATACTTAAAATGTGATACAACACAATAGTAAGCTGATTATAAGCTGTAAACAGGAGGTAGTAGCATATAAGGCCGGTAGTGACTATTTTGCCTGAAGCGCTATAAAGTAAACAAATGAAGTAAACAAAGATGTTTTGATTTCAAATATCACTGCAAAACAAGGAAACTGCATACATTTACATGGAAGAAACAGTGATGTTTTATTTGAAAGAAACAGTGATTTACTCTTTTAGCATTATATATCGATTTATATTACCTGAAATGTATGTGACCATACAGATATTTCAGTCCTGATTTTCTTTCCACTTTCATTGATGTGAGAACCCCCTACCTGCAGTCTACAACAGCAGTCTGTCTTGCCAGTATATATGAATACTCTGTGTGATTGTTTCTTGCATCTATTCATATTTAACATATGCTCAGATAAAAAATAAAAAAGCGATGAGCTTTAAAAGAATCTCAAACTACAGCTTTTATGATAAATAAAAATATCTATTTTCAAAGTCAGCGACTGTATATAGATCTGGGTGAACATTATAAAAAAATATAGCTTTTGCAATTTGTAGACTTTGTAAGTGTAAAACATGGTATATACAGGAGAAGTGTTTTGCACTAATCAGTATAAAAATATATTTAAAACCCTTTACTGATTTGCCCACTTCTCTCTGATTCTTATGGGGTGAACAGAAGTTAGAAAAAATATGTAATAATTAAAGATTGTATTACCAGCAACATGGAACACAATACTCAGTACAAAAACAAAAAGCTCACATAAAGGGGCATTTCTATGTACAAAAGAGTTACATTACAGAAATAAATAATATCATATTTGCAGAGGAAAAGTATGTTCTTTATACAGTAGAAGTGTTTTGCACTTATCTAATCAGTATAAAAATATATTTAAAACCCTTTACTGATTTGCCCACTTATCTCTGATCCTTATAGGGTGAACAGAAAATAGAAAAAATATGCAATAATTAAAGTTTGTATTATCAGCAACATGGAACACAATACTCAGTACAAAAACAAAATGCTCACATAAAGGGGCATTTCTATGTAAAAAAGAGCTACGTTATAGAAATAAATAATAACATATTTGCAGAGGAAAAGTATGTACTTTTGCAGTTGAAACAAGCCCTCCCCACTGGCGTATTTCTTGACACTATCTGACCAAAGTGGCCAAAAGCATCACAAAGCACATCAGAAGAGCGTTCTCTTGATGGCTGAAGGATTTTTCCACTGTATGTATACATTGTTTTTCTTATTATGTATTACTAAAATGTTTTTATTTTTCATGTTTGCATAAACCTAATTTACAAGATACAATAGACATGCAACTAACTTTGTTCAGAAACAAAAAGTTTAATCCTATTAACATTGAGAATGCCCTGTAGATTCAGAACAGTTCAATAAATGAAAGAAAATACTATTGTACAAATTGTTCCAATCCCCTCCAAGAAAGGACAGAGAAATAGATGAGTAAGAGACATACAGATGTAATAGATATAATAGGGTGAAAGAAACTGAAAAACTCATTAATGAGGCACTCAACCTTAGAAAATATAGAACAATATAAAAATCTTTAATTAGTATTCATTATAAACAAAAAAAGAACAGTATAAAAACAAATAAAAACAATAAATGGAGGGAGAAAAGTAAGGCCCAAACAAATACATATAGGAACACCACAATAAATAAGCAATAACCTAAAATAATGGCTACCATCAAAGATAATGCTTTATGTAAATAGTATCGGCAGCACTGTTGATAAATATAATGGACCATCAATAGACATAAAAATAAGATCAATAATCATATAAAATAATAACTTCACTTGCATAAAGTGCTCATGCATGAAAAAGTGGCCATGAAAACCCAAGAATAAATAAAGTGCTAAATAGTGATACAAGAATAAAGTAAAAGACTGTCAAAAAGATACATATCAACAGTACAAATGATGGAAGATAGGTAGCAGGAAAGAGGCACAAACAAAGTCTTCCCCCAGAGAACCATCCAACCCACCATGTATCGCCAACAAGTGGCCTCGTCAGGGGATCTAGAAAGATCACAACTAGGGGATTGTAAATGTCTCATGAACCAATGGAAAGGCTCTATTGTGCACATGTGATGATGCTTCATGTTGATGTAGAGAATCATCTTAAGTTTAAATAAAGGTCAGATGTGAACAGGTCAAATAATACAAAAAAAAAAGAAGAAAACGAAAACCATATGATTGATACTTGCACTATAGTATGTAAGAGGCAAAAATCACCAGAGGAAGAATAAGGCAAAACAGATTGTATAAAAAAGGATCTAATAGACAATGTCTACATACAGATGTAATGTCTGATCATTTATAGATACAGTTAAGTCACAGACTGGGTTTTAAGGACTGTATATTGAGGGCAGTCACACCACTCAAAGTGAAAAAAAGAGAGGCATAGAAACCAGCTGATCTATGGTGAGAACACGAGATCAAATAAAACTAAACCCAGAAGTTAATTGAGGAATTGAAAGATGTCTACATTTCCTAATCTTAATTTTCATGGCTTTAATTATTCTAATTAGAAGATTGTAACTATGAACATAAAATGATACTAGGACACAGACATTTTGTAACCATTTCATGACAGAGTGAGATGCGACCCATGTCTCTGAAACATTAATCAATGAAACATTAATCAGAAAGCACTATAACCATTATTTTTTAATACTATTGCACTGAAGCTGGAATAATCTTGTCAGTGGCAGTGGGGTCGTGTAACATACTCCTAAGCAATGTGTTGCACACCAATCGGTCATTCAAAGGCTTAATATTTCTGTATGTTCAACAGTACAGGAGTGATCAGTCACTGTGTTGTAATCTTGGGACAACGATGGTGAGCACAGCTATATTATGATACACTTTTGCTCTTCTGTGCAAAAAATTATAGCTGTGTATTCTTCTCAATGTCGCTAGCTCACAATGCACGAAGAACAGACTGATTGATCACACCAGACTATGTAGTGGTCCTTCTTAAACTCATTCCTCTAGATCTGACAAAATGCAATGTATTCACAACTCTTCAAGTTAATACATAATTAATAAGTCAACCTAGCTAAAACTGCCAATTCAAAATTGTGCTTACTTTACTTGATGGTACATTTTGAACAATGGACTTGTACATAATTTTTCTAAAGCTTCATTCACCAAGGCTGTATTTACATACCAGGTGCCCCTAAACAAGACAATCTAGACATCCTTAACTCCATCCATGGTCACAGCCCTGCTCCTCATATGACCCTGCCCCCAGTACCATTCATTGTTTCCTGGCACAGAAAATACCCTGGGCCTACAACACGCAAGAAAAAAATAAGTTTTAACCCCTTGTTGCTAGAGAGATTTTCAATGTGTTGCTTTTCAACTCGTTAGAGATCCTTATGGGATTCAAGTAATTAAATAATAACCTGTAAATGGGTATAAAACTAGTGCAGGGACATTGAAATTGCTATGACTACATCCACAATTTTGCTCTGATGTGAATGTTTGTGTGACCAGCACAGCTGAGGTGCCCCTCAAAATTTGAAACTCCAAGCAGTTGCCCACTCTGCTTGTTGGAAAATCCATCCCTGAGTATCAACTAATAAAAACATGTGCCTTATGTTTATATACATATTTGGACTTCGTCAACAGTTTTGCAGAAGAAAATATAGATAATGCCTTCACAATCACCACTGACAATCAACATGATTCTACTTATTCGGATGTTGAACAACATATATGCATGCGTCACAGCAACCCTATCTTGGAATAAAAAAGTATGAACAAAAAGGAAAGATATACTCCTAACAAATAACATATTCTTTCTTGCTTTCGAAAAAAGGCATTATTTTTTCTGAAAATATTTCTGGAATATGCATAGTAACATCTCATTTTTATTAAAAAAAAATCAGCAAATTAATATTACATTTATGTTGTAATTTTCATTATGATAAAATTTAATTAAAGAGCATTTATATTAATAATCTTTCATAGTGTTAATATTTTTTATAGAAACCAGGAAATGTATGTCCCACTTATAATAATACCCATGTGTATTTATTATACCTATGCCCCTAAACTGAATTCCATTAGCAACAGGAAAGTATGCCTCCATAAGGATTGTTTGGGACGCATGATTGAAAACAAAACTAGAAAAATTAAATTCTGCAAAACAAAAATATGATTGATGGAAGGAATGCACATTATTCTAAGTAATTTCTAACTTTTTTTTGGTATACTTTTCCTTTCTTATATACTGTACAATGTCATCAATAAAACAATATGTCCTATTAGTGTTTTTGATATGAGGAAACAAGTTAGAGTATATTTATTGGGATGTGTTTTGGTATTATTATGCAGACTTGTCAATCTTGGACCTCTAGCTGTTAAGGGGTTACAGCTCCCATAATTCCCATGATGGGGATTATGGGGATGATGGGAGCTGCAGACCTAAACACCTGTTCTCCTAAACAGTTGCAGTGCCACCTGTTAGGGTTTACAACATGAACAGCTGGATGTCCAAAGATTGACTAACCCTAGTCTACTGGATCATTTTTAACAAGCAAATGGTCATAAATATATATGCCAGAATTTCCCTATGAAATATGTTTCTTTTTTTACAGTTTTTGCTATAAAACATCATTTATGTCTCAAAAATATTCTACAAGTCATACCTTCAAAAATAAATGTATTAAAGAGGCAATATCACCTAAAAATAAAAATAATAAATATTAATTTTCATTTTCATTTAGGCTTAGCCAATAAAAAAATGGAACACCAACACGAGCTGGAGTTTGAAATGTGGAAAGCGCTAAATCTCTTAACTCCTGATACACTGATCTCTGCTAACTCAATTGTCTCCTTTGAACATCTACAACCTACTTCCCTGATCCCTGGAGATGAATATTGGCATTATAGGCAACTACGGTACATCATTTCTGTTCCTCACTATTATCAAAGGAATACTCCCCCTCACCCCCTTCACCCCCATCCACCCTTCTTGATCCCCAGTGTCCACATCAGTCTACTCTCTAAGTGGAACAACTTTTTCTTTTTTTCCACCTCCCCCCCCCAATAAGCCTGCACACATATTCTATTGGGATCCGACTTGTCTGTTTTTTTCCCTCTTTCCCATTGGCTTCTAATCTTATGAAGACTAATGACTTCCTCTCTTGATTCTACCACTAGGGAATGTAATTATAAACTCTTTAGCAGGTGGTACCATCCCCCCCCTCTGTTGATGCACAAAATGTTCGCTCGCATGACTTCCCTCTGTTGTAGGTGTTTGACGGCTCCTTGTTTCCTGTGTGGTGGTTGTGCCCACTCATAACCCATTTTTGGAAATAAATTGCCCTTTGCATCAACCTTATTTGTGGTACCTCTATAGAGCAATACCCACTGGTGCAACTGTTTGCAGATCACTTAACCCTCATTATATCTCACTACCCACACCTCAGACAACTGTTTCATCATCTGACTAATTCTGACAAATATCTCTTCAATGGAAGTCTCCTCATCCCCCCTTCAGTTGCACTATGGAAAATATAAACCATATATGATATGTTAATTTAAATGCTCTTCTAAAGACATAAATGTCTGTCCAGAGTCCACAGGTCCTGCATCCCCACCACCACCTTCACCACCCCTCCTGTTTCCTTGTCCTACTCCCAACTCCATATTCTCCATTCCCCTTTCCTTCGTCTCTCTCTTGTTTTCTCATCTCCCTGTTGGTACTCCGTTTCCTCTTCTCTTTCCTTATCTTGGGTCCTCCTTAGCCTAGCTATTTCTTATCTGTCTCTTTTCTTCCTCTTTTTTCTTACCAACAATGTATATTTATAGTTTCAACTCTGTACTAGTATCCTATACGTAATTCTGACACAAGCTGTATGATATTGCTATGTACCATTGTTGACTTCTGACATCTGTTATTTCTTTGGATGTTTGTATCTCTTCCGATTCTCAATAAAGCTTTCTTTACAAATAAAAGAAAACCACCCTTTAGTGCAAGAGTTCTAACTCGAAAAATATTTTCCCATAAGTGTGTAGGAAGCCATGAGTTGCCTAAGTGACCCGAACAATTTTTCAGTTTAACTGATTAAAACCTAAAGCAAGCAATTTATTTGAGATTGCATTACTATTTCTATTCTAGTAGACTTTAAAGGGATAGTAATACTTGTTTTATCTTTATTTTATTTTGTAGGCATTAAAAAACATGAAGAACGATATAAGTCTTATCTCTCAAACCTTTATGGTTTAAGACATATTCACAAGCAAAGTTTCCCCTCCCGCCCCTTTTTCCTAGTGTAAGCCATCTCTTCTCAGATGTGAATCTGGTTGTAAGCCTAGACAGATAACAGAAGGGGACAATCTTCTTTGTATGAAACAATAAAAGCCCTTCCCCCCTTGACACGTTTTTCAGCTTTTTTCCTTATCTTAATTGAAGATTGTCCCTCTCTGCAGTCTACCTGGGTACCTCCCTTCTGCTCTGGCTGAACAGGGGGGGATATTTTGCTTGTGAATATCTCTTAAACCATAAAGGTTTGAGAGAAAAGACTTATATCGTTCTTCATGTTTTTTTTAATGCCTACAAAATAAAATAAAGATAAAACGAAGTATTACTATCCCTTTAATCTATTATTTGTAAATGTATGCATTGCATGTATCACTAAGCTGAATCGTGCATAGACAAACAGAGTCAAATAGTTACATAGATGCCTACTCATCCATAAAACCAGCAAGGCTTAATCAAATATTTTAGGGCTATGCACCCAAAAAAAGGAAATGTTACAAATACTCACTAAAAATGCATGATGTATAATAGGGCATAATTTCAGTTCATTTTTAGGTGACACTGGGGTGTATGTACCAATACAACAGTGTGGGTCCACTGCACTATGGTGTATGTGATTGCTGTAGTGCACACTGGTGGACACACTCTCCCATTGTTAGACCTTTGATGCCAGACAGCTCCTTATGCCTGCCCCACATCATTAACAGAAAATTCTGTAAAATCACATGCTAGCTATGACTTGTTATGTAAATAACTTTGAGCAAGGCATAAATACATAACTTTAAACAAGGCACAGAGAAAAGAAATGCCTCAAATTCCTTTAGACTATCCCATGGCCCTCCCCTTGTTTAAAGTAGCATTAAAGAGAGAATTTATGATATAACTAACATAGTAAATTATAGTTAGGCACAGGTAGGGCTAAAAAAATAATTCCAGTGTCTCATTTAAGAGAGAATCAGATGTGCATATTTACCCCACTGTCCCTTTAAGATAAATGAACACCCTTAGCTTATACTTGCTTTCTAAAAATAAAAAATGGCAAACGTTAGATCACATTTAAATACTATTTTCCCCATCCGCTAGTCTGTCAGGGCCTTGCTTGCTTGAGTTTTTTGGAGTAGCTGGAGGCACACCTCTAGAATATGTCCTGGGTGATTTACCAATACAGTTATTGTACAGACCCAGATAAATGTTGTGACATACCAGTTCTACTATAAAATCTCTCAATTGCCTGGAAAAAAATACAAAAACACTAGGCACATAGTACTCATGAACCCCATCAATCAAATGGGGGCAACAGAAAGGTATAATGCAATTGAAACAAAATGTTGCTTACTCTATGAGTAAGAGGTTACTTCTTTGTACAATCATTATGTGTGGAAGTTTTGAGGAACCTTTTTTCATGCTTCAGCTCCCAAAAGGTACCATACTTTACTGCCATACACGTATTTTTTGCACGGGCACCTGAGCAGCTCATTGTCCTTGTTTTTCCATAACAGTCTTATAAAGGCATTTATTTAAGGGTCTGACTAAGGCATTCTAAATGCCAAAAAATATAAAAATTCTCAATAAAAGTCTTTAGGACAGTTTTGCTCAATCTTTTTTGCACAAATCACTCCTAATACGCAATCTGGTATTATCAGGGCACCCCTAACATATTAGAGGTCATTTTTCAAGAGTATAATAAAGGGGAAATATGCAAATATAGCAAACTCCATAAATAAACATTTGAACCCACCTTTCACATTTTTACCAACGTTTTTGTAGGGAAAAAAAAGCACCAGTAGATGACCACTGCACACTAAAGTGCCACAACACCCTGGTTAGAACCACTGTTTTAGGATATAGACCTGGTATGCACAACTTATTTGATTGATTCTTGCTTGAGTGCTTTTCCATTCTGTAGCCAGTCGTTGCTTGTAGTTCTCTCTTTTCATATTGCGAAAATATAGTGCAAGATACATCATGACATTTTCAAGATGGTACAAAATCAAATGTTTCAATTTTCAAGATGATGTTGCCATGGAAAAAGGTAGATGTTCCCTAGCTCACTCCTTGTCACTTTCAGGCCTTTGTACAATAACTTTTAAAAAGTCACTTGTTATCCTCACAGATAAAACACTTCAACATATGAAAACTGTAACTGAATGTATGAGGTACCTTTAAAAAGTGCCTTATTCTGTAGTAACAACTAGACATAAAATAAAGCAAATAAATAAGGTGCTTGAAATGACTAGGAACAGATAGGTACTAACTAATACAATCAGTAACTGTCAAATACATGTCCAAGATGGGGAACAAACAGCATACCATGGAAGAAGCATGCATTATTCACCTGATAAAAAAAAATCTTTATTTATACAAAAGGACATATTTGGTTGCAGCTGGCTCCAAGGACTCCAAGGACTTGAGAACTTCCCAAAACCCATAAGGTGGGATGCGCTAATATGTTTCATGCTGAAATATGTGCTACAGTTTTTTTGTTGTTTTGTGCCTGCCTTATTTCAATTTATGAGCTAATTACACTGAAAATTGCACTCTGTAGACTGCTTGTACCAAAGGGAAAGCAAGTTGAAAGTGTTTGGGCATTTTGGGATGTTCTGTTAGTAAATACTAGTAAACAAGGTTCAGATGAAACTGGGATAGCATTACTTTGATTCCCTGTGTAATCTACAAGAGAAACATTCAGCCTTGCTCACAATAGGGGAGATGTATAAAAAATGATCTAACACAAATATAATAATAGGTTCACTGTGCTGTTTGAACTAGATTGTGTATAAAATGGTTACATGAGTTTTATACCTGCATACTAAGCTTAATTTAAAAAGTTTCATATAAACCAGGAAAATGGTAGAAGCCAAATGAAGGGAAAAAAATCATCTTAAAAATGTCACAAAATGCAAACATTTTTATATATAGTCTACAAGAAAATTCATAGTTTAGCCACATCTTCAAATGATGCCATAAAACTGATTTTGAACACAGGGTAAGAAGCTTTATGTATGCACAAGCACCTTTATACTATGTACAGACACAGTATATGTAAAAATAGAGAGAGAGAGAGATATGTTGGCACTACTTTTTATACCTCTCCCCTACTGATGTCTTAAGGAGTGAGAAGTGTGTGTATGCTGTTACAGTATGTATTAGGCTTTCCTAAACTTGTGTATGTAAATTGGAGTGAAGGTGCATGACTAGTAAACCCATACCCCATTGAAAAAAACTAACTGTGCTGGTGGATTCATACTTTTACACTATTGGCTATTTTCTACAGCTCACATATTTAAAATGTACAAGAATTCAACAACAACAACAAAAGTTCCAAATAAAATTATCAAAAACAGCCATTCCTAACATTTTCATTTGTTTAAAGTTTGTGTAAATTTGCGTAAACAAAGATGTATGTTTTTAACATAGTGTAAAAACCATTGCTTGTATGTTTAAAGTCAAAAGTGGTGCTGTACCACTGACGACAAATGAACAGTCTCTCAGCTGCCATTGATTTTAAAGGGGAGCTGGAATGGTCTACAAAGCAATGCAAAGCAATACGTTGGAGACCTCTCCAGTATTTAAGAGGTTAAATGCTCAATGCAGTTAAATGTCAATTTATAATTGTTCCCTATGGTGTACATGGATTGCACTTTAAATGTTTAAATGTTGGCTTTAGATGTGTTCCTGTGTGTAACCCTTTCTATAGAGTGTTTTCTAGTTTACCATTAGGTCTGATGGTCAGGGATTATATAAAGAATATTACTGGACAAGGGATAGAATATGGTTATGAAGAAAAATACTAAACTCAAACATGTTTTTAGAACAACAGACAAACATAAAGCATGTTGATAAAAAAAAAACACACCTGAAATCTGTATCTTCCCTGGATAGATCTAGGCTGTAACATGTATGGGGTTTTTCAAGGCCATATTATTTATGACAAACACTGTCTGAATAATAACTGCTTCATATTATTGATCCTCACTTGCTTCATAGTTTACTTTTGTGTTATTGGATTTTCTTTATACTGTGATTCAATCCCATCTAACACCTTTCCATAGTGAAACTCTTATAATTATGGAACTTCTAATCACAATCACAGCATGATTCAAACCGTTTGAAAAGTTATGTTTCTTTAACTTGTGCATTTACATAACAGGAAAAAACTGATGTTACAAGATGCACTTTTGACCAAATTAAAACTTGCAGTCATCATGGATACCTGTGGATTTTCTCACCTACAATGAAATCCAACTCATAATGAGACTGATGTAGCAATGCATTGATACACATCTGGCACTCAAAGGGTTAAGTATGTGGCATGCATCTCTAGATTCCAAAGGGTTAAAATGCTAGCATCTCTAGCATTCAAATGGTTAAATGCTCCATTTATATAAAGAGGAATTTGGGGATTTTTGTATTAATCGCCTATAGGGCAGGAGGATTATATTTTTTATAAATAATTCATTGAACACCTCACTGGTACACAAAGTGTGTGTGTGTATATATATATATATATATATATATATATATATATATAGGAATACAATAGAAGGAGGCAGCACCAGTGGGACTTTTTCAGTATAAATTTATTCAGCAAATTGGGTAATACATGGGTCAACGTTTCGGTCCCATAAGGGACCTTTATCAAGGGTCAAGGGACACAAACGTTGACCCATGTATTACCCAATTTGCTGAATAAATTTATACTGAAAAAGTCCCACTGGTGCTGCCTCTTTCTATTGTATTCCTATTATCATTTATGAGGATTGTGCACCTGGGCATTTGAAGACTTTAAGAGTGAGTGCTTCCACTCCTACCATTCTCTCTCTCTCTCTCTCTCCCTCTCTCTCTCTCTCTATATATATATATATATATACACACACATACATACATACATACACTTTGCGTACCAGTGAGGTGGGTTTCTTATTCTAAACTTTCTATAACTATCCACCCCTTCCTTGATATACACTGTCATCATGCACTGTCATTATTTTGAATCAGTTGTCCTCTTGCTTTAACCAGTATTCACCTTATTTACCAAGTACACAATTTAAGCTTGTCAATAGCTGAGGCAGACAACCTTTCCCAATAAGATGCATGCATAGACTGTCTTCCTCTAATACTGCAGTAAAAAGGCTGACGAAATTATAGAGCTGGTCTAAAACTGCATGATATATTGATCCCACTAAATGTATTACACAATTAAACTAAATCGCACGGACAAAAACCTAGGAGTTCACCGAGTTTAAGCAAATACTACATTTATAAAGAACCTTCACTTAGGTCTATTATAAAGCATACTGACGGTAATAAAAAAATCCACTGTACTTTTACTGAGGCTATAGAAGCTGACTAGTAAAAACCCATTGTTAGTAACATACAATTCAGCCTCCCACAATTTGTTTCTAAGTGATAACATGAGGTTAGAAGACTAGTAGTCTTATTATTGGGCACAGAAAAGCTGATGCATTAAGTATCACTGGAGCAATTTTGGGACAAAACAGCAGCACAAAAGAGAGAAATAAAATGCCAGTTAAATTAAATAGGGCGTTTAACCCCTTGAATGATAGTTTTCAACGTATTGCTTCGCAATGCATTCGAAACCTTATCTAGCATGCAGAGGGTTAAAATCTTTGAATCAAAGAAAATGGAAGGGGGGAGGATATGACCACTATTGTGCACTTGGTTTGATTCAGGATTGCTCCATTTCTTTTAGTACAACAGTCTAGGAGGTTGATGTACCGAGGGATCTGGTGCAATTGGGAGGCAAAGCAACTGCACCATATTGAGGAAACTGAAAATTGTCATTGATTTAACCCTTTGAGTGCCAGAGGCAATGCGTTGCGTACCCCTCTGGCACTCAAAGGGTTAAATGTCGCTTTTAACTCCATAAATGCTAGAGAGATCTACAACGCACTATGAAGCAATGTGTCGGGACCACATTAGGATTCGAGGGGCTAAAACACAATTTAATCATTTGAGTGCACGGTGGGCGAGCAGCACATTGGTTCGCAATGCGTTGCACACCCGTCTAGCACTCAGAAGGCTAAATCGATGGGAATTTTGGAGAGTTATGTACCCAGATGGCCCATTCTGCCTTATCCAGAATTGTTCACATTCTTCTTAATAAATCAACCTCTTTGCCCTAATACTTCTTAGAAAGTGGAATGTCTTATCATGTGTCCTGCATTCAAAGCTATAGACATGTTAAATATGAATATTAACCCTCTGAGTGTCAGGGATGTGTCCAACGCATTGCAATGCGTTGGACACCACTTTGTCACTCAGATGGTTAAAAGCAACCTTCCTGTAGCTCTTTACCAAAACTATAATTAAATTAGCCATACAAGTCAGAACATGTTGCCATGAAATTTTGGTTTAGAACATCGTGTGTGACACAGCAAAAATAATCCCCATGCAAATAGTAAAAAATGGATTTTCTAATCATATGAGCCCCTTACCTGTGGAGGTTTAACCCTCTGAGTGCCGGAGCGGTATCCAAATGTGACAAAGAAATGCGATGGATACCCCTCTGGCACTCGAATGGTTAACCCTTAGAATGCCAGAGGGGTGTGTAACGCGCTCTCTGGCATTCGAAGGGTTAAGACATGATTTAAACCATGGATGCTAAAGAGATTCTCAACGCACCGCAAAGCAAAGCATTGCAGACCTCTTTTGAATGCAAGGGGTTAAAGAAGAATAAGGGCCTTTTCTTAAACATACAAATAACCCATTAAGTAGTATGCGTTCAGTTTCACACATTGAATTATACAGTAAACTACTGGGGTGCCAATCAACGTCATCATGGTGGGATTAAACTTCCCATCGGTTTAAACCTTTGAGTGCCAGAGGGGGGACGCAATGCACCACTTTGGCACTCAAAGGGTTAAAAGGGCCTTGTTTCTGCTTGATTGCTAGAGAGGTCTCCAGCGCATTCCGAAGCAATGCTTTTGTGAGCTATTTACTAGCAAGCAAGGGGTTTAAAAACATATTTTAATCACTGAGAACTTGCAGAACTGTCATTTCAAACCCACGGAGCTGATGATTTGCTCCAGAATTGCACCACTTTAGCGTCTTTCATACAGCCTTACATTAAAAGCACAGTATGGCTTATACAGGCCGCCAGTTCATTGAGGGGTGTATACAAGTATATTTCTATTGACCAAAACAACTGCTTAATTGAGTTGTATTAGCATTGCTGCATCATTGTGTTTTAGTTGTTATTAAATCCCCTCTGCTCTAAAAAGTCTGCTGAAGGAAGCTTACTTAACTCACATTAAATCTTGATAATGTAATAATGAGTCTTTTAAAGGGATAATAATTTTAATTCCCCT
The DNA here is from genome assembly GCA_037306005.1 of Rhinophrynus dorsalis. NCBI lineage: Eukaryota > Metazoa > Chordata > Amphibia > Anura > Rhinophrynidae > Rhinophrynus > Rhinophrynus dorsalis. Next base: position 293,930,819 of record CM074720.1, read on the forward strand.
ATCTGCAGCAATAAAGATTGTATACAGCTAATCCGGTTTGCCCTTTCAATTAAACTTGTTCAGCATGTTCTATTTAGTCAGCACCTGAATGGGCCATTAAAATTCTTGGTCTGTGAGAGTCGTATGCTGTTCACTGTTGTTTTTAAATTCCATTAAATCCAAATAGTCTTTATCGCCCCATGACCACTGTGACTTCAATCAGCCAATTTAATTACCTTACAAAATTGTCAGTAGAAAAAAAGCAAAGGAAAACAGGAATGGATGTGACGTTATCAAATTGAAATCTTCCTCTCTGGTGTTTAATCTGGACCAGTCAATAAAAAATGCTCTTCACCTCTTGCCTTGAAGGGGCGTTCAACCTCACGTTTCTTCCAAGGTTTTCTTTTTATGTACTTGGAAGTTTTTGCCCTCACCAACATATAAAGTAGTCTGCTTTATTCATCCTTATGACCCGATTCATGCAATGTGTTTTAGGTGGAAAGAAGTACGTATGATAAAAATGTACTTACATCTGCACTACTTCAATTATTAAATAGTCTTGTGCTGTAGTATGTGGCATAGGAAACGTAGTTTGAAAGAGATGATACCAAGGTCGATGCGATGTGTCTACACAATACAGCATTGTATAAAGTACATTATATATTGTACTAGCCTCAAAGCAGTCAGGCAACAGGATCTCTCCAAACTCTTAACCCTTTGAGCGTAAGAGAGGAATCCAGTGCAGTGCATTTTACATAGAGTTAATACAGGGAAGTAAATGGATTCTGAAAATCAAGATTTCATTACTATGGAGCATATTTAATAAAACAAAGGGAATTAATCATGAAACAGTTGCACCGTAACGACAATTAAAATGTGGTAAAAATCAATTTGACCCAAATGGAGCATTTAATGCGTTGAGTGGCAGAGGTGTGTCCAACGCATTGCAAAGCAATGCGTTGAACACGCTTCCTGCACTCAACAGGTTAAAGCCCCATATAAGTCTATGCAGCTTTCAATTTCTCCACCATGGTGCTGTTGGTTTACTCTAGCATAGCTCCTCTTTATCGTAATGTATATATACCTTTAAGACTCACTCTTGCGTGGGGTCTGTTAGACAATTATCACCAGACTCAATGCAGAAAAACATATTGATGCATTACAATACACGATATTCTGTTTAATGCAGCATCTGCTCATCGTTTTGAGGTTTAACCCTTTGAGTGCCACATGCTTTGCACACACCTCTGGCACTTAAAGGGTTAACATGAACCCTGTAAACACCCCCCCGACACACACACACACACCCAACACAAGTGTTGGTATAAAAAATCCTTTAGAAAGGGATATGGAAATCATTGCGGGGGACTTATTAAATAATTACATTACTGCAACCCCCACCCCCAAAAAATAATAAAAGTAATAACAATTATAAAAGTAATAATTTATCCACCAATTTGCATTAATTCGGAATTTATTTTCGTATATTATGTTATGCGATAAAAAACACTTTGATCTGCATTTGCTGATTCATTTTATTTCCCGTAGATATCACTTCTCGTTGTATTTACTGCTTGCCTGTTTTATATTTGAGCTCCCTAAAAAAGCCAGATTTTAGAGAAGAAAGATGATCTGTACATGACATTGGTTCAAGTATGTAGATTCCCTGTGGTTCGAACGTTCCCCATTTGTATGACAACTCCTACACAGTAGAGAAGATTGTGGATATCTGAGCCTGGTGTTTATGTTTACCATCCTGTAATGCAGCAGACGTGATGTATAAAAAGTGGTACAGATACAGAGATTCTGAATTGCAGTCAGGTGATGCAAAGCCTCTAATGAATGTTAATGTCCAAGTCGAGACCCCAAAATATGAATCAAGGGGTAAAAGTTCATCGAATTCGGAATTTGGGAAAGTTTACTTGTCCCAAGTGGGATAGTTAATTTGCCCTTAAGACTTTTTTTTCACACGGATAATGAGTTGCAATCCTGAGGCAGACCAACCGAACTTTAGGGGTGAACGGGCTTCCAGAAATCACCTTGTACTATGTTGGAATCCTGTTGAGCATTCAAGGGATAAAAACTCTACTGAAATCAATGTGAAGTCTCCCTCCCCTCCCGAATCGCACCTCCTTAACAATGTTAACATGATGTCTTATGTGCCTAGTTGTCTTATGTACAAAACATGGGAAGCATTCTGGGGCAAACAACCTGCGCCATAGTGGACAACACATACTTTCCCATTAATGGAAAAGTGATTTTAACTCACTGAATGCTAGAAATAACTCCGGTGTGTTGCAAAAGCGCATCGATCTATAGAGCACTGAACGGGTCATATAAGCAGTCAATCTGAGATTTTTTTCTCTGTGATATAGGTGGTTTGCCCCAGAACTGATCCACTTTTATTGTGATCATAAGGCCTTTATGGCCTTATTTGTCAAGCTATAAAGCATCAGTTCTGGAGGAAACCAATTACATCGTGGGGGTCTGACACTTCCTATTTCTTTAAATTGGACATTTAAGCCCAAAAACTACCAGAGGGGCTCGCAATCGCAACCCATTGCGAAGTGATACGTTGCGTACCCCTCTGGCATTCAAAGAGTCAAATGTCCCACGGGTGTCTTGTGGTGTATTTGGTTTGTTCCAGAATTGGACCTATATCACAAGTTATTTCTGATGTCCACATTCAATAAGATAAAGATAGGCTTGTCTATGGCAAAAAAATATCTTAATGGCATTATCCATCGATTTAAAGAGGTGCAATTCGGGTGCAACTCAACAGCATCCTAGAGGTGGTAAATGAAAATGTTTACTGGTTTAAATGACATTTTTAACCCTTTGACTGCTAGAGAGGTCATGCGTTGGACACCTTTTTAGCATCCAAGGCGTTACATTCCCCATTCAAATCAATGGACATTTACTAAATTGTCATTTCACCCCTATAGTGCAGACGGCTTGCTTCGGAATTTCACCTTTTTATTTTGACGAATAAGGCCCATAATGTCAGGCACTTTCAGTGTTAGTCTGTTCTGGTGATATTTTTGTTTCACACTATTAGTCTACAGTGAAAAAGACTTGGCTACAGATTATCATTATTACACTACATGAGTTGAGATGGATATTTTCAACATATGTATGAAAACTCGCATATAATGTATCAAATGCTATTCAGTTTATGTCAATAACGTGTTTATTTGAACGTTATTCCTGAATTTGTGAATATACTCAGTTTAAGAGAAATGACAGACATAGCAGAGCTTGTTGGGCTGGGTTCTAATACAGGTGCTAATTTTATCTCTGTTTCTGTCTGAAGTTTTCCCCTTAGACTTCAATAGGGGAATGTTTCCTAAAACGGGTGTTAACATTCATCACCTGCAATAGAATCCAGACCGTTATGTGCATTTTATCCAGTAGTATATGCAGGTATTGCTATTATCTATTTTATTCACACTACTGTATGATTCAATTGAGTGGAATGAAGTGGATAGACATGTTGCTGGTCTTGGTCCTGGATTGCTGACATAGTGTGCAATGTTCTGCGGATTTAACAAAGATAATGTAATACCAGGGTCACAGTGAGCTTCAGGCATAAAAGTAAAGTGAAGCGATTCTGGGCTAAACCTCCATCACCATAGGGGACAAATGCAATTTTCCAATATTTCCATTGACTGGGCTTATAAATCTACTAAATGCTGGAGAGGGCTCGTTCTATGTGGTATGCAATGAGCTGGAGACTTCTATATTCAGGGGTTAAAGACTCGAATTAAATTAATGGCAATCCTTATGTATCCCCTATGGCGCAGCTGATTTGCCTCAGAACTTCTCCACTTTGCTTTTGTGCATAAGGCCCACAGTGCTGTAGAAAACGGTTCAGATCAGTAAGTAAGCACGTTACCGATTTGTACCGACAGTACTGCAATTTTGGTCAGGTATTGTCAGGTAAACCAAGATTAATGTAGCACTGGGATGTTATAAGGTACACTAAAGAAAGAGGAGAGTGTGTGAATAAGGAAGATAGAAACAAGTCTGTGAGTGTGTCTGTCTGTTTGCATGTGTGCTAGTGTGTGCGCGTGTGTATGTGTGCTAGTGTGTGCTAGAATGTGTGTTTGTATGTGTGCTAATGTGTGTGTGTTTGTATGTGCTAGTGTGCGTTAGTGTGTATGTATGTGCTAGTGTGTGTGTTTGTATGTGTGCTAGAATGTGTGTTTGTATGTGTGCTAATGTGTGTGTGTTTGTATGTGCTAGTGTGTGTTAGTGTGTATGTATGTGCGTGAGGGTGAATGGAGAGGGAGGTAGGGAGAGAGAAAGAGAGAGAGAAATAGTAATATAGGGGAAGAAAGAGAGAGACTGGAGAGACAGAGAGAGATCTAATGGTAGAACAAATAGTAATACCAAAAAAGGGAGGAAAGAGAGAAGAATATAGTCTGAGATACAGATGGAAAGCTAGATCTAGGAAGAAGAACAGAAAGGAGAAGAGAGAGGAAATTAGAGAGCGAGAGATAAACAATAAACCGAGAAATAAAGAAAGGAAAAGGCAGAAACACAGACCGGAAGACATAGAGAACGAAAGGGAGATGGGTGATATGAGAGACAAGAGAGAGGTTATTTGAGAAATGTAGAAAGAAAGCGAGAGGAAATGAAAGGGTAAAGACAGGAAGGCAGTAATATATTGAGTAAGAAAGGGAGATCGATGAATGGTGTGTACGAGAGAGAGTGTTAGAGGGAAGGTTTATGTTTACCGTCCAAACATCAGTTTAGTTAAAAGGGACCAATAATGATGTGTTCCATACCATCTTGTTATGGTGCAGTTCAAGTAGGGAAAAAGAAAACGATGAGCTGCTGTCAATAACAATGTCTGGTCTTGAGTATTAGGAATATACAAGAATATCATAAAGACTGCAGATGTGAAATAGTCTGTCTTGTTAAGGATTTATAGCAAGTTAAATTGTGTAGGTTATAAGACAAAACATACAAGCCACAAATGATTCCTGAGTAAAGGAATAGCAGCATAGCGGATACTCAGACTGACGCACTAAGTGGAACAGGAGCAATTCTGGAGCAGTTCATAGACACTATGAAAGACGAATAAAAACGTCCCATATTTCCATTAAATTCAATGGGGCTTTTAACCTATTTGAATTTTAGAGAGATCTTCAACATATTCGATTATGCTATGTATCCCCCATCCATTATGCAGATGGTTTGGCTCAGAATTACTCAAGTTCGGCTTAGTACATCAGCCTCACTGTGGCTCCCAACATGCACTCCTATGTCTGACTCGCCCGGCTTGTCTAACGGTACTGGAAGCACAGCAACTGTTTAAACACTCGCCTGTTGCCATAGTGCTGCAGGCAAAGGCAGAAAATCATCGGCTAGTTGTCCTTTGAAGATACTCTCTAGACAACTCTTGACCTCAGCCAAACATAAAGGATCAGGGGACTGCTTGCTACTATTGTTACTAATATTGTCTAATCTTCTGTGAAAAGCAAATGAATGATCCATTGTTTCTAGTGTGGGAAAACATGTATCATCAATACAGCTATGCTAATGAGAAAACCACTACTACTACATATCTATCATGTTAAAAAAAAGACATTGTATGTTGGAAAAAATCATTGTTAACCCCTTGGATACTAGAGAGGTCTTCAATGGCATCCAAGTGGTTAAAACAGAGTTCCCTTGTGTCATAATAGTAGAGGTTGTCTGATACATATAACAAAGGCTTGCAACCAACTCTGGTACAATGGGCAGTATCACTTAGGCATGGCACCCTGCACGCAATGCCAACTGGTGTGAATTTCCCTACTGAAAGCATGATTTCATACAGTGCTGTTAGATGACAGCACAATTTCTTAAAACCGCCTCTGATTTATAGAAGACATGATTGCTCTACAGTTCCCAAGAAGTACAATTGCCCCAGAGGGTGTTCAACAGTTAGAACACACTATGTGACAGGGTAGAGATTGCTTTCATGGTTGAGTGACATGTTGGATTGTGTTTTGATGTTAATTGATAAATACAAAACTTGTTTAACTGGTGCACTGCTTTTATTGTAATTTGTACGCTATATTCAAAGTGCAAAGCTATTCATACTATGATATATGGACCTGTGTATCTGCTTCCAGAGTAACAAGCATTCCTGAGGATGGTTGCTATTAGCAACGTGCCTCAAGCACCACCTCAAACCCAAATGGCGGCAGAAGAAAGTCACACTATGAATTCAGCACACGAGATCTATAAAAACCCTGCATCTTCTTCATCACTGTACATTTCTTGTTGTTTTTTTCCAACAATTTGTCCTTTTAGTCAAGTCACCTATCCTCCCCACACACAGAACATGTCATTATGTACAATGGAGCAGGAAGAATCTGAGATAAAGGTTTGTAGCACACATGATTGATAGAGCATAAAGGATATAGAAAAGCCTCTACTTCCTAAATTGAGTGCAAATGGAATACATTTGCAAGTATTAGTCAGTGTATTAGCTATGCGATATGGTAATACATAACACAGGATGGGCTATATTAACCGTGATTACTGACTTTATTTGATCCACATTCGGTTCCACCAATGCACTACGCTATCTTGTTATAACTTTCCCCCTGCTTTTGTTACAGCAAAAACAAACATTCTTCATGGTTATGACGATTTTACCAGTTATCTTCAACATCACCATTTTATATGATTATCAGATAGATATAATTTACTGGAGTTGTCACCATTCTGGATCCCTTGTCAATAAGCAGTCCTATCAGTGGAGCTGATGTACTAAGAGTGACTGTGACAAACCAAAAGCACCATAGAGGATACATTTAAAAATGTCATTGATTGAAAGGAGACTTTTAAAAGCCCATTTCAGTCAATGGGCTTTTTTATTTGTGTCCAGCGGTGCAGTTGGTTTGCCCCAGAATAGCTCCAATTCATCAGCCTCACTGTGTGTAAAAAGTCTGGAACAAAGTACAATGCTCCTTTTCACCGCTATACTTTTTCAGAGTACTATCAGACTGGCACTGCCACTTACTAGAGTGGTCCAAAATGTTCAGAAAACTCTAAACCTATGGAGTTCTTAATTAACAGTGAATGCGGAAATAAACAGCTAAAAGGTTCATATAGGATATTGATAAATACACATATTAATAATTTAGAGTCGAATACCACCCAAGTTATGTAAAAAATAAACAAACAAGAAGACTGGAGAAAACATGCTTCCTTGGTAGCAACGGGAATCAGTCAAGTTAATCCTATTAATTTGCAATGACACATTACTATTATCTTCATCAATATCACTGAGCTATCACCGGTTCTCCCATAGGCTGCAGTAACTGTGACAATAATCCATTTCTGCAGACACAAAGATATATGAATGTGTTTTCATTCTGCTTAGACTCATACAAAGACCTGATTGTAATAAGCCCACCTAAGACATTTTGGCAGACATGAATGTTATTACTTTCCTCACATTTCTCAATCAAAGGCATCGCAAAGTAAAAAATGGAAATTCTTACCAAATCGTAAAACATGTGTAGTCCCTTGAGAATACCCAATCCAAAACAAACAGGCGACGAATCGTAGGGTGCACCTGAAGAATGAATGAGTTAGGAGAGGGGTAATAATCTTCATGGTTCCAATGCACATCCTCGCGTTTCTATCCTCCTATAGAGCGTCAGCTTCCCCGGTAGTGTAAGAATGAAAGGACATAGACTGATGGCCCTCAGACACGATCACGGCATGGTCACAGAGACAAGAGCGAGGAGGATCCGCTTCCCAAACCCATTAGCAATCCCTGCATGTTTTTCATTCACTGCGCCAAGGAGCAACCTTCAACTGCAAGGAATGGTGGGACATCCATGTTAGTCAGAGGGGGGAGAATCCTTGAGAAATCCAAACGCATATGTCCATCCCGGTGAGCCTGGAAGGGATGAAGGGGGAGGGAAGACAATCAATAGATAATCCAGCACGAGAGAAAAAAAATCGCTGAGCTATAGTAACATAAGGGGGAAGTCTATGTGCAAAAGCGATGTACTGGTGGAAAGAGAAGGGCTTTGCTGTTCTCTCTTTCTGCTGCACTGCTGCACGGCTTCTGACGTGTAGCCAAGATTAAGTGAGAGAAATTGAGATAGCTCCTCTCTTTTTAAGGCTGCCAGCCAGACAGCCTATCGCAATTTGTATTAAGCTACTGATCTGATATCCCCTGTGTTGGAAAAATCTGTTTGTTATTTTATTCATAGGTGGAAGACATTCGTCTCCAGCTTGATTCCTCGTGGTATGGCCAGATATGGTGTACACTGTCTTTTGTAAAATCAATGAATCGATCTTTAACCCCTTGGATGCTAGAGAGAGAGATCTCCAACGCATCGCAAAGCAACGCGTAGGTGACCTATCTAGCAACCGATGGGTTAACAGGCAACCACTGATAATTATGTCAAAATCTGCCTTGATTTTGAGTTAGAAAATAGGAAGTTTGTAATAGGACAGCATTTCATGGTCTAATCGTAACAGTTTATCTACCTAACGTAACGTGACAGACAGGTCCTTCTTAACTCCATCCCAGCCACAAGCTCCTGCAACGCAATGCAGTTGCATCTGGAAAAAGAAGGGTTAAATTCACCGTAAAAACTCATATTACTCCCCCCCTAGATTTGACTGGGTAGGAATGCAATACCACTTTGCAACAGATAGCTAAACTTTAACACTAAAGATGATTGCTGTCATCTGGAGCGTCTATGTAGTTTTTTTAACACCTACACATTGCATCTTGTTATTGCAACAGCTGACATCTGGATCCACATTTTAGCAGTGAACCAAACGTTTAACAATACAGCAAACAAGCTGTGTGCAGCAATGGCTGGTAGGTGATTAGCTATTTGCAATCCATTTAAGGAAATAAGAGTGAGTGCTGTCACTGAATGTTGGACGATGTAAAGAGTGTATTTTGAACATTGTGTTGATTTTACATTCATGAGGACTATGACCTTTTTTACGTGTGTTTTAATTCATATATACTCTGTTGGGGGAGGGGGGTCTGGGTGAGACTTGACTACCAGATGGATTGTTGCAGGTACAGTAAAACAGTAACATTTATATATGTTTTCACATATCACTATTCTTATAGAGCTCCAAAGTTTCGAGTAAGCTAGAGGTGCAATTCTGAAACATATCAGTCGCCTCATAAGGATCAGTTAAGAACTAGGCAACTTCCCATTGATACACCCGGGACTTCTAACAGGTTCAATACTAGGGAGGTCTCTAACGCATTGTTTCGCTTAAGGTGTGCCCCAGAATTGCAGATCTTTACACTGCGGAACACAGCCCCGAGTTGAGTTGTTCCAGTCATCAATATAACGCCACAGGGAATATGTGTTTAAGAATATGGTTCGCCCCAAAGTGCGGGACACTAAAGTATACAAAAAGTGAGGAAAGATTATAATGTATATTATAACAAGTACGACGTCATTAGCAATAGCCTAATATCATAGTATTAAGCACCATAGCCCTCCTAGACCGAGGCACAACTGAACTGGCAATGTACGCATCATATATGGCCGGTTCTAATATCTAGAAGGCAATCCAGTCAAACTATTTTGCTATTGGAACACTTTGTATATGAATAATCTGCACTAAATGCAAGGACATCTAGCGACTCCTTCAGTTCAACTGAATATATCTTTGAAAATATACAGTAAACATAATTGCGTCTTAAATTAAAACGCTACATGTATTTACTTCAGATTAGAGGCATACATATATGTAAATTACTGAATTATAACATAGAGCTAAGGTGTATAGCTGAAACAATCTAAAACACTTTCTAAAAAGTAGACACAAAATCATTATTGATGTTTTTTGCTACATTTAGGCTTAGAATTGCAATAAACATATGTGCAATGTTAGTCACATGCATCATGACTAGGAACAAACTGATTTCCCCAGTGAAAGGAACGTCAAACTATGACTGAATATACCCTAATTCTATTTGAATTTTTTGTGTCTGACACCACACACAACTTTTCAAACCATTATAATGTAAAGCACTTTCTTACCAAAATATCTGCCATGGGAGTTAAAGTCTTCCACTTACAATGGATTGGTTTCACTACAGTCATATATTTTGTGGTTCCATGCTTTGGTATATTGACAGTGCAGTTTACTTTATAGGAATGTAGTTGACTGCCCTCAGTATGACATCTGCATCAAGCTGACCAGGAGCACGTTTTGTTTACTTCTGAAGGAAGCATGACGTTTCAGCACCACGGAGAGCACCGCAGTTCTTTTAAGGTTTTACAAATGGCGAGGTGAATGTATTAAGAACTGGAGTCATTCTGGGTCAAACCAGCAGCATCACATGGGACAAAAAAATGTCCATTAACTTACACTGGACTTTTAACCCCTTGATTACTTGGAGGTGTGCAACTCTTTGAGACCACTCTAACAATCAGTTAGCATTCAGTGAACTCCTAACGTTGTCTGGGCCCTAATGCTTTGCAAATGCAACAATGATAGTTCAGCCCCCGAGCTGCATGACGTATAATCACAGGCGGATGTCTGCCATAATCAGTTGCATACTGCCATGTCATGCAGATATGTTATGCTGAGATTCTCTATGTAGGCCTCAATACGAACGTCAATATGAGTCACCAGGTGCAATGTGTCTTGAAATATGCAAACTGTTCCATGATTTTTCTGTAGTTTCTCCAAAGGAAACCTCATGAGGGAAATGTATGGGATTTATCAGCGAGTAACTGACTTATGTTGCTGTGAATCATTACACCACAGTGTAGAAGGAATACTGAAGCTTAACACTGATAAAAAAAACAGTATACATTTGTATATTGCCCGGTTTATCCTGTTGAGTAAAACAAGAGTACTACCATTAGTGATGGATGTTTTATTTCAGCTTAAACTTCATCTTTTTTGGGTGCAATACTTCCATGGCCTGATATTTTATGGTGGCACTTTTGCTACAGCAGTCTATGGACAGACAGATGACCATGAAGCATTATATGATCCTGTAGAAAATGTGTCACTGTAAAATGTCAAGCCATGGAGTTACTGCAACTAGAAAATGGAAGCTCCAGCTGTAATAACGTTTGAATAAAGCATGTCTGAGCAGCGGGAGTATCCTTGATTTACTCAGCAGGCTACATCGTATAATATATTTTTTCTATACTAAACGTATCTATACCTTTAACGTTTCAGGAATCTTATTTTATATTGATATGTGATGATATTATGACCCTTCCATTATTAAGTCTATATATTCATGCATAAAATGCATGTAGCTTAACATAGTAGCTTTTCTTCAGAGGAGAGGACACATTTAAATATCTGAGCTGAGAAGAACTGGTGGCAAGGGACCACAAGTAAATCAATAAGCAATTCAGTTGAGCTTTTTGTGTTCATGTTTGTTAATGTCTTTTTCAGACCACAGCATATACTATTACGTGTCACAGAGACCACAGTGCACGCTGGAAATAACAACACACTCTTGGTTTCTATCTGACACACGTTTGCTGTAGAAAATATTCTGGAATCTGAACTATGATTTTATAAACCTGACAACCAACGCGTTCTGTGCGTGTGGGATTGTTAAATCAAATGCGTAAGAGCGATGGAGATCAGTATCCACACAGATCTGGTGTCAGTTCACATTTCTAGCTGCTGTAGTGGAAAATGAGGGATGTTTATGGGCTCTGACACCTTCTGCTTTACAAACAGGAGCACTCATCACATCATTTAGCAGGCATAATGTCATGTGCACAAAATAAAAGTGGAGTAATTATGGGGAAAACCAACTGAATTACAGGGGACAAATTAAAGTGTCCATTGATTTAGATGGGGATTAACCCCTTGAATGCTAAAGAGATATCCAACGCATTGTGATATATTTTACTTTACAAACAGGAGTAGTCTTTGTTGGTAACCAATGCGTATGTACGTTACCAGACACATGACAAATACAAAAAAAACCAGTGTGGATTTGGGGAAATTGCATTTTCCCTATGATCCTGTTGCTTTGCCCAGTCATTACACCACTTTTGTGCATATGGCCTAGAATGTCACAAGCTAACAAGATACGTTGAACTGAATTGAAAAATGTTATTTATATTAGTGAAACCCTCATGTAGGTTATTAGAAGAGAGAACATTCTTCCACTTATGGAAATCTGTGTTATCGTATTAATTTCACGAATATTTATGGCTACTATTGATTAAAGTTAAAATAGAACTATGTCAATGTTATTTTCAATGTTAAGTAACACAGGTTGTTCTTAACCCTTTGAGTGCCAGAGAGGTACGCAACGCAATTGCTTTGCGTACCCCTCTGGCGCTCAAAGGGTTAATTAAGTTTAGGTGGGTTGCCAGGGCATCCCTTTAAAAGATGGCACATATGAATAATGCATCCTGCATTGATACATGGGAGTCACAGCAACCTAATAATTAACTACTGGTGCCCTGCAGCAAGCATTTTTCATATGTGTCTTTTTCTACAGTGACTGTAGACTCTAAGTTTAGTTTGATGATCTGTTGAAGTACACTGTTACTTTTGAATGCTAAAGATGATCTTTATTCTGTAATACACAAGAGGTTATCAGGATGTGTTCAATTACGTCTACTGTACGAGAAAAATATGGCTTCCTAATTTACCTTTTCCTACTGCTGCATCAGATGATTTGTTTTTATTGTATCCAACAGTAGCGAACAATATAGCCACAGAGGCCCCAGGGAAAAGGCATGCTATTTGTAATAGTTGATACCAAAGTAGGGCAGACCTTCATAAAATTAAAAAGTATTCAGTATTCAGGTGCTTCTTGAAGAATGGATCCCGGTGGTTTCCAAAGCTCTCGATTTTATAAAGAATAATTTAGGATTTGATTCAATTACAGGTGGCAAATAATATCACTGTTTTTTTCATACACAGACATTCCTGTTGAAATCTATGGAAAAATGTATGTAGATACACCCTGATGTATTAAAGTGTACCTGATGTACTAAGGTGCACGCCTAGGGGAAACCATCTGCACCATAGATGAATGTTAAAGAGGGTTCCAACGTATTGATTGGAGACTTACCTACCATTGAATGAGTTAAAAGACTTACATAAATCATTGGGTGCCATTGTTTTGCCTCATAATTACGCAGATTCTTAATTAGTACATCAACTTCAGTAGCACAAAGAACGACCAACTTCAAATCTAGGTAGCTGAAATAGAGACTGGTCTATTAGAAACATATAAACAAGCTTGCTTTCAAAAACGTCCCGATGGCAATTACTTCATAATAAATTGATGCCATCTCACCTTAGATGCCTCCTATAAGACGCCAAACTAGTCCAATTACTAGCTAATGCATCATTACCTTTTTCACATGCTGTAAAGTTTTAGTGTAATACTTTAATAGGCATGGAGGCCTCAATATACCCTACTCACACTAGCCATTACAGTGCTGGTATTTCCCATGTTTCCTATTAGCCTAGTGTAGTTCAGATTTATAACCTCATCTCTCCTCTACTGCATTGATGATTAATGACAATTTAAGATGGCAATTAATGTTTCTCTGCTGAGAAATCTCGAATTCTAATTAAAGATCTGTTCCTACAATAGATTTACTGTTTTGTCCAATTTCAGATTTTACTGTCATACCCTAGTGCATTTCCAGAATAAGTTAATCCTTTTTTTCCAGGAGACAAAAAAACTTTTGCTGCTAAACCTAATATTCTTGTATATGAGTATGTTAAAATAGCAGGTAACATTGCCTGTGACGGTTTAAACCTTTGCTTACGCTCTGACACTCTAAGAGTTAAAAGTCTACCCCACGCAAAACATAATTGGCACAAATGTATTAAGAGAAAGAGAATCCATTGTGGTCAAACTAACTGCACCACAGAGAACTAAATGATGTAAATTGGGATTGAAACATTGGAGTGTCAGAGAAGTATCCAGCGTATTGCAACGCAATACAATGGACTGTATACTTCTCTGGCACTCAGATGGTTAACCCCATGAAATGCTACATATATTTCCTGTGCACATGTCTCTATTAATCAAGGTGTCCGATTTAAGGGTCAAAAACCCGATTCAAATCGCTGGGGATTTGTGCATTTGGTTGCTCCATAAATACTCTATTCTATAGTTGTCCTTCTGTATGTGTCCCAACATATCAAAGCAGACATATGTAACCTAAATGAAGAATACAACTGAATCATAAATGCGAAAGCTATTAAATATTGTAAACAGGAATAAGGATGTAGATCTGAAGAGGAATTGTATTCAATGACAGTGCATACACACTTTTTGTAAAAAGGTTTAGCCCAGTTGTACATCACTGTTTATCAACTGGACTCACTACCAGGTAATGTTTTCAATACATCCCTGCTTGTTTACAGGTGGATAAATAGTGGCCCAGTCATTCTTATTGCAATACCTGCTTTTAATTAGGCATATTCTTAAAACGTGACCTGTTGAAGTGTCCAGAGGATTGGAGCTGAGGGTTTTCCAACGCATTGCTTTTTATGCCTTCCAGACCTCTCCAGCATCCTTGATAATACGCGTGTTTGTTATGTTTTAACCTTTTGAGTGCTAGAGAGGGATCCAGGGCATTGTGTTGTAATACGTTGGATACATAATTGGCTCCCAGTGGGTTAATACCATACATATTAACCCCTATGAATGCTAGAGAGATCGTCAATCCACTGCTTTGAAATGCGTTGGAGACCTGTTTAGCCTTCAGGGGTTAACCTTTTCAGTGCCAGAGAAGTATCCAACGCCTCTTTGGCACTCAAAGGGTTAATGGCTCATATTTAGTATTATGCAGTAGCCATTTCCTTCCAGTTCGATGTGACTCCTTCCATATTCAAGTTTCCTATTACATATTCGATTTTGTGATAAAGTACGGGTAAGGCAATGGTGGTTAGATCCTAACCCTTTAAGAACCAGAGAGTTGAGCAATTCAGCTCCACAAGGCAATCCGCACCCCCGTAGCTCTTAAAGGGTTAAGGCAGCAATATATGGAAATACTAGGATGGTTAAATACAGTCAGAAACACTTTAGCCTGTGCATTGCGAAGTCTCGTGAATAACAAAGTGAGATGGAAAGGGGGAGGAGACTATGGGGCTATCCTCAAGTCCAGCCGATCCCTCTATCACCTCTCAGTATGTATCCCTTTTAGTTGTCAGGGCGTTTATAGTAGACAATGCGCGCTAGTCTGGATGAGTATTTATGAGCGCTCTGCGGGTGCTCTTACCTTTACTGAGTGAGGTCAGATCTGTGCGTCTGGCTTCTTGGTGACTGGCTGGCACAGCAGAATCTGAAAGAAGGGAACCCTTGGCTAGGATCTCAGCCGCTATGGCACAGCAGAGTGACAGAAGAAGAAAAAGGGAGTCCTGAGATCTAAATGGAGAGACACTCCCCCTGGTGCGTGCTTTAAAATAATGCCACACACTGTTGGTCTCTTTCCTCAGGATGCTTTCTTTAGTGGGCAAAATAAAAAAACAAAAGCATGGTCTGGGCATCCAGACTAAACATGCATCAATATGAAACCATGAAAGCATTAAAACAAATTGAAGATTTCATGCCTTCTAGCCTTTGCCTATGCAATGTAACTCTGTTAGTGCTGACGCCCACCACCGAACACTCAAAGAGTTAACCCCTCGGTGACCAGGACTTTTTGCACATTTGAGGACCAGAACAATATTGGCGATTTTATTATGTTATGTTTCAATCATATTTCCCTCTAATTACTTTAGTGCACAGACACAAATTGTACACTGTTTTAAATGATAAGTAGGGCTATATTTGTATGCCCTATATGTATCCCATCATGTAGATTGTTTAGGCCATAAAAAAAGAGAAAAATGAAAAAAACAAAACATTTTTATAAGTTTTCCTCTGATGTTTTGTGCTCAGTTACTGCATTTTAACAGGGACTGGATAAAAGCTTTGAATGTTCATTCATACCCCCAAATGTCCCTTTTTTAGGGGGTACTGTCCCTCTGAGGTGAAAATCCCTGTTTTCCTTTTCGCACTCTGGTGTCCCTCTAAAACATGATCAGACTATGTGGTGTGTATATCAGTGTGTATATTAGTGTATCACTTTGTTTAAAGTGTGTTAATAAGTTTGTGCATTAAAATCATTTGGTATTGCTCTAAATAATTTATTTAGTTATACGAAGAGGTGTCAATAGATCAGCAAAAAGTTGTACCCCCATTCCTGCCCCCAGCGCTACCACATTAAGTAAAAGTTCCCACATCATTGGCCATTTTATGTGGGGGACATCTATTGTCTGCTTTTCTCTTTCGCATGATCAAAGGGAGGAGAAGGGAGGCAGAAAACAGTAACTAATGCAATGTTTACATACATTGCCTTTGTCATGTGTCTCCACTAACACATGTGATCACTGTAGCAGCAATCACATGAGCAGAGCCATTTGGAAATGGCTGAAACCGACTTCTCTGGTTCTGGAACAGTCAGTTACAGCCTCCCAGAAATTATCTCAGCATGCCTGCTGTGGTCATTAACCCATGACATGCCAGGACCTTAAACGACATAATTATGTTATGGTCTTGCATGACATTGGTCATTAATGGGTTAAAGACATTAAAAATGATAATAATCCTAAATTTTGATTATATGTATACTGCAAGTTCTTAATATGTAAAGTCTAATTATCTATACTATTTATAATTTTTTTTCATTTTCATCTAATTTCTTACACTTTTATGTACCTGGCAATGAGCTCCCTGGATCCCTTCCCAGAGAACTTTCTGACAGGGACTGTGAAAGCAGGGGTAGTGATACAATGTGAAAAAGATGACATACAGAACATTTAGTGATGCAGGGGCAACAAGGTGAATATACATGGCGAATGTACTCTAAACCAGACACTGAAATCCATATTCAGTTCCTTACCCTTGTCTAAAGTCAATTTACTATCCCACCTATGTCAGAATAACTCCCCATAGTGCCACCAATGGGAGAACTATAGGACAGTATGTGTGTGCTTTGAGGTATAACTTTCCTCCTTGACTTGTTTAAAGCAATGCACAGGGCCAGATTTCCCAATAGGCAACGTAAGCAACTGCCTCGAGTTGCAAATTTTGAGGGGTACCTGAGCTGTACTGGTCACATCCACATTCTGAACTGTGGATATGGCCAGAGCAATCGCAATGTCCCTGCACCAGTTATATACCACTTTAAGTATATTATTTAACCACTTGGATGCTACAGAAATCTCCATTGCTTTGCTTCTCAATGAGTTGGAGATTTCTATAGCATCCAAGGAATTAAAGTTTGTTTAATTATTAGTTATTGTACTCCAAGTGGTGGGTGTGGAGATTGGGCAATGTGTGGAGCAGGGATGTGGCCATGGGCAGAGCTAAGCGTGCCCTCAGTGCCTTTGCTAGGGGTGCCTTGTATGTAACTCTGGCCCTGCCTATAGACTTAACAAGACATAGAGGAAATAACCCGAGTGTATGTCATTTTCCTGCTACTGCTATGGGTCTGAACTAAGTGGTTTGCTTGCATTAAAGGTCTAAGTATGGTGGAGATTCTCCGATGTTATGCACTACATCTCTTATACGCTGTAGTGTTTTCCCTGCAATGAAGCCACTGGCAATAGAGGCAAACACAGTGGAGATACACTTGTTAATTCATATAAATGCCTCAGTGTTACATTGTTTCACTGTCCTGCTTTGATGGTCTCTGACCAGAAATCTCTCTGAATCCATGGAGCTTTATATAATAGGTCTGGTGAAATATAATGATAATGGAAATTATAGACAATCTGATATTATATATTATGCACTTGCAAAATATATAAAATCAAAATAAAGGGTTACTATACTTTTAATGTCCCAGATATTGGAGAGGCCTTCAGTGCATTGCAGTCTAGCAATCTAGTGGTTCACTTGTTACTGCACAGTGAGCTTGATAAAGAGGACTGGGGTAATTCTAGTGGAAAACAGCTACAGCACAGGGGACCAATGAAGCAATGATTTGGATGCCTCTCATGTATTCAAGAGGTTAAAATTCCATCTAAACCTATGGGAAATTTGGGACATTTTATTTATCCCTTATAATGCAGATGGTGTACTCCAGAATTACTCAGTTCTGGGACACTATAATCTTTTCTTCTGATCCATAACTAATCCAAATATCAGTTTCTATTTAAATGCTCATTGTAATTAATAACATATCCAGGAGCTTTATATACAGAATAAAAGAGGAACAATTTTATTTGTTCCATAAGGCAGACATAATATTTCTCATGGATTTAGATAGTTTTTTTTTCACCCCTTGAAAGCAATTCTTTAACCCTTTGAGTGCCATAGGGGTACGCAACACATTGCTTTGCATACCCCTCTGACACTGAAAGGGTTAATCTATGTGGATTTGTCCAATTTTTATTTGTCCCCTGAGGCTCAGTTGCTGGTTTCTGTATCACTGCAATTCCTTTTACATCAGCCTCACCATCTTTTGTGAGTGCTAAGCCAATGCAATATAACATATGTAAAACAGGGATGGTTTATTCTTAGGAGTAAGGGGATTTGTAGTGTGATTTGTGTCAGTGTCAGTAGCAAAGCAGAGAAAATGCAGTAAGCTAAGATTCTTCACTAACCTCTCTAGGTTCTAGTCCACTGAGAAAATAGCTGACTAACCTCTTTTCCCTTCTGGATTGCCCTGCTAAGTAAGAGGAAAGCGTGTGCTGTTTTTAACCCTTTGAAGGCCAGAGAGGTATCCAACGTTTTGCCACACAATGCATTGGATGTCTCTCTGGAACTCAAAGGGTTAAATAAACAAAAAAACAAACATTTAATAGTATAGATTGCTCTATGAATTTAGTATAGTCAGTCACAAAATTTTGGTATGTGTTGGTAACATAACATTAAGATACAGAGAATAAACACATTTCATTATAATTATCTTTGGAGTTCTGATAACACCCACATCCAGAAAACATTTCAAATGCTCAAAGGAATAAAAAATAAATAAAAAAAAAACATTTTAGTCAAAATAACAACATAGTCCCTGAGGAATTTGTGAGAGTGCATTCAGGGATAGAAAATGAAATCTGAATGGGAGAGCTGGTGATTTAGTGCAGTAAGCATGCAATTTTGAAATACAGATTGCGAATTTGTAAACACTAGGAGTAGGGCTGGCTCTAGGGTTTGTGGGGCCAGGTGGGAAATAATGAGCAGGGCTTTTTTAAGTAAAAAATGAAAACAGTTACAATATTCAAATTATGTCTTGCTATTTATTTTATATTTACTGTGTGTGTTTCTAACAACATGTTAAGATAAATCTCAATGATGTCTAATCCTTGTCACTCAGCTGGTATGGACAACAGTTTCCATGATACTCAAGCAGCCGAATTGCATCATGGGAACCATAGTACACAGCAGCTGGAGTGGTAAACGTAAGCTATTACCCCCACATACTTACACTAAATCTTCATATCCTTTTAATAGAACAATTTAAGAACTATAAGCCAAGGAAATTGGGGTCTCATATCAGCCATCTTAATGTGACCTGTAAATAGATGAAACAGCCTACTGTGCTGGATGATAATAGGGTGGGACTAGGAAGGTGGTGGTGGGGGGTCACAGAGGAAGTGGGGGAGGATGGAAAGGGATGTGTGAGGAAGTGCAGGGACGGAAACAAAGCACAGAGATGAAAGAGGAAGAACAGTGTAGGACTAATATAGAGACTGGAAGAGGAAGGAGAGAGACTAGGGGGTAGATTTAAAGGCAGCCATTAGCAAAAAAAAACACTACAGGGTGCGTTATGATGTATTTAGCAATTTAACGATCTGTCTAAAGAATAGCTAACGGCAGTTTGATAATTCTTAGGGCCAATACATTGACATGCATTGAGATGCATGGAACAAGAATCCCCAGAGTCATTCATAGGACTGCAGTACTGTTAACAGCTGAAGAAAACATACACTTAACGGACAAAAGTTAAGAGCCAGTTTTCTTAGATGTTAGACCAGGGTCAGATTTGTCAGTAGGCAGATTAGGCACTTGCCTAGGGCGCCCGATTTTCAGGGGCGCCTGGTAATGGCCCTGTCACACCCAGCGGCCTGCCCACTTTAAAATTAAATGCCTGCAGCTGGGATGTAAATTAAATACTACTTTTGTAACCAAGCGCCCTTGTAGGTGCAAGCCAAGGCGAGCACTAATAGTAACTGTTTATGCTCGCTTGTAACTGGGCCACCCCATCTGACCCACTGCTGCGCTTGTGGTCTTGTACTGCTGTCTGCTAATGATTTCTCACTGGATGGGAGCCCCTGCAATGTGACCATCATCACATCACAACGTCACATCGTATAATCAAAAGTAGCCACGCACTACACCCTGGAGCTTGCGCGGCTGCATAAAAACCACACAAACCAGCTATGCCAGGCAACATTCTATCTTATGTGTTTCACACTCAGAAGTCTTAATGATAGGCTATGAATAAAAGCCTTGGATGAGAAAGTTGTAAGGCAGCGATTACATCTGCCTTTTGGTAAAACTTTATTTTTAAGCTAACAATTGAAGTGTGATTTTATGCTACACTAGAATTGGTAGATGAGTTTCTTGAATCACAGATTACAGATGGTCCACATTAACCATTTGAGTGCCAGAGGGGTATGCAATTCATTGCAAAGCAATGTGTTGCATACCCCTCTGGCACTCAAAGGGTTAACCTGTCTTTATCCTGCATGGATTTAATCTCCAGCACATCCTAGATTTGGATGAGTCATTTCAATTATTTTACTAACTTAGAGGGATGTGCCTGCATATGTTAGTGGGAAATCTGACTCAGATGATAAATAAAATTAGAATTCTGTCAAACACACCCAGGGGTAGCACTGGGTTGGAGTAATGCCTTCTGGTATATGTAGTCCTGACACAATAGATAGGACTCTAGTTTCTTAGAGTTGCTGAGCTTAAAATATAAATCCCAGCACAATGAAAACAGAATATCTGCCATCGGAATCAATAAATCTATCAAGGCACTGAATTTGCCAAATTTTCCTGACTGTAAGTAAGACAATTGCAGCTATAATTTGCACAGACAAAACAGGAGTATAAACAGGTGGCTTTCTAGTCATTTTTAGTTTTTTTGTTTCAGTTTTCATCAGCTTTTGATTGTGACAGACAGAAAGAGACGAAGAGACACATATACACTGAGAGAAACTGTGTGTCTCTGAGAAACCGAGAGTCAGATACAGAAAAGACACACAGAGAGAAGGAGCGCAGATTTGTAAGCAGGAGAGAGACACAAAGCAAAAGAAGAATGAGGGAGACCAGGGACAGACACAAGGGGATGTACTAATATGATTCCATGCTCAAAGGGTCCCGCCAGTGTAATGTGCTTCTCTGGTTTCCAGTGGACCAAGGCTTGACTGGCAGACAGTGGAATGTGGTTATGTGGTAACAGTGGACCATGGTTGTGCTGGCAGACAATGTAGTATGGCTCTGTGTGTAACAGTGGGAAGAAGGCTGTGCTGGCAAACAGTACAGTGTAGTTCTATGGCAATCATTGATATTAGGCTGTTCCTGTGTCTATAAGTGAAACAGTGATGGACTGGCAGACAGTGTGATGTGGTTTTTTTGTGTCCTATGGTTGTGGCTATAATTCGAACAAAACCTTTCATGAACGCAGTGTAGTGTGGCTCTGTGTCAATTAGTGAAGCAATGATGGAATGGCAAACAGTGTAGTGTGATTCTGTGGCTACCACTGGAGCAAGCCAGGGCTGGCAGACAGTGTGACGTGGTTCTGTGGATACCAGTCGAACAAGGCTGGACAGGCATCTTTTCCGGGTGCTGTATCAAACCAGTCATTCAAACTATTATTATCCCATTTACCATATCCTTAATGGTACTTGCTTAATGTGTATCAATAGCAGTCCAAATAACTGTTTCAATAGTTATCATCTGCAAATCCACATATTGTTCTAAGTGTAATTCCAAGTGTTGCAAATCCATAATCCCTACATCATTTTTAAGGACTACTCTCTCTTGCAGATTCTGTACTGTATAATTTAGAGCTTTCTGTTTGATTTTTCGTTGGTACCCGTACCTTCCCATTGCTTGGGTCTTAAACATGGGGAAAGAGCAGGCTACATTTCTAGTAAAGATTATTTATGCTGTCTGTATATATGCTGTATATACCCCATTCCTATTTATAACATTTTCATCTGCATCTGGAAAACTGCCACAGTACTGTGAAGAATAAATAAAAACATAGGTTTAGTCACAAAAGGGGTGTGGTTAAGTGAAGGGGTGTGGCCAAGTGAAAGTGGTGTGGTTATGGGTGGGACAAAGGCGGAGCTAGGGGCACTGGAGGGTGTTGTGCCTAGGGGCGCCTGAGATGTAAATCCGGCCCTGCGTTAGACACTTAATGGTTAAAAAAAAAAAAAAAAACACTTGTTACATAGGAAAACAGACAAAATGCTTACCGCACAAGCATGAAAATGGCAAATTTAACCCTTGCAATGCCAAAATAACACAAAAACATGGCCAGACGCCACAAATCACTGTCACACACAACAACAAGCAGGGACAAGGACTTCCAAAAAAACACCAACACAACATGGCACGGAACAATGCGGGTTATCACACAAAACAGACACCTGCTAATACAAAAGAAGCCCACCTGTGCAACATCACCATACGATCCAGACACAACCTGCACCCCACAACTTCACACCCGCAACTGACAGAGACACAGTAGTCAGAACACACCACATTTTAAAACACAGACACACCTGCCAACACTTACCTGGACAACAAACACCTTCCCATTTGTCATCACTCACCTCATCACCACACCATCACTCACCTCATCACCACACCTAGACAACACCCTACCAGGTACTTAAAGGGACAGCTCACCACACTCACTTGTGGCTTGTTTTCCATTCAGGGAGAGATAGAGAGAAAGAGAGAGAGATGGAGAGAGAACAATAAGTATGTTGGGATACTTATTGATGAGAAGACTGTGGAGAAGGTGTGCAAGGGCAAGAGCTAGTGAACACCAGCAAGCCCCGGGCACACCTGATCAACAGCCTTCACCTGTTGCAAGTGAGGAGGCTGTGGCTCAAGAGCCACACAGGAGCCCATCCCCATCTGGAGGACAGCACCTGCCTGCAGATGCACAGCTGTAGCAACAGGATGCTCCACAGCAACAGGATGCTCCCCAGCTGCCACAGGGACCACTGCAGCAGTGGAGGATGTATAGACGACCACCAAGGCCCAGGGTATAAAGCCCAAGGGTCACCATCTTTGGAATGACCGATGACTAGGTGATTGGTTGCTACAGGTTGAGGCCGACCAGCATCATTGCCTTGTATGAGGTCATCAAGGATCAGATGGATCCGATCTACATCCACAACCATGCCTTCACTGGCCTGCAAAAACTCCTGTATGCCATACACCTCATGGCAAGTGGCACCTTCCAGTCAACCGAGGGTTATGCATCTGGCATGTCACAGGCCACATTCTCCAGAGTGCTGGCCCAGATCTTGCCAGTCATCAAAAGCAAGGCCAGTCCCTACATACATTTCCCCACCACCGACATGGAGTGGATACATCTGAAGCAGGGCTTTTATGCAAGGGGAGGCATGCCCAGGGTCATGGATGCTATAGATTGCACCCATGTCCGTATCAAAGCCCCAGAATGTGACTCACATATCTTCATCAACAGGAAGATCTTCCACTCCATGAACGTGCAGATGTGTGTGACAGCAACATGAGGATTATGAATGTTTGTGCAAAATATCCTGGCAGTTCTCATGATTCATACATTCTACAAAACTCCTCAGTCTACAGAGACTTCGAGAATGGAACTTATACAGGGGGATGGCTTCTGGATGAGTTCACAATACTAAATCACACCACATCCACAGGTGTACATACAACACTGCTCACCATGCTCCTGACTCACAGCTAGTATGTCCACCACACAAAACGTAATTCACACAACATGTGCTCCCTGTCTCACCATGTCACTCACATTCCACAGGTGATGCTGGCTGTGGCTGCAAATCCTGGCTACTGACCCCGGTCACCAATCCCCAAACAGATGCCCAGGAAAGATACAGCCAGGCTCATGGCAGAACTCGGAATGCCATTGAGCGGACCTTTGGCCTCCTTAAGTCTCAATTCCGATGTCTGGTCCACTTTGGGGGAGCACTGCAGTATGCCCCAGGAAAAGTGTGTGACATCATAATGGCATGTGCAATACTGCACAACATCGCAGTGGACACCAGGCTGGTAGATGATATTCAGGGCCCCCCCATACCTGAAGTGCCAATGGCTATGTTGAGGAGACCCTGAGAGGGGCGCAGATCAGAGACAGGCTCATCACGGACCACTTTAGCTGTGAGTATAACTGTCAGAGACTTTTTCCTGGTGGAGAGTAGAGAGTTAATTTTAAAAAGTAGAATTGTTTGAAAGTCTGTTTGATATGTGTTTAAATTAGCTCATTCTTCTAGACAAAAGGGGCCTCTTTCCATCAATGGGAGTGAAAATGATTGACTGGATTGACTGGCTTTATGGTAAGTTATGGCTAAAATCCAGACAATTATACTAGGGGTGAGATAACAACTTCAGGGATTTTGGGTCATAACTTGTATTAAAGACTGGGAGTACAGATTCCATGGATGACAGGTATATGAAATGTGATGACCTTTTGACATATCACTACAGATCACACAGATCATAGGGAACATTTTAAGGTGGAGTAAGAGCGCCATCTCCAGGGTATATAGCGTTATTACTAGTGTTCCTCAAATTGTCCTAGGGAAATTAGGAATTAAGAGTATCCAATCAGATAATACTGATGATGTCACTGCATAATGAGATGGATCTTTACCCAATCGGAGAAGATGGGCTGGGTTTTTTTGATAACAGGAATTTACATTATAAATATGTACGTTTTGAGAGAGAAAGTGTCTCTTGGTTTCCTGATTCTGCTTCATCAAAGTATTCTTGGCTGGCTGCTAAAGAGATCATGAGAAACACTCATTGACTGGTAACTATACCTTTACTTTACAAAAATTCAGAATCAAATACATGTTTCTTCTATATTTGAAGAAACATAATTTTCTTACAATTTGTATTAATTGGACTGGCCACCCAATTGGGACCAATTATAATAAGCTATATTGGCTGTAATCGTTCTGAATTAAGCAGAATTAATGAATTAATTGGTAAATTGTCATATTTTGCCAGATAAGTGTATATAGTTGATAGCAGTGAGATAGATATATATATATATATATATATATATATATATATATATCCTTTTTTATATATTAGTTACTATAATTCTTGGTATTTCTAGAATAATATATTGTGTTTCTGGAAAGGTTATAATAGCTAATATTTAATCTGGGGAATTCTTTGAATTCATTTATTAACCCTTCAAGTACTATTAGTCTATTTATTTTCAGGCATTCTTTGGATATCTTTGTGTATGTTTTTGGGTCTAAACTTTTGTACAGTGGGAAGTTTATTTAAACCTCTTACTAGACAAAAGAAGCCACCATCTTGGGTGTGGCATACTATAGTAATAAGTAATTAACCCTTGGAGTACCCTATAGGTTTTACATAGGATTGCTATGGTCATGTTTATGATATATGTTGCATGAAGTGCGGTATACTGTTTAGACAAATATTATTGGATTGATTCTAAGTATATTCTTGATATAATCAATTTATATGCTTTATTCAGAAAGTATGCAATATTTGAAATTGGTAGATAATTATAGTGATCTAAATCTGGGATTTTATTCCAGTTAGTTTCTATAAATTTTGTTATTGCATATGGTATAAGGAGATTGTCAGAGGAACTGGCTTAATATTAAAGCTGACTCACCTGACAACATACCTTAAACCTCAATTAGCATAGTTTATACAGTTTCTAGGACAGAAGTAGTTATATGCTGCTGCCAACTGTATTTTAATTAATTGTAAGGATCAATTATCCTGTTCCCCTTTTATTGATGGTAATGCTAATTGTGATAATTGTGGTTTGAGTTATTGTATCACTATTGAAATTGGTATTCACTCATTTATATCAATGCTTACACTTTTTCTATATATAGTATATTTTACTTAGATAAATTATATATATTTTTGCACAAATATGCATAATTGATTAGTTTATCAATTCTTTACTGTGAAGTAACGTGTCAATACCTAGTATTGTGTAAAGTTCTCAAATTTATTTAATATTATTATTTATCTATTTATGTGAAGATATCCAACCTAATTGGTTCTCCTGTTAGAGGTTAATCTTGGATATTATCTTCGACATCATACAGGCATTCAAACAATCCATGCAAGTCCTCCATCAGTCCTGTGAATTGGTGCCAACACACTAACCACACCACACATGATGTTCTGTTTCACCCCACAGGATCATTGACACAGCACTGCACTGGCAGCAGTATGGCCCCAAACATCATGCATACCATGGATGTGGCAAATTCCCTTCTCCACGTTGACATTGATACCTCAAGGATATCACGCACACCCCCAGGAGAACCAAGGTACAACACATAACCTATGTTCAGCATTTTCTAGGGCTTGACTGACAGCAAATAATGTGATTTGCCATGATCATAGCCAGGGCAACCATGGTAGCCTTGTAGCGACTCTGTCTCATCAGGGGTTAAAGGACCATTAGAGTCAACATGGGACCTGTAGTTTGCCAGAGCTGAGAAGAGCAGCAGAAGGATGGGTCTACAGTGGTATTGTTACACAACATGGAGGTCATGAAACGTGGATCAGATCTCCAGGGACACAGAGTGTGCTTGCATACTAGGCACACTTTGTAGACTATTCCAATGAAGTATTTATCTCTAAATGGGGCAATTTTGGCTTTGCTGAAGAGCTTCCATGTGTTAAAATGACTGATATCTCCAGCTGTCACATAGAGCAATATCTGTCTAACCATGAGGGTTGGAAGGAGAGGACTAACATCGATCCACATCTTTTTACAATGCATACAATATTACATCAAGGTGAAATTAACCATTGCTATCTCGTCCAAGGTACACAGAAATAAAAATGGTCTGACATGTATGTGAATATGTGCCTTTCATATGGGTACAAACATATCCTTACAAGATATAAACCCAGAGATCCGTTCAGCACATGTGATCGCCTTACTGGCTATATATGTGCACCCATCACAAACTAACTCCCCTCTTGGGGCTATTGATATTATAAATAAAAACATTCCTAGTATATCCCATCTAATTAAGGTGGAATGTATTAGGTATGTGTATTTTGATGATATAAATAACAGTTAGTTTGTGATAGGTGCACATATATGGCCAGTAAGGCAATCACACATACTGAACTGATCTCTGGGTTTACGTCTTGTTGGGACATAGTTGTACCTATTTGAAAGGTACATATCCACATACATAGCAGACTGTTTTTGTGTACATATCTTTTCTGAACAGATCTGCAGTGTGATTCAAGTGGTATTCATCCCTATGTTATCAGTTTATCAAGTACAATGCAAGATTTTGTATTATTTTACATGTCACTCTCTGGTTGTCATGATGGTATCCTATGCATTACATTGTGATGCATGGGTACCACCCTGGCAATCAGAGATTGATGTACTTGACAAGATTCTGTCCATGAGGTCTGTTCCAGCTGAATCCTGAAGGGCAACAATCAAACCAGTATTGAAGGATATGTTTGATTGAGGCCTGTGTTTTTTTTTCTGGATGAGCCCATCCATCCTTCTGAGTGAGGCAGCCGTACGCAATCAAATATATCCATCATTCATGGCCTGTTGTTGGCCAAACTGCAATTCATATTTGGTTCCCATTTGTATCTTGCAAATAGTGGCTGGTGTACCATTCATCCATGGCATCAGCACTCCTGAGGATCCATGTGTGAATCAAATGTGAGATATGTAATTTCAAGTTAGAGTAAATGATTGCATACACAACACCAATGCCTACTTTTTCACCTTTAATTCTGTGGAATTGTTTTAGGCCTATGTGTTGCACATACAACCAGTTATTCTCAGTAGCACTGTGATGTGTGACCTAATCCATCCTTTTTGTGATTCAGTAAGCTGTGAAGAAGACCTGATGAACTGGACATGATGCTGACTTCTCCAATGATCTCATGTCACCATATGCAATGTTTTGTATGGCGTATATCCAATGTGACCTTAGCAACTTGATTCATGTTATTGAATATTCTCCATAGACTAACACTGGGATTGGGGAAGTGAGGGTATGTAATTGTTAATTTCTCTCCATCATCTCTTTTTCACTGTTTAGTGAATGTCCCCTTTGTAGCATGCAATTGTTACCCTATCGACTTGTGTTCTTATTAGTGGTTAACCCTTTGAGTATCGGAGGGGTTGCCAAAGCATTGTTGAACAATGCATTGATAATCCCTCTAGCACTCAAGGGGTTATGTTCTGGTTTCCCTGTGGGTACATGGGTGACATTGTGTTGGAGCAGTTATGATGTTTAACATACAACACTTTTATAAGCATGGTTTGTGTGGATTCTGTGTGATCAGCACAGCAACATGAGGGTTAACCAGGGAGCTGGGCAAGTTTGGGCCTTGTTGAACCTTGACATTTGTCCTTGTCTTGTGTCCTGTATTAACCCTCTAGGTGCTGTGTTGGTGCAGTTATGTGGAAGAATGATGGGCATTGTCACAGGAAACACCGGGCCCCTGGCTCCTGGAGGCAGCTTCCTGCCCACAGGCTATGGACCTAGCTCTGGAACAGGGTATGGCCTTCCCCTGAGACTAATCTCTGCCCTGTTTGATCCTTTACTAGCTCCCTAGTCCCCTCTTGGGGCTAAGTCACTCTGTGCTTATTGGGGGTACAGGGTGACCAAGAAACCCAGTGAACACTTTTTCCCAACTTGTCAATCCAAAGGATACCTGACCTCCCAAAAGACTAATATATAAATTATGTTTCAATATCTTAACCTGTTTTGTGAATTGTGGCCTTTCTGTAACACTTGTACCCAGCCCTATTCCTTTGTCCCATTGTATAGTTAACTTAACTCTCTCAGGTCTGGCCCATTGTGTTCTGTTGTCAACTACCCATTGTCTCGTCACCCAGTATGTTTACACTCCCCTTGTGCTCAGTGTACTCCATGTTTATACTGAAACCACCCCCCTACTTCACCATTGTGCCTCTTTGCATTACGGAGTTGGGAGCACAGACAGGTTGTGAGCCATCCGGTGCTCCCTGCTCCAGATCAGCCCGTGTATACGGGCTTTGTAAGTAGTGTTTCACAATAAAGCAGTTCTTGTCTTAACCTACACTGGTGTTGTCTGGTGGGGTAAAGCTTGCTGTATCCATAATGCGTTCACCCTACACTGAGTCTTGCCTAAGTGACTGGGTGAGTGGAGCTATGTTCCTAGTTCCTGACTGGTGGAGTTTCGTGAGTGTGCTGTCCTGGGTTAAGGAAGCACAGTTTTGGCTGAGCTACTCAGTCTGAGTATGGGTAACCATCACAGGCATATGTTGGGATGTGACTGTGTTTGATTGTAATGGTTGTGTGGTTTGGTGTGATGTGTGTTTATGTGATGCTGCACTTACCGGTAGTGTGGAGGCTCCTCTCTTCCCCAGTGTCCGATCCTCCAGGGACCCCTTCAATGAGTGTGGTAGACATGTTCTGCCGCACCATCTCCTCCGATCCGCAGGTGATCGGGACAGGTGGGTACCTCGGGTGTGCTTGGCAATTTCCACCAACTTATTTTTGACCATGCTCTTGCAGTCGCCCCATCGTTTCTTTTCCCTTCTGCATGTGGCCACAGCATTCTCCCGGCTGCATATCTGATTTCATGCTGACTTCCTCCTCGCATACTGGCCAGGGACCTTCTCCCTCAGGAAGAGGATGGTCTCCATCTCCAGCACAGCCTATTCTCCTCCTCAGCTCCGGCATGAGAGGAGTCGGAACCAGACTGCACTGTCTGTGCTGCCTCTGGCTGTGTATGGTGGTCTCCAGCAGGAACCCCCCGTCCCACTGCAGGTTCTGTCCCTGTCCTCCGTGTGCCTGCTCTTCTGGGCCTGGTTCCCCTCCGCGCTGCGGATCTCACTCTCCCACCCGTACTCTCAACAGGTGAGTCCTGCTCTCCTTCCTCCTCCTCAGCTACTCTCCCCATCCCTCTCTTCTGTCCTCCTCTCCTAGCCATCACTCACCCACTCACACCCAGGCAGTCCCACAGGCCCTCACAGACACACTCGATCACACTCACTCTCTGTCACACTCTTTCACTCACAGATTCACACTGTAAAAAAAGTTTAAGAAACGTGTAATGTCCTAAAAAAAAAAGACTATGTGTATGTATGTGTATGTGTTTGTGTTTGTATGGGTGTATGTGCTATGTGCAAAAGTGTGACATGTGTTTCTTTAAGTGCAATGCTCTCCAAACTCCAAAAACTCCTTCTACCTTGAATGTCAGCTCCTCTCTCCCTAGTTCTAATAGCTTTCCTCCGCTCCTGGGTCCTGTGATCTAGCTCGCCAAAACTCGAAACAAGACAGGGTGTGACCGTTATTTTGCGGTATATATATATCCTATATAATAATTCGCTAAATCGTGTGTAACGCCGTGACATGCACAGTACACACTGCTGCGCGTGCTGCAGTCATGCGCAGTAGAGACTGCCCGCGCCGCGGCTAATACAGAGCTGGGCACTCCGAAGGAGCGTCCAGCTCTGTATCAGCCACTGCGAGAGCAGTCTCCACTACACGTGACTGCCCCGCGACCGGAAGGCAGTTGGACTGTCGCCTGTGTAACGGGCTGTTCAACTAGTATATATATATATATATATATATATATATATATATGTATTTGAACATTTTTGCTACTTTGGGGCCTTGGGATTGGCTGTAGGTTAAATTTTGTTTGTGCATCTATCAGAGTTGGTAGCCAACTCTAGCCGTAATGTTACATTTTGACTTACGTTGTGTTTTAACGGGTGTTTGGGACACACGGTGATGCAAAAACAGGTGCGATGCAGGTTTTTGTGTTACGTGTTTTTGTTGTGCCTACGCTCGTTAGCTATTCTTGTACACTTACTTTTAAATCCGCCTTAAATTATGTGTTATTTGCTGCCGATGTGCCTTTTTTACTTAGCGGCTGGTTTAACGTGAACCTTTAAATCTAGCCCTAGGGGAGAAAGAAGATAGATTAGAAAGAGAAGGCAAGAGACCTAGGTGGAAGTAGAAACTGGTGGCAGAAGAGAGTGGGGTAGGAAGGTGTGAGGTAGGGAGAAATGGAACAGAACGTGAATGAAGTAGAGGAGCACAGAGGAATAACAGGCCCTTTGTAGGGGATAAAGTGGTGGTGGTAAGAACAACTTCACACACTACAAATTCATTCTCTGTTCATATAGCTCTGCCCTCTCCCTGGCCAAACAGTCATACTTCTCCTCTCTAATTTCTAATCTTTCCTCCAACCCAAAACGCCTTTTCTCAACCTTCACATCTCTTCTACACCCACCAACACAAACACCTTCCACTAACTTCTCTGCCCAAGATCTCACCAACCACTTCAAGACCAAGATTGAATCTATCAGACATGACATTTCATCACTACCACCCCCACCCAGCCAGCCCAGCCCTGTCGCCTCTCCCACATACACACTAAGCTTCTTCCCACCTGTCACTGAGGATGAAGTCTCTCTTCTCCTCACTCGCTCAAACCTAACCACATACCCTCTCGACCCAATCCCATCTCAGCTCACCCAAGAACTCTCCCCTCTACTAACTCCAATCCTTACTCACTTATTCAACCTCTCTTTGTCAACTGGCACCTTCCCATCCTCTTTCAAACATGCACTAATCACTCCCATCCTAAAAAAACCCTCCCTGGACCCAAACTCACTGTCAAATTACCGGCCAATTTCCCTACTCCCGTTCGCCTCCAAGCTCCTTGAGAGCCTTGCATATAACCGGCTCACTAAATTCCTCTGTTCCCATTCCCTGGTAGATCCCTTGCAATCCGGATTCCGCCCTCACCACTCCACTGAGACTGCCCTCACTAAAGTGGCCAATGACTTGCTCTCAGCCAAGTCAAAAGGCCACTACTCCCTACTCATTCTCTTGGACCTGTCAGCCGCCTTTGACACAGTTGATCACCCACTCCTCCTCCAAGCCCTCCACTACCTAGGTCTCTGTGACACTGCACTCTTCTGGTTTTCATCTTATCTCTGCAACCGCTCCTTCAGTGTTTCCTACTCCGGCTCCACTTCCCCACCCCTCCCACTGTCTGTTGGAGTGCCTCAAGGATCAGTACTGGGACCCTTGCTCTTCTTAATCTACACTGCTTCCCTTGGAAAACTAATAAACTCCATTGGGTTTCACCATCATCTCTATGCTGAAGACACACAAATATATCTTTCCTCCCCAGACCTCTCCCCTTCCCTCCTGTCCCGAGTATCTGACTGTCTGTCTGCTGTGTCTTCCTGGATGTCCTCCCATCAACTCAAGCTTAACCTTGGCAAAACTGAACTAATTCTCTTCCCTCCATCTACAACCAGCTTTATCCCAAATATTACCCTTACCGTTAACAACACTTCCATCACACCAACCCACAGGGCTGGTGCAAGGATTTTTGCCACCTTAGGCAAAACCTCATTTTGCCACCCCTTGGCTCCATCTCTTTATGCCCCACCCCTTTATGTGTATACGTGTCAGTGTGTGTGATCCCTATACATATATAACTGTCAATGTATGTGTTCCCTGTATGTGTTAAGTGTCAGTGTGTTTGTGTTTTCCCTATATGTGTATAAGTATCAATTTGTGTGTTCCCTATATGTGTATGTGTGTCAATGTGTGTGAGACTCTGTAGGGGTATCCGATTGTGTGTGCTTCTGTATATGTGTATCAGTGTGCCAATGTGTATACTTGTCTGTATGTGTATCAGTGTGTGTGTGTGTGTGCTTATCTCTATGTGTATCAGAGTGTGTGTGTGTGTGTGTATGTGTGTGTGTGCATGTGTATCAGTGTGTGTGCGCGCGCATATCAGAGGGTGTGTGTGAGTTATATGCCACCACCAGAGCAATAAAGAGTTTTATATATATATATATATATATATATATATATATATATATATATATATATATATAAACAAACTACCAATAAATCGGTCCCAATACCGGGAAATGGCGCCCCCTACGATCCTGCTACGTATAAAAATAAACACTAAAATAATGCTACATAAAAAATAATAATAAAGGTATGTTTATCGCTACAATCCTATAGCCCTCTAGTGCTAAGGGCAAAGCAAATACTACAAAAGATACTCAAATAAGGAGAGCGCTAAACCATACCTCCCATAATAATAAAATACACTTGAATATCAAATATCAAACATCAAATATTGTTTATTATAATAGACACCTATCTAGACCCCCATACAATATATAAAACAATACACATAAGTAATATACTGGGTCCGAGCTCAAGAGCCAGTATATAAAAAACACCACATATAATAAGGATAAAATAATGAAAATTAAAAAATAAAAATTAACATAAATCCAATAAGTACATGCGCATGAAAAAAGAGAAAATAATCTCTTAAATAAGAGACATAATGTAACAGTAGCAGCTTATATACAATAGTGTCCAATGTGACAAGATATAAAAGTCCAGCTAGATACAAAGTTACCGCTGAGAGCCAGTAAATGTAGCAAAAGCACAGTCTACAATCTCCTGCCAACAACGGAGAAAAGAGCTGAGATACCTCAATTACAGTCCCGCAAACATACTCACTCCCGACCACCGGAAGGGCAACTCAGCAGCCCGAAGAACTCCAGTAAACGATATGGAAGGGTCAGCTGTGATTCTTCCGATAATAAAACAGCCCTCAGTATGTCACTTCCAACTGGATCATAAATAAAGCTACGTGTTCTTAGCCTCTTCTGCGGGCAGTGCAATGCGGTCAACCGTAGGCTTCTCAGCTGTTAGCTATGCAATCACTGTACTGGCTCCAATCTGGCAGTATAACCCGAAATCAATACGTAGACACTGCAGTAAAATGTGCAATAGCTAGTGATGAGCGAGCACCCCAATGCTCGGGTGTTCGGGTGCTCTAACCGAGCACCCCCTGAGCCTCGAGTGCTCGGCCGACCACCCGAGCCCCATTGAAGTCAATGGGAGGACTCGAGCATTACACCAGGCACCCCCTGCTCTGATGAGGGGAGGGTGCCTGGTCCATAGGAAAAGGGCAGAAAAGGATGGAAACACCACAGAAATGGTTCAGGGACAGCATAGGGAGGATGTCTGGATGCATCTTGGACTCCAACGTCGCTGCTGGGAATGATCTTTCGCCCGTAGTACGCCATTTTTACAGACTGACCACAAAACACACAAAAAGGAAAATAAAAACGACTTTAGGCGAAAAATTGTTACCAAACAGTATTTGCTGTATATTTACTTGTATATCATCTGCAAATTCTCCCAAAAATTTCCTTGATTTTCAGAACTGAGGCCATGATTAAGAGGGAAACGTGCACAGAGGCAAATTCTCCCAAAAATTTCCTTGATTTTAAGAACTGAGGCCATGATTAAGAGGGAAACGTGCACAGAGGCAAATTCTCCCAAAAATTTCCTTGATTTTCAGAATTGAGGCCATGATTAAGAGGGAAACGTGCGCAGAGGCAAATTCTCCCAAAAATTTCCTTGATTTTCAGAACTGAGGCCATGATTAAGAGGGAAACGTGCGCAGAGGCAAATTCTCCCAAAAATTTCCTTGATTTTCAGAACTGAGGCCATGATTAAGAGGGAAACGTGCGCAGAGGCAAATTCTCCCAAAAATTTCCTTGATTTTCAGAACTGAGGCCATGATTAAGAGGGAAACGTGCGCAGAGGCAAATTCTCCCAAAAATTTCCTTGATTTTATTGAACTGAGGACATGATTAAGAGGGAAACGTGCGCTGAGCTGACCATCTAAAACATTATGGGTGAGGGTCTGCTGCAGAGCTGACCATCCTAAACATTATATGCGAAGGCCCGCTAGTGAGCTGACGCTATAAAACATTATATGAGAGGGCCCGCTAGAGAGCTGACCCAATAAAACATTATATGAGAAGGCCCGCTGGTGAGCTGACCTATATAAAAATTGTCAAACAGGGCCCGCTGGTGAGCTGGCCCTATATAAAAATTATATCACAGGGCCCGCTGGTGAGCTGGCCCTATATAAAAATTATATCACAGGGCCCGCTGGTGAGCTGGCCCTATATAAAAATTATATCCCAGGGCATATGGAAGAGGAGGAGGAGGATGAGAAGATTAAGAGTCAACCATATACCCGTTTTTTGGGTGGAAGGGGTGAATGGGAATACAGAGTATTCACATCATTGTAAATAACATATATAAAGTGAGTTTATGTTCCCCCGGGGCTTTCCTCCAGTGGAGTGGAGAAGTCAGGGGAAATCCAGGCCTTGTTCATTTTTATAAGTGTCAACCTATCAGCATTGTCGGTGGAAAGGCGGATACGCTTATCTGTTATGATGCCACCAGCAGCACTAAATACCCGCTCAGACAGAACGCTGGCGGCAGGGCAGGCCAGCACCTCCAAGGCGTAGAGTGCCAGTTCATACCACGTGTCCAGCTTGGACACCCAGTAGTTGTAAGGCACAGAGGGATCATTGAGGACGCTGACACGGTCTGCTACGTACTCCTTCACCATCTTCCAAAACTTTTCCCTCCTTGTGACACTAGGCTGCGCATCAGGGTGAGGGTTCTGGCGGGGTGTCATGAAGGTGTCCCACGCCTTGGAGAGTGTTGCCCTGCCTTTCTCGGAACTGCTGTGTGCTCCCCTTTTCTCCCCTTCTCTGTTGGCCAAGGTAGCACGTACTCTGCCGCCAGCGTTGTCAGATGGAAAATTTTGGAGCAATTTTTCAACAAGAACCTTCTGGTATTGCACCATTTTGCTTGTCCTCTCCACCGGAGGAATGAGAGATGAGAAATTCTCTTTGTAGCGGGGGTCCAGAAGGGTGAACACCCAGTAATCCGTGTTGTTTAAAATGCGTATAACGCGTGGGTCACGGGAAAGGCAGCCTAACATAAAGTCAGCCATGTGTGCCAGAGTACCAACAGTCAAGATTTCGCTGTCCTCACCAGGAGGATGACTCTCAATATCCTCATCCTCTTCCTCCCCTTCTGCCCACCCACGCTGAAGAGATGGAACTAAAGTTCCATGGCTACCCTCTGTAGCGGAGGCAACCGTGTCTTCCTCCTCCTCCTCCTCCTCCTCCTCCTCCGCCTCCTCCAATTGTCGCTGAGAAGACGAAGTGAGGGTGCTCTGGCTATCACCTTGTGTAAGCTCTTCCTCCCCCATTTCCACCTCTTCCACATGCAAAGCGTCGGTTTTAATTGTGAGCAGCGAGCGTTTCAGTAGACACAGAAGTGGGATGGTTACACTGATAATAGCGTTATCGCCGCTCACCATCTGTGTCGATTCCTCAAAATTGCGTAAAACCTCGCAGAGGTCTGACATCCATTCCCACTCCTCACTTCTGATTACAGGAAGTTGAACGGAGAGGCGACGACCGTGTAACAGCTGGTACTCCACTACTGCCCTCTGCTGCTCACAAAGCCGGGCCAACATGTGGAAGGTGGAGTTCCAGCGCGTGCTCACGTCACAGAGCAGCCGGTGAGCTGGCAATTGTAAGCGCTGCTGCAGCTTCAACAGGCCGGCCGAAGCTGTAGATGACTTACGGAAATGTGCACACACGCGGCGCACCTTGGTCAAGAGATCATGCACATTGGGGTAGGTTTTTAGAAATCGCTGCACCACTAAATTAAATACATGCGCTAGGCATGGTACGTGTGTGAGCTTGCCGAGCTCCAAAGCCGCCACCAAGTTACGCCCATTATCACACACAACCATGCCTGGTTGCAGGTTGAGTGGCGAGAGCCACTGCTCGGTCTGGTGACTAATCCCCTGCAACAGCTCTGAGGCCGTGTGCTGTTTGTCCCCAAGGCAGATCAGCTTCAGCACGGCCTGTTGACGCTTCCCCACTGCAGTGCTACACTGCTTCCAGCTACTGGCTGATGGGGGAGTGGCGCTGCGTGTAGAGAATTCGGAGGTGGAAACGGAGGAGGAGGAGCCAATAACGTAGGTGCTGGCGGAAACCCTGATGGAGGTAGGGCCCGCAATCCTCGGCGTGGGTAGCACCCGTGCCATCCCAGGGTCCGAGTCGCTCCCAGCCTCCACGACATTCACCCAGTGTGCCGTCAGGGAAATGTAGCGTCCCTGGCCACAAGCACTTGTCCATGTGTCAGTCGTTAAGTGGACCTTCCCAGTAACTGCGTTGGTCAGGGCACGGGTGATGTTACGGGACACATGGTGGTGTAATGCGGGGATGGCACACCGGGAAAAGTAGTGGCGGCTGGGGACCGCGTACCGAGGGACAGCTGCTGCCATCAGGCTGCGGAAGGACTCAGTGTCCACAAGCCTAAATGGCAGCATTTCGATGGCCAGTAATTTGGAAAGGTGTGAGGTTAGTGCTATGGCCTGTGGGTGGGTGGCTGGGTACTTTCTCTTGCGCTCAAATGCCTGGGGTAACGACATTTGGACGCTGCGCTGGGACAGGGAAGTGGATGTGGTCGCTGATGGTGCTTCAGATGGTACAGGTGCAGGGCGGGAGGTATGCGGGCCTGCGCCTTCGACAGGCGATTGGCCGGCACCGAAAACAGGGGAAGAGGAGGCAGTGGTGTGGCCTGCAGACACAGATGGGCGATCCAGGCGTTCCTCCCACGTACTACGGTGCTTGGATGCCATGTGTCGGATCATGCTGGTGGTGGTGAGGTTTCTAGTGTTCATGCCTCGGCTCATTCTGGTGTGGCACAGGTTGCAAACTACAATTCTTTTGTCGTCCGCACTTTCCTTAAAAAAACGCCATACCGCGGAACACCTACCCTTTGGCAAGGTAGATTTACGCAAGGGGGTGCTCCGTGGAACATTTGCGGGCCGGTTTGGTGCGGTCCGCCTTCTTTCTGTAGCCACACCACTGCCTCTTCCAGCCTGTTGCGGTGCTGCAGATGGCTCACCCTCAGGACTGCTGTCATCGCTCGGCTCTACACCTTCCCAGGTGGGGTCAGTCACCTCATCGTCCACCAAGTCCTCCTCCACTTCCTCACTCTGATCATCCTCCTCAAGTCTTGATCCCACCACATACTCAGTCATTGACAACTGTATAACATTCTCCTCAACAAGGTCTTGAGACGGAAATAGTGGTTGATTTAATGGCAACTGTGTCTCATCATCATCATCATCATCCACTACTTCCTTTGACCTTAAATGCCGTTCACATCTGTCATCTTCTTGTGATTGGGTAGCCTCTAGAGGTTGTGAATCAGGGCACAAGATGTCATGTTCCTCTGCAAGCGTGCTTGGAGAGAGGGTCAAATGAAGGATTGGTGATGAGACGAGCTCCTCACTATATCCCAGTGTGGGATCACTTCTTTGACCAGACCGTGTATGGTGGGAGGAAGGATGATCAGAGTGAGGATTATGTTGACCAGACTCTTGGCTACTGAGAGTGGACTTGGTGGAAGACAGGGTGGTGCTTAACCGACTGGAAGCAGTATCAGCTGTCATCCAACCGACCACCTGTTCGCAGTGGTCGGACCTCGAGAGTGATGTCCTGCGACGCCCTGTAAAATTAGACATGAAGCTAGGTATGGTGGATGTCTTTCTTTCTTGTGCTCTGGCACCAGGCACAGTTTCTACGCGTCCTGACCCGCGCCCTGAACTATCAGGATCACGTCCACTTCCCCGTCCCTTTTTACCCGCCTTCTTCATCTTATATGGAATATGTGACTTTAATATTTGAGTTTGAAAACTTAACAGTATTTCTTCCTATTCTGCAACTGTGCAGAGTACACAGAATAGGCTGCTAAACGGCGGTGACACACACTGAATGGAATATGTGACTTTAATATTTGAGTTTGAAAACTTAACAGTATTTCTTCCTAGTCTGCAACTGTGCAGAGTACACAGAATAGGCTGCTAAACGGCGGTGACACACACTGAATGGAATATGTGACTTTAATATTTGAGTTTGAAAACTTAACAGTATTTCTTCCTATTCTGCAACTGTGCAGAGTACACAGAATAGGCTGCTAAACGGCGGTGACACACACTGAATGGAATATGTGACTTTAATATTTGAGTTTGAAAACTTAACAGTATTTCTTCCTAGTCTGCAACTGTGCAGAGTACACAGAATAGGCTGCTAAACGGCGGTGACACACACTGAATGGAATATGTGACTTTAATATTTGAGTTTGAAAACTTAACAGTATTTCTTCCTAGTCTGCAACTGTGCAGAGTACACAGAATAGGCTGCTAAACGGCGGTGACACACACTGAATGGAATATGTGACTTTAATATTTGAGTTTGAAAACTTAACAGTATTTCTTCCTAGTCTGCAACTGTGCAGAGTACACAGAATAGGCTGCTAAACGGCGGTGACACACACTGAATGGAATATGTGACTTTAATATTTGAGTTTGAAAACTTAACAGTATTTCTTCCTAGTCTGCAACTGTGCAGAGTACACAGAATAGGCTGCTAAACGGCGGTGACACACACTGAATGGAATATGTGACTTTAATATTTGAGTTTGAAAACTTAACAGTATTTCTTCCTAGTCTGCAACTGTGCAGAGTACACAGAATAGGCTGCTAAACGGCGGTGACACACACTGAATGGAATATGTGACTTTAATATTTGAGTTTGAAAACTTAACAGTATTTCTTCCTAGTCTGCAACTGTGCAGAGTACACAGAATAGGCTGCTAAACGGCGGTGACACACACTGAATGGAATATGTGACTTTAATATTTGAGTTTGAAAACTTAACAGTATTTCTTCCTAGTCTGCAACTGTGCAGAGTACACAGAATAGGCTGCTAAACGGCGGTGACACACACTGAATGGAATATGTGACTTTAATATTTGAGTTTGAAAACTTAACAGTATTTCTTCCTAGTCTGCAACTGTGCAGAGTACACAGAATAGGCTGCTAAACGGCGGTGACACACACTGAATGGAATATGTGACTTTAATATTTGAGTTTGAAAACTTAACAGTATTTCTTCCTAGTCTGCAACTCTGCACAGTACACAAAATGTGCTGCTAAACTGCGGCGAAGCACACTGAATGGAATATGTGACTTTGATATTTTAGTTTGAAGACTTAACAGTATTTCTTCCTATTCTGCAACTCTGCACAGTACACAGAATGTGCTGCTAAACTGCGGCGAAGCACACTGAATGGAATATGTGACTTTGATATTTTAGTTTGAAAACTTAACAGTATTTCTTCCTATTCTGCAACTCTGCACAGTACACAGAATGTGCTGCTAAACTGCGGCGACGCACACTGAATGGAATATGTGACTTTGATATTTTAGTTTGAAGACTTAACAGAATGTGCTCTAATCTGCAACTTTGCACACTAAACAGAATGTGCTCTAATCTGCAACTTTGCACACTAAACAGAATGTGCTCTAATCTGCAACTGTGCACACTAAACAGAATGTGCTCTAATCTGCAACTTTGCACACTAAACAGAATATATTTTTTTTTGTTTTTTTTGTTTTTTTCCCCCCACACAAAATAACCTGCTGCCCCCACACACAGTAGTCCTAAAAAGGACTTTTGGTTCTTTTTTTTCACAATTTTGGTTTTTTTCCTCCCTACACTGCCTTTCCCTTCCTATTCTCAGCTCTCCCTGGCTAAGACTGAGCCGAACTCGATGGTCAGGTGCTATACAGCACCCGACCACGGGTTCTGGCCAGCCAATCAGTGTAATGCCAGCAGCCAACATGGCTGCTGGCATTACACCGATGTCAGAGCCTCCCTGCACGTTTATTGGCTGCGCAGCAGCCGCAAAACGTGCGGGGAGGAGACCCGAACATGGCGGGCGAGCACATGCGGTACTCGTACGAGTACCGCCATGTGCCAAGCAGAGCGATGCTCGAGCCGATCCGAGCATCGGCCGAGCATGCTCGCTCAACACTAGCAATAGCACTTCTGCCGAAATAAGCGCTGTCACTTGGACTCAATAAATAAAATTCATACAATATGGGGGCCCCCTCTCTCTCCAACGCGTTTCGTGTTATGTAACACTTCCTCAGGGAGTTCTTCGGGCTACTGAGTTGCCCTTCCTGTGGTCGGGAGTGAGTATGTTTGCGGGACTGTAATTGAGGTATCTCAGCTCTTTTCTCCGTTGTTGGCGGGAGATTGTAGACTGTGCTTTTGCTACATTTACTGGCTCTCAGCGGTAACTTTGTATCCAGCTGGACTTTTATATCTTGTCACATTGGACACTATTGTATATAAGCTGCTACTGTTACATTATGTCTCTTATTTAAGAGATTGTTTTCTCTTTTTTCATTGCCATGTACTTATTGGATTTATGTTAATTTATATATCTATATATATATATATAGATAGATATATATCTATATATATATATATATATATATATATATAGATATCTATAAACCACCTCTTGACTCTTGATTCCCCCCTTTTGCCTCTTTCACCTGCTCTTGACAAGTTGCCTCTCTTTACCCCTCTTGATCTTCCTTTTGCCATTCTCCCCCTCTTGATCCCCACTTTTGCCTCTCTCTCCCCTTGACTCTTGATCCCACCCTTTTACCTCTTGGTCCCCCCTCCTTTTGCCTCATGATCCCCCCTCTTGACCCCCCTCTGAGTATTTCACCCGCTCTTGATTCCCCCTCTTGCCAAATTGCCTCTCTTTACACCTCTTGATCTTCCTTTTGCCATTCTCCCCCTCTTGATCCCCCATTTTGCCTCTTTCTCCCCTCTTTCCTTAATCCACCCTTGACTCTTATCTTGATCCCCCCTTTTGCCTCTCTCTCTCCCCTTCCCGATTCCCCCCTTTTGTGTCTTTCTCCCCCTCTTGATCACCCTCCTTTTGCCTTTTTCTCCTCTCCCCCATTCTCCCCCTCTTGTTCCCCCATTTTGCCTCTTTACCCCTGTTGTCTTTTCATCCCCCCTTTTTCCTCTTTCTCCCCTTTTGCCATTCTCCCCCTCTTGATCCACCATTTTGCCTTGTTCTCCCCCTCTTTGCCTCTTTCCCCCTCTTGCCTTAATCCACCCTGAACTCTTGTTTTGATCCCCCCCTTTTGCCTCTTTCTCCCCCTCTTGCCTACCCTTGATCCTCCTCTTGATCTACCCTTTTTGCCGGTTTCCCCTTCTTGCCTAAGTTTCCTGTCACTGTGACTTCACCTTACCGTGACTCTCACTCTCTCTCTCTCTCCTCCCGCTCAGGATCAGCTGTCCATGGATTAAGTTGGGTCAGGGTCCGGCCTACCTGGTGTGCAGATGCAGTGCTTTTGACGCTGCATCTAACGGCATGCTTTAGATGGCAGTGCTCGCTCTTTTCAGAGTAGCGCTTCTCTCTCCTCTTCTCACAGCAGCCGAGCTGCGTGCGGCTCAGCTCTGCAACTGCGCCCCCGTGAGATGTGTGCCCTAGGCGGGTGCCTACCTCGCCCATAGGTGGCGCCGGCCCTGCCAACCCCTACAGCACACTGCCTGGGGGTCACATTTGACTCTGCCCTATCCTTCATTCCTCACATCCATTCAATCTCCAACTCATGCCGCCTCCACTTCAGCAACATCTCTAGAATCTGACCCTTTCTCACAGAAGACACTACCAAAATTCCCATCTTGACTACTGTAACTCTTTACTAATTGGTCTTCCTCTCAGCCGACTAACCCCGCTACAGTCGATAATGAACTCTGCTGCAAGACTAATCTACCTCACTAATCGCTTCTCTAACACCACACCCCTCTGTCAGTCCCTACACTGGCTCCCATTAGCATACAGAGTAAAATTCAAAATACTGGTGCTAACTTATAGAGCCCTCACTAACACTGCACCCCCCTATATTTCATCTCTCATTTCCAAATATACTCCCGCCCGCCATCTTTGCTCTGCATACGACCTTCTGCTCTCCACAGCTCTTATCACATCCTCCCACTCCCGCCTACAGGACTTCTCCCGTGCTGCACCTGAGCTGTGGAATTCCCTTCCCCACCCCATCAGACTCTCCCCTAGCCTTCAAATCTTCAGATGCTCCCTGAAGACTCACCTCTTCAGGGAAGCCAATCAACTGCCTCCATAAACATCATCACCAAGATTCACCCCTTGCACGGACTACTGCACTCAACAGCACTTCTAACTCCCACCCACTGACTGGCAGTTCATGTGGCAGGATGCACTTAAATGCAATAGCACTTACTCCTTCTGTGTCCAACCTACCTTCCTCTAGACTGTAAGCTCTCACGAGCAGGGCCCTCTGATCCTCCTGTTCTCCACATCTGATTGTACTATTTAATACCTCTGTATGTCTATTCCCAATTGTACAGCGCTGCGGAATTAGTTGGAGCTATATAAATAAATAATAATAATAATAATAATAATGAGAAGCATTGATGGGAGGAAGGTGATTGATTTTCACCTCACTTGTTAAAACCCTAGGCTTGTTTCACTGTCCCACTGGTAATCACAGAACAACACATACGCTGTCTGGCACACCAACATTCTATTCGTCCTAATCTTTTTTCTACAACTAATGGACAGTACATTTTTTGGGTTGCACTGAAATTTCCTGAGTGCAGCTCAGAAGTTTCAGAGACAGTGCAGATGGTGGAATGGTTCCATGCTGAATAAATCTAAGGATAGCTCATCTGTGGCACTCTTTCCTACATACAAAAAAATTGTATCTACATGAGTGGTCTACAAGGGAAGTCTGCAGAATCCCAGTGGGCCAATATGACCGTCAATGCATTGCAGGGGTCTAAAACAGTATTAACAAGCAGCGGAAACAACAAGGATATGATAAATTCACAGGGCCAGATACAGTGCCCCCAAAGGCAGCCCTAATTAGTACTATCAATAACTCACTGAATAAGTTTACTATACATTTCTGAATTTCACAAACATGCAGGTGCAAATTAGAAATTCAGACTAAATCAAAACATCCACTGAAGAAATTACTCTGCAACATGTAAAGATATTCATATATCTCAGTGAATGTTTCCAATATTCAAAATACTTTAAAGTTGTGCACATATATTTTAATGTATGCAATAAATATATTACATAATAGAACACATGGAGGAATGGACAAATCCATAAAGACAGTTCCACTAGCTTTAGCCTCCAACACCAGTGGCTGCACTCAGGGGTATGCTTTGGAATATGGAGTTCAAGCAGATCACCATTGTTAACCCTTTAAAGATCAGAAGGGTATGCAGCACATTTAATGTTATGCATTGTGCCCCCACTGGTCCTTAAAGGGATAGGAATACTTAAAATGTAAAAAAAATATGTTGCTGAAAGGTGTTTCATTCAAAAGTTATTAATTTTCAAAGTTGAATTTTTTAGGTGCAATATAACAGTGGCCTGAAATTGTACAGTGGCACTGTTGCTACACCATCCTATGGAGATTTATGGTCCCGGGACCAGAGCTGTTCATAGGATTGTGTAGCAACAGCACCACTGTACAATTTCAGGCCACTGTGATATTGCTCCTAAAAAATTCAACTTTGAAAATGAATAACTTTTGAAAGAAACACCTTTCAGCAGTGGGAGTACTCTTGTTTTACTCAGGGGGATAA
This sequence comes from Rhinophrynus dorsalis, assembly GCA_037306005.1. Classification (NCBI taxonomy): domain Eukaryota; kingdom Metazoa; phylum Chordata; class Amphibia; order Anura; family Rhinophrynidae; genus Rhinophrynus; species Rhinophrynus dorsalis. Next base: position 293,975,464 of record CM074720.1, read on the forward strand.
ACCATACAACATATTTTTTCTTTACATTTTAAGTATTACTATCCCTTTAATGACTTTAATGGTATCAAAGCTCATAAACCTGTCTCATATCCTGCACAGGAGAATGGAGTAAACTTCTTTAATTCCCTCTGTGCCTTGTTTAAAATATGGAATTAAACAAAGCCCAGAGGAAAGGAATGCCTCCCCTTGGAGAAGGTGGCATTTAGGGGAAAACTGTAAGCAGCTTAGTAAATTGGTGTTTGTCAGGCATAAAGAATAGATATTATTCTAGTGCCTGGTTTAGCCTGAAAACATATTTATACATCCCTCACTAACTCCTAAAATGAAATACGGATACATATATTATGGATAATTAATTTGAAAATATGTACTTTAATCAGGTGTACAGGGATAAAGTATGACAATCACTTTTGCGTAATTGATCTCCATTATGTACCATGGCCTAATTTTAATCAGTGCCCTGATTTCTACTCCTAGCTTTAACTTAACCATTTGAGTTCTAGATGGGTGTACAACATACTCCAAAGCAATGTAGTGTTGACCCCTCTGTTATTAAAAAGGTTACCACAAACCATTAACCCTTTGAGTGACAGAGGGGTATGAAACACATTGCAAAGCAATGCATTTCATATCCCTTTGGCACTCAAATGCCTAATATTTAACTCTTAGACCTTTACTGTAATACTAACCTTATACCTATCCCAACCCCAAAACACAAGCGTATGACCTTAACATCTAACCCCAAAACCTTATCCTAACACATACCCTTAATACTTAATATTTTTAACTCTTAATGCTAACACTAATAATCAACCCCTAATCCTAAAATTTAACATTACCCTAAAAAATTACACCCTAACTCTTATCCATAACTTTGGAGTAAATATATTAATATGATTTTTCATTAAACCAGACACTGGAATTCAATTTTTTAATCTTATTTCTAAGCTACACACTCTTAAAGTATTCTCTTTAATTTTGCTTATGATAGGAGAGTTGTGGATGGTACTAATGTCAATAAATTACCTGCTTTAGATCATTGCTGTTTTAGATCTTGTCACTGTTAATGTGCCCAAACAGAATTAAACAGTACCTATAAAGAACCAGCTATACATGCTGAAGGAAATTATTTTTAGCGTTAGACTTTAGTAATCTAGAAAAAAATATTATTTGTTTGTTTTATTTGGTTGTTTGTATGATTTATTTATTTTAACATATTATAGTTTGGAGTACATTACATATGTGTATAATGCCATTCAACTTTTTAGGTATGTGTTCCTTTAAATGAAAATACTTATTTTACATACCATTAGAAATCAATATAATATAAACAACTGCATATAATTTGTTTAAAAAAGGCAGTATAAACTGAAATATTCCAGAAAAAAACATCTAAAGTACCCTCATAAACATTGGTACAAAATCACTCTTGAGGTACGGATACATTTATGCTTAGATTTGCAACAAACATATGTTCAGTCTTATTGGCATATACATCATCAGCAGGAAGAAATGTATTCTGCTACTGAAAGACACTTCAAAAAATGACTGAATATACAGTAAGCTGTTCCTGATTGAATTTGAATTTCGCAAGACTGATGTACTAAGAAGAGCAGGAATAATGCTGGCACAAGCCAACTGTACCATAGGGAACAAACAGAACATTTTAAAACTTCCTTTGATTAAAAAAGGGCTTTTAAAGGGATAGTAATACTTGTATTAAAGTCTTTATTTTTTAACATATAGTGCTATATTTCAATACTTACAATTTTGTAGTTCAAGCACTATTCAATCTGAAATATCCCCCTCCCGCCCCTTTCCCTGCATCACTCTGCCTCTCAGTCTGGTCAGATGGACAATCTTCAGTAAGCAAAAGGAAAATCTTGTCCTTGTTCTTCAAGAGGGGTGCAGGGTTTTCCTTACACTTACTGAGTGAAGATTGTCCCTCACTGCATCCGTCCGATCCCACTACTGGATTCCAGATCTGATGGGAGGAAGCCAGACGGGGTAGGAAGGGGATCCTTTTAGACTGAATAGCGCTTGAACTGCAAAACTATAAGTATTGAAACATAGTGCTACTAGTTTTAAAGCCCGTGTACACGGGCCAACATTAGCGGTGTTGCAGTCATGCGCAGTACTGACTGCCCGCTCCACGGCTGATACAGAACGGGGCGCTCTGAATTCAGACTGTAGTCCTCTCTGCACACCTCCATGCGCAGAGAGGACTATGATCTGAATTCGGAGTGCCCCCGTATCAGCCGCGGAGCTGGCAGGCAGTACTGTGCATGACTGCAGCGCGCATAACCGTCTCTGCTGTACATGACTGCTTCTGACAAACATCCTTAGCGAATTATAATATAGGATGTGTTAAAAAAAACAAAACATCAACTATAAGTATTACTATCCATTTAACCCCTTTAATGCTAGAGAGGTCCCGTGCTATTCTTCACAATATATCAGAGACCTTTCTAGTAAGTATGGGTGAAAAGTCCTGTTTTTTCACTGTAATTTCAACAGAAGAACCACAATTTTCTGTTCTTTTTCTGCAGAAATTCACACGTAGAAAATGCATAAAACGTCATCTTTTTCACTACCACCAATTAAATATCCACAAGAATCTTTCCAATGTTGCCCTAGTTTCCACACATGCTTTCTATGCAGAATTAATTCCCATTGTGATTCTACTGTTACTGTGCTCTGAAGTGGAGAAATTTCATTGGTGACAGTGAAAAGTAAGACATTTTATGTATTTTCTATACACTGGAATTTCTGTGTTAAATGTAAGGATTGGCAAAAAGTCAAAAAATGTTTCTGTGGGAATTTTTGCCGAAAACTAGCAATTTCCCATGAAAATTCCCACCTGTAGAAAGTACATACATTTTTGTCATTTTGTAACTGCCAATAAATGTCCCAAAAGAACATATGGCGCGATGCAAGAAACATGCGCAATAGCTATTTCCTGAGTGAAAACCACTAGGACAAAAACACCAAAAGTGAATAAACGGTTGCTACTACACTGTATTAAAATCAGGCTTTAATAAACAAGATTGCACTCACCCCTTCAAGATGGGGACTGGTGGGTCCGGTGCTGCTCCTGTACATCATATCATGCGATTTCCACAACGAGAGGACCACTGGACGGGAGCGTTCACGGAACAACCTCGACACAATGTAATCACTTCAATTGTATTAAAAATTTCCAAGTTTATTGTATCCACATTAAAAACATCAAACATATATATGGACAAAAAGTGGAATGACAAACATGTACGCCTAACGCATTTCGTGCATAACCAAAAGAGGAACACTTAATCATAGGCTAAACGTGATATGCATAAAGACCAAATAAAAAAAAAAGGACATGATGTACGAGCCAATCACAGACGCCATTATCCCTTGCACCTGATATGTTTACCCATGACTCGAACTCCTCGCACCTGTACAGAAACACCTCCTAACTTTAATGCACTGAAACCAGTGCTACATTCGGGATTACATCACCAATCCCTGACTATGTGTTTCCTATTCAGGTCGCTTCATAATTTGTAGTCATAGTAACCTTTTATACAAACCATATAATCATTCCTAATCCCTTAACCTGATAAAAATAATCAAACATACATAATCATGTGTACTCTAAAACGCGTAAATAATAATATTACAGATCAGGGCTTATAATTTTAAGTCCTTTGCTACTAGCCAGACCTGAAAAGTTACTCGCCACTGCAAGCCATAACATACCCACCAGGGCTGAATTTCTACTCGCCAGGGCTAAATTTTCACTCACCATTGGCTAGTGGCGAGTGGAAATTTTGAACCCTGTTACAGATAATATATATCATATACCATACCTTATAATAACATTATTGACGTGTAAATAAAACCACATCATGCTTTGAATTAATACCATAAGGGGTCCTGGTATTCACATTATATAACCACATAACTTATTTCCTATCCAATAATAGATCCAAATCTCCTCCCCTCTCAGGTAACTGAACCCTCTCTATAGCTTGGAAGGTGAATTTAGTTAAATCAGAGTCCCTACAGTTCACAAAATGTCACGCTACAGATTTATTTAGATTACGATTAATTATTGATCTAATATGCTCACAAATTCTTTCTTTAAGAGCTTGACTTGTGCACCCTCTATATTGTTTTTCACAAATTCCACATTTAATTAAGTATATCGAATTCGTTGTGCGGCAGTTAATATATTGTCTGATCTTGAATATCCTGCCTGTGACACTACTCATAAAAGTGTCACCAACCTGTACGTGATTACAACAAATGCACCTCCTTGCTCCACTTTTGTACATTCCAACAGTGGCAAGCCAGCTAGGAATACCCGGCCTGTCACTGTGGAAAAGACTTGGAAAAAGTTTCGCTTCCAAGGTAGATGCCCTCTTTGCCACAAAGCTAAAACCTTTCTCTACCACCTGTTTCAATTGCTCGTCTCCTGCCAGAATAGGAGTATGTTTTTGGATTATTCTCTTACTTTGATTAAACTCACAACTGTACTCAGTAACAAAACAAACCCTCGCTCCCTTGTTCTTAATATTATTATTAGAGTGTATAAGGACACGCTCTAAGTGGATATATAATGTGAATACCAGGACCCCTTATGGAAATAATTCAAACCATAATGTGGTTTTATTTACACATCAATAATGTTATTATATGGTATGGTATATGATATATATTATCTGTAATATTATTATTTAGGTGTTTTAGAGTACACATTATTATGTATGTTTGATTATTTTTATCAGGTTAAGGGATTAGGAACGCTTATATGATTCAGGGTTTGTATAAAAGGTTACTATGACTATGAATTATGAAGTGACCTGAATAGGAAACACATAGTCGGGGATTGGTGATGTAATCCCGAATGTAGCACTGGTTTCAGTGCATTAAAGTTGGGAGGTGTGTTTCTGTACAGGTGCGAGGAGTTTGTAATATGTAAACATATCAGGTGCAAGGGATAATGGCACCTGTCATTGGCTCATACATCATGTCCTTTTTGTATTTATGTGGTCTTTATACATAACACGTTTAGCCTATGATTAAGTGTTCCTCTTAATCACGCCTAACGAAACACATTATCACAGTGCCTGTGATTGCTGCATTTTCTTGTCTGTCACCAGTAGGGGGCTTCTATTGGCTGTCTGCATTTAGCCTGCCTCTTATTGCCTATTTAAACCTGGATTGGGCACCCTTTGAGGGCCCTTTCGTGTTGTTTCTGACATTTTTCACTATGTCCAGTGATTGTTGGGCCTCTGTTCCTGTGTTCCTGATTGCAGCTGTTCCAGTGCCTCCTGAATGCTGAGTTGATCCAGTCCTGGTTCCGGCCTGTCCTCTGGGGTTGCAGTTCCTGCTGACCTTCTTCTCTGCTGTTTCCTGACCTGACTGATCACTCTGCTGGTTCCTGTCATCTCCTCGCCTGTCTCCTGTGATCCTGGCGACCTTCTGCTAGGTCGCGTCGGCGACATTGCTTGTTGTTCCCAGCGTGCGGATGCTGGTTTGCTCCAAAGCCTTGCGGCTACTCGATTCAGTTGTTAGTCCAGTGTGCGGACACTGGTTCGCTCCAAAGCCTATCGGCTACATTATTCAGTGGTTGGTCCCAGCGTGCGGGCGCTGGTTTGCTCCAAAGCCTTGCGGCTACACGATTCAGTTGTTAGTCCAGTGTGCGGACACTAGTTCGCTCCTAAGCCTATCGGCTACACTATTCAGTGGTTGGTTCCAGCGTGCGGACGCTGGTTTGCTCCAAAGCCTTGCGGCTATACGATTCCCTGTTGGTCCAGTGTGCGGACACTGGTTTGCTCCAAAGCCTATCGGCTACACTACTCAGTGGTTGGTCCCAGCGTGCATACGCTGGTTTGCTCCAAAGCCTTGTGGCTATACGATTCACTTGTTAGTCCAGTGCACAGACACTGGTTTGCTCCTAAGCCTATCGGCTATACTATTCAGTAGCTGGTCCCAGCGTGCGGACGCTGGTTTGCTCCAAAGCCTTGCGGCTATACGATTCACTTGTTAGTCCAGTGTGCGGACACTGGTTTGCTCCTAAGCCTAGCGGCTATACGATTCCTCTGTTGGTTTCAGTGTTCGGACACTGGGTTGCTTACGATCCTGTCACTCTGTCATTATCATCCGACAGCTATTGATACCTCTGGGCTGCCTTGCCCGCTGGTAGAACCTTGATTCACATTCCTCTTGAGGTTGCCTTACCCGGTATTGGCAAGGCTGGTAGAGCCTATATCGAGGGTTGTTGGGCTACCTTGCCCGGTATTGGTAAGGCCGGTAGAACCTTTTGCCACATTCCATCTGAGGTTGCCTTACCTGGTATTGGCAAGGCCGGTAGAGCCTACACTGTGTACTTATTGGGGCTGCCTTGCCCGGTATTTAGGTAAGGCCGGTAGAACCTTTACGCTATTCCATCTGCAGGTTGCCTTACCCGGTATTGGCAAGGCCGGTAGAGCCTATTATTCCATCATCTCAGACTGTCCTGTCCGGTATATTGACAGGACCGGTAGAGTCTGCATACTGTCTTTGTTATTTACTCTTGATATATATATATATGTATGTGATTGCCATTCTACGTGATCATTTTATTATTTCAATAAAATTGAGTTTTTTACCTAAAACTTGTGTCTGAGAGTCATAACAAACCGTGACACACATTACGCATCCGTGTTTGTCACCCCACTTTTTGTCCATATATATGTTTGATGTTTTTAATGTGGATACAATAAACTTGGAACTTTTTTTTTTTTAAATATATTTTATTATCAGATCGCTCCATACACATCTCAAATACACAAAAACTACATGTAGAATCGTTCAAGTACAGCAAAAATATGTACACATTTGTAACAATGAAAATAACATATGCATATCAGTAGGACGTACAGAGTCAACCTGAGGTTTTTATTATTATTATTATTTCAACCTCCAATAACCAAAACTCCCAAAATCTAACCTAATATCACAGTGCCTGTGATCCATTCTGTCACTCTCGCTTGTGGTGTATGCTGATTCGCTATAATGGTTTGGCCCGCCCCTGGTGACCTTTTTATGCCTGACCGTGACACTTTGTGGTGTTTCAGAGCCAGTGTTGCTGTTGCTGAGTTCCTGTGTTCCGGTTCTCCATGTACCGAATTGGCCCGTCTTGACTACGTTCCTGTGTTCCTGCTCGTGATTGACCCGGCTCATCTGACTACCTGCTCCGTGATCCGACCCGGCTTGGCTGACGTTCCTGCTTGTGATTGACCCGACTTGTATGAGTACCGTCTCCGTGATCCGACCCGGCTTGGCTGACTTCCTGCTAACCTGTTAACGGACTGTTCCGGTGACCAGCTAGTTCCTGCTCTCCTCTCCGGTTGTCGCTGTGGCGACATTCTGACTTCCGCCACTGCTGCTTGCCTGGTTGATCGTGTGACCTGCTCCTGTCCGGGCTTGCTTGTTCCCAGTGCTGAGTATTACCTGATTGCAGAGTTGTGTTGCTGTCCTGAGCCTCCGTATCGCTTGCAGAACTTACACACTTCTCTGAGCCTCCGATCCGTAAAAGCTGCATTTAACCCTAGCTGTGCCACATTACCTTTCGCTAGCCTCTTTCACTGGTATAGAGCCTCCCTCTTGTATTACTTCTGCTGAGCTGGTCGCTTATGCTCTGGTTGGTCGGCGGCTCAATACACCATTGCAGAGTAGTGCTGTCGGTAACGGTTCCGGTAGGTCGCTACTTGGCTCTAACGTTTACATTAACACCATTGACGCTGAAGGCACAAGCTAATGTACTGAGGGTGAAGGGCTATTGGCTTCTCCGTTGCAGCATATGTGGTCCGTTGTTACGCCCGTGGGGGCTATTGGCTCAAAGTTCTTGCAGGTTGACTAGGTTACGCCCGTGGGTGCTATTGGCTCATTACCTCTGTTCCGCTAGTCTCCATTGTACGCCCATGGGGGCTATTTGCAGCTCTTGCAGTTCAGGTCATACTGTGGTGACGCCCGTGGGGGCTAACTACTCAAGCACTTGCAGTGTCAGTCGTACCCTTGGTTACGCCCGTGGGGGCGATTCTGGGTACTGTGTTGCTGATATTACCTCTGGTCACGCATGGCCTAGCAGTAGCATCTCTCAGTACTATAAGTGTGATTCCAGCTACACTTACTGCTTCCAATTAACACCTTGGGTGTGCCAAACTCCACAACTGAGACTGTTCATCTATACATTTAACCCTTATCGGGGTTTCTCTCATGTGCCTGTCCTGAGACAGTATATGTAATACTCTTATTTCTGTATACTGGGCCTGTGGGGGCATATCTATTTTTGTCTTGCTATTATTTTGTGTTTCCTGTAGAGGGCGATCATTTGCCTTATTTTTCTTTTAATAAAACTGTGTTTTATCTCACCCCTGGTCTGAGTGTCTTAAAAAAATGTTACAATTGGTCATTCTAATGGCTCCTTATTGGCCCAGGATGGCATGGTTTGTGAACCTGGCCAGCCTATCTGTTCAGAATCTGATCCGTCTTCCTCTCAGACCAGACCTGTTGTACCAGGGTCACCTGTGGTACAAAGACTTGGAGAGAATGGCCTTGAAGGCATGGCTCTTGAAGCTTACATTCTGAAGCAGAAAGGTTTTTTACACTGAAGACATATCCACCATGATCCAGATTCAGTATTTTCTGAGCCCTGTTTCTCTTGGTTCATTGTGCTGTGCTAGTTTCAGTGTCCATTGACAGTTGTTGCTTGGGTTATTTAGATACTAGATAGTCCTAGAGAACTCTGGTATCATGAGTAGGAGTTAGCAAAAGTTCCTGTTGTGTTTCTACAAAAACTATTTGAAAACCACCTGATTGTCTGCTTTTTGCCTTATAGAAACCCCTTAAAATTTTCTCCTTTTTCGACTATACCAAAATGTTTTTGCAATTTTTTTTTTCAGTGGTGCAAAGTTCCCGCCCATTTACTTATATGTTATTTGCATGTTCGTGCCAAAAACGTTTCTATGAAGTGAAACACAAAACTAAGCAGCTAGAGAGATAGAAAGAGTGCTGTAACGGTTTGTTCAACACACAGACACAGTAGGTTTGGATAAAACACAGTTTTATTAAACAATTAATTTCACAATAACCCTCACAGGTCCTGTAATATACACTCAATATAGTACAGCCACTAGACAGGTTATACAGAGGTAAGCCCACACAGGTCCAGTATAAGTAAAGAGTCCATTGAACATTATACTGACACAGGTCAGGCAGATCTTGAGTGAGTCCCAGTATATCGGTACTGCATGGGTTAATATCAGACAGAGAATGTTGACAGGCCCATGTGTGGTAAGGCCTTTTAAGGAGCTCAAATAGAGGTAAGAGCTGTAGTACAAGTAATGCCCAAGAATATGTATAACAGACAATTGTGAACTGCCTTAACAGTGATAGAGGCTGAGCAACTTGAGCACTGCTGTAGCAGTAACGGAGACTAAGCAACGTGAATACTGCCGTAGCAGTAACGGAGACCAGGAAACTTGAGCACTGCCGTAGCAGTAACGGAGACTGAACCACGTGAGCGCTGCCGTAGCAGTATCGGAGACTAGGCAACTGGATACTGCCATAGCATTGACGGAGACAAGGCAACTGGATACTGCTGTAGCATCAACGGAGACAGAGCAACTGAGGAGCTGCCATGGCAGTAACGGAGACTGAGCAATAGGGGCACTGCCGTAGCAGTAGTGGAGACTGATCCAATTGAGCACTGCCGTAGCAGTAACGGAGACTAGGCAACTGGACACTTCCTTGGCAGTAACGGAGACTAGGCAACTTGACACTGCCATGGCATTAACGGAGATATAATCAGCCAGAGCACTGCCGTAGCAGTAACGGAATCTGAGCAACTCGCCCAGAGAGGCACCCAACATGGGATGGTTCATAAGGCAGACCAATAGGAATGTCGCCGGGGCGACACGGAGGCAACCGAGACCAACTGCACAGCTGTCCACAGACAGCGAGAGTGAAGCACTACCCTTAACCGGAGACTGGTCAGGGCGTGCAGAGGAGGCAGTAGCCCAACCGGGCGGAATCACACAGAACAAGAACGTAGAACAATCCAAGTTGGTACACAGAGCAGAAACCTCAGCCACTCCAAGTCGGTACACGGAGCAGGAACATCAGCCAAGCCGGTTCGGTACACGGAGCAGGAACATCAGTCAAGCCGGGTTGGTACATGGAGCAGGAACGTCAGCCAAGCCGGGTCGGTACACAAGAGATGAGAAGCAGATTGGTCAGGCGGTCCGGGTCGGTGCACAGTCAGGAAACGAGATGCAAAGTAGTCAGGCAGGCCGGGTCGATACACTGGGAACACACAATAATCAGGAACAAGCGCTGGTACTGGAACACCACGAAAGGGCAACGGAGATGTGCCAGAACCCAGTATTTAAGGACAATACTGGGCGGGACAATCACAGTTGAGCCAATAGGTGTTAAGCAGGAGTGTAGACTGACAGAATGTTGCCGAATTGCACGCCGTGATAGGTGCCAAGCGATTTTGAAGTGATTTATATAGCAAAATAAGGGAAGCCAAGCCCCAGACTGTTGGTTAACAGTATGAGCTGCCATCTTAAAAAAAAAAAAAAAAAGAGGAGCTGGAAGGACCGTGATGCATCCAGTGAGTCAGAGGAGGAGGAGTGACCACCAACAGCATAGAAGAATCTGGGAATACTGTGGAGTTTGCTGCTGCTGTAATTCCTGCTGCTACTGAGTTGCAAGGGCAGCAGTTTGATGACGAGCAGGCTAGTATGCCACAAACCACCTTGGCCACAGTGGGAACGGGGCCCAGCAGTAGTGATGGAGGACACTACTTGCCACCAAAAACTGGTCCTAGTTCTAGTGCTGATTCTGAAGCGGCAGCATTCTCTTCCCCAGCCAGTGAAGGGGATTGTGGCGAAGAAGAAAGAGGCTATTGTTCTCTACCTTTCTCTTCCTCCATGAGGTCATGAGTGCGGGACTATTTTTCTCTTGGGGCAGGCAAAGTGCAGTCATCAGTGATGGCACTGTGCACTATATGTGATGTCAGCGAAAAGGGGAAAGGAGGGAACATACCTTGGCACTACCACTCTGATAACACACATGACACCATGACATTTATGTGAAGCATGTTAAAGCCAATCCCCAAAAAAGAAAATGGGAGCCACTGTTGCTGTACCATCTGTCTCTCCCGAATGGCACCAAGAATCAAGGTGCTAGGGTCCAGGTGCAGGAAGACGTAGCAACTTCTGGTGAGCCACATCTGTCATTGTTACCCCGCACCAACAACACCACCAGCTGATAGAGATTCTGTTGATGCAAGGATATGGCAGTTTGGTTTCACCTATTACACATTGTGGTGGAGTAAAATCGCAGAGAGGATTCATCATCATTATTAAGACTGAAGGTTGTCACATGTCCTTAGCAGGACAGACAAGGGGCCATTTGTTTGTGCTGATGTGTCCATTATTCCCAGTCCTTCCCCTATTTGCTACATACTTTGTGCACATTGCAGTTGCTGATGAAAGGCACAGTTCCTTCCTGCTGCCAAAGGAAAAAATTGTATTCCAACACGCCCATGATTATGGAGGAATTGCAGGAGGAAAAGCATTATTGGCCAACTTCTTTTCTCCACATATACCTGAAGTGGTCAGGGCTAGTTGTAGTACTGCTTCTACCGCAGGGGCATCACTAGAGCTAGTGGCAAGTGGAACCGTGATCATAATCACTCATATCCCTGCTTTTGTTGATCCCAATCCATAGAATTGCCTAATCGTTCTACTGCTTGAACAACTCAGCAGCAGCAGCAAGGATTGCTGTCGCAAATGGCGCAATGACAACATGGCATTTGCCAATAGCCAGCGGCCAGTATGGCATATTTTACTTTTCCTCAGAGCTTGTTCTTTAAATATACCACAGAGGCATATAAAAAACTATTTCTAACAAGCCTAAGTCCAAATCACTTCCTCAGGAGTAAAGGAAGTGGCCTGGTGCCATGAAACGTGTAGAGTGATTTGTTCCATTTTATATTTTATTTTCAATTTTTACTAATTTTAAAATGTGTATTTTCCAGTAACTGTACATTGGTATATTTTGTACTTACAAGAGAGCTAAGTTACAACAATAAAAGCTCTTTAAAATATAGAAGCCCTTGATCCTTCAAATTAACTCTGGTCCTTTGGAGTTTGTTGTATGAGAGCCGGTTCACAGAGGTGATAGTGGGTAATGTGATTGTCATCTTTGGGTTTATATCATTAAGGTGGGACCACTTATATACCCCAGATACCCATAGTGACAGGAGGGCCAGGAAACCAGAGGAAAAGAATACCGATCCCATGGTATATACTGGGAAGGTGTTATAATCTTAGAGGCAGAATTAAGGCCTCTATATAATGTGAGTATCCATTTCTTTTGAACACAAGAGTGGAAAAGGCGATGGGTCAAGCTTTGAAATTTTAACTACTGCACTCAGAGGATCTTCTGCGCGGTCTGTTTCTTCTTGATTTTTAGCTGTTGATGGTAGCAGGGGACCCAAAACATGCATCAGACGAGCAGGAAAGATTTTACTCAAAGGACTCTGATATGTGGATATGTGTGAAGTACTAGTGCACAGTTGTTTTATAATGTTTTAAGCTTATTCCTCCTTATATATTCTGTATCCTGTGAAATAGAGCCTTTACACTGTGGTTAGGTGTGTTAAAGTGGCGCGCCTGACTGAATTCAGGCATATATAGGTGACCGTGGTGTCAGTGTTACTTTATTTAATTTCTTTTTGCTGTAACAGGTACTACATACAAAAGGAATTTCCATGATTTTAAAGGATTTTACTATTTTTGAAGTGATGAAATTATAAAAAGTATGTATTTTTTGTTGTAGCAATACCTTATGGAAATATTTGTACACCTCAGTCCATGGGTAAAATTAAAGCAGACAGATAACTGATACACTGATGCAGGAGACTGTTTACTTTGCCAAATGGTATGTCTTGCATATCTTTCCTTCATATCTCTAATGGCTCTAATACCCAATGTTTCTGGCAACCACTAAAGTATATCAACCCATACCAATTTGGTTTCCTATTTTTCATTCTGACACTAGGTACTGAATACATTACACTAGAACATTCCATGGTGTTTTCTTAATTTCTGTACTTTATGACCATTTTAGAACGGGTAACTCATATGTGAATAATACAGTAAAATTAGAGATTTTAGTTGTCCTATTTTTGTTTATGGCACCCCCTATAGTATATCAGGTCATTTCAATGCAGGATCATGTTTCTTATAAGAGCATTAGCTAATAAGTACAGTAGGTCAGTCCATAAGCTTCAATTATTTCAGTACCTTTGAAGGAAATGCTAAAGAAACACCTATTTGTTCTTTTAGTGCCACCTTTTGGAAACATTTGCACATACCAGGCTAGGGTTAGTAAAGCAAGCGACTCCTCATTTGATGCACTTGGGAATCTAATTTAGGAAAATAAATGGTTTTAGAAGGTTATTTTTATGTGATGGTCTAATTAAGCCTTCAAATTATGTTTAATGCATTTGGTTGTCTGCATGAAAATGTCACTTGAAATTCAGATATATACATAAAATTGCCCTAGAGCTTGTTTAATATTGAAAAAAGGCTCCAGCCTATGTAAAATATATTATATTTATTAAATCTAAATGCATGCACAATATAATAATAAAACACTATAGTTTGGTCTCACTCACCCAAAATCACACGCTGCCTGTAGTGAGCACGGCAAACCACAATCATGCTAGCATATGTGTGATCATCATTCAGCTGATGTTAATAACTAAATGCCTGTAATTAACTCTTGTTGCAGGAAAACTGGATTCACTATTATGTTTCCGTTGGAAAGGGATCTGAACTTACAATGGAATGCAGAAAGACTGAGGCTGAAGTCTCCTCTACAAGATGCTAGTGTCAGGGAATCTGTCAGGCACTAGTGTGAACTTGCTGCAGCCAGAGCTGGACTACAGGTGTCAAATGAAATGTAAAACAACCAGAATGAGCACATCTGCTTATCAGTAGCAGAGGGGTCTTTCAGAAATTTCTAAGCCAAAACGTTATCCAAGAGAAAAGTCAGGGACAGGTCAAAAGGTTTAGGCTGGCTACTCTCAAAGTCATAGTTCAAGGTAGATGTTGGGACAGGTGGCATTGTATCATAAACTGGAAAGTAAATCCGAGGAAATGCTCAGGTTTACGCAAACATAAATCAAGCAAGACTTATAAACAGGCAAGGAAGCAGAAAAACAGGTAACTTCTAACTATGATTACTCAGAAGCCAGAAAAAGACAGGCTACACACAAAATGCAAATGTGCATGCATAACAGTGCACGGAAGAGCACACAGATGTGCACAAAGACACAGAAAAAAAAGAAAAAAATCAAAACATAACACAAGAAAAATGTGCAACCCAAAGAGACCCAGAATACATGGAAACGAGAGGTATGATAGGGACAATGTATATGGAATTTGCAAAATAAGTAGTTGTTTCCATTTTGTTTTGTATTCACGACATTACAGTTTGTCATAAAATACAAAATTTACTGTAAGGCACCATGAACAATTTGAATGTGTTTCCATATATATAGAAATTACCCAAGGAATATTAATTAAAAAGATGCATAGCAAAATGTTGAACATTTTCCATCCTCAGGGTATAAAAAAGTCTCTGGCACTGAAAGGGCTAATGGTTTTTAAGAAATTTGGTTCAGTTGTTGAAGAATATAATCTTAACAGAGTATTGTTATGTGTCTTGTTGATAAAGCCTGCTTAATTAATTACTCAAATATCTAGGAATTTTCCTCCTTCCTCCTTCTTAGGCTGCTAGATCCAGAGAGACAAAATAAAGTAACAAGATAGCAACAACGCTACTGTACAATTTCAGGCCACTGTGATACTGCACCTAAAAAATACAAGTTTGAGCTGTTATAGCTTTTGAATAAAACATCTTACAATATATAATTTTTTACATATTAAGTATTGCTATCCCTTTAATGAGTTGGAATAATCATGCAAGTCCTTTCAAGATGGAGGTTCCAAGAAGGGAGGATTTGGAAAGGTGACAGATCCTATTAAAAGTATAACCTGTCCAAATAAAAAAAGGTATCTCCAATACATAGGTAAGTATATATTTGTATTACTACAACTGGACTAATGATGCAGGTACTACAAATCACTGGCTTGGGTCTATAACTCCATCAATGCTAGAGAGTTCTCCAGTCCATTATGAAGCAATACGTTGGACACCTCTCAGACAATCAAAGATTTTAGGGCAAGACACGGAGGCTCATATTATGCAATAAACTCTAGTCTTTACTTCTCAGCAGTAAAGTTTTAACAAGTTTAACCACAGAAAAGAATAAAAAACTTGCTAGTCTGATAACCCCGCCCAATGTCAGGTAGCCAATGATATTCCCCAACAGGTGTATAACTAGTCATCCAGGTAGTTCCTCATCCTCTTTCTTTACTGCTCAGCAGATGAGTACTGTGCTTACTATTTTTACATATATCTTCTGTGTAATGGATTGGTGTTTATTTATGTTATTAATACTTTCATTGTTTTTTCCAGAAACTGTTATATCGTTACTATTTAAAAAAATATACATAGGGTATATCTCTCCTAAGTCTATTCCTGGGTTTCATAGTGGATTCAACGAATTCTTCCCTACGTCTTCCTCGGAACAAATTGAGGAACATCCGCAGGGAAATCAAAAACACTCTACAGAAAGACGTTATTTCTATTCGGTCACTAGCAAGAATAGTGGGGCTCCTATCTGCCTCCATTCAAGCCATCTTCCCAGCTCCTCTCCATTACCGTGCTCTTCAAAGATTAAAGACTATGCACCTTCGTCGAGGACTCGGATACACAGATCTAATTCCTTTATCTCCCGACGCTCGAGACGAACTGTTATGGTGGTTAAACCACATGGAAGCGTGGAACGGGAGGGCAATTTTTGGGATGTCTCCAGATCTCGTAATAGAATCCGACGCGAGCACTCTGGGTTGGGGAGCTCGGTGTGGAGACCTCACCACCGGAGGGAAATGGTCTCCCACGGAATTAGATATGCATATAAACTGTTTAGAATTATTGGCAGGATCTTTTGCCATCAAAAGCTTCACCAAACACATCGCGAATTGCTGCATTCTATTGAAAATGGACAATATTTCAGCGGTACGCTACATAAACCATCTAGGTGGGACGAAGTCCAAAACTTTAGCAGTGCTGGCAAAAGATCTCTGGCAATTTTGCCTAGACAAGAATATCTCGGTCCAAGCGGAATACCTACCAGGTCTATCCAATGTTATCGCAGACTGGAATTCCAGGTACTTAACAGACTCCAGCGATTGGACGCTTCACATGTCAACCTTTTCGATCTTGGATTCAATTTGGGGTCCTCTACACATAGATCTCTTCGCCTCCAGACTGAATACACGATTACCAATCTTTTTCAGTTGGAGGCCGGATCCGGAGGCACGTGCGATCGATGCATTCTTACAAATTTGGCCCAGTCAAGGGTGTTATGCCTTCCCACCATTCACCTTAATTCCCAGGGTTCTTATCCAGGTCAGGAAACAAAAGATCAGTCTAGTATTAATCACTCCCTTTTGGCCAGCTCAACCCTGGTTCCCTTTACTTCTGGAAATGTCTGCGGACATTCCCCGTTACCTATCTCCATACCCTCAACTTCTTTTAGACCCAGTGGGCAATTCACACCACCTTCTACTTCACAATCAGTTACATCTTCTGGCCTGGCTGATATCGGGAATCGACGAAACCTCTGCGACCTTTCGGAAACATCTCGAT
Source organism: Rhinophrynus dorsalis (assembly GCA_037306005.1). Classification (NCBI taxonomy): domain Eukaryota; kingdom Metazoa; phylum Chordata; class Amphibia; order Anura; family Rhinophrynidae; genus Rhinophrynus; species Rhinophrynus dorsalis. Next base: position 293,992,291 of record CM074720.1, read on the forward strand.
TCCTCATTTCAGAGGCATGGGCACCTGGCACAAAATCATGTTATAGATCCTGCTGGTCCGTCTGGGTTCGTTGGTGTCTGGAACGGAACTTGGATTCCTTTTCTTCAAATTTAAATTCTATTCTGAACTTCTTATCTTTCTGTTTTCAACAAGGAAAAGCGTATAGAACTATAAACTGTTATAGATCGGCTATTTCGGCTTCTCATGATCTGATCGAAGGCTTTCCAGCGGGCCAACATCCTCTGGTTTGTAAACTAATGAAAGGAGTTCGGATGTCTAGACCTCCATCGGCCAAATACTCTGTTTTATGGGATGTTAATTTGGTATTATCTTTTTTGGAATCTTGGCCCCCTAACGAGGAACTGTCCCTTAAACAACTATCAGCCAAGCTTACCATACTTCTTTGCCTAATTTCATTTAGGAGGGTTTCTGACGTTCATGCGTTAGATATCACAAACAGGTCATACGAACCCAATGGGGTTCGATTCCGAATTTCTAGGAGAACTAAATCCTCTTCCAGAGAAATCTTTTATCCTAATTTCCCTCTAAACCCACAACTATGTGTAGTTCTATGTTTAAAAACCTATGAATCTGTTACTTCTCTCATCAGACCCTTAGACTCCCAACAATTATTGATGTTGTTTATTAAACCTTTTTCACCTGTATCTTCTGCCACTTTGGCAAGATGGGTTCGTTGGATTATGTCTGCTGCAGGCGTTGATATTTCTAGATTTGGAGCCCATTCTTCCCGTGGAGCTATGGCTTCTAAATCTTTATTATCCGGAGGAAGTTTACAGGATATCCTTAGAGCTGCAGACTGGTCCAATGAATCCACCTTCAAGACGTTTTATTTTAAACCACTTATTCATGCTACTCATACTGTAATACAACAGCTTTGAACTTGCATAATATGAGCCTCCGTGTCTTGCCCTAAAATTCCTAGATTTTCCTAGCATAGTGAAGGAAAGTCAGGATTTTAATAAAGACACGGAGGCGAGTATTATCCCTCCCCCTTTTCATTAACCCACCCTTTGTTGTTGTATCTCCCATCAGGTTGACTGTTCACGATCCTGGTTACAAGGCGTATGGTTGAACAGGATTTCGTTCCAGAATGTGTTTCACGTACAATCACAGTTTATATCGCACTAAAGAAAGAGGATGAGGAACTACCTGGATGACTAGTTATACACCTGTTGGGGAATATCATTGGCTACCTGACATTGGGCGGGGTTATCAGACTAGCAAGTTTTTTATTCTTTTCTGTGGTTAAACTTGTTTAAACTTTACTGCTGAGAAGTAAAGACTAGAGTTTATTGCATAATACTCGCCTCCGTGTCTTTATTAAAATCCTGACTTTCCTTCACTATGCTAGGAAAATCTAGGAATTTCAAAGTCATGTATATCTCAATGGGGATTTGTATTTGTTACATATGATGCAGCTGGCTTGCTCCAGTAATAATAAGAAAGAATGGGATAGTACCTCAAGAGAGTCTATCTTTTACATGTAGTGGTTTAAGTGATATTTACTTCATAAATTAAGAACTCAGTAATAAATACAAATAAAAACATTCAACATTTACCCTTTGAGAGCCAGAGGGGTACACAACACATTGCAAAGTAATGCATTGCCTACCGCTCTGACACTCAAAGGGTTAAGACTACAAAATTAAGCTTTCGAATTTAATGACAATATGAGGTATTTTCATAATTTCCAACTAATACATAGTTTATATGTGAGTTAGTAAGCAAACTTGTTTAATAAAATCGACAGTTAAAATGAACAATGTTAAATGAAAAATAGAAAATATGAGAGTTTTATCTTCGATGACTCTGGATTGGTATGTTGCCTTGACATCTCACTACTTCTCAGTTACTATTGTATAAAGTAATTAATGGGTATCTAGGGAACTGATAAAGGAAATATTAATTTCCCTAAATGCATATGGTCATTAGCCAGTTACTAAAGACTTAATTTTGTAGTTTAAGACTTTGAATTTTTTAATTTGTATTTATTACTGTGTTCTTAAATGAATAATTAAATTAAATATCACTTAAACCACCACACTTAGAGGCTACTTTCTGTCTTGGAACATTGTTCTAGCCTTTATTTTAAGCTCTTCAAAACAACGGGGGATCTTGGTACATACAGAACTAACAGATCAATACAGATATCATTGGTGGGATAAAGAAACTTGGGAAGGACACAAGAGCCTAGATGCACTAAAGGTCAAAGGTTGAATGTCGATGTTCTGTCGGAGCAGTGTCATAGGCACATCCATAATATTCACCAAATGTCTACGACATTACATCACCAGCACTCCGACAAAAAGATCCACAGATCGACATCAATCCAACAGGTTTATGAATTTTCATTCATCACATCGACAATTGTCTCTTTCCATATGATAATAAATCATAATGACTCATTTCCATATGGAAATGCTGAATAATGAGACACATTCATATGCAAGGGGGTGTTTTGATATGATAATGTGACACTTCGACTCATTCAGTAAACTCCGATAGCAGCCTCTGCTGTCAGAGTTCAGTCTCCACTTCACCTGCCTCAGGCTGTTGTAGTTGGGATCTCCACTGTACTTTCCTATGGAGTAACAGCATGGAGAGCTATGAATGCCACAGGGTGAGCAATGCAGATCCCTATGGCATTCACTGCTGTCCATGGTGCTGAAAGCCTTCTCTTTATTCCCTTACTGGCTGGGTAGGGAAGCACAGAGAATGCTGTTCAGAATTGTTGTAGTGTTGGTGATGTGTGAGAAGATGATCCCTTCCACACCGACAACACTTCGAAAATCCTGTGTGCTAATAGGAACCTTCTCCAACCATCCCCTTCCATCCGACAATTTTGGTGAATATGTCGATGTGTGTGCGCAGATCGAATTGTTGGAGTGATTCAAACACATCGACAATATCATATTAACACCGCATCAACCTTTAGTGCATCTAGGCCAATGACTATCAACATTTGATCATCAATTCATCATATATTATCACATATTTCATATTTTTATATTTTATCTTTATATAATTTCATTGGACATAGACTACTAAAGAACTGTGCTGTAGTAAAGCTGTTTATATGTTGACATAATAGCATGTTTTATGGGTTCTATGTTATTTAATCATAATTTACAAATTAGTCCACTCTCAGATTGGTGAGTATTAACTTGTTCTAGATTATACCATTTTCCCATCAACTATTGAGTTCATTTTATTATTATTCTATAAGCTAGGTTAATTTTTATCCACTAGTGAGTTCTGGTTGATGCAAGACAATTGTGGATGTAGTTAAAATTTAAATCATATAGTATGTTCCAGTTATAATCTGGTTCTTGGTAAATCAACCTGAAAATACTCTTATGTTTTATAACCATTATATTATAATTCACTTTTCTTCCAACATATCACCCAAGAGGAATATAGCTTCCCACTTATAGGTGATTGTTTCCCCATAGTTATGATTCTTATGGCTACAAACTAGAATGCTCTGCTACATTGATATACCTGTTTATTTTAAGGAATGTTGCTAGTCCAAAAATGGCATCAGGATTACAGTGACAGATAACTCATATTACAGAATCCATGGCATCAGAAAGAATTATGTCACCATGATAGAACTAGAGAGATTCCTAAAATGCTGCTAGAATGGCACATAACATTTATGACAGCAACCTCTATTTTGATGGAACATGAAAAATGCATGGATAAAACAATTATAGCCGGAGTCATATTCTATAAACACTTTATCACTCATGAATCTCAACGCCATTAGTGGTAAAAGTGAAATCAATATGCATTTTTATATAACTTGCAGTAAGTTTTGTTCCTTATTCTAGTGCAGGCAAAGTGGAACAAGAGACAGAATAACAATTCTACTTGATCAGTTTTTGTTGCAGATCAAAATACATATGCAGTCTAAGGCTGTCTCAATGGGATATACTGTGGTTGCTATGTAAATATGGCAATTAAAGTGCATCCTATTGTGCAATATCATGGCCATGGTCCTCACCCCATTAACCATTTGAATGCCAGAGGGGTGTTCAGCACATTTCTCTGCATCGGATTGTACACCCCTATTGCTCTCGAGAGGTTAAAACTTCCCACTCCACCCTCCCTGGCCTAACCCCAACATATGCCGCTACTAGCATTCTGTAGGATGACCTTTTGACCTTCCACTGCCCCCCCCCCCCCCCCCCGCACTACCTCCTGTGTTGCCAACACAAATGACTTGTACATTTGAGAGATAGAGTTCTGGTCTGTGAACTGTATTACACAAAATAATGTTAACAATGTACAGGCAAAGAAAAGTCATTTTGTGGGGTGATGGGGCAAGTGAACCAAGCAAACCAAACTAGTTTATTCCTTCAGTCTTTCCTCTAAATTTATACCCAATTTTATTTTTTCTTAAATATATTGTTGAATTAATACATATGGATAAAACAGATATTTAGACTGTAAGCTCTCACAAGCAGGGCCCTTTGATCCTTCTGTTCTCCACTTTTGATTGCACTATTTAATACCTCTGCATGTCTATTCCCAATTGTACAGCTCTGCGGAATTAGTTTGTGCTATATAAATAAAGAATAATAATAATATTATGCAGAGTCACATGAACAGCTTGCAACCCTATGTATTTAGATTACCGTTGACCACTTGTGGATGACTGAAACCAGTCTGACAATGTGGTAGGTTAAATGAAATAGTTAGGGTCATCTGACCTATTATTATTTTTGGGTATAATAACCCCATTTTATAATAAAGGCTCAAGTGATTATGGAATGAGGGCTGCCTTCCGTAAAACAAGTAGAGGATATGAGGTCTTAGGGCTCTATTACCTCATAATGGAGTATTATTTTGTTCATGGAGGATCACCCCTCCACTCCAGAAGAATAAATTATTAAATAAATAAAGTTGAATTGGGTATAACAACCCAATTTACTCAGTAATTTACTCAGTGGAGCAGGGGGATCCAAGGATACTCCGATCCTTTTTCTCCCAGAGAAACCAAATTGGACCCTTCCAATCCTGTCATATCTTACCTTGGTTTCAGCAGTCGTTCATGCCACATGGATGATGCAGGAGGCTTCAGAATGTAGCAGACCTTTGTTTTATGCCATGCTTCCTGTAGTCTCCTCCTACCTACTTCCTTCCTCTGAGCCTGCTCCTCCTACCTACTTCCTGAGGAGGGGTTTAAAGGGCAGTCTGAGTCCTGACTCAGTTGCCCTTGCCTTGTTGTACAATACAGTTCTGTTTCCCTTGGGCTAGTTTGACCATCCATTCTGGTGCTGACCTGTGGCTCTGTCTAACTACTCTTTTGCCTGCTCCCATTGTGTAGTGGACGCCCAGTCTGGTGCGGACCTTTGGCTCTGGCTGACTACCTGAACTGTGTATGACCCGGCCTGTCTGTCCATCCATTCTGGTGTTGACCTGTGGCTCTGTCTGACCATTCTCCTTGTGCGTTCCGATTTGGCGTAGACATCCTTTCTGGTGCAAACTTGTGGCTCTGGCTGACTACCCGCTCCATGTATGACCTGGCCTTTCTGACTACCCACTCTGGTGTTGACCTGGGTCTCTGTCCACTGCGAATCCAGCATACCAACTCTTCAGTGGATATCCTATTTGGTGGAAACCCGTGGTTCTGGCTGAATACCCGCTCCATGTATGACCCGGCTTGTCTGACTATCCTTTCTGGTGCTTACTAGGGGGCTCTGTCTGTTTCCTCCGTGTGGTGTTCCCTGCTCCACAGACACCCATCTTAGTGCGGACCTGGGGCTCTATCAGACATCCTAGCTTACTGACTGCAGGCTGAGTCAGTGCTAGTCTTTTGGGCATTCCGAATTAACTCGAGGCTTCAGTGGGCTGAGGCCTAGTCTCGGACAGTGGGGTGGATCTATTGGTGGGCTGCTATTTCTGATACAGTGCTTGCCTCTTTGCTCACACTCTGTGTGTTACCTGTTTACATGCATTAATGTGATTTTTCTAATAAAAGGTTGTTTTACTTTACCTTTCTGACTCCTGGTTTATTCCTGGAAACCGTGACAGTCCCATTCTGCTCCACTGGCCGTTGAGGCGATTGATGGTAGACCCCTGCTGCCATCTCATATTACTCATGAGACCACTCTGTTAACCCTGAAGGTGGGAGCCCTTCACACCAAAACCCTGAAGTTTCAGGTAATTAACTCCCCACATTATGCTATTGTACTGGGGTTTTCATGGTTGCAGAAGCAAAACCCTAGGGTGGACTGGCACACGTGCAAGATTTTGGCCTGGTCTCCACAGTGATATAAATCATGTCTCTCCTGTCCTGTGAGACTGACTAATACTACCTCTCCAGCATTACCTGAGGAGTATTTACCATTTAAGGAGGTGTTCAGTGAAAGTCAGGCTGGGGCCTTACCACCACACAGGCCGTATGATTGTGCGCTGGAACTTTTGCCTTGCATATCACCTCCTAGGGGCTGTGTCTATCCCTTGTCGGTGGAGGAGTCATGGAGGAGTATGTGTCTGATGCATTGGCCAGAGGCATCATTCGTAAGTCCGCATCACCATCAGAGGCCAGATTTTTTTTTGTTAAAAAAAAGTCAGAGAGCTACAACTATGTATTGATTTTCGAGGGCCTAACAAAATACTGGTTAAAAATGCATACCCGATTCCCCTAATTACCGAACTATTTGACCGTGTCAAAGGATCTAAGTATTTTACAAAACTCGACCTAAGAGCTGCCTATAATTTGGTTCAGATAAAGCAGGTTCACGAATGGATGACAGCTTTTAATACACATAATGGGCATTATGAATATTTGGTGATGCCATTTGGCCTCTGCAATACCCCATCTGTCTTTCAAGAGTTTATAAATGACGTGTTAATAGAACTCTTACACAGTTGTGTTGTGGTGTACTTGGATTACATCCTGATTCACTCCTCATCCTTGGAGACCCATCGGTTGGATGTATCCAATCTTGAGTCTATTAACCCCTTACGGACCGGCAAATCTGAGGTGGAATTCACTTAAGGACCAGAGCAATTTTGACTTTTTTGAGTATGTCTTTGTTCAAGCATATTTTTCTTTCATTCCTTTAATGCACCCACACAAATTATATACTGTTTTTTTAAGCACAATTAGGGCTTTCTTTTGATACCACCATTATATGACTACCTCTTCGTTTAATTTGATTAAAAAAGAAAAGAGGAAAAAAATAAAAAAAATTAAAAAAACCCCCAACATTTTGCTTACATTTTCCTGTCAGGATTTGTAAACTATTAGTTCATTACAAAAAAATACCCCTAAATATATTAATTTGCTTCTCCTGAATATGAGAATACCCCATATGCCTGGCATTTCTATCCCTTTCTCACATTTACAAGGCAAATATTACAAGATTGACACCATTATTTCCAACCTATAATTTTTCAACAATTGACATGTGAGTATCATAGCTTAGTTGACGGTGCCAGAACACAAAAATGTCCCACAAAGGTACATGTTTCTGAACAGTAGACAACATAAGGTAAATAATCAGTAGAATTTTGGAGTTTTTTATGTAGCTATTTTTCCAGAAATATGTTCCAAAATTGTGTTAATATTTTTTTTTTTGGCAGTTTTCACACTTACATTTCAAAATTACTGTTGATATCAAGCACTAGATAGGGAAGATTTTTTAAAAATGCATTGTTTAGTGTTTAGCTCCTTCTTCTGAGAAAGGAAATACCCCATATTCATAGGTTTCTCAAGGTTTGGGGAAGCTACGGAGCCCAAATTGGAACATGCGCATTTCCAGTTTCACACTTTGAATTTTCACAGCTTACATCACTGGTGCCATGTCTCATTTGGGGCTGTGTAACAGTGCTCCATTCGCCATTTTACCACGAATCATTTGTAAATCTTGATGTAAGTAAAAAAAATCAGCATTTTTCACACTTTGGTTTCAATGTTGATGTGAATTTCAAGCACCGGATAGGAGAAGATTTTTAAAAATGCATTGGTTAGTGTTCAGCTCCTTCTTCTGAGTACGGCAATACCCCATATTCATAGGTTTCTCAAGGTTTGGGGGAGCTACAGGACCCAAATTGGAACATGCGCGTTTCCAGTTTCACACTTTCAATTTTCACAGCTTGCATCACTGGTGCCATGTCTCATTTGGGGTTGTGTAACAGTGCTCCACTCTAAGATTTCCCCCCAAAAGTGTATATTTTTGGAAAGTAGACACCCCAGGCTCTCATTTTAGGGATGTTTTCAAATATTTTTACACAGGCATTTTACCACCAATCCCTTGTAAAACTTAACTTAACTTAAAAATTCAGTGTTTTTCACACTTAGGTTTCAATGTTGATGTGGATTTCAAGCACAGGATAGGTCAACATTTAAAAACCTGCATTGATTAATGTTCAGCTGCTTTTTCTGAGTACAGCAATACCCCATATGCATAGGTTTGTCAGGGGTTGAGGAATCTACTGTACCCAGTTGGTAACAAGCGCATTCCATTGTCAGACGTGGTATTTTTACAGCTCGCTTAACTGGTGCCTTTTGTATTATTTGGGTTGTTAAGCAATGTTGCAAATAATATTTTACCCCCAAAATATATTTTTTAGTAAGGAATACAACCCTGAGTTTTAGTCTAAGTGCATTTTGGCATTTTTTTCTCAGTCGTTTTACCACCAATCCCTCCCAAAACCTGCAGTAAGAAAAATAATTTTCACACCTATATTTCGGTGTTTCTGTAGATTTCAAGCACAGGATATTTGGAGATTTGTAAAAATGCATTGTCCACAATTCAACTATATTTTCTGAGTATGGCAATGCCCCATATGCATAGGTTTGTCAGGGTTTGAGGGATTTACTGGGTTCAGTTGAGAACATGCACAACAGGGTTGTTCCCATTATATTTTCATAGTGTTAGATCTAAGGAGGGATGTGTTTTGGAGAAAAAAAATATTATTTCAGGGGGAATGTGTGGCCAAATAATGAAATTACAGAATTACTGCATTGCACGTAAGTGATACTGTTTGAAACAGTCACCATTGCAGAGCCCAGGTTTTGTAGGGCAATCAGGACAGCAGAAGGTGGTTTCTGTCCGTTTGCCATTGGCGTAGCACACCTTGCAGCGTTTCTGTGGGTTACTCTTTTGGGGGGTTGGGGGGATTTTAAATGCAAAGTGTCCTAAACAGGGTCTTTGATGTAAAACTGCTGTTGCCCCTTCAAACAAAAAATGGAAATGACATGCATTTGGAATTGTAAAAAAGTGATTGTTTGAGTGGGGTTTGCCAGTTTAAAAATTATATAGGAATTATTAACTGCAGTCTGCATCAGGAAAATAGCAACCTTCTTATACCAGACCCTAGATTTTCTCATGGTGAGGTAAGGCTGCATGAGTTGATCACAAAGATCAACACCCCCATGTGTTTATTGTAGTCTCTGATGCAGACTGGTTTCCTGAGGACCATGCCACGGACAGAGACTGGCACAGTTCCCTCATCATGCATAGTTGTCAGCATGTACACATCATTTTTATCTCTAAATTTCACTGCCAGCAGCTCCTCTTGGCACAAAGCTAAGGACGTTCCCTTTCGTAGCTTGCAGTTGATCATTTGTTTGGGCATCTCCTTACAATTTTTCCTAACAGTGCCACAGGCCACAGTGTTAAAATAAAAAAGTGATTTGAATAAAAGGGGGCTTGTATAATAGTTATCTACAAATAATTGGTATCCTTTATTTAATAAGGGGGAAATGAGATCCCAAACAATTTTGCCGTTGGTTCCCAGATATTCAGGGCAACCAGGAGGATCAAGCTGGCTTCCCTTGCCCTCATAAATGCGAAAAGCATAAGTGTATCCTGTGGTGCTTTCGCACAACTTATAAAATTTGATGCCAAACTTGGAGCGCTTGGAGGGGATATATTGTTTAAAGCTCAACCTTCCCTTATATTTCATTAAGGAATCATCAACAGATATTTGTTTTTGGGGGGTATAGTTTTCAGAAATTTTTTTTGCAAATGAGTTATAAAGGGGTGAATTTTATACAGCCTGTCATACTGGGGGTGAACTTTAGGGAGGCACAGGGTGTTATCCTTGAAATGCATGAAGCGCAAAAGCATTTCATAGCGTCTCCTGCTCATTTTTTGGCCAAAAATGGGGGTAACGCATACAGAATTTTGGTCCAGTATGACTTAATGCTTAGTTTTTTAATTATCCCCATAGCCATAGTTAGGGCCCAGAATACCGTGAATTCAGCAACATCTGTGGGGTACCAGGATTGCTGCTTGGAAACATAGCATGTGGGATTGGCTGCAATGTATTGGGCTGCATAAATATTTGTTTGTTCTACAATCTTCCCCAAAATGTCTTCCCCCAAAAATAAATTAAAAAAACTGCTCCTGGTTAAAACCAGCCCCATCTACATTTATTCCTGGGCTGCCTATGAAATTGGGTATTGCTGGACTTAATCCCACTGTTGGTACCCATTCTGGATGAGGGGCAGGCCTTGTGGCAGGTCTCTGAGCATGTCTTGGGGCTGCTACTGGGGCATGTCGCCTTGGGGCTGCTACTGGGGCATGTCATCTTGGGGCTGCGTCTAGGGTATTTTTTTTGGCTACTTCTGGGGCAACTCTTGGGGCAGTACGCCTCTTCTTAGAAGATGGCCCAGCAAGATCACTGGAGCTCTCTGTGAACTGTGAGATCTCAAAATTAGAGGCGGTATCCGTGGCTTCTGAATCAGAAGCCAAAAAGGTGTACGCCTCTTCAGTAGAGTAAAGACGCTGCATCTTAAACTACCTACCCTAATTTTTTCTAAATAGCTTCTAACTAAACCTACCTACCCTAATTTTTTCTAAATAGCTACCCATCCACCCAAGTCCCTATTCCTACGTAAATACTATACATGTTTTTTTTTAGGGGGTTTCAGTGCCTAACTCTAACGCTAAACCTTTCCCTAAACTTTACGCTAACCCTCGTCAACCCTAATCCTACCTAACTTAACCCAAACAGTCACTATTCCTACAATAAAACTATTATATGTATATATGTATGGTTTTTTTCTGTGCCTAACCCTAACCCTAAATCTTAACCTAAACCTTACCCTAACCCATGTCAACCCTACTCCTACCTAACTTAATCCAAACAGTCACTATCCCTATAATATAACTTTATTTATGTAATTGTTTTTTGTTTTTTTTCTTCTGTGCCTAACTCTGACCCTAAACCTTAACCTAACCCACGTCAACCCTAATCCTACCTATAGTTACTATTCCTACAATAAAACTATATATATATATATATATATATATATATATATATATATATATATATATATAAACTTACCCTAACCCACGTACCCTCTAAACCTACCTAGCCCCACTAAAATTACCTAACTAACCTATTAAACTACCTAAAAATTAAAAAAAATAAATACATTTTTATTAAAAAAAAAGGGATTTCAATGGGGGGGCAACTGAGTGATCAAGGTGGGGGGAACAATTGATCACTGTATTATAGTGATCAACCCTGCAACACTGGAACACTTTAGCAACGATCTCTCTATCTCTCTTCTCCTCAGATTTGTGTCTGAGGAGGGGAGAGACAGAGAGATATGACAGAAGCAGTGTTTTGAAAACACTGCTTCTGTCATATGCTGGGAAATACATGTGATTCGCTAAAATAGCGAATCACATGTACCAACAAACGGGGCATTGGCCTAAACTAGATGCTCCAATATCGGAGCACCTAGTAACAGTCAGCCCGCGTCTCTCCCATCGTGCACAGAGGCGGCGATGGGAGAGTTAACCCATGACTTACCAGGACTGCCAATGGTCCTTAAGTGCAGGACCAGTGTGACAGTCCTGCTACGTCAATGGTCCTTAAGGGGTTAAGCAAAAACAACCTGTACTGTAAACTTGAAGAATGTGAGTTCCACAAACCACAAATAACATTCCTGGGGTATATTATCTCTGCATCTGGTTTCACTATGGACCCCAGAAATTATTTGCAGTAGTGGAGTGGCCTCGCCCTGAGGGAATCAAAATGATTCAGAGATTTCTGGGGTTCGCAAATTATTACCGGAAGTTTATTAAAGATTTCTCCACTATTGTCAAACCACTGACCGACATAACCTGTAAAGGTGCTAAGACCACTGAATGGTCCCAGACAGCCATAATGGCGTTTGAAAGACTGAAGGCAGCATTTGCTTCAGCCCCAATTCTGGTACACCCGAATCCCTCACTGCCCTTTACCCTGGAGGTGGACGCTTAGGAGATTGGAGTGGGCACTTTATTGTCTCAACGCTCAGCTCCTGGTGAAACCCTACTCCCATGTGGCTATTTCACAAAAAAATTGTGCAAAGCTGAGATGGTGTACCAAATCAGTGACAGAGAATTGTTGGCCATTATTTTGGCCCTGAAGGAGTGGCGGCATCTCCTAGAAGGTACTACTTCTCCGATCCTGATCCTTTAGGATCACAAAAATCTGATTTACCTATCAGAGGCGAAACGCTTGTCTGCTAGACAAGACAGATGGGCTCTATTCCTGTCCCGATTTAATTTTGTGATCTCCTACCTCCCGGGTTCCAAAAATGTGAAGGCAGAAGCATTGTCCCGCCAGTTCTGCAGCCTCTCCAGTGAGGAGGTTCCACAGATCCCTGTTATTCCAGCTGATCCTTGTGACCATACGGACTTGCATCACTTCTCCCCTGGGAGAGGAGATCTTGGCTGCCCAGGCTTCGGTTCTGGCCGAGAAGCCGATGGAAAGTGTTTTGTCTCGGCACAATTATGTACTAAGCTGTTAGATACATACCATGCTTCCAAAATTGCAGGTCACATTGGTCGGGACCAATTGATCTGGTCATTGTCTAGAGTCTTCTGTTGGCCAAGTCTCAGATCCGATTGTGCAGCTTTTACTGCTGCTTGTACAACCTGTGCACAGATTAAGACTCCTTGGCATTTGCTTATCGGCTTGCTGCAGCCTGTGGTCCCATTTATCGATTGATTTCATGGTCGAACTTCCTAGTTCTATGGGTTTTACAGTCATATTTATGATCGTGGACAAGTTCTTCAAAAATGGCACATTTCTTACCTCTCAAGGACTTGCCTTCCACACAGGAGTTGGTGGTAATATTTGCTAAGGAGGTCTGTCGGTTACATGGCATACCAAGGGTTATTGTATTCGACAGAGGAAGCCAGTTTGTGTCCAGGTTTTGGTGGTGCTTTTGCGTTCAGATGGGAATTCAGCTGGCATTCTCTTCCGCTTACCACCCTCAGTCAAATGGTGCTGCAGAAAGGTCCAACCAGGCCTTAGAACAATTTCTCTGCTGTTATATCTCTGACCAAAATGACAATTGGGCTACCTTGTTGTCCTGGGTGGAGTTTGCCCAGAATTGTGTGGTTAACTCTTCCTCACGGAGTTCCCCATTCTTAATTAACTATGGGTTTCAACCCTCTGTTCTGCCTGAGGTATTCCAAGCACAAGAGATTCCGGCTCTGGATGAACATTTGAGGGCACTCCGTTCCTTGTGCGTGGTTCCGTGCAGCAGCAGAAACAGCAGGCTGACCATAGGCGACTGCTGGCATCTACTTTCAAGGTTGGAGATAGAGTATGGCTGTCTTCCTGAAACTTGCACCTCCAGGTTCCATGTAATAAATTGGCTCCTCGTTTTGCTGGTCCGTTCTGAATGATACGCAAGATTAACCCTGTGGCTTATGCTCTTGATCTTCCTGCCAATATGCGTATCCACAACGAACTTCATGCATCATTGTTGAAGCCCTTGGTCTGCAACTGGTATACCTCCTGTTCAGCCAGCTCCCGTGAGAGTTGCAGATCACGAGGAATATGAGGTACAGAACATTCTGGACTCCCATGTGAGCAGAGGGTGCTTACAGTATTTTATTCACTGGAAGGGCTGTGGTCCTGAGGAGCACTCCTGCATACCTGCCAGTGATGTCCCCACCTCTGTATTGATATGCAGATTTCATGTGCGCTTTCCTGACAAACCCCGGCTAGCTCCACAGAGGGGGGCCTTTGAGGGGATGTACTGTCACAGATTACCTTGGTTTCAGCGGCCGTTCATGCCGCATGGATGACGCAGGAAGATGGCAGCAGTTGGACACATCAGAGCAAGATGCATCATCTGCAGGCGCAAGGCTTCAGAGTGTAGCAGGCCTCTGTTTTATGCCATGCTTCCTGTAGTCTCCTCCTACCTACTTCCTTCCTCTGAGCCTACTTCTCCTACCTACTTCCTGAGTAGGGGTTTAAAGGGCAGTCTGAGTCCTGACTCAGTTGCCCATGCGTTGTTGTACAATACAGTTCTGTTTCCCTTGGGCTCTGTGTATGACCTGGCTAGTCTGACCATCCATTCTGGTGCTGACCTGTGGCTCTGTCTGACTACTCTTTTGCCTGCTCCCATTGTGTAGTGAACAACCAATCTGGTGCAGACCTGTGGCTCTGGCTGACTACTTGAACTGTGTATGACCCGGCCTGTCTGTCCATCCATTCTGTTGACCTGTGGCTCTGTATGACCATTCTCCTTGTGTGTTCCAATTTGGCTTATACATCCTTTCTGGTGCAAACCTGTGGCTCTGGCTGACTACCCATTACATGTATGACCTGACTTGTCTGACTACCCACTCTGGTGTTGACCTGGGGCTCTGTCCACTGCACATACAGCATATCAACGCTTCAGTGGATATCCTATCTGATGCAAACCTGTGGCTCTGGCTGACTACCCGCTCCGTGTATGACCTGGCTTGTCTGACTATCCTTTCTGGTGCTGACTGGGGGCTCTGTCTGTTTCCTCCTTATGTCCACAGACACATATCCTAGTTCAGACCTGGGGCTTACTGACTGTATGCTGAGTCAGTGCTAGTCCTTTGGGTGTTCAGAATTAACTCGAGGCTCCATTGGGATGAGGCCTAGTCTCGGACAGTGGGGTGGATCTATTGGTGAACTGCTATTTCTGATACAATGCTTGCCTCTTTGCTCACCCTCTGTGTGTTATCTGTTTACATGCATTACTGTGATTTTTCTAATAAAAGATTGTTTTACTTTACCGTACTGTCTCCTGGTTTATTCCTGGGAACCGTGACAAATCCTTGCCAATGGATACCAGAAGGGCATGAAATTATTTCTCCATCACTATGGTTCTCAAACAATTACAGTTAAAAATAAAAATTATATTGCATGTCCAGAAACCTAATTTCAGTCCAAAAACAAAAATATAAAAAACATAACTTCACTTTGGATGCATTTAATAATTACATGGAAAAAAACACCAATACTATCATTCATACTACATCAATGCTCTACACATACTGTAGAATTTATGAGTCAGTAGAAGATTTTAGAATCTTTCCAGTAAATTTAAAGGTCTAAGATAAGACTGAGATTAAAATATCAACCAATCACAGTTTAGTATCCTGAGGATCAATCTCTGGATGAGAATATTTAAGCCTATGACTACCTGACGTACGCCACATGTCTTCCTTTGTAATTAAAATATAAAAAGCATGGGGGGGATTCAAACTATTGTTGGACTATATCTTCCATCATTATCAGCTTGTGACTGGCATGCTGAGGATGATAAGAGTTGTAGTTCACCTACAGAAGGAGAAGCACAGTGATATTAATAGATACTATTTATTGATAACAAGCAAAGGAAGCATGGTGATGCATATGTATAAAATATTTATTGTATTGGGTCCATGGATTAATATTTGTAGATTGTTATTGTATGGGATTTTGTTATATTTTTATTATGTTTGTGTGTCATTAAAGGTTTTGTATTAGTTAACTGAAATGGTAAATGGCTTTTTGAATTGCATTTACTTCTATAACAGTGTGTGTGTCACTACTCACTACAAATGTGTTTACAGGGGAGCAACATTACTGTTTCTTTATTGGTTCTTCATAGTTAGGGGACTATTGTAAGGCATTGTTACATTCCACTCATATTAAAGGAGCAGTAAACTTGTATATTGTAAAATACATTTTGTTTGGGTTTTTCCACTAAAACCCTGCAATATATTTTCCTACTTAAATCAATCTTAGTTTTTTATACTAAATACCCTAACAAATAGAGCCAGTCTTAAGGCAAGAAGCTCCCAATTCCTGAGATCATAATTGTTCTTGGAGAAGTAGTAGGATTGTTGCATTTAACTGGTAAGAGGAGAGAGCTGAGAGACAATACATATCCATCTACAGATTCTGAAGCATACATTTCTAAAATAAAAAGATGACTAGAATCTGGGTGGAACAAGAATTGTGGCAGACACAAAGACTTTCTTGAGGAAATTGAAGGCCTTTAGGGCCTCAGGAGACCAATGTTTACAGTTTACTCTGTTTTGGGTCATAAAATGTGTGAAATTGTCAAAGCTACTAATGTGTTGGCTTGCTTTAAGTCCAATAAGTGTCCATTCCTTGACATTCTGAACTTAAGCTGGTTTAATTTCCGTAGGCAAGGAAAGGTAATCAGACCTGTTCAAATTCACATTTTTCCAGTTTGACAAACAGTTTGTCCTCCTGGATATGGGAAAGAACTTGAGTCACATGACTTTGATGCTCCTGAAGGTTTTTGAGTACATCAGAATGTTTCCCAAAACAATTACTCTAAATGAGAGTAACAGGTCTCTAAAGACACCATTTAAAATGAATGGAAAACCTCCAGAGCAGTATAAAGCCCAAAGGGCAATACCAAATGTTCACTGGGTGTTAAAGGCAGTTTTCCATTCATTCCCCTTTTCTGATCAAAATCAGATTACAGGTACCTTGTCAGTCCAAAAATGTATTCAACACATGATGGGAATATGTAAAGACTGTGCCCAAGCATGCAACAGAATCTATCACAATAAAATAGTGTATATATAAGTAAGTATATAAAAAGCTAAAAAAAAAAAGATGAATATGAAATAAATGTTAAAATTGGTAAAATATATATTGTGTGATAAACTGTAAGCGGGCTTCCCCTTGATGGGCATAAATCATGGTCCTAGGGTATCACACAGTCAGCAGTTCTTAAAAATTGTGCAGGTTTATTTTGACATTGCATAAATTACAATAAGCAGGCAGTATTTTACAAAACAAAAATAAAACTATAAATGAAACCCTAGCTCAATCTGAGCACTAACTTTATTTGCAGCAGATTCCCTTTCTACTTCAATGTACTAAAGAAAGATTCACGCGGCACTCTAAATGCAAAAAGGCATGTAGATAAAAATAGATACTTTATTGCAAACTGAATAAAAAAAACGGCATGATGACATCATTGGATAGTAGAACAGAAGCACTTATTGACAGGACCTGAAAGGTCTAACGCATTTTACACTATAGACAGCGCTTACTCATAGAAATGGTACAACTAAAGAATCACAAAGTATATATAGCCATAATGATAAAATAAATTACAAGCACCTGATAAAAAATGCCTTGTTATGGAGCTAGAGATGATTTCCCAAACAATCCCACTGGAAGTCCAGCATTTAACCCCATTTCTATGTAAGAATGTTATTTGAAAATGAGGTATGTATCTAAAGAGAAAAGAAACAATAAACAGGTAACCAGCTGTTTAACCCCTAGAGTGTCAGGTGGGTCCATTGTACGAGTTTGTACAGCTGTACCTGCTGTGCCAAGCTCGTACAACGTACAGCTAAAATGTGGTCACTGTATAAGCCGGTATAACCGGCTTGCAGTGGCTGCATTTCAGCTGAAATGCAGCCTGGCACTCTTGGGAGGACATGAGGATCACTCCTCATGTCCTCCCAGGTATTGATCTCCCAGCTGATCATGCTGGGAGATTAATATCGCCAACGGAGAAGCAGAGCTTCTCCTTCCTCCGCTCTCCTACCCAAACTTCTGGGTAGGAGTGGGTGGGACCAGGGGAAGCCACCTAACATCATCGGTGACATGATCACTGATGACGTTAGGGAAGTTTCCCTGACCCGATTCACTCCTACCGATGGAGCTCTTGCTCTCCTGCGGTCGCCAGATTGATCTCCCAGCACAATCGGCTGGGAGGTCAATAATTGGGGGGACATCAGAAGGTGTCCTGATGTCCCCCCATGAGGTCTGAAAAATAAATAAACAAATAAATCTTTTTTAACCCTATGAATGCCGCAGGGACATCCAGAGCATTGCTTTGCAATGCTCTGGAGACCCCTTTGGCACTTACAGGGTAAAATTTGTTGGGGGTCTTTTTTAGTGCTGATGACCCCCAATGTCCTGAGAGGTCTATAAAAAAAAAAAAAAAAAAAAATTGAAAAATTAACCCTGTGTGTGCCACGGGGGGGGGGGGGTACAATGCAGACACCCTCCTGTGGCACACACAGGACTTTGGTTTGAACTTCTTTGCATTAAAAGCTTGTTGGGGGGCCCTGATGTCCCCCAACAAGCTATGAATAAAATTAGTAAATAAAAAAAATTAACCCTGTGTGTGCTTTGCAATGCATTGGACACCCCTGTGGATGACAAAGTGTTTTTTGTTTTTTTTTTCTTCTTAACTTTATTTAGACCTCATTGGGGGACATCAGGGGTCCTGAGGCCCCCCAACAAGGTGTAAATAAAATAAAAAAAAATAAAAAAACAATGCGTGCCCCGCAGTGCTTTGCAATGTGTTGGACCCCCCTGAGACACACACATTTATTTATTTTTTATTCTGCCCTTGTTGGGGGGTCATCAGAAGTAGACCTGATCCCCCAACAAGGTATGAATAACAAATAATAAAATAATTGTACACCCCTGTGGCGTGCAAAGGATTTTTCTTCTTTTTCCCCTCATTATTTTTTATTCAGATCTCATTGTGGGGCATCAGTTCTAATGCCCTCCAATGAGGTCTACACAAAAATATATATTTTTTTGGAAAAAACACACAAAAACCTGCATGTGTTACAGGTGGGTCCAACACAAGTGGTTTGCAATGCGCTGGACCCCCTTTGGCACACACATTTTTTCCCATTTTTTTTTATTCAGAAATCATTGGGGGGCATGAGAAGTGGTACTGATGCCCCCCCAATGAGGTATGAATAAAAAAATAATAGCTAAAAAAAATTAACTCTTTGTGTGCAACAGGGTGTCCAGTGCATTGCTTTTCAGTGCATAGGACACCCCTGTGGCATGCACACAAAATGCCTCCAATCCCCCCCCACCACATACCCTACCCACCAGCCTAGTTCCACAGCCTACTGGCAGTCCCATTCCCCCAGCCTGATTCCACTGCCTACTGGAAGACCCAAGTGCCAGTACGCACTGGATTCAGGCTGGGAATCAAACAGTGTATGAGGGGACTTACAGAGCACACTGGTAACCACAAATCCACCATATGCACTTACCTCCCCACCATTACCACCGACACACTTGCTCACTGCCCACTGGTAGATATACCCACTTGCATAGCCTGACCTCTCGTCCCTTCTCCGACCTGGTTTCACTGGCAGACACAAGTACTCACTTAAACTGACTGACCACTGGTAGCAATAGAATCACACATACACTGTTTGCTTCTCCATCCTTGTTCCACCGGTAGCCATGCTCCTGGCATCCGACAGCAGTGGGGCACCATTTTTTATAGGCTGGCAGGAGGTCCTCCTAGGAAATCCCATGGGTTTGAACCATTTCCGTATCTTTGAAGTGACTGATTTGTAAGAAAAACAAATTTTTTTTCTGTAGCACCACATTCTGGAAATAGTTGTGCACTCTAATTTAGGAGTAGAAAAGCAAGTGATGCCTCATTAGATGCGGCAGGTTATCTTCTTTCCAAAATGTCATGGTTTCTGTACCCTTTCTTCACTTCTGTAGTTAATATAACCATTTTTGTACAGGCAAGTATTTTTTGAGAAAATATTAGAAAAATCAGAGGTTGTGGTAGGTGTTGTTTTGCACTTCTTGCACCACCTACTGTAGGTCAACTCATACCAATGGGATGTTATTTGACTCCTAAGAGCACTAGATAATGAATGCAGTTGAAAATGCCACGGTTTTCACAGAGCTCCATACATTTGAAGGGGCAGAAATGTATGAAAATGCCTTTTTTATTAATTAGTGCCACTTTCTGGAAGCATTTGTGCACACCAGCCTTTGGGTAAGAAGGCAAGTGACCCCTCATTAGATGCTTCAGGTTGTTTTCTTTCCAAAATGGCATTGCTTCTCTACCTTTCCTGCATATCTATTATGGTTATAACCATTTTAGTGCAAGCAGATAATTTCAAAAACAAAAGTGTCAGGTTTACGTACGTGTTCCTAGCACCCACATATTGTATGTTAACCCACACAAATGGGCTACCATTTTTCTCATGTTGGTAGCAGGTACTGAATACAGCAGAAAATTTTATGGTTTTCAAAGATTTTAGTATCTTTGAAGTGGTGGAAATGTAAAAAAACGTATTTATTCCTATAGCGCCATCTTTTGGAAATATTTTGCACTTCACCCCAGGGATAGAAAGGCAAGTGACCCCTCATTTAATGTGGGAGAATGTCTACTTTCCAAAATGGTAGACCTTTTATACCTTTCTTTCATGTCTCTAATAGTTATGAACATTTTAGTACAAGCAGCCATTTTCAAGGAAGCAATGAGGTAGGTGTATTTATGTGCTTCTGACACCCCTAAGGTAGGTCGAATCATACCAATGAGGTGTCAATTTTCTCCAAAGAGCACTAGCTAATGAATACATTTGGAAATTCAATGGTTTTAATAGATTTAAGTACAGTTGAAGGGGCAGAAATGAAATAAAATGCCATTTTTGTCCTATAGTGCCACTTTCGGGAAGCATTTTGGCACAACAGGCTTGGGATAGGAAGGCAATTCACCCCTCATTAGATGCGGCAGGTCGTCCTCTTTCAAAAATGGTATGGTTTGTGTACCCTTTTTTCACTTCTGTAGTTGTTATAACCATTTTTGTACAGACAAGTAATGTTTGAGAAAATGTTAGAAAAAGGTTGTATTAGGTGCCGTTTTGCACTTCTAGCGCCCTCTGAGGTAGTTAAACTCATGCCAATGGGGTGTCATTTTTCTCCTAAAAGCACTAGCTAATGAATACAGTTGGAAATGCCATTGTTTTCACAAATTTCATACATTTGAAGGGGCGGAAATGTAAGAAAATGCCTTTTTTTTAATTAGCGCCACCTTCTGGAGGCATTTTTACACACCAGGCTTGGGATAACAAGGCAAGTCACCCCTCATTAGATGCGGAAGGGAGTCTTCTTTCAAAAATGGTATGGTTTGTTTACCATTTCTTCACTTCTGTAGTTGTTATAACCATTTTTGTACAGACAAGTAATGTTTGAGAAAATGTTAGAAAAATGGGAGGTTGTAGTAGGTGTCGTTTTGCACTTCTAGCGTCCACTGAGGTAGTTAAACTCATACCAATGTGGTGTCATTTTTCTCCTAAGACCACTAGCTAATGAATACAGTTGGAAATGCCATGGTTTTCACAAATTTCAGTACATTTGAAGGAGCAGAAATGTAAGAAAATGCCTTTTTTTTTTATTAGCGCCACCTTCTGGAGGCATTTGTGCACACCAGGCTTGGGGTAACAAGGCAAGTCACCCCTCTTTAGATGCAGCAGGTTGTCTACTTTCCAGAAATATATAGTTTTATATAGTTATTCTACTGTTTTAGGGTAGCTTTACCACAAAAACCCTAGAATGCGCATATTATTTTATAAAGTTGAAAATGCCATTTTGCGCTGCTAGTGATTAGGGCTCTACGCTAGCCATGGACGTAGGTAAAACTATACAAATTTGGTATTTTTTTACTCAGGGGACTCGAGGCTTTTTCAAATAATTGAAACTTTTTCAATCAAGGTAAATGTTTTTGATACATAGTATGTGATTTTAGCAAAATGAGTAAATTTTCACTTTTTTGTCATTATGACATCATAGCTTTTTGCACAATGTAAAATTCACTTCATGTAAGGTACCACGAGAAAACTCAATTCGTTCTGAAAAAACAATATATAGTTTTCCATATGTAACTAAAAATCCCCAGAGGAAATCAAGCCTAAACAGAAGGATAGCAAAAATGCTGAAAGTGTCTGGCCTGCAGGGTACAGGAAATGGCTCAAGCACTGAAGGGGTTAAAGGAGCCATATGTGGGAAAAACAAAAAAAAATATATAAAATGCTTAAATACAATAAAATAATATAAAAGTAACCCCATCAATGGTTCCAGTAAAAACACATTAAGACAACATGAGTCCGGAAAGTCATGGGCACACCACGTACATGTGATAAAACACATACCGACTAGTCCATGAATACTCCATACACAGTATGGAGGCAACTAGCAACTATACCGGCAAGATAGTAGTTGCACCAGATAGGTAGAGCATGCCTGTACCTGGGGTCAGTGGTAGTCAGACAGGAGCAAGAGTAGCATGGAGCGTAGGTCAGACAAGCCACAGTCAGGAACCGGATCGGTTAGTCAGCCACAGCCGGGGGTTAGCACAGAGCGGGTAGTCGGACAAGCCAGAGTCATACACGGATCAGTTAGTCAGACAGAGCCAAGGTCAAACACCGGATCAGATAGTCAGACAAGCCCAGGATCGAGAACCAGGAGATATCGAAAGCCAAACAAGGGTCAAAATGAGCAACACAGGAATGCACACAGAAACACCATGAAAGGGCGATTAAGCACAGTTCGCGGGCAGATTATAAGGCCGCCGTCGGGGAAGAGCACCATAGAAAACACAGACAGGAAGCTACAAAATAGTGAGCGCGGGTCAGAGATGCGTGCCTGCCGATAGCGGCAGACCAGAGGATGCGTCCAGAACCCACCACCGGTTAGAAGAGCAGGCAAGAAAATCACGGGCACTGTGATATAAGGAAACACTTATCATACCCCGTGCCAGATATCTGTCAAAAAGATCACCCGAGGCCAGTCTAAATTCCTCCTCCATGGAGCAGTTGTACCGCAACTGTAAAAACTGGGCTCTGGGTGTCGAGGATGTGATAAGCGAGCATGTAAAAGGCTGTTACCGGCCACAGCCTTTCTATAGATGGTATTTCTGATTTTCTCTGCTTCCACATCACCACTCAAGGTAAATCTTAAATTAACATCATTGTCGTTCAAAAATCCATAAAGCATATCATCTCCTCCCGAGATCCCAACCAGACAAACAGAAGGTCTTCGATGTATCTTCCATACTACAAAATCCCCCCGCCTGAAGGCATCTCCAAAAGATGTGGGTAGATTCCCACCACCCCATATAGAGGTTGGAAAAAGAGGGGGCAAAAGTTGCCCCTATAGCTACTCCACATCTCTGGAGATAGAAAACACAATCAAACGAGAAGAAATTGTGGCACAGAAGATACTCGACTGCTTGCATAAGAAAATCATTAAGATCCGCAGAATATTTGGAATGTACTTTCAAATGTAATAATAAGGTCTCAAGGCCTAATTCATGTGGTATGTATGAATATAAGGCTGTGACATCTACAGACATCCAAGAACACGCACTATTGCAGGCAAGATCTGAAAGCAAAATATATACTAAAGTGCACACTACATAGTGAAAAAAAATTTTTTTTTAGAAAAATAGCTGCTATAGGATAAATTACTTCTTTCACCTAAGAAGTATATCTAAATAAACATATATTACAAAAAAAGAAATATACTAGCGCTTAAAACTCAGTGTATCTATATAGAATTAAAATAATATTACATCAATGCCCAAAGAATGTTTCAAATATATGAAATCATACATTTATTTATAAAAAAGATCACATTAAAGAGTAATACACTGTATCTGATGAAAGTTGATTTCCCAGTTGTCGCGCTCCTCCCCCACTCAGTACAAAGGATCAGACCTGAACCAAATCTGCTCCACTCCACTGCGGAGAGAACGGAGAGCCATCAAGTATGCAAAAAACAAATCGCTATTAAATAATAAAAATGAATTTACCAGTTGATATTGTGAAAATCAGCAGTTTAAGAAGCACTAACGTACCTCTGCAACACCCAGTGACCGGGAAAGTAATATACCTCCCAACTCTGTGTAGTCCGGCCAGACGAGAGTGCTAACCGCAGATATGCACTCAACTGATGCAAGGGAGCAAACACACAGCAAAGGGTGGCTCTTCGGGGGCCACTGAAGAACCAACACCATATGGATATAGTAATAGTTGTGTTAGTTAGCACCCCTACAACCCCCAATGTTAAAAAACAACTGATAAAATATACCAGAGAAATACTGGAAAAGAGCACTCTAAAGTACAACACCATACACAATATAGATATAGATAAAAATACCAAAAAATCAATATGGGAAAAAACTCCACTTTTCAATTGACTTATAAAGAGACCGCTTGATAGTGTGAAACTTCTATATGTCTTCCACAAAACCTTTTACTATAATTCCTGTTGTTTGTTACCAAGACTTTTTAGGGTCAACAGGATCCTTCCATCTGTACACTGTATATATTTCCCTTTAAGGAGCTTGCAACATTTTTTCACTTGGTTCTTTAGCTTTTATTTTATTACCAAGACTTATTTCAACTCTCTTAGGGATATCGGTATACAGTTATATAAACTAGTGTGTACTTATCGTTGCCGTCTTCACTTGGATTTCATAGGGAAAACAAATAAGAAAGTTACACTTAAGATGGTGTGCACACTTAGTAGATGACTTCTTTATCTTTAAAAACCGTCCACTGCAATATCACTTTAGACGGCTACTAGTCTTGCCATGACAAATGAGCCAGTTGTTATTGTGCAAATTCAAATGCAGCGATCTCCAGTCTGTTGTAAACTAACGGTTTCTTGCTGGTCTCTTTAATTCTCTTTCTGTTATATTTTTGTGGATATTCTCCCAAATAGTAATACTATAAAATCTGATGCATCAAACTTTCTGCTGACAATACGGACACATTTCGAAAAAGCTCTGTTTCCTTTCTCGCAGCAGTAACAAACAAACTATACAATGTTGGTCTCTTTAAATGGAGTGAAAAAAACACCAAAAACATTCAAGGGATATGGTATCTTATCTAATTAAAGGCAAATACATTGTTTACATATCTATTAGAGGTAACATGTATATCTTTTATCTTACATGTCTCTCCACAAAATCTCTCCACTTGCATGTTAATTGGAGTAAAATATGTGAAGAAATATGTCAATATGGTTTACATACCCAAAAAAAGTTTTTATATATTTTTTTTTTAATTTATTTACAGAAACCCACATATTTCTAAATCTGCATTTAAGCCCTTAGGTTGTAATGTGTCTAAGTTAAATATCCATCTGGATTCAGCTCTAGACATTTTAGCTATATGTAAACCTCCTCTCCAATCTACTGTTATTTTTTCTTGTCCACTTTTGAATTGTGATAAGTTTTAAAGTGTGCTGATACACTGTGTTTTTCATATCCTTTCTCTAAGTTTCTTATATGCTCATATATCCTAACATTTAATTTTCTCTTTGTTCTTTCTACATATTGTTTATGACATCCACATTGCAACACATAAATTACATTTGATGTGTTGCAATTAATTCATGTTTTATGTCAAACTGTCCTAGTGTACTAAAAGAGACAAAATTAGTTATTTTCTTTGAACTATTACATCTATTTGTTTTTTTTCAAGATATACATTTTCCACACCTCACAAAACCTGAGGCAGACATCCAGGTCACATCATTTTTTGCTTTTATTTTGTTTTTATTTTGTACAGTAGGTGCTATAGCATTACCTAAATTATTGGCTTTTTTAAAAATTTATTTTAGGTTTTTGTGGAATAATGGAGGAAATAATCTTATCTTCTTTTAGCACATGCCAGTGTTTATTTATTATACATGAAAAATATGTTATTATTATACTGTAAAACTAATGCTAATTGAGAATCCTCCTCTCCTTTCTTCTGAGAAGTCTTTATGTTATTCTCCTTCAGTAATTCAGCTCTACTATCACGGTCCCCGTGATTCCCTGTCAATCTCTGTGAAGATACCTGTGCATTGGAGGAGGCTGATTGGCCCGCCCAGGATTTTCCTTTATATACTGGGCCTGTGGCACCTGTCAGATGAGCTTTCGTGGTGTTTCTGATCCTGCGCCTTGTTGCTGTGTTCCTGCATTTCCAGTGTACTGACCCGGCTCGTCTGACCATTCTCTGTTCCTGCTTCATGATTTGACCCGGTTCTGGCTGACGTTCCTGCTTCGTGATTCGACCCGGTTCTGGCTGACGTTCCTGCTCCGTGATTGACCCGGCTTTGGCTGACGTTCCTGCTCCATGATTCAACCCGGTTCTGACTGACGTTCCTGCTCTGTGATTGACCTGGCTCTGGCTGACGTTCCTGATTCGCGATTTTCCCGGTTCTGGCTGACGCTTCCTGCTCCGTGATCACATCCTGTGTTCCTGTGTTCCTGGTCGCCTACTGGCGACATTCTGAACTTTGCATAGTATCGCTCTGACTAATCACTTCTCTGCTAGCCGAGCTGTGGCTTCCATTACCGAGCTGCCTTATAGCCTTGCTGAGCTGTTGTCTCCGTAATCGAACCTGCCCTAAACCCTTGCTGTGCTGGTTGCCTCCGTTATCGAGCCTGCATCCATATACTTGCCAAGCTTGTACGTTTCATCCGAGCCTATTACACTACTGAGCCTGTGCCTTAGCGACCTAGCCTGTCCGTTGACACGAGCAGAGCAGTTTCCGTTCCGGTGCTCGGTCTGCACCGTGGTTGCACCTCCTGGTGCTAGTGGCCTCCCGTTGCTCTTGCAGTGTTCTGCTCCGTGATGGCACCGGAAGTGTGTCTCGGCTCTGGTCTCCAAGTGCTCACTGTATTACGCTATCTATCGCACTACCAGTGCTTTGGCTCAATATCGCTTGTGCAGTGTTGGTTCTTACTGGCATCCAAGGGGTGTTTTGGCTCTGTTTCCGTTGGCACGCAGGGTTTCTTCCAGTTGCGAGTACTAAGGGCTATTCAGGTTCTAATTCCATTTGCTCCAGCAGTGGCTTTCATCCTGTACACTCCTCTAAGGAGGTATTAGCTCAGCTCTGGTTTGTCTTTGCTGTTCACTTGGGCGTCCCATATTACAGCTATCTGAGAGTGATTCAGTCCAGTTGCCTACTACATCCTTCCTTTGCACCATCAAGAGACTGATATTACTGCTGGGCGTTGGCTAATTACCATCACGGAGACTGAACAGTTGCTCTCACATTAACCCTTGTCCAGTCATTTATTTTGATCATTATATTTTTGCTCATACGTATTTGAGTCTGTCTACTGTCATTACTGTTCATGCCTGTCCTGGCCACCAGGGGCGCTGTCCTTTGATTTTATTTCAATAAAACTGTGTTTTTACTTTTAACCTTTGTCTGAGTGTCAGAAAACCGTAACATCTACTTAACTTGTTTACTTTTTCCAAAGCAACATATATATTTTGTTGCGCATAACCTTTTCCAAAAATTTACTACTAAGAATCGGAAGTTCTTCTATGAAAACCTCTAAATCTGTACAATTCCTCTTTATTTGTCTGATTTCTCTATAAGGGATATTCATTATCCATTTATGTAAATGGCAACTGCTAGAGAGAATAAGACTATTGGTGTCTACTAATTTATTGTAATTTCTTATTTTTATTTTGTTGTCTTGAACATATAGATTAATATCTAAAAAAATGATATCCTTCTTACTGTAAGTTTATGTAAAATTTAAATTATAATTGTCATTATTAATGTACAGAAAAAATGTTTACAATGTGGCAACATCTCCTCTCCATATGAAGAGGATGTCATCGATGTAGCGATTCTATAGTACCAGATTTGCGTCGAACAGATTGTCACCCCAAATGGATCTGTGTTCTCACAAACCCATAAAGAGATTGGCATAGTTCAGTGCAAATCTGGTACCCATCACACAGCCTAAAATTTGCAAAAAAAAAAAGATTTTTCATACAAAAAATAATTATGAATTAATATATATTCTATACACCGTATAATTGTATCTCACTAAAATTATATTCATCTGAGTCTAAAAGATAATATTCCACTGCTTCATATCCCTTGGAGTGCTCTATTACTGAATATAAGGAGGATACATCAAGAGTTCCCAGAATGTAATCTTCTTCCCACGTAAAATTTTCCAGCATTCTAATAATTTGAGTTGTATCCTTCACATTTGACTTCAAATTCTTAACTGGATCTTTCAAAAACTTATCAACATAGGCAGATAGATTTGCGGTGATGAAACCAATCCCAGACACAATCAGTCTACCTGGTGGATTGGTTAAATTTTTATGTATCTTAGGAAGATAAAACACCGGTAGTCTGGGATGGTCCATCATTGCAAAACCGTGTTCTTGTGTGTCAAGTATACCTACTTCTTTACCATAATGTAAAAGGTCTTTAAGTTCCATCACCGCAAATCTATCAGCCTATGTTGGTAAGTTTTTGAAAGATCCAGTTAGGAATTTAAAGTCATTTGTGAAGGATACAACTCAAATTATTAGAATGTTGGAAAATGTTACGTGGGAAGAAGATTACATTCTGGGGACTAAGAGAAAGGTTATAAAAAAACACAGTGTATCAGCACACTTTAAAACTTATCACAATTCAAAAGTGGACAAACTTAGTTTTTATGGAATAGAAAAAATAACAGTAGATTGGAGAGGAGGTTTACATATAGCTAAAATGTCTAGAGCTGAATCCAGATGGATATTTAACTTAGACACACTACAGCCTAAGGGCTTAAATGCAACTTTAAAGATATTTGGGTTTCTGTAAATACATTTTTTTGGGGGTATGTAAACCATATTGACACGCTTGTTCACTTATTTTACTCCAATGCACATGCAAGTGGAGTGATTTTGTGGAGATACATGTAAGACTGGGCTTTTTAGAATAGTTATAAAATATTCACATTACCTTTAATAGATGTGCAAACAATGTATTTTCCTTTAACCCCTTAAGGACCGGCTGCGAGCACACGTGGCCAGCACTTAAGGACCACGGACCTTTTTTTTTCTTTGTTTATGGTTCCGGACTCCCCGAACGGCGTGCAGCCGCGGGGAGGGCCAGGAATTCCATGACGGTCATAGTACGTCATGGGTCGTTAAGTCAGATCAACCCATGATGTACTATGACCGGCAAGTGTTGTTAAGGGGTTAATTAGGTCAGGCCTTAAAATGTGAAGTCCTTTGCTACTAGCCAGACCTGAAAAGTTACTCACCACTGCAAGCCATAACATACCCACCACGGCTGAATTTCTACTCGCCAGGGCTGAATTTTCACTCGCCATTGGCTAGTGGCGAGTGGAAATTTTGAGCCCTGAATTAGGTGATATACCAAATCCCTTGAATGTTTTTGGCATTTTTTCACTCCATTTAAAGAGACCAATGTTGTATAGTTTGTTTGTTACTGCAGCGAGAAAGGAAACAGAGCTTTTCCAAAACGAATCTGTATTGTCAGCAGAAAGTTTGATGTGTCTGATTTTATAGTATTACTATTTGGGAGAATATCCACAAAAATATAACAGAAAGAGAATTAAAGAGACCAGCAAGAAACCGTTAGTTTACAACAGACTGGAGATTGCTGCATTTGCATTTGCACAATAACAACTGGCTCAATTGTCGTGGCAAGACTAGTAGCTGTCTAAAGTGATATTGCAGTGGACGGTTTTTAAAGATAAAGAAGTCATCTACTAAGTGTGCACACCATCTTAAGTGTAACTTTCTTATTTGTTTTCCCTATGAAATCCAAGTGAAGACGGCAACGATAAGTACACACTAGTTTATATAACTGTATACCGATATCCCTAAGAGAGTTGAAATAAGTCTTGGTAATAAAATAAAAGCTAAAGAACCAAGTGAAAAAATGTTGCAAGATCCTTAAAGGGAAATATATACAGTGTACAGATGGAAGGATCCCGTTGACCCTAAAAAGTCTTGATAACAAACAACAGGAATAATAGTAAAAGGTTTTGTGGAAGACATATAGAAGCTTCACAATATCAAGCAGTCTCTTTATAAGTCAATTGAAAAGTGGAGTTTTTTCCCATATTGATTTTTTGGTATTTTATCCATATCTATATTGTGTATAGTGTTATACTTTAGAGTGCTCTTTTCTAGTATTTCTCTGGTATATTTTATCAGTTGTTTTTTAACATTGGGGGTTGCAGGGGTGCTAACTAACACAACTATTACTATATCTATATGGTGTTGGTTCTTCAGTGACCCCTGAAGCGCCACCCTTTGCTGTGTGTTTGCTCCCTTGCATCAGTTGAGTGTGTATCTGTAGTTAGCACTCTCTCCCGGTGGGACTACACAGAGTTGGGAGGTATATTACTATCCCATTCTCTGGTGGTTGCGGAGGTACGTTAGTGCTTCTTAAACTGCTTATTTTCACTATAACAATTGGTAAATTATTTTTTATTACTTAATAGCAATTTGTTTTTTGTATACTTGGCGGCTCTCCGTTCTCTCCCCAGTGGAATGGAGCAGATTTGGTTCTGGTCTGTACTGAGGGGGAAGGAGCACGACAACTGGGAAATCAAGTTTCATCAGCTATAGTGTATTACTATCACGGTCCCCGTGATCCTGTCTGTCACTCTCAACTGTGCTGCTCCCGGATTGGTTGAGCTGTGTTGGCCCGCCCCTGGTTATCCGTTATAATCCGGTCACTGGCACCTCTCAGGTGCCCTTTCGTGGTGTTTCCTGCTAGCGATTGCTGTTTCTGTATCCCGATCCACCGTGTACCGACTAGGCTTGACCGACGACGTTCCTGTGTTCCTGTTCCGTGATTGACCCGGCCTGGCTGACTTCCCGCTTGTTCCTGATCCGGCTTGTCTGCGAATCTCCTACGGCATCTGACCCGGCCTGGCTGACGACCCTTCTCCGTTACCGAACCGGCTTGTCTGCGAATCTCCTGTGTATCCTGATCCAGCCTAGCTGACTACCGAGTACTCTTGTCCTGCTCCTGCATTGCTGACGGAACACTCCGCTGTCACCTCGGCGACATTCTGATACTGCATAGTGTGATTGAGCCTCCTTGTCAGTTGCTGAGCCATTGCTGAGTCTTCCATTATCTGCCTTTTGTGTGCTGAGTCCAGATCTTACTGTGCTGAGTCAATTCCTGCTCTCGAGACACTGGTATTGTCCATCCGATACTGCTGCTTCTCCACCTATCGCCTAAGCCTGTCCGCTGTCTCTGCAAGCCGGCTGCTTGCGGGCCATAGTAGTCGGCGTCTCTCCGTGACCGAGCAGCGGTTCCGTTACGCCCGTGGCTTTTGGCAAACCAGTACCCAGTAGTCTCCGGTTACGCCCGCCCTAGGGCCATCAGCACAAGTAATCACTATACTGTAGTCTCCGGTTACGCCCGAGGGGGCTATTGACTCGAGCAATCATGATACTGTAGTCACCGGTTACGCCAGTGGGGGCTATTGGCTTAAACGACTGTGATAGTAGAAGTCTCCGGTTACGCCCGTGGGGGCTATTGGCTCACGCTATCATTATACTGTAGTCTCCGGTTACGCCCGTGGGGGCTATCTCCTTATCACTTGCAGTTCCCGTTCAGCCAGGACTTTATGCTACAGCTCTACACAGTGTATGGACTTGGGTGCTACCTCACAGCACACAGAGCTATAAGCAGCACCAAGGGCGTGCCTAACACCACATTTGAGACTGATAACCAGTACTATTAACCTCTTGAGTTCTGTTTTGTGCTTCCTTACTTGTTTAATATTACCTGCTGCGCCAGGTATCTCTGTCATATTCTGTTCTACCAGTACCGCCCCAGTGGCGACCTTGTTCTTCATTTACTTAATAAAACTCCATTTATTTTATCTACCACTGTCTGAGTGTCTGAAAACTGTAACAATTACTCTTTAATGTGATCTTTTTTTATAAATAAATATAAGATTTCAGATATTTGAAAAATTCGTTGGGCATTGATGTAATAATATTTTTAAGATCTGAAAGCTGATAAAGCACTTGCTTTGAGTCCCACACTGGCACATATTCATGATGATATTAAGTAATAAAAAAATATAACATACAACCTACAGTGTGGCAGATGTGTATTGTAGTGGTGGTGGTGGGGTACTGACATGGTGTGATTTGTTTATGTATATTGTTTTTACCATTGTCATACGCTATCCTCCTTCTCAAGTTATTGACACACATTACTTATTGGTCATAGAAGTGGTGGCAACCCTTCTTCACATCCCTCCTCCACCACCTCATCTGTGCTGCTGTTAATATATTTGTCCTGGCTTTCTCTGTTATGTGTGGTTTCTGCTACCTGATACTCAGATGGTATGAGATGTTGGTTCATTTTTAAGAATGTTAGTCTCCCAACATTGATACTTGATGACTGATAGGGTAACTCTGTGGTTTTTGACTGTGCTTGTCCAGGGTCAGACATTCCAGTGGCTTTCTCAAACAGTTTATAAACAGGCACAGTACATCTTAAAAGTGGTGGAAGATACAGCCTATGACTTTCTGCTAACTTTATAGTCCTGTCATCATCCTCACTCTCAACTTCATCTGTATCTGAACAAGAGAATGATGCTGGAGGGATATATTCTATATCTGCATCATCATCAGTCATCATTAGGTCATCCTCAGCAGCATCAGCATCACCTGACAGTTGTTGACCACTACCCATATATTCCCCTAAGATTTTAGATGCCTCAAACAATTTCTTTTTACTTTTCCTGTAACAAATTTCCCAACTACTTTGGAATAAAACAGATACAGGAATCCCCTGACATAAACTGCAAATGGGACCGACTGATACTTAATGGAATAGAGTATTTTGTAGAGGATGATTGGTATGACTTGTTGTTAGAGGCTCAAGCCCTGAGGAAACATTGATTTGTAGAACTTGCACTTATTACTAATGACACAAATCATGATAAAACATTGTTTAGTTGTGGGAAATTAGACTTGTGTTAGGCTCAAGTCCTGAGAAAACATTGATTTGCAGGATCTAGACTTATTAGAGGCACAAGCCATGAGGAAACATTGATTTGTTGTAGGAAATACGATTTATGTCAGGCACAAGCCCTGAGGAAACATTGATTTGTAGGACTTAGGCTTGTTAGAAATAAGCCCCCCACAAATTGTTTATTTTATTGTAGGCCTCTGTTTGTTTGTTTGTTTTTTTAAATAAAAGTCTATCAAAACACCATGACACTCAGGGTCCCCAGTGTGAATTTCCCCCACCAGAAATCAAGTCCTGCTGCTGTCATGATGACCCTTGTTGACTCCCTGCTAAGGACACATGATAACTTGCAGACAGTTTAATGATAATGATGAACCCTCCTTGTCACCAGCTTAGCATATTCTGTGGGATGAAGATTTTAATTGTTTTATTTAATGCAGATTTTCCCATGAAAAGTGGAAAACCACATGGGTTTTTTACATATTTTTTTCAATGGAACACAATGAGACCTTTTGCCCACACCTAATAAAGAGGTGATAATGTGAAGATAACGTCTCCAGTGATATCACTTCTCCACTTCCTATGTAATTCCATGGAGCCTATGTACTAAGAACTCCAAAGTAGGAAAAACCTTAGTGATTTGGCACCTTAACATAACCCCCAATATGACCTAAATGATCTATATTCTTATCTTTAAAATATATTGTCAAAATGAGTAGGTTATGGTGGTTGTTCTGCTGTATTGGATTCTGCTGGATTTTATCTGTTTAATGCAAATTTTAATCACTAATACACCAGTGTTTTTATCTTAATGCTCTTATGTTAGTTCCGGGCTTGACCATTCAGATAATTAACAAATTGTTCAGCCACTCTTCATGATTTATGATTTCATGATTATAGCTATGATGATACTATGGAGGCAGTGATGGCGGGATAGTGATTGAAGAGCAGGGTATGTTTAGAATTTTACAGTTGCACCCAATGCAGTTGTTTGGACAAAAGGATGCCTTTACTAAATAAAGTGTGTTTGTTGGTAATGATAATGGTTTAATATTAGTTTTAATGAAATATTTATTATTTTTGCCATTTAATATATACATTGATTTTAAAGTGGAGCTCATAGGACCTCACTGTTTGTCACCACTGCATAAGTGGCAGGAGCTGAATTGGAATAAAGGGAGGTCTGACCTCTACCCCTATATTTTTCTGCTGCTTTCGACACATACAAGTAAACTCCACTAGACTTCATCTGTTAAATGGACACTAAATTTCTCAGTACACTATGGTACTTCCAACATCATACGGTCATCCATATTTTATCCACCTTATTACTCAAAGGAAACTTTAGGATTTTAGCATCTGGTCTATTTAATGATAACCTGTTTGAAATTTAAAGGCATACATTTGTTGGGCACAGACCTCTGAATATTTGTTGGCTCATGTGAAAGATAAATCTAATATTGAATGACCATACCACAATCCCTGATAAACTGTATTTGTCAAGAGCCTCATGCATATAAACATACCTAAAACTATTGCAGTTGTGCATTATGAAATCATTGAGCTGCAGCTGGTAA
Source organism: Rhinophrynus dorsalis (assembly GCA_037306005.1). NCBI lineage: Eukaryota > Metazoa > Chordata > Amphibia > Anura > Rhinophrynidae > Rhinophrynus > Rhinophrynus dorsalis. The sequence goes on from CM074720.1 coordinate 294,026,718, forward strand.
TCAAATGGGTGATGCAATACCATCTGTAGCTTTTCAAAAACAAAACAGAACAATCAAGCACATTTTCTTGAAATGTTAAATGCATAATTTAGTTTTGTTTTTTTTTGAGCCAGTAATCAAAACAGGAAAGTAAAATATTATCCATTAATTGCTTCATATGATTTTGCAACATTTATGTGCTCTGCGGTTCTTAAGCCTTTTTGAAAGGATAAAAAATGTGTCTACAACCTTACAAAAAAGAGCATATGCCCCCTGAGCACTGCATTGTCTCATTTGACTTTTTTTGCTGGTGCCAAAAGGTTTATTTTAATTTAATACCACATGACATCCAAAGGTACTTAAAGATGTAAGTGGAAAGTCTTGTTCATTCTGATGTAATGACATGAAACATGTCAAGGGGAACTGATTTGTTGATTTGATAGGACATGCTGCAAAAAGACTATTTTAAAAAATAAATCTCTAATAAGAAAATATGTTTCAGAATGAAAAATAGATTTGTCTCATTTATATTTTTTAAAAGTGTAAGTAACTTTATATTTTTACTTTATATATTCTGCATGTACAGGTTGTGTAATATTTTGCTTCATTTTTTTAAATCCTTTTTATTTATTTATTTTTTAAAAACAATTTTATGTCCCTTACTGTAATCTCCCGAGATCTCCGTTTCTAGAAATATTTCTGGCCAATTGACCATAAAAGTAGAATAGTGATAAAATGTAACCTTATCCCTGCAGTACTGAGCACTCTGTATGGTATATGCTGCATTGCATCATTATCCCATCTTTCACAGCCCCTCACTGTCAGGGATGAAACAGATTTAACCCTTTGAGTGCCAGAGGGCTATGCAACACATTGGTTTGTGTTGCGTACCCCCTGAGGCACTAAAAGAGTTAAAAAGACTAGGTGAAGCTGTAAAAAAAGTATAGGTAATGTGAATTTGCATATTATACACTTGTAGGAAATGTAAAGTAAAAATTAAAGGTTACCGGCCCTTTATATAGATGCTTATGTATATAGCTTTATATGTAGCTGTGCATTGAATGACATAAAGTAAAAGCGGAGTCAAAATTATACATATACCACCAACTGGTAATTGCCATGAGGCATATGGTAAGCAATCCAACATTATCACTTAACCCCATCCCGACAATTGACTTACCAGGTACGTCCCACAAAAACTGTCACTTAGTGACAGAGGACGTACCTGGTAAGTCCCGGAAGTCCGGGTCTCTGTGCGGCTGCATGCTGTTCAGGAACTCCGGAATCATTTAAAAAAAAAAAATGTTAGCCGGGCGTTAAGGTGACAGCCGCATACGCACGCGGCTGTCACTAAGGGGTTAAACTAGGTGAATTCAGTAATTTTCGTTTGTCTCCTCTTTAAGATAATGTAAATGTGTATAGGTCCATCTATATGGAAGCCTTTATCTGGGAATCTGGGCGTTGTGGTACTTTTATATTGTTTATATCCTAATCAACGGATTAGTATAAACTTGAGTACACAAGTGCATAAAATTAGCGCAAAAGATAAGAAAAATAGAAAAGGAGTACAACTATCTTACTGTAAAGCGCTGCGGAATTTGTTGGCGCTATATAAATAAAGATAAATAATAATAATAGTATGCAGATGAATAACAGCCATTTTCACATATCAACATGTAAGTGTTAACCCTAATATTATTTACATAGATTGGCATTTTTACTGCAAGTATATGGATCAACCAGGGGTGTCCACAGATTTTTCCATGGGAGGTAAAACCATAATATGACCCCAGGCCAGCTCGCCAGCCCCATGTTTATATGGAAAGGGCATGTATGTGTGTGTGTGTGTGTGTAGGAGGTCAGGGGGGAACAAGTCCCCCCACCCTCACCAGACACCCATGGGATCAATCAAATTTTAATATATTGTATATGGAAAATAGGAAAATAGTGTTTGGGTAAATATAAAGAAAGAATATCCTTCGTGTTAGCTTTGGGCAATCAACATTAGTCCCCTTTTATCATCAATGAACCTACCTTTGTAATTACGGTATTTCACAGCTTGCAATGAATATCATGTAATGAATATGGCATATACAAAACACAGCAGTAGAGTAAGCAGTCTTTTTCCCTACATTGTTTTGCTTGTATATTGATTCACTAAAGCAGCTGTTCTCAATTCATGCTCTCGGGTTGGCATGGGAAAATGTTTTCACCTCAGAAGCAAAACAGGCGAAAAATGACACTTCCCTCCAAGCAGGAGATATTTTGTGAAAGTGCTAATTTTCTGTTTTTTAACCATGCTCATTGCATTGAAATAAATGGTAATACTGAATTTTCCCCCACTGGCAAGTTTACCTTCTTTTCCCACAGGGATAGTATAAAAGGGGTGTTAGGTTCCTGCAGCATGTTATTCTGTGTTTGTGAGAGATAGCAAAAGCACCATATTTTTGAGCTAGTTAGGATAGGCAAAAGCAAAGTTAGATTGTAGTTTAGGGAGCCTTGTAGGCAGATATTTTTTTTCTGTGATGGGTGAGTTTGAGGGAAATTGGGGGACTTTGGGACAGTGTGAAAAGAGGTTTATCTGAAACATGACTAAATCTTGGTTGACTGAGACAGGAAGCTGTGATCCAAGCTGTTTCCAGATCTGGCTGTTATCTCAGTGTTAGGGGAGTCTGAAGTGGGGATTAGGGATGGGCAAAATATTTAGCTTCAAACAGAAATCGTGGAAAAATGTCACTTTCCGCTTGACGAAGAATTTCCTGTGAAAAGTCCCATTTTTTCCTGCCTTTTCCCTCTTTTTTTGCCTAACTCATTGCATTGAAATGAATGGGTATAAAATGTTTCTCCACCACACAAAAGTTTTCTACAGCTATATAATAGACTGTCAGGCTCTCACAGCATGCCGTTCTGTGTTTCTGAGAGGAGAGAGCAGCATGTTTTTGAGCTAGAGAAGATAGACAAATAAAGGGGAATTGAAGCTTAGTTTAGGGAGTCATATAGGTAGGACATTTGTTCTCTGTAGTAGGGGAGTCTGGGGGTACAATGGGGGAGAAGGGAGGAAGGAGGTTGACCCAAAATACCCCAAAATTTGGTGTGACTAACTGCCAAGACACAGGCAGCTAGGGTCCAAATTGCTTGCTGATTTTACTTTTATTGTCTCTGTGCTGGGGAAGTCTGGGGAAAGGAGTTGTTGATTTTGTTTTTTAGTTTTATTTATATATTTTATTTTTTTTTGGGGGGGGGACCAAATGTGATAAGGTAGTGTGGACAACTTAAAAAATAGGTAAGTAAAAATAAAAAAAAAAAAAAAACAAATAATTAAAAAAATATATTAGACAGCTGACTGGGAGCTCTGCGACTGAGGCACACTTGATAGACAGCAGATGACATTGAGAATTTTGTTGAGGGCCAAGGCAAGACATCACACTCCATCAGTTGTGTACTGTAGAGAGTAAAAACATACACAGTAGTTGAGTAATGTCTAGGAAATGCACAAGTTGGAGGGAGAAAGGTGGAGCAGTGCAGGGACGTGTGAGTAAAGTGTTAATGCAAAAACTGACCGCAGCAATCGTTGCTGCAGCATGTGCAATAAATGATGATGATCCCTCTCATCCAGGGGTGGATGCAGTTTGTCAAGGTCCCACCAATCACACCACGCCAGTCTCCACCCACCACTACCATACACATCTGCCAAATTGTAGGTTGTACTTCACTTGACATCATCATGAATATGTGCCAGTGTCACTTAAGCATGAAGTAAGAGTTATGGGCAAAGGACAAATGCACTCTGCATGCTAACACATTTTTCAAGGACTCACAACTTTGACTTCCAGCTACTCAGTTCTCCACTACAGCCCTCAGAAGAAGTAATATTGTGCTGGGAAATGTTGCACCATATTAAACAAAGGAAAAATGTGTTGGAATATGCTAACAATGTGTTAGAATTGGAGGAAATGTGGTAGAATAGGACAATAATGTGTTGTAATAGGCAAAATATTTGCTGGAATAGGGGAAAAGGAGGAATATTTTGCAGTGGAGAAAAAAAAAACATTCACCAAAAAGAGAAAAATCTGCCTTTTTTAGCGAGAAGTCATGGTGGAAATGTTTCTCACTTTTCGCCCACCCCTAGTGGAGTTGTGTGAAGGGAACAAAGGAGAATTAGCTAAAGTACCTAAAGATCTTATATGACTGACTGAAAAGACACAGGCAGCTCTGATCCAAGTTCCTTCTAGCTGGCTATGTTATGGGAGTCTTAGAGAAGAAGGAATTGAATATGGAGTGTGTTTTGGTTTTTTTGTCAACATTGATAAAAGCATTGAAAGAAATGTAAAAAGTATGTCAAAAAGTTAAAATTAAAAATAGTTTGACTGAAAGGTGACAAAGACAGGGAACCTGATGTGAGCTGTGATTGAAGCAGACAAATACTAGAAGAGAGAGAATTTTATAAAGGGCAATCAGTTATTGTTTGTTCTTCACTAATAAAATAAACACATTAGTTTAATAATGTCCAGCAAATATATGAGGGACAAGAGGAGTGTGAAAGAAGTAGGACAGTGCAGGGATGAGTTAGAAAAGTGGTAGTTTAAAAACTGACTGTGACCATGGTTGCTGTAGCAAGTGCTTTAAATGACAATGATCCTTCTCCTTTTGATGAGGCTTCTTGTCAAAGTCCCATAAAATGTTCCACCACCACCAGTAGTATAAATAAACCATATAAGACCATGAGTCTCATTTTAGTGTTGATAACATAACAGAAGACAGTGCAGCAGTTCAACCAACTTCCAGAATCCTCCTGTTATTGCTATACAGATATTGAGAGTGAGATAAATGATGTTGTGACCAGAAAATTATCTGAAAAGCAAAGGCTCAGGCTTTCAACACTGAAAAGGAACACTATGCCTACTTATTAAACCAATTATAAATTCTGACTCTGGCCAAAAAATACACAAGTACCTTGTCAGTCATCATCAGCACAATCACTGCTTCCAAGTCCAACCCCCACTCAGTCACACCTACTAGTGTTATGTAATCAGCAACATAGGTCATCAACAACATTCCCAACCCTATCTATGATGAATGCCTACTGTAAGAATTTCAGCACCTTTGACACCTAGTAGTACAATTGCTGCTTCATTAGAAGTAGTAGCCATTCAGGAACCCCTCAGTCTATAAAGTCCACAGTATGGAGATACTCCATTCATGATCCAAAAGCTAAACATGTTGAGATCTGTTGTCTGTTTAAGAAGCATGCCACTGGTTCCCCGGGCCACTTGGATGCTTGACATCTCTCCTGCTGATGGGTCTGGCCTTATCTGTCCTCCCAGCTGCTGTGGGCAACTTCGTTTGTTGTCCCCGTCCCTATAGGTGTAAACCTTTGGATCTATGCCATTGATTTTCTCTTGTTTAGTTTATTTGAGATATTGTTGCTGTATACCTGTGCTAGTCACGTAATTTCTTTCTGTTTTAGTTTATCAGTCATTGAGGAGCGTGTGCGCCATTCCCTCCCCTTATTCCCTTATTCACTGGGGGGTGGGAGTCTGATGACCATATCCCTTAATCCTGCTCCTGTCCAGAGGCCACCTTTATGTATCTTACACTATCTTACTGCTCATGAAGGCAGTTCAGGCACAGGTGTGTTGCCTGTGGGCCTGCTTTTAGGTGAGTATCATTGCTCATTATAATTATGCTCTACTATGCACTGTTGTTGAGCTTGAACCTCTATGTGCTATTTTTAGGATGATCCATCCTCGAATGGTGGCCTTTAGATTCCCCCTTCTCTTGGGAGAGATTTTATCCCCTCTCCTTCGGTGGGTCTACCTGCTACACACCTCCTGTAGCAGGGCCTCCACAGATCCCCTTCCTCTTCCACGCTTTTGACCCCCCTCCTTTGATTGCTGCATGAGCCAGCCAAGTATGAATTCCCCTTCTCATTTTTTCATATGCTTATGTTTGTATACTTTATTGTTGGGGGGGGGCATTGGGCTCCCTGGTGGCCTATGTTCTCAGGTCAACCCAGACAACTGCCTTGCAATATGCTTGCTTCCCTGGGTTTGGAGCTTCCCTGTCTGCCCGCCCTAATCCTTGTGGGTGATCATTGCCTGCGGGTGCCGCTCCATTCAGCTAGGGGACCCCACTTGTCCCATCCCCCTTTATATCTTCACATCCCAACAAGTCAGACCTTCTCCAAGACCTTGCACCACTGGAAAAGCCTCTATAGGTCATCTTCCAATCACAGAGGGGCTCTGTTGCATTCAATTTATAGTGTCTATGTCCTCCTGGGAGGCCTAGGGGATGACTTTGGATGTCAGCACTGCATCTGGGAGGGAGAGCTCCATTCCCACATCTCACCAGATGAGTGTGATCTGGCAATTCGTAGATCCCTCTTCTCATCTCATAATGCCACTGCCTTTGAAACTAATTATAAAAGTCTTGTACACTGGTACTGAATACCTGCTGCTTCCCGTGCTGTTAGGGTGACATTTTCAAAACTCCCATTATCCTCTCTATGTTGACACCCCCTTGACCCTTTTGCACTCTGTGGTGGTGCCCGGTGTACCCGTTCAACATGCATGGTACCCAAGGAACAGATCTATGCCTGTCATACCCCCTTATTCTGGCATTTTCTCTTCATTTTCCTCCTCTCATCTCCTATTTTTACTGCTCTTATATCCATCCCCTTATTGTCTATTAGCCTGTTTCTCACGTTTCCCCCTCCCTTCCTTTCATTTGTTCTTACCTGACACATGGAGCCTTTGCAGCCTCATTACAAATTTGGTAGGATCTAAGATTATATCTCTGTACTGTGGGGGGGGTATGTCCCTCCTTCTCATTATTTAACTTATACTTGTATGATACATGCCTGATGTATTTGTAGCTCATCTTGTTATGTGCCACTTTCTTTGTACTTTTCTTTTTTCCAATAAAATGTTTAAATATAAATAAAATCTCTTTATCAAGTTCAAAGTTCTGAGGACTCCAGGATGACCTGCTAGAGTGCTGCAATGAGCCTAGCAAAGAGTCGGGAGTTGCAGAGGAGATGGTACAAACAGAAGCCCTCGGGGCTTGTTTGGGGAGTTTCTACATTAGGTTTGAGCTGCAGATATCCTCTGAACAAAGGAAGAGGATGAGGCAGACACAGTCTGTCCAGGTAAAACAATGTATTACGTAGGAAATTCAGGTTCAGGATGATGAAGTTGATACAGAACGTCAGCTTTGATGATTTTAGTTCCAGGTATATATAAAATAATTAAATTAAAATAGGTGAAGAATAACGCCTACCAGGCTTGTCTAGGGTTCAATCATTGGGATCTTCCTGGAAACTGCAGATTTCTATGAACTGGTATATTAGCTCCCTCAAGGAGATGTCTTCTTCCCTCCAGAGCCATCTTGATTGCCAAAAGTTCACGACTGCTAACATCATCATTTTTCTCAGATATTGTGAAACATTTGGTTAAAAAGGAACAGGGATGTAGGAGATTGGAAAAAGGAGCTCACTGAGATAGAATTGGTTTGGCTCCTACTTCCAATGCATCCACCTCTGTAATGAACGGTTTTGAAGGGTCCTGAAAACACAGCACAAGGGCAGTCATAAAGCCTCTTTCAGAGTCTTGAAGACTTGAAGAGCATCCAAAGACCAGCGTTTTTGTGTTTTAGTAGTGGGTTGTTGGTTTGATAAAGTGGTTTCTGACAATGAAAGGTGTTAAGCGTTAAGCCAATTTTATTCATACATATGTTTTAATAGTCATTTTTTAGTAGATTTAAACACCTCACTTGTTTCATTGCACCATTGATGCAGTACCAGCAATCCTGTGTCCCGATCAGAGATGGGTTTGTGATCTCCGTATGCATGCTTGCCAGACTTTGTGAGAATATTGATCTGACCATAACAATATGTGAGTACCCCATCTGTGTGTATCTTCAACAATATTGATATTTACATTGTTGCGGTATTGGGTGCTCTCTCGCTTTTTCTACATTTCTGTGTGTTTCTCCTGCTTGGGAGAGTAAGTATATAGAGGGAGCAGCCACATAATGTCTCTCTGTGAGACTTGCTCTTTGCTACTGGGAACAGTTATTTTACCCAGATGCATATTTGTTAGCTTTGGAAAATAGCTTATGCTAAACATCACCTTGTGAGTATACACCTTAGGGTCTTGGTGAAGGCCAAATAAACCTACAATATTGATGTACACAGGGGTGTCTTCTGTGCTTTATCCCCTTTCTCGTTGCAGGATTTGGGATTTGCCCCCAGTTTGGTGAGAGAGATTATAGGGGCTGCAATCTTAGAAAAACTTATTATAAATTTCTTGTAGTAATTTGCGAAACCTAAAATATGTTGGATAGCTTTCATAGTAGTGGGCACTGGCCAATCAGTGATAGCCGACACCTTATTGGGGTCTATGTGGAATCCGGTCACGATGTACCCAATAAACAATACTCTTTTTTTCTCAAACTCAAATTTCTTAGCTTTGACATACAGAGAGTATTCATGGAGTCTCTCAAGCACTGATCGAATTAGCTCACAATAGACTTCTAGGTAAGAAGAATGGATGAGTATATTGTCCAAAGACAGGATTACATGGGAAAGCAATATGTCCTTGAAAAGTTTATTGATTGCATTTTGAAAAACAGCTGGAGCATGAAATAGTCCAACTGGCATGACATACTCATAATGGTCATAACGGGTACTGAAAGCCGTCTTCAACTTGTTTCCTTCACTGATTTTGGCCAGGTTGTAGGCTCCTCTCAAGTCCAACTTGGTGAAAACAGTGGAACGTTGAAGATGTTCAATTAGATCTGGTATTAGAGGAAGTGGATATTTATTTCTCACTGTAATTTTAAGTCCCTGATAATTGATGCAGGGTTCAAGAGAACTGTCTTTCTTCTTATCAAAGCAAAAAACACCCCCTACAGGAGAGGAAGAGTGATGTTTGAAGCCTTTAGCCAAATTATTATCTATATACTCAATCAATGCTTATTTTTTGAGTTCTGATAAAAGGTAGGACTTTACTGTGGGAGGCATAGTACAGAGTAGATGATCTATAGGACAATCAAATTGACCATGAGGAGGCAGCTGATCACACTTTGCTTAAAAAAAATATCAGCAAAATCCCTATAAGGTTCTGGGACCAGGGATTCCTTGGCAAAATTCTGGTGCAGGTTAAAAATCTGGGTCTATATTATTCATACAATTAAATGTGCTCCAATATTGCGCAGAAACTTCTGTCTTAAAAAGGCAGCTTCAAGATACACCTATGCACAACCAACCATAGTGCTTAAAAGAAACATACAAACTCAAACATTGCTTCTGAGCTCCTAATATAAATCACAATTCTACAAATTCTTCTATATATCCTAAGGGAAGTGCTCGACTAGAATCACAGGGGAAAAATTCAAAGACTCTATATGAACAATATTAAAATTCAATGTCTCCCAATATGTGTACTTATTCATAAAAATAATTATATATATTTCCATCGTAAGTATATATATCTAAAAAAACCTAATATCAAACCTCCTTACTGCTGTAACCAAAAAAATAAATCAACAAATATTACGAAATTAAATAATAATCTAATATCCACGGAGTCTGTCACTTCGCCACCTTACTTAAAGTGACCGTACACTGAGTAACACCGCGGATACTAAATATCTGTGTGTTGAGTAAACCAACGGTCTCACCCGTCCCTTAAAACAAAGGTATCGAATGACACTATATTTAAATTATAAAATGGTTATCTCTATCACACTTATTATTCATTATACAGCATCGATCACTTACAAACTCTAACCCTCAAAAACATGATAGATAAAATAGTGTCTGTGTCACCCGATCATCCCAGAAACCCTCCAATCCAACATCCACATAACAGAATATAAAAGTGTGCTGGAAGGCACCACGGACAAGCAGATGGAACAAACTATTCACCCCACTCTTCCATAAAAAAACAGAAAAATTACTTTAAAGAGAACAGTATGTCAAATAAGTAACTCTTACAATTTAATGTAAAAATATGTATAATAATATACTGCAAATATCTGTTCAATTAAAAACATCCATTCAGACCAGATCCATTAAATCCTTGTAACCCAATCTATATCATTACAACTTGCACTATTTTAGTAATTTTTCCAGATCCAAGGTTTATGCACAGTTACTGTTATTGTTATTGTTGATATCCAGTTCTTTGCCAAGACTATCGGGCAAATGGGATTTATATGCTATTGTTCTCTCTAACACACACAATACCCGGGATCAGGCCTTAAAAGTTGAAGTCCTTTGCTACTAGCCAGACCTGAAAAGTTACTCACCACTGCAAGCTATAACATACCAACCAGGGCTGAATTTCTATTCACCAGGGCTAAATTTTCACTCGCCATTGGCTAGTAGCGAGTGGAAATTTTGAGCCCTGCCCGGGATCATTGCCTGTGTGTGGTTTTTTTTGCATCAAACAGATATAGTCCACTCACCACTGCCGTCTTCACTTGGACTTATAAGCTAATATCGCCAAATATTAGAATGTATCAGTTCTTGTAACAATATATTCCTTTTTTCGATCAGTTGCTTGTGTTAACCTCCCATTGTACAAAACCAATTTCTCATTACACAGAACCGTTGATTTCTATCACCTTAGCGTACGTTTTTTTAAGCATTTATATCCTTTTCTCATAGATCAGGAATGGGTTACTGGATCTGAACACATTAGTATTATAACATGTCAACGTGTTTCAGAAGAAACTTCTACCTTTCTCAAGACTTTAGTCTCCTGGACCCTTGTCGTAACTCCCATTTGTGATGCTTCTGCATCTGCACAGCAGAAAGCTGCATCTGCACAGAAAGCTGAAATGAAAGCATCAGCATCTTCCAGGAGTGGATGATTCAGTTCAACTAAAGATGAGTCCCAGGCTAGATCTTCTTCTTTAAGAAGAGAAATTATAAAAGCAACTCTGGAAGAGTGCACATTAAACTTCTGGGGTTGAGTGTGAAAGTGCAGCAAACATTCAGGAACTCTCTGCAGTCCTTAGGATGCCCATAAAAGCATTCTGGAGGGAGGATACATGGTGGTCTAAAGTACAAATGGGTGAAAGGTTTAATTTTATTATTGTGAGTAGGGATTAGCAAAAATTTTTGCCTCAAACTGAAATTGGTGAATAATGGCACTTTTCTCTTGGCAAATAATTTCCTGTAAAAAGTTACATATTTCCAGTTTTTCGCCTAGCTCATTCCATTGAAATCAATGGGAGCATTGAAATTTTACATAACAAATATTATTTTATTTCCCAAAAGCATAGTATAAATGGAGCATGAGGCTGTTGGTGGGGTGTGGGGAAAGAATCAGTTGAACAAGGAATTGTTTTGGAGGGGTTTGTATACTGCAATTGGTGGCAGTTATTAAAATATAAATCCTAAATACAGTTAAAAAAACCCAATAAGACATGGTATAAAAGGGGTCTGAAAAGGGTGCCAGTGTTGGTGGGTGGAGTCTGGGGAATAAATCTGTTGAACAGGTAATTTGTTTTGGGGGGGTTCTTGACTGGTATTGGGGGGACAGTTAATACAAAATATAAATAAAATAAAATAAGAAATTTGTATGTAACGTGATAGAGACAGGGACCCCCTGACGTAAGCTGCCACTGGGGTAGACTGATAATTGACATGGCAGAGTATTTTGTAGAGGATGATTTGTAAGATTTTTTGTTAGAGGCCCAAGCCCTGAGGAAACATTGATTTGTAGGACTTATTTTTTTTGTAGGACTATGGTTTTTTATTATTTTTTTGTTTTTCAAAGCACAAGCCCTGAGAAAAAATGCCCTTCTGGTCTAGTGCCAGCAGGTCATGTCACTAGCCATTGTCAAATGCCCTGATGTAGATGCAGAATTTGAGACTGCTGTTCTTGCTGCTGCTGAGTTGTTTAATCAAAAGGATGATTAGGCAGTTCAAAGGGAATGGGATCAACAACAGCAGTAACATGGGAGATGGATGATGAACATTCCACTTGCCAGGACTAGCTCCAGTGATGCAACTGAGGTAGTAGCAGCACAATAACTAGCCCCCAAAATCATGTTACTAGAATAGAATTTTTTCCTTTGAGAGCCGGAACTCTGCCTCTCATCAGTAACTGAAATGTGCACAGTGTGTGTGTGTGTGTTTTAAATAACATCTGGGGGCACAACTGTATCCAAACACCATAACACCAGAACCTAAGTAGTGCGGCTGTCACTATAATCCTTGTCCAGAAGGACGCATGACAACTTCCTGACAGTTTAATAGTAATGATGACTGTCCCTTCCAGCATCTTAGCATATTCTGCAGGATGGAATCTCCTCAGATGCCGCTTGATGCACTGATTGCGATTCTCCTCCACCACACTGGCATGTGTGGTCAGTGCACCACACAGTGTGCATGTGTAGAGACAAACTGCCACATCCTAACATCAACAAAGTGACTATCATTTGGTGGGAGAGGTAATGAACAAGGTGGATTGACAGAAGATGTAGTTACCATAGAAGGTGATGGCAAGCTAGTTGCTTCACTCATCATAGAACTTCCAGTCTCTGCCTGGGTTGCTCTATTCTTCCTCCTCTTTGATCTTCACATCACCTCTTGTTGCCTTTCTGGAGAGTCAGGGGGTACAGCAACAGCAGTGCTTGATTTCTGTGGTGGGTGTTTGGCTTTAACATGTTTGACATACATGTTATGGTGTCTGTGTTTCATGTGTGATATCAGGGAGCTTGTGCCAAGTTGTGTTCCCTCCTTTCTGCTTCTCACTGACTTGTCACAAATTGTGCACAGTGCCATTGGTGATGACTGCACTGTGCATGCCCCAAGAGAAAAATAGTCCCACAAACATGAATTCAGGGGGGAGGGAACAGATGGAGACGAATGACCTCTTTCTTCTTGTCTTCCACATTCCCCTTCACTTCTGTGGCAGAGGATAATGTTGCTGCTGTTGCTGCTACTGCCTCAGATTCAGCACTACAACTAGGACCAGGAGTATTGCTGGCGCTGGCAAGTGGAACCTGTCCTAGTCCCACATCATTTGTTGACCCCATTCCCACTGTGTCTATAGAGGTCTGTGGCATACTAGCTTGCTCCTCAGCATCATGTGGCCCTTGCATCTCAGCAGCAGCAGCAGGAATTAGAGCAGCTGCAAATTCCTCAAATTCCAAAATTTCACTGCTAGTGGTGGTAGTGATGCCTATACTCACCCCTGTCTCTCATTCCTTTTCTGTTTCTGCTAAAAATGTCATCAATGTCTCTCCCATCCCATCTTCTCCAGCTTCATGATCACCACCCCCAACTAGTCCCTACATGCTGCTGCTGCTGCTCCTCTATTCCAGACATCTCACTGCTGCTTGGAGGAGGTGACAAGCAGTGTGACAGGGGGTCCCCTAATGTCACACTTGGCATTTCCTTTTCACCTGAAGAAGGCAGACTGGCAGGAATAGCAACAAGCACAGGCAGCTGATCTGTGCTCCTTCTGGTGGTGGTGGTATTAATTGTGCACTTGCTCTCCCCCAACAACATTTCTGGCCTCTTAATCTTCAGGATTCTGTTCCACTTGGACACGATAGTGAAGGGAAGGGGGAGGACTCCCAGGGTCAGAGGAATAGTGTGGACTCCCCTGACCGCTAGTCTGGATGTTCTCAAATGTTTCCCTTACCACTCCGGCTGCTTCACCATTACTACTGCTTCTACTAACACCATCCGCATCAAGTTCAGCCTCAGAGTCTTCTTCCTCAGTCTCACAGTCCCTAGTAATATGAAGATATTGTTGTTGATAAATTATTACCCCCTTCTTCACTCCTAATGTTAAAAAGCTGCTGGACCTTAGTAGTAGTACTAGCACTAGCGGGACTGCTTGGGAATGTCAAATGTGATTTAGGGTCCCTAGCTGTCACACTTGGCATCATCTTGTCCTCCCCCACTCCTGAATACTACAAGACACACTAGGAGCCGGCAAATTATTGGTGGCAGCAGGTTCAGCACTGACATCAGGTACAGCACTGGTGGCAGCAGGAGCAGCACATCTGACAGCAGGCACGGCAATGGTGGTAGCAGTAGCATGGGCAGCACTTAGAGAATCTGTCTGAATCTGGATCTAGGCAATTCTACCATAAAGTCTATCGATATGTGTGACCACTGGACAGTTTGGAGTAGTCCTAGAGGTAGATGCCTAGGAGTCTTGGCACGAGCTCATAAGGAACAGGCTTCCACAAAGGCTGCACAATCTGCCCTCAGACTAGGCCACCAAAATAACTGTGAGATTGACCAAATCATTTGGTCCCAACCAATGTGCCCGGCTGCCTTAGACGAATGGTAGGCTTCAAGTAGCTTAGTGTGGAGATTGTCAACTACAAAACATTTCCCACTGGGTTTCTTGACTGGGGCATTGTTTTGTGACACCAGAATCTCCTCACCCAGAGTAATGCTAGTACAAATAGTAGCCAAAATGCGATCAGGGTGGATAATTGGAACGAGTTCACTTTCAGATTCACTCTCTGGACCAAACTGTCTAGACAAGGCGTCAGCTTGAGTTTCTTGGAACCAGGGAGGTATGAAACTACAAAATTAAATCTAGACAGGAATAATGCCCATCTGGCCTGTCTGGGTGACAATCTCTTGCCCTACGATAAATATGTTAGATTCTTGTGGTCCGTTAGTATTAATACAGGGGCCTTTGTCCCTTCCAGGAGGCGATGCCACTCCCGAAGGGCAAGGATGATGGCCAGCAATTCACGGTCCCCCATATCATATAGGCCTATATTGGGCCTTTGTCATCTTTTTAGAAAAGAAACCAGAAGGCAACAGGGGTTTGCCAGACTCCTTTCTCTGTGACCGCACTGCCTCCACCCCTATTTCGGAAGCATCTACCTCGAGGGTAAATGGCAAGGCAGTATTATAATGCACCAAAATAGGAGCCATCGAGAAGGCAGACTTCAGGGCCTCAATAGCATTGTTAGCCTCTGGAGACCATATTGATGGGTTAGCGCCCTTATGAGCCAAATCAGTCAAAGGTTTGACCAAGGATGAGAAATTACAAATGAATTTTCTATAATAGTTCGCAAAACTGAGGAATCTTTGTATGGCCTTCCGACCCACCGGACGTGGCCATTGTAATACTGCCGAGAGCTTTTCTGTATCCATAGCAATACCACTGGCAGAGATAACATAACACAGTAAGGGTACCTGGTCTTTATGAAATTTGCATTTCTCAGGTTTACAACATAATTTGTTTTCCTTCAGTTTTTGCAGTACCGAAATGACATCTCTCCTATGAATTTCGATATCAGGAGAGTGTATCAAAATATCATCCAGGTACACTATGACACAGGACTGTAGCAGACTTCTCAGTACATCGTTAATGAACTCCTGGAAGACCGCTGGCGCATTGCACAGCCCAAAAGGCATAACCAAATATTCATAATGGCCACTTCGGGTATTAAAAGCGGTCTTCCACTCATCGCCCTCTTTGATTCTAATCAAATTGTATGCTGCACTCAAATCAAGTTTCGTGAATACAGAGGAGCCCTTTAGACGGTCAAACAATTCTGTAATTAATGGAATGGGGTAAGCGTTCTTCACCAATACAAGGTCTAAGTTCCCCATTCTTTTTTACAAAAAAATCCCAGCCCCTGCAGGCGAGGAAGACTTTCTTATTATGCATCTGGATAAAGCATCCGAAATGTACTCCTCCATGGCCTTATTCTCCTTAACTAATAGAGGATAGGTGCGGCCTTTAGGAGGTATTGAGCCTGGCGTCAGATTAATATCACAGTCATACGGTCTATGCTCCGGTAAGGTGCTAGCCTCCCCCTTGCTAAACACCTCACTGAAAGATTGGTACTCTGAGGGAAACGAGGGGGAGGTACACAAAATCTTAATAGGGTGCTGTAGACAGGTCCCTTCACAATAGTCAGACCATGATATTATTTCACACGTATCCCAGTACGTTTGGATTATGTTTCTGGAGCCATGAGAACCCCAAAATTATAGCATGGTGTGGAGACTGGATCACCTGGAACTGTAGAGTCTCCACATGGAGAGTTCCTATCCTTAGTGTCAATGGACAGGTCTCATATGTGACATGGGAAGGCTCGAGAGGATGACCGTCTATCGCTTCAACTGCTAATGGAGACTCACAGGGTGTCACCGGAATATTGTGTTTATTCACAAAATCTCCATCAATGAAATAACCAGCCACACCAGAATCGATCAAGGCTGGTGTGGCCACTGAGGAATTCGCCCAAGAAATCGCCACCTGAAGAATAGGTTTCTTCGGATCAGACTCTGTGACCGACTGACTCCACCTAGGATCTGTCCCCTTAGAGATCCTAGGTGCGTGCGTTTCCCAGACGCACCAGGCAACCTCGTAGCAAATGTCCAGCCTTACCACAATATAGGCATAGACCCTCTCTGCGGCGGAAGGACCGTTCCACCCGAGACAACTGTGTAAAGCCAACCTGCATGGGTTCGGCCCTACTGGCTCTACACTGGGTGGTAAGGAAGGTGAGGGAGGCATGGGTGGGAGCTGCCTGTTAGGTATCGTACGCAACTCTTGCCTTGGCCTGCTGTTCTTAAATGTGGACCTTTCTCTTATGCGAGTGTTAATTAGGGCGACAAATGAAATTAGTTTGTCCAAATCATTTGGTAATTCACGGGCTGCGATTTCGCCTTTCATTGTATCGTTTAGTCCCTGAGAGAAGGCTGCCACCAGAGCCTCATTGTTCCATCCCACCTCTGCCACAAATGTGCAAAATTCTATAGCATAATCTGCTACCGTGCAGGTGCCCTGCTTAATTGTAATCAGTTTTTTTTGAGGCAGAGATGGACCTACCAGGGACATCAAAAACTCTTCTGAAGGCTTCAACGAACTGAGTGAAATTGGAAGTTATGGGTTTTGCCATCTCCCATAATGGATTGGCCCATGCCAAGGCTTTGCCGGTCAACAGAGAAATCATGAAGCCTACTTTGCTTCTCTCAGATTGGAATGCGTGCGGGACCAGTTCCAAAAAAAATCTGAGCTGGTTAATGAAACCACGGCATAACATGGGATCCCCATCATATCTCAGGGGCAAAGAAGCGGACCCAGACAAGCCTTTACAACACGTATTTTCCACCTGAGTGGTAGTTACTGATGCCGATACCAAGGAGGCCATCAGTGATTGCCCAACTTTGTCCAAATGTACTGTTCAGTCTAGTAGTGTCTGTAACACTACTGATAATTGATTGAGACGTTGTTCCTGCATGTCCATCCTGGACAATATATTCAGTGACTGCCCACTACTGGTGTCAGTACTGTCAGTGTTCGTACTGTCACGGAGTGACTATGAAAATAACACATGAAAAGTACAGATGAACTTAATATAAAACTTTATTAAGTACAATAAAGACAGGTAGTAATGAAACAGACTGGTGGCAACAAATAAGAACAGTAATAGGTAATGACACAAGTGGCAGTAGATGGTAACACCTTCAAGAGACCAGGGAGGAACAGTGTACTCACTTTCCTCACCCTTCACCAGGCAGGTGAGTAGTAATGGAATGGCCCTCGGACTACCAGGTATATGTGAGGATTGTGTGGGTACACCGCATACACTGAATGATTGGCACACCTTCACGAGACCAGGGAGGACTAGTGAACTCACTATCCTCACCCTTCACTAGGCAGATGAGCGACAATGGAAAGGCCCAGGGACTCACACAGGATGGAATTATAGTGTGAGCATACAACGCTTATGTCTGGATAGTACACATTCATGAGACCATGGAGGAACAGTGGACTCACTTTCCTCACCCTTCACCAGGCAGGTGAACCGTAACGGGCCCTTGGATGTGAGGGCAGTGCAGTGCAGAGTTTATTTCATATCCTGGCTTATAAATGTCCAGAGTATATTGGGCAAAGCTGAAAAACCCTTTCCTGAGTTTGCAATGATGCTTTGGATGAGGTGATTTGCTTAGGAATATGAATGACTGACCAGAATACAGAGATAAAAGCCACAGAGTCATTTTCCACCAATGGTGAAGCCCAGACGAATGCCTCCTCTTTCAAGAGGGAAATTATAAAAGACTAATATTCAAGGATATATTGAGGGTTATGCACTAAGGCATGATAAAGAGAAGATAGCATGGGGATAATGTCTCCAGTGATATCACTTCTCAATTTCCTATGTTATTCTATAGAGACTATGCACTAAGATCTTTAAAGCTAGAGTGATCTTAGTGCATTGGCACCACAGAATAACAGAGGAACTGTAGAAGTGATATCACTGCAGAAGTCAACTCCGGGTTATCACCACTTTATCATGCATGAGTGCATCTCCCTCATTGTGTGGTTCCTTGCACATTTACTTATACACTTGCTCATAAAATTTTAGTCAGTACTCTGAAAATATATATATATCCCACCACAGGACTATCTAACAATTGTCAAATATAAAATATTGTGAAGTTTAATATTAAACATACAGTGATCGCAACAAACAGCAACATTGTATATCATTTTAAAGGGATTAAGTCACATTTGTTTTTACCCAACCCTAGAAAAGTGTCAAGACTGTCACAATGTAGTTTTAATTTTAGATGACCTAGTAATGAAAAGAAAGAGACACCAGAGAAAATTCTGAATATAACCTCTTAATAAAATTCCCACTTTCTGTATCTCTCTTGATGATGCGGACTAGAGATTGAGGCTAAACCAGCCTCTTGGTTCACAGGCATATAATTTACAAATGTTCTCTCTCTCCCATATTCTTTAACCTTTTCAGTGGGTAAAACAGTAAGGGAAAGAACTCCAACAATACCTGATCTTTATTTTATGAAAATCCCTCATTTAATGGTATTAGTACAAAATAATAAAACAAAGAAATATAGAAATCATGAGGGGGAAATGCTCAGATACACAAACTCAGACGGCTGAAAGAGTCTCAGTGGGAAGAATGAGTGGACTTATAGTTGCAGAGAACTATATGGTTCACACACATATAATTTACAAACGTTCTCTCTCTCTCCCATATTCTTTAACCTTTTCAATGGGTAAAACAGTAAGGCAAAGAACTCCAACAATACCTGATATTTCTTGTTTGAAAATCCCTCATTAAAGTGTTAGTAATGTCTAAAAAAAAGTTTTTTTGCATTTAGAAGAGCTTAAAAAGCTGATCTAAATGCAAAAAAACGTATCTCTCAAACTACGGTTTAAGAGATACGGGCGTTTAAAGTTTGGTTTCTCTTACTGACAGCTGTAAAGCTGTCAGCAGGAGATCCGTGTTGGTCGACACGGAGCCGCTTGAGAAGTGCCGAGATCTCGTTACTTACACGGAATCCCTTCACTGGAATGGTCTAAAACATGTGCATGAACACTAGGCACACATTTTAGACCATTCCAATGAAGGGATTCCGTGTAAGAAACGAGATCTCGGCACTTCTCAAGCGCCTCCGTGTCGACCGACACGGATCTCCTGCTAGGAGAAATCAAACTTTATACGCCTGTATGTCTTAAACCATAGTGGTTTGAGAGATACGTTTTTTGCATCTAGATCAGCTTTTTAAGCTCTTTTTTTTTTAGATATTACTAACTCTTTAAATGGTATTAGTACAAATAATAAAACAAAGAAATATAGAAATCATGAGGGTGAATTGCTCAGACACACAAACTCAGACGGCTGAAAGGGTCTGAGTGAGAAGAATGAGTGGACTGATAGTTGCAGAGAACTAGAAGCCTAACCTTATACTTGGAGCAAAGGTATCATCTGCAAGAGGAAACAGCTGACAGAGATGAAGGCCAGGGAATCAGCTGGTAGAAGGAACAGTTGCATGGATGAGCAGAGCTGCATCATGAGACTCAGTGAACTTGTAGTCAGGATCTAGCTGTGGTCAAAAGCTTGGTATTCACAGGATCAAGTCTGGCACAGATTGGGACATCAATAACTGGCTCTGGTCAAAGCCATGTTATCATGTCATTAAGTGTGGCACAGTAAGCATAAAAGAAGAAAAAGTACCCAGAATAAGACAATATATGTAACCATATATTTCACAATTTGTAAATAGGCTTTCCTATTAAAAAACAGTAATTGAAAAACCTGTAATTTCTGGATTTTAGGCACAGTATATGTTGAAGAAACCACATAACTTTGCAATGCTATATATTTTTGAAAAGCATGCAATCACCATTTCAGAGAGAGGTCATTTGTCTTTCTAACTCAAAAGTTAATTACATATAAAGAAAAGAAAATCTTTGAAAACTATGCATTTCACATCCATAGTGGTAGTTAGACAACTCCGAATTAGGAATGGAAGAAAAGTAAAATACTTTTTACAGTGGAAATTTTTGCAGAAAACCATCAACTTGCCATGAATCATCCTACCCTATAACCCCCGTTTAAATTTCTGCCTTTTCATTAACCCCAATAAATTTCCTCTGGGAACTTTTTCAGTTCCTGTGATTGGGTTCAGACTCAGTATCTGTGATTTTAGCTATGACAGTGTAGTAGACCAAGGCTGTGGGACAGTATGTGTGATTCTGTCACTGAATAATGTTGTGGGTTCACTATATGTGGTTTTATGGTTACCAGTTCAATGGAACAAGGCTAGAGGTTTTATGGTTAATGTGAGATAGAGCTGGGGTTAATAAACAGTAGTGGGGAATGTGAGCCCTCCAGCTGCTGCCAGACTACAACCCCCAGAATGAGAGGAATTGTAGTCATGGAAGCAGCTGGAGGACCTCATATTGCCCATCCTGCCTACCAGACAGTGGAACAAGGCTGAGTGGGCAATATATGTGCTTCTATGGCTACTCTGAGGAAAGAATGGAAAGTCAGTATGTGTGATTGTGTGGCAGCAATCGGACAAGGCTGGAGGGGGGATAATATGTGTGGTTCTATGGCTACCAATGCAATGGAACAAGGCTAGAGTTCGGTATGTGTGGTTCTGTGGGACAAAGCTGGTGGACAGTAATGTATGAGTGGGTCTATGGCTATCAGTGCAGTGAAACAAGATTGGAGTCACAGTGGAAAAAACAGAAAAACTGCACTTTTCCCAGGAATTCACGCAGAACAAACTGTTACCCCTAATGGTAGGCAGTATACCACAATACACATGTAACACAACGTTTAAGATTATTTAAAACCATATTTGTCACAAACAAAATTATTCAAATACAGGGTGGCATTCTATTGTAGGTGACTGTCAAAACTCATTCCTCCCTTCATACCTGTATTTTTATTTTTATTTTTTTTGCTGTTTGAACTAGCCTGTTTATGACTATTCTTCCTTGCAGTCCCAGCTTGGGTAGACTCTGAATACATTTTAGAACAGTAATTCACAATCTTTTTTTTGCTCAGGGCACCCCTAACACTCATTCTGGAATTCTCAGGGCACATCTAATAACCTATCAGTCATTTGCCAGGGAAGAACTTGCAAATGCATAAATAAATGATTATTCTAAAGTAATATCAAACATGGGCATATCGTGCATAACGGTTTCCATAAATATACATTTCAAATGTAACATTTGCATTTTCGTTAACGTCTTAATTGAAAACTTGTGGCACCCTTAGCTAATATAAAGGGCAAAACAAAGTGTCACAACACCATAGCTGAGAATCGCTGCTTTAGAAAACTGACTTGATACCTTTCCTTGTCTCATTAGAGTGATCTTGTGTTTGGAGTGATCCTGTGTTTGGAATGATCCTGTGTTTCAGCCTTCCAGTCATCACCAGATTCAGTTCCCCTTAGCACTTCCTACCACTGTTCCCTATGTTAATTCTGTACGGCTCTCCTGGATCTTTTCCTTTCTGCTGCCTACCAATGTAATCACCCCCCACTAGCTTGCAGCTTCCTTTGATCATGTCTCTTTGGGGTTTCAAGCCACCTTGGTATCTCTTGTACTAGCAGGTGTCTGCAATTTTGTCTCTTGCCTCCTACTACTTTATGTCAACATTTTTGTATGCTCCACCTCCTTGAATCCCCTCTCTCTTCTGTCCCTTGGTGTTACAGGCGCTCTTCCTATCCTGATGTACATTGCTAGGGACATATTTCTATTCCCTACTACACTCTCCGTAAGTGAGTCTTATTTCAGGTTCACTAGTGGTCAATTAGTTTATTAGTAGTTAGCTCTCTGCTGTGTCTCCAGCTTCCCTGATGGTTCTGTTTTGTATTTAATCCCAATTCTAGTTATATTTCATCATTCTCTGCTTCTGAATTTACCTAATCATCTTGCCCAGTCTCTGGCTCAACCAGAGACTGGTTATTCATCCTTGTAGCTGACAAATCCACCCTCATCTAGCAGCCGTAGCAAGGCTATATACTCTGGGGGCAACTCATTGTAGCATCGCTCTGCATCCTCTCTCCCAAGCTGTTCGAGGCTGGTGGTTTTTCTAGGAACAGTACCAGCGTTCCTCTACTCACTGAGTCCACACTCAGGAGTGTTCTGTGCCAGTGATAATCTTAACACTAGCTTTACAAAACAAATTCTCTATAAGTCTTCAATAATTGTGAGCTAAAACCCAGAGATAATATATATATATATATATATATATATATATATATATATATATATATATATATAGCATTGCACTTCAGAAGTCATATGAAGTAGCCCAATGAGCTAATTTAAATGTACCTTATAATTTCTTTGCTCTGGTGTCTAGTAGATATGTGTGTAGGAAGAGGTTTAAAGGTATTAAAGCAGATGTATTTTAGTATAAATAAAGTATCCACTCACATCCGAGTAGTTACTTCAGCTCCAAATCCATACAGATAAGGAGATGATAGCCTTTTCTTAATTCTCAGTAGCCCTTACTCCACAGTCCAGGCCAGCAGGGCAGACAGGAGAGAAAGAACCCAACAGTTGAGAACCAGTGGTCTTCCAGTTTCTTTAGTGTTCACCTACAGATGTTCCAGTGGATAAAAAAGAGGCAGATGCAGGCAGTTAGAAGACCCAAATACAGAACACCAGCATAGAGTGGCCTCCCTGGCAATAGAGAATGGCTCATTTTATCGCTACTTCCATGGATTTGGAGCTGAAGGGAGTACTCAAATATTTGAGTCAATATTTCCTTTTATTTAAGGTAATCACTGGATGAAAGAAAACTGAAGGCCTGTTTAACTTTGTACAATAATGAGCAGCTCTTTGGCAAGTTTGCAAGGCTTCTGAAGGGTAATGCTTTTAGACACTGTCTGCATATTGTTATTTATTTTTTTATTTTATGAGAAATATTGATTGATAGCTTCTAAAAAGAAGTGCTACAATAGTGTGGTTATGTAAGTCTTTTATGATCTTGTGTAATTGCAGTACTTTTATTGTTTTTAAAGTTGACCTGCCACCTCAAGACAAGTTTAGTTTATTTAATAGTGAATTAAATTCTACCTAAATATTGTACCAGACCTTTTCTGTAAAATTAATAATTTTGAGAAATGAACCTTTATGTGTTCATGGAAGAGTCTGACTATGCTAATTTCTAGCAAAGTATGGTAATTAGTTATGATTCAGGATAAATATCATTTATGTGCTATTAGAAATATTCCCTGAGTGTGAGTTGTGTCTAGATTCATTATTAACAGAATTTATGGTAATACTGACTCAACACAAAAGTTAATAAACAAAGTACCACAAACAAAAAATGATTCATTTCTAAAAAAAACATTTATATTAGAAACAAATAGCTTGTACATATGCAGTTTTTACTTAAAAATGAACTAAAGTTAGGTTTATTGGTCCACTTTAACCACTTTTACTTTTTTCTAACCATTTCTTATTTATCTAAAACTAACTTATTTGTTTTTAATTGATTTTGTGGCAGTCCATGTTTGATCTCACATGCCAGGGGCACAAAATTGCCCTTATAAAATGTTGTTTTACAATTTAAGAAAAAAAATTAGATATGTACATTACTTCCAGACAGGCCGCACTCACGTTAAAATTATTGCATGGTGGAACTGATTGAATCAACATTTTGTGGTATAATATATATATATATCCTATAATACAAGAATAAAAAAAAAGGTTTACCTATGATGATGTCATCAGGGAGTGTAGAGACATATTTACATAATGAAAAAGTGGAATATGTATACAGTAGTGATGTGAGTTGGTGTGTGTGACCAATAGGAAACCCCATAGAGTGGTGAGAACACTAGTATAATGCATCATAGAAAAAAATATACATTTATACATTATACACATATATGCATTGTTGCAGCTCATCACCTCAAAAGCAAGACTCCCAGGTTGCCCAGTTCATGGCAAGCCACTGAGAACAGACAATCACTTTCAGAGCCATTTTGCAGAGTGTAACAACTGTCAATGTGTGCTAAAGTTCTATAAGGGGCACATGTGCATTACAAGTCCTGTCTTATGTAGGTTGTAAACAAAACAGAAGAGTTCATCATTAGCACATAACAGAGATATATGCAATATTATTAGGATACCTGGGCACTGCAGCAACATAATAGCATAAGTATTGTATGCATACATAATGAAAATTAACAAAATAACCAATAATGCAAAAACTGCCTCAACACAGTTATATGTAGTGAAAACTAACACCTCAACATGCAATAAAATAGACATATGCTGCCACATTTTATCTCAAGTCCATATGAATATTGATACACTGGACATGTGAGCAAATATAGGGTATGTCAGTTACTCAAAGTACAAGACATGACACACTGAGCTATATATCTACCTATGCAAAATATACTATCATGCATGACATAAATGGTAACATATCAAGGTAGATCTGAGCAGGATACAACTAAAACGCTAAGGGCTCGATCCAATAGACCCAGGTAAACTGTTGTTAGGGCAAAAATGGATACTGGGCGATGAGATTTGGGGCTCATGGATGAACTACTTTGACAAAACCTATTTTGGATTTGATGTTGCCAATATACAAGACCTTCAGGATGATTGGACTCCTTCGAGAGACAGTGCTATACTCATCCCTTTGGGATTGGCGTCCTAGGATGAATTAATCTCGGAGAAAGGGTATTTTATTTTACTACATTCCCCTTCCTTCCCCCCTCCCCCTTTTTTTTCTTGTTTGCTGGGTTGTTTTGGTTAAGTTTAGGTTCAGAAAATTGGAAAAAGTTAGTGGTGGAAGGCATCTGTGTGTCTAGTTCTCAGCTGATAAGCTGTGCATGTAATTGTTATGTACTATATTCTGTAAATGGTCCTGCCAACACTGTAATGCATTGATATTTGTTTTATCCTTCTGTTCGGCACTGATGTCAAGTACTGTTTATTTTTGTATGCCTTCAATAAAAATTCATTTGCAAAAAAAAAAAAAAAACACACACTGTGTTACCGTAGCCATCCAATTGTCCTACCAATAGAAACAACAATGAACATTGGGCCACAGAACCTGAATTTTGACCCAACGTTAAACGTGTGTTCTTTGTTCTCAAAGCATCAAAGTTAAACGGCTAACACCAAGCGTGTTGAAATATCTGTTCAAATTTTCCTCAGTATGGATATGGCGATGGCTCGAGAGGTAGCTAAAGGGAGGGATCTTTGCTCTGCAGCGGCGGTGGCAGCCTACAAGAAATTGCATAGCTATGAGTTCATTATTGATTTCAACATTATTTTATTTCAGCATGGTATTTTTACTTATTTATATAGGTATGATTTATTGTAAGAGGATGAAGAAAGAAAATAAAAAGAAAGAAAATATGAAGATGAGAAGAAATAAGATGAGATGGAAGATTACAGAAGAAGACTTACACTGGATGACCAGGGTGCTGAAGACCCTGCTGGACATCAGGATTACAGGAAAGTTTTTATTTTCTGGGGATGTTGTTATCTTTAGGGGGATTAGCCCTGTGAGTGCCAGTGGGGTATAAAATGCTACACCATTTCTACCCTTTCACATGTTTTTCCAATGCTTTTGATGTATTGATACAGGGTTTTAGAGCCCCAAATCAATACATCCACTGGTCACTGTTTTATTTTTCAGGTTTTTTTTCCCCTTCAATGTCAGCGTCAACAGTTAAAAACATACGTTAAGAGACACAATACCAAAAAGTTGGAACAGATTTTGATTTTTGGCGATAAAATGGGTGGCCCTTAACACATGTTACTGCCCAATGCATGGAATTGAATCAGAAATTCAAAACATTTGTAATTGCGTCCAATTCAGTATTTTTTCCCCATGTAGTAGTTTTTAACAGCACAGGCAATTGGATGGCTTTCTGTGCTTCAAAAACTACTGCTGGCTTTTGTTTTGTACAGGTGGGAATTGGATCAAACCATTAGAGTATAATCAAGTAAATAAATGATGTGCTTAATATATTATACAAAAAAGTCTAGGCTAGTCAAGTTTCAAAATTTTTGAGTACTAGACAACTGTCAAATGTTGATGAGACTCATTTTCAAGTAGGTAGGCAGATCATGTAAATCAGACAAAAAGATAAAAGTTCCATTTGGAAATAATAAATCACTTTCCTATATATCTTACCATACATACTCACAATGTGGTGAAGTTCTCTGAATAACCTTGAACAAGGATGGGTACCTGCAGCTACAAGGGGTGCATGATTCCAAATTTCTTCCCAGTGCCACGGGTCCAAGTGTACTACTAGGTGCCTTCTAATGGTAGAATCTTGTTGCACCTTTTTGATGCTTGTGTTTGGTGGTGTCTGATCCGCTTGATCGCTGATTTAACATCTTGGTATGGTCTCCTCCATTTATCAATATAGTGTTATGGTCAAATGCCATACACCTCGATGAAGATGATGAGTGTTTTGGGTGTAGGAGGCAAATATAGTCAAGTTGATAACTTTATTGGCTAACTAAGCAGATTTAGGATGCAAGCTTTCAAGAACTCTCAGGTCTTATCTGATAACTGCCTGAGGAAGAATTTAAAGCTTGCATCCTAAATATGCTTACTTACTTTGTCAATAAATGTATCAACTTGACTATATTTGTCTCCTGTATTTCTATGGGTAACACAGTACCAACTCTCATGTTTTGGATCTAGACACGGTACTGGCTTGTTCCTTGTGTCCTCTGCCACTGCTTTTAATATTGAATCCCTTTTATTTTCCATCTAGTCCATAAAGTGGGTAGTTGTCAGTCTGACATGGAGCTTGTTTCAAGGTCAATGAATAATGAATAACATACAGAACAAAACTGCTGTACGCATTATGTACATGAAGAATATATAAAATCAAAATGAAGGGTTACTATTCCTTTAAAATGACTTCCTTTCCTGATGAAAGAGTAGAGAAAGGTTTCCAGAGACACAGTACTTGTATACATTTGAAGTTAGTATAGGGTGTAAGAACCCCACGTTGTTGCATAGTTCAATAGATTAATATGGGGGCTTTGGTTCCCATACTCATTCATTTTATATTTATGTGATGATTTATACATTTATATTAGGTATATGGACAATATAATAAATGGTTAGTAACCATTTATATTAGCTTTATATATTTTGTAATTCAGTAATATTTAAAGTAGAATTGTCTTTACTGATTATTATTTTCTGCCTCATTACCTATTGTTACACTGTTATGTCATTGAAAGTGAGCTCCCTGGATCTCTATCTCATATTTTTTACATTGTATCATGAGCCTTGCTTTCATAGTGTTTGGCAGAAAACATTCTGCAAACAGATCCTGGGACCTCATTATCAATTGAGATTGAAACCCATTGCAATGCAATGCATTGCAATTAACACTGACAACAGAGGGGTTAACTCAGGGAAAGTATATGTGGGGAGGATGTTTAGAGAAAGGGAGATCACTGTTGAATCACACAGACATTCAGGAGAGATATTGCCCTCCAGGTAACCCATTCTTGACTCAGATGCAGGGGAGAAGATATTAAGGTTTCTGCTTCCCATCTGCCTTTTCATTATAACAATGTCTAGCTGAGTCTCCATCTGGGAGTACAGCCTGCCCTTTACATCGAACTCCAAAAAATCAAATCATGATACACAGGAAAAGTAATGTGCATTGTACTATAAACAGGGAGATCAGTACACCAAGATGCTCCTAGCATAGATAAGCATGTTCATGATTTGCTTTTTGTGATTCTTACCCTTTTGTGACATGTAGAATGCAGGTAATTGAAAAAATATGTAGAATAATGTTTGCTACATTATCCCTTTAATACACAAGTAGTACCTATCACATATATTATTTCTAGTAAGCTGTACTAGGGACCTATAACACCACAATCTTTGTGTAACTCTCATATAGCATGAGATGTATTCAGTTATATCTTAATAACAAGTTCATTGGCCCTTAGCTCTCAGCATGAATGTAAACCCTCATTACACTCCTGGAAGCCCAGAAGCTACAGAATTACTGTATGAGTTAGACAGTGAACTTAGACAGGAAAGGCTTGAGAGCAAAGTATTGTTTTTTCATTAGCTTGTATTGTCCTAGAAACGTGTTATGTGTTCTTGCACTCACACAGATCGTATACGGTAGTTTTTGCTTTGCTCCAGGACTGAGACATCATGTTACATGAACAGTCACATTAACCCTCCCTTGAATCATAAAGAGGGTTGAATGTATTTTAAGTCTGCTGTCAATTTCCGATATTATGACCCCCACCCCGCATACATATTTTATTTACATTTATATATTTTATGCATTCCCTGTGTTTGTGTGTATACAAAAATACAGTTTACAAGTAGGATTATAAAATACACCTCTAAATCCATGAGATTTTGGAAACATTTTATTTTTCCCCTATTGTGCTGTTGGTTGGCTCTGGAATTACGCCATTATTTTTAGTCTATTAACCTTGGTGTGTGGTCACTCTCCAATAATGCATGCATAAAAATAAGGACTTATTTGCTACTATATTAGTTTAAGGCTAAACATTTAAAAAATGGTCAGAAAAATGTACTTATTAAATTAGTCCAGTGCCCATCTATGATATTTACATACAGGACTTGGCAGAAACCATTGACTCTATCCCAAGGGAAACCATTCTAGCCACTATGGATGTGGAATCCCTCTACACCAACATGCCATATCAAAATGGAATTGCAGCTTGCAAAGGATTCCTACAGCAAGAGGGTTTACCCACAGAACCTGTAACCCAGCTAATACACTTTATACTAATGCATAATTATTTTACATTTGGCAAGAACTATACATAGGAAAGACATGCACTGACATGGGAACAAGAATGGCACCACAATACGCCAACCTATTCATGGAAGAATTGGAGGAGATCTTGTCCACATGCCAAATAAAGCCACTGGTCTACCTTCACTACATAGATGATCCTAATCCTTTGGACTGCCAGCAAAGAGGTACTTTTGTCATTTTGTGAACATTAAAAAGCTTTCCATCACACCATTAACAGCAAACTCAACCATTCATCCACACAAATTAACTTTATGTATACCACAATCAGTATCAAAAACAACTCCTCTTTGAAAATATTCAAACATGAACCCTACACTACCCCTAACAGTGAATACTACCACTCCCACTAGCCTGACACCCAGATCTGTACAACACTTACATGTCACCCACTGTCTGTCTTCTTCTTCTTCAGTCTTCTATCTTCTTTCTTTCTCTTCATCTTCCTTCTTCTCATCTTCTGTCTTATTATATTCTGACTTCTTTTCTGATCTTCTTCTGTTACAGCCAGATGTCCCTGTAAAAAAATAAAGTCCTCTTTAAAATTGTTTTAAAAAATATGTGTCCAATTAATGTATTCATTATCCTTTTGAGTGCCGGAGGGGTACTCAAAGCATTGCAGAGTAATGCATCGCAGACCACCCTGGTACTCACAGGGTTAAATCTGTGCTGGCATTCCATTAATAAAAAATAACTTTGGGTTCAATATGAAAAACATATTGTCCAGATCCATGTGGCATAATAATAGTCTACCCCCATAGAATATTTAAGTTTTGCAATTGCAAATGCAAAATATCCAGGCTGTTAACCCTTTGAGTGCCAGAGGGGTACACAGTGCAAAACATTGCAATGCAATGCACTGTGTTCCCCTCTGGTGCTCAAAGGGTTCAAGATTATGCCGCCTCCGCTGCTGTCGCCAGCAGTGGCAGCAGTATTGCAGGCCAAAAATCCCCCCTCCTTGATAGCTTTTGGCTGTTGTCTCAGTGTCTCTGTGAAAAAATCAAACACACACACTGGCTCAGCTTCTAGGATTTGGATGATGAAATCTGGTACGAGCTGATTGTCTGGGATGTGCATAAGCACACACCCCAGCCAATATCAGTCTGGAAATCATTTTGAACGGAGACTGGCTATATAAAAGCCAGTCAAAGGTATAAAGGAGGGGGGTTGTTGCCCTGTAAGACTGCCACCACCGCCGGTGCCGGCGGCAGAGGCAGCAGCATCTTTAACACTTGAACTGCCTGGGAATATTTTGTATTTGTAATTGAAATACATTATTATGCCATATGGATCTGGACAATATTTTTTTTCGGATTGGGCCCAACATTATTTTTTATTAATGGAATGCCAGCACAAATTTAACAAAATTTAACAATTCAGTGCACTCAAAGGGTTAATGAATACATTAATTGGACAGATATTTTTTAAAACAATTTTAATGAGGACTGTATTTTTTTACAGGGAAATCTGGTTGTAACAGAAGAAGATCAGAAGAGAAGAAGAGAGAAAATAATAAGACAGAAGATTAAAAGAAAGAAGAAGGAAGATAGAAGAGTGAAGAAGAAGACAGGCAGTAGCTGACCAGGGTGCTGAAGAACCCTCTGGACATCAGTATTACAGGTAATTGTTTCTTTTCAGGGGATGTTTTTTAACTAAGTTAGATTAACCCGGTGAGTGCCAGTGGGATATGCATATCCCACTGGCATTCATATGGTTAATTCTACTAACATTTGACACATTGTTTTAATACTTTTCAAAGTATTGAAATGTAGCTTGGGGCCCAATATCAATACATACACTGGTGACCTA
Organism: Rhinophrynus dorsalis; assembly: GCA_037306005.1. Taxonomy (NCBI): domain Eukaryota; kingdom Metazoa; phylum Chordata; class Amphibia; order Anura; family Rhinophrynidae; genus Rhinophrynus; species Rhinophrynus dorsalis. The sequence continues at coordinate 294,057,616 of CM074720.1, forward strand.
GGATTTTCTTTTTTCCTTTCAATTCCTACATCAGCAGGTTTAAAGATGCTTTAGGGGACTCTATTTCTTTTTAGCACTAGTAATTGCATTCCTTATCTTCTTGGAAAAATGGTGTTTTTTTTGCAACGGGGTGATTTGAATCAAGGCCACAGTGTTGGTACTTGAGAGTTAGAGACCTGTAAGAAATCACTTGGAGATAAGACACTGATTAGAAGCTGCTACACTAAGTCTATTGCAAATAGACAGTAAATCATGGGCTTGATTGTTTAAATGTTTTTTATAACAATTATTATCACTGAGCTTCAGCTATATACATATCCATAGGCTAAATAAATGTTACCACCTTAGTCGGATTGTTTAATTACTACAATGTAGCTTGAGTTATTTGCAGTAATAGCATAGAAATGGCTGAAACACTTCAGAAAAGAAAAGGGGGTAAGAGACTGAGGGCCAGATTTAAAGGCAGCCAACTCCAAAAAACAAAACAAAACAGGTGTCAGCAAAAAACACCCCTATCGGCCACTATATTAACGTATTTTGGCCCATTGAAAAGTAAAAAAAAATGGTACAAGTTGCCATTTAAAGAACTGTGTTAGGTGTTAAGATCTGATAAGGAACTAACTTTACAGCATAAATTTTAAGACCCATTTTTTTTCTGACTAAAGTCCCTTATCGGATCTTTAGTCAGCCAACACAGATTTTAAAAGGCAAAAAAAACACTAAGTCCACAGTTGATGTATGGATATGGGGCCCTAAGCCCCATATGAATATATTCAAAGTGCCTAAAAGGTATCCAAAGTTAGTAGAATTTACCCTATGAGAGCCAGTGGGGATATAATTACCCCTCCGGCATTCATAGGGTTAACCCGACTAAGTAAAGCAACATCTGATTACAAGTAACACTTACCATTAATCCTGATGTCCAGCTGAGTCCTCAGCACCCTGCTCATCTTCTGTTCTTCTCTTCTTTCTTCTCTTCAGTCTTCTTTCAGTGAAAGAAAAGAAAGGTATAAGTACAATGCAGAAATATCCGGAACACTAATACATCGTTTAACCCCTTGAGTGCCAGAGGGGTACACAACGCATTGCAAAGCAATGCGTTGCGTACCTCTCTGGGACTCAAAAGGGCTAAAACATGTATTATTGTGCTGTTTGTAAAAATGCCTCCATTTAATCACATATGCCCAACTTGTAAAAAATTCCATAATTAAAATGCCATAAATAAATACGTGGCTTAATGTTTTCATGTCCACATAAATGCCATAAATAAAATGCAATAAATAAATACGTAGCTTAAAGTTTTCATGTCTCCGCCGATGTGTGCGGCCGTGGAGGCAACGGAGGTGGAGACAGTGATGAGTGACACAGTCCCAGTCCTATCCTGCACGGGCCAATGTCCGCTACACACTGAGGGAATTGTAACAGAGACTGCCTTTATATATGGGCCATCTCAGTTCCAAATCCTTCACAGCCATTGGCTGGGAAGTGCTTACGCCCATCCTAGCCGATCAGTATAAAAAACAGCCACTCAAATCTGATTGGATGGGATGTGTGTAAGCACATCCCAGCCAATGGCTGTGAGGGAATTGAAACTGAGACTACCCATATATAAAGGCAGTCTCAGTACCAATTCCCTCATTGTGTAATGGTTATCGTCCTGTGCAGGATAGGACCGGAACTGTGCCACTCGTCACTGTCTCTGCCTCCACCACCACACACAGCGGTGGAGACATGAAAACTTTAAGCTACACATTTATTTATTGCATTTTAATTATGGCATTTACAGAGACATGAAAGCGGTAAGCTACATATTTATTTATGACATTTTAATTATGGCATTTTTAACAAATATGCCTCCATGTGATTACATGGAGGCATATTTACAAATGGCAAAATAATACATGTTTTAGCCCTTTTGAGTCCCAGAGGGTATCACGGTTCCCGTGATCTCTTTCCTGTCAGTATCCCTTGGGTTGCTATCCTATTGGCTGAGGAGTGTTGGCCCACCCCCGGTGACCCTTTTTATACCAGCCATTGACACCTGTCATTTGCCCTTTCGTGGTGTTCCTGAGCCAGTGTTGCTGTTGCTGTTCTCTGTGGATTCTGATTCCTGTGTACCGACTTGGCCTGTCCTGACTACGCTCCTGTGTTCCTGTTTGGTGTACCGATCCGGCCCGGCTGACGTTCCTGCTTGTGATTGACCTGGCTTGTCTGCGAATCTCCTCCGTGTACCGACCCGGCCTGGCTGATGTCCCTGCTTGTGATTGACCCGGCTTGTCTGCAAATCTCCTCCAAGTCCTGATCTGATCCGGCTGAACCGGCTTGTTCCTGAGTCCTGTGTGTACTGCTTCGTGCACCACTGTCGCCGTGGTGTCATTCTGACTTCCGCTGAGGCTGCTTACCGGACTGTGTACCTCGCTACTGTTTTTCCTCCTGTGTCGCATTCCGTGCTGAGTCTCGGTTACCGACTGCTGAACTGTGCATCCGCTTTGTGCCTACTCAATACTTGCAGAGCATTACTCTCTCCGAATCAAGCTTGGTTTAAACAAGCTGCTTAACCTGATCAGTGCTGTCATACTTCTTGTGAACCATCCCACTCCATACTGAGCCTACTCCTGGTTACCACTACTACAGTCGAGTTGCGTCCGGTGAGGTGCTATAGGCTTCAGAGTTGTCTCCGGTTTACGCCCATGGGGGCTATTGGTTCACCTCTGGTGCAACACTGAGTGGCCTCCGGTAACGCCCGTGGGGGCTATTGGCCAGTCTTGATATTACGCCCGTGGGGGCTTTTGGCTTAAGCTCTGTCAGTTTCCACCAATATACGCCCGTGGGGGCTATTGGCCAGTTCTTGCGTCCAAGCAGTCTCCGTTTGGGACGCCCATGGGGGCTACCGACTCAAGCACTACTCCTGTTGTGGCCTGTAGCGCTACGCCCGTTGGGGCTATGCGCCAATATCATCTAAGGCAGTACTGATTGTGCAGTCGTCAGCCTCCTGAGCATTACCATCTGCAGATATATCACCACCTTGGGCGTGCCAAACTCCTCTATTGAGATGGACTGTGTTGTGTTAACCCTAGAATAGCCTGACTACTACTTTCTATCAGTAAAGTACAGTTCTTGTCTGTTCTCATATTTACTGTTATTACTATTGCTCGCTATTCCTGTTAACACCTGTAGAGGGCGTTCTTTGTCTTTCCTTTATTTAATAAAATTGTGTTTTATTTTACCGGCTTGTCTGAGTGTCTTGAAAACCTTTACAGAGGGGTAAGCAACTCATTGATTTGAAACGGGATGCGTATCCCTCCGACACTCAAGGGGTTAAACTATGAATTAGTGTTATGGATATTTCTGCATTGTACTTATACCTTTCTTTTCTTTTACAGCAAGAAGACTGAAGAGAAGGAAGAAGAGAAGGCTGAAGAGTCGAAAGAAGAGGAGAATACAGAATGGAGGCAGAATGAGACAGACAGTGGATAACAGGTAAGTATAAGACATATGAGTTAACTATCAGTGCTTGGCAGTATGTCAGACACTGATAGTTAACTTTTTACTGTTAAGTTCCCAATATAGCTGTTATTTAGCGGTGCTTTGGGAACTTAATGCATACAATTGACGTTTAGCCACAAGACCATTTCTGTGGCCTAATATCCAAAAAGAATTGGCTAACTCTGCCTTAGAGTGAATGTTATTACCCATGTAAACAAGCAGGGCCAGATTTCCCAGTAGGTAGAGAAGGCAAGTGCCTAATACTCCAAGTTTTGAGAGGAGCCTAATTAGTGTCAGCCACACCCACAGTCTGAATTGTGGATGTGTACAGATCAATTTCAGTGTCCCTGCACCAGTTATATACCACTTTACGTGTTATTATTTAATCCCTTGTATGCTATAGAGGTCTTCAAAGATCTACAATGGGTTAAAAATTTTTTTACTATTGCTTGTTATAGGCCAGTGGTATTTTCTGTGCAAGGAAACAGTGGATGGGACTGGGGGTGGGGCCATTTAAGGAGTGAATGTGTGGCCATGGGCAGAACTTTGGGCTCCTAGAGTGCCTTGCCTAGAGATGCCTAAGATTTAAATTCAGCTTTGTAAGCAAGACAGTTTTGTTAACGAAGGTCCTTAAATATTGAACTACATTTAAATTCCTTTAGGTTTATAGGTAACCTAGTTTTCCCTTCCTGTCTGAGGGAAAATCCGCAACATTTATATATTGTGCACTCACAAAGTTTTACAACATAATAAAATTGGTCCCTTCCTATGAATATGAATCTGTTGGTTGAGGTCCCCTGCAAAAGGGTTCCCCAGAAAATGCTAAGAATGCCACATGAATTAATATACCACTGCATGTAAGTCCATAGTAAAAGAACTAGGGAAACTGGAGTGTCGTTTTGGGAGTCATGTAGGCAGGAATTTTGTTCTCTGTGCTATGAAAGTCTGGAGATCTCTGGAGGAGTGTGAAGGTAAAAAAAGGAGCTTGACCCAAAATACCCCAAAGTTTTTGTTGCCTGAAACAGGCAGCTGTGATCCAAGTTCCTTCATGATCTGGCTGTTATCTCTGTTCTAAAGGTGTCTGGTGGTATGAGAATGGAGCAAAGGAGACTTACCCAAATACCATATGCAAAATTTTTTTGTAAAGTTGATACCTTCATTGGCTAACTAAACAGATTTAAAATGCAAGCTTTCAAGACTTCTTAGGTCTCTTCCTCAGGCATGTTATACAGATAAATATGAAAACTTCTCTCTTAAATACAAGTACACATCACATTGTTTATAATAGAAATCAGATAAGAACGTTAGTCCAGATACCAATTCCTTGATCAGTCAATGGTAGAGGATGTGATTTAAATAGCATTCTTCCTCTGGGTCCAGGTATTTATGATTCCAGAGGGACTGTCGTAAAAGTTAATTCACCATTAAGTACTGTGTCAGGAATTCTCTGTCCCTGTTCATGCCATAGGTCAAAGAGTCAAATTGTAACATTAATTTTACCTCCCATAACTTTCTGTCCCTCTGATTGCGAAATTGTCCCATTAGTACAGTCAATTTAATATCCCTGATACTGTGCCCACTTTGGCAAAAATGTTCTCCCACTGGTGTCTCTGTCTTTTTGTTGTTAATGCTGGATCTGTGGGAATTAAACCTCTTATGTAATTTCTGTCCTGTTTCCCCCACATAAAAAGCTGTTGGGCATTTTGCACACATGATAAGGTATATTACATTGGATGATTTGCAGGTGAAATTACCATTGATCTTATGGTGTAACTGGGTGTTTGGTATGGGTATCTTGTCTGTGGTATAAATGTGTGCACAGGTTTTACACCACTCCTTACCATCAGTTGCTTTAAATTGGGAGGCTGTCTGAAGGAGAGTAAGGGAGGCTGTGGAAATATGTTCTTAAGCATAAAATCTTATGTGACTGACTGAGAAGACACAGCACCTGGAATTCAGTTCCTGTCTACCTGCTGTTGTTCTCTGTGTTAGGAGAGTATGGAGGGAGTGAAGGGAAAAAAGGAGATTTACACCAAATACCACAACATTTTATGTGAAGATACAGGAAGCTGTGATCCAAGTTCTTTTCTGCTGGCTGTTTTCTGTGTTAGGGGAGTCACTCTGGGAGTCTGGCGTACGTAAAGGGAGATAATAAGGTTTATCCCTAAGTACCTAAAAATATTGTATGACTGACTGAGAAGACAAAGGCAGCTGTGATCCAAGTTCCTTTGGATCTGGCTATTTTCTCTGTGTTAGGGGAGTTGGGAGGAAGAGGCAGTTGTACAGTGAGCACATCAATAATAATAATAATAAACCATTTAAGAACACTGAAGAAGAAACAAGTCACATTCTAGTGTTGATTGTATGATGGAGGATGGCGTGGCAGTTCAACCAACTACTGTGTCTGACAGTGAAAATAAAAACACCAGTCCTCAAAGTAGCAGCACTGACAAGGAGGGTAGCTACCTTATACCACTTTTGGGACCACTGCTAAGACCATTGATTCAATTTTATGAATAATATAGTAAGAAGAAAGGTTAAAGTGGTTTCAAAAATAATGAAAATAATTTGTCTAGCATTAATTCCTACAAATAAGAAAGACATGGATGGATAGATAGATAGATAGATGGCAATGGAAAGAAAAGACTGCATAATCATTTTTGACAGGCTCACTGAAAGAGAAACATTCAAAACATTACAGCAGGCTGGGCTTGAAAATAATTGATTTTGTCCTCCAAATAAGGCTAGGTCTAAAAAAAATTGCACCCGCAGGCTTGCAGTAAACAAGTTTGGGAATACTGTTTTATTATGGCATCTTCAGCACTCTCATTATCATGTCACTTTAGGAAAATTCATGTTCCAACAGTATGGACAACCAGGAACAGTTCATATTCACCATAAATATATATTTATGGACTTCAATTTATTAACTGTGGCTAATTATGTTAAACTGTCTCACCCCTTTTACATACGTAACTCTGCTCTGCTCAAAGCAGCAAGTCAGTTTGGATGGATTCCGACGAGGGACAATCTTCTGTAAGTATAAGGAAAAATCTTCCCTCCTTCATCAAGGGGAACAGGGTTTTCCTTATGCTGAGAGCCAGTAGATTGTCTCTCTCTCTAATCTGTCCTATCCGATGACTGGATTCTAGATCTGAGTGGAGGTGTATGTAAAAAAATATGTAAAAGGGGTGGGAGCGGGACACTTTATAACATAACTACTCATGAACAACACAGCGTACACAATTGTAATAATGCTCTGCATAGTACAAAAACTATGATGAATGATCAAAGCTGAATTTATGTACATTCATTACTATCCCTTTAAAAGATTTCAATACATTTGAAGGGGTGAAAATATAAAAAACAACTACTATTTTTTTTCTTTTAGTAACCTTCTAGAAACATTTGTGCATCCCAGACTAGGGGTAGAAAGACAAGTGGCCCTTCATTTAATGCAGTGGCATATCTACTTTCAGGAAATATATGTTTTTTATATAGTTATTCAGCTTTTGTAGGGTAGTTTTACCATGTAACCAGTGTAATTTTTTTGTATTTTAGTTCATAAAGTTGAAAATACAATTCGACACTCCTTCTAATTAGGGGTCTGTGCATGCCATGCCTGTAGGTAAAATTATACATATTTGCTATTTTTGTTCAAGCACTGAAACGAGTAGAAGGAACTAGCCTGCAGTCCGAGGGATCGAGACGCCAACCTGAGGGAAGCTCACGTGGATTGATCAGCTGGTAACCTGATACAACAGACCCTACATGGAACACTGATGGGACCGGAGAGAGGATAAGGAGAGAGATCGTACAGGAGAAATCTTAGCTATGAGATATGCAGAAATTCAACATATACTTAAATTAAGCGGCCACCCAAACTTAAGTAGCCTGGACTTGGAAACATTTTCACAGCAACTGTGAATACAAGAAGCCATTACATATACTTAAAGTAAGCGGCCACCCACACTTAAGTAGCTGGGACTTGGATACATTGTCACAGTAATTGTGAATACAAGAGGCTATTACACATTTGTATATTGACACTTCGCTAACACAGCTCACTAGATATATCTGGAGCTCATACCTACTTCATCTACTGATGTTTTCTGTTCAGTAGGGGATTATTGTATTAACAAATATATCGGACAAAAACTTACCCACCCCAGGGAAACTTCTCAATACTTCAAATATTTTTTCTATTTTTTTTATGTTTATGATTGTTTTTTATTTATCTTCGTTTGTGTTTTATGCACATATTGTGGCTAAATTTATAGCCTCTTTTAGATTTAGCTTGTTTTTCCTGCCAGGGATTGTTTTAGATATTGTATACATTATAATTGCTTGTACTGCTGTGCATATTGTTCTAATTTGATGTCATATTATATTTTATCTTGTGATCTCTATTTATTAAAATTCAACTACTTCACTTAGATGGTATTATTTGCGCTGTCTTGCCCCTGGCCATTTTTCTCTTTTTGCAGCAAGTTCAGCACTGGCAGCAGGAACAACACCGGTGGCAGCAGGTACAGCACTACAGGCAGCTGACATGTCCTGCTCTCACTAATACCCTCTTCTTCCTCCCGTGAGATACATTTCCCCAAGATCTCTATGGGTGATTTAGGGGGACTGGCCAACATTGGGTTTGTAGTGGTCACTTCATCCTCCACTTCAGACTCTCTGGACACATAAGGGTTCTTCCAGCTCCTCCTCCTTTTATTGCTTGTAAACCTTCACATAGTGGTATCAGTCACTACAAGCCTCTCCTGCCTCAATTTTTATATAAATATCACACCTCAACATCACAGCACCTCTCTCTCACTCTGTAGCTGCTTGTATTGTGTTTCACTTCCTGGAAAATGGACTGCTTTTATAGTGAAAAGGCAAAAAATACATTAAAGGATCAGTAAACTTTTTTATGAAAAAAATGTATATTGTAGGGATTTTCCTACTGAGTAAAATAAGGGTACTCCCACTGCTGAGAGATTTATATTTCCAGAGTTATTACAGTTTAAACCCATTTTTTTTTTACATTACCAGTGCCCTCTAGTGGTCAGATTCTAATTAGATTTCCTGTTAGATTCTAATGGAGAGGAAAGTCAGAAAAGTCAGAGACATACAGTTCTCCATAGAATGTGATAGAAACTGCCTGTCACTACCTGTCAGTTAGAACTATCAGGAAGTAAACATAGTAAACTCACTTCCTGATTATTTAAACTGCTATCATTTTTGAATAAAACATCTGACAGCGGTGGGAGTGACATTGTTTCATTCTGCAGGAAATGCTCGATAAAATATGTGTTTTCATAAAAAAGGTTTACTGCTCCTTTAATAAAGGGGCAAACACTTTCTAGCCATTGAAAAAATAGTGACGAATTTTGGCCAATGGGCAAAAAACAGTGAAGATTTTAATCTTTGTAGCTAAAGCATATTTTCTGATGAAAAAGCGGATAACCATGTGGCTTTCCTGGATTTTTTCACAGGAACACGACAGTACCTCTCACCCACCCCTAAACACCACAAAACTCAGCAGACTAGCAGAGGATAGAAGACTCCTATAACAAGAGTCAGAAGTGCAAGAAGCTAGGGTTTGGTGCTAGAGAGCATAGGTTACACTTGAGGGGATTGTGCTGTGGTTTTCCCGCATAAAGTTGCTAGCCACAAAGCTAGATGGTCCCACTTCAGAGGAGCCAAAGGAGACCTAGGAAAATCCCCCAAAAGTAAACTATACACCATTGATACCAGGGAGAAACGTCTCCAAAAGGAACTAAATATAGATTTACTGTAGCCAGGGTAGACAGCTTCCAGTAGACTGGGGTGTCCAGAGGAAGATGTAGTCAACTAGCCAGGTCATACATGGAGAGGTGAACTAGAATAAAATTGGCAGGCTGGAAGCAGAGTCAGAAGGCAGGCAGGGTCATACACAGAACTGGCAATAATCAAGAAGTAGGCAATCTCAGGGTCAGATACAAGGCAGAGTCATACACAGCTATAGACCACTTAACTCAAGAACACCAAGGAACGCATTGCTAGCACATGGAACAATGGCACATATATCCTTAAGACATTCAAAACCCAGAAGAAGTGGAGACAGAGGGGCAGAGAGAAATGGAGCCCCAGAGCGACCAAAAAGAACGTGGAAGCTGCCCAGCAAAAAAAAGAAAAAAACGTCAATACAGGTATGGGGCTAGACAGAGCAACGAGTGGCACACTGGAAAGGAGGACAAAGCATAAAACGCAGACAAGCAGTACTTCTCCCTCAGCCTTCCTGGTATAAATGGCATCAATGTAAAGATTTAAAAAATCAACAGTTTATTGGTCCAGATCTTCTATTATTAAATATCGTCAAACTGAGAATCTGGACCTTTACCCCTGCGCTATGTATCAAAAACCTGAGAGTTCCCATGTGTGGCCATCTGCCCCTTCCCCTCCCTGTGCCAAAGCTGATTAAAGCTTATTTTGTATTCCTTTTAAAATTCCAGATTTTGGAAAACTAATATGGATTTCTGATCACGTGGCCCACTATAGAAAAAACAAGACAACCCTGTTCTAGTGGCTGTTCTGATATTTTTCATAGATTCACAAGTAACATTACCTACTATTCTGATATATGGTGTTCTTAAGAAGCACGTACTTGGAAAATCTATTAATTATGTCATGTTATAGTTGAGGATGCCAGAGTCTCAATGATCTGGCTACACAAGTAGTGGCTATTCTAGGTATGAATGAGATTGCATTTGCTACATACTCATAACACATGAAAAGACCATTTTATCATTTAGTTGATAAGATCACTGTGCTCTCAGCCATCCACTACTGGATAGTAGTTTTTTTTTAAGAAAGTTCAGCAATATCTACCTTACGGTTATTATCCCAAGAGGAATGTATTTAGGGTCAAAGGGAAATAAGTAAGATTATTTTCCCTCGGGAAGTTTATTAATTCTTAATAATATCAGTATAAAACCTCATGAACAGAAAAACTTTGAGCTTTCTTGCACTCAGAAACATTTAATCTTGTTTAGATCTACATATGCAATCATACTTATTGTCTATGGTGTTCATTTATCTTTAATTTTCTTTGTTAAAGGGATAGTAATACTTCATTTTAACTTTATTTTATTTTGTAGGCATTAAAAAAATATGAAGAATGATATAAGTCTTATCTCTCAAACCTTTATGGTTTAAGAGATATTCACAAGCAAAGTTTCCCCTCTCGCCCCTTTTTCCTAATGTAAGCCATCTCTTCTCAGATGGGGAATCTGGTTGTAAGACCAGACAGATAACAGCAGGGGACAGTCTTCTTACAATGAAAACAATGAAAGCCCTGCCCCCCTTGACAAGCTTTTCAGGTTTTTCCCTTATCTTAATTGAAGATTGTCCCTCTCTGCAGTCTACCTGGGCACCTCCCTTCTGCTCTGGCTGAAAAGTGTTACATCAGTAAAAGGGGCAGGAGGAGGACACTTTGTCATTGAATTACTCTGGAACTACAACTCTGACAGAATTGAAATAACACTCTCCAAATTCCAAATACTATGGTGATTAATTAGAGCTGCTTTTATTATGAAACATTACTATCCCTTTAAGTAAATGAAGATCAAACTGGGAAAAAGTAATCATGTAGTTTTTCCAATTTCACTTAAAGGATATGCTAAAGATTGTATATATACTTAACATAGTTCAGTAGTCCTCCTAAGAAACAAATAACAACCAGACTAGTTTGTGTTGCTACTAATAACTAATAAACAACATTTATATTGTTTTGATGAGACAGCTGAAACAAACACACTGTCTCTCAGCAGCAACAGGCAAAGAATAGAGCAGTAGACTTTTTATTCTTCTCTGCTGTCCTTGACATATTGAAATATATTGTACTGAAGAAAACAACCTTAAACAGTTATTTTATTGGATATAATTAGGACACAGCAAAAATAACAAATGCAGCATTTCTGTAATTTCGCATTAATGTTGAAAAATTCCCTTGAACAGAAGCATTTATACACTGATACTGAACATTCAATAATTCAGTAAGAGCCTCCTAAATTTAAACATAATAAATGTTTAGCTTCTTCTCCAGTAACAGTAATCATAACTTAGAGGGACTATGCAGTCAACAGCAACAGGTTACCTACAAACCTCTATTAGGAAAGGAATCTGCACTGCACTCACTGAAATCTACACAACAATGCTGAATTCCAAAATCAAATCTTAAATCTATGAAAATAACACTACAGTTATCTATAGAAAATAGGCCTATTTTCTCTGTTAATCAAGATCCACTAAGATAATTAGATACAAAAATAATTCCCATAATTCAGCTAATTAAAATATGGGTAACAGGAGGAATATTGTTAACAAGAGTTATTTTTAGACTGTAATTATGTAAACTAATGTAATAGGATTTTTAATAGCTCTTGGTATATGTGTGTTAATTTGACAGACATTATTTAAAACAGTGCTCATGAGAGATATTGACTAAGCTGTGATGAAAGTTCAATTTAACTCAAGTGGAGTTACTGGATAAGAACAGTCATAAAATAGTCACCTTCAATTTATATCCAAGATTCTGTTGTTTTATCTAGAGTATTGACAAGTCCTGAAAGGGTATATATTGAGTACTGTAAGCATACATGAGGTGTTAAAGGGATAGTAATGTCTGATTTTAATAAAATGTAATACTGTAGATATTAAATAAATTAACTGATGCAAGTCCCGTCTCTCACACATGTATAGTTTGAGAGATATACGCTGATAAAGTTCCCCCCTCCTTCTCCTTTCACAGACGTCAGCCTCTAGCTGACAGAAGGAGATCCTGATCCTGGGACCAGCTGGCAGCTCTTCACCAGAGCCGAAATAGTACTATCTAAAAAGATATACTTCATTGGAATGGTCTACAAAGTGTGCTTGCAAACCAGGCACACTTTGTAGACCATTCCAATGAAGTATTTCTTTTTAGATATTGCTATATCGGCTCTGGTGAGGAGCCGCTGTCAGGTCGACCGACCCAAACCTCCTGTCAGCTCTACAGCTGACATCTATGGAAGGGGAGAGAGGGGGGGAATTTATCAGCATATATCTCTCAAACTATACATGTGTGAGAGACGGGACTTGCACCAGTTAATTTATTTTTTTAATATCTACAATATTACATTTTATTAAAATCAGATATTATTAACCCTTTAACTAAAGCAATACATCTTCCTTATATCTATCTATCTGTCTGTCTATTTATCTATTTATCACAACAATTCAATGTATATAAATACATTTTAGACTGTTGGTCTAGATAAAGGTTTAGAGAATCTCTTTTTTTGCAGTGAAATTCTCCCTTAACTCAGAATTGTTCATTTCAAGGTACCCTGTGCCCTGAACCAGAAGTTTGCATGTGTGTCATCTTCATTCAAAATTCACAACTGCCTATACATTATTCTTACATCATACATGCATTAAGGCCAACAGATGCATAGTTTATGAGAAAATAAAATTTTTATTCCTGAAGGCTGATCTTCCTTTCACACAGTGTATGGTAATTAATCTCTCAGAGTATCGCATAATTTAATCCTGGTCCACCTTAAAGGAACACTAACAACTCTTAATAATTAATGCTGGCTAATATTAATCGTCGCAGAAAATCATAATGGCCACTAAGAATCAATTCTGCATGGCTTGGTTCTCAAAAAATAATTTTAATTAGTACTGGTTATCATGTAAATGGACGCAGACATGATTCTTTCAGCAAGCCTCTGGCCACTGACCTAAAACTTATAATGGAATCCAGGCATGAATCCTTTCAGAGTTAAAATGGAATCCATATAGGAACCCATGTTCCATGGTGCCTAGAGAGATCATCTGCACCTCCCTTATAAGACCCCAAAAGATCAATGTGTACTATACATCAGGGATTTACTTCTCTTATACAGAGGACACTTTGTTGCAGGACTGAAATTTTTGAGATCAATTCAGTATGCTTTTCTTAAAGGTAGAGGAAATCTATATGCATTCCAACATTTTATTAAAAGAATACTAACCCTTTAATTGAACTTTACATATGCAGCAAGTGAAGAATATATAAAATATAATAAGTCAATTTACCTATACTTTTGTTCATCTTTACCTATTTTTTACATGTATATATTCCTCATAATGAGCTTGTTGGATCTGTTTGCATAGAACTTTCTGTCAGGAATAGGAAAACAGGTCTAAAAATACAATTTAAGAATATATATATATATATAATATACTAGTGTAAAAGTCCGTGTACATGGGCCAAGGTCCAGGTAATGTTAAGAGGCTGCTACCTCACTGCTCCACGTGATGCAGTCCAAATACGGACAGTCTGTACTGTGCATGACTGCATCGTGACAAACATCCTAGTGAATTATTATAAAGGATTGCACACAGCGCATGCAGTACTGCTTTAATAGTCTACTGATCAGAAAACGTTCTGAAACTGAAATTCAGTGAGCTTCAGGTGAAGATGAAAAAACAATTAAACACACACTCTACATATTGGGTAGTTGCGAAATGTAAAGTCAAAATAAAAGGGTTACTATTCCTTAAAATGTTCACCTATTAATGAAACATTGAGAATTCAAACAGTTTAACCCTTTGACTGACAGAGGGCCCACCAAAGCATTGCTTTACAATGCTTTAGATAAACCTCTGGCACTTGAAGGGTTAAACATTGATTCACTTGTGGCAACACATACATAATTATCAAAAAGTAGTGTAAAAGCCCGTGTACACGGGCCAAGGTCCGGGTGATGTTAAGAGGCTGGTCCTGCTCTGAGTCCTGCCACCGACGCAGTTATGCACTGTAGAGATTGCCCGAAAGCACAAAATGCTCCCAGCACAGAACTCCCAGCATACTGTGCGTTCGGGCACTCTCTACTGCACATGACAGCTTGTGACAAACAATCTAGTGATTTATTATATAGGATGATAAGACTCAAAAATAGATCACATAAGAACAGTCATGGTTAGATAAAAACAACTGGTTGCTGCGCAGTCTGCTGAATCAGATAAAGTGGACCTGTTCCTTTCATTCAAGTTTGCATATCTGTAAACTTCATTAAAAACTGTCTCTGTCAGATACATAGTCAGTTTGCCACAAAACAGGCAAATGTATAGTTTAGGGGGTATTCATACTTGGTACCATATGCTTATCTATGCTTTATATGTGAGACAAAAAGACACATTTGCGCTTCTCTATACAAGGTGCAAATGTGTGCCCTGTAATGGGCATATATAATACTACAGTATTAATAAATATGTGGATTTTGTTCCAAAATTTGGCCAAACATTATACAAGCTTGCCAACCCCATCAAGTTACCTCAATATATGAAAAGTACCTAATCTTATACACCTTTGATGCTTTTTGTTGCCAAAAAGTTTGGTAAATTCATCTATCCATCTTATCTTTGGTCTTCTTCTTTGGCATTTAGTATTGAGTGCAATGCATTCCCATATTCTTTGTTCAGTCTATCATCAGGTCTTCTTGCTATGTGACCTACTCATTTCCATTTTAGTTACTTAACTCTTTCAATTATGTCATAGACCTTTGTTTGCTGATGAATCCATGCACACGTTTCTCATTATCCTTTTGTTATGTTCAGAATTTAACTCTCCATACTTCCTTGCATAACCTTAAATTTTTGTATGGCTTTGGCATTCAGTGTATGTGTTTTGTAGCTATATGAACGAAATGAGAGGACACGTTGCTCAAAAAAACTTTCACTTGAGGCAGAATGGTAAATTTTTCTTAACGACAGCCCTACTATGTTTTTCAAATGCTTGCCATCCCAATTTTATTTGTTGCTCTATTTCCTTCATGGTGTTTCAATCTGTTGACATTTCCTTTCCAAGGTAAACATACTTGTCTACTTATTCTAGTTCTTATCCATTTACTGTGATTTTCCTTGGTATAGTGATTTTGTTAAACATTACTTGTATTTTGTTGCTATTCATCTTCAGACCAAAATTTTTTTTTTCAATGCATTCTTGCAGATTACTGGCAAATAGTATATCTGCAAAATGTAAGTCATATAGGTAATCTCCATTGATCTTAAGTCCTTTTTTGTCCCAAGGCATCAATCATTGTTTGCTTTGTTTTTAAGTGAGTCAAAGGCCTTATCGTAGTCAGTGAAGGCTATGCATAATGGACTGTTGTATTCATTATGCCGCTCTATAACTTGTTGTATTTAGTATATAATAATATATAATGTTTATAAGATTGGTGTCTTGGTGTTGTGGACTGTTATATTTCACCAAGTTTATCACTGGTTTTATGTACAAATTTCCAATACAATGTAAAAGCATCCCACTCCTGATTGCAACAACACAATGAGGGGTGAGTCACTAAGTGGTGATAAAGAGGTGATAAAGTGGAGATGACTTCTTCAGTTTATCACTTCTCCAGTTCGTATATTAATTTATGGAGCCTATTCTCTAATCTTAGTGCATATGCTTCATAGAATAACATAGGAATTGGAAAAGTCAGCTCTACTTTTTCACCTTTTTATCACCACTTAGTGAATCACCAACAATGTTTGACTACAGGAACAAGAAGCATTTCATGGTAAGAGAAGCATGAACGTCTCCAAACAAAACTCACAGTACATCTAGGAGGCTTATATTCACTGGCAGAAATGTTATATTCACTGGCAGCAATGTTTGCTCAGCACTGGAATAGCAGTAATCTATTAAATATAGGGGTAGGCAAAAGGTCCTGTCATATTGCCACAAAAAATACATCAAAACCACATTGATCTCTGTTTTTTTGCAGGAAAATCCACTTTAAAATCTTTGCATTTTTCACCTATTGGCAAAAATTGTTCGCCATTTTTTAAATGGTTAAAAAGTTTCCACTTATTGATTTATGTGTTTTTCATCTTTTCATTACAAAAATGTGATATGTTCCAGGAAGTGAAACACAAGAGAAGCAGCTACAGAGCCAGGTAGACATGCTAGCAACTTTATGCGGGTAAACTGCAGCACAATCCCCTCAAGAGTAACCCATGCTCTGTAGCACCAAACCCTAGCATCTTGCACTTCTGACTCTTGTTATAGGAGTCTTCTATCCTTTGCTAGTCTGCTGAGTTTTGTGGTGTTTAGGGGTGAGTGAAAGGTACTGTCATGTTCCTGTGAAAAAATCCAGGAAAGCCACATGGTTGTCCGCTTTTTCATCAGAAAATATGCTTTAGCTACAGCGATTAAAATCTTCACTGTTTTTTGCCCATTGGCCAAAATTCGTTGCTATTTTTTCAATGGCTAGAAAGTGTTCGCCCCTTTATTAATGTATTTTTTGCCTGTTCACTATAAAAGCAGTCCATTTTCCAGGAAGTGAAACATAATACAAGCAGCTACAGAGTGAGAGAGAGGTGCTGTGATGTTCTGCTGTGATCTTTTTAGCAAAATTGAGGCAGAAGAGGCTCATAGTGATTGCTATCACTATGAGAAAGTTTAAAACTAATAAAGGAGGAAATGGAAGGGCCCTTATGTGTCCACTGAGTCTGAGGAGGAGAAGGAAGTGACTGCTACAGAACCATTGCTGTCCAGTCCCCTTAAATCACCCCTAGGGATCTTGGGAAATAAATGTCAAGTGAGAAAGAAGAGGATATTAGTAAGAGCAAGACAGGTCATCTGCCTGTGCCTGCTGCCAGATGTGCTGCCCCTACTGCCACCATTGCTGTGTATGCTGCCAGACATGCTGCCCCTGCTACCACTAGTGCTTTGCCTGCTGTTAGATGTGCTGTCCCTGCTACTGCTAACACAATTGCTGTGCCTGCTGTCAGATGTGCTGCCCCTGCTGCCACTAGTGCTGTGCATGCTGTCAGATGTGCTGCCCTTGCTGCCACCTTTGCTGTGCCTGCTACCAGTGCTACCCCTGATGCCACCAGTACTGTCACTGCTGTCAGCCATGCTGCCCCTGCTGCAAGTGCTGAACCTGCTGCCACCAGTACTGTGTCTGCTGTAAAACGTGCTGCCCCTGCTGCCACCAGTGCTGTACCTGCTGCCAGTGCTGCCCCTGCTGTCACCAGTACTATCCCTGCTGTCTGACATACTGCCCCTGCTGCCAGTGCTGAGCCTGATGACACCAGTACTGTCACTGCTGTCAGACATGCTGCCCCTGCTGCCACCGGTTCTGCTACTGCTGTTATCTACAGGAGCGAGGCTGCGTATTGATGCAGGCCTCAACTTTATACAGGATGGCCTGGTTAGTCTCCTCCTATCTACTTCCTGGCTTTAGTATTTAAGGGAACTGGTTCCTTATCCAGTTACCCTTACGCTGGTGTCCAGTCAGTTCTAGTTCCTGTTCCTGTTCTAGTATTCTGTGTATGATCCAGCTTGTCTGACCATCCATTCTGGTGCTAACCTGTGGCTCTGTCTGACCATTCTCTTGTACACTCCTTTCCCTTTGGACATCCAATCTGGTTCAGACCTATGGCTCTGGCTGACTACTCACTCCGTGTATGACCCTGGCTTGTATGACTATCCATCTTCTGCTGGCCTGGGGCTCTGTCCAACTATCCTCCCTGGTTGCCTCATATTAGTGGACATCCTATCTGGTGCAGACTTTTGGCTCTGGCTGACTACCCACTCCATGTATGACCCTGGCTTGTCTGACTATCCATCTGGTGCTGACCTGGGGCTCTGTTCAACTATCCTCCCTGGTTGCCTCCTATTAGTGGACATCCTATCTGGTGCAGATCTGTGGCTCTGACTGACTACCCGCTCAGTGTATGATCCTGGTTTGACTGATTATCCTATCTGGTGCTGACCTGTAACTCTGTTCAATAATACTCTTAGTGTTGCCTCTTGCTCAGTGGACATCCTATCTGGTGCAGACCTGGGGCTCTGGCGGACTTGGCTGACTGACTGCAAGCGTGAGTCAGTAGTCTTCTTTGTTTCCATCTTAGGGGAGATTGTGAGAGCCTTCCTTGGGTTTTCCGTATTACTGAGACTACCAGTGGCTAAGGCCTAGTCTCTTGCAGTTGTGGTTGACCTTGGGCGGCCTCCTATTCCTGATAGAGGTTATAGCCTTTGTAGTCACCCTCTGCTTCTCCGTGAACCTGTCTATTTATTATTAATAAAGTGATATTAACTATACCATCTGACTCTTGTCTTGCTTGCAAACAGTGGCATACTGCTGTTGTTGATTCCATTCCCTTTGAGCTGACTAATCATTCTGCTGCGTAAACAACTCAGCAGCTGCAGCAAGAACAGCAGCTCCAAATTCTGCATCTACATTAGGGCATTTGAGAGTGGCCACTGGCCAACATGACATAACCTGCCTACATAGGCCTACAAAAAAATAAACAATTTTGGGGGCTTGTTTCTAACAAGCCTAAGTCCTAAAAATCAGTGTTTCCTTAGGGTTTGTGCCAAACAAGTCTAACTCTTACAAATCAATGTTTCTTCAGGGCTTGGTCCTCTAATAAGTTTAAGTCTTACAAATCAATTTTTCCTCAGGGCTTGGGCCTCTAACAATAAATCTTACAAATTATCCTCTACAAAATACTCTGTTACGTCAAGTATCAGTCTACCCCCATTGGCAGCTTACATCAGGGGGTCCTTGTCTCTATTATGTTACATACAAATTTCTTATTTTATTATATTTATTTATTTTTTTTATTAACTGTCCCCCAATACCAGTCAAAAACCCCCTCAAAACAAATTCCCTGTTCAACTGATTCTTTCCTGAAACTCCACCCACCAACACAGGCACCCTCCTGAGAGCCCTTTTATATCATATCTTATGGGATATTTTTCATTGTATTTCGGATTTATTTTTTATTAAATGCCCCCCAATCCCAGTAAACAAACCCCCCTACCCCCATAAAAAACATTCCCTGTTTGACTGATTCTTTCCCCATAATCCTCTAACACATTCACCCTCAAACCCCTTTTATACCATGTCTTTGGAAAATAAAATAATTTTGCTATGTGTTGTGTGTAAATTCAATGATCCATTGATTTTAATGGAATGAACTAGGCAAAAAACATGGAAAAACTGCACTTTTCACAGGAAATTCTTTGACAAGCAGGAAGTGCTATTGTTCGACGATTTTGGTTTGAGGTGAAATTTTTCACCCATCCGTATTGGCAACTACTGTATAATTTGAGGAGGAAGGGGGCAGAAACAAACCTAAGAGACATAGCTCATATTGCAATGTTCTCTATGACTTAGGTTATGTAGTTGAGAGTCAATATTACCAGGTGGAAGAAAGCTACAGTAGTCAATTTAGGAAAGAAAAAAAGGCTTCCATAATGCTTTTATTTGTGGAGGAACAGAGGCAATTTTTGAAATGTTATTTAGAAAACAAAGTGGAGTTTAAGAAATAGCATGGCCAAAGGGAGACAACAGAATAAATAGCACGTGTACTTTGTAGTAACTAAATAATTCTCAGGGTTAAATTCAATGTCATTGGCTCAATCTAAGCTTAAATCCAGAGCAATCTCCAGCAGGATATTCTGTACTTATGATGCAATGATTTCTAAGAGGGTAAACTATTTGGATTTCTAACCCTAAGGCCCAGGTTTTCCATGGATTAAGGGCCATTTGCTTAAAATAATGGCAAGTACATAATCTGTAAAATCAAATTGGTTATACTTTGAAGTCCAAGGCAGGGAGTTCAATGTTAGTGACCTAAAATTGTACCAAAAAAAACACAAAAAATTGAATATGAAAACAATTATACAGAATAGGCAATTTGGCATTGTGAAAGTGCTTAATATGAAGAATAAAAAACAAAAGTGTATGCAAGACTGGGGAATTTGATCGAGTGAGTCATTGCAAGATAGGCTGCATCATAAGACGAAGTATCAATCCAATAGTATAAAAACACTGATGTTTATCTAGACTTGATTAAAAGCATTGTAACTGGTAACAAACTCTCAGTTCACTCACAACCTCAGAAAATATGAGACACACTCTCAAACTCAACTACACATTTCACATGAACCATGCTTAATCATGCTTTATGTACACTCCTGGGCAATACTCAATAGCCATTTGATCCTAGAGCCTCTGTATTTTAATGATGACTTTGAACAGGTATCAGTCTTTACTATTAACCTCCATAAATCTGAGCCTCTCTGTCTTGCTTCCCCTATTATCCCTTCAGTCCTTCCCAATTATAACTTCTAACCAACACCTATTCATTAACTTGGTATCACCCTCTCCAAGAACCACCACAAACTATACAAACAAACATTAAACCAACAATTCTTGCTGTCATTAACAAATTATGTAGCTTGCACATCTTCACTATAAGTGGAATAAATGTACTTAAAGGGATAGTAAACTTAAAATGTAAAAAAATATATGTTGTAGAGTTTATCCCCCTGAGTTAAACAAGGGTACTCCCACTGCTGAAAGGTGTTTTATTCAAATGTTATTACAGCTCAAAATTGTACAATGGCATTGTTGTTACACCATCCTATGGAGATTTATTGTTCCGGGACCAGAGCTGTCCATAGGATGATGTAGAAACAGCGCCATTGTACAAATTCAGGCCACTGTGATATTGCACCTAAGAAATTCAACTTTGAGCTGTAATAACTTTTGAATAAAACACCTTTCAGCAGTGGGAGTACTCAGGGGGATAAACCCTACAACATTTTTTTACATTTTATGTATTACTAGCCCTTTAAAGCAATAGTAATGTTAACCAATTAATATTCATAGTATGTGGGCCTTAGAGAGCATTATTTCAATACCGTTCATGTTGTAGTTCAAGAATAATTGAATGATAAAATATCCCCCTCCCGTACAGGCTTTGTCTCTTCTAATCACTCAAAAGGATGTGCTTAAATTGAACAAACATATGGCAGTACAAGAAATCTAAATTTACAATAAAACTTCAGCAACTCAAACAAAAATTTGTGGCTACAGCATCACCACCCTGATGTGACATGCTATAGATTGATGCACACCCATAAAAACATTTTCACAGACTCCTTACTTGCACAAAAGCTGCCCCCTGACTATTGTCTCACTAATTTTCTTTATTCTGATTTGTCTGAATTACCCCAAAATGTTTCTGACAACCTGTCTTTATTCAACACCATCAGATATTGAAAAGTAACTTGATTTAAACTAAAGCTATAATCCAATTATTCTCTCTAGTTACCCTTCACCAAAACACTTCATTTCACAATAGCTTGGTAGCCTTCCTTTTTATGCAGTGGAGTAAACAGCATCAAGGCAGAATGCATGTTTTTCTAGGTACCACACAAAGACATCTGACTCAGGTACGGTTGCATCTGCCTGATCTTACAATTCTGTTTTTTCTGATTTTCAACTCAGGAGTTTTATATCCACTGTTATCCAGACTTTTTTTAGACACAGACTGGTAAAACCATTTTCAAATACTCTTCGTACTTTCTTCAAGCTCTCATCACTCTATCTTCAGATAATACACCTTCCTTCAGGATTACTCACTGAACACACACTCTCCCTAACTGCACATCTGAAAACATGCTAAAAGTATTACTTTTCTTTTGTCAGACCCTCCCCACCATCATGTATCAAGGAATGTTTTTTAAAATCATACTTGGGGCATACATTTCCACCATCTCCACTACAGGCTAATTTTGACATATAATAGTAGTTGTCTCAAATGTAAATCAGAAAATGATGACATCCTTCATTGACTTTGGTCATGCCCCTTCATGCAAATCATTTGGGCTCAGGTACAACACACGTTTGCATGAGCAAACAACCGATTTGATCTTAGTTTCACAACTGAACTTGCCATCATTAAGCTTACTAACACATAACTTTCCAAAATGGCACATATCCTAATATTTGTTGCAAAAAGACTATGCTACAGTACTAGATATGTTTTTCTCCCCCCAACTCTCACATGATTAAAAAATAAACTATTCTGAATGACCCTATTAAACATACGCTAGTCCTATCCTTTGTAAAGAAACACCACCCTAATGTTTTGTTAATGCAAGAGACACACTTAACTGGGAGTAAACTATTAACGCTTAAAAAGCCTTGGGTGAGCCACCATTATCACACTACCTCCTCTATCCACTCTAGAGGGGTCTTGGTACTAATCAGTAAAATATGGCAGTATGAGTTATTGATCTTAAAACTGATCCTATGGGTAGATACGTCTTCCTGGATTGTAAATTTCTGAGTCTTCCGGCGATAATATTGCCACCACGTTTTCGCACCTGAGATTCTGGGGCAAGCACTTATATTTTTATCCAGTAGACCAGGATGTATAATACTCTGTACTGATGACTTCAACATGACACTAAATCCGCGAGCTCTAGAAAGAAACTTTTAGGATTCATGGAGGATGTGGGTCTAATTGAAGCCTGGCAGACCATGCATCCAGAGACCAGGGGTAGTTTTGCCACTTGGTTACACACTGTTTCCTATCTCACATTAACCATGCTTCCATATTGTGACAGGTGTTACAGAAAACTGTGTCCTGTAACTACTTACCTAGAGTGGCTTTGAACAACTCACCTCTTTTGCTCACTATGCTGCTGGGAGGGGGGTGTCTACTAGGGGCTGGAATCTGTGGCCCTTCTGGCTGTCCATTGACTGCATAGCGGAGAAACATGCGGCAAATCTATTGCTCTTCTTTCAAGAAAATGTGGACTCTGCTGCACAGGGAGGTGGCAAAAACAGGGGCAGGGGGTCACTCATTTCTCACATATCATCCTATATAAGACAGGTGGGTGAGAGAATGAAAAACCTAGAGGAAGAGGTGAGGGAGACTGAGCAGTAGTTTGTGAATAGAAATAATGACGAGACCTACAAAGTATTCTTTTTGGCCAATACGTTGCTCAACATTGAAATATTTAAGATAAATATCTTTCATATCTTATACAAGCAACAAAACTTATTTGAACATGGGGGCAGGTTGGGGACATTACTGGCATATTTGGCCCTGAGCTACTCTGGGAGACAATGTATCACCTCACTTACTGATACCTATGGAACTTTAATAACTGATGAAAGTTGGAACAATAATGAATTTGCACACCTATACAGCTCCCAACCTGGCACTGATAGGCTACAGATAAAGCACTATCTCTCAGATGTGAGCTTCCAACTCTGTCCTATGAGAACTGGCAGATAATGTACTCACCAATCATGCTGCATGAGGATGTAGATGACATTAGCGCTCTACCTGCAATTTAGTTGTACAAATCTGATAAAGATGGTATTCTTAGCCAAATTGTTGTACGTGTTTCAGGGGCACAGGTGCTCATTCCTAAAAGATATTTCAAAGAACTGGATAAAATGGGCAAGGGGGGCTTCAAGAATCAAATTGTTGACATTTATGCGACCAGTGAGTGAAGGTAGAATATCTCTCCCTGACTTTCACAAATATTATTTGGCAGCTCAGGGGCAGTACACACTTGCTTATGCTTTACCTCAAACCCTGCACACTTTGCCAAAAATTGAAGAACCATACCTCAGACAGGACTATGAGCAACAGTAAATTGCCCTATTGGAGACAGATGTTAGCACATCTCCGAAGCTTGCTACTCAGACAGTTAGCAAGGTTTGTTCTTCTATCCAAACACTTGCACAATATACAGCAAAAGACCCCAGTATTCCCTTATGGGGAGAGGCTGGCTTGGGACATGTTAGTACAATAGACTTCTGTCCCATATGGGCTACACAAAAAATTGTCACTCTGGGCCAACTTCATATTGGTACCTCTCGTAAATCATTTGAGCAGCTTTATGCATCCTGAAAAGATACTTTTTCTCTTACTTACAACTGCGGGACGCCCTCTCTGCAATGTGGGCTGGGGGTATGAAAGAGGTCCCTGAATTTCCATTATTAACCCTAGTGGCCGATCGGCACTCCTTCAGATCCATATCCCTAATATATAACTGGCAAGAGAGGGCCAAATTGACAGAGGACACTTCCCCTCAAAATAAATAGCCCCCTAACATAGGGAGACTAGAGGACTGGGAGTTGGAGACAGCTAGAAAGATGGTGGCTGCAACAGTCAGACATCAACTACAATTAAAAATTCTACACATAATGTTTTACACTCCAATACACCTTCATAAAATTCACAGGCTAGCAGATCACAGATGTAGGAGGTGCAGGGTGGAGGGGCCAGTTTTATATATCTACTTTTGCATTGTACTCCAGTTTAATCCTTTTGGGCGTAGGTACTTGAGATGATATCACTGGTGGTGCATTGGGGAGTATCCTCTAATCCGAAAACTTGTCTCTTGTCTGCCCAAGGACAATTTACACTTTTTCAGACAGCTACTTGTGCAGAAGGCGGTGGCAATGGTGTGGATGGCGGAGAGGTCCCAAATACTTGCTTGCTTGGTTAAGCTGGTAAATAGTAATCTTCCCCACTATTAAGGTATCACGGTGCCCATGCTTTTTCCTGTCAGTCTCTGTGTGTTGCGCTCCTATTGGCTGAGCTTGATTTGGCCCTCCCAGTATGGCCTTTTTATATTGGGCCTCTGGCACCTGTCTGGTGCCCTTTCGTGGTGTTCCTGTACCAGTGCTTACTTGAGTTGCTGTGATCCCGTGTACCGACTTGGCCTGTTTGACTACTCCTCTTTAGGTTCCTGCTCCGTGATCCGACCCGGCCTGGCTGATGTTCCTGCTCCGTGACCCGACCCGGCTTGTCTGACGTTCCTGCTCCGTGATCTGACCCGGCCTGGATGACGTTCCTGTTCCGTGACCTGACCCGGCTTGTCTGACGTTCCTGTTCCGTGATCCAGCCCAGCTCTCCAGTTCACGTTCATCGTGTCGCTGGGCGACATTATTACTTCCACCTAGTCTGGGTCTACCAGTCAGTGTGTCACCATTGCCTCCATTACTGCTCCGGCAGTATACATTCCACTGAGCATCCCGTTAACTCTTGCAGAGCCACTGTTGCCTCCGTTATTGCTGAGCCTTCCGTTAACTCTTGCAGAGCCACTGTTGCCTCTGTTATTACTGAGCCTTCCGTTAACTCTTGCAGAGCTACTGTTGCCTCCGTTACTGCTGAGCCTTCCGTTAACTCTTGCAGAGCTACTGTTGCCTCCGTTACTGCTCCGGCAGTGTGATCGTGGTTGCGTTTCCATTCAGCTCTTGCAGAGTACTGTTGCCTCCATTACTGCACCTACCGGGTGCCATTGGCTCTTTTTGATTCAGCTCTTGGAGAGTACTGGTGCCTCCGTGACGGCACCGGTTGGGTGCCATTGGCTCATTTCTATTCAGCTCTTGCAGAATATCGTAGCCTCTGTGACTGCACCGGCAGGGTGCTTGTGGCTCTATTTCATACAGCTCTTGCAGAGTATTGTGTGGCCTTCATTACTGCTACGGCAGGGGGTATAAGTCTCAGCTCTGCTCCATCAGATCTAAGTGCTTGTCTCCACTCTAGCACCTCAGTCTACTGATCACTGTTATTCCATCAAACTGGGCGTTACTGAACACACCACATCAGACACTGATTATATAACTTGGACTTTAACCCATGCTGTGCTGAATTATCCTTGTATGCCTGACGTGTGACAGTATATGTATTATCTCGCTTATTATTATACTGGGCCTGTGTAGGCATATGTCAAAGTCCTATATTATACCTGTCTATTCCGCTGTGATACGCTATAGCCCACCAAGGGTATTTTCATTGTGTCTTTTAATAAAACTGTGTTTTATTCTAACCTACTGTGTCTGAGTGTCGTACAAACCGTTACAGAAGGGCCTTACTTACATAAGTGATCCCCTAACAAATTTTTCTGTCTCTGGGGTGAATGGCTGTTCCATACTTAATAAACTCTATATGGGCTAGTGCTCAAATAGTAGTAGGGACTCAACCACATGCAAAGACAGAGGCAACAGAGTACACCAAGATAGTCTAGACACTCTTAATATCACATAAAAATATCACAAATTCTACGTATTGCAATACTAATAAAAACATCAACAATACACAAATAAATAGTAAAAGATGTATCCTACCCCCTCATCATAAAGGGAATATTTTCATCTGTATCTAATAAAATTGCTGGGATCTCTCTCCAAGGCACCAAGAGTACATACAAAAACTCAGATGCCACAGATAAGTCCCTAAAATTACTTTAAACAATGTTGCTACTGCACCGATACAGTCGAAACTATAGCAACACAGTATCACTAATTAGTCACATTTAACACAATACATGACATGCTGCCTAATCCTATGCTACAAAATACCCCAAACCACTTTCCCTATCTATATACCGGTATATGAAAAATATAAAAAATCAAAAAATAAAAATATAGATGCAGAATGTCTTAAGCGCTCGCAACTTCAATGCTTATCCAGCATCACCTAAGTTCCTTAAAGGCAGTAGTCAAAAAAATGTATTAAAATATAACAGTCACCGGATTATTATATCTGTATCACAACCAGGATCCGGATTTGTGGTACAACCAGGAGGAATGTTGTGTCTGCACATAAACATTAACGATCTTTTGTAGGGCATATTTGATATACTTTCGACAGATCTCAAATCTCAAGAGTATTATGCATCTTGTACTGTGTATGGGTTATAAATATATGCCTTATATAACATTCACCAGCTATACAATAGGCTATATCCACATGTCTTAACCCTTCACTTATCTGATGCTACTCGTAGTCCCCAACTGGACTGCCTCTCATTGACCTCGATCGTCACTTCTCAATTTGTTGCAGACAAATAACAGCGTCTTCTATACCTCCTTCCCACAATACATCCACCACAATACCTCTTTGTAGTCTAAACCAGAACCTCTCGGTTGTTCCAAATAAAATTCCGGCGTCTTCCTGTGCCTGTCGTGACCTCCACTTCTCAGATATTCACGAATAGATGTTTTTTCCGTTTCACGTGATATCACTGCTTCGTACTTCTTTAGTTTAACTACTTTCACCGATGTAAATTAATCTGCTTCACACCGCAACAGTGATTCACCATAACCCTCATTCACTGCCACTTAGATGTCACTCTCGCTGGCCCTCCACACCCCCCTCCAATGCGTTTCAAGGCTCTACCAGCCTCTTCCTCAGGGAGTCAAAATTGAAATAAATAAAACCTTTGCCTATATAACCCTATACTCCTCCCACCAAATAGGGTCCAGCTGTAATCACACGAATAATCCCATTACCATGAATAACTCAATCACAATAAAATAAAATCCAAGTTAATGCATGCATTCCTTATAAGTCATACTCATTCCAAAAAAGGAATCCATACATTTAAAGGATCCATACATTTAAAGATCCCCACTAATAATATAAAAAATTCTAAATCTAAAAAATCTAGATTTCACATATATGTATGCGATAAAAAATAAACACACTACTGGTTGAGCAGTCAAAAGTCCCACCTCTTCGGAAACATTAATGCCATTAATATTACAATCTCATGTGACGTAACTATACCCACTAATCTATAATACATACTTATAGCCTAAGTGACTACTACCCCTGTAATCCTAATAGCCTATACAATAAATGTGAATATGAAAGTGTTAATACAAACTCAAATCAAATAAAAACACCCTCTTACATTGACAATGGACACCAATATACCTAATATACCCAAAAATGACTAATACTAAATACAGCCATTCACTAGTGTATCCAATATGATATAATAATATTATAAACTACTTAAAAAATATATAAGTGCCCTATTCTACTATTATAATATACTTTATATAAAATATATCCATTTTCAACAAATTCTTAAGTGAATTTTTACCTAAATTCGTGACCATATATAGATATTCTATACCAAAACAAGTGTACATCGAAATAAAACTTCCAATTTACCTAACCTACATGTTTCCAAAGATGTGGAGCTCCACACATTCCACCACAAGGATACATAGGGACACGACTGGAGGCTGTTCCATACTTGCCTACAATAATTGCACGATGGCTGGGAATGGGGAGGAGAGGGTGAACGAAGTGAGGTGAAAGGGCGAGAAACATCTTTTTAAAGGGGAGGAAAAAAATGACATAAATTTTTTAATATATGTCATATTCACTTATACTTAGCTGCAGCCTATTACATGTGTACTTGGCTCTCGGGGGATAAGGGGAGGATGGTCATTCTACCTGCAGGTTTTTTTTTTTGAGTGTGATTTGTTGTTTACATGTATATTTTATGAATATGTATATATATATATATTTATTATTATTTATTTATTTTTTCCTCCGTTGTTAGGAGGGTTAGGTTTTTGTTTATTTTAAAATTGGACAAATATATACTTTATTTCACTGTACTTTGCTGTATAAGAACATTATATACTTCTGTTCCGTATACTGAAGCATGTATCTTGGTCATACATATGTGTGTATTACTTTGTCCTTGATAAAAAATAAAATAATAAAAAAACCTATTCAATATCTTTGAAATTTACCTGACCAACTCTTTATTAGGAAAAGAGAGGACAACATGACACTTCTTCTCTTACTGGGTAAAATATATGCTGAACTTGGATTGGGACACACAGCTTTGCATCCTAACAACCACATGGTATTAGTTCACAGGTAAAACCCCCATACATAACTATTTTTAGGAGAGTGAAGGACACTGACTGTAGCTCAGGATCTTCCTAAACCAACCAAGGTCATTTCTGGCCAACTTTCATTGTGTTGAAAATAGGACACTCACCCCGACTTTGCTATCTTTTGTTTGTTTTAGGAGTATTGGTTTTTGTTACTGGGTAAGGTGAGTGGTTTAGGAACAAAGGAACTGCAGCCCTTGTTTTGATGAAAAATGTTTTGAGTTGTCTCTGTTCATTCTTACCTATTATTTCTCTATTTATGTCTACTATTATATGCTCATATTAGTGCTCTTGAATGTTTTATCTCCTGAACATTACTCTTTAATTATGACTCAATAAAATATTGTTTAAAAAAAGTGTACAATACTGGGCAAAACTAACTGGGCCAACACTTTTCAGTGTGTAAAAGAACAGAAAGCCATACAGTCACTGAAGAATAACCAGGAAATTATTATTAAGCCTACAGACAAGGGGGGAGCTGTTGTTATTATGAACACTGTGGACTACGTTCAAGAAGCAGGCAACTCGCTGATGAAAGATACTATGTGAAATTACAAGATGATCCCACAAAAAATTATGCAAAACACCTTAATAGGATCATAAAAGAACTGGCCTCCAACACTGGAGAACAGAGAAGGCCCCTAATACCAGCAGATCCAAAAATGGGCTCCTTCTACATGCTACCAAAAATACACAAAGAAGGAAAGCCGAGAAGACCCATCATTTCAGGATTTGGCACACTCACAGAGAATATCTCTGGCTGGGTAGAAAATACCCTTAAACCCCTGGTAAAACAAACACCCAGCTTCCTTCAGGACATCACAGATCTCTTAAACAAATTAGCTGACTTGGGCCCCATTCCAGAGAGCACCATCCTGGCCACAATGAATGTAGAATCCCTCTACACCAACATTCCACTCACAGATGGCATAGCAGCATGCCAAGGATATCTGGAACAAAACAACACACCCATGGAACTGGTAACAAAAATCATACAGTTTATACTCACCTACAATTACTTCAAGTTTGGACAGGATCTCTACCTTCAAAAAATGGGGACTGTGACTGGTACCCGAATGGCACCACAATATGCCTACTTGTTTATGGCAAAACTTGACGAGGACTTCCTCTCCACCTGCTAGATAAAACCCCTGGTCTATCTATGCTACATAGATGATATTCTTATTATCTGGACCGCCAGTCAAGAGGAACGTCTCAGATTCCATGATAACTACAATACATTCCACCCGAATATTAATCTAACACTCAGTCACACACACACAAACATTAACTTCCTAGACACAACTATCAGTATTCAGAACAACTCAATCCACACATCCCTGTGCTACAAACCAAAAGACAGACCACAATGTACCTAAAACAGCTCAAGAACAATGCAAAATAACAGAAGAGGAAGAAGATGAATCCATCTAAGTGTAGATATTTACTAAAAAAGCAAAAATATAAAAACAAAAGGTAATGCACTCACATTTGCCCTACTTGGGCTTTATGCACATCAAAGGGTCTTTCTTCCATTAGCCAGCATTCTGTGTTCTCCCGGTCTACTGTCCGTGTCACCTGATCCTATTTGGTCCTGGAGGTTTTGATCTTTGAATCGATGGAAAAAACCACGTATAGGTAGGCACAGTCAATGAGAGATGTATGAGTCTCTTATGTACAACTGCAACAATGTTTCTAATGCTGCAAGTAAAGTGACTCGTGCACAGGTTCCTTTGAGGTCGCGGCAGCGTCTCAGACTTTGCCCCTGAGGAAGCAGAAAGAGTTCTGCGAAAATGTTTGGGCCGGTCTGTGTTTCTAGCTACGGGTCTTTCTCCACGCCATCTGTGGTTATTCTTCACTCCACCCCTTCCCTGAACAGCCGGCGACGGAGAAAGTCTGAGACAGGACTGGCTTTTTTGTATGTGTCTTCACTTTTGGGTTTAGGCCTAATGTTAGGGGGACTGGAGAACCCTCTCATTCCTTGCTGCTATCTATATTTCTAACTATATTCTTATATTTAATTTATAATATGATATGGATATTTTATGGTGAGTAAGCGCTGTGAGCTTTCTTCTCTTTTCTGCTTTTGTTTTACACATATCTCCTTTAGCTTAACTAAGCAGCTTCTCATTTTATCCAATTTACTCACAAAGATATAAAAACACGTGATTACTATATTTCATTTCACCATTCTTTTTTCTTTCTCACTTGGCCTTTAAGCACAAGGCTTTTTGGCCTGTTCCAGTATGCAATCACCCTTGCCTGTTTGGTATCATCCATTCCTCACATGACTGATGGGGAAGGACATAAATGGAACATAGTTTTCAATGCAGGCCCTTATGGGCCATGTATCAGGCAAATCCTCCCTCTACACCTATTTTGTTTTTTTTTGTCTTGTTTTATGTCTGTTGTTTTTAATTGCATTACACTGGGACCCACAAGAAATAAAAACATTATAATGATATTTAAAGGGTCCCCACTAACGCGTTTATTATAACATCTTTCTTCAGAGAATGTCTGTTTTTAATTTAGTTAGGGTCTTCATAGGTGTTTTAGAGTAGGACTTACCGAAAAGTGAGATACCTTGGCGTGGTGGTAAGTTTACACACAGATTGGCCAATTTGTGGGACGAAATTCTCACTTATTTTCACTTAGATTTTCTAAGAGTTATTACATATGCTAAATACAGGGCACTTATGTTCCCAGTATATAGAGGAGCGCAGAACTGTCTTTTTTGTATGCGTTAGCTCTTTATGTGGGTGAAACTGGACAAGCACTACATAAAAGGTTTAACTCCCACAGATTCAGCGTCAACAACAAAAAGACAGAGACACCAGTGGACGAAAATTTTTGCCAAAATGGACACAGTGTCAGGGACATTAGATTATCTGTACTGATGGGACTGTTTCGCAATCAGAGGGACAGAAAAGTATGGGAGTTTAAGTTAATATTGAAGTTTAATGTTATTCATAATGGTTTGAATACAGACAGAGAGTTCTTGTCACATTATCACATTGACCTTTCCAACAACCCTAATGGGATCGTAAATACCTCTAAAGCCTCAGAGGAAGAATGCAATTTACCATTGACTGATCAAAGTATCTGGATTTGGACTGCGTTCTCTTATCTGATTTGCATTCTAAACAATGTAATGTCTACTTGTATAGAAGAGAGATGTTTTTGTATTTATCTGTATAACATGCCTGAAGAAGAGACCTAAGGTCTTGAAAGCTTGCATTCTAAATCTGCTTAGTTAGCCAATAAAGGTATCAACAACTATATTTGCCTAAAATAGCTCTATCATTCAGTGGTTTAAATGATCCATTTAAACATTAGGATTTGCATTTGTGCAAACGGTTTCCCAGAATTTGTCCACATTTTTGTCCTTGTCCTTTATACTCAGTCTCAGCACTCTATTTATTTGTCCTGCTCCTCTATTCACACCTGGACACATCTAACAGGTCTATTTAAACCCACACCTGCAGTGTCTCAGCACACATGCACAGTGAATGCTTGTGTCTAATTCCAATATTGCTCCTGCACCTTGATTTGTGAATGCTGACAAGTGACCCCTGCAAAGGTACTAAACAACATTTTGCTTACAGCTTACATAGTTGCTCTGGCTACAATTCTGACCACCTGGCTTACTCTTACAGTATCAGCTACTACAGTTTCTCCCTGTCCACATATCTGTTGTCCCTGACACCTGACAACAGATATGTGGACAAGTGGGAAGACTATATGACTGTCACTGCTCACTGGATTTCCCTCCCACTAGTGGGCAACAATAACTTGCAGCATCAGGTGACAGCCAGTAATCTTGCCTGGTTATTTATTAAAAATGTAAGTCTACTACACTGCTGCTGGATAGAAGTTTACTATGGTAATTCATAGTAAAACCAGCTCACTAGATAAGTGTTTCAACTGCACTATGCACCATTGCTGGTCACACTAAAACTAAAATCAGTTGAAGATATATGTAAAGCCACTTAAACTGTAATAATTTGTGATAAGGGTAAAATATCCTAAATTAAGTAGATGTGTATTTCTCCCTTGTGAGTTATTCAAAACATGCTTTTTAATGTGCTTACAAAGATTATCCTGCATATGCCTCCATTATAGTGAGTGACTTATATCCTTATCATTTTTCAATTAAGGTCTAAATCCCACTTTCATATTAAACTCTATTTTCTGTGTAATGTGTAATTTAACACATTTATAGTTTTTCTTATAAAATATTAGAAAAGACATAAAAGTATCCAAAAAGACAGTATTTTCAGTTTCAGAAGAACACAGGAGAGTCATTGATTTGTGGACTGCGAGCTCCTATAGGAAATCAATCTATTTTATAATCATTAACTTGCCACTTGGCTACCATGTGCAACAGAAATAGTATATCAATGACAAACTTCTATTCTACTTAATAGTGCTTTTCTTCATTTGAGGATATAGATGGGTGAATGTGGAAATACTCAGATTAGAGAGAATACTATTCAGCAGAACACATGTGTCTCAGCTCCTTCATTGATTTTATATTGATGTTCCTGATGTTTACTGTGGTGTACTGGAGCATGAAAGCACCTGAGCAAGCTTCTGACTGCAACCATATAATACTGTGAGATGATACAGTGAGGGAACAGTATACTGTAATACTATAAAAACAACATTGAAAGCCTGCATTGGTGACTATCTTTAATCCTTTGAGAGCCAGAGAGATATTCAGCAACACATTGCATTACATATAACATTATTTTTGTTCATAGATGCTGATAGATCATGTATATATTATTCCATTAAAGCATACTAAATATATTCGCATACCATAGTAAAAAATTGGAAATCATTTGTTTAATTTTCATTGCAGGAAAAAAAAATCTGCTTCTGAATCAGTTTCCATTTCTAGTCCTCTACTCCTTGTCAACATATAAAAAGATTGTGAGCCATTACTATGCTACTCATTAATTCAAAGTGTGGCCTTAAGTAAATACAGTAAGCAAACTAGAATGGGGCACTATAGAACCATTTTTATGTGTAAAACAATTTTTCCTTCACAAATGCAATCCAGAACAGTTATAAATAACAGAGGAGAAACATATTTTGAGGCTTGATGAAATTTCAAGTACATTAACTCTTGAAAGCATCTAGTGAGTAAAGGCAAAAAATAGTTGGGAATGTACACGCACACACACACGCACACACACACTAGCAAAAAAAGAAAGGGCATTGTCCCCAACACTCACATACAGTCACATGCATTGAAGCACAGAAACAGATACATACACATTAACACAAAACCACACACTTTCTCTCACACAGACACACACAAAGGGCTTATGCACAAAAGAAGTGGTATAATTCTGGAACAAACCAAATGTACTATAGAGAACAAATATACTTTGCTACAGATAGGTCTTTTAACTCCTATAGTGCTATCCCTATTAAAGTCAATTGTACCTGGGAGATTTTTCCCCTATAGACATACACATAAACACACACATACAGTAGTACAAACACACATACACACTGTGATATATACACTGTCTCACACACACACACATGTAATATTTCTCACACATACTCACATACTTCCTCACACATAAGGAGGAAGAGAGAAAGAAAGTTCACTCTTCATTTACCTTCATGCTACCCCACTTGCACTCAGCAAAGATAAATCTGAGTCTTGAAAGTCTCCCTCATAAACATCATTAATGTGCCTGACTAGATTCACAAAGTTTCTCCCTGCATTGCCATTCTGTCTTCTGGTATGTATGGATGTATATCTTTATATAAATGATGCCACATAGTGTACACAACACCTTACAACAGTACTATGTTTCTGTGTTGCAGTCATAGAAACAATATCAGAGAGGTCCCTGCCTGAAGGACCTTACAGTCTAAATGGGTAATAGGAGACTGACAACAGGGTATGAGGGTATAAAATGATGTGTGAGTTCAAGTGCTGAATTTGCCAAAGGGCTGTGGATGATAATAGTGCTCCAGAAGACAGAATTTCAGGGTAGACTTAAAGACAGAAGTGGATGGCTTTAGACATAGAGAGAGAGGTATGGAATTCAGTAGGTAAGGAACATAAGGTTTGGCTGGTGTAACAAGAAGGGCATTCTGTGCTGAGCTAAGAAGGCAGCTGGGAAGATTTTAGCAATATTGTGGAGAAAGAAGCAACAGGTCCTATCCACGGAGTTAAAGTGAGGCGAGAAGAAAAGGGAAGAATCAAATATAGCCCAGAGGCAGCGTTCTTACCTAACCAGATAAATATCAATTCCATCAACTGCAATGGTGAAGCTGGGTGTAGGGTGATACCCTGGAGGGAAAATGAGAAGTTCGGTTTTGGACATATTTATCTTCAGATGTCAGAGGGCTATCCAGAAGGATATGGTCAGGAAGCAGTTTGAATTTTGTAACAGATTTTGAGGTAAAATATAAGGAGTTGACACATAAATGTGGGTATTGTCAGCATATAGATGATATTTGAAGTCGAAATAATTAATACGTCCACCCAATGAATGGTGTTCAGGGAGAAAGTAGTGGACCCAAAACAGAGCCTTGAAGAAACCCCCACAGACAGAGGAACTGTAGAGGAGACGTTATTGCCAGAAGACACAAAAAAGTAATGCTGTGAGAAATATGAGGAGAGCCATGAAGCAGCTTGTTTGTCGAAACCATGATTTTGGAGAATCTGAGCAAAAAGAGTATGGTTAACTGTACCAAAGGCAGAGGATAAGTTCACTAGTATGAGTATAGAGAAATGGCCTTTGGATACAGATTCTGCTCTGTCTTTACCAGTCCAGGATTCACTTTCCAACACTCTGGCAATGCTGCACTGAGTGTACTTAATGAGACTTTATCAGTCCATTTGAGCACATCAAGAATGCCTATGACTTTTAGGACTCTGAAGACACAGGAAGGTAGAGGAGGTCCACAGAGGATTACAATGCCAGTGTGTGTATGTGTTTATGTATATGACTATATTGTATATCTGTGAGAGGTGGGAGGCAGTTTTCTGGGGAAGAAAAATGGTTGCTGTGGTATGACAATGTCCTTGCAGGTATTTGGGGAAAGCAATGCTTTATTCAGCCTGATTGCCATATGTATATATGTATATAAAATATACACTCGCTCAGCATGGATGTTCCAAGAAGAGACAGCACTCCACAGGCAAATAGCAGAAATGTGATTTATTGAAGTATATCAACCAGCAGCCAGATATTTTTGGTCCAACCAGGACCTCCATGCTGAGTGAGACTGTGCAGTTAAAAATTTACTTGCTTATGTTGCTATTTGTGGTCCTTCTGACAGATACAGAGACACATATAAGTAGTATAGGATTTTATAATGGGTGGTGATCCAACTGAGTATCTTCCAGGATACTAAGATAATTATTCAACAGCGATACCAGGCAACTCCGGAAAGACAACTGTCTGACTGTAGTTTCTTCTCTTAATTACAGGAAATGCCAAAGAGTAATACACTCACTGAAAATGAAAATCACATTATATCTTGTTCTATGCAATTGTATCCATTCAGGCTGATTTTGTATCTCTGTTGTGCCTTATGCAAAGGATATTTGTCCAACATTTTGAGATTAGGTTGTCTTTATGGTTTGGACTGTTATGCACTTGAAAATGTTTCTTCTTTCATGGAAACCAAGAGCTTATAAAGTTAGAATGGCTTCTCGTGTATGCTATCATATAAATGAAGCTATTGTATTAAGTGTTTTTCATTCTTAGCAAAAGTGTCTCAATAGTGGATTTGTTATTTCTAAATCTTTGGATGTGTAACTTAGTGTACTACAGATGTGTATCTATTACTCTTTATGCCTAGGGAGATCAACTTCCACTAACAGCTGATGTCAATAGAGGCAGATATGCACATTTAGTGATTGCTGGTACTATGACACAGAGGAAAATTGCCTGGCCTTTCAGTGCTGAACTATCCTTTTAGTGGTGCAAGGGATTTTTCCCCTGTAGTGGTACAAAAAGCTATCAAATTACATTTAGATAGAAAAAGGAATAAACAATAGGGTGCCCAGTGGTACTAGTATCAACCAGAGTACAATATTTAAATCTCAAGGTAATAAACTCACATGTGTTGGTGGTTTGTGTGAGAATACTCTCAGCTCACAAACAATGAAGGCATTCAGAGTCTTACTTGACTCCACTTAGGATCATCAAAATGCCTTGCGAATAAACAAATGTGCAAATCACTTGTTTTATTAAAATACAATGTAATAGAAAAAGTAAAATGGCCTTGTTAGGTGTTTCATGGCTTATGGCCACTTCATCAAAGCATAAGGCCAAAAATAATGTAAAGTATAGCAACTGTCTATAACCCCTCCTTAAATATCACCTGTTTTAAATCTATTAGATATTAGCATAAGTTCACTATTAAGGACCATCCACGCCATCCAACCCAAATAAAAACATTTAGTGGAATATGTAATTACCCTTATATATAACAAAAATATCCCTCAAATAGTGAATAACCACTGAAATCATAGAATTATATGTTAATAAAAATCAAATTGCTTGTTATTATATTACCAGCTAAATGTAATAACATTCAAAAATATCCTAAACATGATTTCATGTCCACCAATTACATTCCTTGCTCCTGAATAGGTACTATCCCATAGTTTATTTTCCAGTGACAATCTTTCACTCTTTTGACTGCAATAGCAAGTAGAACTAGGTGAATGTTTTCACCTCAACACAGAAATAGGCCAAAAAAGCACTTCCCGCCTAGCTGGAAATTTCCTGGAAAAAGTGCCATATTCTCACATTTTTTTGTCTAGTGCGTTTCAATAAAATCATTGGGAAGACTGAATTTCTCCCCACCGCATAGCGGTTTTCTCTTCTTTTCCTGCAGGCATATGTGTCAGGATATCACAGCATGCAATTCTGTGTTTGTGAGAGGAGAAAGCAGCACATTTTTGAGCTAGAAAAAGGTAAATAAAGAGAAGTTGAAGTTTAGTTTAGGGAGTCTTTAAGATAGGACATTTATTCTCTGTATTAGGGGAGTCTACGGGCACTCTGGGGGAGAAAAAAGGGAGGAAGGCTGACCCCAAAATTTGGTGTGATGGACTGGCAAGACACAAGCAGCAATGATCCAAGCTTTTTCCTGATCTGACTGTTATTATCTCTGTTCTGGGGGACACTGGAGGTGTGAGAAGAGAGCAAAGGTTGAACCCAAATACCCCTGTCTGACTGATTTCTTTTGGAAGATACAGGCAGGTGTGGTACAATTTCCTTGCTGATCTTGCTAATATTATCCCTATGTTGGATGTGTCTGGAGGTTTCAGTGGGAAGGGAGCAAAGGAGGTTGGCCTGAAATACCCCAACATTCTGTCTGAATTATTTGGTTTGAAAGACAAAGGCAGCTGCAGTCCAAGTTCCTTGCTGATCTTGCTGTTAATATCTCTGTTCTAGGGAATAGGGAAAACCTTTGCCTCAAACCAAAATCACTGAAATTTATCACTTCCCTCTTGGTGAATAATTTCCAGTGAAAAGTGCCATTTCCACACTTTTTTCACCTAGCTCTTTGCATTGAAATCAATGGGAAGAAAAATGTTTTCCACATGAAAGTTTTCTCTACTTTTCTACAGCTATATAAAAGGGTTTCATGCTCTAACAGCATGCCATTCTGTGTTTGTGAGAGGAGAAAAGTTAGGGACCAGGAATCAGATGCAAAAATGTAAAACACCTTTATTAAAATAACCAAAGCAAACAAAGCAAAATAGTGATCTAGGAGCTTAAACCAAAAGACAAGCCAGGATCAGGAACCAATACAGGTACTCAGACAAGCCAGGGTCAGGAATATGGATATCAGTGATGTCAGGATCAAGCCAGGTGTCAGGAGCCAGAAGGGATCAGAGGAAGCCAGGTCATGCACAGATAAACAGGAGCTCAGGAGAATGCAGACACAAGGGCCAGGAGGAAATGAGCCTAGCTGCTTTAAATACCCGGGAAGGGGTTGGCTGATAACAGTCAGGTGAGTAATCATGGAAACTGAGAGGTCAAGGCAGTTTGTTAAGCATCAGCATACTTAGCCTGACACAGGGAAGGAAAGGCAGAAGTAATCAACTACTGAGTGATTAGATCAGTCAAACCATGACAAGAAAGCAACATGTTTTTGAGATAGAGAAGATAAGCAAATAAAAGGGAATTGAAGCTTACTTTAGGGAGTCTTTTAGGTAGGACATTTTTTCTCTGTATTAGGGGAGAATAATGGACGATCCCAAATACCTCAACATTCAGTGTGACTGACTGGCGAAATGCAGGCAGCTGGGGTCCAAATTGCTTGTTGCTTTTGCTTTTATTGTCTCTGTGCTGGTGAAGTCTGGGGAAAACCGTTGTTGATTTTGTTTTTTAGTTATAATTTTTTTTTTGTGGACAGACTGTGATAAGATAGGGTGGACAATCAAAAGAATAAATAAATAAAACAATTAATACACAAATAATTAAATAAAAATATTAGGTGACAGACAGCTGACTGGGAGCTCTGTGACTGAGGCAGACTTGATAGACAGCAGATGGCATGGATAATTTTGTTGAGGGCTAAGGCAAGCCATCACACTCCATCAGTTGTGTACTGTACCAAGTAAAAACACATAGTTGCTTAAGCAGGATGTCAGTGTTGTGGGCAAAGGACAAATGCACTCTGCATGCTAAGAAATCTTTCAAGGTATATGCTGCTGTAGGACTGCCAGCTACTTATTTCACCACTACATCCCTCAGAAGAAATAATATTGTGCTGTGAAATGTTGCACTATATGAAACATTGGTGAAAAATGTGTTGAAATAGGAGAAAAATGTGTTGAATAGGAGAAAAATGTGTTGGAATAGGCAAAAAGGAGGATAATTTTACATAGGAGAAAAAAAGAGAAAAATCATCAGTTTTTTTGCAAAAAGTCATGTGGGAAATTTTTCTCACTTTTCGCTCGCCTCTACTGGGGAAGTCTGGGGAAAGAAGTTGTTGATTTTTTTTTTTTTTGGTCGATGAACAAAAAATTGTTGCTAGTAAATTGAAGGCAACAGGTTTTATATATATATATATATATATATATATATATATATATATATATATTATATTTATAAAACACACCAAAACAAAAAGTGGGGTGAGTCTAGGATTGTGGGAATTGTCAGTATGTACTACCACTGGACTCAAGTAGACCTTTAGCTAGCTTTATATGGCTCAAAAGAGTTTCCAAGGATCAGTTCATAATACTAAACATTTATTAGTTATATTTAAAAAAAAGTTTAGCAAGATCCATGTCTGTGACAGCGTTAACATAAGTAAATGTAAATTCATTTAGAACCAGAGAGGACGTCAATATTGCTTGAGTCCACAGAAAAACAATATTTATCATGGGGTAGCTGAAACTGGTATAATGTGGTAGGAAAGCCTCAGTTGCTATGCTAAAACCCTCTCACAGGGGTCTGGTGCACATGGCATATATTGCTGACATACACAACCGTCTGTTGTCAATATGAACCCACACTATCTCTGTGCTGACATCTCACACTTGTGTATAGTTAAGCGGTGGCTTTACTGTTACCCATGACTGGCCTGATTAGTTTGGAAGATGTCTGCTGCACTATGTGTTTCCTGATGTATTCCAGCAGTGCAGTTATGTTGGTAATTAGCTGTGGATCCCTGCATTGAGTAATGAGCCCTTAAAATCTTAAGTCAATTTTGATGATTTAGTACCAATAAGCACCTCTTGTCATTACTCAAGTACTCTTAGTGAAAGAAGAAAGAAACCCTAGTCTCGTACTGCATTCCTAAGTCACATCAAAATTAGATGATAGGTAATAATCCTAGAGCTGAACCAATAAATTAGGTCTAACTGCGCTGACTGGTCGAATTAGTAAACATATGGGCACCTATCCACTAAACTGTACAGTGTTAGTAGCAACCCCTATAAGAACGTCCAACGTGTTTCGCCGTACTTGGAATGGCTTCTTCAGGAGCTCTGATTTTACCGATTGTAACCTTACTAGTGGGTGTGTTCAACTGCTTGCATCAAATAAGCTGTGTTACGAGTTTTGATTGGAGTATGCAATTGTATTTGATACCTTCGGCAAAATTGTGTCTGATATTTTGTCAGACCACAAATGAATAAGGCTACATGCAGAATAGCATAATGTCATAAGTATCCATCATTATTACAAACTCATGCTCCCTAGTAGATATATATTTATTAATTTGAGGTATAAGTGGCCACATTATTAATATAAATGTAATGTGTCACAATATCATTTAAAAATGCTAGTTAATCATCCAAATGGCCTAATACCTAATATTGATATATAGCAAGTTGCTTGGATTGAAGTAGGCTACAAATCCTACTACATGCTTGTTAAAACCAAAATGGCCATTGCCAAATTGGAATGCTATTAATGAGCACACATGTAACATGTAAAGAAGTTAGAAATCATAATGATGGTACTGAACAGGTCTGACAATAACTTATGTGAATTAAAGTAAACTAAATACATATTCTGACACTTTATAAGATTATAAAGAGGGCATCAGAAAATTGGCTGAACATCTGTTCATAGTACCCTTTTTAATCTGCTTTTTTAAATTGCATTACATTATTTACATTGAGGAGTAGTTCCATAAGCATCAGGTGTCATTAGTGTATCTCTTCTAACATAGATGATGTCACCAGAGATACCGTCAGGTTAGGATAAACCTAAAAAAATTAATTCTGGAGCAAGAGCCCATTTAAGTTGGGTAACTGGACTTTGTCAGATGAAAGGATGGAAAATAAATTCTTTGATTAAACCTAGAGAGTTTCTGGTCTGTTTGAGAAGGCTGTGGTCCAGGTCTCCTTTACGTGAGTTAGGGTTATTTTTTTTCAATTCCCTGGAATCTCAGAACACTAGTTTGTCCTTCATGAAAAAGATTGACATACCTAGCTATTGGCTTGTCTCTGGCCATTCTTATGTCCCATATATGTTCTAAAATATGGTGTCTTTGTTCTTTTTTGGTTTTCTGACATATTGTATTGTACATGTACATGTGAATAGGTAAATTACTCCTGAGAATTGACAATTTATAAATTGATCAATATTGTAGTACTTTTTGTTTGTGTACTAAATTTCTGGGCCGTCATGATCATCCCATATTGGCACACCTCACAATTCAAATATGTGGAAAATCCTTTCAAGTTTGATTTGAGCTACTTTGTTTTAGGCATTTTTTGATAGTGGCTCTGGACTAATAGGTCTTTCAAATTCTTGTTTCTCCAGTAAGTGATCTTAAGATATGTGAAAATTGTAACATCAACAGAGTGGCTATCATTTGGCGGGGGAGGTAACAATTAATAAGGTGGATTGTCAGAAGATGCAGTTACCCTAGTAGGTGATGGTGATTGTGAGCTAGTTGTTTCACTCATCATGTAACTTCCAGTCTCTGCTTGGGTTTCTCTACTCTTCCTCCTCTTCGGCTCTGGCTGACTACCCGCTCTTATATTGACCCCTGGCTTGTCTGACTATCCACTTGGTATTGACCATTGGCTCTGGCTGACTACCGGCTGTGGTGTTGACCCTTGGCTTGTCCGTATTACTGCCTATTCTGACTGCAGGCCTGAGTCAGTTATACTCCTTGTGACAATCTGTACATTCTTTTCCTGGGTCCTAGCCCCAGTCATTAAGCTATATCTTTCCTGGGCCCTAGCCCCAGTCTCTCTATACCTTCTTGGGTCCTAGCCCCAGTTGGAGCTACTTCACGGTTGCCTTTCTTGTATCCTCAAGAAGCAGCCTCCTAT
Organism: Rhinophrynus dorsalis; assembly: GCA_037306005.1. NCBI lineage: Eukaryota > Metazoa > Chordata > Amphibia > Anura > Rhinophrynidae > Rhinophrynus > Rhinophrynus dorsalis. Next base: position 294,100,435 of record CM074720.1, read on the forward strand.
TTCTGTTAGGAACTGCTTGCTTCGTGCCTATTCACTACAGTTTCAGTATCCATGTGATTTGCCATTGTCTATTTACGCTGTTCAATAAAGGTGGTGTACTAACTCTTGTCTGTTACTTGCTATCCATGACAAGCATTGGCAGCACATCTGACAGCAGGCACAGCACTAGTGACAGCAGGGACAGCACATCTGGCAGCATGTACTTCAATGGTGGCAGCAGAAACAGCAATGGTGGCAGTAGGCGACGCAGGTCTTGCAGCAGGCACAAGCAGCTGACCTGTCCCGCTTTCACTAGTCCTACCCTTCTCTTGCTCCCTTGCCATTAATTTCCAGAAAGATCCCTAGGGGTTGTTTAGCATTGGTTCAGTAGTGCTCACTTACTCCTCCTCCTCAGACATATTGGACATATAAGGGTCCTTGCAGTTCCTCCTTTTACTATTTTTAAACCTGCTTATAGTGATAGCAGTCTCTATGAGCCTCTCCTGCTTCTATTTTTTCAAACAGATTACAGCAGAACAGCACAGCACGTCTGCCTCTCTCTGTAGTTGCTTCTATTGTGTCTCAGTTCCTCAAATATGTCACGTTTTTATAGCGAAAAGGTGAAAAACATGTAAATCAATGGGTGGAAACTTTCTAGCAACTGAAACATTGGCTGGTAATTTTGCCAAAGGGCAAAAATCACAAAGATCTTAATCACTATTTTAAAAGCGGACAACAGCATGGTTTTCGTGGGATTCCTTGTGGGAACACGGCAACAACTTTCACGCATCCCTACTCACAACTTTGACTTTCAGCTATTTATTTCTCCACTTCAGCCATCAGAAATGGTAGGAAATGGTGGTAAATGTTGCAGTCATAGGAAACATAGGCAAAAAATGCATTGGCAAAAGCAGAAAACTAGTGAAAAAACTGTTGTTTTTTTCGTTAAAAGTCATACAAGACATTTTCTGACTTTTCACCCATTTCTAATAGCCAGTATCTAAAGAAAAACAGGGTATCTAAAGTTTTAGAATCCTGTCATACCCCAAGTACATGATAAGATATTAAATCAAACCCCATTTGACATTAAAAATAAACATTGGATTGCCCATTAATCCTATGGGGACTGGAGGGAAGCACAATGCATTTCAAATTAATGCTTGTCACACCATTCTAGTACTCAAGGGGTTAAGCTGAGAGAGAGCTAATAAAATATAAATAAATAAAATATGTTTCTACATTTTGGTACAAATGTGCATTTTGATATATGGTACTTGACACGTTATAACATGGTACATTAAAAAGTTAAGGGAGTAAATGATGCCTAATCTTATAAAACAAAGCTGGTTACTTCATGCGTAAACATTTATTAATTTGCACCTATAAGATTAATTGTATATTCTGCTTTCTTTCTCCTGTTCCTTGTAAAGCCCCCATGTTATAATTTAATCTTGCTCTGTTTCATTTTATACTTTAGGTAATAGTGTTTAAAAAAAAAAAAAAAGCTTTGTTAGTGGTGGTGCTATGAGAAAACCCTCAGGCTCTTACAATATCCCTGGATGGATTCTATCACTTTGTATTGATTTATCCACTTTTAATATTACAATTGCTAGAAGGGCTTTCTCCACTGTAAATAGACTTATGTCCACTGCACCAAAAATAGCTTTCGTTTTTTTATTTTGTAATTGCTAGCACCTCTTTTTGGAACAATATTGTGCTTTTACTAACCTCCCTGAAGTCCAGATTTTTTCAATAACTATTGATAATTTTTATTTTCTCTTACTATTCCCAGATCCTTTCACCTAATTAAATATCTGTGTGCGTCTGATTTAACTAGAGTAATTTTGTTATTAAGCCTTCCATCTAAAATCCACTTAAAGGGATAGTAATGTTTCATAATAAAAGCAGCTCTAATTAATCATCATAGTATTTGGACTTTGGAGAGTGTTATTTCAACACTGTCAGAGTTATAGTTCAAGTTTAATTCAATGACAAAGTGTCCCCCTCTCGCCCCTTTTACTGATGTAACACTGTTCAGCCAGATCAGAAGGGAGGTGCCCAGGTAGACTGCACAGAGGGACAATCTTCAATTAAGATAAGGGAAAAAGCTGAAAAGCTTGTCAAGGGGGAAGGGATTTCATTGTTCTGATAGAAAGAATATTGTCCCTTGCTGTTATCTGTCAGGTCTATGGACTGCATTTCACATCTAAGAAGAGATTGCTTACACTAGGTAAAAGGGCGGGAGGGGGAAACTTTGCTTGTGAATATCTCTCAAACCATAAAAGTTTGAGAGATAAGACTTATATTGTTTTTCATGTTTTTTTAATGCCTACAAAATAAAATAAAGATAAAACAAAGTATTACTATCCCTTTAATGGTGCAATGTGCCATTGCTCTGATGCATCATATAAATTCTCCCACAATCATACATCTAGACAACAGTGCCCTTCCAACTGCCTATGTAAAAAAGTGCAATCCCATATGTACATAGGCATGTATGTGGGAGTAGGAATGGGCAAAATATTTTGCTTCAGAAGCAAAATAGGGGAAAAACAACACTTGATTCTATTTGAGATAGGTAAAGAGAGTGGAAGGTGTAATTTACTCACCAATATCTGTTTTTCTTCTGTGTCCTTACATGAAAAAATGTTGGTATTGACTCCGCCTCTCAGCTAGTAGGACCAGTAACAAATTTCTTAAAAGGTCATCTCAGATCACCCATCCTCAGTTGTACTTGTGTCCAAGCTGGAAAATAGAATAGGTTTAGTAGCATGATCAAAAAATACAACTCCCACCAGTTATTAACCACTGTAGCTCCCTTAGTATATAATTGATCCTTACATATTTTGGGAGGGTGTGCCATGTAAGGATATAGAGTAAAAACAAATATTGGTGAGTAAATGTCACCTTTTTCTTTGTGTACTGTCCATGGCAAGTGTTGGATTTACCAAAGCAGTACCAGATGAGGGTGGGATAAACAAAAGATATTACCTTACTGTGGAATAACTGCCTGTAGAACTTTACAGCCAAACTTTGCATCTGTTGGGGCCTGTATGTCCAGTCTATAGTGTTTTATAAACATTGAAATGTAAGTCCAAGAGTCTGCTTTACAAATTTCTTCTGGGGTTGAAATAGCTTCTTGGGCCTATGAAGTGGAGACTGTTCTAGTTCATTGGGCTTCTATGCCCACCGGAGGTTCTTTGTTAGAAGATGTGTATGCCAGAGTATTGCAGCCTGAAATCAATCTATCAATTAATGGCTTTGAGGCAGGAGATGCCTTGGTTTTCCCAAAGAAGTGAACAAATAAAGATTCTGAGGTTCTAAAATTTTAAAGTTCCCCCTTCCCTCCCCTTGCATTGATGTCAGCTCTAAAGCTGACAGAAGGAGATTCGAGTCATGCAACTCGAGGTAGCTCTTCGGCAGAGCCGAAATACCTTGATCTAAAAAGAAATACTTATTTGGAATGTTCTACAAAGTGTGCCTGGTTTGCAAGCCGCTGGCTGGTCCTGGGACCAGAATCTCCTTCTGTCAGTTAAACTGCTGACATCAGTGCAAGGGGAGGGAGGGGGGAACTTTAAAACACTATACCTCTCAAACCATAAAGGTTTGAGAGACTGGACTTGATCCAGATAATTTATTTTTTTAATATCTACAATATAAAATGACATTATAATCGGACATTACTAACCCTTTAATTAGGAAGTGTTATACAAAATCGAATACGCTAGTCTAGGTCAGCTCTCAGACTAATTGTGTCTGTGATATCCAGCTCCCTGAGCTCCTGGAGGTCCCTCCTCTGCCACTCTGCTACTCTACCGAAGTCGGGGTCTTCCTGGAGATTTTCCAAGACTAATCCCGTACCACCAAAGTCATAGCCCTCTGTGGGAGAGGTTGTCTTCCAACCCCGGACACAGCTGTGCTGCATACCATTGTAGAGCTCTATATCCATCATCAACCTCCATCTTGGTCTGGACCAGCCCCTCCAACTCTGATACCCATTCTTCCTGGAGCTGCTCTCCCAGGAACGCCATTCATAAGTCCAGCTGGAGCCAGTACCTTTCCTCATCAGTTGGGAGGAACTTTCCCTGGTAGTCCTGGTCCAACTGGAGAGCCTCCCTCCAGAGCTCCCGACAGCTACAATCTCTCCGAATCAGCTCGTCTGGCTGTACCACCAGGGATACAAAGCCTCCGGAGAGCGCCTGAAGTTCTGCCACACGGAGCCGAGTCACCACTGACAGTATTGTGGGGATCAAGTCCTGTGGGGGAGTAGCTCCGTAGAGGCCCAGGCACCACTGGACCTCTCGCTACAATCCCGTTGGTGGTTTGGATGTTCTGTAAGGCTAGGAAGCATCCCATCGCTGCCACCAATGTGACAGATACCGGTACTCAGAATGAGTAGCTCCTCCAAAACTGTTCTTCCTTAGCCCAGGACAACACTCAGGAACTTCACCAGCCATGAACCAGGATCATAGCTCCATTCACCCAGTCACTTAGGCAGGACTCAGTGTTAGGTCAACGCACTCTGGATACAGCAAGCAGCCCCAAGCAGGTTTAGGATAAGAACTGCCGTTTATTGTGAAACATATAGGGTTTAAATACACACACAACAAGTTATCCATCAAATAGGACACAGGTACTGCAATCCACACATGGGAAGACAATGGGGCTGTTGGTTGAGAGGCACATCATACAAAGAGGCACAATCGTTAAGTGGGAATACACATTTTTACAATGAGTGGAGGGTGGTTTCAGTATAAACATGGTGTACAATGAATACAAGGGGAGTGTAAACATATTGTGTGATGAGAAATTGGGTTGGTGACAACAAGATACAATGGGCCAGACCTGAGTGAGTTAGGTATACAATGAGACAAATGAATAGGGCTGGGTATAAGTGTTACAGAGGGACCAGAATACACAAAACAGGATGAGGTGTTGAAGCATCTTTTACATATTAGTCCTTTGGGAAGTCTGATAACCTTTGACAAGGCTGGGAAGAATGTTCACTGGGTTTCTCGGTCACCCTGTACCCCTAATAAGTACAGGGTGACTTAGCCCCAAGAGGGGACTGGAATGCTGGTAAAGGATCCTCCATGGCAAGGGGCAAACAGGGCAGAGTTAGTCTCGGGGGGGGCATACCCTTTTCCAGGGCTAGATCCATAGTCTGTGGGCAGGAGGCTGGCCCTCAGGCCCCTTCAGGAGCCAGGGGCCTGGTGATTCCTGTTACAGACCAACTCTATTGTATATTTTTGAAGATGAAGGTCTTCTCCCTGAAATAATTGTTTCTACAGCTGAGGCTGCAACAACTTGGGAGGATTCACTAAGTGGTGATAATGTGGAGGGGACTTCTCCAGTTTATCACTTCTCCAATTCCTATGTTATTCTATGGAGCCTAAGCACTAAGATTTCTTCAACTTTGGAGATTTTAGTGAATAGGCTCCATAGAATAACATAGGAACTGGAGAAGTGATAAACTAGAGAAGTCATCTCCACCTTATCTTCTCTTTATCATCCTTTATTGAATCTCCCCCTTGTAGACTTAGAGAGTGCTGTTCAGCCCCAATGCCATCTGCCTGAAGACGTTTGGATTTGGATGCCAAAACTGACCCTGGCATAGGAGATCTAGGATGTTTGGTAGTCACTTTAGAGGCTAAACTGACATCCTTATCAAGTTTGCAAACCATATATTGGACACCCTGGTGCAATCAGTATTACCCGGGCCTTGTCTCTCTATTTTTTCTGATATCCTTCATCAGTAGAGGAATGGGGGGGGAAGGGTATGCCAGTGGAAAGCTCCATGTCCACTTGAGAGTGTCTTGACTCAGAGCTTTGTCTGTCTTCCACCTGGAGAGAAACACTGGACATTTTGCATTAACTTTTGAAGCCATCAGATCTAATGATTGGTTGTCCTATTGTAGGCTGATATTTTTGAATACCTCTGTTGTCAGCTACCAATCCCCTGGATCTAAGATTCTTCTGCTCTGTAGATCTGCTTGTATATTTGTTTGTCCTGATATGTGAGAGGTTGCTAGAGCCAGTAGATGCTTTTTCTGCACAATGAAGAATCTTTAGTGATATATTAGTCAGACCTAGACTCTTGGTGCCTCCCTGATTGCATAGGTATCTTGCTGTGGCTATGTTGTTTGACCTCACTAATACATATGTGCCTGTCAAGTGGTGTTTTAGAGCAATGAGGCATATCATTTCTTCTTTTTTTTAAGTTGTCTGCCCTATCTTACCACAGTCTGTCCAAAACCATTATAACTGAAAAACAAAATCAAAAACTTATTTCTCCAGACTTCCCCAGCACAGGGACAATAACAGCAATATCAGCAAACAAATTATTCACAGTTGCCTGTGTCTTGTCAGTCAGTCACACCGAATTTTGGGGTATTTGGGGTCAAACTCCTTCCTCCCTTCTTCTCCCCCAGAATTCCCACAGACTCACCTAACATAGAGAACAAATGTCCTACCTAAAAGACTCCCTAAACTAAGCTTCAATTCCCCTTTATTTGTCTTTTCTAGCTCAAAAAACATGCTACTTTCTCCTCTCACAAACACAGAATGGTGTGCTGCGAGAGCATGATACCATATTATATGGCTTTAGAAAAGTAGAGAAAACTTTCCTGTGGTGGGGAACATTTTTTCTTCCCATTAATTTCAATGCAGTGAGCTAGGCAAAAAAAGCAGGAAAACTGCACTTTCCATGGGAAATTATTCACAAAGCGGGAAGTGCCATTATTTGCCAATTTTGGTTTGAGGTGAAAGTTTTAGACCATCCCTTATCTTTAATATTCCTCTGGATATTCCATGACTCCATACCGTTTCAAAGATTTCCTGTTTAGAGCTGTGCAGAGGAAAAATAGGCCTAGGAAATCTGTATTCATTACATCCAAATCCTTGTGGGTTTCTGTTAACCCCAATGATTTTCTCATAGACTTAATTAGGCCTTCTAATTTGTCTAGGCTGAAGCTTCCTGAATCCTACATGAGCTCCTCTTCTTCAGCAGAAGAAAATGGTGACTCCATTTTCCTTTCTCTGGATCTGCTAGCCGTTTCCTTTTCCTGGCAGATTCTTGCATGGAAGCAAAAGTCTTCTTCAAAGAAAATTTCATCAAGCCTAAGAATTCTGTACATTGTGTAGGGATTTCACTGCCAGCCACTTGCTTCATACAGTCTGTACATAATTTGGCTGTATTTACTGGCAATAATTGCTGTTTTAGGCTTTTCAGAGGGGGCTTACATAGTAGTACATTTAATAAATTATAGCCAACATTCATATAATATAAGGATTTTCACACACAGTTTTGCTGGGGAACCAGGAGCAGTCTTCCTCTTATAGTGTAGGCTCATATCAGTATATGGGTTCCATCAGTGGAACGCACACAATACAAACTTCCGGTTTTATGTTTGATATCTCACTGTGCATTTCCTGCAGTCCTTTCCCATCATACTGCAAACTGCATCACTGCCCCCAGCTCAAGTAAAAGCCCATTCTCAGCCGGAGCATTCCATGTGACCCTCAAAAAGGGTATCTGAACTCTGAAAATATGTATTCTGCATTTGCTAGCAGAATACATGCCAGCTTACACATACTGAAAACCAGAATACACGCGAAACATATGGAGGTAAGCTACATCCGTCCTCCAGCTGGTAAGACCAAAATATTAACTGGTGATGGGCAATCTGAGCTGACCTTTTAAGAAATGTATAATTTGTCCTACCATTTGCTGTGGACAGGACACAGAGGAAATGGAGGGTATTTTTACTAGTCTTGGCAGCAGCCAAGTTGTTCTCTGTTTATTGGGAAAGTGGAGCGAGAGTAAAAGAAAAAAACAAAAAACATTTAATGAATGATATAAATGGTAGTCATTAAAAGTCACATAGACAGGTGATCCAAGTTCTTACCTAAGCTGGAGGAGCCTTTACTGTGACTGAAAGAGTGAGAGTCTGACAGATGTACTTTGCAGACAGATAAAATAACATATACCTAAGGGACGAGCAGACAGTAAATTGAGGTGGTGCTGCACACCTGTAGAAGCTGTTGTATAGCACACGTTATCCTTTACTGCACAGATGATTCTGAAACTAGCAGGTCTATCCTCAATCTAAACTTTACTGTAAAACTATCACTATAGTCAAGTTAGGAGTAGGGATGGGCATAACAGGTGAAAAAGTGGCTCTTTCTGCGGTACCTTTTTTTGCAAAGATTTCCTGCTTTTTTTCCACCTGACTCATTGCATTGAAATCAGTGGGAAGTTTGAATCTCCCCCACCACATGTCAAGTTTCCCTTCCATTCCCACAGGCCTAGTATAAAAGTGATATCACTTTCCCTTGCATGTCATTCTGTGTTTGTGAGAGATAGAGCAAACACCATATTTTTGAGATATGATATGGAAATTAAGAAAAAGTAGAGTGCAGTCTTGGTAGTCTTGCAGGCAGGAAATCTGTTCTATGTGTTTGGGAAGTCTGGGGGATAGGAAGATAGAAATTAAATTTACCCCAAATACCCCAAAATGTTATGTGACTGACTGTGAAGACACAGGCAACCATGTTCCAAGTTCACTTCTGATATGGTTGTTATTATCTCTTTTGCTAGGGAAGTCTGGGTGTGTGTGTGAAGGAAGCAAAAAAGAGTTATCCCAAGTACCCAAACAAACTTCCTTTATGATCAGACTATTATTATCTCTGTACTAGGAGAGTCTGGGGGTATTTGAAGTAAGCAAAGGAGTTTTACACCAATACCTCAAAAGTCTGTGTGACTGACTGAGAAGACACAGGCAGCTATGGTCCAAGTTTCTTCCTTATCTGGCTATTATTATCTCTGTGTTGGGGGGGTCTGGGAAAAGATGAAAATGAAGACTAGGAAGTGTGGGTTTTTTGTTCACATAAGGATAGGGACAGTTAATTACAAAAAAAATAATTTGACTGATAGGAGACTGATGTGAGCTGTGACTGATGAAGACTGATACTAGTAATATATAGTATTTTGAAAAGAGAAAGACATCACACACAAAATCAGTTCTGTTGTGCATACCACTGTAAAATAATGTACAGCAAATATACTAGTGGTAAGGGTAATGCTAAAGGCATAGTAGCAGTGTAAAGACATGTTAGTAAAGTGGTAGTCCAGCAGCTGACTGCAGCCATGATTGCTGCAGCATGTGCAATAAACAAAGATGATCCTTCTCCTCCAGAGGAAGCAGCATGACAAAGTCTCATAAAAACCTCCTTCACAACCATACATATTAACTAGCCATATTCCTGTGTTGATAGCATGATGGAGGGAAGTGTAGCAGTTCAAACAAACATACAGAGTTACTGCCTGTCACTAGTAGTATCACTACCAGAAAAGGAAAACATGTGGTGGTGCTGCTTCTGCTGAGAGTTGTGTTACCAATGGTGAAATTACAATAGCTTTCCTTGCTTATACAAACCAGGTGTGGGTGAGATGAGAGACATTTTGTTAATAGTTATGACTACCACCACTTACATGATGTTGTCTGATGGTGATATAGTTGTAATTTCTGAAGTTCCAGTTGCTTAATTGTCTTAATCCTAGTCTCGGAAGCATCATGATATGTTAGAACAAGATCTGACTGCTGTGTCCACCATGCTGGGTAATGGAGGGATTATGATCATACACCACAGAAACAGAAGCAGTAGTTTGGTAGTAGAAGCACCAGCAGTGATGTGGGACAGGTAGATATTCTCCTGCCTATGGCTAGTGCAGATGATGAAACAGAATCACCATCACAAGCCAACATCAGTGGCATCTGTGACAGAGGTGTGTAATCAAGAAGATCCTTCTCCAGTTTACCAATTTTCCACAATTCCAGTGAAAAGTTATATCCATAGCATAAAACATAACATTTTGGCCGTTTTATCAAAGCCAATAAATTTCCTGTGGCTGCAATATTTCCTGCCTCAATACTACTGTTGTTGAGGCATAAAGTGAAGAAATCAAAAGCTAAAAGTGTCACAGCACCCAGGAATGCTCAGAACTCAGTACGGTTGTATAATGCAAAATATTTATTAGAATAAGTCACAGCAATAAATAAGTGGTACAACAAGCAAAGGGTTACTAGCTGGCGACACTAATACCAGAAATAGTAGGCCTCTCGCTAGACCACAATGTGAGAGACTGGCCCAAAGCCCCTGTTAGTCTCAGCAGGATACAGGAACGCCAACTCTTGATCTGTCGACTGGAACACTGGAACAGGCGACCACTGTGAACACTGGCTCAGCAATCTTGATCCGATGAACAGGAACACAAGGACTGCTGGACTGGAGAACTGACCCACACCTGCAATTAGTCAAACCAGCAAAACCACACCTTTGCAGCAACCCGGTGACCCACACCTGCAGTCACCGCTAAGAGACCCTGTGACTCCGCCTGCATTCACTATATCGGACCCCTGTGACTCATTCCTGCAGTCACATATTAAGACCCTTTGGCTCACGTCTGCAGCCATCACACGAGACCCTGTGACTCACGCCTGCAGTCACTTCACCAGACCCTGTGACTCTGCCTTCAGTCACAATATCGAGACCCTGTGACTCACGCCTGCAGTCACCAATCAAACCCTGTCCACAACAGTGGTCTGTCTTAAGCCAATAGCACAAATTGATCACGGTAAGGGATACTCGTGATCACTGGGTCATACACAGAGAGGGTTCTCGTACTTAGCAAGGTCATACACAGAGAGGGTTCTCTTACTTAGCCGGGTGATACACAGTGCGGGTTCTCATAAATAACCAGGTCATACACAGAGTGGGTTTTCATAGATAGCTAGGTCACACACAGAGCCCAAGTCCTTCACCTAATAACAACAATGCAAGGGCGACTGAGTCAGGACTTAGTCTGCCTTTTAAACCCCTCCACTGGAAGTAGGAGGAGCAGTTCAGAGGGAGGAAGTGGGAAGTAGGAAGGAGGAGACTACAGGAAACAGATAAAACAGAGGCCTGCTGAATGCTAGAAGCCTCGCGCCTGTAGATGATGCTGCAAACAAGGTAAGCTGTAAACTGTAACAAAAAGTTAATGTTGTGAGAAGTCCTGCGCAACATATGCCTTTGTCCTCTGCCCTCTATACTAACCATCTGCTTGTAAAAGGCACAGGCATTCTTTTAACTGCAGCTTGTGATATGCCAGCAGGGTGCAACACAACATCAATTCTTCAAAACCAGTGTTCTCAATAAAAGAAAATGACAGCATGTCAACCACCATTTTGAGACGTTTTTCTATTATATAGCCATACCTTTGGATTTTTTTTATTCAGGTTTGACTCCATTCTAATAACCTAGTACATAGGATACAGTACATAGTGGAAAAACTGTGTAACATAACATGGAGCAGTAGAGAGCTGTTGGTGCCATGGTAGTGGCAGGTATGGGCATACTATGACACTAATAATATTCTCCAACAAACCCAGTCATTTCATTTGCAGAACAGTAGCAGGAGCCATTATAGTAAATTATTGAAACCTTGACACACTCTCTGACACATCTGCTTTACAACTATATGTGCCTTATAGCCATAGGAAGTTTTAGGAGTGTTTCCACTGTTGCTAGTGATGGCACCTGTGACATGTTGATGGTGTGTCTCCCAATCAGACCTGTGTTTGTGCTTCAGGTGGGATCTCAATGAGGATGTGCCTAGGTGTGATCTTGTTTTCCCCTGCTCAAATGCTTTTTACACAGGCAACAATATGTTTAGCTTTTGGATCTGGAGTGAAGTGTGTCCATAATGTAGACTTCATAAACTGAGGCATTCTTGAGGGGCTACTACTACATCTACTGCTACTGTGGCTAGATGTTGCAATTATACTAGGAGGTGTCAAATGTGCTGCACTTCCAGCAGCAGGAGAAACACTCATAATAGCTAGGGATGATGACCTGTGTTGCTTAGTATTCAACAATAGTGTGTGTGGCTGGATGGAGGTTGTACTTGGAGGTGGTGACAATGCTGATAATGATAATGTAGCTAATTTTCTGGTCATGTCATAATTTCGGTCACTCTCAAGTAGGGGTGGATGAAAAGTGAAAAAAAATTCCCACATGAATTTTCACAAAAAACGTGAGTTTTTCTACTTTTTTTCATAAAAGTTTTATCCTTTTCTCCAATGCAAAATGTTCCTCCTTTTCTGCTATTGCAACAAATTATTCTCCTATTTCAACACATTTTTTTGCATATATTTCCTATGGTGCAACATTTCCCAGCACAATATTACTGTTTCTTGTCTGTCCTTGTTTCTTTGAAAATTTTAGTTTCAAAGACAAAGTCAGACAATTTTTAAGATCAGAATTTTTAAAGGCAATGTTCAATGAGATCTTCTTACCGTCATTTTTAATTCTTTAGATGAATTTTCAAACGTACAGATTTACTTCTGAAAATATGGTCCTTCTTTTACCAACAACTCATGATCCGACAAGTTTTTCATTATGACGACTTTTTGAACATCTCGTCAATAGAGTATTTGGATTTACTGGAAATGGCAGCCATTGATATGATAAATGACTCATTAACCCTTTGAGTGCCAGAGGGATATGGAACGCATTGCAAAGCAATGCGTTTTGTACCCCTCTGGCACCCAAAGGGTTAAGAGAGACTGCTCAGCAGAGATATTAGGTCAGGAATTTAAAAATTATATTAGCAATTATTTAAACTGGATAAGTGGGGTAGCTATATGTATGATACAGACAGCAGCCACCCTTATAGTAACAAAGGTTAAGGTGAGTGCTGGTTTGGTGATGTAGACAAGAATATTAAAGTTGGTTTACACTCATAATATAAATATAGAAACAGGGTATAGAAAACCAGAAATGTCAAAAAAAATCACTAGAAAGGATCTCTTTGATATGCGCACAAATGCTTATTGTTTAGGAAATAACATTGCTGAACTATTAAAATAACGACTAAGGATACAGGGATATTTTGGATGTGGTGGCTATAACAGTCTTGACACAATGAATTTAATCACTTATATATAGTTTACCTGAGTATAATAGTTTCAGAGAAGATGGAAAACGAAAGAAGAGAGGAGGTGTTCTCTATGTAAAGGATATAATTGAGTCTAAATTAATGCAGGGTACTGGGGAAAATGTAATAAATGATTAAGTATTGAAACTGATGGTAAGGTTGTTCAACTATAAATAATTTAAAGAGAAAGCACTGATATATGAAATAACAAAGATGTCAGTGACAGTTTATCTGATAATTATGGGATATTTTTGTATGCTAGCTGTGGACTGACAGGTTCTCATCATCAAGGAGTAAGGACATTCTGGATTCATTGTCAAGGGCATACTTTGTACATTTGGTGAAGTATCCATCTCACAAGGAAACAATATTAAACTTGATTCTCACAAATAGGGGTGGGCGAAAGGTCTTCCCGCGAGAAAATCCGCAAAAACCAAGTTGTGTGCTTTCTCGCTGGGAAATCCGTTTTAAAAACAGTGATTAAAATCCTTGCATTTTTCGCCCACTGGCCAAAATTCTTTGCCATTTGTTCAATGACTAGAAAGTTTTCACCTATTGATTTATATGATTTCCGCCTTTTCAATATAATAACGTGACGTATTCATGGAAGCGAAACACAATAGAAGCAGCTACAGAGTGAGGTAGACATGCTGTGCTGTTCTGCTGTGATTTGTTTGGAAAATCAAGGCAGGAGAGGCTCATAGTGACTCTTATCACTATGAGAAAGTTTAAAAATAATAAAAGAAGGAACTGGGTCTGAGGAGGAAGAGGAAGTGAGCACTACAGAACCAGTACTGGCCAGTCCCCCTAAATCACCCCTAGGGATATTCGGGGAATTAATATCAAGGGAGGAAGAAACGGGTAGTAGTGAGAGCAGGAAAGGTCAGCTGTCTGTCCTTTCTGTATCTGTTGCCAGACGTGCTGCCTCTGCTGTCACCAGTGCTGTGTCTGCTGTCAGATGTGCTGCCCCTTCTACTGTGACCACCATTGCTGTGCTTACTGTCAGATGTGCTGCCCCTGATGCCACTAGTGCTGTGCCTACTGTCAGATGTGCTGCCCCTGCTACTGCTACCACCATTTCTGTGCCTGCTGTCAGTTGTGCTGCCCCTGCTGTCAGATGTTCTGCCCCTGCTGCCACCAGTGCTGTGCCTGCTGCCAGTGCTGAACCTGCTGCCGCCAGTTCTGAACCTGATACTAGTGTGTCTTGTAGTACTCAGGAGTGGGGGGGGTAATCCCAAGTGTGACAGCAGGGGACCCCAAGCAGTCCCTGCCAGTGCTGGTACTACAACTAAGAAAGTCCAGCAGTAGTGAAGGAGGGGGTAATCATCATATTCCTAGAGACTGTGAGGAGGAAGACTTAGGTGCTTGATGTGGTTGTTGTTAGTAGTAGTAACAGTAATGGTGAAGCAGCCAGTGGGACTAGTGTTAGGGGAGTGGTAGGGGAAGCATTTTTGAGGGAGGGAGTTCCCTTCCCTTCATGGCATTGTCCAGGTGGAACATGATCCTGAAGAAGACAGAACTGGTGGTGGATAGCACGTGCAACAAAAATACCACCACCAGGAGCACAGATCTGCTGCCTGTGTCTGCTGCTGTTGTTGCCAGTTTGCCTTCTTCACGTCACCAAGAAATGGCAATTGTGACATTAGGGGACCCTCTGTCACATTTCTTGTCACCTCCTCCAACCAGTAGTGAGATGTCTGTAATAGAGCAGCAGCGGCACGTAGGGACTAGTGGCGGTGATGATGATGGTGGAGAAGATGGGGAGGAAGAGACATTGTTGGCCTTTTTAGCCCAAATTGAGAAGGAATGGGAGACAGGTATGAGGATGGGCATCACAGCTCCCACCAGCAGTGAACGTTTGGAATTTGCAAATTTGCAACTGCTCTAATTGCTGCTGATGAGTTGCAAGGGCAGCAGGATGCTGAGGAGCAGGCTAGTATGCCACAGACCACTGTGGACACAGTGGGAATGGGGGTCAACAAGTGATGCAGAACTAGGACAGGTTCCCCTTGCCAGCAGTAGCAATACTCCTGGTCCTAATTGCAGTGCTGATTCTGAGGCAGTATATCACGGTGCCCGTGACCCCTCTCTGTCTCTCTCGCTTGTGGTGTGCTCTGATTGGCTGAGTCGGTTTGGCCCGCCCCTGGTGACCTTTTTATGCCTGGCCATTGACACCTGTCAGGTGCCCTTTCGTGGTGTTTCAGAGCCAGTGTTGCTGTTGCTGTGTTCCTGCGTTCCTGATTCCTGTGTACCGATTTTGGCCTGTTTTGACGACGCTCCTGTGTTCCTGCTTCGTGTTTCGACCCGGCTTGGCTGACGTTCCTGCTCGTGATTGATTTGGCTTGCCTGAGAACCATCTCCGTGACCCGACCCGGCCTGGCTGACTTCCTGCTCCGTGACCTGAACCGGCTTGTTCCAGTGACCTGCTTTGTTCCTGCTTCCTGCTGCTGTTGTCGCCATAGCGACATTCTGACTTCCGCTGTGTGTGGTTACCGGGCTGATCGTGTTGCCTCCTTAACATTTGCAGTGCTGTAACTCCAGTGCTGAGTCTCCGTTCTCACTTGCAGAGCCGTGCTTCCATTACTGAGCCTTCCTTGGGACTTGCAGAGCGATACCCACTAGTACTGAGCCTCCAATCCTTGAGCTGCATTTAACCCTTGCCGTGCTGCTGTCTCCTTAGCTGAGCCTTCACCTACCCTTGCAGAGCCTATACTGTTGTTTCACTACTTCTGCAGAGCCGGCCACATATAAGCCTGGTCTAGTCGGCGGCTCATCTTGTCACCAGCAGAGTAGTCGGTTTCATTAACGCGCACGGTAGAGGCGCTATTGGCTCTTGCTTCTCTCTGGTTTACGCCCGTGGGGGCTATTGGCTCAAGCTCTTGCAGCACAGGGTGGTCTCCGGTATACGCCCGTGGGGCTATTGGCTCTATCACTTGCAACGCAGTGTGGTCTCCCGTGGGGGCTACTGGCTCAAGCTCTTGCAGGTTGTCTCCGGTATACGCCCGTGGGGGCTATTGGTTCAAACAACTCCTGTGCAGTTGGTCGCCATTATTACGCCCGTGGGGGCTATTGGCAAGCTCTTGCAGTGCAAGATATCCGTTGTTACGCCCGTGGGAGCTATTCTGTGCAACTTTTCTGCTGATTCTACCTCTAGTCCAGTACTGCCTAGCAGCTTCCCAGCCTTAAGAACTTTAGGTGTTGCATCATCTACACCAATAGCTGCTTGATTACCACCTTGGGCATGCCAAACACCACAACAGAGACTGACTGATTATTGTATTTAACCCTTGAGTATCTTCGCTACTGTGTGCCTGTCCTGAGACAGTATATGTTATACCTCTGTTTCTGTATACTGGGCCTGTGTAGGCATAACTGTCAAAATATCACTATTATTTTGTGTTGCCTATAGAGGGCAATCTTTCCTCTTAATTTTCTTTTAATAAAACTGTGTTTTATTCTAACCAGCTAGTCTGAGTGTCTTAAAAACCGTTACACAGTAGCAGCAACAGCAGAAACATCATCCTCTTCCCCAGACAGTGAAGGGGAATGTGGAGGACAAAAAGAAAGGTCATTTTTCTCCACCTGTTTCCTCCTCCCTGAAGTAATGGGTGTGGGAGTATTTTTCTCTTGGGGCAGGCACAGTGCAGTCATCACCAATGGCACTGTGCACAATTTGTGACAAGTCAGTGAGAAGAGGAAAGGAGGGAACACACCTTGGCACAAGCACCCTGATAGCACACATGAAACACAGACAACATGACATTTATGTCAAACAAGTTAAAGCCAAAAACCCACCACAGAAATCAAACACCGCTGTTGATGTACCCCCTGACTCTCTAGAAAGGCAACAAGAGGCAAGGTGGAGATCAAAAAGGAGGAAGAATAGAGAAATCCAGGAAGAGTCTGGAAGTTCAATGACGAGCAAAACAACTAGCTCACCATCACCTTCTTCCTCTTGGGTAATTACATCTTCTGCCAATCAACCTTGTTCATCATTAAATCCCCTGCCAAATTATAGCCACTCTGTAGATGTTAGGATGTGGCAGTTCATGTCCACCCATTGCAGAATGTGTGATGCACTGACCACACATGGCAGTGTGGTGGAGGAGAATCACAAGCAGAGCATCAAGCGGCATCTGATGAGATTCCATCCCGCACAATATGCTAAGAATATGCTAAGATGGTGGCAGGGAGGTTTCATCATTACTATTAAACTATCAGCAAGTTGTCATGTGTCCTTAGCAGGACAACAGGTATAGTGACAGCAGCAGTATTTAGTTTCTGGTGTCTTGGTGTTTGAATATAATTGTGCCCCAGGTATTATTTTCCACACACACTGCGAACATTGCAGTTGCTGATGATAATTACAGTTCCTTCTATCTATTATAGTAACAACACACCCATGAGTTTGGAAGAGGGGCAGATGGAGAAGAATTATTGACCAACTTCTTCTTTTCTCCCCATATACTGGGGGCTACTTAATGTTCTGTGACAGTCTCAGGTGCATCACTGGAGCTAGTCATTGCAAGGGAAACCTTCATCATCACCCATGTTACTGCTGTTGTTGCTCCCATTCCCTTTGAGATGCCTAATCATCCTGCTGCTTAAACAACTCAGCAGCAGCAGCAGCAGAAAGAACAGTAGTCACAAATTCCGCATCTACATCAGGGCTTTTGACAATGACCAGTGGCAACTGGCCTACACGGCATGACCTGCTGTCATTAAACCAGTAGGGCATTTTTTTTTTCTCAGGGATTGTGCTGTGAAAAATAAAATACCAAAAAATAAGAAAAAAAACCATAGTCCAACAATAAAATAAAAAAATGTGGGGGTTTTGTTTCTAACAAGCCTAAGACCTGCAAATCAGTGTTTCTGTAGGGCTTGTGCCAAACAAGTCAAAGTCCTACAAATCAACGTTTCTTTAGGGCTTGTGCCTCTAATAAGTAGGGATGGGCAAAAATTTTCACCTCAAACTGAAATCAGCGAATAATGGCACTTTCTGCTCGGCGAATAATTTCCAGTGAAAAGTGCATTTTTTTTGCTTTTTCCCTCCTTTTTCACCCATTGAAATCAATGGGAAGAAAAATATTTCTCCACCACACAAAAGTTTTCAACAGCGATATAAAAGGCTGTCAGGCTCTCAAAGCATGCCATTCTGTGTTTGTGAGAGGAGAGAGCACTACCTTGTTTGAGCTAGAGAAGATAGAGAGGGGAATTGAAGTTTAGTTTAGGGAATCTTTTAGTAGGACATTTGTTCTGTGTAAGTGTGTATGAGGAGAGTCAGTGAGGAACTCTGGGGAGAGGAAGGGAGGAAGGAGGTTGACCTCAAATACTCCAAAATTCCATGTGACTGACTGGCAAGTCACAGGCAGCTAGGGACCTATTTCCTTGCTGATCTTGCTGTTATTGTCTGGATGGGGAAGTCTGGGGAAAGAAGTTGCTGATTTTGTTTATCCAGTTATAATTTTTTTGGTACAGACTAATAAGACAACAGGGTGGACAATTTAAAAAAAATATAAAAAGATAAATAAAAAAAAGAATAAAGAACTAAATATATTAGGTGACAGTGACAGACAGCTGAATGGGCTTAGGCGAGGCATCATACAGCTCCATCATTTATGTTGTGTACCGTATAGTAAAAAAACACAGTTTAGTTATGTAATGTCCAGCAAATGCACAAGGAGAAGGGGAAGGAGGAGGGGTGGAGCAGTGTAGGGACATAAGAGTAATGTAGTAGTTCAAAAAACTGACTGCAGCATTGGTTGCTACATTGTGTGCAGTCAATGATGATGATCCCTTTACTCCAAAGGAGGATGCAGTTTGTCAAGGTCCCAGTAAATCTAGTTCCAGCACCACCAGTGCCAGTATAAATAAAGAAGCA
Source organism: Rhinophrynus dorsalis (assembly GCA_037306005.1). Taxonomy (NCBI): domain Eukaryota; kingdom Metazoa; phylum Chordata; class Amphibia; order Anura; family Rhinophrynidae; genus Rhinophrynus; species Rhinophrynus dorsalis. Next base: position 294,119,274 of record CM074720.1, read on the forward strand.
TACAAGAAGAACACTGAAAATGACAATAAGTCGCATTGAAGTGTTGATGATGCTGGCAATAGCATAATAGAGGAAGGTGTAGCAGCTGAACTGCCTGCTGCATTAGATAGTGAGAAAAACAAGCACCACAACACCCATCCTCAAAGTAGTATGGATGTTCCAATAAAAGTAAAAAGAAATTGTTTGAGATGTCTAAAAGTTTAGAGGAAAATAAGGGCTGTGGGCAAGAACTGTCAGATGATGCTGATGTTGCTGAGGATGACTTAATGATGACTGATGATGATGATGCAGATCTAGAATATATCCCTCCAACATCCTTCTGTTGTTCAGATACAGATGAAGTTGAGAGTGAGGATGATGATATGGCTATAAGGTTAGCAGAACGTCAAAGGCTGAATCTCCCACCACTTTTAAAGAGCACTGTGCCTGTCTATAACTTGTTTAAGAAAGCCATTGAAAGTCTGACCCTGGACAGGCACATATGTCAAAAGCATACAGTCACCCTATCAGTCATCAAGCAGCAATGTCGGTAGACTAGCATTCTTAAAAATGAACCAACATCTCATACCATCTGAGACAGATAGAGCCAGGACAAATATTTTAACAGCAGCACAGATTAGGAAGTGGAGGAGGGATGTGAAGAAGGGTTACTACCATCTACCCCACTAGGGACCACTGCTATGACCGATAAGTAATGTGTGTCAATAATCTGAGAAGGAGGATAGCATATGACAATGGTAATAATACATACACAAATCACACCATGCCAGTCCCCCACCACAACCACTACAATACACATCTGTCACACTGTAGGTTGTACTTTATTTTTTTTATTACTTGACATCATCATGAATATGTGCCAGTGCCATTTAAGCAGGAAGTAAGTGTTGTGGGCAAAGGGCAAATAAATTCTACTTGCTAACACATTTTTCAAGCCAAATGTTGCTGTAGGACTCACAACTTTAACTTTCAGCCACTTATTTCTAAACGTCAGCCCTCAGAAGAAGTAATATCACAGTGGGAAATGTAGTACCTATAGGAAATATAGGTAAAAAATTTGTTAAAATAGGTGAAAAGGAGGACATTTTTGCATAGGCGGAAAGGCAAAATTTTTCACAGGAAAAGCGAAAAATCAACAAATTTGCATGAAAAGTCATACGGGAAATTTTTCACATATTTTGCCCACCCCTACTAATAAGTCTAAGTCCTGCAAGTCAATGTTTCCTCAGGGCTTTGTCCTCTAACAACAAATCTAACAAATCTACAAAATACTCTATCACATCAAGTATCAGTCTACCCCAGTGGCAGCTTATGTTAGGGGGTTCCTGTCTCTATAACTTTACATACAAATTTCTTATTTTATTTTATTGATTTTTTTTAACTGTCCCCCCAATACCAGTCAAGAACCCCCCAAAACAAATTCCCTGTTCAAATGATTCATTCCCCAAGCTCCACACACCAACACAGGCACCCTCCTCAAACCCCTTTTATACCATGTCTTATGTTTGTTTTTAATTGTATTTAGGATTATTTTTTTATTAACTGCCCCCAACCCCAGTAAACAAACAACCCCCAAAAAAAATTCCCTGTTCAACTGATTCTTTCTCCACACCACACCAACACAGACCCCTTTTATAATATGCCTTTGGGAAATAAAATGATATTTGCTATGTATTGTGTGTATATTCAGTTTTCAGTGTTCCCATTGATTTAAATGGAATGAGCTAGGTGAAAAAAGAGGAAAAATGGCACTTTTTGCAGGAAATTATTCGCCAAACAAGAAGTGCCATTATTCGCCGATTTCAGGTTAAGGCAAACATTTTCATCCATGACTACTCACAAATACTGATTTAGAGTGTTTTACTATACTGGTAATGTTAGTGAGTAACCACACTAAAACAAAGGTCTTAGATTTTAAGAGGGCAGGTTTTCTGTTATGGATGGCATGTGTGTAATTCCTTAGCAGAGAGGGCATTGCCTTATGATGTGCAGGGACAATGTGAACAACTAAAACATTAAATTTTAAATGGAACTGAATTTTGAATCAGGTATGTAAACAAATGTAAAGGAAAAAGAGAAATTCTGGTTCTCTAGAGAGGGGACACATATTGCAAAGGATACAAATGTGAATACATGAAATACAGGCAGACTTAGAGGAAGATAGGAAAGCTTATAAGGTTAAACAAACGGAAGCTGTGAGCATTATAAGATGTGTTTGAATACCAAGCAGAAGAAAAAAATGCAAGTCTTTAAAAAGATAAAAATGGTTATTAGTGAAAAGAGAAAAAAGTAAATGAGGCATAATAAGATTAAGGTCAGAAAATGGTACATACTTGGAAGGAGATAAAGAAATAGCTGACAATATAGATATTTTTTTCTGCTCATTCTTTGCAGAAGGTTGTGATTAGGTATTGGTTTTTAAAAAGTCATGTTTTGTTTCCATGGGAATTTTCATAAAAAACATGACTTTCTGCGTTTTGTTTTTTTTGGGGGGGGGATTCATGACCAAAGACAAACCTATATATTTTACACAGTTTTACTGACAAGACAGATATTCCCAGTGAAAAAGGTTCCATTTCTTGTCTATGTTTTAAAAGCTAGCACCCCCCCACCATATTATAAAAAAATAGAACTTTCCTCCACTCAGCCTGTATCACGGTGCCCGTGCTCCTGGTTGCGGGCTGCGACATTCTCACTTCCTTGTTTTACTGCTGAATTTCTTATTGGTCCTTGTAATTGACTCTACTCAGGGCCAACCCTTTTTATACCCTGTCATGTCAGTAGACAAGAGCCCTTTCGTGGTATACTTGTACTTAGTGCTAGTTCCTGCTGCTACTTTGTTCATGTATGACCTGGCCTGACGACGTTCCTGTGTATCCTGATCTGTTCTGATTCCTTTGCTGACTGATCTGGCTGAGAACCCGCTACATTGCTGACTGATCTGGCTGAGAACACACTACGTTGCTGACTGATCTGGCTGAGAACCCGCTACGTTGCCGACTGGACTGGCTGAGAACCCGCTATGTTGCTGACTGATCTGACTGAAAACCCGTTATGTTGCTGACTGATCTGGCTGAGACCCTAATACATTGCTGACTGATCTGGCTGAGACCCCGATACGTTGCTGACTGCTCTGGCTGAGTACCCGTTACGTTGCTGACCCGACTGGCTGAGTATCAGCATCCGTTGCTGACCGTACTGGCTGAGACACAGCTGATGTGGCTGGCTGTGCTAGCTCTAACGCATTTACGTTGCTGACCATTGAGCTGAGCACTTTCTGAGTCAGCTGTTCATACTGGTATCTACCGCCTCTGGCGGTGTGCACTCACGGAGTACCAGATCTCGGGCTATCTGTAGTTCGGCTGTGTTACTCATTAATTTCTACGTGTCCATCACTACCACCTCCTTAAGCTGGGCTCACTCCCTGTGGGAGTTACAGGCTGTTCTCTGGGCACATTACCTTCTGTGAACCTTGCTGTACCTAGGTATTCCTAGGCCCGGTTCACTATTTGTCCTGCCTAACATCTGCTGTAGCCTTTGGGCTAAAGAGCCAGCTATAGGGTGGTATACCTGCCTCTGTACCCTCGTACCTGGACACCAGTTGCCTACCATGGTCTGTTGCCTCCGTTTCACCCCTAGCGTTCTAGGGTCTCTGCTGCCAGCAGCTGTTGTCTTGGGCCTTCCTACACCCTAGTGCTCTAGGGTATGTGCTGCCAGCATCCGTACTGGGCCTCCATTCAACCGTAGCGTTCTAGGGTCTGTCTTTGTCAGTTGAGAGCCTTGGGACTCCTAGCGTTCTAGGGTCCTTGTGCCAGTACTCGTGGTCAGTGTGCCAGTGGTTACCCTAGCATTCTAGGGTCGTTGTTCCAGTACTAGTGGTCCGTGTGCCATTGGTTACCCTAGAGTTCTAGGGGCTAAGTTGCCAGTATCCGGTCTTGGGCTTCCAGTCATCCCTAGAGTTCTAGGGTTCTAAGGTCCAGTGTCTACATCAGCAGGTCACTGCCTATTCCTCACCCTAGCTCTCTAGATGACATGCTGCTTGTCTGTTCATTGTTGATACACTGTACCTACCTGACATTGTGTATTGTAGACTATACTTTTACTGTCTTATTCTGGGCTTGTGTGGGTATGAATGTTTCTGCTGTTCGTCCTTTATTTTCAATAAAGATATTTTAACCTTACAAGTCTTGTCTGAGTGTTCATCAAAAAACCGTGACAGTACGAAAGGGTCAATGACCTCAAACAATTCAGGTGAAGGTAGCTCCCTGAATATCCATTGGCGGATGGATATGTATGAACAACGCCTCGATCAGTTGTCAGTGGTCATGCAAAATATTCTAGAGCGAACTGCGCATCTTGACAAACCAGCTCAGGCCTCGGTGGCTACCCCAGCTCAAGCACCGATGGCCCAAGCTTTGGGTGTGAATCTCCCAGGTAAAGGGTTATCCGCTACCGCACCACTCCCTCTAAGATACAATGGGGAGCCCATCTTATGCCAGGGGTTTCTGAATCAGCTCGAAATGTTTTCTGAACTTGCCCCACAAGCCTGGCACAAGAGTGAAGTCCCAACCTTGCCTCCCTCTCCTCCCTTGCCACCTGGTCACGCCGACTTAGCGGAACCTATGCAGGTGGGATTCACTAAGCTGACTAAGGAGGAACGGTCCTTCTGCCGCAAGAACGGCTTGTGTCTTTACTGTGGCAAAGATGGTCACTGTTTACTCAATTGTCCTGTGCGTCCAAAAAATGCACGCACCTAGGTACCCGAAGGGGACAGGTCCTAGGTGGTGTTCAACAGTCCCCAGAGGTTGTACAGTCCAAACCAGTATTAGAGGTATTGGTATTCTGGTCTAGCTCCTCTTTTACTACATCTGCACTGATAGATTCGGACACAGCGGGGTATTTCATGGGCAAGGAGTTTGCCGCCCTTCACAACATTCCATTGGTCAAACTTGTGAACCCTATGGCCATCGAGGCAATTGATGGGCAACCTTTGGTACCTCCTTAAGTTACACAGGAGACTTGTCCACTATCTGTGCAGACTGGGGCACTGCATTTTGAAACAATATACTTCCAGATCATTCAGTCCCCACATTATGTGGTCATTTTAGGTTTCCCTTGGTTGCAGACACACAATCCCAGATTTGATTGGAGATCCTGTGAGATATTGGCTTGGTCGGATTACTGTATGATTCACTGTTTACGGCAGCCTACTAGGATCCTTTGTACCTCTCCATCCCTACCGCATGAATACCAGTCTTTCAGCAATGTGTTTAGTAAGGGAGAGGCTAGCACATTGCCACCACACCAAATGTACGATTGTGCTATTGATATTGCGCCTGGTTCTGTGCCCCCAAGAGGCAGAACGTATCCTCTCTCCTGCGAGCAGAATCGTGCTATGGAAGAGTATATTTCGGAGAAAGAAGTCTGGTGAACTTAGGCCATGTATTGATTACAGGGGCCTTACTAAGTTAATGGTCAAAAGTGCCTACCCTATTCCACTCATCACAGAATTGTTTGACCATCTTAAAGGCGCTACCATATTTACTAAGTTGGATCTAAGAGCTGCATATAATCTCATTCATATCAAAGAAGGTGATGAGTGGAAAATCACTTTTAATACTCTCTCAGGGCATTACGAATATCTGGTAATGCCGTTTGGACTTTGTAACTCTCCAGCAGTGTTTCAAGAACTAATCAATGATGTACTTCGAGATTTATTGCAGTCCTGTGTAGTGGTCTACCTGGACAACATTTTAATTCATTCCCCTGACTTGGATACGCATCGTATACATGTTGCTACAGTGCTTCAGAGGCTAAGAGAGAACAAACTGTTCTGTAAGATCGAAAAGTGTGAATTTCACAAGTCTATGGTGCCTTTCTTGGGTTATGTCATTTTCAAACATGGCATAGCTACGGATAAAGAAAAACTTGCTGCTGTGCTGCAGTGGCCGTGTCCCACTGGTCTCAAGACCATCCAAAGATTTCTTGACTTTGCCAATTATTATCGAAAGTTTATTCGGCACTTTTCCAAGATTGTTAAGCCTCTCACTGATTTGACACATAAGGGGGCAAAAACATCTGAGTGGTCAGAGGAAGCAGAAGATACCTTAGAGGCATAAAAGGTCGCATTTGCCTCTGCACCAGTTCTGTCCCACCCCAAACCTAATCTACCATATACCCTGGAGGTAGACACCACGGATACAGGGGTTGGGGCTGTGATATATTTTTCAGCTGAGGATGGGACAGATTGTTACACTCTTGTAAAGAATATATTACATTGTGAGCACTGTAGGATGAGCTAAGATGGGCACAGAGTTTTATGGGTGATATTTAGTTCAATTGGTTAATGCACCAGCTGTAGAATCTAGCACACCTCAGGGTCTCAGTTTCTATTCTCAGCAGGGTCAACTCAGTATTTCAGCCTTCTGAGGTAGATAAAATGAGTACCATTAAAATGGGTAATAATAACATCTATACCCCAGGTCATACTTGAAAATGAGAGGCAATCTCAATGTAGTAAAATGTATATTATTATTATTATTATTATTATTATTATTATTATTATAATTATATCTCTGAGGGTCTCAGATTTTGTTAGGAAATTAACCATGTTTAGAACATGGGAAAAGCGGCAGTAGACATAAATCAGCTTGCAAAGAGTAGGGTTCAAGCAATTCCACTATCTCCTCTCTAATTTGTTTAACACATATATGGATTTGTGAGTTGTGTCTGCAAACTACGCAGGCACAAAGTGGCATGCCAATGGTAATGGCTACCCTGTTGGGAGGGAAACCCAGTGAGCAGTGGCAGTCATATAGGATTCTTGTACACATATCTATTGCCAGGGACATTTTCTTGCTGTATGAGGTTTGTAGACCTTTGCCCACCACTCTTACTGTTTATACAATCCTGGCACAGCTGTCCCTGAAAATTAACTGTGGCATGGATATGCCAGAGGGGTGCAACACATGATGTAGGTTGTTTAATACCTCTTGTTTTATACAAAAGAAGAAAGCACCATTCCAACGTTAAAATATTGGCAACTTTGATATTCCGCAGGAGTACAGTGAGTTTGTTTTTGTGATGTTTTTGACTCCTTCCCTAGAACTCGGTAAGTGTGGACTGGCAGTATATAGAAGAAGTAATAACATAGGTGTTATTATTTCACATTATTTGGAAGCAGGCAAGCAATTTAGTAAATCAAGTGTGTTCTTAGTTGTATAGAAAGTGGCATTAGCAGCAAAAAGAGAGTGTTACTAATACCACTAAACAGACCACTACTCAATAGTAAGTTGGGATAAGTGAAAATTTTCAGCTCAAACCAAAATCAGAGAATAATAGCTTTTCCCGTTTGATGAATAATTTCCCATGTAAAGTGCCGTTTTTCTGTTTTTTTCACCTAGCTCATTCCATTGAAATCAATAGGAACATTGTATTTACATACAATGCATATCAAATTTTATTTTATTTTGCAAAGGCATAGTATAAAAGGGGTATGTGTAATGGGTGGACATGAACTGCCACATTCTGACATTTACTTAATGGCTATCAACAGGTGTGGGAAGTAAAGATGAACGAGGTGGTTCGCCAGAAGATGTAGTTACCATAGAGCAAGAAGGTGATACAGAGCCAGGTATTTCACTTGCCATTCGAACTTTCAGACTCTGGCTGGGTATCTTTATTCTTCCTCCTCTTTGATTTCCACCTCGCCTTTTGTTGTCTTTGGGGAGAGTCAGGAGGTAGAGCAACAGTGGTGCATGATTTTTTTTGTTGGGAGTTTGGCTTTAATGTGTTTCACATAAATGTCATGGTATCTGTGTTTGATGTGTGTTATCAGGGTGGTTGTGCCAATGTGCGTTCCCTCCTTTCCTCTTTTTGCTAACTTGTTACAAATTGTGCCATCACTGATGTCTACACTGTGCCTGACTCAAGAGAAAAATAGTCCCACACCCAGGACCTCCTCCACATTCCCCTTCACTGGCAGGGGCAGAGGATGATGTTGCTGCTCCTGCTGCTACTGCCTCAGAATCAGCACTGCAACTAGGACCAGGAGCATTGTTGGGAAGTGGAACCTGTCCTAGTCCCACATCACTTGTTGACCTCATTCCCACCGTGTCCACAGTGGTCTGTGGCACATTAGCCTGCTCATCAGCATCCTGCTGCCCTTGCAACTCATTAGCAGCAGGAATTAGAGCAGTAGCAAACTCTGCAAATTCCAAAAGCTCACTGCTGGTGGTGGTGATGATGCCCATCCCCATCCCTGTCTCCCGTTCCTTCTCAGTTTGAGTTAAAAGATCATTAATGTCTCTTCTACCCCAGCTTCTCCACCATCATCATCACCACCACTACCAGTCCCTCCTTGTTGCTGCTGCTCTATGACATCTCACCTGTTGGAGGAGGTGATGAGAAATGTGACAGAGGGTCCCCTAATGTCACATTTTCCATTTCATGGTGAGCTGAAGACTGCAGACTGGCAGCACTAGCAGCAGGTACAGGCAGCTGATCTATGCTCCTGGTGATGGTGGTGGTATTATTGCTGCTAGGCATCAGTTCTGCCTTCTTCAGGATCATGTTCCACCTGGACAATCCTGAGAGGGGAAGTGGACTCCCAGGGTCAGTGGAATTTTGTGAGTTCCCTTGATCACTAGTCTGACCAAGCATTACTTTTGCTACCACTCCCCTAATGCTAGTCCCTCCAGGTGCTTCGCCTCCCTCACTCCTAGCACTCTGTACAAGCTGTTGGACATTCTTAGTAGTAGTAGTAGTAATGGCAGGACTGCTTGGGAATGACAAGTGTGACTTTGGGTCCCCTGCTGTCATGGAATCATCTCCTCCTCCCTCTCCTGAGAATCTCACATACTGGAAAACTGCATGTTTATATAGAGAAAAGGCAAAAAACGTGATTAAAGGGGCAAAAACTTTCTAGCCATTGAAAAAAATAGCGAAACATTTTTGGCAATGGGCAAAAACGGTTATGATTTGATTGCTTTAGTTAAAGCATATTTTCTTCTTAGTGAATCTCCCCTCAGTTCTTTAAAGCCTCTGATTTAAACAAAAAAATAAGTAGTATGTCAACAGCCAACATTTTGGAAAGTTTTCTTTTCCACTGGTGTATTCTGCATTATTTTTAGGCAGGTTTTTACTTCTTTTTAGGAACCTAGTAAGTGTGGAATGTCAGTGTATAGAGAAAAAAAAATGCTGAAGACCCCACTGGACATTAGGATTACATGTTTGTGTTTCTTTTCATGTGGTGTTGTTAACTTAGGATTAACCCTGTGAGTGCCAGTGGGGTTTGCAACACTGTGCAAAGTATTGCATACCCCACTGGCACTCATTTGGTTAATATTACTAACATTAGACCCATTTTTAAGTAATTTTGTATGTATTGATATGGGGCTTAGGGCCCAAGTAAACTGGGTGCAGATTTTCACCCATTAGAGTGGGTCTCTTAATGCATCTTAGGACTCGATGCAAATGTTTTGGTCGGCAAAAAAAAGCCATCTGCAGTTTTAAAATCACAGTAAGCCATTCAAATCTACGTACTACCAACAGCTAACGCCAGTTCTGAAAAACGAGAAAATATCACCCATTGAGACCAATGCAACAACTATCCCCAAAGCCGTTCAAATGTTTTTAGTAGGGTCAACAAGTGATAAATTGCAAAATTTACCAGCAGAAATTTAAGACCCAGTTTTTCTAGCTGCACATCACACAACGTATACTAAAAACCATGGTTGGAAAAAAGAAAACAGCAGATAAAACAACACACAGTATATAACCCAAGCATACAAAGGCAAAAGTAACCCCTGCAAATCCAAGCAAACACACCAACAATGCATGGACCATAGAAACAAGTCACAAACAAACAACATGAACCCAGCAGCCCCACAGGGACAAGGGTAACACACACATAAGCCATCCCAATGTACCATGGAACAACAGGAGTTAACACACAACACAACACGCACACCTGTCAATCCCAAAACACAACAAGCTCACCTATGCAACATCAACAGCCAATGGAGACACAACATGCACCTCACAACGTCACATATGCATCTGATAGGTACATAACAATGACATCTAATCACACCAACAGCCATTGACACACCAGCAAATACTTACCTGGACAATTCCAAACACATGACTGTTCCTGGACAACACATTACCACTGTTTAAATGGACAGTTCACCTTCCCCAGAAGTAACGTGCTGACAGTGAGACCACTCAGGGAGACAGAGACAGACAAACAGAGTGACAGAGTGAGATCACTACTAGTACTTTTACATGCTTATATCTGCAAAGACAGTGGAGGCAAAGGTGTTCGAGGGCTAGGGATCACCATCTTCCCCCAAGCACACCTGGTCAACAGTCTTCACCTGTTGCAAGTGATGATGCTCTGGCTGAAGAGCCACGCAGAAGACCATCCTTGTCTGGAGGACAGCACCTGCCAGCAGCACCCCAGTTACCGCAGCTGCCGCAACAGGGGGCCCTCCAGCTCCAACAGGTGCCACACTGACTTGTCGAGCAGCATAGGGATGAGAGGCAATTGCCAAGGCCCAGGATATACAGCAGAAGAGTCATACTCCTGGGAATGATGGATGCTGAAGTCAGGGGTGGCCACAGGTTGACATCGCAAAGTATCATTCACTATATGAGGTAATTAAGGGTGACATCGACCTCATTTACATTGCAAACCATGCCCTATCTGAATTGCAGAAGCTTATGTGTGCCATTCATTTTATGGCAAGTGGATTGTTCCAGTCCACAGAAGTCTATGTGTCTGGCATGTCCCAGGCCACCTGGTCAAGGATACTGGCTCAAGTGTTGGCAGCACTCAAGAGGAAGGTCAGTACCTACATCCACTTCCCCACAACTAACATGGAATGGGTACGTGTCAAACAGGCATTTTACACTAGGGGAGGAATGCCCAGGGTCATGGGTGCCATCGATTGCACACTGTGCTAATAAGATGTCTAGCACAAGAAGGACATCTGTACATCAACAACGTCCATTAATGTACAGATGGTGTGTGATGCCACAATAAGGTTAACCAATGTTTGTGCTAACTATCCAGGCCTCTGACCCAACTCATACATTCTCAGACACTCCTCTGTCCACAGGGACTTTGAGAATGGGACACATACAGGAGGATAGCTTTTGGGTGAGTCAACAAAAAAAAACAAAAAACACCACATCCACTAGTGCACTCACACGACACATGTACACACAGCTTACTATGGTCATGACACAGAAGGAGTACATCATCCACATAACATCTGATTCTTGTCTCACCATGTCACCCACTGTCCACAGGTGATGTCGGCTATGAGTACAAGTTGTGGCTGCTCACACCAATATCCAGTCCCCACACACCTGCGCAGGAGTGCTATAATGAGGCACACGTCAGGACCAGGAATGCCATAGAATGCACCTTTGGTCTGCTCAAAGCCAGATTCTGTTGCCTGGATCACACAGGTGGTGCTCTACAATATGCACTTGGAAAAGCATGTGGCATCATCCTGGCATGTGCTATACTCCACAATATTGCTGAAGACACACATCTAGTTGAGGATGTGGATCCACAACAGCCCATGGGGGCCCCTGCTCCCATTGATGAGCATGAGGATACCTTGATGCAGATATGAACCATGCTCATCAGAGACTACTTCACCTGTGAGTAAAATGCATATGTGACCATGGTCAGACTTGTGGAATGCACACAAACACACTCACACAACACATAACCATCTGTTCTACTGTACAGGATCACCCATCTACACAGCCCTCTGCTCTGACAATGGCAGGTTAAGCTTATCATCCTTCAAAGTGGGAACCAAGGTACACCAAATAGTCCATGTTTATCAAAAATTTAAGTAGAACTGAGAGAAAACTACATTTACGAGGTTGAACATAGCCATAACACCCCTAGAACCCTTGGAGTCATAGAGGGATATCCAATGCAATGACATGCAATGCATTGGATACTACTCTGGAATTTCATGTGTTAATGGGGTATTGGACTTAGCATGAGAGCGATAGTTGTGCAATGCCTAATGGAGAGGAATAGGGATGGATATACTGTGTTAGTGTTGGCTACAGCATCAGAGTAACAATCTGTGATTCAGGTTGCAAAGTCCCACCATGCTGGCCTGTTCGTGTGTGTGTGTGTGTGTTGTACAGTGCCAATGCCACTCCATTGCTTGGCAATGTGTTGTCTAGCCATGAACACATGAGGTTTTGAACAAGAAGATGGTAAGCAGATATACTGTATGTATGTGTTCCTGGGACCCTGAGCACACACATCATCAGGATGTGAACCAAAATCTACGAAACAGAGGAACTATTTCATGGGTCTTGAGTTACATACTGATGATGTGTGTGTTCAGTGTCCCAGTCACACGTACATATGTCTGCTTGCCATCCCCTTGCTCAAAACCTCATGTGTTCATGATGGCTAGACAATGCATTGCCAAGCATTAGATAGTATACTCCTTTTGAAACACAAAAGGTTAACCCTTTGAGTGCCAGAGGGGTATTCAATGCATTGCTGAGCAATGTGTTGTGTACCCCTCTGGCACTCAAAGGTATAATGATGGTTCAGCGGTAGCATGACTGTTGTGTCTACAGTGCAGTTTCAAATCCTTTCAGCACTTCCTACAGACATCCATGGCATGATTGCTCATGGAGCAGAGGAATGTCCCAGTGATATGTTGATTCTACGTCCATGAAGATCACCTGTTGCTGTTATATGTTAATTACAACCTATGAGCAGCTGTAATATGTTTCCTCAGTAGCCAGGTGTTATGTGAAACATACCCTTTGGGTGCTTGGAGTAGGCTTCAATGTTTCATGGTACAGTAATAACATGTTGAAGTGCTACTGTATTGTAAACCATATTAAAGAAAGCCCATCCAAATCAAAATACGTCTATTATTGATGTATAAGAATCCATATAATTAGATTGATGAATGGTTAAGAGTTATGTTTATGGTACCATACAAAGAAATTTTTAGAACAAATGCTTCCAGACATGAATACTGTTACCATTCATGGTGTTGGGAATGTATTGATACGTGCAGGTACAGTAAGGTGTGATGAGGAGGAGATAAGTTGGAGATAACCTCTCCAATGATCTCATATCTCCAGTTATCACATAATCTCATGGAGCCTATGTTGTATGAACCCTGCGTGTGCGTGTGCTCCATAGGAAAACATTTGACCTGGAGATGTAAGATCATGAGAGAAGGCTTCCTTACCCAATCAACTGTTGATCACTCTTCACTGTGTAAGCCCCCTCCTGCTCCATGCATGGTGTGAACACCTGAACAGTCTACTGGTGTCCTAATGCAGCTGTCTCGTGGGCAAACACTATACTGATCACAAAGGTTAACCTGAGATAGACAGTTGCTTGGTATGACTGAATACCTTTCCCTCATCAGAGTTTGAATTCATATCATATATTTGATCTGATAATTTATTCTGCAAGTGCATCAACAAACACATCTACATGTTTGTCAAATTCCTCTATTACCACAACCGTAGATGAAAGAATATGTGGACAGTGTGGCACTTAGTATGTTGAAAGTTAGGTGCATGTTTTTCAAATTCAATTCACAACATGGACAAACAACACCTTCATGTTTGGCTTTGCTATGTGGTTTTTGAGTTGAACTTGTACAATAGTGTCTATATGTGATGTGTGTGCTCACCCATGCTGTAACACCCTAATATGCCATTAATTGTGCATGAGTTGTGTTCACTGCATTGGTTTCCACTGGAGACATCTCTGCCACTCAACCTGTTTGGAATAGAAAACATACATGGAAAGGAAAGGGATGAATAAGTGCCTATTTATTGGCAGAAAAAATAACATATTGGGCTTATTATTTTTTTCTTTTGGGGGGATTTGGAAGTGGCTGCAGGGATGAAATACCTCCCACTCTGGTGGGGAACTCTGCTTGGCCTGGTGGTTTCAGTTGGTGCAATGCTGGAAGGGGAGGTAGTTATAGACCCCTCTGTAGATGCCTGGGCCATCTCCATGCACTGGTTCTCCCGGTGATTGGCATCTCTCATTTTGACCAGCATCTGGCCCACCAAATCAGGCATGCCAGTTCTGAGCTTGCGGAGCTCACTGGTAAGGATCACCTCTTGAACCTCAATGGCTCAGAGGGTTTTGGTTTTCCTCTGTATAGTCCTGTCCAGCTTCCTCAGGGATCTTCTGAATCATCTGGCCTCCCTTAGATACGTCCTCTGTATGGCCACGCACTCCTCATCCATGGCCATAGTGTGAGTGGGTGTGACCTGTGTGGATGGTGGTGTGGCTGTGGGTGGGGATGCCTCCTGAAGCATCTGTGCCTCCTCTTCTGGTGGTGGTGGTGATGTCTGGAGAGGGTCAACTGGGAGGTGGCCAGAATGAACGGAGTGCGGGGACATAAGTAGTATATCCACAGACCCCTCACTCCCCTTGGATGTTCCAACCCCAGACTAGGTCAGTGATTTTGGTGTTGGTGGAGGTGGTGTATAGTCCTCACATGCTTGGCAACACTGTGGCTCACCTATCAGCCCCACATGCTCATATTCCACTGGCCACTGGTATGTGGATCCCTGCAGGCTGGATGTGGTGTCAGGGGTGGCTTCCTGTTATGACTGCATCCACATGTGTGGGTGTAGTCTGGCAGTGGGGCCATATGAGCCATGATAAGGCATGGGCACTGTACCTGGCATCCATTGCCTTCCCAGTGGTTGTGTTGATGGTGGGGCTAGGCTGTACTCCCAGGGGTGGTGAGGTGGGGCTTGGGGCCCATACTCAGCTTCTGGTGGCAGTGGTGGGGACTCAGCCCATGTTGGTGGTGCCTGGAGGCCATACTCAACGTGTGTTGGTAGTGGTGGTGGTGGGGCCTGGAGGCCATACTCAGCCCATGTTGGTGGGGCCTGAAGGCCATACTCAACCCATGTGGGTGGTGGTGGGGCCTGGAGGCCATACTCAGCCCATGTTGGTGGTGGGTGGGGCCTGGAGGTCATACTCAACCCTTTGGGTGGTAGCAGCAGCATTGAGGTGGTGGCTGGTCTGTCTCCAGCCTCCTCAGGAGTTGTGTAAGAGACAATGGGGTCATCCTCAACCTTCTCCTGCTGTTCTGCAAGCATGTATTCTGTGTGGGGAAATTACATGATGTCATTAGTCATGTAAGCTATGACAGGAGTGCTGCAAAACTATGACATTAACATGTGAACCGTTGAGTGGCAGGATGGTATCCATCGCATTGCTTTGCAATGCATTGGTTACCATCCTGACACACACTGAATCCTGAGCTTGACAGGATCCCATTCATTTACTCCACTAACCTACAGTGGTGTAGCTTTGGTTATCATGTGTATCCTGAGGAGTGAGGATGACAAGGCATACCTCCTTGTTATCCCCATTCGTCAGGATACATGTAGTGAACAAAACTAAACCATCAAAACTAAAGTGATACAAAACCATTGCATGTACAACACCTAGGCCTCAACAGCAAACACACTAGGGTCTCTGAACACATCAATGCACAAGTAAAGAACAATGACTAAGGTGTCCAACACAAACAGACACAGCAATCACACCAACAAACATGAACCCTGGAACACAGCAATCCAAACAGCTGGAGGGCACATCGAACATACCCCAGGAAAGCTACAAGCCAAACACACATCAAACATGAGGGGTGGGTTAATCAGTAGAACTGGAGATTACTTTTCCATTTCCTATGTTATTCTATGGAGCCTATGTGATAAGATCTCCAAAGTTGTTGAAATCTTAGTGCATTGGTTCCACAGACTAACAGGAATTGCAGAAGTGATATCACTGGAGACGTCTTATTTACATTATCACCTCTTTCTTATACCTTAGTGAGGATCACCCCGTGCATGGTGGAGTCTTGGGAATCACAAATGTCCTGTGGAGTGGTGGTAGCAATGAATGCCCCCTTCCTATCCACACTCTTCAGGCTACATATTATACAGAAAGCTGAACCTTAACTGTTCTACTTGGCAAACTAACTACATGTACAACACATAGGCCTGAAATGCAGAAACAATACTACAAAAACACACCAATTCCCCTCCTTGATGTCCTCTGTCCTTTGAGTGCCAGGGAACTACCCAATGTATTGTCAAACAAAGCATTGATCATCCCTCTAGCACTCAAGGAGGTGCCAACCTCTTTGTTGTTTTATGTATGACATGGTGGTATACATAATTTTATTTGCCTCCAAGATGATGATGTGCATTGATTTTGTGCTGTGAGTGTGGTTGATGTAGACAGCATCAAGGGGGTTAAACAAGGAGTTGACCATTCCCATGTGTCTTGTATTCTGTCTTTGCTTGAACCCTCTCATAGCTGTGTTGCTGAACTTATGGTGAGGAATGCTGGCCATGTGTTCACGGGTCCCTGTGTTGAGCCATAGTAGGTATAAGTGTTTGTGTGATGTGTATGTAGGGCTTGCTGCACTTACCGGTGGTCTGGAGGCTTCTTTCATCAGCAGTGTCACTCCCTCCTGGGATCCTCTCAACAGCTGTCACTGACAGGTTTTGGTGCAGCAAGTCCTCTCAGTCATTGAATCTTATGCTGATGGGGGTCCACATCTGGTGCCTCTAGTGTGCATGGCCACCTCACCCATTTTATTCTTCATAACCTTTTACAGTCACCTTCCTTGTCTTTATGGAGTCCAGTGACCATTTCAAGATGGAGACCAAGGTGACCCTGCTCATAAAGTCTCTCCAGGTAGCCTTCTTCTTTGCCCCCATACCGGTGACTCTCTCTATCTGGGGAACAGAATCTTCTCCATCTCCAGTATAAAATGTACCAACACCCTGTATTCTTCTGTTGTATTCTTTAGGTCCCTCAGTCTCTCATTCTCAGCAGCATCCTGGGACATGTCAGAACTTAGACTTGAAGGCCCTGCCTGAGATGGCCCTGGCTGTGTGGGGTGCTCCCTATACATTACCCCTAGTCCCACTGGAAGTTCTGCCCCTACTCTGTGTGTACCTTCTCTTAAGCGGGTCCCCGTCCGCACCACAGATATCCCTCTCCCACTCCTATCCTGACCAGGGATGCCCTCCTGCACTTCCTCCTCTCCTCCTATTTCCCCATCCCCCTCTCCTGCTCTCCCCTACTCTCCATCTCTTAACCACTCACACCAAGGCACTCACTCAGGCCCTCACACACTCACTCAGACTCACTCTCTGTCACTCACTTGCACTCACAGACTCAAACTGTAAAAAAAAAAAAAAAAAGATAAATGTACATGATGTGTTAAAAAAATAGCTCTATGTGTGTATGTGTGTTTGTATGTGTGTATTGGGAATGTGCAAAAGTGAATCATGTGTCGCTCTTTGTGTATCAGTACTCTCAAAACTCCTTCTACCTCAAATATATACTCCTCTCTCCCTCACTCTATAGCTATCCTCCACTCCTGGGTCCTGTGATCTAGCTCACAAAAACTCAAAACACAGAAAAGCTGTGTTGGTTATTTTGGGGTATATATAGTTTATTTGAATGTTCTTAATACTTTGGGGAACTTTGATTGATGGTGGTGCTAGATAGAGTTGGACATTCGCTTTTTCCTTTAATATGGATGTATCATATATTACTTATCATGTGTTCTGACACAATGATGAGGTCAGATTCATGTGCAACTCAGGTTTTAGGTGTACGTGTATTTTTGAGACCTTCACTCGTTAGCCATTCTGGTGAACGGAGATTTGAGTATCTCATTAATCGATCTTGGCTACGTAGCAAAGGCCTTTTTTTCCTTTAATGTCGGTCTTAACAAAAACATTTGCATCCAGCTTTTAATGCCTAATGCATGGAACTGAATTTTAAAATTAGACTTTTTTTAATGGGTTTCAATGGGTGCTAACTTTTGCTCCCCACATCAGCCTTTTTTGCCTTACCAGCTGTTTTACCGGCCACAATTGAATCAAGGCCTCAGAGTCTTTGCTTATCTCTCTTACTCCTCCTTTGAAAACCAAATGCAAGTGAAAAATGCGTGCTGCAGGGTTGCAATTGTTACTGTAAGATTACAATGATCACTGACAATCTCTCCTCCATATGTGCTCAGTTTTGAAGAGTAAATGCAAAAATGTTAAAACAAATGTTACTATGTCAGTGATCTCTATTTGCCAGTAAATGTATATAAGCCTTTATGTTTTATTAAAGGGTAAATATAACATTTATGTGAATTATTATCTCTAACCTATTATTTGGTTGCATCCTAAATGAAAAAGCTATTATTCCAATTAAAAAAGGAATCACTAAATGTAGCAATACTCTCACTGATACATTCTTTATTAGGCTTACACAGAGTAATTGCATGCTACCATTTTTTATCCATTAGTACATCTTGCATATTCAGCAAATGTAATGAGTTTTGTTATTATTTGTTGGTTGATTTAAATGGAATTAAACATGATCATCTCCGCCGAGAGAGAGTTTTGTAGTTCAGTAGCTGAAAAGATCCTGTAATGAAAAAAACAGCAGCCTTCTTGTAAAGAGTAAATAGTCAATGAGTGTATTGTGATGAAGAAGCAAGTCAGTACAGACATGAAGCTATCTGGGTGTGATTGGCCTCTGCTGTTTTCTGTGACTTGCAGCTTAATTGGCACCTATAGTACATGCTTTAATTACAACCATTCTTGCATGTCTAAATGTAAATTAATTATTCACATCATTTGCCTTAGGCTGTAGTAGGGAAAGCATGGATATCTGCATACCAAATACATTTCGCAAAGGAATCGTCTTTATTAACTTTAAAGGAAATAAAGGAAGAGGAAACATTATATTTATGTACTCTAAATGCCTTATCACTTCCATTTAGCTGAATGAAGAACGAAAAAAAAAGACTGTTAACAGCAGAAACTCCAGCTCTGCAGTGAAAATCTCTCTGTAAATGGATTTTAAAAGAGACAGCTTGGATTTTTGACAAACAAAATTATTTTTAAATAGAGTGCAAGCAGAGAAAAGTATACCCAATTAATACATAACAATGAAGTAATACACTAAATCAGCACAGCAAATACATTTTAACTGTAAGTGGCTTGATTGATCAACAATTTTATTATTATGCAGTGCCTTGGCTCAGAACATAAATATTGAATAACTTGTATACATAATTACACTATGTGCCTCTGGCTTGTGATTTTAACAAATGTGTAGAGAAAGAAATAAAAGGTGATGTACTGTACAATTTGTTTATAACATTCAACATTTGAGTTTAATCCTTTGAGTGCCAGAGGGATATCTAATGCATTGTTTTGCTATGTGTTGGCTACCCCTCTTATAGACCAAGGGTCAAAAATAACTCGCTATAAAGCATTCTTCTGCTTTGTTTCAAAAACAAATGCAATGCCATTAAAATGCACTGTAATAACCCTATTATGTCAGGAAAATATTTTATTTTGATTGTATTATTTTATAAACACAGAAACAAATTGATTAACCTCTGTGCACTAGAAAGATGTCCAATGCCTAGCAATACTTTGGAGACCTCTAGTGCATAAGGGGATGTTTAATTGAATGCCAGAGAAATCTTAAGGGCATTGCTCCAGTTTGCAATATGTACAGGGTTAAAGCGATGGAAAAACGAAAGAAAAAGCTGGGTCCAATCTGTATACCATATCATTAGTGATATGTCTATGGAAAGTTAATGCAGAATGACAAATTCTATTACCTTATCAATGCTGTTTTATGAAACTAAATTATTTGAAATGTTATCAGGGAATACTGTCATGACGCCAGGTGATTCTGTGTCATGCAGGTCTATTATCTGTTGTCCTACATATTGAGCAGAAATGTGGTAGAGCTGTATATAGATTTCTAGCAGACAAGAAGAGGTAAGACTGTAATTTGATTCAGAGAAGAAAAATAATTTACAAACAATAAATGATGAACAATCATGGCGCAAACCAGCTGCACCATAGGGGAGAAAAGAAAATTCACATCACAATTTTTTATTAATTAAGCTCTTGACCCCTTGAATGCTAGAAAGGTCTCCAACACATTGCAAAGCAATGCACTGGAGTCCTCTCTGTCATTCAGTTCTGATTAACCTCTTTTAAATCAATGAGAATTTGAGGATATTTTATTGCTTTTTTAATTACTTTACTCATTCCAGAATTGTACCTCTTTAGTTTACTAAAACAACAATGAAAGAGGAATTCCTGGACGTCCATGGCAGCATTCACCATAGGAGTTAGCTCCTCCCATTCAGTTGATAGGACATTAGAAAAAGTCAAACAAAACTCAAACACTATAAGAGACCCCCCCCCTTCCTTCACCTATCATCTTTTGTTCACTGTTCCTAGAAGCTGCTAGGACTTGATTAGCTAGCTCTCGGTTTGAGAGCTGACTTTTTCTTTGAGACTTACTGGGCAGCTTCCTTTGTCCTTTTCCAGTTGGAGTTCACTCCTCTCTCCTTATGAAATACCAACTTAACCCCACTCCCTTCCTGGGTCAGTGTGTTGGAGACCCTGCAGCAGCCAAGGTATTCCTTCATAAATCCTAACAGTCACAAATGTAAAAGAGGGAGAGCTTGGACTGTTGTTTCTTCTAGTGACATTCTCACAGATGCTTGTACTGAGTAATGCAGAATAGATATGGTCTTATTTGAAGAATATTCTGCCCTCTATTTATTTAGATTTTCTGGAGTTGTATGAAGGTGTGAACTTTCTATGCCACCTGCTTAAAGGGTTGCCACACACAACCAGTACTCAGGACAACTGGAATTTCTGCAATCTGCTTGCCTTCAGATATGATTTTGTTTGGATTCTTTCCTCATAGGCCTGCTTCTAGTTTAGCTTGTCTCCTCACTGTCTCTGAATTCTGTTGTTGGGTGTAGTCGCAGGTGTTTGAATTGTTTAATTATTTCCACCAGAGCCAAGTCAAAGCTATTTCATCTTGACCAGGTGTTTCAAGGGGGCTTATTTATTTGTGGCTAGTTGTGGGGCCATGTACTTTGTGCATTCTGGATATCTTGTCTTCCAGATGCATAATATTTTCTTTATATTTTCTAGCTGTTGGAGAAGTCTGATGTGAGTTTCTTTGTCCTCATCTTCATGTACTATAGCTGTACACCTAATTTGTCAAGCTTCAGTTTCTGATGCTTGTGTGTGGGATCTCTATATGGCTTCACTGTGTGCACGTGTAGGTGTTTTGAATTCTCTGTTATTTACATGTAATGACTGCACATCTGTTCGTGTCTACTTGATTGGACTGCCTTAGTGCTCTCGTGTGTTTGAGCTATGGCTGCAATGGTATTCATGCTTCCCCCATCTATGGCCATGCAGGAGTGCATGAGTGCTGGCCATGATCACACTGCTGTGCATGTCTATATAATGCAATGATATGAATGCATAGTGGTGCATGTGGTCTTCAATGTTGTAGCAGTAGCATGTCTGTTCATGCGAGTGCTATCGCAGCCATGTGGCATTTGTGTGTGTGTGCTGTCGCAGTCCTGTGGCATTTGTGTGCTGTCACAGCCCTGTGGCGTTTTTGTGTGTGTGTGTGTGTGTGTGTGTGTGCTGTTGCAGCCCTGTGACATTTGTGCATGTGTGCTGTTGCAGGCCTGTGACATTTGTGCATGTGTGCTGTTGCAGCCCTGTGACATTTGTGCATGTGTGCTGTTGCAGGCCTGTGACATTTGTGCATGTGTGCTGTTGTAGCCCTGCGGCGTACATGCGTATTGAGTGTGAGCACTGTGGTGTTTCTGCTGTGTACGTGTGTGGTGCATGTAAGCATGATTGTCACTCTGTAGTGAGTGTGGTTTAGGTATGTGAGTGGGTTTTTTTTTTCTTTTCAAATGCCCTTTTAGCACTGTGGTTTGGCATGTGCAAACGCTGTTGCTGCACTATGGGTCTACACACACACACACAGGATGCATCTGCACTTCATGGGGTATTCGGTCTTGGCGCATGCACTCTGGCTGTGACTATTCTTTGACTGCACTGTGATACATGTGAGCCTCCTCTGTGCTTGCTTTTTGTATTTGAGGTTTTGTTTTCTGTTGTAAGTTAGATCAGTTTCCTCAGTTATTTGGTTTATGATGCCTGGTAGGGATGTCCCTTTGGCAACCCTTCTAGGTTGTTAGGGTTCTTGGTGTCTGCCTCCCTTGAAGTGAGCCAGGTTTTTTTGCATGGAATCTTGTCCCTTTTCTCCAACAAATTGCAAAACAGATACTTGGAGGCTTGCCTACTGCTAAGTTATTTTTTTAAATAATTATTTATTTTATTTCTTTAATTTTAAGAATGACTGAGTACAGAAGATACAGTGGTCAGTACTTGACTTCTCTGATGACGATCACAATAAAAAACCCTATGGAGGATTACCTACAGTGTATGGCTAAATAAATAGAGTGCATCCAAACCTCAAATGTTACTACGGTTTTTGGGATTCCATGACTTTTGTCTTCCAGAAATATAAAGACGTTTCGATCTCCAGATCTCCAGTTTTTGTCAGCAGTTGAGAGAAACATTCCCAAACTGACTTCATTGGAAGAATGTGATGTTTATCAGATGATAGGTCCTTCTGTTGATGAATGATTCCAAATTAAGAACATTCCTTCTTCTGGCGAAGCAAGGATAATAGCCATATTATGTATCTCCAGAGGGGTAAAGGTAATGGACACTATTCTTATGATGAAAGATTGATCCTCTATCCTAGAGATCTCATTCTAGAAATATTTTTTTTCTTAATGTAAAGATTACTATTTAGTTGTTTGGAAAGTAAACACTGAACCTCAGTTCATTTCCTATTTTGGAGAAATGTTTTCCTCTATTCATGTTGTGGTCACTCCCTATCTCACTACTTGGTACGCCTCACCTGGTGAATGGTAATGTCAAGGAATGTGGAGAATTGTATAATTTTTACTTTATATCCAGAACAGAGATTGTATCTATTCCCATCAATTTTCCATCACTTTTTTAGCTTATAGCTTTGAGACTAAGATAACAGGGGAAGTGGGAGGGGAGTCTCTTAATTTTGAATTTTGTTCAACTTGTTCTCTGTCCAATCAGCTGGAAGGGGAGGAGTCAACCCATATGGTGAATGCTGTCAGGGATAATGTTCAGGAATTGGAATTTTGTTAAGTATAATTCTCCATATCCTTTACAAACCAATGTCTCAATAGGAGACAAAGAAAACATCCTACTGATTTAAATGTGGCATTTTGAACCACTGAATGACAGAAAGCTCTCCAAAAATATTATTTGCATTGCATTGTAGACCTCTCTATCCTTCAAGGGGTTAAAATATCTATTTAACTCAATGAGAGTTTGGGGAATTTTTAATTCTTCCCTATGGTGAAGTTGATTTGCTCCATAATTGTTCCCCCTTTTTTTTTTTTTTTTTGCTAATAAGGCCCTAATAATGATGAATCCTTTTTTCTGAAGACAGGTAAAAATATATACATACTTGGGAACTCGCCAAATCTGCAATAGAGACTTTGGTTTTTAATGTTAATTACCTGGTCTCTGGGCACTGAGGCTGTTTCTCTGGGTGTGTTGAGCTTCCTGGGAAACTCTGCCCACTTCTCCTCCTTCCCACCCACCCTGTTCTGCTCACTTCACTGCTAAGCCTAACCCACTCCATTAAGCCCCACTCCTTTATGATGCAAATTGCATCATTAACTTAATCCTGGTTGTAGCCCATGAGCCCTCTCAGGGAGCTCCACAGGAGGAAATTCCCAGATATGACTATATGGCAGGGCTCAAAATTTCCACTCGCCACTAGCCAATGGCGAGTGAAAATTTAGCCCTGGTGAGTAGAAATTCAGCCCTGGTGGGTATGTTTTGACTTGCAGTGACGAGTAACTTTTCGGGTCTGGCTAGTAGCAAAGGACTTAAAATTATAAGCCCTGCTATATGGCATCCCTAGATTTAGATATTTATACAGTCTCTATAACATTTAACTTAGTTTATCTATTATTAACCCATTTAGTTTCAAATTTAATTATATATTAATCAATGAAAAACTTGGAAGCATCCTGAATGCCTTTCAATATTGTTTTATCCAAATTCAGGATCTGTGGTTCTAATCATATTGATGGAATACACAGTCTGCAATCATTCATACTTGCAAACAATCTCTTCCTTACAGCTTAAATGTCAGTAAGCCCTATACACCAGCCCCATAGCATGTGCAGAAGTACACTCATATTTCCTCTATTCTTTGCTTAGTGCATACCCATAAATGAAGAATACAGGAAAGGAAGACCCTGAAATGCCCATTGACCGTCATGTTGTCCTTCCTTTGTGCTAAGAAGAGGTATTCTGATGGAAGCGGCTTGGTACATCTGAGGACAAAACCTTAATGCCTGATTTAGAGAAGAATTATCAGGGGTGAACTACAACTGGTACAGCAGTTGCAAAGATGATTTTAGTGGTTAATTTATTGCTCAAAATACAAAATAGTTTGGGTTTTTCAGTAGTTTGCAGTGAATTGGAGACTAGAAAATGACTTTACATCTAGGCCCTCATTCAATAGATCCATCACTTCCCAATATCTTGCTATATTACACATTGAGCTTTATGTGAAAAGGAAACATGGTGATGTTCTGGAGCACCAGCCACTCTAGTATCCTAGGGGTTAAAATCCCATTTAAATTAATATGAACTTTCATTGTCCCCTGTGCTGCAGTTTATTTGTTCCACTTTACCTTTAATCAACAGGCCCTATGTGTAAACAAATATTTATGTACCAGTTTTCTTTAGCAAGCCTTTATATTCTTGACTGTAGACAATACATATTTACTGTTATCTTATGGTTGCTTATTTTTATAGTTTATTTCATGATTCTCTCAATGTTATACTAAACTGTGGATGTCAGAAAATGACTGTTTCTAGTTCAGTACTGTACAACCTAGCTCTTTTTCTACCACTAGATAATATAAACTTGATTTTGTATTACAACGTAGCTGTTCAATCTGTGAGAGAAATGAAGAAAGAAAAGGATGTTTTTTTACAACAACCAGTAAAATTTTAAAGAAGCACATGTCATTGTACATAGCTGTATGACATAGCAAGCTAAATTTTAATTTTGCAAACGAAATGTTTATTTTAAAGTTGGCAGGGTAAAGCAGAAATGGCCATTTATTTTGGCAAAAGGGTCACACCTTTGCTCAAAATTATGCCTGATAATAGGTGTCTGTGAGATAGAACAATAGTCTTTCTGTCTATGATGTTAAAGCTGCAGAAACTCACACTTGAGAAACCATTTGCCTCCAGTGGTGCTGTACATATGACAGTTTTGTGCCTCCTGCAATGCACCTAACACAGCTTTCTGCAACTTGTTGCATTCATGTATTGAGCACATTACAGTTTCAAATGACTAATCGGTTGCTGGCCTATGGGCCACTACACAAATCACTCACAGAAATGATAATGGAGGCTGTGATGTAGTTCACTGTAACCTCAAATAACTAGTCAATCCGTGTGGGTGTCGACCACTTATAAATGGCTGATGTTCATGTTGGCCTCCCTTGTGACACATCTCCACCATGCTCTTTATGGTTTATGCTCACCGGGGAAATGCAGGACATTTGAGGCAAGTAAGCATGGGTGGCTTATCAAGTGCTACAATGGAGTACAGCCAAGTCACTAACATGAACATGGCCAAAGAGGGAAAAATGTGAGTTCTGAGTGGAAATGACAAATACTTGTGACTGGCTGCCTAATTACACACTATATTACCAGCTGTGTAGCTGCACTGAGAAAATATTAATTCTGGCTCTGTCTGCACTTGAAACACTTTATCATTCTTCCTTGCAGAGAAAGCAACACTGCTGTATGTGTACCATAAACCAGACCTGTGAGCCATGAAATATTGGCCCACAGGCATGTGGTGTTTATGTCTCTTACAAGTGTCTTGCTACAGCAGCAGAATAATTCAGCATACTGATATTGAAACACATATTGTACTGTGCTCTCTGTTCCATGCATCCCATAGTCACAGAAAATGTTTCATATCACACAGCAAAAACTAGTTGCAACTAGAAAGCTATTGCAGAAATATCATTGTTTGACAATGAATCAAAGAAGAAATAAAAAAGTTGGATTTAGTAAAGGGGTCTCCAACAAGTAGCTTCTGAGCCTGCTGTGAGTAGCTCTCTTGTTAAAGTACCTTGCAGCGGCTGCTCGAGCCGACCTCAGCTTCCTCCAGTGGCTCCAGCCGCAGTTTGATCCGGCGGCTCCAGCTGCAGTGTTATCTGGCGGCTCCAGCCACAGTCTGACCCGGCGGCTCCAGCCGCATGACATGGGCGGCTCGCTGTGGGGCTGGTTTCCGTTGCGGGTCTGTATGGGTGCACGTCCAAAGGCATGGACGTACGCTCCATTTAAATGTACAGCACACATTTTTTGACTCCTCCTCTTCCTGCCTCCTAACCTTAAATACTGCCTGGACACTATACTCAGTCTCCCTTTCATGGTGTCCAGTGCAGTTGGCTTGTGGTTTGGTGCTTGACCTGGTTTGCCTGACTACCCGTTCTGGTGCCAACCTTTGGTTTGTCTGACTACCCGCTCTGTGTATGACCCCGGCTTGGCTGACATTCCTTCTGGTGTGGACCTGTGGCTCTGGTAGACTAACTCCTCCATGTATGACCCTTGGCCTGGCTGACTATCCGTCCTGATGCTGACTTGTAGCTCTGTCCAACTTACCGTGCTGTGTATGAGCCTGGCTAGTCCAATAATCAATCTGGTGCAGACCTGCAACTCTAATGTATGTTTTGCTCTGTCTATATCCCTGCTTGTCTGACTACCCACTTTGGTGTTACCTGGGGTTGTCCACTGCGCACCCAGCATACCAAAGCTCCAGTGGATACCTTGTTGGGTGCCCTTGGTGGCTCTGGCAGACTTTCCCTTGCTTCTGTTCTTATACTGCGGTATTCAGGTGCGGACCTGTAGCGCAGCACCTGTCTCAGGAACATTGTCTATACAGGTGCAGACCTCTAGCGCAGTAACCCTACTCAGGAACTTTGTCTGTACAGGTGCAGACCTGTAGTAGATCCTCAGGTGCGGAACTGAGGCGGTTTCTCTCCAGCTTGCTTTCTGGGGCTCAGTTCGGTACCACTAAAGCAGCACTATCCTTCCTGACATCTTCTATATTGTATTGTGTTCCTGCTGTTGCTGTTCATTCTGTACGTTGTATATCTTAATAAAGATTGTGTTACCTACAGTACTGGTCCAGTTCTCATTCTTGGGTCTGTGACATCCCTCCAGTCCAATCAGATATCAAGCTCTCTGGCCTGCAAGAGACAGGTCAGTGGCTGAAATCTTCTCCCCCAATTGGCTGCACCCAATCTGGGCACAGATTTCATCTGCAGTACCTAGCAGTGATCAGCCAGATAGCTGATAGTAATGGAGATAGAGGGCCTCACAGCATTTTCGTGGTTTTCCTGTCATACTGTCATAATAGCTGCTAACAGATTATACCTTGTAAAAATAACATATAAGTGTTGTGGTGAATATGTGGTGTAAAAGTAGCTTAGAACCACAGTGTGACTCCATTTTCACTCACCCATTGTAACATACGTTACTAGAGTTCTGTTATACTCATTGAATGTTTTAATAAACCATTAAACTTTAAACATGCATAGTAACATGGCAAAGTATTATTAAGGATGGGAAGGCACTATCAATCAGAAAATCTGTGTTTTACTTGAGAGCCACAGGTTTTGTTTTCTATAATGAATATGCATTTCTTCTGCTAAAAATTATACGTCATGTCACAGAATTGTGTCACCTTCAGCTGTTAAGAAGGTCACAAGGTTCTGTGCAGAACTTTGTTATTGGAAGGATTGGGAAGGAACAAAGAGTAGGTAAGAACAGCTTTGAAGATAGTTTAATAAGTGCAGTTATGAATTCATATATTTTCAGTATATGGGTTAGCATAGCTCAGTACATTTTTAATTGATTAAAAAATAGCTCCCGTTAAAGAGACCCCTGATTTAGGTTAGAGTTTGGAGACCCCTGATTTAGTATGTAGAACCAGGACAAACATCACACAAACACAAAAATATTGCAGTTCGTTGTGGAGTCATTTTAATAATATGCCGTATCTAAAAGAAGGCCACTCTCAGTTTCATAGATAATGAGGAAACCAAACAAAAAACATTATCATAGTGCTTACATTTTTAAGAGTTAATACAATTTGAGTCATGAATGTATAACAACATGAAGTCCAGTAAGATATATATGTATGGCAATTATACTGCATATCTTACTATAGTGGAAAACTGGTTGATTAATGTTTTAAAAAGTGATTGAGAAACCACATTCTATGCATGTAAATGGAAAATTATGTACTGTGATTTTTGAAAAGTGTGTGAGATGTTTAAAGTTTGTAAGCATGAATTGTACAAATTCTATACCCCTGATCACAGTTAGTAAACTGTTTGTCCTACAGCTTTTGAGGACTACTACCGGCATCATTCCCAACCAGGGGATGAGTGCAGTTGTGATTCCTAGCAGCTGAGGATCTGACAATAGACTATCACTTCCCTTAATTAAATGGATGAATCTTAGTCCATTTTTAAACATTTTATTGCCTCCCAAGCCCATTATTTCTTTAATGAGAACCAATACCTGATAATGATAAATATAATCCCTCACTTTTATTCTGTAGTCAATAAATAGGGTCTATGAATTTTGCTATTCTGCCTTTGAAGATGTTATCTCTTGAACAGTCAGTTCTTGATGTCATGTCAGTGGAGGCAGATAACAGCTATCAGTGGTTTTTCATACTGAAGTAGGATGAGTGAATGGGCCTACTTAATATTGCCATGTGTGTTATGCAGAATTTGAGGGCCTGTGGTCCTGCTAGCAGCTGTCGTATCTGCTTCCATATACATGACATCCAGGAATTACTGAAGATGTCTTGAAGTGAAAAATGCATAGGTCCTATTAGGAGTTTCTGGCCGTAATAAGGTAAGTGTGTGTGAGAGGGGTAATATTATTTAGGAGTTGTTAGTAACATGACAGTAAAAAAAAAAGTCTATAAATTGATATGACAAGCAGTGTATTCAATGCACTACTCTACATTTGTGACAATTAGTGTGTAATTATAAGTTATTAATGCATTTATCTTCCTAGAATATGAGAGCAACATAAGAATAGACAAGAAAAAGCTTTGTGCCATTTTGACTTCTATGGGATACACTAGCCATAATCAGGAGTACATGTATTGCTTTTGCCTTTGGCATATCTTTGTACTTTCTCATTGATAAATGACTATGTACAAATGTATTGATATATATGTAAATTATAACACACAGAGGAATACAATAGAATTTCCCAGAGTTATTAGAATTTTTCTAAATGAACCCCTGCAGGTGAAAAGAAAAATACTTTCATTAACCATATAAGGCCAAATGCGTTTATTACCAATTATCACGATTATGTAGTATTGCTTATGATTAACATATTTATGAAACTTGTGTATGGATAGATATATAAATATATATATATGCGCTCCATCTATATCCATCTATATGTATATCTATCCATACACAAGTTTCATAAATATGTTAATCATAAGCAATACTACATAATCGTGATAATTGGTAATAAACGCATTTGGCCTTATATGGTTAATGAAAGTATTTTTCTTTTCACCTGCAGGGTGAAAAGAAAAGATGGATATAGATGGAGCGCATATATATATATATATATATATATATACAGTACTGTGCAAAAGTCTTAAGCAGGTGTGAAAAATGCTGTAAAGTAAGAATGCTTTCAGAAAATAGACTTGTTAATAGTTTATAGTTATCAATTGCAACATATAGCTTAAATGGTGTTTCTTTAGGAAATCTGCTAATGAAAAGGATTTGGGAGTAATGGTAGACAATAGACTTAGAGGTAGTGTGCAGTGCCAGCTGGTGGCTGCAAAGGCCAACAAGATATTGACATGAATTAAAAGGGGTATTGACTCATGGGAGGAAGATATTATTCTGCCTCTTTACAGGTCCATGGTAAGACCACACCTTGAATATGCATTTTAATTCTGGGTGCCTTTTCTGAAAAAGGACATGGAACTGGAGAAAGTGCAGAGGAGGGCTACATAACCAATAACGGGAATGGAAAGTTTTTGTTATGAAAAATGGCTAGAAAAGATAAAATTGCACACACTAGAGAAACAGCGTCTTAGAGGGGATATGATAAAATTATATAAATATGTTGAGGGCTTATACAAAGGGCTCTCCAAAGACCTATTAATTAACAAAATAATACAAAGGATAAGGGATCACCCACTAAGACTCGAGGAAAGGAGAATTCATCTTCAACAGAGGAAGGGATTCTTTACAGTAACGACAATAAAGGTATGGAATTCACTGCCTGAAGAGGTGGTGCTATTGCATACATTAGATGCCTTTAAAAGGGGCCTGGTCATGCTGTAAAGAACAGAAAGGAGTCCTGTAAGTAATATGATGAATTCAATAACTCAGTGTTTCATTCCACAGAACATGTTTATATACCTTTTAAAATTCCTGCTAATTCCCCCACATGTGACTCCAGCCCAAGGAACTGGGGTATGTCACAAATGTGGGCAGCCCAACGAGCATCTCGGGAGTACCACCTCTCATGTCAGTCAAAAGGGCAAATAGCGATAATGCTACTAAGTGTGAAATAGAGTATGTATAGTGAAACCAATAAACAAAGGACAAGAGAAAAAAATAAGGACAGTAACTAAGTGAACCCTGTGTCACTATCACGGTCCCCGTGTTGCTCTGTCAATCTTGGCTGAATTACCTGTGCATTGGAGGAAGCTGATTGGCCCGCCCAGGATGTTCCTTTATATGCTGGAGTTTGGGCACTTGTCAGTTGCCCTCTCGTGGTGTTCTTGTTCCTGCACCTCGTTGCTGAGTTCCAGTGTCTCCTGTGTACCGACCCGGCTTATCTGACTCCTCTCCTGATCCTGCTCCGTGATTGACCTGGTTCTGGCTGACGACCCTGCTCCGTGATTGAGCCGGTTCTGGCTGACGACCCTGCTCCGTGATTGACCCGGTTCTGGCTGACGACCCTGCTCCGTGATTGACCCTGTTCTTCGGCTGTTGTTCCTGCTGCAGTATTGATCCGGTTCCGGTTGTCACTCCGGTCCTGTCTGCTGTTCCGGTGTTCCAGTATTGCTCCGGTCGCTCCGGCGACATTCTGAACTGTTTAAGTGACTCGCTGTTCCTCTCACTATCATCTAGCTGTAGCCTGAGGTTGCTTTGCCATCCGTTGTTTGCTAAGCTGTTCTCTCCTGTACAGAACCACTTAACCCGTGCAGTGCCTGTAGTCTCCGGCCTCGTGCCTCCTTTATCGCTTGCCAAGCATATGGTTACCCATTTGAGCCGCTACTCTGAGTACCTCTATTACAGCCATATTATATCCCGCAGAGCACTGTCTGTCCGGTGTTCGGTGTGCACCGGCTGGCGCTGGTAGTCTGTTTGCTCTTGCTGTGAGAATTGAGTGCGGCACCGGAAGGGTGTCCTGGCTCCGGCCTACATACGCTCAGAGGGTACGCTATCCACTGCACTTCCCAGTGCTTCGGCTCTTTGTAGCTTGTGAAGTAACCGTCAGTATTGGCACTCAAGGGGTGTCAGGGCACAATCCATTTGGCACACGCAGGGTTACTACTATTTTCAGTTAAGGGTGATTCTGGTTCTGGTTACTTTAGCTCTGGCAGTAGCATTCCTCTTAAGCCCACGGAGGTGGTATTGGCTCAGCTCTGGGCACTTGTGTGCATTCCTATTCCAACTTGAGAGTGAATTCAGTGCAGACACTTACTCCTTTTCCACTATTCAGAGACTGTGTTCCAGAGACTGCTATTATCCTGGGCGTTGGCCAATCTAAGACTGAGTCTCTCTTATTGCACCTGTTAACCCTTTGGGGTTATTCCCCATCTATACATAGCACATATTCCTACCATTGTATTGCATTCACTTTGTCTGTAATTCCCCTTACTGATTTCCTGTGCTGGCCCCTAGGGGCATTGTTTTACATTCCTGATTCAATAAAACTGTGTTTTTACTTCATACCCTGGTCTGAGTGTCAGAAAACCGTTACAGTCACACCTCAGGTTTTGTATTTCTTTTTTTTATTTTCTTGAGTCCTGTCTTGTTCCCCACTGGCCGCACCGCCCTCTTTTTTTTAGTTGGCCCCTTCACATTTATTACCAGCTTGCCCCTGTCTGTCAGCGCCCGATTATTCAAGCTAGCTGCTGTTTATTTTGCTTCTTGATCCTGCTGACTTTGTTCTGACCAACCTATGGCTCTGTATCCTGGCTTGTACCTGACTCCACATTTTTCTTCATCTCTGATAATTGCTATGCTGGTTCACTGACTTTGCCTACGTTCCTTGACCTCAATATTGTCTTCTCCCTGCTAATTGCAATGCTCCCGGTGACCTTGCCCTGATTGACTCAGACTACCCTTCTCTGTTCATCCTCACAGTGAGTTTTATATATGGTTGTGCCCGCTGTATGCATTCTGTGTCTATTTGGGTTCCTTACCTGTTGGGCCAATTTAGTTTGTCCTCTGACTCGAGAGTTCTCAGTTGGGTATTCCTTGCCTCTTCCCAGTTTGGGCTCATCACTCCTGAGATGTCTCGAGGGTTGAGATTTGGCATCCCTTGCCTCCTTGTTGCTGGGATTAGGACTATTGAATGCGGGTTCCTTCCACAGCTCTACTAAGACCATGCCTCCATTTAGACCGGATCCTTCTGATCTCTCTGCTCCTAGGTGTTGAGTTTGGTAGTGTTGGATCACTGCTGTCTTCCGTGTTTCAGTTAGTTATCCAGTCAGGCAGATCTTGGTTGGGGGCCTGGTCCTGGACATTTTCCTAGCTCAGTGACCTTTTGGGTTCCTAGCATTTTGTTTTCTCAGGGTTGTGGTGTTCCTGTGTCTTGGTCTGTTTCTCTAGCCCAGTCAGATCTGGTAACGTCGGCAGATCAGGCTTTTTGCTTATTGATCCCATTATCTTTGGGTCTTAGTAGAGTCTACAGAGGCATATCTTGTGTCTCGTTTGATATCCATATAACCTGCTCTGGTACAGACCTACTACCCATTTGTGGGATCCTGCTATCCTAGTCCTATTGCTGGATTATCCCTGTTGTAGCGGTCTTACCCCACAGGGGATTACTTGAGGAATCTCTTTTGATACGTTTGGCTATTTTTGCATACAGTCTTGGTTGAGGTACTATTTTTTGGGTCCATTTGTCTTCTATCTCTGACAACTCTGTAGCAGGGGTCCTATCCTTGCTCATCTGGTCCACCCTACCAGTTGCACTTTACTCCCATCCTGGTCAGGGCCCTGGATCTACCGGGGTCAGACATCTGGCTTCACAGCCAGCACCTTTAATCCAGCTGCGGCTGCAGCAATTGAGTTACTGTGCCTGGCTTCAAACTCTAGCTTCACTCTCTAGTGTCGCTCCCAAACTTCCAGGACTAGACCAGACCGTGACACCCAGCTAGTAATAAGCGCTACTTGAGTGAGCAAAGCACATAAATCTAAATATACAGTGAAATCATCTGACAGATGTCAGCTAGAGGAACCCTCAGTAACTATGAATAAAGGGCTGAAAATATCCAGGACTACTGTGATTCATGGCACTACCAAGTGAAGTCAGCAAAAAGTCATAAAAAGGACATAATAAAGAAATAAAAAATAGACAAAGAAAAGTACAGAACTAGTTTCAAGTAACAACTGCAATCCAAGTCAATAAGACCAGTGCATCGCAGCATGATCCATTTCAGTCATTATGTAGACATAGCAAATCAGAGCCTTTCAAGAGATGCCACATGACATCATGAGTAGTTGCTGTGGGAATAGTCATTAGAAACCAGGACTCCACATTACAACTGCTATCAAAGTCAATAAGACCCAGAGACCTGTGCATGACAACGTTATTTATCTCAGTCATTCTGTTGATGTACACAGCAAACCAGATCTTTTAACCCTTTCAGTGCCAGAGGGGTACAGAAAGCATTGCTTTGCAATGCATTTAGTACCCCTCTGCCATTCAAAGAGTTAAAGTGGTGTCAGCTAAAGGTATTAGCAGTCACTTTCGGAATAGTCATTTAGAGCCAGTATTCCCAAATTACAGTCACGTACAGCACTCTGTCTGTTCAATCACTGTGTTTGCCACTTACTGCAAAAATAACTGGTAACACGTCATACAGTTACAATTAGGGAGAGAGCCAGCCCATTCAACGGGTAAAGGAAGATGTTAGTGGAGAGGAGGAAAAGGGGTCTTCCAAAGGTGCATTCAAAGTGTAGAGACACCATACACTGAAGCAAGTTAGTGATGTATTCTCAGATAACCCTCAATAAACCAACTAGAAAATGCTCCAAGGAAAAGGGTACTCCCAATATGAAAATGGCACAATACAGAATAGGGCTGGCTAGGTTTTGTGCCTCATACAAAAGCAGAGTCCACCACTGATGAATGCCAGTACCAACAACAAAATTTGATAATCCAATATAAAAAGGGTCCAAGTTGTAACTTGTGGTTCAGACACATTGGGTACAGGGTATTGAGCTTATAGATCATCCTGGCTTCCATTTGCAGCAGTAGCCAGTGGCAATTACCCCCTTGCATCGGGATCTCAATTTGTAAAAACAAAACTGATAGTTTATGTTGGAGCAAACCAATATGTCGTGCCACAAGTTACCTTACACTGTCCTTCACATCGAAGGTGCCCTCCAGTGCTTTTCTGATGGAGCATTTATGGTTATTAATATGCTCCTTTAGTGTGGTGGTAGTCTTGCCAATATAAAATAATCCACACTGGCAACTGATGTTGATTACAAAATTACTATCTCAGTCAAGATAGTCTTTGATTCTAAATGTTCTGCCAGTATTGGGATTTGGATATGTTTTGCCAGTAATCAGATTCCCATAGTAGGAGCAGCCCCAACAACCTAATACACCACAGGGACGTGTCAGCCAATTCTTGCTACGAGTGTATTTACCTACAGAGTCTGCCTGCACTAGTAAATCTCTTAAATTGCTTCCTCTGTACAAAAAAGTGAAGGATTGTTGAAACATTTTCCCAATCTGTAATCTCCTGTGAGGGTGGGCCAAAATTTTAAGACTGATTGATTTTGGAAGATGAGGTTGTATAGGTGTTCTGGATACAAAAAATTTTATTTTTTCTTGTCTGTCTCAGTCAGCGATGGAGATAGTAAAAGCAATCTATCAAGGAAATATGCCTTAGCTTTCTCCTCTTGAATAATTAAGAGGTCATATTTGGATAAGCCACTGATGGCAGAGAAGCAGGTCAGAGGTGTTCCAGACTACAGGAAGTATCTGTGTATAAGGCAAACCCCTCTTCAGCGGGGCAGGGTGGTGAATCCCTGCATGGAGTAATGTGTTTCAGTCTCTGCTTTTTGTATATATTTTAGTTTTGTGACAACCATTATCGCAATAAATTGTCATGTCCAAGAAGTTTATTTTGAATGCATCAAAGATAAAGTGAAGTGAATAGCTGACTCAATTTGGTTAAGATAATCAAAGAACATTTGCAAAGACCTACTATCACATCGATGTACCACTTAAAGAAAGAGGTCTGGGATGCATATTCACTAGAAAAGACATGTACCTGTTCATAATAATCCATAAATATTGAGCATATGAGGGCACCATATTCAATCCTATGGTTGTGCCATGTAGTTGTAAATAATACAATTTCTCAAATGTGAAATAATCAATAGGTGTTTCCCCACATGCTTGATCAGACTCAAAAACAGCTCAGACTGCCTCTCTGCCTATAGCATGTGGGATGTTGGTGTATAGACTAGATACAACCAGGTTGACTAGCAGCAAGTTATCAGAAATCAATTTTGTTTATAAAATCAGTGGAATCCCTGACATAACTCTGAATTTTATCACATATTCCTGCAAACAGAAATCTATACATTGCAAGAGTGGTTGGCAGAGTGAGCCTCCGGCAGAAATGATCAGTCTGTCGGGGGGATGGTCAAGGAATTTGTCGATCTTGGGGATTGTGTAAAACACTGGGGTTTTAGGACGGTTCTATGTAAGGAAATCATTGGTTTCTTTATTGATCCGTCTATTATTAAACCCCAAGAGAATCATAGAATCAATTTCCTTCTTATAGGGAAGTGTGGGGTCATGGTCCAGTTGCTTGTAGCATAACAGGTCATGTAATTGGCCTAAAGCTCCCTACTTACCTAGTAATTATAATCTAGGATGATGATGCCCCCACCCTTTTCAGTCTGTCTTATTATGATCTACAAGTCCATTGACAGAGATCTAATTGCCCCATGTTTGTTTTTTTTTTCTTGTTTTTTTTGTAGATTATGTTTTTCCTCTCCTTCTCGATCTGTCTAAAAAATTGATCTCTGAAACATTATCAGATTGTTCTGATCAATTAGAGGATTCAATCTCATTAAAGGACTCAATACCACTTTCGACTATTTTTGACCTCATTGTTCTAAAAGAATCCTCCATTCAGAAAGGCCAGGTAGCCAAGGATATACCCTTGGCTCCTTATATTTAGATACAGCAGATTCTAACTTGTCTATTTTTATGTTTTTATTGCATATAATTAATTTCAAGCTTAAAGGAATAGTAATGTTTCACAAAAAAAGCAGTAATGGATAATGTTATTTCAGTACTGTCAGAGTTGTAATTGAATGATCAAGTATCCTCCCCTGCCCCTTTTACCTGCTGTAAGCTGCCTCCCCTCAGATATGGAATCTGGTCTCTTGACCAGACAGGTTGTAGCAAGGGACATTCTTCTTACAGTGAACATAAGGAAAACCCTGCCTCCCTTGATAGGTTTGTCATGTTTTTCCTTCTGCTCATTGAAGACTGACCCTTCTGGGTTAACTTTCCCAAAAGTAGGCTAAAGTAGGCTAATTTTTCACGATTGTAATGTATGAGGTTCACCCCGTGAATATAAAAATCTATTTATTTTTTCTTTCGTTTTAATAGATCAGAATATATTTCAGAGGGGGTGTCAGGTCCAAAGGCCAGCACTTGCCCTTCTTGGAATAAGGTATGCCCCTGATCAGTGGCGCATAACTTGATAATATCTCCAATCATGAAATGACATGCTCTACTTGAAGGATCTTCAAAAACCGTCCCACAGAAACAAAGCAAGAAGCAATTTTAAGTAAAGTACAGAACTTAGAAAGGCAACCTGTGTCACAACATTTTGGTTTACTCCAACATAAAATCAGATTTTTGTTTTATGTCCATTGTACAAAATGAGACCAGGATGTAAGGGGGTAATCAGCACTGGCTACTGCTGCAAATGGAGGGCAGGATAATTTATAAGCGAAATACTTTGCACCCAATGAGCCCAAACCATGAGTTACAACTTAACTCCTTTTTATGATGGATTATCAAATTCTATTTTTGGCACTGGCATTCATCGATGGTGGACTCTCTGTGCTTTTGCACAAGACTCTACACCCAGCAAGCCCTTTTATATATTGTGTCATTTTTTCACAGGGAGTACCCTTTTCCTTGGAGCATTCTCTATTTGGTTTATTGAGGGTTATCTGAGGAAACATCACTAACTTGCTTCTGTATATGGTGTCTCTACACTTTGAATGCAACTTTGGAGGATCCCTTTTCCTCCTCCACACTAACACATTCATTTACACATTGAATGGGCTGAAACCCTCCCTAATTTTTACTGTATGGTGTGGTACCATATATCTTGGTACAAATGATTGCTATGAGCTAGTGATATTGCAACTAAGTGACAAATACAATGACTGAGCTGATTGAGTGCTGTGTTTCTATACATACCTGTAATTTGGGAATACTGGCTTTAATGACTCTGTTCATACAGTGACTACTGATACCTTTAGCCGGCAACCACTTTAAAGGATCTGATTTGCTATGTACATCTACATAATGACTGAGATGGGTAGTGTTGCACTGGTCTCCGGGTCTTATCGACTTGGATAACAGTTGTATTTTGGAGTCCCGGGTTCTAATGACTATTCCCACAGTGACTAATGATGACTTCAGCTACCATTTAAAGGATCTGATTTGTTATATATGTGTACATAATTAGGGATGGGCTAAATTTTTTGCCTCAATCTGAAATCGATGAAAAGTGCCACTTTCCACTTGGCAAAAACTTTCCAGCGAAAAGTGCCTTTTTCCCCTTTTTTTTTTTTTTTTGCACCTACCTCATTGCATTGAAATCAATGGTAGAAAAATTTTTCTCCACTACACAAATGTTTTCTACAGCCATATAAAAGGATGTCAGGCTTTAACAGCATGCCATTCTGTGTTTGGTGGGAGAAGAGAGCAGAATGTTTTTGAGCTAGAGAAGATAGGCAAATAAAGTGGAATTGAAGCTTAGTTTACGGAGTCATTTAGTCATTTGTTCTCTTTATTAGAGGAGTCTGGGGGACACAATGGCAGAGAAGAAGGGAGGAAGGAGGTTGACACAAAATTCCCCCAAATTTGGTGTGACTGACTGGCAAGAATGGCAAGACACAGGCAGCTGGGGTCCAAAATGCTTGCTGATTTTACTTTTATTGTTTCTGGGAAAGAAGTTGTTGATTTTGTTTTTTAGTTATATATATATATATTTTTTTTTTTGATTAACTGTGATAAGATATGGTGGACAACTTAAAAAAAAGTAAATAAATAAACACAAATTTTAAAAAATAC
This sequence comes from Rhinophrynus dorsalis, assembly GCA_037306005.1. Lineage (NCBI taxonomy): Eukaryota > Metazoa > Chordata > Amphibia > Anura > Rhinophrynidae > Rhinophrynus > Rhinophrynus dorsalis. The sequence continues at coordinate 294,157,944 of CM074720.1, forward strand.
ATAAATAATTAAAAAAATAAATATATTAGACAGCTGACTGGGAGATCTATGACTGAGGCAGCCTTGATAGACAGCAGACTACATTGAGAATTTTGTTGAGGGCCAAGGCAAGACATCACACTCCATCAGTTGTTACTGTAGAAAGTAAAAACACACACACACAGTAGTTGAATAATGTCTAGCAAATACACAAGCAGGAGGGGGAAAGGTGGAGAAGTGCAGGGACTTGGGAGTAAACTGACTGCAGCAATGGTTGCTGCAGCATATGCAATAAATGATGATGATCTCTCTGCTCCCAGCGTGGATGCAGTTTGTCAAGATCCCATCAATCACACCATGCCAGTCCCCCACCCCCTCTACGATACACATCTGCCACATTGTAAGTTGTACTTTATTTTGTTTTTAATCACTTGAAATCATAATGAATATGTGCCAGTATTACTTAAGCAGGAAGTAAATGTTGTGGGCAAAGAACAATTACACTCTGCATGCTAACACATTTTTCAAGGTATATGTTGCTGTAGGAGTCCAGCTACTTATTTCTCCACTACAGCCCTCAGAAGAAGTTATATTGTGCTGGGAAATGTTGCACCATATTAAACATAGAAGAAAAATATGTTGGAATAAGAAACAATGTGTTGGTATAGTAGAAAAATGTGTTAGAACTGGAGAAAAATGTGTTGGAATAGGAGAAAAATGTGTTAGACTAGGAAAAAAATGTGTTGGAATAGACAAAAAATTTGCTGGAATAGGCAAAAAGGAGGAAAATTTTGCATTGGAGAAAGGGAGAAAACTTTCACGAAAAAAGAGGAAAATCATCCGTTGTTCGCAAAAAGTCATGCAGGAAATTTTTCTCACTTGTTGCCCACCCCTATGCATAATGACAGATATGGATCGATCTGCAATGTGCTGGTCTTCGACTTGGGTCACAGTTGCTACTTGTAACTACTTCTGTTCTTTTTTTTATTTCTTTATTATATCTCTTTTATGACTTTTGCTGCCTTGACTTGGTAGTGCCGTGATGTGCTGGAGTTCTGGCTGTTTTTAGCCCTTTATTAATAGTAACTTGGGGTTCCTCTAGTTACATCTGTCAGATGATTTTTCAAAAATCATAAACGAGATATAATAAAGAAATAAAAAATAGACAAAGTATTGTGTTTTGCTCACTCAAGTAGTGCATATTACTAGCTGGGTTAACTTAGTTACTGCTCTTTTTTTTCTTTTTTTTTTCCTCTTGTCTTATATTTATTGGTTTTACTATACATACTCTGTCTATTTCACTCTTAGTAGCATTCTCGCTATTTGCCCTTTTGATTGATATGAGAGGTGGTCCTCCCAGGATACTCATCACTCCGCCCACATTGGTGACATCATATCAATGGTCCCCAGGGATGGCATTGCACATGGGGGATGGTGCAGCATCCCCCTTGGATCATGCACGTGGTATGGATTGTAGCAGGTATTTTAAAAGGTATATATATGTGTTTTGTCTTATTGTCTGTTACCCTGAGTTATTAAATTCATCACTTCTGTTAAGAAACTGGAGTAGTGTCTCTTATTCCCAGCAGAGGGTCAGTATACTTTATATATTCAGTACATAATATCATCTTCAGCTGTTGTCGATCCACTGCAGGATGAACCCTCAGCAAGCCTCCAACAACTTTGGTCCTTTTGTTGCTACTGTGTAATGACAAATTTGGTAATTTCATCTACCCTGTTTAGTATCGAGTGGAATCCATTCCAAAATTTGTTTGGTCCATCTACCATCAAGTCTTCTTGCAATATATATATAGTATGTATGTATGCCAGAAAAATCTCCTGTTTCATGAATGGTAAAAAGTTTTCTGACAGACCCATGTAAGCATAACAGCATACAGAGGTTTAAGCTAAACCAAGATGGCATCATGGCTTTATACCAGAAAATAAGACATTATCCAGAGTGTTGAATTGGAAGAACTAATTCAATTCCAGGGCAGGTAAGATTGTTGGCAGTTTTGTATTTTCTTTCTACAGGGTCCTTCTAGTCAGTCTCTGCAGCTGTCATAGGCAACAGCTAGCCATCTTTTTCAAGTTGCCTTACTAGGTATTGAGGACAAGGAGGCCTTTTGATGTACAAGTAGATCTTTTTCTACCTAGTCAGTGATCATAGTGACAGGAGCAGTAGGAAGCATTTTATGCTTACAATGATGTTCAACATCCTTGGAACAATAGCTTGCACTCATGTTGTACACAGACCTCGTGCATTTAGTATACAAAGATTCATATCTTTGTTGTAATTATTGTAAGATTCATCAGTCATACTCTTCAGTTTTGTCTTTAGTACATATATCAATGGAAGTGTCTTGTTAATTCCTGAACCTGCACAACTAACCAGCAAGGTGGTTTCCTCAAAAGGTTTCAGCAGCTCACATAGGTCACACATTATTTGCCATTAACCAGGTGAAAAAGATTCTTCCTCCAAAGCCTTCCAGTAATGAATGGCCTTATGTTGCTAATGCAAATGCTCTAGCATGTACCATGTGGAATTCCACCTGGTAGGGACCTACATTTTCAACTGGGATGGGGTAGGTTTTTATGCTCTTGTGTGGAACATAATGGTTGTGAGTGTTGTAGGAACAGATAAAATGGGCTCAGATTTTGAATGTGATATTTAATCTCTTTCTGAGGGTTTCAGATTATGTGAGGAATCTGGTCAAAACTAAATTTAGCTCATGGGCAAAGTAGGGATTGTCACTCCAATCTTTGCATGCACAAAGTCACGTGTCAATGGTATGTGCTATCTTTATGCTGTCCTTTAATAATACTCGTAGAACCAGAGGCAGAATTACTTGCTGTGACCTAAAGTTGCATGCTGCTACTGCACAGTGGGGGGAGGGAAGCCCAGTGAGCAGTGATATAGCCTGTACACCTGTCTGTCAGGTGAATTTTCTTGCCATTTGAGTTTTCTAGGCCAGGTGTTTTTGTGCTTGTGTTTGTCTCACTGTTAAATGCAGCATCTGGTGGAGCTGCGACACCTATTTCCATTATCACAACACAAGAATGTGACTTGTTGTCATCTTCAGTGTTCTTACATCTTTTTTAAGAGTACTGGCACTGTTGAGGATGGAAATTTTGGTGGGACTTTTACAAAGTGCATTTGCCACAGGAGAAGAGGTATCACCAGCATTTATTGCACACACTGCAGTAACTAAGGCCTACCACTTTACACACACGCTCCTAACCTTTCACCCCCCACCCCTTATGTATTTGCTGGACATTGATCAATTTCTGTGTGTTTTATCTTAAAGAACGCAAAAGAAATTATTGTGATGTCTTGCCCTGGCCCGCTACAAAATAATCTCTTATTCAGTATCAGTCTGTGTCACTGTTTGTTATGACTCTCAGACACAGAGTTAAGATAAAAACACAACTTTATTGAAAAGTTTAATGGGAACCCTTTTGGGTAGCATACACATAGAACATTTAGCGACAATACATAGTAGCATGAGTAGTGGTATACAAAATGTAAGGCAGGCTCTACCAGCCTTGCCAGTACCGGGTAAGGCAACCTTAGGTGGCACAAGATGGAAAATGTTCTACCGACCTTACCAATATACCGGGCAAGGCAGCCTGGAGACTGGTACAACGAATAGTAAAGGCTCTACCGCCCCTGCCAATATACCGGGCAAGGCAGCCTTGAGATTGGTACACGAGTAGATAAGGCGCTACCGGCCTTCCCAAAATACCGGGCAAGGCAGCCTTGGGACCAAGACAGCAAGTAGTGAGGCTCTACCGACCTTGCCAATACCGGATAAGGCAACCTTAAGTTGGTACAATGTGAGATAGGTTCTACCGGCCTTACCAATATACCGGACAAGGCAGCCTTGGCTGCAAGTACTGGATAGCAGCAATGGTGGCCTCAGTGGCTGGCTTAAGGTGTAATAGACCACTCGCATGAGATGGACAGACTGAGGCCCTCTGAATAGACAGAATGATATGGGCCCCTATAACACAGGAGCAAACCAGTACCCGCGTACTGGAGTACACAATCTCTACCGGTGCTGAGAGAAATGCAGCAAGCAACCGGTTAATACATGGAGGGAACCAGTACCCGCGTACTGGAGTAACAACAACGCTACCGGTGCAGTGGGCAGCCAGTTGAATGAGGAGCAAACCAGTACTTGTGTACTGGAGTAATGGAAACTCTACTGGGCTGTCTAGGACTGAACAGCAGCCGGTTATGTCTGGAGCGAACCAGTACCCGCGTACTGGAGTGACAGAATCTCTACCGGTGCTGTCTAGGACTGAACAGCAACCGGTCATGCGTGGAGCGAACCAGTACCCGCGTACTGGAGTGACAGAATCTCTACCGGTGCTGTCTAGGACTGAACAGCAACCAGTCATGAGTGGAGCGAACCAGTACCCGTGTACTGGAGTGACGGAACCTCTACCGGTGCAATGAGCAGCCGGTTATACATGGAGCGAACCAGTACCTGCGTACTGGAGTGACAGAACCTCTACCGGTGCAATGAGCAGCCGGTTATACATGGAGCGAACCAGTACCCGCATACTGGAGTGACAGAATCTTTACCGGTGCTGTCTAGGACTGAACAGCAACCGGTCATGCATGGAGCGAACCAGTACCCACGTACTGGAGTGACAGAACCTCTACCGGTGCAACAAGCAACTGGTTATACATGGAGCGAACCAGTACCCGCGTACTGGAGTGACAGAACCTTTACCGGTGCTGTCTAGGACTGAACAGCAACCGGTCATACATGGAGCGAACCAGTACCCGCGTACTGGAGTGACAGAACCTTTACTGTGCTGTCTAGGACTGAACAAGCAACCGGTTGTATATGGAGCGAACCAGTACCTGCGTACTGAGGAGTACAACACAAGTGAATGAAAATGTCGCCAGGGCAACTGGAGGAGAGAGACACACTGCAGGTGATCCAGGAGCAAGAACACGGCCGGTGATGGACAGGAAACAGATCTACAGGCAGTCAACCGGATCAGGAACGGCAGCAGGAAACAGCAGCAGGGACATCAATCCCAACCGGATCAGGAACAGATGCTGGAACCAGGGAAGCTGGCAGACAGGAACTCAGGCGATCACAGACGAGCAGGAACAGAGTAACGGCCCAGGAAGCTTAGGAACCTAATGCAGGTGCAGGCAGCATGGAGACAACACGAAAGGGCAACCAAAGGGTGCCCAAGCTCAGTCTAAATAGGCAATACAGGGTGGGCTGAAGGCAGGCAGCCAATGGAGAGCCCCCTTCTGGTAACTGACAAAGAAAGGCAGCAATCACGGGCACCGTGATAGTCTGCCTCAGTCACAGCTTACACCAGAGTCCTGTCTCTGTCACATATAAATGTTTTATTTATTTATTTATGTATTTATTTTATTAATTAACTGTCCTTCCTATCCCTGTCAACAAAAAAACAAAAAATGCTAACCTGTTCAAATGCTTCTTTCCTCCGATGCCCCTAGCACAGAGATAACAGCCAGATCAGAAAAGAACTTGGATCACCTCTGCCTGTTGGGGTATTTGGGGTAATTCTCCTTTCTCACACCCCCATATGTCCCTGTCCTTGACACTTAGATAACAGCCATTTTAGCAAGGAACGTAGATCACAGCTGAAAGGAACTTGGATCATGACTCTCTGTCTTCCCAGTCAGTCACACAGAATTTTTGGGTATTTGGAGTAAATCTCCTTTGCTCCCATCTCATTCTCTTGGACTACCCTAGCACAAAGATAATTGTGAGATCAGGAAGGAAGTTGGATCATGGCTGCCTGTGTCTTCCCAGTTAGTTACACAAGATGTTGAAGTATTTGGGGTCAACCCCCTTTCTCCTTTCCTGTCCCCAATGTGCCTCCCAGGCTCCCCTAATGCAGGAGACAAATATCCTGCTTACACTATGCCCTAAACTAAGCTTAAGCTCCTTTTTATTAGACTGTCTTCACTAGCTGGCAAATGTGCTGCTCTCTCTCTCTCTCACACAAATACAGAATGGCATGCTGTGGGACCCAGAGATCCCTTTTTCACTATGCCTGTGGGAAGTAAAAGAAATTTGTCCTGTGATGGGTAGAAATTTAGCTTTCTCAGTTATTTAAATTCAATGAGTTAGGCAAAACAGTGGAAAAACAGCACTTTTCGCATTAAATTTGCTGCTAAGTCATAATTGCCATTTTACCCCTGTTTCTCTTTTGAGGCATCACCTATCTCTGATCTTCACAGGGTCAACATTTGGGTAATTTGTGCGCAGAACTGCTTTTTCTTTTTGATTTTTGATTTTTTATCCCCACTTTCCTTGCTCTGATCCCTATATTTTTCAATTGGGTTCTTATTTTTGTAATATATTTTATGTGTACTGTATATCATGGTGTGCTAGCACTGTGATTTTTTTTTTCTTATTTGCTCTGCAAATTTACTCAGTCAGTCACAGATGCTCAACTAGCTCAGGAAGGAACTTGTATCACTTGCCTCCCTCTTCTCAGTCAAACAAGATTTTGGAGTATTTTGGCTAAATCTTCTTTCTCTCTTCACACTCCCCCCAGACTCAAGACAAAGGTTTCCTTTATCATATAATACTTTGATAGTAAGTTTATGTTGCAGAACTTTTATATAACATTCCTTTTCTCATAGGCTAATAAATAATAAAGAAAAAATCTATGTGAAATCTGTAAATGGCCTCATGAATGTATTTGTAATTGACTCAATGGAGGTATAATGATCAAGTGCACTTAGTCACTTACTCTGTAACACTGCAGACATGAAATGGTTTTTCTTCACATAATGGGATTCTAATCATTACTATGTGTCTTGGGTATTGCCGCAATCACACACATTCTTCCCAGAGTGAAAATTTGTGATCTTCCAGAGGATCCTGCTGTTTAACCTGCTCAGTTCAAGACACCGTGGTGCTTGATTTTTTTTTTTTATTCCTATCATTATGCAAATAAGGATAATTGTATTCAAGTACAGTAAAGGAGGTATAAGAAATGTGTTGGTGCTGCAAAATCATTATTAAATATAGTCAACAGAACAGTGCTGGCTAACATTCATTTTTTATTGAATATATTTGCCATCAGTGGCATTCCATGGTAAAAACCAGTGCTTTGTAGTGGCAAGTAACACCTATATTTTCATAGATACCCAATCAAACATTTGAATTATATTGAAATAAAATGTACAGATTAGTAAAACCCCATCATATGTCTGGAAGAAATGCAGATAATTTATATTAAAACACGTACATGCATTCTTGCACAGACAAAAACACACAAGCAAATATGCACATACCCAGATAAACATAAACTCTCCAGCGCACTCCCGTAGAAACACTCACAAACAGTCATACACACTCACTCATGGGCTCCAACAGATGAAAACAATGAGGGAACAATGTGGACACTAGTGTTGAGCGAGCATGCTCGGCCGATGCTCGGATCGGCTCGAGCATCGCTCTGCTCGGCACATGGCGGTACTCGTACGAGTACCGCATGTGCTCGCCCGCCATGTTCGGGTCTCCTCCCCGCACGTTTTGCGGCTGCTGCGCAGCCAATAAACGTGCAGGGAGGCTCTGACATCGGTGTAATGCCAGCAGCCATGTTGGCTGCTGGCATTACACTGATTGGCTGGCCAGAACCCGTGGTCGGGTGCTGTATAGCACCTGACCATCGAGTTTGGCTCAGTCTGAGCCAGGGAGAGCTGAGGATAGGAAGGGAAAGGCAGTGTAGGGAGGAAAAAAACAAAAATTGTGAAAAAAAAAGAACCAAAAGTCCTTTTTAGGACTACTGTGTGTGGGGGCAGCAGGTTATTTTGTGTGGGGGGAAAAAAAAAAAAAAAATATTCTGTTTAGTGTGAAAAGTTGCAGATTAGAGCACATTCTGTTTAGTGTGCACAGTTGCAGATTAGAGCACATTCTGTTTAGTGTGCAAAGTTGCAGATTAGAGCACATTCTGTTTAGTGTGCAAAGTTGCAGATTAGAGCACATTCTGTTTAGTGTGCAAAGTTGCAGATTAGAGCACATTCTGTTAAGTCTTCAAACTAAAATATCAAAGTCACATATTCCATTCAGTGTGCGTCGCCGCAGTTTAGCAGCACATTCTGTGTACTGTGCAGAGTTGCAGAATAGGAAGAAATACTGTTAAGTCTTCAAACTAAAATATCAAAGTCACATATTCCATTCAGTGTGCTTCGCCGCAGTTTAGCAGCACATTCTGTGTACTGTGCAGAGTTGCAGAATAGGAAGAAATACTGTTAAGTCTTCAAACTAAAATATCAAAGTCACATATTCCATTCAGTGTGCTTCGCCGCAGTTTAGCAGCACATTCTGTGTAGTGTGCAGAGTTGCAGAATAGTAAGAAATACTGTTAAGTTTTCAAACTCAAATATTAAAGTCACATATTCCATTCAGTGTGTGTCACCGCCGTTTAGCAGCCTATTCTGTGTACTCTGCAGAGTTGCAGAATAGTAAGAAATACTGTTAAGTTTTCAAACTCAAATATTAAAGTCACATATTCCATTCAGTGTGTTTCACCGCCGTTTAGCAGTCTATTCTGTGTACTCTGCACAGTTGCAGAATAGTAAGAAATACTGTTAAGTTTTCAAACTCAAATATTAAAGTCACATATTCCATTCAGTGTGTTTCACCGCCGTTTAGCAGCCTATTCTGTGTACTCTGCAGAGTTGCAGAATAGTAAGAAATAGTGTTAAGTTTTCAAACTCAAATATTAAAGTCACATATTCCATTCAGTGTGTGTCACCGCCGTTTAGCAGCCTATTCTGTGTACTCTGCAGAGTTGCAGAATAGTAAGAAATAGTGTTAAGTTTTCAAACTCAAATATTAAAGTCACATATTCCATTCAGTGTGTTTCACCGCCGTTTAGCAGCCTATTCTGTGTACTCTGCAGAGTTGCAGAATAGTAAGAAATACTGTTAAGTTTTCAAACTCAAATATTAAAGTCACATATTCCATTCAGTGTGTTTCACCGCCGTTTAGCAGCCTATTCTGTGTACTCTGCACAGTTGCAGAATAGTAAGAAATACTGTTAAGTTTTCAAACTCAAATATTAAAGTCACATATTCCATTCAGTGTGTTTCACCGCCGTTTAGCAGCCTATTCTGTGTACTCTGCAGAGTTGCAGAATAGTAAGAAATAGTGTTAAGTTTTCAAACTCAAATATTAAAGTCACATATTCCATTCAGTGTGTATCACCGCCGTTTAGCAGCCTATTCTGTGTACTCTGCACAGTTGCAGAATAGTAAGAAATAGTGTTAAGTTTTCAAACTCAAATATTAAAGTCACATTTTCCATTCAGTGTGTGTCACCGCCGTTTAGCAGCCTATTCTGTGTACTCTGCAGAGTTGCAGAATAGTAAGAAATACTGTTAAGTTTTCAAACTCAAATATTAAAGTCACATATTCCATTCAGTGTGTTTCACCGCCGTTTAGCAGTCTATTCTGTGTACTCTGCACAGTTGCAGAATAGTAAGAAATACTGTTAAGTTTTCAAACTCAAATATTAAAGTCACATATTCCATTCAGTGTGTTTCACCGCCGTTTAGCAGCCTATTCTGTGTACTCTGCACAGTTGCAGAATAGTAAGAAATACTGTTAAGTTTTCAAACTCAAATATTAAAGTCACATATTCCATTCAGTGTGTTTCACCGCCGTTTAGCAGCCTATTCTGTGTACTCTGCAGAGTTGCAGAATAGTAAGAAATAGTGTTAAGTTTTCAAACTCAAATATTAAAGTCACATATTCCATTCAGTGTGTGTCACCGCCGTTTAGCAGCCTATTCTGTGTACTCTGCAGAGTTGCAGAATAGTAAGAAATAGTGTTAAGTTTTCAAACTCAAATATTAAAGTCACATATTCCATTCAGTGTGTTTCACCGCCGTTTAGCAGCCTATTCTGTGTACTCTGCACAGTTGCAGAATAGTAAGAAATACTGTTAAGTTTTCAAACTCAAATATTAAAGTCACATATTCCATTCAGTGTGTTTCACCGCCGTTTAGCAGCCTATTCTGTGTACTCTGCACAGTTGCAGAATAGTAAGAAATACTGTTAAGTTTTCAAACTCAAATATTAAAGTCACATATTCCATTCAGTGTGTTTCACCGCCGTTTAGCAGCCTATTCTGTGTACTCTGCAGAGTTGCAGAATAGTAAGAAATAGTGTTAAGTTTTCAAACTCAAATATTAAAGTCACATATTCCATTCAGTGTGTATCACCGCCGTTTAGCAGCCTATTCTGTGTTCTCTGCACAGTTGCAGAATAGTAAGAAATAGTGTTAAGTTTTCAAACTCAAATATTAAAGTCACATATTCTGTGTAAGATGAAGAAGGCGGGTAAAAAGGGACGGGGAAGTGGACGTGATCCTGAAAGTTCAGGGCGCGGGTCAGGACGCGGAGAAACTGTGCCTGGTGCCAGAGCACAAGAAAGAAAGACATCCACCATACCTAGCTTCATGTGTAATTTTACAGGGCGTCGCAGGACATCACTCTCGAGGTCCGACCACTGCGAACAGGTGGTCGGTTGGATGACAGCTGATACTGCTTCCAGTCGGTTAAGCACCACCCTGTCTTCCACCAAGTCCACTCTCAGTAGCCAAGAGTCTGGTCAACATAATCCTCACTCTGATCATCCTTCCTCCCACCATACACGGTCTGGTCAAAGAAGTGATCCCACACTGGGATATAGTGAGGAGCTCGTCTCATCACCAATCCTTCATTTGACCCTCTCTCCAAGCACGCTTGCAGAGGAACATGACATCTTGTGCCCTGATTCACAACCTCTAGAGGCTACCCAATCACAAGAAGATGACAGATGTGAACGGCATTTAAGGTCAAAGGAAGTAGTGGATGATGATGATGATGATGAGACACAGTTGCCATTAAATCAACCACTATTTCCGTCTCAAACCTTGTTGAGGAGAATGTTATACAGTTGTCAATGACTGAGTATGTGGTGGGATCAAGACTTGAGGAGGATGATCAGAGTGAGGAAGTGGAGGAGGACTTGGTGGACGATGAGGTGACTGACCCCACCTGGGAAGGTGTAGAGCCGAGCGATGACAGCAGTCCTGAGGGTGAGCCATCTGCAGCACCGCAACAGGCTGGAAGAGGCAGTGGTGTGGCTACAGAAAGAAGGCGGACCGCACCAAACTGGCCCGCAAATGTTCCACGGAGCACCCCCTTGCGTAAATCTACCTTGCCAAGGGGTAGGTGTTCCGCGGTATGGCGTTTTTTTAAGGAAAGTGCGGACGACAAAAGAATTGTAGTTTGCAACCTGTGCCACACCAGAATGAGCCGAGGCATGAACACTAGAAACCTCACCACCACCAGCATGATCCGACACATGGCATCCAAGCACCGTAGTAAGTGGGAGGAACGCCTGGATCGCCCATCTGTGTCTGCAGGCCACACCACTGCCTCCTCTTCCCCTGTTTTCGGTGCCGGCCAATCGCCTGTCGAAGGCGCAGGCCCGCATACCTCCCGCCCTGCACCTGTACCATCTGAAGCACCATCAGCGACCACATCCACTTCCCTGTCCCAGCACAGCGTCCAAATGTCGTTACCCCAGGCATTTGAGCGCAAGAGAAAGTACCCAGCCACCCACCCACAGGCCATAGCACTAACCTCACACCTTTCCAAATTACTGGCCATCGAAATGCTGCCATTTAGGCTTGTGGACACTGAGTCCTTCCGCAGCCTGATGGCAGCAGCTGTCCCTCGGTACGCGGTCCCCAGCCGCCACTACTTTTCCCGGTGTGCCATCCCCGCATTACACCACCATGTGTCCCGTAACATCACCCGTGCCCTGACCAACGCAGTTACTGGGAAGGTCCACTTAACGACTGACACATGGACAAGTGCTTGTGGCCAGGGACGCTACATTTCCCTGACGGCACACTGGGTGAATGTCGTGGAGGCTGGGAGCGACTCGGACCCTGGGATGGCACGGGTGCTACCCACGCCGAGGATTGCGGGCCCTACCTCCATCAGGGTTTCCACCAGCACCTACGTTATTGGCTCCTCCTCCTCCGTTTCCACCTCCGAATTCTCTACACGCAGCGCCACTCCCCCATCAGCCAGTAGCTGGAAGCAGTGTAGCACTGCAGTGGGGAAGCGTCAACAGGCCGTGCTGAAGCTGATCTGCCTTGGGGACAAACAGCACACGGCCTCAGAGCTGTTGCAGGGGATTAGTCACCAGACCGAGCAGTGGCTCTCGCCACTCAACCTGCAACCAGGCATGGTTGTGTGTGATAATGGGCGTAACTTGGTGGCGGCTTTGGAGCTCGGCAAGCTCACACACGTACCATGCCTAGCGCATGTATTTAATTTAGTGGTGCAGCGATTTCTAAAAACCTACCCCAATGTGCATGATCTCTTGACCAAGGTGCGCCGCGTGTGTGCACATTTCCGTAAGTCATCTACAGCTTCGGCCGGCCTGTTGAAGCTGCAGCAGCGCTTACAATTGCCAGCTCACCGGCTGCTGTGTGACGTGAGCACGCGCTGGAACTCCACCTTCCACATGTTGGCCCGGCTTTGTGAGCAGCAGAGGGCAGTAGTGGAGTACCAGCTGTTACACGGTCGTCGCCTCTCCGTTCAACTTCCTGTAATCAGAAGTGAGGAGTGGGAATGGATGTCAGACCTCTGTGAGGTTTTACGCAATTTTGAGAAATCGACACAGATGGTGAGCGGCGATAACGCTATTATCAGTGTAACCATCCCACTTCTGTGTCTACTGAAACGCTCGCTGCTCACAATTAAAACCGATGCTTTGCATGTGGAAGAGGTGGAAATGGGGGAGGAAGAGCTTACACAAGGTGATAGCCAGAGCACCCTCACTTCGTCTTCTCAGCGACAATTGGAGGAGGCGGAGGAGGAGGAGGAGGAGGAGGAGGAGGAGGAAGACACGGTTGCCTCCGCTACAGAGGGTAGCCATGGAACTTTAGTTCCATCTCTTCAGCGTGGGTGGGCAGAAGAGGAGGAAGAGGATGAGGAGATTGAGAGTCATCCTCCTGGTGAGGACAGCGAAATCTTGACTGTTGGTACTCTGGCACACATGGCTGACTTTATGTTAGGCTGCCTTTCCCGTGACCCACGCGTTATACGCATTTTAAACAACACGGATTACTGGGTGTTCACCCTTCTGGACCCCCGCTACAAAGAGAATTTCTCATCTCTCATTCCTCCGGTGGAGAGGACAAGCAAAATGGTGCAATACCAGAAGGTTCTTGTCGAAAAATTGCTCCAAAATTTTCCATCTGACAACGCTGGCGGCAGAGTACGTGCTACCTTGGCCAACAGAGAAGGGGAGAAAAGAGGAGCACACAGCAGTTCCGAGAAAGGCAGGGCAACACTCTCCAAGGCGTGGGACACCTTCATGACACCCCGCCAGCACCCTCACCCTGATGCGCAGCCTAGTGTCACAAGGAGGGAAAAGTTTTGGAAGATGGTGAAGGAGTACGTAGCAGACCGTGTCAGCGTCCTCAATGATCCCTCTGTGCCTTACAACTACTGGGTGTCCAAGCTGGACACGTGGTATGAACTGGCACTCTACGCCTTGGAGGTGCTGGCCTGCCCTGCCGCCAGCGTTCTGTCTGAGCGGGTATTTAGTGCTGCTGGTGGCATCATAACAGATAAGCGTATCCGCCTTTCCACCGACAATGCTGATAGGTTGACACTTATAAAAATGAACAAGGCCTGGATTTCCCCTGACTTCTCCACTCCACTGGAGGAAAGCCCCGGGGGAACATAAACTCACTTTATATATGTTATTTACAATGATGGGAATACTCTGTATTCCCATTCACCCCTTCCACCCAAAAAACGGGTATATGGTTGACTCTTAATCTTCTCATCCTCCTCCTCCTCTTCCATATGCCCTGTGATATAATTTTTATATAGGGCCAGCTCACCAGCGGGTCCTGTGCTATAATTTTTATATAGGGCCAGCTCACCAGCGGGCCCTGTGATATAATTTTTATATAGGGCCAGCTCACCAGCGGGCCCTGTTTGACAATTTTTATATAGGTCAGCTCACCTGCGGGCCTTCTCATATAATGTTTTATTGGGTCAGCTCTCTAGCGGGCCCTCTCATATAATGTTTTATAGCGTCAGCTCACTAGCGGCCCTTCGCATATAATGTTTAGGATGGTCAGCTCTGCAGCAGACCCTCACCCATAATGTTTTAGATGGTCAGCTCAGCGCACGTTTCCCTCTTAATCATGGCCTCAGTTCTGAAAATCAAGGAAATTTTTGGGAGAATTTGCCTCTGCGCACGTTTCCCTCTTAATCATGGCCTCAGTTCTGAAAATCAAGGAAATTTTTGGGAGAATTTGCCTCTGCGCACGTTTCCCTCTTAATCATGGCCTCAGTTCTGAAAATCAAGGAAATTTTTGGGAGAATTTGCCTCTGCGCACGTTTCCCTCTTAATCATGGCCTCAGTTCTGAAAATCAAGGAAATTTTTGGGAGAATTTGCCTCTGCGCACGTTTCCCTCTTAATCATGGCCTCAGTTCTGAAAATCAAGGAAATTTTTGGGAGAATTTGCAGATGATATACAAGTAAATATACAGCAAATATTGTTTGGTAACAATTTTTCGCCTAAAGTCGTTTTTATTTTCCTTTTTGTGTGTTTTATGGTCAGTCTGTAAAAATGGCGTACTACGGGCGAAAGATCGTTCCCAGCAGCGATGTTGGAGTCCAAGATGCATCCAGACATCCTCCCTATGCTGTCCCTGAACCATTTCTGTGGTGTTTCCATCCTTTTCTTCCCTTTTCCTATGGACCAGGCACCCTCCCCTCATCAGAGCAGGGGGTGCCTGGTGTAATGCTCGAGTCCTCCCATTGATTCAATGGGGCTCGGGTGCTCGGCCGAGCACTCGAGCCTCAGGGGGTGCTCGGTCAGAGCACCCGAACACCCGAGCATTGGGGTGCTCGCTCATCACTAGTGGACACTCATCAGGGCTAAGTAAAGTCTGTTCCACATACATGTAATTTGTGCTGGGAAAGTCAAGTATTAGCTTAAACTGCTTCCATCTCAACTGTTTGATGACCCTCCAAGCTTATACAGATGGCCAGATGGACATGAAGTAGTGCTAACTTTTTCATCTTCAAGCTTAAAGACCTGGCAGTTGTTGTTGTTCTTTTATTATTATGATTTATTTAATTATTTTAAACAGAAATAGGCATAATCCTACTTACCTCTTTAAGGAACAGAGGAGTGTACAAGGCATTGAGAAGAAATGTGCGCACACTTCTCTGGTCCTTTAGATTACCTTGTACTGTGGGCAGAGTATGTGTCCTGTGATCCTAGTAGCAACTGTCATGTCTTCCTTTTAGTTATGATATTCAACACTGATTGACAATGCTATCTCTTGAATCAAGGAGCAAGGAAAATTTGAAAGAGGGGTGTGGATTTATTACTGTGACTGGATAACTTGTGAGCACTTTCTGTACACTTTCTGTACATGGTGGCAAAAAACTAAATCTCCACTGTGGCAACTGCTGCTGTTAAGATACTGCTGCATGGTATGTAATCTATCATGTGCATACTCATCTCTGAATACTGCCTCATCTGAGTCAAGATTACTGGCTAATAATAAAAATAATACATTTTGAAAAAGGTGACCATTTCAAACAAACTCTCCTCTCTGCCAAAAAAAAGAAACTTTTATGACACTGGTAATTTAACACAAAATGGCAGACAGATTAGAAGTATCTGAAACTTTGCAAAGACCTTGCCAAGAATATATTTGCATGAAGAAATTATGCCCTCAGATAACCAAAAATATTACTTAAAGCAAGTTATTACCACAACTAAACTCCATAGCAAATCTTACAGAAAAATGAACAGACTAGCTAATAGAGATAAACAATACAATATAAAAATCTGAAACTTGACTGAATTAATACCAGCAAAGCTATGATATGCGCTCTTGGCTGTACAACCTGATACTCATGGATGAGTACTAAAAGGGCTCATTGTATGCTAGGACCCAGAGACAGGCTTTGTGATATCATATGGTTTTGTACCCCTATAGGGTACATAAACAAATAATGTTCTAGTCAAAAATCAAAATAATTTCAATTTTAATTTAAAGAGTCTTGTAATCCCTTGAATGGTAGAAACACAGCTAGCTTTTAAGGGGTAAAATTCACAATTTTAATCAATATGAATTTTAGTTTCTTCTGTGTTCCTATCCACGGCAATAGAGACTAATGGAATATATCAGCTCCCCCCAGCTGATGTAGGACCAAACTTAAAATATAAAAGGAAGCCCCTTGCTTCCACCGGCAGTAATTGTTGGTCCTACATCAGTGGAGTAGGGTGCACGGCAGTAATTTTTTATTTTTGTTTTCTTCCGGGTGGCTGCATTCTTGCTGCCCGGTTCGGGAGAGGAACTCATGAAGCCCTTGCTCCGCTTTCGGGCCAGCAAGGGATGGCTTCTCCGGTCTACTGCCATGAATCTCCTTCTCTGCAGGCTGAAATTTGGTGAAGGTACCAGGGCATGCACCAGTGTTAGCAGCATGCATTCCAAGTGTGGAACTTACAGGGAAATCGGATAAAGAGATGAGATGAAATGAAGAGAGCTCTGGAGACTGCAGCAAGGAGGCTGTAAAGACGATTCCAGGGATTTGCTCTCTCTTGCCAGCATTTTCTGTAAGGGCTGTGTGCCAACCCCTTTTTATCCTTCTGGATGATTGCTTTGGTGGGGCCTATAAATTCCAGGCTAAAATTCACGCCCAATCGCACACTATTTAAAGCAGTGTTGTGATGGGATCCATTGTAGTATTGTGTATTTTATGCTTTTATGTGTAACTTAGATTAAAGGTTACATTTTAAGTTACATTGCTAGCAGTAGGATATGTCCTCTTCTGCTAAAAATATCCCTGTTAAGGATAAAGATAAGGAGAAAGAAAAAGGCAATAACCCACAAAAATTAAGTCATGTATGGGATGTGAGAACAAGTTACCTGCATCAGATTCATCCAAGTTGTGTTCTGATTGGCTTAAAAAGGATGCAAATACAGAGGTACCATCTCAGTTCCAAGATTTTTTTATCTTGGATGAAAAACTCCATGCATGAAGCCTTTACCTCTCTCCAAGCATCTTCTGTTTCAAAAAAAAGTCCAGACTTGAAGACCCCCGAAGAGGGTACATCTTCTAGACCCTTTGATATTGATGACGGTAGCCTATTTTATAATCTTTCTGATTACTCATCAGAAGAAGAGGGAGAAATAATGGAGGAAGATGAAGGTACTTTTAATATAGAAATAAAGGAGCCTTTTATAAAGAAATGCATAGAATTTTAGGGTTAATTGAAGAGGCTAAGGAGCAGGGGATATAGTACGTAGCCTTCCTGGGTAAGAAAAAGAAAACCCAGTTTTTTTGAGTCGATGATGTAGTACCGGATCTAATTAAAACAGAATGGAAGAAGGGGGATAAGAGAGTATCAGCATCAAGAAGATTCCAGAGAATGTATCCTTTTAAGAGGAAGATTCTACTACATGGGTAACACTTCCTACACTTCACGCACCCATTGCCCAGTTAGCTAAAAAATCCACCCTTCCTATGGAGGACGGCTCTTCATTGAAAGACCCTATGGATAAAAGAATAGAAACACCCTCAAAATACAAATCGCCATACTAGGACAAAACATTAAAACAGCAACAACCTTAACATGAGTATCTAGAACAGTCAGAATATGGCTGTCTGATCTTAAGCAGAAGATTGAATCTTCAGTGTCCAGAGCGAAGTTGATGAAGGAAGTTGCCTCTGTAAAAGAAGCTATAGGTTTTTCCTGTGACACTTCCTGGGACATGATCAGATTAGCAGCAAGATCTTCCTCTCTTTCTATTACAGCTAGAAGAGCTCCTTGGGTTAGACCATGGGGTGGCTGATCCTTCTTCTAAGAATAAATTAGTGTCACTGCCATTCTCAGGATCTACTCTGTTTGGAGATCAATTGGAGGAAATCATTAAGAAAGTCACAGGAGGGAAAAGCTCTTTTCTCCCGCAGGATAGAAAAAGATATACATCCCCATCAAGATCATCCTACAGTAACCGTAGAGCCTTTTATGACTCAAGGCACTTCCAATCTTTATGATCAGAGAAAGAATAGCTTCAATCACTCCTCTAGGGGATCATTCAGAACATCTGGACCCAAGGGTAAGCAGTTTAATAAAGAGACCTGTTACGGTTCAGTACACTCAGACACGTTAGATTTGGGTAAAAACACAGTTACAAGACAGGTTACAAGTGGTTACCCACACGGGTCCAGTAAGGTGCACAACACAATACTGACACAGGTCAGGTATATCGTGATACAGTGTATGAGTCCGATATTTCAGTGGGGCCACTGGCAGAGTGGCTAGCAGTAGCTGCGGTACAATGTTGCCTAAAGCCACAGGAGGTGACAATGGCCCAAGAGTAATGGAGGCAAAGGTAACTAGCGCGGTTCCACTACGTTGGACGCCCACCGTGGACTACAAAGGCTGGTCAGAGCTCGTGCCAAATGGAGGCCCAACAGAGAGGTCAACACCAATGCTCTTGCTATACCCCAAAGGGTTAATGTGCTTCACATAAAATGGATGCCAACCGGAAGCACCCAACTGACCTACAGAAACGGTACGCCCAGGGTATAGGAAGCAACCACACTGGTATAGCAAGTGGATACGAGGCAACACCCCTGAAGGGGTTAATAATAGCAATGGTCTGGATAACGGCAACCATGGGAAGCGCCCAACTGAACCCAAATACGACCAAGCAATGCAGCATGGTGCGAAAGGATACTGGCACACTGAGACTCTGAGCCAACTGGTAGGATCAGTCAAGGTACCGGAGTACCGGAGACGTGAGACACACTCTGAGGGAACGTGCAACTGTAAGCAGCTGGAACTGCCAGAGATAGTCCAGCAAGCAAGCTGAGAGCAGGAACCACCGTCAAACCGGTTCGGTAACCAGCACAGGAAAGTAGCCAAGCTGAATCGGAGCAGGAAACAGGAACGTCAATCTCGCTGGGTCAGTACACGGAGCAGGAACGTCAGTCTCACTGGGTCGGAACATGGAGCAGGAACGTCAGCCAGGCCGGGTCAGAACAGGAAGCAGGAACGTCAGCCAATACGAATCAGTATACAGAATCAGGAACAAAGACTAATGGCGTGGTCAGGCAGTCCGGGGTCATACACTGGTATCAGAATCACAGAACTAGCGCTAGGCATCAGGTACACCACAAAAGGGAATCATCCAAGTGACAGCCCAGGGTATAAAAAGGCTGTCACTAGGAGGAGCAATACAGCACAGCCAATAGGAGAGCAGTAATATAGAGATGGGCAGAATGTCGCTCAGATCACGGGCTCCGTGATAAGAGCTCATGAAAGGCACCGGACCCTGCCTCTAGTTCCAGTTAATTAAATTGGAATTTTTATTTGTCCCCTATGGTGTAGTTAATTTGCCTTGCCCCATAATGACTTTAGTTCTTCTTAGTACATCAGCCTCCATGATTCTAGAACAGTTTCTACAAAATACAATTAATATTATTGATATACATTACAATTCATGCTATAATTATTGTTTCACTTTGCTCATAATTTTTCCTATCATGCATAGTTAATAGTAGCATATATAAGCATGTGGTTATTAACTTAAAACATATAACTATTGTTTAAATATTTTTGGGTGTGAGACTTCCTTTCTTAGCCTTCCGAGTTAAACATCATTCTGAGTTAAATTAAATGGTAAATCTATCCATCCTAGTGTCCAGTCAATTTGTTTGGCTACCATTACATGTAAGGTTTTCCACAACCCTTTAATATTGATTGTATGGTTATGTTATAAGTTCTCCAGGATAATATTTGTTTGTATCTGCCTCTTTTCTAGTATTAAGCACTTTCTTCTAACCATTGCATGTAATTACCTTTTCCTTTTTGAAAGGTCTCAGTTTTTTAATATCATCATTACTCTTTTTCCAAATTGTTGTAGGTATTTATTCACATTCCCATAAATGGAAATTGCCTGTTTATGATTAGAAGCCACTTAATATTAATACTTTTTTGAACTGTCGTCATTGCTGTGTTATATGGTAAAAACAAGTGTAATACCTCCCCGTTTCATGGCTTATTAACTATGTTTCTTGCACTTAATACTTTGGCACAAATATAGAGAAGGTTCACCTCTGGATGTCATTATAAATTATATTCATAGCTCCCTGTTTTGGTTGGTGCTTCTATTAAATACTTCTAAAAGCTAACCATTTTTATTATGTTCCCAATTTTATCTTCACACAAGCTCAATCTAACTAAAATGTTACCCACATCAAATAAACCCTAATCTTAGTTTAAGATATGATTTTGTGTTGTAGACTTGTGCGATTCAGGTCGGTAACGTTCGGAATTCGACAAAAATGGGGTCATTAGGCGACATTTGGGCCTTCCGACAGGCAAGGGTCATTCTCCCTAAAAAATATGAATCCGACTAGCCCTGGTCTGAATGTCGTCAAAACTTTCAGAAATTCGGCAACTACTACCCACGCTCCATACTTTCCTTCCATGTCTCTGTGTTAGGGATTAGTTTGAATAATTTTCAGAGTGACACATCAGCCAGTCTTGCAGTTCTGCAGGCAGGCTTAGTACCTTATTACCACCACAAGGGAAAGTCACCTTTGTTTCTGTGTTTAACATTAAAAATAATAGTAGGAATTTGAATAATTTTCAGTGACACTTCAGCCAGTCTCACAGTTCTATAGTCAGGCCTAGTACCTTCTTTAGTCCACAAGGAAAAGTCTCCTGTGTTCCTGTGCAAAATATTAAAGGTAATATTAGGGCTTTGTCTGAATAATTTTCAGTGACACGTCAGTCAATCTCACAGTTCTGCAGGCAGACCTAGTACCTTATTACTACCTCAAGGGAGTCAACTGTATTCCTGTCTTAAATATTTAAAATACTAAACTATTAGGAATTTGAATACTCTTCAGTGACACATCAGCCAGTTTCACAGTTCTATAGGCAGGCCTAGTACCTTATTGCGTCCACAAAGGAGAGTCACCTTTGTTCTTGTGTAAAGTATTAAAATAAATATTAGGGATTTGTTTGAATAATTTTCAGAGTGACACTTCAGCCAGCATCCAGATACAGCCAGTTGTGTATGTGTATTGTGTAGGCAGGCAGGGTGCCTTATTGCTACATCATACTTTAGCTACTTCATCCATAATACCATAAGGCTAAATGCCCACCTTACCCTGTTCCACCATCTTTATTTAGACCCTGGAAATGGTTCCATTCATTTAATTTTCATTTTTGATTGTATTTTTGAGAGTATTTTAAAGTTGTTGAATAATTCGGACTGTCGCCAACTTTTGTCAGAGTCGAACAGGTCAGATCCAAATGTCGGAGTCGATGAATGAAAAAAAAATTTGTCTGACATCGAATTTTACCAAAAGCTGACTTCGGGGAAGGGGGAGGGAGAGGGCAACTTTAGAAGCGTTCATCTCTCAAACCATAAAAGTTTGAGAGATGACACTGGGGGCAATACGTTTTTTTTAGTAGGGCTTTACTATAGGGATATCACGGTGCCCGTGATTCGTGCTGCTCTGTGTCCAGCACCGTGCGGGTTAACCTGTACGAGTTCCTGAGTCTCGCGCTCCAGCTGTTGCTTCGGCGACATTGTTCTCCTCGCTATTGCATACACATTGTTGGTTCCAGCATGCGGACGCTGGTTTACTCCATTAAACCTGGTTGCAATATACATTGTAGGTACCGGCGTGAGGACGCTGGTTTACTCCACTAAACCTGGTTGCAATATACATTGTTGGTTCCAGCGTGCAGATGCTGGTTTACTCCACTAACCTGGTTGCGATACACATTGGAGGTTCCGGCGTGCGGACGCTGGTTTACTCCAGTAACTGGTTGTGAGATACATTGTTGGTTCCAGCATGCGGATGCTGGTTTGCGCCACTAAACCTGGTCGCAATACACATTGATGGTTCCAGCGTGCGGACGCTGGTTTACTCCACTAAACCTGTTTGCGGTCTACATTGTTGGTTCCAGCATGCGGACGCTGGTTTATTCCACTAAACCTGGTTGCGATATACATTGTTGGTCCCAGCGTGCGGACGCTGGTTTACTCCACTAAACTGGTTGCGAGATACTTTGGCTCCAGCGTGCAAACGCTGGTTTGTTCCATTAAACCTGATTGCGATATACATTGTTGGTCCCAGGGTGCGGATGCTGGTTTACTCCACTAGACTGGTTGCGTGATACTTTGTTGGCTCCAGTGTGCGGACGCTGGTTTGCTCCACTAAACCTGGTGGCGATATACATTGTTGGTCCCAGCGTGCGGATGCTGGTTTACTCCACTAGACTGGCTGCGTGATACTTTGTTGGCTCCAGCGTGCGGACGCTGGTTTGCTCCACTAAACCTGGTGGCGATATACATTGTTGGTCCCAGCGTGCGGATGCTGGTTTACTCCACTAGACTGGTTGCGAGATACTTTGTTGGCTCCAGCGTGCGGACGCTGGTTTGCTCCACTAAACCCGGTTGCGATATACATTGTTGGTTCCAGCGTGCGGACGCTGGTTCGCTCCATTAAACCTGGTTGCGATATACATTGTTGGTTCCAGTGTACGTTCGCTGGTTCGCTCCATTAAACCTGGTGGTGCTATTTACCATTAGTCCCAACGTGCGGACGTTGGTTTGCTCCTGAATATCCAGTACTGTGGTCAGTCGCTGTCCACTTCCTTGCAGTTCTCTGATTATCCCTGGCAATAGACTTCTGCTGATTTAGACCTCTATACTTATGCTTTCTGCTGTCTTAGTCATCTGACAGCTGGTCTACTTGCTCAGGCTGCCCTGCCCGGTATTGGTGAGGCCGGTAGAACCTTGATGATACCATCCTGTAGGTTGCCTCACCCGGTATTGGCAGGGCCGGTATAGCCTACTACAGTACTTCTTTGGGCTGCCCTGCCCGGTATTGGTAAGGCCGGTAGAACCTTGTAATTTACCATCTTTTAGGTTGCCTTACCCGTTATTGGCAGGGCCGGTAGAGCCTACATTAAGCATTCCATTGGGCTGCCTTGCCCGGTATTGGTAAGGCCGGTAGAACCGGTATACGTCATCTCACGGTTGCCTTACCCGGTATAGGCAAGGCCGGTAGAGCCTGTCATTAAAACTGTCACTTGGGTTGCCTTGCCCGGTATTTAGGCAAGGCCGGTAGAACCTATTGTATGTTCTATTACTGTTGTATTGTTATGTATGTTTACCCTACGGGGACTGCCTTTAACTTTTATTAAAGTTAAGTTATTTTACCAAACCTTAAGTCTGAGAGTCTTCAAAAACCGTGACAGTGGATTAGTAATTCTTAAGTATTACTATCCCTTTAAAATGATACATATACTTGTGTATTAAAAGGATAGCAAAAATAACCTACATCTGATCTGCCAAAATTTTTCCTCTCCTATCTGAAAACATCGTACATTTCCATCTGTCCCACCACCATACCATTGACATTAATCATATGAGGATTCCTTTGGATGATGATGCACGATATAGCACAGCAGCCCAGACCACAGACCTGTTCTATGTATAGAATTGTTATGTTTTATTTCCTACATTTGGTTTTCTTTAAAACCATTGCATTTTGTCTTTTCCCCTATCTCCTTCCAGTTTCACTCTAGAAAATGTCCATGGAGAAATTCATTTTTTTTTAATATAATGCTTACCAAAAATCTATTTGACAAATTGTCAGTAATGTTTTATATGATAATTAATAATTTACTGCAATCGGGTCTGTTGTGTACGTCACTGTTAAATAATATCCAGCAAATATACTAACAGCAGGGGTAGGGCAAAAGTGGTTAGTAGAATGGAAGTCCAACAACTGACTGCAGTAACTGAATACAGCAACAAATTGTATTCTAGTGTTCATGGCATGGTGGTGATGGAGGAAGGTGAGAGTGAGAGTAAAAATGCTAATCTTCATAGTAGCAACCCTGAGGGAAATGAGGGTTGTTACAATATACCACATTTGGACCACTGCTGCTACAACCGCAAACAGCGAAGGAATTTTTGGGCCCTCTTGGGGCTTAATTGGAAATGGCTTTAACCCCTTAAGGACCGGCATCGGCACTAGCTACGGGCACGTGAGGACCACGGGGCTTTTTTTTTCACTTCCTGTTCAGGGCTTCTGGAGCAGCGTGCAGCTGCGCCGGGAGCCCTGAACTCCATTCCGTGCCAGGACCGTCACTGGTCCTTAAATGCCTGACTGCCGTGACGGTCCTGACACGGCAATGGTCCTTAAGGTGTTAAAGGCTGTTTTTTCCTCCCTCTGGCCCAATAGGGGTGATATGGCATATGGATATATGTGCCATCTGTAAACAATGTTTTAATTTCTCTCTTCATTCATTTTTTTACATTTTCATAAATGGTGCCTTTTTTAAATTCAGCAAATTGCTTATCTTATGTCATGCCAAATATAATTGGCAGACATTCAAACATATTGATATGTACCTGTTTTAGTATATTTATTCTGTTGATAGGAATAGGAAAATGGAAGAAGGGTAAGTGTTTTGTTGTTTTATACTTATGATAGTTGTAACTGTGATTTATACATTTTATTGTTTTCTTGCTTGACTCACAGTAGCAAAAAAAAATTGCTCTGCTAAAATGAAGGCTAAAAATATGTTTTGTTTATAGAATAGTCTAGACAATCATAAGCCAAAAAACATTACGTGAAGGTGAGAAACTTAAAGCAAAATAAATGTATAAAGAAATCATAAAACATAACTCCATAAAGCAGCAGCCACATTCACACAAATTATCAAAAAAGAGATAAAATATAAGGAACCCCCCAAAAAACTTAATAATAATTCACCCACACCACTAACAGGCACTCATATTCTGCAGGATGCATGGATCTTACTGGTGTTCTTTTATACCCTGCATCTTGTTTGTCTCCACAACATTATCGTATGTAGTCATTGTGTCCAATAGGGTACAAAGTGTGGACACAAATTACCATATTTGTGACTGCACAGAATTGCTGTCTGGAGAGAGGGAAAAGTTTGGATGGGTGTGGAATTTGGGACTCGGAGGGGAACCACTGGTGATGGTGGCTGCAATGGCTGATGGGGGAGTGCTGCTGGCTGATAGAGGGTCTCTGCAGCTAATTTAGTCTTTATGGTGGAGGTTTTTTGTGTCCATGTTTTTGAAGAGGGTTAGTAGAAGTACCAGCAGTAGTGGCATTGGTGTGGGACTCTTTATACATGTCAACAAACTTGTGCTGCATATGCTATATTAAAGCAGATGTGCAAAAGGTAGGATCCTGCCTTTCCCCTCTTTACTGTGCTTTCACACAGGGTGCATAAAGCATTTGTAGATTCCTGCACTGCTCCAGATGCCTGGGATAAAAATTCTCATACCCAGGACTTCAGTGAAAGAGGATGGCAAAATCATGTGTTTGTAGCTGAAACACATGTTGCGGAGCTTGAGTCTGACCCAGCCCATGATGATCTTTGGGTTCTGCCTCTCTGATTCTCCTCCTCAACCTGCAGAGATGCTGTCACCAGTCCCGCCACCACATCTTCAGGCCCTGCCACAAGATCCTGTTCATCTTCCTGCCCAATCACAGGATCCTGTCCCTCTTCCTGCCCACTCACAAGACCCTGCCCTGCCCACTTAGAAGATCATACCCCTCTTCTTGCTCACTCACAGTATCCTGCTCCTCTCCTTGCCCACTCACAGCCAAAACCTGATCCCTCACAGGAACCTGCTCTCCAAAATATTCTCCTGCTGCCCACTCACACGAAGATCTCATTCACCCAGTACACTATCTTCCAAATCCACTATGTCCTCTGAAACTGAATCCTCACTACCCCATTCTATATCCTGTCTGTTCCATTCCCTGTTCATCGGCTGAAGAAAACTTTGGAATGCACTGAAAGACTCAGAGGAATCATGCAGTTTGCTTATTGAAAAGGGTGATGAACTTGGTGTCATTACGATTGTTGGTGCAACTGGCACTGGCTGGGGCACCACAGCAGTGCTGCTGCTGGTGGTGGCAGTAACAATGGCAAGTGAGAGAACACTCTGATTTAGCAATGGCCTACTCCCCCCTGATAAGGATGATTTTCCTCTGGTTCCTCCTTGTCCCCTGCAGGTCTTTGTGGCAGACATGATTGAGCATGTCTCTTTTAATGATATGTACAATGTTGGATATTCTAAAGACCTCTATTATGTTGGAGCCATTATCATCAGACACATATTCTGCTTTCTAGAAGTGGGGTGCACGTCTTTAGTCTATTATGCAGCTTTATGGGGTTGTCCCTCAAAGCTCTGCAAGCACAAAGTGGCATGCTGATAATATGGGCTGCTCAGCTGCTGCCCACTAATAATAGTGCTATAGCAAGACAACATAAGTAGAGAGCAGAGACCTGATATTACATGCTGTTGCTGTCTACTGATGGAAAAGAAAATCAGTGAACAGTGACACATATTGTCTGTACTCTGTCCACTTGACTACATGGCTGTTTTACTTGATCTTCCCCCCACACACCTATAACTTGCTTGTACAACTCTGATACAGTTGTCCATGAAACATTTTCAGCAATTTGTATGAGACAAAAGGGGAGGATTAATTTCATCATCAATATATAGGTCATCCGTATCACCCCCCTCTTCCTCTCCACTTTTTTCATATTCTCCTAGGCTCTTTGAAGTCTCAGACAATGTATTTTTACTTTTCTGCTTAGATACGTTTTCAGAACATTCACTAATACCTTCAGGAGGGGTGTTTTACTTGTTACTCTCACAGTCAAATGCATCAGTTGGTTTAATTTCTACATCCTCCTCTGCTATGACATCAACACTAGAAAGTGACTCATTGTCATCTTCAGTATTTTTTAGTGGTTTATTACTTTTGTTGGTGATGGTAAAGTCTTCATCGCACTTTCACAGCCTCCTCAGAAGGAGGATAATCATTACTTATTGTACACATTGCAGTAATTATGGCTACAGTTAGTTATTGGAATATTAATTTACTACCATGTCCCTGCACTGTTCATACTAAATATCAGTATCAAAATACCATATCAGGTATGTCTCTGTCTATAGTATTTCTCACAGTCTCAGCCACAGCTCACATCAAGGTCCCTGCTTGTTTCTGTCACATATCAGCTTGACAACTGTGACAGATTCTCCAGAAAGACAACAAGAGGCAAGATGAAACTCAAAGAGAAGGAAGAATAGAGCAACCCAGGCAAAGACTGGAAGTTCCATGATGAGTGAAACTAGCTTGCCATCACTTCTAGGGTAACTACCTGTTCTGCCAGTCTACCTCATTCACTGTTACCTCCCTTGCCAAATGATAGCCTCTCTATTAATGTTAGGATGTGGCAGTTTGTGTCTACCCATTGCACACTGTGTGGTGCACTGACCACACGTGCCAGTGTGGTGGAGGAGAATCTCAAGCAATGCATCAAGCGGCATCTGAGGAGATTCCATCCTGCAGAATATGCTAAGATGCTGTCAGGGAGGGTTCATCATTACTATTAAACTGTCAGCAAGTTGTCATGTGTCCTTAGCAGGGTCTGGACAAGAGGTATAGTGACAGCGGCAGTACTTGGTTTATGGTGTCATGGTGTTTGGATACAGTTGTATACCCAGATATTATTTACCACACACACACTGTGCACATTGCAGTTGCTGATGAGAGCCGCTGTTCCTGCTCTCAAGGGAAAAATTTCTATTCTAACAAGAACACACCCATGATTTTTGAAGAGGGGCAGGTGGATAAGAATTATTAGCCAACTTTTCTCCACATAGACTGAGGACTACTTATTGTGCTGGTACTGCCTCAGGTGCATCACTAGAGCCAATCGTGGCAAGTGGAACCTTCATCATCCATCTTCCATGTTACTGCTATTGATGATCCCATTCCCTTTCAGATGCCTAATCATCCTGCTGCTTAAAGGGGATGTTTACCCCCTTCACAACTTTGGCTAAATCGTTTCATTATCAATAACAAATAATGGAAATTAAATGTACCTCTGTACCTACTTCTGGCAGACAGTGCTGACCGGATCTGTACCGTAGTCTCAGCTTCTATCCAGCCTCCTCTGATGATGGAGGCTGTCTGTCTCTAAGCTGGAGCACTCTCATTGGCCAGAACTCGATCTCTGCCAATAAGAGTGTTCCAGCTTAGAGACAGACAGCCTCCGTGATCATAGGAGGCTGGATAGAAGCTGAGACTACAATACAGATCCTGTCAGCACTGTCTGCCGGAAGTAGGTACAGATGTACGTGCAGATTTTTTTTTTTAAATCATACAATTTCTATTATTTATTACTGATAATGAAAAGATTTAGCCAAAGTTATGAAGGGGTAAACATCCCCTTTAAACAACTCAGCAGCAGCAGTAGGAACAGCAGTTGCAACTCAGGACTCAGGAGAACATTTGACAATGGCCAGTGGCCACTGGCCAACATGACCTGCTGGCACTAGGCCATTAGGGCATTTTTATTTTTTTCTCAGGGCTTGTGCTTTGAAAAATAAAATAATCAAGAAATTAAAAAAACATAGTCCTACAAAAAATAAACAGTTTTTGGGGGATTTGTTTCTAACAAGCCTAAGTTCTACAAATCAATGTTTCCTCAGGGCTTGGGCCTCTAACAACAAATCTAACAAATCATCTTCTACAAAATACTCTATCAAGTCAAGTATCAGTCTACCCTAGTGGCAGCTTATGTCAGGGGGTTCCTTTTACATACAAATTTCTTATTTTATGTTTATTTTTTATTAACTGTCCCCCCAATACCAGTCAAGAACCCCCCCAAAACAAATTCCTTGCTCAACCGATTCATTCCCCAGACTCCAACCACCAACACAGGCACCCTCCTCAGATCCCTTTTATACAATGTCTTATTGGTTGTTTTTTAATTTTATTTAGAATTTATTATTTATTAACGGCCCCCCAATCCCAGTAAACAACCCCCCCATAAAAACATTCCCTGTTCAACTGATTTTTTCCCCACTCCCCACCAACACAGGCACCCTCATAGCCCTTTTATACTATGCCTTTGGGAAATAAAATAATATTTGCTATGTGTTGTGTGTAACATCTATGTTCCCATTGATTTCAATGGAATGAGCTAGGCAAAAAAAGCGGGAAAAATCAGAAAATCTGCACTTTTCGCTGGAAATTTTTCAGGAAGTGGAAAGTGCCATTTTTCACCAATTTCAGTTTCAGTTTGAGGTTGAAATTTTTGCCCATCCCTATTCGCACAGTCTTAAGTAGTAAAAAAAAAACATGAGGGAAAAAGAGACAGGAGAGGAAAAGAAATTCTGGAAGAGCAGAATGATTTAAGGGGTACTGAAAGAGGTAGAATTGAAATGAAAAAAGGAAGTGAAACACAAAGAGGATGTAGAGAGTAGATTGGCCCTGGGGAGCATACAAAGTTAGAAGGAATAAAAAAGAGAGTGCAGAAAGAGACAGGAGGGGAAAAAATAGGAAATAAGAAGGGAAGTAGTAAAGAGTAAAAATGGTGAAAGTTTTTGCCTCAAAATTGAAACAGGACAAAAATTGCACTTTCCGACTAGTTGCCACACTAACCAATAATGAAAAAGGAGCCAGTACAGGAATGAAACACCACCTTTATTAAAAGAGACACATGTAATCAAAGAGCAAGGCCAGGCAGTACCCTCAGAGTGAGAGGAGATCCTAATCCGGAGCAAGCGGTTCCTACCAGAAATAGGAGACTGCTCAGGAAAGGTCTCAATATGGAGGTAACTGTGCAAAAGCACCAGAACCAGGGTTAGGACCCAGCCAAGTCCCTTCACAGGAACAAGTCGCAACCAATGGAGTATAAGACAAGACCACAAGACTAGTATAAGACTAGGCCACAGTCAGTCTCATAGAGGGTACTGGGCTGGAGCCACAGGTAACGCCAAGTGAGTAATCGGACAGAGCCAGGGGGTAATACTGGAGCGGGTAGTCAGACAAGCCAGGGGTCAATACCAGAGCAGGTAGTCAGCCAGAGCCACAGATCAAAACCAAGCTGGTAGTCAGACAAGCCACAGCAAGTGGATACTGGAAGCAACGGAGGCCAAGCCAAGATCACTAGCAAATGCACTGACTGCCCTGGAACTCCACGTAAGGGCAACTAAAGTGGTGTCCAGGCAGTTTATATAGCCACACAAGAGCAAGGAGGTGGAGCACACAACCAGCTCTTATCACTTTAAGAGCAGAGAGCGACGTCACTGGAGGAATTCCCCAATGACGAGCGCCCGCTCTGATGCTGGCCGGATGCGGAAGAACCCGCATAGAAGACACGGCATAACAGCTGCGAGGAGAAGCTACTGGCCCATTGAACCGGCCGCCCACAGAAGGGAACGGAAGCGCCCGGCTCGCCACTGCCGGATGCTGGGTAAGCGCACTGCGCTGACACTAGTGCTAAGTTTTGCTGCTTTTTTTGTCTAACTCACTGCATTGAAATCAAAGGGAAGGCTGAATTTCACCGTTCTACATGGCTAGTTTCCATTATTTTACAACAGGCAATGTAAAAAAGGGGTGTCAGGTCTCCACAGCATGCCATTCTTTGTTTGTTAGAGGAAGAGAGAGCAGCAGTTTTTTTGGCTAGAGAAGACAGATTAATAATGTGGAATTGAAGCATAGTTTACAGAGTCTTGTAGGCAGGATATTTGTTCTCTTTATTAGGGGAGACTGGAGGCACTCTGAGGAACAGAGAGAAAGGAGGATGACCCCAAATAGCCCTGAATCTTATGTGACTGACTGGAAAGACACAGCAGCCATGATCCTAGTTCCTTCCTTATCTGGCTGTTATTTCTGTGCTAGGGGAGTCTGGGGGTGTTAGAATGGAGCAAGGGAGATTTACCCCAATTACCCCAAAATCTTGTATGACTGATTGGAAAAACACAGGCAGTTGGGAACCAAGGTCCTTCTTGATATGGCTGTAATGTATGTTAGGAAAGCCTATGGTGTGTAAAAGAAGACAAGATGACTTACCCACAAAATTTTGTGTGACTGACTTGGATGACAAAGACAGTCATGATCCAAGTTCCATCATGATCTGACTCTTATCTCTGTGCTAGGAAAGTCTTGGGAAAGAAGCAGTTGAACAGGGAGTGTGCTTTTTTTTTTTTTTTTTTTTTTGACAGTGATAGGGATTGGAAGACACTTAATTAAAAACAATAAATACAAATTGATACATTACAGAGCCAGCGACCCTGACATCTGCTGTGACTGAGGCAGACTGATAGTAGATGAGACAGAGTAAGTCACAACAAAAGTCTCAAACCACCAACACCAGTACTATTAATAAACCATTTAAAAATATTGAAGGTGATAACAATTCACATTCTAATGTTAATAGTATTGTGGAAGAAGCTGTAGCAGCTCAACCAACTGCTGCATCTGACAGTGAGACAAACAAGCACTATCCTGAAAGTAGTATTAAACATGAGGGGAGATTCCCTAAGGCGGGATAAAGAGATGATAAAGCAGAGATGACTTCTCCAGTGATATCACTTCTCCAATTCCTGTGTTATTCTTTGGAGATCTTATTGAATAAGCTCTAAAGAATAATATATGAATTGGAGAAGTGATGTCACTGGAGAAATCTTCTCTGCTTTTTCACCTCTATATCACGTCTTAGTGCTTAACCACAATGGTGAACTTCCCTCAAAAGGGAAAAGTGAAAAAAAATAGTTTGAGTCTAGAAGAATATAAAATAGTGGGGAGGAAGTGGCAGGAGTTGCTGAGGATGGAACACCTTTATTGATGATGATGATGATGATGATGATGAAGATGATGTAGATCGAGAATATATCCTTCCAGCATCCTCCTCTTCCTCAAAGGCTCAATCTTCCACCACTGAAAAGGAACATTGTGCCCATATATAAACTGTTTGAGTAAACCATTGGAAAATTTGACCCTGGACAAGCAAATATGGCAAATATACAGAGATATCCTATGAGTTATCTGCATCGTCGCCCCTTCAGCAACAACACAAGGTGTTAACATCCACAACCTTATATATGATAAGTGCCTTTGCTGCTGTTGGAAGTGCACCTAGTACTAGTAGCATTACAGGAACATCTAGTCCCAGTAGTAGTTGCAGCCATCAGGAACCATTCAGTCAATGAAGTCTACAGTGAGGAGATACTTTATTAATGATCCAAAAGCTAAACATGTTATCTATAGTCTGTTTAAAAAAGCACATGAGCAGAAGGAATGCAGGCTCATACCTATGCACCGCCTCAATGAAATCCCACCTGATGCACAACCACAGGTCTGACTGGGAGACATGCCATAGACATGTCAGAGGTGCCACAATTAGCAGCAGCAGAAGCACTCCAAAAAGTTCCCAGGGCTCTGGAGTATGTAATTGTCACAGTACCTTGTAGTGTCGACGATTTTGGCGATGCTTACCATGATGCTCCAACGTCATTTCCACTAACGGTTGGGCGTATCAATGCTAGAGGCGTCATCTGCAGGTGCGAAGTATCAGCAAGCTGCAGGCCTCTGTTTTATGTGTTTGAGGCCTGTAGTCTCCTCCTACCTACTTCCTCCCTCTGAGCTGCTCCTCCTACCTACTTCTTGAGGAGAGGTTTAAAGGGCAGACTGATTCCTGACTCATTTACCCGTATGTTGGTGTTCTGTGCAGTTCGTTATTTGTATTCCTGATTCCTGTGTATGATCCGGCTTGTCTGTCCATCCATTCTGGTGTTGACCTGTGGCTCTGTCTGACGATTCTCCTTGTGCATTCCGATTTGGCTCAGATATCCTTTCTGGTGCAAACCTTTGGCTCTGGCTGACTACCCATTCCGTGTATGACCTAGGCTTGTCTGACTACCCACTCAGGTGTTGACTTGGGGCTCTGTCCACTGTGCATACCATTGTTTTGGTGGATATCCTATCTGGTGCAAACCTGTGGCTCTGACTGACTACCCACTCCGTGTATGACTTTGGTTCATCTGACTATCCTACCTGGTGCTTACTAGAAGGCTCTGTCTGTTCGCTCCTTTGTTAGTTCCATTATTCAGTCATCCTTCCTAGTATAGACCTGGGGCTCTAGCAGACTCACAGCTACTGACTGTAGGCTGAGTCAGTATCACTCTTGGGCATTACCGTACTGCGAGACTCCAGCAGGCTGAGGCCTAGGCTCGGACAGTGTGGTGGTGATATTGAGAGACTGCTGTTCCTGATACAGTACTAGCCTTTTCATTCACCCACTGTGTGTATATATTTATATTGCATTACTGTTATTATTCTCATAATAAAGGTTATATTATCTATACCGTCTGACTCCTGTTTTGCTTGCCAACCGTAACAATAATATAAGTGGTGATGTAGATGTTTAAGAGTGTGAAAAAACTTTGTTAATTTAAAATTCCACCTATGGCTCTTTATGCAGAGGAGTTTGACTTTGAGTTTGCTGTAGGAAAGGACAAGAGTCATAGATTGTGCATAGCTTCAGTTATTTTTACAGGATGGTTGTGCCAGAATTGTACAAGAAGGTGGTTAACACTAGCATACAGTATCAGGTGACAGCCATTAATCCTACCTCTGGTTCTGGAAATATGATTAAAAGGCAGCATAAGGATAGCCCATACCATTGTCAAACCACCTTGTGCACGTAGAGTATAGAGACAGTCCCACAAAGCCTTATATTTGTTAAGTAAAATGCCCCTTAATTAACCCTTAATGTCAATGACAGAATCTTGTTTTATGAATGTCTTCTTCGCTCAGATAATTACAGATTTGTCAGATTAACTAAAATAGACTTGTGATCAGCAGGGGTGGCAAAAGGTCCCAACGTGTTGTAGCAAAAAAATCTCTTTAAATAATGTGATTAAAATCTTCATAATTTTTGTCCATTGCCAAAAAGTTTTTGCTATTTTTTCAATGGCTACAAAGTTTTCACCCCTTTAATCACATGTTTTTCGCCTTTTCTCTATAAAAATGTGCCATTTTCCAGGAAGTGTAACACAACACAAGCAGCTACAAAACAAGAGAGAGATGCTAGTCTGCTGTGCTGTGGGTTGATTTGCAAAACTAAGGCAGGAGAGGCTCATAGTGACTGCTATCACTATGAGCAAGTTTAATAATGATAAAAGGAGGAGCTGGAAGGAACCTTATGTGTCCAGCGAGTCTGTGGAGGAGGAGGAAGTGACCACAAAGAACAATGAAGGGTCCAGATGCCCTGGTTCCCCAGACCCAATGATGGGGAAATGTGTTTCTTGGAAAGAAGAAGAGGGTATTAGAAGTAATGTGAGCATGAGCAGGACAGGTCAGCTACCTGTGTCTACTGCCAGTGCTTTGCCTGCTGCCAGTGCTGTCCTGTGCCTGCTGCCAGTGTGTCTTGTAATTCTCAGGAAGGGAAGAGGAGGGGATGATGCCAAGTGTGTTAAAAGGGGACCCTGCTAGTGCTGCCAGTATGCCTTATTCTGGTCAACAAGAGATGGCAAGTATGACATTAGGGGACCCTCTGTCACATTTCTCATCCCTTCCTCCAACTGTTGAGACATTTGTAACAGAGCAGCAGCAGCAAGGAGGGACTGGTGGTGGTGATGATGATGGGGGAAATGCTGGGGTGGAAGAGATAATAATGACCTTCTTATCCCAAACTAAGAAGGAATGGGAGACAGGGATGGGGATGGGCATCACCACCAGCAGCAGTGAGCTTTTGGAATTTTTGGATTTTTACTTCTGTAATTCCTGCTGCTGCTGAGTTACAAGGGAAGCAGGATGCTGAGGAGCAGGCTAATGTGCCACAGATCAAAGTGGACACAGTGGGAATGGGGTCCCGTGATGTGGGTCTAGGACAGGTTCCACTTGCCAGCAGCAGTACTCCTGGTCCTAGTTGCAGTATTGATTCTGACTGAGGCAGTAGCAGCAAAAGCATCATCCTCTGCCCCAGCCAGTGAAAGGGAATGTGGAGGAGAAGAAGAAAGAGGCCATTCTTCTCCACCTTTCACCTCCCCCTGAGGTCCTGAGTGTGGGACTATTTTTCTTTGTGCAGGCAAAGTGCAGTAATCACCAACAGCACTGTGCACAATTTGTGATCACACATGAAACATAGACACCATGACATTTATGTGAAACATGTTAAAACCAAACGCCCACAGACGAAATCAGGCAACACTGTTACATTAACCCTGACCCAAAAAGCAACAACAGTATGTGTTCATTCACCCAATTACCATAAAATTCCCAACATGTTTTGCAAGCTACCTGGACACTTCCTCAGGGAATCCCCTAAGGTTAAACAGAGGTATGAGGAAATGGTGATACATAATTAAAATGTTCTAGTTTTTGTGTTTTTTTTTTTATTATTTTAATCCAAAGTGTGTAATGTTAACAGCACATCCGTTCTGAAATAAAGTGGCTTAAATGCATTTAATGCATTGTAGTCCTTGGAGATGGGGGGGGTCCAGACCGTTTGCATCTGGATAGTTGTAAGTTTAGAAGCTGCATCTGATCTTGTTTACAGAACTGTTTATTGGTTTCATTGTTTGGCTCTGAAACATGGCTTTTTCAAATTTACTATGCCACAAAAAATGCAGCCCTTCTACCTATACTACCTGTTTCCTTACCAGTCCAGTGTACTCCATGTGTTCATAAGCACTCTGAACTCCACTGAATGCAAGTGGGTGGTCAGAGGCTGTATGGTCGCAGCAGATTAATTTCCAGACTCTCCTACTGGACATTGTGGCGACCTTGTTGTAGTGTTGGCACTGCTGGTGACTCTTTGTGTGCAGACAGGTTTGATGTATGTATGGATGAGGAGGGAATTGCACAACATCCCCACCCAAGTTTGTAATCAATGAGATGAATTTTAGGGGTGCCAGGAGACAAGGACAGAGGGTTGTGCAGGTGTTTACGGATGTACCATTAACCCTTTGAATGTCAGAAGTGTATGGAACACATGGCAAAGACATGTGTTGCATATCCCTCTGGCAGTGAAAGGGTTATGTCAGCTAAGAAAGTAATGTTGTTTTATTGGTTCTCTGGCCCTGGATCCGAAGGGGGGGGGATAAGCAGGACAGATATAGCCCAAGAGATGAGTGAGAAGAAACCTCGAATGGGACAGCCCCAGTGAGAAGGAGGGACACATAAATGGGGCAGAGAGATAAGAAAAAGAATAAAGAATGACAGGGTGAGTTTGTCAGTAAACCATGCACAGACAGTGTCATAGTAAATGATACACACACTGAGATATATAGCACAGCTGTAATGTGAAGGACGGGTAAAAGATGTGTGGTTGAAGAGTCCATGCAGAGATTTTTCCAAAAAGAAGAAAAGGGTTGAGGCGGTTTGGTAGAGGATATGAAAACTTGAAAATAGGACCAAGCCTTCGAGTAAGCCTTTTGTGTGCTGGGGGCCAAGGCTTTTTGGATGATGGTGTAAACCTTCCTGGTGAAGTAATCTATTAGATGATGAGGTCTTGAAATCGCAGTGGGTATGATGGATGAGGTACTGCTAATGGAAGGATTTCTAAGAAGGCCTGAAAATTAAAACTGAACAAGGATTCAGATGATAATTTAACCCTTTGAGTGCCAGAGGGGTACGCAACGCATTGCAAAGCAATGCTTTGTGTACCCCTCTGGCACTCAAAAGGGTTAAACATATCTGGAACGAAGGAACTGTAAATAAAAAAATTATGATATAAGGAGAGCTGGGTGAGTTTTTGGAGAAACATAATAGATGGAGAAGGAGATCTACCCTAGGTAATGAGGAATGAAGTGGTAACATTGTCTGTGTTCTCTGTAAATTGCGTGCAGAGACATCCGAGAGCACAATCAGGGTAGAGACGGAGGAGGAGGTGTGAACATAATACAGCCATTCCAGTGGGTTCAGAACTTGGACCACATGGCCAGATCTGACCTTGCTGCTGGATTAAACTGACTGCTGGAATTGGCATCTGGGATGGAAGATAATAGTTGAAGAATATGAGCTATGAAAGAGGGACCATGCGGGATGATTTTCATTGCAAAGTTAAGGTGCCCTAGTAATGACTGGTGTTCTGTACAGGTTAAGGATGCCTGAGCCATATATTCGGCTATCAAAGTGTGGATACATGAGAATTTATCAAGGGGTAGACTGGCCTCTAATTTTACCAAATCAAAGAACGATCCCTAGAAGTTCGATGGATGTCGCCGGACCTTGGGCTTTGTCCTTCGCCACAGGAATATTGAGACTATTGAAAAAGGGATAGGAGGTTGGGAAAAGCTAAGGGGGGTGTTAATATGAGGATCAATGAGCAAGAAGCCATTTAGATAATGGAGAATGGAAGAGCAATGATAGTGATATGTGAGGATCCAGCACAAAATGTTGGTGAAAGAATCAAACAGCTTGGGACTGCTCCTTGAACAAAAAGTAGTCTGGTGGAGAAGTAATATTGGTTATTCCAGGTAATACCCTGTAAGGGATAGATGCACTGGTAATCATGTTGGTCTTAGATAACCATCAACCAACTTCAGCTTGTTTAATTAAGGTAATGGTGTCAACAATCTGGGAAACTGAAGAGAGTATGCTATAGAGGTAATTAGATTGCTGATGCTCGGGGTGAGTGTGGAATATAGAGCCAGAAAATCAATTATCAGTCTACTTTTGAGTGAAAATTTTCTGGTTGCCAAACCCAAATAGATGGGAAAAGGAGATGAAGGGAAATGCCCAAAAGAAAATATGTTTTGTAATCCTTCGCAAGTAGCAAGGATACCACCTCTGGTTCTGCCTAGGGCATTCCAGGGAGTCTAAGGGCAAGTGATAAACCTAGTGTGGAAGCCTTCTGAAAAGCCTGTGAGAATGAAATTGGTTAAGTGTGAGTCAGGATAGGATGAAAGTAATGACTCTAGTACTAATAGGTTAATGAAGCCTAGTCATTTATTAGCAGATGAGCAAGGAGGGAAAATGGCTTGAGAGTGAACTTTGAGGCAAGCTGAGCACATATAGAGCAGTCTTCAGGCATTGAAAAAGCAACCCTTTGTATTGAAGTTATTACAGATAGGGGAGCTACCTATGTAGTGAATGATCCTCCCCAATTTATCCCAGGTTGGCAATGAGGAATGGAAGGAGGAGGGGAG
The DNA here is from genome assembly GCA_037306005.1 of Rhinophrynus dorsalis. NCBI lineage: Eukaryota > Metazoa > Chordata > Amphibia > Anura > Rhinophrynidae > Rhinophrynus > Rhinophrynus dorsalis. Next base: position 294,196,038 of record CM074720.1, read on the forward strand.
AAGGGAGGATAGAAGGGGCTGGGCCGCTAACTACTATGGGGTTGGGGTAGCTGGACATAAGTTTGGGGAATGGTAAATAGACTAGCAGTCTGGACAAGTTGGAGCCTTCAATCTGGAAAAGTGGCCACAATAAACCTCATTGTCCAGCTTGCCTGTTTGAATAGATCAGGTGTAACTGAGTGATGTAACTTCTGAGAAAAGGTAATACTTAAGGCTAAGAGATAAGGTGTAAAGGAGGGGGGAGGGGCCTAAGGCCCTTACAAGAGGAAAGTTGTAACAAAGGTGGGACCTTCGACCTCTGTGAAGAGGTAAGGTGCGACCAAAGGGGAAGGGGGAATTTCAACCTCATTGAAGAGGTAAGGTGTGATAGAAGGGAAGGGGACATCTGTGATGGAGGGAGGGCCATCAGTCTCTGTGAAGAGGTAAGACTTTACATGGGGGGAATTTCGGCCTCTACGAAGAAGATAGGTATGATGGGTGGAGGACCTTTGGCCTCTGCAAAAAGGTAAGGTAAGACAGAGGGGTAACCTTTGGCTACTGCAAATGGGTAAGGTAAGTAGCGTGGAGACCAATAGTCTTTGAGAGGAATTAAAATGAGCTGCTGGTGGTTTTTTTTATATTTGATTTGTATAATATTATGCAGTACTATGCTAAAAAAGGGAGGACAAAGTTAAAAGGTATAGAGGCATGGCAGTAGCAAGGGACATAGAGAAAACATGCTGAAGACATACGATAGTGGGGGAATGTACAGAAGGAAAGGTGAGAAAGGTTAGGTATGCCCAGTATGTGAAAGAATATATACACTGTTTATTTGCATTTTTAGTTTTTTTTATTATATAAAACAGAGAATTGTCTTACAGTAGAAAAAAGACCTAGAAGACTGAAATAAGCAATGAGTGAACTGACCATGATGAAGAAGAAAAACTGGGAGAACTGAAACCTCTTGCAGAGAGCGATGGACTGCAGACCAAGAAGTTGATAGAGGGGAGTTGTCAAGGTAGCCTTAAATGTGGACCGGTAAGGACCAGGGAACTGCAACAGGATAAAATGAGCATGTAGTATGATATGAACAAACAAGCTAAGGACATTATTCTAGAGACATGATGATTAATAAGGGAAAGATATTAGAACTTAAGGGTATCAGGGCACTAAATACCTTTAGACGTTAAAATACACAGAAGTGATGCAGATCACCACTTCTGGCTGGTGAATCCACCGTAATAGAAATTTTGCTTTACATAACCTGCAGTGGGCTGGGATTAATGGAAATATGAAATGAGAGAAAGGGTTGACTGAAGGGGACGTAACAATGAATGTAGAGGATAGCATTTTACATACCTTGCGTTGATTTAGCAACAAGCAACAAAGCTAAGCTTACCGTAGGTAGCCTGAAGGAGCCGGAATAAGATATTTCAGCTGCTGGGGAGGAGTTAAGTTGGGACATCACCTGTAGTGGTGGACAAAAAGTGAGAAAAATTTCCCACACGACTTCCCAAAAAACTGAAGATTTTTCTCTTTTTTCGCAAAAGTTTTCTCCTTTTCTCCAATACAAAATTTTCCTCCTTTTAGCTTATTCCAGCAAATGTTTCACCTATTGCAACACATTTTTCTCCTATTCAACACATTTTTCTCCTATGTTTCCTATGGTGCAACATTTGCCAGCACAATGTTACTTCTGAGGACTGTAGCAGAGAGTCCTACAGCAGCATATACCCTGGAAAATTTGTTAGCATGTAGAGTGCACTTGTCCTTTGCTCACAACACTAACTTCTTTAAGTGACACTGACACATATTCATGATGATGTCAAGTGATAAAAAAATACAACCTACAATGTGCAGAAGTGTATGGTAGTGGTGGTGGGGAACTCGCATGATGTGATTGGTGAAACCTTGACAAACTGCATCCACCCTGGGAGGAGAGGGATCATCATAATTTATTGTACATGCTGCATCAACCATTGCTGCAATTAGCTTTTGAACTATCATTTTACTGCAACATCCCTACAATGCTCCACCTTTCCCCCTCCCCCTTGTGCTGGACATTATTGAAATGCAGTGTGTGTTGTTACTCTTTACGCTACGCAGTTGATGGCATGTGATGTCTTGCCTTAGCCTTCAACAAAATTTCAATGTTGGTTGCTTTCTGTCAAGTTGGCCTCAGTGACAGAGCTCACATCAAGTTCTCAGTATAACGGTTTTCTGACACTCAGACCAGGGTATGAAGTAAAAACACAGTTTTATTGAAGCAGAAATGTAAAACAGTGCCCCTAAGGGCCAGCACAGGAATAACAGTAATGGCAATACTGACAAAGTGAATGCACACAATGATAGTGATATGTGCTATGTATAGATGGGGAATAACCCCAAGGGGTTAACAGGTGCAATAGGAGAGATATAGTCAAGATTGGCCAACGCCCAGGATATATAGCAGTCTCTGGAACACAGTCTCTCAGTAACTGAATAGGAGTATAGTGTCTGCACTGAATTCACTCTCGAGTTGGAATAGGAATGCGCACCAATGCCCAGAGCTGAGCCAATACCACCTCCGTGGGCTTAAGAGGAATGCTACTGCCAACGCTGAAGTAACCAGAACCAGAATCGCCCTTAACTGGAAATAGTAGTAACCCTGCGTGTGCCAATTGGATTGTGCCCTGACACCCCTTGGGTGCCTATACTGACGGTTACTGCACAAGCTGTAAAGAGCCGGCGCACTGGGAAGTGCAGTGGATAGCGTATCCTCTAGCTTATGTAGGCCAGAGCAAGAACACCCCTCCGGTGCCGTTCTCAATTCTCACAGTAGGAGCGAACAGACTACCAGACTCCGAACACCAGGCAGACCGTGCTCTGAGGGAGGATAACAGGCAGTAATAGAGGTACTCAGAGTAGAGGCTCAAATTAGTAACCGTATGCTTGGCAAGTGATATAGGAGGCACGAGACCGGAGACTACAGGCACTGCAAGGGTTTAGTGGTTCTGTACTGGAGCGAGCACCTTAGCAACCAGCAGAAGGCAAAGCAACTTCAGGCTACAGCTAGATGATAGTGAGAGGAACAGTGAGTCACTTAACCAGTTCAGAATGTCGCCGGAGCGACCGTAGTGGGACTGGAACACCGGAACAGCAGACAGGACCAGAGCGGCAACCGGAACAGGATCAATACTGCAGCAGACACATCAGCCGAAGAACGGATCAATCACGGAGCAGGATCACCAGCCAGAACCGGGTCAAATCACGGAGCAGGATCGTCAGCCAGAACTGGGTCAATCACGGAGCAGGGTCGTCAGCCAGAACCGGGTCAAATCACGGAGCAGGGTCGTCAGCCAGAACCGGGTCAATCACGGAGCAGGGTCATCAGCCAGAACCGGGTCAATCACGGAGCAGGGTCGTCAGCCAGAACCGGGTCAAATCACGGAGCAGGATCACCAGCCAGAACCGGGTCAAATCACGGAGCAGGATCGTCAGCCAGAACTGGGTCAATCACGGAGCAGGGTCGTCAGCCAGAACCGGGTCAAATCACGGAGCAGGGTCGTCAGCCAGAACCGGGTCAATCACGGAGCAGGGTCATCAGCCAGAACCGGGTCAATCACGGAGCAGGGTCGTCAGCCAGAACCGGGTCAATCACGGAGCAGGGTCATCAGCCAGAACCGGGTCAATCACGGAGCAGGGTCGTCAGCCAGAACCGGGTCAAATCACGGAGCAGGGTCATCAGCCAGAACCGGGTCAATCACGGAGCAGGGTCGTCAGCCAGAACCGGATCAATCACGGAGCAGAATCAGGAGAGGAGTTAGACAAGCCGGGTCGGTACACAGGAGACACTGGAATTCAGCAATGAGGCGCAGGAACAGGAACACCACGAAAGGGCAACTGACAAGTGCCCAAACTCCATCATATAAAGGCACATCCTGGGCGGGCCAATCAGCCTCCTCCAATGCACAGGCAATTCAGTCAAGATTGACAGAAAAACACGGGGACCGTGATACCCAGTCAGCTGACTTTCACCTAATATATTTACTTGTTTAATTATTTATGTATTTTTTTTTTTTTTAAGTTGTCAACCCTGTCCACCCTATCTTATCACAGTTAGTCAAAAAAATAAATAAATCTTTACCCAGACTTCCCCATCACAGAGACAATAAAAACAAAATCAGCAAGCAAACTGGATCCCAGCTGCCCGTGTCTTGGTAGTCAGTCACACTGAATTTTAGAGTATTTGGAGTCAACCTCTTTCCTCCCATCTTCTCCCCTAGAATGCCCCCAGACTCCCCTAATACAGAGAACAAATGTCCTACCTAAAAGATTCTCTAAGCTAAGCTTCAATTCCCCTTTATTTGCCTATCATCTCTAGCTCAAAAAAAGTGCTGCTTTCTCCTCTCATAAACACAGAATGTCCTGCTGTGAGTGCCCGACAACCTTTTATATGGCTGTAAAAAAGTACAGAAAACTTTAATGTGGTTGGAAAAAATTTTTCTTCCCATTGATTTCAATGCAATGGGCTAGGCAAACATGTGGGGAAAATGGCACTTTTCATGGGAAATTATTTGGCAAGTGGGAAGCGCCATTTTTCACCGATTTTGGGTTGAGGCAAAAGTTTTCACATATCCCTAGTCACCTGTGAATGCCAAAGGGTAAGTTGTAAGGATAGTAAGGGAAAAGATGGCAGACTAAGTGAACAGGCCAGTTAATAGATGATAGATTCAGAGGATGGAAATATAATTGTGGTGTGAAACAATGTAAGGAATAAAGCTATGTGCCTGTTAATACAGATGAATGCCTGGGGTGAATGAAATAGTCTGGTCTGAAAAGTAAATAAAACACCTGAAACACTTATAGCCATGCTAAATGTGACTTGGCAAATTTAAACAAAATTGAGGTAAAGTTAATAATAATAATAATAATAATAACCAGTGGCCATCCGGGCCGGACATACCTAGAGGAGCTTATGGGAGGAGAGGAGAGACTGATTGATGCACAGCATGTTGCTGATGGATTGAATGAGAGGTTCTTATGACTTTAATTATAACTGAAAAAACATATATTTGTGAAGGATAGAAGGGTCAGGATTGAAAATAGGGAGTGAAAGTTTAGGGAAGGTTACCAAATGGGAGGGAGATAGAATAAACAAGTATTGGGAGTTACTGTTCAAATGCTTAACTGAACTTGCGAGCAAAATGAAGTGAATGGCAATTCAGCTAGGAACACTGAAGCAATCCTTAGTGATGATCTGTGCCCAGTGGGAGTGGCTGCTGCCATGTTATAAAGTCCCGTAGCCCCTTCCACAAATTCAGGCAATGCCTTTGTTACGATTATTACGACACTCAGACCAAGGTAAAAAATAAAACACAGTTTTATTGAAGTAATAATAAGGAACAGTGCCCCTGGAGGCCAGAATCTGTAATCACAAGTAAAGCAAGTAATGGATGTAGTACAGGCCCAATATAGTAGGAGCAAGTATCACTCAGCAGAATCAAAAGGTAAAAGGGTTAATGCTAGTGTTGAGCGAGCATGCTCGGCCGATGCTCGGTTCGGCTCGAGCATCGCTCTGCTCGGCACATGGCGGTACTGGTACGAGTACCGCATGTGCTCGCCCGCCATGTTCGGGTCTCCTCCCCGCACGTTTCGCGGCTGCTGCGCAGCCAATAAACGTGCAGGGAGGCTCTGACATCAGTGTAATGCCAGCAGCCATGTTGGCTGCTGGCATTACACTGATTGGCTGGCCAGAACCCGTGATCGGGTGCTGTATAGCACCTGACCAGCGAGTTCGGCTCAGTCTTAGCCAGGGAGAGATGAGGATAGGAAGGGAAAGACACTGTAGGGAGAAGAAAAGCAAATTTGTAAAAAAAAAGACCCAAAAGTCCTTTTTAGGACTACTGTGTGTGGGGGCAGCAGTCTATTTTGTGTGTGGGGAAAAAAAACAAAAAAAAAAAAACTTCATATATTCTGTTTAGTGTGCAAAGTTGCAGATTAGAGCACATTCTGTTTAGTGTGCAAAGTTGCAGATTAGAGCACATTCTGTTCAGTGTGCAAAGTTGCAGATTAGCAGCACATTCTTTTTAGTGTGCAAAGTTGCAGATTAGAGCACATTCTGTTTAGTGTGCAAATTTGCAGATTAGAGCACATTCTGTTTAGTGTGCAAAGTTGCAGATTAGAGCACATTCTGTTAAGTCTTCAAACTGTAAAATATCAAAGTCACATATTCCATTCAGTGTGCGTCGCCGCAGTTTAGTAGCACATTCTGTGTACTGTGCACAGTTTCAGAATAGGAAAAAATACTGTTAAGTCTTCAAACTGTAAAATATCAAAGTCACATATTCCATTCAGTGTGCGTCGCCGCAGTTTAGCAGCACATTCTGTGTACTGTGCACAGTTTCAGAATAGGAAAAAATACTGTTAAGTCTTCAAACTGTAAAATATCAAAGTCACATATTCCATTCAGTGTGCGTCGCCGCAGTTTAGCAGCACATTCTGTGTACTGTGCACAGCTTCAGAATAGGAAAAAATACTGTTAAGTCTTCAAACTGTAAAATATCAAAGTCACATATTCCATTCACTGTGCGTAGCCGCAGTTAAGAAGCAAATTCTGTGTACTGTGCAAAGTTGCAGATTTGCAGCACATATTCCGTGTAATATGAAGAAGGCGGGTAAAAAGGGACGGGGAAGTGGACGTGATCCTGATAGTTCAGGGCGCGGGTCAGGACGCGTAGAAACTGCGCCTGGTGCCAGAGCACAAGACAGAAAGACATCCACCATACCTAGCTTCATGTCTCATTTTACAGGGCGTCGCAGGACATCACTCTCGAGGTCCGACCACTGCGAACAGGTGGTCGGTTGGATGTCAGCTGATACTGCTTCCAGTCGGTTAAGCACCACCCTGTCTTCCACCAAGTCCACTCTCAGTAGCCAAGAGTCTGGTCAAAATAATCCTCACTCTGATCATCCTTCCTCCCACCATACACGGTCTGGTCAAAGAAGTGATCCCACACTGGGATATAGTGAGGAGCTCGTCTCATCACCAATCCTTCATTTGACCCTCTCTCCAAGCACGCTTGCAGAGGAACATGACATCTTGTGCCCTGATTCACAACCTCTAGAGGGTACCCAATCACAAGAAGATGACAGATGTGAACGGCATTTAAGGTCAAAGGAAGTAGTGGATGATGATGATGATGAGACACAGTTGCCATTAAATCAACCACTATTACTGTCTCAAGACCTTGATGAGGAGGATGATATACAGTTGTCAATGACTGAGTATGTGGTGGGATCAAGACATGAGGAGGATGATCAGAGTGAGGAAGTGGAGGAGGACTTGGTGGACGATGAGGTGACTGACCCCACCTGGGAAGGTGTAGAGCCGAGCGATGACAGCAGTCCTGAGGGTGAGCCATCTGCAGCACCGCAACAGGCTGGAAGAGGCAGTGGTGTGGCTACAGAAAGAAGGCGGACCGCACCAAACCAGCCCGCAAATGTTCCACGGAGCACCCCCTTGCGTAAATCTCCCTTGCCAAGGGGTAGGTGTTCCGCGGTATGGCGTTTTTTTAAGGAAAGTGCGGACGACAAAAGAATTGTAGTTTGCAACCTGTGCCACACCAGAATGAGCCGAGGCATGAACACTGGAAACCTCACCACCACCAGCATGATCCGACACATGGCATCCAAGCACCGTAATAAGTGGGAGGAACGCCTGGATCGCCCATCTGTGTCTGCAGGCCACACCACTGCCTCCTCTTCCCCTGTTTTCGGTGCCGGCCAATCGCCTGTCGAAGGCGCAGGCCCGCATACCTCCCGCCCTGCACCTGTACCATCTGAAGCACCATCAGCGACCACATCCACTTCCCTGTCCCAGCACAGCGTCCAAATGTCGTTACCCCAGGCATTTGAGCGCAAGCGAAAATACCCAGCCACCCACCCACAGGCCATAGCACTAACCTCACACCTTTCCAAATTACTGGCCATCGAAATGCTGCCATTTAGGCTTGTGGAGACTGAGTCCTTCCGCAGCCTGATGGCAGCAGCTGTCCCTCGGTACGCGGTCCCCAGCCGCCACTACTTTTCCCGGTGTGCCATCCCCGCATTACACCACCATGTGTCCCGTAACATCACCCGTGCCCTGACCAACGCAGTTACTGGGAAGGTCCACTTAACGACTGACACATGGACAAGTGCTTGTGGCCAGGGACGCTACATTTCCCTGACGGCACACTGGGTGAATGTCGTGGAGGCTGGGAGCGACTCGGACCCTGGGATGGCACAGGTGCTACCCACGCCGAGGATTGCGGGCCCTACCTCCATCAGGGTTTCCGCCAGCACCTACGTTATTGGCTCCTCCTCCTCCGAATTCTCTGCACGCAGCGCCACTCACCCATCAGCCGGTAGCTGGAAGCAGTGTAGCACTGCAGTGGGGAAGCGTCAACAGGCCGTGCTGAAGCTGATCTGCCTTGGGGACAAACAGCACACGGCCTCAGAGCTGTTGCAGGGGATTAGTCACCAGACCGAGCTGCAACCAGGCAAGCTCACACACGTACCATGCCTAGCGCATGTATTTAATTTAGTGGTTCAGCGATTTCTAAAAACCTACCCCAATTTGCATGATCTCTTGACCAAGGTGCGCCGCGTGTGTGCACATTTCCGTAAGTCATCTACAGCTTCAGCCGGCCTGTTGAAGCTGCAGCAGCGCTTACAATTGCCAGCTCACCGGCTGCTGTGTGACGTGAGCACGCGCTGGAACTCCACCTTCCACATGTTGGCCCGGCTTTGTGAGCAGCAGAGGGCAGTAGTGGAGTACCAGCTGTTACACGGTCGTCGCCTCTCCGTTCAACTTCCTGTAATCAGAAGTGAGGAGTGGGAATGGATGTCAGACCTCTGTGAGGTTTTACGCAATTTTGAGGAATCGACACAGATGGTGAGCGGCGATAACGCTATTATCAGTGTAATCATCCCACTTCTGTGTCTGCTGAAACGCTCGCTGCTCACAATTAAAACCGACGCTTTGCATGTGGAAGAGGTGGAAATGAGGGAGGAAGAGCTTACACAAGGTGATAGCCAGAGCACCCTCACTTCGTCTTCTCAGCGACAATTGGAGGAGGCGGAGGAGGAGGAGGAGGAAGACACGGTTGCCTCCGCTACAGAGGGTAGCCATGGAACTTTAGTTCCATCTCTTCAGCGTGGGTGGGCAGAAGAGGAGGAAGAGGATGAGGAGATTGAGAGTCATCCTCCTGGTGAGGACAGCGAAATCTTGCCTCTTGGTACTCTGGCACACATGGCTGACTTTATGTTAGGCTGCCTTTCCCGTGACCCACGCGTTATACGCATTTTAAACAACACGGATTACTGGGTGTTCACCCTTCTGGACCCCCGCTACAAAGAGAATTTCTCATCTCTCATTCCTCAGGTGGAGAGGACAAGCAAAATGGTGCAATACCAGAAGGTTCTTGTCGAAAAATTGCTCCAAAATTTTCCATCTGACAACGCTGGCGGCAGAGTACATGCTACCTTGGCCAACCGAGAAGGGGAGAAAAGGGGAGCACACAGCAGTTCCGACAAAGGCAGGGCAACACTCTCCAAGGCGTGGGACACCTTCATGACACCCCGCCAGCACCCTCACCCTGATGCGCAGCCTAGTGTCACAAGGAGGGAAAAGTTTTGGAAGATGGTGAAGGAGTACGTAGCAGACCGTGTCAGCGTCCTCAATGATCCCTCTGTGCCTTACAACTACTGGGTGTCCAAGCTGGACACGTGGTATGAACTGGCACTCTACGCCTTGGAGGTGCTGGCCTGCCCTGCCGCCAGCGTTCTGTCTGAGCGGGTATTTAGTGCTGCTGGTGGCATCATAACAGATAAGCGTATCCGCCTTTCCACCGACAATGCTGATAGGTTGACACTTATAAAAATGAACAAGGCCTGGATTTCCCCTGACTTCTCCACTCCACTGGAGGAAAGCCCCGGGGGAACATAAACTCACTTTATATATGTTATTTACAATGATGGGAATACTCTGTATTCCCATTCACCCCTTCCACCCAAAAAACGGGTATATGGTTGACTCTCTTCCATATACCCTGGGATATAATTTTTATATAGGGCCAGCTCACCAGCGGGCCCTGTGATATAATTTTTATATAGGGCCAGCTCACCAGCGGGCGCAGTTTGACAATTTTTGTATAGGTCAGCTCACCAGCGGGCCTTCTCATATAATGTTTTATTGGGTCAGCTCTCTAGCGGGCCCTCTCATATAATGTTTTATAGCGTCAGCTCACTAGCGGGCCTTCGCATATAATGTTTAGGATGGTCAACTCCGCAGCAGACCCTCACCCATAATGTTTTAGATGGTCGGCTCAGCGCACATTTCCCTCTTAATCATGGCCTCAGTTCAGAAAAATCAAGGAAATTTTTGGGAGAATTTGCCTCTGCGCACGTTTCCCTCTTAATCATGGCCTCAGATCAGAAAAATTGAGGAAATTTTTGGGAGAATTTGCAGATGATATACAAGTAAATATACAGCAAATACTGTTTGGTAACAATTTTTCGCCTAAAGTCGTTTTTATCTGCCTTTTTGTGTGTTTTACGGTCAGTCTGTAAAAATGGCGTACTACGGGCGAAAGATCGTTCCCAGCAGCGATGTTGGAGTCCAAGATGCATCCAGACATCCTCCCTATGCTGTCCCTGAACCATTTCTGTGGTGTTTCCATCCTTTTCTGCCCTTTTCCTATGGACCAGGCACCCTCCCCTCATCAGAGCAGGGGGTGCCTGGTGTAATGCTCGAGTCCTCCCATTGACTTCAATGGGGCTCGGGTGCTCGGCCGAGCATTGGGGTGCTCGCTCATCACTAGTTAATGCCCAATACAATAATCAGTCTCTGTTGTGGTGATTAGCCAATGCCCGGTGCTCATAAACAGTCCCAGTAGTAGTGCAGGAAGCAAGCGCTAGCAGTGCGACTGAACTGGATCACAACCAGATAACTGTATCGTAATATGCCCAATAGTATAGCAAGGACTGACTGGGGCTGGAGCCAATACCACCACTTGGGTGCAATAAAGGAGGAGAGACACTGCCAGAGCCAATGGAAACAGAGTCAGGAGCACCCTTTAGGTGCGGTAACGGAGGAAACACTGCATATGCAAATGGGACCAGAGCCAAAAGCACCCCTTAGGTGCGGTAACGGAGGAGACACTGCACAAGCGAATCTACCGTGAGCCAAATGCACTTCCTGGTGCGATATGATGGTGCAACACTGTGAACAATAGGAGACCAGAGCCAAAGCACCCTTCCGGTGCTGAAACGGAGCAACACACTGCAAGAGCTAACGGAATGCCCAATAGCACCACGCGGTGCTAACTGCAAGGAAACCAGCAACTTAGTTTGAAATACTGCTCTGCTAGTGTAAATGGATAGGCTCGGTGATGGAGGCAACAAGCTCATCAAGTGTTAAACGGCTCAGGATCGAAGGTAGCAAGCTTGGCAAGTGTATACAGACAGGCTTGGTAATGGAGGCAACAAGCACAGCAAGTGTTCTCTTATAGACTCGGTAACGGAGGCAACAGCTCGGCAAGTATTCTCTGACAGGCTCGGTAACGGAGGCAACAGACAGGCTCAATAACGGAGGCCACAGTTTAGCAGAGGAGGCGTGATCTGTCAGTGCAACACTGCAAGCACAGTTCAGAATGTCGTCAGGCGAGGGCCCAAAAGTTTGCAGGAACACTGGAAGCAAACACGGAGCAGAAATGTCAGCCAGAACCGGATCAATCATGGAGCAGGAATGTCAGCCAGAGCCGGGTCAATCACGGAGCAGGAACGTCAGCCAGAGCCGGGTCAATCACGGAGCAGGAACTTCAGCCAGAGCCGGGTCAATCACGGAGCAGGAACAGCAGAGTAGTCAGATGAGCTAAGTCGGTACACAGGAACGCAGGAACACAGCAACAATGGCGCAGGAACAGGAACACCACGAAAGGGCACCTGACAGGTGCCATAGGCCCAGTATATAAAGGGACACCCTGGACGGGCCAATCAAGCTCCGCCAATGGAAGAGCACCACAACAGAGAGTGACAAGGAGTCACAGGAACTGAGATAGCCGTGAATACAAGAGAAATGGGTCCTAATTTGAATTAATTAACTGACTATCTGTTATCTCACTAAACAGCACAAAAGACATTAAGACCTCTTCCAGATAGGAGTCAGAGATTCTGCAGCCCCCTGCAATAGCTCTGGGACAGCATTCTTCTTATGAATAATTGTATATATATATATATATTAAAATATAAAATAGAAAAATCTAAAATACAATAGGCTCTATCCCGTACATGTTTTGCAGCTCACATGCCTCTTCATCAAAGGTTAAAGCCTAAATTACAAAAAAAATTGCTGCCGCTGTTGACACACTACATATAAATCCTCTCCCCCACAACTCATTTGTTCACAGTAGGTGCACCTTCAGCTCATGTACTCACATGATTGGTCCACTAGAAAAGGGGATTGCATTCAACAAACCTATAAATTTAACATTACTGAATGGTGCCCATGTGGGTTGGCCTTCATTGAAGGTTTCAATAAGTTAGCTTGTGTGAATGTTATGCCATGTCCCCATAGCCTGCTGGACAGACTCTGTTTAAAGCAACTTTACTGCAATCCTATACAGAGACACCAAAGTTGCAACATTCTGAACTCTGGTGCCATCACAAAGAGCAATAGATGCTCTGTGTGAAAAACAGTATAGTACAGCATAGGATCTTACAGCACTGTAGAAAGATCCAAAGCAGCATTGCTGAATTAGTGCATCCCATGTGAAAGGGGCCTGAATAAATAGTCTCTGAAGAGGACCATTTTATTTTAGTAATGTAACATATGAATAATTGTTATATATGCTAGCTGCAAAACAGGTAAAGGGAGGAGTATTGGGGGTAGACATTGACAGTTATTCTATGGAGTGGATGTAAAGATAGAAAAGAGTGCTAAAAAATATATATTTTTATCAGATAAGTCCAACAAGCAGATGAAGTGATACTTCCTGTCTGAGTTGGTAGGCTTAGTTTGAGACACTACTGAGACTGACTGACTGATACAATGTAGACACAATAAATACATCATACACTCACTCCTACATCCACAAATGTGAGAGGGCAACACATATACTTTTGTGTGGAGGTGCTGGTGCTTCACCAACTGTTGTAGACGTCATCCTTTATTGCAAGCTGCTTCTGAAGCTAACAGGTCTGTCCTGTACTGTAATTTTATTTGGAGAGAAAGAGATAGTGTGTAGAGAAAAAGGAGTATTTGAAGTCCACTCTCTGCATGGTTTCAGGGTTAGTTGCTTGATTGCAGAGAGTGACACTGACAGTAACAGGGAAAGTTTAAAAAAATACAAATACTTTTGACTGAAAGGTGACAGAGACAGGCAGGATATCCTATCCATACACCTGAGCATAGAAATGGTGTGTACTTAACAGTAAAGATCAACACTACCGTCATTTTGTTCAATAACTCATGTAGGCCACCATTTTCATTGTGTTGCCTCCACATCCAAGTCCTGTGGTTACCTAATCACACTCACTATTAATGAATAAGTAGCAAAACATGTCAGCATCAAAAACCTTAGCTATGAGTCCTTCTGATTTCAAAGTTCAGTGCCACTGACCCCTGCTGTCAGTACTATTACAAAATCTAGACCCTGTAGTAGCAGTAGTCTCTGAGGAATCCCATAGTATAAAAAATCTGCAGTATATAAAGACTTCATTAATGATTCAAAAGTTAAACATGTTTCTAAATGTTTTCTCTGTAAAAACGTAAGAAAGGGGAAAGCAGGATTTAATCTAGGCACATCCTCAGATTCCAGATTAGGATATACACAGAAGAAAAACTTATTTAGCAGCTCTGAGAAAGTACAACCAGGGGATGATACATGTAAACATGAGGGTAAACCACCAAAATTATACAAGTCAATGTAAAAGCCTAGGGCTCCCCATCCCTCTAGTACTGTTACAAATAAAAGATGAAGGCAGCACTATCAGTCAAATATAAATCAAGTGGTGTTGATGAAAACAATAACTTATATTCACATATAGTAAATTCATGTAGCATCACTGAGACAACAGATGTTCAAACTCACAAAACCAAAGTCTGCCTATCTCTTCTCTCCACTCTACATCAACAAGTTTTGTGTTAACATTGCTTATTCATGACTATGGCGTTCATTGGGAGATACTCCAGCACAATTACCATCAGACGTAAGACAACTGCCAGCAGTAGAAGCACTCCTAAAAGTGCACAAGTTCAAGAAGCACATAATAGTTGTATTGTAGATATCTCAGATATCTCAGGGAGTGGGACAACATTTTCCTCAGTAACAATAGCACCCATGTCTCATATAGCTGCTATTGTGCAAATGCGGAGCACTGAGTAGGAATATGCCTCTAAGTTAGCTGGAGGTAAAGCCCCCACATCCACTGCCAGATATGCCATCCCCACCACTAGTCATGTTGTTAAAACATTTGTTTAAAGGGATAGTAATGTTTCATAATAAAGCAGCTCTAATTAATCATTATAGTATTTGGACCTTGGAGAGATTTATTTCAGTTCTGTCAGAGTTGTAGTTCAAGAGTAATTCAATGACAAAGTATCCCCCTCCAACCCCTTTTACTGATGTAACACTGCTCAGCCAGAGCAGAAGGGAGGTGTACAGGTAGATTGCAGAGAGGGACAATCTTCAATTAAGATAAGGGAAAAACCTGAAAAACTTGTAAAGGGGGGGCAGGGCTTTCATTGTTCTCCTAGGAAGAAGATTGTCCCCTGCTGTTAACTGTCTGGTCTTACAACCAGATTCCACATCTGAGAAGAGATGGCTTACACTAGGTAAAAGGGGCGGGAGGGGGAAACTTTATCCTTCAATTACTCTTGAACCACACCTCTGACAGTATTGAAATAACACTCTCTATGGCTCAAATACTATGAATATTAATTTGAGCTGCGTTTTTGTGAAACATTACTATCCCTTTAACAGTTCTTCTTGTATTTGCTGAAAACTCACCTTTACTGAGTTCTTAGAGAGGAGTAAAGAAAATAAACAGAAATATTCAAAAATATCCCTGTGGAATTCAAACTTGCAGAAAATGTTGGAACATGACATGCTGAACTATTCTTTTGTTGAAAACAGAGATTTTAAAGAGTTGATCTCATGTGTTGCACCCCATTGTACATCCCAAGCCATTTTTCAAAAATGGTTGTGCTAGAGTTCTACAAACAGGTGATGTGTGCTAACAATTTTTCAAAGGCTTCATGTTCTAGGATTCAGCAGTAGAAATGTTGCTTGGCAATTTTTATGGCCATCGAAAACAGGTCTTAAAATTGGAAATCCTTTGCTACTAGCCAGACCTGAAAAGTTACTCACCACTGCAAGCCATAACATAACCACCAGGGCTGAATTTCTACTCGCCAGGGCTAAATTTTTACTCGCCATTGGCTAGTGGTGAGTGGAAATTTTGAGACCTGATTGAAAGTATAAGTAGAGAACAGCAATGTTTCTTTGGGTAGTGAAAGGTGGAAATGTTATAACATTTTTGTGTGCAATTTGTGTTTTTTTTCTGTGGAAATCTTCACCCATACAAAAAAAATAAAATCAGGATTTTTCAACCCTCTATGTAGTTAATTATTATATGCTAATGTGCCTTTAAAAAAGGTCCATCTGCAGCCCTGGGTTCAGAGATGACTATGTACTCTCTTACACAAACAACACCACATACATTAGCAAAAGATTAACAGTGGCTGATGTACAAATATGGAGAAAATCAGTTTCAGTGTAGAGGACAAATAAATGTTGCAATTTATTTAAATTGGGTTTTAACACATTGAATGCTGTACATTTCTTTACTATGTGTTGAAAATCTATCTCTAGCATTCAGGGGGCTAAAATCACAAATTAAATTGATATGAATTTTTTGGAACTGTAATTTGTTTCCTGGTGGTAGTTTGGTGTGCCTAAGAATCCTTACAAATCATCTTGGTACTTCTGCCTCACAGTGAAAAGGGACAGAGGTGACCTGTGTGGCTGCTTGCCTCCCTAGACTCCAGACAGCAATCCCCTTGATGGAAGTCTTGACCAATGAGTTAGATAAAATAATTAACTCTTTGAGGACCAGAAGAGCAGGGAACATATGCATGATTTTCTGCTTTTTCCAAGAAATGTTCATACATAGAGATATTCAAACATCACAAATTTTCCCACAAGAAAGAGTAAGTGTTCTGCCTATGTGTTCCAATGAGAGAGCGAGAAAATGCAATTTTTGTATATCCATTTATACTCTTGGTGTTATTAATGCAATGCAATGATTATTCTGCATGCTCACTTTGTCTTCAATAAAACTATTTGACAACAAATTAAATAAATAAAGTTGTTTGACGTGCAGGCTAGCAGTATGTTTACTGCCAATAATAAGAGAAGCTGGATGGACCCTGATGCTGCTGATACAAATCTGGAGGAAGAACTCAGAAGAACCAGTGATAAATGACACCCACAGATCCCTGACCAATGAGGCCCAGTCTCCTGACATCATTCCTTGGGATGTGGGGGAACTATACTGAAGAAGGAGGCAGAATTGGCCAGTATGTGCAGCACACATCAGCTGTCTTTACCTGCTACTACTGCTGCCAGTGTGCCTTCCTCTGAGGAGATGACAAGTGTGAGAGTAATCTGTATTATTGTAGTTAAAATTGATTAGAGCAGCTCAAAAATGAACAGGTTTGATAGAATTTATGATTAATGAACAAAATAGAATTTGACACTTGTGGTAATTTCTTTTCAGACGATAGTAAGCTTCTCTTATTAAGCATAACCACTAAATGATACTGTGCTGCTTTTAAGGGATGTCTTTTAATTTTCAGTAAATGTGCCTAGCACATAATTGCTGACAGGAAAGTAAAACATGACCTTTTTCAGTAAACTATGTTATAAATTTAGAATTATGTCAAATTACTGGATGTCTTAAACATATGCTACTTTGTGCAACACACCAAGTTTAATAAGCTTTGAAAAGAAAACATTTAATTAATACATATTTTACAGTGCTTACTGGATAGTTTATTTTGGTTCTTTTTAGTATTAGTCTAGTAGCTGCTCACAGAGCTAGTTTCGCTATATTTTTAACAGTGTTGCACCTGCCAGGATGTCTTGTGATTTTTCAGGAGGGGGAAGAGGAGATGATGCCAAGTGTGACAGCAGAGGACCCTAAGTCACACTTGCCATCCCCAAGCAGTCCTGCTGCTGCTACTACTACTACTACTACTACTACTACTACTACTACAACAAAGAAGATCCAGCAGCTACAGACTCAGTGTTTGGAGTGAGGGAGGGGTGATCATACTAGTAGCAAGGAAGACTCAGAGACTGAAATTGATTTCTGTTTGATGTTAGTAGTAATAGTGATGGTAAAGCAGCTGGTAGGACTAGTGCTACCACAGTAGATCCACTTGCTGATGTTAAGATGGTATGGGAAGTAATGAAGAGCAGCCAGACTAGCAATCAAGGGGTCCCACAACAGTCCCCTTCCCCCCCACAGCATTATCCATATGAAACATGATTCTGAAGAAGGCAGAAATGGTAGCTAGCAGCAATAATAACCCCACTACATAGATCAGCTGTCTGTGCCTGCTGCTAGTGTTGCCAGTATGCCTTTTTTAGCTCAACACAAGATGGAAAGTGTGACAGTAACGGACCCTTTGTCACATTTCTCATCACCTCCTCCAACCGGTGAGACATCTGTAGTAGAGCAGCAAGGATTAAATGGTGGTGGTGGTGGTGATGATGATGAAGAAGCAGCTATGGTGGAAGAGACATTAATTGCCTTTTTAGCCAAAACTGAAAAAGAATGGGAGACAGGGATGGGCATCCCCACCACCACCAGCAATGAGATTTTGTAATTTGTGGAGATTGCTACTTCTCTAATTCCTGCTGCCGCTGAGTCGCAAGGGCAGCATGATACTGAGGACTAGGTTAGTGTGCCACAGACCACCATGGACACAGTGGCAATGGGGCACAGTGATGCAGGACTAGGACAGGTTCCACTTGCCAGCAGCAATACTCCTGGTCCTAGTTGAAGTGAAGATTCTTAGGCAGTAGCACAACAGCAGCAAAATCATCCTCTGCCCCAGCCAGTGAAGGGGAATGTGGAGAAGAATAAAAAAAGAGACCATTCTTCACAAACTTTCCCCTCCCCTCCTGAAGACCGGGGTGTGGGACTATTTTTCTCTTAGGGCAGGTATAGTGCAGTCATCAGTGATAGCACAGTGCACAATTTATGATAATTCAGTGAAAAGGGGAAAGGAGGGAAAGCACCTTGGCACAACCCCCCTGATAACATACATGAAACACAGACACCATGACATTTATGTGAAGCATGTTAAAGCCAAACCTACATCCAATAAATCAGGCACCACTGTTGCTGTACCCCCTGACTCTCCACAAATTCCAGAAGAGGTGCAGTGTAAATCAAAGTGGAGGAAGAACAGAGAAATCCAGCCAGAGCATGAAAGTTCGATGATGAGTGAAACACCTGGCTTGCCATCTCCTTCTTGCTGTAGATTCCAGCCGAGGGAAGATCATGTAACTACATCTTCTGGCAATCCGCCTTGTTCATCTTTACCTCCCCCACCAGTCGATAGCCATTCAGAAGATGTCAGCATGTGGCAGTATGTGTACACCCATTGCACACAGTGTGGAATGCTGACCACACATGGCAGTGTACTGGAGGATTTGCAACCAGGGTATAAAGTGACATCTGAGGAGATTCTATCCTAGAGAATATGCTTAGCTGTTGGCAGGGATCATTAATCATTATTATTTAACTGCAAGTTGTCAGGTGTCCTTAGCAGGGAGTGTACAAGGGTCATAGAAACAGAAGCAGTCTTGGTTTCTGGTGGGATGATTTCACACTGGGGACTCTATGTGTAATGGTGTTTGGTTAGAGTTGTGCAAGGTGTTTGATGTGAGTGCAGATGTGCCCATTGTTACCAGTCCTTCCCTTATTTATAACACACTGTGTACATTTCAGTTGCTGGTGAGAGGCACAGTCCCATTCTGCTCTCAAAGAAACATTTATATTCTATTCTAACAACACACCCATGTTTTGGAGAAGGGGCAGGTGGAGAATCATTACTGGCCAACTTATTTTCTCCACATATACCTTTAGTGGTGGGAGCTAGTTGTGGTGCTGCTGCCTCCAGTGCATCACTGGAACTAGTAGTGGCATCATCCATCACCCATATCACTGCTGTTGTTGATCCCATTCCCTTGGAGCTGCCTACATATCCTTCTGCTTAATTAACTCAGCAACGGCAGTAAGAACAGCAGTTGCAAATGCCGCAATGACACCGGGACATTTGCCACTGGCCAACATAACATGACCTGCTGGCAGTAGACCAGTAGGCATTTTGTTTTCATCAGGGCTTGTTCTTTTTAAAAAAAAAAAAAAAAAAAGACTCCTGCACAAAAAATAAACAGTTTTAGGGACTTGTTTCAAACAAGCTTAAAGTGTTAGTAATGTCCAAGAAAAAGTTTTTTGCATTTAGAAGAGCTTAAAAAGCTGAGCTGAATGCAAAAAAACGTATCTCTCAAACCACTATGGTTTAAGAGATACAGGCATTTAAAGTTCGCTGTTTCCTACTGACAGCTGTAAAGCTGTCAGCAGGAGATTCATGTCCGTCGACACGGAGGAGCTTGAGAAGTGCTGCAATCTCGTTACTTACAAGGAATCCCTTCATTGGAATGGTCTAAAACATGTGACTTAAAGCTCTTAAGCTCTTCTAAATGCAAAAAACTTTTTTTTGGACATTACTAACACTTTAAGTCCTACAAATAACTGAATCACTGATTCTTCAGGACTTGTGATGCTAACAAGCCGAATTGATAAAAATTGTTTGTGATTCCTCAGGGCTTTTGACTCTAACAAGCCAAATTGATAAAAATTATCTGTGATTCCTCAGGGCCTGTGATACTAACAAGCCAAATTGATATAAATTATGTGTGATTCCTCAGGGTTTTTGACACTATCAAGCCAAAATCCTACAACTCAATTTTTCCTCAGGGCTTGGGCCTAACACAGGTCTAAGCCCTAAAAATCAATGTTTCCTCTGGGCTTGGGACTATAAAAAGTCTAAGTCCTATAAGTCATATTCTACAAAATATTCTATCTCGTCAAGTATCACAAAGGTGGACACAATCTTGGACGATAATTGGTGACAAGAATATATGCTTATTATTTAAAAGACTAAGACATTGGGTCATACAATATGTATAAAGCCAAAAGTAGAGCAACTCAAAGGCAACCATAGAAATAAATAACCCCATTGATTAAAGTGAAACTTTTCACCCCTTGAATGCTAGAGAGGTCTCCAATGTATTGTTTTGCAATGCACTGGATACCTCTTTAGGTTTCAACAGATTAAAAATCAGTGGTAATGTTTATTTGTTCCTTTATAGCACAGCTTGTCTTAAAAACATATTCCCAAAGTATCACATATTAAAAACATAACTATTAGAAATTCAATATGTAAGTAAAAGTTGCAGAACATGCCGATTTTGTATTTTATTCCTACATGAATTTAGAATTTTTGTGAAAGCTGGAAATGTCAGTTTGCTATAATTTTTTAAAGACAAAAAGTAAATCTACACAATTGCAAACTCAAATTAGGTTTAATAGTGAAAACAATGAAGAAGAAAAAATAATCTGACACCACCTGACTCATTTTTTTAGTGCAATATGTCATGGTAAGTCCTCTGGACCTGCTACTTCCTGAGCTTGGACCAAGGACTTTCAAGTTATGTGTCATGCAACTTCCATTGTTTTCACCTGAGGACCTTGGCTTTAACCTCTTAAGAACCTGCTGTGAGGAAGCACGGTCAGGAGTGATGGGTCATTACTGCTGGCTGATGGAGAGTCTCTGAAGCCAATTTGGTCTTCTTTCTAGTGGAGGTTTTTTCATGTCCAAGTTTTTGAGGAGGGGGTAGTAGAAGTACTGGCAGTGTTAGCACCAGCCACAGTGACATGGAAATGGGACTTTTATTTTTTTCTCATACACTTCAGCATGCCTGTGCTACATATGATTTATTAATGCAGATGTGTCAAGGTGGGATCCCTCCTTTCCCCTCTTTACTGTGTGTTCACACGGGGTGCATAAAGCATTTTTATTGCATGTTCCAGATCTCAGGGAGAAATATTCCCACAGCCAGGATTTCAGTGCAGGAGGAGGAGATGATGTTGCTGCATCTGCAACACAAGCTGCAGAGCCTGAATAAAACTTGGACTTTGCCTCTCTGCTTCTTCTCTTCAACCTCTGCCCACTACTACATATTCAGGCCCTGTCACAGGAAACTGCCCCTGTTCCTGTCCACTCATAGGAGCCTGGCCATCTTTCTGAACACTCACAAGATCCTGGCCATCTTCTTGCCCACTCACAGGTAAGTGTGGGCAAAAATGTATGCCTCAAACCAAAATCGGCGAATAATGGCTCTTCTGGCTTGGCAAATAATTTACTGGGAAAAGTTTTTTGGCTTGGCAAATAATTTTTTTGCTTTTTCGCCTATCTCTTTTTATTGAAATCAGTGGGAACATTAAAGTTACACACAACACATAGCAAATGTTATTTTATTTCTCAAAGGCATAGTATACAAGGGGTATGAGGGTGCTGGTGTTGATGGAATGTGGGGAAAGAATCAGTTGAACAGGGAATGTTTTTTGGGGCAAGATTGTTTACTGGGGTTGGAGAAACAGTTAATAAAAAACATAAAAACTAAATACAATTAAAAAAGCCCCATAAGACATGGTATAAAAGGGGTCTGAGTAGGGTGCCTTTACTGATGGGTGGAGTATGGGGAAATAATCAGTTGAATAGGGAATTTGTTCTGTGGGGGTTTGTTGACTGTATTGGGGGGACAGTTAATAAAAAAAACAATAAAATAAAATAAGAAATTTGTATGTAAAGTGATAGAGACACGGACCCCCTGACATAACCTGTCACTGGGTAGACTGATATTTGACGTGACACAGTATTTTGTAGAGGATGATTTGTAAGATTTGTTGTTAGAGGACCAAGCCCTGAGGAAACATTGATTTGTAGAACTTAGTCTTACTGGAAACAAACCTCCAAAAACTGTTTAATTTTTTTGTAGGCCTATGTTACTTTTTTTTATTTAATTTTACTTAAAAAAAAAAAAAAAAAGCCTTACTGACTTAGTGCCACCATGTCATGGATGTCATGTTGGCCAGTGGCCACTGATAATTGTCAAATACCATGATGTAGAAGCTGAATTTGTGACTGATGTTCTTGCTGTTGCTGAGTTGTTTAAGCAGCAGGATGATTAGGAAACTCAAAGGGAATGGGATCAACAACATCAGTAACATAAGTGATGGCTGATGAAGGTTCTATATGCCATGACTAACTCCGGTGATGTGCCTGAGGCAGTAGCAGCACCATAACTAGCCGCCAGTATATGTGGAGAAAATAAGAATTTGACCAATAATTCTCCTCCACTGGCCGCTCCTCCAAAATCATGGGTGTGTTGTTACTAGAATAAAACCTTTTCCCTTGAGAGCAGGAACAGTGCCTTTCATCAGCAACTGTAATATGCACAGTGTGTGGCAATAAACACCTGGCACAACACTATCCAAACACCATGGCATCAGAAACAAAGTACTGATGCTGTCACTATGCCCCTTGTTCACACCTTGTTAAGGACTAGTGTTGAGCGAGCATGCTCGGCCGATGCTCGGATCGGCTCGAGCATCGCTCTGCTCGGCACATGGCGGTACTCGTACGAGTACCGCCATGTGCTCGCCCGCCATGTTCGGGTGCCAGGGATCTGTGCCGGAGGAGGCACAGATCTTGCAGACGCTCCGCTGGACCACCAGGGACTGGAGGTAGGGGGCATTGCGGAGATGAAGGGGGCATTGCGGAGATGAAGGGGGACATTGCGGAGATGAAGGGGGACATTGTGGAAGGGGGACATTGTGGAAGGGGGGCATTGCGGAGATGAAGGGGACATTGCGGAGATGAAGGGGGCATTGCAGAGATGAAGGGGGACATTGCGGAGATGAAGGGGGACATTGTGGAAGAGGGGCATTGTGGAGATGAAGGGGGGCATTGACCAGGCACCCTCCCCTCATCAGAGCAGGGGGTGCCTGGTGTAATGCTCGAGTCCTCCCATTTAATGCAATGGGGTTCGGGTGCTCGGCCGAGCACTCGAGCCTCAGGGGGTGCTCGGTCAGAGCACCCGAACACCCGAGCATCGGGGTGCTCGCTCAACACTATTAAGGACACATGACAACTTACTGACAGTTTAATAGTAATGATGAACCCTCCCTGCTGCCATCTTAGCATATTCTGTAGGATGGAATCTCCTCAGATGCTGCTTTATTGTCAAGGTTTTGCTCCCATTCTGAGCTGCTCCCATTCTGCTGTCTGAGCTAATCTAGTGCTCTGCTATCCACTGCACCTGTCTTCTGACTTTCTGGCTCAGACTGAATCAGTTGACTTCTCTGATTGCTCACCTGACTGTTATCAGCCTACCCTCTCAGAGTATTTATAGCAGCTTGGCTCATTTCTCCATTGTCCTTGTGTTTGTTTGCTGACTTGTTGTTGCTGGCTGCTGTGGATTTTCCCTGTGTTGCTGTGTTCCAGACCATTGGCTTCTTCCAGACTTTGCTGACTTCTGTGCTTCTGACCCTCGGCTTGTTCCTGACATCACAGATTTCTGATTTCCTGATTCTGGCTAGGCTGAATACCTGTCTTGGTTCCTGACCCTGGCTTGTCTTTTGGCTTATGCTCTTGGATCATGCTTCTGTTTTTGTTGCAACAGTATTGCATTTTACCTTTTTGTGTCCTGTCTGGTTCTTGGTCCCTAACAGTACACAAGGACCATGAACTCAGGAGATGTAGGCGGTCCACCAAATATTTTTTCAGGCTGGACCAGATAGACCAGTGCATGGACCAGTTTGCTGCAGTCCTCCAAGCTTTGTTGCTCCATACTGAGCATCTGGTTGCTGCTTTTGTCACTGCCTGTCCAGTCTGTGCGCAGACCAAATCACCCCGTCACCTTCCAGTGGGCCCATACCCCATGGGGAGAAGCCATGGTCACACCTTGCCATGGACTTCATAGTCGACCTCCCTTTGTCTAATGGTCACGCTGTCATCCTCATGGTCGTTGACCAATTTTCTAAGATGATTCATTGCATACCATTAAAAAAACTTCCGTCTGCTAAAGAGTTGGCTAAGGTCTTTGTTAAAGAGGTCTATCAGCTACACGGGGTTCCCAAAGTCATAGTTTCCAACCGGGGTAGCCAGTTTGTTTCGAGATTCTGGAGAGCCTTCTGTGCGCAACTAGGTATCCAACTTTCCTTCTCCTCGTCCTATCACCCGCAATTGAATGGGGCAGCGGAAAAGGCTAATCAGGCCTTGGAGCAATTCCTACGGTGTTACATCTCAGACCATCAGAACAATTTGTCGGACCTGCTACCTTGGGTGGAGTTTGCTCATAACAGTGCTGTCTCGGCTTCTACCCAGTTCTCCCCTTTCATAATGAATTATGGGTATCAACCCTCCATGATTCCAGA
Source organism: Rhinophrynus dorsalis (assembly GCA_037306005.1). Lineage (NCBI taxonomy): Eukaryota > Metazoa > Chordata > Amphibia > Anura > Rhinophrynidae > Rhinophrynus > Rhinophrynus dorsalis. The sequence continues at coordinate 294,220,620 of CM074720.1, forward strand.
TTTGTTCGCTCCCCAAAGGGTCCCGGCATTGGAGGATCATCTCCAGTGAATCTGTTCCATATGGGTGCAGGTCCAAGAGTTGTTGCGAAGCCCACAACAATCCCAGGAGCTCCAGGCTAATCATAAACGCCTACCCGCACCCTCCTACCAGGTCGGGGAGAGGGTCTGGTTGTCCTCCAGAAATCTTCACCAGCAAGTGCCCTCTCAGAAACTGGGTCCCTGTTTTGTGGGGCCTTTCCGTATCCTCCGACGTGTGAACTCTGTGGCCTAGGCCCTAGACCTTACTCCATGTCTCGCTGCTTAAACCTCTGGTATGTAATCATTCCTCTACTGTCAGTCCTTGACCTCATTCAGTGCCCGTTGACGGCCATGAGGAGTACAAGGTCCGATCCATAGTTGACTCTCATAGGTTCCGAGGGAGTCTTCAATATTTGGTCCATTGGAAGGGTTACGGTCCAGAAGAGCGCTCATGGTTTCCATTGCTGCTGTCTGAGCTAATCTAGTGCTCTGCTATCCACTGCTGCTGTTTTCTTATCATGGTGCCCATGATTGCCTCCAGTGTTCAATTGCTGTAACAGTGACATTGTTACTTCCTGGCTGTCACTCTATGCAAGTTGCTGTTCTTATAGGTCACTGGTTTTGTGGTGTCATGTCTCCGCCCATCTGCTAGGCCTTAAAAGCCTCAGTATGTCCAGTTACCAGTGCCTTTTCATGGTGTACCTGAGCCTAGTTCTGTGTTGGTCCATTGATGTTCCTGTGTATTAATCCGGTTCCTTCTGACTACCCGATCTGGCTCTGACTCCTGGCTACGTCTGACTACCTGATACGGCTCTGACTCCAGGCTACGTCCGACTACCCAATCTGGCTCTGACTCCTGGCTACATCTGACTACTCTTTCTCTGTTGCGTTCCGGTTAAGATTCCTAGCCTAGGCTACCCAGACCCAACTACTGAGATCCTTGCTGCTTGGGCCTACCGTATACCGTGCTCGCTACCCCGGTAGAGGTGCTTGTCGGTCAGTCCGGGTCGTGGACCTCCCATGATCTGTCTGGTTTGGGCGCTACCTCGGTCAGTCCGTGTCACCGATCTCCTGTGATGTGTCCGGTCCCAGTGTTGCCTTACCTAGCCTTCTAGGTGCCGTTTTGCCTTGCCTATGGTATAGTTGCACTACGATTCACCTGCCCGGTGTGACTAAGAAAGTGCCGTGCACTGTCCTTCTATCTGTCTGTGAAGGTTAATGAGGGCCGTTCAGTTACTAGCTACACCTGCCTAGTGAAGGGTTGAGGAAGTGTCTTGCACTGTCCTCACACCTGGCCTGGAGAAGGTGATGGAGTTAAGTCATAACTGTTTTGCTCTAGAGTTCTGGAAATACTCGCTCCTGTTGCCTCGGTACTCTAGCATTAGGGTACAGACGTGCGTCTATCACACTTGCCTAGTGAAGGGTGAAGAAAGTGTGCATTGTTCTTCTCTGGCCTCGTGAAAGTGAATTATTCATTACTGCCACTATTGTGTTTTAAATAAAGTTTATTTTAATCTTATCTGTACTTGTCAGGTGTCGTTATTTCCTAGTCAATCCGTGACACTTCTGACTTTCTGGCTCAGGCTGAATCAGTTGACTTCTCTGATTGCTCACCTGACTGTTATCAGCCAGCCCTCTTAGGGTATTTATAACACCTTGGCTCACTTCTCCATTGTCCTTGTGTTTGTTTGCTGACCTGTTGTTGCTGGCTGTTGTGGATTTTTCCTGCGTTCCTGTTTGCTGTGTTCCAGACCATCGTCTTATTCTAGACTTTGCTGACTTCTGTGCTTCTGACCCTCGGCTTGTTCCTGACATCGCAGACTTCTGGCTTCCTGACTCCGGCTTGGCTGAATACCTGTCTTGGTTCCTGACCCTGGCGTGTCTTTTGGTTTATGCTCTTGGATCATGCTTCTGTTTGTGTTGCACTAATAAAGATGTATTACATTTTACCTTTTTGTGTCCTGTCTGGATCCTGGTCGCTAACATTTATGCCCTGCTTGAGATCCTCCTCCACCACACTGCCATTTGTGGTCAGTGCACCACACAGTGCACAATGGGTGGACACAAACTGTCACATCCTAACATCAACAGAGTGGCTATCATTTGGCAGAGGAGGTAATGATGAACGACGTGAACTGGCAGAAGATGTAGTTACCCTAGAGGAAGAAGGTAATGGCGAGCTAGTTGCTTTGCTCATCATCGAACTTCCAGCCTTTGCCTGGGTTTCTCTATTCTTCCTCCTTTTTGATCTCTGCCTCACCTCTTGTTGCCTTTTTGGAGAGTCAGGGGGTACAGCAACAGTGGTACTTGATTTCTGTGGTGGGTGTTTGGCTTTAACATGTTTGACATAAATGTCATGGTGTCTGTGTTTAATGTGTGTTATCAGGGCAGTTGTGCCAAGGTGTGTTTCCTCCTTTCCCCTTCTCACTGACTTGTCATAAATTGTGCATAGTGCTGCTGGTGATGACTGCACCGTGCCTGCCTCAAAAGAAAAATAGTCCTACACCCATGATTTCAGGGGCTAGGGAACAGGTAGAAAAGAATGGCCTCGTTCTTCTTCTCCTCCACATTCCCCTTCACTGTCTGGGGTGGAGGAGGATGTTACTGTTTTTGCTACTACTGCCTTATAACAAGAACTGCAACTAGAATCTGTATTATTGTTGCTGCTGACAAGTGAAACCTGTCCTAGTCCCGCATCACTTGTTGACACCATTCCCACTGTGTCCACAGTGGTCTGTGGCACACTAGCCTCAGCATCCTGCTGCCCTCGCAACTCAGCAACAGCAGGAATTAGAGCAGTTGCAAATTCCAAAAATTCCAACAGCTCACTGCTGGTTGTGGTGTTGATGCCCATCCCCATCCCCATTCCATTCTTTCTAATTTTGGGCAAAAAAGGCCATTAATGTCTCTTCCACCCCAGCTTCTCCAGCATCATCATCACCCCAGTCCCTCCATTATGCTGCTCTATTACATACATCTCACTGATGGTTATAGAAGGTGATGAGAAATGTGGCAGAGTGTCCCCTAATGTCACACTTTACATTTCTTGTTGACCTGAAGAAGACACACTGGCAGCACTAACAGCAGGCACAGGCAGCTGATCTGTGCTACTGGTAGTGGTGGTATTCTTGCGGTGGTAACAATTCTGCCTACTTCAGCATCATGTTCCACATGGACAATGCCATGGGAGGAAGGGGGACTCCCATGGTCAGGGGAATCGTGTGGGCTCCCTTGACTGCTAGTCTGGATGTACTTAGTTGGTCCCCTATCACTCCACCAAAACAAGTCCCACCAGCTGCTTCACCATCACTGTCACTAGAACACCAACCACATCAATTTCGGCTGCCATCTTTTCATCCTCGTAGTCACTAATAATGTTATGATTATACCCTCCTTCACTCCTAACACTAACAAGCTGCTGGACCTTCTTAGCAGTAGTACTAGTACTGGTGGGACTGCTTGCAGATGGCAAGTGTGACTTAGGGTCCCCTGCTGTCACACTTGGCGTCATCTTCTCCTTCCACCATCCTGAGTATTACAAGAGAAACTGACAGCAGCTTTAGCACTGGTGGCAGCAGATTCAGCACTGGTGGTAGCAGGGGCAACACATCTGACAGCAGTCACAGCATGTCGGACAGAAGGCGTAGCATGTCTGGCAGCAGGTACAGCACATCTGGCAGCAGGCACAGGCAGCTGAACTGTCCTGCACACACTACTACCCTCTCTTGACATTAATTTCCCCAAGATCCCTAGGGGTGATTTAGGGGCACTGGCCATCACTGGTTCTGTAGTGCTCACTTCCTCCTCAGACTCAGTGGACACATAAGGGTCCTTACAGTTCCTCCTTTGATTATTTTTAAACTTTCTCATACTGATAGCAGTCACAGCAGAACAGCACAGCATGTCTACTTTTCTCTGTAGCTGCTTCTATTGTGTTTCACTTCCTGAAATAAGTAATATATTTATTAGGGATGGTAGAAAATTTTCACCTCAAGTTGAAATAGGCAAAAGATTGCACTTTCAGCTTGGTGAAAAATTTCCAGCGAAAAGTCCAGTTTTTCCTGCTTTTTTCGCCTAGTTCATTGCATTGAAATCAATGGGTAGAAACATTTTTCTCCACTACACAAAAGTTTTCTACAGCCATTTAAAAGGCAGACAGGCTGTCACAGCATGCCATTCTGTGTTTGTGAGAGGAGAAAGCAGCATGTTTTTGAGCTAGAGATGGGAAAATAAAGGGGAACTGAAGCTTAGTTTTAGGGATTCATTTAGGTAGAACATTTGTTCTCTGTAGTAGGGGAGTCTGGGGGCACAATGGGAGAAGAAGGAAGGAGGTTGACCCAAAATTTGGTGTGACTGACTTTGGTGTCACTTAAAGGGATAGTAATGTTTCATAATAAAAGCAGCTCTAATTAATCATCATAGTATTTGGACTTTGGAGAGTGTTATTTCAGTTCTGTCAGAGTTGTAGTTCCAGAGTAATTCAATGACAAAGTGTCCCCCTCCCGCCCCTTTTACTGATGTCACACTGTTCAGCCACAGCAGAAGGGAGGTGCCCAGGTAGACTGCAGAGAGGGACAATCTTCAATTAAGATAAGGGAAAAACCTGAAAAGCTTGTCAAGGGGGGCAGGGATTCCATTGTTTTCATAGGAATAAGAGTCTCCCCTTCTGTTATCTGTCTGGTCTATAGACTGCATTCCACATCTGAGAAGAGATTGCTTACACTAAGTAAAAGGGGAGGGAGGGGGAAACTTTGCTTGTGAATATCTCATAAACCATAAAGGTTTGAGAGATAAGACTTATATCATTCTTCATGTTTTTTTAATGCCTACAAAATAAAATAAAGTTAAAACGAAGTATTACTATCCCTTTAAGCAGAAAGTAAGTGTTGTGGTAAAAGGACAAAGGCACACTGCATGGTAACTGATTTTTCAAGGTATATGTTGCTGTAGGACTCACAACTTTGACTTCCAGATACTTATTTTTCCACTACAGCCCTCAGAAATATTATACTGGGAAATGTTTCACAATATTAAACTTAGGAAAAAAATGTTTTGTAATAGGAAAAAATGTGTTGGAATAGGAGAAAAATGTGTTGAGTAGGCAAAATATGTGTGAGAATATGTAAAAATGTGTTAGAATAGGAGAATAATGTGGTGGAATAGACAAAAGATTTGCTGGAATAGGCAAAAAGGGGGAACATTTTGCATTGGAGAAAAAGAGAAAACTTTCACGATAAAAGAGAAAAATCAGCTGTTTTTCTCAAAGTCATGCAGGAAATTTTCCTCACTTTTCACCCACCCCTAGTATTTATAACAAAAAGACAAAAAACACGTAAATCAATGGGTGGAAACTTTCTAACCATTGAAAAAATGGCTAAGAATTATTGACAATGGCTGAAAAATGCAAATATTTTAATTGCTGTTTTTAAAGGAGATTTTCCCCAGAAAAAGCAGGCAACAATGTGGTTTTCGTGGATCTTTTCTCTGGATCACGGTGGGACCTTTCACCAACCCCTTCTGCTCACACTACTACCCTTTTCTTCCTCCCATCAGATAAATTCCCCAAGATCCCTATGGGTGATGTAGGGGGATGGCCAGCATTGAGTCTGGGGAACCAGGGGGGCATCCAGACCCTTTCATGTTGGTAGTAGTGGTCACTTCCTCCTCCTGCTCAGACTCACTGGAAGCATAAATGTCCTCCCAGGTCTTCCTTTTATTGTCATTAAACTTATTCATAGTAATAGCAGTCACTATGAGCCTCTCCTACCTCAATTTTGCTATTAATTTCACAGCACAACAGCCTTACACCTCTCTCTCTCTCTCTCACTCTGTAGCTGTTTGTACTGTGTGTTGTATAATGGCATTTTTTATAGCGAAAAGGTGAAAAACACTTTTAATAAAGGGAAAAAATTCCTAGCCATTGAATGAACAGCAAAGAATTTTTGCCAATGGTCAAAAACGGCAAAGATTTTAATTGCTCTATTCAAAGTGTATTTTCTGGCGAAAAAGTAGGCAACCACATGGTTTTCACAGATTTGTTCACAGAAACACGACTGGACCTTTCGCCCACCCCTACTCATAGGAATCTGACCCTCTTCCTTGTGACTACTCACAGTATCCTGCCGCTCTTCTTACCTGCTCATAGCCAGAATATGACTCCTCACAGGAACCTGCACCTCTTCTTCCTGCCCACTTACAGGATTCTCCACTATATCCTCCTGTTGCGCACTCACAAGAGGAACTCTGTGACTTAGTACACCCACCTCCAATTCCAATGTGTCTTCCAAATTAAAATTCTCACCCCCCCATTCTTTTTTCTCTCTGTTCTACTCCATGCTTGTAGTCCTCGGTTTGCCTGACCAGTGGCCCTGGCGACTACTTACTCAGCATAGTCTCCGGTTGCCTGACCAGTGGCCTGGTTACTCTCACTCTGTGTGATCCCCAGCTTGTCAGACATATGACTCTGGCTGCCTACTCGCTCTCTACACTACCTGCTTGCCTGACCTGTAGTCTCAGCGCCTCCTGGCTCTGGTCTGCTTTCGCTCTCTGTTGCCTCCATTCGCAGACCAAGTGGTGACTTACACATATTCTACCATTCTTCTGTTGTCCCACTTGAGCCGCTTTCCAAGTCTTGAGATCTTGAGTAGTGCAGTGCACAGCACACTGTGCAGCTCCAGAGGAACCTTGGGTACTATTTACATATGTCTGGGGTTCTGTGTGGGCTCAACCATTATTGTTGTTATAATAAAAAAAAGTGTTTATATTTTATCTTTGTGTCTGTCCTTATTTGCCTGATTACTGTAACAGTGAGAGGAGAGAGCAGTATGTTTTTTGAGCTAGAGAAGATAGGGGAATTGAAGTTTAGGGAATCTTTTAAGTAGAACATTTGTTCTCTCTATTAGGAGAGTCAGTGGGCACTCCGGGGAGAAAAAGGGAGGAAGGAGGTTGACCCCAAATACTCCAAAATTTCATGCGACTGACTGGCAAGACACAGGGAGCTATGGACCTATTTGCTTGCTGATCTTGCTGTTATTGTCTCTGTGCTGGGTGGGGAAGTCTGGGGAAAGAAGTTGTTGATTTTGTTTTTCAGTTATAATTTTTTGTTTGGACAGACTGTGATAAGACAACAGGGTGGACAACTTAAAAAAATAAAAATAAATAAAAAAAATAACTACAAAAGAACAAAGAACTAAATATATTAGATGATAGTGACAAACAGCAGACAGCTGCTTCTGACAGCTTTACAGCTCTTCAAGCAGAAAGAGGAGGGAGCAGAGAACTTTATTTTCCTATATCTCTAAAACCATAACGGTTTTAGAGATATGAATAAGTGCAAGTACTCTCTTTTAATTGTATCTACCATATATTTATATAGTTATAGTTTTTTCTGACATTACTATCCCTTTAAGCCCAGTCACAGGCAACCTCCCACCAACACAAGCAACCTCCTCAGACCCTTTTATACCATGTCTTATTTTTTTTAATTGTATTTAGTTTCATGTTTTTTTATTAACTGTATCCCCCAAATTCCAGTAGCCCCCGACAAAAAAGCACTCCCTGTTCAACTGATTCTTTCTGCACCAACACAGGCACCCTCATACCCCTTTTATACTATGCCTTTGGGAAATAAAATAACATTTGCTATGTGTTTTGTGTAAATTCAATGTTCCCATTCATTTCAATGGAATCATATAGGTGAAAAAAAAACAGAAAAATTGCAGTTTTTGCAGGAAATTATTCACCAAGTGGGAAGTACCATTATTTGCCAATTTTGGTTTGAGGATAAGTTTTTCACCGATCCCTACTTTTAACCCTATAAATGCTAGTGAAATCTCCAAAGTAATGCTTTACAATGTGTTGGTGACCACTCTAATAATCAAGCTGTTAAAGCCCATTTTAATTAATGGAAATTTTTGTGTTTCAAATTGTGCAGTTGATTTTTCTTTATGAACTTCTTCCAAATCAATGTAACTTTAAAATATAGCTAGTGTTACATATAATAATAGATTAGTTGAGACTGATAAATACAGATATCGCCATTAAATGTATTTTGCCATATTATGTTATAAAAACATACGTCCATATATTCAATGTATTAGAAATATCAAGTTTCCTAACTTGTTTTAGCTCACTTGGAAACTTACATATAATTTCAGCTGTACCGTTTGGCAGAAAAAATTTTCTGTATATTTTGTGTATTTTTTCACCTTCAAATATGTGTAGCACATAGGATTGCATTTCAAAATGTTACTAATAGAATGTTTCTTAATGTCATCCCTATAGAAAAAATTACAAATCTTTTTTCTAGCTATTACATATGACAGCCTACCAAAAATAAAAATAGCAATATACATTTTTTTTACTGTCACCATAAATAATTTAAAATAGAAATCCAAACAAAATGAATTGACATAACATTGAACGTAACAATAAATGAAGCAATTTGCAAATCAGTGCTTTTTCTCACTCAGCTAAACGATATTGTGCACAGATGGATTGTGGATGTGATAATTATGTTAATTGCCTACATTATTCTTCACAATTTCTGTGTGTTAAGTAACAAGCAATGGAAAGATCTCAGACTGTCTGTTTGACCTAACAACTGTTTCTATGACCTCTAAAAGCTTAGATCATGTCAGTGGTGCCTCTTTTACCAATGACAACTTAATTCTAATTTTCTTAGTAATGCTTCAGTAGTTGATGGATCTGTTACTCATGAAAATGTGGATCTAATGAGTTAGCTAATCTCCAGTGAATTTACAAAATATAACAATAAAAACACAGAAGTGGTTCCTTTCCACTGATTCGCATACATTTAAAAAATTTGTATAAATAAACATATTTTTGTGGAAGAATGTAGATATGCACATATTTATACAATATTAGGATTCCATATGAGATATAAGTGAAACTTCTGTGTTTTGGTATGTAGATCTATTTAGGCAGTTTTCAATAGTCTGTTCAACCAATATTGATTCATATTGAATATAAAATTCAAACCCCCCTACTAAAAAGAAATAGCGCACCTGTTTTAAAAAACCTGTTTGGAGTTTTGCAAACCTGGAAGTTCTGGATGCATACTAATCTCACAGAATTATGTTTTCCATCTATATTCCATACTCAAGATATCCCTTCTTGAAAGCATCACTCTGCTTATTTCAGCATCCCTGTATTTTTTCATCCGACACAGCATTTAGTCTTCAAAGTATTTTTACCGTGCATTGGAGATTCGAACATTCAAGGGTTTAAGAGCTTTAACCCCTTAATGTCCAAAGACATGCCAGTACCATCACAGATTTTGTCCTTTAAGGACAACTGATTATCCTTCCATGTCATGGGCAAATTATCACAGGGTGCACTGTGATCATGCTGGGGAAGCTAACTGACTGTTCCCAAACAGGAGTAGTCAGTTTCAGCTTTCACCTGACGAGCCAGCAAATGTGCTGGTTGAGCTAATGACAAATGCAATATATATTATACATATACTTTGTCAGTGTTCTCTGCCTCTCTCCATCTCACTGTGTTAGTGAGGAAAAGAGAAGCAGAGAACAGAGGTATAAATAATTAAAATGACAAAAGAGGGGCTCAGTTTTATTTAAACTGGTGGTGCTGGGAGAAGGACCAGGGGTAGGTCACTTGATGACCTATTGCTACCCCTTGTGTAACCAAATAAATGATTTATAGCAAGACCAAAGTGTTTTCTTTTCACATACTAATTAAAATTAAATATATATGTTTATATACAAACATTCATGTGAGTTGTATTACTGTTGAGCAATGTAATACACTTATATACACAAACCATAAAGTTTGATCTCCAAAAAGTGGAACACCAGAGAGAAAGAGGGACATGGGAATTTTCACCTTACAGAAATCATACCCCCCAAAAAAAGGACATTTGGGAGGTATGAACTAAGGTTCATACCTTTTATCTATTCTCTGTCAAAATACACTAACTGAGCACAAAACATTGCAGGAAAACCTACAAAAATGTTGTATGTTTTTTTTCAACTTCTTTCCATATTATATATTATAATCAAACTATATAATGGGTTATATCCATAAATATGGCAACAAAAGAAAACCTACTTATCATGTAAAAAACAGTATATAATTTGCATGGCTATATTAAAAGAATTAGCTAGAAATATACATAATAAAAGGCCAAAATTGCTCTGGTCTTTAAGGGGTTAAATTAATTATATTTTTTGTCCCTTATGGGGCTCTTGATTTCCCCCAGACTCCATATGTGATATGTAAAATGAAAGTTGCTCAATGAAGTTTATTATTCAGAAGTAGACTTAATTTCAGTGCAACATACAATGCATACCTCTATAATATCCATACACTGCAATCCCAGAATATCCATGGTTCACTAATTGTGGTGAATGAAATATTCTTTGTTATTTTTTTTTTTTTGCAAAAACTGATCATAGCAGCAGGTAACATAGCATATGACATTTCATGCTCAGCAATCAACACAATGAGAATTTACAATGGATGTAGAGGTAACAAGACTGTTAAGTGATTCAATAAGCAGTGTACAACACTGATACCTATTGTCAGAGGACAGCAGTTAGATTCTCTACAATTACAGTGCATTAGAAACATCCGATGTCCATGCTTATTATATGAATGAAGAACCAGAAAAGGAGCCATAACCAGAATGGAGTATGGGGAAAGGGGAGGAGTGAGGTGCCCCCCCGACTTGCCTTGGTTGCCTCTACTTGGGGTGATTGTACTGGATGTAGCTATGGACCATAAGGTGCTAACACATGGAGCTTTGCGCCAGTCTCACCCTCCAACACTCTTAGTGCACTGGTTTACAATAAATAACATATGCACAGTATCTCCAAATAACCAATGTTCTCACAAAAACTGCTATGCAATCATAAAATTTATTAAAAATATAGCATTCAATATAGAAAGTGGATCCACATATGACAAACATAGACCCAGCCAGAGCCTGAAAGTTTGACAGTGAGCAAAACACCTGGCTCACCATCACCTTCTTGTTCTAAGGTCCAGCCACAGGAAGATGTATCTACATCTTCTGGCAACCCACCTCATTCATCCACCAGCTGATAGCCATTCAGTAGATGTCAGGATGTGGCAATTCATGTCCACCCATTGCACACGGTGGCAATTCATGTCCACCCTTGCACACTGTGTGGTGGGCTGAACACACAGGGCAGTGTGGTGGAGGATAATCGCAACAAGGGCATTAAGAGGCATCTGAGAAGATTCCATCCCACAGAATTTACTACGCTAGTGGCAGGGAGGGTTCATCATTATTATAAAACTGCAAGTTGTCAAGTGACTTTAGTGGGGAGAGGACAAAATGTTTCCTCAAGTCTAAGTTCTACACATCAATGTTTCCTCAAGGCTTGGGCCTAACACAAGTCTGTCCTACAGCAAATCAATGTTTCCTCTTGTGCCTCTAATAAGTCTAAGTCCCACAAATCAATGGTTCCTCTGGTCTTGGACCACTAATAACAAGTCTAAGTGCTACAAATCCTCATCTACAAAATACTCTATCCTGTCAAGTATCAGTCTGCCCCAGTAACAGGGGATACCTGTCTCTGCCATGTTATGTACCAGTTTCTTCGTTTATTTTTTTTTAATTATATTTGTTTATTTATTTTATTAGCTGCCTCCAAATACAAGTCAACAACACCCCCCAAAAAAAACAATTCCCTGTTAAACTGATTCTTTCCCCAGACTCCACTCACCAGCACAGCCACCTTCCTCAGACCCCTTTTATACCATGCCTTTTCATTTTTTTTTTTTTTTTTACTAACTGTCCTTCCAATCCCAGTCACCCAACTTCACCAAAATATTCCCTGTTCAACTGATTCTTTCCTCAGCCTCAACTAACACAGGCACCCTCGTACCCCTTTTATACTATGCCTTTGGAACATAAAATAACATTTGCTATGTGTTGTGTGAAGATCCAATCTTCCCATTAATTTCAATGCAATGATCTATGTGAGAAAAGCAGAAAAAAGGCAATTTTCACTGGAAATTATTCGCCAAGTGGGAAAAACATAAAAAAGATGGCCCATGTCATGGTGGAAACAGCACTGAGGAGGAGGAAGTGAGGTTTGCACAGTTGACACCATGTACAACAGTTGGAAAAAGTTCTGTGATCATTGATGAATGACTGATAAATAATATGTTGCATCTTCCAGTTACCTTAATGTTTCTCCTCTTCTACCTCATTTGAAATCACAGGTGTGGGAATATTTTTCCTTGTGGGCAGTGACTGCACACTTATTATAAATAACTGCAATGTGCACAATGTAAAAAGGCTGTGAAAGTAGTGATTGACAAAAACTCACTTTTATCACAAGGGAATTATTACAGAAAATTCACAATTTAATGATTTCCCTTGAAAATAACCCCTACAATATTTCATCCTTCCAGGCAAGTATATACTCAGTAGTATGAGTAGTTCAATAGCTACCAATGGACTTGGAGGTCAGTATGTGTGGTTCTATGGCAACCAGTGCAGTGGGATAAGGATGGGGTGGTCAGGTTGTATGGTTCTATGGCTACTGTTGGACAATGCTGGGGGTCAGTTTGTTTGCCATGAGAGAAGGCTTCTGGGGTCAGTATGTGCAATTCTATGACTACTAGTGTAGTGGGACAATGCTGAAATCTTAGTGATGTGTGAGGCAAAAAAAAAAAAGCCGAAAAACTGCATTTTTTGCACTTTTCTTTTTTGAGATGAAAGTTTTCACCCATCCACAGCGAAGGGGGGAAGGTAGCAATACTGCCTGTCCCATCACAGCAAAAAAAAAAAAAAATGGAGGTTCTCACCTTCCTTACTAAATCTTCATTTTTTATGAGTCTCACATAAGCCAATGATGTCCCAGTTGATGTTATTTAGCTCTTGTATGAATTCCTCTCAGAGTGAAATCGTACTCATAGATGAAATGTTAAGCATTCCATTGTCTAAAGACCAAAGGCAGCCTGACAGAACCCGATGATTCTTATCACCCTCTGCCATTGAGCTGGTCTTCCTGGTCCCATAGAAAGTAGCCCACAAGCCTCCAAGGAATGAGGGACATTGTTTTTGTTGTAAAGCCATGCTAAGGGAATGGACTATAATTTTGTTGTAAATCCATGCTAAGCGAATGAACCATAATCTGCCAGGCTGGTCCAGTGCAGGTTGGCATATTTTGGACAGATTTAGTCTGCTTTGATCTATCCACCTTGGGTGACCCTGCCAGTAGTATACACTTCCAATGGCATATAAAATATCCCTACATAGTTTTCAAAATGGCATGTCTCCTATCTCCTTTACAGTTTGTCTCAACAGATGGCAATGAGTCACTTCACCATTGGATCATAGCACTCATGCAAAATAAAATGGGATGAGAGGAGACAGCAAAAATCCTAATCTAAGTTTAACATAGGTCAGGGCATATCTTCTAATTTTACTAAATCTTCATCTTTTTTTATGAGTCTCTCATCAGCCAGTGATGTCCCAATTGATGTTATTTAATTCTTGTACAAGTTCCTATATATAAAATCATCTTTGAAATAAATGTATTAATTAAGTCCCACATGTGCTGCCCATTATATCTGTTTGTCTGTTTTCACTTTGGGTTTAGGCTTGATGTCTGGGGGACTACAGGGCATCGGATCTAGCCCTGTGTTTTGGAAAAGCTTAAGGAGTGTCAAGTTTTGGCTGAGCTGCTCTAACTCTGTTGTTGATTACTGTTGCCTGAGCTAATCTAGAGCTCTGCTGTTGATTGTTGCTGACTTCCCTTTCTTGGGTCTGGCTGACTCAGCTGACCTCTCTGTGATTACTCACCTGACTGTTATCAGCCAAACCCTTCCAGGGTATTTAAAGCAGCTTGGCTCAATTCCTCCTTGTCCTTGTGTTGTTGTTGCTGGCTGCTGTGCATTCGCCTGTGCTCCTGTTTATCCATGTATGATCTGGCTTCCTCTGATGACCCTTCTGGGTCCTGGCATGGCTGACTTCTGTATTCCTGACTCTGGCTTGGCTGAGTACCCTCCTTGGTTCCTGACCCCAGCTTGTGTTTTGGTTTATGCTCCTGGATCATCATTTTGTTTTGTTTGTTTTTTGTTACTTATATAAAGGTGTTTTGCATTTTATATTTTTTGTATCTGTCTGCTTCCTGGTCCCTAATTGTACACAGGGACCATGAACTTAGAAGGCGAAGGCAATCCATTGAATGTTTTTATCAGGCTGGACCAGGTAGACCAGCGCATGGACTAGTTTGCGTTAGCCCTCCAGACTTTGTTGCTCTGTACTGCTCATCTGGCTCCACCACCTCAGCAACCCCCAGCAAAGGCTGCCCCACTCCAGCTGCCAATGGAATGTTGAGGCATGACTGTGTCTGTATCACGGTGCCCGTGATCTCTCTCTGTCACTCTCGCTTGTGGTGCACTCTGATTGGCTGAGTCTGTTTGGCCCACCCCTGGTGACCTTTTTATGCCTGGCCATTGACACCTGTCAGGTGCCCTTTCGTGCTGTTCCAGAGCCAGTGTTGCTGTTGCTGTGTTCCTGCGTTCCTGATTCCTGTGTACCGATTTGGCCTGTTTTTGACTACGCTCCTGAGTTCCTGCTTCGTGATCTGACCCGGCTTGGCTGACGTTCCTGCTCGTGACTGATTTGGCTTGTCTGAGAACCACCCCCGTGATCCGACCCGGCCTGGCTGACTTCCTGCTCCATGACCTGAACCGGCTTGTTACAGAGACTTGCCTTGTTCCTGCTTCCTGCTGCTGGTGTCGCCGTGGCGACATTCTGATTTCCGCTGAGCTCATTACCGGGCTGATCGTGTTGCCTCCTTAACTCTTGCAGAGCCGTGTCTCCAGTGCTGAGTCTCCGTTGGCACTTGCAGAGCTGTGCTTCCGTTGCTGAGCCTTCCTTGGCACTTGCAGAGCGATACCCACTATAGCTGAGCCTCCAATCCTTGAGCTGCTGTTAACCCTTGCAGTGCTGCTGTCTCCTTAACTGAGCCTTCATTTACACTTGCAGAGCCTATGCTGTTGATTCGCTACATCTGCTGAGCCAGCCGTGTTGTAAGCCTGGTCTAGACGGAGAGTAGTCGGTTTATGTTACAGCGCCCGCGGGAGGCACTATTGGCTCTTGCTCTAGCTGTGTTCTCTCTGGTATACGCCCGTGGGGGCTATTGGCTCAAGCACTTGCAGCACAGGGTGTTCTCCGTTGTGACGCCCGTGGGGGCTATTGGCCCAACCACTTGCAGAGCAGGGTGGTCTCCGTTGTTATGCCCGTGGGGGCTACTGGCTCAAGCTCTTGCAGGTTGTCTCCAGTATACGCCCGTGGAGGCTATAGGCTCAAGCTATCCTGTGCAGTTGGTCTCCGTTATTAAGCCCGTGGGGGCTATTGGCAAGCTCTTGCAGTGTAGCTATCTCCGTTGTTATGCCCATGTGGGCTAGTGACTCAAGCACTTGTAGTTGAAGTTGTCTCCGTTACTACGCCCATGGGGGCTATTCACTGCAACTTCTCTGCAGACTCTACCACTATACCGGTTCTGCCTGGCAGCTTTCCAGTCTTAAGAACTTTAGGTGTTATCATCATCTAACACCAATTGCTGCCTGATCACCACCTTGGACATGCCAAACACCACAACAGAGACTGACTAATTATTGTATTTAACCATTGAGTATCCTCGCTATTGTGTGCCTGTCCTGAGACAATATATGTGTTACTTATACTTCTTAATATTGGGCCTGTGAAGGCATAACTGTCATTATATCGCTATTATTTTGGGTTGCCTGTAAAGGGCGATCTTTCCTCTTTATTTTTTCTAATAAAACGGTGTTTTATTCTAACCAGCTGGTCTGAGTGTCTTAAAAAACCGTCACAGTCTGACCCACTTCCCCAGCATTATGGAGTTGACCGTAACCGGTGCAGAGGTTTCCTGAACCAGGTCGGTATCTATCTGGATATGGTATCACAGGCCTTCCCATCCAATAGAAGTATAGTGGGCCTTGTGATTTCCTTACTCTCTGACAGGGCCTTGGCATGGGCTAATCCCCTTTGGGAGAAGCAGAAACCTATTGTATACAATTACCCTGAGTTTGTGGCATCATTAAAAGGGTATTTGATGTACTGGCTCGCTCCACTTCAGATGCCAAGCAACTAATGTCCATCCGGCAGGGTACAAGGATGGTTTCGGATTATGCCATAGAGTTTCGTACCATGGCAGCCAAGGTTAGTTGGATTAATGATGCTTTCATGGCTGCTTTCTCTAATGGGCTTCCAGATATGGTTAAAGATGAGACTGCAGCCTGGGACCTCCCCAGAGATTTAGAGGAACTAGTCTTATATTGCATCCTGATTGACTCCCGAATCCATAAGAGACCTTCCTTCAGGGAGTGCCTGTGACAGCATCCCATCTGTTTAGCGCCAAGCTTTTCGTCCCCCTCATGCCTCCCTCTCTTCCCGCGCCTTCTAGTCTTGAAACCTCAGTCGATGTGGAGCCCATGCATCTTGGTTTCACTTGCCTTTCAGTTGTGGAAAGGGCCTTTAGGAGGAGGGAGGGCCTGTGCTTTTTCTGCGGTAAGGCAGGGCACCTACTGCGAACTTGACCCACATGTCACGGAAATGCCTGCACCTAAGGATCTATAGGGGACAGACCTTAGGTCACGTCTCAGCGTCCCCATACTTAAGGATAAACCACTAGTCTCTGTTGGGCTCTCTTGGGGCAAGATTACTATTATTTCAGAGGTACTCATTGACTCCAGTGCAGTGGGCCTCTTTATTGACAGTACTTTCGTCCAGAAGCACTCCATCCCATTTCAGCTCCATACCACTCCACTTACCAATGAGGTGATTGATGGCAGACCCCTACAGCCTCTGCAGGTCACCCATGAAACTGCTCCTTTTTCTACGGCAGTAGAGGCACTACATCACGAAATCCTACAATTCCAGGTGATCCACTCTCCTCACTATCCTGTGGTCCTGGGTTATCCGTGGTTGCGCAAACACAATGCCATGTTCGATTGGGAAAGGACCGAAGTCATGGCATGGTCACCCAACTGTTCCAAGACATGCCTAGTGAAAGTGGTGAAGGTGCTAACCACATCTTCAGTCTCTTCATTGCCTGAAGAGTACCAAGAGTTCTGAGATGTATTCGATAAGGGCCGGGCTGGTGAGCTATTGCCACACCGTCCATACGAATGCACCATTGAATTGCAGCCAGGTGCCATACTGCCTCGAGGACATGGAGCAGTATGTTGCGAATACGCTGTCCTGGGGTTTCATCCAGAAGTCCTCTCCTGCCAGGGCTGGAATCTTCTTCATGAAGAAAAAGAGTGGAGAAGTGAGACCTTGTATTGATTACTAGGGGCTCAACAGTATCATGGTTAAAAACGCCTACCCTATTCCACTTATTACCAAGCTATTCAATAGATTGAAAGGTTCAAGGTATTTATTAAGCTTGACCTGTGAGGGGCATATAATTTGGTATGGATAAAGAAGGGCCAAAAATGGAAAACCACATTTAACACGAGGAGCAGGCATTACGAATACCTTGTAATGCCCTTCGGTCTCTGCAATGGTCTTGCGGTTTTCCAGGAATTCCTAAATGATTCCTAAATGATGTACTCATGGACATGCTCCAACAACGCGTGGTGGTATTCTGATCCATTCCTCCTCGATGGAAGGCCACCACGCAGACGTAAACCGAGTTCTGCAAAGAGAAAATAACCTATTTTGCAAATTAGAGAAGTGTGGGTTCCACCGCAAACAGGTCACCTTCTTGGGGTACATGATTTCAGAGGTCAGTTTCACTATGGACCCTGAGAAAATCTCAGCTGCTCTTGAGTGGCCACGACCCGTAGGTCTCCTCTTTCTTCAACGTTTCCTCAGGTTCGCTAACTTCTATAGAAATTTATCCACAAATATTCCTCTATTTTAAAACCCCTTACCAACATGACCAAAAAAGACAGTAACTCCACTCACTGGTCCCCAGAAACCATCAAGGCATTTGAGTCACTAAAGGCTGCTTTTGCAGCAGCAACCCAGTTTGGCATACCCAAAACCCGAGCTTCCAATAGTACTCAAGTTCGATGCGTCTGAGACAGGAGTAGGTGCCCTCCTGTCTCAATGTCCTACTCCTGAGAGCCGGTTGCACCCGCGAGAGTATTTCTCAAAAAACCTAAGTTCTGTGGAGTGCAACCATGAGCTGCTGGTGGTAATACATGCTCTCAAAGAATGGAGGCATTTGCTCAAGGAAACTTCCATGCCAGTCCTAATTCTCATGGATCATAAAAACCTCACCTACCTGTCCGAGGCTAAGCACTTGTCTCCAAGGCAGGTCAGATGGGCCTTATTTTTGTCTCATTTTAATTATACGGTCTCGTACCTGCCTGGTACCAAAAATGTCCGGGCCGATGTCCGGTCCTATCTAGACAGTTCTCGGGAGCTAAAGAGGAGAGTCCTCATAGTCCTATGATTCCTCAGGACCGAGTACTGTCCCCCATACATACCAGCATAACATCTCCCCTCGAGGAGAAAATACAGGCTGCCCAAATAGATGCACCTGCTGAGACTCCCTCTGGGTGCTGTTTTGTACCTTTTAACCAAGGTGCTTTCAACCTACCATAATACAGAGTCAGCAGGGCATCCCGGAAAAAAAACAGCTTCTCTGGTTTCCCATCTCTTCTGGTGGCCAGAACTTAACAGAGATATTGCTGCCTTTGTCACTGCCTGTCCAGTCTGTGCACAGACCAAATCACCCCATCACCTTCCAATGGGCCTTCTCCAACCCATACCCAGTAGGGAGAATGTCACAGTTTGTTATGACTCTCAGACACAGAGTTAGGTAAAAACACAACTTTATTGAAAAGTTAAAGAAAACCCTATTGGGTAGCATACACATACAATATATATATAGAGCGAATTACATAGTAGCATAGTACTGATACATGGGATGAGATACAGGCTCTACCGGCCCTGCCAATACCGGGTAAGGCATCCTTAGTTGGCACAAGATGGTAACAGGTTCTACCGGCCTTACCAATATACCGGGCAGGGCAGCCTGGAGACTAGTGCAATGAAGAAGAGGCTCTACCAGCCTTGCCAATATACCGGGCAAGGCAGCCTGGAGACAGGTACCATGAATAGTGAAGGCTCTACCGGCCCTGCCAATATACCGGGCAAGGCAGCCAAGAACTGAGACTACGAGTAATGAGGCTTTACCGGCCTTGCCAATACCGGGTAAGGGAACCCAAGGAGGAATGGAAACGATCAGGTTCTACCGGCCTTACCAATACCGGGCAAGGCAGCCTAGGCTGCTGACAATGGTGGCAGCACAGGTGGCCGAGGTGACTAGCTAGGTGGAGACACCAGTCACCTAAGATGACAAGCAAGGCCCACTGGATATACAGATGGAGTAGACTACCAGTCACACATGAATGGAACGAATACAAGCAGCGTACCACAGGCACAACCGGTACTGTTAGATAGTACAATTAGCTACCGGTTTAAACAAGGAGCGAACCAGTACCCGCGTACTGGTAGAAACCTTCAATCTGTCGGGCTGTCTAGGACTGAACAGCCTCCGGTAAGTGGAGCATACCAGTACCCGCGTACCGGAATAACCAATGACTCTACCGGTGCAACAGCAGCCGGTTACCGTGGAGCAAACCAGTACCCGCGTACTGGAGTAAGCAGTGATTCTACTGGTGCATCAGCAGCCGGTTACAGTGGAGCGAACCAGTACCTGCGTACCAGAATAACCAGTGACTCTACCGGTGCAACAGCAGCCGTTTACAGTGGAGCGAACCAGTACCCGCGTACTGGAATAACCAATGACTCTACCGGTGCAACAGCAGCCGGTTACAGTGGAGCTAACCAGTACCCGCGTACTGGAATAACCAATGGCTCTACCGGTGCAACAGCATCCAGTTACAGTGGAGCGAACCAGTACCCGCGTACTGGAATAACCAATTACTCTACCGGTGCAACAGCAGCCGGTTACAGTGGAGTGAACCAGTACCCGCGTACTGGAGTAAACAGTGATTCTACCGGTGCATCAGCAGCCGGTTAAAGTGGAGCAAACCAGTACCCGTGTACCGGACTAACCAGTGACTCTACCGGTGCAACAGCAGCCGGTTACAGTGGAGCGAACCAGTACCCGCGTACTGGAATAACCAATGACTCTACCGGTGCAACAGCAGCCGGTTACAGTGGAGTGAACCAGTACCCACGTACTGGAATAACCAATGGCTCTACCGGTGCAACAGCATCCGGTTACAGTGGAGTGAACCAGTACCCGCGTACTGGAATAACCAGTGACTCTACCGGTGCAACAGCAGCCGGTTGCAGTGGAGCGAACCAGTACCCACGTACTGGAATAACCAATAACTCTACCGGTGAAACAGCAGCTGGTTACAGTGGAGCAAAGCAGTACCCGTGTACTGAAATAACCAATGACTCTACCGGTGCAACAGCAGCCGGTTACAGTGGAGTGAACCAGTACCCGCGTACTGGAATAACCAATGGCTCTACCGGTGCAACAGCATCCGGTTACAGTGGAGCGAACAAGTACCCGCGTACTGGAGTAAACAGTGATTCTACCGGTGCATCAGCAGTCAGTTACAGTGGAGGGAACCAGTACCCGTGTACCGGAATAACCAGTGACTCTACCGGTGCAACAGCAGCCGGTTACAGTGGAGCGAACCAGTACCCATGTACTGGAATAAACAATGACTCTACCGGTGCAACAGCAGCTGGTTACAGTGGAGCGAACCAGTACCCGCGTACTGGAATAACCAATGACACTACCGGTGCATCAGCAGCTGGTTACAGTGGAGCGAACCAGTACCCGCGTACTGGAATAACCAATGGCTCTACCGGTGCAACAGCATCCGGTTACAGTGGAGCGAACCAGTACCCGCGTACTGAAATAAGCAATGACTCTACCGGTGCAACAGCAGCCGGTTACAGTGGAGCGAACCAGTACCCGCGTACTGGAGTAAGCAGTGATTCTACTGGTGCATCAGCATCCGGTTACAGTGGAGCGAACCAGTACCCGCGTACCTGAATAACCAGTGACTCTACCGGTGCAACAGCAGCCGGTTACAGTGGAGCGAACCAGTACCCGCGTACTGGAATAACCAATGACTCTACCGGTGCAACAGCATCCGGTTACAGTGGAGCGAATCAGTACCCGCGTACTGGAATAACCAATGGCTCTACCGGTGCAACAGCATCCGGTTACAGTGGAGCGAACCAGTACCCGCGTACTGGAATAACCAATGACTCTACCGGTGCATCAGCAGCCGGTTACAGTGGAGTGAACCAGTACCCGCGTACTGGAGTAAACAGTGATTCTACCGGTGCATCAGCAGCCGGTTACAGTAGAGCAAACCAGTACCCGCGTAACGGACTAACCAGTGACTCTACCGATGCAACAGCAGCCGGTTACAGTGGAGCGAACCAGTACCCGCGTACTGGAATAACCAATGACTCTACCGGTGCAACAGCAGCCGGTTACAGTGGAGTGAACCAGTACCCACGTACTGGAATAACCAATGGCTCTACCGGTGCAACAGCATCCGGTTACAGTGGAGCGAACCAGTACCCGCGTACTGGAATAACCAATGGCTCTACCGGTGCATCAGCAGCCAGTTACAGTGGAGCGAACCAGTACCCACGTACCAGAATAACCAGTGACTCTACCGGTGCAACAGCAGCCGGTTGCAGTGGAGCGAACCAGTACCCACGTACTGGAATAACCAATAACTCTACCGGTGAAACAGCAGCTGGTTACAGTGGAGCAAAGCAGTACCCGTGTACTGAAATAACCAATGACTCTACCGGTGCAACAGCAGCCGGTTACAGTGGAGTGAACCAGTACCCGCGTACTGGAATAACCAATGGCTCTACCGGTGCAACAGCATCCGGTTACAGTGGAGCGAACAAGTACCCGCGTACTGGAGTAAACAGTGATTCTACCGGTGCATCAGCAGTCAGTTACAGTGGAGCGAACCAGTACCCGTGTACCGGAATAACCAGTGACTCTACCAGTGCAACAGCAGCCGGTTACAGTGGAGCGAACCAGTACCCGTGTACTGGAATAAACAATGACTCTACCGGTGCAACAGCAGCTGGTTACAGTGGAGCGAACCAGTACCCGCGTACTGGAATAACCAATGACACTACCGGTGCATCAGCAACCGGTTGCAGTGGAGCGAACCAGTACCCACGTACTGGAATAACCAGCAAGTGAATGAAAATGTCACCCAGTCCACAGGATGAGACAGGCACCCGGTAGATGATACAACAGGAACCCAGCCGAGGATGAAGAGGTACAGCTCTGCAGACGGTCAACCAGATCTGGAACGGTAGCAGGAAACAGCAACAGGTACAGCAACTCCAACCGGATCAGGAACGGATGAAGGAACCAGGCAACTAGGAAGCAGGAACTATGACCACAAGCAAGCAGGAACAGCAACAAGGCCCAGGAAGCTCAGGAACTCAATGCAGGTGCAAACAGCATAGAGACAACACGAAAGGGCAACCAAAGGGTGCCCAAGCTCAGTCTAAATAGGCAACGCAGGGAGGGCTGAAGGCAAGCAGCCAATGGAGAGCCCCCTACAGGTAACTGACATGTAAAGGCAGTAATAACGGGCACCGTGATAGAGAAGCCATGGTCACACCTTACCATGGACTTCATAGTCGACTTCCCTCTGTCTAACAGTAACACAGTCATCCTCCTGGTTGTTGAACAATTTTCTAAGATGATCCACTGCATACCATTCAAAAATTCCCATCCGCTAAAGAGTTGGCTACGGTCTTTATCAAAGAGGTCTATTGGCTACACATGATTCCCAAAGCCAAAATTTCTGACTGGGGTAGCCAGTTTGTCTCGAGATTCTGGAGGGCCTTCTGTGTGCATCTAGGTATCCAACTCTCCTTCTCCTCGGCCTATTACCCGCAATCGAATGGGGTTGCGGAAATGGCTAATCAGACCTTGGAGCAACTCCTGCAGTGCTACATCTCAGACCATCAGAATAACTGGTCAGACCTGCTTCTTTGGGCGGAGTTTGTTCATAACAGTGGTATCTTGGATTCTACCCGACTCTCCCTCTTCATGGTGAATTACGGGTATCAACTCTCTATGATTCCAGATTCGTTCGCTCCCCAGAGGATTCCGGCACCGGAGGATCATCTCCAGCAGATCCGTTCCACATAAGTGCAGGTCCAAGAGTTACTGCTATGCTCACAACAATCCCAGGAGCTCCAGGCCAATCATAAATGCCTACCCACACCCTTCTACCAGGTCGGGGAGAGGGTCTGGTTATACTCCAGAAAGCTCCAATATGCGGATCCACAATGTGTTCCATGTCTCGCTGCTGAAACCCTGGTATGTAATCATTTTACTACAGTTACTCCTCCACCCCATTCAGTGCCCTTGAGGGCCATGAGGAGTTTGAGGTCCGCTCCATAGTCAACTCTTGTAGAATCCAAGGTCCATTGAAAGGGGTACGGTCCATAGGAGTGCTCATGGGTTCCAGCCATGGATGTGCATGCCCCCACCCTCCTCCAAGCTTTCCATGCACACTTTCCCTCAAAACTGGTCCTATCCCGTGGGGGGGTCATTGACGGGGGGCACTGTCAAGGTTTGGCTGAGTTGCTCTAACTCTGTTGTTAATTACTGTTGCATGAGTCAATCTAGAGCTCTGTTATTGATTGCTGCTGCCTGCCCTTTCTTGGATAAGGCTTACTCACCTGACTATTATAAGCCCAAACCTTCCAGGGTATTTAAAGAAGCTTGGCTCACTTCCTCCATGGTTGCTGTGCATTCTCCTGTGCTCATGTTTATCCTTGTATGACCTGGCTTCCTCTGATGACCCTTCTGGCTCCTGACTCCTGGCTTATTTCCGACATCGCTGACTTCTGTGTTCCTGACTCAGTCTTGGCTGGGTCCTGACCCCAGCTTGTGTTTTGGTTTATGCTCCTGGATCACCATTCTGTTTTGTTTGTTTTTTGTTACTTTAATAAAGGTGTTTTGCATTTTATATTTTTTTTATGTCTGTCTGGTTCCTGGTCTAAATGCATGAAAAAGACTATAAAGTAAGTAATGGCCTCTTAGAAGAAAATACTTGATATCAGCATTTAAAGTGATTTTTACACCCAGGTGCCTGAATCAACTGACTCCCCTGTCCATGCAGGGTCTTAGCTCTTAAACTAACTCAATGGTCTGTTGTTTTGGAGTCCTCTCCGCCATCTTACTTTCCTGACACTGACCCAGTACCTCCATTGTTCCTCTTCTGACCAAGGCATATTAGGTTCTACAGAAGAAGGTGCATCTGGAGCACTGAAACACATAGAGCTGCCATGTGTGAGTTCTGAATTGTCAGGAAAAAGAGGAAAGCAAATCAGCGTCACAGTTCCCATTCCAGTTGCATTGCTACTGGGAGAACTATGATGTGCACAAATTCTTCTTATTGGTGGATTCGGCGGATTGGCTTCTTTGTCTGCCACTCTGATTCCCACATCAGTTTCCTTACGTGGTGCTTCTGTGTGGACCTAGTTCCTTGTGCTCTCCTTTGACTCTTCCATTGGTTTGGCTGACTATCTCTTTGAGCTGTTGACCATTGGCTTGGCTGACTACCTCCTTGGGCTATTGACCATTGATTTGGCTGACTACCTTCTTGGGTTGTTGGCTATTGGCTTGGCTGACTGCCTCCTTGGGCTACTGACCATTGGTTTGGCTGACTATCCCTATAGACTTCTGGCCATTGGCTGTCTTGAGTATCTCTCCTGGTTCCAGATTCTTGGCTGTATCCTGCATTTCAGTTATTATGTATGCTATTATTTATTGTTTAATAAAGCAGTGTTCTTTGTATTCTATTTGTCTGACTTTTAATTCCCAGTCAGAGGATTGGACTTCAAAACAACAGACCATTGACTGACATCAAGTACAAGATGATGATAGATCTTACTTAATATACTGGCCCCCCTTATTCTGGCTGTTGGGATATAGTGTCAGTTGAACTTGTCTATTAAATGTCAGACTGCAAATTATTCAGTAACCGAGGCTCCTCGAGCTC
Organism: Rhinophrynus dorsalis; assembly: GCA_037306005.1. Taxonomy (NCBI): domain Eukaryota; kingdom Metazoa; phylum Chordata; class Amphibia; order Anura; family Rhinophrynidae; genus Rhinophrynus; species Rhinophrynus dorsalis. The sequence continues at coordinate 294,245,703 of CM074720.1, forward strand.
AGGAAGGAACTTGTATCTCCTGTCTGCCTGTTCTCAGTCAAACAATATTTGAGGGTATTTGGGTTAAACCTCCTTTCTCCCTTCAGACTCCCTTAACAAAGAAGTCCAGTCAGGTCAAGAAGAAACTTGCATCTCAGCTGCCTTTCTTTTCTCAATCAAACAAGAGGTCATTTGGTTAACTAGCCTTTCTCCCTTCACTCTCCTCTATAGTCCCCAGAGCCCCCTTAACTCAGAGAACAAATTGCCTTCGCAGAAGACTTATCTAAATTCCTATTCCACTTTCTTTGCCTTTCTTCTCTAGCACCAGAAATGTGCTAATTTCTCTCTCTCTCTTTCACAAATGGAAATGTTCCACGTCTGAGGGGGTTAGGAGGAGGGGAGATTAATTCTTATCAATTCTATCAATGCAATGAGCAAGGCAGGAAAATTCTGAAAATCATCACTTTTCACAAAAAATGTTTCTCTTGGTGGAAAGTGCAATTTTTCACCGGTTACTCTTTTGAGGAGAAAAATGTCACCCATCCCTAAAACAGAAGTAGACATCTACTGGTATCTATTGTGCTCCAGGAAGATAGACACATCCTAGGTTTTGTCTTATTGGTTAAGAATTTCTTATATTAGGGAGACTTGACATGGGTGGTGAGTTTGAACATATTTTAACTAAACTATGCATACAAAACCTCAGGTGCAAAAAAATTAATTTAACTTGCGGATATTATATGCAATAAAATATGCTATACACATGGTCAAATTGAACACACTTTTATGACATAGCAATGGCTGATGAATGACTGTCAAAACTAACCCTTGCACTATCAGTATTAGACCTTTGAAGCAGCATACAGAGCTTTTGTGATTAACTTTGCCAGCTGCTTTCCTGCATTGTTTGACATTTCAACTGAGATAAGAAGTTAGATAAAATTGTCTGTTGTGTGAGCTTCATTTTGATATAGCTAAAGCAGCCTCCGCTGTCTTTGTTCATATTCTTGGAATGCAAATACTATGTGATTTGCCCAGAGTCTACTTTTAAACAGTAAGAGATAATCATGGAGAATGTACAAAACAAAGAGAAAAAGTTGTTTCCTGTTTTATTTTAGAGTCCCTTTTTAACTGACAAATGTGTCCTGGCAGCCAAGCTGACACTAGCAGTTGCCCAAAATAGTTGCATTGCCCCAATGGAGCATTTCAAATGATTGATAATCACTCACGAAATCCCATGTTGTAGCTTTCCAGCAACTTCAAGTGTGTGCTAGCAAATTGTAGCATAAAAAGTTTCTCTTATTAAGCCACCTTGCAGATATTCACAAGAGGGATTATATCCTTGCAATGAACAGTGGAATGTCCAATATGTAGGACTTAGATGACTTTGTGCTTGAGTTTCCTTAGTGAGGCTTTTAATACACAGTATGTTGTAGGTTTAAAACCAGTACAGTCTGATAAAGGGAGGGTTGCTTTTGAAAACTTGTCCCTAAAACTGAATGTAAGCCCAATATAAAATATAGTTTTACATACGATGCAAGTGAAAAAGACTTCATATTTGCAAATAATAAAACTATTTTCACTGACTGCTCTTTCTTAAATCATTTTACTTAGTGAGAGCAAAAATCAAAAGAAAGAAAGAAAATTATCAAGTCAACAAATGTGAATATGGACTCTAGTTAGCTACTGAGAAATCATAAGAATTTTGAAATAGCACTGTCTAATCTCTTCATTGTGCTGCAAGACCTTCCAGACACAGAGATTTCAACCAACGATGAAAAAGTTATTGAGACTATCATAGACATTGCCCAAGCTCTTACACCTACTGTTGAACAAGAAAATCAAACACAAAAAAGGTGATAAGAAGGATCTAAGAACTATAGAACAATAAGTCTATTGCCAGTGGTCTGCAATGTTTCCACTAAGGTAATATCAAGAAGAATTGACACAATACTTAAGAACAAGCGGGGTCCATGAGCAGTTTCAGTACAATGGACCACATCCAGACATTGTAACAAGTTATAGTGCAACATAATGAATACAACCACCCATTATGCATAGCCTTCATTGACTACAACAAGGCCTTTGACTCAGTGAAAAAACAAGCAATAACTGATGTCCTTATCCACCATGGAATAGACAGCACTTACATAAATATCCTGAGGCAATATATGAAAATGCAGCTGCACCAATACAAGTAAGCAATAATAATGTCCAGATCAACATAGAAAAAGAGGTCTGACAAGGGCACACAAATTCCCCCAAACTATTTTCAGCTTGTTTAGAAGAAATTTTTCAGCAAACTGAAATTGGGACAAAAAGAACTTAAGCTAAATGAGGAATACCTACATCATTTACATTTTACAGACAATATCATACTCTTTGCTACTAGTGCTGAAGAATGGAAGAACACATTGAAGAGCTGCAACAGGAAAGCAAAAATTTGGGTCTGAAGATGAATATCAACAAAGTGCAAATCATGTTTACAAATTTTCCATAACAAGGAAAATCACAGTAGATGGACTAGAACTAGAAGAAGTGGACAAGTATGTTTACCATGGACAGGAAATGTCATCACATGGAAACAACATGATAAAAATTGAGCAACAAATAAAACTGGGATGGCAGGCATTTGTAAAACTTAGTAGTACTGTTTTTAAGACAAATTCACCACTCTACTTCAAGCAAACATTGCAAGGAGATCAGATGGTAGATGGACCAAATGAATTTTGGAATGGATTACACTTGATACTAAAGCCCAATATGAAGACCAAAGACAAGATGAATAGATGAAATTACCAAATGGTACACAGTGGTAACAGTAGGCACAGGACCAAAGTTGTTAGAGGCTTGCTGAGGAGGCCTTCATTCAGCAGTGGATCAACAATGACTGAAGATGATGATGATGACGATATATAGATATAATCAGCCGAGGCCTCCAACATAAGAACATATGGGGAATAAAAAAGGATGGGGGTGTGTGGTCTGGCTGACACGCGTATGGTAGCTCAACTCTAGAGCTCAGTTCCCAGTGGATCACAATTGCCTATTATTTCTGCTTCCCAGAGTTGGATTTTTACCAGATTCTGCTAATCTATCCCTTAAACTCTAGACATCATGATAAAGGGAAAGCACCCTAAGAAAAACTCGGATATGCAACATTATTTTGCTTCCGATGTGGGGACCCACACATATCATAGCTGATACAAGATGGCAGATGACCCTAAGCTAATGAATAGGGATGCGCAAAAATTTTAGCCTCAAACTGAAATTGGAGAAAATGGCACTTTCCACTTGGAAAATAATTTCCCATGAAAAGTGTTGATTTTCTGCTTTTTCCCGCTTTTTTCACCTAGCTCATTCTATTGAAATCAATGGGAACATTGAATTTACGCACAACACAAAACAAATATTATTCAGTTTCCCAAAGGCATAGTATTAAAGGGGCATGCTGGTGCCTGTGTTGGTGGGGTGCGGGGAAAGAATCAGTTGAACAAGGGATGATTTTTGGAGGTTGTTTACTGGGATTGTGGGGCAGTTAATACAAAATAAATCCCAAATAAAAAAAAATGGTATTAAAGGGATCTGAAGAGGGTGCATGTGTTGGTGGGTGGAGTCTGGGGAATTAATCAATTGAACAGATATTTTGTTTTGGGGGGTTTCTTGACTGGTATTGGAGGGACAGTTAAAAAAATAAAGCAATAAAATAAAATAAGGAATTTGTATGTAAAGTTATAGGGACAGGAACCCCCTGACATAAGCTGCCACTGGGGTGGACTAATACTTGACTTTATAGAGTATTTTATAGAGGATGATTTGTTAGAGGCACAAGCCCTAAGGAAAAATTGATTTGTAGGACTTAGGCTTGTTAGAGACAAACCACCAAAAATTGTTTATTTTTTTGTAGGACTATGATTTTTTTTTTTAAAGCACAAGCCCTGAGAAAAAAATGCCCTACTGGCCTAGTGCCAGCAGGTCATGTTGGCTAGTGGCCACTGGCCATTGTCAAATGTCCTCCTCCTGAGTCCACAATTGCGGAATTTGCAACTGCTGTTCTTGTTGCTGATACTGAGTTGTTTAAGCAGCAGGATGATTAGGCAGCTGAAAGGGAATGGGATCAACAATAGCAGTAACATGAGTGATGGATGATGAAGGTTCCATTTGCCACACGACTAGCTCCAATGATGCTCCTGAAGAGCACCATAACTAGCCCTCCACCACTTCTGGTATATGTGTTGCTGCTGCTGGCAAGTGGAACCTGTCTTAGTAATCCCACATCTTGCTGCCCTTGCAGCTCAGTAGCAGCAGGAGATTAGAGCAGTTGCCAATTCCTCAAATTCCAAAAAGCTCACTGCTGGTTGGAGGAGATGACAGGCAATGTGACAGAGGGTCCCCTAATGTCAAACTTGCCATTTCTTGGTGATGCAAAGAAGGCAGACTGGCAGCAGTAGCAGCAGGCACAGGCAGCTGATCTGTGCTCCTGCTGGTGGTGGTGGTATTATTGAGGTGGTGACATTTCTGCCTTCTTCAGGATAATGCCGTGGGGGAAAGTGGACTCCCAGGCTCAGGGGAATGGTGTGGACTCCCTTGAATGCTATTCTGGATGCTCTCAATTGCTTCCCCTATCACTCTCCTAACACTACACTGTGTGCACAATTATTAGGCAAGTGAGTATTTTGGCCATATCATCATTTCTATGTATATTTTCCAACTCCAAGCTGTATAAACTTGAATGCTTATTGGATTTAAGCATATCAGGTGATGTGTATTTGTGTAATGAGAGAGGGTGTGGTCTAAGGAGATGAACACCCTATGTCAAGGTGTCCATAATTATTAGGCAGCTTCATTGCCTCAGGCACAATGGGCAGAAAAAGAGATGTAACTGACTCTGAAAAGTCAAAAATTGTAAAAAGTCTTTCAGAGGGATGCAGCACTCTTGAAATTGCTAAGATATTGGAGCCTGATCACAGAACCATCAAACATTTTGTTGCAAGAAACGTATTGAGAAAAAAAAGACGCAATTAACTGACAGAGATTTGAGAAGAATCAAACATGAAGCTACCAGGAACCTATTCTACTCCAGTGCTCTCATATTCCAGAACTGCAACCTACCTGGAGTGTCCAGAAGTACTAGGTGTTCAGTGCTCAGAGACATGGCTACAGTAAGGAGGGCTGAAACCCGACCCCCACTGAACAAGACACATAAGTTGAAACATCAGGACTGGGCCTAGAAATATCTGAAGACAGATTTTTCAAAGGTTTTATGGACTGATGAGATGAGAGTGACTCTTGACGGTCCAGATGGATGGGCCATGGCTGGATCAGTAATGGGCACAGAGCTCCACTTCGACTCAGATGCCAGCAAGGTGGAGGAGGGGTACTGGTATGGGCTGGTATTATCAAAGATGAGCTAGTGAGACCTTTTCGGGTTGAAGATGGACTCAAACTCAACTTTCAAACCTACTGCCAGTTTTTAGAAGATACTCTCTTCAAGCAACAGTACAGGAAAAAGTCTGCAACTTTCAAGAAGACCATGATTTTTATGCAGGACAATGCTCCATCACATGCATTGAAGTACTCTACTGCATGGCTAGCCAGTAAAGCCCTTAAATATGATAAAATAATGACATGGCCCCCTTCCTCACCTGACCTAAACCATATTGAGAACTTGTGGGCCCTTCTTAAAGGGACAGTAATGTTTCATAATAAAAGCAGCTCTAATTAATCATCATAGTATTTGGACTTTGGAGAGTGTTATTTCAATTCTGTCAGGGTTATAGTTCCAGAGTAATTCAATGACAAAGTGTCCCCCTCCCGCCCCTTTTACTGATGTCACACTGTTCAGCTAGAGCAGAAGGGAGGTGCCCAGGTAGACTGCAGAGAGGGACAATCTTCAATTAAAGGGATAGTAATACCTAAAATGTAAAAAAAAATATGTTGTAGGGTTTATCCCCCTGAGTAAAACAAGAGTACTCCCACTGCTGAAAGATGTTTAATTCAAAAGTTATTAATTTTCAAAGTTGAATTTTTTTAGGTGCAATATCACAGTGGCCTGAAATTGTACAGTGGTGCTGTCGCTACACGATCCTATGGACAGCTCTGGTCTCAGGACCATAAATCTCCATAGGATGGTGTAGCAACAGCGCCACTGTAAAATTTCAGGCCACTGTGATATTGCACCTAAAAAATTCAACTTTGAAAATTAATAACTTTTGAATGAAACATCTTTCAGCAGTGGGAGTACTCTTGTTTTACTCAGGGGGATACATTTTAGGTATTACTATCCCTTTAAGATAAGGGAAAAACCTGAAAAGCTTGTCAAGGGGGGCAGGGATTTCATTGTTTTCATAGGAATAAGAGTGTCCCCTTCTGTTATCTGTCTGGTCTATAGACTGCATTCCACATCTGAGAAGAGATTGCTTACACTAGGTAAAAGGGGAGGGAGGGGGAAACTTTGCTTGTGAATATCTCATAAACCATAAAGGTTTGAGAGATAAGACTTATATCATTCTTCATGTTTTTTTTTTAATGCCTACAAAATAAAATAAAGTTAAAACGAAGTATTACAGCAGATTTATACTGAAGGAAAACTGTACACCTCACTGAACAGTGTCTGGGAGGCTGTGATTGCTGCAGCACAAAAAGTTGACCAGCAACAGATCAAGAAACTGACAGACTCCATGAATGGAAGGCTTATGACTTATTGAAAAGAAGGGTGGCTATATTGGTCACTGATTTTTTTTTGGAAATGTCACAAATGTTTGTTTGTAGATTTTGAGTTGTTTGTTTAGTATTCTCACTTTAATGGATGAAAATAAACACGTAAGATGGGAAAATTATCTTTTTTCATTTAGTTGCATAATAATTCTTCATACTAATAGTTGCCCAATAATTTTGCACACGTAGATATTCTCCTAAGAAAGCCAAAACCTCACTTGTTCTTTCTTAAATATTCAGGTTTAAGGTTTCTTAACATTTTGGATTGACGGAGAGCACTGTAGTTGTTCAATAATAAAATGAATCCTTAAAAATACAACTTGCCTAATAATTGTGCTCACAGTGTAGTCTCACCAGCTGTTTCACCATCACTGTCACCACTACTACTACTACTAACACCAACCACATCAATTTCAGCCCCTGAGTCTTCCACTTCACAGTCACTATTGATAGGAAGATATTAATTACCCCCTCCTTCACTCCTAACGCTAACAAGCTGCTGGACCTTAGTAGTAGTAGTACTTACACTGGTGGTACAGTTTGGGGATGGGAAGTGTGACTTAGGGTCCCCTGCTGCCACACTAGCAGCAGCTTCAACACTGGTGGCAACAGGTTTAGAACTGGCAGCAGGCACAGCACTGGTGGTGGCAAGGGCAGTACTGGCAGCAGGCACAGCACTAGTGGTGACACTGGCAGCAGAGGCAGCACATCTGACAGCAGGCACAGCATATTTTACAGCAGGCGCAGCACATCTGGCAGCAGGTGCAGCACATCTCGCAGCAGACACAGGCAACTGACCTGTCCTGCTTCCACTACTACTACTTCTACTACCACCCGTTTTTTCCTCCCCTGACAGTAATTTCCCCAAAAACCCTAGGGGTGATTTAGGGGGACTGGAGAGCATTGGTTCTGTAGTGCTCACTTCCTTCTCAGACTCAGACTTAGTGGTCCTTCCAGTTCCTCCTTTTATTATTTTTAAACCTGTCATGGTGATAGCAGTCATTATGAGCCTCTTCTGCCTCAATTTTTCCTCAAAATCATAGCAGAACAGCACAGCACGTCTACCTCACTCTGTCACGTTTTTATAGCGAAAAGGTGAAAAACGCGCAAATCAATGGGCAGAAATTTTCTACCCATCAAAAAAATGGTGAAAAATTTTGGCCAATGGGTGAAAAATGCAAACATGTTAATCTCTAGTTTTAAAGCAGATTTTTCCGCAAAAAAAATGGACAACACCGTGGTTTTTGCGGAATTCCCAGTGGAAACAGGGTGAGAAGGAAGCCATATCACTGGCAGGACAGAACTTGAATTCCATTACTTTTGAAGGAGCATCAATTCTCCTCTTCAATGATCTATCAACACTTACTATGCAGTAGCGTAGAGATCTCAAACCCATCACTGATATGCTTCACCAAAAACAGATACGTTACAGATGGGGGTATCCACTTATGCTCATGGTACCATGGCAGGGCACCACACATGTGCTTTGCTACAAAGGAGACTACAAGGCCTTCTTGGAAGCTCTCCATCTGACCATCCTGGACCAGCAAAAACAAGAGTTCACCAATCTAGATGATCCTCATCTTGATACCATCTCTGAATCAAACCTGTCTGATTGAACTACAGTGTCCTGAAAGAGAAAGCAACCCACTTGGAAATCAAATGGATAATCTTATCCTGCTTCCCAAATGGGCCATGGAAGAAAAAGTTGGAGTTTTCCAATAATGACTGGTCTAATTTTGTCTCCCGGTCTCCTGTGTTCTGAGACCCCATGCTGATTACATGATCTCTGTACGGACTTGTTGTCTACTACTGTATTTCTCTTACTTGGATGGGATGCTGTTTGACCTCTAATGGACTGTCTATTGTTGTCCAGTTGGACAGTTCCTTGTTCAGTCACTAATGAACTACCTCATGTTGCAATAATCGGGTAGCATGTATGTGACAGTTCTCCACATGCCCCTTTTTTTGTTTTCATGATGTCTGCACAGAATTGTCCAGTGTGTGGCACTATCTGTGAATTGGGGCCTAGCTCCATGATGCACTTTGTGTTTTGCCTACGACTTGACTCCTAGTGGGTGGAGGGGTCAATATGATGTCACACTTACAGCTGTCTTGCCAGGGTGCTTGGCTGATCTCATGTGGATGGGGTTCTGGGAGAGGACCATAACCACAATTTATACACTTGGCCTTTCTTTTATTGTGACCCCAATCTATACACTTGCATTTGCTATTATTGTACTGTAATGCTATGTTATGTTTGTATAAGTTATATGATTTGAGATGTTCAGCTATTCCCAGGACGCCGGTGGATCAGTGATTTTGCCTGAGCCCTGGCTTTGCAGGATCCCAGGGAGGAGTTGTCTCTGATGGGCCAATTTTTTAGACCCTGATGGCCAGATAGGGCCTGTTTACGTTCAGTCTAGTGTGGGCAGCTACACCGTCATTGGAGGTGTCGGGAGGGGGATGAGGTGGGACAACTGCTATTTGATATATTTTCTTATTACACAATGTGGTGGTGCTGTGTTGGTTACTGGGCAGGCTGGATTGGGAAGGCTGGATGGTGCGCAGTGCGGCCATTGTTTCTCTACTGGTTTACCTGAGACATGCTTTGTGTATGTCATGCCTCCACTCCCCATCTCGGGGAGTGGATGATGCCTCCAATGTGGATCTTATGAGGGGAGGTGGTTGGATCTCATCCCTCCCATGTTGTTATCTGTATCTTCTTCATGCTTCTGTCTCAGCTCTCTCTCCCGTCATCGCCTCAGTCCTTCCTGGACCTGTCTATTGGACTATATTTTAGCTGCAGGACATCCCACACTCTCACTGACACTCCCATCACTATTTCCTCCCCTGAAAAGAAAGTGAAGGAAAGAGGGAAGGTAAAGGAGAGGTATACATTCTATTCACATCACCGTGATGTTTACTCAATAATGTACTATTTTTTGTTACCCCACTCAAAGCTTCACCTACCAGCCAACACAACTATAGGTCACATCACTTAGTCGGACAATGCACCAGTTGTGTTATGTCTTCTTTGACACGCTCGCGTGGGGGTGGGGAGGTATAATTGGAGATTGGATGAACCACTACTCGTTAACGACAATGTTGTTTCCTTCATTGAAACTTTATTACAAGATTATGTTACTATCAATGAAGGGTTGACCACATCTTTACTGACAGTGTGGGAGGCACACAAGTGTGTCATTAGAGGGGAACTGATTCAAATTGCGTCACACAGGAAGAAACAAAGAGAATGGGATTTGTCAGATGTCCTTTCTAAAATAGCCAACTTGGAATCTTCCCACAAGTCATCTAAGGATCGAAACATGGCAGATGCCCTTACTTGACTCCGCACGCAGGTCCATGCATTTCTGAACTACCACATAGAAAATCTCCTTTGTAAAACAGGACAATGGTACTGTGAGAAAGGTAACAAAATGGGATCTCTTTTGGCCAGACAATTGTGGGCAAAACAGGCCTTTACCTACATACCTCATGTCACGGGACATCAGGTTTGTGTCTATGAATCCCACAAAATTGTGGAAGTCTTTCATGTATTTTATTCATCCCTGTATAACCTCCAGGTGGATCCGATACCACACATATGTCCAAACTCTTAAAATACTTTACAGAGGCATGTCTTCTGAAAATGCAACCTTCAGATCTTGAAGCCCTATCGTCGCCCATTTCAGAGACAGAAATCCTCTCTGCTATAAATTCTTTACCTAAAGGGAAAATCTTACTACTCTGTGTACAAATCCCTTCTAACTCTTCTCCTAGTGAAAGCCTATGAGGCCATGCCCACAGACATACAATGTCATTCATCCATGTGTAAAGCCCATATAATAGTTTTACCAAAGCCTGGTAGGGCAAGATGAAATGGGAGAATTTTCGATCAATTTCACTCCTAAATTTAGATTTTAAACTACATGCAAAAATTCTAGTTGAGAGAGAATAAAACATGAATTACCCACCTTAATACAAAGTGGACTTTACCCCAAGCAGAGAAACTAGGGATAATATCAGGAAACTGCTAAACAGTCTACACTTTGTGAACTCTAATCAAATGCCTTCCATTTTCCTATATATGAAAGCAGAAAAACAATTTGATAGGGTAGATTGGGCTTTTTTATTTTCTGCTTTGCAGGCCTATGGATTTGGGCCCAAAATGCTGGCATACATTCAGGCTCTCTGTCATGCCAAGTCAGCTAAAGTTAAAGTGAATGGATGCCTTTACAATTCCTTCTCCATCATGAATGGCACTAGGCAGGACTGCCCGCTTTCTCCTTTGCTGTTTATCCTCATGCTTCAGCCCTTTGATCAATATGTAGGTATTGATACCCCTATCAAAGGAGTTAAGATCATTGGAACTAAATATAAACTGTCTAAATTTTTCAGAGGATATTTCACTTACCCAGACTCATCCTTCACTAGTTATGCCTTCAGAAATGGAACAATTGGCAACGTTCTCTTTCCTCTCGGGTTTAAAAATTAACCTCGCCAAATCAAAGGCATCACCTCTTGGTATACCCCGGAACACCAAATCGACTCTGCAAACTTTGAATCTCCTTAAATGGGTGAACAAAGGTGTTAAATAACTCAGCATATGGTTAGTTACTCCCATACAAAGCTAAAACATCAGAAAACTTAGGCAGTATCAACAAATGCACACCAAAAAACTAATACTCTATATACAGAGTAGTATGTGGTTCAGCCAGTGAAGAAAATCTAACTCTTATAGATTCCAAAGTAATCAAAAGAAGAACTACACCTATATATATACACTAACCTAAGTAATAGGAATAGGAATATATATATATATATATATTTATTTATTTAATGATATAATACCTTAGAAATAGGCAAAAACAGGGAACTCAATACAATATTCATATATAAATACAAAATGAAACAAAATGTCAGCAGGATATATCTCAAGCGTAAAGATAAAAATAATATCCACTCACAGTTTAGAAATTTTTGTTGCACTTGTCCTTCTTTTCTGCTTGTCTCTCAATATGAGGTTCTTACACGCATCTCTCCTCCACCATGCAAAATACATCAAAAGAGACACACAATCAGGATGACAATCTTTTATGCACTCTAAGAAAATGCAACATCCACTCACTTTGTATTAGTCCTTAGCGATCCTATATTCCACTTTGCAACATTGTTAACGCCTTCAAAGATATATATGGATATTACTTTTATCTTTATGCTTGAGCTATATCCTGCTAACATTTTGTTTCATTTTGTATTTATATAAATTGACCTGACGGATGTGATGAGGAAGTGAACCATTACAAGCAAGAGCAAGCACACCTAATAGTCTCCAATATATTTACGGACCTCTGAGTAAATTTAAAGACGCTATTTGGAAATCAGTGGATACCAGACTCATTTTATCAGGTGTCTTTGAAATGGTGACTTTCTAGAATATCTTTTTTGTTGTGTTTATTGATCTGTATTATTTAGAGTGTTTACTATATGAATATTGTATTGAGTTCCCTGCTTTTGCCTATTTCTAAGGAGTTATATCATTAATTATATATATACTAGTTGAAGAGCCCGTTACACGGGCCACAGTGCCACTGCCAGCCTGTCCCGGGAAAGTCATGCGCAGTAGAGACTGCCCACACTGCGGCTGATACAGAGCTGGGTGATCCTTTGGAGAATCCAACTCTGCATCAGCCACGGCGCTGGCAGTCTCTACTGGGCATGACTGCCGCGTGCGCAGCAGTCTCTACTGCACATGACTTTGTTGTTACACACGTTTTAGCGAATTATTATATAGGATATTCCTATTCCTATTACTTAGGTTAGTATATATATAGGTCATAGAGTGTGGATCGCTGTGTAGTTCTTTTTTTGATTACTTCCATACAAAGCACCTATCTCCTGAACTTTCCACCCTGTTAAAAGCTTTGAAACAAGACCTGATCAAGTGGAACCCTCTGTACATCTCTTGGATGGGTAGGATTAATGATCGTTCTACTGAGACTACTCTATCTTTTTCAAACTTTACCTATTAATCTCCCTGCCTCCTTCTTCACTCAATTAGATCAAGATATAAGCCAATTTTTATGGAACTCCAGTCTCCCATTCTCCTTCAGCATAGATGAACTGGAGGATTGGGAATACCAGACTTTAGGAAATACTACCATGCTGCCTTGCTGTCCTCTGTACCAGACTAGATGCATCATGGGCATTCAAAACTTTGGGTTTCTTTAGAAAGGCACTAATTTCTATCTCTGAATTCATTGACTTAAATATTGTTGCCACCTAATTGTAGACATACTTCTCTTCTAACCCACCCAAATTTGGGGGCAGTGGTGAATATGTGGAACATTTATTCTAAGGTTGGGAATTTTACCACTTTCCCATCCCTGATCTCTCCCATGTTTTATACCAAGACTATCCCATATATGCTCCTAGAGATCTCCCTTCCAAAATGGCCAAACATGAGGTCTCTATCACTTGAAGACTTTGTCTCAAATCATAAAATTCTGTCTTTCGACATGTTGAGCGACACTCTTGGCCTTCCACCCCCGAGTTGTGGAAATTCTTCCGCATCTGTCATTAGACCGACTATCTTTTAAAAATTGTTGGAAGCGTCCCCCAACAAGATTTGAATCTCTAATTTTACACTCAACTTGATCCATAAGAGATATAGGTGCAATTTACTGTATTTTGACAGACTTACCCTGCCTACATAAAACTCCTTATGCACTGGCTTGGGAATTGGAATTGAGCTCTCCCATTTCTTTGGGGGATTGGCGAAGGGTGTGGAGACAATATCTCTCCTGTTGTATATCTAACCAGTTACTAGAATCCAATTATAAATGTATGCTCCAATGATACCACATGCCTCCCAGACTGAATATGATGTCCCCCTCAATGAGTGCACATTGCTCTAAATGTGATCAGAGTAGGGGAACCCCAACTCGCTTTTGGTGGGATTGCTTGAAATTGGGGGACTTATGGGAGAACTTCCTTCAATGCAGTCTGTCCATATTGATACCTAGAGACCTACGACCTATTCTGTATTATATCAGCTTACCATGTTTATCTAAACTTCACTCATAACTCCCCATTACTATGCTGGGGGTGGCAAAGGCCCGCATTCCCGATTACTGGAAAGCAAAAAATCTGTCCCCATACTCTGAATGGGTGGCAAAACTGAGAGACCATATCACCTTACTGAGACTTCGTGCCTGTGGCTTCGTACAGAGGAAATCTGTTTAATCTGTTTAATAAAAAGCTTTTTCGAGGAGCAATTCCATACTTGATTCTGAGGTGCATGGCTGTGCTGCATTCAAGGGGGTGGGTTGAAGCTGACACTCTCCTCTTAATGACAGTTGTACCAAGGGACAGCTAATGTAGGAGTATGTGGGTATTTCAATGTATTCCATTCCTCTGTACATTTTTTAATACCATACTTACCGTAAGGCTCACAGGAAATTGATGTATCATTACTCCATGTTTCTGCATAAAGCATGGGAGAGTCATTCTCAGTCTGCTCACATTAAAGTCTTAATAATGGTAGAATAAGTGCACAAGTATATTCCCTGAAGCAATCATACATTCTAGTGCAAGGGTAGACAACCCTGGTCCTCAAGTTATGAACAGTGCATGTTTTTACAATATCCCTGTTTTAGTTCATGTGAATTAGTCTGTGGCTCAACTGCTTTAACTGATCCACCTATACGTGGTTGGCTTTCCATGCTCTATTGCAGTGATGGTGAAAATGTCTGGGCCCTAGTGCCCAATTTTCTGCAGGGAGACATGGTTGGAGATATCAAAGTACCAGTACTGAAAATTTTACAGTGGGAAGGAGGTCTCTTTGGTGAAAAAATGTGTGAAAAGACAGATATATACAATTGTGTAAAAGATGGAAAGAATAGCAATATAAGAATTAGCTAACAGTGCTGTATGGTTCAGCATTCTACTGTACAATTGTGTGCTCTGTTTATCAGACAGACCTAAAGTGTGTTTTACTGAGAATTAAAACATATGAAGCAAACATCTTGCATAGTGATGAGCGAGCGTGCTCGGCCGATGCTCGGATCGGCTCGAGCATCGCTCTGCTCGGCACATGGCGGTACTCGTCGAGTACCGCCATGTGCTCTCCCGCCATGTTCGGGTGGCGGGGATCTGTGCCGGAAGAGGCACAGATCCGAAGACGCTCCACTGGACCACCAGGGACTGGAGGTACGGGGGCATTGCGGAGATGAAGGGGGCATTGCGGAGATGAAGGGGGACATTGTGGAAGAGGGGCATAGACTCTATGCCCCTCTTCCACAATGTCCCCCTTCATCTCCGCTATGCCCGTCTTCCACAATGTGCCCCTTCATCTCCGCTATGCCCCTCTTCCACAATGTGCCCCTTCATCTCCGCTATGCCCCTCTTCCACAATGTCCCCCTTCATCTCCTCTATGGCATAGAGGAGATGAAGGGGGACATTGTGGAAGAGGGGCATAGCGGAGATGAAGGGGCACATTGTGGAAGAGGGGCATAGCGGAGATGAAGGGGCACATTGTGGAAGAGGGGCATAGCGGAGCTGAAGGGGGACATTGCGGAGCTGAAGGGGGCATTCTGAGATGAAGGGGGCATAGCGGAGATGAAGGGGGCATTGACCAGGCACCCTCCCCTCATCAGAGCAGGGGGTGCCTGGTGTTGCCCCATTCATTTCAATGGGGCTCGGGTGCTCGGCCGAGCACTCGAGCCTCAGGGGGTGCTCGGTCAGAGCACCCGAGCACCTGAGCATCGGGGTGCTCGCTCAACACTAATCTTGCACTGAATACATTTTGTTGTATACAACCAAAGTAAAGGTAACACTTCACAGTATATTTT
Source organism: Rhinophrynus dorsalis (assembly GCA_037306005.1). Classification (NCBI taxonomy): domain Eukaryota; kingdom Metazoa; phylum Chordata; class Amphibia; order Anura; family Rhinophrynidae; genus Rhinophrynus; species Rhinophrynus dorsalis. The sequence goes on from CM074720.1 coordinate 294,261,255, forward strand.
CTGCAATGCCGCCAACTTAGAAATGGAAGGTACAAACTTTGAATGTATTGCACACTTCTAATCCAAGTAACAATATGGCTTTGAGAAAAGGAGACTTTGATGTCACATTACCTTTTCTGCAATAATGTAACTTTTTACAGATGGAACTTAAGACCACATTTATAAAGGTGAACTGGAGCAATTCTGGGGCAATGTGTTAAATTGGGAGCAATAAATACACTCTATTGGTTTCTATAATGAGTGCTCACTTTGCCCCATAATTGCTCCAGTTTGCCTTGATAAATATGGTTATTATGTGCAACTGAGATATCGCCAACGCTAGAGCAAAGTGATTAACCCTTTGAGTGCCAGAGGGGTACGCAATGCATTGCTCTTATGTAATTACTGTAAAAAGTAATCGAGTGTTTCTACCTAAAGCTCATATTTTGAACTACATTAGATTCTGTAACAGAGCTTAAAACCTTTAATTTACATTTAATAAATGGATTAAAAACAAGATTTTGGACAAAATAGGCTTTACCTTCTAAATATGGGCAAAAGTCAGAGAAATTTCCAGCAGGACTTTTGGATGAAAAAAAGTATTTTGACGGTTTTTTACGCAAAACTTTCCACCCATAGATAATCCATAAAATGTTCTTCTTTTCTCTACTGCCAATACATTTCCAATACATTTCAGCCAATACATTGGCTGAAGTGGAGAAATAAATAGCTGAAAGTAAAAGCTGTGAGTCCTACAGTAACATATGCCTTGAAAAAAATGTTAGCTGGCTGAGTGCCTTTGTCCCAACACTAATTTCCTGCTTAAGTAACATTGGCACAACCATCCTTGAAAATGACCTGCGATTTGGAATATTCCAGTAGGGTATAACACATGACATTGGTTATTTAAAGCCTGTGTTTTCAACAAAAGAAAAGGGTAGCATGTCTACCCCCAACATTTTGGCAAGTTTACTATTTCATAGGTGTACTTTTGCATTCTTTTTGTGTAGGTTTTGACTTCTTTCTAGGAACTTACTAAGTGTGGGATGACAGTATATAGTAAAAAAACTGAGTAACATTATTGCTTTAATGACATAATTGTGGAGATTGAGGGGGTGGTGGTTGTACTCCAAAAACAAACTGAAAGACATACTCCTCTGCAGCAGAAGCAGAAAATCTTGGCACAATCACTTACACATCAACAGTAGTTCTATTACGTGATTCAGAGCCACGGGACTGTTTAGGAGTATTTCTGCTGGTAATAGTTGTGGCACCTCTGACCTGTTGATGGTGTGTCTCCTAGTCAGACTTGTAGTTTTGCTTCAAGTGAGAACTCATTGAGGAGGTGCCTAGGTGTGAGCTTGCTTCTTCCTGCTCTCATGCTTATTACACAGACCACAGATACTTTTAGCTTTTGGATTCTGAATTTAGTATTTCCATACTGTAGACCTCATAGACTGTGGGGTTCCTAAGAGGCTGATACTACTACAGGGGCAAGATGTTGCTGAAATTGTACCACTACTAAGTGTCACACGTCTGCATTTCCAGGAACAGTCACGGCACTCATCTAAACTTAGACTGCAGATGCTGATAAACGTTGTTGTTGCTGATTACTCAACACTATTAGTTTGTGGTTGAGTGGGACTTGAACTACAAAGTGGTGATGGTGCTGTTGATGACTGGCAGGATTACTGTGTATTTGCTGTGGTGGAAGATTGAGCCTTTGCCTTTCAGCTAACTTTCTGGGCATGTCATCATATAACAAGAATCTATTTGGTGAGCGCACAAACAAGGGGGGAAACAATAGAACTCCCCCACATATACCATGCTCCGGTCATCTTATTCTGTTTGCATTGATTTTACTGCAGACCAGCATCTCCAATTCCATATTGAAACTCCGAGACTATCCCTTTTGTGTTATGTGCAGATCCAATAACTATTGAGGCTGATATTTTCATTTGCCATATTTTCCACTATAGTCCCTAAGTTTGAACATACCCCGTTTATTTTATTCATTTTCTCTTAGCCTTATTCATTTAACATCTCCCATTACAACTACTATTTTCTTCACTATTTTCATTTCTTTTTGATTTTATCTTATTTTATTTTAACCTGTTTATATCTCACCAATATTTAGATTGGTATTAGTAGCTACTTAGTATTTTTAATTCACTTTTATTTGGATAAATGCCCCTTTATATATATGGATATATGTAGTTTTACTTTTAAATTTTGCTTGTACTAATAAATGTTTATGGTTTTATGCATTTTGTATGCACATTTTTATGTGAATATCATCTCTTATTTAGCAAGCTACACTTAGCTAGCTGGAGCGCTGTCTCTTTCTTTTCTTCTTTCCAATTATATGTACCGGCTCGAGGAGAATCCGGGCAATTGATGGCAGCAAAGCAGGCTAAGTGCGATCAGTGTCCTACATCAAACTAACATCATCATCTACCACCTGTGACTAAATTCCATCTGTCCTTTACACCCACATCATCCATTCTCATATTCATCCAATCTACTAACAATCGCATTTGAACTGACAAACACTCTCACGGATTGGAGCAATATTTTAAGGTTACTGGTTTCATGTTTTGTGAACACTTAGCCAATTGTTGTGTAAAAGATTTAGCATATTTGTGTATTGTACACTTTTATTAAGATGTTGTAATTTATAGTGAATGTATTTATAGATAAGATAAAGCACACCAAAGATCAGGTGGTACTCACAGTGACATATCTTTCTCCTAATACAGTGAGCACACCCATCTATCGTATTTATTATATTCTAGATCTACATCATCATTATCAGTTGCTAGGTCATCCTCAGCATCACCCATCACTTCTTTACCACTACTTTTATATTCTTCTAGACTTTTAAAGCTCTCAAACAATTTTCTTTTTACTTTTACCCTTTGAGGGATTTTTACGACGTTCACTACTACTCTCAGGACAGGTGCTTTTGTGCTTATTTGTCTCACTGTCAGATGCAGTAGTTGGTTGAACTGCTACACCATCATGCACTATGCCATCAGCACTGGAATGTGACTGCTTCTAATCCTTTCACCCTATCCCTTGTCAGAGCTGGATCAACACACCACAGGGTCCTAGGCAAGGAACCAAATTGGGTCACCCCTCCAGTCCCTCTCCCCACACCGGCAGGTTTCATACCGTCACCCTTATAAATGCCCCCCTGTCAACCCACTCCAATAACACACTTGTAACATAACCACAATAATGACAACTAAGCCTAGCAACTGATTCCAGGCCACCTCTTTAAATACAAAGAATGCTGCCTGCATCTCCCATCCACATGTTCCTCAACCTTACATACCCCAGGTTTCACCTCCAGCCCAACTTCAGTAGCTACCCAATCAAATCACCTTAAAAATATAAAACCTAAAAAGGTATATTGATGTAACTGTCACGGTTTTCAAGACACTCAGACCAGTGGGTAAAAATAAAATGCAATTTTATTAAGAACAAAATAATGACAGAGAACGCCTCCTACAGGTGGCACTGTGAAATAGAGGATAAGCAATAGTATGCACAGTATACAATGATACAGAAAGAGTACTAGTAATGAACAGGCACTGAGTACTGATATACAAAGGGTTAATAGAATAATCAGTCCATCTCAGTTGTGTTGTTTGGCATGCCCAAGGTGTTGAAGGTGTTAAAGGTAGAGTAGACTCCTCCCCCACAGTCTGGAAATACTGAAGATAATGTCCAGCAAAGAGAAACCTGCCTTCCAACCTGCTGTACTGGAATGGTAGCCCCCACGGGCGTATGAGCAGAGCGAGTAGACTGCCAGAGCTAGAGTGAAAAGCCCTCACGGGCGTAACGGAGACAACTAGTTACCGGAGCTGGGACCACTAGCCCCCACAGGTGTCGTGGTTGGAACTGGATTGCAAGAGCTGGACCAATAGCCCTACGACCTATGGAGACAACTAGTTACCAGAGCTTGAGCTTATAACCCAAACGTGCGGAATAGAGGGAGCTGGATTGCAACAGCTTGAGCCAATCGCCCCATGGCGTAATAGTAGAGACTGAATTGCAAGAGCTTGGATCAATAGCCCCCACGGGCGTAACTACAGAGACGTGAATGGAAGCAGCCAGAGTCGTGTGCCACCGGTACGGTAATGCGCTACACCGGACTGCAAGGAGAGGAACGGCTCAGCACAAGCAACTCTCTGTATGGACTGCACGCCTCTACCGGGACACAGCTCTGCACGGGTTAATGGCTCGATGGTAATAACACAGCTCTGCACTAGTAGGCAGCTTGATAATGGGAACACAGCCCTGCAAGGGTTAACAGCTTGGTAGATGGAACGCCACTCTGCACGGACAGACAGCTCAGTAACTGGGACACAGCTCTGCATGGGTTAACAGCTCGATAGAGAAACACAGCTCAGCAGTAATCAGATCAGTGGTAGGAGTCAGCACAGCATGGAACCGTACTGAACAGCAAGTGGCACAGTCACAATGTTGCCGAGGCGACAAGGCAGTCAGGAACGGAGACCGGAACAGGTCACGGAGCAGGAACGTCAGCAAGCCGGGTCAAATCACGGAGCAGGTTCTCAGACAAGCCGGATCAGGAAACAAGCAGGAACGTCAGTCAGGCCGGGTCAAATCACAGAGCAGGTACACAGGATCATAGTCAGGGCTAGCCAAGTCGGTACACCGGAGATCAGGAACACAGGAACACAGCACAGCAAAACTGGCTCAGGAACACCACGAAAGGGCAAATGACAGGTGCCACTAGCCCAGAATAAAAAGGTCACCAGGGGCGGGCCAAACAGGCTCAACAAATCAGAGCACAACACAAGTGAGAGTGACAGCATGAGAAGCTGCACCGTGATAGTAACCAACAGCTCTTTGCAGGAGACATAGGGACAATCGTATAAGAAAGAGTTTGTGTATGAGAGACAGAAGCTCTGTGTGTTGAGAGTGAGATCGGGTGTATGAGAGTCAATGTGTGTGTGAGAGTGAGAGAGAGACTATGTGATTGTGTGAGACACTGAGCACACCATTGACTAGGTTGCACTACATGATTTGTAAATATAAAGTGAGAGGAGTACTAAGTTGATCAGAAGCCTGAACACTCCCATTATCTTCACAGGATTACCATAGGATGCCTTTTTAAAAACAAAAGCCAACATTCACCTTGAGAATACCCTAGGTTAGGACAACCCACCACATGTTGTAACTTTTAGCTGACAAGGCCTGTTATCCACCATACACACCTTGCTCTAGTATATTAGTCAGCAGGGGTTTAAAAAAAGCACTACACGAAATCATGGATAATAAAATATGCACAACAGCACAGATACATTAGCTAAGGCGCTGTTTACTTGTTGATGCACTTCCACTTTTCTCCTTGAAACCAGAGTATTTAATTTTATTTGTAGGGGAAAGATTCCCCACCTAAGCTATAACATGTACAAATGCACTGCAGACATAACATAATATCTGCAACAAAAACAATTATTAACCCTTTGTGTCAGTGGAGTGTGGAACATGGTGCAATGTAATGAGTTAACCACCCATCTGACTCTCAAAGGGTTAAGGACTAGAGGGGCTGCACTGCATTTTCCTATGAGTTCAGGATTCAGTTTTCATTCATGTGCAAAATGTATTATGCTAAATAACAGTCAAAAGCTTCATGAGATTGCACTACAATACGTGGCCCTTTCCTACACTCAAAGATGCAATACAAACATGGAATCTATTTTATGTGCAAAACAACAACAACCCATGAAGCAAACATAACTCTTATACATATATATGATGGTAAATATGCTTGTTGCCCACCAAACGACTTATTCAGCAGCAATAAGTTGTTCTGTTGCCTCTCCTCTGCACTTACTATTCACTCTTCTGTGGATTGAATTGGGTCACCACTTCACGTCATGCCTACACAGTTGTCACAGGCACTTGCATGCAATGAGCAGTGACAACTGAGTAGGTGTGGTAGACCAATTCACACAAAATGCAAACAGGGACTACAAAGGGAAGGTGCGACTTCTTAACCCTTTGGTTGCCAATAAGGTAAAGCATTGCTTTACAATTTGTCTTTCACCTTTCTGGTTCTCAAAGGGTTAATCTGATGTCAAGTGGGCACTCCATGAAGATGTTACGTCTCGAACATTGGTACAAGGGCAACATTTATAGAGACCATTAGAATTTTCTAGCCATAGTAAAGTAAATGTGATGTTATTTTTAGGATATTATATCTCTCCTTTAAGTAACCCTTTGTGTGCAAGTGGGGTATCCAACGCATTGCAGAGCAATGTGTTGGCTATCCCTCTGGAGCCAAGGGTTAAAGAAGATGGAAAAGTATTTCTACTGTATTATTACAGTGTTAACCATAGAAATGTGACACTGCTACATAAAAATAGATTCATATTTTAACACAGATTAACCTTTAGAAAAGTATAATGAGAACACAACTATATTTAAAATACTTCAGTGTTTGTCCATCTATGCTTATTTTTTCCTATTGATGTCTGCATTTGCTAATTAGTATGCCATATGTTGATTTATTTATTCATTTATTTTTGCATTCAACCTTTGAATGCAATGATTGTTTTAGGAATGTGTCATAAAAACATATTCTTTCCTTTCTGTCTTTGGTGTAGATTTAAAGGCAGGCGTTAGGCCAAAAAAACACCAACGGGTGCTTTAACGTGTATTGTAATTTAAAGGGCCATATAATGAACTGCTAATGGCAGTCCATAAAGTAATACGGCTGCTACACTACCGTGTGTTTTGGGCCATTAAAAAAACCTCTCCACTTTGCCATTTAAAGGACTGCGTTAGCTGCAAAACATCCGATAAGGGACTCACTTACCGCACAAAACGTAAGACCCAGTTTTGTTAGCCGTAAAGTCCCTTATCAGATCTTTTGCCAGGAAATGCAGCTGTTAACTGCCAAAAAAAAAAAAATGTCCACAGTGGATGTATTGATATGGGGCCCTAAGCTCCACGTCAACACATCCAAAGTGCCTAAAACTTGTCCACAGTTAGTAGGATTAACCCTATGAGTGCCGTTGAGGTATAATTACCCCACTGGCATTCATAGGGTTAACCCGACTAAGTAAAGCAACATCGCATTGACACTTACCATTAATCCTGATGTCCAGCGGAGTCCACAGCTTGCTAGTCATCTTCTTTCCTTCTCTTCTGTCTTCTTTCTTCCGCCTTCTCTTCAACCTTCTCTCTTCTCTCTGTAAAATAAAATATTAAGTACCAAGCATGAACGAAGACATTCTTGAACCCTTTGAGTGGCAGAGGGGTAGGCAACGCATTGTAAAGCAATGCGTTGTGTACCTCACTGGCACTCAAAGGGTTCAATAGTATTGTGCCATAAATATCCACATTTCCCTCACAGCCATTGGTTGGGATGTTCTTCACATCCCAGCCAATCAAATTCGAGTGGCAGTTCTTTAAAATGATTGGCTGGGATGTGAACATCCCAGCCAATGGCTGTGAGGGAAATGAAAGTGAGCCTGTCCATATATAAAAGCAAGCTCACTTCCAATGCCCTCAGTGTGTTACGGGCATCGGCCCGTAACAGCTGAAGGGGAGCCACGTTGGACCTTTGTGTCTCCACTGCCACCACCCTCGCGGCTGCTCCAAGCAGCAGAGACATGGACAATTTAGCTAAGTTCTCATACTGTGCATTAATGAATGACATTTATTTCCGTCTATATGGATCATATTATTTCTTGGCATGTTTATACTTTGGGGAATTACATGGAAGTATGTAATATGGCGCAATACTCTTGAACCCTTTGAGTGCCAGTGAGGTATGCAACGCATTGCTTTGCAATGCATTGCGTACCCCTCTGCCACTCAAAGGGTTCAAGAATATCCTTGTTCATGCCTGATACTTAATATTTTATTTTATTTTATAGAGATAAGATTGAAGAGAAGGGGAAAGAAAGAAGAGAATACTGAAGGACAGTGGATGACAGTTAAGTGTAACATGGATCATATAACAATTGGTGCTTGGCAGTATGTCAAGCACCGATAGTTAATTGTCTTTTACTGTTCAGTTCCCAATATGCTTTTAGCGGCATTTTGGGAACTAAACACACAAAACAGATGTTCAGCCACAAGACTGTTTTTGTGGCTTAACATCCTTTGGGGTTTTAGCTGGTAAACATGTTAGTTTAACAGTCGGTATTCACTTTGGCACTACCAGCTATATTAAGTCATGCCTTTAAATCTACCCCCTAATCCTCACATGGAAGCAAGTGAACAAACACCAGCTGTATATGCTATGTTAATAATTTTCTACATTATACATTATGTACCATTGTCATTCTGGACCAAACCAACTCCACCATAGCAGATAAATAAATAAATAAGCATTTAAGGGGTTAAAAGCATTATTTAAATCAACAATATTTTATTTATTCACCCCTGGTTTGTCCCATAATTACTCCAGTTCCTCAAAGTCTATTAGCATCCCTATTTTCTACTCTCAATGTAATTCCATGTAATTCTAGAGCATGTTCTCTCTGGCATTCAAGGGGTTAATTATTAAGGATTGCATTAAGAACTTCATGAAAAGCAAACACTGCATCCTTCATTGGTTTCTGTGCAGCACTGCAGAATGAAAATGTAGTGGAGCTTTATTAAATTGGTGATCTGGTCACATTAATCCTAGGCAATATGTATTAAGACAAGAGCTAAGCATTTCTGGGACAAACCAATGTACCACATATATTAAATAGCTCCCTCCCAAATTCTTGCAGTTGGATTGAACAAGAATTGCTGTAGTTCTTTTTAGTTTATTAGCCTCTGTATCTCTATTTATTTAATTCATAAGAACATATACAATGGGGGAGATGCCCTAAGGAGTGATTAAGTGGAGATGGCTTCTACAGTGATATCACTTCTCCATTCCCTGTGTTATTCTATAGAGCCAATTCTCTAAGATCTCCAAAGGTGGAGAAAGGTTAGTGCATTGGCTCCGTACAATAACATAGGAACTGGAGAAGTGATATAACTGGAGAAGTCATCTCCACTTTGTCGCCTCTTTATCAACACCTTAGTGCATCTCCCTTAAAATGTCTAGTCACCTAAGTTAATCTCTGCTTCTACCATCCATACAATTATATATTCAGTAGAGATGACTAAATAGTAACTTTTCCTTACAATGAAAATTTGTAGCAGAATAAGAGAGATGGTTTTGATTCCAGTGAAACTTCACTAAAGAAGGAACATCAGGGAAAAACTATAAGCGGAAAGTTAAGCTCATTTATTTTACTAGCTTAATACTTTGACTGCCATAAGGGTGTGCAAATCATTGCTCAAAAATGTGTTACCCATCCATCTGGCACTCAAGTGTTTAGACTTCTGGCTTTTTAAAATTCAATGTTCTTGCCGTTCTCCCATGCACAAATTGTCAACAATGGACATGTCATTGTGTATACACGCATACATCAACACTAAAGAAGAGTGAAGGGTTCACGATTGATTTTGAGGATCGATATGATGAATCTGGAAAATATTCTCGATCCACCAGAATCAATCTTGATTGAATCTCAGAAGGACAGTTGAATGGGAGGGGGGGGAGGACAGGGGAGAGATGTAAGATATGGTCTCAGAAGGACAGTTGAATGGAGGGGGGGCAGGGTGAGGGGAAGGACAGGGTAGATATGTAAGATGGGGTCTGGTGGTAAAAATGAATGGTGGAAAAAAAGAGTAGGAAAGTGCAATGAGGGGTATGGGCTGAAAGAGATGTAAGGGAGGGTGGTGGACTAGAGGATGGGAGTGGTCCTGAGTAGATGAAGGATAGGAAGTGAGGAAAGCCAGCCCAAGAAGATGGAGGGAACCAGAATCAGGAGAGAGGAGATGGAAAGGAGGGGAGCAGGCCAAGGAGATAGAGAAGAGGAGCAAGCCAGAGGCGAGTAGGGTTACACTACAAAATGGGTAGAAATGGGAAGTTTACTAGCTTTCTCAGATGACTGGCCTGGACTGGACAATGGTGTGAATTAGTCTAAAGATTAGGAAACATTTTATTAATAAAATGTAGAACTGAAACAGCTGTTTTGAAAAAGTGTTTTAGATCTTGCAGAACATTATGTTTTGAATTATAAAACTAATTTACAGAATCATTTTACTCATTTTGAATCATCACAAGTGCCCTTGTTATCACACACAAAAACTCATGCATGCATTCACACACTTATACTTACCTCAACTCAATGGGCAGAAGACGTTGGCAGAAATTAGCTTCTCCTAACTGTCTAGAAATATACAGTGAAACTGTATTGTTGACTATATCATCATTATAGAAAAGAATATACAGTACAAGAGACCAAATAATAAACCATAAAAATATTAATTATTGTGTATAAGTATCTATCTATCTATCTATCTATCTATCTATCTATCTATCTATCTATCTATCCAGAGGTTATATGTATGCAATATTTAAATACATATAGTATAGCTACAGTATAGCTAGGGTTAATTAACTTTTATAATTAATTATAAAATTGGACCAGTATATATGGATATCTAATTTATTTTTTTTTCATTGTTTCACAGTAGGTGCTAGGGCATTGGCAGTGTCTCAATAGATAGTCTCAATAACTTTCATTGTGGATTGAAATGGTTAACTATTAAAATGTCACCCTCTTTTTAGGCTACCGACACAAGGGCAGCTTGAACAGGGCCACATGAAATGGGAAACATTCTGATGTTGCAGCCATCAATGTCTCAATATAGTAGTATTAGTCCTTCCCTCCCTTCATAGTGGCCCTTGTGTTGGTCGCCAAACACACATATTAAAGTTATGTTAACACTTCGAGTGGCCGAAGATGTGCAATGCATTGCAGCTTAACTGTCTTTCAGCAAAGGAATAAAGTAAATGTAGCGGTACAGGATTGGTGACATTAATAGCATGCGTTGGTATCATTTTTCTATTGGAGCTGTCTCTGGCACATGAAGGGTTATGCGAAACTGACGTGAATGGTTTGACTCACAGCCACGTTTTTTTATTTTCAAAGAGTATAGAAAAAGTATAAAAAATGCAACTGAAGATCAGAGATACCGGGATATAATACACTCAACTTTATTAAAATATTACATGTCAATCTATATTCAAAAATACTGGATTATAAAATAATTGGCTGTAACCACCTAATGGCCCTTACTGTCTTGCAGAAAACAATTGGCATCCAATGTTACAAGACATGACAACAAATTTGTATGCATATCCAATATATACCACACAATGTCACAACAGAGACACGTGACCTAATCAACAGGACATATTAATATCCACATACATACCCTTTAATTGGTCATGCATTTCAATCCAGGCAGTATAGAGACAATAAAGGAATACTACATGCTATATTGTCTACAATCTGTACATAAAAAATGCTTCAAGCTTACCACAGCTGTGGCCAAAAAAGTAGACACAGCCTGAATATATTATAATACAATTATGACAATTGATTCAAATGGCTGGCACAACGATGGGTTCTCCCATGGTACCAACATACGCCAACTCATATATGTGGCAGTATGAGAGAACCCACACTGTACAGTCCCAAAATTAGGGATTACATAAAGTTATATGTGAGATTTATCGATGACTTGATTATGGTGTGGACAGGGGGAGAACCCTTATTACTGGAGTTTGTTGAACACTTACATAACTTACATGTGCCAATAAAATTGACTTTAAACTTCAGTGCTAAAGAGATCAATTATTTGGATGTCAAGATATTGAGAACAGATAGTGGCATCCAACCGACTTTATTTGTGAAACCCGCAGACAAGAACACATTACTAAATGCTCACAGTCAACACCCGATACCTTTAAAACGTGGGTTACCTAAGTCACAATTAATACTGGTAAAATGGATTGTATCTGAACCACAGGAGGCGACAGCACAGCTGACTATGATGGGTGCCAAATTTAAAGAGAGAGAATATCAAGAGGATAACATACAGGAGAGTATAAGGGAAGTAGCAAGAATGGACAGACAGATATTGTTAACTCCTTTGCAACGTAATAGTAGAGAGGAGGAAAATCGTACATGGATGTATCTACACTTTTTAGAACAGCTGTTTTACAAAATTGGAGCCTTTTGTCAAGTGATCCGGAAATAGGTCATATTTTTAAGCAGCCCCCATGGTTTCGGTATAAAAGATCAAGAAGTATATGGGATGAAATAGTGCATTCTGATCCTGTTGATAAGTATAAAGCAGTAGGTGAACCCAAAAAGACAAGGGTTTATAAATGATCAGGCTGTCTTCATATGATAACTGGATCCATCTTCAAAGTTCCTAAAATAGGGTACAATATTACAGTGAGAGAATACATCACGTGCAAAACATAATTTGTAATATATTTATTATTATGTCCATGTGATATGTATTATGTAGGCAAAACCAGTAGACCTTTCAAAGGGTGAAGGAGAGAACATCGCCCTTTGATAATCAGTGGTCTTAATAACACATTGACTGAACAGCAGCTGAAGAGGTCTCCAGTGGCTAGACATTTCATTAAATTGAAACATAATATAAAATATCTGAGATGTCTCCCATTAGAAATAGTGAAACAACTGCCATGTGGGGGTGATAGAGAGGCTAGGCTTTCTAGGAGAGAAATGTATTGGATATACACTTTACGAGCCCGATCACCAGAAGGACTCAATGAACAGTTCAGTCTAATTAATTTCATTTGACACATTGTATATTCATCTGCAGTTTAAATTTGGTGTTGGATACGATTTAGAGACACATGAGCATTAAAAGATATATAGTGTTTGTGCTGATGGTGGGTTAGTGTCTGAGGTTGCCAGGGAAACCGTGGGACGCTATTCCGGCGTCAAGTTGAATAATAGAAGGGATAAAAGACGCATACATGGTAGGCCGTAATGCTGTAATCCCTGAAGAAAGTCCCATAGCGGATTGAAACCTTGGATAGTAGCCGACAGTATGTTTCTTTTAAACTTTTTTTAAATAAAAAGATGTTTTAAATTCAAGAGGAGCTCGGCTTACCTATTACAATTGATAGAAAAGGAACAAAGCATGTATGCATCACAGACACATCCATGTAAGGGGCAACATATGTTATTAACACCACTTAATGATTGTTTAATTTGTTCCAACCATAAAAGGGTCTGTATGCAATACAAACACATCCGTGAAAGGTGCAACATTGTCAGTTGGTGTTTCTTTTGTAGTGAGCACACAGAATACACTTAATAACAATATCTACTATTGCCTATGTAAGCATCCATACACAATAAAATATTTCAAAAATAAAAATATAGAGGAGCTTAAAATTCCCAGATATATTCACTGCAGAAGAAAAATATCTGTCAGAAACACAGACACTATATATCCAAACAAATTGTTATTTCCAAATATACTATATACCAATTTGTTCTCTTTACTTTTTATCGGTCACAACTTTGCCTTTAAATGAACACAGTTTGCAAATCCTTGAATATATTTGATATAAGGATCCCAAAGTGTAACTCTTCAAGTATTTTCACAGCTGTCAGACAATGTCCCATTTAAGATCTCAATCTGTAGTCTTTTTAACGTTTAATTTATTGTTATCCTTTATATTTGCCAAAGCCAATATCAGATATTCTTGCTATGTTCTTTATGAGAGTGATATTCTATTCGATATGAAAGTATGTTGCTTATATATTAATTCACCATCCCCCAGATGTGCTTAAATGGTTAGGTACAATATTCTGTGTTACCTTAAATCATGGAGCCATGACAATAGCCGCTTCTTATTTCAGTACTACACGGGTGTTATGGAGTCAGCATCTGACACACTTATATCATCATTGCACACATTACCTACACTGGGGAATACCGATTTCTTTCTTGATCACAACATCTGTAACTTTATAGTTGTCTGTTTCTTTTCATATGTTTGGTCTGTGTATGTTTTTCCTTGATTATCCACGTGTTTCAAAGTTAAAACTATCTTCTTCTTCAAAAAAGTTTTAGCTACATTCACCTCCAACTTTTCTTCTAAATACACCTATATTAAGCTCCTCCTATCTTCAATCGACAAAACCTGAAAATTATCCATCCTGTTTCTGGATACAATTGTAACAGAAATCCAGGCATTAAGCCCTAATTATACTTTAATAACTTTAATCCTTATCTTTTATAATATACATTATAGATGTCATAAGTCATTGGAGGTCATTTAACTATAACCGTTTATCTATTTAAAACTTCCTAAAATAAACCTGAATATAACAAAGGTCAGGGCATTAACTCTGAATTGACTTTATTGACTTCATAGAAATCAAGGCTAAATCCTTTACTTTTGTGATGTACAAGTAGATACTATAACACAAGTTTTTTTTTTTTTTGAACTTCCAAAAATATTATATTATTATTATAATTAAAATCCATTTGTATATCTATCCATATAGCACAATGTGTATTAATGCTTGCACTTCAGAATGAATGGAAAAAATCATTTGTTATGGAAACCAAACATTATATTTATTATACAAATTATTATAACATACAATCCTTCGCTGGTTGGCACTGTGGCCCGTGTACACAGGCTCTTCAACTAGCTCACTTATAAACTGTAAATTCAAACATATCATCTACTCTCATAATAAGCTGATCTCCAATAGACATATGCCACGCCACACAGTAATGTATTATGAGCTAAAAATATAACCCCTAGTTGAATGCTACATTAGTATGGTACAAGATCTATACTCTTTACAAATAAAGAAATGTGGCTGTGAGTCAAACCAGGGGATTCACGTCTGTTTTGCATGCTAGAGAGAACTCCAATAGAAAAATGGTACCACTGCATGCTATTAATGCCACCAATCCTGTACTGCTACATTACTTAATTCCTTCGCCGAAAAACAGTTAAGCTGCAATGCATTGCACATCTTCTGTCATTCTAAGTTTTAACATAGTTTTAATATGTGTGTTTGGCGACCAACACAAGTGTCACTATTTAAGGGAGGGAAGGACTAATAATATTATATTGATGGCCTTTTTTCATGAGGGCCACATTCTGATGTCGCTCTTTTCAACAAGGTGACATTTTTAATGCACCCTTTTTGTTGGTCTCTAAATAGAGAGAGACATTTAACCCCTTAGTGACAGCAGCGTCCGAAAGTATGAAGTAGCATTTACTTGTATTACCATTAGGGCTTTTCATGTCCATTTTCTCTGGGCCTCTTTCCTGTAGAATGAATTCATGATGTACAAATTTTATGTTTCTGTAAATTCCACCACACTGTCTATCATTGGTTGATTCATAATGTAGCCAGTGTCCATCTTCTAATTTGACTAAATCTTTATCTTTTTACAAGTCTTAAATAAACTCATTATGTCCCAATTGATGTTATTCAGTGCTTGTACTAGTTCCTCATAGATCGAATGTTAAACATTCCAATGCTAAAGACAAAAGGTAGCCAGATAGATCCCTGTAACTCTTGGCACTCTCTGCCATTGAGCTTGTGTTTCTACTGCCGTAGGAAGTAGGAAGTCTCCGGGGAGGGAGGGCCATTTTTTTTGGTTGTGAAGCCATGTTGAGAGAATGGATCATAATCTGCCATGCTGGTCCAATGCAAGTTGGCAGATTTTGGATCAATTAGTCTTAGCTTTAATCTGTCCACCTTGGGGGGACCCTGCCAATAGTATATTCTCCCTGTGGTATAGTTCTCAGCTTCATTGACTAACTGACACATGTAAACACTCTTACCACAATAAGACATTGACCAGAGAGAGAGTGAGAGAGAGAGAGAGATTTTATTTGCATTTATATCACTGAATATTTTTAGATTTGGGTTGTGTATTGTTTCTATTTCAATGCTAAATATGTGTATTTAACCTTTCTAAAACTTAGCAGCAGTATTTTGTGAAGCAGCCTTCAACATAAACAGTATGGAATGTTTGTCTTGACTTCATTATATAAGCAGCTATATAAACTATTGTTTTGAGTAACAACTCACATTAGCCTGCAAAATTAAAGTCTTATAGTCTCATTTTTGTACACAGTTTTATTAGTTATTACTTTAAGTGTTTTTCTTGCCATTCTCTTCATGTCACTCAGTCAGCAATTGCATTTATGGAATTCATAAATGATGATATACAATGTAAGATTCCAGAGATATATCTACTTCTGTTATTGATGGGGTCTTGGAAATTTGAGGAGGGATTGTGGCTTTTTATTATTTTCATGGCAAACTTTGCTTATAGCTGAGTGGTGTTGAAGCAGTGCAGCTATATTCATGCATTTTTATATTTAAAAAAGGATGTTAACTCTTTCATTTTGACACTTACAGTGGACCTCACCCTAAGACAAGTGTAGCATGCTTTAGGATGCTACAATCTGTGATTATGTTTTTCTGGACTTTTTTTTTTCTATAAAAAATATTTTTCTGAGAAATTAACCTTTCTATTTTGGCAGCACACTTCTTAGAACAGTATACTAATTAGTTTGGTTTCAGACCAAACTGATGCCTTCCTTTGAAATGAGACATACCCTCAATGTGTGTGTTCCAGCAGCATAGGCAGACTAATTAATGGGACTGAGCCACTAATTAGTCCACTTGTACTCCAGCAGTGATATCCTGAAAACATGCACTATTGGTAGCTCTTGAGGTCCAGGGTTGGCTACACATTGCTTACACTCATTCATAGTACAGTTTTTGAGAATGGAGCAGAACAGAACATTGTACCACAAACTTATTAAGGATAATCTCTCAAAATCTATTTATATTTGTCAATGATGGGTGTATCATCTTTACCCATTGTGAACTGATGAAGGTCTAAGAGTTAATGTCAACAACTCCTTCTCTGACCTACGTCACGGCTATCTGCACGTTGTAGTCTTGCGATGTGATGTAACGCTGTGATGACGATGTTGCATTTTGCTTTATATATCTATTTTTCCTCTGCTCTGTGCTTCCTGATACTAGCTCTTTGCATTTACTATTGGATTGCTTCTCTGGATTTTGACCTTGGATTGTGTACACCATCTTTGAGCCTGTTCCACCTGCCTAGACCTCAGTCTGGCCCCCGCTTCTGATCCTCTGCTGCCTACATCAACCTAAGATTGCCTGACTCCTCTTCTTCTTGCCCCTTTTGTTACTTTGATTCTGGATTGTGTATTGCCCTTGGACTGTCTGACTATTCTACTGCCTGATCCCTCAAGTACTGTAACATTCTCCTATATTGGGGGTCTTCTCTAAAACATCCTCCTATATTTGGGGTCTACATCACTCTGCCTGCCTCTGGGTTCCAAGAATCCCTTTAGTATCCTTGTCTAGGTTCACTCAGAATCTATTCATATCAATTAGCTTTCTGCTTCATACCTGCAGAGTTCTATTTCTTCAGGGTTAGTTCCAGTAAGCTTATATATCCTATCCTTCTGGTTGATCTGCTGACAGAATCAGGATGCTATTATATGGAGCCTGCAGGCTTAGTGGAAGCCCTCTCTGCTGACTGTGTCAGTCCAAGAGCTGTGGTCCAACCAAGCAGCAAGCTGGTACACTCCATCCACCATGGCTGGGGTTGGGGCTCCCAGCACCACTTATGCCTATATGCTGGAACCCAGAATTCTGCTCCCTGAGAATATGATGGCACCAGGGAGAAATATAAAGACTTTGTCACATCTTGTGAACATCTCTTATCTATTAATTTGCGTACCTATGCCGCTCACTATGTTAAAGTACGCAACAGGATCACCTTATTCATTGGTGATCTTGAAGCATAGGCATACCACCTTCTTCGCTCTAGTAGTCCTATCCTGGCATCCTGGCTTGTCTTCCACCTGGTGTTAGATTCACACTGCAAGGATCCACTTCGTAGGTCCTCTTCCCAGTCTTCTATGAGACACCTGTCCATTGAAACTGGATGGAATGAGGTGGCCCTCTCGGACCAGTTTTGTCTGGGGCTCTCTGATGCCCTAAAGGATGAACTTGCTTGGGTAGCAATGCCCTCAACACTGGAAGGCAAAATCACCTTGTGTATTCAGATTGATCACTGGTTGCTCGAGTGGTATTGGGTGCGCATCTCTTCTCTTTGTCCTGTTGGTCTTTCTTCACCTCCAGTCTTGTAGTCGTCTACCTCTGCATCCAGCAGTTCCTAGGATGAGCCCATGCAATTGGGTCTGGTCTATGGGCCACTATCCAAATTGGAGAAAAGCCATTGTCAGTTGCATTTGTGTCTCTTTTGCAGTAGTGATGGCCATCTACTTCAGTCATGTCCCATAAGACCATATCTGTCTAGAGGTAAGCTCTTCACTTATGTTATTACGGCTGGCTCTTCCCTTTCTCCTGGCACTCCTCACCTGTCTCTTTCTGTTTGTTTACAGTGGAATGACCATTCATATCTCTTGACTGCTATCATCAATTCCAGGACTAGCGGTTGTTTCCTGGACCAGGATCTGGCCACCTGTCTGGGTGTTCCCGGCAAGTTGAAGACACATCCATTCAGTGTTTGAATTGTCTACAGTAGAGATCATCATCAAGGCTGGAAATCAAAGCCCTTGCATCTTCTCATTGACACCCGACACCAGGAAGATATACATTTTGACATCATTCCTTCACCTCTCTTTTCTTTCATATTGGATCTTCCATGGCTATGACTACATAACCCTATCATCAAATGGTCCTCAGGGTCAGTGTTATTCTCCTCTTCCCATTGTCAGGAGCAGTGTCTGCAGATTTAAAGATGTCTTTGATAAAAAGGGGGCTGATGTGCTCCCTCCTCACAGCACATACGATGGCCTCATTGAGCTCCTATTCCTGGATTCCTGGATTTACGCTTTCTGATCCTGAACTCCATCGTCTTCAGACTTACATCTCAGTGAACTTGGAGAAAGGATTTTATCCTCCATCTTGCTCATCTGCTGGAGTGGGTATTTTCTTAGTGGAAAAGAAGGACAGTGATCATTTATGTGTGGACTACCAAGATTTAAACAGAATCAGTGTCAAAAATTGATACCTTCTTCTACTTTTCTACGAGATGATGAAGGAACTCTCAGCGACCACAATCTTTACTAACATAGATCTTAGGGGTGCCTATCACTTGGTACAGATATGAAGGGGGCAATGAATGGAAGACAGCCTTTTGTACCCACTATGGACATTACGAATACCTCTTAATGCTTTTCATTCTATCTAATGCCACAGTGATTTTCAAGCATCTGATCAACTACATATTTAAAGATCTCCTTAATCAATTTTTCATTGTCTATTGATCTTTTCCTCCAATCTGAGTGGCCACTGGACTCATGCAAAACAGATCTTGATGAGTTTTAGGGATCATTCTCTCTACACCAAACTAGAGAAATGCATATTCAAGGTTCCTGAAATTGAACTCTTAGATAATTTGTCCAGACTGCGTCATAATGGATCTGCACAAGTTGTCAGCAGTATTGAATTGGTCTACTCCCACCAATGTTGGGTGCCATTTGAAACAGGGTTGTACCTTTCTTCCCATATAAAGTATCAGGGAGCAGTTATTTTCTACTCTAAGTACAAGTTCATATAGCCCTGATTTTGTATATGTAGAATGGTCTTACAATTACTTAGAATATAGTGAGTACAATAAAGAAAGAGTGAGAGTTTCAAATATACTTAAACAGGTATATATATTTATTATGCATGTACCATAAATTATACAGAAATATAAAAATATTAGTAGTAAATATCATTAGGAAATCCAGTATAAATAGCAGAGTATGAGTAAATAAAATATGCTTGCAATAAGAAAAGTATTAAATATCATTTGTCTTGCACAGAGATAAACTCTCTCTATTCTCTGTTGTGTCTTATCACTTGCTCTATATATATATATATATATATATATATATATATATATATATATATATATATATATATATATATCATTTGCTAGTAACCATTGCCACACTAAGCTCTAAGTTTAAACAAAGTTCCTAACACATTCTGTTAATGACCTTGTATGCACTGTGCTATTATAAAAAATAAGTGGCTAAATGGTTAAATGTGTTTTAACCGTTATATACCCAGAACTTAGTTCTATTGATACCAATACTAGACTAATCATAATCAATGATTATCCATGACAAAACTGTTTGATAAATCAATTGGACAGTCTGACTCTGTACAAGTAAAGATGTCTAAAAAATACATAGTCATCCTGCCAGTCATCATCAGCATCGTCACTACTTCCAAGTCTATTGTTGAGAACAATCAGCAACACAAGTCATAAATATCCACAACACATAGCAAATGCAGCAACTTTGATATGTCCTAGTACAACTGCAACAAGTAGTCCCAGTAGTAGAGTAGTATGCCTCAGGAACCACTCAGTCCATGAAGTCTAAAGTATAGAGATACTTCGATAATGATCCAAAAGCTAAACATTTTGCTAGCTCAAGTCTCTGTACAAAACATGGGAGCACAACCACAGGTCTGATTGTGAGACACACCTTCAACATGTCAGAGGTGCCTCAACTAGCAGCAACAGAAGCACTCTTTAAAGTTCTTGGAGCTCTGTGGCACATAATAGAAGTGCTGTTGATGTTTCAGAAAGTGTGCCAAGATTTCCTTCATTTGCAGTAACACCTAAGGCTCCTGCTATTGTCCTTCAAATGGCAAACACAGAGGAGTATGAACCTGAGATTGTTGGAGGAGATGATAAGGGTTGTAAAGTGCCCACACATGCCACCACCACCGTTACCACCACCACTATGTCCAACATCACAAGTCATGTTGTTAAAGCAATAAAGTTATATGGTTCTTCTGCTATGTACTGCCAACCTACACTTACTGAGCTCTTGAGAAGAAACCAAAAACATCACAAAAATAATCCCAAAGTACACCTGTGGAAATGGCCAAAATTGTAAAATGTTTCCAGTTTACATGCTGCATTATACTTTTAAAGAAAACAGGGTTTGAAAGAACTGATGTCATGTCCTGCTGGCATGTTCTGAGCCCCAGTAAAAACCTGATAAATGTTTATCATGTAAATTACAACTAGTATTTTAATAAAGTAATGTGATGTGTCTCTAAATGTACATGAAATGTACATCTTTTTACATGCTTTAGCTCTCACAGGGTTAAGAGGGTATTGCAGAAAAAACGTGCTTAATTATTTCTCTCATACATATATACAACATATATTTTATCATTTATTATCCAATTTTTTTATTGTAAATGTCCACATTTTTAACACGTGTAAATAGTTATGAAAATGGTCTTACACAAAACATTAAAACAAGAAAATTAAAGGGGTAAACCACATAAGTTTATGACAAATGGAAAGGACAACATCAGTCTTACCATCAAGCAATTATCTGCATGTAAGTCCCTATTAGTATCTTCCCTGCAAACAAAAATAACAAAATATAACAGGACACATTACAATTAATAAAAATAACAGACAGAGAGGTTGGAAGGCAACCAGAAAACAAAACACATGATTTTAGGGATCTTGAAAATGAGAGGCGAGATGAAGAGATATGGTATGTAATGAATGTACTTGTGGCTAAACCAACCCAACCACTACATTGATATGTCTCTGCTTTGTATTTAACCATTCATTTTCAGAGCAACGTCTGTAGACATTTGATGTTAAAATAAAGTATCATAAACTAAAACAGAGATATATGGGCCCCCAGGCCAAGGCCTTGCCCCCTCCCAGTTTAGTTCAGTGCAAGTCACCAGCACATAGATCAGAAAAGTCTTCTTCCTTGCCAGTATGTATACATTGTTTCTCTTCACTGTAATTTGTTACTTAATGTGCTTTCTATACTTTATGTGTTTTGTGAGTTACACTGTCTCTTAGTAGAGTTTCCTGCACATCACAAAGCAATTCCAGTAATGTTTTGTTTGTGAAACAGTCAGGGTTTTAAGGAGGTACATGGATGAGGGCACAAGGACTTTTTTGTAAGGATTTACATGGATACAAGGAGTTTATCCTTAAGTGGGTGACATTCTGGCCCTGCATCTACAAGGCATGGTGATACTTTAGTGGGTAACAGTCTGATGTTGCCTTTTTGATGTGGTTGCTAAATAGATGCTGACATTTCCATAGTAAACCCTTAATCTCCAGGGGTTTCTTTACTGCCTTGTTCAACCCATTTTCTAGCAGTTACTGAACCACAGATGCCATCATTGGATGAAATGCCACAGTTATTATGGGTTGATATTAAAATTGTTGTGAATAACGTTTTATGGCACTTGTCAGGTTCACACTACAAATCCTTCATGAAATCACTCAACAGCAAATCAAGAATATTTTCCAAGAGCAGAAAGTCAGACTAAATTATGGGCCATGTGCACAAAAGGAAGGAGTGCAAGTCTGGAGAAAAAAGACTGCACCAAAAGGGAGTAATAGCATTTCCTAAAACTTAAATTATTTAAATTGGGTTATTGGTTTAAATAGAGCTATTGGTTTACACCAGAAATATTACACATCTTCAATTGTGAATATGGTCATTAACTTCATGCAACATTTAGAGTTTGCCTCAAATATATATATGTTAATATTATGAATCTTTTGAATGACAGGGATTATGCCAAGCAATGAGTTGTGCACCCTTCTGGAATTCACTTGGTTAAATATTTTATGCACATTCTTTGTACAATGACATCAGCTTATTGAATGCTATAGATGAGTTTGAATAATTGAGATGGAAAGCTGGTATTATTTTCTTATCATTTTGAATTTTAATCTCACAGTAATATAATACACAATGCCAATAAAAATAAATGCCAATATAATTAATGTATCACCACGGCATGGGCAAAATGTGATCGTGATTGCCATGGTTCAAAACAGTAAGCTAATTCATGCACAAGAATATGCCTGCACAAAAGTCATAAAAATGACAGAGATGCTAATGCTAATGCTTAGTCTCTTGGGCGTGATGATAAACAAGTTTGCAGATGGGCATTCTGGACGTTTTAGCATCTGTTGACAATTAAGCAAGGACTGATGGACCAAATGAGATGGCTATAAATATATTTTACTTTTTACAGCCTCCATTAATGATTTCTGTGTTGACAATGCTAAAACACAGGAATGTGAAAAATCAATATTAATTAAAAGCTCAACTTATTAAATGAATTTAAATAAATCTACTCAATCATACCAAGACAAAAAGCATTGCTTCTTTTTTAGACAAATATCGTAAACATGTGGACCTCCAGCTTTTTTGACAGCAGAACCCGTCATCCTCTGTCACCATCCCACTGAGGATAATGCTAGATTTCAGTTTTCAATTAACTGAATTATTTCTCTAAAATAAAAATTATCTTTAAGAACATATGCATTATAAAGACAAGATGCTATTCTATTAGAATGGAAACTCAAATGGCAAAATGTAAATAAAATACTTTTTTTCGAGCCTATTTCCTTCTTCTGCTGTTACATGCTGGCTCGTATGTATGCTGACAATCCAAATGAGCATCAATGGTAATAAAAAATATATGTATATTTATATACTAACCAATATAACACCAGATGCAGTTGTAAAAGTTAGGCCTTGATTCAATAAAGCATGGTAAAACTGCCGGTAGGGCAAAACTGTCTACTGACCGACAAAAAAATGTCTGTCAGTATTCAATTTCCCTTCCAACTGAAACCACTATGGACGCTGGGCAAAAGAAACTGACTTGTGACCAAACAGCAATTGTGTGTTTTAACTTCCCAAAAACCAAGCTAAATAGCATGAGTAATAGGAACATCGAAGGAAAAGAGCTAACGATCTGTGTCTGATACACTGTCAAGCACAGACAGTTAGCTCAAACACACAGTCACACTCCCAAACACCAACCCTTCACTACCCATAACAGTGAAGTGTATAACTATACTATCCCTAGCACTAGCTTAAAATCAAAATTTGTGTAACATTTACCTGTTATTAACTGTCTGTCTTCTTCTTTAATCTTCTTTCTTATCGCTTCTTTCCAATTTGTAGTTTAAAATGAAAAATGTTTAACTAAAAAAAAAAGGATTCCATGATATGCCTGACTTAACCCTTTGAATAAGGCACTTTGTTTTCTTAATAAATCAAAGGCTTCAAGGGTTAAGCTGTCTCTACTGCCACCTCCTCTGCTGGCTCTGCTGGTTTCGTCATCCCCCTGCTGGAAGTTGATTGACTGAGAGGTGCATTAGCATATATCCCAAACAATTGTGGACTGGAATCAATTCAAAATGCCCTCATTCTAACTCGGGAAATGGCCGGAAGGAATGGAGGCAGTAGCTGTTTTACTATGAATTCCTGCAACAGTTTAACCCTTGGAAGGCCTTTGATTTATTAACAAAAAATGCCGTACTCTTTTATTTTTTTAACAGGAATGGCAGATATGACAGATTTCATTTACCCCTTTAGAGTGCCAGAGGGGCATATCTTTGGGGCCTTTTTTTTTGTGGAAACATCTTGTATTGGCATTTTTTTTTTCATTTTATACTACAGATTGGAAAGAAGAGAGAAGAAAGAAGATGGAAGATTACAGAAACAAGAAGACAGAAGAGTGAAGATTAAAGAAGAAGATGGGCAGTAGCTGACCAGGGTGCTGAAGACTCCCCTGGAATCAGGATTACTGCAAAGTGTTTATGCCATTTTTTAACTTAGTCGGATTAACCCTGTGAGTCCCAGTGGCATAAGCAAACCCCACTGGCAATCATAGGGTTAATTCTTCTAACATATCACACATTTTGGGATTGCTTTGGATGTATTGATATGGAGATTAGTGCCCCATATCAATATATCCACTGGTGACTTGATTTTTTAATGCATTTTTTCAGGTTCAATTCCTGCGTCAGCACTTTTGAAATGCGTTAAGGGACTTTGAGCCCAGAAAAACTGGGTGCAGATTTTCACCCGTTAAAGTAGATCCCTTAATGTATCTTAGTGCTAACACATGGAATTGAATGTCATTGAATTGTTTATCATGCTTGAAGAAATGCCATCAGGTCCTTTTTTTTTGTAGCCCTCAATTGAATAGAGGCCTTAATGTTTAATTAAAATTTACAATATGTGATGCGCAAAACAAAATAATTGAGTGGACAAGAGGAGAGTATTCAGGCCATTCATACCAACCAAATCCCTGAGAAACAGGAGGAGCATGGCATTGGCCAATAAATTTAAAGAAATATGTACAGGGACCCTCTTCCCTATATCCCATGCTGCTTACTAGAATGATTCAGGTATAAGGCATGTAATAAAACACATCAGTAAACCACAGCCCTCATTTTTATTCTGTTTTATTATATTTATCTAATCATTTTGGTTTGTGTATCACATCTTCATTTACTTTCCTTGGGGTTCAAGTAGCCTCTCTTTGGGAGCATATTCAGTACTCCAAAGAGATTCTAAAGCCTTTTGGATAAAAAAAAAACGCAAATTTGTAACCCAGTTTAGACAATCAGTTTAAATGTGATTGCAGAACTGACCTGCAGTAAATATCTTCCAAACTGCAAAATACCCATTGAGCATTCATTTCAAGTTAGAATTGAATATCTGCCTAATGTAACACTTAACAGGGCATCAGTGCTATTTCTTAATAACAACTGATATGTTTTTTAAAAACATTTTATTGAAGGCAGTCATTCAATGGTACCAAATACATTAAAAATAGCATGGGAATGGTACAGTGTAATATGTGTCTAAAAGAACAGCAGAGTACAATTTATATATCAATATAAATTGCAACATACATGGTCAGTGACAGTAAGTTTGGTTTTTAGACATTCCCTCCAACTACTCATTTTCTTGTTTTTCCACTTAAACAGCAACTTAACATTCCACATTAAAACAACCCAACCCCCCCCCACCAACACCACCACCACCACCACCACCATAAATCCTATCTAGAATCCAGGGTAAGATTAAAAAAAAACAACTTTACAGAAGGAAGATGAGTGGAGAAGCCGTTTCCCCCAGGGCCCACACCCACTCAAACTGGCCAAGGCCATCTTCAGCAGAACATTCATCTGTTCTGCCCACATTCTATGTTATTCATTTGAGCTCACCTGTCTCCGTGCTTGGACTTGACCCTTTGAGTGCCAGCAATATGAGTACCAATGTCTCTGCTAGGAATGGGATTTGATGCCAGTGCCCTGAGGGTTAAAGCCACCAGGGTTGTGACTATTCTACATCTAGGTCTGGTCTCTATGTTTGGCAAGGGATACTTTGTTTGATATTATCTTTTTTACAGTATTTTGTTTATCTGATTTCTTTAATCATTTAGTTTTTTGTTTGATGTACTGACGTCATGGGATCATTGACGTCAGCCACAAGGATGCATGGTGTCCTCCTTGCTATAGAGGGTTTATAAGGTCATTGCACACTGTGCTCTGGTTGTCTTGAGGAAGGCCCATATAGAGGGCCAAAAGTCAACAATAAAGCCTTTTTTGCCATTTCATACATGGAAGTCCTTATGAGTGCTCATTCTTTGGTTGTTATTATAACAACCATTATCACTTATGTGTTTAGTTTGCAGCACCAAGGCCAGTAATCTTATTGTTCCCTATAAATTGTGCCCAACCTCACCTTTTTGTATAATGCACAATTAATTAGTTTCACTGTAATTTTTGGAGCACCCTAAGCTTTTTTTTCTTTTGAAATATTCTTTATTATATATTATCAAGACCATTTTTACTCTCATTTTTGGAGAACTCAACCCATGGAGAGCTTTTTTGAAGCAGCTGGTGGGCAAGACAAGGAGGCACAGACTTATAGAATTGATCACTCCAAGGTTGATTCCCTCCTTTTTAAAGATAATTTCACAGCTACCTATGGAAAGGCAACTCCCAATGAACTTTATTTCCAGATTTTGAAGTACAAGAAAAAGGAAGTAGATTTAGTACTGCATGGAGATACCATCTCTGAATACCTTAGAGAGAAAAAAGATTCCAAGGTGTTTTCAAATTAAAAACGTTCCTACTATTGGAAGAACCAACACTGCATTATGAAGAATATGGACTGGGATTCTGAACCAATGTTTGCTTGACCTAATGGTGTTGGTTGTGGAACAAATCAACCAAGAGTTGTGCGAGGTAAGGAAGATTTTTTTCTGATTTTGAATCTAAACATCTTGAAATAGTGAAAGATGATAAAGACACTGTAACAGACCACAGTCCGTTACTGGAGGACATTTCTGGGTATACGGACTTTCAGCCCATTATCACAAATTATTGAGAACTTTGGGACATTATACTCGCAGACAGCTCTGACAAAGAGGCTAAATTTCACACCATCCACAGCTGCCTACCATTCTATGCTAAATGTTTAATGTGTTGTCATGTACTATAATCAATGCTGGACCCCTGTTTGCATTGTTGGCCTACAATCTTACACTGAAGGGGTTAAACTGTTGGACATTTTCAAAAAGCAGCCAAATTGTAGATGGGTCACACCCGCTTTTCCAGAGATTGATTAAGGTTGCACTTTACTAATTCCTTCACCTTTGATGTCTTTTGTGTGATGGGACTAGTCTAGGGTTCTGACTGCATGTGACACCTGTCTGTACTGTTTTGATCGTATTAATCCCACTGTAGTGTCCCATTGTCTTGTGTTTACACTTTGTTGTTCTATTGTCTGGCCCAGTGTTTACACCACAATTGTTCACCATAGTCCCTTTGTATAGGTAACTTAATAATGTCTGCCCCATTGTATCCTGTCTCCACCATATGTTGCTGCCTTTTGTGCTCTTTGTACTGTATTGTGGTTTGCATACTGTTAAACATGTATAAAAGAACTGTATTTGCCAAATAAATTTGAGTTCGTTCTGGAACAAGGAGTCCTGTCTCTTTACTACAGAATGGTATCAAGGAGCTTCTCTTGCTTCCCATTCAGGCAAGAACTTCCAGAGCAATACCAGCAAGGCTACTACTATGTAGCCAATCTCAAGAGGGAGAGACCCGGAACGATGGCCTATGTCAGCCCAAGGACTTAGGTATCCATTACACTTTTTGGAAGAACCAACACTGCATTATGAAGAAAATGGACTGGGATTTTGAAACAATGTTCTCTTGATCTAATGTTGTTGGTTGTGGAACTATTCAACCAAGAATTGTGCGAGGTAAGGAAACATTTTTCTGATTTTGAATCTAAGCATCTTGAAATACTGAAAGAAGATAAAGACACTAATTGGCTTAATAAATTAAAAGAGAACATGGACACATACAGAAACAAATTAGCTAAATATAAGAGGGACAACTTAAATAAAGTTTTGGAACATGACAAGGAACACAGAGTATACAGGTGACATATGTGACATAGTTAGACCTCAGAGACCCAGTAGGAGGAGACCTAAAAGGAGGCCTCAGCTACTGGGTCTTGCAGATAAAGAGGATACACTTTCCTCCTCACCTGATTCTGAAATTAATAGTAGCTCTTCAGAGCCAACTTTTTTAGGAGAGGCCACAGATGTGGAGGGGGTGCAAAGGCAAAGTTAGACGGTACACAAAAAAAAAAACCCACTCCTGAAACCATAGTATATAATCTGTCCTCCCGTACTCTCACTATGGGGGGAGACTAGATTTTTAGAAAGAGGCCTCTAGTTCATCCCCACAAACCATTTCTCTAGATTTGATTGGAAGGTGGACTTGTATAGGTTTAATTGGACGATGAGACTTAAGGAATATTTCTCCAACAATGATAATGCATTTAGTAATGGTCCACCATTCAAAATCAAGTCTAATTTTGATCCTTTGAGTTCTAATGCCGCAATAAAGACCTTTAACAGATTAGTTGAACAAGACAATTTAGCCCACTCTACTAAACATACCAAAACTAGGAGAACTTTCTCTAATTTAATTACTATTGAAAGAAATGCAATTAAAACTCTCAGTAATGATACTTTGATAGTATTTCAACCTGCAGATAAAGGGGGCTCCATTGTGGTGTTAAACTACTCTGACTACAGGAGCGATATTATGTCCCAGCTTGAGGACATATCCACAAACAAATCTTTGACCTTTGACCCAACAATCAAACTTACAAAATTGATAGACAATCTGCTAATTACATGCCTTAGGTCTGGTTGGTTGGATGAAAAAACCTAGCAGTTCCTTACAGTTGATCATCCTATTAGACCCATTTTCTACACGCTTCCAAAGGTACACAAATCTCTCCAGAACCCATCAGGTAGACCCATGACATCTGCTATTGGTTCACTAACTCACCAGATAGGACAGTAAATAGATTATTTTTTACAACCCTGTGTCCAACATCTTCCATACTTTTTGAAAGATACTACCAGTTTCCTTAAACTTATTCAGAATGTTACCATTAATACTGATACCTGCATCTTGAGCACTATGGACGTTAAATCATTATATACTGTCATCCCACATGAAGGGGGTGTTGAGGCTGTTCGATCTACAATTACTAATAATCAGCTATATTAAGGTCCACCTACTGAATATTTTTTACAACTCTTAGAAGTTTGCCTTAAGCACAATTTTTTAAATTTGAAAAAATGTTTTTATTTACAAAAAACTGGTACAGAGATGGGGCCTGTATGTCTAGATATGAACAGGATCTCCTTACCCCACATAGACATTTTCATCAACATACTATTCTATATACATGATATATAGATGATATCTTTATCCTCTGGAAAGGTTCCTCTGAAGACTTAGAGACCCTTTTCAATTACCTTAATACACTCCACCCACATATTAAGTTAACCTTAACACATAGCAAGAGCAAGATCCAATTTTTGGATGTTCTGATACAACATCAGGGAGGTTCCTCACAAACTTCATTGTACACCAATCCAGAAATGTTGTATGAATGTTGAGTTCAGGTCATCTGGACTAATTTAAAGTATACCAAAATATAAAGGATAACAGAACTGGTCTACCTACCACCATTGTCAAAGTGTCAAAGACAGCCATCCAGTATTGTAGAACCCCTGGCCAGTCACAGATCATGCACTCAGCATACCACATCTGGGACATGTATCAGCCCTTCCTACATCCATAAGTCTCAGCTGTAAAAGGGTGTAATAGGTCCTATGTAGTAGCTTGAGTTGAGATATTTGGTGTCCAGTATTTATAGGAACAGTCAGGGGGCTAGCTTTAGCCAACATCCACTCCCAGTCTTCCAGAGTTCCCATATGTCTCTCCCACCTGGTCCTCAATCCACTGTCATCTATCGGGAACATGTGTAGTTAGCCATTTATAGATGAAAGAGAACAGCCTCACTGGTCAGTTGTTTCTGGAAGTAGTTAAAAGCTTAAACTCTACTTTAGCAAAAGGATGTGTAGACAATTGTGTCTATAGTGCATGGTGAAGCCAGCAGTATGAGTAGAAAAGATGATTTTGTAGTCCAAACTCTATACGCAACTGTTAAAAAGCTTTTAGAGTATTTTTTTATATATAATTGGCCTATAGTAAGAACACCTAAGTTTGCCCAGACGGTACTAAAGTTAAGTTGTCTACGGTGTCAAAATGTTGCAATCTCCTTCTCAGTTCTATTCAGCTAGGGAACTATAAAGAAAGAAACAACCAAAAGGAGCGCAATTCACAATGTTATATAATAAGAATATCAAAATAATACAAAATGAATCCCACTGGCCTGTCTGAATAGAATCAGTAGTAATAGCATGCAGGGATCAAACTATCCGCTCTGCTCGGTGTTCCTCCTCCAGTGAATCCAAACAAATCTGCTTGTATAAAACTGCAACATTTTTTGCAAAAGGATATATTTAAAAACAATACAATATAGTAGGGAACAACGGCCAGAAACGTTCAACGCGTTTCAAAGGCCACTGCTTCTTTTTCAAGAGCTGTCTGGCAACATATAAAAAATATATAATAAACAACCTTACCCATTGGCATCCTCCCGCTTTATGGAGCTGGAGTCCAGTATAACCCAGAATTCAAACACTACTAAAATGCGTCATAGAAGATCTACTTTTGCGCATGCAACAATTGCTTCAAGTCCTTCATGACCAAACTCAACACAAATGCGCATGCCCATAATGTCGAACAAGTCATATCTAGTGTGACAGCATTCTACCCTAAAATCACAGGCATTAGGTGTGAATGCTGAAAATAGACCCACACATGCACAATGATATGCTGAATACCTGAAACTGGACTACAATCAATATTCCAAAGCCCATGGCTATGAAACCACAAGGGTTAAATGACAACGTGCAAAGAATAACAATCAACATTCAATAAGCATAAAAGTTACAAGAGGGTCAAATAATTAAAATAAAAATAAAAAGAATAATAAAAAAGTAATAATAATAAAACACAATAGAAATAAAAACAAATGAAAAGAAAAAAGGAAGAAAAATAAATAAGAAAATCACAAAAGATTAATCATCAAACAAAAACAAAACCCAAAATTTACTGATATATATTGGTATATACCATGAGCTTAAAGATAAAAGGTATTATATAATCATATAAGAAGTGCTAATAATACAATATAACAACAACAACATACCAATGTATAACATTCAGATATGTAATTGTTATATTCATTTAAATAATAAAGCGCTCAAAAAAAAGGATATCACATCTAACGTATACCTCACAAATATGTTAATGTGAATAGTGTATATATATATATATATATATATATATATATATATATATATTGTCCATGGTAATATACCATTACTCCAATCTTTTCTCATTAACGGAATATCAGTCAGTATATATTCTCAGTGCTTTCATTCAAGCCACATGGAGTCATAGTTTGCAATCTGAAGATCCAATAGGCCTCTCTATGATTAAGCCTATTAAGACCTCTTCTAGTTCCCACCCATTTGATAGGGGTGACTATTAAACACTTCGGATCACAATTATGCATTAACATGTAATGGCAGGATACACTATGCTGAAAGAATCCACACTCCACATTGCGTCTGTGCTGACCAAATAGATCACACAACATCTGCGTGGTTCTCCCAACGTACTGCATCCCGCACTTACAGTCTATAAGGTACACTACATTAGCATTGCCACAGTTCATAAAAGATATAATCTCAAACTCCTCTCCACTATAATTTGATCTACAGTAAATGTACATACTTCATTGGATACAAAAGGGCACATAGCACATCTTGAGACTCCACACTTAAAACTCCCTATTAATTTTAGAAAACTATTTTTCTTTCTATTTGTAACAAAATCTCCGTTCATGCCTCTTCTCTTGTCCAATTGTAATTTACTTGGAGATAGACAATTTTTTAGGGTTTTAGCCCTCCTATAAGTAAATCTAGGTTTAGACTCTACAACACCTCTCAAAAGCGGATCTATTTGGAAAATATTCCTAAATACTGCTTCCAAATCTTTGTAGGATTTATTAAATCCTGTCACGAACCTCACCTCATTTTGTTGTTGATGTTATTATTTGCCCTATTTTTCTTCCTATTCTTATATTCAAGGGTGCATGTCCTCAGTAACTCTCTGGCTCTCAAATAGTCAGACCATATTACACTAGGAGAGCCCCTCCTGTTTTTGTCAGTTGATTTCCACAAGACAACAGTAGTAAGTATACATCTTGCAGAGTCAGGAATACTGGAAATACCCATGGCGCCGATACTAGATTTTACCAAGATTGCCAGGACCCTACCTGCTTTATCACTGTTTTTTTAAATAAAATGGATAAATAATATTCAAGTCAGTAAGATGCAGGTTTAGGTTTAGGCTGGCAGACTGAAGCCTATCATATAGCACCTGATCCGGGTTTTCCACATATTTCCTCTGAGCCTCCTGTACATCATCTTTCAGCTAAGATCCCTGATTCTGCTTATAACATTTATGCTCTACGGTGTGAGAGATCAGCAAGCCCTGCAAGTAGAACTTTGCTGCCTCCCAAACCACCATATCATTAGCGGTCGCCACTCAGTTCAAAGAAGTTATTTAAGTCTGAAACGTGTTCATTCATGATAAGGTCTATGGCCAATCAAGTTGGGTTAAGTCTCCATCTGTAGTAGGATTTCTCGAATCCCACTCAATCCCAAGAGAGATAGAAGCATGATCAGACACAATTCTGGGCAATAATTTTCAGCTTCTCCTGCAAGATCAGTTTGTGTGAACATAAGGTGTGTGGAAGAATGACACGAAAATCCTTTTGGATGCAGCACCCCCCATATGTCTATCAGCTCCATATCCTGCATTGCCCTCAAAACATGTTCAAAGTCTGTTGACTGATCATAGAGGCTTTACCCATCCTGTCCAGATTAGGATCAAGTACACAGTTAAAGTTGCAAATGGAAATTATTTGGCAGTTTGGTGTAAGTGCAACGTATCCTAGTGCATTGGTGAAGGTCTGCGTGGAGAATGGAGGTGGTATGTAGATATTAAGTAATGTGGTCAAAATTTCACCCAAGTTACAGGTCAAGAATACATATCTCCCATTGTCATCAGACTTAAGATCAACAAATCCAAACTGCATGTTTTTTTTTTTACTAGTATAGAAACACCTCTAGTATAAGAGGAGTAAGTGAAGTAATAATGATGACACAGATGTGTTATTTGTAACAGAATAATATCCACTGATTATTTCTGAATTAAATTTAGTACTAGAGATCTCTTTATCTTATCTTTAACCCCCAAACTCATTCCATGAAATAAATCTATATATGTGACCAGTACCACGCATTTAATAGTGCTAAAATATAGAACACACATACAAAAAAATCTGCCCACCAGGCCAGGCAAGAGGGTGGTCCAAGAAGAGAGAGGAAGAGAGAAAAAAAAAGAGAAAGAAATAATCCCTGTTTCTAGTCCCACCGTGATCTAATTCCTTAAATTTAGAAGGAAAAAACATCTCCAACTAATCCTTGAAAAACAACCCATTTCAAAAAGACCCAAGAAGGCCAACCCCCCCCACAGGACCACCCCTATGGAAGATATATTAACAGTATGGAAAAGATAATATAAACAGACACATAAATCTTATCTAGAGCATACCTTTTGAACCCACTGCAGACCGCTTCCCTGGAATGTCTCATCCAGCAATCAACCAGGCCACATTTTCGCTGAACCTTCTCTATTCCCGCACCAGAGAGGCTTTCAGTTGAAATGGTCAAATGTGTCCCTTTGCAGATCCACAAGAGAGCCTCCAAAATATCTCTAGGAGCCTGCAAATAGGTATAGGCCAGGGCACACACAGCAGGCCCAGCACAGCTATTGCCCTCAGAGGTCTCCATAATTCTGGGTATCAACACCCAATCCAGGTAAGAGAGGCATAAACGTCTAGCTCAAGGTCAGTGGAGCTTCCACATGCAGAGAAAAAGCCAAAAGAATATATTATTAAGCAGTGATGGTGTTAGATAGGATTTAACTAACAGGAGCTGTGCAATACTGCATCCATTGAATTTGGCTTCTAGTCACACCCCCCACCAATTAATTGTTCTTCAAGAACTCTTTATGAAATTGTGTATGGTTAATAATATAACAGTGTAAGTTGTGTATACTACTATATTTATTAATTGAGTACCATGTGGTCAGAATTATATCTTGCTTGAGTCATAAATACAAACATAGTAATACATATCAATTAGTATTAATGTTTATATCATTTTACAGTTCTTTAAATTTCTTCATCTAAAAGGTCATATGGATAGTAAATGAACAAATGGCTATTTATGGTTTTATTTATTTAGCATAACAACTTAAACTAACATTAAAATATGGATGCCTATTATTCTAAATATATGTGTGAAATCATGTCAAAATTACAAGCATTGTGAGTTGTGTCACTGAGGTTTCTGTACCATGTGCTGTTGTGTTTGGATAATGAAAGGGTAAACTCTTTGGTGCACAACCCCCCCTTTTTTCTCCTGTTTGGAGTTGGTTTGATTGAAAAAGGCTTGCACCTGTCATCTATTCTTCTGTATAAGTAAGAACTTTAGCTCACTGGAGGAGCTTGTTCACTGATTAATAGATAAGTGCCTTGAGATAATTGGAAATGGAAAGAATCAGATAAAAGTGAATTAATTAAGATTTTCTTACTGTTGTGTTTGGGTAGCTAAAAGGTTAAAAGAAAAAAAAACATTGGTGTGTTTTCCCCTCTTTTTCTCTTGTATGCAAATGGATTTGATAGAAAAATGTTTTAACCTGTGATCTATTCTAAGTATGCACTTTAGGTCATGGGAAGAAATCAAGTGAAACTGTATTAATCCTTTGAATGCCAGAGGGGTACGCAACGCATTGCAAAGCAATGCACTGCTCAACCCTCTGGCAATATATATATATATATATATATATATATATGAAAGGTCTGTGCATTAGATCCTGGCCTTTAATAAAAATAATAAACAGTGAGGTGTAGTTACATGTTTTTTGGCCAAAACCACATTAAGCTTGCCTTCCACATCAATGCACCACATATTTAGGCAAGTTCCTATCTGCCTCAAATCTGTCAACATGTATTTAGTATAATGGAATTAAAAGGCAGCTGTACCAACTTACCTCTACAGTAAAAACATGTGGGAGATTTTGGCTTCTCCTCTCTTGGTTGGTACTTGAATTAGGTGATAGCTGAATTAGGGAAAATATAAATACCTCCTTTATTTCCCTCACAAGGGTTTTGTTCATAGTAGAGGTAAGGTGGTGTCACTGCTTCTTGATTGCATTACACTAAATACAGGTTAACAGATCTGAGATAGATAGGGACTTGCCTAAATATGGGGTACCTTGATGGGGCAGGCAAACTTAAAGTACTTTTGGCCAAAAATATGTAACTAAACCTCACTGTTTATTTATAGTAAGTCACAAGTTACAGTAAAATCTCAGGTATAATACACATATTTTTACCCCATTTCACCTTATTTGAATTGGGGGGGGGCTGTGTATTATACACAAGTGAAAAATAAAACCCAAACACCAAAAAAAAAGTAAATACCTCCCTCAATTGCCCTTCACCTTCTCAGTGTTCCCCACCTCAATATTAGTACATGCCTGACATCCTTTCTGCAATCAGACCCCCCTGATGTCCAGGAACCCCCATCTGGAAGCATCGGGCAGCATTCCTGCACTCACTGCGAACTTCCCCTCTGCTGTATTACTCAAAAAATGTTAAAGCCTACCTTAATAACCAGGATCCCCCCTCTGGAGACAGCCAAGAAATAGGGGCAGTGTGCAGCACTCTTGCATTCAACACCCACTTCTTGCTCCTGGAACTCCTCTGCATATCTAGGTTGCCCTGTCAGGACCTACTATAGAAGTTGTGGTGTGTTTTCAACCCATTTTCTCATCTACTAGCAAGTTGGCTTTTCATCTGTGATTAGTCTTCTATAAAAATACTTACTTTAACTCAAAAAGGGATCTTGCTCACTGGTTAACAGGGAAGTTGCTTAAGATAAATGAGTTTGAAAGAGTTGGATAAAAGTATATTAATTGAGCTTTTTGACTGCTGTGTTTGAGTAGCTAAAGTGTTAAAAGAAAAGGTTTGGTGCTTTTTCCCCAGCTTTTCCTTTTGTGTACAAGTGGGTTTGACTGAAAAGGGTTTGCATCTGTGATCTATTCTTCTATATAATATAATATTATATAGTGATGCCAATCTTTATGCAGTGCTGTACGCATCGTTTTTCAGGAACAGTAAATCCCTGCCCCATAGAGCTTACAGTCTAAGCTTTTGATGCCTGAGTTATGGGGAGAAAAAGTGACCTGAGTGACAAGGAATTGATAATTGGTATAGAACCAGGTTTTCACAGTTTCACAACATGTGTTTTGCCTTCAGATTCAACCATTAAGGCTTAAACTCAGACAGGTATTTCATTTCTGACTGAGTATTAAGCAGTTTTTAAAGGTACATTTACAGAGCCTACAGACTTAAACCTTGTGTGCCTGAGGTATGAGTATGAGTGCCTGGGCATAATAATACCGGTCGAATAGTAAAACTATAAACATGATGGGTAAGAGCTTAGACAAGCTCATGAAGTTCACATATTTTCACATATTTGAACACTTGGTGTAGTGGTTCCAAGGGACTAACTGGAAATTAGAACATTTTTAACCCCTTAAGGACTATGTGACATACTATGAGTGTCATGGTCCTTATACCCTTAAGGACCAGTGATGGTCATAGCACGTCACATACTTTTTACTTACAGTGCTCTACCGGGAGCGCTGTAAGTAAAAACAGGGCCTAAAATTGACCGCTCCAAGACCGGAGCAATCTCTCTTAGTCCTCAAAGCGGTACGCTGATACGCATAACAGGTCACGTGTACCGGCGCGTCGGCAAGGATCAAAGCAGTACTTAAGGGAAGGTAACTTCCCTGGACCGCTGGTCCTTAAGGGGTTAATATAAGATACTGGATCAGTATATAAATAATACAATACTGTATGACACTGGAAGCCTGGGAAGGAGCTTGGAGCTCACTGAGTATGTATTGTGAGAGGATTTATAGTGAGGAGGGTGTAGTTGTATTTGAGGAACAGCAGGTAGGCATCTGGACAACAGTAAACAACTGAGGGAGTGGGCAGTGAAAGAGAAAGCCCATCTCTGAACTGGCTCAGATCAATAAGAGTGCAAGATTGAGTGAAGATGTTGGAGAGTAAGGATGGTAAAAAAAAGAACCATTTTAATTTGGTGGGGATGTTTGCGGATCAAAAATTCATCAAAATCTCTTCCAAAGGAATTCCCACAAGTAGGTATTGGGAAAACATTTTGCTCCAAAATGAAACATGAGAAAATGGTGCTTTCTGCCAAGTGGAAAATTCCCATGAAAAGTGGTCTTGGAGATGGTCAGTTGTTCTCTGGATGTGGGGTGTGAAGGGAGAAAGGAGAGTTAAAAAAAAGTAACAGACTGGCATGTGATCCAAATTCCTACCCATGCTGGCTGGGTCACTGTCTGACAGATATACTTTTCAGACAGATAAACGTACATCATTCATCCAAGACACAGACAAATACGACTTACGTGACAATCACGCCTACAACTGCAAGATGAAGAGAGACAAGCATATAGTAAGATGTGGTGGTACTACACACCTGCAATAGCTGCTCTACACCACATATTTTCCTTTTATACAAACAACTGATTCTGAAGTTAGCAGATTTATCCTCATCTTCTAATGTACCATGAAAGCTAACAATGCAGTCAGAGAGAAAGACAAAACTGATGCTGTTGACATTTTGACATTAGTTACATGTACAAACAGATAGACAGTCAAAAAACGGGTGAATGGGTCACTTGCTGTTGCAAGGAATATACTTGTGGTTTCTTTGTAGACAGTGAAAGACAGGGATAGTTTATAAAAAAATCTTTTGACTGACAGGTGACAGAGACAGGTAAATATGTTGTCATCTACTGTCTGTGAAAAAAAGATGTGAGGCACATACTTATTTAGAACTAGGGATGGGAGAACGTTGTTGCTGTGTTCCCGCAAGAAATTCTGCTAAAATCACATTATTGTCTACTTTTTCACGAAAAAATCCGTTTTTAAAACAGTGAGTAAAATTTCTGCGTTTTTCGCCCATTGGCCAAGATTTCCCACCAATTTTTCAGTGGCTAGAAAGTTTCTGCCCAATGATTATGTTGTTATCGCTTTTTTCGCTATAAAAACGTAACGTATTCCTGGAAGTGAACCACAATAAAAGCATCTACAGAGAGAGGTAGACGTGCTGTGCTGTTCTGCTGTGAATTGTTTGTTAAATTGAGGCAGGAGAGGCTCATAGTGACCTCTATCACTATGAGCAGTAAAGGTAGGAACTCGAAGGACCCTTATTATGTGTCCACTGAGTCTGAGGAGCAGGAGGAGGAGGAAGTGACTAGCAGTACTGAACCAATGCTGTCCAGTCCCCCTAAATCACCCCAAGGGATCTTGGGGAGTTTCATGGGAAGGGAGGAAGAAAAAGGAATGAGAAGGGAGGGAGAAAAGTGTAGTACTTGTGAGAGCAGAACAGGTCAGCTGCCTGTGCCTTGTACAAGATGTGCTGCCCCTTCTGCCAGTGCCACCACTGCTGTACCTACAGCCAGACGTGCTGCCTCTGCTGCCACCAGTGCTGTACCTCCAACCAACATTGCTGTACCTGCTGCCAGATGTGCTGCCCCCGCTTCCACTAGGTTAGCCCCTGCTGCCACCAGTGCTGTATATGCAGCCACCATTGCTGTACCTGCTGCCAGATGTGCTGGCCCTGCTGCCTCCAGTGCTGTACCTGCTGCCAGTGCTGAACCTACTGCCACCAATACTTTGCCTTCTTCTAGTGTGTCTTGTAGTACTCAGGATGGGAGTGAAGGAGGGGATAATCAGCAACAATATCCTCATATTACTAGTGTCTGTGATACTGAGGAGGAAAACTCTGCTGCTGAACTTGATGTAGTTGGTGTCAGTAGTAATAGCAGTAATGGTGAAGCAGCTGGAGTGGTAGGGGAAACATTTGAGAGCATCAAGACTAGCAGTCAAGGTAGCCCACACCATTCCTCTGACCCTGGGAGTCCTCCCCTTCCAAATGGAACAGGATACTGAAGACTAAGCGGCCAGAACTGTTGTTGGGGGAGAGCAGGCACTTAATTAATACCACCAGATCAGCTGCCTGTCCCTACTGCTACTTCTGTCAGTCTGCCTTCTTCACATCACCAAGAAATTGTTTTTAATAAAAGAAAAGGGAAACATGTCAACCTCTGACATTTTCGCAAGTTTATTATTCCACAGGCCTTAATTTGTATTATTTTTGTGCATTTTTTGGCTCCTTCCTATAAAAGTCAATACGTGTGAATTGGCAGTACATAGTGGAAAATCTCTGTAACTTTATTGCTTTAACAACATGACTGGTGGTGGTGGTGGCAGCAGGGATTGACACTTTATGACTCTTGTCATCTCCTCCAACAAACTCAGATCATACTCATTTGTGTTTTACATTTACAGAGCAGAAGGAGCAGTGGGTGTAATTGTAAATGAAGAAAATGATGGTCAATTCTTTCAGACATCTACAGCACTAATATTTTGTGCCACTGAGCTCCGTGAACTTTTAGCAGTGTTTATGCTGCTGCTAGATGTCACACATCTGATGTGCTGCTGGTGGGTTGTCTCCCAATTGACCTGTGGTTGTTCTTCAGGTAGAATTTTAATCAGAATGTGCCTAAATGGTATCCTGCTGTCCTCTGCTAACATACTTTTAAGCAGACAACAGATAGTATCTTGTTTAGGTTTTGGATAATGAGATATGTCACTGAGGGACTACTACTACTCAGAGGCTAGATGTTGTGATTGTACTAGCAGTAAGTAATAATAGTGCTGCTGAACCCTCGTCCACTATGGCAACAACACTGTGATTTGTCATATTTAGGGTTCTTAAAAAGTATAGAACTATTGCAGATGGTGGTGGAACTTTTTGTGTTACTTTTATGGACAACCTCCTTAGGCCACAGCTAGTTTTGGGAATACTACTTTATTACCATGTCCATGCATTTTTTCTCTTTTTCCCTTACCCTTGCCCTAGCACATTTGTTGAATATTATGAAAGTAGTGTTTATTTTTTACTGTAAACTGCATGACAAAGCTGCTAGGATGTGGAGTGATGTTTTGTTTGTCTGACAATAATGTATGATGAATATCTCTGTCTCTAATATCTGTCAATCTCAGTCACAGCTAAGGTCAAGGTCCCTGCCTGTCTCTGTCACCTATCAGTTGTTCTGTTGATTTTATTTGGGGGGGTTGTATGTTTTTTGTTATAAACTATCCTAGTCTGTAACTGTCTACAAATAAATCATACTCACACTCCCAGCAATCAGAAGATGCTACTTCTCCCGACCTTGACTGCAGTGTTATTTTTCCAGTACAGTTCAAGATGAGGCTAGACCTGTTAGCTTCAGTATCAGCAGTTTGCCATAAATGATAATATGCTTATCCTGCTACTCTGTGTGGTTGTAGGAGTGAATGTCAGGCATGTTGTACTTGTCTGACTCTTGGATGTATGATGTACCTTTTTTTATCTGCAATGTACATCTTTCAGCCAGTCAAAGTAAGGATTACCAGTTCAGATAGGAACTTGGATCAGCTTCCTTTCTTACTGTTACAGACCATTACTTAGTCAAATAGGTTGTTTTTATTAACTCTATTTTTCTCTCTCCCTATTCACCATACACAGAGAACAACTTGGTTCCAAGCTGGACTTCTAAAAATCAACTCAAGCTCCAATCTCTTTGCTTATGTCATTTAGCATCAAAGCTGCTTCCTGTCTTCCTCCCAAGCACAGACTGACAACATGTTCTTTTACACTTTTATATTAGCATGGTGGGAATGAATGAGGAAACTTTACAAGCTGGGAGGGGGCATTTTTGTCATTAATTGCAATGCAGTGACAAAGAGGTAAAAATAGGGCAATGTCATGTTTCTCAAGAAATTTTCTACATGGCAAGAAGTGCCATTTTTCTCTTTTTTTGCTTTTGAGATAAAACATTTCATCCATCCCTACTAATAAAATGTAGAGGAATTCTAGGTAAGAATAATACATTTTTCTGCACATGAGCAAGGCATAATCTATACCTGGGAACTCTCAGGTTTTGACCCTGAGACTCAGGATTTTGACCTAGGGTCTCTGGGTGAAGGGCTAATTTCTCATGTTGAATGAGCCTGGTGTTACCTACCATATTATCTTCACTGACTACTTGTTTAGTCTCCAAATTAGTGCCATTCTGCCAGAACGGCAGAGGGAGAAGCCCTGCTTGCCTTGTGTACGTTGAAACAGTGTATCTGTAAGATGTAGTTAGCTAAGCTTTCCTTAAGGACTGACTACACTCCTCTGAGTTAAAGCATATCACTTACAATATATGTTCCAAGAACTGTAAGGGTTAGTAGTTAAAAGATCTCATGGTCATATCGTACTGAAAGTTTCTAGGTATGGGCATGGTGTTTAGGTTTACTTTCACGAAAGTCTTAATGTTATCAGAGTTGTATGCACTAATTTATACTAAAGCATAAGTATATAAGCATAGACAAAGCTGTAGGATTTTTAAAGGGGAACTACCACCCCGCAAAAACTGTATGTTAATTAAGTCTTCATCTGGCAACTAGCTGCTTAGTAGCACTAGTTGCCAGAAATATTACCTGGTTTAAAAGATTTTCTACTTCTTTGGAGGCTGACAGTAGCAGGAAGCACGGCCGGCTCCAAACGGGACTGACAGTGCAGGCGCACGGACGTCACTATGGCAAGATGTCCATGCTTCCTGCTACTGTCAGCCTCCTAAGAAGTAGAAAATCTTTGAAACCAGGTAATATTTCTGGTGACTAGCGCTACTAAGCAGCTAGTCGCCAGATGAAGACTTAATTAACATACAGTTTTTGCGGGGTGGTAGTTCCCCATTTA
This sequence comes from Rhinophrynus dorsalis, assembly GCA_037306005.1. Lineage (NCBI taxonomy): Eukaryota > Metazoa > Chordata > Amphibia > Anura > Rhinophrynidae > Rhinophrynus > Rhinophrynus dorsalis. Next base: position 294,303,515 of record CM074720.1, read on the forward strand.
AGCTAATGTGTAAACCCTGAAAAGTAGCAGCTCTAAATTTTCACATTGCTTAATAAATGAAAGGTCCAATTTCTTCTTATTTTCCTTAACTTTTCATTGGATAGAAAATATATGTTAAACCAGAATTTCTCAGGTGCTCCTAACAGTGAAAGTTTTCTGCATTTGTAGAGGTGGCTAATAAGTATATCATTCAATCTTACTACCTCACATGCTCAGATAGGGTGATCCTTAACTCCTTAAGGACCAGAGGGGGGCCAACACATTTCGTCACAATACATTGCTAAACCCTCAGGTCTTAAAGGGTTAAAAAGGAACTGTTAGGGATACTTGAGGACTACAGTTAATCTCTGGATTAACAGAAGGAAATAATTCCTCTTATTGATATATCAAATAATGAGCCTTAATGCAATGTATTTTGTATATTGCTACATCAGTTGCTTTTGAAATGTGCTCTTCTTACTTTATTTATTCCCATTCATATTCTTCAATATGTTTGGTTGGAATATCATTATTTAGATTTGTTTAACTTTACCTTGTCTCTTCATTTTTTCCATTCTAAGGTCTGGATTCCATTGCAGTTGATAACTTGATTGCTGCTTTTAGCTATAAATTCACCCACAGATTTCAGTAGGAATCTGTTAGATAAAGTCAACGATGATAACACTCATCATCTGAAATGTAATCCATCCTTAAATTTTATCCAGACAATGGAGTATATTTATTAATCAGTATATAAAGCAATGTACTAGATACATTCCTCACTGCTGCTCTTTGCCTGTCTTATTAATAATCATTTATTGTATTTATCTAAAAGCAATTCCAATTTTATGTGTAGTCTACACTTTAGTACATTACATGAGAAATATCTTCCTGTGGTCAGTTGACCATACACCTCTATAGGATGGTGTAGCAACAGAGCCACTGTACAATTTGGGCCACCAAGACAGCAAGAGAATGAACCCTACTACATATATATTTTTTAAAAAAAATGTTACTATCTCTTTAAGTGATTCTGGAGCAAACCAACTACATCATGGGAGATACATATAAAAATTGCCAAAATTATCTTTGATTTAAATGGGGCTCTTAATCCACTGAATGCTAGAGAGGTCCAATATGTTTCACTGCATTTGGTGATGTCTCTAGCATGCAAGAGGTTAAAAGCAGCATTAAAATATATAGGGATAATAAGACTAATTGTTTTGTATTGCAAAATGCATAGCTGGATCATAAATGGATCATCTCAAATGACACAATTAGACAAAATGTTACACTACATTTTATAATATTTGTTGCTATAGAAACAAAGGATTTCACAACAGAACATGACAGTGTGACTGCTACTATCTACCAGAGTTTCTGTTGAAAACAATATCTGATCCTTAATCTTTATTTGTATTGAGATCATTTTATAAAGATTTCAAACATTTTTTATTGTCCTTGATATATTATCATCAGCATAATAACTAAACTGTTCACTAGTATCATATACAGGTTAATACGTAATATAGTACTATATTTAACCTTTTGAATGCCTGAGAGATATCCAATGCATTGCTTCATTTAGTGTGTATTATCATAATTGACAATGCTGTACTTTAAGAAATTCATTAACAATTCAAACAAACACATGACACATAACTAAGGAAAACAAATGGTGGATAGGGCTCTTCTCATGAAAGCTTATGTAGGAATGGTCCCACTGTGTTCCCACGAGAAATAGCATGAAAACCACATGGTTGTTCCCGTTTTCAATGGCTCCAAACTTCCCGTCCATTTATTTCATATTTTAAACATGACATTACCAGGAAGTAAAACAGAAAAATAAGCAGCTAGAGTGATAGAGAGGTTGAAGGCCATTTCTTAGCATTTAATTTAGCGAATTAAGGCTAGTAGAGGCTGATCATGTCCACTAACACTATGAGCGCCAATAAAAATATGAAAACATCTTGAACAAAATCCCTCTGTCTTTAAGTTTACCCTCAAATCTTATTTTCTGGAGCAGTAGAACCATGTATTACTTCTGGCCAAACTCAACACTTGTAATCTCAGCACTTGACACCCTCGTACCCTGTTGTCTGTCTCCTATTACCCATTTAGACTGTAAGCTCCTTGGGGCAGGGCCTATCTCCTATTGTTTACATGAATGTGACACTTATTTCGTCCCTTCTGTTGTAAGGTGCTGCGTACCCTGTATGATGCCATATAAATAAAGATATACATACATACATACTTACAAAGGAGGAGCTGAAATGACCTTGATGTGTCCATTGAGTCAGAGGAGGAGGAGGTAACCACCACCAGCATGGATGGGTCTGGGAGCTCTGATTCCCCAGACCCAGTGATGCCTAGTCACCCAACATCATCTCTGGGATCTGGGGGAAAATAGTGTCTTCTTCAGCAAAGGACATTCTGAAAGAAAGGTGCAAACAGAGCAAAAACAAAAAGTATTATTTAAAACTTTTCATTCAACTGTGCAAGAAGTACATTTGCTTACCAGACCATCTATGCTGTCCAGCCCATAGACTCCCGGTCCTTGCACCACCTCTTGTATGCCTCCAAGCTGTCCGGTGCTGGATCCCCACCTTTAGATTCTTCTTTGTCCGATTTTAACTCTCCCTTCAGTCACTCCATTGAAAACACCATTCCTCGTCACTGAAGTGGTAAATACTTGTAAATGTTCTTTCTCATAGTACACTTAAACTACACGCTGGAGTTCCAGCTTCCAGCACACTAGCATCCACTGGAGGAGTGACCGTGAGTCACTAGGATGATAGAGGTCTAATTGTTCCAAACTCGACCCGTATCGTTGCTTACTTGCTACTTCCCCTGAGGAGCACAGTGCAGTTGCCTCAGACTGAAACAGCCGCATAGCATGAGTAATGTAATCTAAGCATGTGTTTCCCTGAATCACTACAGTGCAGCTGCTTGCACTTTAAGCAGATGCATTGGTTTTTAGCAGCCTGAGAGTGGACTCATCACCAATACAGCATAGAGAGATAGGGAGCCTGGTGGTATTGTTGTTCCACTTCCTAATAGTGTAATATAAGTAGTACTAGGGAGACATCAGCAAGGTAGCAGCAGCAGAAATTACAGCATACCACTGGCCTAGCTTGGATTGGTTTACATTAATTGTTTTAAAGGCTTAACTTGCTGTACAAGACTGTTCATATTTTTTCAAAGCTTTGCACAAAAATAAATCAAAAGTATGCCTATAGAATAGTAAACTTACAAAATATTGGTGGTTGACATGCTGCCCTTTTCTTTTGCTGAAAAGAGAGGAGCGAAAGAACTTATGTCATGTGTTGCACCCTGCTGGCATATCCCAACACACATTATTTTCCCAAGGATGATTGTGCCAATGTTACTAAAGCAGGAAGTTACTGTTGTGGGCAAAGGACAAAGGCATTCAACCTTCTAACAATTTTTTCAAGACATATATGTCTGTAGGAGACTCAGCTTTTACTTTCAGATATTTATTTCTCCATTTCAACCCTCAGATGAAGTAGTATTGCAAAGAAAAATGTTTTGTATCGTCTATGAGCAAGACGTTTTGTGAAAAAAGAGGGAAATCATTGTTTTTCCATGAAAAGTCCTGTGGGAAACTTCTCTGACGTTTTGCCCTATTGAGGCCCTTGATAGAGGTAAGCTTTTGAAATGCCCTGCAGCAGCCCAGCATAATCCCCACACCATACATCAGCCTAAGCTTGCCACCTGTCCAGTTTTCTGGCTTCCTTTTAAGATTCACTGGTCCTGAAACCCAAAAAGAATAGAAACATTTGTGAGCATTATTTAGTGGCTGGATTCTAGTAGGCTAAATTGCTGAGATCACTAGTTATTCATGTGACCACAGAGACGAAGAGCACTGAAAGATAGAGGGAGGTACAGGCTGAATAGAATAGGAATGGAGGATGTAGAGGTGCTAGTGGGTGCATATTGGTGTTAGAACAGATCATTCTGGGCAATTTATTCCCTGGATAGTGTGGAATTTTGTATCTGTACCTGTTTGTAAGTTCTGTAATACCACTAGAGCAGATGTACTAAGTAAAAATGGGGCAATTCTAGTGAAAAACACAGTGAAACTCAGGGAATGCATACAAATGACCCATATTCCCATTGATTTAAACTGTGATCTTAATGCTAGAACAGTCTCCAAAGCATTGCAAAGCAGTGTACTAGACCCCTGTCTAGCATTCAGTTGGTTGAAATACCCATTTAAATGAAAATGTATATTTCTTACCTTTGGTGCACTTGGTTTGCTCTATAATTGCAATACTTTTGGTTAGTACATAAGCTTTTATTCTCCCCAAACAAACTGGGCCTTGATCATGAATCCACAGAGATCAATTCTGGTGCAAACCAATCACACCATAAGTGATAGAGAACAAGCTCCTCTGGTAGATTTGTATGTTTTACTTATTATGATAGTTGTTTTTGTCCTTTGTACTCAATCAGCTCTCTATCACCTGTAGCAAGTATGTGAAACAAAAAATACATTTGAGGGATGCACATCTCATCATCATCATAATCTTCAGATCTTGCCAATCCACTGCAGGATGAAGGCCTACTCAGCAAGCCTCCAACAAATTAGGTCCTGTGCTTTTTTTTTTTTTGTTTAATATTTCTTTATTGGATTTTTAAGTCAGAACATACAGGGTATAACACACAAGAGATACAGAATATAAGGTATAAGGTGTGACACCTGATATGAGGTTACAGGGCTTCATAAAATGTGATCAGTGCAAGAAGGAATGTAACACATAAGAGAATACTCCCTAAAATGGGAAGAAGCCTTCTGGAGATACACAATATGAGTTAGGTAGTCTTGATCACCACTCACCATCTAAACATGTCAAAACCCCAGAAACTGGGGGCTCCACAGGTATCTTCAGAACCCACTAGGAGGAAAGCTAAGGTGGTGGGGAGGGAAAGACCATAATGATGTCAAAGGAGAAAAATGGGGAAGGAAAAGAACATGAGAGAAAGATAAAGAAAGAAGAAAGCAAGAAAGAAAGGGAAAGAGAGAGAGAGGAAAAAAGAAAAAGAAAAGCAAAACAAAAAGAAAAAGAGAGGTCCCATCTGAGCGGATCAAAATGAAACAGAACACACAAGATCGCTCACATTGAGCCAGGCCCCAACCTGCAGCTGCATGAATCTGATCTTCAGCTGACCTAATGCCTTCAACATAATCAACCCAATCCGTATAATAGGGAGCTCGTAGTTGTTTCCAAAGCAGCGGTATCAATACCTTAGCTGCATTTATCAACTGAACTGCAAGGGATTTAGTGTATTTCCCTATCGGATGGGACTTGTGGTGGAGAAGAAGGACCATGGGCTCCTTTGGAAGGTCAGGATCCAACAAATTCCTGATTGTGTCAACCACTGCCCTCCAAAACCCCAATGAATGTGGACAGGACCACCAGTTATGGAGGAAATCCCCTCTGTGAGTCTTATACTGCCAACAGGTTGTCACACTTTCAGTGTCTTCACCGCATCGCGGCTCATCTCTATGACCTCCTTTGTCTCTTTGCTCCTGGGAGCCGCTGAAATGGCTTGTGGCCTCTCTCTCAGGCCGAACTTCAGGCTGGGGCGCCGGTCTCTCGGTGCTCGATTATAGAGTTCCATGCTGTGTTGCCTGTAGTAGCATCTGGCTTCTCTGTGCTCTTAGCCTGTGCTTTTGAGACCTGTATTCTGCCTGTTGCTGTACCAGCTTACTCCTGTCCATCCTATACCTGTTGATTTGGATACCGTTGTACCCTGCTTGCTGTTACCCTGGCCTGTTCTGAACTGTTCATAGCTTGCTCATTCAGACACCTGTATCCAGCCATTGATGTTCCTGCTAGTATCTGACCTCTCCTGTTTCCTGCTTTTAGGGACTCCTTGCCTCATGTCTTGCTGCAGACCCAGTTGTTCCAGGACTGTGAGCTGCTGTCTCTGGGATCTGCTCCTGTCGTTTGGGACACCACCTTGCCTGCCTGTAGCTGACCCCACCAGTGCCTCACCACTCATCTGTCTGCTGTTTCTCCGTGCTGCGAACCAGTTGCAGTCCTTACCCATTCCAGTACCTGTGCATCTCTTTGGTGATTCTCCTACTCATTACTTTTTTCTGCATATATTCTCCCTGGGGTTGGTAGAGTTAGACCTTACTGTAGTGGGTTATCCAGGGCCTTTTTCAGCTTACGGATTTGTGTCCAGTGACTTTATATAGCTGAGTCCGCAGCACTATCCACTACAGGGGGCCTATGACAATGAGCAACGAACCCAAGAACTGCTCTCTAGCCTTTACTCTACCAACCCTTGTTGGAGAAGTCTTACTTATCTTTATTTTTGTGTTAGGCTTTCTGTGCTAACCTATTCCTTTTCGTGTTTTCTAGTTGAAGAAAAAAACCTAAATATAAAGAGCACTTTATGCCACAGTCAAATGCCAGACAAATACCAGCAAATATTAGTAAAATGCTAAACAGTTCGCACAAGAACAATAATCACAATGTAAAAACAACAGTATATGAAATAACAATATTCTGTTAATAACTTTGGAAAAAAACAGACACCAATAAACAAATACTTGAAATGAAGATTACAGTCCAATAATAAGTATTAGAGAAAATATGGAAATGGAATAAGATAGACAGTGGGAAATGATATGAAAAAGTACCAGTAATTCATGAAAATGATGAAATCATAGAGTGATTTGATGGGAAGATGTTCATGGAAGAAAATGGAATGATGGATGAAGCTAGATGGTGATATCATTTCAATAGCTCCTCACACACAGGGTATTACAGCTCAAGCCTTTACACCTGCATTCCTCACACAAAGGGTATTACAACCATTCACACTTTGCTCAGTCAACTTCAAATTTTACCATCAGTACAAATGGATTTTTTTTATAAATTGTATAAACTTCATTTTACATCATAACTATTTCCTCTTTGAACAACAATTTTAATTACAAATTTCTGGCTTAGTGATGGGGTCTGCATTTGCACCATCCTACGACAATTTGTACATGGGCAAATGAGAAATAGATTATATTCAAAATAACAATCCATTTTCACAACAGATCATTTATTACAAAAGATACATCGATGACCTACTTTTCATTTGGAACGGAACTGAGAGAGAGTGTCAGATATTCTTGTGCCATATGAACAATAACCCTATGAACCTTAAATTTACCAGTAATTTTCAAACTGAGCACATTGAATTTCTTGATGTTGCCCTCTTTTTCAGCCCAGATATGGTAATTCAATCTCGCAACTATAGAAAATAGGTGGATGGTAACAAATATCTTCACGCATCTAGTGGCCACAACAAAAAATGGATCAATAACATCCCCTACGGTCAATTCCAAAAGGTAAAATGCAACTGTTCAAAAAATGAGGACTTTTTAAAAGAATCGAAAATATTAAGTAAAAAATTAAAAGAGAAAAAAATACAATCCTAAAATCGTTAAAGAGGCTAAAGAAAAAAACGATACAGCTTAATAGGAAAGATTTATTAGAGTATAAAACAAAATCAAATACATTCAATAATAACATCCCAGCTTTAACAACTGTCTATAATAGTCAGTCCAAAAAATAGAATGTATTTTAAAAAACACTGGCATATCCTCAAAGAAGACACAATCTTTGGAGCAATCCTAGGAGAACACCCTAAAATCATATATAAGAAGTATATGAATATAGCAAGTTATATATCTCCTAGTGACATACACAATAAAAACCAAAACCCATCAAAAACACCTTTATGGATAGACGAGGTACGTATAAGTGTAGTGTACCTGATCACTTGTTCTTGTAATCTCCTATATGTAGGGCGAACAAAATGTAAATTAAAAACCAGATTGAGCGAACATCTGTATAATATCAAAAAGGGAGTGGAAAGCCACAGTTTATCCACTCATTGCATACTAGTTCACAACTGCGATCATAGAAATATCAATATATTGGGTATTGAACAGGACACAGAGGTGGAGACAAACTATTAAAACTCAGACAACGTGAGTCTTTTTGGATACATGAATTGCACATATTACATCCAGAAGGTCTAAATGTGGATTTTGATTTTGCCTCTTTTTTTATAAACACAGCCCTCTGCTTTTCTTTTTTTTTTCTTTCTTTTTTTATTATCCTTCATCACTACTTACATTTTTACACATATAGAATAAGGCCACTAGGTGGTGGATATCTTATTGTATTTCATTGTATCATATTTTACTTCATTTTAGTCTTTGATACCACCATATTTATTTTTGACACAGTCTATTGTATTTTAACTTGATTCAGTTCCTTGAACATAAAATCAGCTGATTAATAAGACCTTGCTTATATATTAGTCTGCACCACCATTCAATGTAATTTAACAAATGTGTTCAACATCATTATTCCACTCAAATTTTCCATCTATATTAATAATTGTTCACTTCGGAGTTCAATTCAGCTCAATAATCTTGCACTTTTATATCTTTACCGTACCCACATCACTTCCCAACACTGTTCTCATAGGTTCACAATACAAATAAGACCACATATTGTCTCACACACATACTTATTAGATGTCACTGTACTCATTTCTATCACACTTATATCCAATAGTATTTAACACATCACCACCTACACCATCATCACATTCTTATCACACGATTCCTTAGAGTTCCAAACAGACACTTCGTTTCAAATGCAATTGGCTGAATTATCTGTTACACATCCACCAACTGTCACATTAGCGAACTGTTACAATAGCATTCAGTATATTCAATTACATATTTTACTATTGCTTAACAGCAGCATAATTTGTAATGTTTTCTGTTTTCAATTCTTCTCATAATCTCTTTAGTATGGGCATTCAGTCATCTCATATATCGCCTCATTCATACAAAATTTGAGCCATATTGCAGGCTTTAAATATCATTGGAGTTCCATTCAATGGTGATGTAATTATTTTTAAAAATATCAATGGTCTAAATGATCTGTTTTATTATATAAATAGATCACAAAATGCTTATGTTGATTTATTTTATATTATCATTTTATTGTTCTTTTTTAATGACACATGAATTTTACTTTGATTCTTATTAATATTATCATTGTTTTTAATTTCGTTCTTGTATTTCCAATATGGATCGGATTTCTAACCCCCAAGCCACATCCCCAAATACTATTTATAGCACCCAATGAGATATACCCAAACCCTTTTTTTCCCATACACGTTTGGAAGAAGCAGACTGTGCATCTGTGAAAATGTCCAGGCTTCAATACCCACAGCCCATTTCTCAGTGCAGGTCCCTCCCACGCCCCCTGTGAGTATCTTTTTACATTTGTTGTTAATAAATCTACTACACTTAGATCTGTTCTTCTCTTTGTGTTTTGTGCTGTTTTCCTGTTTTCTGCTGGTATTCTGACATTATAGTATTCTGACACAGCTATAAAAGGTTTAAGAGAGCTGGTACCCTATAGCAATCTAGAAGACATGGAACATTTATGAGATAGAGTTGAGATTTTAGCCCATTGGGCCACAGTCAAGACAACACCACAATCAAACTACCAGGATTTGATGAAGTGTGGCTTAGAAGTTTGTGCATGAGATAATAGAGACCAATTTTCTAGGAAATGAGTCTGAAAGTTACAGGGTTTCTAAAGGAGTAGGACTGAGTGATTCCAGAAGTAAAGAAGACAAAGAATGCCATGAAAGTAAGGCAGAAAGCCATGGCATACCTTACCTTCCAAAATGGCAGGAAACGACCAAAGCTCAGATGCCAAAGCAACATCTCGCAATCGAGGGAGAAGAATTCCCTCCAGAAGCAGTCTCCTGAAGTGGCCACCACGAAAACCAGGTAGAAAGTCCTCATTATGGGTCAGAGAGAGAAGAGGAGAGGGGCAATGGAGAAGGCCTCGCAAAAACGTAATCTTCTTCCACAAGCGCAGAGTAGCAGGAACGGTAGGATGAGACATATCGGAATAGACTAGTTGACGACTGCATACCCACAACGCCACAGTAGAAGGAACCAAAAGGTCAGCCTGTTACAACAGCATCCATACCTTAGGAGAAGAAACTGACCACTCCAACACCCTGGAGGCCATTACTGAGACATAATAGGATTCCAAGTCAGAGAGACCCAACCCTCCCAGGTCTCTGGGGAGGATCAAGTAGTTATACCCCAACCTCCTATTCCTTGACCACCGAACGAAATCAGAAAGCATCCTTCTGATAGATCTAAAATATGATCTCAGTATCAATATGGGCAATGTCTGAAGGACATACAATATCTGAGGCAAGATATTCATCTTAATGACCACTACTCTCCCAAACCAAGAGAGTCGCATCTTAGTCCAACGAGTAATATCCGCCTGTATAGCCAAACGGAGTGGGGAAAAGTTAAAATCAAACAGGTGTGCTGGGTCAGCAGTCAGGAAGATGCCCAGATATTTCGCCCTATCAGGGTGCTAGTGAAATGAGAAAGAATCCTTAAGCAACTCACAATCACGTGGAGCTAAGGAAATATTAAAGGCCTCTGACCTGTCCATATTGACTTTGAAATTAGACAGTCGACCATATACTGTAAGATCCTGCATCAAGTTTGGGAGGGAGACACCAGGTTGAGAAATAGAGAACAATAGATCATCAGCAAATGCCGCAATCTTAAATTCATGAGTGGGCAAAGAAACACCATGAATCGCAGGATTAGAATGGACATTGTTCAGAAAGGGTTCTAAGGCAAGCACAAAAAGAAGCAATGACAAGGGACAGCCCTGCCACGTCCCATTTGACAGGGTGAGAGGCCCAGAAAGGGTGCCATTCACACAGACACAAGCAGTCTGGGAGTGCTACAATGAAATAATCCAACGTAACTTTTGGTCCCCAAGAACAGTGGTGTAACAATAGAGGTCACAGCGGTCGCACCTGCGACCGGGCCCGTCACTCCAGGGGTCCGGCCACTCCCTGCAATCCCCTCGCCCGCATCAGCAGCTCAGCAGATCTCCCATTTGGCTCTCCGCTCTAGTAATTCAGAGCGCTGGGAGATATCATCTCCCAGCCTCTGCATTACTAGAGCGGTGCACGCGAGCTTCAGCCACGCTGCTAGACCACCAGGACTGGAGGTAGGGGCAATGTGGAGATAAAGGGGAAATGTGGAGATGAAGGGGCAACGTGAAGATGGGGGCATTGTGGAAGGGGAAATGTGGAGATGGGGCATTGTGGAGATGATGGGGGCATTGTGGAGATGAAGGGGGCATTATGGAAGAGGCATTGTGGAGATGAAGGGGGCATTGTGGAAGGGACATTGTGGAGATGAAGGGGGGGCATTGTGGAAGGGGCAATGTGGAGATGAAGGGGGGCATTGTGGAAGGGGCAATGTGGAGATGAAGGGGGGCATTGTGGAGATAAAGGGGGCATTGTGGAAGGGGCAATGTGGAGATGAAGGGGGCATTGTGGAAGGGGCAATGTGGAGATGAAGGGGGCCAAAGTGGTTAGGGGGGGCCATAGCAATTCTTGCATCAGGGCCCTGTGGCTTCTAGTTACGCCTCTGCCCAAGACCAATATGCCGGAGTACCTGTGTCAAAAAGGACCAACTCACCCTGTCGAATGCCTTATCCGCACCGCCGACAACAGAATTGCAGGGATCTTCTGTGATTGGATGAAGTGTTTTAGTGCCTTAACCGTGTTGTCCTGGGCCTCTCGACCCAGGACAAAACCCATCTGGTCCCCATGGATTAGTCCTGGCAACAGAGGGCCCAGCCTCATGCTACATTCAAAAGAGATATGGGTCTATAACTGGAGCATTACTCTGTCTCTTTCCCTGGTTTGGGAAGAACCGTAATGTGGGCGGTAAGCGAGTGGGGGCCAGGTGACCATCATGATCCAAAGAGTTAAAAGTCTGTAAAAATTCCGGGAGCAACATATCTTGAAAGGTCTTATAGTAGGTGATTGTAAGGCCATCAGGACCTGGACTCTTCCCAGCGGGGGCCTACTTCAGGGCCATTTCCACCTCCTCCCTCGTGATCAGGGCCTCCAGAGAATCAAACACCTGCTTTGTTAATTTAAGCGGCATGAAGGCATGAAGATACACAGAGATAGCAGGTAAGTCTCTAGGAGGGGACAAACAGAAGAAGATGAGGCGGTCTGGATATTGTATAGGGAGTGATAATAACAGCGGACATATTCAGCAATCTCCTCAGTAAGGTGATGAAGAACACCGGTCCGAGAACGAATCTTAGGTACAAAGGTACTAGCCTGCTTGACTCTAAGCGACTTAGCCAATAGTCTACTCAGTTTATTGCCATGGGCCTAGTAAGAACTCTGCACAAGTTGAAGAATACAATGCATCTGACTGTTACAAATGTCCGCCAGTTCAGCGCGCAGCCTAGACAGTTCCTGATACTCCGCAGGGGACAAAGTCAACTTATGAAAACTCTCAATCCTGGAAATACAATAGAGGACTTGGATCAGATTAGTGGAATGATGACATTTATGATAGGCCCCCAAACTAATGAGGTGCCCCCTGATCACCGATTTATGAGCCTCCCACATCATCGGATGTGAGATACCGTTCTCAGTGTTTTCAGCAAAATAATGTCTCAGCGTGCCCCTCAGTTTAGTAAGACTAGCAGGGTCTTTAAAACGAGATTCATTGAGCCGCCAATGAGCTTGACAGCAGGGGAGGGAGGGGACCCAGAGCCACAATGATACAGGAATGTGGTCTCTCCAAGTGATGCTATCAGTATGCACCGCCCGAACCAGATGCAGATGACGATGGGAAAGCAATAGATAGTTCAATCTAGACTATCTGTTATGGGGAGGGGGAAAAAAGGTATAATCCCTCTCTGTTGGGTTGCAAGCTCTCCACACATCCACCAATTGAATACCATGCAGGGCAAGCTTTACCTTCCTGATATCTGAGTACCGAACAGCAGAGGCTCCAGTAGAGGAGTCTAAAAGTGGATTAAGCGTCAGATTAAGATCCTCCCCAGAACTAAGAGTCCCTCCGCGAAAGAGTTCAGATCCCTCATGAAGGAACAAAGAAACAAATGTTGTTTTGTATTGGGTACATAGATATTAGCGATTGTTACTTTTTCCTGACCCAGAGTACCCTTCACAAAGAGTGCCCTGCCATCGTGGTCAGACCAAGTGTCTTGAACCACTAATGGAGAGACCTGGCAATGTAAATAGCAACACCCGTGGTCTTCCTAAAAGTAAGTGAAAATAGTAAGCCTGAGAATAGAAAGAGTGATGGCAGGTGGGCACACGGTCTGTACGTAAATGAGTTTCCTGTACTAGCTCAATGTCGGCCTTCCTGGCCTTCAACTCCCGGAAAAGTCTGGAGTGTTTGCCCAGGCTATTAAGCCCTTTAGAGTTTATAGAGACCACCTGCATGGAGAAATCACCGGAGCCATCATCTGCCATAACACACAGATATGACACCAGTCTCTAGGATAAGAACCTCAGAGGCCAGAGTAGAATTACCCAGAAAATCACACCCAAACGAGACCAGAGGCAGAGAGACAGACAAGAGAGAGAGAAAGAGTAGGGGGAGAGGAAGAGAGGGACAAAGAGAAGAAATAACACAAAGAACAGAAAACAATAAACTAATAATCATAGATAATGAACCAAAAAACACCAGGGGCATCCCCCGGATTATGCGTATGTCTAGGGGACAGAAGTCAGGGATAAAAATCCCCCACGGCCCCATCCCCTGAAATACATCAACACAACCACAGTGTGGGGTCACAGCGGAGAAGGCACAAGAACACATTCCGAGTACTAAGACGTACCAAATATCCCCATGCCTCCTCTGCACGAGCATGCAGTACAGTAAGTCGTGCACAGTAAACACACAGCGACAACACATGTTAAGGCAAATCAAGAATTGACAAATAAAACTCTTATAAGACCTTTTGAGATCAGAGATGGTACGTGGTAGGCAATAAGGCAGATCAAAATCCCAGGGAAGAAAGGGTTGGAAGGGGACTAAACGGATATAATAATATGATGCCAGTATGGACAGAACCCCACTGCTCCACCAGGGCGAGATCCCAGAACCGACACACCAGAGGGTATGAAAGGGATGAGGCCTTCCCAAGGAAAGACCAAACCCCCCCAGTGGCCTCCCTCCCTAGCCATCTACTAAAGCAAGAAGTTATGGGGGTTCAAGGGGGTCAAAACACCCCGGTGGTAGAGACGATTGCTATGGGGTGGGTCAATTCTCAGCCTGGAGGAAGAAGTCTAGAATAGGCAGATGAAGATGGTAACATCTAGAAGGAGTATCCCAGGGAACCCACCCAGCGGCCCAGGGAGAAAAAGAAAGGGACCAAGGGGCATGAACAAAAGCCTAAGATCAATGGCAGGGGTGTATAAAGGGCTTGAGGGTATGTAACTAAATGAAAAAATGCGTACATCAGAAAAGAACACCTTATCAAGGGAAGTAACATGCATATTCAAAGCAGGTATATATATTCCACAAGGTAATCCCCCTAGTGCCAGCCTTGCAACATCTAAAATCTAGAACAATATAAAGGGCAGAGTACCAGCACCTAAGAGAAACCCTGGATCGCATGTGCGACCAGAGGACCTGAGCCCAGAGGGAAAGTGCCAGGGCCCCGGTCCCTGGAACACGCTCCACAGTGCGGAGTCACAACAGAGAAGGCCCAGAAACACTCATGGAGCAATACGTACTCCAGGCACCACCGCACCTCCTCCCCATGAGCCCACAACACAATGAAGTGTACATAAACATACCCAGTAACATCATTACACACACTAAACATTGCCTATAAACAAAAGGGAATCAGATAGGAAGGCATGACATGGATCAACCCTCAAAAGTCCCAGAGGCCTGGGGCACCCAAAAGGGGTGCAATTAAGCAAAGGTACAAAGCAGAGCCAAATCCATCAGGCTGAAGCATATTGGGGTGGAAAAAATATATGGCAACAGGAGGTAGGGACAATACAAGGGAACCCACCCAGGGACAGAGGGGAGAGAAAGGGGAACACAAAGACCACAGGGACATATTGAAATGCAAGGGTACAAGAGGGCATAAGGAACACAAGGAGACATAACAGCTGTAAAATGTACATAACAAAAAAGTTCAAACCAATATGTAGGCAACTCCCGATAGAGTTATAGTAGGCAAATTAATACCACCCAGTAGGCCCGAAGGCTCCAGCCAGTGAGACTCCACAATTCAGCATAAGGCGGGCCATGCAGCATAGTAGTAGCCCATCATATCACAGGGATACTGCCACCCTACTGGGATGGGTCCTTAATTAAACGAGACAGAACAATGGGCATCCCAGTACATACAAAGAGTCCCTCATGGGACAAAAAACAGACCTGCGCTCCTCCATACCAATGTGCAAATGTGTGCCCTGACTTAGGCATATATAATAAAAGTGTGTTTTATTATATATGCCTAAGTCAGGGCACACATTTGCACATTGGTATGGAGGAGTACAGGTCTGTTCTTTGTCTTGTATGTGCACTTTGGGTTTCGGCCCAGTGTTCTTTGGGGGTATTGGAGAACCCTTTCATTCCTTGCTGCTATCTAGATGTCAGTTATTTAACACTTTTTTTCTATTTATTCACTACATGTATTTATTATGGGACATCTCTCGCTCCAGCACCATCGGCTGCGGGACCTGCTTCCTCCCTAGGTAAGCATCATCGTCTCCGACGTTCAGGCCTCCTTTGCCAAGGTGTATTCTGTAAGGTCAGAAGCTGCAGTGGGGATTCATCAGAAAGAAATTCACGCCAGGCCATCATTTTAGGGACGTCCATTCTCAAGGCCACCCATAGTGGCCTGACGTCTTCTGGATTCCAGACAATGTAGGTGACAGAGTCCTTTCGAACAGAAAGGGACAATGGGAACCCCCAACGGTATTGAATCCTGTGCCTTTTATTGACACTGTGTACCAACAAATTTCATCTACCATCTTGTCTGTAGTCTTCTGTAGTCTGTAGTCTTCTACTACTTCTTTTAAAAAATTAGTTTGGTTCATCTAGCGTAAGATCTTATTGCTAAGAGGCCTGCCCATTTGCCAATAATCCGCCATGCTGATCCAGTGTGAGTTGGTAGTTGTAACCGACAGGAGGTCTTCCCTCCAGGTACTGAACAGGCCAAAGCCTTTTGCATTTTCAAGGTCATATTGGTGTGAACCTGCATTCAAATCAATATAAATGTATCAGAAAGAGAGAATCAGCACTGACAGGACTTTTCCTAGTTTTAATCAATTGCTATTAATTTAGAAAAGGTCAGTGTTTCAATCACCACTTGGATCTTTATCAAGACAATCTTATAGTGCACACCACCCTCTTAAATATACAGTATAATCCAATACAGAAGAAAAAAATGGCAAAAGGTATTAACAGAATGTAAAACATGTCAAAATAATTATATATTTATATAAATCATTATCTAAGCACCTTAGGAAAAAAAAAGAAAACCTCTATTTACATATGATTAAAAGGAGGGACACATAACACCCCACTAGTATATGTAATCTCAGGTATGTTTTATTTGCATATGTATACTGGTGGGGTATTATGCATTTGGACTACATAATCAAACATGCTACATAGACACTAAAAGGAAAACTATTGGGAATCTTAGTTTAGGAGGATTTAGGAGTATTGATAGACAATACATTTCACAGCAGTGCTGAGAGTTGCTCAACTGATGCAAGAGCCGATAGGGTCCTTTCATCTATAAAAAAGGGTATTGATGAACTGGATGGGCATATATTTCTACTTCTATATAAATACTTGGTAGGGCCCCATCTGGAAAATGGAACACCGTTTTGGGCACCATTTCTTATAAAAAAATGATTGAACTGGAAAAAGTACAGAGACATGCAACAAAAACTGATAGTGGGTTCAGAAGATCTGATTTATAAAGCAAGACTAGCCAAGCTGAGTTTATATATAACTAAAAAGCAAAATCAACAACTTCTTCACCAGACTTCCTCAGCACAGAGACAATAAAAGTAAAATCAGCAAGCAATTTTAACCACAGCTGCCTGTGTCTTGCAAGTCAGTCACACCAAATTTTGGGGTATTTTGGATCAACCTCTTTCCACCCTTCTTCTCCTCCATTGTGACTCACTTACTACAGAGAACAAATGTCCTACCTAAAAGATTCCCTAAACTAAGTTTCAGTTCCCCTTTATTTGCCTATCTTCTCTAGCTCAAAAACGTGCTGCTCTCTCCTCTTACAAACACAGAATGGCATGCTGTGAGAGCCTGACACCCTTTTATATGACTGTAGAAAACTTTCATTTTTTTTTTCTAACCCATTGATTTCAATGCAATGAGCTAGGTGAAAAAAGCAGGAAAACTGCACTTTTCGCAGGAAATTTTTCACCAAACGGAAAGTATCATTTTTAGCCAATTTCAGTTCGAGGCAGAAATTTTCACCCATCACTCAGCTTAATAATGCCTAGACTAATATTGATTGTATATAATTTTAATTGGTTATAGTTAGACATTGTTTAGGCTACACATCAGGCCGCTGCAGTTCTACAAGTGGAGGATATTGCTACTGCCTGTAAGCAGCTCTCTCCATTCACAGTGCATAATTGCTACTCCCCTGAATCTGCCAGTCCTTCCTGAAAATAAAGGAGCACAAGTGTCAGAACAAATGAGCATAAACAACAAAGGGGTCCCTTCAATCAATCAAAAATCTATGTCTCAATATAAACATCTGTACATACTACTTCATGTATTGACCGGTAGAGAAATCCATGCTTACCACATGTTGCACTTCATGGAAAATACACTTGTTCAAGTTCCCAGTGGTTTATTCAATCAGGAGACATATTTTCAAAAAGTATCAAAGGTTAATAGAATACTTATAATAAAAGTGCAATAAAATTGTCTGAATGACCAATGCATTTCTAGATCAATACCACTGTTTCTTCAGGGTTGCAAAAAAGGTTGTATAGACCTCGAAACATGTGTCATTCAGACTGTTTTTATTGTTTGGATCAAACTAACTGCACCACAGAAGGTAGAGGAAAATTTGTCCTTTCATTTGAGGAGGTAAAATCCCTATTTAGATCAATGGAGGTGGAGACAACCCTCTCATTAACGGGTTTGAAAGACTTATTTTAATGAAAATCTTCAGAATTTGTATTTGTCCTCTATGAAATAGTTGCTTCAGGATTGCTCATGGTACACTTAATAAATCATTCTCAGTAGGTTACACTAGCACAAAATAGACTCATTTAGGCTACCAATCAGATCTAGAGTAATTCTGTAGTAAACTTACTGCTATAGAGGATAAACAAAAACCTTTATTCAATGGAGTCCTTACTGCATCTAAGGGGTTTAAATCAGTCAAAATATTTGGGGATTTTAACTTGTGTCCTATGGTGCAGTTTTTTTTACCCCAGTTTTTCTTAATATATCAGCTTCATTATTTATATAGAGAGTATTTATAGTGGATACAGACTCAAAGAAGCAGTCAATGATTGATTAAATCTTCTTATTTACAGTTTTGTAAGTGTCTAGGTTAAGTTATATCTAGAAATTTAATATCCAAAAATTCAATGAATATCACATAAGACAGTTTTTCCTAACTGAATATTTTCTGTTTTCACTAACCAGGATTATAGATAAAATGTGAGAAAAACATATGTTAGTTGCTGCCACTACAAATTGAGTTTGCTTATGAATGGCTATTCATTATTTGTACCAATGAGAGACTTAATTCTTATATAAATGTGTCCGACTCCTAATGAATTATTTAATAGCATTTGTATTAGTGTTTGGGTTTCAATGTAGTGAAAAATTGGTAATTTTATTCTTAGTGAACATCTATATTTTATTTCCATTTTAAGAATATTTATTATACAGATAAAACAATTGCAAGTAGTGGCAATACAAAAACCTCTCCTTATTGCTGCAAGATGCATTCATTGTTAAAATCTACATACACATAAATAAAAAATAAAGTGTGTGTGCACATGTGCATATGTGTGTAAAACTAAAAGTAAAGGGTAGTTAATGAATTGTAAGGGGTCCATGCAGCCTGTTGAAAAAACATGTTCACTACTTCCTCTCTGTTGAGATTAAGGCATTTGCCTGAATAGATTACATTTGGCCAAACACAAATGGTCCTAGGAAACTGGATGTATAACCATCCAGTTGGTTGAGAGAGGAGTATACGCAATAAAGATGGCCAAATTGGTTCCCAAAATGTAATGCTTTTTTGAAACTAGATAGATATAGTCAAACAGTTGGTAGGAAGTGCTCCTATCATAAAAGGGTTTATAGTGGTGTGATCAGTCATTATGGGGTCCCAGTGCAGACATTTCTTGAGACTCCTAACACAAGCATATCTTCACAGAGGCATAACTAGAATCTATTGGACCTTAAACAGATAGGGTCCCCAGCACAACCGCATACTCTGCACCTCTTTTAGTTATGCCCCTGGGTTGTTATATGTAGATATATAACCATGTGTTTCTATGCTAATAAGAGGCCAGGGCAAACTATGTTGTTTTCGTTTGCTCTGTCTCATTATTGTAGGTCTTTCCTGTTTTTAAGTATTCCCTGTTTCCTGTCTGCCCAAGTGACAACAAGGCAGAGTATTAGATACAAGCAATGTTAGCAGGTCAAAGTTTTAGGTTTTAAAAAAAAAACTATTAAGCTGTCTGCATTACAATGCATTCACTTATAACAATTTAAATAACCTAGTTATTCCGCTTCCAAAAATGAAAAATATTAATAGCTACCGGAGTGGAGGAGTTTTGAGGAATTTTGCAAGGGAAAAGTTAATAAAATAGATGTTATTTCATAATGGAATTATAATAGTCTTGATATAACTTTTTGCATTTAATTTGTAAAATAAATATTCAGTTAAAAAAAAGGAAGGATATACTCAAGGGGTGTTTATGACATTTATATAGGAGCACAGGGAGGACATTTGGGAGGACATAGCCTCCCATAGTATAGTAAAGTGTTACTACAGAGGTATGTAACCAGTTGTGTAACTATTCATTTGAGAGCCCCAGTGAAACATTTTTTGGCCCTGTAACATAAAAATATTTTCACAGATGCATAACTAAAATAGACCCCTGGCCAGATGAGACAGATGGATGTTGGGCCCCAGCCCACCCTATTCCACTTAACATATTTTTCCCACAATAGCTCTTTTTTATCCCCCTCTATTTCATACCCTTTCTTTTGTTTCTCTCTCTCTTTCTTTGTCTACATTATGGAACTATAATTATAGAATATGTGGCTCTACGTCTGCTCTACTTGTACTTTCTTGCACAGTTCTCATTATAATTCATTATACAGAACTTTGTTACACTTGACAAATCGACATGTCTATGTCTGTAAACTTTGCCTTTAACTTTTTCACTGTGCTTTTAAAATATATTCACATTATATTGAATGTGTCACTAAATTATGTTTTTGGATTGATAATATATACACTTACATGGAACACATTGCACTGCCTGAAATAAATAATATAGAAGCTATGAATTAGAAATATTGTTGGTTTTATTGAATACAAGTTTTGTGGGTCAGTTATTTTTATTATAAGGCATGTAGACATGTAAACATCTATGATTTCCTCAACAGCTGGTAAGTTCTTCTGTAGACTGTAAACTTTTGGCTTATTTTACAGTTCATTGTAAACCATGTGGATTACATTCTATGAATAGCAAATACCATAGGTACTTCCACACAAGATTGCAAACACTGTGCTTCAGTTCCCCTGTTGATTGCAAGTTATATGGGCTACTACGCCTCTTGGCATTCTCTGTATGTTAGTCTCAATAGATTTAAAACAGACTGGATTAACTTTCCTTTTCATTTGAAGGTGTATGTGTGTCAGTTTGTTGAATGCAAGTCCAGGAGATAGATTTCTTTGTAGAATACAAGCTCTGTGTTATTACATTTTCAAATACACTTATTTGAGTGTGTGTGAGCTACCTTATATTTGAAACCCAGGAAGTTGCTTTAAAGCACTTGAACTGAATTTTGTTTATGTGCTTAATGTTGTTCCTACCTGACCTCTTCTGTTACACTGAGGACACTGAGAAACCTTTTGATAGGTTCACATATTTAAATCCCAGTGCAGTATGTCCAGCTCCATTCTGAATCACCGAAAATGTACTGGGAAATGCTACTGAAGTGGGACTTTCACTTCTGATTTTTCTGATGGTCAGTATGTTGATTGCAAGATATGTGCAAAATGTAACTGTATAAATTAAACTCTGTAAGAAAATCTCTATAGGTGGCAAACACTGATTTCATTTTCTTTGCTTTTTTTCTTTTAATTTCTTTTTTTCCCTTACAGTGTTTTTTCCACTGTCAGAACTGTGGTTATGTTTCTATACAGAATAAGCTATATGAGCACCGTTTAATAATAAAAAAACAAATGTTGTCTGGTAAACTCATATGCCTGATATAGATTATATAATAAGATATTGAGGCAGAAAAAAAATGAATCAAATAAGTTCAACACTACAGCCCTGTATGCCCAGATTACCTAAATAAAGTAAAAACATTGCTATAAAATTTAGATACATCTGCCAACATTGATGCTGTCAGAACTAAAATCCATAATTGTATACATTTGCAGTAAAGAACCAATTCCTTTCCATTGGAAATTTCAGTTTTTATATCATTGCGTGACTTCTTGTCATATGTTTAACCTTGATGATTAGGGAAAGCAAAAAAGTCCTTTATTTTAACCTATAACATGTTCTGGAAAAAATGCCATTTACTGTTTTTCCACAGAAAATCCCATTCATAGAAATTACATAAAATGTACTACTTTTCTTTGCTGCCAATGAATTTTCCAGGAGAACTTTGCCAATTTCTGTCTATGATTTCTATGGCAGTCATTTTCCTTCATGATCTGCATTTGCAAAACAGAAGCATTATAAAACGTGGGTGTTATTTTTACTGAGGAAAATGTTGTCCCTCTCTCTGAGATGTTTACAATATTACTATTAAGTGCCATTAAAAGTTTAGGAGTGCTTTCACTGCTGCTAATTGTTTTAACTCTGACATGCTGCAATCAGACTTGAGGTTGTGCTTAAGGCGGGATGTCAACGAGTATGTACCTAGATGCAATCCTACTTTTCCCTTGCTCAAATGTTTTATGCAGAGACAACAGATTACAACATGTTTAGCTTGGGGATCATGAGTGTATCGACATACTATAGATTTCATAGAGTGAAAGGTTCCTGAGGGAAAAACTACTACTACTGCTAATACTACTACTACTGGGGATAGTGCAATAGTGTCAATAGTAGTGTCAGTGGAGCTGCACTTCAAACAGCAGAAAATGCATTCATAACTATGGCTGTGGATGTTGACATGTATTGCTGCTTAGTCAATAATAGTGATTACAATTGTGTGGGTGTTAAACTTGCAGGCAGTGATGGTGATGATGCTGATGCTGATGAACAAGATGATTTGTTAGACAGTGTTGTCTGTCTGAAAATAATATCTAATGTGTCTCTATTTCACATTCAGTCTCTGTTCAGGTTTATTTTTTGTCCCTGAATGAATGAATGAATGAATGAAGGAATATGTTATTCATTCATATTCACAAGTGTACTTGCAGCTTTACAAATTAAAGGGGAACTATCACCTGTAGTAATGTTGCCTTTATTGTAATGTACCTTTGCATTGAACATGTAATCTATTTTTTTTTTCAAGTATAATTCATTATTCTCTGAGATATTTGCTTTTAGATTTAATGCGGGATGTTCCTTCAGGACAGGCTGCAGGTCAGCACTGTCCTGAAGCTTGTCAATCTTTGTCTGTTCCCCTCCCCAAGTAGCGCCTCATTCCAACCTCCTCCAATAATGGAGGCTTCCTCCATGTAAGCTGGAGTGGTCTCATTGGCAAGAGAGAGCTCCAGCTTACATGAAGAAATCCTACGTCATCGGAGAAGGTTGGAACAGGGTGCCACTTGGAGATGGGATGTTGGGAACAGACGAAGATTGACATGCTGCGAGAAAGAATTGACCCACAGCTTGTCCTGAAGTAATGTCACTGCATTAAATTTCAAAGCAAATATCTCGGAGAATAACTAATTATAGTTAAAAAAAAAATAAAGATTACATGCTCAATGCAAAGGAGAAATGGAATAAAGGCAACATTAATTCAGGTGATAGTTTCCCTTTAAGGATTTGAACAATACCGGGTTAATTAATTTGGAAGTGAGGTCACTTCCCAAAATTTTACAATGTGAAGTCGTAATAGGAGAAATACAGAGTACATAAGGGTCAAGTCATAGATACGGGGACACATAAGTAAAGTAAGAAAATTATAAAAGCCTTAGATGTAATCGGTGTCTTCTAGCTTGCTGAAGTTTTGTTGAGGAGGTGTAATTTTAATTGTGACTGGTCACAGTCAGTGTCACTGTCTAAAAATCACAGCCACACTGCAACCTTCTAGAGAATTGGCTAGTACCAATGATTCTTAAATCAAGCAACTCCAGCTCTCCCTCTTTGTGTAGTATTGTGATAAAAAGAATTCCAATGTATTAATTATAGAAGCAAAAATATCCATAGTAATCATAGTATGCACATACATTTCCAGAGGCTAAATTTAACAACTACTGGTCATATAATTGATAAAAATGAAAAAATATATTTCTTCCCATAATCCATTCCATTGTAAGGACAAGGCTACGCCAGACTGTGGGGTAGATTTAAAGGCAGGCATCAGCAAAAAACAACTACCGTTGTGTGTTTTAATGTGCAGTAAGCCATTTAAAGGTCCGTCTTAAGAACAGCTAATGACAGTTAGCTAATCCTTATGGCCGATAATCTTACGTGCATTGGATCAAGATTCCCCAGAGCCATTTAAAGGAGTGCAGTACTGCTAACAGCTGAAAAAAAGATACATTTAATGGGCAAATGTTAAAACCCAGTTTTGTTGTCCATAAAACACATAATAGCAAACGAAACCACCGTCATACAAAAGAAAACAGACTAATAGCATACAAATGGGAAAATGAACCAGTGCATTGCCTAAATAACACAAAAACCATGCCCACACACCACAAATCACTCTCACACACAACACAACAGCCTACAAACACCACAGGAACAAAGTTGTCAAAAGCACACCAACACAACACATCACAACATTGTACGGAACAATGGGGGTCATCACACAGCACGGACACATCTCAATACAAACAAGCTTACCTGGGCAACATTTCAACACTATAGAGACACAACCTGCACCCCACAATATCACACTCGCAACTGACAGCTACACAACAATCAAAATACTGTAGATTTTATAACACAAACACACCGGCAAACACTTACGTGGACAAAAAACACCCTCCCATTGGTCATCACTCACCTCATGACCACACCTGGACAAACCCCCAACACGCTCTTAAAGGAACAGCCTACCATACCCACATGTGGCTTGTTTTACACTCAGGGAGGGAGAGAGAGAGAGAGAGCGAGATAGAGAGAGAGAGAGAGAGAGATACTCCACTAAGTATGTTTGCATACCTATTGATGCAAAGACTGCGGAGAAGGTGTGCAAGGGCGAGGACTAGGCAACACCAGCAACTCCCAAGCACACCTAATCAATAGCCTTCACCTGTTGTAAGTGAGGAGGCTCTGGCTCAAGATCCACACAGGAGCCCATCACCACCTGGAGGACAACACCTGCCTGCAGAACCACAGCTGCTGCAACAGGATGCCTCCCCAGATACAGCAACAGTATGGTCCCCAGCTGCCACAGGGTGCCCCTGCATCAGCATACAATGTACAGACAACCACAAAGGCCCAGGATATACCGCCCAAGGGTCACGCTCCTGGGAATGACCGATGACGAGGTGATAGATTACTACAGGTTGAGGCCACACATCATTATTGCCCTATATGAGGTCATCAAGGATGAGGTTGATCCAATATATAGCCGCAACCATGCCCTAACTGGCTTGCAAAAACTTATGTGTGCCATACATTTCATGGCAAGTGGAGCATCCCAGTCGACTGAAGGTTTACGCATCTGGCATGTCACAGGCCACATTCTCCAAGGTGCTGGCACAGGTGTTGCCAGCCCTCAAAAGCAAGGCCAGTAGCTATATACATTTCCCCACCACTGACATGTAGTGGACACATTTGAATCAGGGCTTTTACACAAGGGGAAACTTGCCCAGGGTCATGGGTGCAATAGATTGCACCCATGTCCATATCGAAGCTCCAGCACATGAGGGATATGTATTCATCAACCGAAAGAACTTCCACTCCATGAACGTGCAGATGGTGTGTGACAGCAACTTGAGGATCATGAATGTCTGTGCAAAATATCGCGGGAGCTGTCGTGATTCATGCGCACACAACACTGCTCAGCATGCTCTTCGCTCACACTTACCTCATATAACATCAGTTGCACAGCATGTACTTCCTGTCTAACCATGTCACTCACTGTCAACAGGTGATTCGGGCTATGGCTGCAAATCCTGGCTACTGACCCTGGTGGCGAATCCCAAACCGATGCCCAGGAGCGATACAATCAGGATCTTAGCAGAACAAGGAATGCCATTAAGTGGACTTTCGGTGGACTTTCCCGGTTCAGGTGTCTGGGAGAGCTTTGCAGTATGCACCAGACAAAGTCTGAGACATCATTATGGCTATATTACACAACATTGTGGTGGACACCAGACTTCTGGGCAATGTCCAGCCCCCACCCATAACTGATGACCCTCTGGACAAGGGTGAAGAAATCCTAAGAGGGATGCAGATAAGAGACACATTGATCAGGGAACACTTCAGCTGTGAGTATAATACATGCATGCACACAGTCCATGCATACACACTCACAACAACACACATGTTCTGTTTTACCCCACAGGATCAGTGACACAGCCCTGAAACTTTCTGCAATATGGACCACCAACATGAACCATTCCATGGGCAAGTCATATTGTGGCTGGGGATTCCTATAACATTGCCATCCTGTCATCCATGTTGATATTGCTACCTCAAGCATATCATTTATACCCCCCCTGGAAACCAAGGTACAGCACTTTACCCTTGTTCAGCATATGTCAGGCCTCCATAGGCACCAACTAGAGTGTTTTGCTATGATCAGAGCCATAGCAACCATGGTAGCCGTGTAGCGAAAGAGTCTCATCCAGTGCAATGCATCGAATAACACTCTGTCACATCAGGGGTTAAGGGGACATTGGAGTTAACATGGGGCCTGTAGTTTACTAGAGATGAAAAGAGCAGCAGAGGGATGAATTTACAGTGGTATTGTGTTATACAACATAGAGGTAATGAGAGGTGGATCAGATCTCAAGGGACACCATGCTGACCTGTGTGTGCAGCACTCTGACAGTGGCAGCCCACATCTATCTGTTTCATGGAGCTATCAGGACATATTTGATGATGTTTGGATTTATGTCAGGGGCACATATCCCTAGGGCTGGTTGACATCCCCTTAGTTCTCCACATAATTGGTTACAGATGAATACACAACACATTATAAAGCAATGGGTTGTGTACTCCCTGTAACTGATAAGACTCATGGGATAGTGATATTGGAGCTGTTGCATGATGATCAGTTCGAGGGTGCTGTTCCAGATCCTGTCGTCTTTTCACACAGGCATCCATAGCGTGATCCATCCTGGAACAGAGGAGTTTCCATGGGACTGGACTGAAGCCTTGACAACACCTCCATGAAGCTCATCCCTTGATGATTTCAAGTGCTTGTGTTGGTGTTGCATTGTATAACCCGATGTTCACAGCAACCTCTACTGGAACATCCACATATCCACAGAATGTATATGTTTCCTAACATCCAGGTATCAAACCTGAACAGTAAGAATGCTCATCTGCAGAGTTACAATACCTTGTGAACAACCCATGAGCAGTTCAGTAGTGTTTCTTCTGGATCCTTTTTAAATTGTTTATGTATGTCTTATGTGCTCATAAAAGTGTTCACTGCATATAGTCAACATACCCAAAAAACACATGTTTGTCTCAATGTAGTGCGAGACACATTAAAGGACAACCATCACTTTTCAATAATGTGTCTGTTCAGTTAAATGTGGGATTAGACATGTCTCAATGTAGAACCATACCCATGGCTAGAGTACCCCTCATACATGGGAAGGTATGACCTACTAGTCCACTAGTTGTTGGACCGTGAGTGGATTTTGTGATGTATTCATGCAAAGAGATGATGGCAGTGATACATTAATGTGTGTTGTGAGTGATAAAGAGGTTATACAGGGGACATACTTCCACAGTGATCTCATGTCCATGGTTTCTGTGTTGCTCAGTGTAATCAATGTTCTGAGATTGTTTTAGTTTGACATATTTCAGTACATGGGCTACATCAACAAACAAATAGACTAAGTGGGCAAGTGATATTACTGGGTAAGTCTGTTACAACCTTTTGTAAAACATCAACACAACTTACTAGATAACCCAATGCTCAGCCTAATGTTTCAATGTGTGTGCTACACATTGAAATTCTAGGGTGATCATTGGGTTGTCCACTAAGTCAGTTTCACAAAAAGAGTTTGAATCAAAGACTATTTGGCTGTATGTTCCATCTATCCTGCTTGTTAGTTCTCTGTTAAAATAGCTGTTTAGTTAACCCCTTAAACCACAATTAATGCAGATGAATGTTCACAGTGTTGCACCAGTTGTTGTGCCAAGGGGTAGGTTTCTGTTGTTCAAATTCAACCCACATCATGGCCAAATAACGCTGTCATGTTATTTGGCTCCAGGGATGGATTGCTAGTTGAATTTGGACAACGTTGTGTGTGAGAACCATGTTGAAACATCCTACAAACATGTAACGTAGGCAGAAGTTATGTTTATTTGGAAATGCATTGGAGACATTTCTGCCACCTAATTTATCACTAAACACAAAGCATATCAGACATGATTCAAAAGTGAGATATATTTTTTTTATTTAGGGGGAAAATAACCAGTTGGCCTGTTTATTTTTTTTTTGGAGGGGGACCTTCGACTGGGTGCCAGAAGTGGATGCCCTGGCTGACTGCCTGGTCACCCTTTGAACTCTTGGTATAGCTTCAGGGGTCACACTGGAGGGAGAGGTGGGTGCAGTGGAACCCTCTGTCGACTGCTGCTCCCTCTCCACAAGCAGGTTCTCCCTGCGGTTGTGGTCTCTGAACTCCACCAGCAGCTGCCCCATAATGTCCATCATCCCTGTATGGTGCTTCCTCATTTCTGTGGTCAGCACGGTGTGCTGTGCCTCCAGGGCACGAATACTGGATTGGATCCGTGATGCGTGCACTGCTGGAGGGGTATCTGCCTGGTGAGTCTGCTGGTGGGGTTGCTGCTGGTGAGGTTGCTGGTGGTGCTTAGTCTGCTGGTGGAGAGGCTGCTGCAGATGATGGCCTTGTGCCCACCACATCCAGGATCTCACAGCTGCCCACTGATCTCTGTGGTGCTGGTGGTGGGGTGAAGTTTTCCCTCGGTTGAGGGCTCTGAGGATCCCCCATCAGGCCCAGGTACTTGTATTCCAGTGGCCAGGGTTCATACCTGAGCCTCTCCTCCTCAGCTCCAGCCTGTGAGGTGTCAGAACCAAAATGTCCTGCCTGCACTGCCCTTGAAGGTGTAGGGTGCTCCCCAACAATTACCCCTTGTCCTACTGCAGGTTCTGTCCCTGCCCTCCGTGTGCCTGGTCTTCTGGGCTGGGTCCCCCTCCACCATGCAGATCTCCACTCCTACTCTAAGCAGTGATACCCTCCTGACCTTCCTCCTCCTCCACTACTCTCCCCATCCCTCTCTCTTGTCCTCCTCTCCTCGCCATCATTTACCCACTCACACCCAGGCATTCACACAAGCCCTCACAGACACACTTGATCACACTCACTTTCTGTCACACTCTGTCACTCACAGATTCACACTGAAAAAATGAAGTTTAAAAAAATGTGTTAGGTGTTATAAAAAAAGGACTATGTGTGTGTATGTGTTTGTATGGGTGTATGTAGTACGTGCAAAAATGTAATATGTGTATATTTAACCCTTTGAATGCCAGAGGGGTACAGAAAGGATTACTTTGCAATGCATTCTGTACCCCTCTGGCACTCAAAGGGTTAAATGCACCTCTCTCTGAACGCCAAACTACAAAAACTCCTTCTACCTGGCTCCTCTGTATGTGCCTCTCTCTCTCTCTCTCTCTTTCTCTCTCTCTATCACGATCCTCAGTTCCTGGGTCCTGTGCTCTAGCTCGCTAAAACTCGAAACACAGACAGGGTGTGATCATTATTTTTGGGTATATATAGGTGTATTTGAACATTTTTGATACTTTGGGGTCTTGGGATTGGCTGTGGGTTTGAATTTGTTGGTGCATTAATCAGGGTTGCTAGCCAATGCTAGCCGTTATGTTACATTTTGACTTAAGCTATGTTTTAATGGGTGATTGGGATGCACGGTGATGCATAAAAAGGTGCAGCACAGGTTTTTGTGTTACGTGTTTTTGTTGTGCCTATGCTCGTTAGCTATTCTTGTAGACTACCTGTCGAATCCTCTGTAAATCAGGTATTATTTGCATTAACGGTGGTATTAACGGCTGCCTTTAAATCTACCCCTGTACGTGACAGACTTTTTTCATTTAATTTTTTGAGAGTATTCAACTATATTTGATACATAACAACCTATAGGGTGAAAAGTCCTGTTTTGCTCTCCCAAGATATTTTATTAAAGCCACATGGTTCTCAGGTTTTTCGCTAACAATTTTGCCCATAGCAAGTACATTAGATTTTTCTCCTTTTCTCTTAGACCCAAAAGCATTTTGTGAAAATGGTTCCATGTTTTGCCTATGCATTTCAATGGGGAGAAACCTCCCACCCACATACTATAAAAGTCTTGCATTATTGCACCAAAATGATGTAATAGGAAGTAAAATGGAGTGAAAGAGCACAGAGGGAGAGAAGGCAAAAATTGATTTTAAAACAACTTATTCAGCAAAATAAGGGTATTACAGGCTCATAGTGCTGGCTGTAGAAAAAAAAAAAAAGAAGAAGAGATGGCAGGAACCTGCTGCACCCAGTGTCACAGAGGAAGAGAAGAAAGTCACAACCATGGTGTAAGGGACTGGGAACCCACATTCCCCAGAGCCAACGATTTCCAGCCCCCCACCATCATCACATGACATCTGGGTGAAATTATGAATAAGGCAGACCTGAACCAGTGCTGTGAGCTGCACAGATCAGCTGCCTGTGCCTCCTGCTACTGCTGACAGTCTGCCTTCCTCTTCTGAGGAGAAGGAGGAGGAGATGGCAAATGTGACAGCAGGTAGGTATGGATGAAAATATTTGCATCAAACTGAAATCAGCGAATAATGGCACTTCCTTCTTGGTGAATAATTTCCCACTAAAAGTGCAGTTTTTCCATTTTTTCCCTCTTTTTTTTGTGCATTGAAATCAATGGGAAGAAAATTTTTTGTACACCACACAGAAGTTTTCTCTAGTTTTCTACAGGCTCTCACAGCATGCCATTCTGCACTTGTAAGAGGAGAGAGCAGCATGTTGTTTGAGCTAGAGAAGACAGGGGAATTAAAGTTTAGTTTAGGGAATCTTTTAGGTAGGACATTTGTTCTCTATATTAGGAGAGTCAGTGAGACACTCTGAGGAGAAGAAGGTTGGAAGGAGGTTGACCCCAAATACCTCAAAATTCTATGTGACTGACTAGCAAGACACAGGCAGCTGGGGATCTATTTGCTTGCTGATCTTGCTGTTATTGTCTCTGTGCTGGATAGGGAAGTCTGAGGAAAGAAGTTGCTGATTTTGTTTTTCAGTTATAATTTTTTTGGACAGACTATGATAAGACAGGGTGGACAACTTAAAAAAATAAAAAAGAATAAATACATAAACAAAAAATGAAATATATTAGGTGACAGACAGCTGACTGGGCATAGGCATGACTTCATACTCCATCAGTTGTTTTATGTATTGTAGAGTAAAAACAAACACAGTAGTTAAGTAATATCCATCAAACGCACAAGGTGCACAGGGACTGACTGCAGCAATGGTTGTTTCATTGTGTGCAATAAATGATGATGATCCCTCTACTCCAAGGGAGGATGTGGTTTGTCAAGGTCAAAGCAAAACTTCCAGCACCACCAGTGCCAGTAGAAATAAAGAACCATATAAGAAGAACACTGAAGATGACAACAAGTCACATTCAAGTGTTGATAATGGCAACAGCATAATAGAGAAAGGTGTAGCAGCTGAACAGCCTGTTGCATCAGATAGAGAGACAAACAAGCACCAAAACACCTGTCCTCAAAGTTGTAGTGAACTTTGCTAAAGTAAAAGTAAAAAGAAATTGTCTGAGACCTCTAAAAGCTTAGAGGAATATAAGGGTAGTGGGCAAGAATTGACAGTTGATGCTGATGCTGGCGAGGACGGCCTAATGATGACTGATGAAGATGCAGATCTAGAATATATCCCTCCAGCATCCATCTATTGTTCAGATACAGATGAAGTTGAGAGTAAGAATGATGACATGGCAATACCATTGGAAAGTCTGACCCTGGACAAGCAAATATGTCAAACAGTACACAGTCACAGTATCAGTCATCATCAGCATCATCACCTTTTCAAAGTCCAAGTCCCACTCAGCCACACACACCTGTGTTGAGTACCCAGCAGCAGCAACAACAACAGCACCATTTGTCACCTAGCTAATGGAAACTTATGTGCAATGTATGTGAAATGCTGAAACCCTTTGAGGAGGCAACCATGCTGCTGAGTCGCATTGATGCAGGAATTAGTGAAATTCTACCACTGGTCTTTTTATTGCAGAAAAAAATGAGGAGCATGACTGAGGAATCTTACCATAATGACAACACAGACATGCAGCAGCTGGTAAAGGACATGCTAGCATGATTTGAACAAGATCCTTGCATAGTGTCTATTAAAAGCAATTAGAAATGCATCCTTGCCACTTTGCTGGACCAGCTTCAAACACAAAATTTCAGAATTTCTGCATAAAGGAGAATACTTTAGTGAAAAGAATGGAAAATCTGCAAGATTTTGTGAAAAGTCAAGGGGGAAATTTTTCCCACTTTTCGCCCACCCCTAACAGCAGGGGACCCAAACTTGTCAACATTAAGCAGTCCCACTACCACAAAGCAGCTAGAGACTGGTGGGTGTGAGGGTGGGGCCACCAATAACAGCAGTGACATTACGGAGTTTGCTGCTTCTGTTATTCTGGCTGTTGAGTCACCAGGGACAGACAGGCTAGTGTGCCACAGACCACCATGGCCACCATGGGACTAGGTTCCTGAAGCAGTGATTTGGGACTAGAACAGGTTCCACTTGTCACCAATAATGCTGCTCCTAGTTCTAGTGCTGATTCTGAGGCATCAGCATTATCTGCCCCAGCCAGTAAAGCAGTTTGTTGAGAGGAAGAAGAATGCCATTCTTCTCCACCTGTTCTCTCCCTGAAATCATGGGTGTGGGAATATTTTTATTTTGTGGCAGGCGCAGTACAGTTATCAGTGACAGCACTAAGCAATGTGTGTGACAAGTTAGCAAAAAAGGAAAGGAGGGGACACATCCTGGCACAACCACCAAGCACATGCAATAAGACACCACAATGTTTATGTTAAAGGGATAGTAACACTTCGTTTTAACTTTATTTTATTTTGTAGGCATTAAAAAAACATGAAGAATGATATAAGTCTTATCTCTCAAACCTTTATGGTTTATGAGATATTCACAAGCAAAGTTCCCCTCCCCGCCCCTTTTACCTAGTGTAAGCCATCTCTTCTCAGATGTGAGTCTGGTTGTATGACAGTACAGATAACAGAAGGGGACAATTTTCTTTGTATGAAAACAATGAAAGCCCTTCCCCCCTTGACAAGTTTTTCAGCTTTTTCCATTATCTTAATAGAAGATTGTCCCTCTCTGCAGTCTATCTGGGCATCTCCCTTCTTATCTGGCTGAACAGGGGGGGGATACTTTGTTTGTGAATATCTCTTAAACCATAAAGGTTTCAGAGATAAGACTTATATCATTCTTCATGTTTTTTTAATGCCTACAAAATAAAATAAAGTTAAAATGAAGTATTACTATCCCTTTAAGCATGTGAAAGCCAAACCCCCACAAAAGAAATTGTGATCCGCTGTCACTCCACCCATTGTCCCTCCCCAAGGGGGGCAAATCAAGAGGAAGAGTAGACAAACCTAGGGGTAGGTGAAAAGTGAGAAACTGTTCTCTCATCACTTTTCTCAAAAAACTGAAGACTTTTTGCTTTTTTCACAAGTTTCCTCCTTTTTGCCTGTGCAAAAAATTCCTCCTTTTTGCCAATGCGAACAAATTTTTCACCAATATTTCCTATGGTGCAACATTTCCCAGAACAAAATTACTTATTCTGAGGGCTGTAGTGCAGAAATAAGTAGCCGAAAGTCAAAGTTGTGAATCCTGCATACAAATAACACAATAGATTTGTGGAACTACACTAGAACCCAGAAAAAATTCTGTGATCCTGTACTACCCACATATAAGGGTGCGCTACTTACTGGTAATCCAACAGGCACTAAGACAAGGAAAATATAAACCCACAAAAAGTCTGGAAGTGGCAGTTCAAAATAGTCAGTAAATCCCCTCCAGACTCTCGCCCTCTTGGTCATCTGCTGCTGGTCCTTTGACAATTTGGTCACGTGGTCCATGCCTCAAGACAAACTCCTTCTGGATGGAAATACCAAAAACACACAAAAAGAAGGAACAGCGCAAAAACACCTCTAAGTGCAGACTGTTTGTTTCAACGAATCTCCCATTCAAATCCTCCCCATGCAATGGGTACTCACTGTCAATAGAGGCTAAACCAGCCTCTAAGTGCACTTAGACACTTAGAGGCTGGTTTAGCCTCTATTGATAGTGAGTACCCATTGCATGGGGAGGATTTCAGTGGGAGATTCATTGAAACAAACAGTCTGCACTTAGAGGCGTTTTTGCGCTGTTCCTTCTTTTTGTGTGTTTTTGGTGAATCCTACATACACCTTGAAAAATTTGGTGGCATGCAGAGAGCATTTGTCCACAACACTAACTTCCTGCTTAAGTGACACTGGCACATATTCATGATGATACCAAGAGATAGAAAAAAAGACAAACTACAATGTGGCAGATGTGGTGGGGGACTGTTATGGTGTGATGTATGCAAATATATATATTCCTACAGCAGTTTTTACCATTATCACATTTTGTCAAATGTAAGCCATCTTTCTCAGATTACTGATAAACGTTAAATATTGTCATAGTTAGGGGTGGGTGAAAGGCCCTGTCGTGTTCCTACGAAAAAATCAGCAAAAACCACGTTTTGTGCTCTTTTTTGTGGGAAAACGCGCTTTGAATACATTGATTAAAATCTTCACCTTTTTCTCCCATTGACACAAATTCTTCACCATATTTTCAATGCCTAAAAAGTTATCTCCCCTTGATTAAAGTGTTTTTCACCTTTTTGCTATAAAAACTTGCCATTTTCCAGGAAGTGAAACACAATAGAAGCAGCTACAGAATGCAAGAGATGTGCTACTCTGTTCTGTTGTGTGTTAGTAGCAAAATTAAGACAGGAGAGGCTCATGGTGACTGCTATTACTATGACCAAGTTTAAAGTGTTAGTAATGGCTAAAAATAATTTTTAATAAATTTGTAGAGGGTAAAAAATAATTGGATTGTATCACGATGTCGTGATTTTGGCGCTCTTACTGGCCTATACGCTTTCTTGTGATTGCCTGGCGGCAGCATGGCGGGTGACTACTTCCTGGTCACTCTCGCATCATTCTGAGCGGTTCCTATTTTATAGTTTCCACATTGATTGACCTTTGTGGACTCCACCTCCTAGAGAGGCCTTAAATGCTGCATTCCATCATTGCCTCAGTGCCCTTTCGTGGTGTACCTGAGCGCTTCCTGAGTCTTCTGTTGTGATCCGTTCCTGGCTGCTGAATCTGATTTGTGTATGACCCTCATTCTGTCTGACTACTGATTTGTGTCTGAACCTTTTGCCCAGCTATTGACCGCTCCATACCGACTTTGGCCTTGTCTGACTACCCACTCAGTGTATGACCTTTGGCCTGGCTGACTAACTGCTCTGTGCTGATCTTGGCTTGTCTGACTACCTACTCTGTGTATGACCTCTGGCCTGGCTGACTACCTCCTCCGTCCTAGTACTGTGGCTTGTCTGACTTCCTGCTCTGGCTAAGTACTTTGGATTGTCTGACTACCCAAATTGTTTTACCATTGGCTGGTTAGTGTAACGGTTATTCAGACTCTCAGACCAGAGGTAAAAAATAAAACACAGTTTTATTGAGAATAAATTAGGAACACGGCCCCCTAAGGGCAGAAATAGGTAATTACACGTAACTGAAGGCAATATGGTAATATAGTAGACACAGTATTGATAGAGAGAAATGCATACAAGCAATAGGACTGAGTAAGGCTAGGGTTAAGTCCAATGCAAATGATCATTCTCTGTTGTGGTGTGTAAGAGAACGCCCAGTAGTCCTCAAAGACTGGTGACTAAGTAAGACCAACACTGGTGCTAGAGATGGATAATACCAGAGCCAAGGGCACTCTGCTGTGCGTAACGGAATAGGCACACTGCGTGAGCTGAATGGGACCGGAGCCAAGGTACTCTGCGGTACTGAAAGGGTTAATGACACTGCATGACCTAAATGGAAACTGAGCAAGTAGCACCCCTCGGTGCGCCAACGGATACCCACACTGCCAGAGATGAAAGGGACCAGAGCCAGTAGCACCCCGTGGTGCATCAACGGATACCCCAATATTGCTAGAGCCGAGTTAGACCAGAGCCAGTAGCACCCCTCGGTGCGCCAATGAAGAGTATGTTGCAAGAGCTACCGTGGATGTAAACGGAAACCCACTGCTCTGCAAATGTAGCGGATGGCTTGGTAATGAAGGTGGAGAGCTCAGCAAGTGTAATGGAGAGGCTCGGTAACTGAGGCAACAAGCTCTGCAAGGGTTAACGGACAGGCTCGGCAACGGAGGAAACAAGCTCAGCAAATGTAACGGATGGCCCAGAAACGGAGGCAACAAGTACAGCAAGTGTCAGCGGACAGGCTCGGTAACGGAGGCAACAAGCTCAGCAAGTGGAAGGTCAGCTTAGGAGGCACAAGTCTGACAGTTCACAATGTCACCAAGCGACATAGATGAAGCCACACTGGAACCAGAACTCAGGAAGCAGGATACCAAGCAGGAAAGTCAGCAGACCGGGTCATACATGGAGTAGGAGCGTCAGACAAGCCGGAACAATCACGGAGCAGGAACGTCAGCCAGGCCGGGTCATACACGGAGCAGGAACCAGAAGAATAGTCAGACAAGCTGAATTGGTACACAGGAACACAGCAACGGAAGCACTGATACTGGAACACCATGAAAGGGCACCTAACAGGTGCCAGAGGCCTGGTATAAGAAGGCCATACTGGGCGGGCATAACAAGTACTGCCAATAGGAACACACCACAGCAGAGGGTGACAGGTAATCACGGGAACCGTGATAGTTAGTCTTTCTTGTTCCCTGAGGCCTGGCTTCCCTTGACAGGTTCTCATTCTCAGTCCTTGGTCGGGTAAGTCCTGTCAGTAGTGCAACAGTGCCGAAGTCCACCGGGGCTTGTTGTGCCTCTAGCTTTCTAGGGTGCATGGTGTTCTGTGTCCCTAGCGTTCTAGGGTATTGTGGTTGTGTCCTTGCATTCTAGCTGGTGGGCCTCCTGTTTCCGCTCCACTATTAGAGCATGCTTACCACTATCTCTACCTCAGTGGTTCTGCTCTTGCTACTGGTTCACTCCTAACTTGTGCATCAGTCTGGCTAAGGTTCAGTGTCAGCTCCTGGTAGTGGACTGCACACTGTCCCCACTCCTGACCCCAGGAAGGTTGAGGAAGTGTCTTTATTTACTTTCTTGTATCATTTTCTATGAAGTGAGATTTTTTTTATGTACCTGTCTGAGTGGTTATTTACAAGTCTCTTATGACAGTACGAAAGGGCCATGACCTCAGAAGGTACAGGAAATCCACAGGTGCCTAATCCTGGCCAGGATGGCCATACAAAGGATCGATCAGCTTTCCTTGGCTATGCAAACACTCCTTAATCACACAGCGCACCTTGAAGGGGGTGTGCGACAATTGGTGGCCTCTCCTGACCCGGCACCGGTGATAAGGGCCAATACTGAGTGCAATATGTTCCGAGGGCTGTCTGGAACCGCTCCACTCCCTCAGCTATATGATGGGGAACCTACCCTGTGTCGTGGGTTCATTAATCAGTTGGGCATATTTCTGGAACTTTAATTCTCAAAACTGTCACTGATAAACACTTTGGACCCCTACAAAAAAAACAACAAATAATGCACAGTATCTCAGTAGAAAAAAATACATAAATTTAAAAAAGAAGAAAAAGCTTCCTACAAGATATTTCTGGTAAAATAATAGATTGGTCAAATTCTTAAAGTATATATTTTTATGAAATAATAATAAGCAGAACACAAAATATCATAAAAAATACACACATATATGATGTCTGTACTGCGGACAACCGCAAGAGAGATCTAAGCTCTGCCGAGCTAAATCAATCAAGCGGTGTTACAAAGTAACACACAGCAAACACAGTATATATTGTGGATGTAATTAAGATAGTGCAGAGCATCGCAGAAATGCAGCAAAACAGACTCAAATATTATGAGCGCTCTCTTGCGGTTGTCCACAATACAGACATCATATATTTTAAAAGGGATTTTAACCCCCTTAGGGACAGAGTAATCTGCTCCCATATATGGGGAATTTAATCTTTTTGAGAATAGAGAGTTTGGAGTTAGGTAACGGCTACGATTGGGTTTGAACCGTGCCTTTTGATGTATACTGTTTATCCAATATATATTTCTACTAGTGTATTTTTTATGATATTTTGTGTTCTGCTTATTATTATTTCATTAAAATATATACTTTAAGAATTTGACCAATCTATTATTTACCAGAAATATCTTGTAGGAAGCTTTTTTCTTCTTTTTTAAGTTTATATATTTTTTTCTACTGAGATACTGTGCATTATTTGTTGTTTTTTTTGTAGGGGTCCAAAATGTTTATCAGAGCCAGTTTTGAGATTTTTTTTTTTTAGAGGTTTTATTATCTTGGGATACATCGTCTATCACGGCTCCAGCCTTGATTGACTCCGGAGCGGCAGGATATTTTATGGATACAGACTTTGCTACCCAGAACTCGATTCCATTAGTGCCTTGTTCCTCTCCGCTTGCTTTAGAGGCCATTGATGGGAGACCGTTACAACCATCACAAGTGACTCACAAGTCATGTCCTCTGTCTCTAAGGGTGGGGGTCCTCCATGTGGAGACCCAACTATTTCAAATAATAAAGTCGCCTCACTATGCAGTCATTCTGGGGTTCCCTTGGCTTCAGACACACAACCCAAGAATAAATTGGGAGACTTGTGACATTATGTCTTGGTCCTCTTACTGTTCTACGTCATGCCTGCAGCAACCTACCAAGATCCTTTGTACCTCTTCCTCATTAACCTCAGAGTATCAAGGTTTCAGTGAGGTATTCAATAAGGTAGAGGCTAGTACTTTGCTGATGCATAGGGCATACGAATGTACCATTAATTTAATACCAGGGGCTATACCTCCTAAAGGGCATACCTATCCTCTGTCTGTGGAGGAGAACCGAGCTATGGAGGAGTATGTGGCTGATGCTCTGTCCAGAGGAATTATGTGGAAGTCTTCTTCACCTGCTGGCACAGTATTATTTTTTGTAAAGAAAAAGGATGGGGAGCTGAGACCCTGCATTGACTATAGAGGTCAAGAATGCGTACCCCATACCTTTGATTACCGAATTGTTCGATCAAATTAAAGGCTCTTCGGTCTTCACTAAACTGGATCTTAGGGAGGCCTATAACTTGGTGAGAATCCGAGAGGAAGACGAGCAGAAAACAGCATTCAATACACGCAGTGGTCACTATGAATACTTGGTTATGCCATTCGGTTTGTGTAATGCTTCAGCAGTATTCCAAGAATTTATTAATGCTGCATTGAGAGATTTACTACAGAGCTGAGTAGTAGTCTACTTGGATGACATTTTAATCCACTCCCCGAATCTAGTGGCACAACGGAAGGATGTTGCAACTGTACTACAGCTTCTGGGCAAGAACAAGGTGTTCTGTAAATTGGAGAAATGTGAGTTCCACAAGACTCAGGTGACAATTCTAGGTTACATAATCTTCTCTGAAGGCATAGCTATGTACCCCCAAAAACTCTCAGCCATCCTGCAATGGCCCAGGCCAGTGGGCTTGAAGGCCATACAGAGATTCTTGGGGTTCGCTAATTATTACAGGAGATTCATACTGAATTTCTCCACAGTGGTCAAGCCTCTAACTAACATGGCACATAAGGGGCTAACACATCTGTATGGTCTCCCAGTGCAATCCAGATTTTTGAGGATTTAAAGCCTGCCTTCGCCAAGGCTCTGACATTGTCACATCCCAATCCCACCCTACCCTTTACACTGGAGGTGGATGTATATGAAACAGGAGAGGGAGCCCTTCTGTCCCAGCATTCCGGTCTTGGTAAACCCCTTCTTCCATGTGGGTTTTTCTCTAAAAAACTGTCAAGAGCCAGGTGGGCATTATTTCTGTCCAAATATAATTTCATAGTCTCATACCTTCCTGGTTCCAAGAATGTTAGAGCAGATGCCCTGTCCAGGCAGTTTGGGTCTGACCTGGAGGCTGAGTCTACACCCATGCCTATCATTCCTATTAATCGTATTCTAGCTACTGTCGGCACCAGCATCACTTCTCCTCTGGGCAAGGAGATTTTAGCCTCCCAGTCCACTGCTCCGGCTGACAAGCCCAGTGGTAAATGTTTTGTACCTGAGAGCCTTCGTACCAGATTGTTGGAAATATACCACTCATCTAAGGCTGCTGGTCATATTGGCCATGACCAATTGATTTGGTCGGTCTCCCAGTTGTTTTGGTGGCCCAGCCTTAGGACAGATTGCTCAGCCTTCATGGCAGCATGTTCCATTTGTGCTTGTGCTAAGACCTCGAGACATCTTCCTGTGGGTCTACTCCAAATTGTCTCCAATGGTGAACATCCCTGGTCTCACGTTTCCTTAGACTTTATGGTGGAACTACCGGTATCCAAGGGTTACACGGTCATCCTTATGATAGTGGACCAATTTTTGAAAATGGATTACTTTGTGCCGCTCCGGGGACTCCCTTACTCTAGGGAATTGGCCGTACTATTTGCTAGACAGGTGTTTCGACTCCACGGAGTACCCAAGGTGCTGGTTTCAGATCGAGGGAGTCAATTTGTGTCTAGGTTTTGGAGGTCGTTCTGTAACCAGATGGGTATCCAACTTTCGTTCTCCTCTGCATACCACCCCCAGTCCAACGGTGCTGCCGAGAGATCCAGCCAAGGGTTGGAACAGTTTTTGCGTTGTTTCATCTCAGACCATCAAGACACTTGGGCATCCTTGTTACAGTGGGCAGAGTTTTCCAGGAATTGTGCAGTGAACTGTTCCTCACAGAGTTCTCCTTTCTTGATCAACTATGGGTTCCAGCCCTCAGTGCATCCCAACTCCTTTCATGCACAAGACATTCTGGCACTGGAAGAGCACCTTAGGCAGCTCTGCTCCACTTGGGTAAAGTCCAGAGAGTCCTACAAAGGTCCACACAGTGCTATCATTGACATGCAGACCAGAGGAGACTGCCTGCTCCTGTGTTTCAAGTTGGGGACATGGTTTGGTTATCCTCCCGCAATCTGAACCTCCAAGTGCCATGTAAAAAGTTGGCCCCTCGCTTTGTAGGTCATTACCGGGTGCTTCGCAAAGTGAACCCTGTCACTTATGCTTTGGACCTTCCTACCAGTATGCGCATCCACAATGTGTTTCAAGTATCATTACTCAAGCCCCTGATTTGTAATCGCTACACTACGGCACCGGTGGTGCCAGGGCCTGTGCAGGTGGAGGACCATAAGGAATATGAGCTACAAAGCATTCTGGATTCTCGCAGAGTAAGAGGTCACCTCCAATATTTGGTACACTGGAAAGGCTACCGTCCTGAGGAGCATTCGTGGGTGACCAGTGCTAATGTCCGTGCTCCTGCTCTGCTCCGAAGGTTCCACTCTCATTTTCTGGATAAGCCTGGTCCTCTTCTGTGGGGGAGAGGTCATTGAAAGGGGATACTATCAAGGTGCCGTGATTCTGGCGCTCTTACTGGCCTATTCCCTTTCTTGTGATTGCCTGGCGGTCTCATGGCAGGTGACTACTTTCTGGTCACTCGCGCATCATTCTGAGTGCTTGCTATTTTATAGTTTCCACCTTGATTGACCTATGTGGACTCCACCTCCCAGAGAAGCCTTATATGCAGCATTCCATCATTGCCTCAGTGCCATTTTGTAGTGTACCTGAGCGCTTCCTGAGTCTTCCGTTGTGATCCGCTGCTGCTGAATCTGATTTGTATATGACTCTGGCTCCATCTGACTACCGATTTGTGTCTGAACCTTTTGCCTAGCTATTGACCGATCCGTACCGACTTTGGCCTTGTCTGACTACCCTCTCCGTGTATGACCTTTAGCCTGGCTGACAAACTGCTCCGTGCTGATCTTGGCTTGTCCAACTACCCACTCCGTGTATGCCCTCTGGCCTGATTACATGCTCCATGCCAGTACTGTGGCTTGTCTGACTTCCCGATCCGGCTAAGTACTTTGGCTTGTCTGACTACCCAAAAAGTTTGACCATTGGCTGATTAGTCTCTCTTGCTCCCTGAGGCCTGGCTTCCCCTGGCAGGTTCTCATTCTCAGTCCTTGGTCGGGTAAGTACTGTCAGTAGTGCAGAAGCTCCTAAGTCCTCCGGGGCTTGTTGTGCCTCTAGAGTTCTTGGGTGTGCAGTATTCTGTGACCCTAGTGTTCTAGGGTATTGCGGTTGTGTCATTGTATTCTAGCTGGTGGGCATCCTGTTTCCACTCTGCTATAGAGCACGCTTACCACTATCGCTACCTCTGTGGTTCGGCTTTTGCTACTGGTTCGCGCCTAGCTTGTGCATCATTCTGGCTAAGGTTCAGTGTCAGCTCCTGGTAGTGGGCTGCACACTGTCCCCATGCCTGACCCCGGAAGGTTGGGGAAGTGTCTATATTTACTTTCTTGTATCATTTTCAATGAAGTAAAATTGATTTTATGTACCTGTTTGAGTGGCTATTTACAAGTATCCCATGATAGACTGCCACAAACCCCATCTCTCAAACCACTATGGTTTGAGAGATATTATCAATCAAAGTTCCCCCTTCCCTCCCCTTCTCTTGATGTCAGCTGTAAAGTGTCGTCGACTTGATGAGGCTCTTACAATGAAGTAATTTATTTGCAATAACGGGTTTTCAGCTCTGCTGCAGAGCCGCTGGCTGATCCCCAGACTGGGATCTTCTGGAGAAGGGGAGGGAAGGGAGAAATTTGATTCAGAATATCTCTCAAACCATAAAGGTTTGATAAATGGGGTTTGTGGCAATCCGATAATTTTTTTACCCTCTATAAATTTATTAAAAATTATTTTTAGATATTACTAACACTTTAAGAGTAACAGAAGGAGGAGCTGGAAGGACTCTTATTTGTCCACTGAGTTTTAGGAAGAGGAGGAAGTGACCACTGCAGACCCAATGCTAGCCAGTTCCCCTAAAACACCCCTAGGATCTTCTGGAAATTAATCTCAAGAGAGGAAGAAGAGGGTAGTAGTGAAAGCAGGACAGGTCAGCTTCCATGCCTGCTGCCAGACGTTCTGCACCTGCTGTCAGTGCTGAACCTGTGTAACGGTTTGTTTGACACACTGACACAGTAGGTTTGGATAAAACACAGTTTTATTAAACAAGTAGGAATACAATAACCCTTACAGGTCCTGTAATACATTCTCAGTATAGTACAGCCACAAGACAGGCTACATATATATGAGCCCACACAGGTCCAGTATAAGAATAGAGTCCATAACACATTATACTGATACAGGTCAGGCAGATCTTGAAAGAGTCCCAGTGTATCAGTACTGCATGGGTTAATAGCAGTCAGCTAGTGTAAACAGTCCCATGTGTGGTAAGGCCTGTTAAGAAGCTCACCTAGGATAGAGAGCTTAAATACGAGTAACGCCCAAGAATAAGTGCAACAGGTAATGGTGAACTGCCTTAGCAGTAACGGAGGTTGAGCAACTTGAGCACTGCCGGAGCAGTAACGGAGACTAGGCCACGTGAACACTGCCGTAGCAGTAACGAAGACCAGGCAACTAGAGAACTCCCATAGCAGTAACGCAGGCCAAGCCCTTGGATACTGATGTGGCATAAACGGAGACTGAGCAACAGAGGTACTGTCGTGGCAATAACAGACTCTGAGCCACAGGGACACTGCCGTAGCAGTAACGGAGACTAGGCCACTTGCAGTCTGCCGTAGTAGTAACGGAGACTGGGCCACTTGCACTCTGCAGTAGCAGTAACGGAGACTAAGTGACTGGAGACTGCCGTGGCAGTAATGGAGACTGAGCAACTGAGCACTGCCGTGACAGTAACGGAATTGAGCAACTGAGCAACTCGCCCTGAGGAGGCAACAGATCGGGAAAGGATAGTAGGACAAGCCAATTGGAATGTCGCAAGGGTGACACAGAGGCAACCGAGACCAAACCTGCACAGCTGTCACAGACAGCGAGAAAGGATCACCGCCCTCAACTGGAGACCGGGCGTATGCACATGGAGCATGAACGTCAGCCAATCCAAGTCTGTACACGGTGCAGGAACGTCAGCCAATCCAAGTCGGTACACGGAGAAGGAACGTCAGCCAAGCCGGGTCGGTACACGGAGCAGGAACGTCAGCCAAGCCGGGTCGGTACATGGAGCAGTAACGTCAGCCACGCCGGGTCGGTACACAGGAAATGAGAAGCAGAATGGTCAGGCAGTCCGGGTCGGTACACAAGCAGGAGACGAGATGCAGAGTAGTCAGGCAGGCTGGGTCGATACACTGAGAGCAAACTGTAATCAGGAACAAGCGCTGGTACTGGAACATCACGAAAGGGAATCAGAGAGGTGCCAGAACCCAGTATTTAAAGGCCATACTGGGCGGGACAAGCACAGTATAGCCAATAGGAGTAGAGCAGGAGTGTAGACTGACAGAATGTGACCGAAAGAGCACGGGCACCGTGATAACCTGCTGTCAGTGCTCAACCTGCTGCCAGTGTGTCTTGTAATTCTCAGTAGGGGTGGAAGAAGAAGATGATGCCAAGTGTGACAGCAGGGGACCCTAAATCACACTTGCACTCTCCAAGCAGTCCTGCCACTTATACTACTAAGAAGGTTCAGCAGCTTGTTAGTGTTAGGAATGATGGAGTGACTGATCATTATATTACTAGTGACTGTGAGGAG
The DNA here is from genome assembly GCA_037306005.1 of Rhinophrynus dorsalis. Lineage (NCBI taxonomy): Eukaryota > Metazoa > Chordata > Amphibia > Anura > Rhinophrynidae > Rhinophrynus > Rhinophrynus dorsalis. The sequence goes on from CM074720.1 coordinate 294,347,905, forward strand.
GCAGACACAAGGGCTGAAATTGATGTGGCTGGTGTTAGTGGTAGTAACAGTGTATCACGGTGCCCGTGATTGCTGTAGTTCCTTGTCTGTCACCAGTAGGGGGCTTCTATTGGCTGTTTGCGGATAGCCCGCCTCTTATTGCCTATTTAAACCTGGATTGGGCACCCTTTGAGTGCCCTTTCGTGTTGTTTCTGACCTTCTTGCTATCACTATGCTAGTGATAGCTGGGCCTCTGTTCCAGTGTTCCTGAGTTCCTGATCTCTACTGTTCCAGTGTTTCCTGCATGCTGAAGTACTTCCAGTCCTGGTTCCGGCCTAGTCTCTGGTGTTGCAGTTCCTGCTGAACTTCTTCTCTGCTGTTTCCTGACCTGACTGATCGTTGCTGGTTCCTGTCATCGCATCGCCTGTCTCCTGTATCCTGGCGACCTCCTGCCTGGTCGCGTCGGCGACTCGCTTGTTACACCAGTATGCGGATGCTGGTTTGCTCCTAAGCCTTGCGGCTATACAAACTAGCTTGTTACACCAGTGTGCGGTCACTGGTTTGCTCCAAAGCCTATCAGCTATACAATTCTGTGTTAGTCCCAGCGTGCGGACGCTGGTTTGCTCCAAAGCCTTGCGGCTATACAAACTCGCTTGTTACACCAGTGTGCGGTCACTGGTTTGCTCCACAGCCTATCGACTGTATTATCCTGTGTTGGTCCCAGCGTGCGGACGCTGGTTTGCTCCAAAGCCTTGCGGCTATACAAACTCGCTTGTTACACCAGTGTGCGGTCACTGGTTTGCTCCAAAGCCTATCGGCTATACAATTCTGTGTTAGTCCCAGCGTGCGGACGCTGGTTTGCTCCAAAGCCTTGCGGCTATACAAACTCACTTGTTACACCAGTATGCGGATGCTGGTTTGCTCCTAAGCCTTACGGCTATACTAACTCGCTTGTTACACCAGTGTGCGGTAACTGGTTTGCTCCTAAGCCTATCGGCTATACAATTCAGTGTTGGTCCCAGCGTGCGGACGCTGGTTTGCTCCAAAGCCTTGCGGCTTTACGATTCCCCTGTTAGTCTCAGTGTGTGTACACTGGGTTGCTTACGATCCTGTCAATTTGCCATTACCATCTGACTGCTGCCCTGGGCTGCCCTGCCCGGTATTGGTAAGGCCGGTAGAACCTTTTGCCACATTCCATCTGAGGTTGCCTTACCCGGTATTGGCAGGGCCGGTAGAGCCTACATTATGAATCTATTGAGGCTGCCTTGCCCGGTAATTTGGTAAGGCCGGTAGAACCGTTATGCGATTCCATCTGCAGGTTGCCTTACCCGGTATTGGCAAGGCCGGTAGAGCCTAACATTCTATTACTTCAGACTGTCCTGTCCGGTATATTGACAGGACCGGTAGAGTCTGCCTTCTGTCTTGTTATATTCTGAATATATCTGTATGTATGTGATTGCCATCCTACGTTATCAATTTATTATTTCAATAAAATTGATTTTTACCTAAAACTTGTGTCTGAGAGTCATAATAAACCGTGACAGTATGAAAGGGCCATGACCTCAGACAGCAAAGGTGAAGGTAATACAGAGAATATCCATTGGAGGATGGATGTGCACGAGCAACGTTTGGATCGGTTGGCAGTTGCAATTCAAACGATCCTTGAACACACGGTACTTGCTGACAAATCTAGCTCTAGCCCGGTGGTCTCGCCAAGTCAGACACCGGAGAGTGATACCAGTCCCCCTAGGGGGCACTGTTAAAGGGTTAACGGCTTCTGCACCCTTGCCGCTAAGATACGATGGTGACCCTAGTCTCTGCAGAGGGTTCATCAACCAACTCGAGATTTTTATGGAATTGACGGCACACGTATTTCCCAATGATCGTAGTAAGGTGGGGTTTACAATATCTTTGCTCACTGGCAGAGCTTTGGCTTGGGCTAACCCCTTGTGGGAGAATGCTAAACCTTGTACTAAAGACTTTAGAGAATTTGTGCAATCCTTTCGAAGAGTGTTTGAGCCTCCTGGTAGAACCACCTCTGCTGCCAAACGCCTTATGGAGATACATCAGGGCAGGCGTACAGTAGGCGACTACGCCATCGAATTCCGCACATTGGCAGCAGAGGTAGGTTGGAATAACGAGGCATTATTGGCAGCTTTTTCTCAAGGCCTGAATGACCACATTAAGGACGAAATTGCTGCTAAAGATCTACCTATTGATCTAGATGACTACATTGAATATGTTATGATAATTGACTCCAGAATACGTGAGAGATCAATTGCCAGAGATCGTAAGTTACGGTCAAAGAATAATGAGCCTAGTGGCATGTTTTGCCCACCCATCCCTCCCCTGGCATTGAAGTCTAGCGAACCTGTACGGGAGACAAGTGAACCTATGCAAATAGGCTTCACTAGACTAACCAAGGCTGAGAGACTTTATCGCAGAAGACAAGGGTTGTGTTTATACTGCGGTAAAAAAGGGCATTTGCTAAATTCCTGTCCAGTACGTCCGGGAAACGCACACACCTAGGGTACCTTGGGGGACAGGCCCTAGGTGGTGTACAATCGTCCCCAGTGTCGGGCACAATGAAACCCACCATACAGGTGGTATTATCTTGGGCACAACGCTCTGTGGAGGTTTTGGCCTTGGTTGACTCTGGTGCAGCAGGGTATTTTATGGATAATACCTTTGCTGAATTGCACGGAGTTCCACGCATTGAAAGAGAAAATCCCTTGACTATTGAAGCGATTGATGGCAGACGCTTAGAACCGCCTAAGGTTATGCTTGAAACTATGCCACTGTCTATGACTATTGGGGCACTTCACAGAGAAGAGCAGCAGTTTCAACTGATTAATTCTCCGCACCATGCGGTAATATTGGGCTTTCCGTGGTTACAGTTACATAACCCACAATTTGATTGGAAAAAGTGTGAAACTGCTGCTTGGTCCCAGTTTTGTATGGACAAGTGCGTCATCCAGCCTGTTAAGGTCCTGTGCACCTCCTCGGCTATACCGGATGTGTACCAACAGTTTGGCGATGTTTTTAGCAAAGGAGAGGCCAGTTTGCTACCTCAGCATAGACCTTATGATTGTTGCATCGAATTGCAGCCTGGGGCAGTACCTCCGAAAGGACGCACTTATCCATTATCTTGTGAGGAAAATAAGGCTATGGAGGATTACATTTCGGATGCCCTTGCTAGAGGGATCATACGAAAATCTACCTCTCCAGCTGGTGCTGGGTTCTTTTTTGTAAAAAAAAAAAATGGCGTATTAAGACCATGCATTGACTACCGGGGCTTGAATAAACTAATGGCAAAAAACGCATACCCAATACCACTCATCACCGAGCTTTTTGACAGGCTTAAGGGCGCTTCGATTTTTACCAAATTGGACCTACGGGCCGCTTACAATCTGGTGCGCATTCGAGCAGGTGATGAGTGGAAAACTGCCTTTAATACTCGAGCTGGGCACTACGAGTATCTTGTAATGCCATTTGGGCTATGTAATGCCCCCGCAGTTTTCCAGGAACTGATAAACGATGTGCTGAGAGATATGTTACAGACATGTGTTGTGGTTTATCTGGACGATATATTGATTTACTCTCAAGACATGGCACAGCACATCAAAGATGTATCCGCAGTATTGCTACGACTCCGTGAGAACAAATTATTTTGTAAACTGGAAAAATGTGACTTTCATAGAACCAGTGTGCCATTCTTGGGGTTCATAATTGGCAATGATGGCATTGCCATGCACAAGGATAAGTTGTCAGCTGTCTTACAATGGCCAAAACCCAAGGGGCTTAAAGCCATACAGCGTTTCCTGGGTTTCGCTAATTATTATAGGCGGTTTATTAAGAACTTTTCTTCCACTGTTAAACCTTTGTCCGATCTTACGCACAAGGGCGCTAATCCTTCTTGTTGGCCGGTATCTGCTGTGAATGCCTTTGAGAATCTGAAGCTGGCATTTGCTGCGGCTCCTGTGTTATCCCACCCCAATCCTCTACTTCCATTTACGTTAGAGGTGGATGCCTCAGATATTGGGGTTGGGGCAGTACTTTCGCAACGACTCGAGAAAGGTGGTACTCTCAGACCTTGTGGGTTTTTCTCTAAGAAGTTGACTGTCACTCAAGGCCACTATGAGATAGGTGACAAAGAATTATTGGCCATTATCCTCGCTCTTAAGGAGTGGCGTCATTTGCTTGAAGGTACCAAGACTCCCGTATTAATCCTAACAGATCATAAAAATCTGTCTTATCTCTCGGAGGCCAAGAGATTGTCCTCCCGTCAGGCCAGGTGGGCACTGTTCCTGTCTCGATTTAATTTCATTGTATCATACTTACCGGGGTCAAAGAATATCAGGGCGGATGCACTGTCAAGACAATTTGAGGCCGACAGTGACAGAGTGGAAGCACCAGCACCCATCATCCAACCTGATAGAATACTGGCTACTATACGCACGAGTATCACTTCTCCTTTAGGGGAGGAGATCCTGGTCTCTCAGGGGTCTGCTCCCTATGAAACTCCAGTGGGCAAATGTTTTGTCGATGAACCATTTCGTACTAGGCTGCTTGAAACCTACCATTCCTCTAAGGCTGCGGGACATATTGGTAGAGACCAATTGTTATGGTCCCTTTCTCAGTTATTTTGGTGGCCCTCCATGAGAAACGATTGTGCCGAATTTACGAATGCCTGTGCCACCTGTGCCCGCGCTAAGACCCCGAGACATCTCCCTGTGGGCTTGCTTCAACCGGTGCCTAATGGCGAACGCCCCTGGTCTCATGTTTCCATTGATTTTATGGGAGAGTTGCCTATGTCCAAGGGGCACTCCTTTATATTCATGGTGGTGGACAGGTTTTCTAAAATGGCTCATTTCGTGCCCCTCCGTGGTCTTCCTTCAGCGAAGGAATTGGCAATGGTGTTCGCCAGAGAAGTATTCCGGTTGCATGGAGTGCCTAGGGTACTGGTGTCTGACAGGGGGAGCCAGTTTGGAGGGCATTTTGCCAACAGATGGGCATACAGCTGTCCTTCTCCTCTGCCTACCATCCCCAGACCAATGGAGCCGCTGAACGAGCTAATCAGGGCTTGGAACAATTTCTCCGTTGTTTCGTTACTGACCATCATGATAATTGGTCCGACTTGTTGCCTTGGGCAGAGTTCGCCAGGAACTGTGCGGTCAATTCTTCATCTGGGAGCTCTCCATTTCTGATTAATTATGGGTTCCAGCCCTGTTTGCTTCCAGACTCATTTCAGACGCAACAGATTCCAGCTCTGGATGAGCATATCGAGCAACTCCGTTCCACATGGGCACAAGTCCAGAGGGCACTTGGTCAGTCATTTCAGCATCATCAGCGCCATGCTAATCGCAGAAGGCTTCCAGCGGTTTCCTTTCAGGTTGGGGATAGAGTATGGCTTTCCTCCAGAAATCTCAAGCTGCAGGTTCCGTCTAATAAGTTGGCTACCCGGTTTATTGGTCCATACAGAGTTATTCGCAAAATTAACCCTGTCTCCTATGCACTAGACCTACCTGCATCCATGCGTATCCATAATGTGTTCCATGTGTCCCTTCTTAAGCCTCTGGTTTGCAATCGCTATACTACCACACCTGTGGTGCCAGGACCTGTTGAGGTCGAGGGCCAGGAGGAGTACGAGGTTCAGAGCATTATTGATTCCCGTAGGCTTAGAGGAAGGGTACAGTACCTGGTACATTGGAAAGGGTATGGTCCTGAGGATCGATCATGGGTGGATAGTACGCACCTAGGCTAACTAGGGCCTTTCATGCCAATTACCCACAGAAACCTAGACCCTATTCTAGGAGAGGGGGTCTTTGAAGGGGGGGTACTATCACGGTGCCCGTGATTGCTGTAGTTCCTTGTCTGTCACCAGTAGGGGGCTTCTATTGGCTGTCTGCGGATAGCCCGCCTCTTATTGCCTATTTAAACCTGGATTGGGCACCCTTTGAGTGCCCTTTCGTGTTGTTTCTGACCTTCTTGCTATCACTATGCTAGTGATAGCTGGGCCTCTGTTCCAGTGTTCCTGAGTTCCTGATCTCTACTGTTCCAGTGTTTCCTGCATGCTGAAGTACTTCCAGTCCTGGTTCCGGCCTAGTCTCTGGTGTTGCAGTTCCTGCTGAACTTCTTCTCTGCTGTTTCCTGACCTGACTGATCGTTGCTGGTTCCTGTCATCGCATCGCCTGTCTCCTGTATCCTGGCGACCTCCTGCCTGGTCGCGTCGGCGACTCGCTTGTTACACCAGTATGCGGACGCTGGTTTGCTCCTAAGCCTTGCGGCTATACAAACTAGCTTGTTACACCAGTGTGCGGTCACTGGTTTGCTCCAAAGCCTATCAGCTATACAATTCTGTGTTAGTCCCAGCGTGCGGACGCTGGTTTGCTCCAAAGCCTTGCGGCTATACAAACTCACTTGTTACACCAGTATGCGGATGCTGGTTTGCTCCTAAGCCTTACGGCTATACTAACTCGCTTGTTACACCAGTGTGCGGTCACTGGTTTGCTCCTAAGCCTATCGGCTATACAATTCAGTGTTGGTCCCAGCGTGCGGACGCTGGTTTGCTCCAAAGCCTTGCGGCTTTACGATTCCCCTGTTACTCTCAGTGTGTGTACACTGGGTTGCTTACGATCCTGTCAATTTGCCATTACCATCTGACTGCTGCCCTGGGCTGCCCTGCCCGGTATTGGTAAGGCCGGTAGAACCTTTTGCCACATTCCATCTGAGGTTGCCTTACCCGGTATTGGCAGGGCCGGTAGAGCCTACATTATGAATCTATTGAGGCTGCCTTGCCCGGTAATTTGGTAAGGCCGGTAGAACCGTTATGCGATTCCATCTGCAGGTTGCCTTACCCGGTATTGGCAAGGCCGGTAGAGCCTAACATTCTATTACTTCAGACTGTCCTGTCCGGTATATTGACAGGACCGGTAGAGTCTGCCTTCTGTCTTGTTATATTCTGAATATATCTGTATGTATGTGATTGCCATCCTACGTTATCAATTTATTATTTCAATAAAATTGATTTTTACCTAAAACTTGTGTCTGAGAGTCATAATAAACCGTGACACAGTGATGGTGAAGCAGCTGGTGGGACAAGCATTAGGGGAGTGGTAGGGGAAGTAATGCAGAGCGTCCAGACTAGTGATCAATGGAGCCCACACCATTTTCCTGACCCTGGAAGTTCTGTTCCCCCCACGGCATTGTTCAGGTGGAACATGATCCTAAAAAAGGAAGAATTGTTGCCTAGCAGCAATAATACCACCACCAGGAGCACAGATCAGCAGCCTGTTCCTGCTGCTAATGCTGCCAGTCTTCCTTCTTAGGTCAACAAGAAATGGCAAGTGTGACATTAGGGGACCCTCTGTCACATTTATCCTCACCTCCTCCAACCTGTGAAATGTCTGTAACAGAGCAGCAGCAACTCTGAGATACTGGTGGTGATGCTGAGGACGATGGTGGCTAAGCTGGGGTAAAAGAGACATTGATGGCCTTTTTAGCCCAACATGAATAGGAATGGGAGACAGGAATGAGGATGGGCATCACCACACCATCAGTGAGCTTTTGGAATTTGTGGAGTTTGCAACTGTTCTAATTCCTGCTGTTTCTGATTTGCAAGGGCAGCAGGATGCTGAGAAGCAATCTAGTGTGCTACAGACCACCGTGGACACAGTTGGAATGGGGTCAACAAGTGATGCTTTAGTAGGATAGGTTCCACTTGCCAGTAGCAGCAATACTCCCGGTCCTAGTTGCAGTGCTTGTTCTGAAGCAGTAACAGCAACAGCAGCAACATCATCCTCTGACCCAGCCAGTGAAGGGGAATGTGGAGGAGAAGAAGAAAGAAGACATTCTTTTCCACCTTTTCCCTCCACCCCTGAAGTCATGGGTGCGGGACTATTTTTCTCTTGGGGCAAGCACAGTGCAGTCATCACCAATGGCACTGTGCACAATTTGTGATGAATCAGTGAGAAGGGGAAAGGAGGGAACACACCCTGGCACAACGGCCCCAACAACACATATGAAACATAAACACCATGACATTTTTGTGAAACATGTTAAAGCGAACACACACCACAGATATCGAGCACCGGTGTTGCTGCAACCCCCCTGACTCTCCAGAATAGAGGAGGGACTAGTGGAGGTGATGATGATGTTAGAGAAACTGGGGTGGGAGGGACACTAATGGATTTTATAGCACAAAGTAAATACGAATGGGAGACAGGGATGAGGACTGGCATCACCATTACCACCACCAGCAGTGAGTTTTTTGGAATTTGCAGGGTTTGCTGCTGCTGTAATTTCTGCTGCCTCTGAGTTGCAAGGGCAGCAGAATGATGAGGAGCAGTCTAGTGTGCCACAGACCATAATGGACACAGTGCGAATGGGGTCCAGGGCTGTGGGACTAAGCAAGTAAGTAACCTTTTTTATGATTTCTTTATTTCTCTTTCTAAATAATGGCTAGTAAGCAGCATAGTAGAATGCCTGAAACTCTGTAAGATATTTGTCTGTGTGATGTGCACTGTGCAGGACTCAGGTCAGCAAACACAAGCCCTAAGCAGAAATTGATTTGTAAGACTTAGACTAGTTAGATACAAGACCCGAGGAAACATTGATTTGTAGGACTTATGCTTCTTGGAGGCCCAAGCCCTTTGTAAATAACTGGTTTTATAGTACTTGGGGGAATTCACTAATCAGTGATAAAGAGGTGATAAAGTACAGATGACTTCTGCAGTGATACCACTTCTCCATTTTCTATGTTACTCTAAAGAGCCTATGCACTAAGATTTCCAAAGTTGAAGAAATCTTAGTGCATATGCTGCACAGAATAACATAGGAATTGGAGAAGTGATAAAATGGAGAAGTCATCTCCACTTTATTGCCTTTTTATCACCACTTAGTGAATCTCCCCCTTAGACCTATTAGGCCCAAGCCCTGAGGAAACAGTGATTTGTAGGACTTAAACTTGTTGGCAAAAGCCTTGAGGAAACATTCAGTTGTAGGACTTATACTTGTTAAAGGCCTATGGCCTGAGGAAACAGTGATTTGTAGGACGTATGCTTGTTAGAGGCCAAAGCCCTGAAGAAACATTCATTTGTAGGACTTAGACTTGTTAGAGGCCCAAGCTCTGAGGAAACAGGGCTTACACTAGTTTGGCTTACACTAGTTTGGCACAAGCCCTGATAAAACATTGATTTGTAGTGCTTAGACTTGTTGGAACAAGCCTTGAGGAAATATTAATTTGTAGGACTTAGACTGGTTAGAAGCACCAGCCCTGAGCAAACATTGATGTGTAGGAATTAAGCTTATTAGAGGACCAGGCCCTGAGAAACTTTGATTTGTAGGACTTAAACTTGCTAGAGGCTTAAGGTCTGATGACACATTGCTTTGTTGGACTTAGACTTGTTAGGCACAAGCCCTGAGGAAACATTCATTTGTAGGACTTAGATTTGTTATGCAAAAGCTCTCAGAAAAAATTCAGTTGTATGACTTAGACTTGTTAGAGGCACAAGTCCTGAAGAAACATTTATTTGTAGGACTCATACTTGTGAGAGGCCCAAGCCCTGAGGAAACATTAATTTATAGGACTTAGACTTCTTAGGCTCAAGCCCTGAGGAAACATTCATTTGTAGGATTCAGACCTATTAGAGGCACAAGCCCTAGGGAAACATTGATTTGAAGGCATTTGGCTTGTTAGGCACAAACCCTGAGGAAACATTGATTTGTTAGACTTATCTTCTCAGAGGCACAAGCCCTGAGGAAACCTTGATTTGTAGGACTTTGACTTGTGTTGCACAAGCCCCGATGAAATACTGATTTGTAGGGCATAGACTTGTTAGAGGCCCAAGCCCTGAGGAAACAGTAATTAGTAGGACTTATACTTGTTGGCACAAGCATTGAGAAAACATTCATTTCAAGGACTTAGACTTGTTAGAAGCCCAAGCCCACGAAGAAACATTGATTTGTAGGACTTAGACTTGATAGATGTCTCTGCACTGATCCACCCTTCCCCCTCCCCCTTGTGCATTTGCTGGACATTACTCAACTACTCTGTGTGTTTTTACTCTACAGTACACAACACAACTGATGGAGTGTGATGTCTTGCCTTAGCTCAATCAGCTGTATGTCACCTAATATATTTAGTTGTTTATTTATTTATTCTTTTTGTTTATTTATGTATTTTTTTTTTTTAAATTTAAGTTGTCCACCCTATCTTATCACCGTCAGTCCAAAAAAAAAAAAAAGTAAAAAAAAAAAATCAACAACTTCTTTCCACAGACTTCCCCAGCACAGAGACAATAAAAGCAGAATCAGCAAGAAAATTGGACCCCCTCTGTCTGTGTCTTGCCAGTCAGTCACACTGAATTTTGGAGTATATGGGGTCAACTACCTTCCTCCCTACTTCTCCCCAGAGTGCCCCCAGACTCTCCTAATACAGAGAACAAATGTCCTACCTAAAAGACTTCCTAAACTAAACTTCAATTCCCCTATCTTCTCTAGCGCAAAAAACATGCTGCTTTCTCCTCTCACAAACACAGAATGTCAAGCTATGAGAGCCTGACATCCTTGCATATGGCTATAGAAAAATAGACAAAACTTTTGTGTGCTGGGCAAAAAATTTTCTTCCATTGATTTCAATGCAATGAGCTAGGCAAAAAAGCAGGAAAAGTCACTTTTCGCGGGAAATTATTTGCCAAACTGGAAGTGCCATTATGCTCCAGTTTCAGTTTGAGGTTAATATTTTCATCCATCCCTACTTGGGAGTAATGTTTAGTTTTTCCCCTGGATGCGAGAGCTGTGGTGACATGGATATCATGTTGGTAGATTTCTTGCATCATCTGCTCTTGTGGGACTTAATATAAATGCATAGTGTTTACAGTGTGGATGATATCAGTATGTTATCACCCAGAAGCACAAAAAGGGGTGACTTTAGAATATACTTATAGTGTTTTCTCTTACTTTCATCCTCTGTTGGTGTCTTAGCAGAGAGGAGCAATGGTGTGGCATGAAACAGCTGTTGCTGTAAAATCTTCTTTATGTTGAAAGTAACAGATTATTTCTATTATTATGTGTCCTGCTGCCTACTAATAAAGTCAATGTTTTATGGTGGATGCTTCCATACTGTTTTCTTCCTTATTTTCAGGATATAGAGGGTTCACTGGATCCCTTTGTAAATTATACCACACAACTGAGTACTTATTTTAATAATTATACTGAATCCACTTCCTTTAATGGATAGAGGACAATGGTGATGGGTCACTGAGCCTCAGCCGGGTGTTTATTTATTTAAATGGGGGTTTTATAACAATACAATTTTAGCCACATTTACTCCATGTGTGGTGTGAATGGTAGAGAGGTTTATATGGATTTCATACTATATTTCCTGGACCCACAACAAGAATCGGGACCAAATTTATCCAGCAAACCTATCCATTTTTTTAATTTACTTTTTTATTTTAAGCAGTTATATGAAGATGTCACAATACCCCACTTTATTAGTTATTGCATTAATGCCAGAGCACTGTATTGCTTTGTACAGGGGTCAGACTATCAAAGAGTTAAAGTCAACATATCTCCAACATATTTGAAACTGATATGTTCAGTTTGACTGATCAAACCCTCATAATGCTATTAACAATTTAAATGAATGATTCAATACAAAATTATCATTCAAACCTTAATTACAGTATACACTGTTATGTATAGGGATGGGAAAAAACTATTGCCTCAAATGCGAAATGTGCAAAAAACAGCACTTCCTGCCTTCTTCAGGGATTTCAGAGAAAAGGGTAGTTTTTATAATTTTTTTCCCCTGTACTGAAATCAGTTATAATATTTTTATTCCCTTCCACATGTAGTTATCCTCAAGTATTCCCACATGATAACACAGTATAAAAGGGAGTGTCATTTTACCATATTCTCAGTCTGCTAAGAGAGAGAGAGAGAGAGACAGCTGCTTACAACATGGATATCCCAGCTTTGTCCAATTGGAAGCCATAGAACCACACATAATGACCCCACAGCCTGATCCCAGTGGTAGCCATAGAACCACGCATATCAACCCGCCAAGTCTTGTCCCACTGGAACCTGTAGAATCACACATACTTACATTATCTCTAGTTATGGATAGGAGGCTACTCCACTGCCCCATGTAATAAAAACAAAAAAGCAGGACCACAGCTCACATACACAAAATCCTGCACCTTATTTTTAGTGGATGATCTTAATAATTTCTGCTCATACTATCCTTTAATGAGATATGTCTGAGAGTAGACCTAATTTTACTGAATGAGAATTTATATTAAACAATGGCCAATAAACCTGACATCATCATACAGAAAATGAGAAATTTACCTTAAAAATTAAATTTCATTGTAGCTCCCCTTTGGCAATGCCGTGGTTTTTATGGGAAAAAAAACAACACAAAGTGTACAAATAAAGACCTACCTCTCCTAATTTCTAGGTAATTTGACTAACAAAATAGGGGAAAATAAAATGGATCTTGTGTATTTTTGGAGGGAAAAAATATAGACTATCATAAAAATTATTAGAAAAATGTTTTATACTGCCTTTTATAGACAATAATTTTGTAAAAAAAAAAAAAAAGTATTTTTAAACCCCTGAAATCTTCTATTAACAATATGTAATAATGTATTATTATGTTAGTGAAAAGGCATAGGATTTTTATGGCTATGTCTTATATGCATTATGTTCAATTTCCCATCTACTGATTGCATTTGCAATCTATAACCAACTGTATGCATGTTGTAGCTGTGAGCATTAAGAACATGTTTAAATTATATTGCTCCCTAACAAATGGATTGACCCATGACTATAGCTTTTTATGTAATGTTACTAGACAGAGAAAAGCCCTATTAAATATAGGGGTTCATCAAGATAATTATTTTTATGTTCTCCTAATGTCATCCAGGCCCTTTCAGTAATCTCATTGTACCCTATGAGCCAACAGTGTTGTACTTGATGAACTGAAGAGCCCCACTGAAACTTGCCCTTAATAGATTTCTCTACTCACCTCACTAATAGTTGAAAATAATATATTTACTCTAAAGAAAGTGCAATATTTTCTCAACAAATTGTTAATAATAGAGCACTAAGTGCAGTAATAAAATCTGCAAGGCTGTTGTTGCTTATTAACGAACAGTAGCCTACAAGTTTCTTTGCTATACATTTTTGGAAGTTTTTGTTTTGGAACCTTATAGTGAATAAAACCAAAAGTTCTACGTTATCTGTTTGCTTGTAGAGAAAATGTACCCAACAAACCCAATATCTTCAAAATATAATCATATGATCATTATCGTTTTCTTTTTCTGTGTATGTATTTTAGTAATAGGCTGTTATTTTTAAAGAAAATATCACATTTTATATTTTATGTAGTGAACCTAGAAAAGAACTTCAACAGTTCCATGATAAAAATATTATGCTAGTAAGAAAAAGCAAAAAGACGCTGATATATAATGATATATATATATATATATATATATATATATATATATATATTTTATGGCCTAGAGAAATAAACCATGGGGTGAAGGTAGCAACTAAATGAGCATTTTGATCATGCAATGAACTTTATCTATAAGGAATAAAAAAGACAAATGCTAAATAAACTTTTACTTGCAACATAATCCTGACCTTAAGTTATTAGATGGAAACAATAATTTTTAAGAATAGTTGGTTCTGAATGTATTTAGCAGAATTACTTTGTTATACTGGAGTTCTACATAGAAACTGGACTGCCATATGAATAACTACTACCTAGGCAAATCCTTCTGATAAATAAATAAATAAATACATTTTTAAGTATTGTTTCAAAAATGTTTTCTAGAAGGTAATGATATGTACATTTTTGGTGAACATCAATGCATAATGTGTCATAATAAGCTTCAATTAACGGTGGCTAATCAACAGACACTAAAAAATAGCAAAGTAACTGCACAAATAAACTAAAAAGGGTTTTACTTTCAGAGAATGATTTTCTTAAAATGCATGATGAGGATATGTATGTGAGACTTCAAGCAGAAAATGATCAAGCCAATTTTGTTGGCTTCATACATTTTAAATTTAGGGACTTTGTCACTATTTAAATAATATATTAATCATAATAAATATACCCTCTAAAGTGATCTACAATCGTAGCTTACAGTTGACGAGAAATATAAGTAATTAGTTATTCAAAGAAAATGTTATGTGGTTGATGTGATATACACAATTAGAGTAATGAAATGAATTGAAATAAAATGAAAAGAAAAAGGCAAATCACATAAGAGCAGATAATGGAAGATTGTGGAATTGTCCTCAGTAGAGAGGCCATACAGAGGGAGGAAATCAGTGGAAGGCTAGAGTGATGGAGAGATGAACTGATTGCATTCTGTAATGGAAACTGCAGGATGACACTTGCTAAAGAATAAGATAAGTGGAAACAGCAGGACTTCTGCTAGCACAGTATACTGTAGCTTGATAGCAAATGCTAATGTCTGGAGCTGAAATCCTGTTTCTGTACCTGCCTATACTATTTTACTTTAAACACACTATATAATATAATGTAATGATTTTCTTTTTAAAAGAATTACCTTTGTTATGCCATAATTACCTTTGTGAAATCTTTGCTATATCATTACGATTGTCTGTAATTTATTTTGGCGAGGATATTTGGGTTTGGGAAGTCAGATTTTATACAAATTATTAAGTTATAAAGGGACCTGAGGAAATTCGTTTTTAAACCAATCACACCAGTAATGATTTCATGCCCAATTCAAAAAAGATTTGTTGAGCAAGCAATAATGTGGACATGCAGATCTATAGAAGAGATTATGTAGCTTTCCATCTGCTTTTGAGGCATTAGCCACCATTTTGTTAAAAATAAAGTGTAAATTCATATGCTAGACCAGGGCTGTCCAAATTCAGTCCTCAAGGGCCATTTTGACTGGCTTATTTATGCTTAATCAGGGAAATCCTTAAATCCTGGTCTACTGGTTGCCCTTGAGGACTGAACTTGGGCAGCCCTGTGTTAGGTAGTTTTCTTGATCTGTTTGCTGCAAGGTTGTTAGTGGGGTCTGTTTAACATTAATAGAAGGAGCAGTGATTAAGAAAGAAATTATTGAAAATTCACAATATCATTAAGGATGCGAGAAAACTTTCGCCTCAAACCAAAATCATCATAAAATGGTACTTCCCACCTGGCAAAAAATTTCCAGTGAAAAGTGCATTTTCACGCTTTTTTCACATAGATCATAGCATTGAAATCAATGGGAAAAATGAAATTTTCCCCATCACATGACAGTTTTCTCTTCTTTTCCTTCAGGCATATAAAAGGATGTCAGGCTCTCACAGCATGCCATTCTGCATTTGAGAGGGGAAAAAGCAGCACCTTTTTGATCTAGGGGAGATAAAGAAATAAAGGGATATTGAAGCTTAGTTTAGGTAGCCTTTTAGGTAGGACATCTGTCCTCTGTATTAGGGGATGTATATGGGGTTGCTCTGGGGGAACAAGACGGGAGGAAGGCGGGTGACCCAAAATTTTGGTTTGCCTGACTGTCAAGACACAAGAAGCTGCAATCTGATCTTGCTGTTATTGTCTTTGTGCTGGGGAAAGAAGTTGTTGATTTTGTTTTTTTAGTTAAATATTCAAAAACTAACTGCAGCTATGTCTAATAAAAGATGATGATACCTCTCCTAGGGAGGATGTAGTTTGTCAAGGTCCCACCAAAATATCCATCACCACAAGTTCCATTACACAAAAAACACACACGAGTCATGAGTCACACGATGATGGCAATGGCATAATGGAGAAAGGTGTAGCAGCTGAACCAACTGCTGCACCTGACAGTGAGACAAACAAGCACCAAAACACATGTCCCCAAAGTAGTAGCTAATTTTGTAAGAGTAAAAAGAAATTACTGACACCTCTAAAAGCTTAGAGGAATATAAGGGCAGTGGGCATGAAGTAGCAGGCAATGCTGATGCTGAAGATGACCTAATGATAACTGATGATGATGAAGATCCAGAATATATCCTCTTCTTGTTCAGATACAGATGAAGCAGAGAGTGAGAGAGATGATGATTTGGCCAGAAAGTTAGCAGAAAGGCAAAGGCTCAGTCTTCCACCACTGAAAAGGAGCACTGTGCCTGTCTATAAAGTATTTCAGAAAACCATTGGAAACTCAGACCCTGGACAAGAAAAGATGGCAAAAAGTACACAGTCATCCTGTCAATCATCATCAGCAACATCACCGCTTCCAAGTCCGAGTCTCACTCAAGCAGACACACTTGTATTGAGTAACCAGTAGCAATAACAACAGCAACATAGGTTATTAACATCTACAACCTTAGCTATGATGAGTGCCTCTGGTGCTGCTGCTGGAAGTGCTGCACCTTTGACACCTAGTAGGAGTAGCAGTTTAAATTCATTACCATCTAGCACCAGTAGTAGTATTAGCCCCTTAGTCCATGAAGTCCACAGTATGGAGATACCTCACTCAGGATCCAAAAGCTAAGCTTTTTGATATATGATGTCAGTGCAAAAAGCATGTGAGCAGGAGGAAAGCAGGCTCACACCTCGGCAGTGGCTCCTTCTCTATGAGATCCCAACTGAAGCACAACCATAAGTCTGACTAGGAGACACACTATCAAAGGTGCCACAACTAGCAGCAGCAGAAACACTCCAAAAAGATCACAGTGCTCTGGGGTAGATAAGGGAAGTAGTAATATTTTTTATGTGTCAGAGTATGTGCTACTGCCAACAGTTAGTTCATTCCAATGACACCTATGGCTCCTGCTGCAGAGGACTATGATGACTCTGGGTTTGCTGTAGGAGATGGCAAGAGTCAGAGACTGCCCACACATGCTGCCTCTACCTCTACCACCTCCTCTAGTCATGTTGTTAAAGCATTAAAATTACAGAGTTCTTCTGCCATGTCCTGCCAACCCACACTGACTGAGTTCCTGGGAAAGAGACAAAAATTAAAGCCAATGCCAAAGTACACCAGTGGAATGGCAAGGTTGCCAAGATGTTGGCAGTGGACATCACAGAGGTATGAATTATATATGGGCAGTGAAGCCATAATTCGGTCGACACCTCCGACATTACTGTATCAACCGGAATATCTCAATATGTTATTTTGAATGTGAGCGGTGACATAAATGTGGAAACTGTGATGAAATAGATCCTAAACACCGTAAGATTCTAAAAGCGTTTGGCATTAATTAGAGTCACAGATAGCATAGAATCTGGTCTGACAAACTCATACATGATACAGACAGACTCAATATTCGCAATTGGTACCAGGAGTGATGTTTGTTTGGTGTATATTAAATTGATTCAAATCATTGTAAGATGTGTGTAGGCACCTTGAAGTAAATTCCACCACAATTATACAGCAGGGATGTTAGGTTTGTTTAGTCATAATCAGTGTATATACTGAATGAGGTAGGGTTGTTTTTAAAAGGATGGTAATATTTCAAAATAAAAGTAGCTCCAGTTAATCTTCATAGTATTTGGGCCATGGAGAGTGTTATTGCAATACTGTCAGAGTTGTAGTTCAAGAGTAATTGAATGATAAAGTATCCCCCTCCCACCCTTTTACCTAGTGTAAGCCACCTCCCCTCAGATGTGGAATCTGGTCTTAAGACCAGACAGCTCATAGCAGGGGACAATCTTCTTACTGTGAGAACAATGAAAACCCTGCCCCCTTGACAGGTTTTTCAGGTTTCTCCCTTATGCTAATTGAAGATTGTCCCTCTCTGGAAGCCATCTGGACACCACCTTTCTGTTATGAGGTAAGCAGTGTTACATCATTAAAAGGGGCGGGAGGGGGATACCTTATCATTCAATTACTCTTGAACTACAAACCTGACAGTATTGAAATAACACTCTCCATGTCCCAAATACTATAAGATTAATTGGAGCTGCTTTTATTTTGAAACATTACTATTCCTTTAAATATTCAGGCTTCCATGGATGTGGCACCTGAAACATCTTTTAATTCACCCCTGACTTATATAAGAACATGAATCATTGAATTTTATGAATTCCAATAATAGTTGAGCCTTATGAGCACTATCAGGCCAAATTATGATTGCATGGCACTGAACTGGTCTCTGTTGTTAGCAATTGCATATTTGCCTATACTATATTCATGAACCAGTTAATTAGGGCACATATACTTTTCTAACATAGTTCTTGTTTCTTGGTAAGGCACAAGACAGAAGTAAGACTGCACACCAGCAAATAAACAGCTTTGGTCTTGATGTAAACTCACCTCAAATATTACTCGGTTATTTTAGTGAATTTTCCTTTAAAGATAGTTATATTGTTTTGATGCTATCAAAACATTAGTAGTAGCATGGTATCTGGTTGACTTCAGTGGCTAGAGCTGTAATAAAGCAACAAAGGCAAAGGTTCAACTGTGGATCAGCAGTAAATAACCAAGGCAATAAAAAAAAAGGACAAGCCTGAAATAGCAGTGAGTGGCAGTAGTCAAGTAACTATTAAACAGCAAAGTTCAAAATTGACTTAGGACTGGTAAGGTATGGAAACAACAGTCACTGATCAGAGGACTCAGTGGTCAAGCTAAGACCAGGAAATAAATACAAATTATTAGTACTAACACAAAAAAAATTCAATAAAGTTAGAAGGATATAAAATATTTATCCTCATTGTCCAGAAGTGTCCTTATTGTACTATATTATTGTACTGGTATAATTGCATACTTAAAAACATCCATACATTAATACAAAGCAGTGACTAGACTAGTTCTGTACGAAACAGTACATTGAAAATCTATCACTGGTAACTGCCAATATAATATGAGGAAGGATAGACATGTGCGAATTCATTCGGAGACATTCGGATTTCGTCGAAAATGGGGTCATTCGAAGACATTCGGCCAATCCGAAACTCAAGGGTCATTCGGAAAAAATGATCCGACTCCGAACAGCCCAGGTCCGAAATTCGTCGAAACTTTTGGAAGTTTCGTCAATCGACACATTTCCAAAAGTTTTGACTACTTTTGACCAGGACTTTTTTGTACTTCCTGTGAGCGCTCAATTACTTTTCCTCCATAATTTTCCCTCCATGTCTCTAGTCCAATTACATTCTCCGTTTCATGCACTACTTCCCTCTTTTGTCTGTATTCGAATAGCCTTCTTCGTTTCATGATGGGGGTTGGACGAATGACACAGTCACACAGACAGACTGCCTGCATTTCCTCATTGGGTTGTTGGAGCTCAGAGAGAGAAGAGATTAGAGAGTGTACAGTTGTTGTGTAGGCAGGCAGGTAGCATTAGGCTAGGCATAGGTAGGCAGCCAGCATTAGTTCCAGTTATTACCACTGCAAGAGCAAGTAATATTTGTTCCTGTGCAAAATATAAAAAAAATATTAGGTATTTGTTCGAATACAGGGCCGGCCCTTACATGGGTTCCAGTGGGTCCATGGATCCAGGCGGCACTTTGACAGGGGTGGCAATTTGCCATCCCATAGCATGTTTATTTTGTGCTCTTCCACCATTTCTGTGTTGCAGGGTGTCCCATCAGTGTGACTGTCAGCGACGTGAATTATGTGATAGTGAAACATTATGCCTATTTGTATTGTTTATCGCCCACCTAAAGTCAAGACTTGAGTAAATAGGTCTACCGTCCCAGATTTGCTAGAGAGGTTTTACAAATACAGGAGGGTGCCCCCGTACAAAATGAGTCTAAACATTTGGGATCCCTAGTATGAGTGCACAACAGTGCATGATGTGTCCTGAACAGGATTGCTGTGAGGTGTCTCCACCCAGAAGGTGCTGGCCGGGCTGAGCTTCAACATTGCGACAAGTGACCAACTAAGAGCACCGTGCCGTGCAGCCATAGCATCACCCCCTCCTACTCTACGGGTCCCGCTGACTGGCAATAACAGGTGAGTCACTAAGAGATCTGAAGCCTTTTTGGAAGTCCTTTCACTTGGAAAGGGGCTAGGTATTACTTGGGGGAGTTGCCTCGTGTGTAAATAATTTCTAGGTGGCAGATGAATGTGCATCACTTATGTGTTTCCTAACAGTAGTTAGAATACAACTCCCATCATCCCCTGATTATGACATTGGGAAATGTCCAGCAATTACGGTAGAGCCCTGTATTGCACACTCACGGAAAACGGTGATATTGCTATACTAAGACAATGCTGTGGACCCCTCTTCAGTATAGATGTCAAGCATTTTTTTTATTTCTCTCCTGTGTTGCAGTTTGTTCACAACAGAATGTCTCAATTTTTCTTTTTAACACATTACATCTATCACATTACAATCATTGATGTTTATTCTTGATGTAGTATGAAACTCTACAATGTATATACACATAGAGTTATCTGATATGAGGGGAAATCAGGATAGGAAAACGAGAGAGAGGAATTTGGGTACTAAAGAGGGACAGTAGGGTAGGAGGCTGGTACCAGAAAATGAAACCTTAATCTTTACCCATGTACTAACATAGAATGTGACATGTAGTTTGTTCGAGTCAACCACTTATGTTGAGTAGGATGTGACAGGCATGGGTTTTCGATGTCGAGCATATGCTAAATTGAATGACAGGCATGAGGTTTCGATGTTCGAACATATGCTATATTGAAGGACAGGCATGGGTTTTCGATGTTCGACGTTTGCATTGTGACTGGCATCCCATGCTAGAGTAGAGGTGACATGCACAGACTTTCAATGTACGACAATGTCCATTTTTGGGATGGATCTTTTTCTAAATGCACACCCTGTCTGCAAATAATGATAGCAGCGTGCACGGAGGCGAACTGCTATGATTTAACCCATGTTAAATTCGGCCGAATAATTCGGAATGGATCAGAATTTCATCCGAATCGAATAGGCCCGGTCCGAAATTAGGATCATCCGAATTAGAAAAAATAAAATGAATGTGCTTTATTTATGAGAGATTTATCTCTAAATATAGGTTAAAAGTCCAAATTCTTTCAATGGGATTTTCACAAAAAAAAGGCTGCTTGTTTCCATGTAAATTCCAATTCATAGAAAATATATAACATTTCCAGATTGTTCCTACAATGAATTAATTTCATGTCATTTTCCTCCTATATTTTCTTTGATAATTCCTGCTCCACTACTATAAAAATCTTGAACTTGGTCCAGTTGAGATAGAAAGAGCTATAGAAACAGAGACAGAGAGAGAGAGAGATAGCTTGGAGCAGTTGCAGCCAAAGAGAGTTAGCACCAGTACAATTGTTACTACTGTTTCATACTACACTATGATGTAAGCCTTTGTGTGTGAGAATTAACAAGAAGAGTTGCAGGACTGCTGCTGCTGATGTGGAGGAATCCAGTTAAAACAACAATTGTTCTAATTGTAGCAGTGCTCAGCAGATAGCGCTCATACTACCCCTGCCACTTCCCCTTTGGCTCACAGATGCCAGAGCCCACCAGCAGCAAATACTTCTGCCACCACCACCACACTGCATCCACTGTTCTTACTGTGAGAGATGTGTTACCACCACCAACCTTATTCCTCTTAGGCATATTTGTTGCTTTCTTTGATGAGTATGTCATGTGATGCTGTTGTTTCTGCTGCCATTTGTATAATTATTTTGCTTACTTCCTTTACACTATGTTTTCTAGCACTGTTTCCCCTAAATTAAGTCACAATGTAATCTTATACTTTATCTATTAGGATTTCTTTATATGGCATCACTGAATCTGCCTCAGAGTTCTGCTGTTCACATCTTGGCAAAAATTAAAACATTTCATGTTTAAAGCATGGGTCCAACATTGCAGCAAGAATGTATTCTTCATTGCGTTTAAGGGAGACTATGCAAGGATCCTGTACAAAGAAGCTTATATGTAATTAACCAGCTTTTTAATGTCTGTGTTGTCATTTTGCCACTCTTAATTTTTATGTATTAAATATATTAGTGGAAGTATCTCCCCTGATTTGTGCACTGGCACAACTAACCACCAAGGTGGCCCCCTCAAAAGGCTTAAAGATCTCGTATAAGTCACACATTAGCTGCCATTGACCAAGTGACAAAAACACCACCACTATATTCACAGTAACCGAGTAACAATTAGATTTAGGAAATGTATGAATTATATTGGTGTGACTTTCTCTTTGACTCAGAGATGCCAAGGCTTCTGTTTCTAAATAAACCTGTGAATATTTTTTCAAGGCTTGCCTTGTTGTACCTCAGCTAATATTTCTTAAGGCTTAACTTACCATAGAAGGCTGGGTTAACAATTACTCTAAAGGCTTAACCTGTAATTATAATTTTATAAGCAAAGGGTAAAGAATGTGCAAGCCACTGTTATATTTTCTAACGGTTTATTTAGCCTGTAAACCATCTGAAAAAATGTTTTTGGTTTTTTTTTATATATGCTAGCTAACTCATCTGTAAACAGCTTTCTGAAGCTGCCATTTGTAATAAGGCTAGGTTTTAAAAATAATAGGATTACCTAGTAAGTTACTGCTCTACAGTATACCTCCAGTAGCCCCGTTTTCCCTCCATCACCTTGCTGCTGTAGTAGACCTGTTACTAATTTTGGAAAGGTGTTCCAATTTGCTTTGTGTCACCTGAGTGTGACTAGTCTATATTGCTATCTGAATCAGCATACATAACATAGAAGCTGCTCCAAGAATTCAGCACCAGCACACATCAATATATGGTTGTCCCACTCATTAGATCTAGTAGTAAGTGTGTTTATAAGTATACACAATATATTAAGTTGTATCTTTATGTCTTGAATTTCAGTCTGTATGTAATGTATTTTCTACTTATGCACTCAGTATAAGTAGAGGCACTCCAGCTCAGACAGGAACTTGGAACACCTGACTATCTGTCACTTATCAGTCAAAAAGCTTTTATTATTATTATTTTTTTAACTCTTCTTTTTCCCTTCACATCCATGCCTATCTGTCTATAGCATTAAAAGTTCAGCTGTTTTCTTTCTCTCTGTTTTGCAAGCACAGACTGACAAAACACAGGAAACTGATAGCCACTTTATAGTTAATACTGTATGAATACATGGGGGAAATGACATATGGTGGGGGAAGCAGAGAAATAAGTGGAAAACTGCACTTTTTTTCTCCCATTGACAATGCTTGAGTGGGATAAGATAAGCGTGTTTTACATTTCATTTTTATATTTTTGGTGGGGGGATTAAATGGAACTCCCAGTAATCATTAGTGCAGGAGAAATATTAAAATATGAAATAGAAACATAGACTTTGACGGCACATAAGAACCATTTCAGCCCATCTAGTCTGCCCATTTTACTACAGTAAAACCTCAAACCTTTTTTGGTCCTTGGCCTTTTCTTAAAGGGATAGTAATACTTTGTTTTATCTTTATTTTATTTTAGGCATTAAAAAAACGTGAAGAATGATATAAGTCTTATCTCTCAAACCTTTATGGTTTAAGAGATATTCACAAACAAAGTATCCCCCCCCCCGTTCAACCAGATCAGAAGGGAGGTGCCCAGGTAGACTGCAGAGAGGGACAATCTTCAATTAAAATAAGGGAAAAAGCTGAAAAACTTGTCAAGGGGGGGAAGGGCTTTCATTGTTTTCATACAAGGAAAATTGTCCCCTTCTGTTATCTGTCTGGTCATACAACCAGATTCACATCTGAGAAGAGATGGCTTACACTAGGTAAAAGGGGCGGGGAGAGGAAACTTTGCTTGTGAATATCTCATAAACCATAAAGGTTTGAGAGATAAGACTTATATCGTTCTTCATGTTTTTTTAATGCCTACAAAATAAAATAAAGTTAAAACGAAGTATTACTATCCCTTTAAGTTTTCTCAGTCAAGTAAAACTTTTTTACATTACATCTAAACCTGTGTCCCTCTGGTTTTAAACTATGGCCTCTTGTCCTAACATTTTTACTCCTTTGAAATATACTTCCATCCTGCAGTACAGTACAGTACCCTTAATAGTATATTTTTCCTTTGGATTTTTATTTCCCAAGTGCATTATTTTACATTTATCAACGTTAAACTGCAGCTGCCACACTATTGTCCATTCTTCTAATTTTCCTAAATCATTTGTCATTTGGCTTATTTCCCCTGGAATGTCTACCCTATTAAAGATCTTGGTATCATCTGCAAAAAGGCATACCTTACCTTGAAGACCTTTTGCAATATCACTAATAAAAATATTAAAAAGAATGGGTCCCAGTACAGATCCATGATGTACCCCTCTAGTAACACTCCTTTCGTCCAAATATTCTCCATTGACTACCACCCTCTGTCTCCTGTCACTCAGCCATTGCCTTATCCATTTAACTATTTTTGCATCCAGACCCAAACACTGCAGTTTATTTATGAGTCTTCTATGAGGGACAGTGTCAAATGCTTTACTGAAATCTAGATAAGCTATATCTACTGCTCCCCCTTGGTCTATTATTTTAGTTACCCAGTCAAAAAAATCTATGAGGTTAGTTTGACAAGATCTCCCTGATGTAAACCCATGCTGTTTGGTATCTTGCAAACCAGTTAAATTCAGATATTCAACAATTATTTCCTTTAACATAGTCTCCATTAAAGGATACATAAACAGATGTGGTCAAGGAAAAGATGTGCTGATTTCCTCACACTGGCAATGTGGAGTATAATATAAGTGTCTCTTCCTATACAGTGTAAAGGGGAAATTACTGTGACCCCTCTTTGAGTAAGGGTGGTATACATTATATGTTTTCCTTTCCTCAAGAATTAATGTAATATGTGAAGAAAAGCAAAAAGCCCCCTTAAAGTATTATTCAATCTCAAACATAGATTACATTTACTAAGTTTAGATATCCATTATGAAAATATAGAGATGTGATTTTCCAGACTTCAACATCAGTACCTTGAAAACAAGAGCATCAGTGGACACTACAAATACTATTCTTCAAAACAGAGCAATCATGGTATATTAGAGGAAGATGGTGATCACAAGTACATAAGTAAAAGCCAGAGAGAAAGTGACCTTACACATCAAGCACTCATCATATTCCTCATTGGCTCCTAATTGGATCACAAAAACATGGGAAAGTGGTAAAAACCATAAAGTCTGTTTATTCTGTATTAAAAATTGGTGAATTAAGATATAAACATCTCACTGCTGGTGGTGGTAGTGAATCTCATCCCCATATCTATCTCCCTTTCCTTCTTGGTTTGGGCTAAAAAGGCAATTTATGTCTCCTCCACCCCAGCTGCTCCACCATCACCCTAATCATCACCACCACCAGTCCCTACTTACTGCTGCCGCTCTATTATAGGCCTCCAGTTGGAATTGATGACAAATGTGATAGAGGGTCCCCTACTGTCACACTTGATATCTCTTGAACTGCAGAAGGCAGACTGGCAACACTAGAAGCAGGCACAAGCAGCTGGTCTGTACTCATGGTGGGAATTTTATTGCTGCTAGCCACCAGTACTGCCTTCCTCAGTATCATGTCCCATAGGGACAATGACGTGGGGGGAAGGGGACTCACAGGGTAAGGGGAATGTTGTGGACTCCCTTGACCACTAGTCTGGCTGCTCTGCATCACTCCCCCTACCACCTCAGCATCAGCAGGACGATCTACTGTGGTAATTATAGTCCCAGCAGCTGTTTCACTATCACTAATAGCAACCACATCAATTTAAGCCTCTGAGTCTTCCACAATACTAGTATCACCCCCTCCCTCACTCCTAGCACTCTGAGTCTGTAGCTGCTGGATCTTACTAGTTGTAGCACTGGCTGGACTGCTTGGGGATGGAAAGAGTGACTTATGGTCCCCTGTTTTCACACTTGCCATCATCTCCTCCCCTCCATGGGAATCACAAGACACACAGGCAGGTGCAGCACTGGCAATAGACACAGATATCTGACCTGTCCTGCTCACACTACTAACCTCTTCTTCCTCTGCCCATGACACAAATTTCCCTAAGATCCCTATGGGTGATGTAGGGGGACTGGCCATCACTGGGTTTGGGGAATCAGGGCATACAGAACCTTCAGTGCTGGTAGTGGTTACTTCATCCTCCTCTTCAGACTCATTGGATGCATAATAGTGCTTCCAGCTCCTCCTTTTATTTATATTCCAGGTGTTCATATTGATAGCACACACTATGACCCTCTCCTGCCTTAATTTTGCTATATAAATCACATAACAACAGCCTAACATAATAGCTGCGGTTGTGGATGTTGATAACTTGTGTTGTTGCTGCTGGTTACTTAACACTAGTGTGTGTGTGTGTGTGTGTGTGTGTGTGTGTGTGTGTGTGTGTGTGTGTGTGTGTGTGTGTGTGTGTGAGAGACAATGCTGATGATAACTGACAGGATGACTGTATTTCTGGACATCTTTGCTTGTCTAGAGTCCACCTTTCCAATTGTTTTCTCAAATAATTTATAGACAGGCACAGTGCTCCTTTTCGGTGGTGGAAGATTAATCCTTTGCCTTTCAGCTAACTTTCTGGCCATGTGATCATCTATATCACTTTCAGCTTCAAGTGTATCTAAAAAAGGGGAGGATGCCAGAAGGATATATTCTAGATCGACATCATCATCATCATCGTCAATTGCTTTTAACTCATTTGGAGCATAGCCCTCTGCTTCTTGCTCACTAGTTTTATATTCCTCTTGTTTGTCTCACTGTCAGATGCAGCAGTTGGTTGAGCTGCTACACCTTCTTCCATTACCCCAATACTAGAATGTAACTTGTTGTCATCTTCAGTGTTCTTAGATGTTGTTTTAATAGTACTGGCACTGGTGGTGGTGGCAGAACCTTTGGTGGGACTTTGACAAACTGCATCCTCCTTGGGAGGAGAGGGATTACCATCATTTATTGCACATGCTGCAGCAACCATGGCTGCAGTCAGTTTTTAGACTACCACTTTACTAACATGTCCTTGCTCCCAATCCTTTCACCTGTTCCCAACCCCTTGTGCATTTTCTGGACATTATTCAATCACTGTGTGTCTTTTTTACAGTGAATTACACAATAAGATCTGATTGTGTGTGATGACTTACTTACAAAATACTCTATCTTGTCAATCATCAGTCTGCCTCAGTTAAAGCTCATGTCAGGGTCCCTGTTTCTGTCACCTATCAGTTTTTAAACATTTTTATTTATTTATTTTTTTATTTACTGCCCCCACATCCCTGTCAACAAAGTAAAACAAACAAAAAAACACTCCCTATTCAACTGCTTTGTTACCAAGCCTCCCCTAGCACACAGATAACCATCAGATAAGAAAGGAACATGGATCACGTCTGCACATGTCTTACCAGTCAAACACACAGAATGGTGGGGTATTTATGGTAATTCTTTTATCCCTTCTGACACTCCCAGAGTCTAACACAAAGACAAAAACAGACAGATCAGGAAGGAACTTGGATCACAGCTGAATATGTCTTCCCAGTCAGTAATACAAGATGTTGATGTATTTGGGGTCAACCTTCTTTCTCTCTTCCTGTCCCCCAAAAGTGCCTCTAGACTCCCACAATGCAAAGAACGAATGTCCTGCCTACATCCAAAAGTAAGCTTTAACACCTTTTATTAGTCTGTCTTCAGTAACTGAAAAATGTGTTGCTCTCTCTTCCTCTTACAAACACAGAATGATATGTTGTGGGTATCTGACAGCCCTTTTGTACTATGCCTGCAAGAAAATAACAGAAACTTGCCACATGGTTAGTAGAAATTCACTCTTACCATTGATGTCAATGCAATGAAAAGAAGCTTTAAACATCACTCTTTAAGGGAAATTTTCAGATAGGCTGGAAGTACCATTTTAGCCTGTTTCTCTTTTGAGGCAAAAACATTTGTCAATCCCTACTGACAGAACCTTCATTCAGTTATGTTACAGGAGGAGGTGATCAGGCTTAAATTAATGTAGTGGTGGTTTGAGTCAGAATGCATATCTAGCATCATGTTTGTACTTACTCTTAAATGGATAGATGTGTCTGTGTTTAGTGAACATAAATACACAATTTCGTGTTATATTGTATATTATAATCCCTGTGTTTCAAACCAGGAGCAAATGTATGGGCAGTTATTGTTATAAAATACGTTTGGAAGATCATGAACTAAATACATATTCTTACTACAAGAGCAGTGATCAAACTGCCTGCATTTTAGTCCTAGATGGAGAATAATGGAAGCCCGGGGAGACTGACTGCTTTCAAGTCTCTCTGACATGGAAGTAGCATAATCAAAAGGACAAAAAAAAAATCCTGGAGAGCGAGAAGGGTGTCCAAAGCACCGGACATTTCACTGGCAATCAGAGTGTTAATATTACTTAAGAATAAAGGCAACATGCTATTTATTTCACTATGAAAAAATATAGCAGTGATAATCTTTTAGAAAGGATCTGCTCTCTGCTGCCTCCATAAATCATGGAGGAGTTAAAAGTCAGACAGTAGAGAGCTGATTCATTCAAAGTACCTGTCAAAGTTATTTATCTTTCATATTGAAATAAATACTACCATGCCTTTATTTTTAAGTTATATTAACTCTCTGAGTTTTAAAGAATTCTCCAATATGCTGGGCACACTTCTGGCACTCAGAGGGTTGAAAAAGACCTGCCATTAGGTTGCAGCTTATTTCTCCACTTATATTAACCTTTTGAGTGCCAGAAGGATTATCAATATATTGCACAATACTGAAATGATTAAACTAATACATTTAACACTAATGAATTTGCTACCACTCACACTCACTTCCCCCAAGCATATGCACAATCCCATGTGTCTCTTGCCCACTGAAAAAGCACCAATCACCTTTCATAGCTGGAAAAGGAAATTAAATGTGATTAGAAATAGGTACGAACACTTTATTCTGCAGGCCTGAACAGGAATTAATACAACTGTGCAGTGTGTAGTTTTAATAAATATCCATAATTCAAGCGTATATGTGGTCCACTTAGGAGTGGGGATGAGTGAAGCATTTCACCTATAAAGATAAACAGGAGAAAATGGCACTCTCTTCTGAGCAGTAAATTTATCATGAAAAGTGTCAATTTTCTACCTTTTCCCCACTTATTTCATTGTATTGAAGACACAGGCAGCCATGATTCAAGTTCATTCTAGATCTGGCTGTTAGGCAAGTCTGTGGGTGGGTAAAATCAGCAAAGATGTACCCCAAATACCCCAAAATCTGTTGTGACTGACTGGGAAGACATAAGATCCTACCATATCTGGCTGCCATCTCTATGTTAGGGGAGTCTGGGGGAATAAGCAGTTTTTTTTGTGGCAGCTGCTAGGAATAGTTAATAAAGAAAGGAACATTTTTGTATTTTTTTTAAATACTAAAACAAACACATTATACACACATTTAGTTCTGTTATGTACTTCACTGTTAAATAATGCCCAGCAACATATTAGTGGCAGTGCAGGGACATAAATAATGTGGCAAACTAAAAACTGACTGCTGAAGCATGTGCTTTAAATGATGATGATTCTTCTGCTCCTGAGGAGGCAGTTTGTTGGAGTCCCATAAAAAGTTCTACAACCAGCACCAGAAATATTAATTAGCCATGTAAAAATAGTGAAGGTGGCAGCACGTCCCATTCTAGTGTTGATGGCATGACAGAGGAAGGTGTAGCAGTTCAACCAATTGCTGTGTCTGACAGTGAAAGTAAAAACACCAGTCCTGAAGTAGCAGCACTGTAGAGGAGGGTTGCTGTTAATGTTTATGAATAATATAGTAATAATGGAAGGTTAAAGGGGATTCAAGGATGACAATACAAATACACATCTGCCACATTCAGTCACCCAATTTTTATTTTTTCTTCTCTTGAAATATAATAGTTAGCAATAGCATGGTAGTTTTTAATTTTAAAAGTAGTTTATTGAAAGAATAGCAATTACATACAATGCAAGGCATTGACATGGCTTGCCTTTCAGATTTACACACAGAGTATATATAGAGCAATTAGCATGTTAACTCATATTGATAACATTTAAAGAGTGCATACACTAAAGTACAACATGGGCCAAGAGAAGCACTATTGTGCAAGTGGAAGGAGGAAAGAGAGACAGCGGGGAGAAAGTCACAAAGAGAAAGAACAGAAAAAAGACAACATTCGTGGAATTCCGCCATGATTACACTATACCACCAGCCCAAGGTATGGGGAGGCAGGGCACTGATGGACAGTCTCAGTTGTTAAAGTCATTATCAGGCCAAGCACCAGGGATCATCGGGTGAAGGGAGGGGGCTGGCCGATCACTAACTGGGGGGGACACAAGTCCACCAGTGACTCGGTGGGCCAGCTAACTTACTACTGCTGCTCTTTCACAGGCAACATGGGTCAACTGGATTTGGATAGCATAGAAAGAAGATTCTCCAGGAGTGAACAGAGGTACCCACTTCCCCCATCATGCAATGCTCTGTCCCTTTTGACAGACTTACTGAAAGTGAAACTTCCAAAAGCAGATAAGATACTGATCGACAGAGAAATATCCAATTGTCACTTGGAGTGAGGGAATGTATTTTTGACTCACCAGGGGCTACACTGAAAATGTCTTTAAAGGTTTTTTTTTCCTTTTTCTGGCTCAAAGCATGTTATGTAGCATGGGCTGAACTTGGTGGACCCATGCCTTTTTACAGCCTCATAAACTTTGTTGCTATGTTAAAATGTTTTATGATTATTATTATGATTAACTTGTGTTTTTTTTCTTATTGCAGTTGATATTCACTTCAATATCAACATAGTCTATAAATGCATTATTTGCAGATTAGCGAGGGATATATGTGTCATCTATAACAATGTTTTTATTTGTCTCTTCAAACATTTTTTATTTTTGTTAATGTTGTGTTTTTCTACATTAAGCAAATTAAATCCTTATATTATGTAATGCTATGTAATGGCAGGCCCTTCAAACATATTGTACCTGTTTTATTATATACTAGTGTAAAAGCCCATGTACACGGGCCAAGGTTCCAGTAATGTTAAGCAGCCGCTAGCTCACTGCTCCACGCAATGCAGTCTTGCATCGCCTCACTCACACAATGCAGTCATGCGCAGTAGAAACTGCCCAAATGTGCGCAGTCTCTACTGTGCATGACGGCTTCTGACAAACATCCTAGCGAATTATTATATAGGATCTTTTGTTGACAGGAATATAAGGGTGCAAGAAAGAGGAGTGTTTTGTTGTTTTATACATATAATAGTTGTCACTGTGATTTATACACATTATTGTTTTCTTGCTTAACTTACATTAGCCAAACAATTAGTGCTAGAAATATATTTTGATTATATAATAGCCTACACAATGACTTGGGCACCTGTATCTGTCTT
Source organism: Rhinophrynus dorsalis (assembly GCA_037306005.1). NCBI lineage: Eukaryota > Metazoa > Chordata > Amphibia > Anura > Rhinophrynidae > Rhinophrynus > Rhinophrynus dorsalis. The sequence goes on from CM074720.1 coordinate 294,379,152, forward strand.
GGTGGCCTCTGGCCAACTCCGCTTGACAGTGTGTATCCACTGCAAGGCAAGTAGAAGCCAGGAGTGTCTTCTAAGTGTTACAGGGTGTCTGACTATACAGGCATCCAGGTCTTGGTGTCGGAGTTAACAGGGGTGAGTCATGTTATCCTCCTGATCGGTCATTTACCTGTACTTGGGTTACCCTATACAAGTTTTAGTACAAGTGGTGTGTTAATCATACGATTGCTTGTTGATCCCTAAGTGGTGGTAGTGTTCCACTCTGCTCTATCTTTAGGGGTGTTGAGATTTTGTCAGTCCTAGTCGTATACGACATTAACCAAGGTAGGATTTCCATCACATTAGTCTTTTCAGTCAGACTTGCTTTGACTTACAGTCATAGATTATTTCCAGCATATCCTATTGGGTATTCTTCTAATATCAACTGGAGATATTCCTTTCTGATAGTGACTGGGTTATATCTGACTCCTGGTTATAGCGACTCTACAGGTTCTTCATTTCTGTTTGTATCCTGTTCATATCATCAAGCCTTAGTAAGGAGATTAATTTGGTGTTCCTGTCGAACTTAAACAGTCTCAGCCTGCTACCTTTTGTTAATCCTTGCTGTTCCATAGATCTGCAAATGGGATCCTCCTGGTGTCCCTGGTTTTAGAGCTACCCCAGTGTGTTCCTACTGCCATCCTGGTCAGGGTCCTGACTCAATTGGCATCGAACATCTGGCTTCACGGCCAGCACCTTTATCCAGCTTTGGCTGCAGCAAGGGAAGATGCAGCAAGGGATAGAAGCAACAGGCAACTCTCCCAACCACACTCCCCAGCATCGCTCTCCAGCTTTCAGACGTTAGGAACATCCCAGACCTAGGAACTCAGACTATCACACAATAATCAGCATCATCATGGACCCTTCAGATATGTCCAGAACTATAGCAAGACAAGATAAGCAAGAGCAGAAATTGTCATCCTATGAAAATCATTTAAGGAATCTTGAAAGGAAGGTGGATACCATCCTAGAGATGATTAGGGGGTCAGCTGTTCCCACTGCTAATCCAGCCACACCCATGACTTCTGCTACACCAGTTATGGGAAATCAGACACCTATGGAATCATCAGAGCACCCTGCCCTTAAACTCCCCCCAAAGATCGATATTCTGAGGATGCTATGGGTTGTAGAGGATTAATTAATCATTGTCTACTCCATTTTTGTACCCTCCCTCACTGCTTTAACACCAATTCTGTCAGGGTCTTGTTTATTATCTCCCTACTTAAAGAAAAAGACGTAACTTGGGCTTCTCCGCTAGTGGAACAAGACTCTTCTCTCCTTAAAGGGATAGTAACACTTCGTTTTAACTTTATTTTATTTTGTAGGCATTAAAAAAACATGAAGAATGATATAAGTCTTATCTCTCAAACCTTTATGGTTTATGAGATATTCACAAGCAAAGTTCTCCTCCCCGCCCCTTTTACCTAGTGTAAACAATCTCTTCTCAGATGTGAGTCTGGTTGTATGACAGTACAGATAACAGAAGGGGACAATTTTCTTTGTATGAAAACAATGAAAGCCCTTCCCCCCTTGATAAGTTTTTCAGCTTTTTCCATTATCTTAATTGAAGATTGTCCCTCTCTGCAGTCTACCTGGGCATCTCCCTTCTGATTTGGTTGAACAGGGGGGGGATACTTTGTTTGTGAATATCTCTTAAACCATAAAGGTTTCAGAGATAAGACTTATATCATTCTTCATGTTTTTTTAATGCCTACAAAATAAAATAAAGTTAAAATGAAGTATTACTATCCCTTTAAAGATTCAGATGAATTTCTCAAAATGTTTCATCTTGTGTTTGACATTCCAGGAACCAAATCCTACGATATAACTTCATTGTTAGAACTTTGCCAAGGTTCTCGATCAGTCAGCCAATTTGCGATTGAATTTCACACATTGGCATATGAGACCAACTGGATTCAGGGAGCATTAAAGGTGGCCTTTCGTAGATGTCTCAATGAAAAACTCAAGGATGCTCTAATCTACCAGAACATAATTGATTCTTTGGAAGACTTCTGTCACGGTTTGTTACTGTTTGTAAAGGAATACTCAGACAGTTCTGTAAGGTTAAAAGCTTTATTGAAAATAATGTACAATATAGCCCCAAATAAGGTCCGTACCGAGTACTTTCCAGATCTGACGCAGGTCCGAGCGAAACTACACACACTGTAGTAGTCAGCAAACAGAAATAATGATCTTGCACTTGTAGGCAGATTCTCAGCAAGGTTCAGGAACAATAAAATCCTCGACAGCCCCACACCGCAATAGGTGACACAGGCGATGGGTGACTGAAGGGCAATCTCTAGTGGACTAGGGTTAATGAAGGCGGCACTGGTAGTGTACAGATGGACACAGGGTCCTAGACTTCTAGGGTTAACAGAGACAACACTGGCAAAACACTGGTAGAGGACTGACCCTAGGAGAATAGGGTAGACAGAGGCAACATGGGCAGGACTCTGGCAGTAACGGGACCCTAGAACGCTAGGGTTAACTGAGGCAACACAGGTAGTACTCTGACAACGGCTGAACCCTAGAACACTAGGGTTAATGGAGGCAAGACAAAATGGACTCAGTCAGCGACTAGGCCCTAGCATGCTAGGGTTAATGGAGGCAACACGGCTGTGGCACTTGTAGTGACTGAACCCTAGAACGCTAGGGTAAGCGGAGGCAACACGTACTGGACTCAAGCAGTGACGGGACCCTAGCACGCTAGGGTTAACTGAGGCAACAGACACCAGATGCTGGCGATATAACGACCATAGGTCACTAGGGTAAACGGAGGCAACAGAGGCAACAGTGTGGTATTGTCTTGACCCAGGTACTATAGGGTTACCGGAGGCAACACAGACACTGGTGAGTGCAGGGACTACCACAGGCTCCAGGAGACAGTAGGAGCGGCAAGCGAGCGGGAGATAGGTACGTAACGTAACCGGTCCTAGACCGGTATCTCCCTGTTTGGTATTCGGAGGTAACAAGCTATTCCAGTAAGCGACGGAACTAGCAGCACAACCAGGTCGGCACACACGGACTTCACAGTCAGTCAGGAGGACCACCAACACTAGCCCAGCCAGCTCGGTAAACGGGTAGTCAGGCAGTCCTAGTCAGTAACGGAATCAGGTACTGAGCCATGCCGGTTCGGTACACAAGGAGTTAGTCAGCCAGTCCAGTCAGTAACGGAATCAGATACTCAGCCAAGCCAGATCGGTACACAAGGAGTTAGTCAGCCAGTCCAAGGTCAGCAACGGGATCAGATCACAAGAGCATCAGGCACAAAGTGTAGTCAGGCGATCCGGGTCATACACGGAAACAGGAAACAAGAACAACTAGTCGCCAGATATGGGTACACCATGAAAGGGCACTGGTATAGTGAAAGGCAAGCCCTTGGAGGAGCAATAACCCAGAGCCAATAAGAACGCAGCCAGTGTAAACCCGGAAATAACAATGTCGCTCAGGGATCACGGGCACTGTGATAACTTCATTTCTCTCTGTTTGGAATTAGATCAGCATATGATGGAGACATAACAGAATGAGATTATACCCGAAGCTTCAGAGGTTTCCCTCCCTCCAACCGCTTTACTACTAAGCCAGTAGGTTTGGAGAAACATATGGATACTGAGAGACAATGGTGTTGCTCTCTGGGTTTGTGCCTGTATTGTGGCGCAAAGGGACATTTTTTTCATGCAATGTCCCACCTGGCCTAAACTCCCACGTCAGGGAAATTTTTGATTGTAGGGATTGTAATGAGAAAATCCCTAAGTCTAATTTCTACCCACTCTCCCACCCATTCTCGATTCTTCATCCCTATTTTTCTCCATTGGTCTACTGCACAGCCAGAACTATGGCCTTTATAGATTCTGGTGCTGCAGGATTATTCATTGACAAAACATGTGCTACATCAGATCCATCTTCAATGAAAAAAGATGCCCCCCTGCTAGTTACCATGATTGATGGAAAACCCTAGAATGCCAGAATTGTACTCTTGGAAATTAGACCTATTCATCTTACCACAGGCTCCTACATAATGAGACTATAGATTTTGTTGTTATTTCAGCCCCTCAGATGCCAGTCATTTTAGGTCTCCCCTGGCTAAGCATCATAACCCTGCCCTGTATTGGACTAGTGTGCAGATTGCTTCCTGGAGTCCTCATTGTTTTCATTTGTGTCTTCAACAAATTAATCCTATTAGTGCTTCGTATACCCCACCTCTGCTCACCATACCATGTCCATTCCATTGACATACACAGACTTTTGTGATATTTTTTACCTGGACCACAATCCTCAGCTACCTCCTCATCGAGTTTCTGATTGCCCCATTGATCTTCTCCCAGGGGCAGTACCTCCTACAGGTCGAACATTTTTATAATCCCCACCATAAAAACAGGCACTAGCAAAATATATCCAGGAAAACTTACTCAAAGGATTTATCCATCCTTCCTCATCATCAACGGGGGCAAGGTTTTTCTTTCTTCAAAATAAGAATACTTTCCTTTGTCCATGTATTGATTGGGGTTGGACAAAAATTTGTGCCTCAAACTGAAATCGGAAAATAATGGTACTTCCTGCTTGGCAAATAATTTCCAGTGAAAAGAGACGTTTTTCTGCCTTTTTCACTTAGCTCAATCCTTTGAAATCAATGGGAACATTGAATTTGCAAACAACACATAGCAAATATTATTTTATTTCCCAAAGTCATAGTATAAAAGCGGGACGAGGGTGCCTGTTGGTGGGGTGTGGGGAAAGAATCGATTGAACAGTGGATGATTTTTGGGGGGGTTGTTTACTGGGATTGGGGGGCAGTTAATAAAAAACTAATCCTAAATACAATAAAAAATACCACATACGATATGGTATAAAATGTGTCTGAGGAGGGTGCCTGTGTTGGTGAACGAATTAATCAGTTGAACAGGGAATTTGTTTTGGGGGGGGTTCTTGACTGGTATTGGGAGGGACAGTTAATAAAAAAAAATAAAATAAAATAAGAAATTCATATGTAACATGATAGAAACCTAAACTGCCACTGGGGTAGCCTGATACTTGACATGACAGAATATTTTTGTAGAGGATGATATGTAAGATTTGTTGTCGAGGCCTAAGCCCTGTGGAAACATTGATTTGTAGGGCTTATACTTCTTTGGCACAAGCCCTAAGGAAACATGGATTTGTAGGACTTAGGGTTGTTTGAAACAAACTCCCAAAAATTGTTTATTTTTTGTTAGCCTATGCGTTTTTTTTGGGGGGGTTTAAAGCACAAGACCTGAGAAAAAAAATACCCTACTGGCCTAGTGCTAGCAGGTCATGTTATGTTGGCCACTGGCCACAGGCCATTGTCAAATGCCCTGATGTAGATGTGGAATTTGCGGCTAATTGTTTCGCTTGTCATTGAACTTCCAGCCTATGTCTGGGTTTCTCTATTCTTCCTCCTCTTTGATGTCCACCTCACCACTTGTTGCCTTTCAGGAGAATTAGGGGTTACAGCAACAGTGATGCTCATGTTCTGTAGTGGGTGTTTGGCTTTAAGGCGTTTGATATAAATGTCATGGTGTCTGTGTTTCATGTGTGTTATCAGGTGTGTTCCCTCCTTTCCCCTTCTCACTGGTTTTACACAAATTGTGCACAGTGCCGTTGGTGATGACTGCACTGTGCCTGCCCCAAGAGAAAAATAGTCCCACAAAACTGACTTCTGGGGGGAGGGAACAGGTGGAGAAGAATGGCCTTTCTTCTTCTCCACATTCCACTTCTCTATCTGGGGTAGAGGATGATGTTGCTGATGTTGATGCTACTGCCTTAGAACAAGCACTGCAACTAGGACCAGGATTATTGCGGCTGCTGGCAATGGCAAGTGGAAGCTGTCCGAGTCCTGCATTACTTGTTGACCCCATTCCCACTGGGTCCATGGTGGACTGGGGCATACTAGCCTGCTCCTCAGCAGCCTACTGCCCTTGCAAGAATTAGAGCAGTTGCAAATTTCACAAATTCCAAAAGCTCATTGCTAGTGGTGGTCATGCCCATCCTCATCCCTGTCTCCCATTCCTTCTCAGTTTCTGCTAAAAAGGCAATAAATGTCTGTTCCACCCCAGCTTCTCCAGCATCATCATCACAACCAACACTAGGCCCACTCCCTACATCTTACTGCTGGTTGGAGGAGGTGATGAGAAATTTGACAGACGGTACTTTCAGCACTAGCAGCAGCAGGCACAGGCAGCTGATCTGTGCTCCTGGTGGTGGTGGTATTATTGCTGTGCCTGCTAGCCACCAGTTCTGGCTTCTTCAGGATCATGTTCCATCTCAATTGCTTCCTGTCACAGCTTAACTTGTTTCCAGTGCCGCCACTTCAGGCGTCATTTCACAAGTCATCCTGGCATCCATTCTGGCGTGCTTGGCGGCATCAGCAGCCATCCATGCCGCACGGAGTAGGCAGGAGGATGACAGCAGTTGGACACATCAGAGCAAGATGTATCATATACAGGAGCGAGGCTTCAGAATGAAGCAGGCCTCTGTTTTATGCCATGCTTCTAGTAGTCTTCTCCTACCGACTTCCTTCCTACCTACTTCCTTCTTCTGAGCTGCTCCTCCTACCTACTTCCTGAGGAGGAGTTTAAAGGGCAGACTGAGTTGTTGTACAATACAGTTCTGTTTCTCTTGGGCTCTGTGTATGACCTGGCTTGTCTGATCATCCATTTTGGTGCTGACCTTTGGCTCTGTATGACTACTCTTTTGCCTGCTCCCATTATGTATTGGACATCTAATCTGGTGCAGACCTGTGGCTCTGGCTGACTACCTGAACTGTGTATGACCAGGCTTGTCTGTCCATCCATTCTGGTGTTGACCTGTGGCTCTGTCTGACCATTCTCTTTGTGGGTTCCGATTTGGCTTAGATATCCTTTCTGGTGAAAACCTGTGGCTCTGGCTGACTACCCGCTCTGTGTATGACCTGGCTTGTCTGACTACCCACTTTGGTGTTGACCTGGGGCTCTGTCCACTGTGCATCCAGCATACCAATGCATTAGTGGATATCCTATCTGGTGCAAATCTGTGGCTCTGGCTGACTACCCACTCCGTGTATGACCCGGCTCATCTGACTATCCTTTCTGGTGCTGACTAGGGGGCTCTGTCTGTTTCCTCTCTGTGTTGGTCCCCCCTCCACAGACATCCATCCTAGTGCGGACCTGGGGCCATATCAGACTCCTAGACTGATTGCAGGCTGTCAGTGCTAGTCCTTTGGGCATTCCGAATTACCTCGAGGCTGCAGTGGGCTGAGGCCTAGTCTCGGACAGTGTGGTGGATCTATTGGCGGACCGCTATTTCTGATACAGAGCTTGCATCTTTGATCACCCTCTGTGTGTTACCTGTTTACGTACATTACTGTGATTATTCTAATAAAATATTGTTTTACCATACTGTACTGTCTCCTGGTTTATTCCTGGGAACCGTGACACTTCCCCTACCACTCCCCTAATGCTATTCCTAACAGCTGCTTCACCATTACTGTTACTACTACTACTACCAACACCAACCACATCAATTTATTCCTCCTCACAGTCATTAGTAATATGATGAATACCCCCTCCTTCACTTCTAAGACTGACAAGCTGCTGGGCCTTAGTAGTAGTGCTAGCACTGGCAGGACTGCTTTGGCATGGCAAGTGTGACTTAGCATCCCCTGCTTTCACACTGGCATCATCCTCCTTCCCCCCTTCCTGAGTATTACAAGACACACTGGCAGCAGGCTAGGCACTGGTGGCAGCAGGTTCAGCACTGGCAGTAGGCACAGCACTGGTGGCAGCAGGGGCAGCATGATTGACAGCAGGCACAGTACTGGTGGCAGCAGGTTCAGCAATGACAGCAGGCACAGAACTGGTGGCAGCAGGGGCAGCACATCTGATAGGAGGCACAGTACTGGTGGCAGCAGGTTCAGCACTGGCAGCAGGCACAGCGCTGGTAGCAGCAGGGGCAGCATGTCTGGCAGCAGGCATAGCAATGGTGGTAGCAGTAGCAGGGGCAGCACGTCTGGCAGCAGTCACAAAAATGATGGCAACAGGGGCAGCACATCTGGCAGCAGACACAGGCGGATGATCTGTCCTGCTTTCACTACTACCCACTTCTTCCTCCCTTGACATCAATTTCCCCAAGATCCTTAGGGGTGAATTAGGGGGACAGGCCAGCATTGGTTCGGTAGTGCTCACTTCCTCCTCTTCCTCAGACTCAGTGGACACATAAGGGTCCTTCCAGTTCATCCTTTTATTTGTTTTAAACTTTCTCATATGGCTAGCAGTCACTATGAGTCTCTCCTGCCTCAATTGTGCAAAAAGAGCAGAACAGTACAGCACATCTACCTCACTCTGCAGCTGCTTCTATTATGTTTCACTTCCTCAAATACGTCAAGTTTTTATAGCGAACAGGCAAAAAAACGGTAAATCAATGGGCCATTGAAAAATGGTGAAGAATTTTTGCAAATGATCGAAAAAATGCAAAGATTTTAATCTCTGTTTTAAAAGCAGAATTTCCCACGAAAAAGAGGACAACAACATCGTTTTTGCAGATTCTCTTCTGCTAATCAAAGAAATCTTGGTTCAATTGCAGGGTGCTTCCATATTGACCAAATTGGATCTTCAAGAAGCATATAACCTCATCTGTATTAAAGCTGGGGATGAGTTGAATATGGCCTTTAACACCAGATATGGTCACTATGAGTATTTAGTGATGCCTTCCGGGTTATACAAGTAAGGTTTCATTAATGATGCTCTTCTTGATATACTTTTTTTTGTCATAGTATACTTGGAGGACATTCTCATCTACTCTCCAGATCTGGGTCTTCATTGTACCCAGATTAGATAAGTTTTACTACCTCTTCATGACCATGGCACCTTTGACAGCTTCACTAAATGTGAGCTTGAAAGAACTCATCTCTCCTTCCTTGGCAACATCATCTCTAATACAGGATTGGAAATGGATCCTGCTAAGGTTCAGGCAGTTGCCTTTTGGCCTATTCTGAGTGAGACATGTGTGATCCAGAGATTTGTGGGCTTCACCAACTATTACAGGAAGTTTATCAATAATTTCCCACATGTCATCTCCCCTATTACTACACTAAACTGAAATGGTGCAGAACCGGGTAACTGGCCTTTATCAGCCCTTCAAGCCTTTGATGCCTTAAAGAAATCTTTTACCACAGCTCCAGTTCTCTGGTTTAAGGACCCTTCAAGACAATTCATCATGGAGATGGAAGTTTTATCTCAGCATCATCCTACATCCCATAAGCTTCAACCATGCTCATTCTTTTCTAAAAGATTATCTGATGCTGAGTGAAACTACGACCTGGGCAACAGCAAACTTCTTGCAATTAAATTAGCCCTGGAGCAATGGAGACACCTATTGGAAGGAACTACTGTTCCAGTACTTATTTTTAAAGATCTTAAGAACCTGCAGTTTTTAGAATCTGCAAAGAGGATGAATCCCCAACAGGCTCATTGGCCATTGTTTTTACCAGGTTCAACTTCATCATTTCATACCTCTCAGGGTCCAGAAGTCTTAAAGTAGATGCCCTTTATTGTCAGTTTGAAATTACTCCAATTTTGGCCCCTGAACCCATTCTTCCTTCCAACCGCATCTTCTCCTCTTTGTTCACTTCTACTTAAAATTCTAAAACTCTGGGACGGAAGGAACAATTCCGATGGGGTTTGCAGAGGAACATGTGTGTCCTTTCCTCAGCAACCCCTATCGGCATTGTTCATTCCACCCCGGTTCCAAGTAGAAATCCTTCACTGGTCCCAATATTCTCTGGCATCTGGATATCCAGGCATTAAAAATACTCTTGACCTGATTTCTCTACAATTCAGGTGGCCTTCTATGTCAAGTGATGTGTCTTTTTTGCCATATCTTCTTTAAGTGGTAGTTTCAGGCTTGAGACTATCTGGTTTGTAAATTCCCTCCTTTTCTGACCCAAGGTGCTATCCATTGTCTCTCCATCTCCTCCCTACATTCCTATTGGAGGATCTTTGGTTAAATACTCATCAGCCCTAGCATCTTTGCCTGATTATTCAAGTTTGTTTTTTAGACCAGATTTCGACCTTGGCTTGTGTATTCTTTAGCTTATCCTCTTGATTTTTTATTTCCTGGGTTAAGTTTACTGACTATGGATTCTGCTTATCTCTTATACCCCATACTCTCCTGGTGACCTCAGAATGTTCTGACTTTTCTGCTGTGTGGCTTTTTCACACCACCAGGTATGTTTGTATTTTGGGCCTTCAGACCTAGGAGGCATATTATACTCACTGACTTACCTGTGTTCTCTGTGTATTCTCTGACCCAGGCTTCTATTTCTATTCCTTTAATTCACCTATTGGTACAAAACACAAGAAAAAAGAAGAGTGCACACGCTCTAAGTGTAGACTGCTTGACTTAGATATTCACCACCATAGAATATCACTATCTCGGTGCCCGTGATTGCTCGCCCTTGCTGTCAGTCAGGTGTGTGTATTATCCATTGGCCGCCTGTCTATCACCCGCCCAGTGCTGCCTATTGAAACTGGGCTGAGGCACCCTTTGGTTGCCCTTTCGTGGTGTCTCTGAGTCTGCAGTCACCTGTCTTACCTGTATCCTTGGGCCTGTTGATCTGCTACCAGTGTCAGCGTTTCTCCACTGTCTGAGCTGCTGCTGCTTGGTTCCTGCCTTCATTCCAGAACCGGTTGGGCTGTTGGTCCTGCTTCTGCTTCTGATCTGGTGCTGCTGTTTGTTCATACTTCGTCCCTGATCTGGTGCTGGCTTTGTTCCTGCTTCCGTTCCTGACATGGTTGGCCGTCCTGCCGTTCCTGTGGTTGTCTGGGCGTGCATACTGTTCCTGATGCTGTATCCAGATTGTCATCGTCTAGCTGCCTAGTCACCTGGGCAACATTCTTATCACGGGTTACTCCATTCACCGGTTGCTGATCCCTCTGTATAGAACCGGTTGGGCCATACGTTTGTTCCAGTACGTGCTACTGGTTTACTCCACATATACCGGTGACTGATTCCGCTGCTCAGAACCGGTTGGGCGTTCCATTGCTCCAGTACGCGGTACTGGTTTACTCCACATACCGGTTGCTGATTCCGCTGTATAGAACCGGTTGGGCGTTACGTTGCTCCCGTACGTGGTACTGGTTTACTCCACATACCGGTTGCTGATTCCTCTGTATAGAACCAGTTGGGCGTTCTATTGCTCCAGTACGCGGTACTGGTTTACTCCACATACTTGTTACTGATTCCACTGTATTGAACCAGTTGGGCGATACGTTTGTCCAGTACATTGTACTGATTTACTCCACATACCGGTTGCTGATGCCGCTGTATAGAACCGGTTGGGCCATACGTTTGTCCTGTATGCAATACTGACTGTCTCTCCATTCACCGGTTGCTGATTCCGCTGTATAGAACCGATTGGGCTTTCTCCACATTCACCGGTTGCTGATCCCGCTGCATAGAACCGGTTGGGCTATATTGTTGTCTATGACAGTACTCGTTAACCTTGTCCACCGGTTGCGGCTGCCTCTTTTAGTGCACCGGTTTGGGCTCCCTGGCTGTGATACTGGTTTGCTCCACCCTCCATCTTTGGCTGCTGCCCTATCAACCAGCATTAGTGGAGCTGTCCTCCTGTTCCTGGCTGCCTTGCCCGGTATATTGGCAAGGCTGGTAGAGCCACATTCAGTGCTTTGTGTAACCCTCCAGACTGCCTTGCCCGGTATATTGGCAAGGCTGGTACAGCCACATTCAGTGATTTGTGTTACTTTCCAGGCTGCCTTGCCTGGTATATTGGCAAGGCTGGTAGAGCCAGTTTGCTTTCTATTGTGACATCCTGCAGGCTGCCTTGCCCGGTATATTGGCAAGGCCGGTAGAGCCACACTTTGAATATCATGCAACCCTCCAGGCTGCCTTGCCCGGTATATTGTCAAGGCCGGTAGAACCGGTTTACATTCCTTAGTGCCATCTTTCTGGCTGCCTTGCCTGGTATATTGGCAAGGCTGGTAGAGCCTAATTTGCTGTATCTTGCTAACTACTGTTTGTACCCATTTTGTATATGTGACATATGTGTATGTTTTGGACCCGTGAGGGTTCCCATTAAACTTTTCAATAAAGTTTGATTTTTATCTTACTCTGTGTCTGAGAGTCAAAACAAACCGTGACAGTACGAAAGGGCCATGACCTCAGACAGTAAGAGTGAAGGTAATGCACAGAACATCCATTGGAGTATGGATATACATGAGCAGCGTTTGGATCAGTTGGCATTGGCCATCCAAACTATCCTTGAGCGTACGGTACTTACTGATAAGTCTGTTTCAAGTCCGGTGGTCTCCCCAGTTTCGACACCGGAGAATGATACTATTAACTCTGTGGCTGCAGTCAAAGGGCTATCTGCTTCCGCACCATTGCCACTCAGATATGATGGCGAACCCAGTTTGTGGAGAGGGTTTATCAATCAACTTGAGATATTTCTGGAGTTGACCTCTCATGCAATTCCCAATGATAGCAGTAAAGTGGGGTTTATGATATCCTTATTGGCCGGGCATGCACTGGCATGGGCCAATCCCTTATGGGAAAATGCTAAACCTTGCACAAAAAATTTCAACTAATTTGTGCAAACATTTCAGAGACTATTCGAGATCCCTGGTAGAACCACCTCTGCTGCTAAACGTCTAATGGAGATCCAACAGGGCAAACAGTCTGTGGACGAGTATGCCATAGAATTCCGTACACTAGCAGCAGAGGTAGGTTGGAACAATGAGGCGTTGTTGGCTGCCTTTGCTCATGGTCTGGGCAATTATATCAAAGTGAAATTGCAGATAGAGAGCTGCCTAATGATCTGGACGAATATATTGATTACGTCATCTTAATTGACACTCGGATCCAGGACAGGCTTATGTCTAAAGACCGTAGGGGATGGTCAAAAAGCACTGGTCCTAGCAGTTCATTTTGCCCACCCATCCCTCCCTCATTGCCTAAACCCAATGACCATGCACGGGAACCTGGTGAACCTATGCAATTAGGGTTTACCAGGCTAACCAAAGAAGAACGAGCACTTCGCAGGAGGCAGTAGTTATGTTTATACTGTGGCAAATCTGGGTACTTGCTACGAACCTGTCCCGTACGTCCGGGAAACTAACACACCTAGGGTACCTTCGGGGGACAGGCCCTAGGTGGTGTTCATCCGTCCCCAGGTTTGAGCATACAAAAACCCACCGTCCATGTGGTACTTTCGTGGGCAGATTGCTCTGTGGAGATTCTGGCCCTGTTTGACTCTGGTGCTGCCAGATCTTTCATGGATAATGCCTTTGTTGAATGACACAAGATTCCGTTGGTTAAAAGAGAAACCCCTCTGGCTATTGAGGCTATTGATGGCAGACCACTGCGACCTGCTCAGGTGACGTTTGAAACAATGCCACTTCCCATGACTATTGGGGCACTACATAAAGAGGAACAGCAGTTTCAGATAATCAGTTCTCCTCACCATGCAGTCATTTTGGGTTTCCCTTGGTTGCAATGCAATTGCATAACACCCAGTTTGATTGGCAAAAGTGTGAGATTTCTGCCTGGTCCCAATATTGTATGGGAGGGGAGGCTGGCACCTTGCCTCAGCACAGATCTTATGATTGCGCTATTGAGCTGTCCCCGGGGGTGGTGCCCCCTAGGGGTGGTACTTATCCTTTGTCTTGCAAGGAGAACCAAGCTATGGAAGAATATATTTCAGATGCCCTCAAAAGAGGGATAATCAGGAAATCCACCTCACCAGCTGGGGCTGGGTTCTTTTTTGTGAAAAAGAAAAGTGGCGAATTAAGACCATGCATTGATTACCATGGCCTAAATAAGTTGATGCCTAAGAATGCGTATCCGATACCACTCATCACTGAACTATTTGACAGACTAAAGGGTTCCTCAATTTTCACAAAATTGGATCTATGGGCAGCTTATAACCTGGTTCGGATCAGAGCTGGTGAGGAGTGGAAGACGGCTTTTAACACTAGATCCGGACACTATGAATATCTAGTAATGCCGTTTGGTCTCTGTAATGCACCCGCAGTGTTCCAAGAACTAATTAATGATATCCTCAGGGATATGTTGCAGTCCTGTGTGGTAGTTTACCTGGACAATATACTTATTCACTCTAATGACTTGTCACAGCACATCATGGAGGTGTCAGAAGTATTACTCCACCTATGTAAGAACAAATTGTATTGCAAGTTGGAAAAATGCGAGTTTCATAGATCCAGTGTGCCCTTTTTTGGGGTTTGTGATTGTCAAGGAGGGTATTGCCATGGATCAGGAGAAACTTGCGGCTGTTTTGCAATGGCCACGGCCGAAAGGCTTAAAAGCTATTCAGCGATTTCTGGGCTTTGCCAATTATTATAGGAAATTTATCAAGAACTTCTCCTCGATTGTTAAACCATTGTCTGACCTGACTCATAAGGGAGCTAATCCTTCCCAATGGTCTGAGGCAGCTGAATGTGCTTTTGAGACATTGAAATCCACCTTTGCAGCTGCTCCAGTGTCATCCCACCCCAACCCAGCCCTTCCGTTTACATTGGAGGTCGATGCCTCAGAAATTGGGGTTTGGGCAGTACTTTCCCAAAGACCAGAAAAGGGTAGTACACTCAGACCTTGTGGGTTTTTCTCAAAGAAACTGTTGGTTGCCCAGAGCCACTATGAGATAGGTGACAGAGAACTACTGGCTATCATTCTTGCTCTTAAGGAGTGGCGTCATTTATTGGAAGGCACCAGAAATCCTGTGTTAATTCTCACAGACCATAAAAACCTGACTTACCTATCAGAAGCTAAAAGATTGTCTTCTTGTCAGGCCAGATGGGCATTGTTCCTTTCCCGATTTAATTTCATTGTATCTTACTTGCCGGGTTCCAAGAACGTTAGGGCCAATGCCCCGTCGAGACAGTTTGAGCCTGAGACCAACAGGAGCAAGGTCCCAGCACCTATCATACAGCCTGATCGTATATTGGGAACTTTACGCACTAGTATCACTTCGCCACTGGGGGAAGAAATTTTGGCCACCCAGGCTACTGCCCCTTCAGAAACCCCAGTGGGCAAGTGTTATGTTGATGAGCCATTCCGCACTAGACTACTTGAAACCTACCACTCCTCTAAAGCTGCTGGGCATATTGGTAGGGATCAATTGATATGGTCTCTCTCACAAGTGTTCTGGTGGCCCTCCTTGAGGGCAGATTGTGCTGCATTTACCAATGCCTGTGCCACCTGTGCTCGTGCCAAGACCCCTAGACACCTCCCTGTGGGCCTACTCCAGCCAGTGCCCAATGCTGAATGTCCCTGGTCCCACGTTTCTATTGATTTTATGGGAGAGTTGCCAGTGTCAAGGGGTATTCCTTCATACTTATGGTGGTGGACAGGTTTTCTAAAATGGCTAATTTCGTACCTCTCCGTAGCCTTCCCTCTGCTAAAGAATTAGCGGTGGTTTTCGCTAAAGAAGTATTCTAGTTGCACGGGTACCCAGAGTTCTGGTGTCCGACCGGGGGAGCCAGTTCGTGTCTAGGTTTTGGAGAGCCTTTTGTGAACAGATGGGCATCCGATTATCCTTTTCTTCTGAATACCATCCCCAGACCAATGGGGCTGCTGAGCGGGCCAATCAGGGACTGGAGCAGTTCCTGCGCTGTTTTATTACTGACCATCATGACAATTGGGCCGACCTGTTGCCGTGGGCAGAGTTCACCAGGAACTGTGCAGTTAACTCTTCATCCAGGAGCTCCCCGTTTCTTATCAACTACGGGTTCCAGCAGTGCTTGCTCCCGGATTCATTTCAGCCTCAACAGATTCCAGCTCTGGATGAGCATATTGAGCAGCTCCACTCCACATGGGCACAGGTTCAAAGGGCACTCAGTCAGTCTTTTCAGCGTCATCAACGTCATGCTAATCGTAGACGGCTGCCAGCAGTCTCCTTCCAGGTTGGGGACAGGGTATGGTTATCATACAGAAACCTTAAGCTACAAGTCCCGTCTAATAAATTGGCTCACCGGTTTATTGGTCCGTACAGGGTGATCCACAAAATCAACCCTATTTCTTATGCATTGGACATCCCTGTGTCCATGCACATTCACAATGTGTTCCATGTATCTCTCCTCAAACCTCTTGTATGCAACCGTTATACTACTAACCCTGTGTTGCCAGGACCTATAGAGGTAGAGGGCCAGGAGGAGTACGAAGTTCAGAGTATTATTGATTCTCGCAGATTTAGAGGAAAGCTGCAGTATTTGGTACATTGGAAGGGTTATGGTCCTGAGGATCGATCATGGGTGGATAGTAAGGACCTTCATGTTTCCAAATTACTGCGGATCTTTCACTCTAAGTACCCCCAAAAGCCAGGTCCCTCTTCTAGAAGGGGGGGGTTTTGAGAGAGGGGTACTATCACCCTTTGATTGCCCTTTCGTGGTGTCTCTGCGTCTGCAGTCACCTGTCTTACCTGTATCCTTGGGCCTGTTGATCTGCTACCAGTGTCAGCGTTTCTCCACTGTCTGAGCTGCTGCTGCTTGGTTCCTGCCTTCGTTCCAGAACCGGTTGGGCTGATGGTCCTGTTTCTGCTTCTGATCCGGTGCTGCTGTTTGTTCATACTTCGTCCCTGATCCGGTGCTGGCGTTGTTCTTGCTTCCGTTCCTGACCTGGTTGACCATCCTGCCATTCCTTTGGTTGTCCGAGTGTGCATACTGTTCCTGATGCTGTATCCAGATTGTCATCGTCTGGCTGCCTAGTCGCCTGGGTGACATTCTTATCACGGGTTACTCCATTCACCGGTTGCTGATCCTGCTGTATAGAACCGGTTGGGCCATACATTTGTTCCAGTACGTGGTACTGGTTTACTCCACATATACCGGTGGCTGATTCCGCTGTTCAGAACCGGTTGGGCGTTCCATTGCTCCAGTACACGGTACTGGTTAACTCCACATACCGGTTGCTGATTCCGCTGCTTAGAACCGGTTGGGCGTTACGTTGCTCCAGTATGCGGTACTGGTTTACTCCACATACCGGTTGCTGATTCCGCTGTATAGAACCGGTTGGGCGTTCCATTGCTCCAGTATGCGGTACTGGTTTACTCCACATACCGGTTGCTGATTCCTCTGTATAGAACCGGTTGGGCGTTCCATTGCTCCAGTACGCGGTACTGGTTTACTCCACATACCGGTTGCTGATTCCGCTGTATTGAACCGTTTGGGTGATATGTTTGTCCAGTACGTTGTACTGGTTTACTTCACATACCGGTTGCTGATGCCGCTGTATAGAACTGGTTGGGCCATACGTTTGTCCTGTATGCAATACTGACTGTCTCTCCATTCACCGGTTGCTGATGCCGCTGCATAGAACCGGTTGGGCTATATTGTTGTCTATGACAGTACTCGTTAACCTTGTCCACCGGTTGCGGCTGCCTCTTTTAGTGCACCGGTTTGGGATCCCTGGCTGTGATACTGGTTTGCTCCACCCTCCATCTTTGGCTGCTGCCCTATCAACTCAGCATTAGTGGAGCTGTCCTCCTGTTCCTGGCTGCCTTGCCCGGTATATTGGCAAGGCTGGTAGAGCCACATTCAGTGATTTGTGTAACCTTCCAGGCTGCCTTGCCTGGTATATTGGCAAGGCCGGTATAGCCAGTTTGCTTTCTATTGTGACATCCTCCAGGCTGCCTTGCCCGGTATATTGGCAAGGTCGGTAAAGCCACACTTTGAATATCATGCAACCCTCCAGGCTACCTTGCCCGGTATATTGGCAAGGCCGGTAGAGCCGGTTTACATTCCTTAGTGCCATCTTTCTGGCTGCCTTGCCTGGTATATTGGCAAGGCCGGTAGAGCCTAATTTGCTGTATCTTGCTAACTACTGTTTGTACCCATTTTGTATATGTGACATATGTGTATGTTTTGGACCCGTGAGGGTTCCCATTAAACTTTTCAATAAAGTTATCTTACTCTGTGTCTGAGGGTCAAAACAAACCGTGACAATCACCTTCTGAATGCTCATTAGGACCATATTATAGAGGCATAGACCAGCCTCACAGTACAACAGCATTCACTGGATAACCTTCTGTGCAGGTATATGTCTGACTCTCTCCCCATCTTCATCCTTCTCCCTTCTGAATAGACTGGTTACTTCACACCTTATTTGAAGTAATATAGTGTTATAGGCCCTCAGGCTAAATATAGCCCTTTAATGGGTTTCTATGCTTCTAAATATTAGGTAGGAGAAAAATATTATTGTTATCACTGTCTATAATTAAGGGAGACTACGATTCTCTAGGGAATTGGCTGCGCAGATATACCATAAGACCAGAAACCTTATAGATATCTTGTTCAAAAAATCAAACCAAAATTGGCAAAAATAGCTATTCCCACTTGGCGAATAATTTTTTTGCCTACCCCATTGCATTGAAATCAATAGGAAGAAACATTTTCCCCACGACATGAATGTTTTCTATACTTTTCTAAGCTAAGCACAGCAGAGAACAGACCTTCCGGCGCTGCGCCTAACAATTTACAAAATGCTCCATCGATGTATCGTGGTACTGGTGTCCTCCACTAGGTACAGTCACATTTTATTCAGATTTGACTTGTGCAAAATCCTGTTGTAATGCTGTTGCGGCGGTGACTCAGCTCGCTGAATAAGTTAAATTCATTTGTGCACGACGGGATGGGGGGAGAGGGTGAGAGGCTGTCAGACACAGTGTCTTGATGCCTGGCCGGTGCTTGAACCACTGCGGAGTGGGAAACGCTGAGCACACTGCTGCTGTGCTCAGATGCTACCTCACTCAGTCAGTGCTGGACTTCTGCTTCCTTGCCTGGCCTCCAAGTTACACCGGAGGCATGATCAGGCTGCCAGGAGGAGGATAGCTTAGTCCAGCTGGTATTAGTTCAACTTGTTCATTAGCAGTTCTGTGTCTGACTTGTCACTCAGCATACCACTATCAGCAGCCTCAGCAGTGTCAATGGTCATCAGGTATGAACACCCACAGTCTGGAAAAAGTTGGAGAAATACTGGACAATGCATTGTTGTGGTTAAAAGAAATTAAAACCATTCCCCAATGTGTATGGCTTTTCTCACTTTCTGTTTTTGTTGTGCTCTGGTTACCATTAACCCTTTGAGTGCCAGAGAGGTACACGTTGAGTACTCCTCTGGCACTCAAAGGGTTAACACAAGTAGATCCATATATAAGCATGATCAGTGCTTACACACACTACAGTGATACAAGAGGAGGATGGGCATGGGCTCTTGTCTCACATTGTCTCTTGTGCTGTATGCTCAGTTAGTGTCCTGACTATCTGAGGAAAGCACTTTCAATTATATGCTCCACTATTATTTCAGGGCAATAGGGCATCCTTGGTACGTACAGTTTAAAAATGGGTTATATTTTCCTTTTAACCCTTTGAGCGCCTAGCCCTCTGGCACTCAAAGGATTAAGCCAACAGATCTTTTAAGATGGTGAGAGTTAGTACAGCACACATCCCAAGTGTCCTTCTTGAGGATGGATAGCCCCTCTTTGAGACCCAAATCCCTATGTCACTCTTTCCCACCCTGGAGCCCATATTTTTAGGGGATCAGACTGTATAGTGTGTGAAAGTGCATCATATTTTATTTTAAATATAAGGGGGAAAAATGGCATTTCACTTTTTCTATTTTTATCCGATTAATTGATTAATCGAAAAAATAATCGGCCAACTAATTGATTATGAAAATAATCGTTAGTTGCAGCTCTACTCATGCAGCATGCCATTCTGTGTTTGTGAGAGGAGAAAGAAGCACAATTTTGAGCTAGAAAAGATAGGCAAATAAAGGGGATTGAAGCTTCGTTTTTTGGTAGGGCATTTGTTCTCTGTATTAGGGAAGTCTGTGGCACTCTGGAGGAAAAAGGGAGTAAGGAAGTTGACCCCAAATACCTTGAAATTCAGTGTGACTGACTGGCAAGACACAGGCAGCTGGGATACGCTTTTCTTGATGATTTTGCTTTTATTGTCTCAGAGCTTGTTAAGTCTGGGGAAATATGTTATTGATTTTGTTTTTTAGTTATAATGTATTTTTTTTGTATTGACTGTGATGAGACAGTTAAAAAATAAAAAATGTAAAAATTATTACATAAATAATTAAATAAAATAACTAGATTAGATGAAAGGCAGCTGTCTGGGGCCCTGATGTGAGCTTTGTGACTGAGGCAGACTTGATAGACAGCAAACAACATTGAGAATTTTGTTGAGGGCTAAGGCACAATTTCACACTCCATCAGTTATGTACTGTACAGAGTAAAAACACACACAGTAGTTGAGTAATGTCCAGCAAACAAACAAGGGGCAGGGACTGTTCAAAACCTGACTGCAGCAATGGTTGATGCAGCATGTGCAATAAATGATGATGATCCCTCTCCTCCTGGGGTGGATGCAGTTTGTCAAGGTCCCACCAAAATTTCTAGCACCACCACCAGCACACACAGTTGAGCAAAACACACAAGGGGGAGGGGGAAAGGTGGAGCAGTGTAGAGAAGTGAGAGTAATGTGGTAGTTCAAAAACTGTCTGCATCAATGTTTGCCGAAGCGTGTGTAATAAATGATGATGAGAAAATTTTCTCGGATACGAGTTTACATTAAGGAGAATTAGTGTAGGCATACAGAGAGTTAATATATTTTTTCAATTAAGATGAAGACTTCTGTTTTTTCCTGAAAGGAGACTATATATTCATACGTGTTAACAAAGAAGGAGAGTCCCTGAAGAAGAAGCCAGTGTGCACTTCGAAGAGAGGAGAGGTGGGTAACATTGTAACAGAAGATTAGCTTGTGAAACAAGACCCCAGTGAGAAACACCAACAATTGTTTAAACAGTAACCATACTACAGGATATGCGAGATGCCAATTAAGGATCCAACAGGTGTGGAACACGCGGCAAACACGCAAAGAAAACAAATGCAGGTGTCCCGTGAGTTGTATTTGAATAAATATATATATAAGGCAGAGATGAAGGTATGGACTGTTAAATATCTATGTACTGCAGCATAGAGATTTAAAGATTGAACAAGCATTAACTTGGTGACGAGAATGTATATATATATTTGGTATTCCCTTAAAGGGATGTGGGTCGGTTATACAAGATACACAAGCTATATCATCAATTAAGATCTCAATGTTACTGATGTTCAATTTCAGAATATATGTATGAACTGTATACTTTGCATCTATTGAAATATTGTAGAGAAAGATCAAAGATGGGTAGGAAGAATCAACAACAACCTTCCTTTAAGATTTCTATGTTACAGATGTGTGACTTCAATACATATATTTGAATTGACAATATTGTATCCATTGAAATATCTCTAAGAAATAGAGAATGTGGTCAGAAAGAATTTAAATCTACCATCCCTTTAAAGGAGAGGTTTACATTTCATTTGGATGTAATTTCAGCTTCTTGATCCCTGTGGAAATTGTGTCTAGGAGCGATATTGAGATCATCATGTTTGTTCTGCTTTTTCCTTTGGAATAGAGGATTTTATTTATTTTTGACATTTTTATATTTTTTTAGTTTTTTAGGAATTTTTTTCATTTTTGGGGATGATCATCCATTTGTGGTATTTGACATTCAGACTGTAGCAATACGTACATTGAGTTGCTACTTCCCGATTCCCCTATAGGGTAACGGTTGGAAGTAGTGTATCATATAATAGTGATTGGGCTATACTGAGGATAAAGTGGCATATCCTGTTGCCACATTGGCCTTATGTGATATGTACATTCTCTATGTTTACAGTGTTATAGTGTTTTAGAATATATTTCATTTTCTGAGGTGCCCAAGAGGGTATAGCCTGTGAACTCTGGTGGGTCCCCCTGTGGGAGGAGGTCTCATGGAGAAGTACTACCAGTCAGACCTGAGTGGGGTAGGAGTTGGCACAACGGATTATACAGGGTGTGGTTTCCAATTTTGAAGCTGGCCTGACAGGGCTCCCTTTGCTGTACGTCCTCTATTTGGGAGGAACTATCGGATTGTGCATCGGCTTGCTATCGTGAACATCCAGAGATAGATATTTTTATTGTACATCTTTTTTGATTATATTGGTTTATGTTTTCTATTTTAAACTTATGAAATTTTAGAGATTCAGTTATGATATATATTGAACATATTCTGGATAATTTTCATAGATATATCCAGTCTGTGAACTATTAAATTCTTTTTATATTGTCCCACTGTATCCTTTGTCTTTTAAGGGTAATGCAGCTCTGATCTTTAGTTGTTTGTTACATGTCTTTTAACCATTGGGGGTGAGGTTGTTTAGATCTGGCCATTGGTTTCCTGCTGTACTTTAGAAACATCACCATTTGCACCTCTTATACAATTTGATAACCTTAAATGTCACTTGATTGACCCTCCCTAACCTAACATTAAATCACTGACATACACTTCACAAACATAATTTCAACTGTTCTTCTCAAAAGCTCTCTCCTCTCCTAAAACACCATCCTCTACTCCTCTTTTTTTATTAACAAAATCTATAATGAAGTGTGGGAAATTCTCTAGTTTTATAGTAGAAGTTGATGGAAAACTATGGGGGGAAATTCCCGCCTCCAAAAATCAACATTATAAGGCCAACAGAAAATTATATATTGTGGGAAATTCTCATCTGAAACAACCAATAGGGAAGAAGCTAGCCAGGAAAGGTGTTGTGGGGATTTTCCCCAGAAAATTATGTATTTTTTTGTGAAATCTCCAGAGGGAAAAAAAGCAATTATCCAACCATACTTACTTAGGAGGAGTAATAATAGATGCACTAGGAAGAGGGTGAGACACTTCTTTAAAATTAGCATATTGGTTTAACACTTTTAGTCCCTTTGGCGTGTTCAAAGCTTTGCACATCCTGTTTGCACACAAAGGACTAATAGTAGCAGAGATGTGATTGTTGGTTAATTCTAGTTCGTATTGTTATTTGACCTTTTGAGTGTCTTAAGGAATAGTAAAAGAAAGAGAATCCCAAAGAAGGAGCGCTCCTATAATAAGAACCTAGGACTGACATGTACCATATATACAAGAGATGATAGCACAATAAAAAGCATCTCAAATCAATAACTGATATAACAAAAAAGAGGTTAGAAAATAGTCAAAAAAAAAAAAAAATTATATATATATATATATATATATATTTCAATTAGCTGAATATAAAAAAAAATGAAAAGTTAATAATAGGATTGCTTTTACCACTCAAGTGGTTCTTGAGAAAAAGCACGCAGCAAGGATGCTGTACTTGAAATTTGATCTTTTCCATGTCTCTTATTGAAACGGAGATATGGCTACCACGTTATAAAGATTTGGAAGTCAAATATGTCCTGGAAAAATGACTTTTTATTACCATCCCCAGATATAAAATGTACCCTTGACTCATGGTCTCAATCTATATTTTGACAATCTTTGACCATTCATTCTCACACCATAAAAGACATTTCAACTTCATTTGGTAGTTTAAAAAGCACATCAAGGTACATTTCCCTGAAAGCCAGAACTAAAAAGTCACATTTAAAATCATATATTTGTTATAAAGGAGGATATTATAAGTTTTCCATAAAACCATATAATGGGCCTGTGATGTATTTATTAATTGTCCACAAATAATTACATTATTCCCCAAAGTAATAGTCCCCAACTATTTTCAGAAGAGCTTATACTTTTAAAACTTGAAACCATGAAAACCAGATAACGATTTATTATGATTCACCTCTGTGATAAAAGGGTGAATGCACAAATTCATCAGAGCAGGTACACTGGCATTAGCCTATAACAACTGTGGCTATGCTGCATGCATGCATGCAAATGGAAATGCATGCAAGTGGTTAAGGATTTTAGACTGGGATAAGATATTATTGCAGACTTTCAAAGCTCTGAAGGAGACAGCAAATTGACCTGCTTCTTTTGTGTAGTGTGGAATTCTCAGTGAGTTGATAGCAGTGAACCAGAGTTTATATTTATTATGGAGAGCTGGAGTGTGCATACTGCTCAGGTAGTATGGTAGCTTCCCAGAGAAGTGGTTATAAACCAGGCAAGAAAGGTGAATGGTACGTCTCAATTCAAGTCCTTCATACATATCACAATGATGAGTTGTGTAATTATATTGGTGGAGAAAGCGGCATAATGAGTTATGCAAAGTGTAAAGTTTAGCAAGATGGATTCTTGGCATGGGAGCATATACTATGGCCCTATAGTCTATGACTGGCATTAACATCTGTTGTACAATACGTTTTCTTACCAGGGGAATTAAACATAGTTGGTTTCTAAAGAGAGCATCTATTTTGGCATAAAGTTTGGATGTTAATTTATCAAAAGTGAGGTTGGGGTAAAGATATTTGTAGGAGTTCACTGTAGCCAAGTTACTATTGTACGCTGTTACTCTGTTACAATGCAGGGATTACACATTTTTGTGTGTACCAAATAGTAGGAGTGGGCGAAAGTTCCTGTCCTGTTGCAGTGAAAAAATAAGAGTAAACCATGTTGTTGTCCACTTTTTCGTGGGAAAATCGGATTTAAAATCAGCAATTAAAATCTTCACATTTTTCTCCCATTGGCAAAAATTTGTCGTCATTTTTTCAATGGCTTGAACGTTTCTGCCTTTGATTTATGTGTTTTTCATCATTTCGCTATAAAAACGTGACATATTCGAGGAAGTGAAACACAATGGGAGCAGCTAAAGAGTGAGGTAGACATGCTGTAATGTTCTTCTCTTCAGCAAAATTGAGGCAGGAGAGGCTCATAATGACTGCTATCAAAGTTTAAAACTAGTTTAAAACTAATAAAAGGAGGAACTGGAAGGAACCTTATGTGTCCAAGGAGTAGGAAGTGAGCACTAAAGAACCAATGCTGGACAGTCCTGCAAAATTACAGTTAGGGATCTAGGGGAAATTAATGTCAATGGAGGAAGAAAAGGGTAGTAGTGAGAGGAGGACAGGTCAGCTGCCTGTGCCTACTGCCAGACTTGCTACCTCTGTTGTCACCATTGTTGTGCCTGTTGCCAGATGTGCCTCCCCTACTGCCTCTAGTGCTGTGCCTGCTGCCAAACGTGCTGCCCCTTCTGCCACCAGTACTGTGCCTGCTGTCAGATTTGCTGCCCCTGCTACCACCAATGTTGTGTCTGCTGCCAGTGTTGAACCTGCTGCCAGTGTGCCTTGTAATACTCAGGAGGGGGGGAGGAGAAGATGATGCCAAGTGTGACAGCATCGGACCCTAAATCACACTTGCCATGCCCAAGCAGTCCTGCCAGTGCTAGTACTACTACTAAGAAGGTCCAACAGCTTGTTTGCGTTAGGGGGTGAAGGAGGAGGTAATCATCATATTACTAGTGACTGCAAGGAGGATGACTCAGGGACTGAAATTGATGTGGTTGGTGTTAGTGGTAGTACTAGTAACAGTGATGGTGAAGCAGCTGGTGGGACTAGTGTTAGGGGAGTGGTAGTGGGAGCAATTGAGAGTATCTAGACTAGTGGTCAAGGGAGCCCACATCATTCCCCTGGCCCTGGAGTCCCCTTCCCCCCACAGCATTGTCCAAGTGCAACATGATCCTAAAGAAGCCAGAACTGGTGACTAGCAGCAATACTACCACCACCACCACCAGGAGCACAGATCAGCTGCCTGTGCCTGTTGCTAATGCTGCCATTCTTCTTTCTTAAGGTCTCTAAGAAATGGCAAGTGTGACATTAGGGGACCCTCTGTCACATTTCTCTTCACTTCCTCCAACCAGAAGCAGTAGCAGCATGGAGGGACTATATATACAAAATTTTCAGGGGGGGGTTGTTTTGTTTTTATGGTTCAACACCAAACGAGTGAATTAAAAAAAATCTGTGCAGAGTCACGATGACATGATTTATTAAATGATGGGGCTGTTGTTGATATCTCTAATTTTTTTGTATTAACTCCAATATGTTAGACGATTGTGATAAATATTCATAACTCAATGCCTTAAAAGTAACATCTGGGAATTTCAGAAGGCCAAATAAAGGTGTTTGTAACATATTTTATAGTAAATGTAAATTACCAAATTGATATACTGTTTATTTTGTCTATTGTCATTGCAACAAAACCTTTTTTGTGACAAATAAGTTTTAAAGCAAGCCCTTTTTGTGACTCTGAACTTACTGTTGTGGAATCCTTTAATTATTTCAATAAATCATTTCCCGAACTTAATGCTAATACCGTCAAGGAAAAATATTGCCTTGTAGATGGTAATGTGTGCCTTTTTATTCCATTTCCAAAACAGTTTTTATGCTGTAGAAATTGCACTGGCAGTAGCCTACAGCCGCCATTATCTGTCAAGGAATATACTGATTGTTTACATAGAATAGTAATAAATTCACACATGCAATCATCATTCAGAATATAATATATGTATGTATCTATCTATATCTATCTATCTATATATATATATATATATATATATATATATATAACATGTGTGTATACATCTTAGAAAACAGATAATAATTCAAACATGTAGTTTTATATTGCCCAAGTTGATTACAGGATACCTTTCACCAGACATTAACACAAAAAAGCTCACATTCTTTTAACTGTTATGCATTCCTAGCCAGGAATATGTATTCCTACTCAGAATTTGTAAATATTTTAAATATGTAATTCCCCAAAATATGTGATGAATGAAGGTGCTTTGCCTATGTATATGTAGACAGCTATGCATGGCCACGTGATACCGTGATAAGTGCAATATAAGGTGTAATTGTGGTAAACAATCAAAGAGGAGATAACAGTTTCTGTGAACTGTAAACAATGGTTTTGATTGCTAAACAATTATCCCTTTATCACATTTTTAATAAACTTAATAACTATAATCCAACTAAAGTGTCTGTCCTCTTTACTTAAATTTATGACAATTGCTGCAACTGTCCTAACAAAATAAAACTGAAAATACTGTTTAGGAGAACATACAATACATATGGAAATGAACTGTTTTAATGTGTAATGATAATGTCACTAGAATCTAAGTAAAGCTTTTGGATGCAAGTCTAAATAATGCATACATAATCCTGTAACAAGCTGGATTGTTGAAGTATCTTTCATTTTATTAACAAAATAACACTACATGATACATTATTTTTCATGTACTATCCCAGACAAAGTAATGGCTAATACATATGCAGGGTCTCATTTAAATCAAAGGGGATTTTTTTGTCCCTCTGGTGCAGCTGGTTTGCCCCAGGTGTGCAATTCTGTTACTCACTAAAGCGATTGCAAATTCCCATGGGTATAGTTCAGAAAATGATCTGTACTTGTGCTTTTGGTTGTTTGTCCCACTATGTGCTGGATTCCAAATAGTTTCATTTTCTCTGATTATTACTAGGGGTGGGCAAAAAGTGAGAAAAATTTCACACATGACTAGGGATGAGTGAAAATGTTCCCCTCAAACTGAAATAGGTGAAAAATGGCACTTTCTGCTTGGCGAATAATTTCCCCTGAAAAGTGCAGTTTTTCTGCTTTCTCCCACTTTTTTCGCCTAGCTCATTGTGCATTGAAATCAATGGGAAGAAATATTTTTCTCCACCACACAAAACTTTTCTCTAGTTTTCTACAGCCATATAAAAGGGTGTCAGGATCTCACAGCATGCCATTCTGTGTTTGTGAGAGGAGAGAGCAGCGCGTTGTTTGAGTTAGAGAAGATAGGGGAATTGAAGTTTACTTTAGGGAATCTTTTAGATAGGACATTTGTGCTGTTAGGAGAATCAGTGGGGCACTCAGGGGTGAGGAAGGGAGGAAGAAGGTTGATCCCAAATACCCCAAAATTCCACGTGACTGGCAAGACACAGGCAGCTGGGGACCTATTTGCTTGCTGTTCTTGCTTTTATTGTCTCTGTTTTAGGGATCTCGGAGGAAAGAAGTTGTTTTTGTTTTACAGACTGTGATAAGACAGGGTGGACAATGTAAAAAAAAAATAAAAGAAATGAATAAATAAAAAAGAATAAAGAACTAATTATATTACTTGACAGTGACAGTGTGATTGGGCTTAGGCAAGGCATCATACTCCATCAGTTGTGTTGTGTACTGTAGAGTAAACACAAACACAGTAGTTGAGTAATGTACAGCAAACACACAAGGGGCAGGATGAGGGGGTAGGGTGGAGCATTGCAGGGACATGAGAGTAAAGTAGTAGTTCAAAAACTGACTGCAGCAATGGTTGTTGCAGTGTGTGCAATAAATGATGATGATCCCTCTACTCCAAGGGAGGATGCAGTTTGTCAAGGTTCCAGCAAAACTTCCAGCACCACTAGTGCTAGTAGAAATAAAGAACCATATAAGAAATATAAGGGTAGAGGCAGTGGGCAAGAATTGTCAGGTGATACTGTTGCTGCTGAGCATGACCTAATGATGACTGATGATGATGATGCAGATCTAGAATATATCGCTCCAGCATCCTTCTCTTGTTCAGATACAGATGAAGTTGAGAGTGAGGATGATGACATGGCTATAAGGTTTGCAGAAAGTCAAAGGCTGAATCTTCCACCACTGAAAAGGAGCACTGTGCCTGTCTATACACTGTTTGAGAAAAACATTGGAAAGTCTGACCCTGGAGAAGCACAGATGTCAAAAGGTACACAGTCACCCTATCAGTCATCATCAGCATCATCGCCTCTTCAAAGTCCAAGTCCCATTCAGCCACACACAACTTTCTTGAGTACCCAGCAGCAGCAACTGGAAGTGCTGAACCTTTAACACCTAGTAATAGTGCAAGCAGTATTGCATCAACATCTAGCCCCAGTAGTAGTAGTAGCATCAGCACCTCAGGAACCCCTTATTCCATGGAGATACTTCACTCAGGCTCCTCAAGATAAGCATGTTGCTACCTGTTGTCTGTGCAAAAAGCACTTGAGCAGGGGGAAAGCAGGCTCACACCTAAGCACCTCCTCTATCTGATCCCACCTGAAGCACAACCACAGGTCTGACTGGGAGACACACTATCAGCAGGCCAAAGCTGCAACAACTTGCAGCAGCAGAATTACTTTAAAAAGTTCCCAGGGCTCTAGGGCAGAAAAAAGTAGTGAAGTTATTTATTCTGCTACTGCCAGTGCCAACAGTTAGTTCAGTCCAAATAACACCTATGGCTCCTGCTGTAGAGTAGTATGATGACTCTGGCTTTGCTGTAGGAGATAGAAGAGTCATAGACTGCCCACACATACTGCCTCTACTGCTACCACCTCCTCTAGCCATGTTGTTAAAGCAATTAAGTTACAGGGTTCTTCTGCCATGTCCTGACAACTCACACTGACTGAGTTCCTGGGAAGGAGTAAAACATTTCACAAAAACAATCCCAAAGTATGTCTGTGGAATGGCAAGGTTGCCAAGATGTTGGCAATGAACATGTTGCCATATTCTTTTATAGAAAACAGAGGTTTCAGAGAACCAATGTCATGTTTAGCTCCACGTTGGAATATTCCAAGCTGCAGTTATTTTTCCAGGACGGCTGTGCCTGAATTGTACAAGCAGGTGGTTAGAGTGGTGGGCAAAGGGAGGAAAAGTGCATATGGCAAGAGACAATGCCACAAAGACATAAATGTTTTAAGTAAGCTAGAGCAGGTGATAGAGGAATGGCTTGTACCGCAATCCTTAAAAGCTGGTTTTGTGTCTGCTGATAATGGCTCCAACATAATCGCTTCTTTGAGAATAGGTGGTTTGGTGCCTGTGCCCTGCTTTGCCCATGTTCTAAATTATATTGTTACAAGATTCCTGGCAGAATCTGAAAACCTCAAAGAGATGCTTACCATTGCCCGCAAAGTCTGTGCACATTTTAGTTGATCCTACAGTAACACAGTAACATAGTAATTTAGGTTGAAAAAAGACTTGCGTCCATCTAGTTCAACCCTTTTCCTATTCCTGTTTACCATCATTGATCCAAAAGAAGGCAACCCCCCCCCACACACACACACACAATATAGCAATTTCAAATTCTACTCTGAATGGGGGGAAAATTCCTTCTTGATTCCAAATGGCAATCAGATTTCTCCTTGGATCAACAAGCCCTAACTAAATATTAATCCCAATATTAACATACATAGCCCTCTATGTTATGCTCTTTTAAATAAGTATCCAGGCCTTTTTTAAAGGCATCTAATGTTTTCAATAGTACCACCTCCTCAGGCAGTGAATTCCATACCTTAATTGTCCTTACTATAAAGAAACCCTTCCGCTGTTGTAGATTAAATCTCCTTTCCTCAAGTCTAAGCGGGGTGGCCCCTTGTCCTTTGTACTGTTGTACTGGCAACTAATGGGCGATGTATGTGAGCTACTGAAACCCTTTGAGGAGACAGCCATGCTGGTGAGTCACACTGATGCAGGAATTAGTGAAATTCTACCACTGATATTTGTATTACAGAAAAAAAAATGAGGAGCATAGCTGACGATTCTTACCATAATGACAACACAGACATGCACCAGCTGGTAAAGGACATGTTAGTGTGCTTGGAACAAGATCCTCGCATAGTGTCCATTAAAACCAATGAGGAATATATTCTTGCCACTTTGTTGGACTCCTGTTACAGAGACTAAGGAAGACTCAGGAGTCAGATGGTATAGTTAAAACACCTTTATTAGAATAACAATAAGAAGAAAAAACGAGCAGATAATAAGCAGGCAGAGGGTGACAAGTGAGGCAGTAACTCTATCAGAAATAGGAGGCTACCTGAAGACAACCACACTGCTCAAGACTAGGCCAAAGCCAATGGTAGTCTCAGATGCCCTGGAGTATCGAAGAAGTCCCCAAGCAGTCTCCCATAAAGAGATGCAAAGGACACACTGACTCACGCCTGCAGTCAGACAGTAGAGGCCTGTCTCCCATAAGGTGGCAACAAGAGAGACTACTGACTCACGCCCACAGTCAATAAGGAGAAAGTCCGCTAGAGCCCCAGGCCAGAACCAGATAGGGTGTCCACAGTCAGAAGGCAACAACAGAAGTATAGCTGGACAGAGCCCTAGGTCTGCACCAGATGGGATAGTCATACAAGTCAAGGTCATACACAAAATGGGTAGTCAGCCAGAGCTGCAGGTCTGCACCAGATAGGATGTCCACTAGTCGGAAGCAATGTAGAGAGGATAGTTAGACAGAGCCCCAGGTCAGCACCAGATCGGTTAGTCAGACAAGCCAGGGTCGTACACGGAACGGGTAGTCAGCCAGAGCCATAGGTTTGCACCAGACTGGATGTCCACTAAGTCAGGGAGCGTACAAGAGAATAGTCAGACAGAGCCACAGGTTAGCACCAGAATGGATGGTCAGACAAGCCGGGTCATACACAGGATAATAGGAACAGGAACTGAACTGCATAGAACAGCAACGTAAGGGTGACTGACTAAGGCTCCAGTTCCCATAAATACCCAAGCCAGGAAGTAGATAGGAGGAGAATAACCAGGACAAGGTTGAGGCCTGAGTCAATACGCAGCCTCATGCCCATAAGTGATGCATCACACCAGGATGCGTCAAACCCCTGCACCTTTCCCACATCACTCTGACCCTAGCCAGAGAACACGGGTGGGCACTATAGGCTCAGAGTACGCCCATGCCCAATGCCAGGAACGACACATGGAATGACATTGAAGTGACATTTCAAGCCTATCACGGTGTCCGTGCTCCCCTTGTTATTGTTTTCCTGTCAGTCTACACTGTGTGTGCTCCCATTGGCCGTCCTGTGTTTGTCCTGCCCAGTATGACCTTTGTGTACTGGGCTCCAGAACTCATTTGGTGCCCTTTCGTGTTGTTCCTGTACCAGTGCTAGTTTCTGCTCAGTGATTCCCAGTGTACCGACTTGGCCTGCCTGACTACTCTGCATCTTGTCTTCTGCTCCTGTGTACCGACCCGGATTGCCTGACTATTCTTCTGCTCCTGCTCCTGTGTACCGACCCAGCTTGGCTGACGTTCCTGTTCCGTGATTCGACTCAGCTTGGCTGACATTCCTGCTCCGTGATTCGACTCGGCTTGGCTGACGTTCCTGCTCCATGATTCGACCCGGCTTGGTTGGCGTTCCTGATCTGATGGCCTATTGTCGCCTTGGTGACATTCTGATTCTACAGGCAATCCAGTCCCCGCTTCTGGTTCAGCAGAGTGTGAGAGTCAGTTTCCGTTACTGCTACGGCAGTGTGCCATTGGTCTAGTCTCCGTTACTGCTTCTGCAGAGTGAAAGTGTCTGCCTCCGCTACTGCTAAGGCAGTGTGCCATTGGCCTAGTCTCCATTACTGCTTCTACAGAGTGCAAGTGTCTGCCTCCGTTACTGCTACAGCAGTGTGCCATTGGCCTAGTCTCCATTACTGCTCCTGCAGAGTGCAAGTGTCTGCCTCCGTTACTGCTCCGGCAGTATGCCATTGGCCTAGTCTCCGTTACTGCTCCTGCAGAGTGCAAGTGTCTGCCTCCATTACTGCTACGGCAGTGTGTCTTTGGCCTAGTCTCCATTACTGCTCCTGCAGAGTGTAAGTGTCTGCCTCCGTTACTGCTACGGCAGTGTGCCATTGGACTAGTCTCCGTTACTGCTCCTGCAGGGTGCAAGTGTCTGCCTCCGTTACTGCTCCGGCAGTGTGTCATTGGCCTAGTCTCCGTTACTGCTCCTGCAGAGTGCAAGTAGCTACCTCTGTTACTGCTACGGCAGTGTGTCATTGGCCTAGTCTCCGTTACTGCTCCTGCAGAGTGCAAGTGTCTGCCTCCGTTACTGCTACGGCAGTGTGTCATTGGCCTAGTCTCCGTTACTGCTCCTGCAGAGTGCAAGTATCTGCCTCCGTTATTGGTACAGCAGTGTGTCTTTGGTCTGGTCTCCGTTACTGCTCCTGAAGGGTGCAAGTGTCAGTTTCCGTTACTGCTGCGGCAGTTCACATTTGTTCTGCTAACCTGTTCCTGGGTGTTAAGTGTCTTGGAGCTCTCTATATGGAAAGAGCTCTATCGCAGAACTCTCAACACATGGGACTGTTTACACTCCTTGAAGACCTTTAACCCATGCAGTACCTTTGTCCTGGGAATCCAACATATTCTGCCTGATCTGTGTCAGTATAGACTGCTATGGACTTTATGGTTACACTGGACCTGTGCAGGCATATGTATATATAACCTGCCGTGTGTCTGTATTATACTTCCTGTATACTACAGGACCTGTAAGGGTTCTTATTTTATTGTGATTTCAATAAAACTGTGTTTTGTCCTAAACCACTGTGTCTGTGTGTCGAACAAACTGTTACATAGCTACCCTGCGTCACCTGAGGAGGCGACGCTGGATCTAAGGTAAACTGTGACAAATCCTGCTTCAAACACAAAATTTCAGAATTTCTGCCAAAGGGCCATCAGCAGTTTGTCACAACAAGGAGTCATGATGATCAGCAGCAACTCTCTGAGGAATTGGATTCTGTTAAGGAATATCAAGATATGCTTATATGATATGCTTATTGATCGAATGGAGGGTTGCACTGTGGAGGATGAAAGAGAGAATGTGAGGTCGCAACAAACAGCTAGACAGTATAGTGAAAAGGCAGCAAAGCATTTCAACCAGCAGTAGCAGCTACACCATCAACCAGAATATCCCATTCGGAACACAAGGCAATTCATGGGTCTCAGCAGGGGTGGCAAAAACACAATATTGGTAGTGGTAGTGGTGGTAGTGTTGGCGGCACAACTCTTTGGGACTTGGTCCCTGAGTATGGGTTGATAACTGACACAGGAACACTGTGTAGCTCCTACAAGTGGTCCCACTGCATTTAAGATAGCTACGTTTTAGGCAGAAACAATGACCCCATGGACTACTGGAAAACAAATCAATGTGTGTGGCCAGCATTGACACGTACTACAGTGGAAGCCCTCAGTTTTCCTCCAGCAAATGTTGAGTCTGAGAGGGTTTTCTGTGCAGCTGGTTACATTGTCTATGACTGCAGGATGCAGCTATCAACAGCAATGTTGAGAAATTAACATTCTTAAAAATTAACCAAATTCTCATACCATCTGAGTATCATGTAGCAGAAACCACACATGACAGACAAAGCCAGGACAAATATATTAACAGCAGCACAGATGAGGAGGTGGAGGAGGGAAGTAATGGTTCCACTGTCTACCCCGCTTGGGACCACTGCTATGACTGAAAAGTAATGTATGTCAGTAATCTGAGAAGAAGGATAGCGATTTGACGCAAACATGAAAATGGTAAAAGCTATATACATACACAAATCACACCATACCAGCCAGTTCCCACCACCACCACTACAATACACATCTGCCACATTGTAGATTGTACTTTATTCTTGTTATTCCTTTTGTTTAATTTTCAACTCAGGAACTTGGATCACAGCTGCATGTGTCTTCCCAGTCAGGCAAACAAGATTTCGGTGTATTTGGATTAAATATCCTTTGCTCCTGTCTCACTCCCACAGAGATAACAGTCAAATCAGAAAGGATCAGCCAGTCACAACAAATTTTTGGGTATTTGGGGTCAACCTCCTTTCTCCATTCCTGTTATCCAGAGTATCCCCAAACTCCTCTAATTCAGAGAACAAATGTCCTACCTACAAGACTCTATAAACTAAACTTTAACTCCTATTTATTAGCCTGTCTTCACAGATGATATATGTGTTGCACCCGCTTCCTCTCACAAACATAGAATGGCATGCTGTGGGACCCTGATACATCTTTTATAATATACATGTGGGAAAAAGTAAATCTGCCATGTGGTTGGTAGAAATGCAGTCTTCCCATTGATTTCAATGCAATGAGTTAGGCAAAAAGGGGAAAAACTGCATTTTTAGCTGGAAATTTCCCACTAGGGTGTAAGTGCCATTTTTCTCCTGTTTTGCTTTTGAGGTGAAAAGTTTTGCCCATACCGAGGATTGCCAATCCAAAAATCCTATTTTTCATTTGTAGAGGTGTAGATAAAGGTTCTAAACAACATAAAAAGGTCCTGCAGTGCATCAGTGGGATTGATAGGATTTTAAATTTAAGGGTGTGACTGTAGACTTGGGCCTTAACATTTTGCCTAGAATATAATTGACAGTTGCCTAGCTAGGATTGTCTGCTGTTATTCTATGTGAGTTTGTTGTTGGTCCTAATCATTTATTTATATTTTACTAGTTGAAGGGCCCATGTACACGGACCACAGTGCCACCCAGCAACATCCACGGTGCAGTCATGCACAGTAGAGACTGCTCGCACTGTGGCTGATACGGAGCAGAGCAATCCGAATTCAGTCTGAATTCAGACTGTAGTTGAAGACTATGGTCTGAATTAGGAGCCCCGCTCCGTTATCAGCTGTGGCGTGGGCAGTCTGTAGTGAGCATGACTGCAGCGCGACCAGCCGTCTCTACTGCGCCTGACAGCTTCTGACAAACAATTTAGCAAATTATTATATAGGATGTATGCACCAGAAATATTGCAGTGGAGAGTTTCTTATATCCTGAATGATTGGATAGAAATCTGTCTATTCCACAGATATGACTTCAGCTGGAGCGGGGCCCACTACTCTCATAATAAAAAAAACCCTCTATGCTTTCATTTTGCAGACTCAGCTTTCCTAAGACAGAAACAGTGTTACAAATCTTCATATAGGGCTAAAAAACCATATATCAACACCTCTCTCACTCTCTTTCTTTCCCTTATATATACACAAACTATCTCTCTCTCTCTCTCTCTCTCTCTCTCACACACGCACACACAAACACAACCACACATACAGTCATAAGTACAGACATTCAGAGGCATGCATGAGCAAGCACACAAACACAGATATAGCCATATGCACACAAATGCACACAAAAGTACATACACATATTTCATATATGAGTAGGAGATCATATGATTTCGTACAAAGCATGGTCTATGATTTAACCCTTTGTGTGACAGAGGAGTACTTAACGCATTGTTTTGCTGTTTGTTGTGTACCCTTCTGGCACACAAAGGGTTAAAACCAAACTGACTGACTGCCTGAAACAAATACTAGAAGGTACTTGTTATTTGATGTACATATTTTCTCACCTCAGGTACCCTGTTTGCAATTCCTTTCACATTTAATGTAATGTAGTTATAAAACTGATGCTTGAACAGGAACAATCCTTTTAGATTAATCCATAACTTGCAAGGATGAGCCAAGCAAACCTGGGAATTCATTCATCCTTGCATAATTCATCACATCACATTATGATTGCATTCATTTCATAAGATTTTTTCCAATTACAAAAGAAAGAAGAAAAGACTTTTGGAATAGTAGGAAAATGCCAAGAGTATATTATCTGACAATAACGACTAAGGTTTATTGCAATGGAGACTGCACAAAGCAATCAGCTGAATATGTCCATGAAGGACACATTTTCTTCTATAATTTATTACATCTCAAATACTAAAGAAACTAAGACGAAACAAGAATCCATTTTGTCTCCAGGGCTTACTTTTTATGTTGGTTTGGTTTTTGATCATTGAACGTTACATGTAGAAATGAATAGCGACAAGACAAAAGATAGATACAAGGACTGATCTAAGATATTTAATAAAAAAGGCAAACAAGCTATCCTCACAACCATATCAGGGAAATTTCTGTAAAAAGACATTCTAAATTTAATACGCAGTATTCAAATCATACATATCATTACAAAGTAATGAAGTTGATGATGTTGGGAAATGTCACAACTAAGGAGTTTCTGACATCTATACCACATCAAGACTGGTATTCTAAAATTAATTGGAGCAATTCTGGAGCAAACCAACTGTACTGGAGGACAGGCTAAAATCCCTAACATTTCCCATTGCATTTAAATGGGGTTTTAACTCCTGTAATGATGTAACAATGAGAAGTAGTTTGTTGTAGACATCACTAGCATTCAAGGGGTCAAAAAGCACCTTTTTAACCCTTTGAGTGCCAGAGGCCTATCCAACTCAACTTTTTAATTTGTCCTCTATGGTCAGTTTGTCTCCTATTATGGAGATGTACTAGGGTTTGATGCTGTGGAAATGTCTGTCAAGCACATTGTCTTGGCGATGAGGACACACACATAGCCATATGTACTAAGAATTAACCCTTTCAGTGCCAGATGGGTATTCAATGCAGTGCTTTGCAATGCATTGTGTACCCCTCTGGTACTGATAGAGTATGGCTGGTTCCTTATATGGGGTCGACATCATCTTTGTTCACCTCATATAGGTCTATGATGCTGTGTGCCATCAACCTGTAGTGGCCTCTCACTTCATAGTCCATCATTCTGAAGAGTGTGACCCTTGTGCAGAATATCCTGGGTCTTGGTAGTCATCTGTCATCCCTGTACTGCTCCACTGTTTCCTGTGGCAGCTGTGATAGCTGTGGGAGATCCTGTTGTGGCAGCTGAGGTGCTGCTGCCTGGTGTGGTCCTCCTGCCGGAGCATCAGCAGTTGCATCACATTGAGGCTGTTCATCAGGTGTGCTTGGGGGATCCCTAGCCCGTTCAAGCCTTTGTCTTTGATGTCTTAAAAGGAATAGATATGCAAACATATTGGTCGTAATCTCCGTCTGTCTGTCTGTCTCTGAGTGGCCTCTCACTTCATAGTCCATCATTCTGAAGAGTGTGACCCTTATGCAGAATATCCTGGGTCTTGGTAGTCATCTGTCATCCTTGTACTGCTCCACTGTTTCCTGTGGCAGCTGTGATAGCTGTGGGAGATCCGGTTGTGGCAGCTGAGGTGCTGCTGCCTGGTGTGGTCCTCCTGCCGGAGCATCAGCAGTTGCATCACATTGAGGCTGTTCATCAGGTGTGCTTGGGGGATCCCTAGCCCGTTCAAGCCTTTGTCTTTGATGTCTTAAAAGGAATAGATATGCAAACATATTGGTCGTAATCTCCGTCTGTCTGTCTGTCTCTGAGTGGTCTGTCTGTTAACACACAATGTCTGAGCGAGAGATGTCCCGTGTTGTCTCCGCATGACCATGAAGTAGCGAGTGACCAATGGGAATGTGTGTATTGTCCAGGTAAGTATTTTGCAGTGTGGCTGTTGCTGTTTGTGTGATTAATTTTACAAGCTATGTACATGTCAGGTGCATGTGTGATGTTGTCAGGTGCAGGTAGTGTCTCCATTGGCTGGTGAGGTTGCATAGGTGAATATGGGTTGCTTGGGGCTTGATAGGTGTGCATCCTGTGTTGTGTGTTCATATGTATTGTTGTATGTTAACCCCTGTTGTTCTGGGGTATAGTGTTGGGGATTGTGTTGTGTTGCTTTGTCAACTCCTTGTCACTGGGGTGTTGTTTTGTGGTTTGTTCTGGACTTTTGTTGTAGGGCATGTCCATTTTCTTTGTGCTTGCTTGGCTTTGCAGGGGTAAATGTTGCCATTGCTGTGTTTGTGCTAAGTGATGGGTGTTGTGTGAACTGCTCTTTCCCTGCTTTGTTTTGTCCGAAGGTGGATGTTTTTTGCCATTTGTGTGCCAGTTAACTGGGTGCAGATTTTCACCTGTTAAATGTAGCAATTTATTGTACATTGGCACTACTGTACAGGATTGAATGGCTCCTGGTTAGTGTAGTTCTATTGTTTTCAATAAGTGAAATATTATTGTCCATTGTGATTTCAAAACTGCCGTTAGCTGTTTCTATGATGGCTAATTGAATGGCTTACTGTGCTTAAAAAAACTGCCATCTGCATTTTTTTTTGGTGTCAGAAGCAATTGAATCGAGGTCTAAGTATGCAAGGGAAGGGTGAGGGAATTCAATAACATACAGAGTTTTCAAGCAGCAGTTCAACAACACTGAGAACATTCCCTCTGCCCCCCATTTGTCCACTGTGGGAGTGGAGAGGATCCTCTCCTCATCACCACAAACTGCATTGCTCTTGCTTCTTGATTCAGAGCCACAGGTATATGCCTTGCACACACCTATGGCACTGAAAGGGATAAAAGCTGTACTATTAACAATTTGCCTCTTGTGTTTGAGTACAGAAAAACAATTGGATAAATTGCCATTGTTAGCTACCAAGAACTCATTCAATTGCTATAGCCTTTACAATACACTTCATTAGAGAAGACCATAGTAATGTGAGATTATTTTTTTCTTAAAATCAAGATATAACTTGTAATCATATTAAAAAAAATGTGACAGCAGGCTTTTAACCCTGGTCTTAGCTTATATGGAGCCAGCAGCTTACCCATTAGACCACATACATTGTTTCCTCCAGATACTGCTAAACAAACACCTTAATCTTTTGTTCTTTTAACACAAATCTCTTCACAGGTTTATTAACAGGCCACTTGAAAATGCACCTGGATAGAATTAGCACTGATACATTACACTATCACATTATGCAACCAACATTTGTTAGAACCAAAAAGGATGCAGTATAAATGTAACAACAGCTGCAAAATAAAGTAAAATTCTAACATGGCTGCATTTTCAATTTTTTTCTCAGCTTTTTATAACCTTGACTTATAAAATAAGCTTCAGGTGCCACCCTATGTTCTAGTTGTCTGTTTTCACCTTCCCAATTTCTTTTCAGTCTTCTGCTAGCCACAGTGCCAGCAGATGGCTGTCTACCCTGTGGCAGGATTAAAACTATATTTCCATATACACGGACACCAGGGTTTGAATCTTACCATCACAGTTTTTTTTCCATCATAATTATGAATTGCATTACAATCTAAACAAACATTTATAACACAGAACTAAATCAGGATATTATAGACCTGTGAGCTTAATGTCAGTAGTGGGTAAGAAGGGTTAGTGATAGCATTCAGGACTATTTGACGACCAACAGCATTAATTGTAGGAACCAGCATGGTTTTATGATGTATGGATCATGTCAAACTAATTTACTTGTATTTTACAAAAAATGTGAAGTAATAATTTGGGCAAAGGTATTAGTGTTGATGTAATTATAATTGGATTTTACAGAAGCCCTGGAGACTAGGCCTCAAACTTGTTACTGCATAAATTAAAAGACTTCATTTTGGGAGTAGATATATGTGCATGGATAGAGAACAGGTTAAATGATAGAGAGTTGGTCTAAAGTTGTAAATTGAGTGCACCGGGTTTCAGTCCAGGGCCCAATGCTTTGTAATTTGTTTATTAATGATCTAAGAGAAGGAATTGAATGTAGTGTCTCAATCTTTGCTGATGACACTAAGCTGTGTAAGGAAATACATGCAGAGCAGGATGCTTTTTTTCTCTACAGAAAGATTTGGATAAACTGAGGGAAAAGTGGCAGATGAGGATTAATATAGATTAATTTAAGGATATGCATTTGGGCTGCAGAAACAAACACGCTAAATATACACTAAATGGGTAATTGCTTGGGAATCTTCATTAGAGAAAGATTTAGGAATACTGATAGACGATAAACTTCACAGCAGTCTGCAGTGCCACTCAGTTGCTGCATAAGCCAACAGGGTACTATCCTGTATCAAAGGGTGTGTAAATGCACAGGGTATGAATGTAATCTACCTTTATATAAATCATTGGTTAGGTCTCACCTGGAGTACAGTTTTTAGCAACAGTTCTTAAAGAAAACATTATTGAACTGGAAAAAGTGCAGAGAACTGCAACACACACACTGATGCAGGGATTGGAAGATCTGAGTTATAAAGCAAGAATTATGGAATTATATAGTGGCTTTAAAAAAAGTAATGGATACCTTTATAATGCAGAACAATATTTATAATTATGACCGTTGGTGTTACAGCAGATAGGATATTGATCCAGGGAAATATCTGACTGCCATTTGGAGGCAGAAATTAATTTTTTTTACCAGCTTGGGGTTTAATTGGAACTGGTTTCATTTTTTTTTTTTCGTCCTTTGGATCAACAGGATTGGTGTGGCATGAACTGACCTTGATGAGCGCATGTCTTTTTTCTACCTTATTAACTATATTACTATGAAGGATTGGGAACATATTAAAAAGCAAAATGAGTTGATTCAAGGCATTATTTATATTTAATTTTTTTATATGTTTTAATATTTTTATTTATAATTTTAATATTAGCTAGCTTGTGCAACACATGCACTTCTGATCCAAGGATAACATCCAGAATATGAAAATATATATAATATACATTACTGTGCAAAAGTTTTAGGCTAGTGTGAAAAAATGTTGTAAAGTAAGAATGCTTTCAAAAATAGACATGTTAATAGTTTATTTTTATCAATTAACAAAATGCATAGTGAGTGAACAGAAGAAAAATCCAAATCAAATCAATATGTGGTGTGACCACCCTTTGCCTACAAAACAGCATAATTTATTCTAGATACACTTGCATACCGTTTTTTTAAGGAACTCCGCAGGTAGGTTGTTCCAAACATCTTGGAGAACTAACCATAGTTCTTCTTGGGATTTAGGCAGCCTCAGTTGCTTCTCT
This sequence comes from Rhinophrynus dorsalis, assembly GCA_037306005.1. Taxonomy (NCBI): domain Eukaryota; kingdom Metazoa; phylum Chordata; class Amphibia; order Anura; family Rhinophrynidae; genus Rhinophrynus; species Rhinophrynus dorsalis. The sequence goes on from CM074720.1 coordinate 294,420,475, forward strand.
CACGTCATGTAAGAAAGACTTAAAGATATTGAGATCAGGGCTCTGTGAGGGCCATACCATCACATCCAGGACTCCTTGTTCTTCTTTACACTGAAGATAGTTCTTAATGACTTTGGCTGCATGTTAGGGGTCATTGTCCTGCTGCAGAATAAATTTGGAGCAAATCAGATGCCTCGCTGATGGTATTGCATGATGGATAAATATCTACTTGTAATTCTCAGCATTGAGGATACCATTAATTCTGACAAAATTCTCAACTCCACTTGCAGAAATGCAACCCAAAACTTTCAAGGAACCTTCACCATGCTTCACTGTTGCCTGCAGACACTCATTCTTGTACTGCTCTCTAGCCCTTTGGTGAACAAACTGCCTTCTGCTACTCATCAGTCCAGAGCACCTGCTGCCATTTTTCAGCACCCCAGTTTTTGTGTTTTCATGCATAGTTGAGTCGTTTGGCCTTGTTTCCATGTCGAAGGTATGGCTTTTTGGCCGCAAGTCTTCCATGAAGACCGCTTCTGACCAGACTCAGAACAGTAGATGGGTGTACCAGGGTCCCACTGTTTTCTGCCAGTTCTGAGCTGATGGTACTGGTTGATATCTTCTAATTGCTAAGGGAAATAATCATGATGTGTCTTTCATCTGCTGCACTACGTTTCCTTTGCCTACCTCTGTGTCTACGGTTCTCAAAGTTGCCCTTTTCTTTTGCTTGGACAGCACATCTGGAAATCCCTGCCTTGAAATATATGCCTTGGAGAAACCTTGCTGATGCAGTTTAACTATGTCTTGTAGCTGTGCTTAGTCTTGCCATAGTGTATGATTTTTTTACATTAAACTGTCTTCAGCAACCTCACCTTTTTAGTTGAGTTTGGCTCTTCCTCACCCAGTTTTATTCATCCTACACAGCTGTGTCTGTTTCAGTTAATGATTGTGTTTCAACCTACATTTTAAGTTGATGATCATTAGAATGTGTATGTTATAATTGTTTAATCATACACTTAACTATATGCTCATAAAATCCCTGACTTTGATGAAGTGTACCTAGAAGAATCGATGCTAATTTGAAGGCAAGGGGTGGTCACACCAAATATTGGTTTTAGATTTTTCTTGTGTTCACTCAATATGTATTATGTTAAATAAAGAATATAAACAATTAACATGTCTGTTTTTGAAAGCACTCTTACCTTACACCTGCCTAAAACTTTTTGCACGTTATATATATATATATATATATATATATATATATATATATATATATATAATCTCAAGAAAGGAAAGAAAAGCTTGCAGTGCTAACTCACCATAACACATCTATATAGTGATTACAATTTTAATGTGAAAGTGAAAGATGGCACCAAGGAATTAGAGGGTTCTCCAGTCCCCCAAACAATAGGCCAAAGCCCAAAGTGCAAACACAAACAACAAGACATAACATAGTTATACTGCATCAGCAAGGTCTCTCCAAGCCATAAATTTGTTGTATGCATTCTCCTCTGTTAATTCTAGCAGCTTTCTCATTTATCGTATTTAATCACTAATATAATGAACTGAATATTCCATTTCACTATCCCTTTGTTTCTTCTTGACCTTTAAGGTCTTGGCTTGCATGCACCTTATTATTCCTCACATGACCTGTGGAGATTGACATAAATGCTCTACTTATATTGAGGGCTGATGGATCAACATCCCCTATATATGCTCTCACACTATGCAAGTGTCATGGTTTTAAAGAGCACTCAGACAATTGGGTAGGATAAAATAGGAAAGCTTTATTAGATAGAATAAAGAGCACAAGGCCCCTCACGGGTCCAAATTCTACAAAGCAGCAGCAATAAAGTTTGACACAGGACAGGGCATACAAGATAACAAGCATTTCAAAGATTGTATTTAAAGGGTCCTCTTCCAACACATTTCCTATAACATCTCCTCAGGGAATTTTAAATTTAGATAGGGTTTTTAGAGGTATTAGATTAGGACTTGCCTTAAAGTGAAATACATTGACAGGGTGGCAAGCTTATACATGACTTGGCCAATTTGTGACACCAAAATATCACTTATTTACTAAGAAATGTTAGATATGCTCAGTACTTGGCACAAATGCACACTTTATATAGAGGAGCGCAGGTTTGTCTTTTTGTTTATATATATATATATATATATATATATATATATATATATATAAAATCACTTTGGTCCTGATCAGGGTCAGATAAAATGACCCATATAACATCAATGCAGAGTTAAGAGATTACATTACAACTGATCTAGAAAAGTATATTCATATTCTGAATGTTAGCCTTGGATCAGAAGTTTGTGTATTGCACAAGCTAGAGGATAGTAAAGTCTTGATTAAAATATAAATAATGTCTTGAATCAAACACATCAATATCAATCACACCATGCCAGTTCCCAACCACCATTACCATACACATCTGCCACATTGTTAACTGTATTTTTTTTTAATATCTTGACATCATAATGAATATATACCAGTGTCACTTAAACAGGAACACATTTTTCAAGGCATATGTTGCACTCCCAACTTTGACTTTCAGATACTTATTTCTACCTGCAGCCATCAGAAGTAGTAATATTGTGGTGTCAAATGTTGCAACATAGGAAAGATAGGTAAAAAAACGTGTTGGATATAGCCAAAAAAGAGTTTGAAAATCTTTTGTGAAAAAGTGTTAGTTTTTCATGAAAAGTCAAGCAGGAAATTTTTGTCACTTTTCACCCACTCCTATTAACAAGCACATGTACAACTTGATATACTTGGTTACTTGCACTCACTCTCACCCACATTGACAAGAACAAGAGGGAGAAGCATATACTGAGGTATGGTAGTGCTGCCCCAGCTGGTGTGTGTGTGTATGTAGTATCCTTTATTGGAATTTTCTGAATCTGAAGGTAATAACAGGACTATGCTGTACTGTACTGTGAAAATTAGCTCTGTAGTTCTAATGAGAGAAAGTGAAAGCTGCTGAAATGTTGACATTAGCTAGAGTTGCAGTGACAGTGACTTTGGCAGATAGGTAGGGCTAGCTAAAAAAAACCTCAGTCTCTTGACAGCTAGTAAAATAGGTAGGTAGGAGAGAAAATCCTTCACCTAACAGAGACAGAAAGTGACAGTGGCAGACAGGGTTAGGAGAAAACATTAATCATTTGTAGGAATTACCATGAAAGTTTTTCCACTTGTTTCCACCACACACATACTGACTGCCAGTCTTATTCCACTGGACTGGATGCCATAGAACCACACATACTGACCCCTCACAAATCTGTCCAGCAGTTAACATTCAACCTCACCTATTGTACTTCCGGTCTTGTCCCATTGCACTGGTACACATATAACCAAACATACTGACCTTGTCCCACTGCACTGGTAGCCATATAACTACGTACACTGAGTCGGAACCATGGCAGGATATCTCGGTCATAGGCAAAAACAGGAAAGTTCTTGCAGGGAATTTTTGAGGCTATTGAAAATGTAGTTTCTATACATGGGAATTTCCATTGGAAAAGTGGCAAATTGCAGGTTTTGTGCAAAGATTCCTGCAACAAAAAAACAGTACTTTTTGTCCCTTCTTAGAGACAGATACTTTTGAGACAGAGAAATATAATTTTCAGACAGAAAACACATCATCACTACACCTGACCACCTGCTGCTGTTTACTTTACAGTAAAAACTAACACTACTATCTTTATGTTCACACAGGACATGCTATGGGCTTGGTAAAGGGAAAAGAGAAGAAGGAGTGCATAGAAATTCTGGTGGCATTAAAATAACTAAAACTCAGTGAAATCGAATTGCACGGGCTATATGAAATGTACTCCAGTAAAAACTATAATAGTCTGGGTGCTCTCAGGGTCAAGCTCCACTAAACACACACAGTTATGGGAAGTGCAATGGTATAGAAAAACCATAAACCCTCCCCACATGAATGTACCCAATAAATTGAGGTACACTTGAGTACAAAAGTAGAGAAAGCTTTATCCATACACAAAATAATTCAATAATGGGACTTAAAAACAATTAAAAGCAAAAAAGGTTGGGGAGTCCAGGCAAAATATAAATAATCCCTAGTATGGAATACTACAACTGCTACAATACAAATAGGTAAATTAAGCATGCAATAGTATATAGTGCAGAAAAGTATACTAAGTAATCTACAAAAAAGAACAAAGCCTGCATGAAAATATAACATAAAAGATCAAGAGTACTTATCTGCAATAGACAGTTAAATAACAACCAGGGAAATAAAGTCTCTTCCGGCTCTCCACCGAAAACCCAACGAGTGTCGTCCCCAGCTGTGGCTTAATCAGGGATAAAGGTGGTCAGTCAGGAAACTAATAAAATAGTTGCCATTGTCCAATCAAAAGTAGTAAAACAATGCCACCTGACCCAGATCTAATGACTCACAGAAGACTCTCAATACAAATATCAAAGATAAATCAAAAAGCTGCAATCATGTGAATTTACTCCCGATCATGTGACATACACAGAAAAAACGGTCCACCAAGAGAGACCAGCCATAGGATAAATGGATAAGAGGTTAAAAAAGCCAGTCACCCAGGTAACCATACACAAGCCTCTCAAAGCGAACCGTCTGAGCTGATAGCATTACACTCACTATAGAATAATGTAAATTAACTGAAGTGCTGTGAATCGACCATGCACTCCACAGGACGGCAAGTTAAAGTAAACAAACTGGACATCTAGAAAACACAAACCGTGAAACAGCACAGCGAGATTGAAGCATACAATAAGGACATAAAGCTCTAAACAAGCATCCAAAGAACAGTAGCAAAAATAAACAAAACACAAAAAATACAAACATTTTTTTACATATCTAAATAGCTAGAAAACTGCATATCCTCATTTAATCCAAGTGGGGATTAAGTTTGCAACATAAATATCCACCAAACCTCTCTTCTCAGAAGTTTCTGTGTTAAATTCCCCTTTCTGATATTCATTTTAATTCTTTCTAAGCCTAAAATCTCCAAGTTACCACAAGAGCCATTGATAAGAAATGGGATGCCACAGTTGTAAGTGTGTCCCATCTCCTTTTGTCATGCTCAGCATTTCTTATGTGTGACATATGTTTCTGAATACGACTCTTTAATAACTGAGTAGTTTGGCCAATGTATACAAGCCCACAAGGGCACCTAAGCACATATATATACAGTTCCTTGTATGACAATATACCAAATGTTGTAATTTAAGATTCCTACATGCCACTGAACTGAAGATTTCTTTATCTTTAGAAATATTTGGACAAATTGAACATTGCCCACAAGGAATGGTACCCAACAAACCAGAACCCCCTACAGAAGGCACAGCAGAGCAAAAATGGCTATGGACTAATAAATCTGATATATTTTGGCTTTTTCGGGCCATAATAGATGCTAATGGGGACAAAACAGTCTGAAGCGTGGAATCAGTACGAAGCAGATGCCAATGATGATTCAAAATATTTTTGATAATCCCCCAATGGGAATTAAATTTTGTGATAACTCGAATAGGTGTAATAGTTCGAGTTTTAGTATCTTTGCCAGTATTTTACAGAGCACTTCTAGGAGTAGCCAAGGCCCTCTGATAACCTTTTCTCCGGTAGGGCTTGGGATAGCCACGTTCTATAAAACGAGACTGCAGTTCTGCAGCTGTAATATGAAATTGACTATCTAAGGAGCAATTGTGGAGCACCTGCAAATATTGCCCCACAGGTATACCCTTTAGCAAGCCACCTCATGGGCTCTGAAGAAATGGAGCAGGGAGTTCACAGATGTAAGTTTACAAAATAGATCAGACTGCAGATTATCAAGATCATCAATATAGATGATTAGGTCCAAAAAGTCAACTGTCTGCTGGTGGGGGGAGAAAAAGTTAAGTGGATGTTAAGATCATTCGCATTCAATTTGTTCAAAAATTCTTGACAAAGGTTGGGAGGGCCATGCCACAGAAAGATCACATCGTCAATATAAAGATACCAAAATGGTATATACTGTGTTTAGCTATCCATAACTTCATTGAATACAAACTTCCTCTCCAACCACCCCAAGAAAAGATTGGCATATGAAGGGGTGTATTTTGCCACCATGGCTGTCCTAGAGACCAGAACATAAAACTAAATGTCAGACACGAAATAATTGTGATTTAACACAAAAGCCAATGGATCTAACAAAAATTGACAAAAATCAGGGTCTGAACCAAAGGTTGTTTAATGTAAAAAGTAAGACACTGCTCTTAATTCATGTTCATGTGGAATACTAGAATAGAGCGCCTCCATGTCACAAGTGACAATGGAGGTGCCCCGATCCACATTCGGTTCCTGATGAAGTTTAGTCAAAAGATTCGAAGAATCTCTCAAGTATGAATCCAGTTGAAGTACTAAAGACTGAAAAAAATAATCAAGAAATAAACATGCCTCTCACACAGACTCCCTAGGCCTGCCACAATTGGATACGCTGGAGGCTTAGTTATACTTTTATGAATTTTAGGCAGGACATAGAAGGTCGGTACGACAGGGCATGCAACCAAGCTCTCTTTTGGTAATAATACCCTGAGCAGTGGCCTGGGAGTAGATGGAATCCAAAAGCCTCTTAAAGTTATCCGTAGGATCAAAAATCACACGTTTGTAAATAGAAGTATAACTAAGTTGATGATTAACTTCAGCCACATACATGGCAGTAGTCCAGATTACAATGTCCTCCCCCCTCCCTGTCTGCCTCTTTTATGTCCACGTCATCCCAATTGTGGATATCTTGAAGAGCTTTAAGCTCCTTAAAAGTGAGATTACTTACTAGAGGCATCCAAGGGGGAAGGCGAAGTATCTCTTCATAGACCAAATGAAAAATCATCTTAACCTGAGGACACACCAGAAAAGAGGGTGTAAACTCACTAGAGGCCCGAAAAAGAGTTTTACAACTCAGACAGTTCATAGGACCACTATCGAAATTAGAATCATTTTCTTGAAGTAAATCCATCATATCTTTGAACTAATCAGTGTCAGTCACAGAGTCCAAATCAGATTGTGTGGGTTTATCGAAAAACTTCTTAAGCAATAGCTTCCTACAAAATAAGAAGACATATTTAATAAAATCAAATTTATTAAGAGATTGAGTAGGGAAGAATTAAAGACCAAATGAGAGTAATGACCTGTGGACCTTAAACAATTGATATTTTGAAAGATTAACCACATTCAGTTGCTTTTCGGTTTTTTGACCCTCTTGTGAGGGCAATGTTGTATTGATTGACCATTGTACCCCCAATGAAGCCGATTTCTGAGTTCGCACAGGTTTTCCCCTGCGGATACGTTTATGCCTGTATAGCTTAAAAAAGATGTCATATTTCTATTATCATCATCGCTCTGAGAATCCATCTCAGAGCACGAGGAACAGACGATATCAGAAACTTCAGCCAATGAGTCCTCATTGGAGGAACCTGAGATCTCTGAATAGAATAGCCAGAATGAGAGGGATGTAGGGAGAGAGATCTAATCCTACTGGTATTACCCTTATGTCTCCGTCTATAAGTTATCATGTGCAAACTTGCTCTTTTTCTTTTGTAGCATAATTTTCTCCACCTTATCAAGTTCTGTTTTAAGCTGTGACTGAAAGGGCACTACTTCTGTCTGTTGATCAAAATCAATATGTTTTGTATATGAAGATAAAATATCCTTACGGACTTGCATCATCAAAGTGCAGTCGTGTTCAATCAAGATATGGATAAGCTCTAACGAACAATGGGTAAGAGTTTCCTCCCATCTGGTCTTAAACTTGGATTCTGCTTCCCATGAAGGAAGCACCTGAATACGAAGGCCATGAGGGATCAAATTCAGCTTCAGGTATTGTTGTAGACTATTAACATTCCATCATAGAATGGTATAATGATAATTTAGGTGAATAAGATCGTTACAAATCTGTATGAAAGATTCATCACCAGAACTATTATGGGGGGAAACAGAACCAGCTGTGGGTTCAGAGGAGGTACAGAAAACAGAAGATAGTTTATTAGACCAGGTTTCTTCCAAATAATCAATATTCAAGGCCATGACAAAGGAAAACAGACTCAACCTGTTAACATTTTTTTCAAGGCTTATGTATGTTGCTATAGGCTTCAGCCTGATAATATTTTATTTCACAGCTTATGTTGCCATAGAATTCATCCTGCTAATTTATTTTACATTTAAATGTGGATTTTATCACTTCAACACTCAATAGCAATACTATTTTAGCATGTTTTTTTAACTGTAATTGAAAACATTGATGGAAATTTGCAGTGTTTTGTGGGAATTTCATTTTTTTTATTAAACTACAAACATTTGTATGAAAAAAGGGGAAATTATAGATTTTTCACTGAAATTCCAGTAGGAAAACACAAACTTTTTGTCATTTCTACTTAAATATTTAGGTGCAATCTTTGCTTAGACAGCCATGTGTGTGCATAAAACAAGTATTTATCCACTTGACTCCAATAAATACATTTCAGTCCCACAATGGTGTCAAAAAAGAGAATTCAGATAACCCTGCTGGACTAGCACTCTTCCTATCCACAAGGGGTGGGAGAAAAGTGTGAAAAATTTCCTGCAAAACGTTTTGCAAAAACTTGCAGATTTTTCGCTTTTCCCGCAAAAAATGTCACCTTTTCGCCTATGCAAAAATGTCCTCCATTTTGCCTATTTTAACAAATATTCTGCCTTTTTTAACAAATTTTTCACCTATATTTCCTATAGGTACTACATTACCCAGTGTAATATTACTTCTTCTGAGGGCTGAAGTTTAGAAATAAGTAGCTGAAAGTCAAAGTTGTGAGTCCTACAGCAACATATGGCTTGAAAAATGTGTTAGCATGTAGAATGCATTTGTCCTTTGTCTACAACACTAACTTCCTGCTTAAGTGACACTGGCAGATATTCAGGATGATATCAAGTAATAAAAAACATAAAGTACAACCTACAATATGGCAGATGTGTATGGTAGTAGTGGTGGGGGGGGGGACCGGCATGGTGTTATTTGTGTATGTATATTGTTTTTACCATTGTCATACTCTATCCTCCTTTTCAGATTATTGACACACATTACTTATCGGTCATAGCAGTGGTCCCAAGTGGGATAGATGGTGGCAACCGTTCTTCACATCACTCCTCCACCTCCTCATCTGTGCTGCTGTTAATATATTTGTCCTGGCTTTCTCTGTCATGTGTTGTTTCTGCTACCTGATACTAAGATGACATGAGATGTTGGTTCATTTTTAAGAATGTTAGTCTCCCAACATTGCTGCTTGATGACTGTGTGCTTTTTGACATATGTGCCTGTCCAGGGTAAGATTTTCCAATGGTTTTCTCAAACAGTGTATAGACAGGCACAGTGCTCCTTTTCAGTGGTGGAAAATTCAGCCTTTGACTTTCTGCTAACCTTATACCCATGTCATCATCCTCACTCTCAACTTCATCTGCATCTGTAGATGTAGAAGGATGCTGGAGGGATATATTCTAGATCTGCATCATCAGTCATCATTAGGTTATCCTCAGCAGCATCAGCATCACCTGACAGTCTTGACCACTACCCTTATATTCCACTAAGCTTTTTAGAGGCCTTAAACAATTTATTTTTACTTTTACTGTAACAAAGTTCCCTACTACTTTGAGGATGGGTGTTTTGGTGCTTATTTGTTTTACTATCTGATGCAGCAGGTGGTTCAGCTGCTACAACTTCCTCTATTATGCTATTGCCAGCATCATCAACACTTGAATGTGACTTGTCATCTTAAGTGTTCTTCTTATATGGTTCTTTATTCCTACTGGCACTGGTGGTGCTGGACAAACTGCATCCTCCCTTGGAGTAGAGGTATCATCATCATTGGTTGCACACACTGCAGCAACCATTGCTGCAAGTCAGTTTTGAACTACTACTTGTCATAGCTTACCTTGTTTCCAGCATTGCCGCTTCATCGACGCTCTGCATCTTTCCACGAGTCATCTGCAGGCGCGAGGCGTCAGAGTGAAGCAGGCCTCTTTTTATGCCATGCTTCCTGTAGTCTCCACCTACCTACTTTCTTCCTCTGAGCCTGCTCCTCCTTTCTACTTCCAGAGGAGGGGTTTAAAGGGCAGTTTGAGTCCTGACTCAGTTTCCATTGCGTTGTTGTTCAAAGCAGTTCTATTACCTTGGACTCTGTGTACGACCTGGCTTGTCTTCCATCCAACTTGGTGCTGACCTGTGTCTCTGTCTGACTATTATTTTGTCTATCCCTATAGTGGACACCCATCCAGGTGCAGACCTGTGGCTCTGGCTGACTACCTGAACTGTGTATGACCTGGCTTGTCTGACTACCTTGTCTGGTGCTGACTTGTGGCTCTGTCTGACTATTCTTACGTTTGTCCCTTGTACCTAGCAGACACCCAATCTAGTGAGGACCTGCGGCTCTGGCAGACTAGCTCTGATACTGACTGCAAGCATGAGTCAGTTATCCATTTCCCTATACTGACTGCAGGCTTGAGTCAGAAATCACTCCGTACTGACAACAGGCGTGAGTTAGTATTCTCGCTACGTCGAATCAAGATCCTGTTTTCCTGTTCCTACTCCTGGTTCCTGCAGAGGCTACCAGTGGCTGAGGGCTAGTCTCCAGCAGTGTGGTCAAGCTTGGCAGCTTACTATTCCTGATAGCAGTGCTTGCTGACTTGTAACCCTCTGCTTGTTCCTGTTGTATTACTTGTGTACTACCTTTCTTATATTATAATAAATTGCATTTAACTATACCGTATTGACTCCTGAACATCTTTGGGGAACCGTGACACTACTTTACTCTCACGTCCCTGCACTGCTCAACCCCTCCCCCTTACTCTTGTGTGTTTGCTGGACATTGCTGAACTACACCATGTTTTTTTACTGTACGGTACACAACACAACTGATGGAACTGTACAATGCATTGCCTAAGCCCAGTCAGTTGTTACTGTCACCTAATATATTTAGTTCTTTATTCTTTTTTATTTATTTATTTTATTATTTTATTTCTTTTTTTTTTTTAAGTTGTCCACCCTGTTGTCTTATCACAGTGTGTCCAAAAAAAATTATAACTGAAAAACAAAATCAACAACTTCTTTACCCAGACTTTCCCACCCATCACAGAGACAATAACAGCAAGATCAGCAAGCAAATAGGTCCCTAGCTGCCTGTGTCTTGCCAGCCAGTCCTCTCTTCTTCTCCCCAGAGTGCCCCACTGACACTCCTAATAGATTGAACAAATGTCCTACCTAACAGATTCCGTAAACTAAACTTTAATTTCCAAAAAACTCCTCTAGCTCAAAAACGTACTGCTTTCTCCTCTCACAAACACAAAATGGCATGCTGTGGGAGCCTGACAGCCTTTTATATGGCTGCAGAAAACTTTCATGTGGTAGAGAGATATATATCTTCCCTTTGATTTCAATGGGCGAAAAAGGCGGGAAAAAAATGGAAAAACAGCACTTTTCGAGGGAAATTATTCGCCAAGTGGAAAGTGCCATTATTCTCCGATTTCAGTTTGAGGCTGATCCCTACTATTCATCAATGTTACCTAATGGTGATGTTGAACATAGAAACAGGAGAAAATAATAAAACTTAACTTTTATTAAAACATCATTAAAATGTCTTTTATAATGATGAAGCTAGCAAAATTGATCTATGTGTGCCTTATTACTATAGTAGATGCAGTGTGTAAAAATCTGTAAAGATCTCACAGGATCAATAAATTCAGCTATCACTACACAGCAAAGTAGGTTCTAAATGGTTGAACAATTAAATGTAATGCATACAGCTGGGGCTTAATCCGGCTTTTCTAAAAGCTTGTTATGTCAAAACAAAATGGGCTCTAATCGGTCAACCAGCTGGATGTAACGTGTACTGCCAGGGCTTAATCCAGCTTGCCTCAAAACTTATCAAAGAGATTCTTGTGAATTCAGCAATATGTACTGCCGGGGCTGGTTTCCGGCTTGCCAAAACACCTATTCAAATCCCAGAAAAGATAAACAAAAGTGCATTATCTGCCTACTGTGTATCTACATAGAGAATAAAAATAAATGTTTAAGAATATAGCAAATGTAAGTTAATATGCGGTAAAGGGAAACTTTTTCCCTTTGCAAAGAAAAAGGTTACTATGCAGGCCAATCATGAACAAATAGTTTTAAAACTAAATTGTTCTTAACTAACAGATTATTGGTAACCTAATATTTGTTCAGTAAAAAATTACCTGCATCTAAATGCTGGTGCTTCTCCGGTTTGCCATGAGAAAACAAAATGAAAGTAACCGTTAGACAAAAACATACACCAATTGTTAGCAGACGGATCATACAAAAATTAAGTCTGAATCAGGCTACTACATAGTAATAGTGCCTTTCCGGCTTATCCTGCTGGAGCACATCATTCAAAAATTGCTTGATAATGAGAGCAACAAAAATTCACATAAGGGACCCAATGAAATCAACATGGGCTTCACTATGTGTTAAATGATTGTTTTGAACACAGAGTGGCAAAAAAGGCACAGATTACATTGTGTTTGTACCAAACATGATGATGACAATACTAAATCATTGTCATACGCACCTATGGCTGCATGTACAAGTAGGAACCTGCAAGAGGGGGAGTGCTTGGGTATGATGCTGGTAAGCAGAGCTCGTGAAAAGTGGACAGCCCATAGAGGGGCCGTGCTGCGGCGAGGGCTGAATACTAGGTGCCAGCCGCAAGGCCGGATGACCAACCCCAGAGGAGCTGGGGGAAGATCCAGGATGATACCCCCTACAGACAGTACAAGCTCTCCTGCAGGGGAGTGTCGCTGTTTTTTAAGAACACTCAGACAAGTGCTTGTAAGGTTAAAATGAACTTTATTGAAAATAAAGCAACAATCAATAAAAATAGTTTCCCAACCCACACAGGCCCAGATGGAGACAGTACAAGTACTTCCCACAACTTCACAGGTCAGGTAGTGTCAGAGACTTTGTCCTGGGGGAGCATAGAGGGTTAACTCTAATAGTAGAAATTAACTGAAATTCTGTTGAGGAGATGTTCAAATTATCTCATGTTTGAACAATGGGCCATTAGTCCAAGGTAGGGAGTGAAAATAACTGAATGTCATTTTAATGGCAGATTGATATTCAGTTGGAGACAAAATGGCTGAGAAAGATGTAATCCTATGTGAGAAAGGCTGGTAGAATGACATGTTTATGGGGTCGCTGATAACCTTATGACTTCTCTCAGTCTTGACGAAAGCCATGTGATCTGTCACCTGTAAAATTTTAATATAGTGTAATGGCACCATCTGCAGCCTTTATATTGTAAAATACTCATAATGTTTATGTTTATATTTGATTAGCATAAGATATGAGTATCCAATCAGGTCTGACTGGTGATGTCACGGTATAATGAGATGGATCTTTGTCCAATCATTAGAAAAAGGCGGGGATTACTGATAAGGCAAAAATTGCCAATATAATGCCAAGAGACTCTTAGTTCAGGGCCCTTCATTTCCTGAAAAAGAAAACTCCTGGGAGATTCCTGACAAAAGAAGGCTCTGACAACACATGATCCTGCCATCTCACAGAGAAATACAAAGAAATCTTGATTGGTAACTATAGCATTTATTCATTTAGATTCATTTAATCCAGAATTTCATAATTTTTCTTCTGTTTGAAGAAACTTAAATAGTCTTATAATTGTCTTAAGTGGACTGGCCAACCATTTGGGATAATTTATAATAAGCTAGATTTAGCTCTTAAATTCTGGAAGTAATAGAATCTATATATATATATTTATTGGGAAATTGTTATATTTTGCCAATCAATGTAATACAGTATATAGCGTGGGTTATCTATATTAGCTAATATAAATCTTGATATTCCAAGAGTAATATCTTGTGGTTCTGTGAAGATTATAATAGTTAATATTTGATATAGGAAGTTCTTTGAATCCAGTTATTAACCCTTTAACCACTATTTGTCTGTTGTTAGTAGTGTTTTCTTTGGAATTCTCTGTATATGTGCTAGGCTTATATTTTGTAAATTGGAGGTTCTTCATTTCTAATAGACAAAATAACTTCTGGGTGTGGCACCTATTTTAAATGAGTGGATTAACCCTTGGAGTGCCTATAGGTTTTATATATATGTTGCTATAGTCATCATTATGATATATTTTGCATGAAGTTGGTTACTTTATAGACATATGTTACTGGACATTATTTGTATAATCTTTGATTGACTTTATTAATTGCAATCTATATATTTTTATTCAGAGGTAAGCAATATTGAATTCAGTATATAATTAAATTATAGTGATTCAAATCTGGGATTCTATTCCAGTTATTCCCTAAATTTGATTATTATTGATATATGATACAAGGAATTGTTAGATGAATTATTTCATTCATCTCACAATACCCCTTACATCATAATTGGCATAGTCGATACAGTTTCTGGGGCAGAGGTATTAAGAGACACTGCGGCCAACTGTATTATAATTAATTGTAAGAATCAATTAACCTGTTCTATGCTACTGAATGCAATGATTGTTATTATACCTCTGAATATACCTACGTGTGGTTAACCCTTGCTCCGCTGGTAATCCTCATGGTAATAAGTGTGGTTTGATTTTCTATGTACCTATTATAATTGCTAATCACTTATATATTTCATTGTTGCTGATACTTATATATATTTTTGACAAATATGAAGGATTGATTCTTGTGATCAATTCGTTACTGTGAAGTAGCATGTCAATACATATTAAAGATAAAGTTCTCGAATTATATTATTGTCAATTGCCTATTTAAATGAAGAAATCCAACCTGAATGGTTCTCTGTTTTAACCCTTTGGATACCTTCATATAAATAGTCCGACAGTTGGAACAGTATATATACACAATGCACCAGGCAGAGAGACAGACAGCAGGAACCCTAGAACGCTAGGGTAAGGTGGAGGCAGTGACCTGCTGGTAGGGTCAACAGGAGCCCTAGAACACTAGGGTCGAACGGAGGTCCAAGACCCAAGTATACTGGCAGCAAGGACCCTAGAACGCTAGGGTAGTATGGAGGCACAAGACCCACGGATACTGGCAGCAAGGACCCTAGAACGCTAGGGTAGTATGGAGGCACAAGACCCACGGATACTGGCAGCAAGGACCCTAGAACGCTAGGGTAGATAGGAGGCAACCGGCCCACTGATATGGCAGCAGTGACCCTAGTACGCTAGGGTAGATAGGAGGCAACCGGCCCACTGATATGGCAGCAGTGACCCTAGTACGCTAGGGTGAGATGGAGGCAACAGACCATGGAAGGCAACGGGTGTCCAGTAGTACGGATATGTACAGGAGACAGACCACCACACTACAGCTGGCTCTAGAGCCCTTAGGCACAGTGGAACGGTAAGGCGAAGCGAGGTTCACAGGGTTGGCAATGCACCTGGTGGATAGCCTATAACCTTCAACCAGAGGTGAGCACAGCCAGTAACAGTGGTTAAACCGGACACATGAGCAATGAGTACGAGTAACTCAGTCCGACTGTTGAGAGCACGGAAACTGGTACTCCGTATGTGCAAACCGCCACAGAGGCGGTAGAGGCCAGATGCTATGGCAACAGAAACGGGTGCTCAGCCAATAGTCAGCAACATAAGCGGGTTCTCAGCCGTCCGATCAGCAATGGGTGCGAGTTCTCAGCTAGTCCAGTCAGCAACAGATAAGGCAGTAGTACAGGATACACAGGAGCGCCGTCAAGCAGGCCAGGTTATACACGAACAGAGAAACAGCAGTAACTAGCGCTAGGTTCAGGTACACCACGAAAGGCCGCCCAAATAGCAACATGACAGGGTATAAAAGGGCTGGCACTGGGTGGAGTCAGGTCCAGGGACCAATAAGAATCCAGCATAGGAAACAAGGAAGTAATAATGTTGCCACACAGCAACCAGGATCACGGACACCGTGATAGGGAGAGTGAAGGCTGGGGAGCGGAGCTCGGAACTGTAGGCTACGGATGTAGCATAAACTCTCCTAATGAGGAAAAGCAAAGGACTGAGGACACGATAACCCAAGAATCAATACAGTTCAAGAATAGGCAGTAGAGAAGTCAAATGGATATCCAAGGGTCATACCCAGTTCTTCAATAGGTAGTAGAGTAATGTAGAGTAGTCAGGAGAATAGCCAAGGATCATACACCGTTCATCAATAGGTAGTAGCGTAGAGTTAATTGGAGGATACCCAAGGATCATACACAGTTCATCAATGGGTAGTAGAGTAGTCTGGTGAATAGCCTAGGATCATGCACAGTTCAATCAGTGGGTGGAAGAGTAGTCAGGTAGTAGCCAAGGATCATACACAGTTCATCATTGGCCAGAAGATCATATACAGTAAGATCAGGACTGGAGGGAACAAGAGAATAATCAGACTAGCCAAAAGTCAAACAGAGAGGTAGCAACAGGTAATATACTAGGGCAAGGGCAAGGTACAGAGATTAGAATACAGAGCCAAGGACCAATGAAAGGATATACCAATGTATTGGTTTAGGCTGCTAGGCCCTGGGTAATGTGACATGAACGGGTTACTTATCACGGTACCCGTGCTAATTGGCAACATTCTGTCAATATTCCTCTACTGCTTCCGCTATTGGCTGCTCTGTTGTTGTCCCACCCAGCATTTGTCCTTAAATGCTGGGTTCTGGCACTTCTCTGGTGCCCTTTCGTGGTGTTCCAGTACCAGTGCTTTTTCCTGATCCTTGTGAGCTCTTAGTGTATCGACCCGGCCTGCCTTACTACTCTGAATCTTGTCTCCTGCCTATGCACTGAACCGGACTGCCTGACCATTCTGCTTCTCATCTCCTGTGTATTGACCCGGCTTGGCTGACGTTCCTGCTCCGTGTATGGACCCGGCTTGCCTGACGTTCCTGCTCCGTGTACCGACCTGACCCGGCTGACGTTCCTGCTCCGTGTACCGAAACGCCCCGGCTGACGTTCCTGCTCCGTGTGGATCCTGCCTGGTTGGGATGCTGTGGGGCCGTGCCTCCTCTGCACGCTCTGACCAGTCTCCGGTTAGGGTAGTGCTAGTCCCTTCGCTGTCCCCGGACAGCACTACAGATTGGTCTCGGTTGCCTCCGTGTCGCTAGGGCGATATTCCTATGTGTCTGACTTACTTGCAGTTCCAGGTTGGGTGCCTCTCAGGGCGCGTTGCTCAGTTTCCGTTACTGCTACTGCAGTGTCCAGTTGCTTACTCTCCGTTACTGCTACGGCAGTGCTCAAGTTGCTCAGTTTCCGTTACTGCTACGGCAGTGCTCCTATTGCTCAGTCTCCTTTACTGCTACGGCAGTGCTCAAGTTGCTCAGTTTCCGTTTTTGCTACGGCAGTGTCCAGTTGCTTAGTCTCCGCTACTGCCACGGCAGTGCTCAAGTTGCTCAGTCTCTGTTACTGCTACGGCAGTGCTCAACTTGCTCGGTCTCCGTTACTGCTACGGCAGTGTTCAAGTTGCTCAGTCTCCGTTACTGCTACGGCAGTCCACAATTGTCTGGTATTCATTATCTTGGGCGTTACTCGAGTTGAAGCTCTCACCTCTGTTTGAGCTTCTTAAAAGGCCTTGCACTATTAAGGCCAGTCAACATTCACTGCCTAATATTAACCCATTCAGTACTGACAAGCTGGGACTCACACAATATCTGCCTGACCTGTGTCAGTATATTGTTTTATGGACTATCTTCATATACTGGACCTGTGTGGGCCTACCTCTGAATAACCTGTTATCACGGTCCACGTGATCCTTACTGTCACTCTCAACTGTGCTGCTCCCGGATTGGTTGAGCTGTGTTGGCCCGCCCCTGGTTATCCGTTTTAATCCGGCCACTGGCACCTGTCAGGTGCCCTTTCGTGGTGTTTCCGAGCCAGCGTTGCTGTTTCAGTATTCTAGTATCCTGATCTACCGTGTACCGACTAGGCTTGTCCGACGACGTTCCTGTGTTCCTGTTCCGTGATTACCCGGCCTGGCTGACTTCCTGCGTGTTCCTGATCCGGCTTGTCTGCGAATCTCCTACAGCATCTGACCCGGCCTGGCTGACGACCCTTCTCCGTTATCGACCCGGCTTGTCTGCGAATCTCCTGTGTATCCTGACCCGGCCTGGCTGACGACCCTTCTCCGTTACCGACCCGGCTTGTCTGTGAATCTCCTGTGTATCCTGACGGACATTCCCGTTGTCGCCTCAGCGACATGCTGATACTGCATAGTGTGTCTGAGCCTCCGCTTATGCGTTGCTGAGCCTTCCATTATCTGCCTTTCGTGTGCTGAGTCCAGACCTTACTGTGCTGTGTCGTTTTCTGCACTTGAGACACTGGTGTTGTTCATCCGATTACTGCTACTCTTCCACCTATTGCCTCAGCCTGTTTCGCTGTTTCTGTGAGCCAGCCGCTTGTGGGCCTCAGTAGTCGGCGGCTCTCCGTGACAGAGCAGCGGTTCCGTTACGCCCGTTGGCTGTTGGCAAGCAGTACCCAGTGGTCTCCGTTACGCCCGTGGAGGGGCTATCGACACAAGCAATCACGATTCTGGTGGTCTCCGGTTACGCCCGTGGAGGCTATTGACTCAAGCAATCACGATACTGTAGTCTCCGGTTACGCCCGTGGGGGCTATTGGCTCAAGCAATCACGATATTAGTAGTCTCCGGTTACACCCGTGGGGGCTATTGGCTCACGCAATCACAATACTAGTAGTCTCCGGTTACGCCCGTGGGGGCTATCTCCTTATCACTTGCAGTTCCCGTTCAGTCAGAACTTTATGCTACAGCTCCACACAGTGAATGGACTTGGGTGCTATCTTACAGCACATATCGCTATATGCAGCACCAAGGGCGTGCCTAACACCACACTTCAGACTGATAACCAGTATTTTGTGCTTCCATACTTTGTGTAGTATTACCTGTATTACCTGTTGCACCAGGTATCTCTGCCGTTATTCTGCTTATGCCAGTACCGCCCCAGTGGCGACCTTGTCATTCATTTTGCTTTAATAAAACTCTATTTGTTTTATCTACCACTGTCTGAGTGTCTGAAAACCGTAACACCTGTCTTGTGGCTGTAATATATTATGTATATATTACAGGACCCGTGAGGGTTATTGTGTTCTTTATTGTTTAATACAATTGTGTTTTATCCAAACCTACTGTGTCTGTGTGTCGAACAAACCGTTGCATTAATGCTTTAGCTTGGCTGATAAGTTTTAATTACAAAAAAAAAACATAATTTCATGGTAGGATTGTTGCTACATCTGCTTTTAGTATAAGATTTTCATTAAATGTTTTTGAGGTGTGCTGTTTTCTGGAGGGATATTGCACATCTCAGGGGCATTAGCCAAGTGTAAACTGTTGCTTTAGTTCCTCATTTTTGTGGTATTGTCTTACAGGAAGAATAATAAAAATTACTGGAATTGTTTATTTGAGACTTGACCCATGCTCCAATCATAGCGTGCCCCCTAGGGGATTTATGATAATACCTATGATTGTACCTATGATAATATTTTACATATGCCATAATGATAATTTGTGACACGTATCCTGGGGATGTGACATCCCAGGAGTATGTGACCCACCCATATATGTATCCCTATAAAAGCTTTTGCACAACAGCAATAAAGTTAGAATGAGATTTTAGCACCCACGCTTTGTCTGTGTGTCTATTATTTCAGTCCCCAGGTGCCTAAGGCTGGGATATCTGTGGGAACAGGTCTGCTGTCTAAAGGTCCCCCGGATGTTTCAGGTGAAGCACCTTACAGTGACCAGGAGTGGAAAAAGCGGGATTATTTCAACCAAGGTCTAACCTCCCTAGGAACAACGTGAAAGTGATCCGAAGAGCCGAAGATGCTGCCTTATAGAGGATACACATCACTAGGGCGTGATGTGTACAAGGCAACCCAGAAGTGCGGCGCACCTCTCCAAGAGAACGGAGGCGTGTGAGAAGGCCGCACCACAAGGAAGAAGACCACAGATAATGGAGAAAAAACAGAGGGAAAAGGCCACAATCGGCGGAGGTGACAATGGTATGTGTGATCACTTCCTACTAAAGGAGTTACAACATATCCTTATTATGTGACATACCATTGAAATAAAATAATATCATTAAAGGGACAGTAATGTCCCCAAAAAAAGTTCAGTTTTGTAGAGTTTAAATTAATAATCAATATAGGGATTCAAAGTTCCCCCCTCCCTCCCCTTCTCCTGATGTCAGCTATAAAACTGACAGCAGCAGAATCGAGTCGCAAGACTCGAGGAGGCTCTGCAGCAGAGCCAAATTCGAGTTATTGCTGAAGAATTCATTCATTGAAAAGGTCTACAAAGTGTGCACTCAAACCAGGCACACTTTTTAGACCTTTCCAATGAATTAATTCTTTTTAAGTAACTCAATTTCGGCTCTGCTGCAGAGACATCTGCTGGTCCCCAGATCGGGATCTCCTGAAGGGGAGGGGGAAATTTTGAATCCCTATATCTCTCAAACCATAGTGGTTTGAGAGATAGGGCTTGGAGCATATTGATTATTAAGTTAAACTCTGCAAAACTGGACTTTTTGGGGGGACAAAAGCTCATCCAAAGATGCTTCTGTGGATTCCTCTGAAAATGTGTCCAACTCCTTATTAACTTCATTGGTTACTGGTGAAGAATTTATATAGTAGCAGCTTGCAGTTAAATTTGAATAAATCAATGAAAAATTCAAATTTATTTAATCCATTAGAGGAAGAGAAAGTGAATTCCCTTTGTAAGACTTGAATGTGACGTGGCTCCAGAATATGATCAGACAAATTGATTATTTGTAAATTGTCTGATTTTAATCCTTGGTGTCAGGAATCAAAGAAGTGTGAAAGTCTGAAAAGCTTGTGTCGGGAAATAATCATCAGGAAGGAACAAAAGAATAAGACTGCAGGGAAAGATCCTTCAGGCACTGGATCCTAAAAATTGCAACAGAATCCTAATTAGAAATTATGAATTGTAATATGCTCAGGTATCCAGGTGCTGCTCTTCAATAATCTGTTATTTTAGCACCATTTTAATGATTACTGAAATATAAACACAGAAAGTGCACCACCTTGTGATTAAATTGTAGCCAAGTGGCAGCTCACATGGTATATAAGAAATTAACATGTTCAGTCAAAATAGATTTGTTTTGCACAAACAATGAAACTATCATGCATCTGGGTTTTTTTAAATATGGATCAACCAGTAAACTGGTGATTTGTTCCTGACAAAACATGTTTAGGCAGCACTTAGCCTTTAAACCTAGACTTTTTGAACAAGTTTTTGTTATACATGCTCCCCCAATGGAACATTTGTGTAACTTCTGAGAAATCAGCCTTGAAACTACATTAGCCAGAAGAGATTCCAGGGTGAACTCTATAGCTTCAGGAGGATATAAAGTATGTGACTCTTGCCTCGTGATTCACATACTGTTGTTCCTCCTATATCGTGTGGGTAGCCACTTGGCTAGACTTTTCTTGTTGCAATAAAGATTTATGTATAGTATGGCAAACTTTTTGGGACTAAAAATTGTTTAATAAACCACTACATTGCCTTTGGCCAAAATGCAATGCGGCCCAACGTGGTAAGGATGAGTTAACTTTTTATACAAAGTGTGTGTGTAGGGCAGGGGTGGTTGATTTCTGTTATTATTAACCCACCAAATACCATAAATATATAGAATCAGGGATGCAGTATTAATGACCATTGAACACGTGTATGTCTTGCTTCTCATGTGATAATCATAACCAAATGAAACAAACAAAATCAGGAAGTAAGAGGTTTGGGAAAACAAGAGTATGTCAATGTTCTTGCTTACATTGCTTCTGCCTTTCACCAGCTGGTGAATTGAATATTTGACGATGTTACTTAATTGTAGTATACTATGTATTGTTTTCTAGTGCCTTGGGCTATATGTCCTTTTAAAATGCATATATCAAGGCTATAACAGCCCTTTTAACATGGCCAAATATGACTGTGTAACATGCTACTTTACTTAACAGTAAAAATCTGTTTTGCAAAGTAAAAAATGTATACAAAGAAAAAGAAAAGAAAAGGAAACCCTGCTTCACTAGCACACCTACAAAAGCTAAACACTGTGTTCCCTTGGTCCAAATGTAAATTAGAAATAAAACCTAACTTTTATTAAAATCTTAAAAACCAAAAAATGTGATATCATATTAACATATATGGTAATTAGGGACAGAGCCTAAAAATGTACTACCGGGGCATTATCCGGCTTGCCATCAAATTATTTAGATACATAGGTGTATATCAGACTATAAACATACCAAAAGTCTGATTCAGGAATGTTAAATATAGAGGCAACAATGTTCATACATAAATCTAATCTGAACCGGTATCATTCAAATACAAAGTATACTAAAAGTGGCTAAGCTTCTAATGTAGCAATCATCCAAATAAAGCTACAACAGATTACCAAGGCATCTCCGAGTTATCAAAGATGCTAGTCTGTTAATGACAACCCTTAACTAGTGCTCTAAAATTGCCGAAGCATATCCGGCTTGCCACTATAAATAGCGCTAAAGTCAGAAGCACCGGAACTAGTCCGGTTTTCCACTCAACTTCCTGATATTAATCAGGGATAGTCTAGAATATCGGAATTATTCAATACCCTAGTACACCACTTGAATAGAATATCTCTAATACCGGGGCTTGTCCGGCTTGCCACTCATCTATCTAATATCAGTCAACTATGTTCATTGATAACGGAATAGTCCAGTGAATCAATGAACCACTAAAGTGAGAGTATGAAATACCGGGGCTTGTCCGGCTTGCCACTAGACTATATAGTAGTAATCAAATATAGATCGTTAGTCCTGGAGTTATCCAATGGAACACTAAACTACTAAAATGAAAATGTTCGATGAAAGCCTCTAATGAAAAATACCGGGGCATATCCGGCTTGCCATTAACCTACAGCATAATCCTATCTAAAATCAGGATCTCTGTCTCCTAAAATTAAACTGATACATAAAAATCAAAACAAAGACGCGACGCGCGTTTCGTATCACAACTTCTTCATAGCATAGTATGTAACGCTACGGCTCTATACGAGCCTCTTTTTAAATTCACAAAGTGGGATCACCTCCTGCAAGGAGCCAATCAACAGTCATTCCTGTCCCACTAGCTAACCTATGCATGAGTGACATTGATTGACAGATGGACGATCCAACTCACAAAGTACATGGGCCGTTAAAGGATTTACATCCAATGAAATTGTTCCCAAAAAGGCTACGCTACTCGTAATGCAGACTAATATACCGCCCACTTGTATAGTGTAACGGGCATAGTAAGAGGAAAATCAACATGACATTAACAATGTAACAAAAAAACACTGTACATAAATAAAAAGGATAACATTTAACCATATGATGTAAGACTCACATGTCCACATTTATACATATATCCTAATGGCAAATCCAGGACTTCACAACTGTCATTTGGAAAATCCTAGATTACCTACATGTCATATGATGTTAACTGAGGTATTATTGTAAACTATAAATGAGCATACAAAGACCACTCCTCATTAAGCCCCTTAGGCATTAAAGTATCCAACAAAAATATCCATTTATTTTCTTGACGTAGTAAAGCCCTTTCCAAATTACCACCCCTTAATCCAAGGGTAATCTTTTGTATACCCCACGCCTTAAGCAATTTGGGTTCCGAATTATGTTTGTCTAAGAAATGCTTAGCCACAGATGTGATCTTTTTATTATGGCTCTCCATATCTTCACAAGCATTCTTGATGTTATTAGCATGTTCCCTGATTCTAATCTTAAGTTTCCTAGAGGTTTTACCTACATACTTAAGTCCACAGGGACGTTGTAAACAATAAACCACATTTTGCGTCTGACATGTTATCAGTGTAGAAATCAAATGTGTCTTATGAAATCTATCAACAACCATTTTGGTAGATACCATATGCTGGCAGGCTATACAATGCCCGCAACTGTGTGATCCCTGAATGGATGGTTTCTTAGTAGACCAAGGATAAGTATGCACTAATTGATCTCTTAAATTTGGTGCTCTCCTACATCCTGCGAGCACTCTATCACCAACCAATTTTTCTAGATCAGGATCCGATCTAATTACATCCCAGTGTTTATTGAGTATTTTAACCACATTGTTCCACTGACTATTGAAAGTTGTTATAAAACGCAAATTATCACTCTTGGATGTTGCTTTACAAGGGAATAGCAACTTAGACCTCGGAGTATATAGAGCTCTTTTGTATGCTCGTTTAACACATCCCTTACTATAACCTCTCTCCACGAATCTATCACGTAGTTCAATGGATCTATCTTTAAAGATATTAATGTCACTGCAATTCCTCCTCAAACGTAGGAATTCACCAACTGGGATATTCTTCTTCATCCTATCTGGATGGTGACTCGAATAGTGAAGCAAACTGTTCGTTGCAGTAGGCTTACGAAAAAGATCTGTGCCAATAGTGTTATCAGAATTCCGGTGTATCTTAATGTCCAAAAAGTTAACAGATTGCACACTGTATTCAATTGTTAACTTCAAATTCATTGTGTTCTTATTCAGAAGCTCAATAAATTCCTTGAGCACTTCAACAGGTCCTTCCCAAAGGATGAACAAGTCATCAATGAAGCGACACCAGAGAGATACATATTGTGTATATTTCTCTCTCTCTTCTATGAAAACCATCGTTTCCTCCCACCACCCGAGGTACAGATTCGCATATGTGGGGGCACATGCACTCCCCATTGCTGTACCTCGGGTTTGTAGGAAGAACTGGCCTTCAAAGACAAATAAATTTCTCTGTAGAATAAAGGACATTAAAGTCAAAAAGAATTCCTTTTGAAGATTACTCCACTTATCATCTCTGTCCAAAAAGTATCTCATGGCCCTCAATCCATAATCATGTCCTATGGAAGTATACAAAGTTTCTACATCACATGTTACAAGCAGAGTATCCTCTGTTATAGGAAGATCTTCAATTCTGCCCAAAATGTCTCCAGTATCACGGATGTAGGAATTTAAATTGTATACGTAAGGTCTAAATATATAATCCAAGAATTGACTGGCACGTTCTGTTAAGCATTCATTGCCCGAAATGATAGGCCTACCAGTGGGACATATAGAGTTCTTATGCACTTTTGGCAACAGATACAAGGCTGGAACTTTAGGGTATGGTACCTCTAAGAATTCAAATTCTCTCTTGGAGATAACACCTTCTTTAAAGGCATCCAAGATCATCTTATCATAACTACGTTTCAAATCATGAATTGGATTGCCCAGAATCTTTTTGTAACATTTGTTATCATTCAGCTGCCTCATAGCTTCCTTATTATACATCACTTTTGGCCACAGAACTATATTACCCCCTTTGTCAGAGGGTTTGATGACAACATCATCCCATGTTTTAATATCAGATAAAGCCATACATTCTTCTCTAGTGATATTTCTATCCACAATAGAGTCTGGTAATTTCATAATGTCCTTCAAAACCAGACTAGTGAATATTTGAACAGCTGGACAAATGTTACTTGATGGCATAAATGTAGATTTCTTCTTTGGTGCTGATAATACTTTATGCCTGACTTCATTTTCTTGTAACAAATCTACCAAATCTGTTAGGATACCTTCACCCTCAGAATCAGAAGTCACATCCTCACTGGATAATGACTTGTCAATTGAGTCACGAGTAGCAAAAAATTTTTTGAGTAATAATTTCCTGGCAAACAGATGCACATCAATCATTACACCAAACTTATTAATGGGGCATGCAGGGGCAAAACTCAGACCCCTGCTAAGAACACTAATATGATGTTCAGAAAGTATATGTTCAGAGAGATTTATAATTTGTAGGGTGTTAATATCATTTATCTTCGGGGCCAACCTCGTCTCTCGTTTTGTTTGTATCCCCATCGATTCCTGTCTCTTAAGTCCCTTCCTACCTCTCCGAATTGGTTTCTGTATATTCTTGGTGGTCTGCTTCTCCCTCTCCCCCTTAAAAAATGTTGGTGTACAGAAGACGACTGTGGCATAAATATATCACTCTCCACAGTGCCTTCCTGATCTGATGTATCAGTATCCGATGCTGACGATTCCACTGTTCTCTTAATCCTATCCTCCTTATTGATGTACCTAGGTCTCTTGGTGTTCCAAAAATAGATGGATCCCTTCAAATGATCTTCTTGATCTCTCAAGAACTTCTTTTTCTTCTTATCAATTAAATTTTCTTCAAATTTATCTAATTCACCATTAAATCTATCCAAATCTTTTGTAATTTCTTCTAGATTCGGAAATTTCTTAGTAACTCCCTCTAACTCACTTATTTCTTTTTCAAGATTATTGATAATAGCTGTTTCATACTCAATCAATATATCCAAATATCCCTCAGAACACTTATTAGAGAGTTCTTCCCATCTATTAGTGAACTCTTGATCAACGAAACTAAAGGATGGCAGAACATGGATTCGCAGTCCACGTGGTATATAACCTTCTTCCTTATATTTTTGTAATGTACATCTGTTCCACCAACTCCGAGTATATTTGAATTGGGCCAATTTAAGATCTTTAAATGTAGCATTCCAGCTAATATTCTCATTGTCGGTTGTGATATGCGTACTACCTGCAAATACATCCCTAGCTCTTGCCGCCCACCTGTCTTTTCTCAAGAATGATGTTGAGGACATTTCCATATGTTCAGAATTAGGCGGTGCAGTGGATTGAAGAACCACAGAATGGTTAAGTGCAATACAAGAGAAAATTATACCCACGCACTCACTTAATAGAACATAGTCAGGGCCTATGGTACAACACAGTCTGCTAATAGGGTGCTGGCAGGGAAATAATTAATACAAAGAAAAAGAAAAGAAAAGGAAACCCTGCTTCACTAGCACACCTACAAAAGCTAAACACTGTGTTCCCTTGGTCCAAATGTAAATTAGAAATAAAACCTAACTTTTATTAAAATCTTAAAAACCAAAAAATGTGATATCATATTAACATATATGGTAATTAGGGACAGAGCCTAAAAATGTACTACCGGGGCATTATCCGGCTTGCCATCAAATTATTTAGATACATAGGTGTATATCAGACTATAAACATACCAAAAGTCTGATTCAGGAATGTTAAATATAGAGGCAACAATGTTCATACATAAATCTAATCTGAACCGGTATCATTCAAATACAAAGTATACTAAAAGTGGCTAAGCTTCTAATGTAGCAATCATCCAAATAAAGCTACAACAGATTACCAAGGCATCTCCGAGTTATCAAAGATGCTAGTCTGTTAATGACAACCCTTAACTAGTGCTCTAAAATTGCCGGAGCATATCCGGCTTGCCACTATAAATAGCGCTAAAGTCAGAAGCACCGGAACTAGTCCGGTTTTCCACTCAACTTCCTGATATTAATCAGGGATAGTCTAGAATATCGGAATTATTCAATACCCTAGTACACCACTTGAATAGAATATCTCTAATACCGGGGCTTGTCCGGCTTGCCACTCATCTATCTAATATCAGTCAACTATGTTCATTGATAACGGAATAGTCCAGTGAATCAATGAACCACTAAAGTGAGAGTATGAAATACCGGGGCTTGTCCGGCTTGCCACTAGACTATATAGTAGTAATCAAATATAGATCGTTAGTCCTGGAGTTATCCAATGGAACACTAAACTACTAAAATGAAAATGTTCGATGAAAGCCTCTAATGAAAAATACCGGGGCATATCCGGCTTGCCATTAACCTACAGCATAATCCTATCTAAAATCAGGATCTCTGTCTCCTAAAATTAAACTGATACATAAAAATCAAAACAAAGACGCGACGCGCGTTTCGTATCACAACTTCTTCATAGCATAGTATGTAACGCTACGGCTCTATACGAGCCTCTTTTTAAATTCACAAAGTGGGATCACCTCCTGCAAGGAGCCAATCAACAGTCATTCCTGTCCCACTAGCTAACCTATGCATGAGTGACATTGATTGACAGATGGACGATCCAACTCACAAAGTACATGGGCCGTTAAAGGATTTACATCCAATGAAATTGTTCCCAAAAAGGCTACGCTACTCGTAATGCAGACTAATATACCGCCCACTTGTATAGTGTAACGGGCATAGTAAGAGGAAAATCAACATGACATTAACAATGTAACAAAAAAACACTGTACATAAATAAAAAGGATAACATTTAACCAGGCCCGGATTTGTCAATAGGCAGACAAAGCACTTGCCTAGGGCGCCAGATTTTCAGGGGCGCCTGGAAAAGGCCTTGTCACACCCACATTCCACCCCAAGGTGCATAATAAATAATGCTGTGCCACACTGCCACTTAATTTAAAAGTAAAGTGAGCTGTTGCCTGTGCTCGCTCGCCCTTGAGGGCGCATGTGCACAAGAGACAGTAGCATGTTTCCCATTGTACCTGCGGCTGTGCCCATGCTGCCGGGCCGCCCCACTGCTGCGCCTACGTGCCACTGCCTCCAGACTCCATTGGTCTCACCGCCCGCCAGGCCCCCTGTGACATCATCACTACGCTGCCGACGGTGATGCACATAGTCAAAGTCGGCTGAGCATAGTGCATGGGAGTGTGGTTGGCTCAGTGGAGGTGCAGAGCAGACAACGGGCCAGTTGTTGTTGGACGGATGGCAGCATTGGCACGCTGGCTTGCTAATTAGCTGCATACCCCAGATTAGCACCTTCTTTGCCACAAGACTACTACAGTCTAGAAAAGCTTACAGTGGTTTGTATAGGCATGTGGGGAAAACAATAATTAATATCAGTATTGATTGTGAACTACCAAACTGCTATCAACCGTGTACATCAGGGATGAGCCCCCCTATTGTTGCTGAACTACAAACACATGGTTGGGGTGATGGAAGCTGTAGTCTAGCAACAGCTGGAAGGCCTCACAATGTACTGGAGACCTCTACAGCATCAAGGACTGAAAATGTCACTGATTTAAATGGGGCTTTTAATTTGTTTCCTATGGTCCATTTAGTTTGCCCTTAAAGCACTGCAGAGTAAATGACCAAGCCTTCCCCGTGCAGTTATGTGAATATAACTTATGTACGCTATGTATAGTGCATATGGTGTTTTATAAGTTGAAGACTGCACCTCCTTTTGTTTGTTTTCATTGCCACAGTACTGTGAAGAATAAAAAAAAAATCTAAAAATGGGTATGACCACAAAATGGGTGTGGTTAATGAATGGGTGTGGCTAAGTGAGGGGAGTGGTTGGGGTGGGGCAAAGGTGGGACTAGGGGCGCCGGAGGGTGTTGTGCCTAGGGGCGCCTGAGATGTAAATCCGGCCCTGCATTTAACCATATGATGTAAGACTCACATGTCCACATTTATACATATATCCTAATGGCAAATCCAGGACTTCACAACTGTCATTTGGAAAATCCTAGATTACCTACATGTCATATGATGTTAACTGAGGTATTATTGTAAACTATAAATGAGCATACAAAGACCACTCCTCATTAAGCCCCTTAGGCATTAAAGTATCCAACAAAAATATCCATTTATTTTCTTGACGTAGTAAAGCCCTTTCCAAATTACCACCCCTTAATCCAAGGGTAATCTTTTGTATACCCCACGCCTTAAGCAATTTGGGTTCCGAATTATGTTTGTCTAAGAAATGCTTAGCCACAGATGTGATCTTTTTATTATGGCTCTCCATATCTTCACAAGCATTCTTGATGTTATTAGCATGTTCCCTGATTCTAATCTTAAGTTTCCTAGAGGTTTTACCTACATACTTAAGTCCACAGGGACATTGTAAACAATAAACCACATTTTGCGTCTGACATGTTATCAGTGTAGAAATCAAATGTGTCTTATGAAATCTATCAACAACCATTTTGGTAGATACCATATGCTGGCAGGCTATACAATGCCCGCAACTGTGTGATCCCTGAATGGATGGTTTCTTAGTAGACCAAGGATAAGTATGCACTAATTGATCTCTTAAATTTGGTGCTCTCCTACATCCTGTGAGCACTCTATCACCAACCAATTTTTCTAGATCAGGATCCGATCTAATTACATCCCAGTGTTTATTGAGTATTTTAACCACATTGTTCCACTGACTATTGAAAGTTGTTATAAAACGCAAATTATCACTCTTGGATGTTGCTTTACAAGGGAATAGCCACTTAGACCTCGGAGTATATAGAGCTCTTTTGTATGCTCGTTTAACACATCCCTTACTATAACCTCTCTCCACGAATCTATCACGTAGTTCAATGGATCTATCTTTAAAGATATTAATGTCACTGCAATTCCTCCTCAAACGTAGGAATTCACCAACTGGGATATTCTTCTTCATCCTATCTGGATGGTGACTCGAATAGTGAAGCAAACTGTTCGTTGCAGTAGGCTTACGAAAAAGATCTGTGCCAATAGTGTTATCAGAATTCCGGTGTATCTTAATGTCCAAAAAGTTAACAGATTGCACACTGTATTCAATTGTTAACTTCAAATTCATTGTGTTCTTATTCAGAAGCTCAATAAATTCCTTGAGCACTTCAACAGGTCCTTCCCAAAGGATGAACAAGTCATCAATGAAGCGACACCAGAGAGATACATATTGTGTATATTTCTCTCTCTCTTCTATGAAAACCATCGTTTCCTCCCACCACCCGAGGTACAGATTCGCATATGTGGGGGCACATGCACTCCCCATTGCTGTACCTCGGGTTTGTAGGAAGAACTGGCCTTCAAAGACAAATAAATTTCTCTGTAGAATAAAGGACATTAAAGTCAAAAAGAATTCCTTTTGAAGATTACTCCACTTATCATCTCTGTCCAAAAAGTATCTCATGGCCCTCAATCCATAATCATGTCCTATGGAAGTATACAAAGTTTCTACATCACATGTTACAAGCAGAGTATCCTCTGTTATAGGAAGATCTTCAATTCTGCCCAAAATGTCTCCAGTATCACGGATGTAGGAATTTAAATTGTATACGTAAGCAGGGTTTCCTTTTCTTTTCTTTTTCTTTGTATTAATTATTTCCCTGCCAGCACCCTATTAGCAGACTGTGTTGTACCATAGGCCCTGACTATGTTCTATTAAGTGAGTGCGTGGGTATAATTTTCTCTTGTATTGCACTTAACCATTCTGTGGTTCTTCAATCCACTGCACCGCCTAATTCTGAACATATGGAAATGTCCTCAACATCATTCTTGAGAAAAGACAGGTGGGCGGCAAGAGCTAGGGATGTATTTGCAGGTAGTACGCATATCACAACCGACAATGAGAATATTAGCTGGAATGCTACATTTAAAGATCTTAAATTGGCCCAATTCAAATATACTCGGAGTTGGTGGAACAGATGTACATTACAAAAATATAAGGAAGAAGGTTATATACCACGTGGACTGCGAATCCATGTTCTGCCATCCTTTAGTTTCGTTGATCAAGAGTTCACTAATAGATGGGAAGAACTCTCTAATAAGTGTTCTGAGGGATATTTGGATATATTGATTGAGTATGAAACAGCTATTATCAATAATCTTGAAAAAGAAATAAGTGAGTTAGAGGGAGTTACTAAGAAATTTCCGAATCTAGAAGAAATTACAAAAGATTTGGATAGATTTAATGGTGAATTAGATAAATTTGAAGAAAATTTAATTGATAAGAAGAAAAAGAAGTTCTTGAGAGATCAAGAAGATCATTTGAAGGGATCCATCTATTTTTGGAACACCAAGAGACCTAGGTACATCAATAAGGAGGATAGGATTAAGAGAACAGTGGAATCGTCAGCATCGGATACTGATACATCAGATCAGGAAGGCACTGTGGAGAGTGATATATTTATGCCACAGTCGTCTTCTGTACACCAACATTTTTTAAGGGGGAGAGGGAGAAGCAGACCACCAAGAATATACAGAAACCAATTCGGAGAGGTAGGAAGGGACTTAAGAGACAGGAATCGATGGGGATACAAACAAAACGAGAGACGAGGTTGGCCCCGAAGATAAATGATATTAACACCCTACAAATTATAAATCTCTCTGAACATATACTTTCTGAACATCATATTAGTGTTCTTAGCAGGGGTCTGAGTTTTGCCCCTGCATGCCCCATTAATAAGTTTGGTGTAATGATTGATGTGCATCTGTTTGCCAGGAAATTATTACTCAAAAAATTTTTTGCTACTCGTGACTCAATTGACAAGTCATTATCCAGTGAGGATGTGACTTCTGATTCTGAGGGTGAAGGTATCCTAACTAGTGATGAGCGAGCACCCCAATGCTCGGGTGTTCGGGTGCTCTGACCGAGCACCCCCTGAGGCTCGAGTGCTCGGCCGAGCACCCGAGCCCCATTGAAGTCAATGGGAGGACTCGAGCATTACACCAGGCACCCCCTGCTCTGATGAGGGGAGGGTGCCTGGTCCATAGGAAAAGGGCAGAAAAAGATGGAAACACTACAGAAATGGTTCAGGGACAGCATAGGGAGGATGTCTGGATGCACCTTGGACTCCAACATCGCTGCTGGGAACGATCTTTCGCCCGTAGTACGCCATTTTTACAGACTGACCGTAAAACACACAAAAAGGAAAATAAAAACGACTTTAGGCGAAAAATTGTTACCAAACAGTATTTGCTGTATATTTACTTGTATATCATCTGCAAATTCTCCCAAAAATTTCATCGATTTTCTGAAGTGAGGCCATGATTAAGAGGGAAACGTGCGCAGAGGCAAATTATCCCAAAAATTTCCTTGATTTTCAGAACTGAGGCCATGATTAAGAGGGAAACGTGCGCAGAGGCAAATTCTCCCAAAAATTTCCTTGATTTTCAGAACTGAGGCCATGATTAAGAGGGAAACGTGCGCAGAGGCAAATTATCCCAAAAATTTCCTTGATTTTCAGAACTGAGGCCATGATTAAGAGGGAAACGTGCGCAGAGGCAAATTCTCCCAAAAATTTCCTTGATTTTCAGAACTGAGGCCATGATTAAGAGGGAAACGTGCGCAGAGGCAAATTATCCCAAAAATTTCCTTGATTTTCAGAACTGAGGCCATGATTAAGAGGGAAACGTGCGCAGAGGCAAATTCTCCCAAAAATTTCCTTGATTTTCAGAACTGAGGCCATGATTAAGAGGGAAACGTGCGCTGAGCTGACCATCTAAAACATTATGGGTGAGGGTCTGCTGCAGAGCTGACCATCCTAAACATTATATGCAAAGGCCCGCTAGTGAGCTGACGCTATAAAACATTATATGAGAGGGCCCGCTAGAGAGCTGACCCAATAAAACATTATATGAGAAGGCCCGCTGGTGAGCTGACCTATATAAAAATTGGCAAACAGGGCCCGCTGGTGAGCTGGCCCTATATAAAAATTATATCACAGGGCCCGCTGGTGAGCTGGCCCTATATAAAAATTATATCCCAGGGCACGCTGGTGAGCTGGCCCTATATAAAAATTATATCCCAGGGCATATGGAAGAGGAGGAGGAGGATGAGAACATTAAGAGTCAACCATATACCCGTTTTTGGGGTGGAAGGGGTGAATGGGAATACAGAGTATTCCCATCATTGTAAATAACATATATAAAGTGAGTTTATGTTCCCCCGGGGCTTTCCTCCAGTGGAGTGGAGAAGTCAGGGGAAATCCAGGCCTTGTTCATTTTTATAAGTGTCAACCTATCAGCATTGTCGGTGGAAAGGCGGATACGCTTATCTGTTATGATGCCACCAGCAGCACTAAATACCCGCTCAGACAGAACGCTGGCGGCAGGGCAGGCCAGCACCTCCAAGGCGTAGAGTGCCAGTTCATACCACGTGTCCAGCTTGGACACCCAGTAGTTGTAAGGCACAGAGGGATCATTGAGGACGCTGACACGGTCTGCTACGTACTCCTTCACCATCTTCCAAAACTTTTCCCTCCTTGTGACACTAGGCTGCGCATCAGGGTGAGGGTGCTGGCGGGGTGTCATGAAGGTGTCCCACGCCTTGGAGAGTGTTGCCCTGCCTTTCTCGGAACTGCTGTGTGCTCCCCTTTTCTCCCCTTCTCGGTTGGCCAAGGTAGCACGTACTCTGCCGCCAGCGTTGTCAGATGGAAAATTTTGGAGCAATTTTTCAACAAGAACCTTCTGGTATTGCACCATTTTGCTTGTCCTCTCCACCGGAGGAATGAGAGATGAGAAATTCTCTTTGTAGCGGGGGTCCAGAAGGGTGAACACCCAGTAATCCGTGTTGTCTAAAATGCGTACAACGCGTGGGTCACGGGAAAGGCAGCCTAACATAAAGTCAGCCATGTGTGCCAGAGTACCAACAGTCAAGATTTCGCTGTCCTCACCAGGAGGCTGACTCTCAATATCCTCATCCTCTTCCTCCTCTTCTGCCCACCCACGCTGAAGAGATGGAACTAAAGTTCCATGGCTACCCTCTGTAGCGGAGGCAACCGTGTCTTCCTCCTCCTCCTCCTCCTCCTCCTCCTCCTCCGCCTCCTCCAATTGTCGCTGAGAAGACGAAGTGAGGGTGCTCTGGCTATCACCTTGTGTAAGCTCTTCCTCCCCCATTTCCACCTCTTCCACATGCAAAGCGTCGGTTTTAATTGTGAGCAGCGAGCGTTTCAGTAGACACAGAAGTGGGATGGTTACACTGATAATAGCGTTATCGCCGCTCACCATCTGTGTCGATTCCTCAAAATTGCGTAAAACCTCGCAGAGGTCTGACATCCATTCCCACTCCTCACTTCTGATTACAGGAAGTTGAACGGAGAGGCGACGACCGTGTAACAGCTGGTACTCCACTACTGCCCTCTGCTGCTCACAAAGCCGGGCCAACATGTGGAAGGTGGAGTTCCAGCGCGTGCTCACGTCACACAGCAGCCGGTGAGCTGGCAATTGTAAGCGCTGCTGCAGCTTCAACAGGCCGGCCGAAGCTGTAGATGACTTACGGAAATGTGCACACACGCGGCGCACCTTGGTCAAGAGATCATGCACATTGGGGTAGGTTTTTAGAAATCGCTGCACCACTAAATTAAATACATGCGCTAGGCATGGTACGTGTGTGAGCTTGCCGAGCTCCAAAGCCGCCACCAAGTTACGCCCATTATCACACACAACCATGCCTGCTTGCAGGTTGAGTGGCGAGAGCCACTGCTCGGTCTGGTGACTAATCCCCTGCAACAGCTCTGAGGCCGTGTGCTGTTTGTCCCCAAGGCAGATCAGCTTCAGCACGGCCTGTTGACGCTTCCCCACTGCAGTGCTACACTGCTTCCAGCTACTGGCTGATGGGGGAGTGGCGGTGTGTGTAGAGAATTCGGAGGTGGAAACGGAGGAGGAGGAGCCAATAACATAGGTGCTGGTGGAAACCCTGATGGAGGTAGGGCCCGCAATCCTCGGCGTGGGTAGCACCCGTGCCATCCCAGGGTCCGAGTCGCTCCCAGCCTCCACGACATTCACCCAGTGTGCCGTCAGGGAAATGTAGCGTCCCTGGCCACAAGCACTTGTCCATGTGTCAGTCGTTAAGTGGACCTTCCCAGTAACTGCGTTGGTCAGGGCACGGGTGATGTTACGGGACACATGGTGGTGTAATGCGGGGATGGCACACCGGGAAAAGTAGTGGCGGCTGGGGACCGCGTACCGAGGGACAGCTGCTGCCATCAGGCTGCGGAAGGACTCAGTGTCCACAAGCCTAAATGGCAGCATTTCGATGGCCAGTAATTTTGAAAGGTGTGAGGTTAGTGCTATGGCCTGTGGGTGGGTGGCTGGGTACTTTCTCTTGCGCTCAAATGCCTGGGGTAACGACATTTGGACGCTGTGCTGGGACAGGGAAGTGGATGTGGTCGCTGATGGTGCTTCAGATGCTACAGGTGCAGGGCGGGAGGTATGCGGGCCTGCGCCTTCGACAGGCGATTGGCCGGCACCGAAAACAGGGGAAGAGGAGGCAGTGGTGTGGCCTGCAGACACAGATGGGCGATCCAGGCGTTCCTCCCACTTACTACGGTGCTTGGATGCCATGTGTCGGATCATGCTGGTGGTGGTGAGGTTTCTAGTGTTCATGCCTCGGCTCATTCTGGTGTGGCACAGGTTGCAAACTACAAT
Source organism: Rhinophrynus dorsalis (assembly GCA_037306005.1). Taxonomy (NCBI): domain Eukaryota; kingdom Metazoa; phylum Chordata; class Amphibia; order Anura; family Rhinophrynidae; genus Rhinophrynus; species Rhinophrynus dorsalis. The sequence goes on from CM074720.1 coordinate 294,456,540, forward strand.
TCTTTTGTCGTCCGCACTTTCCTTAAAAAAACGCCATACCGCGGAACACCTACCCCTTGGCAAGGTAGATTTACGCAAGGGGGTGCTCCGTGGAACATTTGCGGGCCGGTTTGGTGCGGTCCGCCTTCTTTCTGTAGCCACACCACTGCCTCTTCCAGCCTGTTGCGGTGCTGCAGATGGCTCACCCTCAGGACTGCTGTCATCGCTCGGCTCTACACCTTCCCAGGTGGGGTCAGTCACCTCATCGTCCACCAAGTCCTCCTCCACTTCCTCACTCTGATCATCCTCCTCAAGTCTTGATCCCACCACATACTCAGTCATTGACAACTGTATAACATTCTCCTCAACAAGGTCTTGAGACGGAAATAGTGGTTGATTTAATGGCAACTGTGTCTCATCATCATCATCATCATCATCCACTACTTCCTTTGACCTTAAATGCCGTTCACATCTGTCATCTTCTTGTGATTGGGTAGCCTCTAGAGGTTGTGAATCAGGGCACAAGATGTCATGTTCCTCTGCAAGCGTGCTTGGAGAGAGGGTCAAATGAAGGATTGGTGATGAGACGAGCTCATCACTATATCCCAGTGTGGGATCACTTCTTTGACCAGACCGTGTATGGTGGGAGGAAGGATGATCAGAGTGAGGATTATGTTGACCAGACTCTTGGCTACTGAGAGTGGACTTGGTGGAAGACAGGGTGGTGCTTAACCGACTGGAAGCAGTATCAGCTGTCATCCAACCGACCACCTGTTCGCACTGGTCGGACCTCGAGAGTGATGTCCTGCGACGCCCTGTGAAATCAGACATGAAGCTAGGTATGGTGGATGTCTTTCTTTCTTGTGCTCTGGCACCAGGCACAGTTTCTCCGCGTCCTGACCCGCGCCCTGAACTTTCAGGATCACGTCCACTTCCCCGTCCCTTTTTACCCGCCTTCTTCATCTTACACGATATATATGACTTTAATATATATGAGTTTGAAAACTTAACAGTATTTCTTACTATTCTGCAACTCTGCAGAGTACACAGAATAGGCTGCTAAACTGCGGTGACACACACTGAATGGAATAAGTGACTTTAATATTTGAGTTTGAAAAATTAACAGTATTTCTTACTATTCTGCAACTCTGCAGAGTACACAGAATAGGCTGCTAAACTGCGGTGACACACACTGAATGGAATATGTGACTTTAATATTTGAGTTTGAAAACTTAACAGTATTTCTTACTATTCTGCAACTCTGCAGAGTACACAGAATAGGCTGTTAAACGGCGTTGAAACACACTGAATGGAATATGTGACTTTAATATTTGAGTTTGAAAACTTAACAGTATTTCTTATAATTCTGGAACTGTACAGAGTACACAGAATAGGCTGTTAAACGGCGGTGAAAGACACTGAATGGAATATGTGACTTTAATATTTGAGTTTGAAAACTTAACAGTATTTCTTATAATTCTGCAACTCTGCAGAGTACACAGAATAGGCTGTTAAACGGCGTTGAAACACACTGAATGGAATATGTGACTTTAATATTTGAGTTTGAAAACTTAACAGTATTTCTTATAATTCTGGAACTGTACAGAGTACACAGAATAGGCTGTTAAACGGCGGTGAAAGACACTGAATGGAATATGTGACTTTAATATTTGAGTTTGAAAAATTAACAGTATTTCTTACTATTCTGCAACTCTGCAGAGTACACAGAATAGGCTGCTAAACTGCGGTGACACACACTGAATGGAATATGTGACTTTAATATTTGAGTTTGAAAACTTAACAGTATTTCTTATAATTCTGCAACTCTGCAGAGTACACAGAATAGGCTGTTAAACGGCGTTGAAACACACTGAATGGAATATGTGACTTTAATATTTGAGTTTGAAAACTTAACAGTATTTCTTATAATTCTGGAACTGTACAGAGTACACAGAATAGGCTGTTAAACGGCGGTGAAAGACACTGAATGGAATATGTGACTTTAATATTTGAGTTTGAAAAATTAACAGTATTTCTTATAATTCTGGAACTGTACAGAGTACACAGAATAGGCTGTTAAACGGCGGTGAAAGACACTGAATGGAATATGTGACTTTAATATTTGAGTTTGAAAACTTAACAGTATTTCTTATAATTCTGGAACTGTACAGAGTACACAGAATAGGCTGTTAAACGGCGGTGAAAGACACTGAATGGAATATGTGACTTTAATATTTGAGTTTGAAAAATTAACAGTATTTCTTATAATTCTGGAACTGTACAGAGTACACAGAATAGGCTGTTAAACGGCGGTGAAAGACACTGAATGGAATATGTGACTTTAATATTTGAGTTTGAAAACTTAACAGTATTTCTTATAATTCTGGAACTGTACAGAGTACACAGAATAGGCTGTTAAACGGCGGTGAAAGACACTGAATGGAATATGTGACTTTAATATTTGAGTTTGAAAACTTAACAGTATTTCTTATAATTCTGCAACTGTACAGAGTACACAGAATAGGCTGTTAAACGGCGGTGAAAGACACTGAATGGAATATGTGACTTTGATATTTTAGTTTGAAGACTTAACAGTATTTCTTCCTATTCTGCAACTCTGCACAGTACACAGAATGTGCTGCTACACTGCGGCGAAGCACACTGAATGGAATATGTGACTTTGATATTTTAGTTTGAAGACTTAACAGTATTTCTTCCTATTCTGCAACTCTGCACAGTACACAGAATGTGCTGCTAAACTGCGGCGAAGCACACTGAATGGAATATGTGACTTTGATATTTTAGTTTGAAGACTTAACAGTATTTCTTCCTATTCTGCAACTCTGCACAGTACACAGAATGTGCTGCTACACTGCGGCGAAGCACACTGAATGGAATATGTGACTTTGATATTTTAGTTTGAAGACTTAACAGTATTTCTTCCTATTCTGCAACTCTGCACAGTACACAGAATGTGCTGCTAAACTGCGGCGAAGCACACTGAATGGAATATGTGACTTTGATATTTGAGTTTGAAGACTTAACAGTATTTCTTCCTATTCTGCAACTCTGCACAGTACACAGAATGTGCTGCTAAACTGCGGCGAAGCACACTGAATGGAATATGTGACTTTGATATTTTAGTTTGAAGACTTAACAGTATTTCTTCCTATTCTGCAACTCTGCACAGTACTCAGAATGTGCTGCTAAACTGCGGCGACGCACACTGAATGGAATACGTGACTTTGATATTTTAGTTTGAAGACTTAACAGAATGTGCTCTAATCTGCAACTTTGCACACTAAACAGAATGTGCTCTAATCTGCAACTTTGCACACTAAACAGAATGTGCTCTAATCTGCAACTGTGCACACTAAACAGAATGTGCTCTAATCTGCAACTTTGCACACTAAACAGAATATATATATTTTATTTTTTTTTTTTTTGTTTTTTTCCCCCCACACCAAATAACCTGCTGCCCCCACACACAGTAGTCCTAAAAAGGACTTTTGGTTCTTTTTTTTTCACAATTTTTGTTTTTTTCCTCCCTACACTGCCTTTCCCTTCCTATCCTCAGCTCTCCCTGGCTCAGACTGAGCCGAACTCGATGGTCAGGTGCTATACAGCACCTGACCACGGGTTCTGGCCAGCCAATCAGTGTAATGCCAGCAGCCAACATGGCTGCTGGCATTACACCGATGTCAGAGCCTCCCTGCACGTTTATTGGCTGCGCAGCAGCCGCAAAACGTGCGGGGAGGAGACCCGAACATGGCGGGCGAGCACATGCGGTACTCGTACGAGTACCGCCATGTGCCGAGCAGAGCGATGCTCGAGCCGATCCGAGCATCGGCCGAGCATGCTCGCTCAACACTAATCCTAACAGATTTGGTAGATTTGTTACAAGAAAATGAAGTCAGGCATAAAGTATTATCAGCACCAAAGAAGAAATCTACATTTATGCCATCAAGTAACATTTGTCCAGCTGTTCAAATATTCACTAGTCTGGTTTTGAAGGACATTATGAAATTACCAGACTCTATTGTGGATAGAAATATCACTAGAGAAGAATGTATGGCTTTATCTGATATTAAAACATGGGATGATGTTGTCATCAAACCCTCTGACAAAGGGGGTAATATAGTTCTGTGGCCAAAAGTGATGTATAATAAGGAAGCTATGAGGCAGCTGAATGATAACAAATGTTACAAAAAGATTCTGGGCAATCCAATTCATGATTTGAAACGTAGTTATGATAAGATGATCTTGGATGCCTTTAAAGAAGGTGTTATCTCCAAGAGAGAATTTGAATTCTTAGAGGTACCATACCCTAAAGTTCCAGCCTTGTATCTGTTGCCAAAAGTGCATAAGAACTCTATATGTCCCACTGGTAGGCCTATCATTTCGGGAAATGAATGCTTAACAGAACGTGCCAGTCAATTCTTGGATTATATATTTAGACCTTACGTATACAATTTAAATTCCTACATCCGTGATACTGGAGACATTTTGGGCAGAATTGAAGATCTTCCTATAACAGAGGATACTCTGCTTGTAACATGTGATGTAGAAACTTTGTATACTTCCATAGGACATGATTATGGATTGAGGGCCATGAGATACTTTTTGGACAGAGATGATAAGTGGAGTAATCTTCAAAAGGAATTCTTTTTGACTTTAATGTCCTTTATTCTACAGATAAATTTATTTGTCTTTGAAGGCCAGTTCTTCCTACAAACCCGAGGTACAGCAATGGGGAGTGCATGTGCCCCCACATATGCGAATCTGTACCTCGGGTGGTGGGAGGAAACGATGGTTTTCATAGAAGAGAGAGAGAAATATACACAATATGTATCTCTCTGGTGTCGCTTCATTGATGACTTGTTCATCCTTTGGGAAGGACCTGTTGAAGTGCTCAAGGAATTTATTGAGCTTCTGAATAAGAACACAATGAATTTGAAGTTAACAATTGAATACAGTGTGCAATCTGTTAACTTTTTGGACATTAAGATACACCGGAATTCTGATAACACTATTGGCACAGATCTTTTTCGTAAGCCTACTGCAACGAACAGTTTGCTTCACTATTCGAGTCACCATCCAGATAGGATGAAGAAGAATATCCCAGTTGGTGAATTCCTACGTTTGAGGAGGAATTGCAGTGACATTAATATCTTTAAAGATAGATCCATTGAACTACGTGATAGATTCGTGGAGAGAGGTTATAGTAAGGGATGTGTTAAACGAGCATACAAAAGAGCTCTATATACTCCGAGGTCTAAGTTGCTATTCCCTTGTAAAGCAACATCCAAGAGTGATAATTTGCGTTTTATAACAACTTTCAATAGTCAGTGGAACAATGTGGTTAAAATACTCAATAAACACTGGGATGTAATTAGATCGGATCCTGATCTAGAAAAATTGGTTGGTGATAGAGTGCTCACAGGATGTAGGAGAGCACCAAATTTAAGAGATCAATTAGTGCATACTTATCCTTGGTCTACTAAGAAACCATCCATTCAGGGATCACACAGTTGCGGGCATTGTATAGCCTGCCAGCATATGGTATCTACCAAAATGGTTGTTGATAGATTTCATAAGACACATTTGATTTCTACACTGATAACATGTCAGACGCAAAATGTGGTTTATTGTTTACAATGTCCCTGTGGACTTAAGTATGTAGGTAAAACCTCTAGGAAACTTAAGATTAGAATCAGGGAACATGCTAATAACATCAAGAATGCTTGTGAAGATATGGAGAGCCATAATAAAAAGATCACATCTGTGGCTAAGCATTTCTTAGACAAACATAATTCGGAACCCAAATTGCTTAAGGCGTGGGGTATACAAAAGATTACCCTTGGATTAAGGGGTGGTAATTTGGAAAGGGCTTTACTACGTCAAGAAAATAAATGGATATTTTTGTTGGATACTTTAATGCCTAAGGGGCTTAATGAGGAGTGGTCTTTGTATGCTCATTTATAGTTTACAATAATACCTCAGTTAACATCATATGACATGTAGGTAATCTAGGATTTTCCAAATGACAGTTGTGAAGTCCTGGATTTGCCATTAGGATATATGTATAAATGTGGACATGTGAGTCTTACATCATATGGTTAAATGTTATCCTTTTTATTTATGTACAGTGTTTTTTTGTTACATTGTTAATGTCATGTTGATTTTCCTCTTACTATGCCCGTTACACTATACAAGTGGGCGGTATATTAGTCTGCATTACGAGTAGCGTAGCCTTTTTGGGAACAATTTCATTGGATGTAAATCCTTTAACGGCCCATGTACTTTGTGAGTTGGATCGTCCATCTGTCAATCAATGTCACTCATGCATAGGTTAGCTAGTGGGACAGGAATGACTGTTGATTGGCTCCTTGCAGGAGGTGATCCCACTTTGTGAATTTAAAAAGAGGCTCGTATAGAGCCGTAGCGTTACATACTATGCTATGAAGAAGTTGTGATACGAAACGCGCATCGCGTCTTTGTTTTGATTTTTATGTATCAGTTTAATTTTAGGAGACAGAGATCCTGATTTTAGATAGGATTATGCTGTAGGTTAATGGCAAGCCGGATATGCCCCGGTATTTTTCATTAGAGGCTTTCATCGAACATTTTCATTTTAGTAGTTTAGTGTTCCATTGGATAACTCCAGGACTAACGATCTATATTTGATTACTACTATATAGTCTAGTGGCAAGCCGGACAAGCCCCGGTATTTCATACTCTCACTTTAGTGGTTCATTGATTCACTGGACTATTCCGTTATCAATGAACATAGTTGACTGATATTAGATAGATGAGTGGCAAGCCGGACAAGCCCCGGTATTAGAGATATTCTATTCAAGTGGTGTACTAGGGTATTGAATAATTCCGATATTCTAGACTATCCCTGATTAATATCAGGAAGTTGAGTGGAAAACCGGACTAGTTCCGGTGCTTCTGACTTTAGCGCTATTTATAGTGGCAAGCCGGATATGCTCCGGCAATTTTAGAGCACTAGTTAAGGGTTGTCATTAACAGACTAGCATCTTTGATAACTCGGAGATGCCTTGGTAATCTGTTGTAGCTTTATTTGGATGATTGCTACATTAGAAGCTTAGCCACTTTTAGTATACTTTGTATTTGAATGATACCGGTTCAGATTAGATTTATGTATGAACATTGTTGCCTCTATATTTAACATTCCTGAATCAGACTTTTGGTATGTTTATAGTCTGATATACACCTATGTATCTAAATAATTTGATGGCAAGCCGGATAATGCCCCGGTAGTACATTTTTAGGCTCTGTCCCTAATTACCATATATGTTAATATGATATCACATTTTTTGGTTTTTAAGATTTTAATAAAAGTTAGGTTTTATTTCTAATTTACATTTGGACCAAGGGAACACAGTGTTTAGCTTTTGTAGGTGTGCTAGTGAAGCAGGGTTTCCTTTTCTTTTCTTTTTCTTTGTATTAATTATTTCCCTGCCAGCACCCTATTAGCAGACTGTGTTGTACCATAGGCCCTGACTATGTTCTATTAAGTGAGTGCGTGGGTATAATTTTCTCTTGTAAAGTAAAAAATGTACATCAAAAGCCAAGAATATTTTCTGAGAAATTAATTAGGGCTTTTTTGAGCATCACTTCATGGCACAAACAGTCATCAATCATTTTTACCACTTCTCATGATAATTATCATCACACACTGAAGAGAAACTTCCACAAATCCTATTATGGAATTGACTTTATCAATCTGTGTCAAGCTAGCACAGAGAGAAACTTGGCTACAGATGAATAACTGGACATTAATTAATCCTACAGTATCCTACAGCTGGATTCTTTAAGCATTAAATGAAATGGAGATTACATAAATTTGAACGCAAGTAGAAAACAACAACATAAAGCTTGATACAATTTAAAACATGTTTATAGATATTTTTTAATTTAGAAACATCAATGAAAAGGTATCACTGGGCACTTGCTTCAACTTTTTTGTTATTCCTTTGCAGCATGTTATGTGTCATTGAGTAAGATTTGTTTTGTTATATGCGTGCAATTATTTGAGCACAAAGGAATAGCACATTTTCTCTATTTGGTAAGTCAGACATATTAAACATATTATTATTATTATTATTATTATTATTCATTATTAGGCATGGACCCTTTAATTTACTTTGTACTTACACAAATTAAATCTTTAAATAACAGCATTTTGTTAAAATATCAACTATGAAAAAATAAACTGCATTCACTGGATATAGACATTTTATTTCAAAATAAAAACATAGATAAATTTAAAATACATTTAAAAAGCCATTTGATACCAAATGTTTATAGTTTTGCATAACTGAATGACCTACAGAAGTTATAATCTGTCAGGAATGTAAGAATTAATGTACTCAAGGCTGAGGAGTCAGTATTTGTAGTTTGATGGCTACCAGTGGGGCAAGGATAGGTAAATATAGCTTCCAGTGCAGTGGGACAAGGCTGGGGGCCAGCATGTGTTGTCCATTAGCTGCCAGTAGGACAAAGCTTTGTGGTCGATATGTGTGGCTCTCTGACTACCAATGCAGTGGGACAAGGCTGGGGGTTAATATATGTGGTTCTTTACCAGTGTAACAAGATTTGGATGGTCAGTATGTGTGGTTCCATGGCTACCAGTGAGACAAGGCTGGTGGGACAGTTTGTATGTTTCTATGGTTACCAATGCAGTGGGACAAGGCTGGGGGGATCAGTATGCTTAGTTCCATAGCTACCAGTGGGACAAGCATGGGAGGTGAGTATGTGATCTATGACTTCCAGTTCATTAGGACAAGGCTAGAGGTCATTATGTGTGGTTCTATGGCTACCAATACAGTGGGACAAGGTCAGTATGTGTGGTTATTTGGCTACCAGTGTGCCAAGACTGGGGGAGGTAGTATGTGTTATATTATGGCTACCAGTGAAGTGGGATAAGGCTGGGTGGACAGTATTTGTGGTTCTATGGCTACCACTGGGACAAGGCTGAGGGTTAAGTATGCGTGTGTGGTTCTGTGACTAGGATGTCCATGCTTTCACCAGCTTTCTCGCTCTCTTCCAGCAGAGACTGACAATGCAGTATATTAATTGACACTCCCCTTTACACTGAATTAGCATTCTGGAACACAAAGAGGAAACTCTACATTTCATCATTTTGATACCTTAATCATTATTAGGCTACAGCATGTATCTGAATATAAAAATGTGTTAATTTTGGGTGGGGAGAAAATTAGATTCATTCCCATGACACAAAAGACAGTGTTAGTCTGGGGCACCGAGCTTGAACTCCCTCACCCCCCCAAAAAAAGATTAAACATGGAAAGCCTCTACTAACATCTGTGTGCCTACAACAAAGATGTGCAGAGCACCCCTGATTAATATTGCCCTGTTTAGTCAGGGGAATTAATCTGATTTTCCCCGACCAGTAAATAACACATTTTATATTCAGATACATGCTATAGCCTAATAATGATTAATGTATCAAGACTTATAGCCTTGAATAATATGCCTTAAGCACGATGGTTATATACTGAACATATTTTCAATCTCTCACAGCTTTGATTAATGGGCTGCATATAGGTTAAGAGATGATCACCTTCATCCTGTTATCTTAAAGAAACATGGTATCTAGCATTCACCACCATTAGAAGGGTTACTGTTGCAAGTATTGGGATGCAATGTTCGTTCACTGTTCTATATTATTAAGTCATTACACCCTCTGTAATTGTGGAACCGTAATTGCCAGCATACTAATTTTTCACAATGGTACTTTAGAGGCTGAAATTTATTTTTATTAACACTGCTATGTTACATGAGCTTTGCGATGTTATGTTCATTTAAAAAAAACCAGTAGCTCTTAAATAAGTTTTTCTTTATTCTCAACAGTTCTGTAATACACATCTATACAAATGTATAACAATTATACATTTCTAATTAAGATATTAGCTTCTAACATATAACCCACAGGAAATAAAGGGTTAAATATTCAATTGCACCAGTGAAGCCTATGGTGTAATCTCCCTGTTTGAGGATGTCGATTGTTTTTATGGTAATCAAAATGGTTACAATTGAAGTCAGAAACTTTCATTATCGGCACTGATAAAGACAATACGAGCAGTACAGTTTCGCACAAAGCAATCCCAAAATGTGTGAAATGTTAGTATAATTAACCCTATGAGTGCCAGTGGTGTATGCTACTGTCATCTTCTTAAATCTTTCTTCTTTTCTCTGTAACCTTCGGTCTTCTTTCTTCTTATATTCTTTAAAATCTGTCCAGTAAAATAAAAAAAATTCAATGAAAGATTAGTTTTAAAAATATGTGACCCCAAGATATGGCTGATTACCATTTGAGTGCCGGTGGGGTAGCCCTCCAGCGCTCAAAGGCTTAAATGCAGTCTGGCATATCTCTTAAAACAACATGCTGGTTTAAAAAAAAAATAAGTTATTCCTTTTTGTAATAAAGAAAAGGCCTTCCAATGTTTAAATATGACTCTGCTGCTGCCACTCCCTCTCCTGGCAGCAACAGGAATGCATAGTGAAACAGAGTCTCCACTGCAGCCTTTTAGGCCATAGCCCTAGTCTGAATGAGGAAAGTTTGAACAGAGATTGGCTTTTTAATTGGCCATTCTCTGTTAAAATGGATTCCAGCCTACAATAGTCTGGGGTGTGTGCTTACTCACCTCCCAGCCAATCAGCTTCTAGTGTGTTTTATCATGCCCACCCTAGAAGCACACATCCCAGCCAATTTTTGGCTGGAATCCATTTTGAACAGGGACTAGCCATATAAACATCCAATTTCTATTCAAAATTCCCTCATTCAGACTTGGACAATGGCCATAAAGGTATCGAGTGAGAGTCTGTTTCGCTATGCATTCCTGCCACCGTCTCTGCTGGCTCCACTATGCTGATACATATTTAACCATTGGAAGCCCTTTTCTTTATTACACAAAGTAATTTCTTCTTGCCAGACTGTTTTTAACTCTTTGACCACATGAGTGATACCCCTCCAGCATTCATGCATATCTTGGGGGCATTTTTTTGCACTGGCCATACATGTCAGTGTGGTGGAGGATAATCGCAACCAGGGTATAAAGTGGCATCTGAGGAGATTTCATCCCACAGAATATGCAAAGCTGGTGGCAGGGAGGTTTCATCATCATTATTATTAAATTGTCTGCAAGCTGTCCTCTGTCTTCAGCAGGAGTGGACAAAGTGCATAGTGACAACCAGCAATGTTTGGTTTCTGGTGGAATGATTTCATATTGGGGTCCTTAAGCATCATGGTGTTTGTTTACAGTTAGGAAGGTGTTTGATGTGAGTCCATTGTTCCCAGTCCTTCCCATATTTATCACACACACACTGTGCACATTGCAGTTGCTGATGAGAGGCATAGTTCCTGCTCTCAAAGGAAATTCTATTCTAGTAACAACACACCCATCATTTTGGAGGAGGGACAGGTGGAGAAGCATTATTTCCCACTTCTTCTTTTCTCCAACTATACCTGAAGTGGTAGGGGCTAGTTATGGTGCTGCTACTGCCTCAGGCACATCACTGGAGCTAGTAGTGGCAAGCGGAACTTCATCGTCCATCACCCATGTTACTGCTGTTGTTTACAATCCCTTTGAGCTGCCTAATCATATTTCTGTTTAAACAACTCAGCAGCAGCAGCAAGGACAACAGTGGCAAATTCTGCAATTACACCGGAGCACTTGGCCAGTGGCCACCACAACATGACCTGCTGGCAATAGGCCAGTAGGGCATTTTTTTTCTCAGGGCTTATTCTTTAAAAAAAAAAGTATATGTGTGTATATATATATATATATATATATATATATATATATATATATAAAATGCAAGTCCCGGGGTTGGCACTCTAGTCCTCAATGTTAAATTGCCTGGGTCCTTAGCAAAATAGCAATATTCATACACAGGGCCAGCACTTACAGGTCTTAAAAATATTATATTTTATTGTATGTCCAACGTTTCTGTCCAGTAAGGACCTTTATCAAGAACAACCAAACTACTCAAAACACTGTGCTATATATACCTAAAACTGTCTAAATGAAGCTGTCTATTTTTCAATGTTTATGGAAGATCGATGAGAAGGATCATAGTATCGATTTTTGCTTGTTTTTGCTTTTTTTTTTATTTTTTCTGATTTATATGATTTTTTATTTTTTTATTTTTCACTTTAATTCTTGAAATGGACAGTTGATAATTAGAATATTGAGAGAGTTTTTTAGATTGATGATCAAAAAAATGTGCTTTGCAGTCTGCTTGGGTGATCTTACTGTTCTCTAAAAAGATTTTTTTGTCAAGTAATTTTTTTAAAAAGTAGTAATTTTGTGACCAATGCATTGTCTTTGGTTTTAGTAGTATTTTTAGTTTGATTTTTCTTGCTTCCAATGTTTGAAAGTATATTGGAAGCATAGAATGTTGTTGCATGGTAAGTATGGGGAATAGTATTTCTCACGTTCAGCATGTTACACGTTTGTTTGTTGAATTTGAGTAGAGTAGCTAGATGTGAGTATTAGTGATAACATTTGGGTTTCACATTGTTTATCACGAAGCATAATTTATTTTAACTATCACTATTCATGGACATAAGTGGATTTCAATAGTTCACAACTTTATTCACATTCGGTTACTAACATTCACACTTTCACTAGAGGGTGCTATCTTGATACGTGGTTGCCACTATGTTGCACTTGACAATCTTTTGTTTGGATAGTTTCTATCACCGGAGACACGGGGTTACGTCACATTGTTTGTCACGAGGTGTTGCACGCCAGGTAAGCACTTAGTAAGTTTTAGGTATATATAGCACAGTGTTTTGAGTAGTTTGGTTGTTCTTGATAAAGGTCTTTACTGGACCGAAACGTTGGACATACAATAAGATTATAATATTTTTAAGACCTGTGAGTGCTGGCCCTGTGTATGAATATATATATATATATATATATATATATATATATATACATATACAACTACAGCAGTTTTTACCATTGTCATGTTTGTGTCAAATGTAAGCTATCATTCTCAGCTTATTAATACATATTGCTTATGGGTAATAATAGTAGTCTCAAGTGTTTTAGATGGTAGCAATACTTCTTCACATCCCTCCTCCTCATCATCTGTGCTGCTACTAATGCATTTGGCCTGGCTTTCTCTGTCATCATGTATGTTGTCTGCTACCTGATAATCAGATGATTTTTAAGAATGATAGTCTTCCAACATTGCTGCTTTATAGCTGTGTCCTGAGGTAATTGGCAATGTAACCAGCTGCACTGAAAACCTGCTCAGACTTAACGCTTGCTGGAGGACAATTAAGGGTTTCCAATGCAGTATGTGTCAATGCTGGCCACACACACTGCTTTGTTTGCCAGTAGTCCATGGGCATTGTTTCTGCCTAGAAAATAGTTATCCTGCAAGTATGCAGTGGGACCACTTCTAGGAACTACATGGTTTTCTTGTGTGTCAGTTACCAACCTATACTCAGGGTGCAAGTCCAAAAGATATGTGCTGCCGCCACCATTACCACCAACTTTGGGTTTTTGCCACCCCTGCTGAGACCCATGAATTTCCCTGTGTTCAGAATGGAATGTTCTGGTTGGTGATGTAGGGGCTTCTGCTGGTTGAACTGTTTTATTGCCTTCTTTTTCACTATGCTATCTAGATGTTGTTTGTGCCCTCACTTTATCCCTCTGATCCTCCTCAATGCAACCCTCCACTCAATTAATAAGCATATCTCAATATTCCTTGACAGAATCCGATTTCTCAGAGAGTTGCTGCTGATCATTATAACCCCTTGTTATGACAAACTGTTCATGGCCCATTGGCAGAAATTCTGAAATTTTGTTTTGAAGCTGGGTCCAGTAAAGTGGCAAGAATACAGTCTTCATTGCTTTTAATGGACACTATGCGAGGATCTTGTTCAAAGCACTCTAACATGTTGTTTACCAGCTGGTGCATTTCTGTGTTTTCATTATGGTAAGATTCCTCAGCCATGCTCCTCATTTTTTTCTGCATTAAAAATATCAATGGTAGAATTTCACTAATTCCTACCCCTATGAGACTCACCAGTGTGGTTGCCTCATCAAAGGATTTCAGCAGCTCATATACATAGCACATTAGTTGCCATTGGCCTTGTGACAACAAAGAGGTTCCTTCCAAAGCTTTCCAGTTTTGTATGGTGTACTCACTAATGGCCTTATTCTGCTTGTACATATGTGCTAGCATGTACAGTGTGGAATTCCACCTGGTAGGCACCTCCATTTTCAGCTAGTGATGTGGCAGGCTGTTAGACTTTTTTATGGAATATAGAGCATTGTGTACACTGTAGGAGCAACTAAAGGGATCACGGATTTTGCATGCAAAATAGTAAGCATGTATCTGAGGGTTTGGATTCTGCCAGGAATCTGGTCACAACTAAATTTAGAACATGGGCAAAACAGGGGACATACACCATATGATCTATTCTCAAGGCAGCGATTATGTTGGAGCCCTTATCAGCAGACACAAAGCCCACTTTTAAGACGGTATACAAGTCATTCTAAATAAAATTAGATACTAGGGAGCACATATATCCAATATGTCCTAACGTGGGTCATATCCACATGCAGTCCATGAGGGGTGCCATGACTCTAATAAATATAATTATACAAAATGGGAAAAGAAGGGACCAGGACCAGAAAGTAGAGTCTCCATAGGCACTCAGACCCAAATATATTGATCAACCATAATAAATATACAAAATGATATGATATCCAAAATGTCAAAAATATATAATTTATTGCACATATATAGCAAAGAATGGCACAGCACAAACACCGTACACCCCCCTTATCTCCCACAGAACATAAGAGAAAATTATAAAAACAAAAACGATATTGCAAAAGAAGCAACCCTAAACCAGATGGACTCAAACCATATTAATATAGGAGTTATAATGGATGCAGCTATATATACCAACACACAAAAAATGAAAATCGAAAAAATAAATAAATAAAATTAGGTGTATATAGCTACATGCATTGTATCTAATCAGTCAAAGCTGATCAAATATGACCACCCCACATATACCCACAGATAGCATAAAATAAAATTACTATATAGGCTACCAATAATAGCATCCAACACCATAAATAGCTAAACCATGCATGGTAATGAAATAGTGACGTCACTACATCTAGAATATATAAAGTTGTTGAATAACTAGAATGTTCAGTCATGCAGTTAGTAAAGCAAGAATTAATAGCCAGTAAATCTGTATAGAAAGCATGAGTCGTCATATAGTTGATCAACCGTTCATAATCCACGTGTAGCAATCACAGGACGGATAAGGTATGTAACAGCATATACTGGGGTTAGCAGGCGGAAAGTTGGTAGCGGTTAGATAAAGCACAAACAGCCATGTCGGATATCCATATTGTATCGTGGCATAAGCCACACGATAAATAGTTGCTAGATCTCAATCATCCTGGCATTATAGCCACACTCATAAATGTCCAGTCCGAACATCACTGTATAACCAGATACCTTTAGGTAAGTTATGTGCTGATTTTCGTGCCGCTCCACAGAGATACATCAACAATCACTTTGCCGTCCCCCTCTTCTTAAATGCTTCCATTTCCGTCCAAGTAATCGCTGTACACAATTCCTCCAAATAAAAGGTGAGTCACATCATCACCGCCAACGCGTTTCGTCCTACTCAACGGGACTTCTTCAAGGCACAAGTGCCTTGAAGAAGTCCCGTTGAGTAGGACGAAACGCGTTGGCGGTGATGATGTGACTCACCTTTTATTTGGAGGAATTGTGTACAGCGATTACTTGGACGGAAATGGAAGCATTTAAGAAGAGGGGGACGGCAAAGTGATTGTTGATGTATCTCTGTGGAGCGGCACGAAAATCAGCACATAACTTACCTAAAGGTATCTGGTTATACAGTGATGTTCGGACTGGACATTTATGAGTGTGGCTATAATGCCAGGATGATTGAGATCTAGCAACTATTTATCGTGTGGCTTATGCCACGATACAATATGGATATCCGACATGGCTGTTTGTGCTTTATCTAACCGCTACCAACTTTCCGCCTGCTAACCCCAGTATATGCTGTTACATACCTTATCCGTCCTGTGATTGCTACACGTGGATTATGAACGGTTGATCAACTATATGACGACTCATGCTTTCTATACAGATTTACTGGCTATTAATTCTTGCTTTACTAACTGCATGACTGAACATTCTAGTTATTCAACAACTTTATATATTCTAGATGTAGTGACGTCACTATTTCATTACCATGCATGGTTTAGCTATTTATGGTGTTGGATGCTATTATTGGTAGCCTATATAGTAATTTTATTTTATGCTATCTGTGGGTATATGTGGGGTGGTCATATTTGATCAGCTTTGACTGATTAGATACAATGCATGTAGCTATATACACCTAATTTTATTTATTTATTTTTTCGATTTTCATTTTTTGTGTGTTGGTATATATAGCTGCATCCATTATAACTCCTATATTAATATGGTTTGAGTCCATCTGGTTTAGGGTTGCTTCTTTTGCAATATCGTTTTTGTTTTTATAATTTTCTCTTATGTTCTGTGGGAGATAAGGGGGGTGTACGGTGTTTGTGCTGTGCCATTCTTTGCTATATATGTGCAATAAATTATATATTTTTGACATTTTGGATATCATATCATTTTGTATATTTATTATGGTTGATCAATATATTTGGGTCTGAGTGCCTATGGAGACTCTACTTTCTGGTCCTGGTCCCTTCTTTTCCCATTTTGTATAGGTATACAAGTCATTCCTCTATCACCTGCTCTATATTACTTAAAACAGTTACAGCTTTGTGGACTGTCTCTCAAAACTCTGCATGCACAAGGTGGCATGACGATGTTAAGGGCTATCCTGTTGCTGCCTTATAATTACACTGTCAGAACCAGAGGCACTAATAACTGTCTGTCACCCGATGCTGTAAGCTAGTGTTGCCCGCTGTTGGTGGTGGGATGGAAATCCAGTAAGCAGTCAGAGTCATATAGTCTATGCACTACCCACTTGTCCGCATTTCAGTTGTCAGTTGGATTTGCTTGCCATATGCACTTTGCCCACCACACTAACCACCTTCTTGTACAATCCAGGCACAGCCATCCTAGAAAAATAATTGCTGCTTGGGACATGCCATCAGTTCTTTGAAACCTCAGTTTTCTACAAAATGTGTGGGCAGTCTATGACACTTGCCATTTCCTACAGCAAAGCCAATCATCATACTCCTCTGCAGCAGGAGCCATAAGTGTTATTTTGAATGAACTAAGTGTTGGCTGTAGCACACGTTCTGTCTCTTATCTGCCCCAGATCCCTGGGAACTTATTGGAGTTTTTCTGCTGCTGCTAGTTGTGTCACCTCTGACCTGCTGATAGTGTGTCTCCCAGTCAGACCTGTGGTTTTGCTTCAGGTGGGATCTTATAGAAGAGGTGCCTAGGTGTGAGCCTTCTTTCCCCCTGCTTATGTGCCTTTTGCACAGACAGCAGATAGCAACATGTTTAGCATTAGGATCCTGAGTGAAGTACCTCCATACTGTGTATTTCATGGACTGAGGGGTTTCTGAGGTGATGCTACTACTACTACTGGGGCTAGATGCTGATGCAATTCTACTGCTACTACTGGTAGGTGTCAAATGTGCAACACTTCCAGCAGCAGCAGAGGCACTGATCATATCTAACATTCTGGATGTTAATAACCTGTGTTGCTGCAATTGTTGCTGATGGATACTCAACACAGGTGAAAGTGGCTGAGTGGGACTTAGACATGGAAGAGGCGATGATGCTGTTGATGACTGACAGGGTGACTATGACCATTTTTCCAGCTTTCCTTGTAGGTGTCAAAAGTGCAACACTTCCAGCAGCAGCAGAGGCACTGATCATATCCAGGGTCAGACTATCACGGTGCCTGTGATCCTTATCTGTCACTCTTGGTTGTGGGCGCTCCCATTGGCTGAGTTTGTTTGGCCTGCCCATTGTGGCCTTTTTATACCTCGCCTTTGGCACCTGTCAGGTGCCCTTTTCTGGTGTTCCTGAGCCAGTGTTTCTGTTGCTGTGTTCCAGTGTTCCTGCTTCTTGTGTACCGATTTGGCCTGTTTGACGACGCTCCTTGTTTCCTGCTCCATGATCTGACCCGGCCTGGCTGACGTTCCTGCTTGTGACCTGATCTGGCTTGTCTGAGAATCCTGTTCCTTGATCTGACCCGGCCTGGTTGACTTCCTGCTCCGTGATCTGAACCTTCTCGCTGCTGACCCTGCCTCTGTTCCTGCCGTTGCTGCTTGGTGTCACCTAGGCAACATTCTGACTTCCGCTGTGCTTGTGGCAGGGTTGATCGTGCCATAGCCTCCATTAACACTTGCAGAGCCGTGCCTCTGTTCGCTGAGCCTCCGTTAACACTTGCAGAGCTGTTATTTCCGTTCCCTGAGCCTCCGTTTACACTTGCAGAGCTGTGTCTCCATTCCCTGAGCCTCCGTTAACACTTGCAGAGCCATTGTCTCCCTTCACTGAGCCTCCAGTAACATTTACAGAGCTGCTATCTCATTTCACTGAGCCTCCATTAACACTTGCAGAGCCGTTGCCCTGATCTTCCGCTACACTTGCTGAGCCTTGTACCTAGACATCATGTTCCTGTTCCTTTCCAGTACCTGGTTTCTGCAGAGACTACCAGTGGTTTCGGCTTAGTCTCTAGCAGTATGGTCAATCTGGGCAGCTTACTATTTCTGATAGTAGCGCTTGCTGGCTTATGACCCTCTGCTTATTCCTGCTACCTTACTACTGTGTGCTACTTTGTTGTTATTCAATAAATCGCATTTTACTATACCGTACTGACTGTTTAATATTTCTGGGGAACCGTGACAATACTTTATAGACGGACACAGTGCTCCTTTTCAGTGGTGTAAGACTAAGCCTTTATGGCCATGTCATCTCTCTCACTCGCAACTTCATCTGTATCCAAAGGAAAGGAAGATGCTGGGAGAATATATTCTAGATTTGCATCATCATCATCATCAGGTCATCCACAGCATCAGCATCACCTGTTACTTCTTGTCCACTACCCTTATATTCTTCTAAGCATTTAGAGGTCTCAAACCATTTCTTTTTTCTTTTACTTTCACAAAGTTTGCTACAACTTCAGGATAGGTGTTTTGGTGCTTGTTTGTCTCACTCTCTAATGCAGCAGCTGGTTCAGCTACTACACCTTCCTCCATTATGCTATTGCCATCAACAACACTAGAATGTGACTTGTTGTCTTCACTGTTCTTATATGGTTCATTTTTTGTACTGGCACTGGTGGTGCTGTAAGTTTTGGTGGGTCCTTGACAAACTGCATCCTCCCTTGGAGGAGAAGGATCATCATCATTTATTGCACACACTGCAGCAACCATTGCTGCAGTCAACTTTTGAACTACCACTTTATACTCTCATCCTAGCACTACTCCACCTTTCCCCCTCCCCCTGCCCCTTGTGCTTTTGCTGGTTATTACTCAACTATTGTGTGTGTTTTTACTCTACAGTACACAACACAACTGAAGGAGTTTGATGTCTTCCCTTAGCCCTCAGCAAAATTCTCAATGTGGTCTGCTGTCTATAATTTCTGCCTTAGTCACACAGCTCACATCCCAGTCAGTTGTCTGTCACCTAATTTATTTAGTTGTTTATTTCTTTATTATTTTTCATTTTTTTTTTTTTTTTGTTAAGTTGTCCACCCTAGCTTATCACAATCTGTCCCAAAAAAAATTATAACTGAAAAGCAAAATCAACAACTTCTTTCCCCTGACTTCCCCAGTACAGAGACAATAACAGCAAGATCAGCAAGCAAATTGGTCCCGACTCCCCAGCTGCCTGGACTTGTCAGTGAGTCACACCGAATTTTGGGGTATTTGTGGTCAACCTCTTTCCTCCCTCCTTCTCTGCCAGAGTCCCACCAGGCTCTCCTAATACAGAGAACAAATGTCCTACCCAAAAGCCTCCCTATACTAATCTTCAATCCCTCCTTTATTTGCCTATATTCCCTAGCTCACAAACTTGCTGCTTTTTCCTGTACAAACATAGAATGACATGCAGTGAGAGCCTGACACTCTTTTTAATGCCTGCAGGAAAAGTAGAGAAAACTTTCATGTGGTGGGGAAATGTTTTTCTTCCCATTGATTTCAATACAATGCTAGGTTAAAAAAATCTGGAAAACTGCTCTTTTCACAGAAAATTATTTGCCAAACAGGAAGTGCCATTATTTGCCAATTTTGGTTTGAACCAAAAGTTTTCACCCATACCTAACACAGACTGTGATCACTATAGTACATTCTGGTGGACACATTCCACCAGCGTAGAACTTTAATGCCAGCAAGACCAACCCACGAGTCCCATAGCATGTACATGGAAATGGCATATATTTACTCCATTTTCTCTGTTAGACACAAATGACTTTAAGGGGAGAGTTTGGGCACTCATAGCTTAGTAATTTGACATTAGGCTGGCATAGGGACAGAACACCAATTCCAGCACCTGTTATCTCTTGGAATCGGAGTGGTCCATTCACCCCTTAATCTCTCAATGCATTTGAGTAATTAAATGCAGCAGCCCTAGCCTATGGAGGCTGAAGTTGTGCTGCCAGTTTAGGGCATTCCTTTTCTTTCACTTCTACCACTTCAAGGCAAGATTAGACTGGATAAAAAATTAAAATCTATATGTAAAATTGATTTCATTTCTTTTTGTCTAATAGTACAATTTGTGTGTTTTCAGTTATCTGTGATGGTCATATATTTAATCTTCTTTGGACAGCAGGTTAGATCCATTAGCAGATGTGCATACAAGCAGTCTGCCACACCATGTCATATAATATTGAACAGGAACATGCATCTCTCAGATACAATAATGACACTTTCTGTATCTGAAATGTAAAGGAGTAGTACATTTCTGTAAGAAACCTAACTGTTTTAGCTTTTTCTGAAAAGTAAAACAACAGTATTCCCACTTTGAGCAATTGTTTTATTCAAAAGTTTTAACAGTTCAAACTGACGGGAAGTGATTATTAGTTCCTCTACTTTCTGAACGTTAACTATAAGGTACTATGGACAACTGTTCTCAGTGACTCACCTCTTCCAAAGAACACAACAAAATACCTGTATGAAATATGGCCACTAGAGACCACTGTTAATATAAAAATACAACATTTTAAACTGAAATAACTCTGGAAAGATGCAGCTCCCAGCAGTGAGAAAAGTTTTATATATGTTTTATTTATTTATTTATATATTTTTCATAAAAAAGTGTACTGCTTCTTTTAAGGTATAATTTAATACGTTAAAGAGGTGTAATTATAAAGTAAACCATCTTCACCACGGTGGACAAATAAATATTTTGCAGATTCCCATTGATGTAAATGAGCCTTCAAGCACTTAACCCCTTGAGTGCCAGAGGGATACCCAATGCACTGCACATCATTAAGCTTATTAACGCTTTGACTGCCAGAGGGGTACACAATGCATTGCAAACCAATGTGTTGCATACCCATCTGGCACTCAAAGGGTTAAACTGCACCTTTGCTACGTAGCATCCTCTTCAGCATCCTCTTCAGTAGACATGAATGACCCATTTACCAAACTTAGATAAAAGACAGACTGTACCCGTTGGAATTCACTAATTACAACTATTGGATTTATAATAATAATTTGGGCTTTACCATTGATTCTTGCCTTTCAGCTAACAAGGACTGACCTAATCAGGTAAATGATTCTTCAGACGTTTTAGTGAGTTCTTTATTCATTTCTCCTGTATGGGTGACATAGCATCTGTTATTTCCTTTTTTTTTGCATTATTCTGTTTCACCTTCCTAACTTTTTCTGCATTAAATTAGTGAAAAACTAAAATTGAAGTTATATTCTTCAAGGGGTTAGTAATACTTAAAATGTAAAAAAAACTGTGTTGTAGGGTTTATCCCCCTGAGTAAAACAAGGGTAATCCCACTGCTGAAAGGTGTATTATTCAAAAGTTATTACAGCTCAAAGTTGAATTTTTTTAGGTGCAACATCACAGTGGCCTGAAAATGTAAAGTGGCGCTGTCGCTACACCATCCTATGGACAGCTCTGGTCCTGGGACCATATATTTCCATAGGATGGTGTAGCACTGTACAGTTTTGTTATGGACCAGGAACCAGATACGACACAAAAAGGTAAAATGCACAACACCTTTCTTAAAGAAACAAAAAATAAACAAACAGAATAGTGATCAGGAGAATAAACCAAATGACAAGCTTGGGTCAGGAACCAGGACAGGTAATCAGCCAAGCTGGAGAAAGAAGCACAGAAGTCTGCGATGTCAGGAACAAGCCTGAGGTCAGAAGCACAGAAGTCTGCAAAGACTGGAACAAGCTAAGGTCTGGAACACAGCAAACAGGAGCGAAGGAAAATCCACAGCAGCCAGCAGCAAGAGGTCAGCAAACACAAAGACAATGGGGAAGTGAGCCAAGCTGCTTTAAATACCCTGGGAGGGTTGGCAGATAACAGTCAGGTGAGCAATCAGAGAGGTCAGCTGATCAGCCTGAGCTAGAAACTCAGAAAACAGCAGCAGTGGATAGCAGAGCACTAGATTAGCTCAGACATCAGAATCAATAGTCAGAATAGAGCTGTTCAGCAAAACCTTGACAGTACCCCCCTCAATGACCCCACACACACATGGGGCAGGACCAGATTTATGGGGAAAGCATACATGGAAAGCACAGAGGAGGGCAGGGGCATGTACGTCTGCGGCTGGAAACCATGAGCGCTCTTCTGGATCATAACCCTTTCAATGTACCAAATATTGAAGGCTCCCTCGGAACCTACAAGAGTCAACTATGGATCGGACCTCATACTCCTCATGGCTGTCAACGGGCACCGATTGAGGTCGAGGAGTGACTATAGTGAAACGATTACATATCAGAGGTTTCAGCAGTGAGACTTGGAACACATTGTGTATCCGCATATTGAGAGGAAAGTCTAGGGCACAGGCCACAGGGTTCACACGTCGGAAAGGCCCCACAAAATGGGGATCCAGTTTCTGAGAGGGCACTCAGAGGTGAAGATTTCTGGAGGACAACCAGACCCTCTCCCTGACCTGGTAGGAGGGTGCAGGTAGGTGTTTATTAGTGATGATCGAGCACCCCAATGCTCGGGTGTTCGGGTGCTCTGGCCGAGCGCCCCCGGAGGCTCGAGTGCTCGGCCGAGCACCCGAGCCCCATTGAAGTCAATGGGAGGACTCGAGCATTACACCAGGCACCCCCTGCTCTGATGAGGGGAGGGTGCCTGGTTCATAGGAAAAGGTCAGAAAATGATGGAAACACCACAGAAATGGTTCAGGGACAGCATCGGGAGGATGTCTGGATGCATCTTGGACTCCAACGTCGCTGCTGGGAACGATGTTTCGCCCGTAGTACTCCATTTTTACAGACTGACCGTAAAACACACAAAAAGGAAGATAAAAACGACTTTAGGCGAAAAATTGTTACCAAACAGTATTTGCTGTATATTTACTTGTATATCATCTGCAAATTCTGCAAAAAATGTCATTGATTTTTCGGAACTGGGGCCATGATTAAGAGGGAAACGTGAGCAGCGTAAAGCAGGTGTTCAACGTGGTTATGGCCCGGGTAAGGTACAGCATTCAGGAACGGAGGCCGCAGCTACCACAGGTTTTACAACATGTCCGTTTGCCCTTGCTAAGTCCAAAATTTATAGTCGGAACAGTGGGGTCTGATCCATTGAGTAAAAGTGACGAAGTGACTTAGTGGATGAAGCCAAGAACTACCTTCTGCTCTGTCGAACACCCCAGCCCTATTTAATTCAATGGGAGGACCTGAGGCACTCCGATACAACCTGTATATCACAAAATGGAGGGCCTCATTCACATTGTGGTACAATAGTTCAGGTAGTGGTCCAACACTCATAAAGCCTATGCACTAAGTGAAAGGGCTGCCAAAAATTAGACTGAAATGTCACTCCAATACACCCTTTATTACACATAAAGGAGGGCATCATACACACCCTTGAAAAATTAGGATTAATGGCCTGCTGGTGACCCTCTAAAACATTAGGGGCGAGGGCATGCCGCTAAGCTGACCATCTAAAACATTAGGAATGAGAGTCTGCTGCTGAGCCGACCATCTAAAACATTATGGGTGAGGGTCTGCTGCGGAGCTGACCATCCTAAACATTATATGCGAAGGCCCGCTAGTGAGCTGACGCTATAAAACATTATATGAGAGGGCCCGCTAGAGAGTTGACCCAATAAAACATTATATGAGAAGGCCCGCTGGTGAGCTGACCTATACAAAAATTGTCAAACAGGGCCCGCTGTTGAGCTGGCCCTATATAAAAATTATATCACAGGGCCCGCTGGTGAGCTGGCCCTATATAAAAATTATATCACTGGGTATATGGAAGAGGAGGAGGAGGATGAGAAGATTAAGAGTCAACCATATACCCGTTTTTTGGGTGGAAGGGGTGAATGGGAATACAGAGTATTCCTATCATTGTAAATAACATATCTAAAGTGACTTTATGTTCACCCGGGGCTTTCCTCCAGTGGAGTGGAGAAGTCAGGGGAAATCCAGGCCTTGTTCATTTTTATAAGTGTCAACCTATCAGCATTTTCGGTGGAAAGGCGGATACGCTTATCTGTTATGATGCCACCAGCAGCACTAAATACCCGCTCAGACAGAACGCTGGCGGCAGGGCAGGCCAGCACCTCCAAGGCGTAGAGTGACAGTTCATACCACGTGTCCAGCTTGGACACCCAGTAGTTGTAAGGCACAGAGGGATCATTGAGGACGCTGACACTGTCTGCTACGTACTCCTTCACCATCTTCCAAAACTTTTCCCTCCTTGTGACACTAGGCTGCGCATCAGGGTGAGGGTGCTGGCGGGGTGTCATGAAGGTGTCCCACCTTCATGACACCCCGTATAACGCGTGGGTCACGGGAAAGGCAGCCTAACATAAAGTCAGCCATGTGTGCCAGAGTACCAACAGGCAAGATTTCGCTGTCCTCACCAGGAGGATGACTCTCAATCTCCTCATCCTCTTCCTCCTCTTCTGCCCACCCACGCTGAAGAGATGGAACTAAAGTTCCATGGCTACCCTCTGTAGCGGAGGCAACCGTGTCTTCCTCCTCCTCCTCCGCCTCCTCCAATTGTCGCTGAGAAGACGAAGTGAGGGTGCTCTGGCTATCACCTTGTGTAAGCTCTTCCTCCCCCATTTCCACCTCTTCCACATGCAAAGCGTCGGTTTTAATTGTGAGCAGCGAGCGTTTCAGTAGACACAGAAGTGGGATGGTTACACGCCGCTCACCATCTGTGTCGATTCCTCAAAATTGCGTAAAACCTCACAGAGGTCTGACATCCATTCCCACTCCTCAGTTCTGATTAGAGGAAGTTGAACGGAGAGGCGACGACCGTGTAACAGCTGGTACTCCACTACTGCCCTCTGCTGCTCACAAAGCCGGGCCAACATGTGGAAGGTGGAGTTCCAGCGCGTGCTCACATCACACAGCAGCTGGTGAGCTGGCAATTGTAAGCGCTGCTGCAGCTTCAACAGGCCGGCTGAAGCTGTAGATGACTTACGGAAATGTGCACACACGCGGCGCACCTTCGTCAAGAGATCATGCAAATTGGGGTAGGTTTTTAGAAATCGCTGAACCACTAAATTAAATACATGTGCTAGGCATGGTACGTGTGTGAGCTTGCCGAGCTCCAAAGCCGCCACCAAGTTACGCCCATTATCACACACAACCATGCCTGGTTGCAGGTTGAGTGGCGAGAGCCACTGCTCGGTCTGGTGACTAATCCCCTGCAACAGCTCTGAGGCCGTGTGCTGTTTGTCCCCAAGGCAGATCAGCTTCAGCACGGCCTGTTGACGCTTCCCCACTGCAGTGCTACACTGCTTCCAGCTACCGGCTGATGGGTGAGTGGCGCTGCGCGCAGAGAATTCGGAGGTGGAAACGGAGGAGGAGGAGGAGGAGGAGCCAATAACGTAGGTGCTGGCGGAAACCCTGATGGAGGTAGGGCCCGCAATCCTCGCCGTGGGTAGCACCTGTGCCATCCCAGGGTCCGAGTCGCTCCCAGCCTCCACGACATTCACCCAGTGTGCCGTCAGGGAAATGTAGCGTCCCTGGCCACAAGCACTTGTCCATGTGTCAGTCGTTAAGTGGACCTTCCCAGTAACTGCGTTGGTCAGGGCACGGGTGATGTTAAGGGACACATGGTGGTGTAAGGCGGGGACGGCACACCGGGAAAAGTAGTGGCGGCTGGGGACTGCGTACCGAGGGACAGCTGCTGCCATCAGGCTGCGGAAGGACTCAGTCTCCACAAGCCTAAATGGCAGCATTTCGATGGCCAGTAATTTGGAAAGGTGTGAGGTTTGTGCTATGGCCTGTGGGTGGGTGGCTGGGTATTTTCGCTTGCGCTCAAATGCCTGGGGTAACAACATTTGGACGCTGCGCTGGGACAGGGAAGTGGATGTGGTCGCTGATGGTGCTTCAGATGGTACAGGTGCAGGGCGGGAGGTATGCGGGCCTGCGCCTTCGACAGGCGATTGGCCGGCACCGAAAAAAAGGGGAAGAGGAGGCAGTGGTGTGGCCTGCAGACACAGATTGGCGATCCGGGCGTTCCTCCCACTTATTATGGTGCTTGGATGCCATGTGTCGGATCATGCTGGTGGTGGTGAGGTTTCTAGTGTTCATGCCTCGGCTCATTCTGGTGTGGCACAGGTTGCAAACTACAATTTTTTTGTCGTCCGCACCTTCCTTAAAAAAACGCCATACCGCGGAACACCTAGCCCTTGGCAAGGGAGATTTACGCAAGGGGGTGCTCCGTGGAACATTTGCGGGCCAGTTTGGTGCAGTCCGCCTTCTTTCTTTAGCCACACCACTGCCTCTTCCAGCCTGTTGCGGTGCTGCAGATGGCTCACCCTCAGGACTGCTGTCATCGCTCGGCTCTCCACCTTCCCAGGTGGGGTCAGTGACCTCATCGTCCACCAAGTCCTCCTCCACTTCCTCACTCTGATCATCCTCCTCATTTCTTGATCCCACCACATCCTCAGTCATTGACAACTGTGTATCATCCTCCTCATCAAGGTCTTGAGACAGTAATTGTGGTTGATTTGATGGCAACTGTGTCTCATCATCATCATCATCCACTTCCTTTGACCTTAAATGCCGTTCCCCTCTGTCATCTTCTTGTGATTGGGTACCCTCTAGAGGTTGTGAATCAGGGCACAAGATGTCATGTTCCTCTGCAAGCGTGCTTGGAGAGAGGTTCAAATCAAGGATTGGTGATGAGACGAGCTCCTCACTATATCCCAGTGTGGGATCACTTCTTTGGCCAGACCCTCTATGGTGGGAGGAAGGATGATCAGGGTGAGGATTATGTTGACCAGACTCTTGGCTACTGAGAGTGGACTTGGTGGAAGACAGGGTGGTGCTTAACCGACTGGAAGCAGTATCAGCTGAAATCCAACCAACCACCTGTTCGCAGTGGTCTGACCTCGAGAGTGATGTCCTGCGACGCCCTGTAAACTGAGACATGAAGCTAGGTATGGTGGATGTCTTTCTTTCTTGTGCTCTGGCACCAGGCACAGTTTCTACGCGTCCTGACCCACGCCCTGAACTATCAGGATCACGTCCACTTCCCCGTCCCTTTTTACCCGCCTTCTTCATATTACACGGAATATATGCAGGTAATCTGCGGCTAGGCACACGAAACAGAATGTGACGCTAATCTGCGGCTAGGCACACTAAACAGAATGTGACGCTAATCTGCGGCTAGGCACAGTGAACGGAATATGTGACGTTAATTTGTGAATTTGCACACTAAACAATATGTGCCGCTAATCTGCGGCTAGGCACACTAAACAGAATGTGACGCTAATCTGCGGCTAGGCACACTAAACAGAATGTGACGCTAATCTGCGGCTAGGCACAATGAATCATCTTAGAAAATCAGTCAATGATCATGAGGATGACAGTGTTACCATTAAACAAAGAAAGGTCAACAATGAAGTTCATGGCAAGGTGTGACCATGGCTTCTCTCCATTGGGTATAGGTTGGAGAAGGCCTACTGGAAGGTGACGGGATGATTTAGTCTGCACACAGACTGAACATGCAGCGACAAAGTCAGCAATATCTTTGCTAAATTTTGGCCACCAGAAGACACGGGAGACCGACCAAAGAAACTGGTTCTTTCCAGGATGACCTGCTGACTTAGTATCATGGTTGGTAGAAAGTATCTTAGTACGGAGGTTAATAGGTGCAAAACAGCGCCCAGAGGGAGCCTCAGCGGGTGCATCTACTTGGGCGGCCTGTATTTTCTCCCCAAGGGGAGAGGTTATGCTGGTACGTATGGTGGCCAGTGGAATAATAGGACTAGGAGGACTCTCATCTTTAGCACCAGAAAGCTGTCTGGATAGGGAATCAGCCCAGACATTTTTGGTACCTGGCAGGTACGAGACCACATAATTAAATTGAGACAAGAATAAGTCCCATCTGGCTTGCCTTGGAGACAAGCGCATAGCTTCAGACAAGTAGGTAAGGTTTTTATGATCCGTGATAATTAATACTGGCATGGAAGTTTCCTCGAGCAAATGCCTCCATTCTTTGAGGGACAGTATTATCGCCAGAAGCTCACGGTCGGCAATTTCATAATTGCACTCAGCAGGACATAGCTTCTTCAAGAAATACCAACACTGGTGCAACTGGTTCTCAGGAGTAGGACTTTGAGACAGGAGGGCGCCTACTCCTGTCTCAGATACATCGACCTCAGGTACAAATGGAAGCTCAGATTTTAGGTGTGCTAAAATGGGTGCTGCTGCAAAAGCGTCTTTCAATGACTGAAATGCTCTGATGGCCTTCGGGGACCAGGTAGTGGAGTCACCATCTTTTTTGGTCATGTCGGTAAGGGGTTTCAACATAGAGGAAAAATTGTGGATACATTTCCTATAGTAGTTAGTGAATCAAAGGAAACGTTGGAGGGAGCGGAGACCTACGGGTCGTGGCCATTGGAGAACTGCCAGAAGTTTCTCAGGATCCATAGCGAACCAGCCTCTGAGACTACATATCCCAAGAAGGTGACCTGTTTGGGCCACTTTCCATGGTAGCAGAATGGATCAGAATGTCATCTAGGTACATCACCACGCATTGTTGGAGCATGTCCCGGAGGACATAATTTAAGAATTCCTGGAAAATCATGAGAGCATTGCAGAGACCGAAGGGCATTACGAGGTATTCATAAGTCTGGAGGGCTAACACAAACTGGTCCATGCGTTGGTCTACCTGGTCCAGCCTGAAAAAAATAATTGCTGGATTGCCTGCTCCTTCTAAATTAATGGTCCTTATGTACTGTTATGGACCAGGAACTAGACAGGACACAAAAAGGTAAAATGCAAAACACCTTTATTAACCCCTTAGTGACGGCCGCGTGCAGACGCGGCCGTCACTTAACGCCCGTCTAACTTTTTTTTTTTTTTTTTTTTTTAAAGAATCCGGAGTCCCTGAACGGCGTGCAGCCACGCGGGGAGCCGGATTTCCTGGACGTACATGTACGTCCTCTGTCACTAAGTGACACCCACAGAGGACGTACATGTACGTCCTTTGTCACGAAGGGGTTAAAGAAACAAAAAATAAACAAACAGAATCATGATCAGGAGCATAAACCAAATGACAAGCCCGGGTCAGGAACCAGGACAGGTAATCAGCCAAGCTGGAGTAAGAAGGACAGAAGTCCACGATGTCAGGAACAAGCCAGAGGTCAGAAGCACAGAAGTCAGCAAAGACTGGAACAAGCTAAGGTCTGGAACACAGCAAACAGGAGTGAAGGAAAATCCACAGGAGCCAGCAGCAACAGGTCAGCAAACACAAGGACAATGGAGAAGTGAGCCAAGCTGCTTTAAATACCCTGGGAGGGTTGGCTGATAACAGTCAGGTGAGCAATCAGAGAGGTCAGCTGATCAGCCTGAGCCAGATACGCAGAAGACAGCAACAGTGGATAGCAGAGCACTAGATTAGCTAAGACATCAGAATCAATAGGCAGAATAGAGCTGCTGAGCAAAACCTTGATAAATTTCAGGCCACTGTGATACTGCACCTAAAAAAATTCAACTTTGAGCTGTAATAACTGTTGAATAAAACACCTTTCAGCAGTGGGAGTACCCTTGTTTTACTCAGGGGGATAAACCCTACAACATAGTTTTTTACATTTTAAATATTACTATCCTTTTAACTTGTGTAATTATTATTCAAATGTCATTAGGTACTCAACTCTCAATATATAATTGTTGCCATTTCTTAAAAAATATTTTTGCATTAAATGTTTTGCAGTGTATAGAAATTAGGCAATTGAGGTATTTTTTAAACTTCCATGCAAAGCACCTCTTAGACCTCTAGTTGATGGGACTATAATTCCCATCATCTCAATCTAGACAAACCCATCAGCTGGATGTCTCCAGAGTTCTGATATACATTTCAGATTAATACATTCTGTACAATATACACTTTAGTGCATTTATTGCAATTTATTATAGTATATATTTTAAATAATATACAATAATTAAAAATTTAGATTACACAAGGGTACATAATTATACTTGAACTTAACAAAATGTAAATGACCTTTTCCTTTACATTGCTCTATGCACCTCATTTCCTCAAGGGGTTAAAATGTTGCAGAAACAGCAATAAAACTTTAAAGGGCCTTTTTTCATCTTTGATATTTTAAAGTCATGGAGGCTTCAAAATATAATTTTCATATTGCCATATTTATCAAAGCAACTGCACAGGACAGATTTTTCAGCCAGGTCATACCAGTTTGATGTCAGCCAAGAATGAAGTGACCTGGTACATTTCTTTCTAGAAACTCACGCCTGTAGGCTTGATAAATATCTCCAGTCATTAGTTGAAGGAGAGGGGTGTTATTTACACTTCTCAACAAGAGATATCTTCTAATTCAATCAGTACTATAGAACACCATTGGTAGGAATCATCCATCTGAATATCGAAAGACATATCTATTACAAGTGAAAAATCACCTTTCAGTTGCTGAAATATCCACTAACACCACTGACATCCTTGTAAAGAGAGATACAAGTAACACCTCTGGTGATCCACAGGGATCTACTCTCCAAGAATAGCAGTTCAGGGACATATTTGTTATAACACAGTGGGGTGCCCAGACAGAGACCACAATATCCAACCATTTTCCTGTCTTCTGGCTAATCCTTCAGTACAAGCCCATCAGTTGCATGAGAGGAAATAATGCAATGTTTCCATGAACATGTGTGCAATTTGTGCAATTTAACAGTGTTTCCCATTGCTCCATCTAATTTGATAATATATACCATTCCTATATATACTGTGGATTAGCCATCAGAAAGTATTTGAAAAAATCAGGATGTCCAATACCGCCCCCACCCTTTGGTCTCTTCAGCGTTTCTGTTCAAATTCTATGGTATCTTTTGCCCCAGCTAACCATCTCAGAGATGTCGCCTAGCTTTTTAAATAATTTCTTGGACAGAAATACAGGAATGCCTGAAGGACATAGAGTTCCTTATGCAAAAACAACATCCTTATTAGAGATGGGTGAAAAGACCCATTTTTTTCTTGCTAGAAATTTTGTGAAAAAGCACAGTTTCCAGCTTTTCCTGCAAAATCCATACATTTCCTCCTTTTTCGCTAAGCCTAATACATTTCCCATAAAAACTTAACCATAGAATCGCACACACACGCATACACACACACTGAGTATGCATAGCTGCAGGAATTCTTGGGCATGGCATAATGGTAAACAGTGCAGATGGACAAAGTTGGGACTCCTGAGAGGTCAGCATTTGTGTTTTTCTTCCTATCAGTGCAGTGGACATGGATGGTAGGTCATTATGTGGGGTTCTATGGCTACCAAAGGACAAGGCTGTGGGTCAGCATATGTGGCTCTATGACTATGGCAAAGAGATCAAATTTTTAGGATTCATTATTTCTGCGGGATGCATCAAGAAGGATCCACATAAAGTCTCTGATGTCCAAAAGTTGCCTGTTCTTACTAATGAAAAGGAGGTACAATGGTTCATTGGCTTTGCTAATTTCTATCGACATTTTATATGTAGGTTTTCCAAGGTTGCAGCATCCTTTACAAAATCTAATGCACAGTTCTTTTGGACACGCGCTACGCAGAAAGCCTTTACTTATCTCTGTTCAGGTAACTCGAGTATAGGAATGCAGAAAAAATATCATTCAAATGGCTTCACTTCAGAATAGTTCAGTTACCTCCACCCACCACAAAAAAAGCCTATCTGCAAGCTGCGCACGTGTGTCCTTGGCAGTGTACGTCAACCCATCTTGTCATAAGTCCCGCCAGCCTGATCCTGTATCTTATGCATCTTCCCTTCTTCTTCGACATCACTCCGATGTTGAGATTCAGGACACTATGACATCAAGCATCCCCACTTTATAAAATCCCTGAGCACTGACAGCTTGTCCTCAGTTAATTTGTGCTTCTAGTGTTTAGCTCAGTATTGCCTATTGTGTTTTGACCTTGCTCTCGTCCTGACCACTTTCTTTGCTGCTGCCCTCAATTTTGGCTAGTCTTACCATTCTTCCGGGATCTTCCTTTAGTTTGTCGTCTCAGTTTTTTAACCCTTTGAGTGACAGAGGGGTACACATTTCATTGCAGAGTAATGCATTTTGTACCCCTCTGGCACTCAAAGGGTTAACTGAAATAGATTTATGATCTTGTGTGCATAAGAGAGAGGAATGAGACATAGTACCCACTATGGGCATTTTGAATACTGTGTGATGCCGTCTGGTCTATGCAATGTCCCTGCAACCTTCCAACATTTCATTAATGACATGTTCTGAGATTTATTGGATCAGTTCGTCATCATATATCTTGATTATATACTAGTATTTTCCTCTGATCTACAGATACATCAATGACAAGTGCTTATTGTATTGGCCCATTTATACCTTAATCACCTATATACTAAACTGGAAAAATGCATTTTTGAAACCAAAGAGATCGAGTTTTTAGGATTCATCCTTTCTGCAGAATGCATCAAGATGGATCCACATAATGTATCTGCTGTTCTAGAGTGGACTGTTCTTACTAATAAAAAGGAGGTACAACAGATCAATGGCTTTGCTAATTTCTATCAATGTTTTATATGTAGTTTTTCCAAGGTTGCAGCACTCAGTACTGCCCGAAGGTAAAAATTCTCTGTATGTGTATACATATGTTTACAACATAGCCATTACTAAATGTGAGTGTATTTTATGATATTTATATACACGGTCCCTCAATCATATTGATAACGCACCATTGGAGCCCCCTTTTCTGTGTTTTTGTTGTATGTTTCGAGCCTCGCCAGAGGGGCATACGGGAGAGCTGCCAGACACCTGTTGATCACAGAGGCTGTTTTAAGGGGAACAGCTGATATACATCCCCCAAGCTCTATCTGCTAGTGTGTGCGTATGTACTACTCTAGCCCACAGCTATAGTTAGTATAGATCTTACTGTGGTGGTGTAGTGACACTAAAAAACTAGAGGATATTAAACAAGGAGCGCCTTGTTCTTTTTCCTTTATTTGTCTATCACACATATACCTATCTTTCACAAAGCCTCAAGCAAGTCAAGACACATAGCTCCAACCTCCACACTTCTTGCCTGCCACTCTATACTAGAACTCATAAGACAGCATACTACTTTCAACCCATCTATTATGCAGCAACATTCCCTAATCCTATCCAATGAGTTGCTATGCAAACAAAAAAAGGGAAACAGGAAAGGAAAAAAGGGGCGCCTCATAGAGTAGTACGTAAATACTTCTGGTTCTATATACACTTCTTAAACCCCTAAAAGAGATTACTCACATTACGGGATGGTCTATCAGGCACATACGTGTGAGCTAGACATGAAGGGCATGTAGGAGAAATTTGCAGAATCCCCACTCCCACTTGAGTGTTCTTTATTGATCATGAAGTAGTTCAGCTGCTCATTATGGACCAGTCCAGTGCTTCACCGAGTGCCCCACCAGATGGCTCCAAAAATAAAGAAAAAGAAACAAGTGCCAGTACAAATACCAAAAGAAAAAAGCACTTGAACTACAAAATCATACAAGTCCGGATACTCACAAGATCCGTCACACCGGCGATCCGGCTATACACCGGTGTGATAGGATAGTGTGCAGGAATAATTGTAATATCGCATGTCCCTGCTCAAGCTCATGCTTCTGTCTTGGAATATAAAATTCTCCAGTTTAAATTAACTCAATTTAGAGAGCATGGTAGATAATGATATAAAATTTATTTAAAAGTATATTAAAAGCTTAGTCTTTGTACTGACACTTGTTTCTTTTCTTGCAAACTTAGTATACATACCTCAGTCCCATCAGCCTCAAATACTACAGCTATGGCATGAACACATACTGCAGATCATGGAGGTTTCATCAAGACTCAATCAGGTATTCAACAGCATTTCTGGTGGGCTTGTTTGCCTTGAGACATTCAAGCCTATGTTTGTATGTGTGACACCTGTAATAGGACAAAAGAAGGACATAATAAATTCAACTGTTGCCTATACCTGGAAGGATGTGATGATAAACTTTATTGTAGACCTTCCCCCATCCAAAGGACACAATACAATTTTAGTGGTAGTGTCCCATTTCAGTCCCATTTCCAGTCTTCGAACAGCCTCTCAAACTGCCTCCTTGTTCCTGAAGGACATATTCCTCCTTCACTGTGTACCCAATTCTGTGACTTCAGATAGACGGTCGCAGTTCTCATCTACGTACCTTCCATTGGGCTCATCCTGATTGCCCCCACTCTCAGAGGTCGCATCAGGGGAGGGGCATCTACCTACCTACTGGTTGCATATGTGTGTCCATGGTGGTACGCATCTACCCAACCTTGTCATAAGCCCACCGACTGGCCTTATCCTGTATCTTATGCATCTTCTAGGTCAATGTCATTCTGACATTGCAATATAGGAGGTTGTGACATTGCACGTCCTCACTCCATAAATATCCTGAGCACCGGCGACTCTGTCCTCAGTTAATTTGTGCTCCCTAGCATTTATCTCAGTATTTTCTAGTGCCTCTATTTTGTTTTGACCTTGCTTTCATTCTGATCACTCTCCTTGCTGCTTGCCCTGACTCATCGTTAGTCTGACCATTCTTCTGGATTCTTACTTAGTTTGTCGCCTCGGTTTTGCCCCTTTGCCGTTCTTTTATACCTGCCTCTTTGCTCTAGCTTGTGACAGCCTCACCCACTAGGCTTGTGACATTACATAATACAAATGACAAAAAATTACCCAAACTCAATTACATGAAACAGTTAAACAGTTAAAATCAACAAACAACACTTAAAGGAGAGATGTCATTAATTCCAAAAATAGAATGGTACAAAACCAGTATACTTTGATTCAAAACATATATACATTTAATAGGCCGATACAGTACATATGAATAATCTCCTATAAACAGACAACAAAGAAATCTCACATGACGGCTACAAAGTAGTACTACAGTCCAGATAATCTAAATAGGCTATATTAAATCCATATAACAGAGCAAAACATTACTGCAAAAAAGCAAATATAAGGGCGATTGCTAGGTCTTTGCTTGGAGGTCCTGCTACTTCCCTTTATTTGCCTACATTTATGCTTTTTGACTCACATTTCAAGCTACTTTAGATGTGTATTTATTTTTTTGATGATCTGTGTTTTTGTCACTTGCACTTCTAAATTATAATTGTGGTTTTTGCATTAACGTTTTGCTTGTACATGGATCTAACATAGCCTATTTTTATTATTTTCACTTCAGGATCCCTTTGATCATCATGTGAGTTATCTATCTATTGTCTATTTGTAGGAGATTATTATTATGTACTGTACCAGTCTGTTAACTTTATTTGTTTTGACCATATGTATACTGTTTTTTTATCATTCTATTTTTGGAATTAGTGTCATTTCTCTTTATGTGTTTGCATGACTTTATATAATGGAGTTTGGGTATTTTTTGTGATTTATATTACTTACTTAACAGTCATTATTGAAGTATTTTTTGCCTAGCTGAGTGCCTCGTTGTATAGGTCTGCTGTGTGTTGGGTCAGCTCATCATTTCCTTGTGGTGTTTTTCACAGGAATTTCTATCGAAGATGAAAAGTGCTGTTATTCACACTTTTCTCTTTTGGGGGTCAAACATTTCACTCATCCTTAATCCTTATCAGTTTAACCCTATAAGGTATATGATCTAGAAGAAGGAGGAAGTTTATTTGGGCAAAATTCTGTTGATAAGTAGAAAATATTTTGCCAAGATATTTGAAAATATCCACCCATACCACCGTGAGTCATTTTCCAAAATGGATCCAGAAGGAAAATGGATGACTTCTTCTAGTTTACACTTAAACCCTGATAATTCACCAAATTCCTACTAAAAGGTTTACTCTTCCCAAAACACCTGCCCATGTCTCTTAGGAACAAGAGCATATAATGCAACTTGTGATTTCTTTCCAGATTTCCTCCAGAACTCACCATTAATGATTAGTCTTTTTCTGATCATTGAGGCATGAACACTTACATTAGCCAAAGTGAGAGTGGCCTGCAGATCCATATCACCCTGGAGTTATTTGTTACTTCATGGATTCTGCTCTTGGAGAGCTTATTACAGGATGAATGATCATGGGTAGAGTGACTGTGGTATATTGGTTCAATGTGATCACCCAATATAAGCTGAAACCACACGCTGTGGAAGAGCAGCTCCACAGAGAATAAGCAGACTGGTATTTGATATAATATACAGAATACCCAGAGCAGGGATACACTGGGAAACAACAAAGCAGCAAACAGACAGCAACAGGTACACATTAGATGAGTACCTAATAGGCCAGATGCTGGGGATCGCAGAGAGGTGTATGAAGCTAGCTGGAATAGACTACCTCCTATGCAGGCTTGCAGTGGCTGAGGCCGAACTAAAGATGCTAATCTCAAGGTCAGTTTAGTGCTGACAGGAGGAGCTGGCCCGCACCCAGGACGACTGCGTAGGGCATAGTAACTACCTACTGGGGTCAAGGGAGGGCAACAAACAAGAACAAAGAGAATACTATCACGGTCCCGTGTCTTTCTGTCAATCTATCATGATGTACCTGTGCATTGGTGGAGACTGATTGGCCCGCCCAGGATGTGCCTTTATATGCTGGAGCTTGGGCAATTGTCAGTTGCCCTTTCGTGGTGTTCCTGTTGCTGAGCCTTGTTGCCATATTCCAGTGTCTTCTGTGTACCGACCCGGCTAGTCTGACTCTGTTCCTGATTCTGCTCCGTGATTGGACCCGGCTTTGGCTGACGACCCTGTTCCGTGATTTGACCCGGCTTTGGCTGACGACCCTGCTCCGTGATTTGACCCGGCTTTGGCTGACGACCCTGCTCCGTGATTCGACCCGGCTCTGGTTGATGACCCTGCTCTGTGATTGTTTCCGGCCTGCCTCTGTTCCAGCTTTGCTCCGGACCTGTCTGCTGTTCCAGTTACCGCTCCGGTTCTGCCTGCTGTTCCGGTTGCTGTGCCAGCCTGTCTGCTGTTCCAGTGATCGTTACAGTTCTGCCTGCTGTTCCGGTTGCGGTACCGGCCTGTCTGCTGTTCAAGTGATCGTTCCGGTTCTGCCTGCTGTTCCGGTTGCGGTACCGGCCTGTCTGCTGTTCCAGTGATCGTTCCGGTTCTGCCTGCTGTTCCGGTTGCGGTGCCGGCCTGTCTGCTGTTCCAGTTACCGTTCCGGTGCTGCCTGCTGTTCCTGTGTTCCTGCGTCATTCCAGTCGCTTGGCGACATTCTGAACTGTAATAGCGACTCACTGTTCCTCTCACTTGTCAGTAGCTGTAGCCTGAGGTTGCTTTGCCTGCTGTTGGCTGCCAAGGTACTCGCGTGTGTACAGAACCATTTAACCCTTGCAGTGCCTGTAGTCTCCGGTCTGGTGCCTCCGATACTTCTTGCCAAGCATACATTTCTCTGACATAGCCTTTTACTCTGAGTGCTTCTGTGTGTCTCTTATTCCATCAGAGCCTTGTCAGTCCATGTTCATTCTCTGGCTCAGGACCACAGACGTTGAAGGTACATTCCCATTGCACTCCAGAGGACATTGGCTCAATTACAGCTGTGCAGTTACCATCAGTACAGCACCCAAGGGGTGTATGGGCATATCCTAGTGGCACATGCAGGGTTATTACTTTTCTAGTCAAGGGCGATTTTGGTTCTGATCTTTACAGCATGGCAATAGCACTCCTCTGTAGCCCCAGGCATGGGTACCGGCTCAGCTCTGGACTTTGGGTTCTAGTATATCAACTTGAGAGTGTATTCAGTGCAGTTACTCCACTATCCTGCTATTGAGAGACTGTGTCCAGTATCCTGCTACTGAGAGACTGTGTTCCAGAGACTGCTATTTATCCTGGGCGTTGGCCAATCTTGTATATCTCACCCATTTCAGTCTTTAACCCTTTGGGGATAATTCCCTATCTATTCTAGCACTTGTCATTATTCATTGTGTGCATTCTCTTTGTTATTTTGCCATTGTTGCTATTTATGTGCTGGCCTCTAGGGGCCTTGTTTTATTTTCAATAAAACTGTGTTTTTACTTCATACCCTGGTCTGAGTGTCAGAAAACCGTAACAAATACCTGCATTACCAGTCAAATGTTGCTGAGCTGGAGAACAGAAGTACAGCCTCCGACTCAGAGATGTGGCCCGATGTCGAAGAAATTGAAGATCAACTCTTTGGACTGGAATCTGACTGAAGCTCGAAGGGGCAAGACTGTTAAACGGTTGAAGTAGTCCAACAGCAGTACAGATAGAAGGTTAAAGTAGTTGAACTGCTGAAAGATCAGATAGTCAGTCTAGCAGGCTTGGCAACAGGCTGGGAAAGAGGTACACAAATGACAAGAAGAAGACTGGTCGAGAAGGAGAGCCGGGGTCAATAACAAAAAATCAATTAATGGAAGCCTGGTACAAAATTGGTAAGAAGAAGAGTTGTCAGGGAACAAGGCTATGGTAGATACATTAAAATCTCTCAGCAGGAAGGGCAAGGGAACTCAGGAATAGGACTGGAAATTACTAAGCACTCACTAGAATGCTTAGATCACGCTCCAGCCCTGAGAAACAGGAGCTTGAAAAAGGATCAGTACTGAGTAAGAGCACAGAACAAGTATCCGGCAAACAGAAAATAAATTACAAAAAACAGGCAAGGAATCAGGGAAAACATCAGAAAAAGGACAGAACATGAAACAATCTTTCTGATAGTGGATAAGTAATATCCGCAAATGCTTAGCAATTGTTTAATCTGATCTAGACTGATAAGCCAAAATAACTGTCTTTCTGAGCTCCTCAGAGATGATTTTGATTGTGGCATGATCTGCTTCCACACAACCATATGGTAAAGCACAAGCTCATGCTGGTTGGTTCCAAATGAACCCCTGAATATTACATCATTCTAATTAGTCCCTTTATCTTTTATTAATTGGGTTGATGGAACTGGGGGTTCACTTACTTTTGCATTTACCATGCTTTGTAAGTACTTATTGTTTGCCTAATTTATACATAATTTTGTTTCAAAAGACATGGACTTGGCTAATATCAACCCTATTGTCTATGTATACATGGATTCAGAAAGGCCATCATGGTACAACTTTGGAATTTCCATAATAGTTGTTGGGATTCACAAACCTTATACAATGCCTTTTTTTAATAATATATAAAATGCATGGTTCTGATCTCAAAATGTGCCTAGGAGAAGTATAGATTTGTTACAGTTTTTATACTTTTATGAACCAACATGAGAGCATTTCATAGATGAAATTATAATGTTCAGAGACCCTTAAGCTTCATAAGATCTGCCTGCTATGTCCCAATGCAAACACATGAAAGGCAAGGGAAACCTGTGATGTTTAAAAAAAAATAAGTAAAAAATAAATAAATAAATTTAAAAAAAAATAATAATAATAATAAAAAAAATATATATATATATATATATATATATATATATATATATATATATTTATTTATATATTTATATATGTTTTTCAGTTTGAATTAGGTAGTGCCATTTTACCAGAAGCATAATATATTTATTATGCAAATCTCTTGACATGTTTAAATGCATGTAAATGTTACTTACATTTCCATATAGCAATACATTATATTTTAAAAATATGTGATTTAGATGCTTATAAATACTTTTTTGATTGATATTTTTATTGTTATGTTTCATTTCAGATTATTATACCAATACTTTATATCATACATTTGTAATCATAATATAAGTTAAATGATTAAGTACTTGCAATAATGCATGGTGTGCGGATAATAAAACAAATTAAAACATGCAAAAAAAACCCAAACAAAATTCACATGCAGCTATATGTATGACTAAATAAACATAAGGGGCTCAAGTCAATACCATTACCATCACTAAATAAAAAAAAATTAAAACCAACATTGTGGTTTTTAAGTCAGGTTTTGTTTTCCTATTACTCAAGTTCTTAAAACAAAACCAGCGGTAATCCTATGCACCGCCAGTCAAAGAAAGGCCATAAGATACAAATAAAAACAACACACAAGTAGCATACTATAAACTACAGTCACTATTACTGTGTGTTTTGTGATTACATTTTCTGCCGGTAATCATGCGCCTCAAAGATGAGGCGTAGAAGCCACATCAACAGTTTTAAAACATCGCTATTGCAACAAAAGCAGTGCAGAATACACACATGCTCTCTGAGGACAAAATGAATGATGAACTGACAAGTTTACCCCTGAAAGCACCCAAAGTAATGGACAAGTGTCAAGTTTACCCCTGAAAGCACTCAAACTAATGGATAAATGTCAAGTTAACCCCTGAAAGCATCCAAACTAATGGACAAGTGTCATCTAGTAAAGTATTGCTGTGGACACCAGATTATCAGCTGACCTCTATCCTGATTCCCTTGATGAGGTACCACAGTCATTGGAGGGTGATACCCCCAGATGTGGGGAGACACAGGACAGGGTCATCAGGGAATGCTTTGCCTGTGAATATCATGTACACACCCACCTCAAGCCAACAACACCAAATCACCAACATGGCTTCACATTTCCCAAACCTCAAACATGTTTTTCTCTCCATTCCCAGGATCATGATTTTATTATTAATATTCTTTATTTATATAGTGACAACTAATTCCACAGCACTGTACAATACAGAATATACATACAGAGATATTAAATAGTACAAATCAAATGTGGAGAACAGAAGGATCAGAGGGCCCTGCTCGTGAGAGTTTACAGTCTAGATGAAGGAAGGTTGGACACAGGAGTAAGTGCTATTGGGTGTAAGTGCCTCCTGCCACATGAACTGCCGGTCAGTGGGTGGGAGAGAGAAGTGCTGTTGAGTGCAGTGGTCTAGGGAAGGGGTGGTTCTTGGTGATAATGTTTATGGAGGTAGTTGATAGGCTTCGCTGAATAGGTGAGTTTTCAGGGAGCGTCTGAAGAGCTGAAGACTAGGGGTGAGTCTGATGGGGCAGGGAAGGGAATTCCAGAGCTCAGGTGCAGCACGTGAGGAGTCCTGTAGGCAGGAGTGGGAGGATGTAATAAGAGCTGTGGAGAGCAGAAGGTTGTGTGCAGAGAGAAGATGGTGAATGGGAGTGTATTTGGAAATGAGAAATGAAATATAGGGGAATGCGGTGTTAGTGAGGGCTCTATAACTTAGCACCACAATATTGGATTTAATTCTGTATGCTAATGGGAGCCAGTGTAGGGACTGGCAGAGGAGACTGGTGTTAGAAAAGCGATGAATGAGGTAGATTAGTCTCACCGCAGAGTTCATTATGGATTGTAGTGGGGTTAGTAGGGTGAGAGGAAGGCCAATTAGTAGTGAGTTATAGTAGTCAAGAAGGGACATGATGAGTGTTTAGATTAGAATTTTGGTGAGTATCTTGAGTGAGAAAGAATTGGATTCTAGAGATGTTGCAGAGGTGGAGGCGGGATGAGTTGGAGATTGACTGGATGTGAGGGATGAAGGATAGGATGGAGTCAAATTTGACCCCCCCAGGCAGCATGCTGTAGAGGTTGGTGTGATGGTAGTGTTGTTAACAGTGAGCAATATCTGGGGTAAGGCTGGTTGTAGAGGGAGGGAAGATAATTATTTTGGTTTTACCAAGGTTAAGTTTGAGTTGATGGGAGGATATCCAGGAAGACACAGCAGGCATACAGTCACATACCTGGGACAGGTGGGAAAGGGAGAGGTCTTGGGAGGAAAGACAGATTTGAGTGTCATCAGCATAGAGATGATGGTGAAACCCAAAGGAGTTTATTAGTTTGCCAAGGGACGCAGTGTAAATTGAAAAGAGCAGGGGGCCCAGGACTGATCCTTGAAGCACTCCGACAGACAGTTGGAGGGGTGGGGAAGTGGAGCCAGAGTAGGAAACACTGAAGGAACAGTTGCAGAGATATGATGAAAACCAAGAGAGGGCAGTGTCACAGAGACATAGGGAGTGGAGGTCTTGAAGGAGGAGTGGGTGATTTACTGTGTCAAACGCAGCTGACAGGTCCTGCTGGACACCTGCCAATAATGCCCTGGAACATGCAGCCTGTCACATTCCCAGAACATAGCCTTCAGTGGTTTCAAAGGATCCAGATGTCTTGCAATGATGGCAACAGGTAAGTCTGTACTGACAACTAACATGTGTGATATCCCTCAGTGTCAGTTGTACCCTATGTGACACACCTCACATAGCCACCGGTGATTTATTCACTGTCTCACATCTGTTTACT
Organism: Rhinophrynus dorsalis; assembly: GCA_037306005.1. Taxonomy (NCBI): domain Eukaryota; kingdom Metazoa; phylum Chordata; class Amphibia; order Anura; family Rhinophrynidae; genus Rhinophrynus; species Rhinophrynus dorsalis. The sequence continues at coordinate 294,499,388 of CM074720.1, forward strand.
TCTCTTTCCCTACAGAGTTCCACATGTCAATAATCTGCAGAGAACGATGTGGCTTATGGATGCAGAAAAGATGTGTGTGATGCACTTCCTCTTCTTCCTGTAATTGTATGTTTCTAATTCTATTAGAACCATTAAAACCTACTCTGTGTTTATGAACATGTCATGTTGTGTCATGCTTAACAGGTCTATGCCTTGTGCTTAACCCTATGAATGCCAGGGGGCAACACTACGCATTTATTTATAACATGTGGCTTCCCTTCTGGCATTCAATGGGTTAATGAAACATCAACACATGTGAGAACTTACACACATCCACTATACCACATTCCTATGAAAGCTGCAGGTAGATATGTCTGCAACACAAAGGTATAGGGAGTGTTACAGACACCATACTAGGGTTGGTGGTGCACTAAGGTGTGATAAAGAGGTGATAATGTCTCCAGTGATATCACTTTTCCACTTCCTAGGTTATTCCATGGAGCCTAGACACTGACAAACATCTCCAAAGTTGCAGAAATTTCATTGCCTGTACTCCATAGCACAACATAGTAATTGGAGAAGTGAGTAACTAGAGAAGTCGCAGCTTAATCAATCCCCCACATGTGTTGGGGTGTCAGTCCACATGAAAGGTCATATACACAAATATCATGTTGTATAGCCCCCACAAATCTGAAGCACAGTGTGTGTGAGTGTGTTTTTCGACCAACCACAAATCAGTACACTCCAGTAAGGCATGTTACCTGATCTCAACACAGGCTCTGGAAGCAATCATTGTTCCAAGGCCATTGAGCACATGTCACCTGTGATGCACACAACATCACATGTGACACACTGAAGGGATCAAGAACACAAACATTGCTGGGATGTTTGAGATGTAGGGGGAATACAAAGTGATTGTTACCTGATTCACTTGTGCTAGTGTGTTTGCATGTGTCCCAGATGTCAGTTGGCATGCATATTACCATCCTGTCATCTGTGAAGCATGTTTTCTTGTCCCTACACTGTCCCAATGTTACGAATCTGAACCTGCATGGACCCATATGTAGGTAACAATCTGTGTTTATGTCAGTTGTTGTTGACCCACAGCTTACATGAGACCCATCTGAGTCCCACATATTGATGATTCCCAGGTAATATGAATGTCAGCAACAGCTGAGGATTGTTTGTTGCACTGATGCAACACACATGAACCCCAACTGACTTTACCAGAGTGGTGTCCATTGTATTGCTTTGCAATGCATTGGATATCTCTCTGGCAATCGCAGTGTAAAACCACAGTGAAAAACAGACACCATCTTACCAAGGAAGGGATGTTTTATTAGCTTTTAAAATCACTTCCTTCCCTTTTTGCTGGCGGGGGTCATGAGGGGCTGTGGGGTCAGATGGTCCCCACCTTCCAGACCATTTTGCGGGCATACCATGTGTTGGGGTCTGGGCTGGTGTTGCTGTGGATGATGAGGGGGTGGAGGATGACTGCTGGAGAATGAGGAGCTGGGTTTGGATCCAGTTGTGTTCCCTCATCTCTGTGACCACCTGGCCCAAGATGTCAGCCACCACAACCCTGAATTCCTGCAGGTCCTGGGTCAGAGAGTTCATCTGGCCCTTTAGCTGCTGCTGATGCTGCCTGTTGTCCTGCATCATCTGCCACTGCAATTGTAGTAATTCCATATCCAGGGGTAGCACACCAGGATGCAGTTCAGGAAGCAGTGGTGCAGGCAGAAGTGGTGCACGTGGCAATGGTGCAGGTGATGATGGTGCAGACAGTGATGGTGTAGTCCATGATTCTACCCAAGAGGAATGTCCTTCCACAGCAGGCTGCATATGTGGCTCTGGCTCAACTGTAGATGATCCTCCACCCACCACATTCATCAATTCCCCTTGTGAGGATCCTGCCTGGGTGTGGGCTGAATTAAGCTTGTGGCCACTGGGGCTCACCCACAAGCCCTATGTGTAGTCCAGTAGCCACTGACTGGTCTGGGGCCTACTCCATGCTGGTTGAGCATGTGTGCTGTACTGTGGTGGTGTGAGCCAGGTTGGGTCTATTGGCCCCATGTGAGACCCATATGTGGGGTAGAGGGGCATCTGTGATGGCAGCCATGGGTAGCCATAGGTCATACCCCACAGTGATGATGTTGCAGGTGGCAGCCAACCAGTTGAACCACTTGCCTCAGGGTTGGGTAGGACTAGTTCCTGGAGGTGTGGCCATGCCAGGTTCAGTGGCTGGTCCACCTGCTGGGGCTGGGGCTGTATCTCCTGCTGTGACTGGGGCTGTATCTCCTGCTGTGGAAGGAGCTGGATCACCTGCTGTGGCTGGAGCTGGATAAACTGCTGTGGCTGGATCTCCTGCTGTGGCTGTGGCTGGATCACCTGCTGTGGCTGTTGGACAGGAGCAGGTACCTCTACAGGTACTTGGCCTCCTGCTGGCAGCTCAAATGCTGGTCTCTGGCTCTCTGACACAGACACTGCAATTGGAGGATGAAGAAAGGAAATTAGTTACAGGTGCTGTGACATACATCATATACAACTGTACCCTAGCCTGGACAAATGGAAAGACTGTTTAGCCTCTATCAGACTTAACCCTTTGAGTGTCAAAGGGGCATGCAAATCATTGCAAAGCAATGTGTTGCATACCCCCTCTGGCACTCAAAGGGTTAACATCCTTACAACTCCATCTACTCACTTGTGGGTTTCATCATGCTGAGTGAAAAGTGTACTCTCACTGTTGCTTACATGATTTGACACTGACTGATTCTCCAGGATGTGCGTTTTGTGGGTGCATCACTACCTTCACTCAGCATTGTGAAATTTACCTCCATTTGCAAAACAATTGGTTACTGTTTTTACTTTTGCACAACTGTCTATGGCACTAGTTCAGTCATTGTAACCTGTCACACAATGCACATGTGTCAATCACTACATGATGGGTCTGACTGTCACAACTGTGAATAGCATGTTTGAGCAACATGGAACTGAAGGGGTTAACAACATACTACATCCTAATGCGTGTCAGAGGGGAAGCCAGTAACCTCCTGCCACACCTGCCTCTTAGGGGCAGAGATGCCCCTGACCTTATCTGTTGACTACAGGATCCTCTCCCTGTCTAGGATCCTGCGGACAAGAGCCAGGTTCGCCGCATAGGCATATTTCATCTCCCTGACTCTGTCCCCATCGCCTGCAGACTCATCATTTTGGGACATGGAAGGCCTTTCCTCATCTGGCCTTGGCTGTGTCCTCTCCCGACACCCATACCTCATCCCACTGGCATATCTCTCCCTGCCCTGTGTGTGCCTGTCGCTTGGCAGGTCCCCTTCCTCCCACCTGCTCTCCCTCTCCTTTCCATGCCTGGGGACACCATACACACTTGCCTCAACTCCCTCTTCTCTCCCTCCAGCCTCCACTCCTCTCCCTGACATCTCTCCTCTCCCTCACACAGACTCACACACAGTCACTTACATAGGCACTCAATCATGCACTCGATCAGAATCACCCTCTAGCAGTCCCTTGCACTCACTCAGTCACACTGTATAAATAAAAAGATAAATGTGTGTAGTGTTAATACATAAAAAAATGTGTGTTTGTGATTGTGTGTGGATGCAATGTGTAATAAAGTGAAATATGTGTTTAATTATGATGCAGCTGTCACCTAAATACTCCTCCTCTACCTCTCTCACCACTGTAATGTGCCTCTCTCTCTCTCTCTCTAATATCCTCTGCTTCTGGGACCCTGTCCACTAGCTCATAGAATGCAGTTTTTTTTAGGTTTTTTATACTTTTTGGGCCTCATATTGATACTTTTGGGGCTTGTGATTGGCTGGGTCTTGGATTTGCCCTTGCTAACGCTTAACTTGACCTTTCTTTCATCAAACGTACGGTTATTTGCTTAGACGTTGATGTTTACCAAACATTTGGATGCAGAAGTTTAATGCGCAGTTGAATAAAAGCAGCCAGCTCAATTTTTGTTAGTATGGCTACATGTGCGGCCTACTCCGGTTTTGTTTTACCGTGGTTCTACAATAGAAAAGGGGTAAAACACATGTTTGCAAAATACAGTTTGCTTGTTTTACTATAATGCCAGTTTTGGCACGGCTAATAGTATCAAGCCCAAGATGTTTTATAAAGTAAGTGTGTTATGAGGACAGGCACTCCAGCAGACATCCTAAACAGGAACAGTCATTATGGCCTTGATTCAATTAGGTCCGACGCAAAAAAAAACAGGAGATAGCTATTCAATTACCTGTGTTATAAATACTTGTGGGAAAAAAAACATGTCGGATGATAAATATAGCAGCGCTTTCGCCCATTGAAAATTAAAAAAATGCTGCAAGATGCAATTCAATTAAATGCATTGCCCTAAGATTCGTTAAGGGACCCACTTTATCGTGGGAAAATCTGCATCCAGTTTTTGGGCACAGAGTCCCTTAACTGATCTAAAAAATGGCGACCCATGAATGGAAAGTAAAGAAAAGTAAAAAAAAAACAAACAAAAAACTAAGTCCCCAGTGAATGTATTGATATGTGGCCCTATGTGTCCAATGTTAGTAGAATTAACCCTATGTGTGCCAGTGGTGTATAATTACCCCACTGTCACTCACAGGTTTAATCCGACTAAGTTACAAACCAATAGTCCCTGAAAACAAAAACTTACCATTAATCCCGATTGCCAATGGGGTCTATTTCCTCTGTCTTTTCTCTTCCTTCTTTTTTCTTCTTTCTCTCCGTTCCAAAATTCCTGTGAAATAAAGGAAAAAAGACATTAAATGAACTGGCCCAAACATAACTCAGCAGAATAAATGAATTGCCCCATTAATCTGATGTGAATGAAAAAATGTGCTCTCAAAAACAGTGAGCATTAGTGCCCAAACAATACTGAAATCATCATGTCCCCTTTGTTCTTCTCCGCATCTGTCAGTGGCTGTGGCATTGGCAGAGAGAGGTAAAATTAGCAGCCCCCCTTTAGTACCTGACGGGCCGATGTCCATTCCATTGCAAGGGAATTTAGAACAGAGACTGCCTTTATATATGGCAGTCTCTGTTCAAAATGACTCACAGCTATTGGCTGGGAGCACACCTCCCATCCAATCTGCTTTGAGCAGGGGAATTACACTGCAATGTGTTGTGTACCCCCTCTTGCTCAGATGTTATATTTGGGCCACATCCATTTAATATGTCTTTTTTCAGTTATTTCACAGGAATAACAGAAAGGAGAGAAAGAAGAAGAAAGAGAGAAGATGGACACAGGTAAGAGTAACACAGATGATCTAATGATCTGTGCTTGAAAGTATCTTATATACCTATTGTTAGCTTGTTTCTTTTGAGGTTCACATTATTCACGCTACTTAGTATGATTTTTGGAAGCTTATCTCACAAAAAGGACGTTTGGCCAAGACTCCTTTTCTGTGGCCTAACGTCCATTGTTCTGTCAGCTGGTAGGACAATTGAATACTGACATTTTATTCTGTTGGTCAGTAGCCAATTTAGCCCTACCAGTTGTTTTACTGCACGCAATTGAATCGAGGCCTATGTGTGTTATCCACCGCATTGCAAACCAATGCATTAGATACATGTCTGTCACTAAAAGGGTTAAACAATTAAAAGTGGATTTATGGCTGACTTGTTGAATTTTCAATGCTTAACTTTCTAGCTCCACAAAGGTGTGCAATGCTTTGTTAACCAATGGTTTACACAATGTTTATGTTTCAGCATGTGTGTGCATGAGCGTGAGCATGTGTGTATATTGTGTGTGTGTATAGTGTGAACTGCGTGTATATTGTGTGTATTCTGTGTATTGTGTGTGTATATAAAATCTATAGTGTGTGTGTTGTGTGTTTTGTGTGTATTGTGAGTGCATGTATTGTATGCATGTGTATATTGTATCTGTATATTGTGTACATGTGTATATTGTGTGTGTATTGTGTTTGTGTGTATATATATTGTGTGTATGTGTTTGTTGCATGTGTGCATATGTTGTATGTGTTATTATTGTGTATGTATGTGTGTACTGTGTGTATCTGTGTGTGTATATTGTTCCTGGGTATGTGTATTGTGTATATTTTTTGTGTTTGTTTTGTATAATATGTTTTTGTTGTGTTTAATGATGTGTGTGTCCTGTGTGTGCATGTTTATACTGTTTTGTGTATTGTGTGTGTATTGCGTGCGTACTGTGGGTGTGTGTATATATCTATACTATAAAATAAGAAGTGGGCATGTACCACAATTCTATGTCTGAGGCAGCTAGGATGAGATTTGCATATGTCCTTTATTGCTTGAGCCCAGTATTACACACAAAATTATAATACACACACCCCAGGACTGGCACATAAGAGCTCATACCCACCACCAGATCCTGTTTTTTACTACAAATATGTTTTTGCTACAATTATGATTTTGCTATTTGCTGCCAGACAGTCCCCAGTACGTGCAGAGCTATTATATTCTAAGAAATACACATTGATCCATAGCCACATTATTATTATTTTTTTTATCATGCCCGGTTGTGCACTGTTTCGGATCACTGGGTGGCTTGATAGACATGGCAACAGACATAGCTGTTCAATACCAGGGAGTTCCATTGTGATTTCCTGTGAGGTGATAGTGCCATACCTTTCTAGAATTATGAATGAGCGTTTTACCTTTGGCCCTACCCCCCCCCCCCCTTTGGTGGGTTATGGAGTTTTAGTTTCACCACAAATGCCAATTTTCAGCACTGGAAGGGTTAATTTCAAACAAAGGAATTTACTTTAACTGGTCTTCAGAGCTAGCATGGCCAAAGCCAAGGTATCCAGTTTCAGGCCTGGCTGGAATGTGTGAATCTAGGAGGGGCTTGTGTCAGTTAGAAACCTGTGAGCCAGTTTGGGGGAGACAGTCTGAGATTGGAGCAGTTGAGTGATGGATGGGGGGGTAGATGTTGACCAGTCAGCCTGGCTGATGGAGGCCCAAAATCCAGCCAGGCTGCCATGCCTTGCATAGGCCCCATAGAACTGTTCCAGACCAGAGCCTCACCCAGACCTCCAGTGGAAGTAGCCCACTTCATTTGCCTAAATGTATCCAGTTCTCCTGGCCTGCTTCTTTTCCAGCTGTCTTGTCCTTGTAAGAGTGTTCCAGGATTAGCTAAGTATAAAAGCTGTATCACTCACTTTCTCTGCTTTATTGTTTCTTTTATACAATAATTCTAGGAAAAACACCCTAAGTAACCAACTTATGGGGACTTTTGCCATAATTGTTGTATTTTGTGTTTCATTTGCACCGCAGTAAGTAATTGTCTAGTTAGCATTATTAGATGTTTAGCTAGACTATATTTGATAATATACAGTGTATTGTTCTTATTATAATTGTTTGTTATTAAATATTATTGCTTATATAGTACTTATATATATTTCTGGGGTGTTATTGTGTTACTTGTGGTATTGGTCATTGGACCAAACCTCTCTGGGTATATCCTAAAATTAATTGGTTGGCTCCCTCCTCAGCCAGGACAGGGAAGATCCCTGAGGCATCCTATACCCCCGAAGACCTGGCGGCTGCTGTTATTCAGAGGCTCTCTGAGCTGCCCAGGCACAGTACCCCTGGCCAAAGTAGACCCACAGCCAGAGGGTCCAAGGGCCACAATGGAGATCAACTGATGCTACCACTTATGTAACAGGCTCTCATGGCACATACACGCTGTGGCTCCTTGCTCCTCCCACATGGTCCATGATGGAGCCGGACATCTCTCCTGTGGCATCCCAGATTGACTACCTCTCTATTGTGTACTAGGAATGTCAGGAGCTGGAGCATCATCCCACACTGGAGTGTACCCCTCATCTCACCACACACCACATTGTACCCCTTATCACACCACAAACCACATTGTAACCCTTATCACACACAGCATTCTCCTCATCAAAATCACACACCGTAGTGTACAGCTATCTCACACACAACACACTCTACCTATAATGACAAACATGGACTACCCCTCTCAAAACACTGTGTTGTCCTTATCAAACACACAACACTGGACTATCCACCTATCTGCCTGTCCCTGTCCTCTATCTCTCTGTCTCTCCTGTCCCACACATGATGATGTTATTTGCTCCCTGCAACATGACCGGTAAGTCTGTGTTTATGGCTGTTTGTATAATATTGTCACATTGTTATTTGTCTATATCTGGTGTGTACTTGTGCATTTCATTTTGTGTATTTCATATGTTAATTCTGTATCTGATCTGTGTTTGGAATTCTGTATTTCTTGCTGGGGAATCTGGTCCTCCTCTCACAACTCAGTCCTCAAGCTGCAAGTCCGCCTCTCAGAGCAAGACCAGACAACAGAGAACACTGAGAGGCTGAATCTCCTCTCAGGTCCCCCTCTCAGTCTTTTCTCTGGTCTGGTCTTACTCTGAGAGGCGACTTGTGCAACTATGGATGATGGATCGGCCTTATCCAGACAAAGCAACTTCACTCTGGCCAAAAGGCAAACAAAAGCAATAAAGTAACACTCAATAATTAGGGACAAATTAAACTGATAAGGGGCTCTTATCACACAATGCCAACTTTCAACATCTGTCTCCTCAGAGCCATCCAAAAACAGGTCTGTTGGTAGAATCTGAAAAACAGTGAAAAACACATCTCCTACATCCACAGGTTTCATATAAGCTGTGGTGCCACAATTTGTACCTTCAGAAGTAAGAAGGAAGTCCTATTTATATTTCACTAGCACTGTGGGCCGGCATTGCCCCTCACTTTCTTTGCTTTTTAAGCAATGCTTAAGCCTTTGAGTTTCAGAGGGGTGAGGAATGCATTGTAATGCATTATGTACCCCTCTAGCTCTTACAGGGTTACTGTGAGGCTCAGTGACACATAAGTGTATATATATAATGTATATTAATGCACACTGTAGACAGGAAGGTATGTGGACATTAATATACATTATATATACACTTGCGTGTACTTTAATATAAATTATATATACTGTACATTCATATACATTATATATAGTCCTGTGTCAGCTCATATTAAGCATTTTAGTGCCACAGGAGTAAGCATTGCATTGCAACTAGTGTTGAGCGAGCATGCTCGGCCGATGCTCGGATCGGCTCGAGCATCGCTCTGCTCGGCACATGGCGGTACTCGTACGAGTACCGCATGTGCTCGCCCGCCATGTTCGGGTCTCCTCCCCGCACGTTTTGCGGCTGCTGCGCAGCCAATAAACGTGCAGGGAGGCTCTGACATCGGTGTAATGCCAGCAGCCATGTTGGCTGCTGGCATTACACTGATTGGCTGGCCAGAACCCGTGGTCAGGTGCTGTATAGCACCTGACCAGCGAGTTCGGCTCAGTCTGAGCCAGGGAGAGCTGAGGATAGGAAGGGAAAGGCAGTGTAGGGAGGAAAAAAACAAAAATTGTGAAAAAAAAAGAACCAAAAGTCCTTTTTAGGACTACTGTGTGTGGGGGCAGCAGGTTATTTGGTGTGGGGGGAAAAAAACAAAAAAAAAAAAAAAAAATATATATATTCTGTTTAGTGTGCAAAGTTGCAGATTAGAGCACATTCTGTTTAGTGTGCACAGTTGCAGATTAGAGCACATTCTGTTTAGTGTGCAAAGTTGCAGATTAGAGCACATTCTGTTTAGTGTGCAAAGTTGCAGATTAGAGCACATTCTGTTTAGTGTGCAAAGTTGCAGATTAGAGCACATTCTGTTAAGTCTTCAAACTAAAATATCAAAGTCACGTATTCCATTCAGTGTGCGTCGCCGCAGTTTAGCAGCACATTCTGAGTACTGTGCAGAGTTGCAGAATAGGAAGAAATACTGTTAAGTCTTCAAACTAAAATATCAAAGTCACATATTCCATTCAGTGTGCTTCGCCGCAGTTTAGCAGCACATTCTGTGTACTGTGCAGAGTTGCAGAATAGGAAGAAATACTGTTAAGTCTTCAAACTCAAATATCAAAGTCACATATTCCATTCAGTGTGCTTCGCCGCAGTGTAGCAGCACATTCTGTGTACTGTGCAGAGTTGCAGAATAGGAAGAAATACTGTTAAGTCTTCAAACTCAAATATCAAAGTCACATATTCCATTCAGTGTGCTTCGCCGCAGTTTAGCAGCACATTCTGTGTACTGTGCAGAGTTGCAGAATAGGAAGAAATACTGTTAAGTCTTCAAACTAAAATATCAAAGTCACATATTCCATTCAGTGTGCTTCGCCGCAGTGTAGCAGCACATTCTGTGTACTGTGCAGAGTTGCAGAATAGGAAGAAATACTGTTAAGTCTTCAAACTCAAATATCAAAGTCACATATTCCATTCAGTGTGCTTCGCCGCAGTTTAGCAGCACATTCTGTGTACTGTGCAGAGTTGCAGAATAGGAAGAAATACTGTTAAGTTTTCAAACTCAAATATTAAAGTCACATATTCCATTCAGTGTGTTTCAACGCCGTTTAACAGCCTATTCTGTGTACTCTACAGAGTTGCAGAATAGTAAGAAATACTGTTAATTTTTCAAACTCAAATATCAAAGTCACATATTCCATTCAGTGTCTTTCACCGCCGTTTAACAGCCTATTCTGTGTACTCTGTACAGTTGCAGAATTATAAGAAATACTGTTAAGTTTTCAAACTCAAATATTAAAGTCACATATTCCATTCAGTGTCTTTCACCGCCGTTTAACAGCCTATTCTGTGTACTCTGTACAGTTCCAGAATTATAAGAAATACTGTTAAGTTTTCAAACTCAAATATTAAAGTCACATATTCCATTCAGTGTGTTTCAACGCCGTTTAACAGCCTATTCTGTGTACTCTGCAGAGTTGCAGAATAGTAAGAAATACTGTTAATTTTTCAAACTCAAATATTAAAGTCACATATTCCATTCAGTGTCTTTCACCGCCGTTTAACAGCCTATTCTGTGTACTCTGTACAGTTCCAGAATTATAAGAAATACTGTTAAGTTTTCAAACTCAAATATTAAAGTCACATATTCCATTCAGTGTCTTTCACCGCCGTTTAACAGCCTATTCTGTGTACTCTGTACAGTTCCAGAATTATAAGAAATACTGTTAAGTTTTCAAACTCAAATATTAAAGTCACATATTCCATTCAGTGTGTTTCAACGCCGTTTAACAGCCTATTCTGTGTACTCTGCAGAGTTGCAGAATAGTAAGAAATACTGTTAATTTTTCAAACTCAAATATTAAAGTCACTTATTCCATTCAGTGTGTGTCACCGCCGTTTAGCAGCCTATTCTGTGTACTCTGCAGAGTTGCAGAATAGTAAGAAATACTGTTAAGTTTTCAAACTCAAATATTAAAGTCACTTATTCCATTCAGTGTGTGTCACCGCCGTTTAGCAGCCTATTCTGTGTACTCTGCACAGTTGCAGAATAGGAAGAAATACTGTTAAGTTTTCAAACTCAAATATTAAAGTCACATATTCCATTCAGTGTCTTTCACCGCCGTTTAACAGCCTATTCTGTGTACTCTGTACAGTTCCAGAATTATAAGAAATACTGTTAAGTTTTCAAACTCAAATATTAAAGTCACATATTCCATTCAGTGTGTTTCAACGCCGTTTAACAGCCTATTCTGTGTACTCTGCAGAGTTGCAGAATAGTAAGAAATACTGTTAATTTTTCAAACTCAAATATTAAAGTCACTTATTCCATTCAGTGTGTGTCACCGCCGTTTAGCAGCCTATTCTGTGTACTCTGCAGAGTTGCAGAATAGTAAGAAATACTGTTAAGTTTTCAAACTCAAATATTAAAGTCACTTATTCCATTCAGTGTGTGTCACCGCCGTTTAGCAGCCTATTCTGTGTACTCTGCACAGTTGCAGAATAGGAAGAAATACTGTTAAGTTTTCAAACTCAAATATTAAAGTCACATATTCCATTCAGTGTCTTTCACCGCCGTTTAACAGCCTATTCTGTGTACTCTGTACAGTTCCAGAATTATAAGAAATACTGTTAAGTTTTCAAACTCAAATATTAAAGTCACATATTCCATTCAGTGTGTTTCAACGCCGTTTAACAGCCTATTCTGTGTACTCTGCAGAGTTGCAGAATAGTAAGAAATACTGTTAATTTTTCAAACTCAAATATTAAAGTCACTTATTCCATTCAGTGTGTGTCACCGCCGTTTAGCAGCCTATTCTGTGTACTCTGCAGAGTTGCAGAATAGTAAGAAATACTGTTAAGTTTTCAAACTCAAATATTAAAGTCACTTATTCCATTCAGTGTGTGTCACCGCCGTTTAGCAGCCTATTCTGTGTACTCTGCACAGTTGCAGAATAGGAAGAAATACTGTTAAGTTTTCAAACTCAAATATTAAAGTCACATATTCCATTCAGTGTCTTTCACCGCCGTTTAACAGCCTATTCTGTGTACTCTGTACAGTTCCAGAATTATAAGAAATACTGTTAAGTTTTCAAACTCAAATATTAAAGTCACATATTCCATTCAGTGTGTTTCAACGCCGTTTAACAGCCTATTCTGTGTACTCTGCAGAGTTGCAGAATAGTAAGAAATACTGTTAATTTTTCAAACTCAAATATTAAAGTCACATATTCCATTCAGTGTCTTTCACCGCCGTTTAACAGCCTATTCTGTGTACTCTGTACAGTTCCAGAATTATAAGAAATACTGTTAAGTTTTCAAACTCAAATATTAAAGTCACATATTCCATTCAGTGTCTTTCACCGCCGTTTAACAGCCTATTCTGTGTACTCTGTACAGTTCCAGAATTATAAGAAATACTGTTAAGTTTTCAAACTCAAATATTAAAGTCACATATTCCATTCAGTGTGTTTCAACGCCGTTTAACAGCCTATTCTGTGTACTCTGCAGAGTTGCAGAATAGTAAGAAATACTGTTAAGTTTTCAAACTCATATATATTAAAGTCATATATATCGTGTAAGATGAAGAAGGCGGGTAAAAAGGGACGGGGAAGTGGACGTGATCCTGAAAGTTCAGGGCGCGGGTCAGGACGCGGAGAAACTGTGCCTGGTGCCAGAGCACAAGAAAGAAAGACATCCACCATACCTAGCTTCATGTCTGATTTCACAGGGCGTCGCAGGACATCACTCTCGAGGTCCGACCAGTGCGAACAGGTGGTCGGTTGGATGACAGCTGATACTGCTTCCAGTCGGTTAAGCACCACCCTGTCTTCCACCAAGTCCACTCTCAGTAGCCAAGAGTCTGGTCAACATAATCCTCACTCTGATCATCCTTCCTCCCACCATACACGGTCTGGTCAAAGAAGTGATCCCACACTGGGATATAGTGATGAGCTCGTCTCATCACCAATCCTTCATTTGACCCTCTCTCCAAGCACGCTTGCAGAGGAACATGACATCTTGTGCCCTGATTCACAACCTCTAGAGGCTACCCAATCACAAGAAGATGACAGATGTGAACGGCATTTAAGGTCAAAGGAAGTAGTGGATGATGATGATGATGATGAGACACAGTTGCCATTAAATCAACCACTATTTCCTTCTCAAGACCTTGTTGAGGAGAATGTTATACAGTTGTCAATGACCGAGTATGTGGTGGGATCAAGACTTGAGGAGGATGATCAGAGTGAGGAAGTGGAGGAGGACTTGGTGGACGATGAGGTGACTGACCCCACCTGGGAAGGTGTAGAGCCGAGCGATGACAGCAGTCCTGAGGGTGAGCCATCTGCAGCACCGCAACAGGCTGGAAGAGGCAGTGGTGTGGCTACAGAAAGAAGGCGGACCGCACCAAACCGGCCCGCAAATGTTCCACGGAGCACCCCCTTGCGTAAATCTACCTTGCCAAGGGGTAGGTGTTCCGCGGTATGGCGTTTTTTTAAGGAAAGTGCGGACGACAAAAGATTTGTAGTTTGCAACCTGTGCCACACCAGAATGAGCCGAGGCATGAACACTAGAAACCTCACCACCACCAGCATGATCCGACACATGGCATCCAAGCACCGTAGTAAGTGGGAGGAACGCCTGGATCGCCCATCTGTGTCTGCAGGCCACACCACTGCCTCCTCTTCCCCTGTTTTCGGTGCCGGCCAATCGCCTGTCGAAGGCGCAGGCCCGCATACCTCCCGCCCTGCACCTGTAGCATCTGAAGCACCATCAGCGACCACATCCACTTCCCTGTCCCAGCACAGCGTCCAAATGTCGTTACCCCAGGCATTTGAGCGCAAGAGAAAATACCCAGCCACCCACCCACAGGCCATAGCACTAACCTCACACCTTTCCAAATTACTGGCCATCGAAATGCTGCCATTTAGGCTTGTGGACACTGAGTCCTTCCGCAGCCTGATGGCAGCAGCTGTCCCTCGGTACGCGGTCCCCAGCCGCCACTACTTTTCCCGGTGTGCCATCCCCGCATTACACCACCATGTGTCCCGTAACATCACCCGTGCCCTGACCAACGCAGTTACTGGGAAGGTCCACTTAACGACTGACACATGGACAAGTGCTTGTGGCCAGGGACGCTACATTTCCCTGACGGCACACTGGGTGAATGTCGTGGAGGCTGGGAGCGACTCGGACCCTGGGATGGCACGGGTGCTACCCACGCCGAGGATTGCGGGCCCTACCTCCATCAGGGTTTCCACCAGCACCTACGTTATTGGCTCCTCCTCCTCCGTTTCCACCTCCGAATTCTCTACACACACCGCCACTCCCCCATCAGCCAGTAGCTGGAAGCAGTGTAGCACTGCAGTGGGGAAGCGTCAACAGGCCGTGCTGAAGCTGATCTGCCTTGGGGACAAACAGCACACGGCCTCAGAGCTGTTGCAGGGGATTAGTCACCAGACCGAGCAGTGGCTCTCGCCACTCAACCTGCAACCAGGCATGGTTGTGTGTGATAATGGGCGTAACTTGGTGGCGGCTTTGGAGCTCGGCAAGCTCACACACGTACCATGCCTAGCGCATGTATTTAATTTAGTGGTGCAGCGATTTCTAAAAACCTACCCCAATGTGCATGATCTCTTGACCAAGGTGCGCCGCGTGTGTGCACATTTCCGTAAGTCATCTACAGCTTCGGCCGGCCTGTTGAAGCTGCAGCAGCGCTTACAATTGCCAGCTCACCGGCTGCTGTGTGACGTGAGCACGCGCTGGAACTCCACCTTCCACATGTTGGCCCGGCTTTGTGAGCAGCAGAGGGCAGTAGTGGAGTACCAGCTGTTACACGGTCGTCGCCTCTCCGTTCAACTTCCTGTAATCAGAAGTGAGGAGTGGGAATGGATGTCAGACCTCTGCGAGGTTTTACGCAATTTTGAGGAATCGACACAGATGGTGAGCGGCGATAACGCTATTATCAGTGTAACCATCCCACTTCTGTGTCTACTGAAACGCTCGCTGCTCACAATTAAAACCGACGCTTTGCATGTGGAAGAGGTGGAAATGGGGGAGGAAGAGCTTACACAAGGTGATAGCCAGAGCACCCTCACTTCGTCTTCTCAGCGACAATTGGAGGAGGCGGAGGAGGAGGAGGAGGAGGAGGAGGAGGAGGAAGACACGGTTGCCTCCGCTACAGAGGGTAGCCATGGAACTTTAGTTCCATCTCTTCAGCGTGGGTGGGCAGAAGAGGAGGAAGAGGATGAGGATATTGAGAGTCAGCCTCCTGGTGAGGACAGCGAAATCTTGACTGTTGGTACTCTGGCACACATGGCTGACTTTATGTTAGGCTGCCTTTCCCGTGACCCACGCGTTGTACGCATTTTAGACAACACGGATTACTGGGTGTTCACCCTTCTGGACCCCCGCTACAAAGAGAATTTCTCATCTCTCATTCCTCCGGTGGAGAGGACAAGCAAAATGGTGCAATACCAGAAGGTTCTTGTTGAAAAATTGCTCCAAAATTTTCCATCTGACAACGCTGGCGGCAGAGTACGTGCTACCTTGGCCAACCGAGAAGGGGAGAAAAGGGGAGCACACAGCAGTTCCGAGAAAGGCAGGGCAACACTCTCCAAGGCGTGGGACACCTTCATGACACCCCGCCAGCACCCTCACCCTGATGCGCAGCCTAGTGTCACAAGGAGGGAAAAGTTTTGGAAGATGGTGAAGGAGTACGTAGCAGACCGTGTCAGCGTCCTCAATGATCCCTCTGTGCCTTACAACTACTGGGTGTCCAAGCTGGACACGTGGTATGAACTGGCACTCTACGCCTTGGAGGTGCTGGCCTGCCCTGCCGCCAGCGTTCTGTCTGAGCGGGTATTTAGTGCTGCTGGTGGCATCATAACAGATAAGCGTATCCGCCTTTCCACCGACAATGCTGATAGGTTGACACTTATAAAAATGAACAAGGCCTGGATTTCCCCTGACTTCTCCACTCCACTGGAGGAAAGCCCCGGGGGAACATAAACTCACTTTATATATGTTATTTACAATGATGGGAATACTCTGTATTCCCATTCACCCCTTCCACCCAAAAAACGGGTATATGGTTGACTCTTAATCTTCTCATCCTCCTCCTCCTCTTCCATATGCCCTGTGCTATAATTTTTATATAGGGCCAGCTCACCAGCGGGCCCTGTGATATAATTTTTATATAGGCCAGCTCACCAGCGGGCCCTGTTTGACAATTTTTATATAGGTCAGCTCACCAGCGGGCCTTCTCATATAATGTTTTATTGGGTCAGCTCTCTAGCGGGCCCTCTCATATAATGTTTTATAGCGTCAGCTCACTAGCGGGCCTTCGCATATAATGTTTAGGATGGTCAGCTCTGCAGCAGACCCTCACCCATAATGTTTTAGATGGTCAGCTCAGCGCACGTTTCCCTCTTAATCATGGCCTCAGTTCTGAAAATCAAGGAAATTTTTGGGAGAATTTGCCTCTGCGCACGTTTCCCTCTTAATCATGGCCTCAGTTCTGAAAATCAAGGAAATTTTTGGGATAATTTGCCTCTGCGCACGTTTCCCTCTTAATCATGGCCTCACTTCAGAAAATCGATGAAATTTTTGGGAGAATTTGCAGATGATATACAAGTAAATATACAGCAAATACTGTTTGGTAACAATTTTTCGCCTAAAGTCGTTTTTATTTTCCTTTTTGTGTGTTTTACGATCAGTCTGTAAAAATGGCGTACTACGGGCGAAAGATCGTTCCCAGCAGCGATGTTGGAGTCCAAGGTGCATCCAGACATCCTCCCTATGCTGTCCCTGAACCATTTCTGTAGTGTTTCCATCTTTTTCTGCCCTTTTCCTATGGACCAGGCACCCTCCCCTCATCAGAGCAGGGGGTGCCTGGTGTAATGCTCGAGTCCTCCCATTGACTTCAATGGGGCTCGGGTGTTCGGCCGAGCACTCGAGCCTCAGGGGGTGCTCGGTCAGAGCACCCGAACATCCGAGCATTGGGGTGCTCGCTCATCACTAATTGCAACGTGTTCTCTACCCCTGTGGCAATCAAAGGGTTACGCATTGCTTTAAAACAAAACACAACAGACAGGCAACGCTGTCCAAAACTGCTTGTATTATATATTGCTTGTATTGTATCTACTGTGTGTGTGTGTTGTGTGTATTGTGTTTGCATGTGTATACATTGTGTGTATTTTGAGTGTGTGTGTGTATTGTGTGCAGTTTGTGTATGGTATGTATTGTGCATAATCTGTGTGTATTGTGTATATTGGTATGTAATATGTTTAGTGTGTGTGTTGTGTATTTTGTGTGTGTGCTGCTTGTTTTGTGTGTTTTGTGTACATTATGTTTGTATTGTGTATGTCTATTGTGTGTGTGCAAGAGCAGATTGTCCTATTGGGGGCATAGGCATCTCCTGGCAGACTGCAAAAACATGAGTCATTTGGGGAGATCTAAGGATCCCACCTGACGAGCCCACAATATTTTGAAGGAGAAGTCTGTTCTGCCACTGGCACAGACCATATCAGTGCTCCTTGACAGTCCTTGCTTTCTTTGATAAAGCAGAGCTCCAGGATATGACATAATATCTGTACTCCCATGCCACATGGAGACCACAAGGGAGTGTTTATATAGAGGTCTGTGCCAAAGGCTTCACACAGACGTCTCACTCCAATACTGAACCACCAAAGAATGCAAGAGAGGATAAAGAGACAATTAAAAACAAACTATATGGTGGAGTAGAGGAAAAAAGGGAACATAAATTACTTGTGAAAGGAAAGGGGGCTAAGAGAAATGCAGGAGACTGAGGAGGTCTGTCTTAACAATATTAGAAAAGAGGGAGAAAAGCTTGGGGATAGAGATGAGGGGGCACAGGGCAAAAGAGGGGATGAAAATGAAATAGTCTAGAAGAGTAAGGGAGAGAGGAAGCAGCAAAAGGGGCAGTAGGTAAAGAAAGTGAAAGGGGGTATTCAGTGGAATCCATTCCAAAATCTGTTTGGTCTGTTTCCATTTTAGGTGCTTTATTCTTTCAATGATGTCATAAACCTTTGTTTGTTGACGAATCCACACATTCATTTTTCAGTCTCTTTTTGTTATGTTCAAAATTTGACACTCCACACTTCTCTGTTACCTTAAGTTTGGCATTCAGTATCCATGTTTTACAGCTATACGTAAGAAATGTTAAACATGACTTGCTCTTCATTGATATTCATCTTCAGACCAAAACGTTTGCTTTCCTGTTGGAGCTTTTTAATGCTTTCTTGCAGTTATCCTGTACTACCTGCAAGGAGTATAATATTGTCTGCAAAACTTAAAGGGATAGTAATACTTCATTTTAACTTTATTTTATTTTGTAGGCATTAAAAAACCATGAAGAATGATATAAGTCTTATCTCTGGAACTTTTATGGTTTAAGAGATATTCACAAACAAAGTATCCCCCCCTGTTCAACCAGATCAGAAGGGAGATGCCCAGGTAGACTGCAGAGAGGGACAATCTTCAATTAAGATAATGGAAAAAGCTGAAAAACTTGTCAAGGGGGGAAGGGCTTTCATTGTTTTAATACAAAGAAAATTGTCCCCTTCTGTTATCTGTCCTGTCATACAACCAGACTCACATCTGAGAAGAGATGGCTTACACTAGGTAAAAGGGGCGGGGAGGGGAACTTTGCTTGTGAATATCTCATAAACCATAAAGGTTTGAGAGATAAGACTTATATCATTCTTCATGTTTTTTTAATGCCTACAAAATAAAATAAAGTTAAAACGAAGTATTACTATCCCTTTAAGTGATGTAGGTAGTCTCCAATGATCTTAAGTCCTTTTTTGTCACAATTTAGATTTGTGGTAAATTTCTTTTAAACAAGCAGAAAATAGTTTTTGGGGAGATTTTGTTTCCTATTAGGACACCTTTTTCTATGATGATCTGGACTTTATCATTGTAAACTGTTAAATCTAATTTGGTGGTAGCTGTTTCTTTGTTTGAAGATGAAACAACTCAGGATTTTTCTGTAGAGGTTTTCTTTATTTCAGCAATATAATGACAGGTTTGTAGGAAGCTTTATGGTTACAATGATGTTACAGAGATGTTACAGCTTGATGGAACTGCTGTCTTAAGCTTAACTCTTACAGTGCCTGTGGCTGGCTTATATATAGTTGAACATGCTACGAATATGGTCAGTTCATTGAGCAAACAGCATCAGAGTGAAGTTGTATTATGTCATTTGATTAAGTAATAGCTGGAACTATGTATAGTGAAGGTATGTTGTATGTTATATTATATAAATATCAAAGAAATGTTGAAATGGAATATTGACACATGGCTCAAAGTACACAAGGCCTATGTCTATACTGGTTACAATGACAGCGACAGCTAAAGTTTAGAATTACAGATGGCTAGTGATAAACAAATTTAGTTTAAAGAGACAGATTTTAGTTGGATTAGTCCTTATAACATGCTGCCCTTTTTATGGTCTACAACACTCAAAATTTCCACTCACCACTAGCCAATGGCTAGTGAAAATTTAGCCCTGGCGAGTAGAAATTCAGCCCTGGTGGGTATGTTTTGGCTTTCAATGGCGAGTAACTTTTCAGGTCTGGCTTGTAGCAAAGGACTTAAAATTATAAGCCCTGTGACAAATATTATGCTAGTTCACTCACCATTTGTGTCACATTCAAACATCCAGAGGTGTACATGAGACACTATCAAAATCATCTCTTAACACAGTTCATTTTCTATTTAACGTCATACTAATCATCCTATATAATAATTCACTAAGGATGTTTGTCAGAAGCCATCATGCGCAGTAGAGACTGCGCACGTTCGAGCAGTCTCTACTGTGCATGAAGCAGCCGCTTAACCTTTTTTAGTGCAAGAGGGGTACGCAACACATTACAAAGCAATGCAATGTGTTGCGTATCCCTCTGGCATTCAAAGGGTTAACATTACCAGGACTTTGCTCCATATACATGGGCTTTTACACTAGTTTCTTTATATTTGTCTTCCTGTATTAATTGTTTTATAACAAAAACTTGATACAAATACAATAAAATAAAAATGAACAATTTCCCAAAAGAGAATTCCACCAATAATGTTGAAGACTTTGGACACCAAGAAGACACAGAAATTAACTTAGTTACTTTTTGCTTACTTTGCTTGTGTTGAAAAAATACCTTTTATGACATTTTCTCTTTGTAAATGTGTTTAGTTCCCTCTTCCATGGGCCTTGTGTTTTTTGATCTCACACAGGTAAGACTTGCCATTCTTATCAAGTGCCTTATTTACACTGTTATGTGGCACCACCCTAGAGTCAAAATGTTGGCCCTTGTTTAAGTTTTATTGTTGTATTATTATACATGCTCTTCCTATGTCTGTACTCATGTACTGCTCTTTTTATTGCTTTTGAATGTCTTCCTATGTGTACCCTACTGTATTGATTTCTGTACACTGGATAAATATTCCAAAAAGCTTCTTTATTTAAAAAAAAGTTCACTCCAAAGGAAAGTCATTTATATCAGGTATTTTAAATTATAATGTAAGTATACTTATTAGGGATGAGTGAAGGTTTTCGCTCAAAACCTAAACAGGAGAAAAATTGCATTTTTTGCCGAGCAGCAAATTTTTCACAAAAATTGCAGTTATCCCGTTTTTTCTCCTAACTCATTGCATTGAAATCTGTGGGAAGACTCAATTTTTACCTACTATGTCACAAGTTACCCTTCCTTAACAACAGGCATATTATAAAAAGAGAGAGCAGCAAATATTTCAGTTAGAGAAGACATGCAAAGTTGAGTTGAAGCTTAGTTTAAGGAGTCTTGTAGGGAAGACATATGTTCTTTGTATTAGGGGAGTCTGGGGGACTCTGAGGAAGTGAAAGGAGGTTGACCCCAAATCCTCAAGATTTGATGTGACTGACTGGCAAGACACAAGCAGCAGTGATTCAAGCTCCTTCCTGATCTGGCTCTTAATATCTCTGTGCTATTTCATTCTGGGGATGTAGGAAGGGAGCAAAGGAGGTTTCCCCCAAATACCTCAACCTTCTGTGTGATTGATTGGAAAGACACAAGTAACTGTGGTCCATGTTTCTTCCTGATCTTGCTGTTATTATATCTGTGCTGTGGGTGACTGGGGCGTGAGAAGGGAGTAAAGGAGGTTAACTCCAAATATGCCAACATTCTGTATGACTAGATGGAAAGACACAGGCTGATGTGGTCCAAGTTCCTTCCTGATCTTACTGTTATTATCTCTGTGCTGTGGGAGTCTGTGGTTGTGAGAAGGGAGTAAAGGAGGTTTACACAAAATACCCACATATTCTGTGTGACTGATTGGAAAGACACAGGCAGCTGTGATCCAAATTCCTTCCTGATCTGGCTGTTATTATCTCTGTGTTAGGCATTACTGTGGATGTGAGAAGAGGAAAAACTCCAAAATTCTGTATAACTATTTAGAAAGACACAGGCAGCTGTAGTCCAAGTTCCTGCTTGATCTTGCTGTTATTATGTCTGTGCTGTGAGAGTCTGAGGGTGTGAGCAGGGAGCAAAGGAAGCTTACCCCAACATTGTGTGACTTACTGGAAAGACACAGGCAGCTGAGTTCAAGTTCCTTTCTGATCTTTCTTTTATTATCTGTGTGTAGTGGAGGGAAAGACAGCACCAATAGTCCTAAAAGTATAGTACTTTATTCACTTATAGTGAATATAGTATCACTCGGGTAGTGAGCAGTATGTCAAGGACACTTGGGTAATTGTAATGAGATCCTAAATCAATAAGTAAGTAATGGCACCTTTTATAAGTGATAATACATGTGTACATAAAGGAGACAGAAAAAACAATGTTACCATCTGTCCTGTAGAAAGACACTATGTAGGCAAGTAAGTAATGGCCCCTTACATCAACAATGGTGCATTAGCGCATTAAAGAGTAAATCATATAATAATAATAATAATAATAATAGCCATCATGGGTAGCCTCTTACATGATCTCTATGATGTGTCTCCACATATCAAGTGTTCAAGTCTGTTGTGCTTCATTTGCATCATCATCAGTCCCCAGCTTTAGTTATCTGTCCTTTCTGGAAATAATGGGGAAGTTTATCCCTAATACTCCAACATTCTGAGTGACTGACTGAAAAGACACAGGCAGCTGTGGTTCAAATTCTTTTTGGCTGCGATATGGATAAATATATATATATATATATATATATATATATATATATATATATAATTTTTAAGTATACTCATCTTGGGTTTGCTCCCAGCACTGCAAGAGATAGCACACAGCAAGATGAAGAAAATAAAGAGCTAATTGATTGCATCCATAATAGCTAAAAGCTTTCTGTCCACTCAGGACCTTCCTTTATTTATTATGTATTGCCACTTTTTGAATATGTTTTTATTCGTTATTCCTGATGTCACTATCTCGATTTCAGCTGTTGCCTCAATATACAGTGAGGCAATGCAAAATACGCTTGTGGTACCCACTGCTTAGCAAATGGGTACCTTGTGTTGCTGACGTCACCCCTCACTCTGGAGGGCCCTAGAATGCCAACATTTTTCCGGTACATTTTGGTGTAGATTCCATCATGTGATTGGGTGAGTCAGCTTCTGTACATAGCTATTCAATCTGGTACTTTTTATTTGACTGCATTTGTCCTGATGAAGGCCTTGATGAGTGCTGTTTTTATCCACAACCCAAGACATTCCAGGCTGAGTATACTTGTATATATAGATAGGAGCAGTGGAGGGATGTAGTAGGGGTGAGCAAAAAGTGAGAAAAATGTCTTGCCTGATTTTTTGCAATAAACAATGTTTCTCTTATACTCCATTGCAAAAATGTTCTCTTTTTCGCCAATTCCAACACATTTTTCACCTATTCAAACGAATATTTGCCTGTGCTTTCCACCATAATATTACTTCTTCTGAGGGCTGCAGTGGAGAAATAAGAATCTGAAAGTCAAGGTTGGGAGTTCTACAGCAATATATGTATTCCTGCTTAAATGACACTGGCACATATTCATGATGATGTCAAGAGATAAAAAAGTAGAAACTACAGTGTGGCAGATGTGTATGATAATTATGGTGGGGACCGACATGGTGTGATTGATGTGTTTATATATTTATAGTCCTACAGCAGTTTTTTACCATTATCATGTTTGTGCCAAATGTAAGCTATTCCTTTTCTCAGATTACTCACACACATTACGTATTGGTTATAGCAGTGGTCCCAAGTCTGCTAGATGGTAGCAACCCTTATTCACATCCCTCCTCCTCCTCATCTGTGGTGTTGTTAATATATTTGGCATGGATTTCTCTGTCATAGTTTTTGGATCCTGTGTGAAGTATATCCATACTGTGGACTTCATTTACTCAGGGGTTCTTGAAGGGCTGCTACAACTACTGCGGCTAGATGTTGATGCAATTAAACTGCTACTAAGTGTCAAGCAGCATTTTGAGCAGCAGCAGGAGCACTCATCATAGCTAAGATTATGAATGTCAATAACCTGTGTTGCTGTTGTTCTTGCTGTTGGTTACTCAACACAAGTGTGTGTGGCTAAGTGGGACTTAGACTCAGAAGCAGTGATGATGCTGATGATTAGGGGTGGGCAAAAAGTGTACAAAATTTCCCACATGACTTTTCACGAAAACTTGCAGATTTTTTGCTTTTTTTGCAAACGTTTTCTCCTTTTCTACTATGCAAAATGTTCCTCCTTTTTGCCTATTTTAACAAATTGTTCATATATTTTAACACATTTTTTGTTTATATTTTCTATAGGTATTATATTTCCCACTGCAATATTACTTCTTCTGAGGGCTGTAATTTAGAAATAAGTGTCTGAAAGTCAAAGTTGTGAGTCCTACAGAAACATATGCCTTGAAAAATGTGTTAACATTCAGAATGCATTTGCCCAGAACACTAACTTCCTGCTTAAGTGACACTGTCTGGCACATATTCATGATTATGTCAAGTAATAAAAAAATAAAATACAAGCTACAATGTGGTAGATGTGTATTTTAGTGGTGGGAGGGACTGGCTGCTATGGTGTGATTTGTGTATGTATCAAATCTCTATCGTCCTTCTCAGATTATTGACACACATACATAAGTTCACTACTTCTTTTTTCTGCCCTAGGGCCCTGGGAACCTTTTAAAGTGCTTCTTCTGCTGCTAGTTGTTACACCTTTGGCCTGCTGATAGTGTGTCTCCCAGTCAGACCTGTGGTTGTGCTTCAGGTGGGATCTAATAGAGGAGGTGCCTAGGTGTGAGCCTGCTTTCCCCCTGTTCATGGGCTTTTTGCACAGACAACAGATAGCAACATACTTGCTTGAAGATCCTGAGTGAAGTATCTCCATACTGTGGACTTCATGGAATGAGGGGTTCCTGAGGGGGTGCTGCTGCTACTACTACTACTACTACTACTACTACTGGGGCTAGATGTTGATGCAATTCTACTGCCACTACTACTAGGTATCAAAGGTGCAGCACTTACAGAAGCAGCAGCAGAGGCACTCTTCATATCTAACACTGTGGATGTTAATAACCTGTGTTGCTGTTGCTGAGTACTCAAAACAGGTGTGTGGCTGAGTGGGACTTGAACTTTGAAGAGGTGATGATGCTGATGATGACTGATAGGGTGGCTGTGTGCTTTTTGACATCTGTGCTTATCCAGCGTCAGACAAACACAGTGCTCCTTAAAAGTGATGGAAGATTCAGCCTTTAACATTATAGTCCTGTCATCATCCTCACTCTCAACTTCATCTGTATCTGAACAAACAAGGCTGCTGGAGGGATATATTCTAGATCTGCGTCAACAGTCATCATTAGGTCATCCACAGCAACATCAGCATCCCCTGACAATTCTTGTCCACTAGCCTTATATTCATCTAAGCTTATGGAGGTCTCAAACAATTTCTTTTTACTTTTACTGTAACAAAGTTCCCTACTATGGGTGTTTTGGTGCTTGTTTGTCTCATTATCTGATGCAACAGGTAGTTCAGCTGCTACACCTTCCTCTATTATGCTATTGCCAGCATCATCAACACTTGAATTTGACTTGTTGTAGTCTTCAGTGTTCTTCTTATATGGTTCTTTATTTCTACTGGCACTGGTGGTGCTGGAACTAGTTTTGCTCGGATCTGGACAAACTGCATCCTCCCTTGGAGTAGAGGGATCATCATCATTGATTGCACATGCTCCAACAGCCATTGCTACAGTCAATTTTTGAACTACTACTTTACTCTCACATCCCTACACTGCCCCATCCCTCCCCCTTCCCCTTATGCGTTTGCTGGACATTATGCAACTACACTGTTTTTTTACTGTACTGTACACAACACAACTGATGGAGCTGCATGATGCCTTGCCTAATCCCAGTCAACTGTCTGTCACTGTCACCTAATATATTTAGTTCTTTATTCTTTTCTTTTTTCTTTTCTTTTTTTTAAGTTGTCCACCCTGCTGTCTTATCACAGTCTGTCAAAAAAAATTATAACAGAAAAACAAAATCAACAAAATCAAGTCTTTCCCCAAACTTCCCCATCTAGCACAGAGACAATAACAGCAAGATCAGCAAGCAAATAAATCCCTAGCTGCCTGTGTTTTGCCAATCAGTCACATGGAATTTTGGAGTATTTTGGGTTAACCTCCTTCCTCCCTTCTTCTCCCCAGAGTGCCCCACTGACTCTCCTAACAGAACACATGTCCTACCTAAAAAATTCCCTAAACTAAACTTCTATTCCCCTCTCTGTCTTCTCTAGCTCAAAAAATGTACTGCTCTCTCCTCTCACAAACACAAAATGGCATGCTCTGAGAGCCTGACAGCCTTTTATATGGCTGTAGAAAACTTTTGCGTGGTGGAGAAATATTTTTCTTCCCATTGATTTCAATGGGCGAAAAAGGTGGGAAAAAGCAAAAAAAAAAAAAAACAAAAACACGGCACTTTTCACGAGAAATTATTTACCAAGCGGAAAGTGTCATTATTGGCCGATTTCAGTTTGAGGCAAAAATTTTCACCCATCCATAGTCTGCATTTGATCACTGAGAGTATCCCAAACATTTTCCTTTCTCGTCCATTCATTGATGTATTGGCACCAGTCTAAGCAAAGCTGGCAAAGCTGAAGAAGTGTCAATTTTTGGATACAAAATGCGTTGAAAGTTATATTATCAGTCTCTTTACCTGAATATTGGAAATTCAAGATTTCTGCCCGTGCATGTTACATATAAGTTGAGAAATGGAATATATGTACTTCTGCCTGTTTACCACCTTTGCTTACACTGGTGCCGATACATCAATATTTTGGATGGAAGGGAGAGGACAACAAATGGGATACACTCAGTGATCAAATACAGATTATCCACTTATACATTATAAGAGACTTTCTGCATTATCTCTGATACAGACAGGGGATGGATGCATTCAACATTGAGCATCTATCGCTTTAATCTTTATTCCTATGCACATGCTAAAGAAGGGAGATTGCCAAGATATTGGTGACATGAACAGACTGAGACCTTTTATTGGACTGAACTAGATATATTATACCTTTATGTATTTTGAAATGCTTTTATTGCATGTTGTTATTAAATTATGCATATTTTAGACAGAGTCGCTCTCTATTTATGTTTGTTTTTTTCCCACAGATCAGTGATTTGTTGCAATTTTGTTCATAAATAATGTCTTCTGATAAAGTCAATACTTTGGTTTCAGCAGAAACAATTGGATCATAGTTGAACGTATAAAAACACACACACACACACACACACACACACACACACACACACTGCTTCTACTACATTACCCAAACAAGGCATATTCCAGACAGAAAGCCTTTAGATTGGCATGGATAGTATGTCAAACTGCTCTTCTGACATAAAACCATTTTTCTCTTGATACATTGGTTAGAACAATTTACAAAACCTCAGTTTTACAAACCATATATTACCTTTTCAGTTCGTACAGATAATACAATTGCAGACTCACTTAATTTATCACTACTGTTCAATACTAGCAAATTGTTGGCAAGAGAGAAACCTAGATGTTTATGGGTTTGTATATATCTGATAATACTGTATCGTGGGTATAAAGGGATCTTTATCATAATACCCAGACACCCTGTAACTAGTAAAGGGAACACTAACCTCAGATCTTCAGCTTTTCATATTAAATCAGTACCAATGATATTATGATATGACTGTACCAGCTATCAATGTTCTTGTATAAACACCCTGTTATTTCTATTTGTTTTCTCCTGTCCATCAAATCCTACAGTGGTGCAAACAGGTGTACCAGGTAACAAAAGTAACTTATAATTTGTCACTGACAATTGTGTTCCGGTATCAATAAGAAATTCTGTGTTGTGGCTCTCTAGAACATCAGCCATTCCTGTCTGAGTTTAATGGAACTAAAAATTCAAAGGAGCGGAATGTCGGACCATCAGATCGTCATTGTAAAACAGATTATTTGTTTTTGTGACATGCAATATCCTGTGTATGGGGTTCTAGCTGACTGCAGGGAAGCAAGTTGTATGACTTTCAGGTGGCTCTCCAGCACAGCCGCGATCATGTTACTAAAAAAGAAAACTTTCACTGAAATGGTCTTCTACGTGAGCTTGGTTTAGTGAAAGATTTTTTTTTTAAATTAAAGTGATCGCGGCTCTGCTGCAGAGCCGCCTGATGATCTATGACCGGATTTCCTTTCAGTCAGCTACAACGCTGACTTCAGGGGAGGGAGAGGGCAACTTTAGGAGTGGTCATCTCTCAAACCATAAATGTTTGAGAGATGACACTCGGGGCAATACATTTATTTTTAGTAGGACTTTACTATAGAGATTAGTAATATTTAAGTATTACTATCCCTTTAATTGCTGGCTGGCTTTTAGCTCAACAGCCAGCAAGTTCACAAACAGGAAAATTAACCCATTTGTATTCGGGTACACTGCTCACCGGAACTCTCCCTCCAGTATTTGATGATATAAAAAATGATGAAAACAACTAAGAGATCCCAATGTATAAAACATAGTCCTGATACCTCTATTCATAAAAACAGTCAGCAAGCTCCAGACATTTGGTTCATGCTATAATAGGTTCAGCATGTTTCTGAGCTTAACAATCTTCCTCAGGCTCTCTCAAACCTCCAAACTATCAAACATTAAAAATGAGCTATTAGCCGTCTTATATTCAATTCAAAGGACTAACCCTTAATTAATTTAAAGTCCCAGATTAACCCAAACAGTTAATCATCTTAATACCTTAGTAAAAAAAGACAGTAAAATAGAACAATATACAGGCTCTTACATTTATTCTGGCCAAAACCTTTGATAAAGTGGTGTCCTACCATGAAACGTGTAAGAGACAAAGCCCTTTTAAAATTGTGTGCATTTAGATATATTATATCTCTTTTTTAATAAACATAATACTTTTTAACAGAAGATACACTTCCAATTTTTTTATCTGCTCCTGCTGGTTCCTGTACTACTGATGCTGCTGACTGAGAGGATTTCTATTTGAAAGACCGCAGACCTGAATGGAGACAGGTATAATTTTCTCAGTAAGCCTTAAATTCAGTTCTGCTGATATCACAAGACTTACATGTTGCAATTGTGAGTAGTATCACTCTTCTTTACATTTTCTGATTGTCTTAAATGAAATTACACTATTGGATGCTTCCTGTTTCTTTTCATTTTTATTTGTTGCTACTCACAAATCAAATAAAGTTTGCTTACATTATCGATCATCTGTTAAAAGAAAATCAATTTAAAATTTTACAAGAAAAAATAATATAGTAACAAATAATTAAAAAATGAATTAAAAATAAAAAAATGTAATATAAACAATATATTTATAAATAACATGTATATTCCTCAAAATTCAGTCGCCTACTAGAAGTAATATCACAGTGTCACAAATTCCTATCCCCACATTTATAGATGTAGAATTTGTAATAATAACTACCTACATTAAATATACAGTACTATTGTATAACAATGCTGAAATGATATTAATATTAATAAATACAACTAAAACTAAATCAAATAAAAAAAATACTTAAAGACCCTAGAGCAGTCTTTACTGTATCATAATCAACATAGGTACACACATTTTTATTGAAAATGTATATATACTATTAGAAATTATGCCAGCATAGGTAACGACAACTTTTATAAACCTACATTAATCTTTCAAATATCAGAGGGTCTCACAACACTCTAAGCCAAAAACCACCTGCATGACTCCCTTCCCCTTGCGTGTTGCTGTCATATACAGGTCACCTGGTCCCACTGCACAATTCCTTGATCACTTCACTTCCTGGCTCCCTCACTTCATGTTCTCTGATGACCCTACTCTCATCCTGGGTGACTTCAACATCCCTTTAAATAATCATAACACTCCCCCTCAAACTCCTCTTCTTAACAACCTTCTTTGGCTTATCACAGTGGACCAACTCTCCCACACACATTGATGGTCACTCCCTTGACTTGATCTTCACTAACCTCTGCTCAGTCTCCAACTTCTCTAATGTCCCTTTTCCCCTCTCTGACCACCACCTCCTCACCAGTAACCTCATCATACCACGCAAACCCATCCCCCCACCACAATCAAGAGTATGCGGAGAAATCTGCATACTCTTGATCTGCAACAATTTTCCACATCCCTGCAACCTCTTCTTAACCCCATCCTCACATTTACTTGCCCAGACAAAACTACTGCTTTTTACAACAGCACTCTCACTTCAGCCCTTGACACAGCTGCACCTGCAAGTCCACGCCACCCACGCACAAGCCCACTACAACCCTGTCACACAAGACAAACACAATACTTCCAAAGGTGCTCACGCACTGCTGAAAGGCACTGGAGGAAATTGCGCTTCACAGCTGACTTCATACCCTACAAATTAATTCTCTGTTCATCTAGCCCTGCCCTCTCCCTGGCCAAACAGTCATACTTCTCCTCTCTAATTTCTAATCTTTCCTCTAACCCAAAATGCTTTTTTTCAACCTTCAAATCTCTTCTACACCCACCAACACAAACACCTTCTACTAATTTCTCTGCCCAAGATCTCGCCACCCACTTCAAGGACAAGATCAAATCTATCAGACATGACATTCATCACTCCCACTGCCACGCAGCCAACTTAGCCCTGTCATCTCTCTCGCATACACACCAAGCTCCTTCCCACCTGTCACCGAGGATGAAGTCTCCCTTCTCCTCACTCGCTCAAACCTAACCACATGCTTTCTAGACCCTATCCCGTCTCAGCGCACTCAAGAACTTTCCCCTCTACTAACACCAATCCTTACTCACTTATTCAACCTCTCTTTGTTAACCGGCACCTTCCCATCCTCTTTCAAACATGCACTAATCACTCCCATCCTAAAGAAACCTTCCCTAGACCCAAACTCACTGTCAAATTACTGGCCAAATTCTTTACTCCCATTCACCTTAAAGCTCCTAAAGC
Organism: Rhinophrynus dorsalis; assembly: GCA_037306005.1. Lineage (NCBI taxonomy): Eukaryota > Metazoa > Chordata > Amphibia > Anura > Rhinophrynidae > Rhinophrynus > Rhinophrynus dorsalis. Next base: position 294,530,136 of record CM074720.1, read on the forward strand.
ATCTTGCATATAACCAGCTCATTAAATTCCTCTGCTCCCATTCCCTGCTAGATCCCTTGCAATCCGGATTCCGCCCTTATCACTCCACTGAGATTGCCCTTACTAAAGTGGCCAATTACTTGCTCTCCACCAAGTCTAAAGGCCACTACTCCCTATTCATTCTCTTGGACCTGTCAGCTGCCTTTGACACAGTAGATTACCCACTCCTCCTCCAAGCCCTCCACTCCCTAGGTCTCTGACACTGCACCCTCCTGGTTTTCATCTTATCTCTGTAACCGCTCCTTCAGTGTTTCCTACTCTGGCTCCACTTCCCCACCCCTCCCGCTGTCTGTTGGAGTGCCTCAAGGATCAGTACTGGGACCCTTGCTCTTCTCAGTCTTCACTGTGTCCCTTGAAAAATGAATAAACTCCTTTGGATTTCACCATCATCTCTATGCTGATGACACTCAAATATATCTTTCCTTCTCAGACCTCTCCCCTTCCCTCCTGTCCCGAGTATCTGACTGTCTGACTGCTGTGTCTCCCTAGCTGAAGTATTCAGGCGACCGGCCTGCTTTGAACACTTTAATTTTTTCAAAGTAAAAGCTTCGGACCCCCGGGACACTCAGTAAAGAGCATCGGGGAGGTGCCGAGAGGCAGGGGCTGGGACAGGCGGTAGCTCGCCTCGCGGCGGACCGCCAGCTCGATCCCAAGATCCAAATACGAGCTTTTTAACTGCAGCAAATTTAATATACACTATTGGAGCTGGAATTACCGTGGCTGCTGGCACCTGCTCACATGTTGCTTACACAGACAAAAGATTGCAACATGCTTAGCTTTTGGAACATAATTAAAGTATTTACATAGTAACATAGTAACATAGTAGATAAGGCTGAAAAAAGACATGCGTCCATCAAGTCCAGCCCATGCCAATAACACTCCTGTTGATCCAGAGGAAGGCAACAAAAAAGCCCTCTGGAGCAATTTCCAGTGTAGGTGTGTGTGTGTGTGTGTGTGTGTGTCAAATAGTTCCCCGGCTCAATATCCTATTTGCTTTGAAGCCATCTGTCATAACTGTCAATATTGTTCTGTGCTAGATAGGCATCCATTGCTTTTTTGAATGCAGTTACATTATCTGCAAGCACAACATCCCGAGGCAAAGAATTCCATAGCCTTACCGCCCTTACTGTAAAGAATCCCTGCCTGTGTTTTAGTCGAAAGCGCCTTTCCTCAAGTCTTAATGGATGACCTCTTGTTCTTAGCTCAGCTCTTTGCATAAATAATTCATTGGATAGTTCTTTGTATTGACCTTGAATGTATTTGTAAATGGTAATCATATCACCCCTTAGACGTCTCTTTTCTAATGTAAACAAACCCAGTTTGGCTAGTCTCTCTTTGTAACTCAGATCCTCCAATCCCTTTATCAGTTTTGTTGCACGTCTCTGCACCTTTTCCAGTTCAGCAATGTCTTTTTTTAGAACAGGCGCCCAAAATTGTACTCCATATTCTAGATGAGGCCTAACCAAGGATTTATACAGAGGTAGGATAATATTAGCATCCCTTGCTTCCATACTGTAGACTTCATAGACTATGGAATTCCTGAGGGGCTGCTACTACTACTGTGGCTAGATGTTGCTGCAATTACACTACTACTACTAATAGATGTCACAGGTGTTGCACTTCCAACAGCAGCAGCATCACAGCTAAGGTTGTGAATGTTAATAACCTGTGTTGTTGCGATGATGATAATGATGGCTGACAGGTTTACTTTGTATTTTTAGGCATCTTTTGTATTCTGAGGTCAGACTTTCCAATAGTTTTCTCACACAGTTTATGGATGGGCACAGTGCTCCTTGTCAGTGGTGGAAGACTGAGCCTTTGCCTTTTAGATAATTTTCTTGCCATGTCATCATATCTCTCATTCTCATTTACATCTGTGTTTGAAGAAACGGAGGGTTCGGGAGGGAAATATTCTACATCTACATCATCATCACTCATTAGTAGGGGTGGGTGAAAGTTGTCGCCGTGTTCCCGTGGGAAATTTCACAAAAACAACGCTGTTATCCGCTTTTTCACAGGAAAATCCACTTTAAAACTAGTGGTTAAAATGTTTGCATGTTTTGCCCATTGTCCAAAATTTTTTGCCATTTTTTCAATGGCTAGAACGTTTCCGCCCATTGATTTACATTGTTTTCGCACTTCTGCTATAAAAACGTGACATTTTCGCTGAAGGCAGACACAATGGAAGCAGCTACACCGTCTGTTTACTCTTCATTGTATATTCACCACTCATGCCTTTGTGAAGTTAATGTAATCATGCCTACCCACTGTAACATGTCTTGTGATTTCATCACCATGTATTTACTGCCATTGTCTTCTTTGTCCAACCCCTTGTGAGTTGATGCTGTTAACTGTGTATAAAGAGTTGTGCTTTCACAAATAAACTGAGTTAATCTTGGAGCAAGAAGGTGTACTGTTGTCTCATTGCAGAATGGTGTAAAGGAGCTTCTCTTGCTCCCTATTCTAGGAAGAATCTCTGCAGCAGTACCAGCACAGCTACCACTCTGTAGCCTACCTCAGGAGGGAGAGACCCTGTAATGACTGTCTAAGTCAGCCCAAAGACTTAGGCTTCTGTTACATTAAGCATTCCAGTGTCTAAAGACCACACAACAGCCTGATAGAACCAGATGAAGCTCACAAACCTCCAATGAATGAGGGATATTTTCTTTTGTTATGAAGTGATGATGAGGGAATGGATCCCACTACAATCCGCTCCTTTGAGTGGGTATAGAAGGTCCTGCAATTCCTTGTAGAGATTTTCACAGGAGTGGCCAAGGGGGCATTGCCCCCCTGGCCACTCCTGTGAAAAACCATGCCCGATGCATGGACCAAAGGGACCACCAGTATAGAAGAGATTTGAATAACTCCTCCCTACTGAAGCCCTGGGTGTGTGTGCAAGGGCTAGAGAATTTTGGTTGCATGACCCTCTTCTTCTTATATATATATTCCTCCTCTTTCTATCAGCAGCAATATTTTTTGCCCCTCCATAATCATTCGATATTTTAAATACTCTTACTGTCTTCTATTAAGTATTGTACTTTATTGACATTTTAGCACATAGTTAATATATAGTGTTATACTTTCAGATCCTTTATGGTGGATGAGTTATACCATTAAAAGCAAACTACTTGCATACTTCTATAGCTACAGAGCATTAACTGTGAAACTCTGCCCAAATTTGTTCTTCAAATTATATTGTTTTGGGCATACATATCTGTCAGATGCTAAGATTTTTTATTAGCTATTTATTAGATGTGTCTGATTATACACAGGATTGATCAGTCTTTCTAGATTATATTTTCCATCCAGATTTTACTGTATGAGATTCTTAATGTGTATTATGTGGCTAACTAAAAATGAAGGGTCTGTACCCTCCAAGATTTCACAAATGAAAAAGTACACTCTTAGTGGCTACTTCAATATAACAGCTAAAACACACATTCTTTGCTTATTCTACTTAAAGCTCAGGCACAATACACACAGCAGCAGATTTTATTTAAATGGCATGATATTTTTCTATCCTGTAAATTAATGCTTGTCACAGTGTATGACTGAACACTCCTGAGTAGGGATCAGTGAAAATTGTCACCTCAAACTGGAATCGGTGAATAATGGCACTTTCCACTTGGCAAATAATTTCCCTCGAAAAGTGCCATATTTCAGCATTTTTCGCCTAGCTTATTCCATTAAAATCAACGTAAACATTGAATTTACACACAACACATAACAAATATTATTTTATTTCCCAAAGGCATAGTATAAAAGGGCATGATGGTGCCTGTGTTGGTGGAGAAAGAATAAGTTGGGTTTTTTTGGGGCGGGGTTGTTTACTGTCATTGGGGGCAGTTAATAAAAAATGCAATTAAAAAAAGAAACATAAGACATGGTATAAAAGGGGTCTGAAGAGGGTGTCTGTGTTGGTGGGTGGAGTCTAGGGAATGAATCAGTTGAACAGGGAATTTGTTTGTGGGGGAGTTCTGGACTAGTAAAGTGATAGAGACAAGTACCACCTGACAAAAGCTGCCACTGGGGTACACTGATATTTGACTTTATAGAGTATTTTGTAGTGGATGATTTGTTAGATTTGTTGCTAAAGACCCAAGCCCAGAGGAAACATTGATTTTTAGGACATAGACTTATTCAAGGCACAGGTCCTGAAGAAACATTGATTTGTAGGACTTAAGCTTGTTTTGCACAAGCCCTAAGGAAACATTGATTCGTAGGACTTCGGCTTGTTAGAGACAAACCTCCAACATTTGTGTTGTAGGGCTATGTATCTTTTTTTTTTTAAAGCACAAGCTTTGAGGGAAAAAATGCCCTGCTGGCCTAGTGCCAGCAGGTCATAGTGGCAAGTTGCCACTGGCCATTGTCAAATGTCCTCCTGAGCCCTAATTAAGGAATTTGTGACTGCTGTTCTTGCTGCTGCTGCTGTGATGTTTAAGCAGCAGGATGATTAGGCATCTGAAAGAGAATTGGATCAACAATAGCAGTAATGTGGGTGATGGATGGGTGTGGAGGAATCAAGACAGCCTCCACTCATTAGAAGACGGCTGCAGCTCCACCTCAGGAGATCAAGGGCATGAAACACACCCTTGAAAAGAATACAAACAATGAACCAGAAGGGGTGCAAACCACATTCGATAGTGAATACTATATATACCCCTAAAATGGGATAGTCTCACCCTTGCCATAAAACCGGTTTAAAGGTACAACCAGTATATAGCAAATGGGGAATTTTAGATCCGCCTCGATTCGGACGATATTCCTCCAAATGTACCAAAGAATCAGAAAAATAAAAATAATGAATCCGCTGGAATAATAGTAAAAAAACTAAATAATATTTAATAATAAAAAACATTGTATGCAACAATCTAATAATTGCCCAATAAGTCAACGCGTTTCAAGGCTCCAAGGCCTCTTCGTCAGGACCCAAAAAGTTAAGGCAAATAGAAAAAATGACAATATCATCTTGATTTAAAAAATATAATATAAACTACAACATAGAATTTAATATACATATGTCATAATAGCTTACTGTGTCTCAAAGTCTTTTGTTATTCTATGGAGGCTAGACACTAACATTTCTCCAATTTTGGATATCTTAGTGCATAGCCTACATAGAATAATATAGGAATTGGAGAAGTAAACTCCACTTTATCACACCTTAGTGCATCTCCCCCATGGGGTTTTGAAAGGAACAAAAGCACAAAAAAGTATTGTGCCTGATAAAATGGTACAGTTGGAGGGTAAAATAGTCACTTTGGAATCTGGCAGGGGAGAGGAGGAGCTTATGCCCACTTTCCTCCTATTCCCTTGAGGCATATGTAAAATGAGTGATTAAACCCTCATGTAAATGAACCTGGTGCTATTTGAAGGAGCACAGCTTTAGCAGATCCCACTGTGCACCAATGGACAGTGCTATGCTTCTCAAAACTGCATCCTGAGGTTTTAGTTTATTCTCCTCATTGTGTTGTATTTTTCTGCAGTATGCCAGTTTGTATTATCCTATATTATATGTATAAGTTCTGCAAGAATTTTGTTTTATTTTTTATTTATAGTGTATTTAATAAATTGATGCTCATTTTTGTTACTACATTGCTAAATACATATCCTATATAGTTTTATAGTTATATATTTATATACTATGATTTCTTGAGCAGTCATCTACTGTGTTACAATTTCTTTCTTGGTATTTCCTGATCATAGCATACTTTGGTCATTAAGGATAGAAGCTAGCTCCTTTTTAGGGGTCCTCTAGTCTGAATATATTGGGATAACAGTTTATATATAGTCTTTTTCATAATATATATTTTTAATTCTGTAAGCAGAGAGCCAAGATTACCACCAGTTGTATTTTGTCCACTAAAGTTCAATTTTTGCTCATGTGTATACATTTTTCATGGGTAGAGCAGATGTCAGATCTTACAGCTTATATTTATATTTAATTTATATTGATCAAACCTCATGAGGTTAAAAAAATGCTTAAAAGGTGGGTTGTGTTCTAGCAGCCACTGTGGAAACACATACTTGAGTGAATCTCCCAGCTAACAGAGACAGTCTGCATTTATCATGCTACCCCAGCCGTCCTATGGGCATAGACCTGACATTCTTGATGTCTCCCATCAACATGGAGTAGATCAAGCCAACTTTTGTGATTCTTGGCCCACAGAAAGTGGAACTCCATTCAGAAGCAGCTTAGGCAGCACAGCCACAGGCTTATTTTACTACCCTCCTGTTGTATATTTTCATTAATGTTTATTAAGTTCATATTCTTCACTAGACATAATTCATCATGCCAGGATGATCTGGCTTTTACCACTTTAACCTTGCAAGCTATCATTTTCACATGTATTATATCTTTGTTAGTCTCCATGCTCGTTTGTATACATATCATGAGTAGACAATGGAACTACTGTAGAACAGGGAAGAATCGAGAAGACTTTTTTTCTAAAATGTAAGCCTCCACCTTGAACCAGACAATACCTGCTTCCCAACCAGATCATTCACAAATTGGCTTATTGAGGAATTCCTCTTCACTTCAGGCTTCCACTCAGATTATCAACCCAGATTATGGTGTCCCACACCTGAAGATGTACCATGTATCAAGGCAGATCACTGAAATGAGATATTAAGACGGAGATGAGAGAGGTGGTGTGAACTCTTCAATCAGTCATTCATGGTATGTGGGAGAGGCAGGGCTCATTGTAACATAAAAATATGGAATTAGTTGAAGTTCTCAACAACTTGCTCTCTGGAACTCAAGATTTTGAGCCAACTGTAACATGATGGTGGATATCTGGAAAATGTGGACAATGGATCCAGACATAGCAATATCAGGCTTAGAGATATTCCTGGGTCTATCACTGAGATGGATAATCTTGTCCTTTTGATTTCTTTCCCCATTGCTTCCTGAGACTCCAGAGATAGATCTCTGCCTGGAATGTATCCATCAAGCTCTTCACCCCAGACCTGCCACAACAGAAAGACCAAGGGATGTCATCCTCAAATTGCAATCATTCTGCATTAAAGAAGCCATTAATGAAGGCTGCCTGATGCTCCCAGCCAAGTTGGCAAGGTGTATAACCTGAATACTACTCAGATCCATCCCCAAACAACCTCTCTAAGTGGAGAGAGATGAAGCTCTTGACAGAGGCTCTGAGGCGAAGAGGCCAAAAATACCAATGAGGATTTCTTTTTCATATACCATTCATACTAAATAACAGAGCATATTCTATAAAAGATCCAACCAGTGGTTGAAAGCTCCTTAAAAAGATACAGATCCCTTGCCTGTCTTCTACTTGGCCTCACTGGAACCCACGCCAACTAATACCTAGATTCTGAAGCTGATTTGACACCCACAAATGGTTACCTGTTTGGTACTTTCTCTGCTCATGGTTCATTAGAAGTTGTTTGTAGTTCATAGCTTGCTAGTCATTTTGAGAATCTCTGTTTCCTCAAGAACTAGGTGATAATGGAAACAACACTGGAAGTTCTGCCCTTTTGTTCCCAATCTACCTTCCAACCATCCTCACATCCTCCAAAGTACCAGTTAGGTATGTTCCAAAATTTTCATAAGAACCTTATTTTTGTTGATTTCAGATTACAACCTAATTGTTCTTCCCCTTTTTGGATTGGTATTCTTAAATCTTTTACACTAGTCTTTCTATTGCTTAGAAAGGATTTACTTTGTGTAATATTATCCAAAATTGTCCTTCTCTCTTCTCTGCCCCTTTTTTTATTTTTTTCCCTTTATCCTAATTCCCTATTTCTGACCTCAGGAAACCACTGAGGCATTCTGTAGATTACTAGGTAAGTTCACCACTGTGGCTGGGCTTTCCATCAACCAGGTTAGATCAGTTCTTTCCACCTAATCAACACTACACTTAACAACACAAAGGCAAACACTGATCATGTGTATTCCAGTCATGCTTTCACATGCATGTCCCATAACTGCAATGGGTTGAATTCTCCAGTTAAGAAACATACAACATTTACTTTATACTGCATTCTAAAATATGGCATTCTCTTTCTTCAAGAGACACATTTTCACATAAATTACGCACACCCAGATACCGCAAAATTGTTGCCTAACCTTGGAGACAGTAATCTTCCCACTTCACTCAAGAACAGAGAGATTCTCTTGATTCCCCAATATCAGCACAGGAGATCCCAAACTATGAAAGATCTGAAGGTGTCCAAGGCTCTTTCCCCTGATAGGTTCTCAAAAATTCTAACAAATAGACTGTTCCAGTTATTCCTTCAATTGTTCACCTAGACCAGGTTGGGTTTGTCCATGGTCGTCAAACATCTGTTAGCAATTGATGAGCCATAAAGCTCATAATTTATTCATTCCCTCTATTGTACTCTCTCTTGATACTCGAAAAGCCTTCAATAGTCTATAGTGAAAGTTCATACTGACTAACCTTAGAGAATTCCACTTTCCTAAACACTTTTTACTAGCAATGTATGTATTTTTATATCTAGTATTTTGTCACCCTCCTTTCAATTTTTTTTTTGGGGGGGCAAGGTAGTGCTGCCCACTCTTTTGAATCGTATCTTATTTCTTCTCAGCTTGGAACCCTTAGCAGCTTGTATCAGACAGATATATTCAGTTTAATGGGTAACTTTTCATACAAACTCCCTTGCAGATTATATACTTATATAAATAACCAAGCCACTCACATCACTTCCTAACCTCATAGCAACCCTGAATCAATACCATAGGCTTTCAGGCTTCAAGATCAATACTGAGAAATCCCAAGTCCTCAGTCTAAATTTACTCCCACCCACAAAGAGGCTGTTTGATCTTAATTTTGAATAACCACATTTATTTGGGCAGGAAGTACCCTGAGAGCATCTACTAAGATCATCTCAAAGCCAAAAAACTCAGGATAGTTTAGACCTCCACAAATAGACTCATGGTGTATCAAAGCTTAACTAATCAAGATGCAGCAATGGCAACACATGGATAAATACATTTCTTGGGTTAAGACAGAAGAGCCCTACAATTTGCCTCTCCCAATAACTCACATTCTCTGGATACCAATCGATTTACTGCCTCAACATCCTTCCATTCCTTCAAATTATGGGATTCCATTCAGTTTATAAAGTCTCTGGCCTCTCCATTTTCCAAAATCCTTCCCATCCTGCTTTTAATAATTCTCATTTTCAGTCCTGGTTCCACATTTATCCTCTCAGACTAGGTAATTGCTTAAATCCTCTCCTTTACAGTCCTAGCTGGAAAACACACCCTTCCTTCATGCAGATGCTTCATTTTAGTAAGACCCTCATTCACAACACTTCTATACCCAATCTGACCTGGTTTGGATGTCTTAGTCTGCAGCTCTAACATGGCCTCTGGCTTTCTCTCATACAAATACCGGGGGAATCACATCTCATAAAAAAAATATACATATATATATATATATATATATATATATATATATATGTATATATATATATATATATATATATATATATACTAAACTGGGAAGAAGAAATTGGGGACGAGTTATAATTATAAACTCAGTCCGAGATTTGGGCCCATACCACTTGAAGCTCCATTTGTATCACTAATAAAGAATGAGCAAACCGATAGATGGCATCTGACCCTGATCAGAATTGAAAACAATCTGCCCCAGTCACAGCCATCTCTGTTTTGGTGGATGCCGGTGGCTTGGTGACCTAAACCCTGTCTGGTGGCCTTACATGATGGTAATCACAAAGTTTAAAATCAACAACAACCCTTGGGTGATTATCCTAGGTCTATAACAAGCTAATGTACCTAAAAACTCTAATTACCTTATCTCTTGGTTACTTTTGGAAGCAAGAAATATCTTAGTTTCCAGTTGGAAGAAATAAACATTGCCCAATCAGACCGTCATCATGAAAAGGATCTAGAAATCGTATTAGAAAAAATTACTTCCAAACTCTCTAACACCCAATCCAAATTATTTTTGTACTGAAAGCCAAGGATTGAGTAACATAGTAACATAGTAATTTAGGTTGAAAAAAGACACAAGTCCATCAAGTTCAACCTTTGCCTCATAATAACCCAGAGGCATGAGTATTATATAGCTTTCCTGTTGCCAAATAAGTTAGTCTTTCTCAGACATTCATGTTTTTGCCTAATAATACACAGTATAACCCTGTATGTTCTCTTTTGAAAGAAGTGTATCTAATCTTCTCTTAAAAGTATCCATTGCATCTTCCATAACCACACAATTGGGCAAGGAATTCCATAATTTAACAGACCTTACTGTAAAAAAAAAACCTTTCCTCTGCTGAAGTTGAAACCTCCTTTCCTCTAATCTCAAGGGGTGTCCCTTGGTTATTTGATCAGGCCTTGGAATGAATAGCTCACCAGCGAGATCATTGCATTGACATCTCATATTCTTGTACATTGTGTTAAGGTCTCCTCTTAGTCGTCTTTTCTCTAGAGTAAATAAACCACGTTTGTAAAGTCTTTTCTCATACGTCAAAACCTCCTTTCCCTTAATTAATTTTGTTGCTCTTTGCTGTAGTCTCTCCAGTTCTAGAATATCCTTTTTCAGGACAGGTGCCCAAAGCTGCACTGCATATTCAAGGTGAGATCTTACCAACAATTTGTACAATGACAAAATTATGTTATCTACCCTAGCTTCAATACCCCTTTTTATGCAAGACAGGACTTTGCTTCTGCTACTGCTATTTGTCACTTTTTCCAAGTTTGTAGTTTTCCAGGATTCCCAGGTCTCTCTAGCAATGAGTCCCCTAAAATGATTTCATTAATTAGTAGCATTGGGATTTTTTCTTAACCAAAAGCATGACTTTTCCACATTAAATGTCATATTCCATTTGGTTGTCCAGTCTGCCATTTTACGAAAATTAATATGTACAGAACAAATATCCTGTTCTGAATTTAAGTCCTATATGAACATAGGATCCATGGGGATATACCTAAGCCCCCACTAAGATTTCATGGAAAAGAGATCAGTATTCCATAGAAGTAAACTGGCATTATGAAAATTTTAGGTGTCAACTGAAACCAAACTAGCATAGCAAACAACCAAACAAGATCCAATAGGGCTCAAAAACCACTGAATAGGTTGGAAAAAATGAAGCAAGTCCTTAAACAGGCACAACAGATTGAAGGATCTTCTGATCAAAGCTGGCCTCCAATTTTTGTCAAACAGTGGTTTGCTTCTATTATTTCTTCTTCCAGGTCTACTAATCCAAGTGTCCTCAAAATAATTCAGAAGCAATTGAAGTTCATCGACATTTTCAATAAAAAAGTAGAGTCCATTAGGGTTTCAAAAGTCTCTACCACATCTTGTGGTGGTACAAAAGCAAGTGCAAGCAAATTCCTTACTTCCAGTGCATACTCAGCATTCTCTGAGTATTTTTTGGCCACATCCAGAAATTGTTGCATTTTGCACCAAATACACTGGCTGAAATAGAAAAGGTATCCTTGCTGCGTGAAATCCGGAAATACCCTTTTAAATGCCACTATGCTTGCAGTTTCAAAGTCTGTCACGATGGTCCGAGGGTTCAACAAAGGGCAAAGCTTCTTCAACTAAGTTAGCACACGCCGTACATGTTTGTGGCCTCTCTCTCATGAAGACAAACACAAGTGGGATAACAGTCCCAAACTGTAGAGCATGTATGGTGTATGTTTTCTGAAATAGCATTGGACAGCTTTTGAAAGTTCCATCAACATACCAGTTCTGGCTGTTTGACAACACTGTTAAATTGGCCAGAGTTGAAAAAATTATAAATTGTAGTAATCCAGGTCCACTGTCATGAAGCATAAAGTTCTCACCCTTTCCAGTCTTTACATATTCTCCACCAATCCTTAGCTCTTCCAAATTGGTTGGGTTTGGAAGTGGAGCCATGGCACCTCTCCTCACTCTTCTGATGACCTGTTAGTAATTGTAGGTAACTGTGCAGCAACAGCAGATGTGGCTGTTTGTGAAGTCTCAGCCACCAGTTCATGTATGCTATACTGTGTATTAGCTGCCATTTCTTTTAGATCTTCAACTAATCTCTTTGTCTGAACTTTGGCAATGTCAGGTACGTGGTTGTGGTTGCCTGGGCCTTTGAAAATTATGCTATCCTTGGTATGGCATCTCGAACTACAATGTCCACTGCTATACTCAGTGCATTTCCAGATGCGCTTTTCGTTGATGATTCTTTCTTGACGGAAGGTGCATCCTTCCACCAGCAGCAGTTCAGCTCCCTTATTGCTTTTAATAAATTCCAAAAGGCATTGTGATGTCACAGGATTGACGCTTGCAGTGCAGCCAAGTAGACTTCCAAGTTCCAAATAAGTAATAGATCTTTAGTCAGTAGCAGGAGTATTTATACACAGTGATGTGGCTGTGATATGAAACGCCTCCCAATTGACACCCTAATTTGGCTCCCATGTGATGCCTGACATAGGCAACATTGTTATGTAGATTTTGACGTGGCTGCCACACTTTCTTCTTTTAATCCTTTCTTCTTTTAATCCAATTTTAATATATTTTTACCTACTTTTTACAACAGTAAATCTCACATTTCTGTGTTTTAAAACGTCTCTAGATGTATGTCTACATTATTGCGTGCAAATATAATACTTTGCTGTTGTTGTATATTATTAATGGATACAATTAAAATACAAGGAAAGGTATCCCAAAGCTGCTGTGGTAGTGTAATGGTAATATATTTTTACCCACTTTTTATAACAGTAAATCTCACATCATTGTGTGAAAATATAATACTTTGTTGTTGTTGTTGTACATTGTTAATGGATAAAAATAATATACAAGGAAAGGTATCCCAAAGCTGTTGTTGTAGTGTAATGTTAATATATTTTTACCCACTTTATGCAAGAGTAAATCGCACATTTCTGTGTTTTGAAACTTCACTAGATGTATGTCTACATTATTGTGTGCAAATATGCTGCTTTGCTGTTGTCGTATATTGTTACTGGATAAAATAATAAGAAACACATAGTGGTTAACAATATACAAAAAAAAAATAGTTGTGAAAAATGAAGGCACACAGCTTTGCCATCTCCCTATTTAGGGAGATGACCTTCTTTTCTAGATTGAGGAAAGCCCTCTGTAGTGCTTTCTGGGGAGGATGCCGGGGACATTGAGGGGAAGAGGTGGTGGGTTCTTTGGGCAAATCTAGAATGCAAAATGGAAATAGCAGAATATTAATCTATGTCAACATACCCATTTTAAACAGTACAAAACACATACATTCACAAACCAAACACTCATAAACATCCTTAAACCCAATAGACACATACAGTCACAAACCCAATATAGACATAGATTAAACACATACATTCACAAACCAAACACTCATAAGCACTCTTAAAGCCAATACACACATACAGTCACAAACACAATATACACATACAGTCACAAACCCAGTATACACATACACTATGAAATATATCCAGTACACATTTGGGGAAGATGTAAAACAATTATCTTCAAGTTTTTTTTTATTCTCCTTTTAGTGCACTTTTTAAAAAATAGCCAAATAGCCTATTTTTTAAAAATTTTCTAGTTTTTTTAAGTATCCTTTTATTGCACATTTTTAAAAATACTCAAAGACTTTTTTAACAGCTCCCCCAATGTGAGGGTGTGTATTTAGTGAAATATGAAGGTGTGCACAGTAGTGTGCTTGATTTTTATATTCATACTCATTGGATACTTACGAGGAGGAGAGGGTGAAGACACTGCATAGGACCTTCCGTGTCCTGTTGTGCGTACTAAAAATTAATTGATAGAAAAAGGTTATCAATACCTAGTAGTTATTAGTTAGTGATTTGTGACCTACATTTTAAAGGCTTACAATGGTACTTACAAGAAGGAGGAGGAGGTGGAGCAGGCCTAGAGAGCCTTCGGGATGCTGTGCATCCTGTAAATACATTGATAAAAATATGTCAGTATGTGTACTAGAATTGAAAATTGTTGTGTACTGCATATATGCCATATAAATTATTTACTTGTAGGCTTCAGGGTCGTTGGTTTGTTGAACAACTGAGGATCAGGAGGAGTTCTTCAGGGTGGTTTGGTTGCTAGGAGGGAAGTTAAAAAGCAAAGTGTATGAACATTGAAAAAATATGAATTACAGTTATGTTATAAGCAACACATTCTCCCAGCAATAAAAATCAAACAAACATGCCTGCACGAATAGTGCACAGTAATCCCGACTCTCTTCTTTTGAGGTCCTACCTCAGAAGAATCTGCCTCCTGGTCCTGGTGATGCTACTGGACCTCTGCATTTTGCAGGCCATTTTATGTAAAATGTGCTTGCGAAATGCAGAGTCCACTTTGTCCCTAAGCCTATCTGGGAGATACTTGTCCATATAGCGGACAAGTATCCCCAGCTCCGCATTTGTGAACGAAGGCTCTCCAGGCCTTTTTTGGTGGCTGTGGTGTATGGCTGCGTCTCGTTGTGGTGTAATGGTTTTGTACTTCCTGTTTCATTTTTCTACTTCTTGTTCCTGGAGTGCGCTGAATAAATGACACGGTTTTGACGAGATGCATCACTATTGTGTCCTTTATGCGTCACATTTGCCCTTTTCCTTTACCTCATCCTTTAACATCCTTATTGCAGCCTTTTTCCTTGTAAGTATTTGGCTCTTGTTATTGTGCCATTATAGTGTCCTTATTGCGCAGTTATTGCACCCCTTATAACTATTTGCCTGTTAAGGTGTCCGTAATTGAGCGTTTTCAACATTTTGATGCAGGCGACATATAGAAGATGACATGTTATGCTAGGCGACATGTTGAATTTGTGACACTTTAAATTGCGACATTCTGAATGCATCATTCGCATTGAAGTGACCAATCAAATGCGACATTTTAAGACACAAGATGCGGCATGTGTCATTTCAAAATGATACCTCTGAAATCTATGCTGTAACCTTCCAAAATGACCAGTGAAACCTAATGGTTCTCCACAGGAGACTACCAGGCATCTTGAAAAGAGAGGGATAGCCCAGAAACCCATGAGTCATACGGTGGTGGATTTGTCAGCCTTAGGCTTCTGAGAAGATTTCTTGATCTACCAAGTATGGTTGGGCTTTGGGGAGGGGCAGGCCTGGAAGGTTTGATGGTGTTGAACCTATGCACCCCAAATTGGTGGGGGGGGGACAAAATCCAAGCATCTATCTGTGAAAAAATGAACATTTCAAAGAAATCTGAGACAGGAGTTTGCACTTTGCTTCAGTGGCATTACTGATGACCTTACCCAGATCAGGTCCAAAGACATGCTTGCCCACAAAAGGAAGCAACACCAAGGATCTTTTTGAAGATTGGTCAGCCAAATAAATCTTGAGCCACATTATGAGTGGCAACAGATAAAGCTGGGGCCTTACCAGAGAATCTGGCAGCATCAAAGGCCACCTCAGTAAGATATCTGCGTTGTCCTCCAAAATGTTAGCAAGCATAACAAGATGTTTCTCCTTAGGAACATCTCCACTGATAGCTTCTGGGAGTTGTTCACCCCAGATGGCTATTGTTATGGTGACCCTGGCCTTAGCAAAGATGGGCCACAAAGTTTGCCTTTAATAAGAAATCAAGGCATTTGTCAGCCTGATCCTTAAGGTCTGTAGCAACTGCCAATGCAGAACTGTGTTTTTTTCTTGGTTCAGTATAAGAGGATCAATGGCATTATGAAAGCCCACTGTGCAGAAAAAGGATATCATTTGGCAATACATTTATTAAGGAAGAGCCACTTGTCTGACATCTTCCATTCATCCAGAAAAAGCTGATCTAAAGTGTTGGTGGGAGGAAAAATGGGACCCCACATCAGAGACTTCAGAGACCAGAAGGGTCTCCACCACCGCTCTGAGCCCTTCCGCTGAGGGGGAACGGTTAGCCTCATAGGAGCCCACAGAATACAAGGACAAATCCATGTCCTCTTCCTCTGTATGTGTCTTCTTATCAGAGGAATTTCCAACAAACTGAGAGTGGCCCATAAAGACAGCATCAATGTCTAATGAAGGGAATGGGGCTGTATGAGTGGAGAACCCCCTATATAGATGAAGGAATGGCGGCAAGAAAGGACATGAGCGTTTTGACCCAGGATGTCTCTTGTTCAACAGTGGAGGTCCCCATTGAGTTGTAGGGGCAACAGTGCAAGAGGGACCCCGAATATTCCCTTGGAAGTCTAGTTTGACATGAG
The DNA here is from genome assembly GCA_037306005.1 of Rhinophrynus dorsalis. Taxonomy (NCBI): domain Eukaryota; kingdom Metazoa; phylum Chordata; class Amphibia; order Anura; family Rhinophrynidae; genus Rhinophrynus; species Rhinophrynus dorsalis. Next base: position 294,546,345 of record CM074720.1, read on the forward strand.
GAACAATGAGCTAAAGGGGTTAAGAGGACCCCTGAATCTTTAGGTTTGGATTTCCCCATGTGTCCCTTATGATTAGACATGTTTAGAAAACAATCCCCAAAATGAGGACAAAGTAGTCCAAAGTAGAGAGAATAACAGACAAATCACATGGAAATACCCTAAAGGTACTTATCTAATGCAAAGCTTTAAACTGGTAAGGAAGAAAAAGAAAGCCAACCTCTGCATAACATAAGCAATGCATAGAGTAAGATGTCTGCCAAGGCACCACCCATCCAATCAGAAAAAAGCCTAGGAAAAAAGAGATTCTGGAAAATGTAGTTTTATCTGCATTTCCCATGCTGTGCAAATGGTAGCTCTCCAGCCATGAAAATGTGGCAAAATAAAGGTTTCTGAACAGGAGCTATGCTGATCATGTGCTAGAGTATGGTCAGTGATTTAATTTGAGCCATCTCTGCATCTCTGGCCCCCGTTCTGTGTACTTAAAACTGAAAAGTAGCCAAATAAATTAAAATTTTCTAAAAATAGTAGAAATGCCTAGAAAAATTATGGAAAACATCTCTGCAATGAGGACTAACAATGTAGTAGAAGGAAGGAAGAAATAGAGAGATTATCACAGAAAAGGGTTAATAAACATGCTTGCACTACCACTCCATATCTTTAGTGAAATTCCACCCTACTCGCAGCACCAAGTGTTATATTAGAGATCTGGAATTCCAGAAAAAAGATAAAGAAAGACATACACACAGTAGTAGTGAAAACTATAACTACAGTTTATTGAACATGCAATGATATAAATCAAATCAGGATACTTAGCTACCGAGCTGTTCATCAATGTGGGAGAGCCCTCCACATGTAACTCCGTAGTATCATTAAACAAACAGACTTGAGATCAGGTACACACTCTCCGGGCCCAAATGGCTCTAGACTAGAACTGTGTTGATTGTGGGGTAAATACAGACTACACCCTTAATGGTGTGCAAGGTATGCTACATACCTAACACGACGCATGAGTATCCACTTGGTTATATAACACTAACTTACCACTACGCATGCGTATCTAAACTGTTATATAACACTAAATATTACGTAACTGGAGATGGCACTACCTGCCTCTCATAACACTAAATATTGCGTAACTGGAGATGGCACTACCTGCCTCTCTGTTGTTTAGCTTGCTACATGACTGCAGAGCATTAACCCCCAACTAACCGTGAGGAGATCACCAAAAAAACCATCTCTTACATAAGACTTGTTGGTAGCTGCAGTCACCTTTATATCATAGGATCAGGGGCTTGATTCTATTACCAGAGCTAAAAAAAAAAAAATAGGCGTGTTTTGTTTATTTTTTATAAGAAATTTTATTGAAATAAGAGGTGAGGCATAATAATAAGAAATGGCCATAGCTGAAAAAGTATACAAGATAATGTGGAAAAATATACATATGCATGATGACCAAATACAATATCGTAGTGCAATATCCAAGTACAAAGGAGAAAAAGAAAACAGAAACAGCTTAGCAAATAGAGCATAACAAATCTATCAAAGATGGGGAGTGAAAAGAAAGAGATGAAAGAATAGAAAAAGGGAGAAAAAAAGAAAGAAAAAGAACAAGAACCAGTGCCAGGGGGGGAAATCAGTCAGTTCTCCTCTGGGGAGTCCCCAGGGAAGCCAGCCTCCACACGGCGGAGCAATCGCCCAAGGCCGACCTAGACCCTACAGACACCCCTCAGTAAATCATCTCAAGGAAGAAAGGTTGGGGGTCAGGAGCAAGACAGGGCAGGGTATCCCACCATTAAGGGGAGTGAATATCTTGTGTTCTAGTTCCACACCCAAATCTAAGTCCCCATTGAAACAAAAGTGTTTTTTTAAGTCAGGTTTTAGTACCCTATTACACGTGTTGTGAAAACAAAATCAGCGGTAATTATACGCACCGACAGTCAAAAAAAGCCCATAGGAAACAACTAAAAACAACTTGCAGGTAGCATTCTATTACCTATGTTCAGTATTACTGTGTGTTTTCTGGTTACATTTTCTGATGATAATCCTGCACCTCAGAGTTTAGGAGTAGAAGCCACAATGACGGTATCAAAACCATTGTTGTTGAAACAAAAGCAGTGCAGAATACAGAATACATTGCAGGAATCCAACTTAAAGTGCCCCCCTTTGACATATTAACCCCCCTTTGAAATCCGACTTATAGTGCTTTCCTTCACCATTTTAATTCAACAACTATTATTCACATTTGACATTTTAACCCCACCCCCTTTAAAACTCGACTTATAGTGCTCCCATGACATTCTTTCTCCATTTATATTTGGCATTGTTTCTTCTCCAATTTTTTACGACATGCCCTTGTTGTACTTGTATTGCATGATTAACCCTATGAATACCAGAGAGGTAGCAACTCATTGCAATGTGTTTGCTACCCTTCTGGTACTTAAAGGGTTTAAAGCATAACTTTCACCAGAATGTCATAGCGCGGCAAAGGATGATTATTATTATTGCTGCATTAACTAAAAATATATAACCTTCTCAGCAGGTAGGCAGATTCTGTGTTGTTCGTCCCCTTCAACTCCACGATTGATGAGTTGAATGCCTTTGTGCCGAAAGGCACCAGAAGGGACTGACAGCGCAGGCACAGAGATCACCTACTGCAAGATCCCAGCCGGTGCCTGTCTGCATAAAAGGTTATATTTTCCATTAATGCAGCAATTATACTTGAAAATAAAACTAAGTGTGTGCATATCACTAATGTAATTATCATTTGCCATGCTATGTCATTCTGGTGAAAGTTCCACTTTAATAGGCAAGTTATGCGGCTGCATACCTTGCCTGTATATGTGTTAGAAATGTTATTTATTGGGTCATCAGGACCCACCTCTCCTTACACTCCCCTAGCATTGATCACCTATCGAGTAGGATAGGTGATCAATGCAGGCGACAATTGCAGGCATTTTCTGATAAAGCTCATATAACATATGTCTAACATATGTTATATGGGTTTTCTTCTTCTTTTTATTGTAATATTTATTTGAAATGTATAGTTCAGACCTCAAGGGGGACACCAGGACTCCTCCTGACACCCCCTAGCATGGATAATCTATCCTTCTGGATAAGTGATCCATGCGGCAACATATGCAACTTTTCTACTTAAGAGCATATAACCTATGTTTAACATAGTTTATATTCGCTTTTTTTAAACTATGCATTACTTTCAGACCTCGAGGGGGGCATCAGGACCCCTCCTGATACCCCTCCTAGCATGGATCACCTATTCAGAAGGATAGGTGATCCATGGGGTGACAAGGAAGGCATTTTCTTTTTTCACATTTATTGCGTTTTTTTAGGAGGTATTTGAATAGAAGCAGACAGATCCTTTTTTGTCCCATATATACTATATTGGTCCATGCTGACCATGCTGACCAGTTCCTGCAGATTTATCAACCACACATTCATGCTACAAAACTCCCTTTCCATCTTATCCCTATTGAATTGAGATCTGTAAACTATGCAAACCACTGGAATAAATTGTAGTCACTGTCATGTTTTTGGGACCAGCTTGTTATGCTGCATGCTTTGAGACATGGACTGCTAGAAGTATCCATTTGAAAAGTGGTTGACTGTGGCCATAAAGTGATGCAAGTGGTCAACAGCAATGCGTAGATACTTTATGAGATTCAAAGGATGTTCAGTTGTTAATAAAGGGCATAGTATGTGCCAAGAAAGCATTCCCCACACCACTGCACTATCATAAATAGCCTGTTCCTTAACAGGCAGGATGGATTCATTGATTCATGCAGTTTACATCAAAGTCTGACCTCTACCATCTGCATTTCAAAGCAGAAATTATGATCCCTCAGACCAGACAGGAGGGGAACTTGGCATAGCCTCCTGCAGCTGTAGTCCATCCTCTGCCAGATTTGATATGCTGTGCACTCAGAGATGCTCTTCTGCATACTACTATTGTAAAGAGTGGTTATTTGAGTATATGTGGCCTTTCTGTCAGCTTAAAAGAGTCTAGCCATTTTCTAGTGATTTCCTTCAAATACTAGAGACTGCAGTGGGTGAAAATCACAGGAGGTCAACTGTTTCTGAGATGCTGGAATCTCCATGTCTGGCACCAACAATCATATCACAATCAAAGGCACTTAGACAACATGTCTTCCCATGCTAATGTTAGGTCAAACAACAACTAAACCTCTTGATCATGTTTGCATGCTTTATGTATTGAGTTGCAGCTACATGATTCACTGTTTGTGTTAACGAGCAGGTGTTTATGTGTGTGTGGATATTTTATATTTCTGCTTAAATATTTATAAGATTTATATAATACATTTATTATATTAGTATATATTGGACAGTCACAGTTTTTGGGAGCTTGTTCCATTTTTCCATTGTATTGACCAAAGTGCATCTGCCCTGTTAAAAAGTTTATTTTTGTTTGTATATATTTTTGTCTCTCCTTTTATTTTCCTTTTGTAAGCAGTGTGACCACCTTTAAAATGTCATCTTTCCCCATTTATTGTTATTTTATAATAAATATAAATGTGTTTCACCTGTGAGTTAAAATTTTCAGTTACAATAGATATCAAAATGAGCTAAAATAAATTATTCTATTTATTTTAAATACATTCCCTGATTTATTTTTATTAATCCCTAACATATAAGTTGAAATATATTTTGCCAAATAATTTTATAGATGAGAAAAACAGCTGTCAAACCCTTGTAATATTATGTCTTCACAGTGGTACAGAAACAAACAAAATTGATATCTTGTTTTGAGTTTCAAACAAAGTTTCCACTGTTTTCTTACATTGACTGGGCTTAACAGGGTGCCAATTTCAGAGAAAAGGAATGGGGAATAGGATTTTATTTCAGCATTGTGTTTCACCTTCACTTGGACTATGATGGATTTTTCAAACAGCACTCCATCATAATACTACAGTTTGATGCTGCAACTCAGCCTTTTGTAAGATCTGCCAAATTAGGACTGTAACAATGTGTGCAAGAGACATTGCGCCCATGACCTATCTGTTTTTCATCTTGGCTTTACACTACAAAAAGGAAAATAATTGTCTCTTCTAGTTTCATATCATGCCAAGAATAGGAACATTTTAAAGTATTTTTCAATCATGAAAAAGTCCTAACACATAAAACAGTAGAATGAATGTAGTACCTAACTTTATTTGCAAAGACTAGAGTAATATAACAAAGTAGGGGATTATTGTGTTCACAGTATTATTTAAGAATCAGAATTGAAGACACACTTAATTCAAGAGACATAAAACAACTTATCTAAGCTGTTTTTATATGAGACATATACAACTGGTTTACCATAAAATACTGGGAGATGGATAATTAAAACTGTAACATTTGCCACACCGTTATATTAATGTTTAGAAATATTAACTGTCAGCATACCTGTGTCTTAATGTTTCTACAATGAACCAGCAGGCTAAAAGTTAACTTAACTTATATTGTTCTGTTCCGGGGGGGTCTATTCAATAATCTTTGCTCTCTGCTGTGACTGACAGAGATCACTGATAAAAAAAAATCTTTAGGGAAGAAACCTGAGAGCTAGGGAAAGAGGATGAAAAATCAACCAAAGTAGGACTTTCAAAGCACAATTTGCACATATATATTATTAGGAAATATGTAAAGTAAAATAAATATGCTAAAGAAGAGTATTTGTGTGACTATAATCATTGCCAGTGACCCATTCATCTAGAACCTATATATGAAAATCATAAAACATGGGGGCAAACCCAATATATTTTCACTCTTTTGTAAGTAACCCAAATTGGTGTCCTTATCCATTATAATAATTCGCCAAGGATGTTTGTCAGAAGCTGTCATGCACTGTAGAGATGGCTGTGCACTGCAGTCATGTGCAGTAGAGACTGCCCGCGCTGCGGCTGATACGGAGCAGGACACGCAGAATTCAGACCAGAGTCCTGAGTCCTTTCTGCACACCTTCCTCGGACCGCTAGGTCCCAAGAAGGTGCTTAGAGAGGACTACGGTCTGAATTCGGAGCTCCCCGTTCCATATCAACCGCGGCGCATTTGGCCAGTCAGTACTGCACATGTCTGCAGTGTGGCCACAGACAAGACAGGATCCAGTCAGTTGCTGTGTGGCACTGTGGCCTGTGTAAACAGCTTTTCAACTAGTTGGTTATAATACAGTCGATGCCTTTTGTGATAAAGAAGAACCGATCACTATCATTTGTACTCATATCATAGCAACTCATATCATAGCAAGGTAAAGAAAAGATAAAGAAGATAGCATCAGCTTTATATTACAAAATGTTATTGAAAGCTATACTAAGCAATTTTAAAACAATTTGCAAAACCAAACCTGCCTGTCTACCTATATTAAACTTTATATACAAAATTAAAAAAAAATTGTTATGTGTGAGAAAGGACTTGTTATATTGCAGGTTAGCATAGAAGTTACCTTGTCTTCATTGTTAGAGAAACACCCTGGGGGTTATGTAATAAGAGAAAAGTCCCCTCCACTTTATCACCCCTTTATCGTGCTTTAGTGCATCTCCCCCCTTATCAATTTGACTGTATAGTTTATATCTTCATTGCCAAAGAGGTGTACAGCATTCTTTGTACACTTATTTGACACTCAAGGGGTTAAACACACATTTAAACATATAGCTGAAATGCTTTGAGCACAGATGAGTTTGCACATAATTACAGTTGAAAGATTTAACTCTTCATATATCTGACTTGTAATTATAAAAACTAAATAGGACACACAATACACCACCACCACCAAGATCTTGTAAATAGTATGTTTAATGATTTTACCCACCCTTTCTTTGATTATCCCTTTCACTATTCCCATACTGAAACTCGCTTGTTATTGTTCTGGAAATGGATGCTGTGGCCTGTTTGACAATCTATGGGTTAAATCAATGGTTGCACTGCATAGGATTCAGCAGCAGTTATTTTTAGTCTTTCTTGTATATTATACCTTCATACAACAGTATTTTAGTTTCCTTGTAAAAATATATATATATTTTTAAATGTGTTGCAATTTTTATGATAATTAGGAAACTCAGTGATAGTCACTACTGCACATAAGAATATTTTCCATCTTCAAATTCTCTTTAATTGTTTGGGCTGAACAGACATCACCTTTACCTGGGAACACACATGGAAATAAATAAAGCTGTACTGCTGTGATTTCAGTGCATTCCTGGAATATGCATAATTTCCATATGTCCCCAGATCAAGGTGATTTCTGGTCAACTTACCTTTGGGAGTCAGAGGATTAAATGAAGATTTTTGCATGTGTTGTGTTTGCGTGAGTATTTGTTTTATTTGATCCCCTGGGCAGACCTGCCCCACAGGGGACACTTTGGGGAAACCCTTATCCCTGGGCTCAAGTGCTAAACACATCTAAACCTTTGAGAAAGAAATGTGAGATTCATTGCAATGCATTACACACATATATGGAATTCACTTGGGTTGGAGAGAGAGGAGCACAGAGGAGGTTATCTGGGCCTTGATAGTATGGTCACTGGTAAAAAAAAGTGGTGACGGTAGACTGTCACAGTTAGATGTTCTATGACCTGTGCTGTGATAAATTACTGGCAGTTAAAAAATGCACACTGCATTGTTCACAGTGTAAAAGAAGGTGAATTTGGTATTCAATGACATGTGGTGGCTTTTAACACACGTTAAGGGACTCTGTTTTTCTGTTAAAATAGCTCCTAGCAAACCTAGACATAGAGACCTAATGTGCATTAAAAACTACCAACATGTACTTGAGCAGTGGTTTGTAAAACACACATGCATGCGCAACTTGGGATCCCTACACTAGTGAACTGTGGATGTATTTGACACAGGGCCCTACGCCCCATAGCAATACATCCAAGTATCCAAAAACATGAGTGCCAGTGGGTCATACAACACATTGCTGAGTGTTGTAAGTCTGATGTCCAGTGGGGTCTTTAGCACCCTGGTCATCCACCGTAAGCCTTCTTCTGTAATCTTCTATCTTCTGTCTTCTTATCTTCATCTTGTTTCTTTCCATTGTTAATCTTCTTCCATAAAATCATGTCACTATCAAATAAAAAAAAAATTCTCAAATTAATAATGTCCCCCAAAAATGTGCTGACCCTTAAAAAATGCTGCCGTCTCTGCAGGAAAGCAAAGCAACCACCCCCCCGATACCTCTCAGTCCATTGCTTGAACCACAATGAGGGACATTTGAACAGAGACTGTCTTTTATACGGTCAGTTCCTGTTCAAAATGGTTCTCAGGCTTCCAGTGGCTGGGACATGGGGTTACACATAAGCTTCTAGGGTTTTTTCGCCATCCCTCCATATAAAAGCCAGTCTCTGTTCAAATTTCCATCAATGTTTCTCGGCCAATGGTGTGAGAGGTATCTGGATTGGGGGGCTCCTCTGCTTTCCTGCCAAAAGATAGAAAATTACAGAAGACTTACAGTGGATGACAGCTATGTGGTATAGATGATAGGATAGTGTTAGGGCTAGTATTGTTTGACTCTCTTGATATTGTTAGGGTTAGTGTAGGATTAATGTTTGGGAGAGTGAGAGTGTTTTTAGCTCACTCACATTGTGTGAAACATCAAAAGTTGGCTAGCTTCCTTTGATGTTCCCACAACTCACACTATTTAGAGTGCGTTGTGGGAACAAAAAACTGCAACAAGTGTTTGGCTGCAATGTGTATTTTGGCTACCAAAGCTCGTGGCAGTGGATGCTGGCCAAGCAATAGAATCACAACTGCACAATTGTGGTGTATCGCCTGGAACTCCTTTGGTCCCTAACAACACTTTTAGTGCTGTTCATAGTATAGAGCCCCTGGTGAGTTGAGGAAGTCACTTGTGCTGGTACCAATAGGTAACTCCATAGCACAAAAAAGAAAAATACTAATAGGTTGATAACATATATAATAAATAAACACATAGAACCCAATATAAAGTTAATTTTGTGAGATGTTCTTAAATTACCGGAATTGTTTTAGGATGACAGTTCCACTTGTTTGGTAATATTCTTAATCTCAGAGGAATAACTGGGTTGTTTTAAAGTAATTTTAAATATAATTTAATATAGTTTATTAAAGTTTGCCAAGTAGCAGCTATGCCAACATATAAAAAAATTACTAAATATATATTAAAATGTATATTTTTCCATATATTTGTTTATCTGTGAAACTGGAGCATTTTGTTCTTATTTATTTATCAGTGAGTGAGTGCAACCATAATGGAAATAAATAAAATGCAGCTAATGGCACATCAGCAGAAAATATTTTCTAAAACAGAATCTAAGCCATGATTGGGACCCATGCAAAACAACTGTGGGGAGATACACTAAGGCATGATAAAGAGATGATAAAGCTGAGATGACTTCTCCAGTGATATAATTTCTCCAAATCCTATGTTATTCTATGGAGCCAAGGAATTTAGATTTTTCCAACTTTGGCGATCTTAAAGGGTTAGTAATGCCCGTATTTAAGTTGATACAGTATTGTAGATGTTAAAAAATAAAGTATCTGGAGAAAGTCCCATCTCTCAAACCTTTACAGTTCGAGAGATATTCGCCACTAATGTTCCCCCTCCTTCCCCTTCTCCCAACGTCAGCGCTCTACTGACAGCAGGAGATCCCGGTCCTGGGACCAGCCAGCAGCTCTTCAGCAGTGCCAAAATAGCAATATTTAAAAATGATTACTTCATTGGGACTGTCTACAAAGTGTGCCTGGTTTGCAAGCATATTTTGTAGACTGTTCCAATTAAATAGTTCTTTTTAAATCACGGTCTGCTGAAGATCCTCCTCAAGTCGGCCAACACGGATCTCCTTCTGTCAGATTTACAGCTGACATGAGGGAGGGGGAAACGTTAGCGGTGAATATCTCTCAAACTATAAAGGTTTGAGAGATGCGACTTTCTTCAGATACTTTTTTTTTTAACATCTACAATACTACATCAACTTAAATACGGACATAACTAACCCTTTAATGCATAGACTCCATAGAAAACATAGGAAAGGGAGAAATTATATCACTGGAGAAGTCATCTCCACTTTCTCACCTCTTAATCATGCCTTAGTGCATAACCCCGCTGGTTATTCATTTAGCAAGTCATTCACTATCAAAGTTTATGTGGGAAGAAATTTTCAATCATATTATGTGTATCATTTATTTTCTCAAGACAGAGTTTACTATCTGCTTAAAGAGATACTAAAGAAATAAGTTAATGCTGAACAGCATTTACGCTCACAAAAAAGATATAACAATACGATACATTTTACTTGAAATGTTGCATCATTGTACACAATTTTGTGCATTTGCATGTATTTATATGATTTAACTTGTGTGCATTTTATATATATATATATATATATATATATATATATATATATATATATATATATATATATATAAAGAGAGAGAGAGAGAATAATCCTATCATGGCAATGAGGTAATATACAGTGTTAATTGTTCTCATAGCACACTTTTTTCTATTTATAATTAAGCTGAAATTCAACTAGGATTTTTTTTCATCTGTTGTCTCTAGTGAAAACTAATTTATGAGGATATTCATAAATGGGTCTAATTAATGCTAAATGTGAAATAAATAAGAGTTTTGCAATATATTTTATATGGTTTATTCAGCATGTAATTCAATATATGGGACAGTATGATGAATAACCACCACAAAATAAGATACCACAAATTTACATGACATGAAGAATATTTGATGACTACACCCACATAAGCCATTACTAAAGTATAATTCTATTTTAATGCATTAATGAAAAAGTTGTAAAATTTGATACACTCTGTATAGCTTGTAATCAACTGATGACTTTTTAGCATAGAAGAGTCTGAAGTGTTATGTCAAAACATTTTTACAAAGTGATTGCAGAAAAAGATTTCAAATGTATTTAGACTTTTCAGCCCTCAAGGATGTTCCCTAACTCTGCTGACCCAAATTTATACATTGTATACTCATGAGTCAAAAATGATATTATACCCTTGATAAACTTTATGCTCTTGAAATATGTAACACATGTGTTTCTATCTGTAACCAGTTTTGCATAGCAATATTATTGGTGTAAATGTACTGTACTGGAGCTGAAGATCTTACTTACAAATATCACAAAAAGAAGAGAAATTTACAATAAACATGGCTCATTCAAGTTTAGTAGGGCCACAAAATACTGTGACTCAGAGATCCGTTCAGCTCCTATTGGCCCACTCTGAATACTAGTATATCAAACAAATATTAAGACATATACCTTTATTAATGAATAATTAACCACCCCATGTCACTAGTATAAAGATAAGGGGGGAGTATTAAAAATGAGCAAAGCTGCTCATAGTCATGTAAAATATAAATACAGGGATATGGAATATGGACATAATTAGATGGCTGTGACCACGTATCTTTAAGTTGTAGCAGATTATATGCGACTGATAGCCAGCTTAGTGAGTAGATCAATATTAAAAGATGCTGGTTTCAATGCAGGTTACAGAGCCAGTTTGAAGGAAACGGTATAAAACTCCGCTAAAGTCATAGGGCTAGATTCTATTGCAGGTGCTAAATGTTAACGCCCGTTTTATCAAACATTTTCCTATTGAAGTCTATGGGGAAATCTAGAGATAAAAGCAGTGATAAAAATATCACCTGTAATAGAATCCAGCCCATAATCAGTAATGTTACCAGAGTATAAATTGGACTCAGAAATGCTTTAGACTTGAGAAAGGGAGGTTCTCCCGAAAGCTTGTCAATCCAAAATTCTGTTAGTCCAATAAAAAAGGTATTACAATATACTTATTTTGTTTATTTTACAGAGTATAAATTATTACATATAAAAGAGCTGTAGTAAAGTCTGCTGCGTCGTAAGTCTTGGATCAAACTACTCAGTGTCAAATCTGATTTCAGATTTCAGCCTCTTGTCAAAGATGATAAGAAAAAGCTTTATTAAATCACTTATTGGATTTGATTTTTTGCTTTCACTATTATTGGTAACACATTATATTTCCTCCTTTTTTGAAAAACCTGTATAGTTGCAATCATAGCTCATCTGTCTATTTGACAGGTGTTGACTGCAGTATATTTGGGACTTCAATTATAATTCTCTATGAATTTTTGGGATTCATTTAAATGTTTAATAACAGTTCTGACCAGTGAGATATAGCTTTTTACTGATTAATACATTCTCCGGGGCAGAATACATTATTGTAATGCACTTCTAAGTTTTATAGTCATGGATTTGGAATTAGGTTATGGTTTCTACGAAAACAGATTTCGAACCATAACCAGTCCTTTAATTTCTGCACAGAGTAATTTGGTACTTTTAAGGCTTTTTTTATTTCCCCCATATTTTGATACATACATCTCCATTTTCATAATAAACACTGATTTAGTTGACTCATGATATCTCAAACATAAATTAAAGTGATCATCATGTTTAGATAGTTGAAGAATATATCTACTATGTGATCATGTATAATCTTACATTAACACATACATGAATGTGTTTAAAACTACATGATTTCTCTATATGATGGTGGCTATACTGATTTTTGGTCTTTTATGACTATGTCAGTCTCAAAACAATGAAAGATTCAAGTTATATTTGCGATACAAGTTCTCCAAAAAGTTACAAAGATAAAAAGTGGGAAGTTCGAACAATAGACGCCTTAAAGATGGACAGAGGTACCGAACTTTATAAGAGATCAATGTAAGGAAAAGCGATTTAGAAAAGGTTGTGAGTAACACTCGATACATGTTTCTCCCCACAGTATGGATATAATAGATTTCATACTTCTAAAAGAGGATGGAAAATTCAATCAAATTTTGTGGCTACTAAGTTAACAAATACTGATGTACATCTGATCAAGAAATATTATAGTATTCAAGATTCAAGATTATATATATACACGGGGTTGTTAAATAGACTTCCCCATTTTTTTTTTATACATGGGCAGTGGCCCCCTTTTCATCTGTAGTTTGTACTTGTGATGTATTGAGGGTAAACTGCACATGTGTAAGCTATAAATCTGTATACAGTGTCATCTGTTTACATACTGGTCTATTTAGATTTTAAATAAATATTTTTGCTTTTATTCATTGTGCCTTTTGCTATATATTTGGAGTTATCACAAGCGCTGGGATTTGTGTGTACATATTTTGGGTTAAAGACCTGTAAGTGAAAATGTTGGATCCAAGCAGCTGTGAAACTCTGTATATTATTACATATCAGATTGCTATTCTGTACAGCTCTTTCCTTTTGTTTCTATATTTGAATATCTGTTATCAATTATCTGGTGTTTTCTAAATTGTAGAATATTTAACACATACATAAATCTACAACTTATTTATATTAGCATCCACTCCATAAGTCCATCAAATACACACACTACACAATATATCACATTATATTAGTACTTTGACAATTCACATATTTTATTAATATTTATTCATTTTATATTTTTTAATTTATATTAATTAATCGGATATATTTTATTCATTTTATTTTATCACTACAAATATATATTAGCACCCCTGGGTCCATCACATTTCAATAGGTACATAATATATCACATTATATTATATATGATAGCATATCTGCATATAGTACTTATAGGGTTCTTGTAGGTAATCTCACAAGGTTAATATAAGCTTTGTATTATTTATATTAATAGGTACACAACAGGGGGTCAATATCTATACACAGGGTATGTAGTCTTATTAGGTTTACATTTTATAGTGCACTTGTTACTAGCACTTTGACAATTCACATTTGTATTAATATTTATTTTTACTTTTTTTAATATATATTTTTTTCTTTCTTATTTAGATTAATTAATAGGATATATTTTATCCTCTATATTGTATCCTTTTTATTTTATTTGGTGCCATTTTCACTGGCTGGACTGGTGGATGGTGGCAGGGGAGCTTTCATATCCATCTAGTAGATATAGTCATATTATGTTATGTACATGGGTATACTAGTCATTATTAACAGTTAATAGCTTTTATGGATTCAACAGGATTTATTTGTGTAGTTTGATTGGGTATTTGGGTCCAGTGTTATCTCCCAAGAGAGAATTTAGTGTAGTGGTTACTCAGAGATATGTTCACTTAACATAGGGTTATTTCACTAGTTGAGCCTTCAATGCCAGGGAGGGAAGCAGCATGCAGCCTTGCGTTGCAGTGATTGATCCTCCGGGACTCAGGGAGTTAACATAGAGGATATATTAGAGCTGTTCCCATGTATTTATTGCAGGTGGTTTTAATGCATGTGTTACATTCTGTAGGTGTAGGGAGGCATTTATAATAATTATTTATGCGTTCACTGCAGATGTCCTGTGGTTTGACATATACATGTTGCAGCACATCAGTGTTTGGTGGGTATGGCCGCAACATGTGTCAATGCAAATGTACCTATTTTATAGATTATATACTGATGGTTTCTGGTAATGTTATGATCTGAACTGTACACTATTTAAATGTATTGTTATAAGTAAATGTTTCTTATAAAGTGTCTTTAGGATTAGCAGAGGTTAGTACCTAAAGACAAGAGGCTGACAGCTGCAAATCAAATTAGCTGATCATTGGTCCATTAGGCTTACACTCTGAATTTAAATACCTGTTATGTTGAGTACATTTTATACATTCTTTGATGAAGAAAGTGTCGCCACGAAATGTGTTAGATAAGGAAACAAGTTTTTAATTATACACGGTTACTGTCTGCACTTCTACATTATTCTATCCCTGGTTCAAGTAGCTATATATGACATTTTGAACAAAAGGCACCTTGGTGGTGTGCTACTATTCAGACTTGCATTTGATTGAGGATTACCTACTGCAGGGAGGTTCAAACTCAATTGCTTTTGGTCATAACAAGTGGCATTTGGTAGCACTATCTTGGAGGACAAAAGATGGGAGAGGTAACATCTATGTTTCCCTATCACTAAGGGAGAGGTCTCCTAAACTATTTGTTTGGAATCCCTCAGAGACTTTACACATTAGAGCAATTCTAGCACGTGCACAGCCTATTTATCAAATTACATTTTATCCAATTTCTATGGATATTATAGTTACATTATCAGTCAGCCTTAACTGTGTTTATATGTGGTATAGCTTTTGTATTGTTTTTAATTATATTCCAGTTATCTTCATAATTTCCTAGTTTTTGTGCCTTATTGCTATTTAGGGTGTTTTGTTCTTTATAGTATGTGCACTAGAAATTGTTTTGGAGCAGGCACACAGTCAGCATATAACTTTATTAGTAATTAGTTATTATTTTTAACACTCTCCATTGGTTTCTTGTATTTTGTTTGTTGGATATACACCTTCTTTCTGTTAAGATAAAAGCTGCTGTATTAGCGGCATGGAGTCCACTGGCAGTATCACTTAAGCAGCTGAGCGCTTTTATCTCCAGATATTTTGAGGTTTTTGTAACCTCGCCGTATGTTGATAATTACATAGCTCATTTTCAGTATTGGAAATGGAAAGGTGGTCTAATAAAGAATAAACTTTGTATCCAAAACACCAATTAAACAAAGGAGGCTCATCCCACAGACACTCCCCATGAGATGGAGGATCTGAAACTTTCCCTGGATTACAAATATATATACCTAACAGAAACATACAGATGGTAACTTTGCCTCGATTAAGCTGTTAGCGTAAACGGCAAAATGCGAAGGGCAGTTAGCCTTTGGGGGAACTCCTTGTTCTAGGGTATGGCAGTGACCTTATATTTGATTGTATGGACTAATTTGCTATCCATACTAGGCCGTTACTTAACCATACTTACTAAATTAGCTCTTACATTTGAGTGGAGCCGACTGATAGCCAAGCTTTTTCTTATACTCTTTGACAAGAGGCTGTTACAATCTGAAATCAAATTTGATACTGAGTAGTCTGATCCAAGACTTATGAAGGAGCATACTTTGCTACAGATCTTGCATATATAATTACTCTGGTCACATTACTGATTTCGAGTTTAGCAGCGTTTTCTACGGTTTCCTTAAGACTGTCTCTGTAACCTGTATTGCATAGTATCTGCTACAACTTAAAGAGCTGCATATCTAGTCACAGATATCTAATTAAGTCTGTACTCCATATCTGTGTACTTATCTTTTGCACGAGAACAGCTTTGCTCTTTTTAGTTACTTGCCCCTTATCTTTATACTAGTGACACAGGGTTGGGGTGGTATGTGTGTTTTAAATTATTCATTAATAAAGGTATATGTTAAGATTTGTTTGACATACTAGCATTCAGAGTGGGCCAACTGGAGCTGAATGGATCTCTGAGCCACAGTATTTTTTGGCCCTACTAAAACTGAATTAGCCATTTTTACTGTAGTCTTCTCCTCTTTTTTAATATTTGTAACCAGTTTTGTTTTTAATGTTGTGGGTGACCATGGTGTTTTTCTTTTTTGCATTAGCTGTTTCACTCTGTGACTGGGTATCCTTTTAAAAGGTTGCACGCAAAAGAGCGTGTGACTTTTTCACACAGTATCCATGTCGCCATATTGTGAATCTCGCTCTGCATGACAGAGAAATAGTCTCATGTCAACTGCGGTGTGGGAGGAGGAACTACAATCCATTGACAGTGGAAAGAGCCTTACTGTATGCAATTTGCTGTTTTCAAGTAAGCTCATACTCACACATCCAACAACGTTTATTGTAACACAGACCAGCAGACCTTCACATCAGCTACATTTCAATGCAGTGCGAGATTCTCATGTTGCCATTTTTATTATGGCAACATGGTTACTGTGTGAAAAGGTTGCACGCTCTTTTTCGTGCAACCATTTAAAAGTAAACCGTGTATGGAAATATTTATAACATAGTCACAGGGTTTACTTTTAAAAGGTTGCACGCAAATATATTGTTTTGTACTGTCAGTATACATTCATTACCATATCCACATATTTACCTATTCTGGAAAAAAAGGTTTGCATAGATAAAAATAATAAAGGATGTACATGTGTACTCACTACACTTTCCCAAATGGGGATAGTAAATTATATAATTTAAACAGTATACTTGCACTTCAATTATGTGTTTTATTTACACAAATAACTGCTGCATTACATTTCTGGTATAACTACAATCTTCCTCAAATGTTGCTGTGTTCTATAACAGGGCTGTCCAAGTTCAGTCCTCAAGAGCTACCAACAGTGCAGGATTTAAAGATTTCCCTGATTAAGCACAGGTGAGTCAATCAAAATAAATAAACCACTGATTATCTTACCTGTGCTTAATCAGGGAAATCATTACATCCTGGCCCTTGAGGACTGCACTTGGACAGCCCTGTTCTATAATACTATTAAACATGTGCATCTATGTCCAAAAAATTCAAAATTCTACAAACCAATGCAGATTATATGCATGAACTCTGTAAATAAAATGAATTTGTAAATTCATATTTGGCAGATAATACTCAATCTCAAATGCATTGCTTTGCAGTGTACTGAAGAAGTATTTTGGATCATGTGGTTAATATTATACATCATTACATTTTGTGTGTTTGTTAAAATGAAGTCAATAAGAAGAATATTAAGTGATTGGTGCCATTTTCACAACCAATAGCAGAAATCTAGATAAAGTGCTACACTATGTAGGCAAGACTGAAACCTCTTTTCGTGAAACAATGGCAAACCACTGCTCTTTAATTAGAGCAGCATTGAACAAAATGGATAAACCAGTGGCTGAGCACTTCTAGCACTACAAAGCCCTGAGTCCTTATGAACTATGCTCAAAGACCATGTGTCACCCTTACGAAGGGGTGGCAACAGGGGCACAAGGTTAGTACAACAGAAAACTAAGTGGATATTTACTTCAGAAACCCTAGCACCTTGTGATAAGCTTCACCCTGTTTCACTAAAACAGGCTATTAGTTAGATATGTGGCAATATTCTGACAACATAGATGATAAACAAGATCAGATCTATAGATACATATTTGAGTTCACCATGCACACTCTTCTATAGCACCCATGGCAATGGATAATGGATCTTGATACATAATAGGACTGGAGGTACAGGATGGTACACATCCCAAATGACCTGATTCCAAAAATTGATGTTGCTCCTGTAAGCCTTCTTGAACACTGAATTTGCTAACAACCTCTTGGTTCTCAGCTTACCTATTTTCCCCCTCACAGGTCTAGATGACCTCCTGTGGAATATGACTCAAGTACATTGGATCAGGGACCGTTTTACATATTTGGATAACCACAAATCCAATATAGTTGTGGGATATTACCACAATATTTTACACCTATAATATGTTCTCAAGTACATTGGATCAGGGACCATTTGACGTATTTGGATTACAACAATACCTTTTATCTCTTACTCCTCTTGCTCTGCATGGTGCTAGTTTGGTCTGCGGTGCATTGTGAAGCTTGCAGAAAGATTTCTTTATTGACTACATCTGCTCTGATTCTTATGTTTCCTTTTCTCATAATGTAAGCTCAGTTGCAAAATGGCATCTACACTCTCTATTAATTTGCATGTTAGGGTTTATTTGAGTTACACATCATTTAGGAAAGTCATGTTAGTCAAGTCATATAGATGCCAAATTAATGAGTATCGCAAGTTTAGGGACAAGTTTTGAGACTTTAGACTTAAAGATGGGAGCATCGCTCTCGAAAGTTTTTCCCTAAATTTGAAGTCTAATCCAATAAAAAAGATATTTTTACATACTGTGATACTAATTCATTTGATATAGTCTTGGGACTCATCTCCTGTAGTACACTTTTCTTTACTCCATTATATTATATACTAGTTGAACAGCCCGTTACACAGACCACAGTGCCTCGGGCAGCCGGTCGCGGGGCAGTCATGCGCAGTAGAGACTGCCCACGCCACTGTTGATACAGAGCTGGATGCTCCTTCGGAGCGCCCAGCTCTGTATCAGCTGCGGCACGGGCATGTCTGGAGTTACACACGATTTAGCAAATTATTATATAGGATTAGGCATATTGAAGGTGGCACTGGTGAATATTATTTTGTTTTTTTCTTTTTTATGTTGGGCACATTTTTTCACATCAGATACATTATACACCTGAGGGTGATATATACGGAAAGTGTTTCATTTTTTAATCCATAGGTGAGATTTGTACAATCTCTGGCACATATATTGGAAATTTGTGTTCTTTGATCGTTGAACACGCAGCAGTGGTACCACTCATGTTACCAATGTATTTATTATAAAATATACTTTATTATATTACATGGTCATAGTATAGATGTTTTGTTAGTAGGGAACATGTAACTATTTTAATAAATACATCTTTCAGTCTGGAATAGTGTATTGGTTTTTACAAGCTCTGGGATTTCTCTTTTTGACATGTTATATTTTATTGAATTCCTTATGAATAGGGATATTTTTATCCAGGCTTCTGTTCCATCATATGTTTGTTGTGATCCCCTTAGTTTTTGCACCATATGTATGATTTATTTGATTCTATATTTAGAATGAAGGTTGAATACCAAATACCTGACAGGTTATACACTCATCCAAATTGTTTTTAGATTTAAATTAAACTGGAAGTTAATTACTTTTCACAATTGTCTTGTGTACATTATATTCTAGGCTCCAGTAGAGGCATCACTTTGTAGGTGGCTAAGTGATACACAATTTATTACCTATCTGCAGCAGTAAATTAGTGTGTAGAGAGGTTGAAAATGGTACTCTCTGTCTACAAAAGACACGTGAAACCTGTGTACACATAAGTACCACAGATAAGGTGCCCTTTCCACATTCCCTACCAAAACCACAACATCAATGACAAATTCTTCTATGGATCGTATAATGTTGTCTATGTCATCTTTTGTATGAATTGTCTCAACACAGCGTTATACATAAATGAGACAAGGCAAACTCTAAAAAAATGGATTAATTCTAATAGGCACAGTGTGAATAACAAAAGAGACACTCCAATGGGTCAACATTTTTGCAAAAGTGATCACAGCATTAAAGATCTCAGGGTGTTTGTACTGATGGGAAATTGGAAGACACAGAGAAAATGAAAGATCTGGCAATATATATAGATGACCAATTTTAACACTCTGAACTGTGTCCTGATCCATGAAAAGGATAAACACAATTTGGGCACTTGAGGTACCAGGTGGTGTGCAATGCATTACAAGCAATAGGTTTCACACACCACTGGTGCTAAGAGGGTTAACCCATATACTCCTTAGACAGCCATCTTTGGTTGCAGACACAAACTCTCTACACAATAATTTACTGGAGAAGAAGGGTAATAAACCTTATACCACTTAGCCAGCTACAAAAGGATTCCTCTACTGGAGCCCAGGGAATGATTTACACAAGACAACTGTGATAATGAATTCACTTCCATATGTTTTGTATTCTTCCTTCAATATGTCTGAAGAAGAGACCTAAGTTGAGCCACTCAGCCAATAAAGCTATAATTTCTTACACTACCAGTGTCCTGCTTTTCCTATGTCTAACATGATACCACCATTTAGATTTATTATTTTCATAATCTACTGTGGAATGAAAATGGAGGGTCCTCAGATAACCTCCTGTTATATTAATACTTATATATGTGTATTAATGCAATTTGTTTGATGGTATTTCAATCCTGTTTATGTACATGGTTTTAGACATGCAGTGAGAATCCCATTATCAGTAAATTAACCCTCCTAAACTGAAATTTGAAGTGTGAGGAAATTAGCCTTAGCCTTTTGTTAGATAAATTATCTTCAGTTTCAGCAAGACTACACCAGAGATGTTCTGCTAGATTTCCCTCATTCAAGGGTCCTGTCCAAATCCATCTATTCAAAGAAGCTTACACCCAATACCCCTAACTTCCCTGGCCCTTCTCAATGAAGGGGAAGCAACTCTGCAGATGG
Source organism: Rhinophrynus dorsalis (assembly GCA_037306005.1). NCBI lineage: Eukaryota > Metazoa > Chordata > Amphibia > Anura > Rhinophrynidae > Rhinophrynus > Rhinophrynus dorsalis. The sequence goes on from CM074720.1 coordinate 294,567,231, forward strand.
CCCAATCCTTTCACTTCTCTATAATGAAATGGAATTCCATGTGAATGTACTGTCAACAATAAACCCACACAGGAAGGAACCTGCAAGACAGGGATTGCTCAGGAGCGCAGCTAGGGATTGGTGCTGGTAGTACATTGGCCGTTTACCAGCCATTACGCCAGATTTACAAACCTCAGGGGAGCTGTAAGTGAACCCTGGACAATCTCTCAACAGATAGCACAAACTCTCCTAAAGGGGGGAGTGAAGGCTTTTGTTCGGGGCCCAGGGAGTGCAGGTTGGGTACATGGGCTAACAAGGGTAGCTATACTCAAAGATACCAGTGTAAAGCAAAGAAATAAGAAGACCCTCTTCATAGAAGGGGACTGACCCCAAATCAGCAGGTGCAGAGTGGTCAAATCAGCAATGGTTGGCAACATAAAGGCTAGATCAAGATCAAAATCAGTAAGCATAAGAATGGTTACGATAAGGCAGAAGGTCAGCAACAACAGGATCCAAATAAGCAGGCAGAAGAATGGTCAAGAGAATGAAGGTCAGCAACTCTAGAGCAACAACAGGATCCAACTCAGGAGGCAGAAAAATGGTCAGGGGGGCAAGAGATCATCACCAGGGGAAATCGGACTAAAGCAGGATACACTGGGAGTAAGAACCAACCACAACGATGTACAGTAACACTATGAAAATGCACTGAATGACCGGAAGAAGCACCTAGATATAGGTGTTGACGCATGAGATCACTATATGCATTACATGACACGAAAGAGACCCGGAAGAGGCAGCAAATACTCTCCCAATCATAATGGAGTATGACATGTACCTTCTGTTTTTTCTAGTTCACTTTTTCCCACTAGGGCTGGGCGAAAAGTCAGAAAAATTTCCCACATAACTTATCATGAAAAACCAGCAATTTTTTGCTTAAGTTTTCTCCTTTTTACCACTACCTTTGTTATCACTGGCAATACATTTGTTACCTATGTTTTCTATGACTGCAACATTACCCACCACAATATTACTTCTTCTGAGGTCTAAAGTGTAGAAATAAATAGCTAAAAGTCAATCTAGTGAGTCCTACTGCAACATATGTCCTGAAAAGGTTGTTAGCAGTAGGGATGGGTGAAAATTTCCGCCTCAAACTGAAATCGGTGAAAAATGGCACTTTCTGCATGGTGAAAAAATTCCCACGAACAGTGTCGATTTTCCACTTTTTCACACTTTTTTCACCTAGCTCATTCCATTGAAATCAATGGGAACACTGAAGTTACACACAACACATAGCAAATATTATTTTATTTCCCAAAGGCATAGTATAAAAGGGGCATGAGGGTGCCTGTGTTAGTGGGGAGTGGGGAAAGAATCGGTTGAACAGGGGATGATTTTTGGGTGGGTTGTTTATTGGGATTGGGGGCAGTTAATAAAAAATAAATCCTAAATAAAATTAAAAAAAACCCATAAGACATGGTATAAAAGGGATCTGAGGAGGGTGCTGTGTTGGTGGATGGAGTCTGGGAAATTAATGTTTTGGGGGGAGTTTCTTGACTGATATTGGGGAAACAGTTAATAAAAAATAAATCAATAAAATAAAATAAGACATTTGTATGTAAAGTAATAGAGACAGGAAGCCCCTGATATAAGCTGCTACTGGAGTAGACTGATCCTTAACTTGATAGATTATTTTGTAGAGGATGATTTGTTGTTAGAGGTCTTTGTAGGACTTAGACTTATTAGAGGCCCAAGCCCTGAAGAAACATTGATTTGTAGGACTTAAGCTTGTATGGCACAAGCCCTAAGGAAACATTCATTTGTAGGACTTAAGCTTGTTAGAAATAAACCCCTCAAAAATTGTTTATTATTTTGTAGGACTATGTTTTTTTTAATTAATAAAAATGCCCTACTGGCCTAGTGTCAGCAGTTCATGTTGGCCAGTGGCCACTGTCAATTGTCAAATGTCCTCCTGAGTCCATAATTGTGAAATTTGCAACTGCTGTTCTTTCTGCTTCTGCTGAGTTGTTTAAGCAGCAGGATGATTAGGCAGCTGAAAGGGAATGGGATCAACAAAATCAGTAACATGGGTGATGGATGAAGAAGGGTCCACTTGCCACGACTATCTTCTGTTATGCATCTGAGGCAGTAGCATCACAATAAGTAGCCCCCAGTCTATGTTGAACAATACTTATTCTACACCCGCCCCTCCTGCAAAATCATGGGTGTGTTGTTATTAGAATAGAGATGTTTCCATTGAGAGCAGGAACTGTGGCTCTCATCATTAAAAGCAATGTGCACAGTGTGTGTGCTAAATAACATCTGGGGGCACAACTGTATCCAAACACCATAACACCAGAACCCAAGTACTGCCACTGTCACTATACCCATTGTTCAGACCCTGCTAAGAACACATGACAACTTGCTGAAAGTTTAATAGTAAGGATGAACCCTCCCTGCCACCATCTTAGCATATTGTGTGGAATGGAATCTCCTCACATGCCGCTTGATGCACTGCTTGTGATTCTCCTCCACCACACTTGGACCACACAGTGTGCAATGGGTAATGGGTACAGATGAACTGCCACATCCTAACATCAACAGAGTGGCTATCATTTGGAGGGGGCGGTAACAATGAACGAGGTGGATTAGCAGAAGGTTTAGGTACCCTAGAAGGTGATGGCAAGCTAGTTGTTTCACTCGTCATGGAACTACCAGTCTCTGCCTGGGTTGCTCTATTCTTCCTCTTCTTTGATCTCCGCCTCGCCTCTTCTTGCCTTTCTGGAGAGTCAGGGGGTACAGCAACAGTGGTGCTTGATTTCTGTGGTGGGTGTTTGGCTTTAACATGTTTGACAAATGTCATGGCGTCTGTGTTTCATGTGTGATATCAGGGAGCTTGTGCCAAGGTATGTTCCCTCCTTTCCTCTTCTCACTGACTTGTCATTGTGCACAGTGCCATTGGTGAAGACTGCACTGTGCCTGCCCCAAGAGAAAAATAGTCCCACACCCATGACTTCAGGGGGTAGGGACCAAGTGGAGAAGAATGGCCTTTTTCATCTTGTCCTCCACATTCTCCTTCACTGTCTGTGGCAGTGGATATGTTGCTGCTGTTGCTGCTACTGCCTCAGATTCAGCACTGCAACTAAGCACTGCAACTAGGACCAGGAGTATTGCTGGCACTGGCAAGTGGAACCTGTCCTAGTCCCGCATCACTTGTTGACCCCATTCCCACTGTGTCCACGGTGGTCTGTGGCAAACTAGCTTGCTCCTCAGCATCCTGCTGCCCTTGCAACTCAGCATCAGAAGGAATTAGAGTAGCTGCAAATTCCTCAAATTCCAAAATGTCACTGCTAGTGGTGGTGGTGATGCCCATGCTCATTCCTGTCTCCCATTCCTTCTCAGTGTCTGCTAAAAAGGCCATCAATGTCTCTTCCACCCCAGTTTCTCCACCATCATCACAACCAGCACCACTAGCCCCTATGTGCTGCTGCTGCTCTATTACAGACATCTCACTGCTCCTTGGAGGAGATTACGAGCAATGTGACAGAGGGTCCCCTAATGTCACACTTGCCATTTCTTGGTGAAGCGAAGAAGGCAGACTGGCAGCAGTAGCATCAGGACAGGCAGCTGATCTGTGCTCCTGCTGGTGGTTGTATTAATTGTGTGTCTGCTCTCTCCCAACAACAGTCCTGGCCTCTTAGTCTTCTGAATACTTTTCCATTTGGACCTTTAGTGAAGGAAAGGGGAAAGGAAAGTCAGAGGAATGGTTTGGGCTCCCTTGACCGCTAGTCTGGATGCTCTTAAATGTTTCCCCTACCACTCCGGCTGCTTTACCATAACTGCTACTACTACTAACACCAGCCACATCAAGTTTAGCCGCAGAGTCTTCCTCTTCAGTCTCACAGTCACTAGTAATATAAGGATGTTGTTGTTGATTATCCCCTCCTACACTCCTAATGCTAACAAGCTGATGGACCTTAGTAGTAGTACTTGCACTGGCAGGGCATATATAGGATGCAAGTGTGACTTAGGGTCCCTTGCTGTCACACTTGGTATCATTTCCCCCCCCCATCCTGAGTAATACAAGTAATACACTAGCAGCAGGCAAAGTATTGGTGGCAGCAGTTTCAGCACTGGCAGCACATTAGGCAGCAGGTACAGCAGTGGTGGCTGCATGTACATCATTGGTGGCAGCAGAGGCAGCATGTCTGGAAGCAGGTACAGCAATGGTGACTGCAGGTACAGCACTGGTGGTAGCAGGGGCAGCACATATGGAAGCAGGTACATCACTAGTGGCAGCAGGGCAGCACATCTGGCAGCAGGCACAGCAATGGTGGCTGCAGGAACAGCAATGGTGGCACTGGCAGCAGGGGCAGCACATCCTGCAGCAGGCACAAGCAGCTAACCTGTTCTACTTTCACTAGTACTACCTTTTCTCCCTTTCTTCCCATTCCTTTTCTCCTTCCCTTCAAATTAAATTCCCCAAGATCCCTTGGGGTGATTTAGGGGGACTATACAGCATTGGTTCAGTACTGCTAGTCACGTCCTCCTCAGACTCAGTGGACACATAATAAGGGTCCTTCCAGTTCCTCCTTTTACTGCTCATAGTGATAGCAGTCACTATGAGCCTCTCCTGCCTCAATATAACAAATAATTCACAGCAGAACAGCACAGCACATCTACCTTGCTCTGTAGCTGCTTCTATTGTGTTTCAATTCATGGAATACATCATGTTTTTATAGTGAAAAAGCGAAAACAACGTAAATCAATGGGCGAAAACTTTCTAGCCACTGAAAAATTAGTGGGGATTTTGGCCAGTGGGCGAAAAACATAGAAATTTTACTCACTGTTTTAATAGCGGAATTTCTCATGAAAAAATGGACAATAATGTGGTTTTCACTTAATTTCTCGTGGTAACACAGCCACAACATCCGCCCATCACTAGTTAGCAGGCTGAGTGCCTTTGTCCTTTGCCCACAACACTAACTTCCTGCTTATGTGTTAGGAACCAGGAACCAGACAGGACACAAAAAGGTAAAATGCAATACACCTTTATTAGTACAACCAAAACAGAAGCATGATCCAAGAGCATAAACCAAAAGACACGCCAGGGTCAGGAACCAGTACAGGTATTCAGCCAACCAGAAGTCTGTGATATCAGGAACAAGCCGAGGGTCAGAAGCACAGAAGTCAACGAAGTCTGGAGCAAGCCAAGGATCTGGAAAACAGTAAACAGGAATGCAGGAAAATCCGCAGTAGCCAGCAGCAACAGGTCAGCAAACAAACACAAGGACAATGGGGAAATGAGCCAAGCTGCTATAAATACCCTGAGAGGGTTGGCTGATAACAGTCAGGTGGGTAATCAGAGAGGTCAGCTGATTCAGCCTGAGCCAGAAACTCAGAAGACAGCAGCAGTGGATAGAAGAGCATTAGATTAGCTCAGACAGCAGAATCAATAGGCAGAATGGGAACAGCTCAGCAAATTATGTAACATTTTCCACAACCATCCATGAAAAATAACTGCGGGTTGGATATTCCAGCAGGGTGCAACACATGACATTAGTTCTTTAAAGCCTTAGTTTTCAATAAAAGAAAAGGGCAGCAGGAGCATGACTTGGCTACCGTCTGAAATGGCTGCTTGATCCGTGAGCTCCTTCCCACAGGACTACAAATAGACGTTTTCAAGGTGAATACAGCCCACTGTAACCTTCTGAAGACTACTGATCCACTTTAGGACCGTCCACAGAACATGGTCCGTGGTAAGTTGAGTCACAAATCATCATCTATAAACACTTTCTTTGCTAATAAAAAGGCTTCAGATCTTGGGCCTAGACAATCTAAAATGGCGGAGCAGTTCACATTAGCCTCGGATGACGGGCTTCCTGACATGAATCTGCCATCAGGCACGCTTAAGGCTCTGGAAATAGATGACATGGAAACTCCATCCACTAAACGCAACATTGCTAATCTATTAACTCTTTCTGAAGAAGGAAATTTTGGAAGTTAAAAGGGAAATCAATCATATTGGAGATTGAGTGCAAGCTTTGGAGGATAGTGTGTTGCATTTTATCGATCCATTATTTGTACTCTGACAAAGCTCTTACCTCACTCCAACAACCGCATTTTGATTTGTTTGTGAAGGAAATAGATGACATGGAAACACCATCCACTAAACGCGACATTGCTAATATATTAAGCGATTTAAAACTCTTTATGAAGGAGGAAATTTTGGAAGTTAAAAGGGAAATCAATCATATTGAAGATTGAGTTCAAGCTTTGGAGGACAGTGTGTTGCATTTTATCGATCCATCATTCGGACTCTGACAAAGCTCTTACCTCACTCCAACAACCGCATTTTGATTTGTTTGTGAAGGTAGATGATGTTGAGGACAGCACTAGATGCAACAATCTACGTCTCAAGGGAGTCCCAAAAGAAATTGACAATGCTGCTGTTCGTGAATTTCTGCAGCGTTTGTTTTTACATCTGACTAAGGCACCTGCTGAGCGCATATTCTCTCTTGATCCAGCTCATCGAGCATTGAGACCCAAGGGTCCCCAGTCTGAGTCCTCTAGGGATATCGTTGTATGCTTCCAATGCTTCTCAGACAGGGACAAAATTTACAAAGTCGCAAGGGGAATCCCCTCTGTTATCTTTGAAGGACACACAATATCAATCTATTAGGATCTATCTCCAGCTACGATCCAATGGAGGAGTTTACTAAGACCCATTACTTCTGAATTACTGTCTTATCAAGTGAAATATAGATGGGGTTTCCCTATGGCACTTCTAGTGTCGATGGAGGGCTCTACTCATATTCTAAAATACAAAGGAGATGTTTGCGTCTGTCAAGGCTCTTAACTTACAGCTTCCAGATTCTGTTTTTTCTACACTGACAGACGGAGTGTCAGAGATGGACTGTGGTACCCCGAATTCCCCATGAAAACCATCTTCAAAGAAGAGAAAAGCCTCCAGGGTGATTCCTCTCTCTCCTACACAAAGCCCTCTTACGGAAGCAGCGGGATGATTGACTATACCATCTTTCTCTGATTCTTCATTCAAATAGCCCTATGGGGTCCCCCGCAGTGCTTGCTGGTCTATCCAGCATCGGTGATCCCTCGAAGAAGGCCTCTAAAAATTCTCAATGTCTTGTTTGGAATATATATTTGTACAAAAGTTCTCTATCTGTTTCAGGATATTTGGAGGATTGGGGGTAGGGGGATATGGGAGGGAGTGTTTGTGTGAGATATAGATGTCTGTTGAGCCCATTCGCCATGTACCGCCGGTGGCCTACCTACCTTTTGCAGGTGGCCCATTGGATTGGGCAATGTGGGTGGATTCAGCAACACTGTTCTGGGGGAGTTAATATCTTCCCCTTTTTTTTTTTTTTTTTTTTTTTACTTGAACACTTCTGCTGGTTCTATATCTCTCATTACTATTGCCTAATCTGATTGGGCGGTCCTCCTGGCCACTATCAGTGGGGGGGGGGGATCGCACAATCGGATTAGAATATATAGTTCATGGATCTCTTCCAATCACTCAAGCGCTATTGTGTTACTTGTCAGGTGTTACTCTGCTATGGTTTTAGAACCTGTAGATATTATAGAGTATTGCTGGAGACCATTGGACATACCTAGTCTGGCTATATCCTAAACCTACATACTGCTTGTTCTTTTTACTTATTTTACTCTGTTTAATGGTCGGGGACCTGGGAAACATGCATGTTAATTTGGGGGGTTGTTGGATGTTGCCTTCATGTTCCTCCAGCGATCTGCTTGCCTAGCTGGTGGCCTGCTGGGAGGACATCGCATGGGGATTCTTATGCTCCAGGTTAAGAGAGAGACTCCCTTTGCATTTAATAACTAGTTGTTACATATTTAGGCCATGCCTCTTTCTAACTGTTTTGAATCTGAATGGATGATGCTCCTGGCCATGGTTGGCTGTCCGGGGGAGCCTCTCATTCGGACTAAGTCACTAGAACTACGGATCTCATATGTTTGATCTTTAGAAATTGTTTGAGCCGTTATAGTTGTAAAGGTTGTTGAAATGAACATGGGACATATTCCTTTTCCTTCTACTACTACGATATGCACGTAGTAATTGTTACCAATATAAAACTGGATAAGTGTTGAGTCCTCCTTTATTCCCCATGATATTTTCCCCGGCCCAATAGGGCTGACACCTCATTACATCCCCTCCTGATTCATAAAATTACCTGAAGGCGGATACTCACTTTTGTGCAGGAACTAGTTACTAACATTTACAAGTCCTGTCCTGCCTAGAGATTTGCAGCTCCTATATTTCCCTTATACCAGTTGGGGGTTCTTCAGATCTTATATATCTACTATAGGAACTTTTGGTATTTGTCTAATTAATCTTGGTTTAATGTGCTGCCCTATGATACACCTCTAAATTGCTATGTTGACATATGTTCTGATGCTGCTATCCTTATAATTCATCTCGTTATGGTTGTGTTTATATACCTATGATCCTAGTCCTGTGGAGAGGATTCTTTCCTCATCTATTTTAAGCTTTTATCTTACTAAGTTCTTTATTGACCTCTTTGCTCATTTCATATTTCTCCTCTGTTTGCTGCCCTCTCACGGCTCATTCTCTCTCTATCGTCTGGATGATCACTGACTGGATCATTGGTCAGCCCGGAAGTGAGTCTTTTATGGTGCTCTTCTACTCTTTCTTCCCCCCTCTCCCTTTTTTTTTTTTCTCCTTCCTCATCCATGGGACTCTACTCTTCATGTTCGGCTTCTTCTATGAATCAATATGGCTGCTGATCCATCTTTAACTCACACTGCTTCCCCACCTGGTTCGTCACTGGTTTCCTTTCTTACAATGTGAAGGGATGGAATTCCCCAGCTAAACGCTCTATGGCTTTACACGAATTTCATTGTCTGAAGGGCAATGTTGTCTTTGTTCAAGAAACTCACTTTAAGCACTCTAGAAAACTGAATCTTACAAATCGGTTTTACTCTCAGGCTTAGTTGAGCTCCGCTCATAAAAAAAACATCAGGACCTGCTATCTTGCTTCACAGAAACATTCCGTTCATTCTCTCATCTTCAGTGCGGGACCCTCAAGGCCGATTTTTATTTATCAAAGGGTTCATAGATGCACAGGTATATACATTTGCTTGCTTATACTCACCTAATTCTGCCCAAGATCTGTTCCTATCTGGTGTATTGGACAAACTAGATGCCTTCAAGGAGGGCATTCTTGTGGTGGGTGGAGACCTTAATGTCCCTCTACAACCTTCCATAAACTGCTCAACTGGCTACTCTTCATATTCCAGGTCCTTGCTACGTTCTAGACTTCTTGACACATGGAGTATTTGCCATCCAGATCATAAAGATTATACTTTTTACTCCAACCCTCATGGCATCTACTCCCACATAGATTATTTACTTATTTCACATGACTACATTGATTTGGTGGAATCGGCAGCAATCAATAACATTATGTGGTCGGAACATGCACCTATCCGTTGAAATCTATGCATGTCTAAAGGTAATCTTTCCTCTCCCGTCTGGCGCCTAGATGAATCCCTTCTATATCAACAAGAAGCCAAAAGACCATATTAATGAAGTTCTTGACAACTTTATTATAGAAAATGTAGATGACGTTACTTCCCCTCTCTCTATTTGGGCTGTGTCCTCCGTGGAAAATTCATTAAAATGGCAGCAACTAGGAAAAAAGTAAGGACAACATGTATCTCTGGGCTTTTATCTGACATCTCAATTCTGGAATCCAAACATAAATCTATGGCAGATGACAGAGATTTGACACGTCTTAGGCAACTTTGGTCCCAACTCTCTTCTCTTTTAAATTTGAGGATGGAACAACTGTTTTTTAAGACTAAATGTCCATTTTTTGAACACGGCAATAAAGTGGGCTCGTTGTTGGCTTGTCAAATCCGTGCAAAATATGCTTCTCACTATATTTGCTCCATTCGTACTGCTACCAATTCGACTGTGTACGATAAAACCTTGATTGCTGATGTTTTTCAGGGTTATTATTCAGATCTGTATAGCCTGAAGGACAGAGCCTCCTCCCCTTTACCTGATTTGGACTCTCACATTTCTCAGTACCTTCAATCTGCACAACGTCCCCAGATTTCCTCACTTGCATTTGAGTCCCTGGAAGCTCCTATTTCGTCTGAAGAGATTCACAGAGCAATTGAATCGCTACTTACTGGTAAGAGTCCAGGACCAGATGACCTTACCCAGGCATATTATAAAATCTTTCAAACCAAATTGATCCCGATGTTATTATCCTGTTTTAAAGTATTGCCCGACCATATCACTTCTCACCCTGCTATGGCTGAAACCCACATTGCAGTACTACCGAAGCTGGGTAAAGACCTGGAAAGATGTTAGAACTATAGACCTATCTCCCTTCTGAATTTGGATATGAAATTATATGCAAAAATCCTGGCATAATGCCTCAAACACATCTTGCCTTCCATGTACATACTGATCAAATTGGTTTTACACCTGGTAGATAAGCTCAGGACAACACTCGTAAACTCTTGAATATCCTTCATTATGTTAACACTAGTGATGAGCGAGCATGCTCGGCCGAAGCTCGGTTCGGCTCGAGCATCGCTCTGCTCGGCACATGGCGGTACTCGTACGAGTACCGCATGTGCTCGCCCGCCATGTTCGGGTCTCCTCCCCGCACGTTTTGCGGCTGCTGCGCAGCCAATAAACGTGCAGGGAGGCTCTGACATCAGTGTAATGCCAGCAGCCATGTTGGCTGCTGGCATTACACTGATTGGCTGGCCAGAACCCGTGATCGGGTGCTGTATAGCACCTGACCAGCGAGTTCGGCTCAGTCTTAGCCAGGGAGAGATGAGGATAGGAAGGGAAAGTCAGTGTAGGGAGAAGAAAAGCGATTTAAAAAAAAAAAAAGACCCAAAAGTCCTTTTTAGGACTACTGTGTGTGGGGGCAGCAGTTTATTTTGTTTGGGGGGGCAGAGATATAAAAAAAAAAAACGTCACATATTCCGTTCACTGTGCCTAGCCGCAGATTAGCAGCACATTCTGTTTAGTGTGCAAAGTTGCAGATTAGCAGCACATTCTGTTCAGTGTGCAAAGTTGCAGATTAGCAGCACATTCTTTTTAGTGTGCAAAGTTTCAGATTAGCAGCACATTCTGTTTACTGTTCAAAGTTTCAGATTAGCAGAACATTCTGTTTAGTGTGCAAAGTGTAAAATATCAAAGTCACATATTCCATTCACTGTGTCTAACCGCAGATAAGAAGCACATTCTGTTTAGTGTGCAAAGTTTCAGATTAGCAGAACATTCTGTTTAGTGTGCAAAGTGTAAAATATCAAAGTCACATATTCCATTCACTGTGCCTAGCCGCAGATAAGAAACACATTCTGTTTAGTGTGCAAAGTTGCATATTAGGAGAACATTCTGTTTACTGTGCAAAGTGTAAAATATCAAAGTCACATATTCCATTCACTGTGCCTAGCCGCAGATAAGAAGCACATTCTGTTTAGTGTGCAAAGTTGCATATTAGGAGAACATTCTGTTTAGTGTGCAAAGTGTAAAATATCAAAGTCACATATTCCATTCACTGTGTCTAACCGCAGATAAGAAGCACATTCTGTTTAGTGTGCAAAGTTGCATATTAGGAGAACATTCTGTTTAGTGTGCAAAGTGTAAAATATCAAAGTCACATATTCCATTCACTGTGCCTAGCCGCAGATAAGAAGCACATTCTGTTTAGTGTGCAAAGTTGCATATTAGGAGAACATTCTGTTTAGTGTGCAAAGTGTAAAATATCAAAGTCACATATTCCATTCACTGTGCCTAGCCGCAGATAAGAAGCACATTCTGTTTAGTGTGCAAAGTTGCATATTAGGAGAACATTCTGTTTACTGTGCAAAGTGTAAAATATCAAAGTCACATATTCCATTCACTGTGTCTAACCGCAGATAAGAAGCACATTCTGTTTAGTGTGCAAAGTTGCATATTAGGAGAACATTCTGTTTAGTGTGCAAAGTGTAAAATATCAAAGTCACATATTCCATTCACTGTGTCTAACCGCAGATAAGAAGCACATTCTGTTTAGTGTGCAAAGTTGCATATTAGGAGAACATTCTGTTTAGTGTGCAAAGTGTAAAATATCAAAGTCACATATTCCATTCACTTTGTCTAACCGCAGATAAGAAGCACATTCTGTTTAGTGTGCAAAGTTGCATATTAGGAGAACATTCTGTTTAGTGTGCAAAGTGTAAAATATCAAAGTCACATATTCCATTCACTGTGCCTAGCCGCAGATAAGAAGCACATTCTGTTTAGTGTGCAAAGTTGCATATTAGGAGAACATTCTGTTTACTGTGCAAAGTGTAAAATATCAAAGTCACATATTCCATTCAGTGTGTCTAACCGCAGATAAGAAGCACATTCTGTTTAGTGTGCAAAGTTGCATATTAGGAGAACATTCTGTTTAGTGTGCAAAGTGTAAAATATCAAAGTCACATATTCCATTCACTGTGTCTAACCGCAGATAAGAAGCACATTCTGTTCAGTGTGCAAAGTTGCATATTAGGAGAACATTCTGTTTAGTGTGCAAAGTGTAAAATATCAAAGTCACATATTCCATTCACTGTGTCTAACCGCAGATAAGAAGCACATTCTGTTTAGTGTGCAAAGTTGTATATTAGGAGAACATTCTGTTTAGTGTGCAAAGTGTAAAATATCAAAGTCACATATTCCATTCACTGTGCCTAGCCGCAGATAAGAAGCACATTCTGTTTAGTGTGCAAAGTTGCATATTAGGAGAACATTCTGTTTACTGTGCAAAGTGTAAAATATTAAAGTCACATATTCCATTCACTGTGTCTAACCGCAGATAAGAAGCACATTCTGTTTAGTGTGCAAAGTTGCATATTAGGAGAACATTCTGTTTACTGTGCAAAGTGTAAAATATCAAAGTCACATATTCCATTCACTGTGTCTAACCGCAGATAAGAAGCACATTCTGTTTAGTGTGCAAAGTTGCATATTAGGAGAACATTCTGTTTACTGTGCAAAGTGTAAAATATCAAAGTCACATATTCCATTCACTGTGCCTAGCCGCAGATAAGAAGCACATTCTGTTTAGTGTGCAAAGTTGCATATTAGGAGAACATTCTGTTTACTGTGCAAAGTTGCAGATTTGCAGCACATATTACGTGTAATATGAAGAAGGTGGGTAAAAATGGACGGGGAAGTGGACGTGATCCTGATAGTTCAGGGCGCGGGTCAGGACGCGTAGAAACTGTGCCTGGTGCCAGAGCACAAGACAGAAAGACATCCACCATACCTAGCTTCATGTCTCAGTTTACAGGGCGTCGCAGGACATCACTTTCGAGGTCAGACCACTGCGAACAGGTGGTCGGTTGGATTTCAGGTGATACTGCTTCCAGTCGGTTAAGCACCACCCTGTCTTCCACCAAGTCCACTCTCAGTAGCCAAGAGTCTGGTCAACATAATCCTCACCCTGATCATCCTTCCTCCCACCATAGAGGGTCTGGTCAAAGAAGTGATCCCACACTGGGATATAGTGAGGAGCTCGTCTCATCACCAATCCTTAATTTGAACCTCTCTCCAAGCACGCTTGCAGAGGAACATGACATCTTGTGCCCTGATTCACAACCTCTAGAGGGTACCCAATCACAAGAAGATGACAGAGGGGAACGGCATTTAAGGTCAAAGGAAGTGGATGATGATGATGATGAGACACAGTTGCCATTAAATCAACCACTATTACTATCTCAAGACCTTGATGAGGAGGATGATATACAGTTGTCAATGACTGAGTATGTGGTGGGATCAAGACATGAGGAGGATGATCAGAGTGAGGAAGTGGAGGAGGACTTGGTGGACGATGAGGTGACTGACCCCACCTGGGAAGGTGTAGAGCCGAGCGATGACAGCAGTCCTGAGGGTGAGCCATCTGCAGAACCGCAACAGGCTGGAAGAGGCAGTGGTGTGGCTACAGAAAGAAGGCGGACCGCACCAAACCGGCCCGCAAATGTTCCACGGAGCACCCCCTTGCGTAAATCTCCCTTGCCAAGGGGTAGGAGTTCCGCGGTATGGCGTTTTTTTAAGGAAAGTGCGGACGACAAAAGAATTGTAGTTTGCAACCTGTGCCACACCAGAATGAGCCGAGGCATGAACACTAGAAACCTCACCACCACCAGCATGATCCGACACATGGCATCCAAGCACCGTAATAAGTGGGAGGAACGCCCTGATCGCCAATCTGTGTCTGCAGGCCACACCACTGCCTCCTCTTCCCCTGTTTTCGGTGCCGGCCAATCGCCTGTCGAAGGCGCAGGCCCGCATACCTCCCGCCCTGCACCTGTACCATCTGAAGCACCATCAGCGACCACATCCACTTCCCTGTCCCAGCACAACGTCCAAATGTCGTTACCCCAGGCATTTGAGCGCAAGCGAAAATACCCAGCCACCCACCCACAGGCTATAGCACTAACCTCACACCTTTCCAAATTACTGGCCATCGAAATGCTGCCATTAAGGCTTGTGGAGACTGAGTCCTTCCGCAGCCTGATGGCAGCAGCTGTCCCTCGGTACGCAGTCCCCAGCCGACACTACTTTTCCCGGTGTGCCGTCCCCGCCTTACACCACCATGTGTCCCGTAACATCACCCGTGCCCTGACCAACGCAGTTACTGGGAAGGTCCACTTAACGACTGACACATGGACAAGTGCTTGTGGCCAGGGACGCTACATTTCCCTGACGGCACACTGGGTGAATGTCGTGGAGGCTGGGAGCGACTCGAACCCTGGGATGGCACAGGTGCTACCCACGCCGAGGATTGCGGGCCCTACCTCCATCAGGGTTTCCGCCAGCACCTACGTTATTGGCTCCTCCTCCTCCGTTTCCACCTCCGAATTCTCTGCGCGCAGCGCCACTCACCCATCAGCCGGTAGCTGGAAGCAGTGTAGCACTGCAGTGGGGAAGCGTCAACAGGCCGTGCTGAAGCTAATCTGCCTTGGGGACAAACAGCACACGGCCTCAGAGCTGTTGCAGGGGATTAGTCACCAGACCGAGCAGTGACTCTCGCCACTCAACCTGCAAACAGGCATGGTTGTGTGTGATAATGGGCGTAACTTGGTGGCGGCTTTGGAGCTCGGCAAGCTCACACACGTACCATGCCTAGCGCATGTATTTAATTTAGTGGTTCAGCGATTTCTAAAAACCTACCCCAATTTGCATGATCTCTTGACCAAGGTGCGCCGCGTGTGTGCACATTTCCGTAAGTCATCAACAGCTTCAGCCGGCCTGTTGAAGCTGCAGCAGCGCTTACAATTGCCAGCTCACCGGCTGCTGTGTGACGTGAGCACGCGCTGGAACTCCACCTTCCACATGTTGGCCCGGCTTTGTGAACAGTAGAGGGCAGTAGTGGAGTACCAGCTGTTACACGGTCGTCGCCTCTCCGTTCAACTTCCTGTAATGAGAAGTGAGGAGTGGGAATGGATGTCAGACCTCTGTGAGGTTTTACGCAATTTTGAGGAATCGACACAGATGGTGAGCGGCGATAACGCTATTATCAGTGTAACCATCCCACTTCTGTGTCTACTGAAACGCTCGCTGCTCACAATTAAAACCGACGCTTTGCATGTGGAAGAGGTGGAAATGCGGGAGGAAGAGCTTACACAAGGTGATAGCCAGAGCACCCTCACTTCGTCTTCTCAGCGACAATTGGAGGAGGCGGAGGAGGAGGAGGAGGAAGACACGGTTGCCTCCGCTACAGAGGGTAGCCATGGAACTTTAGTTCCATCTCTTCAGCGTGGGTGGGCAGAAGAGGAGGAAGAGGATGAGGAGACTGAGAGTCATCCTCCTGGTGAGGACAGCGAAATCTTGCCTGTTGGTACTCTGGCACACATGGCTGACTTTATGTTAGGCTGCCTTTCCCGTGACCCACGCGTTATACGCATTTTAAACAACACGGATTACTGGGTGTTCACCCTTCTGGACCCCCGCTACAAAGAGAATTTCTCATCTCTCATTCCTCCGGTGGAGAGGACAAGCAAAATGGTGCAATACCAGAAGGTTCTTGTCGAAAAATTGCTCCAAAATTTTCCATCTGACAACGCTGGCGGCAGAGTACGTGCTACCTTGGCCAACCGAGAAGGGGAGAAAAGGGGAGCACACAGCAGTTCCGACAAAGGCAGAGCAACACTCTCCAAGGCGCGGGACACCTTCATGACACCCCGCCAGCACCCTCACCCTGATGCGCAGCCTAGTGTCACAAGGAGGGAAAAGTTTTGGAAGAAGGTGAAGGAGTACGTAGCAGACCGTGTCAGCGTCCTCAATGATCCCTCTGTGCCTTACAACTACTGGGTGTCCAAGCTGGACACGTGGTATGAACTGGCACTCTACGCCTTGGAGGTGCTGGCCTGCCCTGCCGCCAGCGTTCTGTCTGAGCGGGTATTTAGTGCTGCTGGTGGCATCATAACAGATAAGCGTATCCGCCTTTCCACCGAAAATGCTGATAGGTTGACACTTATAAAAATGAACAAGGCCTGGATTTCCCCTGACTTCTCCACTCCACTGGAGGAAAGCCCCGGGGGAACATAAAGTCACTTTATATATGTTATTTACAATGATGGGAATACTCTGTATTCCCATTCACCCCTTCCACCCAAAAAACGGGTATATGGTTGACTCTCTTCCATATGCCCAGTGATATCATTTTTATATAGGGCCAGCTCACCAGCGGGCCCAGTGATATAATTTTTATATAGGGCCAGCTCACCAGCGGGCGCAGTTTGACAATTTTTGTATAGGTCAGCTCACCAGCGGGCCTTCTCATATAATGTTTTATTGGGTCAGCTCTCTAGCGGGCCCTCTCATATAATGTTTAGGATGGTCAGCTCCGCAGCAGACCCTCACCCATAATGTTTTAGATGGTCGGCTCAGCGCACGTTTCCCTCTTAATCATGGCCCCAGTTCAGAAAAATCGAGGAAATTTTTGGGAGAATTTGCCTCTGCGCACGTTTCCCTCTTAATCATGGCCTCAGTTCAGAAAAATCGAGAAAATTTTTGGGAGAATTTGCCTCTGCGCACGTTTCCCTCTTAATCATGGCCCCAGTTCCGAAAAATCTATGAAATTTTTTGCAGAATTTGCAGATGATATACAAGTAAATATACAGCAAATACTGTTTGGTAACAATTTTTCGCCTAAAGCCGTTTTTATCTTCCTTTTTGTGTGTTTTACGGTCAGTCTGTAAAAATGGCGTACTACGGGCGAAACATCGTTCCCAGCAGCGACGTTGAAGTCCAAGATGCATCCAGACATCCTCCCTATGCTGTCCCTGAACCATTTCTGTGGTGTTTCCATCATTTTCTGCCCTTTTCCTATGGACCAGGCACCCTCCCCTCATCAGAGCAGGGGGTGCCTGGTGTAATGCTCGAGTCCTCCCATTGACTTCAATGGGGCTCGGGTGCTCGGCCGAGCACTCGAGCCTCCGGGGGCGCTCGGTCAGAGCACCCGAACACCCGAGCATTGGGGTGCTCGATCATCACTAGTTAACACCCATTGCGTTCCTTCTTTTTATCAACTGATGCTGAGAAAGCATTTGATGGGGTTAATTGGCTTTTTCTTTAACGTTCCCTTTCTGCCTTTGGCTTTGGACCAGATTTTCTTAGGCATATATTTGCTCTTTACTAGTGTTGAGCGAGCATGCTCGGCCGATGCTCGGATCGGCTCGAGCATCGCTCTGCTCGGCACATGTCGGTACTCGTACGAGTACCGCATGTGCTCGCCCGCCATGTTCGGGTCTCCTCCCCGCACGTTTTGCGGCTGCTGCGCAGCCAATAAACGTGCAGGGAGGCTCTGACATCGGTGTAATGCCAGCAGCCATGTTGGCTGCTGGCATTACACTGATTGGCTGGCCAGAACCCGTGGTCAGGTGCTGTATAGCACCTGACCAGCGAGTTCGGCTCAGTCTGAGCCAGGGAGAGCTGAGGATAGGAAGGGAAAGGCAGTGTAGGGAGGAAAAAAACAAAAATTGTGAAAAAAAAAGAACCAAAAGTCCTTTTTAGGACTACTGTGTGTGGGGGCAGCAGGTTATTTGGTGTGGGGGGAAAAAAAAAAAAAAAAATATATATATATTCTGTTTAGTGTGCAAAGTTGCAGATTAGAGCACATTCTGTTTAGTGTGCACAGTTGCAGATTAGAGCACATTCTGTTTAGTGTGCAAAGTTGCAGATTAGAGCACATTCTGTTTAGTGTGCAAAGTTGCAGATTAGAGCACATTCTGTTTAGTGTGCAAAGTTGCAGATTAGAGCACATTCTGTTTAGTCTTCAAACTAAAATATCAAAGTCACGTATTCCATTCAGTGTGCGTCGCCGCAGTTTAGCAGCACATTCTGAGTACTGTGCAGAGTTGCAGAATAGGAAGAAATACTGTTAAGTCTTCAAACTAAAATATCAAAGTCACATATTCCATTCAGTGTGCTTCGCCGCAGTGTAGCAGCACATTCTGTGTACTGTGCAGAGTTGCAGAATAGGAAGAAATACTGTTAAGTCTTCAAACTAAAATTTCAAAGTCACATATTCCATTCAGTGTGCTTCGCCGCAGTTTAGCAGCACATTCTGTGTACTGTGCAGAGTTGCAGAATAGGAAGAAATACTGTTAAGTCTTCAAACTAAAATATCAAAGTCACATATTCCATTCAGTGTGCTTCGCCGCAGTGTAGCAGCACATTCTGTGTACTGTGCAGAGTTGCAGAATAGGAAGAAATACTGTTAAGTCTTCAAACTAAAATATCAAAGTCACATATTCCATTCAGTGTGCTTCGCCGCAGTGTAGCAGCACATTCTGTGTACTGTGCAGAGTTGCAGAATAGGAAGAAATACTGTTAAGTCTTCAAACTAAAATATCAAAGTCACATATTCCATTCAGTGTGCTTCGCCGCAGTGTAGCAGCACATTCTGTGTACTGTGCAGAGTTGCAGAATAGGAAGAAATACTGTTAAGTCTTCAAACTAAAATATCAAAGTCACATATTCCATTCAGTGTGCTTCGCCGCAGTGTAGCAGCACATTCTGTGTACTGTGCAGAGTTGCAGAATAGGAAGAAATACTGTTAAGTCTTCAAACTAAAATATCAAAGTCACATATTCCATTCAGTGTCTTTCACCGCCGTTTAACAGCCTATTCTGTGTACTCTGCAGAGTTGCAAAATTATAAGAAATACTGTTAAGTTTTCAAACTCAAATATTAAAGTCACATATTCCATTCAGTGTCTTTCACCGCCGTTTAACAGCCTATTCTGTGTACTCTGTACAGTTGCAGAATTATAAGAAATACTGTTAAGTTTTCAAACTAAAATATCAAAGTCACATATTCCATTCAGTGTCTTTCACCGCCGTTTAACAGCCTATTCTGTGTACTCTGCAGAGTTGCAAAATTATAAGAAATACTGTTAAGTTTTCAAACTCAAATATTAAAGTCACATATTCCATTCAGTGTCTTTCACCGCCGTTTAACAGCCTATTCTGTGTACTCTGTACAGTTGCAGAATTATAAGAAATACTGTTAAGTTTTCAAACTAAAATATTAAAGTCACATATTCCATTCAGTGTCTTTCACCGCCGTTTAACAGCCTATTCTGTGTACTCTGCAGAGTTGCAGAATTATAAGAAATAAAGAAATACTGTTAAGTTTTCAAACTCAAATATTAAAGTCACATATTCCATTCAGTGTCTTTCACCGCCGTTTAACAGCCTATTCTGTGTACTCTGCAGAGTTGCAGAATTATAAGAAATACTGTTAAGTTTTCAAACTCAAATATTAAAGTCACATATTCCATTCAGTGTGTTTCAACGCCGTTTAACAGCCTATTCTGTGTACTCTGTACAGTTGCAGAATTATAAGAAATACTGTTAAGTTTTCAAACTCAAATATTAAAGTCACATATTCCATTCAGTGTGTTTCAACGCCGTTTAACAGCCTATTCTGTGTACTCTGTACAGTTGCAGAATTATAAGAAATACTGTTAAGTTTTCAAACTCAAATATTAAAGTCACATATTCCATTCAGTGTCTTTCACCGCCGTTTAACAGCCTATTCTGTGTACTCTGCAGAGTTGCAGAATTATAAGAAATAAAGAAATACTGTTAAGTTTTCAAACTCAAATATTAAAGTCACATATTCCATTCAGTGTCTTTCACCGCCGTTTAACAGCCTATTCTGTGTACTCTGCAGAGTTGCAGAATTATAAGAAATACTGTTAAGTTTTCAAACTCAAATATTAAAGTCACATATTCCATTCAGTGTGTTTCAACGCCGTTTAACAGCCTATTCTGTGTACTCTGTACAGTTGCAGAATTATAAGAAATACTGTTAAGTTTTCAAACTCAAATATTAAAGTCACATATTCCATTCAGTGTGTTTCAACGCCGTTTAACAGCCTATTCTGTGTACTCTGTACAGTTGCAGAATTATAAGAAATACTGTTAAGTTTTCAAACTCAAATATTAAAGTCACATATTCCATTCAGTGTGTTTCAACGCCGTTTAACAGCCTATTCTGTGTACTCTGTACAGTTGCAGAATTATAAGAAATACTGTTAAGTTTTCAAACTCAAATATTAAAGTCACATATTCCATTCAGTGTGTTTCAACGCCGTTTAACAGCCTATTCTGTGTACTGTGCAGAGTTGCAGAATAGGAAGAAATACTGTTAAGTCTTCAAACTAAAATATCAAAGTCACATATTCCATTCAGTGTGTTTCAACGCCGTTTAACAGCCTATTCTGTGTACTCTGTACAGTTGCAGAATTATAAGAAATACTGTTAAGTTTTCAAACTCAAATATTAAAGTCACATATTCTGTGTAAGATGAAGAAGGCGGGTAAAAAGGGACGGGGAAGTGGACGTGATCCTGAAAGTTCAGGGCGCGGGTCAGGACGCGGAGAAACTGTGCCTGGTGCCAGAGCACAAGAAAGAAAGACATCCACCATACCTAGCTTCATGTCTGATTTCACAGGGCGTCGCAGGACATCACTCTCGAGGTCCGACCAGTGCGAACAGGTGGTCGGTTGGATGACAGCTGATACTGCTTCCAGTCGGTTAAGCACCACCCTGTCTTCCACCAAGTCCACTCTCAGTAGCCAAGAGTCTGGTCAACATAATCCTCACTCTGATCATCCTTCCTCCCACCATACACGGTCTGGTCAAAGAAGTGATCCCACACTGGGATATAGTGATGAGCTCGTCTCATCACCAATCCTTCATTTGACCCTCTCTCCAAGCACGCTTGCAGAGGAACATGACATCTTGTGCCCTGATTCACAACCTCTAGAGGCTACCCAATCACAAGAAGATGACAGATGTGAACGGCATTTAAGGTCAAAGGAAGTAGTGGATGATGATGATGATGATGATGAGACACAGTTGCCATTAAATCAACCACTATTTCCGTCTCAAGACCTTGTTGAGGAGAATGTTATACAGTTGTCAATGACTGAGTATGTGGTGGGATCAAGACTTGAGGAGGATGATCAGAGTGAGGAAGTGGAGGAGGACTTGGTGGACGATGAGGTGACTGACCCCACCTGGGAAGGTGTAGAGCCGAGCGATGACAGCAGTCCTGAGGGTGAGCCATCTGCAGCACCGCAACAGGCTGGAAGAGGCAGTGGTGTGGCTACAGAAAGAAGGCGGACCGCACCAAACCGGCCCGCAAATGTTCCACGGAGCACCCCCTTGCGTAAATCTACCTTGCCAAAGGGTAGGTGTTCCGCGGTATGGCGTTTTTTTAAGGAAAGTGCGGACGACAAAAGAATTGTAGTTTGCAACCTGTGCCACACCAGAATGAGCCGAGGCATGAACACTAGAAACCTCACCACCACCAGCATGATCCGACACATGGCATCCAAGCACCGTAGTAAGTGGGAGGAACGCCTGGATCGCCCACCTGTGTCTGCAGGCCACACCACTGCCTCCTCTTCCCCTGTTTTCGGTGCCGGCCAATCGCCTGTCGAAGGCGCAGGCCCGCATACCTCCCGCCCTGCACCTGTACCATCTGAAGCACCATCAGCGACCACATCCACTTCCCTGTCCCAGCACAGCGTCCAAATGTCGTTACCCCAGGCATTTGAGCGCAAGAGAAAGTACCCAGCCACCCACCCACAGGCCATAGCACTAACCTCACACCTTTCAAAATTACTGGCCATCGAAATGCTGCCATTTAGGCTTGTGGACACTGAGTCCTTCCGCAGCCTGATGGCAGCAGCTGTCCCTCGGTACGCGGTCCCCAGCCGCCACTACTTTTCCCGGTGTGCCATCCCCGCATTACACCACCATGTGTCCCGTAACATCACCCGTGCCCTGACCAACGCAGTTACTGGGAAGGTCCACTTAACGACTGACACATGGACAAGTGCTTGTGGCCAGGGACGCTACATTTCCCTGACGGCACACTGGGTGAATGTCGTGGAGGCTGGGAGCGACTCGGACCCTGGGATGGCACGGGTGCTACCCACGCCGAGGATTGCGGGCCCTACCTCCATCAGGGTTTCCACCAGCACCTACGTTATTGGCTCCTCCTCCTCCGTTTCCACCTCCGAATTCTCTACACACACCGCCACTCCCCCATCAGCCAGTAGCTGGAAGCAGTGTAGCACTGCAGTGGGGAAGCGTCAACAGGCCGTGCTGAAGCTGATCTGCCTTGGGGACAAACAGCACACGGCCTCAGAGCTGTTGCAGGGGATTAGTCACCAGACCGAGCAGTGGCTCTCGCCACTCAACCTGCAAGCAGGCATGGTTGTGTGTGATAATGGGCGTAACTTGGTGGCGGCTTTGGAGCTCGGCAAGCTCACACACGTACCATGCCTAGCGCATGTATTTAATTTAGTGGTGCAGCGATTTCTAAAAACCTACCCCAATGTGCATGATCTCTTGACCAAGGTGCGCCGCGTGTGTGCACATTTCCGTAAGTCATCAACAGCTTCGGCCGGCCTGTTGAAGCTGCAGCAGCGCTTACAATTGCCAGCTCACCGGCTGCTGTGTGACGTGAGCACGCGCTGGAACTCCACCTTCCACATGTTGGCCCGGCTTTGTGAGCAGCAGAGGGCAGTAGTGGAGTACCAGCTGTTACACGGTCGTCGCCTCTCCGTTCAACTTCCTGTAATCAGAAGTGAGGAGTGGGAATGGATGTCAGACCTCTGCGAGGTTTTACGCAATTTTGAGGAATCGACACAGATGGTGAGCGGCGATAACGCTATTATCAGTGTAACCATCCCACTTCTGTGTCTACTGAAACGCTCGCTGCTCACAATTAAAACCGACGCTTTGCATGTGGAAGAGGTGGAAATGGGGGAGGAAGAGCTTACACAAGGTGATAGCCAGAGCACCCTCACTTCGTCTTCTCAGCGACAATTGGAGGAGGCGGAGGAGGAGGAGGAGGAGGAGGAGGAAGACACGGTTGCCTCCGCTACAGAGGGTAGCCATGGAACTTTAGTTCCATCTCTTCAGCGTGGGTGGGCAGAAGAGGAGGAAGAGGATGAGGATATTGAGAGTCAGCCTCCTGGTGAGGACAGCGAAATCTTGACTGTTGGTACTCTGGCACACATGGCTGACTTTATGTTAGGCTGCCTTTCCCGTGACCCACGCGTTGTACGCATTTTAGACAACACGGATTACTGGGTGTTCACCCTTCTGGACCCCCGCTACAAAGAGAATTTCTCATCTCTCATTCCTCCGGTGGAGAGGACAAGCAAAATGGTGCAATACCAGAAGGTTCTTGTTGAAAAATTGCTCCAAAATTTTCCATCTGACAACGCTGGCGGCAGAGTACGTGCTACCTTGGCCAACCGAGAAGGGGAGAAAAGGGGAGCACACAGCAGTTCCGAGAAAGGCAGGGCAACACTCTCCAAGGCGTGGGACACCTTCATGACACCCCGGCAGCACCCTCACCCTGATGCGCAGCCTAGTGTCACAAGGAGGGAAAAGTTTTGGAAGATGGTGAAGGAGTACGTAGCAGACCGTGTCAGCGTCCTCAATGATCCCTCTGTGCCTTACAACTACTGGGTGTCCAAGCTGGACACGTGGTATGAACTGGCACTCTACGCCTTGGAGGTGCTGGCCTGCCCTGCCGCCAGCGTTCTGTCTGAGCGGGTATTTAGTGCTGCTGGTGGCATCATAACAGATAAGCGTATCCGCCTTTCCACCGACAATGCTGATAGGTTGACACTTATAAAAATGAACAAGGCCTGGATTTCCCCTGACTTCTCCACTCCACTGGAGGAAAGCCCCGGGGGAACATAAACTCACTTTATATATGTTATTTACAATGATGGGAATACTCTGTATTCCCATTCACCCCTTCCACCCAAAAAACGGGTATATGGTTGACTCTTAATCTTCTCATCCTCCTCCTCCTCTTCCATATGCCCTGTGATATAATTTTTATATAGGGCCAGCTCACCAGCGGGCCCTGTTTGCCAATTTTTATATAGGTCAGCTCACCAGCGGGCCTTCTCATATAATGTTTTATTGGGTCAGCTCTCTAGCGGGCCCTCTCATATAATGTTTTATAGCGTCAGCTCACTAGCGGGCCTTCGCATATAATGTTTAGGATGGTCAGCTCTGCAGCAGACCCTCACCCATAATGTTTTAGATGGTCAGCTCAGCGCACGTTTCCCTCTTAATCATGGCCTCAGTTCTGAAAATCAAGGAAATTTTTGGGAGAATTTGTCTCTGCGCACGTTTCCCTCTTAATCATGGCCTCAGTTCAGAAAAAACGAGGAAATTTTTGGGAGAATTTGTCTTTGCGCACGTTTCCCTCTTAATCATGGCCTCAGTTCAGAAAAATCAAGGAAATTTTTGGGAGAATTTGCCTCTGCGCACGTTTCCCTCTTAATCATGGCCTCAGTTCAGAAAAATCGAGGAAATTTTTGGGAGAATTTGCAGATGATATACAAGTAAATATACAGCAAATATTGTTTGGTAACAATTTTTCGCCTAAAGTCGTTTTTATTTTCCTTTTTGTGTGTTTTATGGTCAGTCTGTAAAAATGGCGTACTACGGGCGAAAGATCGTTCCCAGCAGCGATGTTGGAGTCCAAGGTGCATCCAGACATCCTCCCTATGCTGTCCCTGAACCATTTCTGTAGTGTTTCCATCTTTTTCTGCCCTTTTCCTATGGACCAGGCACCCTCCCCTCATCAGAGCAGGGGGTGCCTGGTGTAATGCTCGAGTCCTCCCATTGACTTCAATGGGGCTCGGATGCTCGGCCGAGCACTCGAGCCTCAGGGGGTGCTCGGTCAGAGCACCCGAACATCCGAGCATTGGGGTGCTCGCTCATCACTACTCTTTACAAAATCCCAAATGCTCATGTGAGGGTAAATGGCCACTTATCAGATAGCTTTCGTGTCTCTAATGGAATGCGCCAGGGGTGCCCCTTCTCTCCCCTATTGTTTGTATTAGTCATGGAAACATTTGCACAACACATTTCTTTGAACAAACAAATTAAAGGCGTACAAATAAGCTCAATCAATTCTATATTGTCCGTGTTTGCGAACGATGTTCTCCTTACAATGACCGACCCTGAGACTTCCATTCAAAATGCTCTTGACGAGATTAACACCTTTTCCTTACTTACTCGGAGGCCCTTAATCTTGGATTGCAACCTCCTGTCTTACAGAGATTGCAGTCACAAGTGCCCTTCCGTTGGTCAGATTCTCATAGTAAATACTTAGGAATCAACCTGAACCCTTCTTATGACTCTTTGTATCAAGCCAATTTTCCCCATTTGTTGAAATCAATTTGTGGAGATCTGGACAGACGGAATAATTTATATTTGTCATGGTTCGGTAGGATAAATGTCCTTAAGATGAATGTCTTGCCTCGTCTCATGTATCTATTTCAAACTTTACCAATTCATGTGCCATCGTCCTTCTTTCTTCTTTTGTCTCAGTCCATCCGCCGCTTCTTATGGTGCTGTAGGCCACCTAGACTGGCTCTTAAATATCTATGTTTACACAAGTCCAAAGGTGGCTTGGGTGTGCCTAATTTCACCTCCTATTATCATGCTGCAGCAATTGCCTCAGTTATTGATTGGGTGCATAGTGGACCCAACAAAGCTTGGGTACGCATTGAAAGGGAAACTACTGCTTTGGGGGATCCGCTATTAGAATTATTCCTTTGTCCCAAAAAAAGGAACAGAATACTTACTTCCCAACCAATTTTTGCTCACATTTTTTCTGTATGGTCTATATTTAATAAAAATAAACTCTTGTCTAGTTCCCCATCACTCACTTTTCTGACGCTCTACAACAGACCTACCCAGTTTTCTTTACTTGCTTCTGACTTTCCCAAGTGGACTCATGCTGGCTACATAAGTCTGAACGATTTGGTTTATGATGGATCGATAAAACATTTCGACCCAGTATTTCCTGGGTCTACACACTATAAAAACTGTTTGGTCATCTCCTCCAACATCCTTTGAATCTCTCCTTTTAGCATCTAAAGCTCGATCTAGTAAGCTAGGGAAAGTATACTCAATTCTTTCTTCCCCTCCTTCTTCTTCAAACCTGGGTATGCTTCCTCCTGGGAAAGGGAATTGGGCTATAAGCTATCCTTGGACAGATGGAATTCTGTCTGGAAGATAGCCTCTCATGTGTAGATTTCTGCTTCGGCTCTGGAATCACACTTTAAATTGTTATCTAGGTGGTACCTCAAACCCTTGAGACTCCACATCATCTCCCCTAAGTTTAGTTCTTTATGTTGGAGGTGTCACAAGTAGAAGAGCACACCCTCTCATATCTGGAGGTTCTGCGAAAACCTCCGCCCTTTCTGGATGGAATTCATGGATTCTATCTCCAAATGCCTGGACATTTCTCTATCTAATGATATTTGGCAGACACTTTTTTGCTGAAGCTCCTGAAATTACCTCTCCTACAGAGGTGTCTTTTACTGACGATGCTTCTTACGGCTAAATCCCTTATCCCTCGACACTGGAAGGAAGAGAACCCCCCTACAGGAATGGGCAAGCGGCATGAGAACACAAGTTTCTATGCTGACAGTACAAATCATTCCATATGGTGGCGACCTAGATGTGATCAGCAAATTTTTCTCTGATTGTTCTCTCTGATCTTTTATTGAACACAGATTGAGGACTCTCATGGATGTATGGATGTGGCATGTTTAACCCCCCACCCTTCCCCTTTTTTTTCTTTTTTTTTTCTTCCCACTTTCTCTCTTCCTGTCCTCTCGCTATTTCTAATACTTTCTCGGTCTCCTATATATGTTTTTCTGCTTTCATATTACAACACTGTCATTATGCTTATCCAAACATGTATGGTTAATTGTAGTACTTCCTTCAAATGTATGTACCCTGTCTTGCTGATTCTTCACATGATATTTTGTTTTGTCAATGTCTTACAGTGCTGTACTTGAGTGTTATGTTTTGTATAGACGTATTCTTGCTTGTATTGCTGTTTTTCGCAAATAAAGCTTTGAAACTTTAAAAAAAAAAAAAAAGAAAGAAAAAGGCAGCATGTTAACTGCCAACATTTTGGCAAGTTTGCTATTCCATGGGCACACTTTTTGCATTATTTTTGTACAGGTTTTGACTTCTTTCTAAGGACTTATTAAGTAAGGGATGGCAGTACATAGTAGACAAAATATGTAACTTTATTGCTTTAACACCATCACGTGTGGAGGTGGTGGTGGTAGTGGTGGTGGGATGTATAGGCACTCTTTGACTCTTGTCATCTACGGCAAACCCAGAGTCATCATACCCCTCTGCAGCAGGATCCATAGGCATTATTTGTAATGACCTGTTTGCTGTGCCACATTCCCTGACACATCGTTAACATCCTTACCTCTCTTATCTGCTCCAGAGCCCTGGGAAATTTTTGGAGTGCTTCTGCTGCTGCTAGTTGAGTGTCCTTTTAAAATGCTGCACGCTAAACAGCGTTTGACTACAGGGTGCATTCAGCATGTCTCCAAAACTAAAACGGTGACATGAGAATCTCGCACTTCAGGAAAGCCAGAGATTCTCATGTCGCAGCATGCAAGGTCACCATCAATGTATACAGCAGCAAAGTATTACACTTAAACTCCCATCATCCTTACCAAGGATGATATCTCTGTGTGCCCCATCTTATACAACATTTCTAGCAATAGAGAGATTAAACAGCACTTACAGAGTGCCCTGGTAAATCCGCGGATGGCACTTCACATCATCCCAGTCTTGCTGAGTGCTGCCACTGCTCTCTCTCTCTCTCCTTCTCTGCATGCACAGACTTTGACACCATTTTATATGACTTTAAAAAAAGTGGAGAAAACATTCATGTGAGGGGGAAAAAATGTTCTTACCTTTGATTTTAATGCAATGTGCTAGGCAAAAAAAGCAGGAAAATGTCACTTTTGGCATGAAATTATTCACCAAGCAGGAAGTGCCATTATTCGCTGATTTTGGTTTAAGGCAAAAGTTTTCATCCATCCCTACTGACATGTACAAAAGCATGGAAATTCAGGGACATGGGCCAGGATTACATTCCAGTGAGAAAGTATTATCACTGCAACCCTAGTAATTTGTTTATCCAGTGTGATTTGCTGATATGATCCATAACATGAGAATTTGTTAGACTCAAACCATCATGCTTTGACTGCTTAATTGTGAATGTTTAATATCGCTAAGTTGAATCAGGCATGTGAAACCCTTTTCTTTTTTGTTTTTTTTGTGTTTTGATATACAAGCTAACTTTGAATTTTTTATACATTTATTGGCATCAACAAAATGCATCCTTAAATTAACTTTGCTCTGCAGGGACCTCACTAATGCTTTTGTTTGGTTGTCAAAATAATTGTTGTTAGTATTACTGTCTTTATTGCAAGCAGGCTTATGGTAGCATACATCTGCTTTCTCTTGCATGGCAAATAGAACCTCTACCAGTCAATCAATCAGAGATTTCAGTTCTGGTTGTTTAGTGAATAGTCACTAATTGTATGGTGACCCCATACTCTGGCTGGCCTTTGCACCAATCAGTCAGAAGACGGTTAAAAAGAGAGATATGGAAGATGGGAATATGGAAAATGTAACATGTAGCCCAGGAGCTGGGATCATATGACTTTATCCCCTAGTAAAGAAAAGGCTATCTGTAATGGATAGAGATGGGAGAACTGCTTGTAATTGCACACTAGCTTGAGGGCTGCAGTTTGGATAGCATAGCTTATATACACGCAACAATGAAGCCAAAGCATTGCCTGTGTTTAATGTACTAATTATAGTTGTTATTATTTGCATTACCATATAGGAATAACATATTATTGAACAAAAAACATTTTTATAGAAGTGATTAATATTTTTGTAAAAATAGAAAAATAAGTGTTGAATTAATTTTTGGTGCCATCAAATACATTTTGTATGCATTATGTGGTGATAGTACTGCATAAATAAAATTAATTGAAATCAACTTTAATGGTTATGGGTTAAGCTGTTACATTATTAAACTAGTTTTGTACAATACTGCTTAGGGTGGTATATTAAAACAACAAAATGTCAATGAGTTCACTGTCAGGGACATAAAAGTGTAAAAATGAGGTGAAGTTGAAGAAGAAAGAAAAAACTATAGGCAATTTGACTCTAGACATGAAGCGTTACTATTCCTTTAACACTGTGAATCACAGAGAAAGCTCCAATTCAAAGTGAAACAATGCACTTTAGACCTTTCAAGTATTCAATGGGAATTTTTATAATGTCTTGTTCTTATTATTAGGTCTGTTTGCACATGTTTTGCAAAACTGCAGAGTGCTATGACTATACAGGTATATATTGCTACATGAAAAATGATGTCCTAAAAAGAAGCACCTTCAGGACAAAGAGTTCCTTCTAACATGAACTGAAAGAGTTAAAGTGGGCTATTTATGGATGGCTACATTGGAATAAGACATGCATCACACAGTCTGCTGAATTTTAATTATTTTCATTGCCGGGTTGCTCAGTTTTGCTTATCTTAGAGGGAACACTGCTTCAGGAACACATGTGAATTGGAATAAGCCAAGAAAGTGACAAAAAGATGGCATGGGGGAGGAAGAGTGATGAGGTAGGAGAGGTGTAACATTTGGACATAGATCATGTGGGTAAAAAGGGAAGGAAAAAAAGAGTGTTTGCAAACTGTATCTCAAAGGGCATATCTAGTTCATGTTGTATGGATCATCAGGGCTTAACTTTCATATGCTTTTATTGTGAATAAAAACAAATAAGTCACATTTATATAAGCAGGGAAAACATATTTAACCTATAAAAACAAGCGAATTGTTCAACACATTGGCAAACAGATACAAGTATATTTAAAATCAGCATTAAAAGACATTGGAAACAGAAGGGTTTGAATACTAGCGATAGGTGAAACTTCCTGCCTCAAAAGTGAAACAGGCAATAAAATGTCACCGTCCTTGTTTTCATGGATTTTTCCTATGTTTCCATTGAAGACAATGGTAGAACTAAATATTCCCCTAACCCTACAAGTATTTCCATTGTTCTAGTATAAAAATGGATGTCAGCATCCCAGAGGTTGTCTGTGCTTGGGAATGAGAGAGGAAGGAGCATTCTCTAATTTCTGTTGACTTCATCCAAATAAATAAATAAACTGAGCTGTTTCTTTGTGGAGGTGTTAAAGGGATAGTAATGTTTCACAATAAAAGCAGCGCCAATTAATCTTCATAGTATTATGTCAGAGCTATAGTTCAAGAGTAATTGAATGATAAATTATCCCCCTCCCACCCCTTTTACTGATGAAACACTGCTCACCTCAGTGCAGCAAGACTGTCCGGATGGATTGCAGAGAGGGAGGATCAGCAAGTATAAGGAAAAACCTGGCAATGCGTTGCCTACTCCTCTGGCACTCAGAGGGTTAATCTCACAGTAAGAAGATTGTCCCTTGCTGTGAGCTGTCTGGTCTCAAGACCAGATTCCACATCTGAGGGGAGGCAGCCTACATCAGGTGAAAGGGGCGGGAGGGGGATATGTTATCATTCAATTACTCTTGAACTACAACTCTGACAGTATTGAAATAACACACTCCATGGCCCAAATACTATGAAGATTATTTGGAGCTGCTGTTTTTGTGAAACATTACTAAACCTTTAAAGGAGTGTTGGAGACACACAGCTAGTTGTTTGCTGGGTGTGGGTAAGAAGACCTGAACCTTCCCTCACCAAAAAAATGTGTTAGAGTGACTATCAAGCGGCCAGTGATTAACATGATGACCCACACCATTCCACCACCACCAACAGCCTGTTTGGAGTCTTGTGTACCTCTATTGTCCCCCTACTCAGTGCCTGATTTTTTTGTCTTAATGTTTTTTAAAACAATCATGGAGCCAGCACACAACACTGATTTTGAGTATGATTATCCAGGACATACTTGAAAACAACAGACAATCTCAATGTATCCTTCCTGGTAAAAAATTTTTAAAAATATATATACAGGTTGTTACCATATTCGACCAATTTGCCAATGTGAGTATACTTTTGTAATGTAAGAAAGATTTACTTCAGAGAAGTGGAATAGACTACCAGCAGAAGTAGTAGAGGTTAATAGAGTGAGAGAATGTAAGTATGTATGGGATAGGCGCAAGGTGTCATGTCCTTCTGGGTTTTGCTGGCATTTCTTGCCAGATATTCTGGTTTCTCTTGCTCTTGTTTCTCTGCCTTGTTGTTGTGATGCTTTTGTTTGAGCCTTTATCAAGCGCCGGCACTTTGTGTTGGTTCACGATCAAACTGTTCTTGTTGGCATCTAGTTCCTTGAGTTCCTGTTTGTTCCAGTGGTTTCTGATTTGGCTTTGACATCCTGTGTTGGTTTTGACCTTGACCTGTTTATTTGAATCATCTTCTGCCTGCTGATTGTGTACTGCTTTGATTGACTGGTTTTAACCCTGGCCTGCTTGACTACTCTTCTGTCTCATCCCTGGTACCATCTCTGCCCGCCTGTTACTGTCTTGGCTTGTTGACTATTCTTCCTCCGACTCTGGAGGTTCTCCTGTGCCCATTGTGTTGAGTTCAACGTTGTCTACCACTTAATGGAGTTCTATGCTGTTGACCACCTAGTCAAGTTTGACTATGTTAGCCACCTAGTAAAGTTAGACTCTGTCGAGTACCTTTTGTGCAACCTTCTGTTAGGTTGCAACCTTGAGACCCCTTGTACCATGACTGCTGTTTCTGTTTCTACATTACAACAGAAACAAGTGTACTGCCAGTAGGTCACCTATACTGATTTTCGGTGAGTAGTTGTCTGTGTCTAAGGTTGTCATCCTGTCATTTGGCCTCGAGGCCAGCACCTCTAACATGGCCTAGTCTGCAGCAAGGCTTCCTTGAAGAAGCCCCTGCCTGTTAGTAATGTTCAGCAGCCTGTACACCCTAGTCCCTAGCACGCTGAGGCCTACAGAGTGAGTATTTCCGTTTTGTATTCTTTTGTATTTTTACATTTACATATTAAATAGCAATCTGTTCGCTCTGCAAAAGTATATCTCAGGCAGTTTACATTGGGCTCTCCTAGTCTGATCATCACATTTTGATCACTCCAATGATGGGCTGGGTTTTGGCCCAACAGGGCACCAGACTTGATCAGCATACAACACAGATCACACAGATGGACTCTAAGTTGGATTCCATTGCTGTTATGCTCTAACATATGCAGCAGCGTTTTAATGCATCAGTACCTCCCCCAGAGTCCTTCTGTTGTGCTTCATAATACTGCTCCTTCTCCCTCTGGTTTGTTTCTCTGTAGACTGCCTTTACCAGATCTTTATGATGGTTCCCCTACTGACCTCAGAGGGTTTCATAGTCTCCCTGCTTTGTGGTCCTGCCGTGGTTTGGGTTTCACCTCTCTTAGACCACCAGTCTCCTGTTCTAGAAGACTTTGAGTCTTTTATCTCCTCATTGCATTTTTTGTTCAATACCCCCGTATGACGGGCAAGAGCAGAGTCTGCAATCCTGGACTGCATAGCAGGGTTCTCATACTCTCCTGCAGTACTCAGTCGAGTTTCGCACATGGGTGTACGATACAGAGTGGGGTGACAATGCTCTAAAGGCTACCATTAGGTAGGGCTTATCTGAAAGCCTCAAGGATGAGCTCACCACCCGTCCTATTCCTGATTCTTGTCATCCTGTCACCTTGTCAGACTCATAAGAGTATCCTTGCATCAGTCTTTGTGGATTCTGGGGCTGCAGGCTTTTTTATGGATGCTGCCTTTGCTGCCCAACATGTCATCCCATCTCTGATAAAGGAAGCCCCCATCCTCATCGTCATCATTGATGGTTCTTCCCTGGGAACTGGGCTTATTTGCCCCTCTACCATTCCACTTACAGTGTGGATGGGCTCTTCCCATTCTGACATTGTTGCCTTCGATCTCATTACATGCCCTTCTAATCCGGTTATTTTGGGTTATCCGAGGCTGAGAAAGAATAACCCTGTTATCAACTGGACTTCTGGTAACCTTACCTTCCCTATGGCCTCTACGGGGGTTTCCTCTGTCAGCCCTGGATGTAGTGGAGGCTGCACCGGGTTTATGATTGCTCAGTCAACCTCTTACTGGGTACTACACCTCCTCAGGGTAGGATTTACCCGCTATCCATTCTGGAGACCAAGGTTCGTGAGTAGTATCTCAAGGATAACCTTGCCAGGGGGTTTATTTGCCCATCTACTTCTCCTGCAGAAGCTGGCATATTTTTGTGTCAGAAAGGGATGGTGGTCTCCTCCCTTGTGTGGACTATAGGGGTTTAAACAAAATAACCCAGAAAAATTGTTACCCCATACCTCTTATCCTGGACTTGTTAGACCAACTCAGAGGTGCTCAGTAGTTCACCAAGCTAGACCACACGGAAGCCTATATTCTGGTGAGGATGAAAGAGGGGGACGACTGGAAAACTGCATTAAACACTAGGTTCAGATATTATGAGTACCTTGTTATGCTCTTTGGTCTCCTTAATGCCCCTGCCATTTTCCTGAACCTAGTGAACAATGTCTTTCGAGATCTGCTTCTGTCTTTTGTCATAGTCTACCTGGATGACATCTTGGTGTTCTCCTCGACCCTGGAAGAGCATCGAGTTGAAGTACCACAGTTATTGACCTGATTAAGAAGGAATCACCTTTTCTGCAAGATCGAATAACATTACACACATTTTTGGAGTACTTTAGATGCTTAGGGCCCCATATCAATAAATTCCCCTTCAGTCCCTGCTTCGGCATGTTTAAAGATTTGCTAGGGGACTCTGTGCCACAAAAAAAGAGTGCAGATTTTCACCCGTTAAAATGGGTCTCTTAACATGATTCTGCCGAACACATGGAATTGAATGGGCATATTGTACTTGTTATAATGGGTTCCAACGGGTACAAAAAAATCATCTAATCATTTGAATTAAACTAATTATGTTGCTGTGCACAAGTATAGTAAGCAGCTGCCTAGTGCTCCAAATTTTGAGGGGACCCTCATCTGAGCAATTTTAATGTCCCTGCACCACCTGTGTATTCCTTTATATGCTATTATTTAACCCACTGGATGCTAGAGAAAGCTCTTCTCTAAGCTTTTTTTGCTCTTGATAATTATTGGCCAAAGGTATTTTCTGTGCCAGGAAACAGTGGATGGGACAGGGGGTGGAGTCATATCAGGAGTGAGGGTGTGTTCAAGCTACCCTGAGGCATACACTACTTTGTGGCACATAGGGTTTGTTCCCCACATGGTGGGAACATGATGACTCCGTGCATTTGTAAACTTGATGCTTTATCCAGAGATTAGGTAGGCCCATAGGTGCTGGACATATCAATGAACCCGGCTGGTCATTGGGATGGCCTGGGGGTGGGGGGATTGGTTGTGTAGGGAGGTGATTGGATTTCTACTTGCTGGTGCCTCTGTGGGCCCCCACTGTGGAGCTTAGAGGGGCTCTCACTGATGCTTGATATAACTGATTGGCAATTGTCCACCCACTGTACTATACGCTCACCTGTTGTGTGCCTTAGCCCCTCATGGGGCTCAATATGTGGATACCTTTTTCTTTTAGGTTTCTTCTAGCCTTTTTTTTTTCTTGTCCTCCCACTCCTTGCTCTGGTCCAACCCGCCTTGGGGGGGTCTGGCAGTGAGCTAACCAAATTATCTCTTCTATGACTCCATTCAAGTAGAACAACTGGCACTGGGGACAATCCTACTTTAGTAGGCTCAAAGTTTTATCCATAAATGCAAGGGGTTTAAACATCCCAGAGAAGTGATCCCTGGCTGGGATAGGCTGGGAACAGATGTGGTTCTTGTCCAAGATTGCCCCCGTCATTCACAAACAAGAAAAAAAAATACACATCTGTCAGGCTGGCTAGATAACATGAATAAGTGGGGGTTGGCAGTTCTCATGCGATGATTAGTCCCCTGGGTGTCTCAAGACCTCTACATAGACTCTGGGGGTATATATACCTTCCTCAAGGGCCTGCTTTGTGGTTCATTGGGCACTATTGCCACTCTTTGTGCTCTGAATTACAGACAACTTAAATTTCTCTCCGTGGCCCTGCAAAAACTGAGTGAGACCAAGGAGGACCTACTTGTCCTAGGGGCAAATTTTACGAAACATGTCAATCCCCAAAAGGACTGCTCCACTGGTACCTCTCATAACCCCCCCTTCCCTCATTCCTAGTTGGTCTAAGATATTACTATATTCTGGACACATGGAGACTCCTCTCACGTTCAGCTAGAGGCTACACATACTTTTACCAATCTCACAATCAGTACACATGTATCAACTACATTCTGATGGAACAATACAAAATCCACAACAAATGCATGGTGCATCCACTATCCAGCCCTTTAGGTTGTTAGAACATGCACCTGTTTCAGTAGAGTTTCTTTGGAGCGGAGGGACGGGTTGCATTTTGCATAGTTGTTGAACAATCTCCTTATAGCAGACTGGGATTCCTTTTTACATGTTAGAATCTGCTCTGCAGGAGTATTTTGCTCTTAATAACACCCCCGGGGTTTCTGCCCTAGTAATATGGGAGTCTCATAAGTGTGTTGTTAGGGGGATTTGCATACAGATGGGGGCTCTCCGGAGAAATTAGCAATTGAAGAGTCTCAGCTCTCTACTTACTGCTCTCAAAACTCTGGAATCCCCGCACAAGGTTATCCTATCCCCTGAGGTTTGGGTCTGACATGGCAACCCTGTGGCGACAGATAGCTCACTGGAAAGGATTAAAAAAAATTTCCTCTGGCAGAAATACTCTTCCAACATGCAGGGGAACTAGTCTGGTAAATGACTGGCTAAGCTCATAAAATAGTCAGTATATTCCATGATTTCTGTCAGAAGTTATACACCCTCTCTGATATGGATTGCTTTTCTTGTGCACCAGATTTTGTTCCACTGAATCATGATTTTTTTTGTGCTGTTGAAGCTGTCATACTCTCCCTTCCGTCACACTAGAACTTCTGGAACGGCCCTTCTCCCTAGATGAAATTCTGCAAGACATTAAGTCTGTTCCATTGGGGAAGAGTCCAGTCCTCGATGGGTTCTCCACAACTTTCTTTAAAAATGTAGCATATATTCTCTCCTCTGATCCTTTGATACAATAGTGGGGGGAGCTTCATTCCCACCTCAGGCGCTGGAGGAACACATTACCTTAATAGCAAAACCTGATAAACACCACTCACAATGTAACAATTTTCACCTTTCTTTCCTTGCCTAATTTGATGTGAAGCTTTTTGCGGAACTAATTGCAGACCACTTGAAACCATTTTATAGAATCTTATATACACATCCTGCACTGTCCCTAGATGTGTATGTCCCTGTTCTCCACCTTTCCCCTCCCTTCTGAGGTCCTGGGTGTGGAACTGTTTTTCTCTTTGGGCAGGCACAGTGCAAGTTATCAGTGAAGGTACAGTGCACAATGTGTGACAAGTCAGGGGAATGGAGAAAACGCACCTTGACACAACCAGCCCTGATAACACACATGAAATACAGACACCATGACATTTATGTGAAACATGGTAAAGCCAAACATGCCCCAAAGAAATCAGGCACCACTGTTGCTGTACCACCTGACTCTCCCCAAAGGCAACAAGAGGAGAAGTGTAAATCAAAGAGGAGGAAGAGTAGAGATACCCAGCCACAGGCTGAAAGTTCGATGGCAAGCGAAACACCTGGCTGGCCATCACCTTCTTGCTCTAGGGTAACTACATCTTCTGGCAATTCACCTTGTTCATCTTTACCACCCCTACCTGTTGACAGTCATTCAGTAGCTGTCAGGATGTGCCAGTTTGTGTCCACCCATTGCACACTGTGGGGCGCACTGGCAACACATGCCAGTGTGGTGAAGGATAATCGCAACCAGGGCATAAAGCAGTATCTGAGGAGATTCCATCCCACAGAATATGCTAAGCTGGTGGCAGGGAGAGTTCATCATTATTATTAAACTGTCTGCAAGCTCTTATGTGTCCTTAGCAGGGAATGGATAAGGGGCATAGTGACAGCAGCAGTACTTAGCTTCTGGTGGGGGGGATTTCACACTGGGGTCCTATCACAGTGCAGTGATTTCTCTCCTGTCACTCTAACTTGTGCTGCGCTCCGATTGGTTGAGCCCGTTTGACCCGTCCCTGGTGACCTTTTTATACTTGCCCATTGGCACCTGTCAGGTGCCCTTTCATGGTGTTCCTGAGCCAGTATTGCTGTGCTGTGTTCCTGAGTTCCTGATTTCCGGTGTACCGAATTAGCTTGCTCTGACTACGTTCCTGTGTTCCTGCCCCGTGATTTGACCCGGCCTGGCTGACGTTCCTGCTCATGTCCTGATCTGGCTTGTTGGAGAACCTGCTCTGTGATTTGACCCGGCCTGGCTGACGTTCCTGCTCGTGTCCTGATCTGGCTTGTCTGAGAACCTGCTCCGTGATTCGACCCGGCTTGTATGACGTTCCTGCTCCGTGACCTGCACCAGTTACATCTGCCCAGACTACGCTTCAGCTTCCTGCTGTCGCCGAGGTGACATTCTGACTTTCTCCAACTACTGTACTTCTCGGCTGCAGTTGTTAACCCGTGCTGAGCTGAGATCCTGCTACCAAGCTGTTTTCATTGCAGAGCTGTACTCCGCTTACGATCCGTTAACCCGTGCAGAACTGTGTTCCAATTACTGAGCCGTTAACCCGTGCAGAGCTGTGTTCCAATTATCGAGCCGTTAACCCGTGCAGAGCTGTGTTCCAATTACTGAGCCGTTAACCCGTGCAGAGCTGTGTTCCTATTATTGAGCCCTTTACCCTTGCAGAGCTGTTTTCCCGGTTCTGAGCTTCCAGTCTGGTACAGAGCGTTGCTATTTGCTGAGCCGTTTCTCTCCAACCGCTATTACTGCTGAGCCGGTCCAGTAGCCCTTGTAAGGCAACGGTTCATATCACTCCTTGCAGTCTAGTGAAGTTACGTTACCGCGCCCGGTAGGCGCTACGGCTTTAGCTGCTACTGTGCAAGCCTCTGTTATTACGCCCGTGGGGGCTATATGCTCAACTTCTTGCAATCCAGTTGCTTCCGTTATTACGCCCGTGGGGGCTATTGGCTCAAGCTCTTGCAATCCAGTTGCTTCCGTTATCACACCCGTGGGGGCTATTGGCTCAAGCTCTTGCATTTCAGTTGCTTCCGTTATCACGCCCGTGGGGGCTATTGGTTCAAGCTCTTGCAATCTATTTGCTCTGTTATTATGCCCATGGGGGCTACTGTTCAAGTTCAGCAGGCTCTGGGTTGCAGGTTTATCTTTGCTGGACAGTTATCTCAGTATTATGAACGTTTGGTGTTGAGTTCTCTCCACCATTTACTGCCTATTATCACCTTGGGCGTGCCAAACACCACAACTGAGACGGACTGATTACTGTGTTAACCCTTGTATCTCTGTACTCAGTATCTGCTATCTGCCTGTACTGTTTAAGTCAATATCTGTATATTGGTCCTACTGTTGCCTCCTTGCTGCTCCTCAGTGCTGCCTATAGAGGGCGATTCTGTCATTAATTTTGTTCTTAATAAAACTGTGTTTTATTTCACCTACTGGTCTGAGTGTTTTGAAAACCGTGACAGGTCCCTAAGCACCATGGTGCTTGGATAGATTTGGACCAGGTGTTTCATGTGAGTACAAATGTGCCCATTGTTCCTATACCGTCTTTTATTTACCACACACACACATTGCAGTTGCTGATGAAAGCCACAGTTTCTACTCTCAAGCAAACATTTCTATTCTACTAACAATATACCTATTTTTTCAGAGAAGAGGCACGTGGAGAAGCATTATTGTCCAACTACTTCTTTTCTCCACATATACCTGAAGTGGAGGGGCTAGTTCTGGTGCAACTGCCTTAGGTGCATCACTGGAGCTAGTCGTGGCAAGCAGAAACTTCATCATCCATCAACCATGTTACTGCTGTTGTTAATCCCATTCCCCTTGAGCTGCCTAATCATCCTTATCCCACCCACAAGACTACCCCCAACATTACAGACAGGTTGTATCTGCATGAGAGAAGCTGATGAAAGATAATGTAGCTCAAGTGGCCTGTTCACTCAAGTCACCAGCCCAAAGCAGTACATTGAAAAAGTGATAAAAGAAAGAGGAGGTAAAAGACCAAGAAAGTATAGAGACATATCTGAAAACATCAAGATATGGGTTGATCAAATGAAATGCCCAGTAGCAAAGAATGAGTGGGATTTTTTCAGCCCATTTCTTGGCAGATTCATGGATGTCTCTAACATTAGGGATAGTCAGGAACGGGCCAAAGTCAGTGTATTCAAAATCATGTTAAAGAAACAGGCAGGACGCCAGCACACGCTAATAAGGTACATACTTAGAATTAGTAAACAGAGAATCGATATTCGAATATGAAGCACACAAATGGGCCGGGCACTTGACATAAGACAGTGCAAGGTAATTTGGATGAACAAGCACAGGCAGACATCAATGAGACACAGGTTATGAGCACATAAGATTCAATAATTACAGAATACAGAGCTAAGGCCAGACTTATCAGGATACAGTGCTATAATCAGTACCTGAATGAGGCAAATCATCTTCTACAAAATAATCTATCTCTTCAAGTAGAAGACCGTTTCAGTGAAATAATTATTTTTTACTAACGCGATCTTGGCTCTGCTGCAGAGCCATCTGATGCACGTGAGACCGGATATCCCTGCAGTCAGCTACAACGCTGATTTCATGGAAAGGGGAGGGAGGGGGGGAACTTTGCAGGTGGTTATCTCTCAAACCATAAAGGTTTGAGAGATGACACTGGGGACAATTACATTCTTTTTAATATGCCTACAATATGGGAATTAGTAATATTTTGTATCAAATAAACTTCTTCATTGATGACAGTAAAAATGTGCAAACATCTCACTGATTTAAATTGGGCATTTACCCCCTTGAATCAGCGACGGGAAATGGGAGGGGGAAATGGGAGGCCCTGCAGTTGCTTCCAGGTTACATTCCCCACCAGCCATTAGCTGCCAGGGAGTGATGGAAGTTGTAGTTTGGTAATAGTTGGAGGCCCTCACTTTGCCCATCCCTACCTTGAATGCTAGAGTGCTATCCAGTGCATTGCACCCATTTAAATACATATTGCTTTTTTATTTCCTCTGTGGTGCAGTTGGTTTGCCCAGAATAAGATTTGTATTAGTTATTATTTCTAAGGCCAAAATTGCATTGCAGTTGATAAGTGTTATCAGTTGCTTTTATCTAAAAACATCCCTTTAAGTCTATGAGAAAAATTTAAATTGTGTAGCTAATCAACTACAAAATAAGGAACAAATACAGATTCACAAACATCCTGTTGATTTAAAGTGTGTGTGGGGGGGTCCTAACCCCTTGAATTCTAGAACGCTAGCATTCAAAGTGTTAATAGTCCAATTCAAACCAATGGTAATCTGTATTTGTCCCTTATGGTGCAGATGGGATGCCCCAGAATAGCTCAAGTTTTTCTTACATCAGCTTCTTTAAGTCAAATTGTCATCTTGCCCTCTTTCACTTACTTTTGATGCCATAGAAAATGATTGTTTTAAAGCTTCACTAAGATTACAGCTCTTCTTACTGACATAGCTGTCACAGCTGCAGAGCTCTTGCTCTTTTCATGTTACAAAACATCTGTATCTAAATAGTGTATCACATGAAAGCCACTTCTTGCAGTATCCTTTGGAATTAAATTATATAAAATTGCATCTAATTCTCCCGCCTCTGTGGAGATCCAATGATAGAAATTGTGCACTAGAGTAACAACATCTTTGTTTTCCCTTCTAGTTTTATGTAGTAAGACATCAGACAAATCTGGAAAAAATAATTCTGTAAAATGAATTTCAATCCATTGTATTTAAGTAGTTATTAAGTAGTCTACTTTCTTCAGTGTGAGTATTGTATAGAAAAAGCAATATGGTTAAATACAAATATAAAGAAAGAAATTGAAAAAAAAGGGGAGAATTTAATTACTTAAGTCTGAAGGGCCAAGTTATTCTTTCTTGAAATGCAGGAAAAAAGACTGGAAAAGGGCAATTAGGCTAGCAAAAGTGTCAAATTAAACTCAATTGCAAAGAACAGAAAAGTAAATCCAATAACATTTTTCAAATGCATAAACAATAAAAAAACCTTAAGAAAGAGAGCTCTAGACCTTTAAAAAATCAGACACCTAAGTTAATTAGTGATGATTTTGGACTATAACAAGGATTAACCTAAGACAGAAGAGCCCCAACATATAGCAAAGACAAACATAACATATAATTTTACGTTATCAGGTTTGTGCAAAAAGGGTTCAAGGGAAGACTGTAAAACATAAAGACTGCCAATAGCATTTGGTACTGATGGTTTACATCCAGTGGTTCTTTGGGAACTTATTGAAGTGTTAGCAAGACTACTCTTTTTAATTTTTAAATACACGGTGTGCACAGGCTCAGTACCACAAGACTCACA
Organism: Rhinophrynus dorsalis; assembly: GCA_037306005.1. Classification (NCBI taxonomy): domain Eukaryota; kingdom Metazoa; phylum Chordata; class Amphibia; order Anura; family Rhinophrynidae; genus Rhinophrynus; species Rhinophrynus dorsalis. Next base: position 294,609,135 of record CM074720.1, read on the forward strand.
TAAAGCTGGTGTTGTGCCATTATTTGGGAAAATACATAATTGTAGTCATTGTTGGAACAGACAATGGACACGGTGACAGCAACAGCACTTGCAGCTACAGACTACCATCGTCAACATAAATCTCAAGATGGTTCTGTTGGTTGTGCTTAATTAGAGCAGATGTGCCAAGATGTGATTCTTCCCTTCCTTGCTTCACATCATTTTCACACATTGTGTAAGCTCTGTGGTGGCTTAATGCCTATGCATTGTAAACTCATGGGCAAGTAAGTGCATATGGATTGTAATTTCTTTGGTTCAGTGTGTAGATTATAAACTTTGTAATGGTTCTGTACCTATGGATTGTATGCTCTGTGATGACTCAATGCCCATGAATATTAAGCTTTGTGGTGCCTCTGTGCCTATGGATTATAAGCTCTGTGGTAGTGCAATACATTCAGCAGATGTAAGCCCTAGGGGCAAGAACTATATCAGGACAGAGGTGTGTCCTAGGCAAAAAAAAAATCCTTCCATAGAGCAGTAGAAGAACCTGGGAGGCAATACTTAGGGTTCAGACTACCAGAGGGATGGAGATGGTTTCCAGGGACCAGCCAGCCTGCAGGAAAGCACACCACCTAGCTGGCTCCTGTATGTCCTAGGAACTCACCTAGGGCACGAGAGAAAATGGGTAGAGTAGAAAATAATGAGAGTACTGGGGACGGAGTGCGGGGCAATATTCTAACAGATCATTTTTGTCCTACCTGGAAGAGGAGAATCATCACAAGTATGCTGCCTGGAGACAGGAAGAAAACATCCAATAAACATTTTAATTAAATAATACATGCTACAGAGTTTTTCCTGCTGAGTGAAAAAAGGGTACTCCCATTGCTGTAAGTTGGTTTATATAAAAGATATAACAGTTAAGATTGTCAGGAAGTGTATTATAATTATTTCCTGAAAGATGAAGCTGACAGCATGACTTGGCAGTTTCTATTATTTTCTTTGGAGAGCTGCCAATGACTCACCTCTCTTAGAATAACTAACTGAAATCTGACTACTAGAGCAGAGGCGTAACTAGAAGCCACCGGGCCCTGGTGCAAGAATTGCCATGGGCCCCCCCGACCACATTGGCCCCCCTCAACTACATTGGCCACCTCCATATTGCCCCTTCCACATTGCCCCTTTCACAATGCCCCAATCTCCACAGTGCCCCTTTATCTCCTCAATGCCCCTCATTCTCCATATTGCCCCTTCCACATTGCCCCTTCAACAATGCCTCCATCACAATGCCCCTCTTTCTCCACAATGCCCCCATCACAATGCCCCTCATTCTCCACATTGCCCCTTCCACAATGCCCCATCACAATGCTCCTCATTCTCCACAATGCACCCATCATAATGACCCTCTTTCTCCACATTGCCCCTTCCACAATGCCCCCATCTCCACATTGCCCCTCAATCTCCATAATGCCCCTTCCACAATGCCCCTCATTCTCCACAATGCCCCCATCACAATGCCCCTCATTCTCCACAATGCCTCTTCCACAGTGCCCCTCATTCTCCACATTGCCCCTTCCACAATGCCACTACTGACCGCCCCCCTCCTCCTACCTCGAGTCCCTGGTGGTCTAGCAGTGTGAGATGACAGATCTGTGCCTCATTCAGCACAGGCCTCTGTCTGAAACGCAAGCTCCCGCGTGGTTCTTAGTAATGCAGAGCACTGGAAGATTATATAATCTCCCAGCGCTCTGCATTACTAGAGCGCCATCTGCCGGGAGATCAGCTGTGCTGCGGGCATGTAGCGAGGGTGTTGCAGGGGGCGGCCGGACTCTGAGAGTGACGGGCCCGGTTGCAGGTACGACCCCTGTGACCCCTATTGTTACGCCACTGTACTAGAGGGCACTGTTAAAATAAAACCAAACACTGAAACTTTAAAAAAAATGCATCTTTCATCAATGAAAGTACCCTTGTTTTACTCAGCAGGAAAAACCTCACACTATATATTCTTGTCATAACAAAACTTTTGGTACACATTGGAAGATAATTGCCAACTAGGATAAAGTTAACTGGCGATTAGGCTAGGAAGGCTACAGCTAATAAAATGAACACACAGCTACTCTTATGGGTGAGAGACAATGCTTCAGAGATGGAAAACCCATGGAATAATGATCATCATTTAGCTAGGTACCATCCTGATATTGTGTTCCTGAGTCAGCTGGGAAAATTCACCAAAGTTGGCTGAGTTATAGCAAGTGTCCAATGGTCTAACACCATAGTGATAACAGGTAATATTGACAGTGGGGAGGCTAATTTTCTCTATTTTTCTTGTTTCATTGCAAATAGGCAGATGTTCAGACTGCATCCACAGCTAAAAAAGTCCCCTAGCCCTTGCAACCCCATATTTGTATTGCCTTTGTGCTCTCGCCTATGGCACCTTCCTCCCAAGGTTTTTGCAGCTTAATGCATACAGTGGCTTTCTATTCATTCTGCATGCAGTAAGCAAGATTGAATGATGCACTAAGCCTATGTAATCACAATATGTATCACAATAGGATGGAAGTTCGGCCGGCAAAAGAGTTGGAAAAGGGCATTTTTTAGCCATTTTCTGACCTGCCGTTCCATTACTGTTGGTATGTATCCTGAATTTGACAACTCGGGACAAATACAAAAATAGCAAAAAAAAAAAAAAAAAAAAAAAAAGCCTTGCAAACTGCTCTTCTGCCATTACATTGTAATAGCTCCCTTTTGTGGCTGGAGAGGCCCATTTCAGTGTAAAGAGTCATGACTATCACAGCTTCCTGCATCCAGCTACCTTTTCTACAATCACCCAAATCCCCCTTAACCCAGACAGCTTGTAATGCATTGCTATGTGTTTACAAACTGTCTGGCATGAAAGAAGTTAACTGACCAAAACATATCTAAACTTCCTCCTAAACCTAAGCTACCCAATAAATTACCCATCCATTGCCAGATTGTCTGACAATATATCACAACCAATGAGTTCCAGCCACCCCCCTGATGTAGGGTTAAACATAAAAAGAATATCATTAAAAATAATGAAAATTAATTTTAGTGTGGGAGGGAATTACATTATCCTCCATCTCTCCATCCTGATCAGATCAGGATAGAGAGTGTTTGAGAATGTAAAGGGCCCTGGAAACACATTATCTTTTTCATTAAAAGTACAAACACAAGGAAATAAATGAATACAGGGTATACACAGGACCCCTCTCTTTGACTACAAGAGTGGATTTTACAATAAATTAATACAGGGTCTAAAGCCCCATATAAATATAAAAACATCTAAGGGGCGGGGGAAGTAAAATAAAAGCCCTAAAAACTCACCATTCTAAAATCCCAGCCCCCATTGTCCAATCTGAGCCATTGCCCAAGCTGCTGTGGAAAAAAATCAAGGACTGTCAGGATTAGTCTAATATGTACATGGAAATGTCTCTTCTGTAATGGCACAAGAGAGCTAAAACATGATGCTTCTGGGGGGTGACTAGCCGTAGAACAGGCCATTGTGCTGTTGTTCATTCCCAGAAGCCTCTCACATTCTGTATGTTTATGTGAATACTCTTAGTGGGTCCCCCTAAGAGTGAAGGGTAATCCAGATGTGGACCCCTTGCTCTCAGTGCCTAGCGAATCCAGCTGCACCCTCCTGACAAGGCCCAACTAGGCCGAAAAGTACGTCGGGAGTTAGCTGGTGTTCAAATGCCGGGTGGACTAGCCCTTCATTTTGGAACAGGACCGCTCTTTTGGGAGGGATTAGTTTAATATGTACATGGAAATTTCCCCTCTTTAATGGCACTAGAGAGCAAAAATGTGATGCTTCTCACATTGTGTATATTTGTTTGTCTCATATACTGTCAATCCCTGTTTGTATATTTTCCCAGGCTCCCACTGGCTTGGGGGTGTGGCAACACAAGGTACTAAACATGCCCTGGAGTAACCTCAGAATAGTTACCTCAGCACTCCACTCTCCATTAAATCTGGTGCAGAAAACGCATGGGTCAGTGCCTCGATATGACCCGCAATTCAAATCTACGAACAAAAGATGATTTTCGCACTCAGGATTTAAATTTTTAAACTCTTATTGAGCAATTTTATTAATCACCATTGCACAACGTTTCGGGGAGTAATCCCTTCGTCAGATGCTTAACAAAATACACGCAGTCTCCGTTTAAATACAAAATAAGTGCATCTGACGAAGGGATTACTCCCCGAAATGTTGTGCAATGGTGATTAACAAAATTGTTCAATAAGAGTTTAAAAATTTAAATCCTGAGTGCGAAAATCACCAGGAGTAACCTCACTTTCCGGCCAATCACAGAGAAGAAGACTAGGTCACATATGTGCAAGTATCATGACTGAGTAACACCTTTTCATCAGTGATTTTCTAGGGGGTTACTCCAGCTCACATTCCTGCCTAATCACGCCTCCCAAGCAAAGGAAAATTTGTATAAATGCATTGTCAGCATATAAAAAAACCCTGTCTTTTTTTTTTAAGTGGCCTGGATAGTTTGTGGTGGAGTGTTTTTAAATTTTCTTTTTAACCCTTTCAGTGCCAGAGGAGTACTCAACACATTGCAAAGCAATGCGTTGCTTACCCCTCTGGCAATCAAAGGGTTAATTTGATCATGCCATTGTGGGCTCTAAGGTTTTTTTTTATTATAAAGATGCAAATCATAAAAATATAAATATAAAATATATAAATTAAAATGGAAAACATCCAGTCCCGTTCTGCCAACCCCCCTTCTCATATTGCACTTACTAGATGCCCGTCTTGGGCTTTAAGCGTCTCAGGGGTCCCTACCCCTTAGCTGCCTTGATGCTGTGCTTTTATCGTACGGATAATATGGTGATAACCGATGGTGCTTACAGTTCCAGTTGTTCCTGTGATGTATAAAGAGACTTGCTCTTATGGTGATATAATGTAGCAATGAGCTAATGTTCTTACTCTGTGAATTAAAGATCTAATTATGTTGTTATATGGGGCTCGATCAACGGAGTCACGTGGAGCAGTGGAACGCTATTAGAGCGCTTCAGGAGAGCAACTGGTATCACTCAAACGCAGTGGAGAGTTCTCACAGGGGGAGGGGAGGGGAGGTGGGAGGGAACCAGGTAACCCAACACGTATCATGGATTCACAGATCTACTTCCTTAGAGGAAAAGGTGAGAAGGGGGGTGGGCAGAATGGGATTGGATGTTTTCCATTGAATTTATATATTTTATATTTATATTTTTTAATAATTTATAATTTGAATCTTTATACTGATTAAATTACAATTATATCTAATTACTACACTTAGAGAATTTTCCTCTTTCTCCTCTCTTTCTTGTTTGTTGCGCCCTATATCTCCAGAATGTGATTGTAGACTTGACCAGCTAGAAATATATGCCAAAGATAAGAAAAGACATTCATCAAATAATTCCAGTTCTAATGAAATCCAGCCCAAAAGCATTAGACTACTTTTATTAATTATAAGAGAAATACATTTACAGAGATGTATACAAATATAATTTATTACTTTAAAAAAACTAAATACAATTTGTGTTTATAAATACAAATGTCTGTAGAGATTAATACATGTGTTTTATTAAAAATAGCTGTGATGCAGTAAATATGAATCACGGTTATCCAAAAACTAGGACAAGAAAACCACCGTTTTTTCATATAAAATATAAATAGTTGTCTCGAAAGCTTGTACATAGTCATTAATCCTGTTTTTATAGTTGTTTTTTTCTATATAATATCTCTTTTCTCCAGAAAAAAATGAACCCTTTAAGAACCAGATGGATGCAAAATGTATTGGCGTGTTATACACTGTAGACTCCTCCTTAAAAGGTTAAGAGAATAATGACAATTTCTGCCAAGCAATAAAAAATTTCACCAAAAGTGCAGATTTTCAATGGTAGAACTAAATTCCCCCCAAATATGTAAGTATTCCTTCAGTGTTGGTGTTAAAGGGTATTAGCATCCAGCAGATTGTCAGTCTCTGTTTAGAAGTGAGAAAAAAAGAGCATGCTGTTTAAAAGAAAACAGAAAAAAAAGCAAGCTGTTTGTATGTGAAGGTGCTAAAGTATTGTGTGGGAGGCACTGCCAGTTATTCCCCAAGGCAGGATTTTCTTGATGTGAGCTATGATGACCAACATTAACAGTTACAGAGACTTACTGTAATTGTAACACAGATCACACAATAGAGAGACAAAACAGTTTTCCACATATCACTTCTAGGGATGGGCAAAAAGTTTTGTCTCAAACCAAAATCAGCGAATAATGACACTTACCGCTTGGTGAATAATTTCCTGTGAAAAGTGCAGTTTTTCTGCTTTTTTTCTCCTAGCTCATTCAATGGGAACATTGAATTTACACACAACACATAGCAAATGTTATTTTATTTCCCAAAGGTATAGTATAAAAGTTTTTTGAGGCTGCCTGTGTTGGCAGAGTGTGGGGAAAGAATCAGTTAAACAGGGAAAGTTTTGGGGGGGGTTGTTTACTGAGATTGGGTGGACGGTTAATCAAAAATAAATACAAAAAGAAATGAGACATGTAGTTACCCTAGAGCAAGAAGGTGATGCGAACCAGGTGTTTCGATTGCCATCAAACTTTCAGCCCTGGATGAGTTTCTCTGTTCTTCCTCTTCTTTGATCTCTGCATCACCTCTTGTTGCCTTTGAGGAGAGTCAGGGGGTACAGCAAAAGTAGTGCCCGATTTCTTTGGTGGGTGTTTGGCTTTAACATGTTTCACATAAATGTCATGGTTCCTATGTTTCAGGTGTGTTATCAGGGCTGGTTGTACCAAGACACGTTCCCTCCTTTTCCCTTTTCACTGACTTGTCACAAATTGTGCACAGTGCTGACACTGAAGACTGCACTGTGCCTGCTCCAAGACAAAATAATCCCACACCCAGGGCTTCAAGTGGGTGTGGAAAGGTGGAGAAGAATGGCCCCTTTCTTCTTCTCCTCCACATTCCCTTTAACTGGCTGGGGCAGAGGATGATGTTACTGCTACTGCTGCAGAACAAGCACAGCAACTAGGGCCAAGTATTGCTTCTGCTGGCAAGTGGAACCTGTCCTAGACCTACATCACCTGTTGATCCCATTCCCACTGTGTCCACTGTGGTCTGTGGCACACTAGCCTGCTCCTCAGCATCCTGCTCCCCTTGCAACTCAGCAGCAGCAGGATTTAGAGGAGTTGATGATGGTGGCGATTCCCATCTTCATCCTTGTCTCCCATTCCTTCTCAGTTTGGGCTAAAAAGGCTATCAAGGTCACTTCCACCTTAGCTTCTCCACCATCATCTTCACCACCACTGTTCCTTCCATGCTGTTGCTGCTCTATTACAGCAATATAGAAACAGAGAGTTTCAAAACAAGAAGTCCCACTCATGAGGTACACAATACCACAACAAAGGATGAAATACAAATAAGTATTTATTTTTGTATCAAAAAAAATAAGCAAAATATATAATAACACATGATGACTCATTTAAAAACATTTACAATACAAAAAGTCTGTGAGTAATACACATGCAGCGCCCCCAAAAAAGATAATATGTATGACACTGCTAAGTATATTATTCAATATAGATGTATAGTAATGTAGCATTCACCCAACAAATATAAAGTCTCGTAAGCAATATGGATACAAAATAGAATACCCATTTAAAGTGCTCCAGTGCAAAGAAAAAATCAAGTCACAGGTCTATAATGTAGAATAACACCAAAGATGGGGCCCCATCAAATTATATATAGACCTAGCACATCCAAAGTAAACAGCAAAGCCAATACTTATCAGCAAAACACGATGAGACAGGGCTACATGGACCTCAACAGACTGTGCATATCCCAATGCGTATCGCCCATCCGGGGTTTGTCAGGGGATAGTGGTAGAGTGTGTAGTCCACTCCTTTATGTGTGTCGAGAGCCAATCAAATCGAGAGCATACATCTCATACCTTAGAGACCAAGACCCGATACATGAGGTGTTCAGGTACACAAATGGAAGTATCCACATATCACGGTACTCAAAGAAGAAGCACGAGATGAGAGAAAAAAACGCAAGACTATATGGAAGGTCACACATTGTAAGATGAACGCGAACCAATCAAGATCAGGATCAAGCCATGTCCACGTATGACTCCAGTCTAATCTGACCCTCATCTTTAGTAACATACTTAAGTTGTAAATCAGCATTGTTTGTAAATTCAAAAAAGATGTAATATCATCGCAAATATATTCTAATGCTAGATCGAAGCAAATATATACTGATGCCTAATGAAAGACAATAATAACATGAAACCATGCACACTGTGAATTGTATCTTACATACTTCAATTGAAAGACGGAGAATTAAAAATACAGACCATGGTTGCAACAGCTATTGCAGCAGGTCATGATTGATGATGACAATAAACCTCTTCCAAGGTATGAGGAATTGATTAGTAAAATTTATATGAAAATGGCAACTACCAGTCCAGTAGTAGTACAGTAGTACTACAAAGCCTATGAAGCTGAAAAATTAGAATAAATTAGAGACATAGCCAAAACATTAGGAATGTCAAAGTCAACTCTGTGGTCTATTATTCAGAAGCAAGAATGAGAAGGTGAGCTCAGCAGTAGCAAACTAGCTGGCTGACCATGGAAAACGATAAAAGAATGCTTGCAATTGTGGAGAAAAAAAATGTTTAAAGTTTGAACAGATGTAGAGCTCTCTCCAAGATGTAGGCACAGAAGTGTCAAAGAGTGCCATAAAGAGTAGACTACACCAGCATAACCAAAGAGGTTTACCACAAGATGCACACCACTAGTAAGCCTAAAGAACAGAAAGACTAGGTAACAGTTTGCTAAAAAAAACTACATTATAGAAATCCTGTAGTGTTCTGGAACAAAGACTTATGGACAGATAAGAAACATTGTTGAGGTAGCATTATGGATTTGGCAATGGATGGCTCATTTATCTTTATTTATGATGTGAATGCCTGACAGTAGCAGCAGGATGAATTCTGAAGTGCACAGAAATGTCTTATCTTCTCAGATCAAACCAAATGCCTTAGAACTCATTGGAAGGCATAATGACCACAAACCTTGTCTTGATTGGCCAAGTCAATCACCCTACCAGAATCAAATTGAAGGGGAAAATGCCCCAAAGCAAACAGAAACTGAAGATGACTGCAGTACAGGCCACACTAGGGAAGATACCCAGGATTTGCGGAAATGTATGGGTCACAGACTTCGGGCAGTCATCAAATGCAATGGATTTGCAACAAAGTACTAAATACAATTACCGTAAAATCTTGAGTATAATACGCACTATTTTACCCCACTTCACCTTATGTAAAGTGTGTGTGTGGGGGGGTACGTATTATACACAAGGTTTTTTCCTAAAAAAAAGTTATGTCTGGCAGCTATCTTCCCTCCCTCCCCCGGAGATATCCGCTTTCAAAATAATGTTTACCATGCTCCACTGAGGTCCCTATTGTAACAAATAGCATAGAAGGCAAACTTCATCTGTGTAAATGTTCTTTGTGGGAGGCATGCTTGCAGTTGCTGCCTGCTTCCTTCAATTGGCTTTCAGGACCTCCTGCCTCCAGCCAATGGTAATGCACTGTAAGGATATCAAGGTCCTCACAGGGCAATACCACAGGCGGGAGGTCCTGCAGCCCTTTGAAGGAAACAGGCGGCAAATGCAAGCATGCTACTCGCAGAGAACATTTACACAGATGAAGTTTGCCTTCTATTCTGTTTGCTACAATGGGGACCTAAGTGGAGCATGGTAAGCATTATTTCTAAGGTGGATAGTGCTGGGGGAGGAAGGGAAGATAGCTGCCAGACATATACATGTTTTTGGAAGGGGAAAAACAAGGATGCGTATTATACATAGGCACTCTTGGTTTCCCCTAAATCTTGGGTATAATATACACCTGCGTATTATACACAAGTGCGTATTATACCTGAGATTTTATGGTACTTTCATTTTATGTTATATCTCAACTTAATTTTGGTCCCCTAAAATGTAGGGGCTATGTATAAAGAAGGCTACACGGTTCAAGGCTTATGATGTAAATACCCTCAATACCTAAAGCTGACAGTCTGTATGTTAGCCTGCTCAGTATATATTTGCATACAAAGTTTACTATCAGAAAAGAAAAAAAAAAAAATCTTTTTTTATTGTAAATGTTTTCATTTCATTATTTTTAGATCACTTTTTAACTAGAACATAATGTATGGTTCACATTATGGATGATGCAACAGAGATTATACACAATATGAACTGTGATTTGTTTGAAATGATAGCAAAATCAAGAAACCAAAGTATGTGTGTTTTGTATGTGTGACCAGTTCTGCAAAGCCACTTAAAGAGACATTAATTTTAGTACCCATTACAAGTTCATAAAGAAAGAAAGCCAGAAGCATTGACACTCCACATACAACCTCATCAAAAAGGTTCAATTTACAACCTTCTGTGTTCCTTTGTAAAATTTGTCACCTTAAATTGAAACCCGTAGCACACCAAAATGTAATAGAATCCTGGTTGAGAGCCACTGTCCTAGTGTTTCATTTGATAATGGTAGTGTTTGTGAATCTTCTTTGGTAATGGAATTCCAGTCTATATGTGAAGTATCAAACATTAATGCTTCAGCTGATGAATACAGACATAGATGATATTGATTACTGTCTGAGGTTAACCAATACTGACAGCTAGGACAATGATAATATCTTTCTTACAAGGGCAGCACAAAACAAGCTGGAAGTTAATGCAACAAGTAGGTATGAATCAGCACACACACTGCTTTAATCAAGAAACACTTACTATTCTTTGCATGTTTATGAATGAACTGGAATAGGTATGGGAAGCTAAATTTCAATATTTGCAGAAGACACTAAATTATTCAAGGTAATAAATGCAGAGCAGGATGTTTGTGGTCTACAGAAGGACTTACATTAAATGGCAGACTGGGCAAACAAATGGAAATGAGATTTAATTTAGGGAAAGTATGTATTTGGTAAGTATAAATAAGCTTGCTACCTGTGAACTTAATGAGAGCATTCTAGAAAACTCATTGCTGGAAAAATATCTTGTAAATTATATACTTGGCAATTGTGATCAAAGTCTAAGAACAGTAACAAAAAATTATAATCATATAGTGGTTAGGGATGAGTGAAATGTTTAGCCTCAAAAGCAAAACAGGAGGAAAATGGCACTTCCAGACATAAAAGAAATGTTATATTTTTTCTGCCTTTTTTATTGTATTGAAATCATTGATAGGAATGGATTTCTCCATCTCCATACACTCACTTGGAACATTTTCCTTTTATTCATACTATGATACTATACATTGGGTGTCAGGTTACTTCATCTTGCCAGTTTGTGTTTGTAAGAGAGACAGAGAGAGAAACAACATTTTGATTCTACGTGATGGGCAAATAGAGTAAAGTTGGAGTTTAATTTTAGGGATTTTGCTGGCAGCCAAGTTGTTATCTATGCATTGGGAGTAGAGTAAACAAAAATGTATTTTACTCATAAGTGAGTAATAGTCAGACAGGTAGGTGATCCAGCTTGTACCTGAGTCTGTTGAGCCTCTGCTCTGACTGACTGACACATATACTTTGTAGACAATAAAAGAAACTCCTTCAGCCAGGTTTCCCTGGGATGTTCTGAGAGTCAGATCCTATGCCGATCAAGGGTGATCAGACTCAAAGGCAAAGTCGAACACCCGTGTTCTACTAGTAGAGGGCGTATCAGTAGTTGATTATAACTAGAACCAACTAATGCTGGAGTGTAAGTCGGATCTTCTATTAGTCGGATAAACCAAAGTGGGACTAGAAGCAGGGTAGTTGTATGTAGCAGTATCGTACCAGAAGCAGGGTAGTCAGATCTAGCCAGGGTCATGACAGGAGCAAGGTAATTGGATGTAGCCATGGTCCTAACAGGAGTAGGGTAGTCGGACGTAGCCAGGTCATAACAGGAGATCCACGGAGAGAGGTACCGCATTGAAAAGCAAACAGGAAGGTCAACAAAGAAGATGGATCAGGAACTGGTGACAGCAAACAATCACAGAAGGGAGAAACTACTGACTGGAGTGTTCGAAGAACAAGCGTGGGCTGAAAAATGGTGCAAGCATTTAAACTCACAGCAGCTAATACATGTGAAGTCAGGATCTGATGGTCAGGAAAGTGAGGGAACAGGGAGCACTTAACAATGTGTCACAACATATACTCCAGTATTGACTATTTCTTTGATTACCAATATAAACTTCACACATTGCTTACAGTGGATATGGAACCTATCACATGGTCAGACCATGCTCCTATCTGGATGCAACTTGCTACTCCCACATATGCTGATAGTCCTGGTTCCTGGAGGCTGATTTATTTCTGCAGGACTTAAAGGTTTTTTCACAAACGTTTTCTTAATATGTTAGCATGCAGAATGCATTTGTCCTTTGCCCACAACACTAACTTCCTGCTTAAGTGACACTGGCACACATTCATGATGATTAGGGATGGGTGAAAATTTTCACCTCAAGCTGAAATCAGCGAATAATGGCAGTTTCCTCTTGGCAAATAATTTTCCGTGAAAAGTGCCGATTTTCATCTTTTTCTGCCCAGCTCATTCCATTGAAATCAATGGGAACATTGAAGTTACACACAACATATTACAAATATTTTTTTATTTCCCAAAAGCATAGTATAAAAGAGGCAAGAGGGTGCCTGTGTGTGTGGGGTGCGGGGAACAGGGAATGTTAATGGTGGGGTGTTTTGGGATTAGGGGGCAGTTAATAAAAAATAAATCCTAAATACAATTCAAAAAAACCCAAAAGACATGGTATAAAAAGGGTCTGAGGAGGGTGTCTGTGTTGGTAAATGAATGGATAAGTTGAACAGGGAATTTGTTTTTTGGGGGCTCTTGACTGGTATTGGGGGGACAGTTAATATAAAAATAAATCAATAAAATAAGAAATATATATGTAAAGTTATAGAGACAGGAACCCACTGACAAAAGCTGCCACTGGGGAGAACTGATGCTTGACTTGATAGAGTATTTTGTAGAGGATGATTTATTAGATTTGTTGTTAGAGGCCCAAGCCATGAGGAAACATTGATATGTAGGACTTAGACTTATTAGAGGCACAGGCCCTGAAAAAACATTGATTTGTAGGACTTAGACTTACTTGGCACAAGCTCTAAGGAAACATTGATTCGTAGGACTTAGGTATCACAGTGCCTGTGATTCCTGTCAGTCTCAGCTATGACAGATACTGATTTGCTGTGTTGGTTTGGCCTGCCCCCTGGTGACCTTTTTATACCTGGCTAGCAAGACTGTCAGGCGCCCTTTCGTGGTGTCTCTGTGCCAGTTATTGTGCTGTGTTCCTGTGTTCCGGATTCCTGTGTACCGACTTGGCTTGTCTTGACTATTCTCCTGTGTTCCTGCTCGTGTATGACCCGGCTCGTCTGACTACCTCCTCTGGATCCTGACCTGGTTTGTCTGACGTTCCTGCTTGTGTACGACCCGGCTTGTATGACTACCTTCTACGTGCTCCGACCCGGCCTGGCTGACTTCCCGCTCTGAAGAACGACTCCGGCTTTCTACAGTGACCTGTGTTCCAGCTGTCGCCGCCGCGACATTTCTATCTACTGTTTCAGCTTTTGGTGTGACTGCCTTGCCTGGTGTACTCCGATCAGTGCTGTGCTTTTACCGTTGCAGAGTTGGGCGTACCCGTGCCTCCCTCAGACTGCAGAGCCTTGCTTTACCGCTGATAAGCCTCGAGTAAATGTGCTAATTAACCTTAGCAGTGCCGCTGGGTTCCACTCTCTCGCTAATCCTGTAAGAGTCTCTTTCTCAGTGAATACTACTGCTGAGCTGGCCGCTCTTCGTCGGCAGCTTCACACATCCTTGCAGAGTATTTACAACCGTTTAGGCCGGTTGGGCGCCTGAGACCCTTTCTCTTGTTCAGTAGCGATCCCGCTTTCCCGAGTGGTGGCAGGCACAGGCATCAGCATTCGTATTCCGGTAATCACGCCCGTGGGGGCTGTCGGCTCTAGCGTATGCTTTCCCATTATCCGGTTTAGTCTGAGGAGGCTTGGCAGCTATCGCCTTGAAGGCCGGTTCCAATTGCGCCCGTGGGGCCTTATGCACTTGCACTAGTTGAAGCAGTTCCAGTAGGTACGCCCGAGGGGGCTACGGGGACTTTGGTGCTTCTTACTGAACACTGTGGCGGGGCAGTCCAGTATCCAGCCGGTGATAGTCTTGGTCTCCAGCATCAGCCTTATAACACCCAGGGCGTTCCAAACATTCACATCTGAGACTGACTGTTATCAAGGACTTAACCCCTGAGGGGTACACGCTATCCTATTTCTGTGTAATTGTACTTAATGGTCATTTGTGCATTTACCATTATAAATATATATATATTATCTGTATATATTTACCACCACTAGAGGGTGTGTTATTGCCTTATCTTATTTTAATAAAACTGTGTTCTTATTCACCCAATGGTCTAAGTGTCTTAAAAGAAACCGTGACATTAGGCTTGTTAGAAACAAACCCCCAAAATTGTTTATTGTTTTGTAGAATTATGTTTTTTATTTATTTATTTTATTTTTCTTTCAAAACACAAACCCTGAGAAAAAAAAATGTTGGCCACTGGCCATTATCAAATGTCCTCCTTCTGAGTCTGAGTCCATAATTGCGGAATTTGCAACTGCTGTTCTTGCTGCTGCTGCTGAGATGCTTAAGCACCAGGATGATTAAGCAGCTGAAAGGGAATGGGATCAACAATAACAATAACATGGAAGATGGATGATGAAGGTGCCACGAGAGCAGGAACTGTGGCTTTCATCAGCAACTGCAATGTGCATAGTGTGTGTGGCAAATAACATCTGGGGGCACAACTATATCCAAACACCATGACACCAGAACCCAAGTACTGCTGCTGTCACTATACCCCTTGTCCAGACCCTGCTAAGAACACATGACAACTTGTTGACAGATTAATAGTAATGATGCACCCTCCCTGCCACCATCTTAGCATAGTTTGTGGGATTGAATCTCCTCAGATGCCACTTGATGCACTGCTTGCGATTCTCCTCCACCACACAGTGTGCAATGGGTAGAGACGAACTGCCACATCCTAACATCAACAGAATGGCTATCATTTGGCAGGGGTGGTAACAATGAATAAGGTGGACTGCAGAATATGTAGTTACCCTAGAAGGTGATGGTGATGACGAGCTAGTCATTTCACTCATCTTGGAACTGCCTGGATTGCTCTACTCCTCTTTGATCTTTGCCTCATCTCTTGTTGCCTTTCTAGAGAGTCAGGGGGTACCGCAACAGTAGTGCTTGATTTATGTGGTGGATGTTTGGCTTTAACATGTTTGACATAAATGTCATTGTGTCTGTGTTTCATGTGTGATATCAGGGAGCTTGTGCTAAGGTGTGTTCCCTCCTTTCCTCTTCTCACTGACTTGTCACAAATTCTGCACAGTGCCATTGGTGAAGACTGCACTATACCTGCCCCAAGAGAAAAATAGTCCTACACCCATGAGTTCAGTGGGGAGGGAACAGATGGAGAAGAATGGCCTCTTTCTTCTTGCCCTCCACATTCCCGTTCACTGTCTGTTCCAGTGGATAATGTTGCTGCTGTTGCTGCTACTGCCTTAGATTCAGCACTGTAACTAGGACCAGGAGTATTGCTGGCGCTGGCAAGTGGAACCTGTCCCAGTCCCGCATCACTTGTTGACCCCATTCCCAATGTGTCTATGGTGGTCTGTGGCACACTAGCTTGCTCCTCAGCATCCCATGGCCCTTACAACTCAGCATCAGCAGGAATTAGAGTAGCTGCAAATTCCTCAAATTCCAAAATGTCACTGCTAGTGGTGATGGTGATGCCCATCCTCATTCCTGTCTCCCATTCCTTCTCAGTTTCTGCTAAAAAGGCCATCAATGTCTCTTCTTTTCCAGCTTCTCCAGCATCATTGTCACCATCCCCACTAGTTCCTACATGCTGATGCTGCTGCCCTATTACAAATATCTCACTGCTGCTTGGAGGAGGTGACAAGCAATGTGACAGAGGGTCCCCTAATGTCACACTTGCCATTTCTTGGTGACGTGAAGAAGGCAGACCTAGATACTTAAAGGACCTAGATATTTAAAAGAGAATGAAAATTTTAAATATAACATCATCTAAAATCTAATGAATAATATAAAACAAATAAATAAAATAATAAGTAAATTAATATATAACAGTCCAAAAAGGAAAATACATATATGTAAGTGAAGATGATACAGGTGGATGGACACTTTTATTTTTGTTGGTTTCTCAAATGTTTTTGACATTTAAAAGAGGGAAATAAAATAAAATGAAATATTGTATCCTTATGTCCTAATATTAAGCAAAAGAATAAGTTAAAATCAGATAAAATAATTAACTATAAGGGGTGTTATGTTAATATTGTGTTAGTTATGCCGTGGATAAAGGGGGATAAAATAACAACACATGAGAGATTTCAAAGTCTTTTATTGAGGAGACATCATTCTAAACAATATATAGTTTTTTGTGAACTGTCCAAAGCTATCCACAGGAGGGTGTAGTAACAGCACCACTGTATAATTTCAGGCCACTGAGATATTGCACCGAAAAAAATCAGGTTTCAGCTGTAATCACTTTTAAATAAAAGATCTCTCAGCAGTATGCATACCCTTTTATTTACTCAGGAGAATAAACACTACATTATATATTTTTATATATATTTAGTATTACTATCCTCTTAAAAGCCTATGGTGTAATGGAATACAATATTCTGCTATAGAGTGAATATATAGAGTGAATATATTTATTTTTTGCAAATAAAGTAAATTATAATTATGTGCAGAGAGGTGGATAGAGTGAGAGCACCCCCGGGATAACAATTGGCTTAAAGTAATATTGAACTTTTCCATATAACGAATTGTGGAGTGAACTCTGAGTGCGGATATCTTTTATATTAGAAGTTCATTTGAATATAATTAATCATGATATGGATTTTATAATGCCACAAAATAAGGACTAAACTTTTTTGCAAAATATAATTTTACACCTTGTTTCCCCGTAGATTTACCCATAGATTTCAATAGGAAAATTATAAAACCAGTTATAACAATTACCACCTATTATTTAATACAGTTGTAGGTTTGCAATCCTAAAACTGACCGAAGTAGAAATTCATATAATGAATTTTCTTTCATATCCATTAAAAAAATACTGTTGCTTTGTTTTGTTTTTTGTTTTTTTCATTCAGTTTTTTACCCTAGATATGCCCTTACTCATTTTTACATTTTTCGGTCCCTAATTACACACAGTAGGAAGTTAAACATAGCTACAGAAAAACACAATTTCATGAACATACCCTACTATTTTATCTATGAGCACACCTCGTTGTTAATAATTAGTGATGATCGAGCACCCCAATGCTCGGGTGTTCGGGTGCTCTGACCGAGCGCCCCCGGAGGCTCGAGTGCTCGGCCGAGCACCCGAGCCCCATTGAAGTCAATGGGAGGACTCGAGCATTACACCAGGCACCCCCTGCTCTGATGAGGGGAGGGTGCCTGGTCCATAGGAAAAGGGCAGAAAATGATGGAAACACCACAGAAATGGTTCAGGGACAGCATAGGGAGGATGTCTGGATGCATCTTGGACTCCAACATCGCTGCTGGGAACGATGTTTCGCCCGTAGTATGCCATTTTTACAGACTGACCGTAAAACACACAAAAAGGAAGATAAAAACGACTTTAGGCGAAAAATTGTTACCAAACAGTATTTGCTGTATATTTACTTGTATATCATCTGCAAATTCTCCCAAAAATTTCCTAAATTTTTCTGAACTAGGGCCATGATTACGAGGGAAACGTGCGCAGAGGCAAATTCTGCAAAAAATTTCCTAGATATTTCTGAACTGGGGCCATGATTAAGAGGGAAACGTGCGCAGAGGCAAATTCTCCCAAAAATTTCCTTGATTTTTCTGAACTGGGGCCATGATTAAGAGGGAAACGTGCGCTGAGCCGACCATCTAAAACATTATGGGTGAGGGTCTGCTGCGGAGCTGACCATCCTAAACATTATATGCGAAGGCCCGCTAGTGAGCTGACGCTATAAAACATTATATGAGAGGGCCCGCTAGAGAGCTGACCCAATAAAACATTATATGAGAAGGCCCGCTGGTGAGCTGACCTATACAAAAATTGTCAAACAGCGCCCGCTGGTGAGCTGGCCCTATATAAAAATTATATCACAGGGCCCGCTGGTGAGCTGGCCCTATATAAAAATTATATCTCAGGGTATATGGAAGAGAGTCAACCATATACCCATTTTTTGGGTGGAAGGGGTGAATGGGAATACAGAGTATTCCCATCATTGTAAATAACATATCTAAAGTGACTTTATGTTCCCCCAGGGCTTTCCTCCAGTGGAGTGGAGAAGTCAGGGGAAATCCAGGCCTTGTTCATTTTTATAAGTGTCAACCTATCAGCATTTTCGGTGGAAAGGCGGATACGCTTATCTGTTATGATGCCACCAGCAGCACTAAATACCCGCTCAGACAGAACGCTGGCGGCAGGGCAGGCCAGCACCTCCAAGGCGTAGAGTGCCAGTTCATACCACGTGTCCAGCTTGGACACCCAGTAGTTGTAAGGCACAGAGGGATCATTGAGGACGCTGACACGGTCTGCTACGTACTCCTTCACCATCTTCCAAAACTTTTCCCTCCTTGTGACACTAGGCTGCGCATCAGGGTGAGGGTGCTGGCGGGGTGTCATGAAGGTGTCCCACGCCTTGGAGAGTGTTGCCCTGCCTTTGTCGGAACTGCTGTGTGCTCCCCTTTTCTCCCCTTCTCGGATGGCCAAGGTAGCACGTACTCTGCCACCAGCGTTGTCAGATGGAAAATTTTGGAGCAATTTTTCAACAAGAACCTTCTGGTATTGCACCATTTTGCTTGTCCTCTCCACCGGAGGAATGAGAGATGAGAAATTCTCTTTGTAGCGGGGGTCCAGAAGGGTGAACACCCAGTAATCCGTGTTGTCTAAAATGCGTATAACGCGTTGGTCACGGGAAAGGCAGCCTAACATAAAGTCAGCCATGTGTGCCAGAGTACCAACAGGCAAGATTTCGCTGTCCTCACCAGGAGGATGACTCTCAATCTCCTCATCCTCTTCCTCCTCTTCTGCCCACCCACGCTGAAGAGATGGAACTAAAGTTCCATGGCTACCCTCTGTAGCGGAGGCAACCGTGTCTTCCTCCTCCTCCTCCTCCTCCTCCGCCTCCTCCAATTGTCGCTGAGAAGACGAAGTGAGGGTGCTCTGGCTATCACCTTGTGTAAGCTCTTCCTCCCGCATTTCCACCTCTTCCACATGCAAAGCGTCGGTTTTAATTGTGAGCAGCGAGCGTTTCAGTAGACACAGAAGTGGGATGGTTACACTGATAATAGCGTTATCGCCGCTCACCATCTGTGTCGATTCCTCAAAATTGCGTAAAACCTCACAGAGGTCTGACATCCATTCCCACTCCTCACTTCTGATTACAGGAAGTTGAACGGAGAGGCGACGACCGTGTAACAGCTGGTACTCCACTACTGCCCTCTGCTGCTCACAAAGCCGGGCCAACATGTGGAAGGTGGAGTTCCAGCGCGTGCTCACGTCACACAGCAGCCGGTGAGCTGGCAATTGTAAGCGCTGCTGCAGCTTCAACAGGACGGCTGAAGCTGTTGATGACTTACGGAAATGTGCACACACGCGGCGCACCTTGGTCAAGAGATCATGCACATTGGGGTAGGTTTTTAGAAATCGCTGAACCACTAAATTAAATACATGCGCTAGGCATGGTACGTGTGTGAGTTTGCCGAGCTCCAAAGCCGCCACCAAGTTACGCCCATTATCACACACAACCATGCCTGGTTGCAGGTTGAGTGGCGAGAGCCATTGCTCGGTCTGGTGACTAATCCCCTGCAACAGCTCTGAGGCCGTGTGCTGTTTGTCCCCAAGGCAGATCAGCTTCAGCACGGCCTGTTGACGCTTCCCCACTGCAGTGCTACACTGCTTCCAGCTACCGGCTGATGGGTGAGTGGCGCTGCGCGCAGAGAATTCGGAGGAGGAAACGGAGGAGGAGGAGCCAATAACGTAGGTGCTGGCGGAAACCCTGATGGAGGTAGGGCTCGCAATCCTCGGCGTGGGTAGCACCTGTGCCATCCCAGGGTCCGAGTCGCTCCCAGCCTTCACGACATTCACCCAGTGTGCCGTCAGGGAAATGTAGCGTCGCTGGCCACAAGCACTTGTCCATGTGTCAGTCGTTAAGTGGACCTTCCCAGTAACTGCGTTGGTCAGGGCACGGGTGATGTTACGGGACACATGGTGGTGTAAGGCGGGGACGGCACACCGGGAAAAGTAGTGGCGGCTGGGGACTACGTACCGAGGGACAGCTGCTGCCATCAGGCTGCGGAAGGACTCAGTCTCCACAAGCCTAAATGGCAGCATTTCGATGGCCAGTAATTTGGAAAGGTGTGAGGTTAGTGCTATGGGCTGTGGGTGGGTGGCTGGGTATTTTCGCTTGCGCTCAAATGCCTGGGGTAACGACATTTGGACGCTGCGCTGGGACAGGGAAGTGGATGTGGTCGCTGATGGTGCTTCAGATGGTACAGGTGCAGGGCGGGAGGTATGCGGGCCTGCGCCTTCGACAGGCGATTGGCCGGCACCGAGAACAGGGGAAGAGGAGGCAGTGGTGTGGCCTGCAGACACAGATTGGCGATCCGGGCGTTCCTCCCACTTATTACGGTGCTTGGATGCCATGTGTCGGATCATGCTGGTGGTGGTGAGGTTTCTAGTGTTCATGCCTCGGCTCATTCTGGTGTGGCACAGGTTGCAAACTACAATTCTTTTGTCGTCCGCACTTTCCTTAAAAAAACGCCATACTGCGGAACACCTACCCCTTGGCAAGGGAGATTTACGCAAGGGGGTGCTCCGTGGAACATTTGCGGGCCGGTTTGGTGCGGTCCGGCTTCTTTATGTAGCCACACCACTGCCTCTTCCAGCCTGTTGCGGTGCTGCAGATGGCTCACCCTCAGGACTGCTGTCATCGCTCGGCTCTCCACCTTCCCAGGTGGGGTCAGTCACCTCATCGTCCACCAAGTCCTCCTCCACTTCCTCACTCTGATCATCCTCCTCATTTCTTGATCCCACCACATACTCAGTCATTGACAACTGTATATCATCCTCCTCATCAAGGTCTTGAGACAGTAATAGTGGTTGATTTGATGGCAACTGTGTCTCATCATCATCATCATCCACTTCCTTTGACCTTAAATGCCGTTCACCTCTGTCATCTTCTTGTGATTGTGTACCCTCTAGAGGTTGTGAATCAGGGCACAAGATTTCATGTTCCTCTGCAAGCGTGCTTGGAGAGAGGTTCAAATTAAGGATTGGTGATGAGACGAGCTCCTCACTATATCCCAGTGTGGGATCACTTCTTTGACCAGACCCTCTATGGTGGGAGGAAGGATGATCAGGGTGAGGATTATGTTGACCAGACTCTTGGCTACTGAGAGTGGACTTGGTGGAAGACAGGGTGGTGCTTAACCGACTGGAAGCAGTATCACCTGAAATCCAACCGACCACCTGTTCGCAGTGGTCTGACCTCGAGAGTGATGTCCTGCGACGCCCTGTAAACTGAGACATGAAGCTAGGTATGGTGGATGTCTTTCTTTCTTGT
This sequence comes from Rhinophrynus dorsalis, assembly GCA_037306005.1. NCBI lineage: Eukaryota > Metazoa > Chordata > Amphibia > Anura > Rhinophrynidae > Rhinophrynus > Rhinophrynus dorsalis. The sequence goes on from CM074720.1 coordinate 294,630,853, forward strand.
GCTCTGGCACCAGGCACAGTTTCTACGCGTCCTGACCCGCGCCCTGAACTATCAGGATCACGTCCACTTCCCCGTCCCTTTTTACCCGCCTTCTTCATATTACACGGAATATGTGCTGCAAATCTGCAACTTTGCACACTAAACAAAATGTGCTGCTTATCTGCGGCTAGGCACAGTGAACAGAATATGTGACTTTTATTTTTAACACTTTGCACACTAAACAGAATGTGCTGCAAATCTGCAACTTTGCACACTAAACAGAATGTGCTGCTTATCTGCGGCTAGGCACAGTGAACAGAATATGTGACTTTTATTTTTAACACTTTGCACACTAAACAGAATGTTCTGCTAATCTGCAACTTTGCACACTAAACAGAATGTGCTGCTTATCTGTGGCTAGGCACAGTGAACGGAATAAGTGACTTTTATTTTTTACACTTTGCACACTAAACTGAATGTGCTGCTAATCTGCAACTTTGCACACTAAACAGAATATGCTGCTTATCTGCGGCTAGGCACAGTGAATGGAATATGTGACTTTTATTTTTTACACTTTGCACACTAAACAGAATGTTCTGCTAATCTGCAACTTTGCACACTAAACAGAATGTGCTGCTTATCTGCGGCTAGGCACAGTGAACAGAATATGTGACTTTTATTTTTAACACTTTGCACACTAAACTGAATGTGCTGATAATCTGCAACTTTGCACACTAAACAGAATATGCTGCTTATCTGCGGCTAGGCACAGTGAACAGAATATGTGACTTTTATTTTTAACACTTTGCACACTAAACAGAATGTGCTGCAAATCTGCAACTTTGCACACTAAACAGAATGTGCTGCTTATATGCGGCTAGGTACAGTGAACAGAATATGTGACTTTTATTTTTAACACTTTGCACACTAAACTGAATGTGCTGATAATCTGCAACTTTGCACACTAAACAGAATGTGCTGCTTATCTGCGGCTAGGATCAGTGAACGGAATAAGTAACTTTTATTTTTTACACTTTGCACACTAAACAGAATGTTCTGCTAATCTGCAACTTTGCATACGAAACAGAATGTGCTGCTTATCTGCGGCTAGGCACAGTGAACAGAATATGTGACTTTTATTTTTAACACTTTGCACACTAAACTGAATGTGCTGATAATCTGCAACTTTGCACACTAAACAGAATATGCTGCTTATCTGCGGCTAGGCACAGTGAACGGAATATGTGACTTTTATTTTTTACACTTTGCACACTAAACTGAATGTGCTGATAATCTGCAACTTTGCACACTAACAGAATATGCTGCTTATCTGCGGCTAGGATCAGTGAACGGAATAAGTGACTTTTATTTTTTACACTTTGCACACTAAACAGAATGTGCTGATAATCTGCAACTTTGCACACTAAAAAGAATGTGCTACTAATCTGCAACTTTGCACACTGAACAGAATGTGCTGCTAATCTGCAACTTTGCACACTAAACAGAATGTGCTGCTAATCTGCAACTTTGCACACTAAAAAGAATGTGCTGCTAATCTGCAACTTTGCACACTAAACAGAACGTGCTGCTAATCTGACACTTTGCACACTAAAGAGAATGTGCTGATAATCTGCAACTTTGCACACTAAAAAGAATGTGCTGCTAATCTGCAACTTTGCACACTGAACAGAATATGCTGCTAATCTGCAACTTTGCACACTAAACAGAATGTGCTGCTAATCTGCAACTTTGCACACTAAAAAGAATGTGCTGCTAATCTGCAACTTTGCACACTAAACAGAATGTGCTGCTAATCTGAAACTTTGCACACTAAACAGAATGTGCTGCTAATCTGCGGCTAGGCACAGTGAACAGAATATGTGACTTTTTTTTTAAACTCTGCCCCCCAAAACAAAATATATCTGCTGCCCCCACACACAGTAGTCCTAAAAAGGACTTTTGGGTCTTTTTTTTGTTCAAACGCGCTTTTTTTCTCCCTACACTGACTTTCCCTTCCTATCCTCATCTCTCCCTGGCTAAGACTGAGCCGAACTCGCTGGTCAGGTGCTATACAGCACCCGATCACGGGTTCTGGCCAGCCAATCAGTGTAATGCCAGCAGCCAACATGGCTGCTGGCATTACACTGATGTCAGAGCCTCCCCGCACGTTTATTGGCTGCGCAGCAGCCGCGAAACGTGCGGGGAGGAGACCCAAACATGGCGGGCGAGCACATGCGGTATTCGTACGAGTACCGCCATGTGCCGAGCAGAGCGATGCTCGAACCGAACCAAGCTTCGGCCGAGCATGCTCGCTCATCACTATTAATAATATCTTCTGGTTATCTTAATCCTCCTTGCCTGCAGTGAAGACCTGTTTAACTGGTTTGTGTAAGCCTGTATTTCTCAGCCTTCTCCTACACTGGTATATATTACATGGTCCTGGACCTTGAAATAATCAGTGAACTAGCTAACACACATCTTTTTGTATCTATTTTATTGCTTTTATATTTTGTTTCATTATATTATTTTCTTTGTACAGTTCAGATGTAATAAGCACTTAAAAGTAGAAACACACAATGCATGGCATGAATCAAGTCTAAGTTAAATTATTTTTAATCAATGTTCTCTGAGAGCTTTTTACTTATATTTCATTATTTCCGCAAGATCTATAGGTTTTACACTACTTTTAAAAGAGAAAGAAATTGGTCATAAACTATGATGCTTACTCAGCTTATTTTATATCCAAGACATAACAAAGACAATAATGTTTAACAAGATAGGAATCTGCATTTTCTTTGTTCTGGCCATTCTGCTTTTATCCGTGATCTATGATCTTTTAAATGACCATATGATGAACTGGATCACACAAGATTTTAATAGCCTTTTATAATTAGATCTGCACTTGGCAAGTACAAAGCCTTTTTGTTCAATGGTACAGTGGTATTTCTAAGAAAAATATTGATTGGCTAGGTTAGCAAAGTATGCATATCAAATACAAATAAAATCTTGCTTCTATATAATAGTCTAAATCAAAAATTCACAAGTGGAAAATTATTTCAATTAGTTTTAATAAATGCCATCAAGAAGTGCATTAATAATGCATATATTTCATTCAATGAATGTCTTTCTATCTTTTTAGCATTGTGAGTGGAAGGAATATAGCCTTTCTATGCCAGACATCTGAAAGTTTCAAGAAACTATCAATAAAAGTAATGACGTTCCCATGCATCCAACATATAAAACATTACTAACAATTAATGCTACAATATTTGCACTATAGTCATAGTTATCAGATTATAATTATACTGTTAAGCAGTATATCTTCAATTATAAAGGAGAACATGAAACTGCAAAACATTATGGGCTCGATTCAATAAGCTCCAAAAGCTAAACAAACAGCCAATGGCATTTTTAAGCACAGTAAGCAATTCAATGATCAGTGCTATGCCAGCAAAAAAAAAAAACCTGATGGCTGCTAAAGTAAGAGGTGTTTTAGCCCATTCAAAATAAAAAAAAAATCCTGCAAGAGGCAATTCAACTGCATGCATTAGCCATTAATATCCAATAAGGGACTCACTTTATCTCTGAAACTTAAGACACAGTTTTTTTCTGACTAAAGTCCCTTATGGGATCTTTAATTAGCCGAAGCAGTAATTGAAAGGAAAAAAGGAAAAAAATGTCCCCAATGGATGTGTTGATATGGGCCTTGAGCCCCATATCAATATATCCAAAGTACTTGGAAAATGTGTCCAAAGTTAGTAAAATTAACCCTGTGAGTGCCAGTGGGGTATAATTACCCTGCCAACACTCATAGGGTTAACGCAACTAAGCAACAAAGCAACAGCCCCTTTAAAGTAACACTTACCATTAATCCTGATGTCCAGAGAGGTCCTCAGCATCTTGGTCATCTACTGTCCATTTTCTATCTTGTTAGTCTCTCTTCTTTCTTCCACAGTTCCTTCTGTCTTCTACCTTCAAGAATTGTACCTGTAAAATAATAGCGATATTAATATATGTTTTCTAAAAAAGCACCCTCAAATGTATGCATAGTTTAACCCCTTTAGTGCCAAAGGGGTGCACAACACATTGCAGAGCAATGCGTTGCGTACCTCTCTGAGGCTCAAAAAGTTAAGATATGTATAGATGTGTGGGTCAGTAATTTAATAATGCCACAATAAATATGAATAGGCTTCCAGTTATTCAATGATGTCCAAGTTGTTCCAAATAATATATCCAGAATTGCCATAATAACATAATTCTTAGCTTTAATAAAATACTTAGCTTAGTGGTGTGTTGTCTGTCTCCGCCGCTGTGTGCGGCCATGGAGGAGGTGGCAGTGGAGACAGTACTATCCAATCAGCTTTGAGCGGTTGTGCTTTAAACTGATTGGCTAGGATGTGTGTAAGCACTTCTCAGCCAATGGCTGTGAGAGAATATATAAAGGTAATCTCTGTTCAAATTCCCTCAGTGTGTGAAAGGAATCATCCCGTGAGGGAGAAGTGCTATGTGCTATAGCACTGGGGCCTCACGCAGCAGCAGAGAAAGACAACACACCACTAAGCTAAGTATTTTATTAAAGCTAACAATTATGTTATTATGGCATTTCTGAATATATTATTTGGAACAACTTGGACATCATTGAATAACTAGAAACATATTCATATTTATGGAACAGGACAGTAATACACGCTTTAACCCTTTTGAGCCCCAGAGAGGTACACATCGCATTGCTTTGCAATGCGTTGTGTACCTCTCTGGCACTCAAGGGGTTAAACTATATATTTCAACATTGTATTTATGCTTTTCTTTTCTTATTTACAGATACAAGAAAGAAGAATGAAGAGAAGACAGAAGATACAAGAAAGAAGAAGATTCAGAATGAAGACAGAAGGAGACAGACAGATCAGTGCTTGGCAATATGTCAAGCACTGATAGTTAACTTTTTTACTGTGAAGTTCCCAATATCGCTGCTATTTAGTGGTGTTTTGAGAACTTAACACACAAAACATACATTTAGGCACAAGACCATTTCTGTAGAAGTAACGACCGTTGTTGACTTTTTCTTTTGTCGGTCGGTATCCATTTTCGCCATACCTGCTGTTTTAGGTCAGGTTAGTGAATCGAGCCCTATATGTCTAAGAATCACAGCACGTGACCTCCATGTCAAATGATGTGCTCTGTTTTGGTTAATCAGGAAAACAAAAAAGCATTGGGTTAAACACAACTATGAATAGTGCTTATGATTAAAAATGTAATTATTATCTAAGGCTAATCAAAACCAGAATTTTACAATAAAAGATTATTTCCCACTTGCCAACATCTAAAATAATTATATGCTATTATATGCTATCATATATAATTATATTCATCTGTGTCCCACCAATATAATATATCTATACAGCAGCATTATTTCAAATAGTTTTGTTTTGCAGTTGTTGTTTGCAATTGTAAACCACTTAGGCACATATGGGTATATTGATTGAATTCCAAACTTCCCTGTCCATTTAAATCCATCTCTTTTCATAGGTTTGCATGAGTTTATTCATTGAAAGCCTGCATTATTTATCAAGCTCCATACAGACTGCATTATAGGGAAACTGCATATTCCATATACAAGAAACAATTGCACATTTTATAAAATGGCTCAATTGAAATGTATATTTGCCTTGCATGAAAGAGCAGTTTATTCTTGTGTGATATTGTGATGTTAGACTTTATAAACAGCAGGTTTTCAAGTATTTTAGAAAACAAACACAGGAGGTGCCTGGAGGTGTTGTAAAGAGACATCTGAGTAAGATTTCTTTCCCCTTTTTATTATAGTTTATAGCAGTTTTTAACCCTTTAAAGGCCAGAGGGGTCTGCAAGACATTGCTTCATAATGCAATACACACCCCTTTAGTCATTTGAAGCCTAATTTAACATTTTGGTCCCAGTTAGTTTCCACATTTTCATGTTTTCTAGTTACCTGTTGATCCCAGTTTTTCCCATGTTTTTCTATTGTCTCCCAGCAATGCACTGGAGACTTTTCTACCATTCAAGGAGTTAAACACTCCATTTATAGGAAAGGAAATTTGGGGAATTTTTATTTGTATTATATAGTGCAGGTGCTTTATTCCAGAATTGCTCTATTTTTTCTTAGTATATTACTCTCACTGTGTTACAAGCAAATGGAGCATGCTTGTGGGTTATGTTATTAAGCACAATAAATATGCAGGTGTTGGACTTGCATGGATGATTTGTATTTTAACCTGACTACTTACCTTTTAGCCATCTCTACCTGCCCCTTCTATAAACTCTGGCTCCCTCTAGATCTGTGTCCTGATATGCACCCAGAAATCCTGAAACTTATGATGCACAGATGGACAAACATACAGGGCTCAATACCATTACCACAGCTAAAAAAAAAAAAAAAAACAGGCATTGTGGTTTTTTTAAAGTCAGATTTTAGTTTCCTATTACCCAAGTTGTTAAAACAAAACCAGCCAGGGGAGGATTGTGGTCAGATACTGGCCCGGGCCATTTTTTAAAAAACTGGCCCATTAGTTGGTATTCCATGATACATACATGTATGTATGTATGTATGTATGTATGTGTATGTGTGTGTGTTTGTGTGAATGTATGTGTAATACATATGTGTATATATATATATATATATATATATATATATATATATATATACTAGTTGAACAGCCCGTTACACGGGCCACAATGCCTCTGGCAGCCGGTCGCGGGGCAGTCACACGAAGTGGAGATTACCCGCGCCTCGGCTGATACAGAGCTGGACGCTCCTTCGGAGCTCCCAGCTCTGTATCAGCCGCGGCGCGGGCAGTCTCTACTACGCATTACTGCCGCACGTGCAGCAGTGTCTACTGCGCATGTCGGGCGTTACACACAACTTAGCGAATTATTATATAGGATATATATATATATATATATATATATATATATATATATATATTAGATAGCACAGGGTGGTGTTTGTGGGCCATATGATGGCCAATATTGTTATACATGGGCACAGGGAGGTGCTTGGGGGCAAAGTTTGGCATATGGAGGCAGTCACTGAGTAGATGGGAACACATATGAAAGGCTACTAGCTTGCTGTTTAGGAGGATATTACTGGGTTGCTATATATATATATATATATATATATATATATATATATATATATATATATATACACACACACACGTGGAGGCATTTGGGGGTAGAAGGGGACTACAATAGCTACATTTGTATGTATGTGTGTGATAGTTATGATATCATAATTGGAGAACATTAAGAACCCTTTGAATGCTAGAGGGATACCCAGTGTGCAAAGCGTTTGATATTCCTCTGGCACTCAAAGGGTTAAAATCAGAGATATTCAAAGTAAGGGAAAGTGTGTCTTTGAACCTGGTTCATAAAGTTAAAGAGGATTAGTTTGAGGAAACCAACTACTCAAATGGGGAAATTTAAATTCTACATATTCCCTTGATTTAAATGCGGCTTTTCACTCTCTTGAATACAAGGGGTTAAAAGGCCCATTTAAATCAATGGAAATATGCAGAATTTTAGTTTCCCTTTCCAAGTAGTTGGTTTCCTCAAAACTAATCCCCTTTAACTTGATGAACAAGGCTTAAGGACACACTATACTTTGAATATCACCGATTTTAACCCTTTGAGTGCCAGAGGAGTATCAAATGCTTTGCGCATTGGGTATCCCTCTGGTAGTCAAAGGGTTCCTGTTTCCAATTACGAGATCATGACTCAGGACTCAAAAAAAATTCAAAACAAGAGAAAAAAAGGCAACTGAAAAGAATGTGGATGATTTACTTGCTGGATAAGGTCCGAGGGAAGATTGGAACCTGAGGCTGAGTCCGATGGAGAGGAGCAGGGCAACAACAGCAACAGGTACAGGAAGCAAATTAACATCTTGAGTGCTAGAAAGGGCCTTATGTATCATTTTACAATGTGTTAAAAGCCTCTCTAGCACTGTTTTAAGCTGGTGGACAGCAGCAGCGATGAGCACAGTAAGTAGAAAGTCCGTGAGTGAATCACAGACTGTCTACTGTGTTTTTGTGTTAATGTGATTTACACAGCAGGTCTAGGAATATACATAAATAAAAAATGTAAAATACTGTTTTTACTCCTTTCAGTGCCAGAGAGTACGCAATGCATTGCTCTGCAATGCGTTGCGTACCCCTCAGGCACTGAAATGGTTAACACGCACACTGTTTCTTCCGTTTGGAATAAAGCATTAACAATAACAACTGAGGCTGTCAGGTGGCTGTATCATCCACAGCACCTCTGAAATGCAGATCAGCAGCCTCTTTCACAATGTGACACTGCTGTCACTGCCTGTGACACTTACGTGGGGCTTGAGTCTAGCCTGTAATTTTGCGGAGTGGCCCTCCTGTGTCAAGCATCCACCGGCCCACCAGGGCATGCCCGAATGCCCGATAGTACAATTCACCCCTGAAACCCGCTGTTATTCTATGCACCACCAGTCAAAAAAAAGCCCATAAGAAACAAAGCAATGCGCGAGCAGCATACTAATAAGTATGGTTAGTATTACCACATGTTTTGTGGTTACATTTTCTGCCAGTAATCCTGCACCTCTAAGCTGAGGTATAGAAACCATTGTTATTTCAACAAAAGCACGTATGCTCTCTAAGGACAAAATGAATGGGGAACTGGCAATTGTACCCCTTTAAGCACTCAAACTAATTGACAACTGGCAAGATTACCCCTGAAAGCACACAAACTAATGGACAAGAGTCATCTTGTATAATATTGCTGTGGACACCAGATTATCAGCTGACCTTCACCCTGATCCCATTGATGAGGTACCAATGCCACAGCCATTGGAGGGTGATACCCCCAGAGGTGGAGAGACATGGGACAGGGTCACCAGGGAATACTTAGACTATAAGTATCATGCATACACCCACCTCAAGCCAACAACACCAGATCACCAACATAGTTTCACATTTCACAAACCTCAAACATGTTTTCTCTCCATTCCCAGGATGATGATCTCCTGCTGGACACCTGCCACTGCACCTGAGTGTTGTGGAACTGGCTGTTCCTCCTGGACTTCTTATGCAGAGCTGACACTGACTCCAACAATGCCCTGGAACTTGCATCTTGTCACATTCCCAGGACATAACCTTCAGTTGTTTCAAAGGATCCAGATGTCTTGCAATGGATGGCAACAGGTGAGTCTGTACTGACAACTAACATGTCAGATATCCCTCAGTGTTAGTAGTCCCGTATGTGACACACCTCACATAGCCACTTGTGACTTGTACACTGTCTCACATCTGTTTAATTCTTTATTCCATCAGACTATTTCATGTCACTAATATGCAGAGGACCCTGTGGCTCATGGATGCAGAAGAGATGTGTGTGTGATGCACTTCCCCTTCTTCCTGTAATTGTTTGTTTCTATTTCTAGGACCATTAAAACCTACACTGTGTTTATGAACATGTCATGTTATTTCATGCTTAACAGGTCTATACCTTGTGCTTAACTCTATGAATGCCAAGGGGCAACACTAAACATTGTTTTACAGCACATGGCTTCCCCACTGTCATTCAAAGGGTTAATGAAAAGTCAGCACATGTGAGAACTTACACACATCCACTATGCCACATTCCTATGAACTCTGTTCCCAACCTGTTCAATGGAAGATATGTGTGCAACACAAAGGTATAGGGAGTGTTACAGACTAGTGTTGAGCGAGCATGCTCGGCCGATGCTCGGATCGGCTCGAGCATCGCTCTGCTCGGCACATGGCGGTACTCGTACGAGTACCGCATGTGCTCGCCCGCCATGTTCGGGTCTCCTCCCCGCACGTTTCGCGGCTTCTGCGCAGCCAATAAACGTGCAGGGAGGCTCTGACATCAGTGTAATGCCAGCAGCCATGTTGGCTGCTGGCATTACACTGATTGGCTGCCCAGAACCCCTGGTCGGGTGCTGTATAGCACCTGACCAGCGAGTTCGGCTCAGTCTTAGCCAGGGAGAGATGAGGATAGGAAGGGAAAGTCAGTGTAGGGAGAAGACAAGCAAATTTGTACAAAAAAAGACCCAAAAGTCCTTTTTAGGACTACTGTGTGTGGGGGCAGCAGTTTATTTTGTATGGGGGGAAAAAAACAAAACAAAAAAAAAATTCATATATTCTGTTTAGTGTGCAAAGTTGCAGATTAGAGCACATTCTGTTTAGTGTGCAAAGTTGCAGATTAGAGCACATTCTGTTTAGTGTGCAAAGTTGCAGATTAGAGCACATTCTGTTTAGTGTGCAAAGTTGCAGATTAGAGCACATTCTGTTAAGTCTTCAAACTGTAAAATATCAAAGTCACATATTCCATTCAGTGTGTGTCGCCGCAGTTTAGCAGCACATTCTGTGTACTGTGCACAGTTGCAGAATAGGAAGAAATACTGTTAAGTCTTCAAACTAAAATATCAAAGTCACATATTCCATTCAGTGTGCGTCACCGCAGTTTAGCAGCACATTCTGTGTACTCTGCACAGTTGCAGAATAGGAAGAAATACTGTTAAGTCTTCAAACTAAAATATCAAAGTCACATATTCCATTCAGTGTGCATCACTGCAGTTTAGCAGCACATTCTGTGTACTCTGCACAGTTGCAGAATAGGAAGAAATACTGTTAAGTCTTCAAACTAAAATATCAAAGTCACATATTCCATTCAGTGTGCTTCGCCGCAGTTTAGCAGCATATTCTGTGTACTGTGCACAGTTGCAGAATAGGAAGAAATACTGTTAAGTCTTTAAACTAAAATATCAAAGTCACATATTCCATTCAGTGTGCGTCACCGCAGTTTAGCAGCACATTCTGTGTACTCTGCACAGTTGCAGAATAGGAAGAAATACTGTTAAGTCTTCAAACTAAAATATCAAAGTCACATATTCCATTCAGTGTGCTTCGCCGCAGTTTAGCAGCACATTCTGTGTACTCTGCACAGTTGCAGAATAGGAAGAAATACTGTTAAGTCTTCAAACTAAAATATCAAAGTCACATATTCCATTCAGTGTGCTTCGCCGCAGTTTAGCAGCACATTCTGTGTACTGTGCACAGTTGCAGAATAGGAAGAAATACTGTTAAGTCTTCAAACTAAAATATCAAAGTCACATATTCCATTCAGTGTGTGTCACCGCAGTTTAGCAGCATATTCTGTGTACTGTGCACAGTTGCAGAATAGGAAGAAATACTGTTAAGTCTTCAAACTAAAATATCAAAGTCACATATTCCATTCAGTGTGCGTCACCGCAGTTTAGCAGCACATTCTGTGTACTCTGCACAGTTGCAGAATAGGAAGAAATACTGTTAAGTCTTCAAACTAAAATATCAAAGTCACATATTCCATTCAGTGTGCTTCGCCGCAGTTTAGCAGCATATTCTGTGTACTGTGCACAGTTGCAGAATAGGAAGAAATACTGTTAAGTCTTCAAACTAAAATATCAAAGTCACATATTCCATTCAGTGTGCGTCAACGCAGTTTAGCAGCACATTCTGTGTACTGTGCACAGTTGCAGAATAGGAAGAAATACTGTTAAGTCTTCAAACTAAAATATCAAAGTCACATATTCCATTCAGTGTGCTTCGCCGCAGTTTAGCAGCATATTCTGTGTACTGTGCACAGTTGCAGAATAGGAAGAAATACTGTTAAGTCTTCAAACTAAAATATCAAAGTCACATATTCCATTCAGTGTGCGTCAACGCAGTTTAGCAGCACATTCTGTGTACTCTGCACAGTTGCAGAATAGGAAGAAATACTGTTAAGTCTTCAAACTAAAATATCAAAGTCACATATTCCATTCAGTGTGCTTCGCCGCAGTTTAGCAGCATATTCTGTGTACTGTGCACAGTTGCAGAATAGGAAGAAATACTGTTAAGTCTTCAAACTAAAATATCAAAGTCACATATTCCATTCAGTGTGCGTCACCGCTGTTTAGCAGCACATTCTGTGTACTCTACACAGTTGCAGAATAGGAAGAAATACTGTTAAGTCTTCAAACTAAAATATCAAAGTCACATATTCCATTCAGTGTGCCTCGCCGCAGTTTAGCAGCACATTCTGTGTACTCTGCACAGTTGCAGAATAGGAAGAAATACTGTTAAGTCTTCAAACTAAAATATCAAAGTCACATATTCCATTCAGTGTGCGTCACCGCAGTTTAGCAGCACATTCTGTGTACTCTGCACAGTTGCAGAATAGGAAGAAATACTGTTAAGTCTTCAAACTAAAATATCAAAGTCACATATTCCATTCAGTGTGCTTCGCCGCAGTTTAGCAGCATATTCTGTGTACTCTGCACAGTTGCAGAATAGGAAGAAATACTGTTAAGTCTTCAAACTAAAATATCAAAGTCACATATTCCATTCAGTGTGCTTCGCCGCAGTTTAGCAGCATATTCTGTGTACTCTGCACAGTTGCAGAATAGGAAGAAATACTGTTAAGTCTTCAAACTAAAATATCAAAGTCACATATTCCATTCAGTGTGCTTCGCCGCAGTTTAGCAGCACATTCTGTGTACTGTGCACAGTTACAGAATAGGAAGAAATACTGTTAAGTCTTCAAACTAAAATATCAAAGTCACATATTCCATTCAGTGTGCTTCGTCGCAGTTTAGCAGCACATTCTGTGTACTCTGCACAGTTGCAGAAAGGGAAGAAATACTGTTAAGTCTTCAAACTAAAATATCAAAGTCACATATTCCATTCAGTGTGCGTCACCGCAGTTTAGCAGCACATTCTGTGTACTCTGCACAGTTGCAGAATAGGAAGAAATACTGTTAAGTCTTCAAACTAAAATATCAAAGTCACATATTCCATTCAGTGTGCTTCGCCGCAGTTTAGCAGCATATTCTGTGTACTCTACACAGTTGCAGAATAGGAAGAAATACTGTTAAGTCTTCAAACTAAAATATCAAAGTCACATATTCCATTCAGTGTGCGTCACCGCAGTTTAGCAGCACATTCTGTGTACTCTGCACAGTTGCAGAATAGGAAGAAATACTGTTAAGTCTTCAAACTAAAATATCAAAGTCACATATTCCATTCAGTGTGCTTCGCCGCAGTTTAGCAGCATATTCTGTGTACTCTGCACAGTTGCAGAATAGGAAGAAATACTGTTAAGTCTTCAAACTAAAATATCAAAGTCACATATTCCATTCAGTGTGCTTCGCCGCAGTTTAGCAGCATATTCTGTGTACTCTGCACAGTTGCAGAATAGGAAGAAATACTGTTAAGTCTTCAAACTAAAATATCAAAGTCACATATTCCATTCAGTGTGCGTCACCGCAGTTTAGCAGCACATTCTGTGTACTCTGCACAGTTGCAGAATAGGAAGAAATACTGTTAAGTCTTCAAACTAAAATATCAAAGTCACATATTCCATTCAGTGTGCTTCGCCGCAGTTTAGCAGCATATTCTGTGTACTCTGCACAGTTGCAGAATAGGAAGAAATACTGTTAAGTCTTCAAACTAAAATATCAAAGTCACATATTCCATTCAGTGTGCTTCGCCGCAGTTTAGCAGCACATTCTTTGTACTCTGCACAGTTGCAGAATAGGAAGAAATACTGTTAAGTCTTCAAACTAAAATATCAAAGTCACATATTCCATTCAGTGTGCGTCACCGCAGTTTAGCAGCACATTCTGTGTACTCTGCACAGTTGCAGAATAGGAAGAAATACTGTTAAGTCTTCAAACTAAAATATCAAAGTCACATATTCCATTCAGTGTGCTTCGCCGCAGTTTAGCAGCATATTCTGTGTACTCTGCACAGTTGCAGAATAGGAAGAAATACTGTTAAGTCTTCAAACTAAAATATCAAAGTCACATATTCCATTCAGTGTGCGTCACCGCAGTTTAGCAGCACATTCTGTGTACTCTGCACAGTTGCAGAATAGGAAGAAATACTGTTAAGTCTTCAAACTAAAATATCAAAGTCACATATTCCATTCAGTGTGCTTCGCCGCAGTTTAGCAGCATATTCTGTGTACTGTGCACAGTTGCAGAATAGGAAGAAATACTGTTAAGTCTTCAAACTAAAATATCAAAGTCACATATTCCATTCAGTGTGCGTCACCGCAGTTTAGCAGCACATTCTGTGTACTCTGCACAGTTGCAGAATAGGAAGAAATACTATTAAGTCTTCAAACTAAAATATCAAAGTCACATATTCCATTCAGTGTGCTTCGCCGCAGTTTAGCAGCACATTCTGTGTACTCTGCACAGTTGCAGAATAGGAAGAAATACTGTTAAGTCTTCAAACTAAAATATCAAAGTCACATATTCCATTCAGTGTGCGTCACCGCAGTTTAGCAGCACATTCTGTGTACTCTGCACAGTTGCAGATTTGCAGCACATATTCCGTGTAATATGAAGAAGGCGGGTAAAAAGGGACGGGGAAGTGGACGTGATCCTGATAGTTCAGGGCGCGGGTCAGGACGCGGAGAAACTGTGCCTGGTGCCAGAGCACAAGAAAGAAAGACATCCACCATACCTAGCTTCATGTCTCATTTTACAGGGCGTCGCAGGACATCACTCTCGAGGTCCGACCACTGCGAACAGGTGGTCGGTTGGATGTCAGCTGATACTGCTTCCAGTCGGTTAAGCACCACCCTGTCTTCCACCAAGTCCACTCTCAGTAGCCAAGAGTCTGGTCAACATAATCCTCACTCTGATCATCCTTCCTCCCACCATAGACGGTCTGGTCAAAGAAGTGATCCCACACTGGGATATAGTGAGGAGCTCGTCTCATCACCAATCCTTCATTTGACCCTCTCTCCAAGCACGCTTGCAGAGGAACATGACATATTGTGCCCTGATTCACAACCTCTAGAGGGTACACAATCACAAGAAGATGACAGATGTGAATGGCATTTAAGGTCAAAGGAAGTAGTGGATGATGATGATGATGAGACACAGTTGCCATTAAATCAACCACTATTACTGTCTCAAGACCTTGTTGAGGAGGATGATATACAGTTGTCAATGACTGAGTATGTGGTGGGATCAAGACATGAGGAGGATGATCAGAGTGAGGAAGTGGAGGAGGACTTGGTGGACGATGAGGTGACTGACCCCACCTGGGAAGGTGTAGAGCCGAGCGATGACAGCAGTCCTGAGGGTGAGCCATCTGCAGCACCGCAACAGGCTGGAAGAGGCAGTGGTGTGGCTACAGAAAGAAGGCGGACCGCACCAAACCGGCCCGCAAATGTTCCACGGAGCACCCCCTTGCGTAAATCTCCCTTGCCAAGGGGTAGGTGTTCCGCGGTATGGCGTTTTTTTAAGGAAAGTGCGGACGACAAAAGAATTGTAGTTTGCAACCTGTGCCACACCAGAATGAGCCGAGGCATGAACACTAGAAACCTCACCACCACCAGCATGATCCGACACATGGCATCCAAGCACCGTAATAAGTGGGAGGAACGCCTGGATCGCCCATCTGTGTCTGCAGGCCACACCACTGCCTCCTCTTCCCCTGTTTTCGGTGCCGGCCAATCGCCTGTCGAAGGCGCAGGCCCGCATACCTCCCGCCCTGCACCTGTACCATCTGAAGCACCATCAGCGACCACATCCACTTCCCTGTCCCAGCGCAGCATCCAAATGTCGTTACCCCAGGCATTTGAGCGCAAGCGAAAATACCCAGCCACCCACCCACAGGCCATAGCACTAACCTCACACCTTTCCAAATTACTGGCCATCGAAATGCTGCCATTTAGGCTTGTGGAGACTGAGTCCTTCCGCAGCCTGATGGCAGCAGCTGTCCCTCGGTACGCGGTCCCCAGCCGCCACTACTTTTCCCGGTGTGCCATCCCCGCATTACACCACCATGTGTCCCGTAACATCACCCGTGCCCTGACCAACGCAGTTACTGGGAAGGTCCACTTAACGACTGACACATGGACAAGTGCTTCTGGCCAGGGACGCTACATTTCCCTGACGGCACACTGGGTGAATGTCGTGGAGGCTGGGAGCGACTCGGACCCTGGGATGGCACGGGTGCTACCCACGCCGAGGATTGCGGGCCCTACCTCCATCAGGGTTTCCGTCAGCACCTACGTTATTGGCTCCTCCTCCTCCGTTTCCACCTCCGAATTCTCTGCACGCAGCGCCACTCCCCCATCAGCCGGTAGCTGGAAGCAGTGTAGCACTGCAGTGGGGAAGCGTCAACAGGCCGTGCTGAAGCTGATCTGCCTTGGGGACAAACAGCACACGGCCTCAGAGCTGTTGCAGGGGATTAGTCACCAGACCGAGCAGTGGCTCTCGCCACTCAACCTGCAACCAGGCATGGTTGTGTGTGATAATGGGCGTAACTTGGTGGCGGCTTTGGAGCTCGGCAAGCTCACACACGTACCATGCCTAGCGCATGTATTTAATTTAGTGGTTCAGCGATTTCTAAAAACCTACCCCAATGTGCATGATCTCTTGACCAAGGTTGTGCCGCATGTGTGCACATTTCCGTAAGTCATCTACAGCTTCAGCCGGCCTGTTGAAGCTGCAGCAGCGCTTACAATTGCCAGCTCACCGGCTGCTGTGTGACGTGAGCACGCGCTGGAACTCCACCTTCCACATGTTGGCCCGGCTTTGTGAGCAGCAGAGGGCAGTAGTGGAGTACCAGCTGTTACACGGTCGTCGCCTCTCCGTTCAACTTCCTGTAATCAGAAGTGAGGAGTGGGAATGGATGTCAGACCTCTGTGAGGTTTTACGCAATTTTGAGGAATCGACACAGATGGTGAGCGGCGATAACGCTATTATCAGTGTAACCATCCCACTTCTGTGTCTACTGAAACGCTCGCTGCTCACAATTAAAACCGACGCTTTGCATGTGGAAGAGGTGGAAATGCGGGAGGAAGAGCTTACACAAGGTGATAGCCAGAGCACCCTCACTTCGTCTTCTCAGCGACAATTGGAGGAGGCGGAGGAGGAGGAGGAGGAGGAGGAAGACACGGTTGCCTCCGCTACAGAGGGTAGCCATGGAACTTTAGTTCCATCTCTTCAGCGTGGGTGGGCAGAAGAGGAGGAAGAGGATGAGGAGATTGAGAGTCATCCTCCTGGTGAGGACAGAGAAATCTTGACTGTTGGTACTCTGGCACACATGGCTGACTTTATGTTAGGCTGCCTTTCCCGTGACCCACGCGTTATACGCATTTTAGACAACATGGATTACTGGGTGTTCACCCTTCTGGACCCCCGCTACAAAGAGAATTTCTCATCTCTCATTCCTCCGGTGGAGAGGACAAGCAAAATGGTGCAATACCAGAAGGTTCTTGTTGAAAAATTGCTCCAAAATTTTCCATCTGACAACGCTGGCGGCAGAGTACGTGCTACCTTGGCCAACAGAGAAGGGGAGAAAAGGGGAGCACACAGCAGTTCCGACAAAGGCAGGGCAACACTCTCCAAGGCGTGGGACACCTTCATGACACCCCGCCAGCACCCTCACCCTGATGCGCAGCCTTGTGTCACAAGGAGGGAAAAGTTTTGGAAGATGGTGAAGGAGTACGTAGCAGACCGTGTCAGCGTCCTCAATGATCCCTCTGTGCCTTACAACTACTGGGTGTCCAAGCTGGACACGTGGTATGAACTGGCACTCTACGCCTTGGAGGTGCTGGCCTGCCCTGCCGCCAGCGTTCTGTCTGAGCGGGTATTTAGTGCTGCTGGTGGCATCATAACAGATAAGCGTATCCGCCTTTCCACCGACAATGCTGATAGGTTGACACTTATAAAAATGAACAAGGCCTGGATTTCCCCTGACTTCTCCACTCCACTGGAGGAAAGCCCTGGGGGAACATAAACTCACTTTATATATGTTATTTACAATGATGGGAATACTCTGTATTCCCATTCACCCCTTCCACCCAAAAAACGGGTATATGGTTGACTCTCTTCCATATGCCCAGTGATATAATTTTTATATAGGGCCAGCTCACCAGCGGGCCCAGTGATATAATTTTTATATAGGGCCAGCTCACCAGCGGGCGCAGTTTGACAATTTTTGTATAGGTCAGCTCACCAGCGGGCCTTCTCATATAATATTTTATTGGGTCAGCTCTCTAACGGGCCCTCTCATATAATGTTTTATAGCGTCAGCTCACTAGCGGGCCTTCGCATATAATGTTTAGGATGGTCAGCTCCGCAGCAGACCCTCACCCATAATGTTTTAGATGGTCGGCTCAGCGCACGTTTCCCTCTTAATCATGGCCCCAGTTCAGAAAAATCGAGGACATTTTTGGGAGAATTTGCCTCTGCGCACGTTTCCCTCTTAATCATGGCCTCAGTTCAGAAAAATCGAGGACATTTTTGGGAGAATTTGCCTCTGCGCACGTTTCCCTCTTAATCATGGCCTCAGTTCAGAAAAATCGAGGAAATTTTTGGGAGAATTTGCCTCTGCGCACGTTTCCCTCTTAATCATGGCCCCAGTTCCGAAAAATCGATGAAAGTTTTTGCAGAATTTGCAGATGATATACAAGTAAATATACAGCAAATACTGTTTGGTAACAATTTTTCGCCTAAAGTCGTTTTTATCTGCCTTTTTGTGTGTTTTACGGTCAGTCTGTAAAAATGGCGTACTACGGGCGAAACATCGTTCCCAGCAGCGACGTTGGAGTCCAAGATGCATCCAGACATCCTCCCTATGCTGTCCCTGAACCATTTCTGTGGTGTTTCCATCATTTTCTGCCCTTTTCCTATGGACCAGGCACCCTCCCCTCATCAGAGCAGGGGGTGCCTGGTGTAATGCTCGAGTCCTCCCATTGACTTCAATGGGGCTCGGGTGCTCGGCCGAGCACTCGAGCCTCCAGGGGTGCTCGGTCAGAGCACCCGAACACCCGAGCATTGGGGTGCTCGCTCATCACTATTACAGACCAATCCACCATACTGGGTGGATGCACTAAGGTGTGATAAAGAGGTGATAATGTCTCTAGTGATATCACGTTTCCACTTCCTAGGTTATTCCATGAAGCCCTGGCAAACATCTCCAAAGTTGCAGATATCTTATTGCTTGGGTCCATAGCACAACATAGAAATTGGACAAATGAGGAACTAGAGAAGTCACAGCTTAGTCAGCCCCCCCCCAAAAAAAATGTTGGCGTGCCAGTTCACATGAAATGTCATATACACAAATACAATGTTCTATACCCCAACTAATCTGAAGCACAGAGTGTGTGAGTGTGTTTTTCCCCCAAGCACACTTCAATGCATGCCATTGATCATGTCACCTGTTATGAACCCAACATCACATGTGACACACTGACAGGATCAAACACAAATGAAGTTGGGATGTTTGAGATGTAGTTTGGGGAATACAGACTCAATGATTGTTACCTGATTCACTTGTGCTAGTGTATTTGCATCTGTCCCAGATGTTAATTGGCATGCATATTTCCATCTTGTCATCTGTGAAATATGTTTTGTTGTCCCTACACTGTCCTGATGTTACAAATAGGCTCCAGTTTAGCAATCCTGAATTAATATGCAGAAATAAAAGCATTGAGGCACTAATGCATCAGTGACTGGTTTGCAGGGTGCCAAAGATACAAAGAACATAAACCAGATATGACTGAATTACACCAATGAATGGCTGAATTGCATATCACTACATAGAATCACTGCTATATATCAGTGATTCTAAGTAGTGATATGCAGTTCAGCCATTCAATTGCTTGTGTTTGTCCTCATGGTGTTTGTTATGTGACTTCCTGTTGTTATCACCCATCTTCACTGGATCAACACTGGATGCACATCAACTATGTTATTATGTTATACTGCATTAATGGGTGTCCACATGTAAGATATTTCCCAGTGTAAATGGATTCTTAGGAGCCAATTTATTTTTAGCATCTGGTTGTGTGGATAGCTTTTTCATTGTCGTTATAAAATTCCCCAATATGAACATAGTCTTAAAAGAGGAGGGATTTTTTAATTATGTAAATATGTTTTAGTACTTTTCATGCTGAGTAAAACAAGGGAATTCTCACTCCTGGGAGATATACAATTCACAGTTATTACAGATTTCTTAATCAAACAGTTAGCAACAGCTTTTACTTGTATCTAAAAGTCACATTTTGTATAATGAATTATATTTACTCTTAGTCTATGTGTCTCTATCTTAAGTGACAGGAACAGCACTACCTGGTGACCATAAAAGAAAATTGCATATTAATTTAAAAAGGTTTTGTTTGTTTGTTTTTAAAGAAAAAAATCTAGTGTTTTACTCAACAGGAAAAGAAGTACAGTATACTAAGTCATTTGTTTGCTTTTTTCATTTACTAAAGTTTACTTCTCCTTTAAGATTAAAATAGAATTAAGCATTGTCCTTTGCTCAGTTGGCTCTTAATTGGAAAATTAAGGGGGAGATACCAATTAAAGACATATGAAATATAAGGAATACAGTGCAATAAGGAGCACTTAGGAAACACTTTGCCCATTAACTTCATGTGTAAAGATATATATATGGACAAAGACAGAGAGACAGACAGATAGAATGATATTGCTAATTAATGTTTTTGCATGTTATCATCTTCAACCATTGTTGATCCATTGCAGGATGAAGGCCTCCTCAGCAAGTGTTGTACAGCTACAAATCTGGTAATTTCATCATACCATCTTGTCTTTGTTTTTTTTCTTGGGTGTTTAATATCATGTGGAATCCATTCCAAATTTGTTTGCTTCATATACCATCAGGTCTTCTTGCTATGTGACCTGCCCATTTATATTTTAGGTGCTCCACATACACTTTTTTTTGGTCTCTTTTTGTTATGTACAAAATTCAACATCCCATACTTCTCTACGTAAAGCTTTAATGTTTTTGTATGGTTTGGCATTTAGTGCCATTGTTTTACAGCCATAGATAAGAACTGTGAGTACATATGAAAGACAGAGGAAGAAAGAGAATAAATAAATAGCAAGGTCATATAAGCTGGTTAAACACGTACTAAAAAAAATAAATAGAACAAAATATTATTTGAAGTTTTGGTAATGTATGAGAAATCCCAAGTCCTTATTAAGTACAGTGTTTTTGGTGTTGATAAAACTGATCATCTTAATTTCAAATGTCTTTCTCTCCTGTGCATTTTTGAAGTTCCTTCTGAGTATTTTGATTTTAAGGTTATGGATGGAGTGGTTTCCCTGGATAAAGTGGTGACCAAATGGGATATGGTTCTTAGTTTTATGGTATTTCTCAATAGATTGTGTGTTTTTGTCATGGCTGAACAGGTAAGGTCTGTCACAAGCAAAGGAACAGAGAAGCAGGTATGGAGGACAAGCCCAAATATTCAGCTTGATAATGATAATGGTGGTGCCCAAATGCAAACTCAATAAGGACAGGCAAGAGAGAGAGATATACTGAGAGATATACCAAAGTGACAGATCCCAAGGTGAGAATCCAGAAGAATGGTCAGATGGAGCCAGAGGTTAGGGAAGGTAGCAATCAAGGATGGTCAGACAAGCCATAGGACAGGGCAGGCAGAGTGATGGTAAGATAAGCCAGAGGTCAGAGAAGTTAGTGGTAAAAGCCAAGGGTCTAGGTAGGAGGCAAGGAGAAGTGGTCAGACAAAACCAAGGGTCAAAAGAGATTGCTATGAGAACACAGTTAATTAGCACTAGATGTATTGAGGCACAGGGTAGACTGAGAACTGAGTAGCACCGAGCCACTGGTGCTCAGGGCTTATATAGAGAAAGAAAGTAATGTCACAGTCTCAAGACGCAACATCACAGTGATATCGGCAGAGTCGAAACTTTAAGAATGCAGAAGTGGGTGGCCAGCCCATCATAGGAAGGAGAGAGGGTGAAACACACCACCATCATGCTGCAAAGGCACCTGGCGGGTAGGGAGCGTAGGGACCCAACAGTATTCATGCTTAGGTTTAGTGGTAGGCCTGTTTCACCAGTGTAACAGTTTCACATTCAGTACATTGTATCATATATACATGTTGTATCATATATATATATATATATATATATATATACAACATTTGCTGATTTTCATTCCTGAGTTAAGCTTTAGGCTGGTTACACCAATGTAATATCCAGTTTCTCAGTGCATTGTATAATATATGCAACCTTTTATGATGTACTGTACATGAATATGATCCCTTAATGTTGTACATCTCTTTGTGTTGTGCAATATTTTTTATACAAATCTTTTGCCAAAGTTTGCAGTGAGATTTCTTGCATGCTTTGGTCCTGTTATCAGTTTTTGTATGTCCATTGTACACACATTCCATGTGGGAGATGTATTAAAGGTAGAAGAGGACTCATAATGACAATGTCCTGTTATAACAGTGTTGAAGGCTCATCAACAGTATGCACTAAAGTGTCTTCAACATCACAGCTTAATGAGTCATTTCCATATGGAAATGCAGGATAATGGACCATTATCGTATTCATGGGTGTGTGTTTATATGTTAATGTGGCACTTCACCACATGCATTAAATTCAGATAGCAGCCTCTGCTGTCAGAGTTCACAGTCTCAACTTCACCTACCTGAGGCTAGCAAAGTAGGGATCTCCCTGAAGTTTTCTATGCAGTAAAAGCCATGAATAATACATAAGCATGAAGGGTTGTCAAACTGTTGTCAATGTGAAAGGGATGCTCTCCCTCACACATCACCAGAAGTAGATAGCCATGAAATCTGTGAGCATTCTCACTACTTACTTACTTGCTCAGTAGGGAAATGGAGAGGATCCTTTCAGCGCCACAAACAACTTCACTCCCTTAAAGGAATAGTAATACTTCGTTTTAACTTTATTTTATTTTGTAGGCATTAAAAAAACATGAAGAATGATATGTCTTATCTCTCAAACCTTTATGGTTTAAGAGCTATTCACAAACAAGGTATCCACCCTGTTCAACCAGATCAGAAGGGAGATGCCCAGGTAGACTGCAGAGAGGGACAATCTTCAATTAAGATAAGGGAAAAAGCTGAAAAACTTATCAAGGGGGGAAGGGCTTTCATGGTTTTCATGCAAAGAAAATTGTCCCCTTCTGTTATCTGTCTGGTCATACAACCAGATTCACATCTGAGAAGAGATGGCTTACACTAGGTAAAAGGGGCGGGGAGGGGAACTTTGCTTGTGAATATCTCATAAACCATAAAGGTTTGAGAGATAAGACTTATATCATTCTTCATGTTTCTATAATGCCTACAAAATAAAATAAAGTTAAAACAAAGTATTACTATCCCTTTAACCCTGTGAATGCCATAGGCATGTGTATTGTGTAAGCCTGTAGCACTCAAAACTTTACAAGCAATACACATGCATCCCTTAGCTCTGTATCATTTGTCACATTCATATATGTTGTACACTCCCAAGGGAGCAAGGCTGGGGTTTAGACAGCATCCATAGGGATTTGTGGCTACTAGCTGCCCCCCAGCCAGCCTTGTTCCCTTGCTCACTGGCAGCCATAGAACCCCATGTATACTGCCTGGCCCCCAGACATGTTCTGATGCCCACTAGTAGCCACAGGTAGTGATGAACACAATCTGACCCCCATCTTTGTTCCCCTGCCCAAGAAGTGTCCATGGAGATTTGTAGCTACCAGTAGGCAAGGGAACAAGGCTGAGGGGTCAGACATTGTACATGGGGATCTGTTGTACCCATCTGTTGCCACAATATTCAATACAAGATTGGCAGTACATAATTGTGTCCATAGTGGCTGCTGTTTAAGATTATTGTTCAGCCAAGACAAGATTCCAAATAAAGATCAACTGATATGGCGCAAGAGATTTAGGAGGAAAGATAAGGAGCTCAGTCTTAGACATGTTACGTTTTAAGTGACAATGAGCCTTCCAGGAAGACAGAGCAATAAGGCAGTCTGAGACCCACTGCTGTATTTCAAGTGGTATTGAGGATGTGGAGAGATATATTTGCTTATCGTCTGCATACAGATGGTAGTTAAAGCCAAAAGATTTTATCAGTTCCCCAGGGAATGGGTATACAGAGAAAAGAGAAGAGGTCCCAGAAAAGAGCCTTGGGGTATGAGAGGGGGATGGGAGGCGAGGAGGTGATAGCGTATGCCACAGAGAAAACCCGTTGAGAGAGATAGGATAGAAACCAGTAATGTGACAGGTCACAGATACCAAGTGATTGGAGAACCTGGGAGAGAGAAGGTTATGGTCAACTGTGTCAAATGCTGCTAGGAGGATAAGAAGAGAGAAATGGCCATTGAATATTGCAATGTGGAAATCTTTTGTTACTTTTATAAGGGCAGTTTCTGTAGAGAAAGTGGGCCAAAAGCCAGACTGCAGCAGGTCCAGAGTGTTATGGGAGATGAGAAAGGTAAGTAGATGAGAGAAGACTAGGCACTCAAGGAGCTTAGAGGCAAAGGGTAAGAATGATACAGGGGGGTAAGGATTGAAGATATTATTGAATGTTTGAAGGTGGAGGGGAAGATGCCAGAGTATAGGGATGAATTGAAGACATGAGTTAGCATGGGAACTAATGTGGATGACAGAGGACTGAGGAGGTGGGATGGTGTAGGATCAAGGGAGCAGGTGATGTGGACAGCAAAAGGGAGACCTCTGATTCTATGACTGAAATAAAGGAATCAAATAAGTAGTATGGAGGATCAGGAAGGTAACATTTTGGAGATTGAAAGGATGAGATTGTTTGATGTATTGTGTTAATCTTCTGTATGAAGAATTCTGCAAAGGCTAGAGGGTTTAGGGAGGGGTAAAGATGTAGGGAAAGGGCAAAGTAGAGAATTGAAGATGCAGAACAGGTGGCATGGGCATTGATTAATGAGGCATAGTAGTATTGTTTGGCAGAGGATAGAGCAGCGTTGAATCAGGACAGAAGGAATTTGTAGTAGATAAAGTCTGTGTGAGATCGGGACTTCCTCCACAAGCGTTCAGCAGTGTGGGTACAGGAGCTAAGACATTTTTGTGAGTTGATCCAAGGGCATGGGTTTGAGGGGTGTTTGTGATTGGCTTGCAGGGGGGCTTACAGATTAAGTGATGAGGAGAGGAAGTTGTTGTAGGATTCTATAAGTCTGTTTGGTTCAGACAGAGTGTTGAAGGTGGAGAGGTTGGAGTGCAATGCAAAAGATAAAGCAAAGATGTCTAGAGAACAAAGGTTGCGGTTGTAGAGAAGGTTATGAGATGGTGGCCAGAGAGTGGGACAGGAAATATCGAGAAATCTAGTAAGGAACTATTCTTTGTGAATACGAAGTCATGGGAGTAACCTTGTTTGTGTGTGCTAGAGTCAGTCCATTGCTGAAGAATGAAGGATGAGGTTAGTTGAAGCAGGCATGAGGCCCAAGAAAGAGAAGGATTTACATATATTCATGGAACCATATATTCATGGAAACATTTATGAACAAGGAAACATATATTCATGGAAGCAGTTTAGAAGTAGGATGTTCTCCACAAGATTTATTCTTAAGAATGCCGATACAAGATTCAGCTTCTCACAATCACAGATATATATGGACACTGAATATAATACAAATGATGATGGTGCATGTCTACCTGTCTCCCAAGTAGACCAATAGTTGTCTGGTTTGCAGAGTGATTCAGGCTCAAGGGAGAATGATGTCTCTGGTGCCACATCAAAAAATTACTCTGCACAGATGAATCATATAAACTATAGACATTACCAATCTATCAGCTCTTGCTCTCACACCTTCTCAAGAAACGATTTTGAAAAAGGGTCTTAATTTTGTCCCTGAACAGAAATTTGATTTATTTAATAATTGCTTGATGCGAAAGGTTTGTGATGGCCCTAACTTTGTCAGTGAGGATGTAAATTGCCCAAAGAGCAATTTAGTATTGCCTTCACCTCTGAGTCTTAGATATATTGGTTCCAATTTTGGTTATATTTGTTCTGTTTATGATTTACAATCCTTATGTGAGGCAGCTGGAACTCCTAGCACAAGAGCTGATGAACCTGCATTGAAATACTGGCCAAAACTGCATTCGCAATTTATCCTTGTCCAAGAACGCTTCTTTGAGTCAACTAAAAATTGCCCTTATATAGTTATTAGGATGTTGAACAAAGGAGGGTCTGTAGTAGTTCTTGATGTAGAGTTTTACAGATGTGAATACCTAAGCCAGCTTGGTGATAGGGACACTTATAGTGTCCTTGGGCACAATACCATTCTGTCCTACAAAAGAGAAATTAAGCCAGGTAGTTCAAATGGGTCTTTCTTTGGGTGTCTTAATTAAGAGAGAGGCAACAGATTTGGTGCCGGAGAGTGATGTAGTGCCTATCTTCCATCATTTGCTTAACGTTCACAAATCATTGAGTGACTGTCACATCTGTGCCTTGCTTCTATTTTGTGTCTCCACCCCTGAATCCTCTGATTGGTGGTTCTCATAATCACATTTATCTACTTGGCTTCCGTGCGGTAGATTCACTTTTTTTTAGCTATTTCCGGTTTGCTGTTTGTTCCTTAAGTTGTTCCAGCATTTTGACCTTGGCCCATCTTTGACTTTGCTTTGTCTTGCCCTTCTGTCTTGATTCTATGACTTTCCAGTACCTGACCTCGGCTTTGTCCATGACTATCCAGCACTTACGACTCTTCGTTACCTGACCTTGGCTTGTCCACTAGTATCCAGTTCCTACTACTCCCCAGTACCCGACTTCAGTTTATCTAAGATTTTCCAGCTTCTATGACTGGTATCTGACCTCACCTTTGTCCACGACAATCCAGCCTCTACGACTCTCCGGTACTGACTTCGACCTTCTGGTATTTGACATCAGCTCAACTACAACCAACCCTGCTTGTCTGAAACTCTGATAACTGACCTCAGCCTGTGCTTGACTAACCCTGCCACTTCAGCCTTCCGGTCACTGACATCAGCTTGACTACGACTAACCCTGTTTCTCTGACTCTCCAGCATCCCACCTCAGCCTGTCTATGACTATGACTCTTCTTATAAGACTGCAGCTTCTAATCTACTCCAGTTTCTGTACTGGGCTTATAGCCTATTATTGACTTTGTTTATATGACTCGCTGACCCTGTTTATCCAGCTCCTACAGGACCTCAGCTGGTTATTCATATTTCAATCTAATAAGTGGTTTGCCTCCAGCTATCAGGCTTTGTTGCCTGCCTCTTTAACCCCAGCTCTACCACAACAAGGGTACATATAGCACTACCAAAGGTCCCAAGTCAAGCTCCCCAAACAGCGCTCCCCAGCTACTAGCAGGCCACTCAGTATTATTACAGAAGCTATCAGTATTTTACCAACCCTCCTGGTAGGCTGATTGTATAAGGCATTGGCTTTTTCAATGAACTCTCATCGGATTTAGTGGACTGCTACCTCCGGCCTTTGATAGAGGACTGCCTGTATCTCTCTGGGACATCAAACAAGTGTTACAGCATATGTCTGGAATCAATTGGAAGTATAATTGTTCATGGTTAGCAGCCAATGTTGC
This sequence comes from Rhinophrynus dorsalis, assembly GCA_037306005.1. Lineage (NCBI taxonomy): Eukaryota > Metazoa > Chordata > Amphibia > Anura > Rhinophrynidae > Rhinophrynus > Rhinophrynus dorsalis. The sequence continues at coordinate 294,658,224 of CM074720.1, forward strand.
ATCATTATATTGATCAATTCCCCATGCTTTGGTGCTCCAGACCTTGCTCACCCAATTGGAGCAACTCTCCTATTAAGGGGAAGTCTGATCATGTTTTTGCTCCAGGCATGGAGTACCTCCTATGCCACAGTTTCTTTGCTTTTGACAAGGTATTCTAACTGCAGAAGTGTGGAGTGGCATTGGGGGCTAGTTTTTCCCCCTCTTTCACCAACCTTTTCATGGGTTGGAGGGAAGCCACCTACATCTTTGGAAATAGGAACCCCCGACTGGATAGGATTTTGTGGTATGGGAGGAACATAGATTACCTCCTGTTCATCTGGATGGGTACAAAGGAGGAAGCAGATTTATTTATGGAATGCCTCAATACTAATCAATTTAATCTTAAATGTACTTCTTACTAAACCGTCTCCATCCCTTTCCTGGATCTTGTCCTTACTGGTGACCCTGTTGGTAACAGAGTTTCTACTAGTAGCCTCAGGTAGCCCATTGCAGCGAAAAGCTCACTGCATGCGAACTTTGCACATTTTCAGATCTACGATATACTGAAAAGGCAGTTTCTGTATTTATGCATAAATTGCTCTTCAGAAGAGGAATTTGACAAAGCCTCGTGGGAGTTTTTTGGAAGGCTTAGTGATAGAGGTTATGGATCAGATCTATTTAACCCAGGCATATGAATTTGCCAAAAGTAGGCCCAGGGAGGAGTTTTTGAGGGAGTAGGGACAAAAAAGGAGGTCTAGGGTTCCAGATGGTACCACTATAAGGCTCATTACCATGTTTAGCCCCCAATATAACCAGATTTGTGATGTCATTAGAAAGAACCTTTACATTTTACAAACAGATGATAAGCTCTCCAGCCTTCTGGAGAAGAGGTGTAATATAATGCCAAACAGAGATCTTGCTATTGGCAATCAAAAATCAAAAATCTTTTCATAAGTAGAAAGGTTGTTCCACAAGTAGAAAGGCTGGAGCATAAAGCCCTTTTCAGATGTGGTGCAACAATATGTAAATGTTGTAAATATGCCTTGTTCTAAAAGAAATATACTGGGACAGTTGATATACTATCCTATGATATTAAAAGTTACATTAATTGGAACTCAGAATATGTGATTTATTTATTCACATGCAAAATTTGTTCAGTCCAATACGTGGGATCAACTAGTTATGCATTAAAACATAGGATAAGAAAGCATCTTAACCAAACTAAAAAACAGAATAGAATGGAGTGTCATGAGGGTAATCTAGCATTCTTTTGCTTTCAAGGCATTAAGAGAGTCAGGTGATAAAATCAAACTGATAAACAAAAGAGAAGCTTATTGGATTTTTCAGTTAAGAACAAGGATGCCTGGGGGACTAAACTCCGAATGGGATCAGGCATATTTTCTGATCCCCTCGATATTTTTTGGACTCTTTTTCTTTTAATGAATCTAATATGCACATTTAAGCGATTCAGTATTATATATATGATACAACCATTAGTGAGTTGTGTCAAGGCCGATGTTTGATTTATGCCTTGCTATGCACTTACTTATCCATGCATTGCCATTTATCTTCCTTTTTTATGTCTTTTCTTTTTCTTTCCCCTCTTTCTCCTACTTTTATCTCCATTTTTTGCAAAAGCCACTGCATTGAGGGAAGGTGTTATCTCAATTGTATGTAACTTTTGGTCTTTTTGGATTTTTTTACAATTTATTTATAATTAGAATTATATTTCACATTTTGGGGCACTTTCTAGGCATGCATATGGCTATTTTCAAACTAGGGGCTGCCAGCTGCCATTTGTTGACATCTATAGTACTGTTTATTTAAGGTTTGGTATGTGTGGATATGATGGTATACAGTGGACTTGTCAGCATTTATAATTTTATTTTCATTATCTTGTTAGGATAATTTTCACTTTAAGAATCACTCAGCACTGGGTAACAAGGTTGAGTTGATTGACAGATGAAAAGGAGGGTGTTACATTGTCTCCTTGTTTCATAACCAATCATATTTGTACTTACTTTTTATTTAACACAGTGTTTCCGTTTGTTTGTATGTCTATGAATAAGCACTGCAAACTGCGAAAAGCATAAGATGGGTATATGATCCTTCTTATCCATCTTTTGTCATGCTATACCTATGCAATTTTATGTTTGTTATTAGTTTTTTAACATTCATTTAATAAAATTGGAGTTTTAAAGCACTGCATTCATCTATGCCTATATGTTTAACCCTTTGAGTGCTGCTACAATCTTTCTTACCTGTGGGTTTCACTCAGTTGCTTCCTCTGAGGAGTGGCAAGATAAGGACATTAAAGGTCCTACATATAGGCATTCCTGACAAGAATGCCTTCTCACATACAACTGTGTCCCTCTGGGTGTTATTGATTTCATTGTGAGGTTATATTAATCATACAGATGTCAAGATAATCCATTCTGGTGATTTAAAATATTTATTTGTATATTTCCCATTACATAGATTATATGTTACAGTTTATGATGCATTGTACACAATGAAGGGTTAAATAGACACAAGGATGTTGTATTTTAAGATATTAAAATGTAACACATTAATTAACTTATTTTACAGCAATATTATGGCTGTTGAAATGTATAATAGTGACTTGAAATTACATATAGTTATCACAGCTATTTTAATAGAGGGTCATTCAATCATATAATTAGAAAGATATACATTACTTTAACATTTATAATTATAATAGTTTTGACAGACATCATTATGAATATGTCTAGACACCAAATGTTCTACAATGGCAGTTTGACAATAATCATTTGTTCTCGCATGAATTACCTCATCATTGTAACATGAGAATCATGTGTCTGAAAATAAGTTAAAGCCCATAAAAATGAAAAATATAGTAGAGACCAGCAGCATTTCATTCACAGGATCACTGCAAACATAAGATACCATTATGAAGATGAGTCATAAATAGAGATACAGGACACTGACACCCAGTACTTTGCAACCCAATCTCCCAATAGATTAGGGTTATCTGTTAAATAAAGGAGACCTTTAGGAAACAAAAAAGCATTCTTGTTAAATTGTTACTATGCATATATTCACCCCACTATCGTAGTCATCATATTGGTATGGTAATTAACTATTATGAGCCTAATTTGTAACCCATACTGTGTACTTACCTTCTGGAAGATATTAGAGGCATTTCTGCTTGTGATCATATATATAAATGCATTAATACATTCAGGAGTGCATAACCTCCAGTACAGACCATTTACATGCATTTTCATTATGTCACTTCGTGAGCAGGCACACAGAAATTAATTTTTTATACCTAGTTCTGTTGTACCCAGATGATACATAGTCTGAAATTCCTCAAGGAACATGAAAACTCTGACATACCCACACACCACCACATTTCCAGCACCTTAATGCACACTGTATAACATACATTTTGTTGCATAAAGTGCTTTGTACATGGATAGAAAACAGACACAGATCCCTTTTCACCTAGATGGCCCTTTGTACCACAAGGAACAATTAGTATTAGAGTTTTGAGTGTCATTGCTGCTGTATTTCATCATGACATGTTACTACTGGAAATTGTTATAATTCATATTTTTTCATTTAGTATTGAGATAATGGGAGTGAATATATATTCATATATTATGATGTCCTAAGGGAACAGGTAAAAATCACATTAGTGCACAAGACTGGGGTCTATTACTATGAGTTTATCTCTGATTCACAAATAATATGATTAGCCAGTAATACACTTGAGTATCTCTGTTTCATTTGAATGCAAACTGGCATTCATTTTAGAAAAACATTTTTCTTAATTTTCTCAGTGTCACATTATGGACTATTAATAATTTATGATTATGATTGATAGATTGAAGAAAGGAAGACTTAAACTGGGAGTCCCCCTGTAATATTACCATAGCTTTAATTAATGGTAAACATCCAAAGAAGATAATGTACTCTTCTTAGTATTAAAAGAGATATAAATAGAGGTTTCTTAAAAAGACAATAAATAGCTACAGGTATGTATTCATCTGGTGTAACTATATGTTTCTTTAAGAAATGTCTAACTTATTCTTAAAAATGAGTGGTTAGCAAAAGGGCGTGGTGAAAAGAGAAAAATTTCCTGCATGACTTTATGCCAAAAAACTGATTTTTTTTTTAGCTTAAGTTTTCTTCTTTTCTCCTATGCAAAAGTTTCCTCCTTTTCACCAATTCCAACAAATTTTTCACTTATTCTAACAATTTTTTTGCCTATGTTTCCTTTGGTGCAACATTTTCCACCACAATATTACGTCTTCTGAGGGATGCAGTGGAGAAATAAATATCTAAAAGTCAAAGTTGGGAGTCCTACTACAACATACAGCATGTTCCTGCTTAAGTGACACTGGCACATCTTCATGATGATGTCAAGAGTTTAAAAAAAGTACAATGTGGCAGATGTGAATGGTAATGTTGATGGTGGGACTGGTGTGGTGTGATTGATGTGTGTGTCTCTCTCTCTCTCCATATATATATATATTCCTACAGCAGATTTTTTACCATTATCATGTTTGTGTCAAATGTAAAATTCTTCTTATCACATTACTGATACACATTACTAATTGGTTATAGCAGTGGTCCCAAGTCTGGATGGCTGAATAGTAGCAATCCTTCTTAACATTCCTCCTCCTCCTCATCTGTGTTGTTGTTAATACATTTGACCTGACTTTCTCTGTCATAGCTTTTGGATCCTGATTGAAGTACCTCCATACTGTGGACTGCATGGAAAAACTCAAAAAATCTATTGATGAATAACCTTATTTTGTCTACTTTTCAGAAACATATACTATTGTGGGTCATTTTTGGGTTCTGAAACTGTTAACTATGCCATGATCCTTGCATGCCAAATTTTGAAACATTACAGCTATGAAATTGTGGTGTTCATCTTGTAAAACAAAAATGAAAATCCTAGGCATATAGGGTATTCCCATATTCAGGAGTCAGGACAAGTTAATTAATATATTTGGGGTATTATTTTTCAGATGCACTTATAGTGCATTGGTGGTCAGGGCCTATAGCCGATAGAGAGGTTAGATAAGAGGTGTGACTTAACCTTGGCTTACTAAAGCCTGGTAGAAAGTACAACGAGGCATGCCAATTAGAGGGCTGCCTAATATAAAGTAGTTAGTTGAGGGTGGGTGCCTGAGGAGGGGCTCAATCAAAATTCGAGCCCTGATTGAGTGGATTGGGCTGGTATTTGTAGTGCTACCAGCCCCTCCCACAAATACAGGCTCAGCCTATCACTTGTGGTCAGGGCCTATAGCCGATAGAGAGGTTAGATAAGAGGTGTGGCTTCACCTTGGCTTACTAAAGCCTGGTAGAAAGTACAACCAGGCATGCCAATTAGAGGCCATTATTCAATGCTTTATTGACTTGTGAAAAGATGACAAGTGGTGGGAAAGTGCCGAGAGTGCTGAGTGTATTTCGTGAGTGGGTCCTGGTATGTATCAGGTGAAACATGATGATTTCCAATGGCCTAGTTTTTGAATGATTTAGGGTGGTTCTTGATACTTGGAAGCCGCTGATGCGTCTCCAATTCTGAAAGAATGGCCTGAGTAATGCTGAGGGTTATAACCTAATGTTTTGAGACAGGTGCTGAGGTGTTTGCTGAATGATGCTAATGTTAGTGGGCCAGATTCAGTTAGAAGTAGGGAACTCTGATTTGGATTGGATTTAATCAGTTTGGAAAGGTGTATGAGTGCAGTATAAGGGCAAAATTGGTCTTGAGTTGGATAGATGGGAATGTAACAGCCTTGTTTAAATTGGTTGTTTTTTGTAAATGAGATGGGAAAAGTACGTAGTGGTTTGGTTTGTGTATGAGTTGGTCCTTAGTTATGGATTTAGATTAAATAGATTTGGCTAAAAATTATCCTGGTCTTAAAAAAGTCAAAAAAAGGCTAGGCTGCTTGCCGCCAGGAGAACTGTATTGTGGAAAGGGTCTGGTAATTTTTTTGGCTGTGAGTAAATGTTTTGGAAAATGAGACCGGTAATGAGTTTGTGTGTCATGGTGGGAGTGTGTGGAAGTTTCATGATACCTTTAATGAACAGTTTAACATTATAATATGTGGTTATGGATGGTTTGAGGGGGTACCTAAGTGCTAGACGATGGTGCACACTTACCAGGTAAGTTTTTATGGTGGTGGAGAGCTAATTTCTGGTTGGTATGGCAATGAGTTGTAAAGGTTAGGATTGTGTTTGGTTCGTGGAGGTTTGTGAATGATAGGAATGATTTCCATGCTTTGGTATAGGTTTTCTTTGTATTGGTGGCTAGGGCGTGGTCCATGATTGAAAATCCTGTGGATAGAAGTTGGTTTATGGAAGGATGAGGTCTTTGAACAGTGGAGGATGCACTGGTATTGGATTGGCTGTCAGAGAGTGGTTGAAGAAAACCTGGAGATTAAAACGTGAGAGGGCATCAGCTGATGTGTTGAGGTGGAGTAGGATGAAAGAAGTGTGTATGAAGAATTTATAGTACATGGAAAGCCAGGTGAGTTTCTGAGGAAGAGCATGATGTTGGGGGAAGATGAATGGCCTTTTTATATGATTTGTAATGTGGCTTGGTTATCAGTATTAAATTAGATGGCTTGGCCAGACCAGTTGTGACCCCATAGAGCTGCAGCTGCTTCTGTGGGTTAGATTTCGAATAGTGTAGAGGTGCTTGAGAATTGGTGTAGTGTGTGTACTTGTGCTTGCCAATGTTCAGAGAACCACTCAGATCCCCATATTGCTGCAAAACCTTTTGTTGTTGCTGCGTCAGTGTATATGGTTGGTGATGACAGGTGCATTTGTGGGGGGGAACATCATTCTGCCATTCCAATGAAGGAGGAAATTTGACCACATTCTTAGGTCTCCAGAGGCAGACTGGTCAATATGAATGTCGGAGTGAGCCTGAGGGGTCTGTTAACGTATGTTGAGGATGTGTGAGATGTGTGACCTGCCCTTGGGGATAACTTTCATGGCGTAATTTAAGTGACCAATGAGAGATTTTAGTTCTGACTTAATGAAAAATTGGTGTAGTGTTGATGAATAAGTGATTGAATGTGGTTTTGTTTAGAAGCTGGAAGACTTGTTTCTTGTAGGGAGGAGTATATTGTAATGCCTAGGAATTCAACTGAGGTGTATGGGCCCATGGTTTTGTTGGAAGTAGCCAGGATGTTGAGTGAATGAAATAGTGATAGGAGTTTGTTAAGACTGGAAGAAACTATAGAGGGAGGTTTGATTAGTAAAAAGTCATCTAGATAGTGTATAACTGATGGGCAGTGGCAGTGGTTTAAGAGCAGTCAGCAGAGGATTTCTATGAATAGAACAAATATTTTTGGGCTGCTCTTTGAACTGAATGTGCGAATGGTGGAGAAGTAGAATGAGTGTTGCCATGCAATATCTTGTAAGTACCAGGGCGCTGGGTTGACTGGAAGGAGTTTGAATGCGTGTTATATGTCTGATTTGAAAAGCCAGCAACCCTGGCCTGCTTGTGATTTGAGTGAGATGGTGTTGTCGATGCTAGTGTATTGCAAAGTGAATTCTTCAGAGCAGATGAGAGAATTAATGCTGGGAATGTGGAATGGGGTGCTGACAAGTCGAAAATAAGGCATTCTTTTATTTTTTAGGGGAACATTTTTTGGAGGCTATACCGATGGGTCTGGGTCGTTAAGTGCAGAATGTAGGTTGGGGCATAGAACACTGATGTGGCTGGGCATGCTAGGATTCCAGTATGAAACCCTTCTTGTAAACCAGTGATTATATATTGTATGTGATGTTGGTCTGGATGATTTTTTCAATAAAGACTGCAAGACGATTGAGTAATTTTGTCTGAATCTTTTATTGCTGGGAGTATTATGTGGGCAGATGATTTGTGAATGGGCTTTATGGCAAATGGTACAAAGGTGGGACAGTCTTCAGCCACTGAAGAAACAGGCTTTTGTATTGAAATTATTGCATATGGGTGTGTTGCCATGGTAGTGAATCTGTCTGCCTTGTTTGTCTCTTTATTGGTAAGCTGGTTGATTTTAGTGTGCTGTCTTGAATTGAGTTTTGGGCGCTAGTTGTGGTGGGGTGAATTGGGTTGAAGGGGGATTGGATGGACAGAGGCTAGGTGAGTGAAATGGCAAGGAACATTTTTGACAGACTGGAGCCTTAAGGCCTGCAAAATGGCAGCAGAAGAGTTCATAATTTAATTGGCTCCAGTCTGTCATTAAGTCGAATTGTGAAATGGTGGCTGCAGATTTGGCTAAGAATGCTTTATGATAGTCAAAGAATGTGGTCCCCCCTGTATTTGTATGCTAGGTCAACAATCGTGCATAGGTAGTGGTCTAACTCCTGGCATCTATCGGGGAAAGCAGAGCAGAATATGCCACTATATATGCTAAATGCCAGCACAAACTCAGCCAGGTACAGCTTTTTTGAATAAGCGTAGATCCCCAGCTTTGAGTGTGACCGGCACGTCACCGCACATGACCGTCATCTGCTCCACCAGGTCCTGAGACTCCAGAAGAAGAGCCACCAGGTTGACGTCCTTCATCTCTAGGATGTCCCTGTGTAGCTGTGCGGGAACTAAATGAGCTGGTGTGATGCAAGGGGAAGGATTGAAGGATGTATCTGGCTGGGGAGAAGCTGTAAGTAATGGTGAAGATTGATGAGGTAAAGAGGTGTTTTCTAAGCTAACCACTCTAGCCTGCATGTCTGTAATGGTAGAGTGTAGTTCTGTGAGAAGTTTGGTGATATTGGAGAGAAAAGATATAAATGTTACCTTAACCCTGAGATGTTAAGAATAAGTCCTTCAGGCTCCCATAGGAGCGCTGTGAGTAAAAAATATATGATGTGACAGGACCGTCACTGGTCCTTTAGGGAAAAACAGCAGTGAGGGTCCTGACACGTCACTGGACTATAACGGGTTAAAGGGTTAATGCATACCAGCACACATTTTGTCATTATTAAGAATTTAATGCAAACAAACCCCAAATGTATCCCATATAACATGTACTGGATGATATATAGGTATTAGGCAGTTTCTCTCTTGTTCACTCCATTTGTGTGTGTGCATGCCTGTGTCTCTGTATGTTACTGTGCTTTTGTTTTTTTGTGTGTGTGTATGTTTCTTTCAGACTCCTTGTATGGCTCTTTCTGTCTTTCAATTTTTTTGTGTGTGTTTGTCTTTATCTCCCTCAATTAAGTTAAATTTTTGTGTCCATTTTCTCATTGTGTGGTTTTCACTTTCTCTTTCAGTCTGCCGAAGATGGGAGCTAGTAAAGGATGTAGAAATTAAAACTTGAGGTGTTCTAATAACTGTGTGGGACAATTGGAAAGATTGTTGTTTGTTTCATTGTATTTCTATAATGTTCTGGACATAAAGCCAAGTGTCATAAATTTCCTGTTGTGCTGGAATTTGTATTTCCGAGTACAGGAGCTGCCAGGAAACCAAGCACTGTCTGGTAGAGCAATTCTACAAATCCCAGCATACCTTGCACACCCTCAGAGATTATGTGTGTGTGTGTATATATATATATATATATATATATATATATATATATATATATATACTTCAAACATATAATGCAGAATATAATACAGAATATAATACACAACTACACCACATATTACCAAAACGAGGTGTCTAATTGAAAGTGAATTTTAAATGCAACAGAAAATTGCTTCTAATTCAGTGTTTTGGCAATGAGAAGTCACACTTCAATGACAAAGAACAGGGATTAAAACATTCACATTTCCAGACTTAGTAAACCCTGGTTTAACCTACATCAGGAAAGAAAAATTACAATTGAAAAAAAAACACATTTTTACCAGCAACTGAGCTGAAAAGCAGCAAAGTACAGCATATCTGGTATGCTGCTCTATCCATTGCTTAGTAACTAGACAACTTATCTGTAAATAGGGGAGGGTGAAAGGTCCCATTGTGTTCCCATGAAAACCATATGGTTGTCCACTTTTTCACTTAAAAATACACCCTCAACAAACCCCTTAACATTTTCTGCTTTTTCACCAACACCTGAAATGTTTTTTTTTCAATGGCTCAACCTTCCCACCAGTTTACTACATATACTTTGTGTTTTCTCACCAAAAATGAAATGTTGTCAGGAAGAGAAACAGAAAATGAAGCAGCTGGAGCTCTATTCTATGATCCACGTTATTTGTTAAAGGGATAGTAATACTTAAAATAAAAAATATATATGTTGTAGGGTTTATCCCCCAGAGTAAAACAAGAGTACTCCCACTGCTGAGAGGTGTTTTATTCAAAAGTTATTAATTTTCAAAGTTGAATTTTTTAGGTGCAATATCACAGTGACCTGAAATTGTACAGTGGCGCTGTTGCTACACGATCCTATGGACAGCTCTGGTCAGTTGACCATAAATCTCCATAGGATGGTGTAGCAACAGCGCCACTGTACAATTTCAGGCCACTGTGATATTGCACCTAAAAAATTCAACTTTGAAAATTAATAACTTTTGAATAAAACACCTCTCAGCAGTGGGAGTACTCTTGTTTTACTCTGGGGGATAAACCCTATAACATATTTGTTTTTACATTTTAAGTATTACTATCCCTTTAAAACTGGCAACCGTGGTTTTGAAAGCATAGATTAGTATTCTATCTCCTATGTTGTTGATATTCAATGTGCAGTATATTTGAGAAACAAACATAAAAAAAAAACACATCGAAATCAGCAAAAAACAACAAGAAAGTAGTATTCTATTATATGAGGTCAGTGGTACCGTGCTTCAGTGGATACATTATCTGGCAGTAATCCTGCTCCTCAAAGTTAATGCATAGAAGCCGCAAATGCAGTTAAAAACCATTGTTGTCTCAAAGAAAGCAGGTTAGAATCCATGCATGCATGCTCCCTAAGCCAGAAACAAAGTTTACCCCTTAAAGCCCAGATAAACAATCCTGAAATGTGACCCAAGTAGCCCTATCTCCTGCATAGCTACCAGCAACACAAGAACACATTGAATACTAAAGGTGTGTGCATAACATCAGGAATCAATGTCCCGCACACCTGCTGGTCCACAAGGGATAGTGGACAGCCCAAAAAACATGTATCCACACAATTAAGGTATGCTGGTAGCTATGCAGGAGTTAGGGCTACTTGGGTCACATTTCAGGATTGTTTATCTGGGCTTTAAGGGGTAAACTTTGTTTCTGGCTTAGGGAGCATGCATGCATGGATTCTAACCTGCTTTCTTTGAGACAACAATGGTTTTTAACTGCAGGCTCAGGTGATGGCGGTGTTGCCACAGCAGGCTTATGTGGTGGTTCAGGCAGTCCAGGTAGGGAGGATTCTGCTCCAACAACATCAGTAATATCCTCTTTTGAAGCTGCTCCCTGGCTCTCTGGAGAAAATCAGGGTTATAGCCTCTGTGGCTCACCCACAAGGCTAATAGGTGTGCAATCCATGGGCCACGTATTGTTCTACATCCACTAACCTGCAGGTGTCCCACTCCAGGTTGGTTGTGGCTGGAACATGCCATATGGCGGTGTTGGCATCCAGCTGGTTCCAGGTGGGCCTATCTGTGGGCAGTAGGAGCTATATGACTGTGACCCTGGCATCCAGCCATGTGTGAGGGAAGGGGGTTGTGGGAGCCAGTGGTGAGTGGGAGGCATCATCCAACATCAGATGTTGAGAGCTCCATCTCATAGAGGGGGCAGCTGGGATCCCTTGAGGTGTCTGTGGAGGTGGCACTGTGCACCAAGCTAGTTCCCTTACAGGTCTTCAAAGGTTTCCTGTTCATGTGTCTCCTTCACAGGATACTGACTGTCAAGCACTGAGGACACTGCAATTGAAGGACAATGGATGTGACTTGGTTGCCTGGACAATGACAACGTGCTCTAATGTGACAATCATTATTATGAATTGTACCCTATTCTGGACAATGAGATCAATGTCACACTGTCAAGCAACTGGTGTTGGGTTGTATCTGTCACATATTATGTGTCAAGGCTCATTGGACATGCAGTTGGTGCAGTGGGAACATGGTAGATGGACTCCTAATGTGACATCATGCATTAAGTGGGAGGGATGCCATGGCAGTGACTTTTAAGATAATTGTCCATGTACTAGGTTAGCCAATCTTGCCTTTACAGCTGTTGTGAACTACATATAGCATCATTATCGAGCATTAGTTTGGTGATTATGGATAATGTTGTCCACAACACCTGGAAGGAACAAGTTTACTATGTCTGTCATACTAGAATGTTGCCTCTGCAGATGGTTCATCTGTATAAATATATATATATATATATATATATATATATATATATATATATATTTGATGGTTTTATTGGTTTTATCTGGCTGAGTGAAACATGTGTACTCCTACTGCTGTTTGTTTTTTTTTCCCATCATCACATCATTATAGATATGTATTCTGTAGATGCATCACCCATTTTCACTCAGCAGAGTGATCCTTAGCTACATGTTAGGACTCAGTTGGGTGCTGCTCTCACTTTCACACAACTACGCCTGGCAATATATAAGTCACTGGAACATATCAATAATTACACGTGTCTTTCACTACATGATGGGCATGATTGTTACTTCTGGAAACAGCATGTATGAGCAACACAGCAATGAAGGGGTTAATATGATGCTTCAACCCCTTGACTGCCAGAAGGGAACACAATGCATGGCAGAATTATGCATTGTATAGTTCTCTGGCACTCAGAGTGATGAACTGATCTATGCTGTATAGTCTATTACTTCATGGAGGTAGGTTAACAGTTACAGACAGATTTACTATAAGCCTGGACTTTACTACATTCATAGATCTATATCCCACATATGAAGAACTACTGCTTTCACAAGATATCTAACAGGGTGTTGGTTATGGGAACAGAAAAGAAAGAAGTTGCTGCTTACCTCGAGCATAGAGAGTGGTGTCATCTCCTGTGTCAGAGCCACTGGGGATACCCATAACTGCAGTTGAGGACAAGGTTCTCTCGAAGTAGCTGCTCCCAGGCATTGAATGTTATAGGTGGCCCACCCCCTGTTGCTCTTGAATGTGCTGCAAGATCCCACCTTTTGTACTTCACTTCCTCTTGCAATCCGCTCAGATCTTCTTGATGCCATCCACCCCTTGCCTGCACACCGACACTGCATTTACTGCCTCCTCCACCTCACACCATGCCTGCTTCCAATAAGCACCAATGCCCTTCATCTTCTCAGTGGAGTAGATGATGTTCTCCCTCTCCAAGATCCCATGTACTGTGGCCAGGGTTTCTTCATAGATATACATGATTTCACAGAGCCTGTCGCCCTCCACTTCTTTCTCAACTTCTTGGCTTGTTTGGGGCCCTGCCTGTTCTGGTCCTGGATGTGTGTGTTCCCTCTCTGACACCTACATCTCATCCCACTGATGGCCCTGTCCCTGACTGATGTGTACCTGCTGCTTGGCAGGTACCTCTCCTCCCACCAGCTCTCCCCTTCCCTGCCTGGCAATGCACTGCACTCTTTCCTCCTCTGTCTGCTCTCCCCATCCCTCCAACCTACACTACCCTCACTGCCATCTCTCCTTTCCACCTCCCTCATACCCACTCATACTCAAACACTCAAACAGGCACTCACACAAGCACTACATCATAATCACCCTGTAATACAACCTTGCACTCACTCACAGTCACACTGTACAAAATGAAGATAAATGTGTGGTGTGTAAAAACAAAGATGTCTGTTTGTGATTGTGTGTGGATGTAATGTGTGCAATGTGTTCAAAAGTAATATGTGTAGATTTATAGATAATTCACTCTATTAACTACTCAAACTCTACCTCTCTCCAGTATCTGTTCCTCTCTCTCTCTCTCTCTCTTTCTCTCTCTATTTATATCCTCCGCTCCTGGGTCCTTGTGCTCTAGCTCAAAGAACCCGCAAAACACTTTCTGCCTTTGATTTGGCTGGGACTTGCATTTGGCCTTTACAACATTTGGTGTGACTTTTCTAATGTGAAACATTGGCCCACTTTATTTGTAGTTGACATTTTACACATTATTTTACGTGGAAATAATCACTCGCATAATAAAAACAGGTGATGCAGGTTTTGTGTTAACAGCAATCTATAGGACTATGCTAGTTGTTCTGTTCTGTTAAAGAACAGAATTCCTACAGAACACATGCTTGTTTAGAGCTTGGTGGGGTTTTTTTTTTTTTTTTTTTTTTTTTGCTCTTCTACCTGTTTTACTGTAGGTCATAGAATCGAGCCATAGAGAGCTAGAGAGGTTTCTAGATGATTTTCTAGCTATTTATTTCACAAAAAAAAAGGCAACCGAGGCTCATAGTTTGTGCTAGCACACAGTAACACTATGAGCACCTGGATGAAAAAGAAATGGAGGAGCTGGGATGACTGTGATGTGTCCAGTGAGTTAGGAGAAAGTGACCACACCAGTAGAGAGGCATCTGGGACTCTGGGAGCCCTGATTCCACAGAATAAATTATACCCAGTCCCCCTACATTATCCCTAGGGATCTGGGAGAAAATTGTGATGGCAGCAGTGTGAGCAGCACATGTCAGTTGCCTGTGCCTGCTACTACCGCTGCCAGTGTGCCTTGTGAGGAGATTGTGGAGGAGAAGAAAGGGTCCCTTCTTCTCCACCTTTCCCCTACCCACTGGGTGTCATGGGTGTGGGAATATTTTTTCCTACAACAGTGCAGTCATCAACCACGGGACTGCGCAAGATCTGTGACAGGTCAGTGAAAAGGGCAAGGAGGGAACATACCTTGTCACAACTGTCCTGATAACAAACATGAAATATAGACACCATGACATTTATGAGAAGCAAGTTAAAACCAAACCCCAACAAAAGAAATTGTTAGCATCTGTTGCTGTACGCACTGTCTCTCTCCAAGGGCACCAAGAATCTAGGTACAGCCTGAAAGACAGATGACGAGCAAAACACATGCCTTGTCATCAGCTTCTTGTGCTAGGTTCTGGGCATGGGAAGACATAGCAAAGTCTTCTGTCGAACCACGTCAGTCATCGTTACCTCCCCCACCAACCAATAATGATTCTGCAGATGCGAGGATGTGGCAGTTCATGTTCACCCATTGCAGATTGTGTGGTGCGCTGACCACACATGGCAATGTGGTGAATTATAATCTCAAGCATGGAATCAAGTAAAATCTGAGCAGATTCCATCTCACAGAATACACTAAGCTGGTGGCAGGGAAGATTCATCATTATTAATAAATCTGCTAGTTATCACATGTCCTTAACTGATCTGACAAGGGGCATAATGTCAGCAGCAGTACTGTTTCTAAGCAACAAGGTGTTTGCTTTCAGTTGTGTCAGTTGTTTGATGTAAGTACAGATGTATCCATTGTTCCCAGTACTTTGCCTGTTTCCTACACAAGCTATGCACATTGCAGTTGCTGATGAAAAGAACAGTTTCTTCCTGGTTTCAAGAGAAAAATGTATATTACAAAAACACAACCATGATTTTGGAAGAGGTGTAGGAAGAGAAGCATTATTGACCAACTTCTTTTCTCCACATTTACCTAAAGTGGTGGGGCAAGTTGTGGTGCTGCTACTGTCTGAGGCGCATCACTAGAGCTAGTTGCAAGTAGAACCATGATCATCATCACCTGCCTTATTTCACTGTGGTTGATCCCATTCCCTTTGAGATTCCTTACCATCTTGCTGCTTAAACAGCTCAGCAGCCGCATCAATAACAGAAGTTGCAAAAGCCGCAATGTAACCATGCCATTTGACAATGGACATTGACCAGTGGCCATCATAAAATGACCTGCTGGGCCAGTAGGGCATTTTTTCTTCTCAGGACTTGTTCTTTTAAACCAGAGGTGTATATAACACCAATTTTGGGACTTCTTTCTAACAAACCTAAGTCTTACAAATCACTGTTTCCCCAGAGCTTGTGCGTCTAACAAGCCCGAGTCCAACAAATCTCTGATTCCTCAGAGATTGTGCCTCTAACAAGCCTGAGTCTAACAAATCACTGATTCATCAGGGCTTGTGCCTCTAACATACCAGAGTACAACAAATAACTGTTTCCTCTGGGCTTGTGCCTCTAACTAACCTGAGTTCAGAAAATCATAGGTTCTTCAGGGCTTTTGCCTCTAACAAGCTTGAGTACAACAAATCATTGATTCCTCTGGGCTTGTGCTTCTACCAAGCTTGAGCCCAACAAATCACAATTCCATCAGGGACTGTGCCTCTAAAAAACCTGAGTCCAACAAATTACTGATTCCTCAAGGCTTGTGCCTCTAATAAGCCTAAGCACAACAAATCACTGCTTACTCAGGGCATGTGCGTCTAACAAACCTGAGTCCAACAACTCACTGGTTCCTCATGTCTTGTGCCTCTAACAAGCCAAATTCCTACAAATTAATGTTTCCACAGGGCTTGGGCCTCAAACAAGTCTAACACCTACAAATCAATTTCTTTTTAGGGCTTGGGTTTGGCTAACCTGAGTCCTGCACAGATCACAGCACACACAGAAATATCTTTAAGCTTTTTTATAATCATGCTGTTATGCTGCCTACTAGCCATTGTTTATAAAGAGAAGTCATTAGAAAAGGAATAGGGAGAGGGATCACCATCACTTATTGCACATGCTGCAGCATCCATGGCTGCACTCAGTTTTTAGACTTCGTGTTTACTCAGACGTCCCTGCACTTCTCCTAAAATAAATTCTTTCACCTTCCCACTACCTCTTTTGTGTTTGCTGGACATTACTAAACTACTGTGTGCATTTACTATAAAGTACACAACAGAACTGATTGTGTGTGATGTCTTACCTTGCCTACAGTCACAGCTTACATTAGGGGGGTCCCTGTCTGTCACTAAAAAATGCACCATAGAGGACAGCTCAAGTGTAATTGATTTATATGGGGATTAGTTATTCCTTTATTAATAGAGAGGTCCCCAATACATTGCCTCACAATGCTTTGAAAAACTCTCTAGCAATTAATGGGTTAAAATCCCAGTTTAAATCAGTGACAATTGAGGGATTTTTTATTTATTTCCTGTGATGCAGTTGGTTTTCCCTAAGACTGCTTTAATTCATCTTCAATGTGTTTTTTAAATCTGAATAAACCGGTACGTGCAAAATACTCTTCAAAAATCATTCTTCATAGTGCTTTAGATGTTCTGCTTTAATTTAACCCTTTGAGTGCAAGAGAGGTATCCAGTGCATTGATATTTCTAGACATTGCTGTCTTTTTTTTTTTCTTTCAATCTTCTCCTCAGTAAAATGCTTGTTAGCTTATGTTGTTAAAATGAGACTGAGTCAATAAAAAAGAAAACGCATAGGAACTGGAACAGTAAGATGGATGCTGACTGCATTAACATAAAACATCACATTCATCCAGAACACTATAATAAATTATTTGTGGGTACTAATTTTAGTTTCTCTCTGGAAGGACACTAAATACATTCTGGGCATATTCTCTTTGAAGACATAATGATTGTGAATGCATTTTAACATTGCTTCACTCATTTCCCAATGATGAGATACACAATGTAAAGGTTTAAATTAATTACTGCCTTTAATGCACTTTTGTACATAGTCTAAATCTTTTAAGTTGATAAAACATTTCCTTTTATTGTGCCTCATATTCTTAAAGACAACAACAAAATGTAGATTTTATGTAATGTTTTCTTAAATTAGAGTATTAATGGCTAGGACACTGGGTAAACATTCTGCTTTTATTAGTTTATTTTCTATTCGTATTTTCTACAACATTGAGTTTGATGAACAACTGCAGCTTAGTTAAAACGATGCATGCAGGCTTGCTCTGTAATGAAGACAAAATAAGCTGCATAAAGGATATTTATTATATGGATGTTTTTTGCGTACTTCAACTTTTCTTCTAATCTACTGCTAGCAGCTAATAGTAAGAATCATCAGTAAGTAATAAGCTATATTTCAGTTAATTTAATGTTTACTTAAACATTTCTTTTCATTAGCTGGAAATAATATGAATTCATTCTAAAATCATACACATATAAATGTTGAATGAAGGTGAATGAACTGGTAAAGCCATTTCAAGTAAACAGAGAGGCTGATGTACAAGGAAAGTGATGTGAATCTGGAGCAAATTAAGTTCACCAATAGATCAAATAAAAGGTCTCAAGAATCCTAGTGATTTAACCCTTTGAGTGGCAAAGGGGTATCCAATGCATTGCACTGCAATATGTGGAGTTAAAATGGAGCTTTTTAACCCCTTGAATGCTAATGAAGAGTCCAACTAATTTCAAAGCAATGACTTAGAGACTTCTCTAGCAATCAAGGGGTGAAACGCTTTATTTAAATCAATAGAAATGTTTATTGCTTTTTTGTGCTGTGTAGTTGGTTGGTTTGACAGAAAATATGCACGCACAGTATGCACAGAATATGTACAAAGTTAACAGGTTGTATTATGGTAAATTATAGTGTAACCTTTACATTGGAACATTAAAAAATCAGGCCCTGCAAAAAGTATTTATTAAAAATATTAGTTAAAGGGATAGTAATACTTTATTATCACTATCCCCCATATTGTAGATATTTGCAAAATAATATAATAGCCCCCAGGTTCATCTCTCAAACTTTTATGGTTTGAGAGATAACCGAAGGCAAAGTTCCCCCCTCCCTCCCCCTTCCCTGAAGTCAGCATTGTACTGACTGCAGTGGAAATCTGTCGTACGACAGGCTTGCGGCTCTGCAGCTGAGCCGAGATCGTATTAGTGAAAAAGAATTGTTTCACTGGAAAGGGCTTCTACATGTGCTTGGTTTGCAAGCACACGTAGAAGACCATTTCAGTGAAATAATTCTTTTTCACTAACGCGATTGCGGCTCTGCTGCAGAGCCGCCTGATGAAAGTCAGACCGGATATCCCTGCAGTCAGTACAACGCTGACTTCAGGGAAGGGGGAGGGAGGGGGAAACTTTGCCTTCGGTTATCTCTCAAACCATAAAGGTTTGAGAGATGAACCTGGGGGCTATTAAATTATTTTGCAAATATCTACAATATGGGGGATAGTAATAATAAAGTATTACTATCCCTTTAACCCCTTAACGACCCTTGATGGTCATAGTATGTCAAGGGTCGATCTGACTGAACGACCCATGACGTACTATGACCGTCATGGAGTTCCGGGCTCCCCCCGCGGCTGCACGCCGTTCGGGGAGTCCGGAACCAGAAAACGAAAAAAAAACAATGCTCTGCGGACGTTCAGTCACGTTCCGGCGCAGATTCCCCGGTCGTTAAGGGGTTAAGCATCATGTTTATAGATGTAACAGTGTTAAGATGGCAGTATAAAGAAGGCATCTACTAATAAATGAATAAATCAATGCAGCTGAGTTGCATGTATATTTTTGTTTATATAGTGTCAACAGGTGGAGGAAGGAGGAAGTGCAATTTGATAATGTTTACATATTATATTATTGTTAGATTTAAAATATGCCCTTGTAACTTGGACTTGAAGTTGCTGAGGGTTGAGGCTCGGTGAATGCTGATTGGTTGGGAGTTCCAGAGGTAGGGAGCAGCAAGGTAAAAAGCCTTCAGTTGCAATACAGTGGTAGTGGTTAAAGGAGAAGAATGTGGTAGAGGACCACACATGTATATGGCAGGATATGAACAATTAAATATAGGATGGGGATGAGCGTTGGAGAGTCTGAAGGTAATGAGGAGGATTTCAAATGTTATATTTTGCTTTATGGAGAGCCGTGACAATGATTTTGGTAGTGTAGGGGTACTGTTCTGGAGGAGAGGAAAAATATTCCAGTGGTCAAGTTAAGAATTGATTGAAGAGGAGAGATATGGGTAGCACATTGATCAATTACTAAAGAGTTGTAGTAGTCCAGGATGGAAATGATAAGAGCATGAATGACAATTTCTGTTGCAGAGCAAGTAAGAAATGGATAGATTTTGCTATATTTTGTTACTTTATTAATGTGGGTGGTGAAGGAAAGAGAAGAGTCCAAAGTTACCACGAGGCAGAGTGCTTTGTCCACAGAGTAAACAGTGGAGTCTTTGAGAGTTATAACAAACTGAAGTATTGTGTAGGATTTAGGAGGAAAAATAAGTAGCTCAGTCTTAGTCATATTAAGTTTTAACCGATGGTGACAGCAGTAAGTCATTCTGAGACTCGCTGCTATATTTCAAGTGATAATGAGGGCATGGAGAGATAGATTTGTGTTGTCTGCATGGTAGTTAAAGCCAAATTACTTTATCAGTTGCCCCACAGAAAGGCTATACAGAGAGAAGAGAATGTGACCCAGAACAGAGCCTTGGGATACGCCTACTAAGAGGGGGATAGGAGGGGAGGAGGTGTTGGTGTATGACACAGAGAAAGATTGTTGAGAACAATAAGATAGAAACCAGGAATGTGCCAGGAGACAGATGCCAAGAGATTACATAGTAACATAATAACATAGTAGATAAGGCTGAAAAAAGACATGCGTCCATCAAGTCCAGCCCATGCCAATAACACCCCTGTTGATCCAGAGGAAGGCAACAAAAAAGCCCTCTGGAGCAATTTCTAATGTAGTCCCAAGTGTGTGTGTGTGTGGGGGGGGGGGACTATTCCTTTCTGACTCCAACTGGTAGTCAAATAGTTCCCCGGATCAATGTCCTATATGCTTTGAAGCCATCTGTCATAATTGTCAATATTGTTCTGTGCTAGATAGGCATCCATTGTTTTTTTGAATGCAGTTACATTAACTGCAAACACAACATCCAGAGGCAAAGAATTCCATAGCCTTACCGCCCTTACTGTAAAGAATCCCTGCCTTTGTTTTAGTCAAAAGTGCTTTCCTCAAGTCTTAATGGATGACCTCTTGTTCTTAGCTCAGCTCTTTGCATAAATAATTCATTGGATAGTTCTTTGTATTGACCTTGAATGTATTTGTAAATGGTAATCATATCACCCCTTAGACGTCTCTTCTCTAATGTAAACAAACCCAGTTTGTCCAGTCTCTCTTTGTAACTCAGATCCTCCAATCCCTTCATCAGTTTTGTTGCACATTTCTGCACCTTTTCCAGTTCAGTAATGTCTTTTTTTAGAACAGGCGCCCAAAATTGTACTCCATATTCTAGATGAGGCCTAACCAAGGATTTATACAGAGGTAGGATAATATTAGCATCCCTTGCTTCTACGCCTCTTTTTATGCAGGCTAGTACTCTATTTGCTCTTGCAGCAGCTGAGTGACTCTGCACACTGGTGTGAAGTCTATTGTTTATCCGTACTCCTAAATCTTTCTCTAATGAGGATTTCCCAAGTTGTTTCCCATTTAGAGTATATGTAGCAAGTTTGTTTCTACAACCCAAATGCATAACCTTACATTTATCTACATTAAATATCATCTGCCACTTTTCTGCCCATTCACTTAGTTTATCTAAATCCTTCTGTAGGGAAAAAACATCCAGCTCTGTATGTATTTCCTTACATAGCTTAGTGTCATCAGCAAAGATTGAGATGCTATTTCAATTCCCACTTCTAGATCATTAATAAACAAATTAAAAAGCATTGGGCCCAGGACTGAACTCTGCGACACCCCACTTATAACTCTAGACCAATTTGAAAAAGTTCCATTTACAACAACCATCTGCCATCTATCATTTAACCAGTTCTCAATCCATGTACAGATAACACCGCCCAAACCGAAGCCTTTTAATTTATGCAGTAACCTGTTGTGAGGTTCTGTGTCAAAGGATTTTGCAAAATCCAAGTATACTACATCAACAGCAATTCCCCTGTCCAAATTACTACTCACTCTTTCATAAAATGCAAGTAAATTAGTCTGACATGATCTGTTCTTCATGAAACCATGCTGATTCCTACTAATGATATTGTTTGTCTTCAAATAATTCTGAATACTGTCATTTAATAACCCTTCTAGTATCTTACACACTATGGAAGTCAAGCTGACAGGTCTATAATTTCCTGGTTTTGATCTTGCTCCCTTTTTAAACAATGGAACAACATCAGCTTTCCTCCAATCACAGGGCACTATGCCTGATGAAAGTGAATCAATAAATATTAAGTATAATGGTTTTGCTATTACTGAACTAAGGGCTCGATTCAAATGTTGGCGTTAAAACCAACGTGAAGAAAAAAACTGCCTTCGCTCGTTAAGCAAGACCAGGTAACGTGAGATTCAAATCTTCCTTACCTAGAAAGCCTAACGAGCGATAACCAACAAAATACACGTTAAACCTGCGTCGCATAGAAAATCTTACCTAAAAACACACGATAAAAATGTTACCTAGCACCACAGCCAATCACAGCACTGCAAAGTATCAAGTTCAGTCAGAAAATCCAAAACGTCTCCAGTTCTGAACAGCTTTCTCTGTGCTTTTCCCTACCCAGCCACTAGGGGAACACAGAGAAGGCTTTCAGCACCATGGACAGCTTTGAATGCCATAGGGATGTGCACTGCTCACCCCTGTGGCATTCAAAGGGTTAAAATCAATAAAACTAGTACACCAAGCACTACACAATGCCCCCTTCCACATCCCCCCCCATTACTATGTCACATATATTGCATATATGTGACATACTAACCCCATCCACATCCACCTCATGGACTTCCATGTAGTGGACAAATCTGTCTTTTATTCCACAATTAACCCTTTGAGTACCAGAGAGGTAGGAAAGCATTGCTTAGCATGTTTCCTACCCCTCTGGTACCCAAAGGGTTAATAGGCAACATATGGACTACATACCTTGCCTATATATATATGTGTGTGTTTGTGTGTGTTTTAAACTTTTTTTTTATTAAAATACTGTGATTAGACAGTTTAACTTAGATCTCATTCATTGTTAACCCCCTACCTCCTGTGTCCCATTGCTATTAGTACTTTTGATCCACTCTTCTTCAAACTGAGAGTGGAGCAAAAGTACTAAAAGCAAAGGGACACAGTAAGTAGGGCATTATGAATGGTTGAGATCTAAGTTAACCCTTTGAGTGCCAGAGTGGTTCGCAACGCATTGCAAAGCAATGCGTTGAGTACCACTCTGGCACTCAAAGGGTTAAAATACAACTGAGGGAGCAGCCTGCACTGTGAATGCAGCGCTTCCCTCAGCTTTAATTATACATTCTTTATTTTTTAATAATTTATTTATTTTTCTTATTTATTCTTATTATTTATTTATTATTTATCCCCTTGCTGCGGGCGGCTGTGAAGCCCGCAGCATAATAAAACCCTGGTGCATAGAGAGGCATTGGCGAAAGCGGGAGGAGGGGACAGAGACATTGGAGGAAGCGGGTGGTAGGCTTGTATTTGCTGCCCGCTTCCTCCAATACCTCTCCTCTTGCGTTGGCATTGTGCCCAGCTGCCTGGCGTCGCGTTGTACAACGCCTTGTGCAATTCGTCCCTTTGCACAAGGCGTTGCACAAGGCGATGTCTGTTTCAGAACTGGCATCGCTTGTTTCTAGTAGAACATTTGCATTGCTCAATTGACGTTAAAACCAGCGTCTCCAGTTTTTTCTGGCGACGCCAACATTTGGATCGAGCCCTAAGTTCTTTAAGTACCCTTGGGTGTATACCATCTGGTCCAGGCGCTTTATTCAGTATAACCCTTTCAAGTCTCTTTTGGACCTTGTCCTCAGTAAGCCATGTAGATGTTGGAGGAAATTCCATGGTTTTGTCTGTTTGCCCACAGCTTGTCATTGCTGCTTCCTTTGTATATACTGAAGCAAAGAACGTATTTAGGGTGTCAGCCATAGCTTTATCCTCACTAATCAGTTCACCTGTTTCAGTCCTAAGAGGACCAATATCAACCTTAACTTTTTTGTTGTTAATATACTTGTAGAATTGTTTAGGGTTTTTCTTGCTCTCATTTGCAATGTTTCTCTCATTTTCTATTTTAGCTAGCTTAATTGCTTGTTTGCAGATTTTATTACATTCTTTATATTTTTTAAATGATGCATCTGACCCTTTTGACTTAAACACCTTAAAAGCCTGCTTTTTATTTCTCATTTACCTGCTAACCACATTATTAATCCACACTGGTTTCGCTTTACTTCTCTTGTGCTTATTCCCCAGTGGTATATATTGACGTGTATATTTACCCAAGAGCATTTTAAATACATTCCATGATTCTTGTGCATTTTTATCTTTGAAAATTACATCCCACTGGATATCCTTTAAAGCTTCTTTTAACTTTGTAAAATTAGCCTTTTTGAAATTGAATGTTTTGGTTAAACTCTTGCTATTGGGTTTCTCATAACAAACTTCAAGGGATACAATATTGTGGTCACTGCTGCCCAAATGTTCCCTTACCTGCACATTGTTTACCATGTCAGAATCGTTTGAGAGCACTAGGTCAAGCAAGGCCTCTTTTCTAGTTTGCTCCTCTACTAGTTGGGACATAAAATTATCATTTATCATACTTAGAAAAATATTTCCCATTGTTGTGTCTGAAGTCATATTGCTCCAGTCAATTTCAGGATAGTTGAAATCTCCCATTATAATTACCTTTGCTGACCTAGCAGCCTTTTCCATTTGCAGTAAAAGTTGGGCTTCCTCCAACTCCCCAACATTAGGTGGCTTGTAGCAAATCCCCACCAATATCTTTTTATTATGTGTGCCCCCAGTGTGTATATCAACCCACAAGGCCTCTACCTTTTCATTGGACCCTTCATTTATATCTTCCCTTAAACTAGGTTTTAAGGCCCGCTTTACATATAGGCATAACTCTTTTATTAACCCTGTCCCTCCAAAAAGTGAATAACCCTCTAGATTGACTGCCAAGTCATACGTATCATCTAACCAGGTTTCAGACACTCCAATCATATCATACTGCTCATGTACTGCAATCATTTCTCGTTCCCCCATCTTACCAGCCAGACTGCGAGCATTTGCATGCATACATTTTATCTTTTTGCCATTCCTAAAGATTTTGTTCTTTTTCAGATGTATTTGTCTTTTATCAGGCTGTAGCAATGTCAGCTCCCTATTAGATGAACTAGCCCATTCCCCCTCTCCACCCCATGACCCTTCTCTAATCCCATTTCCTCAATTATACTACCTTCCCCAGCCTGTGTTGCAGCCCCCCCCTTTCTAGTTTAAAGTCTCCTCCAGCCCTCTAAGCATCCTATCACCCAGCACCGTGGCCCCCCTTCCACTAAGGTGCAATCCATCACTACTATAAAGATTGCGCCCAAGGGAAAAGACTGCCCAGTGCTCTAGGAACCCAAACCCCTCCTGCTTACACCAAGTCTTTATCCACGTATAAAAATAGAGAAATGCCCATTGGCTTTTGCCAAATGGAGATCACTTTTTACTTTCATAAAGGCAATCTCCATAGAGGAATTGGGCTGAAAACCAGACTGCAGTGGTTCCAGAGTGTTACTTATTTTTCTCTTTTTTAGGAAAAATTTTCACTAATGCAAAATGTTCCTCTTTTTTGCCAATTCCAACAAATGTTTTGCCTATTCCAACAAATTTTCACCTATGTTTCTTATGGAACAAGATTTCCCACCACAGTATTACTTCTGAGGGCTGTAGTGGAGAAATAAGTATCTGAAAGGAAAAGCAGGGAGTCCTTCAGCAACATATGCCTTGAAAAATGTGTTCCTGCTTAAGTGACACTGGCACGTATTCATGATGAATTGTATACATAATATTGCTACAACAGTTTTTTTACCATTATCATATTTGTGACATATGTAAGGTGTAACGGATCCTACCCGTTACTTGAGCTTTTGGCTGGCCCTAAGACTGTTTAACCAAAGACTGTGGACATTTTGTATTGTTTAGACTCTGTGTTGTGCCCTGTCGTACAAACTGGCCAGTCATTACCTTAGAGAAAAGACTTATGTTCATAGACTTTGGTTCATGTACTGTCGAATGGTCTATGTTTAATGTATTGCTGTGGTCGAGGGTTTACACACTCACCAACTACTAGTCGGCGGGTACCGGCGTGGTATGCGATCAGCGCCACAAGATTGAATGTTTGGCGGTGGGGGAAAGAGGGGAAAGCTGGGTCACTCGAAACCCTGGAGTTGGCATGGAAATATCTTCCATAGCCTAAGCGGGGGAACCGTAGTGTCACAGTTTGTTAAGACTCTCAGATGCAAAGTTAGGTAAAAACACAGCTTTATAGAAAAGTTTAAGACAACCCCATAGGGTAACATACACGTTCATACATATATATTGCAATGACATGGAAAGCAATAATAATAATGATACAGGCTCTACCGGCCCTGCCAATATACCGGGCAAGGCAGCCAGAAAGTTGGTACAAGGAATAGATAGGCTCTACCGGCCTTGCCAATATACCGGGCAAGGCAGCCTGGAGACTAGTACACGGGGAATTAGTAGGCTGTACCGGCCCTGCCAATATACCGGCCAAGGCAGCCAGGACTGGTACTCGAAGGATAGTTGGCTGTACCGGCCCTGCCAATATACCAGGCAAGGCAGCCAGGACTGCTACTCGAAGGATAGTAGGCTCTACTGGCCCTGCCAATATACCGGGCAAGGCAGCCTATAAGCAGACAGCAAGTATAAAGGCTCTACCGGCCTTCCCAATACCGGGTAAGGCAACCCAAGATGGTAAAAAGAGGAATAGGTTCTACCGGCCTTACCAATATACCGGGCAAGGCAGCCTAATACGGAGTGGGCGGCTACCACTAAAGCCTCAGTGACTGTCTAGGTGGCAACAACAGTCACAAGGATGACATGCAGAGGCTAAATGAGTGCAAGTGGCAAGCCAGGGAATTGCAGGAGACCACCAGTGCCCGCTTACTGGAGAACCAACGGAGCTGCCTAGGACTTGACAGCTATAACCAGCATAGAGAGAACCAGTACCCGTGTACTGGGGGCACAGTAACTCTAAATCGGTACAATAGACCAATCTCTCTTCCGGTGCAACAGCAGCGGGTGAGTAGAAGCAAGCTAGTACCCACGTACTGGAATCATAGACTGTACCAGTGCAACGACAGTCGGTAGTTGGTGGAGAAAACCAGTACACGCGTACTGGGGACACAAAACACATATGTTGCAATAGCAGCCGGGTGGCTGTGGAACAAACCAGTACCCACGTACTGGGAACACAAATCACTATCGATGCAACAGCAGCCGGGTGGCTTTGGAGTGAACCAGTACCCGCGTACTGGGAACACAAATCACTATAGAGGCTACAGCAGCGGGGTGGCTGTGGAGCGAACCAGTACCCGCATACTGGATAAACCAGCAAGCAGTAGAAATGTCGCCAAGGCGACCAGGGAGCAATAACTGACTATAGGCGAACTGGATAAGAAGCACAGCAGGTGAAACAGGAACCAGCACTCCAGATGGTCAACCGGATCAGGAATGGCAGCGGGCACTGGCAGCAGGAAGCAGCGACACAACGGCAACTCCAACCGGATCAGGAGCTGAAACAGGAACCACTGAACTGGTAAATCAGGAACTTGACGATCTCAGGTTAGCAGGAACATAACAAGGGCCCAGGAAGCTCAGGAACATGAGATGCAAGCAGCATAGAGACAACACGAAAGGGCAACCAAAGGGTGCCCAAGCTCAGTCTAAATAGGCAATGCTGGGCAGGCTGAAGGCAGACAGCCAATGGAGAGCCCCCTACAGGTAACTGACACAAAAAGGCAGCAATCACGGGCACAGTGATACGTAGGCAGCTCAGGGATTGGTCAAGGTTGGAGCAGGGCATTCAAAGTAGTCAAACAAAATCTCCAACCTTGGGCCACTGTCCCTAAGGTGTGTATTGCAGCCACTCCAGCCATTTGACTATGTGTACTGTAGCTAGACCCCCTGTTGTGTGTTAATTAAGCCATTGTGAACTGCAGTCAGACCCCCTGCCATGTGTAAATTAGTTCAAGCCCTCAAGTCTTTGTTCATCAAACCCTTTTGTATCTGAAATGTAATCATGTCTGAGTTATTGTATCTGTTAAGACCATCTGCTGCTGGCCTTTGATGTATTGTGATTGGATCACACCCTATTGTATCTGGTTTGCCCATAGGCTTCAATGTGCTTACTGTATATAAATATCTGTGATTTGTGTCAATAAAGTGAGTTATATTTTGGAGTGAACCAGAGTCCTTGAGTCTTGTGTGTTCCTATGGTATTAAAGCAGCCACTCTGAAGCCCATCTGAGCCCAGGTTCCTGCATCATTCGACCGTCTGCTGCCAGTATCCTGCTACCCAACTTCAGATGCTGTCCGGCGTCAACGTGGACTCTGCCTTGCTTCTTCCAGTTCCAGTAAAACCTTCGATTTGAGCTACGGAGTGCTCGAACGGCTTGGAAACCGCGACCCTTTCTTCGTGCAACACTTTCCCTGTTTGTCGTAGCCCGGGAGCAGAGGCCTCATTCTCTACTGCCCGGTGTTCCGGTTCTACGACGCTCGACTGTTTGAGAGCCTGTCGACCCCTCCTTGATCCGCATCCTTTGACGTAGAGTCGGTATCATGGTGACCGTGATTGCTCGCCCTTGCTGTCAGTCAGGTGTGTGTATTCCCCATTGGCCGCCTGCCTAACGCCGGCCTAGCACTGCCTATTTAAACTGGGCTAAGGCTGTCCAAAAAAAAAAAAAAAAATGGAAAACAAAAAAAAGTATTTCCCCAGACTTCCCCAGCACATAGACAATAACAGCAAGATCAGCAAGCAAAATGGACCCCAGTTGCCTGTGTCTTGCCAGTCAGTCACACTGCATTTTGGGTTATTTGGGGAAAACCTCCTTCCTCCCTTCTTCTCCCCCAGAGTGCCCCCAAACTCCCCTAATACAGAGAACAAACTTCCTGCCTAAAAGATTCCCTAAACTAAGTTTCAATTCTCCTTTATTTACGTATCGTCTCTAGCTCAAAAGAGTACTGCTTTCTCCTCTCACAAACAAAGAATGGCATGCTATGAGTGCCTGACACCCTTTTATATGCCGGCAGGAAAAGTAGAGAAAAAATGTTCTCATTGGTTTCAATGCAAAGAGCTAGGTTAAAAAATGGGAAAATGGCACTATTAGCAGGAAATTATTAATCTAATGGAAGTATAATTTTTTTGCTGATTTTGGTTTGATGCAAATTTGGTTTGATCCATATTTACCACATCAAACAAAAGCCTTCCTGAACCTTCTAACCACTTTAACAAATCAAGGGTATGTTTAATCTTTTGAGTACCAGAGGAGTTTCCAATGCATTGCATGCATTGGATACTACTATACTGACACTCAAAGGTTAACCGTATAAAGGAAGCATTTGAAGAAGAGTCAACAGAACATCCATATATTTTGAAAGTGGTTCAGTAACACTGAATGCAAAATACAATGCTGAAGCCATACAGGATCCTTCTGAACCTTAAAACTACATATACTATACCATACCTCCAGGGAAAGTCAAGGACTTTAAGCTGAACCATTCTAGCATTGAAAGTGTCTATCTTTAGCCCTATTCTCAAAATGAATTACATTTTCTCATTATATGTGCAAGTTAGATCATTTCTAGGAGGTTGGTACTGATCTTTATTATTCAACTGTCTAAGAGATTATTCTTTACAACCAGGTTCCCCTCCTTGTCCAATTGTTCAATAGTAAAACTGGGTAAATTTTCTAGTATTTTAGAGCACTCAGCTCCTCTTTAGTAAGTCTAGAATCTACCTTAGGACATTTTATACAGTAAAATCTCCCAAAATGCTTTTAGGCAAAATATCCAGAACTCTATCCATTCTAATGGGACGGGGAAAAATGTAGATTTCTTTCACCCAATTACTCTTAGGAACTAGTAAAAACAGATTAATCCGTGTTTTATCAACTGTATATTAATTCACCAGCATTCAGAGATCCTCTAGGCATTCTATGAAATTATCATTGAAAGACAGCTAGACCCCAAACTCCAAACAGCCAGACTTCTAATAGAGGTGAAGAGCAGCTTATTTGATACACTGGTTTTCCCACACTTTGATGACTTTCAGCCATGGTATTAATATGTGGTGTGAGAGGGGCAGACATAATTATATATAACTTACCTCTTTGAGTGTCAGAGGGCTTTGCAACTCATTACATCTGGCACTCACAGTGTTATTCTATTATAGGTATCAGTTCTGAAATAAAATGCAAACATACACTTAAAGCATTGTGGAATTGTGGCTCACCCCAGCATTTTACTCCATTGTCAATCCATGTGTTTTTGAATATATATATATTTACAATAACTTTAATTTTGGTGAATGTGCAAATGTCAAAACCAGAGGAACATCTATAAGATTTTTTTTGTTAAACAGAAAGGATCTAATCAGAAATGTAATCATTTGTGACCCTGTTGCCTCATTCAGCCTACATAGCCTTCTCCTGGAGTCCCCTGCCTGTTCTCTCATTACTCGATTCAGTCTGCCTAGTTAAAACTGCCAGTAGGGCAAACATGGCTACAGGCACTCTGGTATTCAATTGCCCTACCAACAGAAACTACAAGGAAAGTTGGGCCAAAGAACCTGACTTTTGTCATGTGTTTTTTGTTCACAAAACCCATGCAAAATAGAGTGAGAATTGGGGACATCAAAGGAAAACAGGTATTGCTCGGTGCTTGACACATTATCAATCACCAAGCCTGAGCTCCAACACACAGTCACCCTCCTAAACACTAACCCTACACTACCTCTAACAATAAAGTTAAACAACACTAGCCCAAACACTATCCTAACACCCATAAACTAGAGCTATAACACTTTACTGTAACCAACTGTTAGTTTTCTTCTGTAACCTTCTATCTTCCATCTTCTTCTTTCTCTTCATCTTCATTCTTCTTATCTTCTGTCTTCTGATCTTCTTCTTTGTGGCAAATCTAGGGCTCGATCCAAATGTTGGAGTAAAAAAAAATGCCAGTAGGGCAAAATGGATAACAACCGACAAAATAAAATATCTTGGTCGTTATTCAAATGTTCTACTGGCATTAAGCTCAATGGATGTTAGGCCAAAAAACTGGTGTTGTGTCCAAACTTCCGTTTTGTGAGTTAAGTTCCCAAAACACCACTAAATAACGGCAGTTTTGAGAACTTCAAAGGAAAAAAAAAAACTAACGTTCGGTGCCTGCCATCCACTGTCTGTCTCCTTCTATCTCCATTCTTTCTTCAATCTTCTTTCTTCTCTTGTCTCTTCTCTTCTATCTTATTCCTGTTAAAAACAAAAAAAAGTATAAGTTAAAAGCATATGTATGCGGCACACTTATACATGCTTTAACCCCTTAAGTGGCAAAGGGATACTCAATGCATTGCAAAGCAATGCGTTGCTAACCTCTCTGGGGCTTAAAGGGTTAAATTATGCAGTAGTGTGTCAGTTGTTAAAATATAAATGCCCCCATGCATATTAAATCTTTCTAAATTATTCCAAGCTAATCGTATTCTCATAAGTAAAATGTCCAAAATTATACTTAGCATTAATATATAAGTTGTCGCTGTCTCCGCCGCTGTGTGAGGCCACTGAGGAGGCGGCGGAGACTGAATAATGAGCCACAGCCCCCCCCTTCATATCTGCGGGCCGGGGGAATTAGAATTGAGGCTGCCTTTCTTCTAATTCTCTCACACCCATTGGCTGTGATATGCTTATGTACCTCCCAGCCAATCAGTTTAAAGCACAGCCGCTCAAAGCTGATTGGCTGGGAGGTACGTAAGCATATATATATAAGGGCAGCCTCAATTCTAATTCCCTCAGAGCAGAGCGGGCATCAGCACGTGGACATGAAGGGGGGATGTGGCGCATTATTCTGTCTCCACCGCTGCCTCAGCGGCCTCACACAGCGGCGGAGACAGTGACAACTTACATATAAATGCTAAGTATAATATTGGACATTTTACTTATGGGAATACGACTGGCTTGGAATAATTTAGGAAGATTTAATATACATGGAGCATTTATATTTTAACAACTGGTACACTACTGCATAATTTAACCCTTTGAGCCCCAGAGAGATACGCAACACATTGTTTTGCGATGCATTGCATACCCCTCTGGCACTAAAGGGGTAAACTATGTATTAGTGTGCCTCATGTGTATACTTTTAACTTATACTTTTTTTTGTGTTTTACTGCAAGAAGATAGAAGAAAGAAGACAGAAGGGAAGATAGAAGATGACCAGGAAGCTGGGGACTCCACTGGATATAGCAGTACTGGTAAGTGTTACTTGTCATGTGATATTTTTTTTAGTTAGTCGGGTTAACCCTATGAATGCCAGTGGGGTGTTTATACCCCACTGGCACTCATAGGGTTAATTCTACTAACTTTTGAAACATTGTTCATCCGTTGGATGTATCGATATGGGGCTTAGAGCCCCATTTCGATACATCCACTGAGGACTTCAAGTTTTTGCATTGGCTATTTAAACAGGCGATAAGGTACTCAAGTTAAAAAAAAAAAATAGGTCTTAACTTTCCTGCAATAACTTGAGTCCCTTATTGCCTTTTCTTGGCTAACACGGACATTTGAATTGCTATTAATGATGTTTTCATCATTTTCAATGTATGAAAACACCGGTATTTTTTCACAGCACAGACATTTGAATAGCTTACTGTGCTGGAAAAAATGCCATTGGCAGAAAAAACAGCCATCTCCAACATTTGGATCAAGGTCCTAATGTCTCTGAAAAGAAAAAAATGCCAAATTAAATGTGACCCCAAAAAGTATGCATGTGCACTGGCACTTGTAGGGTTGATTTTACAGTTCTCACATTTTATCAGTACTTTGGATTTATTAATATGGGGCTTAGGGCCCCATATCAATACCTCCACTGGTCTCTGTTTTGTTCCCCTTCAGTTCCTGCATCAACAGGTTAAAACATGCGTTAGGGAACTCTGCTCCAGAAAAAAATAGCTCTACTATTTCTGGCATTAAAGTGGGTGCCGTGATGTATATTACTGTCTAACACATGGAAGTAAATGGGAATATAAGACTTTGTTTAATGGGTTCCAATGGGCAATAAATTCAGAGTCTGACATGCATTTTTTTCCACCTGCATTTCACAGCACAGGTAACTGAATGGTTTACCGTGCTTGAAAAAAATACAGTTGGCTGTTTTTTGGCCAATGGGGACAATTGAATCAAGACCATGCAGTGGGAAGAGAAGATAAATACCCTTTACCACAGCACTATTTTCACTCCCGAAACAGCACAAACCCATTTTCTTTTGCCTCAGAGCATACCACACTTACACTTTTCTACTTTAACCTGTTGGATCTATATTTTTAAACCTTATTTAGAAATTTTAACCATGATGTGCAACCCTTAAATAGACTTGAGGACTAAAAATGTGGCTCTTGAGGTGAACCTGTTTATTAATCACCGACATATAACTTAGAACTTACTGAAGCTGAGGTACTGTGAAAAAGTGGTGCACCATAGGGAACAAAGAAATATTCCCATTAATTTAACCTTTCGAGTGCCTGAGAATAGGGATGGGCAAAAATTTGTGGCTCAAACTGAAATTGACGAAAAATGGCACTCTACGCTTAGCGAATAATTTCCAGTGAAAAATGCCGTTTTTCCGCTTATTCCCGCTTTTTTCTCCTAGCCGGTTGTGCATTGAAATCAATGGGAGAAAGCAGCACATTGTTTCAGTTAGAGAAGAGAGGGGAATTGAAGTTTAGTTTAGGGAATCTTTTAGGTAGGACATTTGTTCTCTGTATTAGGAGAGTCAGTGGGGCACTCTGGGGAGAAGAAGGAAGGAAGGAGGTTGACCCCAAATCCCCCCAAAATCCATGTGACTGACTGGCAAGCCACAGGCAAGTGGGGACCTATTTGCTTTCTGAATTTGCTGTTATTGTCTCTGTGCTGGGTGGGTAAGTCTGGGGAAAGACGTTGATTTTGCTTTACAGTTATAACTTTTTTTGTTCAGACTGATAAGACAAGGTGGACAAATAAAAAAAAAATAAAAAAATGATAAAAAAAATAAATAAAGAAATAACAAATAACTAAATATATTAGGTAACAGACAGCTGACTTGGCTAAGGTAAAACATCATACTCCATCAGTTGTGTTGTGTGCTGTAGAGTAAAAACACATAGAGTAGTTGAATAAACTGACTGCAGCAATGATTGCTGCAGCGTGTGCAATAAATGATGATGATCTCTCTACTCCAAGGAAGAATGCAGTTTGTCAAGGTCCCAGCAAAACTTCCAGCACCACCAGTGCCAGTACAAATAAAGAACCATATAGAAGAACACTGAAGATGACAACAAGTTGCATTCAAGGGTTGATGATGCTGCCAATAGCATAATAGAGGAAGGTGTAGCAGCAGAACCACCTGCTGCATCAGATAATGAGACAAACAAGCACCAGAACACCCATCCTCAAAGTAGTAGCAATCTTTGCTACAGTAAAAGTAAAAAGAAATTGTTTGAGATCTCTAAAAGCTTAGAGGAATATAAGGGTAGTGGGCAAGAATTGTCATGTGATGCTGATGCTGCTGAGGATTACCTATGATGACCGACAATGATTCAGATCTAGAAAATATCCCTCCATACTCCTTCTCTTGTTCAGATACAGATGAAGTTGAGAGTGAGGAAGATGACATGGCTATAAAGTTAGCAGAAAGTCAAAGGCTGAATCTTACACCACTGAAAAGGAGCACTGTGCTTGTCTATAAACTGTTTCAGAAAACCAGTGGAAATTCTGACCCTGGACAAGCACAGATATCAAAAGGTACACAGTCACCCTATCATTCATCATCAGCATCATCCCTTCTTCAAAGTCCAAGTCCCACTCAGCCATATACACCTGTTTTGAGTAACCAGCAGCAGCAAGAGCAACACAGGTTACTAACATCCATAATGTTAGATATGACAAGTACCTCTGCTGCTGCTGCTGTAAGTGCTGCACCATTGACACCTAGTAGTAGTGGCAGTACAATTGTATCACCATCCAGCCCCAGTAGTAGTAGCAGCAGTACCTCAGGAACCCCTTAGTCCATGAAGTCCACAGTATGGAGATACTTCACTCAGGATCCTCAAGCTAAGCATGTTGCTATCTGTTGCTGTGCAAAAAGTATGTGAGCAGGGGGAAAGCAGGCTCACACCTAGGCACCTCCACTATGAGATCCCACCTGAAGCACAACCACAAGTCTGACTGGGAGACACACTATCAGCAGACCAAAGATGCCGCAACTAGCAGCAGCAGAAGCACTTTAATAAGCTCCCAGGACTGTAGGGCAGAAAAAAGAAGTAGTGAAGGTTGCCGAGATGTTGGCAATGGACATGCTGCCATATTCTTTTGTAGAAAATCAAGGTTTCAGAGTTAATGTCATGTATAGCTCCATGCTGATGCTGCTGAGGATTACCTATGATGACCGACAATGATTCATATCTAGAAAATATCCCTCCATACTCCTTCTCTTGTTCAGATACAGATGAAGTTGAGAGTGAGGAAGATGACATGGCTATAAAGTTAGCAGAAAGTCAAAGGCTGAATCTTACACCACTGAAAAGGAGCACTGTGCTTGTCTATAAACTGTTTCAGAAAACCAGTGGAAATTCTGACCCTGGACAAGCACAGATATCAAAAGGTACACAGTCACCCTATCATTCATCATCAGCATCATCCCTTCTTCAAAGTCCAAGTCCCACTCAGCCATATACACCTGTTTTGAGTAACCAGCAGCAGCAAGAGCAACACAGGTTACTATTTTTATCCCCTGATGAAGTAGACAGTGGTGCTACGAAACGAGTAGGGATTATTACGCACATTAAAGTGTTTTTATTATTTACTACATGATATCTGCATCTTGATTCTCTCACTCCTGTTTGGCTGGGTCGGGCCATGATAGTACCGCATCACATGAGTATATGGTGAGTGCGGTCCGATTAGACTCTGTTCACATCTACTGCCTAGCAGATACCCTCTTAGATAGAGTTGTTTCTGCTTCTTCTATAAGGTCCGTTACCATAAGGATTATCTCCATTACGGCCAAGTTGGGTGTATTCCATGTACAAGACCTCAGCAACGACTTGGTCCCCATTGTGAGGATTACTACCATCCCAGCCTGGTCGGGTTTACTTTATGCACAGATACAAGCTTTGATCCGGTGAGTCTGGTCCATGTTGGATTCATTTCTATACCATCATTGCAGATTCGCTCTTAGAGAGATTTTTCTTCTTTCTCTATATTACCTAGGATCTACACATACCCGATTGTGACTGTTTTTTGAAAGACCAAGATACCTGGGATAACGGACTGGTGTTCTTCTCCATTACTTTATTTAGAGATCTTTATTTTTATCTCTCCAATATATCTGACTTGTGATTCATTTTAGATCATTCTCTTATATATATATTTTTGATCACCCCCAGAAGTTGCGCTTGTTCTTTTCTTTCTTTTTACAACACAGGTTACTAACATCCATAATGTTAGATATGACAAGTACCTCTGCTGCTGCTGCTGTAAGTGCTGCACCATTGACACCTAGTAGTAGTGGCAGTACAATTGTATCACCATCTAGCCCCAGTAGTAGTAGCAGCAGTACCTCAGGAACCCCTTAGTCCATGAAGTCCACAGTATGGAGATACTTCACTCAGGATCCTCAAGCTAAGCATGTTGATATCTGTTGCTGTGCAAAAAGTATGTGAGCAGGGGGAAAGCAGGCTCACACCTAAGCACCTCCACTATGAGATCCCACCTGAAGCACAACCACAAGTCTGACTGGGAGACACACTATCAGCAGACCAAAGATGCCGCAACTAGCAGCAGCAGAAGCACTTTAATAAGCTCCCAGGACTGTAGGGCAGAAAAAAGAAGTAGTGAAGGTTGCCGAGATGTTGGCAATGGACGTGCTGCCATATTCTTTTGTAGAAAATCAAGGTTTCAGAGTTAATGTCATGTATAGCTCCATGCTGAAATATCCCAAGCTGCAGTTATTTTTCCAGGATGGCTGTGCCTGAATTGTACAAGCAGGTGGTCAGTGTGGTGGGCAAAGGGCTGAAAAGTGCATATGGCAAGAAAATCCACCTGACAACAGATATGTGGACAAGTGGGCAGAGCACTGATCTAGACAGTATAGTGAAAAGGAAGGCAGCAAAGCATTTCAACCAGCAGAAGCAGCTACATCATCAACCAGAATATCCCATTCGGACCACAGGGCAATTCATGGGTCTCAGCAGGGGTGGCAAAAACCCAGCATTGGTGGTGGTGGTGGTGGCAGCACATCTCTTTGGGACTTGTTCCCTGAGTATGGGTTGGTAACTGACACACAGGAACACTGTGTATCTCCTAGAAGTGATTCCACTGCATGTGAGGTGGTTTCTTCATACTTGCAGGATAACTATGATTTAGGCAGAAACAATGACCCCATGGACTATTGTCAAACAAAGCAGTGTGTGTGGCAAGCATTAACATGTACTGCAGTGGAAGCCCTCAGTTGTCCTCCAGAAAGTATTGAGTCTGAGAGGATTTTCAGTGCCTCTGGTTACATTGTCAATGACCGCAGGACGTGGCTATCAAGCAGCAGTGTTG
This sequence comes from Rhinophrynus dorsalis, assembly GCA_037306005.1. Taxonomy (NCBI): domain Eukaryota; kingdom Metazoa; phylum Chordata; class Amphibia; order Anura; family Rhinophrynidae; genus Rhinophrynus; species Rhinophrynus dorsalis. The sequence continues at coordinate 294,695,621 of CM074720.1, forward strand.
AGAGACTAACATTCTTAAAAATGAACCAACATTTCATACCATCTGAGTATCAGGTAGCAGAAACCACATGACAAACAAAGCCAGGACAAATATATTAACAGAAGCACATATGAGGAGGTGGAGGAAGAACGGTTGCCACCATCTACCCCACCTGAGACCACTGCTATGAGCTCCAAGTAATGTGTGTCAATAATCTGAGAAGGTTGATAGCGATTTGATGCAAATATATGCATACACAAATCACAACATGCCAGTCCCCCCACCACCACCACTACAATGCTATATTGTAGGTTGTACATTATTTTTTTTATTACTTGACATCATCATAAATATGTGCCAGTGTCACTTAAGCAGGAAATTATTGTTGTGGGCAAAGAACAAATGCACTCTTCATGCTAACATATGTTTCAAGGCATATGTTACTGTAGGACTCACAACTTTGACTTTCAGCCACTTATTTCTAAACTACAGCTCTCAGAAGAAGTAATATTGCAGTAAGAAATGTAGTACCTATAGGAAATATAGGCAAAAAATGTGTTGAAATAAGGCTAAAGGAGGAACATTTTTCAAAGGTGAAAAGGAGAAAACTTTTGCGAAAAGTTTATACGAAGTCATGCAGGAAATGTTTTCCACTTTTCACCCACCCCTACCAAGGAGTTATCCAGTGCATTGCGTTGCAATGCTTTGGATGGCTCTCTGGCACTCAAATGGTTAAACAAGGCTTTTTACCATTTGAATGGTAGACCAAATGCTGGAGACCTGTCTATCATTCAAGGCATTAAAAGCTCCATTTAAATTAAAGGGAACTTTGGCAATTTTAATTCTTCCCTGTAGTACCAGGTACCAATTCGTAGTACATCAGCCTCACTAGACACAGAATTTCACAAAATGCCTGCATTAAAAGACTCAAATTACAGGCAAATTACCTTTGTGCTACATACAAAAATTATTTTAGAAATATTCAAAAGTCATTTCAGAAATTCAGATTTAAATAAGAAAAGTCACTACTACATTTAATACCAGACTAAAAAAAATTGGTGCAATCTGAAGTAATTTAAATAAAGCGTAGTCCTTTTAAAGTGGTACAAATAATAGGGTCCTGGTGTCAGTTATTGCCAAATTGCTTTTTAGAACTAGACTGACAAAAGAACAAAATGACTTGTATACCTGTGTATATTAACCTTCATTTTGTTTCATTCTGAGAGGAAAATAGCAGAAATCCCACTGTTGACTAAAGTTCACCAGACAACACTGATGCATTTTGGGAAATTGTGTAAAATGCTACTAAAATGAAATAAAATAATGTAAAAATATAAAACATACAATATACATTTATTCACTTGCCCCACCAGCTGAAACCACAATGGATGTTAGGCCATAGAAAAGGACTTGTAGCCAAATGTCCGTTTTGTGTGTTAAGTTCCCAAAATGCATAATAAATAGCATGAATAACGTGAACATCAAAGAAAAAGAGCTAACAATAGGTGCCTAACACACTAAGCACAGACTGATACCTCAAACACACAGTCACCTTCCCAAACCCTAACCCTACACCATCCCTAACAGTGAAGTGCAACAATACTACCCCTAACACTGGTCTAACACCCACAGCTGTATAACACTTACCTGCCATCCACTGTCTTCTGCAAACTTCCTTCTTCTATTCTCTCTAATCTTCTTATCTTCTTTGTCTTCTTTCCTGTAAAATAAAATTAACGTTAATTTTGAGTAATGTTTAAGAAAATTACCCCAAGATATGCCTGAGGTTAACTCTTTGAGTACCCTTCCTGCGCTCAAAGGATTAACTGCAGTGTGGCATATCTTTTAAAAATAATATTCAGCTACATGGGGAATGTCAGCAGGTATTTGTACAGTGCTAAATTATAAAAATGGGGGCCAGTTTACTACATGATGGGGAGATGCACTAAATGCGATAAAGAGGTGATAAAGCACAAATGATTTATCCAGTGATATTACTTCTCCAATTCCTATATTATTCTATGAAACCAATGCACTAAGAGTTCTTCAACTTTAGTGCATAGGCTCCATAGAATAACATAGGAACTGGAGAACTGATATCACTGAAGAAGTCTTCTCCACTTTATCATCTCTTTATCACACTTTGGTGCATAGTCCCCGATGTCTTTTACGATCCATCATTTCCCTGGGTTGGTCAGACTTGCCTAGCCCATGTTTCTTCCCATCATCGCCCATTGGATGGATATCCTTTTATACCTGCTCTTACTTTGCCTGTTCCATAAGTTAGTTCTCTGTTGTGCGATTGATCTGTTTTCTGACCTCTAGCCTGTTACTCAACCTCCCTCTCATCTCTCCAGTTTGCCACCTTGTTTGACTGTCCTGGTTATTGACAAAAGTCAACAACAATTCCTAATTCTGCTCTGGTACCTTGCTTGATTGTCCCTCTGGTCCTGACTTGGCTACTCCTCTTGACTTCATCTCTCTGGTTTCTCAGTTTACCTCCAGATTTACCCTGGCTATCTTGCCCTTTTTCCACTTATGTTCCATTATCCATTTGTCTTCCTCAATGGGCTACTCTTCATTTCCTCTGCCTTCTCACTGTAACTCCCCTGCTCTGGGGAGTCCTTCCTCTCTAGCCCTTCAATTTTTGCCCTAGCCTTATTCTTCCCAGACTCCACTCTCTTTCTCTCCTGCCTACCATGTTCTTCAGTCTCCACTTGTCTTTGCTTTGCCTCCTTGCCTGGCTTTCAGTTTCTTCCAAGATGCTTTTGTATCACGGTCCCTGTGATTCCCTGTCAATCTCTGTAGGTATACATTTGCATTGGAGGAGTCTGATTGGCCCGCCCAGGATGTGCCTTTATATACTGAGGCTTGGGCACTTGTCAGTTGCCCTTTCGTGGTGTTGTGTTGCTGCGCCTTGTTATTGATCTCCAGTGTCTCCTGTGTACCGACCCGGCTAGTCTGACTCTCCTTCTGCTCCTGCACCGTGAACTGACCTGGCTCTGGCTGACGACCCTGCACCGTGAACTGACCCGGCTCTGGCTGACGACCCTGCACCGTGAACTGACCCGGCTCTGGCTGACGACCCTGCACCGTGATCCGACCCGGCTCTGGCTGACGACTCCGCTCCGTGATTCGACCCGGTTCTGGCTCCTGATCCTGCTCCGTGACTGCTCCACTCTCCGGTGGTGTTCCCGCGACTCAGTCATCCGGTTCCGGCTACTGTTCCTGTCCGGTTACTGCTCCTGTCCGGTTGCTGCTCTTGTGTACTCCGGTCACGCTGGCGACATTCTGACTGTTCTCTGTTTCCTAGCTCATTACGCTGCAGCTGAGGTTGCCTGCCTTGTTCTCGTTGAGCATTTCAAATGTACCAGATTAACCCTTGCACTGCCGGTAGCCTCCGATTACGTGCCATTTGATTAATTGCCAAGCTCCGGTGGTTCTCTGATCCTTAACACATTTGAGCCTCCGCTTTACGCTATACCAGTCCTTGCAGAGCTCCGCCTGTTCGATGCCCGGTGAGCATCGTGATCACGCTGGTTGACACTGGTAGTCCATTCGCTCTTGCAACAAGGATTCTGGGTCACACCTTGTGGGTGTCTGGGCAGTACCTCATTCGCTCAAAGTGTTTTATCCCAACTGCACTACTCTGTGCATCGGCTCTTCATAGCTTGGGCAATTCCGTTCTACTGTGGCCTCCCAAGGGCTGGCATACTTCAGTGGCAGACGCAGGGTTACTCGATACTCATTCAGGGCGATTCCTATTCTGGTTACATCAATTTGGCAGTTGCAATCCTCATAAGCCCACTGTGGTGGTACGGGCTCAGCTTAGAGCAACAGGGGCTCATCCTGTTTATGCTTCAAGAGTGTTACAGCGCTTTTCCTGAGTTCCTGATCTACATTTAAAGACTGTTACCATAGACTGCTATATATCCCCTGGGCGTTGGCCAATCTAGCCTGAGCCTTACCAGTTGCTCCACTTAACCCTCTATGCACTACTGTTTGTAGTTTACTCCATCCTCTGTTCATATTGCCTGTTCTTAACTTTACTAGCCCCTAGGGGCAGTGTTGTTCATTTTTATTTCAATAAAGTGTATTTTACGTTACATCCTGGTCTGTGTGTCAGAAAACCGTAACAATACGAAAGGGCCATGACCTCAGACGGGAAGAGTGACGGTAATACACAGAACCTCCACTGGAGGATGGATGTTCACGAGCAACGCCTAGATCAGTTGGCATTGGCCATGCAGACCTTGCTTGAACGTACGGTACATCTTGATAAGCCGAATCAAAATCCGGTGGTCCCCTCAGTCATGACACCGGATACTAGTTCTGGTCAATGCTTGGTCCCGCAGAAAAGTCTAACGGCGGCGGCGCCGTTACCAGTAAGATACGATGGTGAACCCACTCTGTGCAGGGGTTTCCTTAATCAGCTAGAGATCTTCCTCGAACTTACACCTCATGCCTTTCCGAGTGACCGTAGCAAGGTGGGGTTCATGGTATCCCTGTTAACTGGCAAAGCCCTGGCATGGGCAAATCCGTTATGGGAACAGGCTAAGCCTTGCACTTTGTGCTTTAAAGAATTTGTTAAACAGTTCCGTAGAGTTTTTGAGGTACCTGGGCGAGCTACGTCCGCGGCAAAAAAACTGTTATCAATGCAAATGGGCAATCAGACTGCAGCCGAATATGCTATAGAATTTCGGATTCTAGCTGCAGAGGTGGCATGGAATAATGAGGCACTCCTGGCAGCATTTGCCCAAGGGCTCTCGGATGCTATCAAAGATGAAATTGCTGCCAGGGAGGTACCTACCGATCTGGATGAGTACATTGAATATGTGATACTCATTGATACTCGTATGCGCGAGAGGCGCTTGACTAAGAGGGCAACTTCCAAAATCCATGGGCATGAGAGATTGTTTAACCCACCCTCTCCTCCCATTCCTCCGGTCCGTGTACCTGATACTGGGGAACCTATGCAGATTGGTTTTACTAGACTGACTAAGGAGGAGAGGGCGTATCATAAAAGACAAGGATTATGCCTATATTGTGGCAAAAGTGGGCATTTTTTGCGCACCTGTCCGGTGAGGCCGGGAAACGCACGCACCTAGGGTACCTTGGGGGACAGGCCCTAGGTGGTGTACAGTCGTCCTCAGATCCTTGCTCCTTGAAACCCACTATACCTGTGAGTTTTTTGCTAGGCGACCAGGTTGTGGAAGCACTTGCCCTGGTAGATTCTGGTGCTGCTGGCTATTTCATGGACCAGGCATTTGCTGAAAGACATAATATTTCTCTGTCTGAAAGAGATACTCCGTTAGCCATTGAGGCTATTGATGGCAGACCTCTTGAACCAGCACTCATCACAATGGAGACTACTCTCCTCACTAAGACTGTGGGGGCCCTCCATAAGGAGGAAGTTCGTTTTCAGATTATCCGTTCACCCCATCATGCGGTCATTCTGGGGTTCCCTTGGTTGTCAGTGCACAATCCCCAGTTTGACTGGCAGACATGTGAAATCAAAGCATGGTCAGAATACTGCACATATCATTGTCTATCTCGGCCCGTTAAGATTCTGTGTACCTCCCCTTCTCTGCCAGCTGAATACAGCAAGTTCAGCGACGTTTTCAGTAAAGGGGAGGCTAGCGCTCTGCCACAGCATCGGCTATGTGATTGCGCTATTGATTTGCCCCAGGGAGTGGTTCCACCGAGGGGTAGGACGTACCCATTGTCATGTGATGAGACTAAGGCAATGGAGGAATACATTGAGGATGCTCTCAAAAGAGGGATTATTCGCAAATCATCCTCTCCGGCAGGTGCAGGGTTCTTTTTTGTGAAAAAGAAAAATGGCGAGTTGCGACCTTGTATTGATTACCGTGGGCTCAATAAGATCATGTCCAAAAATGCTTACCCCATTCCACTCATCACAGAGTTATTTGATAGGCTGAAAGGCTCCTCTATTTTTACTAAACTCGATTTACGAGCTGCCTACAATTTAATAAGGATCAAGGCCGGTGATGAGTGGAAGACAGCCTTCAATACAAGGTCAGGGCACTACGAATACCTAGTCATGCCATTCGGATTATGTAACGCACCTGCCGTATTCCAAGAGTTCATCAACGATATCTTCCGCGATATGTTACAGTCCTGTGTAGTGGTATATCTGGACAATATTTTGATCCACTCAGCTAATTTATCCCAGCATATACAGGATGTTTCTGAGGTATTGCTTCGATTACGCAAGAACAAATTGTTCTGTAAACTCGAAAAATGTGAATTTCACTGTTCTCAAGTACCCTTTTTGGGTTTCGTGATTTCTAGAGATGGCATACCTATGGACCAAGAGAAGTTGGCTGCAGTCCTTAACTGGCCACGACCCAAGGGGCTAAAAGCTATTCAAAGATTCCTGGGCTTTGCCAACTATTACAGAAAATTCATTCAGAACTTTTCCACGATTACTAAACCTCTCTCTGACAACGCATAAGGGCGCAAATCCCTCTCAATGGTCAGAGGCAGCTGAACAGGCCTTTGTTACTCTCAAGCAGACATTCGCATCTGCCCCTATTCTGTGCCATCCTAATCCTACTCTGCCATTTACCCTGGAAGTTGATGCCTCCGAGGTTGGGGTAGGGGCAGTTCTCTCCCAACGACCCAGGGAGGGAGGCAACCTGAGACCATGCGGATTTTTTTCCAAAAAACTGTCTAGTGCCCAAAGCCATTATGAAATTGGTGATAGGGAATTGTTGGCTATCATCTTGGCTTTGAAAGAATGGCGACATCTCCTGGAAGGTACTAGGACCCCTGTCTTAATTCTCACTGACCATAAAAATCTAATTTACTTGTCTGAGGCGAAAAGGCTGTCTTCTCGCCAGGCTTGTTGGGCTCTCTTCTTGTCAAGATTTAATTTCATAGTCTCCTACTTGCCGGGGTCCAAAAACATTAGAGCAGATGCTCTTTCCAGACAATTCTGCACAGACATTGAGAGGGATGAAGCGCCAGTGCCTATAATTCAGCCAGATAAGATCCTGGCCACTATTCGTACCAACATCACTTCACTACTGGGGGAGCAAATCTTGGCTTCACAAGCACGGGCACCTCCTGAAACCCCAGTTGGCAGATGTTTTGTGGACGAACAATTTCGCACCCAGTTACTCGAGACCTATCACTCATCTAAGGTGGCCGGGCACATTGGCAGGGATCAGTTGGTTTGGTCATTGGCACGAACATTCTGGTGGCCTTCTTTGAGAGCAGATTGCTTTGCATCTACCGCTGCCTGTGCTATCTGTGCCCGTGCTAAAACTCCCAGACATCTCCCCGTGGGGTTACTCCAGCCAGTACCCAATGGCGACCGTCCCTGGTCTCATATATCCATCGATTTCTTGGGAGAGCTGCCTTTGTCTAAGGGCTACACTTTCATTCTGATGGTGGTAGATAGGTTCTCCAAAATGGCTCATTTCGTGCCCCTCTCTGGTCTCCCATCGGCCCAGGAATTGGCAGTAATTTTCGCCAGGGAGGTATTCCGCTTGCACGGGGTTCCTAGTGTGATAGTGTCTGATCGGGGAAGCCAGTTTGTGTCTAGATTCTGGAGGGCATTCTGTGCCCAGATGGGCATTCAATTGTCATTTTCCTCTGCCTACCATCCCCAGACCAATGGGGCCGCTGAGCGTGCCAATCAGGGACTTGAGCAGTATTTGCGCTGCTTCGTGACTGATCATCATGATAACTGGTCCGACCTGTTGCCATGGGCGGAGTTCGCCAGGAACTGTGCGGTTAATTCATCGTCTGGGAGTTCTCCGTTCCTAGTTAATTATGGGTTCCAACCCTGCCTACTCCCGGACTCATTTCAGTCCCAACAGATTCCGGCTCTGGATGAGCACATGGAGCAGCTCCGTTCCACTTGGGCACAGGTACAACGGTCCCTCAGTCAGTCCTTCCTGAGACATCAGCGGCATGCTAATCGCAGACGCCTTCCAGCGGTCTCCTACCAGGTTGGGGACAGGGTATGGCTCTCCTTCAGGAATCTTAACCTGCAAGTACCTTCAAACAAACTGGCTCCCCGGTTCATTGGTCCCTTTAAGATCATTCGCAAGGTCAACCCCGTGGCATACGCATTGGAGCTCCCCAGGGCTATGCGTATTCATAATGTGTTTCATGTGTCCCTTCTTAAGCCCTTGGTGTGCAACCGTTATACTACCACGCCGGTGGTTCCTGGGCCGGTGAATGTACAAGGCCAAGAGGAATAAGAAATTCAGAGCATAATTGACTCCAGGAGATTTAGAGGCAAGTTGCAATATTTGGTCCACTGGAAAGGTTATGGGCCTGAGGAGCGGTCTTGGGTAGATCATACGGATCTTCATGCTCCACAACTGATGCGCAACTTTCACTGTAAATATCCCCATAAACCTAGACCCTCTGGCAGGGGAGGGGGTCTTTGAGAGGGGGGAACTATCATGGTCCCCGTGATTCCCTGTCAATCTCTGTAGTTATACATTTGCATTGGAGGAGTCTGATTGGCCCGCCCAGGATGTGCCTTTATATACTGAGGCTTGGGCACTTGTCAGTTGCCCTTTCGTGGTGTTGTGTTGCTGCGCCTTGTTATTGATCTCCAGTGTCTCCTGTGTACCGACCCGGCTAGTATGACTCTCCTTCTGCTCCTGCACCGTGAACTGACTCGGCTCTGGCTGACGACCCTGCACCGTGAACTGACCCGGCTCTGGCTGACGACCCTGCACCGTGAACTGACCCGGCTCTGGCTGACAACCCTGCACCGTGATCCGACCCGGCTCTGGCTGACGACTCCGCTCCGTGATTCAACCCGGTTCTGGCTCCTGATCCTGCTCCGTGACTGCTCCACTCTCCGGTGGTGTTCCTGCGACTCAGTCATCCGGTTCCGGCTACTGTTCCTGTCCGGTTACTGCTCCTGTCCGGTTGCTGCTCCTGTGTACTCCGGTCGCGCTGGCGACATTCTGACTGTTCTCTGTTTCCTAGCTCATTACTAGTGATGAGCGAGCATGCTCGGCCGAAGCTCGGTTCGGCTCGAGCATCGCTCTGCTCGGCACATGGCGGTACTCGTACGAGTACCGCATGTGCTCGCCCGCCATGTTCGGGTCTCCTCCCCGCATGTTTCGCGGCTGCTGCGCAGCCAATAAACGTGCAAGGAGGCTCTGACATCAGTGTAATGCCAGCAGCCATGTTGGCTGCTGGCATTACACTGATTGGCTGGCCAGAACCCGTGATCGGGTGCTGTATAGCACCTGACCAGCGAGTTCGGCTCAGTCTTAGCCAGGGAGAGATGAGGATAGGAAGGGAAAGTCAGTGTAGGGAGAAGAAAAGCGAATTTGTAAAAAAAAAAGACCCAAAAGTCCTTTTTAGGACTACTGTGTGTGGGGGCAGCAGTTTATTTTGTTTGGGGGGGCAGAGATATAAAAAAAAAAACTTCACATATTCTGTTCACTGTGCCTAGCCGCAGATTAGCAGCACATTCTGTTTAGTGTGCAAAGTTGCAGATTAGAGCACATTCTGTTCAGTGTGCAAAGTTGCAGATTAGCAGCACATTCTTTTTAGTGTGCAAAGTTGCAGATTAGAGCACATTCTGTTCAGTGTGCAAAGTTGCAGATTAGCAGCACATTCTTTTTAGTGTGCAAAGTTTCAGATTAGCAGCACATTCTGTTTAGTGTGCAAAGTTTCAGATTAGCAGAACATTCTGTTTAGTGTGCAAAGTGTAAAATATCAAAGTCACATATTCCATTCACTGTGCGTAGCCGCAGATAAGAAGCACATTCTGTTTAGTGTGCAAAGTTGCGTATTAGGAGAACATTCTGTTAACTGTGCAAACTGTAAAATATCAAAGTCACATATTCCATTCACTGTGCCGAGCCGCAGTTAAGAAGCACATTCTGTTTAGTGTGCAAAGTTGCATATTAGGAGAACATTCTGTTAACTGTGCAAACTGTAAAATATCAAAGTCACATATTCCATTCACTGTGCGTAGCCGCAGTTAAGAAGCACATTCTGTTTAGTGTGCAAAGTTGCATATTAGGAGAACATTCTGTTAACTGTGCAAACTGTAAAATATCAAAGTCACATATTCCATTCACTGTGCGTAGCCGCAGTTAAGAAGCACATTCTGTTTAGTGTGCAAAGTTGCATATTAGGAGAACATTCTGTTAACTGTGCAAACTGTAAAATATCAAAGTCACATATTCCATTCACTGTGCGTAGCTGCAGTTAAGAAGCACATTCTGTTTAGTGTGCAAAGTTGCGTATTAGGAGAACATTCTGTTAACTGTGCAAACTGTAAAATATCAAAGTCACATATTCCATTCACTGTGCCTAGCCGCAGATAAGAAGCACATTCTGTTTAGTGTGCAAAGTTGCATATTAGGAGAACATTCTGTTAACTGTGCAAACTGTAAAATATCAAAGTCACATATTCCATTCACTGTGTCTAGCCGCAGATAAGAAGCACATTCTGTTTAGTGTGCAAAGTTGCATATTAGGAGAACATTCTGTTAACTGTGCAAAGTGTAAAATATCAAAGTCACATATTCCATTCACTGTGCGTAGCCGCAGATAAGAAGCACATTCTGTTTAGTGTGCAAAGTTGCATATTAGGAGAACATTCTGTTTAGTGTGCAAAGTGTAAAATATCAAAGTCACATATTCCATTCACTGTGCCGAGCCGCAGTTAAGAAGCACATTCTGTTTAGTGTGCAAAGTTGCATATTAGGAGAACATTCTGTTAACTGTGCAAACTGTAAAATATCAAAGTCACATATTCCATTCACTGTGCCGAGCCGCAGTTAAGAAGCACATTCTGTTTAGTGTGCAAAGTTGCATATTAGGAGAACATTCTGTTAACTGTGCAAACTGTAAAATATCAAAGTCACATATTCCATTCACTGTGCCGAGCCGCAGTTAAGAAGCACATTCTGTTTAGTGTGCAAAGTTGCATATTAGGAGAACATTCTGTTAACTGTGCAAACTGTAAAATATCAAAGTCACATATTCCATTCACTGTGCGTAGCCGCAGTTAAGAAGCACATTCTGTTTAGTGTGCAAAGTTGCGTATTAGGAGAACATTCTGTTAACTGTGCAAACTGTAAAATATCAAAGTCACATATTCCATTCACTGTGCGTAGCCGCAGTTAAGAAGCACATTCTGTTTAGTGTGCAAAGTTGCATATTAGGAGAACATTCTGTTAACTGTGCAAACTGTAAAATATCAAAGTCACATATTCCATTCACTGTGCGTAGCCGCAGTTAAGAAGCACATTCTGTTTAGTGTGCAAAGTTGCGTATTAGGAGAACATTCTGTTAACTGTGCAAACTGTAAAATATCAAAGTCACATATTCCATTCACTGTGCGTAGCCGCAGTTAAGAAGCACATTCTGTTTAGTGTGCAAAGTTGCATATTAGGAGAACATTCTGTTAACTGTGCAAACTGTAAAATATCAAAGTCACATATTCCATTCACTGTGCGTAGCCGCAGATAAGAAGCACATTCTGTTTAGTGTGCAAAGTTGCATATTAGGAGAACATTCTGTTAACTGTGCAAACTGTAAAATATCAAAGTCACATATTCCATTCACTGTGCGTAGCCGCAGTTAAGAAGCACATTCTGTTTAGTGTGCAAAGTTGCGTATTAGGAGAACATTCTGTTTACTGTGCAAAGTTGCAGATTTGCAGCACATATTCCGTGTAATATGAAGAAGGCGGGTAAAAAGGGACGGGGAAGTGGACGTGATCCTGATAGTTCAGGGCGCGGGTCAGGACGCGTAGAAACTGTGCCTGGTGCCAGAGCACAAGACAGAAAGACATCCACCATACCTAGCTTCATGTCTCAGTTTACAGGGCGTCGCAGGACATCACTCTCGAGGTCAGACCACTGCGAACAGGTGGTCGGTTGGATTTCAGGTGATACTGCTTCCAGTCGGTTAAGCACCACCCTGTCTTCCACCAAGTCCACTCTCAGTAGCCAAGAGTCTGGTCAACATAATCCTCACCCTGATCATCCTTCCTCCCACCATAGAGGGTCTGGTCAAAGAAGTGATCCCACACTGGGATATAGTGAGGAGCTCGTCTCATCACCAATCCTTAATTTGAACCTCTCTCCAAGCACGCTTGCAGAGGAACATTACATCTTGTGCCCTGATTCACAACCTCTAGAGGGTACCCAATTACAAGAAGATGACAGAGGGGAACGGCATTTAAGGTCAAAGGAAGTGGATGATGATGATGATGAGACACAGTTGCCATTAAATCAACCACTATTACTGTCTCAAGACCTTGATGAGGAGGATGATATACAGTTGTCAATGACTGAGTATGTGGTGGGATCAAGACATGAGGAGGATGATCAGAGTGAGGAAGTGGAGGAGGACTTGGTGGACAATGAGGTGACTGACCCCACCTGGGAAGGTGGAGAGCCGAGCGATGACAGCAGTCCTGAGGGTGAGCCATCTGCAGCACCGCAACAGGCTGGAAGAGGCAGTGGTGTGGCTACAGAAAGAAGGCGGACCGCACCAAACCGGCCCGCAAATGTTCCACGGAGCACCCCCTTGCGTAAATCTCCCTTGCCAAGGGGTAGGTGTTCCGCGGTATGGCGTTTTTTTAAGGAAAGTGCGGACGACAAAAGAATTGTAGTTTGCAACCTGTGCCACACCAGAATGAGCCGAGGCATGAACACTAGAAACCTCACCACCACCAGCATGATCCGACACATGGCATCCAAGCACCGTAATAAGTGGGAGGAACGCCCGGATCGCCAATCTGTGTCTGCAGGCCACACCACTGCCTCCTCTTCCCCTGTTTTCGGTGCCGGCCAATCGCCTGTCGAAGGCGCAGGCCCGCATACCTCCCGCCCTGCACCTGTACCATCTGAAGCACCATCAGCGACCACATCCACTTCCCTGTCCCAGCACAGCATCCAAATGTCGTTACCCCAGGCATTTGAGCGCAAGCGAAAATACCCAGCCACCCACCCACAGGCCATAGCACTAACCTCACACCTTTCCAAATTACTGGCCATCGAAATGCTGCCATTTAAGCTTGTGGAGACTGAGTCCTTCCCCAGCCTGATGGCAGCAGCTGTCCCTCGGTACGCAGTCCCCAGCCTCCACTACTTTTCCCGGTGTGCCGTCCCCGCCTTACACCACCATGTGTCCCGTAACATCACCCGTGCCCTGACCAATGCAGTTACTGGGAAGGTCCACTTAACTACTGACACATGGACAAGTGCTTGTGGCCAGGGACGCTACATTTCCCTGGCGGCACACTGGGTGAATGTCGTGGAGGCTGGGAGCGACTCGGACCCTGGGATGGCACGGGTGCTACCCACGCCGAGGATTGCGGGCCCTACCTCCATCAGGGTTTCCGCCAGCACCTACGTTATTGGCTCCTCCTCCTCCATTTCCACCTCCGAATTCTCTGCGTGCAGCGCCACTCACCCATCAGCCGGTAGCTGGAAGCAGTGTAGCACTGCAGTGGGGAAGCGTCAACAGGCCGTGCTGAAGCTGATCTGCCTTGGGGACAAACAGCACACGGCCTCAGAGCTGTTGCAGGGGATTAGTCACCAGACCGAGCAGTGGCTCTCGCCACTCAACCTGCAACCAGGCATGGTTGTGTGTGATAATGGGCGTAACTTGGTGGCGGCTTTGGAGCTCGGCAAGCTCACACACGTACCATGCCTAGCGCATGTATTTAATTTAGTGGTTCAGCGATTTCTAAAAACCTACCCCAATTTGCATGATCTCTTGACCAAGGTGCGCCGCGTGTGTGCACATTTCCGTAAGTCATCTACGGCTTCAGCCGGCCTGTTGAAGCTGCAGCAGCGCTTACAATTGCCAGCTCACCGGCTGCTGTGTGACGTGAGCACGCGCTGGAACTCCACCTTCCACATGTTGGCCCGGCTTTGTGAGCAGCAGAGGGCAGTAGTGGAGTACCAGCTGTTACACGGTCGTCGCCTCTCCGTTCAACTTCCTGTAATCAGAAGTGAGGAGTGGGAATGGATGTCAGACCTCTGCGAGGTTTTACGCAATTTTGAGGAATCAACACAGATGGTGAGCGGCGATAACGCTATTATCAGTGTAACCATCCCACTTCTGTGTCTACTGAAACGCTCGCTGCTCACAATTAAAACCGACGCTTTGCATGAGGAAGAGGTGGAAATGCGGGAGGAAGAGCTTACACAAGGTGATAGCCAGAGCACCCTCACTTCGTCTTCTCAGCGACAATTGGAGGAGGCGGAGGAGGAGGAGGAGGAGGAAGACACGGTTGCCTCCGCTACAGAGGGTAGCCATGGAACTTTAGTTCTATCTCTTCAGCGTGGGTGGGCAGAAGAGGAGGAAGAGGATGAGGAGATTGAGAGTCATCCTCCTGGTGAGGACAGCGAAATCTTGCCTGTTGGTACTCTGGCACACATGGCTGACTTTATGTTAGGCTGCCTTTCCCGTGACCCACGCGTTATACGCATTTTAGACAACACGGATTACTGGGTGTTCACCCTTCTGGACCCCCGCTACAAAGAGAATTTCTCATCTCTCATTCCTCCGGTGGAGAGGACAAGCAAAATGGTGCAATACCAGAAGGTTCTTGTTGAAAAATTGCTCCAAAATTTTCCATCTGACAACGCTGGCGGCAGAGTACGTGCTACCTTGGCCAACCGAGAAGGGGAGAAAAGGGGAGCACACAGCAGTTCCGACAAAGGCAGGGCAACACTCTCCAAGGCGTGGGACACCTTCATGACACCCCGCCAGCACCCTCACCCTGATGCGCAGCCTAGTGTCACAAGGAGGGAAAAGTTTTGGAAGATGGTGAAGGAGTACGTAGCAGACCGTGTCAGCGTCCTCAATGATCCCTCTGTGCCTTACAACTACTGGGTGTCCAAGCTGGACACGTGGTATGAACTGGCACTCTATGCCTTGGAGGTGCTGGCCTGCCCTGCCGCCAGCGTTCTGTCTGAGCGGGTATTTAGTGCTGCTGGTGGCATCATAACAGATAAGCGTATCCGCCTTTCCACCGAAAATGCTGATAGGTTGACACTTATAAAAATGAACAAGGCCTGGATTTCCCCTGACTTCTCCACTCCACTGGAGGAAAGCCCCGGGGGAACATAAAGTCACTTTATATATGTTATTTACAATGATGGGAATACTCTGTATTCCCATTCACCCCTTCCACCCAAAAAACGGGTATATGGTTGACTCTTAATCTTCTCATCCTCCTCCTCCTCTTCCATATGCCCTGTGATATAATTTTTATATAGGGCCAGCTCACCAGCGGGCCCTGTTTGACAATTTTTGTATAGGTCAGCTCACCAGCGGGCCCTCTCATATAATGTTTTATAGCGTCAGCTCACTAGCGGGCCTTCGCATATAATGTTTAGGATGGTCAGCTCCGCAGCAGACCCTCACCCATAATGTTTTAGATGGTCGGCTCAGCGCACGTTTCCCTCTTAATCATGGCCCCAGTTCAGAAAAATCGAGGACATTTTTGGGAGAATTTGCCTCTGCGCACGTTTCCCTCTTAATCATGGCCTCAGTTCAGAAAAATCGAGGAAATTTTTGGGAGAATTTGCCTCTGCGCACGTTTCCCTCTTAATCATGGCCTCAGTTCAGAAAAATCGAGGAAATTTTTGGGAGAATTTGCCTCTGCGCACGTTTCCCTCTTAATCATGGCCCCAGTTCAGAAAAATCGATGAAATTTTTTGCAGAATTTGCAGATGATATACAAGTAAATATACAGCAAATACTGTTTGGTAACAATTTTTCGCCTAAAGTCGTTTTTATCTGCCTTTTTGTGTGTTTTACGGTCAGTCTGTAAAAATGGCGTACTACGGGCGAAACATCGTTCCCAGCAGCGACGTTGGAGTCCAAGATGCATCCAGACATCCTCCCTATGCTGTCCCTGAACCATTTCTGTGGTGTTTCCATCATTTTCTGCCCTTTTCCTATGGACCAGGCACCCTCCCCTCATCAGAGCAGGGGGTGCCTGGTGTAATGCTCGAGTCCTCCCATTGACTTCAATGGGGCTCGGGTGCTCGGCCGAGAACTCGAGCCTCCAGGGGCGCTCGGTCAGAGCACCCGAACACCCGAGCATTGGGATGCTCGATCATCACTACTCATTACGCTGCAGCCGAGGTTGCCTGCCTTGTTCTCGTTGAGCATTTCAAATGTACCAGATTAACCCTTGCACTGCCGGTAGCCTCCGATTACGTGCCATTTGATTCATTGCCAAGCTCCGGTGGTTCTCTGAGCCTTAACACATTTGAGCCTCCGCTTTATGCTATACCAGTCCTTGCAGAGCTCCACCTGTTCGATGCCCGGTGAGCATCGTGATCACGCTGGTTGACACTGGTAGTCCATTCGCTCTTGCAACAAGGATTCTGGGTCACACCTTGTGGGTGACTGGGCAGTACCTCATTCGCTCAAAGTGTTTTATCCCAACTGCACTACTCTGTGCATCGGCTCTTCATAGCTTGGGCAATTCCGTTCTACTGTGGCCTCCCAAGGGCTGGCATACTTCAGTGGCAGACGCAGGGTTACTCGATACTCATTCAGGGCGATTCCTATTCTGGTTACATCAATTTGGCAGTTGCAATCCTCATAAGCCCACTGTGGTGGTACGGGCTCAGCTTAGAGCAACAGGGGCTCATCCTGTTTATGCTTCAAGAGTGTTACAGCGCTTTTCCTGAGTTCCTGATCTACATTTAAAGACTGTTACCATAGACTGCTATATATCCCCTGGGCGTTGGCCAATCTAACCTGAGCCTTACCAGTTGCTCCACTTAACCCTCTATGCACTACTGTTTGTAGTTTACTCCATCCTCTGTTCATATTGCCTGTTCTTAACTTTACTAGCCCCTAGGGGCAGTGTTGTTCATTTTTATTTCAATAAAGTGTATTTTACGTTACATCCTGGTCTGTGTGTCAGAAAACCGTAACATTTTGTCCTGACCTTCAGCTATTTTACCCTTGCTATGACTCCATGTATTCTTATGTTCCCTGTATGGTCTGCCTCTTGTCTCGCGTTTTGGTGGCTGTTCTCTCTCTCTCTGGTATGCCTAGCTACTATTGTATGTGTTTTCTTTCCTTACTCTGAACCTTAGTTTCTCTCAGTCTTCCCTCTCTCTCTGGTCTCTGGGTGTGGGTGTGAAGGGAGAAAGGAGTATAAAAATACAATAATAAAGCAAAACCTTTTTGGCTGATAAGTGACAAAGTTAGACAGCCAGGATACGTGATCCTTCCTCCCTAAGAAGGCTGTCTAAGATGGAGCCATTATGTGACAGTTCATACAGAGAGAGATAAAGATACATCATACATTTAATGCAAAAAAGCTTGACACACTGTGTTACTTAAACACACATAAACTCCCACATACACAAAAACCAGAGAGACAAGCGTATACTGAGGATTAAACAAACCAACTATAATCCCAAAACTCAGGTCGTTAATAAAATGTCCACATCCAGCCTCTGATTAAAAAAAAATCTGTATTTTCCAGAAGTCTCACAGACAAAATTATAAACAGGTCTAACAGGACATGCTATTTGCAACCCTAGCACCAAAATCTTTGTATTGCAAATGTATCAGTCCCAAAATGTAATTATATATATGTGATTAGGTTTAATTGACCCAGCCTGCACATACAAAATATAAGACTAGCCCTAATAAAGACATTAATGTTTGGCTGCAAATGGCCATCAGAAGAAATCAAATAAAAAGCTAGTAAATAAAAAAGTAGGGAAAAATGAAAAAGATATAAAATATAAAAACTAATACCAAACTCCTGATAGATTAATGAAGATGAAAAGTTTGTCTTGCCTACACTGACAACTAAAGCTTCCCATTCCTCTAACCCTGCATATAAATTCAAACACTAATAAAGATCATATGAATGCATTTCAACTGCTACCAGGACTTGATTGACTTTTTAATTGACACCAATAAAAAAGAAAAATTAAGTCTGAGTAATTCAATAACTGAAGCCAAAAGTACAAAATTGGAATAAAACTGTATAAGGTCAGTCAGATCTTGATCAAATCGAATATAACAATTACCATCAATCGGCACCTTTATATATGGAGACAGACATCCAACATTAATAGATAATAGTCCTTATACCAGACTGGACCCTTTGTCTTCTCTCTCCTCTTCCATAAATTTGCTCCTTACTTTACCAAAACTGAATATAGCTTAGCGGGTCTGATAACCACAAATATGTGGTAAGTATCACAGAAAGAGTGTGTGTGCTCGGTGTCTTCCTCTTTTATTCGACAGACATATATAGCCCGAAGGTAGATTGCTGCTTAGCATTTCCCATTACAGCCAATCTATGGTAGGAACTATACCTTTGAAGTTTGATGTCTTCCTTATATTGCTATGCTGATCCCACAAGTGAGATATTTTCTTGTGGTATTCAGAATTGAAATTGGTCAGTACTGCAGTCAGGTTATAGCAAACTTGACTGTCTCACATCCAATTCAGATGAATCCATACAATATTTTTCAATGTTTTTCCAACTTCTTCCTCAGATAAATTATAGTACATGGGATGTGGATTTCCCTATCATGTGTGGATTTCACAATTTCTGCAGCTCACATAAGTCATACATTACTTGCCATTGCTTACGTGACAAAGATGCTCCCTCCCAAGCTCTCCAGGTTTGAATTGTATGTTTGCAAATGGCCTTATTTTATTTCTATAAACTATGTAGCATGTACAATGTGGAATTCCACCTGGTAGGCCCCTCCATTATCATCTGTTGATGGGGCAGGTTGTTACACTCTTGTATGGAATATAATGCATTGTGAGCAATGTAGGAGTGGGGAAAATAGGCACAGGTTTTGCGGTTGATATTCAGCATCTCTCTGAGGTTTTTAGATTCTGAGAGGAATCAAGTCACAACTAAATTTAACACATGGGCAAAGTAGAGTACGTTTACCATATCACCTATGCTCAATGCAGCTACTGTGTTGGAGCCCTTATCAGCAGCCACAAAACCAGTTTTCAAAGAGTAAAGTACAAGCCATTCTCCTTTCCCCTGCTCTAGTTAATTTAACATATCTATGGTTTTGTAGTATTGTCTCTCAAAACTCTGCATGCACAAAATTGTGTACCAATGTTATTGGCTACCTACTTCTGTCCTTTAATAATACTTCCATAACCAGAGGCAAGCTTACTGTCTGGGACCTGATGCTGCAAGCCCACTGGTGAGAGGGAAACCCAGTGAGCAGTGACAGTCATTTATACTCTGCCCTCTTGTCCACTTGTCTGATGTTAGGTGAATTTTTATTTAGTATGAGATTCAAGCCATTTGCCCACTATGATAACCACCTGCTTGTACAATTCTGGAACAGCCATTCTTGAAAAGTAAATGGGACACATGACGTTGGTTCTTTAAAATATTGTTTTCAACAGAAGAATACAGCATGTCGACTGCAAACATATTGGCAATGTTGACATTCTACTGATGTACTTTGTTATGTTTTTTGTCAAGTTTTTGTCTCCTTAACAAGAACTCAGTAAGTATGGGTTGGCAGTACATTGCAGTAGGACTGTGTAACTTTGTTGCTTTATCAACATGACTTGTGGTGGTGGGGGTGATGGTAGTGTCAAGTGTGGGCAGTATATGACTCTTGTCATCTCCTACAACAACTATCGCAGTCATACTCCTCTGCAACAGGAGTTGTAGGTGTTATTTAAAAGAAAGGAAATCCTGGAACACTCTATGATACAACAAAGTCACTTCTATGTGCCCCTGAGCCATAGGAAATTTTAAGAGTGCTTCTGCTGCTGCTAGTTGTGGTACCTCTCTGACACATTAATGGTGGGTCTCCCATTCAGACCTGTGGTTATGCATAGTTGGGATCTCATTAAGGAGGTGCCTAGGTGTGATCCTGATTTTTTCCCTTCTCACATGCTTCTTACACAGACAACAGATAGCAACATGTTTACTTTTTGGGACTACTACTACTACTACTGGTACTACATGTGGCAACTATATTAGTTGGTGTCAGCAGTTGAAGCAATCATAATAACAAGGGTTGTGGATGTTGATGACCTGTGTTACTGCAGGTTACTTAGTTTGTGTGGCTGGGTAGGGAATGGAGTTATAAATATTATGACAATGCTGGCATCAGTGACAGGGGAACTTTAAAACGTTCTGTCGGACAGGAATAATTTAGTTTATTTTTTTAATAGTTACAATATTTAGTTATGTTTTAAATAGACATTACTATCCTTTAAAATTAAAGTGGACCTGTCACCTTTATGACAAGTTTAGCTTGTTTAATAGATAAAATCTTAATTGTATTAGGCACTTTTGTGTAAAATAACTAGTTTAGAGAAATTAAATGTATATTTTCATGATACAGTGTGGCATTTTATGCTAATTTCCTAGAGAGTATGCTAATTTGTTCTGTTTGAGGCCTAACATTTTTCTTGATGTGCTATTAGAAATTACCCTAGTGTGTGGTCTCTGACTAGATTAATTTATAGCAAAGGGTGTGGTAATATTGATGCAGCCCATAAACTATTTACAGTACAGTTCCACAGTGTGCCACATACAAAGATTATTTCTCAAAAAATTTTTATATTACATCATAAACAGTGTTTAATTCTTTTTAGATTAGCTTATCTTCGTTTCTATTTTAAAATCTACCTGTTTGTTACAAAAAAATACTTGGTGGGGTTTAATAAAAATCCCATGCAATTTAGTGTAAATTTCTTTCCTCCACATGATATCTTTATCGATTTATAAATCTGAATATTCTACAGTCGATCTACACAGGTAAATGCATGGAATTAATGTAATGACTATTTTTGGAATAACTAACAACAGGAGCATGGTTGGCTAAAGATGATGCAAAAATGTGATATTCTCAAAGCAGAGCTAATACTAATAATATGCCCCACACACTTACCTTACTATGGTTAGAACATTTGAAGGAATCTATGAAATGTATCTTTGCGCCTTGGTCCAAACTTTAGCTAGCCCTGGATGTTATGTCCATGGAGACAGTATTTGGCAGTTTTTTCACATGAAAGCTGGTAAAATACATTGGTCTACTAAATACTTGAAGGCCAGAGGCGTGCTCAGTGCATTGCAAAGTATGTTGCACACTCCTCTGCTCCTTAAAGGGTTAAGATTACTATGGGCAGTCAGCAGAGTGCGAGGTCATGTGAACCTGCTAGCAACTGTTATGCCTGCCTCCATGGGCATGACATCCAGGACCAATTAAAAATATTATGTCTTAACAAAGGGCCATTAGGATTTTAAGCCACAGTTGTGTAAGTGTTGCGGGTTATTATTAGGAGGTGTTAGTTGTCCTTTAAAAAATGAGATTATTATTGGAAAGGCAAGCCAATAATGACTCTTTAATGGCACACATTTCACCTGAAGACTTACACATATATGAGGTGACAAGACAATTACAGGCATTAAAGAAAATGCAGCCAGTGCTGAGAAAGCCAAATAGGGCATAACAGGGAAAATTCTATTAATGGCAGTAGTAATGATTTTTTCCTGGAAGTATAAAAAGGCTATTTCATTGGTATTCTTTTCCAATATCACTTTTTACCATCATAGAATAAGAGATGTTACAGAGTTTTGATATCAGTGTGGCTTCGTATTCAAATGTATAGTCACTGAAGAAATCTCGGGAGTTCTGAAAGGTCTATGTACGAGCCTATGACACTGATGTTCTGTGATGAACTGGAACAATTCTGAGGCAAACCACCTGAACCTCAGGGGATAAATATAACATTCTTCAGATCTCCAGTAATTTAAATGGGGTGTTTAACCTCTTGAATTCTAGAGAGTTTGCCATTGCATTGGGGTATGGTGTTTATCAAATAAATAGGAGAGTTAATTTTTCCTCTGTGGTACAATTGGTTTGCACCAAGAATTGCTCCAGTTTGCCTTTGTACATCACTACATCCCCAACCACAACATGGTAATTAGATATTAGATAGATTAGACAAGGGGAAAATAAGTAAAACAAGTAAATCAGTTGTCTACCCCCATTATTTTATTTAGTTTCCAGATGCATGTTACAGTGCACCTATCGTCTTAAGAGGTTTCGGACTTATCCATATATTTTGTTAGTCATTCTTATTTGCCAAATAATTTGCAATATTTTAGTTTTATTTATATGGATTATTATGCTAATTCTACATGACGAAAATACCTCCCCTAAGGATTAATTCTAGAAGCTAAAGAGGAGCGGTTCTGAGCAAACCAACTTCAACATACAATTTCCTAAATTCATGTTGGGATAATGTACAATTTGCTTATGCTCATTTCTCATTCCCTCAGAAGGGAGGATGTTTGTTTCTGATCAATCACAATATTCTGGATGTCTGATAACGAAGAAGCCACCATCACACAGGATGGATGAAAAAGCTAATTTTTTGTGGCATCAAACAGTTTACTTACTATTATTTCAGTGGAAATTTTCATATGAAGAAAATACAGAAAATTACAGAACATCCATTGAGAATGTTGCCAATTTCCATCTCTGCTTTCTATTGCAGTGAGGATTGCTGCTGTAATAGCACTGGTACTGCTGCTGCTGAATTCTGAAATGGAGGAACAGTTGAAAGTAAAAGTAATTAGCAGACCACATCCAACAGCAACATAAGCCTTGAAAAAATTGTTAAAAGGCTGAGCCTACAGTAACAGATAGCCTGAAGAAACTGTTAATAAGCTGAGTAAACCTACAGCAATATAAGCTTGGAAAAAATGTTTAGTAGGCTTGTAGGGACCTTCATTTAAGCTGGTAATGGCAATGAGGCTGGTGTTTATGCTCTTAAAGGAATATAATGCAATGTTGGAAGGCTGAGATCTACTCCAACATGATCTTTGAAAAATTGATAAGAGGCAGATGCACATGACAACATAAGCACTGAAATATTGCTAGCAGGCTGTGGCTTGGAACATAAAAGAAACCTTGCCATATGATTTCTCAAGCCGTTTGTCCACAACACTAACCACTTTCTTGAAAAATAACATAGCATGGTATATGACAGTGGGGGGCAACATATTACATGAATTCTTTAAAATCTCTGTTTTTCACAAAAGAGTACAGCAGCATGTAAACTGCTAACATATTAGCAAGTATGCCATTCCACATTTGAATTATTTTTGTGAATTTTTTATTTTTATTATTTCTAAGAAATCCATAGGTGTGGTTTCAAAGCACATAGAAGAAGATCTGTGTGATTAGATATTAACAACATCACTAATCTTGGTTGAGGTGGTGGTTTCAGGTGTTGTTCATTTGACTTATCAGCTCCATTTGGTAAAACTCATGCAATACTAGTGAGAGCCTAGCACCAACAGAGAGTACTGCTGCCACCATATTCCCAGACTATGTCAGACCATCCCATTAAAACTGGACATGTATATGTTTCAGGGATTCTTTGGATTCCAAAGTAAATAAACAGAGAGACACATTCCAGTTGACTCTTAAAAAGCCCCCAACACCCCCTGCTCTTTATACTCTCACAGCCTGATCAGGATGCTTTAACCTGTCAGATTACAAGGTTACTGTCAACAACCTACATCACCATTACATGCCCAGCTTGTGCTCTGCGGCTGTGAGGGTTAATGTAAACACAACCTTGTGTTCGTCAGTCTGCAAAAAATCAGCACTTCTTATTATTGCTGCATAGTAACATAATAACATAGTTAATGAGGCTGAAAAAAGACATGTGTCCATCAAGTCCAGCCCATGCCGCAAACACCCCTGTTGATTTCGTGGAAGGCAAAAAAAAAAACCTCTGAAGTCATTTCCAATTTAACCCCAAGTGGGTAAAAAAATTTCCTTCCTGACTCCAAATAGCAGTCAGATAGTTCCCTGGATCAACAACCTATCTGCATTGAAGCCATCTGTCATAATTTTCAATATTATTCTGTGCTAGATAGACATCCATTGCTTTTTTTGAAAGCAGCTGCATTATCTGCAAGTACAACATCCCGAGGCAAACAATTCCATAGCTTTACCGCCCTTACTGTAAAAAATTCTTGCCTTTGTTCGAAAGTGCCTTTCCTCTAGTCCTAATAGATTACCTCTTTTTCTTAGCTCAGCTCTTTGTGTAAATAATTAATTGTATAGATCTTTGTATTGACGTTGAATGTATTTGTAAATGGTAATCATATCACCCCTTAGATGTCTCTTTTCTATTGTAAGCAAACCCAGTTTGGCTAGTCTCTCTTTATAACTGAGATCT
Organism: Rhinophrynus dorsalis; assembly: GCA_037306005.1. Taxonomy (NCBI): domain Eukaryota; kingdom Metazoa; phylum Chordata; class Amphibia; order Anura; family Rhinophrynidae; genus Rhinophrynus; species Rhinophrynus dorsalis. The sequence goes on from CM074720.1 coordinate 294,719,828, forward strand.
TCCAATCCCTTTATCACTTTTGTTGCATGTATCTGCACCTTTTCCAGTTCAACAATGTATTTTTTAAGAACTGGTGGCAAAAATTGTACTCCATATTCTTGATGTGGCCTAACCAAGGATTTATACAGAGGTAGGATAATATTAGCATCCCTTGCATCTACATCCTCTTTTTATGCAGGCTAGTACCCTATTTGCTTTTGCAGCAGCTGAGTGACTCTGCACACTGCTGTGAAGTCTATCATCTGTCAGTACTCCTAAATCTTTCTCTAATGAGGATTCACCAAGTTGTTTCCCATTTATATGTAGCAAGTTTGTTTCTACAGCCCAAATGCATAACCTTAAATGTATCTACATTAAAAGTCATCTGCCCTTTCACTCAGTTTATCTAAATCCTTCTGCAGAGAAAAAACATCCCGCTCTGTATGTATTTCCTTACATAGCTTTGTGTCATCAGCAATGATTGAGACACTACTATCAATTCTTACTTCTAGATCATTAATAAAAAAATTATAAAGCATTGGTCCCCGGACTGAACCCTGTGGTACCCCACTTATAATTTTAGGCCAATTTGAAAATGTTCCATTTACAACAACCATCTGCCATCTATCATTTAACCAGTTCTCAATCCATGTACAGATAACACCACCCAAACCGAAGCCTTTTCATTTATGCAGTAACCTGTTGTAAGGCGCTGTATCAAATGCTATTGCAAAATCCAAGTATACTACATCAACAGCAAATCCCTTCTCCAAATTACTACTTACTCTTTCATAAAATGCAAGTAAATTAGTATGACATGATCTATTCTTCATAAAACCATGCTGACTGCTACTAATAATATTTTTTGTCTTCACATAGTTCTGAATACTGTCAGTTAGTAACCCTTCTGGTATGGAAGTCAAGCTGAAAGGTCTATAATTTCCTGGTGTGGATCTTGCCCCCTTTTTGAACAATGGAACTACATCAGCTTTCCTCCAATCACAGGGCACTATGCCTGATGAAAGTGAATCAATAAGTATTAAGTATAATGGTCATGTTATTACGGAACTAAGTTTCTAAGTACCCTTGGCTGTATACCGCCAGGTCCAGGAACTTTATTCACCATAAACTTTTCCATTCTCTTTTGGACCTTGTCCTCAGTAAGTGTCACGGATTTGAAGACTCTCAGACTTAAGGTTTGCTAAAATAACAACTTTATTAAAAGTTAAAGGCAGTCCCCGTAAGGTAAACATACATAACAATACAACAGTAATATAACATATAATAGGTTCTACCGGCCTTGCCTAAATACCGGGCAAGGCAACCCAAGTGACAGTTTTAATGACAGGCTCTACCGGCCTTGCCTATACCGGGTAAGGCAACCGTGAGATGACATATACCGGTTCTACCGGCCTTACCAATACCGGGCAAGGCAGCCCCCACGGAATGTTGAATGTAGGCTCTACTGGCCCTGCCAATACCGGGTAAGGCAACCTTAAAGATGGCGAATTACAAGGTTCTACTGGCCTTACCAATACTGGGCAGGGCAGCCCAAAGTAGTACTGGAGTAGGCTCTACCGGCCCTGCCAATACCGGGTGAGGCAACCTACAGGATGGTATCTTCAAGGTTCTACCGGCCTCACTAATACCGGGCAGGGCAGTCTGAGCGAGTAGACCAGCTGTCAGGTGACTAAGACAGCATAGAGCATAAGTATAGAGGTCTTACTCAGCAGGAGTCTATTGCCAGGGATACCCAGACAACTGCAAGGAAGTGGACAGCGACTGACCACAGTACTGGATGTTCAGGAGCAAACCAACGTCCGCATGTTGGGACTAATGGTAATAGCGCCACCAGGTTTAATGGAGCAAACCAGCGACCGCACGCTGGAACCAACAATGTATATCGCAACCAGGTTTAGTGGAGCAAACCAGCGTCCGCACGCTGGAGCAAATAATGTATCTCGCAACCAGTTTAGTGGAGTAAACCAGCGTCCACACGCCAGGACCAACAATGTATATCGCAACCAGGCCCAGTGGAGTAAACCAGCGTCCGCACGCTGAGACCAACAATGTATATTGCAACCAGGTTTAGTGCAGTAAACCAGCGTCCACACGCTGAGACCAACAATGTATATTGCAACCAGGTTTAGTGGAGTAAACCAGCGTCCGCACGCTGAGACCAACAATGTATATTGCAACCAGGTTTAGTGGAGTAAACCAGCGTCCGTACGCTGGGACCAACAATGTATATCGCAACCAGGTTTAGTGGAGTAAACCAGCGTCCGCACGCTGGGACCAACAAGGTATATCGCAACCAGGTTTAGTGGCGTAAACCAACAAAGTATGATCAGCAGCGAGAAGAACAATGTCGCCAGAGCGACGGCTGGAGCAGGAGATTCAGGAACTCAGTAAGATTAACCCGCGAGGTGCTGGAACACAGGAACTCAGTAAGATTAACCCGCGAGTTGGTGGAACACAGGAACACTGGAACTCTGGAACACAGGAACACTAGCATACAGGAACACTGGAACACAGGAACACAGGATCAGCAAGTACAGCAGGAACAACAGGAACAGGCCCAGAAGCCTGACAAGCAGGTCAGGCAGAGTGGAGTCAGAAACACCACGAAAGGGCAACCTGGAAGTGCTCAGCCTGGGTTTAAAAAGGCTGTGTGAGGAGGGCTAATCACAGACAGACAATCATGATACTCAGCAAGTGACTGACACTGAACAGCACCAATCACGGGCACTGTGATAGTAAGCCATGTACATAATGGAGGAAATTACGTGGTTTTGTCTATTTGCCGATAGCCTTCATTGTTGCTTCATTTATACATACTGAAGCAAAGAATGTATTTAGGGTGTCAGCCATAGCCTTATCCTCACTAATCAATTCACCTATCTCAGCCTTTAAGAGGACCAACAGCAACCTTAATTTTTGTTATTAATATACTTGTAGAATTGTTTAGGTTTTTTTTTTCTCTCATTTGCAATTTTAGCTAGCTTAATTGCTTGTTTGCAGAATTTATTACATTCTTTGTATTTTGTAAAAGATGCATCTGACCCGTTTGACTTAAACACTTTACAAGCCTGTTTCTTATTTCTCATTTCCCTGAAAACCTCATTATTAAGCCACATTGGTTTCACTTTACTCCTCTTGTGCTTACTCCCCAATGGTATATATTGAAACGTATATTTATCTAAGAGCATTTTAAACACATTACATGATTCTTTTATTTAAATTTTTTATTTAATATGTCTTTATTGAGATTTTAATAATACTAAATATAAAGGACACAGGCAGATAAAGAAAAAATATAGAAAATAAACACCTCCTGAATCTGCAAGGGTGACATACATAATATTCCACATCCATCGCAACCACAGGGACACACAGAGAATATCGAAAGCGCCCGTGGTGTGGGTACGTATACATAAATTCATGAACTGGTAGAGCACCAAACCTGGGACGTGATGCAGTCATTAAAAAAGGAGTCACAGAAGAGAGAAAAGAGAGAATAAATAAAGAGAAATAGCATGGGGAGACGGAGGCTATCCAATCCTTATATGAGGCAGTGTACAATTGTTTCCAGTGCCTAGGTATCAGTACTTTAGCAGCATTAATCAAGTGAACAGTAAGAGAGTGAGTGTACCTAGCTATAGGATGTGTGGTATGATGAAGAAGGAGAGTCATTGGTTCCATGGGGATTGGAGGGTCTGCCAACTGCCTAATTGTGTCAACCACAGCTGACCAGAACAGCTGCAGTTTCAGGCATGACCACCAAATGTGCTGGAAGTCATCCCTCTGGGTTCCACACCTCCAATAAACATCCGGGACAGCGGGGTACAATTTGTGCAGCAGAGCAGGTACTCTATACCACCTGACCAGGATCTTATAAGCATTCTCCTGTACATGAAAAGACATGGAACATCTATGAGCCAGTGTGGAAAACTAGGCCACTGTGCATCAGTCAATACAATATCAGAATCTCTCACCCAATTTCTGATAAAAGGAGGTTTAGAAGCATGGGCATGAGACACCAATAGTCTATGAATATTAGAGATCAATTTACGGGCTAGTGAGAGGCATAGATCCTCCAGAGGAGTCAAGGCAGGAGGTTCTGGTGCAGAGATAGATAGGGATTGAACAAAGTGACAGATCTGTCCATAAAAGTAAGGCAGAGGTCGGTGAAACATATCCAGGATACAAGACTTAATTCCACTGGATGATATGACAACATTAGTCCATGCATTTGTGTCTTCTCGTCTAGATCACTGTAATGCACTTTATTTGGGCCTCCCACTAAAAGAACTCCATCACCTACAGACAGTACAAAATGCAGCAGCCAGACTACTGACCAATAAAATTCGCTCATGTCACATAACACCCGTTCTCCACTTCCTGCATTGGCTTCCAATTAAATGGCGAACATATTTTAAAATTGGCCTGCTGACCTTCAAAGCCTTAAATAATCAAGGCCCACAGTACCTGAAAGAGCTCCTGACACCCTATATTCAATCCCACTCACTGCGGTCAGCCAACAGATCCCTCCTGTCAGTGCCCAGAATAAAGACAACCTCAGGTTCCTGGGCATTCAGCCACGCTGCCCCCACATTCTGGAACTCTTTACTGTCCTCAATCAGAGAGGCACCATCATTCACTGAATTTTAAAAAGGCCAACTTTAGCAGGTTTAATTCATCCCTCGGTCTCGTTGACTGGGATAAAATATTTTCAGGAAAAAACACAGAAGATAAGTGGAATGCCTTCAAAATAACATTGCAAAAATACACATATAAATGTATCCCTGTTGGAAACAAATACAAAAGAAGCAAATTGAAACCAATGTGGCTAACCAGTAAAGTAATTCATGAAATAAATAACAAGAAAGCGGCATTTAAACATTACAAAGCTGAGGGATCAGCAGAGGCATTTGCAGAATACAAAAATGTCAACAAAACCTGTAAAAAGGCTATTAAATTAGCTAGACTGGAGAATGAAAAAAATATTGCTAAGGAGAGCAAAAGCAACCCAAAAAAATTCTTTAAATACATTAATGGCAAAAAATTAAAGTCTGATAATGTTGGGTCCTTGTTAGCTGAAACGGGTGAGATGGTCAAAGGTGACAGAGAGAAGGCAGATATTTTAAATAATTTCTTTTCTTCTGTTTTTACCAAGGAAGACCCATTGGACAAGAATCTGCAAACTACTTTTACAGAACAGTCACAGCAAGCATGGGACTGGCTAACACAAGAAAAAGTGTTAAAACAATTGAATGGTGTCAAGGTAGACAAAGCTCCGGGGCCAGATGGTATACACCCACGGGTACTTAAAGAGCTAAGCCAGACCCTGGCCAGACCGATATATCTGATTTTCAGGGATTCTTTTATTTCTGGTATGGTGCCCATGGATTGGCGTAAAGCAGATGTGGTGCCCATATTTAAAAAGGGATCAAAGTCCCAGCCAGGAAATTACAGACCCGTAAGCTTGACATCTGTGGTAGGGAAGCTGTTTGAAAGGTTGCTAAGGGAATATATTCAAGAATTCTGCTGGAACAGGAATATCATTAGCAATAGCCAACATGGCTTTGTGAAAGATAGGTCTTGTCAAACGAACTTGATCGCATTTTATGAAAAAGTGAGTAATAATATAGATGAGGGAGCGGCGGTTGACGTGATCTATTTAGATTTGCCAAGGCATTTGATACAGTTCCACACAAGAGGTTACTGTACAAATTGAATGAAATAGGACTAGGGGAAAATGTTTGTGAGTGGATTGGAAATTGGCTGAAAGATAGAATGCAAAGAGTGGTAGTAAATGGCAAGTTCTCCAGTTGGATAAACGTGATAAGTGGAGTGCCTCAGGGATCTGTCCTGGGTCCTCTTCTTTTTAATTTGTTTATTAATGACCTCCCAGAAGGCATAGGAAGCCATGTATCAGTGTTTGCCGATGACACAAAATTAAGTAAGGTAATAAAGTCTGAACTGGATGTGTCTTCATTACAAGAGGACTTGGACAAATTGAGTAACTGGGCAGGCAAATGGCAAATGAGATTCAATATAGACAAGTGTAAAGTTATGCATTTTGGGTATAATAATAAAAATGCAACATATAGTTTAAATGGTGTTTCTCTGGGGAAATCTACTGATGAAAAGGATTTAGGAGTAATGGTAGACAATAGACTTAGCAGTAGCATGCAGTGCCAGCTGGCAGCTGCAAAGGCCAATAAGATATTGGCATGTATTAAAAGGGGTATTGACTCAAGGGAGGAAGATATAATTATGCCTCTTTACAGGTCCATGGTAAGACCCCACCTAGAATATGCTGTTCAATTCTGGGCGCCCTTTCTGAAGAAGGACATTATGGAACTAGAGAGAGTGCAGAGGAGGGCTACAAAACTAGTAAGGGAAATGGAAAGTTTTAGTTATGAAGAGAGGCTAGAAAAGTTAAACTTGTACACACTAGAGAAACGGCGTCTTAGAGGGGATATGATAACACTATATAAATATGTTCAAGGCCCATATAAAGGGCTTTCAAAAGACCTGTTCATTAACAGAACAGTACACAGGACAAGGGGCCAGCTGCTTAGACTTGAGGAAAGGAGATTTAGTCTACAACAGCGGAAGGGTTTCTTTACAGTAAGGACAATAAAGGTATGGAATGCGCTTCCGGAGGAGGTGGTGCTATCAAATACATTAGATGCCTTTAAAAGGGGCCTGGATACTTATTTAAAAGAGCATAATATAGAGGGCTATGCATGTTAGTATTGGGATTAATATTTAGTTAGGGCTTGTTGATCCAGGGAGAAATCTGATTGCCATTTGGAGTCAGATGCCTTCTTTTGGGTCAGCGATGGTAAACAGGAATAGGAAAAGGGTTGAACTGGATGGACGCAAGTCTTTTTTCAACTTAAATTACTATGTAATTACAAGCTGAAAAAGCTAAAGACCCATCTCCTTTATCAGGCATTCAGTCAACTCATGTGAGCATAAGGAACCCTTACATTTTATGTCTGTTTATAGATTTGTAAAGCTCATTGAGTATCACAGGGAGAAAAGCGCTATAAAAATCACAAATTATTATTAACTCCTCCCCTCCAGAATATCAGGCAAGAGCCGGAGCTTGCCTTGTGAAGTAACATCCCGCAATCTAGGGTATCTGGTCCCCCCAGGAAGCAGCCTCGAGAAGGAACTACCGTGAAACCACTGTGGCAAATCTGCATTATGAGTTAAGGAAAGGAGAGGAGATGGGCAATGGAGAATGCCTGGGGTGGTGGCAATCTGTTTCCAGATCCGCAACATAGCTGGGATGGTAGGATGAGAGAGATCAGATGACAGCCTTTGACCATGACCCACCCACACTGCAAAAGGTGAAGGGACCTGAAGCATACCCTGCTTGATGGACACCCATAACTTAGGAGAAGAGGTTGACCACTCCACCACCCTGGCGACTATGGCCTCTTTGTAATACATCTCCAAGTCCGGGAGACCCCAGTTCCCTGGTATGAATCAAATAATTATACCCCAAAATCCTACCCCTTGAGCCCTATATAAACTTGGAGAGTATACGTCTAAGGTCTTGGAAAAAGGGTTGTGGTACATGAATGGGTAGCTTCTGGATAACATATAATAGCCTAGGTAATATGTTCATCTTGACTACGTCCACCCATTCAAACCAGGAATGGTGTAGCCCCGACCACCTATCGAGATCAGTTTGCATGGCAGAATGGATGGGAACATAATTACAATCAAACAGGCAGATAGAATCCGCAGTTAAAAAAAAGGCACAGATATTTCACCCTGTCAGACTGCCAGTGAAACGAGAAGGATGTCTGTAATAACTCACACATTTGCGGAGGCAAGGAAAAATTTAGAGCCTCAGATTTGTCCATGTTTATCTTAAAGTGTGATAAATGACCATATACATCAAGTTCTTGCAGAAGATTCGGCAGGGAGACAAGAAGTTTAGTAAGGGTGAACAATAATTGATCCGCAAATGCCATAATCTTAAACACGCATGGGGCAAGAGATAGACCATGAATCGAGCAGTTGGGCCCGATAGCATTAAGTAATGTCTCCAGCAACAGATCAAAGAGGAACGGGGACAAGGGCCACCCTGCCTAGTCCTGTTCAACGGGGTGAGTGGCCCTGAGATAGTACCATTCACACCAAACCGGGCTACCGGGGAGTGATACAGAAAGACAATCTAATGCAACATCTGATTGCCTAGGTCTATATGGTGAAGCACCTGTCTCAGGAAGGACTACTCACCCAGTTGAATGCAAGGCAGGTATTTTCCCTGATCTAGCCAGATGGATCAGATTGAGAGCTTTAACGGTGTTGTCCTGGGCCTCCCTACCCGGGACAAAGCCCACCTGATCAGGGTGGATCAGGTCCGGCTGAGCAGACTCTAGGCAAAGGCTGAGTACCTTTAGAAACAACTTTACATCAACATTCAAAAGGGAGATGGGCCAGTAACTAGAACACTGTTCAGGGTCTTTGCTCGGTTTGGCAAAATGGTTATATAGGCATCTAGAGAGTGAGGCCCAAGAGAAGTACCACTCTCCAGAGAAGGTGTGTATGAACCTCGGGAGCAAGATATCCTGAAATGTCATATAGTAAATAAGTGTTAGGCCATCTGGACCCGGGCTCTTCCCTGTGGGGGTGGATTTAAGGGCAAACAACATCTCCTCTTGCATAATTAGAGCATCTAGAGAGTCTGCAACCTGCCGCGACAGTTTCACTGGTATATGAGAAGCAAGATAAGCAGACTCCGTGGGTACATTCCCCACGAGGCAGTGAGGCAGGAGAGGAATCTTGGATATTATATAGTGATTGGTAGTACTCTCAAAAAGTTTCAGAGATCTCCTCAGTAAGATGGAGTAAGGCACCAGATTTAGAACAAATATTTGGATAAAGGAGCTAGATTGTTTTGTCCTAAGTACTTTAGCAATCATCTCGCCTGGTATTTTCCCGTGGGCATAAAAAGTACTTTGAATTAGCTGACAAGTCCTTTGCGTGTTATCATTGCAGATAGAGGAATGTTTGGCTCGCAACCGGGTCAATTCTTGATAGACCTCTGGGGATAGGGTCAGTTTAAGCATCGTTCAATGGTAGAAATGCTATTCAAAATAGCTAAAAGTCTAGTGGCCTTTAGCTTTTTAGGATGTGCCCGCAGGCTGATGAAATAGCAGTGTATCACCTCCTTAAGGGCCTCCCAGACAAACTGCATGGAAAAACCCTGGGAGTCATTATCTACAAAATAATTCTCCAGAGACTCCCTCACTGTAGACAAATTAGAAGGGTCTTTCAACAAAGTTTCATTTAGGTTAAAGATTCTGCTGCCTTGGGAGAGAGGGGATCAGCAACTGCAAGGAGACAGGGGCATGATCACTCTAAGTAATGTTACCTATTTCAAACTAGAACTAGATGTATGTGCCTGCGAGAAAGAAATATGTAGTCGATCCTGGAATAACTATTATGAGGGGAAGAGAAAAATGTATAGTCTTTTTCTGTGGGGTTGCAAGCCCTCCAAATATCAGCTAATTGAAAGTGGTTAAGGAAAGGAGAGGAGATGGGCAATGGAGAATGCCTGGGTGGTGGCAATCTGTTTCCAGATCCGCAACATAGCTGGGATGGCAGGATGAGAGAGATCAGATGACAGCCTTTGACCATGACCCACCCACACTGCAAAAGGTGAAGGGACCTGAAGCATACCCTGCTTGATGGACACCCATAACTTAGGAGAAGAGGTTGACCACTCCACCACCCTGGCGACTATGGCCTCTTTGTAATACATCTCCAAGTCCGGGAGACCCCAGTTCCCTGGTATGAATCAAATAATTATACCCCAAAATCCTACCCCTTGAGCCCTATATAAACTTGGAGAGTATACGTCTAAGGTCTTGGAAAAAGGGTTGTGGTACATGAATGGGTAGCTTCTGGATAACATATAATAGCCTAGGTAATATGTTCATCTTGACTACGTCCACCCATTCAAACCAGGAATGGTGTAGCCCCGACCACCTATCGAGATCAGTTTGCATGGCAGAATGGATGGGAACATAATTACAATCAAACAGGCAGATAGAATCTGCAGTTAAAAAAAAGGCACAGATATTTCACCCTGTCAGACTGCCAGTGAAACGAGAAGGATGTCTGTAATAACTCACACATTTGCGGAGGCAAGGAAAAATTTAGAGCCTCAGATTTGTCCATGTTTATCTTAAAGTGTGATAAATGACCATATACATCAAGTTCTTGCAGAAGATTCGGCAGGGAGACAAGAAGTTTAGTAAGGGTGAACAATAATTGATCCGCAAATGCCATAATCTTAAACACGCATGGGGCAAGAGATAGACCATGAATCGAGCAGTTGGGCCCGATAGCATTAAGTAATGTCTCCAGCAACAGATCAAAGAGGAGCGGGGACAAGGGCCACCCTGCCTAGTCCTGTTCAACAGGGTGAGTGGCCCTGAGATAGTACCATTCACACCAAACCGGGCTACCGGGGAGTGATACAGTAAGACAATCTAATGCAACATCTGATTGCCTAGGTCTATATGGTGAAGCACCTGTCTCAGGAAGGACTACTCACCCAGTTGAATGCAAGGCAGGTATTTTCCCTGATCTAGCCAGATGGATCAGATTGAGAGCTTTAACGGTGTTGTCCTGGGCCTCCCTACCCGGGACAAAGCCCACCTGATCAGGGTGGATCAGGTCTGGCAGAGCAGACTCTAGGCAAAGGCTGAGTACCTTTAGAAACAACTTTACATCAACATTCAAAAGGGAGATGGGCCAGTAACTAGAACACTGTTCAGGGTCTTTGCTCGGTTTGGCAAAATGGTTATATAGGCATCTAGAGAGTGAGGCCCAAGAGAAGTACCACTCTCCAGAGAAGGTGTGTATGAACCTCGGGAGCAAGATATCCTGAAATGTCATATAGTAAATAAGTGTTAGGCCATCTGGACCCGGGCTCTTCCCTGTGGGGGTGGATTTAAGGGCAAACAACATCTCCTCCTGCATAATTAGAGCATCTAGAGAGTCTGCAACCTGCCGCGACAGTTTCACTGGTATATGAGAAGCAAGATAAGCAGACGCCGTGGGTACATTCCCCACGAGGCAGTGAGGCAGGAGAGGAATCTTGGATATTATATAGGGATTGGTAGTACTCTCAAAAAGTTTCAGAGATCTCCTCAGTAAGATGGAGTAAGGCACCAGATTTAGAACAAATTTTTGGATAAAGGAGCTAGATTGTTTTTTCCTAAGTACTTTAGCAATCATCTCGCCTGGTATTTTCCCGTGGGCATAAAAAGTACTTTGAATTAGCTGACAAGTCCTTTGCGTGTTATCATTGCAGATAGAGGAATGTTTGGCTCGCAACCGGGTCAATCCTTGATAGACCTCTGGGGATAGGGTCAGTTTAAGCATCGTTCAATGGTAGAAATGCTATTCAAAATAGCTAAAAGTCTAGTGGCCTTTAGCTTTTTAGGATGTGCCCGCAGGCTGATGAAATAGCAGTGTATCACCTCCTTAAGGGCCTCCCAGACAAACTGCATGGAAAAACCCTGGGAGTCATTATCTACAAAATAATTCTCCAGAGCCTCCCTCACTGTAGACAAATTAGAAAGGTCTTTCAACAAAGTTTCATTTAGGCTAAAGATTCTGCTGCCTTGGGAGAGAGGGGATCAGCAACTGCAAGGAGACAGGGGCATGATCACTCTAAGTAATGTTACCTATTTCAAACTAGAACTAGATGTATGTGCCTGCGAGAAAGAAATATGTAGTCGATCCTGGAATAACTATTATGAGGGGAAGAGAAAAATGTATAGTCTTTTTCTGTGGGGTTGCAAGCCCTCCAAATATCAGCTAATTGAAAGTGGTGTAGTGCAAGCTTTACCTTCTTAATGTGGGAGTGTCTTACGGTGGAAGCCCACGTCAAAGAGTCCTGAGGCAGATTCAAGGTCAAGTTGAGGTCACCCCCCAGCACAAGGATACCCTCTGTAAAAGACTTGAGGTCCTTCAATATAGAGCAAATAAAAAGGTGTTGGTTTGTGTTTGGGGTGTATTATACATATATATTTTAGCAATTGTTAATTTTTCCCAGCCCAGGGTCCCCTTCAAGAAAAGAGCTCTGCCATCATGGTCAGGCTAAGTATCCTGTACCACCAAGGACAAGGACCTTGCAATAAAGATGGCCACACCTTTGGTTTGGGAGTAAAATTCCAGGGGGTATGAGGCATTGTGACAGACAGGTGCCTGATCCCTATGAAAGTGCATCTTCTGAACCATACCAATATCAGCCCTATTGGCCTTCAATTCCTGAAATAGTTTAGATCACTTACCTGGAGCATTAAAGGGATAGTAATACTTTGTTTTATCTTTATTTTATTTTGTGGGCATTAAAACATGAAGAACGATATAAGTCTTATCTCTCAAAACCTTTATGGCTTGAGAGATATTCACAAGCAAAGTTTCCCCTCCCGCCCTTCTCAGATGTGGAGTCTGGTTGTAAGACCAGACAGATAACAGAAGGGGACAGTCTTCTTCGTATGAGAACAATGAAAGCCCTGCCCCCCTTAACAAGTTTTTCAGGTTTTTCCCTTGTCTTAATTGAAGATTGTCCCTCTCTGCAGTCTACCTGGGCACCTCCCTTCTGATCTGGCTGAACAGTGTTATATCAGTAAAAGGGGTGGGAGGAGGATACTTTGTCATTGAATTACTCTTGAACTACAACTCTGACAGAATTGAAATAACAATCTCCAAAGTCCAAATACTATGATGATTAATTAGAGCTGCTTTTATTATGAAACATTACTATCCCTTTAAGGTCTTTAGCATTAATTTAGATCACATTCAGGGTAAAAGTCCACAATCCAGCATCTGCCATGTCACAAGTATATGTCATCAACCCCACGTGATAGAAGAAGCCTTACAACAGGGGCCAACACAAAACAACAAAAGGGTCCATACCCATCCAAGGCCCAAGGGGAGAGAGTAGTATGAGGGAGAAAAGAGGAGAAGCAGAAAGAAAGAAAGGAAAGAAAAATATTAAGGGCAGAGGACATCCAACATAGATTCATAAACATAGAACCAAAACAGTCCAGGAAAATGCCCTGGGTAGTATATATATATATATATATATATATATATATGTCAAGGAGGTGACCCCCATAGGCAGAAGCATCCGTGGGATCCAACTCCTGAGATACAACGACATTACTGCATTATGGGGTCGCAGCAGAGAAGACATGAAGACACAAAGAGCATAACATAAAACTTTCTACATCTCCACGCCTCCCCCCACAAGTGAGCAACAAAACATTTTTATTGTGCATAACCAATACACAGTAGTCAATATGCAAAAAAAAGGCAAACTTTAAGGTAGTCTAAAACAGTAAAAATCACCAACAGTCAGTGACATAAGGAAGTGTCAGGGATGAGAGGGGGACAGGGACACGATCAGAGGACCCCTAAAGATCCTCTTTGTGGCATGTGACCTATTGGAACCCAGTGAATAACAGCAGGCAGCAGGATATGCCAAAACAAAGAGGTACGAAAACCCCCCAAAGAGTGAACAGGAAAAGAGAGATGAAAAAACAATATCCCAGTAGCCCCCCGGACCTTCAGAGAAGGCCCGAGAGAACGAAGGCCAGTCCAAAAATGAAAGAAAAGACCCCTGGATTAAAAAGAAATTTGTAAGTACTGAGGTCTAATCGGGAATCAAAGGCGGCGTAGGGAAGACGGGAAAGGGCACAGAGGAAGTGAAAATTACACAAAGGGGCCCACCCAAGGGGGTACAGGAAGTCAAAACTGACCCAGGGTCCAGAAGATGGGAAAATAGGGGAGACAGGAGTGTATATGACATAATGTAAGGAATCAGTGGAAGAGACCCACGATATCCCATTCAGTAGCCAGGGGACATGTGTGGTAGAACATAAACAGGAAGGGAAGCATTACCAAAGGAGCCCACCCATGGGAACCAGCAAGTGAAAGGTCTGGGGTAAGGAAAGGCCATCCCAGGGACCAATAGTGGTAAAAATAGGGAAAATAAGGGGGTATATGTATAAAAGCAATAAAGCAGTACAGTAAACACTTGATAAAACAATCTGCACCAAATGAACAAATGCAGTATTAGCCTGCATAGGCCAATGTGCACCAGCCAACAAAGGCTGACTCAACAGAGTCATCTCTGAAGTTAAAAGTCGCAGGGGAAGCCAAACAGACTTCTCTACCCAAACCCCTCCAAAGTCCAGCCAGACATGTGTGGAGTCCAGGGCTCACTAGGAGGCATCAAGAACATGAGGAGTGAGCAGTAGGACAAGAAAATGACAGGAACTGCAGTAGAACCCAGAAGAGCATGTCACATAACCTCGGGCCAGAGGGGAGCCTCAAGTAACCTCCATTGCTGCACCCCTGTCTGGAGCTGGATCCATCTCCTCGCTGGGCAATTGACAATGCCTCCGTCGTTGGGGCCTGAGGAGCCAGTGGGATTCTGTGAAGCCAGCAACTGTAGTGGAGAGTCTCCAGAGACAAAGGAACGCCATTCCACAAAGTCAGGAGCCTCTAAATTAAGTGTCACACACAAGGACCGAGGTAGTTGAGTCCTCCCGCACCTTCAGCGACAGTGGGAAACCCCATTGGTACGGGACCTTATCCTGGCAGAGCATATCGGTAAGAGGTCTCAGCAGCTTGTGCATTTGTAGCGCTGCCTATGCGACATCTTGTAGAATTTGAACTGTCAAACCCCGGAAGGTCAGGACCTTCTTCCTCATAGCTTCCAGCAATATTTCCTCCTACAATCCAAAGGAAGTAATGCAACAAATTACATCCTGTGGGTTAGGGTTAGTTAAGTGTGCCTGATCTAAAACAAGTGTCCCTGCCCAACATAAAATTAAAGACCTACATCGCCAGTTGGTGGGTGTTCTCGGGTCCCTCCGACTCAGGGAGGCCCTTGATTCAGAGATTATTCTGTCTGCCACGTTTATCCAAGCAATGTCGTGAAGGGCAAGTTGGGAGTTCATCCTGCTTTGTGCCAAGACCTTGCAGTCCAGAGCCTGGAACGAAGCGTGTAGGGGGTCATGGTCCTGTTTCAACATCTGGATCCTGGAACCCTGTTGTTTCTCTGCTGTGTCCATGAGTGAGACAATGTTGCAGCACTTCTGTTACCATCAACAGAGGAGGCAGTCAGGTGGTGCTGATTCACCACACAATGTACAATGTATACAGACATATTGTCAGTCTCACATCTGCTAATTTGCTTTTTTGCCATGGTGTGATATCTTCTTCCCCCTTTTCACAACTTTTAAAAACACTGCACAGATTGAGATTGTCAATAACTGCAACAGTCCCTGCTGGCAATGAAGAATACTCCCACATACAATTTCAACAACTGGCTACCACCAATACACTCTAAATTAAAGGGATAGTAATACTTAAATATTACTAATCCCCATATTGTAGGCATGTTAAAAATTATTTAATTATCCCCAGTGTCATCTCTCAAGCCTTTATGGTTTGAGAGATAACCACCCACAAAGTTCCCCCCTCCCTCACCTTTCCCTGAAGTCAGCATTGTACCTAACTGTAGGGATATCCGGTCTTATGTGCATCAGGCGGCTCTGCAGCAGAGCCGAGATAGCGTTAGTAAAAAATAATGATTTCACTGAAACGGTCTTCTACGTGTGCTTGCAAACCAAGCACATGTAGAAGACTGTTTCAGTGAAATAATTCTTTACTAACGCGTTCTCGGCTCTGCTGCAGAGCCGTCTGACTGTTGTACAACGCTGACTTCAGGGAAGGGGGAGGGAGGGGGGAACTTTGCTGGCGGTTATCTCTCAAACCATAAAGGTTTGAGAGATGACACTGGGGACAATTAAATTATTTTTAACTGCCTACAATATGGGGATTAGTAATATTTAAGTATTACCATCCCTTTAGGCAACTCTAACTATGTATTTTGGTCTGTCTGCTTACACTAGCTAGTCTAAAAATGCCAGCAGCTTTCTCAATCTCTCTCCCCCACCAAACACAAACACAAAAATGTGGCAAGTGCCCAAACTTCTACACTTGCCACATTTTCTGTTTTAGTTTTTCAATCTGTTAAATTCAGCAATATAATATATGTATATATGTAAAGATGAAGTTTGTTCATTACGGAGGGTGTGTTAACTTCTTTTTACCTAATTTGTCCAGGGGTACCAGAACATTTGTATACCACTGTATATAAAGTTTTTTGGCAAAAAAAGCCCACAAAATTATATTTTATATAGATAGATCGATAGATAGATATAAATAAAAAATGTTCGTTTTGCACATCAGTTTTGTCCTCGTGCTTGTACTCAAGCCTAGACTATTTCCATATCACAGATATGTTAAAGATTGTATAACTGCAATAAGTATGATATTTTCAGATTACTATTTCATGTAAAAACATAGAAATATACTTGTCAGTAACACAAACACATTTATACAGGGATTTGTGAAAAAAAGGTACACAAAAATATTTTATTGACTAAAGCTAAATGAAAATATATTAAAAAAGGACAGAAATAGGATATATTAACTTTTAAAATAGTAGAACAAAGTGTTTTAAATCACATTTAAATACTTTGATATTTGTTTATATCATTTCTTGTGTTTCATGTCTATTCTCCTGTTTTTCACTTTACAGTATCTGTTCATAGCTGTACTTAACACCTTAAGCACCAGAAGGTGTGCAGAACATTGTTTTGTAATGTAATGTACACGTTTTGGGTATTAAAATGCTAATAAATCTTTGATTACAAGTGGCACAGCTAGTACTTTTTTGGTTTGGGGAGAGGTGATATTCACAAGGCTTTTCATTAAAACCCTAGTTTTAATTTTTAACCTGTTAATTTAAAGGGCAACTATCATGTGAAAGTTGCTCCATCAACAGATCTGGGATGAAACTTGCCAATTAAGCCTTGTGAGCCCCAGAGCAGAGGGGAGCAGAATGGGATGCGGAAAGGAGACACCGTCCCCCAATGTATTTGTATTGCATTACACAGGATGGTTTCCTGTTCTTTGTGATACAGCTCTCTATAGAACTGCTATATTTGTTCTGAAATCCCACCACAGTGGATCTATGGGGAATGTGTACTCAAACCTGAAGTTTGTGACTGACAGCCAATGACTTCAGGTTTGTGTTCCAGCTATGAGTGTCAGTTCTCTTATAGAATCAGCTCTGGGGCTGATCACAGCAGGCCAGGCTTTTTACCAAGCCTGCTCCCATTGAAACAGACTTAGTAGTTATAATTTCCATTTAATAAAATAACTTTACAGACTGCTGGGTAGATGGGGCTATATCCAAATTTGGTGGTTAAAACAGATTCTCAGTAATGTACAAAGGTTATGCATTGTATACAGATATGCGAGCCTTAATAGGAACTTCCAAACATTTGTTCCGGTAAACTTGGCAGGAGAGGACATGGTCACTTTACTAATCAAAAATGTCAAAAAGAAAATGGTGATCAAATTAAACTGGTTGCAAAGTATAAAAGAGACTGCATTAAAACTTGGACTAATGCTAACATCTCCATTAATTTTAATACCTCAATGAGCCAATAGGATTGATTCTTCCAAAGTGATGATGATTACCTGTTTATGCTGATAAGACACGTGAAAAATGTTTCAGTGGTGTAATATAGCTAAAAGTACATAGAACAGAATCGATACAAGTAAATAACCTAGAGTGCCTAATAAATAATTGCATATTTGAAATATTTTTGGATAAGTTTACGTTAAGTGCCTGTAATGTGTGAGGCCAAAAAAAGTTGTTATAATGAGAAAATTAAAAATGTAGCTATTGGCTAGGCAAGACACATTCTGTCTTAAATAATATTTATCAACACAAATAAATGAAATGGGTAAGCAGGTAAAACAGAAACAAGAAGTACGTCAGATGCCAAAGTTACCCATCATAAATTATATCTGTGTTTCATTACTTAACATTTCACTAACACCAATACCTTTTTTTCTTCTTTCATTTTTCAATGACCAACAGTCAACTTTATATTGTTAGTTGGCTGCCAAAATCTATTCTTAAGCTGTGCTTCAGAATCAATGTCACTTTCTTACACTTTCAAGGGCTTAAGTTGAAAAGAAAACCAATAGCTCCATAGGTGACAAATACAACTTTCCACTTATTTAAATGGGCCTTTTAAACAATTGAATGTTAGGGAGTTCTCCAATGTATTGAGAAGCAATGCATTGGATAATTCTATAGCATTCAAGTTGTTAAAAGCTCAATTTAAATCGATAGGAATTTGAGGAAATTTAATTTGTTCCCTGTGGTGCAGCTGGTTTGCCTCAGACTTATTTCACATTTGTTTTGAACATGAATCCATAAAAGACACCTAAAATGACATTTAGTCCAGTGGTCTAAAAACTGTCTTCTGTATCAGAATATGCCATGTGAAATAGCACTGATTAAGCCATTGTTTAAAGTTTTCATGTACACGAGATCTCTTTGATTAGTAACATTTTCATCTGGCCATGAATCAATAACTGTTAAATTTTCCTTCACATTTGAAGTTTAATGTGTGCTGTGTTTTACAACTGTCAGGCATTTTTCATTGGCCTATCTATCTGTAGCACAAACCTGGATCAATATTTCCTTTTGAACACAAAAACTTGCAGTCTAATTCCCACAGGAAACTGTCCTTTTCTATTTTACAGTTTCTGTCTATTGAGTTTCAGCTGCCTCAGAACAGAAATTAAAAATCAAAGGAGAATCCCTGAAAAATCAATTTCACTTAGAAATAATCTGTAAAGGATGTTTTTAAAAGTAACTAGATGCACCTTTCCATCCACTGTTATTTGTGCAAAGTAAGATGTATTGTGTGCATTCACTTGAACAGGTAGTCTCTTCATAAAAAGAATTGTACTCATACTGTATTAAAAAGTCATTCAATTGCTGTATAAAAATATGTCCATACAAATAAGTGAAGATTGTATAATAATTTATATTTTCTTTAAATAACTAAATCTGTTGAGAAATGGATAAAAAAGCATTCAGGTATTAGCACAAAGACTTCAAACATCAACTTTCAGTAACCTTATAATTTCTCTTTTGGCGGTCTTTGGAAAAATGTATATGGATTTTATCTCTAATATTCCATTTCTAATATCTGAGGGAAATTGTGATACATTTAGGGCACCAGCAATTCTGGGGCAAGCTAACTGCTAGGGGTGCGCGAAAAGTGAGAAAAACTTCCCACATAACTTTCCTCGCATAACTGGTAATTTTTTGCTTTTTTTTGCAAAAGTTTTCTTCTCCTATACAAAAATGTCCTGCTTTTTTCCAATTCCAACAAATGTTTCACCTATATTTCCTGTGGTGCAACATTTCCCACCACAATATTATTTCTTCTGAGGGTTGCAGTGGATAATTAGCTGAAAATCAAAGCTGAGAGTCCTACAGCAACATATACCTTGAAAAATAACTTCCTGCTTAAGTGACACTGTCACATAAACATGATTATGTCTAGAGATAAAAAAAGTACAACCTACAATGTAGAAGATGTGTATGTTAGTGGTGGTGGGGGACTGGTGTGGTGTGATTGATGTGTGCATGTATGTATATATATATATATATATATATATATATATATATATATACATACACAGGGACTAGCTGTTGATGCAATTCTACCGCTATTACTAGGTATCAAAGGTGCAGCACTTCCAGCAGCAGGTGCACTTGTCATAGCTAAGGATGGTGAATGGATGCATTCTAGATCTACATCATCATCGTCATCAGCCATCATTAAGTTATCCTCAGCATCAGCATCCCCTACCACACACAGTTCGCTATTACTTTGAGGGCAAGTGTTTTGGTGCTTGTTTGTCTCACTGTCAGATGCAGCAGTTGGTTCAGCTGCTGCACCTTCCTCCATTATGCCATTGCTATCATCAACACTAGAAAGTGACTTGTTGTTGTCTTCAGTGTTCTTCTTAAATATTGCCTTTTTTGTACTGGCACTGATGGTGTAACTTTTGGTGGGGCCTTGACAAACTGCATCTTCCCTGGGGCTAGAGGGTTCATCATGACTTAATGCACACGCTGCAGCATCCATTGCTCCAGTTTTTGAACTACCACTTTACTTGCACATCCCTGCACTGCTCCACCTTTCCCCCTCCTCCTGCCTCTTGTGCGTTTGCTGGACATTGCTCAACTATTGTGTGCATTTTTTTTTAAAATATATTTTATTATCAGATCGCTCCATACACATCTTAAATACAAAAAAAAGATACATATAGGACCATTCAAGTACCACAAAAGTATGTAGACATTTATAAAAATGTAAAGAACATATGCATATCAGTAGGGCATACAGAGTCAACCTGAGGTTTTTATTATTATTTCAACCTTTAATAACAAAAACTCCTAAAATCTAACCTAACTTAACTTTTACTATACCCTCCGACCCCAATTCTCTCTCCCGAACCCGCAGCACCCCCCCACCTCCGCCCACCAGCCAGCAGTTTCACAAGATCCCGGTATGTACAGGGTTCATATACAATATTATGCACCAATTAAACGTCACGGCCATCTACACAGCAACCGGGCATCAACCATCACCAGTAAGTTGCACATAATCAGGCGCCACAGTATTATCTGCTCTATTCGCCCACCATGTCTTCCATCGTCCCCAGATCTTTTCAAACTTAGTCGGAGTACCCCGGTGTAAGTAAACCAATTTATAGTGTGGAATACACTGTAAAACCAGGTTTATCCACGCTCTACAATTGGGAACTCTGTTAGACATCGAGTTCAAAGCCACCACCTTTCTCGCCATCACCAAGAGCTCACTCAGTAGAGATCTGTCAGTTGCATCCTCAATCTCATCGGGAAAAACAAACATTAAACAAATCTTTGGGGTCACAGGAACAGGTCTCCCCAGTACCAGGGCCACAATACGCATTATTTCTGTCCAAAACCTCCTGACTTCAGGACACTCCCAGATCATATGCAAGTATGTGCCCTGAACATTACATAGTAACATAGTAATTTAGGTTGAAAAAAGACTTGCGTCCATCTAGTTCAACCTTTTCCTATTCCTGTTTACCATCGTTGATCCAAAAGAAGGCAAAAAAACCCCTCAATTAGCAATTTAAAATTCTGCCTTGAATGGGGGAAAAAAATTCCTTCTTGATTCCAAATGGCAATCAGATTCCTCCCTGGATCAACAAGCCCCAACTAAATATTCATCCCAATACTAACGTACATAGCCCTCTATGTTATGCTCTTTTAAAGTATCCAGGCCCCTTTTAAAGGCATCTAATGTTTTCGATAGCACCACCTCCTCAGACAGTGAATTCCATACCTTTATTGTCCTTACTGTAAAGAAACCCTTCCGCTGTTGTAGATTAAATCTCCTTTCCTCAAGTCTAAGCGGGTGGCCTCTTGTCCTGTGTACTGTTCTGTTAATGAACAGGTCTTTGGAGAGCCCTTTGTATGGGCCCTGAACATATTTATATAATGTTATCATATCCCCTCTAAGACGCCGTTTCTCTAGTGTGTACAAGTTTAACTTTTCTAGTCTTTCTTCATAACTAAAACTTTCCATTCCCCTTACTAGTTTTGTAGCCCTCCTCTGCACTTTCTCTAGTTCCATAATGTCCTTTTTCAGAAAGGGCGCCCAGAATTGAACAGCATATTCTAAGTGGGGTCTTACCATGGACCTGTAAAGAGGCATAATTATATCTTCCTCCCTTGAGTCAATACCCCTTTTAATACATGCCAATATCTTATTGGCCTTTGCAGCTGCCAGTTGGCACTGCATGCTACTGCTAAGTCTATTGTCTACCATTACTCCCAAATCCTTTTCATTTGTAGATTTCCTCAGAGAAACACCATTTAAACTATATGTTGCATTTTTATTATTATACCCAAAATGCATAACTTTACACTTGTCTATATTGAATCTCATTTGCCACTTGCCTGCCCAGTTACTCAATTTGTCCAAATCCTCTTGTAATGAAGACACATCCAGTTCAGATTTTATTACCTTACTTAATTTTGTGTCATTGGCAAACACTGATACATGGCTCCCTATGCCCTCTGGGAGGTCATTAATAAACAAATTAAAAAGAAGAGGACCCAGGACAGATCCCTGAGGTACTCCACTTATCACGTTCATCCAACTGGAGAACTTGCCGTTTACTACCACTCTTTGCATTCTATCTTTCAACCAATTTCCAATCCACACACAAACATTTTCCCCTAGGCCTATTTCATTCAATTTGTACAGTAACCTCTTGTGTGGAACCGTATCAAATGCCTTGGCAAAGTCTAAATAGATCACATCAACCGCCGCTCCCGCATCTATATTATTACTCACTTTTTCATAAAATGCGATCAAGTTAGTTTGACAAGACCTGTCTTTCACAAAGCCATGTTGGCTATTGCTAATGGTATTCCTGTTCCAGCAGAATTCTTGAATATATTACCTTAGCAACCTTTCAAACAGCTTCCCTACCACAGATGTCAAGCTTACAGGTCTGTAATTTCCTGGCTGTGACTTTGATCCCTTTTTAAATATGGGCACCACATCTGCTTTACGCCAATCCATGGGCACCATACCTGAAATAAAAGAATCCCTGAAAATCAAATATAACGGTCTGGCCAGGGTCTGGCTTAGCTCTTCAAGTACCCGTGGGTGTATACCATCTGGCCCCGGAGCTTTGTCTACCTTAACACCATTCAAATGTTTTAACACTTTTTCTTGTGTTAGCCAGTCCCATGCTTGCTTTGACTGTTCTGTAAAAATAGTCTGCAGATTCTTGTCCATTGGGTCTTCCTTGGTAAAAACAGAAGAAAAGAAATTATTTAAAATATCCGCCTTCTCTCTGTCCCCCTTGACCATCTCACCCATTTCAGATAACAAGGACCCAACATTATCAGACTTTAATTTTTTGCCATTAATGTATTTAAAGAATTTCTTTGGGTTGCTCTTGCTCTCCTTAGCAATATTTTTTTCATTCTCCAGTCTAACTAATTTAATAGCCTTTTTGCAGGTTTTGTTGACATTTTTCTATACTACAAATGCCTCTGCTGATCCCTCAGCTTTGTAATGTTTAAATGCCGCTTTCTTGTTATTTATTTCATGAATTACTTTACTGGTTAGCCACATTGGCTTTAATTTGCTTCTTTTGTATTTGTTTCCAACAGGGATAAATTTATATGTGTATTTTTGCAATGTTATTTTGAATGCACTCCACTTACCTTCTGTGTTTTTTCCTGAAAATATTTTATCCCAGTTAACGAGACCAAGGGATGAATTAAATCTGCTAAAGTTGGCCTTTTTAAAATTCAGTGTTTTGGTGGGACCCATACTAAATTGCTTTTTTGATTTTATCTCAAACGATACTATGTTATGGTCACTATTCCCCAAGTGCTCCCTAACTTGGATGTTAGAGATAAGTTCTTCATTGTCAGTTATTACCAGATCCAGACATGCATTCCCTCTGGTTGAGGTCTGCACTAGTTGAGACAAAAAATTGTCATTCAACAAGTTCAGAAACTTGCTGCTTTTAGCAGAATTAGCTGTTCCTTTTTTCCAGTCTATTTCTGGATAATTAAAATCCCCCATAATTAAAGTTCTCCCTATGAGAAGCCTTTTCTATTTGCATTAATAGCTTTGATTCCTCAAGGTCACCAATGTTTGGTGGTTTATAACAAATACCCACTAATATTTTTTGGGCAGTTTTACCCCCAGTGACTATTTCAACCCACAGGGATTCCACATGTTCACTACTGTCATCACATATATCTTCCCGCAATTGAGGCAATAATGCTGGTTTGACATACAGGCAGACCCCACCACCTCTTTTGTTTGACCTATCTTTTTTCAATAACATGTAGGCCTCCAAATTGATTGACCAATCATGTGTGTCATTCCACCATGTTTCTGTTATGCCTATCAAGTCATAGTTTTCAATTTCAGCTACCAGCTCCAGTTCCCCTATTTTACCAGTTAAACTTCTGGCATTTGCAAGCATACAATTTATGCCACTGCTATGTTTCATTTGTGAAATAATTTTGATGTGGTTTATAGGCTTCTCCCTATCATCTGTACTAACCCCGCCCCCAGATCCTCCCACCTGGTTATTAACTACATTGCCTTCCCTTTCTATACTATCTATCCCAGTATTTATTGGTCCCTCCCCCCCCTTCCTAGTTTAAAATCTCCTCCAGCCATCTAGTCATCCTCTCCCCAAGCACTTGAGACCCCCTTGCATTCAGGTGCAATCCATCCCTGCTATACAGATTATCATTATCACAGCGAAGACAACAGTCGGTACCAGAATTCCCCATTCTATACAGTCTGACTGGCGTATAACAAATTCTGTGTAGGATATTCAACTGTATCATCTGGTGTCTAGTCAACGTTGCCACCAGTGCTGGTCCCGCCTTAGCCAAATCCCATTCCCAGTTCTCTAATGGACCCACGTCCATTTCCCATTTGTTCCGTGAAGGAAACTCCTGATACCTCATATGAGATTCTAGCCACTGGTAAATGAAAGAGAGAGGTCTCGGAGGCTCAAGAATCATCAATCTAGTAAGAAGCGGAAATGTAGAAATCATCGGGGCTCGATCGCCCCACTGAGCTTTAAGAGCATGCCTAATACATAAATATGAGTAAAAGAGATTATGTGGTATACGATACTCGTCATGTAATTGTGCAAAGGATTTCAGCTAATTATCCTGGTATAATTGACCAAGAGTATTAATCCCAAATCTAGCCCACAAGGGACCAAACTCGGTACCAAGTAAATGGGCGCCCCATAAGGGGGTATCCGGATCCATGGCTATATATCCCAGTAGCTTTTTTAACTCCACCCACGCCTCATGTAGGGTTGTTGGTAATGGAGTCCGAATTTTAACAACTGCGGGGCCACCATGTAAAAATTGGGGCAGTTTATAAGCAGGCTGTAATAATAGTGTATCTATTTGAGTAGTCTAGTAACGAGGCTGGGGAGAAACAAAATCTAGCACATACCAACATTGTGCTGCTAAGTAATACCTATAAAAATTGGGCAAGGCAATTCCACCCTCACGTTTTGGTCTCATGAGAGTAGTTAGCTTGAGTCTAGCCCGACCCCCCCCCCCCCCCCGCCATATGAAATGCAAAATAATTTTGTCTATTTGTCCCTAGGAATAGGGACCGGCATATTTTGAAAAACATACAAAAATTTAGGCAAAAAGATAATTTTAATAAGGTTCGATCTACCAATAACATTTAATGGCAGATGAAGCCATGCCATTGTTTTGTCATTAAAGTACTGAATAGTAGGTATCAAATTCATCTCCAAAAAGGAGTCCGTTGTCGCTGCCACCCTAATCCCCAAATATGTACACTCAGCCACATAAGAAAGCGGGATGTCCATTGATTGAGATTCCTGCAGACCACTATCAATCGGAATCAAAGAGGACTTAGTCCAATTTATTTGAAATCCACAATATGTACCAAAATCGTCCACCAATTGTAGCGTGGTCCCCAAGGAATTCCCATCATCACCTAAAAAGAGCAGGATGTCATCAGCATACAGTGCAAGCTTTTCCTCTCTGCCTTCTACACTGAGTCCTCGAATCAACGGATTTGCACGAATTAGAACAGCCAGGGGCTCCAGGGCCAAGGCAAACAGACCGGGTGAGAGTGGGCAGCCCTGCCTAGTGCCACGATGCAAGGAAAAGGGCTGTGAACTCAAACCAGTCACCACAGAAGCCTTGGGATTACTATATAAAATATGTATCCATTTAATAAAAGATGGGCCAAACCCAAAACCCAGGAGTATGTGCCAAAGGTGTGGCCATTCGACAGAGTCAAAGGCCTTAGATGCATCAAGAGATGCTATCTCCCGAGTTCTGATGGTATTGTGAGGAATTTGCAGGTGCATAAATAGCCTTCTAAGATTGTGTGACGTCGATTTATCTGGGATAAAGCCAGTTTGATCTTCGTGTACTATGGTTCCCAGCACCATATTTAATCTGGTAGCCAGAATTTTCGCCACAATTTTAACATCCGTAGTCAACAAGGAAATGGGCCTGTAAGAGTTACAAATCACCGGATCCTTTCCTGGTTTGGGAAATACAATAACGGAAGCATTATTCATTGAATCCGGAAGATGTCCATCGTCAATAGCAGCATAAAAGATATTCAATAGATGGGGGGCCAAGACATCCACAAATTCTTTATACCAGTCTGCAGGAAGACCATCCACACCCGATGCCTTGCCCGCCGGCAAGCCACGGATAGCCTCCACTACCTCTCTAAGAAGTAT
The DNA here is from genome assembly GCA_037306005.1 of Rhinophrynus dorsalis. Taxonomy (NCBI): domain Eukaryota; kingdom Metazoa; phylum Chordata; class Amphibia; order Anura; family Rhinophrynidae; genus Rhinophrynus; species Rhinophrynus dorsalis. The sequence goes on from CM074720.1 coordinate 294,746,114, forward strand.
AGGAGCATCCAGCATTTGTTTATGTTCGAATGAAAGTTGCGGAAGGTCACATTGATCAATAAAACAAGAAATCTGTGACTCAGAGCGGGTTAATCGAGATTCATATAAATGAGAGTAGAAGCACTGAAATCACAAGTTAATCATCTGTGGGTCTAGTACCAGTTCACCCCCAGGATCTTGGAATGAAGAAACCGATGGAGTCCCCCTGTGTTGACTAACAAGATGAGCCATTAGCTTCCCTGCCTTATCCCCATTTTCAAAAATATTTTGTTTTGAGTAAAAAACATGACGGGCACTCAGTTCATACAATTTTATAGAATATTTTAACGAGCAAGAATCAAAATTAGTATAAGATGTCGAATCCCCGTTTTCCACAAAATGTTTTTCCGCCTCAGCAGCATCCGACTCCAATGCCTCCACCTCCCTAGTTCTAAGTCTATTTTGCATAGATACAAGAGATATCAATAAACCCCTTGCATTCGCCTTGGCAGCCTCCCAAACAATGCCCCGAGCAGCAGTATTAACATTATTGACAAAATATTCACATAGATCTTCCCTGTCTTTAGACACCAGATGCGTATTGGTCAGCCATACGGGACTAAACTTCCACACTCTAGACCTAGGTCTCTGGTCTCGCTGTAGTGTCAATAATAGCGGGGAGTGGTCGGAAGCTATCCTGGTCAGAAAAGAACAATCTGTAACCCAATTCAAGGTCAACTGGTTAGCGAACACATAATCAATTCTAGATAAAGTTTTATAAGTGGCTGAGTGGCACGAGAATTCCCAGTCCTGCGGTTGGAGAGTCCTCCATACATCTATGAATCCCATGTCACCTATGAGACTGAGGAAGGCGTCTCTATGCAATTTGGAGTCAACTGCCGTCCCACCTTATCTGTCCAAGTCAGGATTGGCAGCTATATTAAAGTCACCCATACAAATTATATGGTGTCGTGGCTTTTCAGAAACATATATAAGTATGTCCCTAAGAATTGAGGGGTCGAAAGGTGGCAGTATAAAAACATTCAGTAAAACAAATAGAGCTCCCTGTAGCTTACATGTTAAGAAGAGGTATCGTCCCTGTGGGTCTGTCTTGAGGTCAATGAATTCAAATGAAACTAGTTTAGTAATAAGAATGGAAACACCACTGGCATACGTGGAGTACGTGGCATGATAATGACTCTGTATCCATTGCCTCCTAAGAGACAAAACTCTACTTGCAGTAAGATGGGTCTCCTGCAACATGACCACCCCTGGGGTCTGTTTCCTGACGTGGTTTAGGACTAAGGATCTTTTCACGGCATCATTCAACCCACGCACGTTCCATGACAAAAACTTACAATTTAGTGTTGTCATTACAGAAAGAAATATTACATCTCTGGCCATACGGCAGGGTCCGTTGAGGGCGAGGAATGCCCGGCCCGGAAGAGAGAGGAATCCCTAAGCTAACAACTAACCCAGCCCCTCTCTGAACATCCCACCCTATCTCCATCACCCCCAACCCGATAGAGATTTTATCCCTTAACCAACCCATTCCCGTGGCCTGGCAGCCCAAACTACTTTCCCTTCCCTCCCACACTAAACACACAAACCAATCAACTAGTGGTTAAACAGATCACGTACAATCCCATCCACACCCCCCGCCCCCCACAGCAGCAAACTAGAGCAAAAGTAAACATATCATCACTTCCTAGCAACTGTTGAAAGAGAGCCCAATGACCACACCACCACAGCCATTCCTAGAGCAGAACATCTCCCGTCCGGTAGGAAGCCAATCCCCCGGTTGCAGCCAGATGCTACTCTCACTCATTCTCCCTGTCTTAGCATCCTTCGGGCGGATCGGAGGCGTCATTAAATGAGCAGATTCCAGCAACTCCAAGGGATCCAAGTGCCGAAGCACGGCAACACAGCGTCAAACCAACACCCAAGACATGCAAGAGAGTACCTGCAGATTAATAACATTTCAGAATAGTGCCCAAAATATTAGTATGGTGGGGAAGAGAGAGAGAAAAAAAAATTCCCTCTCCCCCTACTACAAACAGACATATAGACATATAGACATTATTATTATTATTCTTTATTTATATAGCGCCAACTAATTCCGCAGCGCTGTACAATTGGGGAATAGACATACAGAGGTATTAAACAGTACAATCAGATGTGTAGAACAGGAGGATCAGAGTGCCCTGCTCGTGAGAGCTTACAGTCTAGAGTAAGGTAGGTTTGACACAGAAGGAGTAAGTGCTATTGTGTTTAAGTGCCTCCTGCCACATGAACTGCCAGTCAGTGGGTGGGAGTGAGAAGTGCCATTGAGTGCAGTAGTCCGTGCAAGGGGTGAATCTTGGTGATGATGTTTATGGAGGCAGTTGATAGGCCTCCCTGAAGAGGTGAGTCTTCAGGGAGCGTCTGAAGATTTGAAGGCTGGGGGAGAGTCTGATGGGGCGGGGGAGGGAATTCCACAGCTCAGGTGCAGCACGGGAGAAGTCCTGTAGGTGGGAGTGGGAGGATGTGATAAGAGCTGTGGAGAGCAGAAGGTCATGTGCAGAGCGAAGATGGCGGGCGGGAGTATATTTGGAAATGAGAGATGAAATATAGGGGGGTGCAGTGTTAGTGAGGGCTCTATAAGTTAGCACCAGAGTTTTGAATTTTACTCTGTATGCTAACGGGAGCCAGTGTAGGGACTGACAGAGGGGTGTGGTGTTAGAGAAGTGATGAGTGAGGTAGATTAGTCTTGCAGCAGAGTTCATTATGGACTGTAGCGGGGTTAGTCGGGTGAGAGGCAGGCCAATTAGTAAAGAGTTACAGTAGTCAAGACGGGACATGATGAGTGTTTGGATTAGAATTTTGGTAGTGTCTTCTGTGAGAAAGGGTCGGATTCTAGAGATGTTGCGGAGGTGGAGGCGGCATGAGTTGGAGATTGACTGGATGTGAGGAATGAAGGATAGGGCAGAGTCAAATGTGACCCCCAGGCAGCGTGCTGTAGGGGTTGGTGTGATGGAAGTGTGGTTAACGGTGAGGGTAATGTTTGGGATAAGGCTGGTTGTAGATGGAGGGAAGAGAATTAGTTCAGTTTTGCTAAGGTTAAGTTTGAGTTGATGGGAGGACATCCAGGAAGACAAAGCAGACAGACAGTCAGAAACTCGGGACAGGAGGGAAGGAGAGAGGTCTGGGGAGGAAAGATATATTTGGGTGTCATCAGCATAGAGATGATGGTGAAACCCAAAGGAGTTTATTAGTTTTCCAAGGGAAGCAGTGTAGATTGAGAAGAGCAAGGGTCCCAGTACTGATCCTTTAGGCACACCAACAGACAGTGGGAGGGGTGGGGAAGTGGAGCCGGAGTATGAAACACTGAAGGAGCGGTTGCAGAGATAAGATGAAAACCAGGAGAGTGCAGTGTCGCAGAGACCTAGGGAGTGGAGGGCTTGGAGGAGGAGTGGGTGATCGACTGTGTCAAAGGAGGCTGACAGGTCCAAAAGAATGAGTAGGGAGTAGTGGCCTTTAGACTTGGCTGAGAGCAAGTCATTGGCCACTTTAGTGAGGGCAGTCTCAGTGGAGTGATGAGGGCGGAATCCGGATTGCAAGGGATCTAGCAGGGAATGGGAGCAGAGGAATTTAGTGAGCCGGTTATATGCAAGGCGCTCGAGAAGCTTGGAGGCGAACGGGAGTAGGGAAATTAGCCGGTAATTTGACAATGAGTTTGGGTCCATGGAGGGTTTTTTTAGGATGGGAGTGATTAGTGCATGTTTGAAAGAGGATGGGAAGGTGCCGGTTGACAAAGAGAGGTTGAATAAGTGAGTAAGGATTGGAGTTAGTAGAGGGGAGAGTTCTTGGGTGAGCTGAGATGGGATTGGGTCGAGAGGACATGTGGTTAGGTTTGAGCGAGTGAGGAGAAGGGAGACTTCATCCACAGTGACAGGTGGGAAGGAGCTTAGTGTGTATGTGGGAGAGGCGACAGGGCTGGGCTGGCTGGGTGGGGGTGGTAGTGATGAAATGTCATGTCTGATAGTTTTAATCTTGTTCTTGAAGTGGTTGGCGAGATCTTGGACAGAGAAGTTAGTGGAAGGTGTTTGTGTTGGTGGGTTTAGAAGAGATGTGAAGGTTGAGAAAAGGCGTTTGGGGTTGGAGGAAAGATTAGAAATTAGAGAAGAGAAGAATGACTGTTTAGCCAGGGAGAGGGCAGAGCTATACGAACGGAGAATGAATTTGTAGTGTGTGAAGTCGGCTGTGGAGCGCGATTTCCTCCAGTGCCTTTCAGCAGTGCGTGAGCACCTTTGGAGGTATTGCGTTAGTCTTGTGTGCCAGGGTTGTAGTGGGGTTGTGCGTGGGTGGCGTGGAGTTGCAGGTGCAGCGATGTCAAGGGCTGAAGTGAGAGTGCTGTTGTAGAGAGCAGTAGTTTTGTCTGGGCAAGTAAGTGTGAGGATGGGGTTGAGGATAGGCTGCAGGGAGGTGGAAAATTGTTGCTTATCAAGAGAATGTAGATTTCTCCGCATGCGCTTGATTGTGGCGGGGGTGATGGGTTTGCGTGGTATGATGAGGTTACCGGTGAGGAGGTGGTGGTCAGAGAGGGGAAAGGGGACATTAGAGAAGTTGGAGACCGAGCAGAGGTTAGTGAAGATCAAGTCGAGGGAGTGACCATCACTGTGTGTGGGAGAGCTGGTCCACTGCGATAAGCCTAAGGAGGTTGTTAAGGAGAGGAGTTTGAGGGCAGGGGGGGTGTTGTGATTATCTATAGGGATGTTGAAGTCACCCATGATGAGAGTAGGGACATCAGAGGACATGAAGTGAGGGAGCCAGGAGGTGAAGTGATCAAGGAATTGTGCAGTGGGACCAGGTGGCCTGTATATGACAGCGACACGCAGGGGGAAGGGAGAGAAGAGGCGAAGTGTGTGAGCTTCAAATGTAGGGAAGGAAAGAGAGGGAACAGTGGGGAGTACCTGAAATATATGGTTAGGGGGCAGCAGGATGCCTACTCCCCCTCCCTGCCTGTTGCCAGGCCTCGGTGTGTGTGTGAATTGAAGGCCTCCATATGAGAGTGCGGCAGTGGAGGCAGTGTCTGATGATGTCAGCCAAGTTTCAGTGATGGCAAGGAGGTTTAGGAAGTGAGACATATACATATACACTTAGATATATGTTTGTGGTGGCATTATCAAAACAGGCATTTAGTCAGGTTTACGGAATCATTGCATGTTATCTCTTCCCCAACCTCATCACCACATTAGAGATCTCAGAGCAGTTCATCACAGAACGTGAGCCCCGGAGGGGTGGAGTCCAGCATCAACACTGATCCACATCCACCTCGCACAGGGGCCACGTTACCATGTCCTACCGAGCTCGGCCTCCATTCAAGTAGATCAGCAGAAGAAGGGTCAGTCCAGATGGCCGCCATGTCCCTCGGGATCCGCCCCATTGTTCATCGAGAACCGGGGAGACAAAATACATGAAATCTCAGGAAATTAAGACCGTGGCAGCAGTGTCAGGAAATGATGAAATGATGAAATGGTTTTAATGAGTGTCCACCCATTATCTAGCCTCCGAATCCGATGTGAAGAAGATGGTGTTACCATCATGGACAATTCTCAATCTAGCAGGAAACAACATAGAATAAGAGATGTTTTTCTCTCAAAGTTTGCACTTCACCTCCACAAATCTGCGTCTCTGGCATTGGACATCAGCCGAGAAATCCGGATAAAAGGAAATTTGTTGATTTTCGAAAAGAATTTGGCCTTTCATCCTGGCCATACGAAGTATGGCATCTCAATCTCTGTAATTTGGAAGTTTGATAATCATCTGACGGGGAAAAGATCCAGGAGGCCTCGAACCCATCAGCAAACGATGCGCTCGCTCAACAGTAAAGGATGGGGAGAGACCCTCTGTGCCAACATGTTCCTTTATCCAGGCCTCCATGAATTGCTCAGGGGCACAACCCTCGCGGTCCTCCAGCAGCCCAATTATACGAACATTCCTGCGTCTAGATCTGTTTTCAAGATCACCTACTTTGGATTGTAGAGATTGTACTTGATTCTTTAACTCATCCACCGTGGTAACCACAGGAGGAAGCGTGTCCTCTACAGTAGAGATATGTTGTTGAACATTGGTGATGCTTTCACGCAGATTTTGTTGGTCCGCATGTAAAAGATTAATCTCCACCTGCACTGTGTCAATTTTGTTGGTCAAGACTGCCTGGCAGGTAGCGATAGCGGACACTATTTCTGTGAATTGGGATTTGGAATCATCTTCTTCGGAAGCTGAGGACTGTGCCGGCGAGGCCACCGCAGAAGGGGCCTCCATCATGGCCGTGAACTCCTCCGCCGCCATAGCTCTTCTACCAAATGTACCTAATTTCTTCCTGTATTCTGATGTCTTTTTAACCATAGTGGGATTGAGAAAGCAAGTGTAGGTCAAATCAACACAGGCCAGAGTCAGCGTAGGGTGCACAATTGCTGCCAAAGCGGGTTGGCGCAGACAGGACCCCTCAAAGTTCAAGTGACACACATAGTTTGTCTCATATTTCACATTTAAACTGAAGTAAATGAAGAACTCTCAGAGTCAAGAGGAAGCTAGGACTCCTAAGACTTAGCTGTGAAACATAATATGTCCCCAGGTCACATATTTGAATTGGAAAAAGCGAACAACAATCGGTAGCAGGAACCTTGATATTCAATTATACATGGGGCAGGAGGGGAAAACATATATGGGATAGAAGATGAACAGGGGAGCTTGTAGGGTATGAATGAGCAGTATCTGGTTCAGAGACAGTATGGAAAAGTATTGGTAACAGCCAGAAAGTGGTACAGCAACAGTAGGCCCTCCAGCCGCTTGTGAATCACAAATGCAGTCCTGCTAGTGGCATCACGGAACGATGGTCATGAAACTATGTTTACCACAGCCGGAAGATGGTGCAGCAACAATACGTTTTCCAGCCGCTCCTGTATCTTAAATGTAGATCATCGTTACAGTAGGGCATGTAACCAGTAGATAGTCTTTAAAATGCACACAGAGTTTTCTCAAAAACTTCATACATGAACTGTATTTAATGAAAAGCATCCAGTAGGTCAGAACTGGGTGTCCAAATATAAACACGGTGCAGAAAAGGGGAACATGCAGGAAAGATGACAAACAGGGGAATCCAGCACCTGACGAAGTGTCAGGCTTATATATGGCCTTTAATATTCTGCAGAATCTTCAAAGTATCACAAGCTATACTCCAAATCAGCCCAGAGGGAAAGGCTCACGATGTCGCCCGGGTGCATCAGCAGCAATAGGATCCAGTGGGCATCCAGGTAGATTATGTTAGACTAATGGGTAGGGATAGGGAACACAAGAGAGGAAAACAACAAACAGGAGGGTGCACTAAGGGGGTCAGTGAGGGCACAGACTAACAATTTAATACTGATGCCTGGCAGGAGCACTCACTAAGTGGATCAATACTGTTGAATCGGCCTTTTAGATAGAGAAGGTGATCAACCGGAGGAGACAACACCAGGTCCCTCAGCGTACGGTATAGGCCTCCAGCCACTCCGAAGCCGCTCACAGTCTCCAGCTCTCTCCAGTCTCGTAGCACCACAACCACAACATCCCAGGGCAGGGCGCGCTCAGGCTCCCAATATGTCTACAGCAGCAGGTCACTCTTGTTCCGTCAGTGCGGTCCCGGGCGGTTAATATGCAAGGTCGTGGCCTGCAGCTTATGTCTCAGACCACCACACTTAGCAGGTCTCTGGTTTCCCCACGCCTCCCCCACCTCGGGGCACCATATCTGTAAGTAAATAGGTAAGTAATTCTGTGGCCGATCCGCCGATCCTCCCTCCAGTCTGCTCCTCTGACTGGCCGAGGCAGCACACAAGGCAGCAGCTCCAGGGCCTAGTGACAAGCAGCGTAGAAATGCACCAGACGTGAAGAAATAAGTATCCTCCGGCAGCACCAAGGACAGTGGGCATCAATGTCAGGGCGAAATTGGTTTAAAATGCGCTGCAATATGCAGATGGTAGTGGATAAGCAAAATAACAGCAGCAGAGCCTCTCCACCATGTGTCCGCTCAGTATGGCTGCCAGGCCACTATCTTGTGAATTTTTACTCTACAGTACACAACACACCTGATGGAACGTGATGTCTTGCCTTAGCCCTCAACAAAATTTTGAATATCGTCTGCTGTGTATCAATTCTGCTTCAGTGACACAGCTCACATCAGACTCCCAGTCAGCTTTCTGTCACAAGATACATATATTTTGCTTATTATTATTATTTTAAATAGTTGTCTACTCTACTGTCCAAAAAAGAAATTATAACTAAAAAAAAACAAAATCAACAGCTTCTTTCTCCACATTTCCCCAGCACAGAGACAATATCAGAAAGATCGACAAGGAAATTGCTTGGACTGCAGCTGCCTGTGTCTTTCAAATCAAATCAGTCAGTCAGAATGTTGGGGTATTTGGGGTCAACCTCCATTGCTCTCTTCTCACCCCCTCCCAGATATGTTCAACACAGAGATAATAATGACAGCAAGATCAGCAAGCATATTGGACCCAGTTGCCTGTATCTTGCCAGTCAGTCACACTGAATGTTTGGGATATTTGGGGTTAACCTCCGTCCTCCCTTCTTCTCCCCTAGAGTGGCCCTATACTCCCCTAATACAGAGAACAAATGTCCTAACTAAAAGACTCCCTAAACTAAGATTCAATTCCCCTTTATTTGCCCATGTTCTCTAGCTCAGAAACATGCTGCTTTATCCTCTCACAAAAGCAGAATGGCATGCTGTGAGAGCCTGACAGCTTTTTACATGCTTGCCAGAAAAACAGAGAAAACTTTAGTGTGGTAGGGAAATATTCAGTCTTCTCATTGATTTCAATGTAATGAGCTAGGTTTTTTACCTACTTTGGTTTGAGGAGCAGCATTGATTTTTTTATTTTTATTTATTTTTTTAAAAAGATTTTATTTAGGTACATTTACATCATCTTCAAAAATTTTGTACAAATTACGAACCAATACAGTTTGCATAACAAAGGCAGTACATCAAGTACAAGTCCTTTGAAGCAGAAAAAACATATGGCATTAACAGTCCTTTGTCAATGAAAGGCACATAGAGAACAATTGTGCTCAGTAACGTGTTCCTAAGGTAGAATATAAAAGAGAGAAAGAAGAAAAAGAATGAATAGGAAGGAGTAGAGCTAAGTACAGGGAGAAGGGAAGGTGGGGAAAAAAAGAAAAATCCCTGAAACCCCCACTACCTCCAGAAGTCAGGTTGCTAAAACACTAAAGTTGCACAGTTCTTCTGCCTGTACTGCCAACCCACACTTACTGAAGTCTTAGGAAGGAGTCACAAATGTCAGAAAAATAATTCCAAAGTATTCCTGTGGAATGGCAAAAGTTGCTAAGATGTTGGCAGTTGACATGCTGTCAACTCAGCCGGATACAGTCGGTAACAGGAACGGATCCTCAGTCAGATGCAGTCGGTAACGGAAGCGGGTTCTCAGCCAGGTCAAGTCAGCAACGGAGCGAGTACTCAGCCGGATACAGTTGGTAACGGTAACAGGTACTCAGCCAGATTCAGTCGGTAACGGAAGCGGGTTCTCAGCCAGGCCAGGTCAGCAACGGAGCAGGTTCTCAACCGGATACAATCAGCAACGGAGCAGAAACAGGAGCGTCGTCAGGCAGGCCAGGTCATACACAATAAACGATAACGGATCAGAATGCAGGAACAAATACACCACAAAAGAGCACCATCCTGAGGAAATGACAGGTTATATAAAGGCCATCACTGGGCGGCGACAAAAGGTGTTAGCCAATCAATGACCAGCAATGCAAACTAGCAGTCAGAATGTCGCCGCCTGCTGTGCAAAGCACGGGCACCGTGATACTAACTCCTTGTGTACCGAACTGGCTTGGCTGAGTATCTGATTCCGTTACTGACTAAGGACTGGCTGACTACTCTGTATGCACCGATCTGGCTGGGCTAGTGTCTGGTGGTCCATCTAGACTGGCTGTGAATTCCGTGTGTGCCGACCTGGTTGGGCTTCTGGTTCCGTCACTCAGGGGACTGGCTGACTAGCTCTGTGTACCGATCAGGGCGACACCGGTTACTGACCAGTTACGTTACGTACCTTGCTCTCTCCCACTCGCTTACCGCATAGTGCCTGTTAGGCCTAACCACTCCAATAATCTCCTGGAGCCTGTGGGAGCCCAATCACTCACCAGTGTCTGTGTTGCCTCCAGTAACCCTATAATAGTAGGGTCCAGTCTAAACCAGACTTCTGCCTGTGTTGCCTCCGCTCACCCTAGTGGTCTAGGGTCAGTATACTGCCAGTATCTGGTGTCTGTTGCCTCCGTTAACCCTAGTGTGCTAGAGTCTTGTCTGTGTTGCCCCGTTAACCCTAGCATTCTAGGGTCAAGCCACTGCCAGAGTCGTGTCCATGTTGCCTCCGTTAACCCTAGCATGCTAGGGCCAAGTTGCTGCCAGAGTCCAGTCTGTCTTGCCTCCATTAACCCTAGTGTTCTGGGGTCAAGCCACTGACAGAGTCCTGTCTGTGTTACCTCAGTTAACCCTAGCGTTCTAGGGTTCAGTCACTGCCAGAGTCCTGACCATGTTGCCTCCGTTTACCCTAAACCACTAGGGTCAGTTCTCTGCCAGAGTCTTGCCTGTGTTGCCTCCATTAACCCTAGAAGTCTAGGGTCAAGTGTCTACCTGTACACTGTCTGTGCTGCCTCCAAGATCCCTAGTCCACTAGGGGATTGCCCTTCAGTTACCCATCGCTTGTGTCACCTATTGTGGTGTGGGGCCGTTGAGGATATTCTTGTTCCTGAAACTATCTACGAATTCTGCCTGCAAGTCCAAGATCATCACATTTATCTTGTATTATTACTAATGTGTGTGTTCTCACCCTGACCCGAGTCAGATTTGGAAAGTACTTGGTACGGATCTCATCTGGACCTGAGTGGGGCTATTGTTTATTATTTTCAATAAAGCTTTTAACCTAACCTAACTGTCTGAGCGTTCTTAACAATCCGTGACAAATGTGCACAGTGTCCACAAGGAAACATTTTTTAAAAAAAAAGGAAGCACTGGGAAGTATCACAAAAATGGACACATCTGCTCTCATATTAAGAAACAGACACAACTGCAACCAAACAACCTGACATTTATGTCAAAGTAAATGTAAAACCATCCCCCAGGAAATCAAGTATTGCTGTAACCACGGCTTTTTTATCTGCCCCACTAAGGACACGTGATGGCAAGAAGACTTGATAAAAATAATGGGATGGAGCTAATAGGTGAGGAAATAGAGACAAGGTGATATGCCAGAGGAGGAGGAAGTGGACCCTGTGGATGCCAGAGCTGGAACAATGGGTAAATTTTCCTGCACCTGGACCCTAACACAAGAAAATGATAATGCCATAGGTGTTACACTCATCATCAAATTTCCAGACTGGATTTTTCTTTTCTCCCTCTTGGATTTTTACCCCTTGGTCTTTGTGCCCTTGGAGAGAGAAGGGGGGCACGGTGACAGCTATCAATTTATTTTTTTGTAATTTGGCTTTCCCATGCTTTACATAAATATTATTGTGTCTATGTTGCATGAGGGCAGATGTACCAATGTGTTTCGCCTCCTTTCCCCTTTTCACCCTTATCACACAAAGTGCAGTGCAGTCGCTGATGACACTATTGTGCATGCCACAAGGTAAATAACTTTCCACACCCATTATTTTGGTGAGCGGAAAGGTGGACAAGAATGCCTTTTTTCTTCTTCTGCTTCTTCTTCTTCTTCTTCTCCAGTCTCACTGGCTGGGGCAGTTGATGCCGCTGCTTCGGCATTAGCACTAGAGGTAGTGCCTGAGTAGTGATGGCAAGTGGAACCTTTCATAGTCCCATATCATTGCTTTCTGGACTCAGTCCCATGGTGGCCACAATGGCTTGTGGTTCACTTCTCTGCTCATGATTATCCTGCTGCTGTGAAAGATAAAAGTCTGCCTTGGATGACTCAGCAGCAGGAATTACAGCAGCAGCAATCTCCAGAATGTCACTTAAGGTAGTGGTGGTGATGACAGTCTATATTTGCATCTCTTTCTTATATTGCTTACTTCCTTCTGCCAAAAAATACTCTAATACTCCCCTCCACACCAGCTACCACACTATCACTCTTACTCTCATCACCACCTGCACCAGTCTCTTGCCGCTCTATGGGACAGGCTGGGGATGACAAGTTTGACAGAGGGTCCCCTACTGTCAAAATTGCTATATATTCAGATGAAGGTACCCTGGCAGCAATAGCAGAAGGCACTTTCAATATAGCTACCCACATTCCAAGGGATGATGTTGGGGGAATGGGCATCATTGGGTGAGGAGGATGTGGGCTCCCTTTACCAATATTGATGCTGAATTTCTCCTCAACCTTTCTATCAACAGACTCAGGGTCCATCCAGCTTCCCTTGCTGCTGGTAGTGGTCATATAGTAACATAGATGATGAGGCTGAAAAAGGGCATGCGTCCATGAAGTCCAGCCCATGACAAATCATCCCTGTTGATAAAGATGAAGGCAAAACAAAACCTTATGAAGCCATTTCAAATTAGACCCCAAGTTGGTAAAAAAAATCCTTCCTGACTCAAAATTGTGGTCAGAGAGTTCCCTGGATCATCAAACTATCTACATTGAATCTGTCATAATTCTTAGTATTGTTCTGTGGCAGATAGGTATCCATTACTTTTTTGAAATCAGTTACAGTATCTGCAAGCACAGCATCCTGGGATGAAAAATTCAGTAGCTTTACTGTTGTTACTGTAAAAAAATCTGTCTTTGTTTTAGTTGAAAATGCCTTTCCTCTATTCTTAATGGATAACCTCTCATTCTTAGCTCAACTCTTTAAATACATAAATGGAGAGTTCTTTATATTAAACTCAAATATATTTGTAAATGGTAATAATATTATCCCTTAGATGTCTCTTCTCTAATGTAAACAAACCCAGTTTGGCTAGTCTCTCTTTATAACTCAGATCTTCCAATTCCCTTATCAGTTTTGTTGGACGTCTCTCCACTTTTTCCAGTTCAATAATATATTTTTTAAGAACTGCTGCTCAAAACTGTACTCCATATTCTAGATGTGGCCTAACCAAGGATTTATACAGAGGTAGGATAATATTAGCATCCCTTGCATCTACACCCTCTTTTTATGCAGGTTAGTACCCTATTTGCTCTTGCAGCAGCTGAGTGACTCTGCACACTGCTGTGAAGTCTACCATCTATCAGTACTCCTAAATCTTTCTCTATTGAAGATTCCCAAAGTTGTTTCCTGTTTAATGTATATGTAGCATGTTTGTTTCTACAGCCTAGATGCATAACCTTACACTTATCTTCATTAAGGGTTCAATTTAAAGGAGTGCAGTAAAACAGCCGATAGGGCCAAATGGACTACTGACCGACAGAATAAAATGTCTAAGTCAGTATTCAAAGGCCCTACCAGCTAAAAGCCCAATGGAGATTAGGCTACAGAAAAATACTTGTGGCCAAAGGTCCGTTTTGTGCGTTATATTCCCAAAATGCCACTAAATAGTGGCAATAATATGAACATCAAAGGAAAAAGCTAACAATCTGTGCCTGAGATTCTGTCAAGCACCGATCATTAGCTTATCTAGGTTAAACGTACCTGTCATCCACTGTCCTTCTCCTATCGTCCTTCTTTTTACTCTTTTCAGTCTTGATTAGTGATGAGCGAGCACCCCAATGCTCGGGTGTTCGGGTGCTCTGACCGAGCACCCCCTGAGGCTCGAGTGCTCGGCCGAGCACCCGAGCCCCATTGAATCAATGGGAGGACTCGAGCATTACACCAGGCACCCCCTGCTCTGATGAGGGGAGCGTGCCTGGTCCATAGGAAAATGGCAGAAAAGGATGGAAACACCACAGAAATGGTTCAGGGACAGCATAGGGAGGATGTCTGGATGCATCTTGGACTCCAACATCGCTGCTGGGAACGATCTTTCGCCCGTAGTACGCCATTTTTACAGACTGACCATAAAACACACAAAAAGGAAAATAAAAACGACTTTAGGCGAAAAATTGTTACCAAACAATATTTGCTGTATATTTACTTGTATATCATCTGCAAATTCTCAAAAAAATTTCCTTGATTTTCTGAAGTGAGGCCATGATTAAGAGGGAAACGTGCGCAGAGGCAAATTCTCCCAAAAATTTCCTTGATTTTCAGAACTGAGGCCATGATTAAGAGGGAAACGTGCGCAGAGGCAAATTCTCCCAAAATTTCCTTGATTTTCAGAACTGAGGCCATGATTAAGAGGGAAACGTGCGCAGAGGCAAATTCTCCCAAAAATTTCCTTGATTTTCAGAATTGAGGCCATGATTAAGAGGGAAACGTGCGCAGAGGCAAATTCTCCCAAAAATGTCCTTGATTTTCAGAACTGAGGCCATGATTAAGAGGGAAACGTGCGCAGAGGCAAATTCTCCCAAAAATTTCCTTGATTTTCAGAACTGAGGCCATGATTAAGAGGGAAACGTGCGCAGAGGCAAATTCTCCCAAAAATTACCTTGATTTTATTGAACTGAGGCCATGATTAAGAGGGAAACGTGCGCTGAGCTGACCATCTAAAACATTATGGGTGAGGGTCTGCTGCAGAGCTGACCATCCTAAACATTATACGCGAAGGCCCGCTAGTGAGCTGACGCTATAAAACATTATATGAGAGGGCCCGCTAGAGAGCTGACCCAATAAAACATTATATGAGAAGGCCCGCTGGTGAGCTGACCTATATAAAAATTGTCAAACAGGGCCCGCTGGTGAGCTGGCCCTATATAAAAATTATATCACAGGGCCCGCTGGTGAGCTGGCCCTATATAAAAATTATATCACAGGGCCCGCTGGTGAGCTGGCCCTATATAAAAATTATATCCCAGGGCATATGGAAGAGGAGGAGGAGGATGAGAAGATTAAGAGTCAACCATATACCCGTTTTTTGGGTGGAAGGGGTGAATGGGAATACAGAGTATTCCCATCATTGTAAATAACATATATAAAGTGAGTTTATGTTCCCCCGGGGCTTTCCTCCAGTGGAGTGGAGAAGTCAGGGGAAATCCAGGCCTTGTTCATTTTTATAAGTGTCAACCTATCAGCATTGTCGGTGGAAAGGCGGATACGCTTATCTGTTATGATGCCACCAGCAGCACTAAATACCCGCTCAGACAGAACGCTGGCGGCAGGGCAGGCCAGCACCTCCAAGGCGTAGAGTGCCAGTTCATACCACGTGCCCAGCTTGGACACCCAGTAGTTGTAAGGCACAGAGGGATCATTGAGGACGCTGACACGGTCTGCTACGTACTACTTCACCATCTTCCAAAACTTTTCCCTCCTTGTGACACTAGGCTGCGCATCAGGGTGAGGGTGCTGGCGGGGTGTCATGAAGGTGTCCCACGCCTTGGAGAGTGTTGCCCTGCCTTTCTCGGAACTGCTGTGTGCTCCCCTTTTCTCCCCTTCTCTGTTGGCCAAGGTAGCACGTACTCTGCCGCCAGCGTTGTCAGATGGAAAATTTTGGAGCAATTTTTCGACAAGAACCTTCTGGTATTGCACCATTTTGCTTGTCCTCTCCACCGGAGGAATGAGAGATGAGAAATTCTCTTTGTAGCGGGGGTCCAGAAGGGTGAACACCCAGTAATCCGTGTTGTTTAAAATGCGTATAACGCGTGGGTCACGGGAAAGGCAGCCTAACATAAAGTCAGCCATGTGTGCCAGAGTACCAACAGTCAAGATTTCGCTGTCCTCACCAGGAGGATGACTCTCAATATCCTCATCCTCTTCCTCCTCTTCTGCCCACCCACGCTGAAGAGATGGAACTAAAGTTCCATGGCTACCCTCTGTAGCGGAGGCAACCGTGTCTTCCTCCTCCTCCTCCTCCTCCTCCTCCTCCGCCTCCTCCAATTGTCGCTGAGAAGACGAAGTGAGGGTGCTCTGGCTATCACCTTGTGTAAGCTCTTCCTCCCCCATTTCCACCTCTTCCACATGCAAAGCGTCGGTTTTAATTGTGAGCAGCGAGCGTTTCAGTAGACACAGAAGTGGGATGGTTACACTGATAATAGCGTTATTGCCGCTCACCATCTGTGTCGATTCCTCAAAATTGCGTAAAACCTCGCAGAGGTCTGACATCCATTCCCACTCCTCACTTCTGATTACAGGAAGTTGAACGGAGAGGCGACGACCGTGTAACAGCTGGTACTCCACTACTGCCCTCTGCTGCTCACAAAGCCGGGCCAACATGTGGAAGGTGGAGTTCCAGCGCGTGCTCACGTCACAGAGCAGCCGGTGAGCTGGCAATTGTAAGCGCTGCTGCAGCTTCAACAGGCCGGCCGAAGCTGTAGATGACTTACGGAAATGTGCACACACGCGGCGCACCTTGGTCAAGAGATCATGCACATTGGGGTAGGTTTTTAGAAATCGCTGCACCACTAAATTAAATACATGCGCTAGGCATGGTACGTGTGTGAGCTTGCCGAGCTCCAAAGCCGCCACCAAGTTACGCCCATTATCACACACAACCATGCCTGGTTGCAGGTTGAGTGGCGAGAGCCACTGCTCGGTCTGGTGACTAATCCCCTGCAACAGCTCTGAGGCCGTGTGCTGTTTGTCCCCAAGGCAGATCAGCTTCAGCACGGCCTGTTGACGCTTCCCCACTGCAGTGCTACACTGCTTCCAGCTACTGGCTGATGGGGGAGTGGCGCTGCGTGTAGAGAATTCGGAGGTGGAAACGGAGGAGGAGGAGCCAATAACGTAGGTGCTGGCGGAAACCCTGATGGAGGTAGGGCCCGCAATCCTCGGCGTGGGTAGCACCCGTGCCATCCCAGGGTCCGAGTCGCTCCCAGCCTCCACGACATTCACCCAGTGTGCCGTCAGGGAAATGTAGCGTCCCTGGCCACAAGCGCTTGTCCATGTGTCAGTCGTTAAGTGGACCTTCCCAGTAACTGGTCAGGGCACGGGTGATGTTACGGGACACATGGTGGTGTAATGTGGGGATGGCACACCGGGAAAAGTAGTGGCGGCTGGGGACCGCGTACCGAGGGACAGCTGCTGCCATCAGGCTGCGGAAGGACTCAGTCTCCACAAGCCTAAATGGCAGCATTTCGATGGCCAGTAATTTGGAAAGGTGTGAGGTTAGTGCTATGGCCTGTGGGTGGGTGGCTGGGTACTTTCTCTTGCGCTCAAATGCCTGGGGTAACGACATTTGGACGCTGCGCTGGGACAGGGAAGTGGATGTGGTCGCTGATGGTGCTTCAGATGCTACAGGTGCAGGGCGGGAGGTATGCGGGCCTGCGCCTTCGACAGGCGATTGGCCGGCACCGAAAACAGGGGAAGAGGAGGCAGTGGTGTGGCCTGCAGACACAGATGGGCGATCCAGGCGTTCCTCCCACTTACTACGGTGCTTGGATGCCATGTGTCGGATCATGCTGGTGGTGGTGAGGTTTCTAGTGTTCATGCCTCGGCTCATTCTGGTGTGGCACAGGTTGCAAACTACAATTCTTTTGTCGTCCGCACTTTCCTTAAAAAAACGCCATACCGCGGAACACCTACCCTTTGGCAAGGTAGATTTACGCAAGGGGGTGCTCCGTGGAACATTTGCGGGCCGGTTTGGTGCGGTCCGCCTTCTTTCTGTAGCCACACCACTGCCTCTTCCAGCCTGTTGCGGTGCTGCAGATGGCTCACCCTCAGGACTGCTGTCATCGCTCGGCTCTACACCTTCCCAGGTGGGGTCAGTCACCTCATCGTCCACCAAGTCCTCCTCCACTTCCTCACTCTGATCATCCTCCTCATGTCTTGATCCCACCACATACTCAGTCATTGACAACTGTATAACATTCTCCTCAACAAGGTCTTGAGACGGAAATAGTGGTTGATTTAATGGCAACTGTGTCTCATCATCATCATCATCATCCACTACTTCCTTTGACCTTAAATGCCGTTCACATCTGTCATCTTCTTGTGATTGGGTAGCCTCTAGAGGTTGTGAATCAGGGCACAAGATGTCATGTTCCTCTGCAAGCGTGCTTGGAGAGAGGGTCAAATGAAGGATTGGTGATGAGACGAGCTCCTCACTATATCCCAGTGTGGGATCACTTCTTTGACCAGACCGTGTATGGTGGGAGGAAGGATGATCAGAGTGAGGATTATGTTGACCAGACTCTTGGCTACTGAGAGTGGACTTGGTGGAAGACAGGGTGGTGCTTAACCGACTGGAAGCAGTATCAGCTGACATCCAACCGACCACCTGTTCGCAGTGGTCGGACCTCGAGAGTGATGTCCTGCGATGCCCTGTGAAATGAGACATGAAGCTAGGTATGGTGGATGTCTTTCTTTCTTGTGCTCTGGCACCAGGCACAGTTTCTCCGCGTCCTGACCCGCGCCCTGAACTATCAGGATCACGTCCACTTCCCCGTCCCTTTTTACC
Organism: Rhinophrynus dorsalis; assembly: GCA_037306005.1. Taxonomy (NCBI): domain Eukaryota; kingdom Metazoa; phylum Chordata; class Amphibia; order Anura; family Rhinophrynidae; genus Rhinophrynus; species Rhinophrynus dorsalis. The sequence goes on from CM074720.1 coordinate 294,764,538, forward strand.
CGCCTTCTTCATCTTACACGGAATATGTGACTTTAATATTTGAGTTTGAAAACTTAACACTATTTCTTCCTATTCTGCAACTGTGCAGAGTACACAGAATAGGCTGCTAAACGGCGGTGACACACACTGAATGGAATATGTGACTTTAATATTTGAGTTTGAAAACTTAACAGTATTTCTTCCTATTCTGCAACTGTGCAGAGTACACAGAATAGGCTGCTAAACTGCGGTGACACACACTGAATGGAATATGTGACTTTGATATTTTAGTTTGAAGACTTAACAGTATTTCTTCCTATTCTGCAACTGTGCAGAGTACACAGAATAGGCTGCTAAACTGCGGTGACACACACTGAATGGAATAAGTGACTTTAATATTTTAGTTTGAAAACTTAACAGTATTTCTTCCTAGTCTGCAACTGTGCAGAGTACACAGAATAGGCTGCTAAACGGCGGTGACACACACTGAATGGAATATGTGACTTTAATATTTGAGTTTGAAAACTTAACAGTATTTCTTCCTATTCTGCAACTGTGCAGAGTACACAGAATAGGCTGCTAAACTGCGGTGACGAACACAGAATGGAATATGTGACTTTAATATTTGAGTTTGAAAACTTAACAGTATTTCTTCCTATTCTGCAACTGTGCAGAGTACACAGAATAGGCTGCTAAACGGCGGTGACACACACTGAATGGAATATGTGACTTTAATATTTTAGTTTGAAAACTTAACAGTATTTCTTCCTAGTCTGCAACTGTGCAGAGTACACAGAATAGGCTGCTAAACGGCGGTGACACACACTGAATGGAATATGTGACTTTAATATTTGAGTTTGAAAACTTAACAGTATTTCTTCCTAGTCTGCAACTGTGCAGAGTACACAGAATAGGCTGCTAAACGGCGGTGACACACACTGAATGGAATATGTGACTTTAATATTTGAGTTTGAAAACTTAACAGTATTTCTTCCTATTCTGCAACTGTGCAGAGTACACAGAATAGGCTGCTAAACTGCGGTGACGAACACAGAATGGAATATGTGACTTTAATATTTTAGTTTGAAAACTTAACAGTATTTCTTCCTAGTCTGCAACTGTGCAGAGTACACAGAATAGGCTGCTAAACGGCGGTGACACACACTGAATGGAATATGTGACTTTAATATTTTAGTTTGAAAACTTAACAGTATTTCTTCCTAGTCTGCAACTGTGCAGAGTACACAGAATAGGCTGCTAAACGGCGGTGACACACACTGAATGGAATATGTGACTTTAATATTTGAGTTTGAAAACTTAACAGTATTTCTTCCTAGTCTGCAACTGTGCAGAGTACACAGAATAGGCTGCTAAACTGCGGTGACACACACTGAATGGAATATGTGACTTTGATATTTTAGTTTGAAGACTTAACAGTATTTCTTCCTATTCTGCAACTCTGCACAGTACACAGAATGTGCTGCTAAACTGCGGCGAAGCACACTGAATGGAATATGTGACTTTGATATTTTAGTTTGAAGACTTAACAGTATTTCTTCCTATTCTGCAACTCTGCACAGTACACAGAATGTGCTGCTAAACTGCGGCGAAGCACACTGAATGGAATATGTGACTTTGATATTTTAGTTTGAAGACTTAACAGTATTTCTTCCTATTCTGCAACTCTGCACAGTACACAGAATGTGCTGCTAAACTGCGGCGACGCACACTGAATGGAATATGTGACTTTGATATTTTAGTTTGAAGACTTAACAGAATGTGCTCTAATCTGCAACTTTGCACACTAAACAGAATGTGCTCTAATCTGCAACTTTGCACACTAAACAGAATGTGCTCTAATCTGCAACTTTGCACACTAAACAGAATGTGCTCTAATCTGCAACTGTGCACACTAAACAGAATGTGCTCTAATCTGCAACTTTGCACACTAAACAGAATATATATTTTTTTTTTTTTTTTTTTCCCCCCACACAAAATAACCTGCTGCCCCCACACACAGTAGTCCTAAAAAGGACTTTTGGTTCTTTTTTTTCACAATTTTGCTTGTTTTCCTCCCTACACTGCCTTTCCCTTCCTATCCTCAGCTCTCCCTGGCTAAGACTGAGCCGAACTCGATGGTCAGGTGCTATACAGCACCCGACCATGGGTTCTGGCCAGCCAATCAGTGTAATGCCAGCAGCCAACATGGCTGCTGGCATTACACCGATGTCAGAGCCTCCCTGCACGTTTATTGGCTGCGCAGCAGCCGCAAAACGTGCGGGGAGGAGACCCGAACATGGCGGGCGAGCACATGCGGTACTCGTACGAGTACCGCCATGTGCCGAGCAGAGCGATGCTCGAGCCGATCCGAGCATCGGCCGAGCATGCTCGCTCAACACTAGTCTTGATCCAAATGTTGGAGACGGCTGTTTTTTCTGCTGATGTCATTATTTCAAGCACAGTAAGCTAGTCAAATGCCTGTGCTGTGAAAATATACTGGCAAAAAATAGAGCCGTCGTGTGATATGGTTAAGAGGTGTTTTCACCCATAGAAAAAGATGAAAATACCGTAATTATCAATTCAAATGTTTGTTAGCCATGAAAACCAGATAAGGGACTCAAGTTATCACAGGAAAGTTAAGACATATTCTTTTTTTTTTTTTTACTTGGGTCCCTTATCGGCTCTTCAAACAGCCGACAGAGAAACTTGAATGAAAAAAGAGTCCTCTAGTGGATGTATTGATATGGAGCCCTAAGTCCCATATCAATACAGCTAAACATATTAAAAATGTGTTCAAAATTAGTAGAATTAACCCTGTGAGTGCCAGTGGGGTATAATTACCTTACTGACATTCATAGGGTTAACCCAAGGGTTAACAACTTCCCATTAAAAGTAACAGTTACCATTAATCCTGATGCCCATTGGAGTCCTCAGCTTCCTGGTCCTCTTCTGTCATTGTCTTCAGTCTTCTCTTCTGTCCTTCTCTACTTTCTTCTCTCCTCTCTTCTGCCTTCTCCTTTCTCCTTGCTGTAGCAAAAAATAAGTATTAGTACAAAGAATAAACTATGACATTGTTTAACCCTTTGAGTGGCAGAGGGGTACGCAACGTATTGCAAAGCAATGCATTGCGTACCTCTCTGGCACTCAAAAGACTTAAAACATACTATTGTGTCATGAATATACCACCATGAATATGCCTCCATTTAATGCCCAAGTAGTTAAAAATGCAGTGAATAAATGTCATAAATATATGCCATAACTATATAGCTTTTTTCTTTTTTGAAGAAAAAAGCTATGTATTTATTTATGGCAATAAAATTTAAAGAACAGCTGCTTGAATCAGATTGGCTGGGATGTGCGTAAGAACATCCCAGCCAATGGCTGTGAGGGAATTGGAAGTGAGACTGGCCATATATAAAGGCAGTGTCAGTACCAATTCCTTCAGTGTGTAACGGGCATCGGCCCGTGCAGGAAAGGAGCGGGAACTCTGTAGCTCATCAGTGTCTCTGCCACCGGTGCCTCTGCCACCGCACACAGAGGCGGAGACATGAAGAAAAAAGCTATGTGTTTATTTATGGCATATATTTATTATGTTTATTCATGGCATTTTTAACTACTAGGGCATTAAATGGAGCTATATTCATGGCACAATAATATGTTTTAACCCTTTTTAGTACCAGAGAGGTATGCAACGCATTGCTTTGCAAAGCATTGTGTACCCCTCTGACACTCAAAGGGTTAAACGATGTCATAGTTTATGCTTTGTAATTTTTTGTCACGATTCACACAGTGCCAGATAGAATGTGGCAGCCTTAAATGGATATGTAAATATTTTATATATATTGTTGGCTTGTAGAGAGATTTGAGATTCGAGCACTATATATGTGTGGGGGAGTCATATAGCCAGGGTCGGCAGGCTTTATTACTGGGTTTGGCTAGTGACCTCAACATATATAAGGATTCATATTTTTTATTTTTATTTTATGTATTTTTTATTTTATGTTTAGAAATCTTTTAGCTTCATTATATCATTATTGTAATGCCTAGGAGTGATTTCCAGTTCAATGCAATGCAAATGCATTACATCGGAGCAGATACACTCCCTTACTTAAAGGAATGGAGAGCTTTAAGCATAACATGCATTTGCTGGGCTTTTATGGCTAAGCAGTGCAAGGGTGTTCCTCCTGCTGGGAGATTCTTTATTAAAAAGACTTAACAGTCCAACTATTTTTTATACTGAACTGTTAGTAATGGTTCAGTTTGTAACAGCTGTACCACTTTGACAAAGAACTACCCTTATTGTACTCAACAGGAAAACTCTTAACATTGTTTTTCCATAATAAAGTTTTACAAAGCCCACAAAGGCAAAATATGAACCATTGGAGAGCTCATGATCCCCCAATCACTGCATCCTGATTACACCAGGCTGGAAAGTTTGACCCCATATTAATTTATAAAACTCGTGAGAGGGACTCTTTAATACCCTCTTCAAACCCTCGCCCAATGCTGTGTTACTTTATATTGGATCCAAAGCCCCAATATAAAGTAATCCAAGGAGGTGATCCTTTGAGCAACCCTCTATTACTTAGCTGTTACTCTTTGAGGAAGAATTTCTAAAAAAAAAAAAAAAAATACAGTGTGTATTAATCCTACAGTATTTTAGAAATGAGCAAGGAAGGCATCCTCAAATTTATTTCTCGCCAAATCCCGGGTGAGGATTAATACACAGAAAATTAAAATGGGGCCTCTAAATACATTAGCCTCAAATCACTCCTTCTGCTCCACACTCAGTTCCAGGAAAGGAATGTGTCTAAATGAATATGGTGGCTCCATATTAATTAAAGGCATAGTGACATTTAATTTTCATTGTATTTAATTATATTCTTGGACATTTCAGAGTGCGACTCTGACTAATGTTAGTCAAACTCTTAAAAATTGTTTTTATTGAGAAATTGAAGTTTCATTACATCCTACCTCCCTTTACCTGATGTTAGGTTATGCTCCAGTGAAGGGGCTGACCCAGCTTCTAAAACAGAGGTCCTCATGCAATTCTTCCCAGTGATCATACAAGAAACATTTCCTTGTGTGAGTGCTGAGTACTGAGCACTAAGGACAAAATATTTGTCAGTATATTAGCCTTTAGAAAATTATTGTTGTCTATGAACTACCTTGTACAAACATTATCAAAAAACAATTGATGTCTAAAATTGGGCAAACTATGTGATAATAACATGTAAGTCAAGCAATTACACAATTTAGCTCCCAATCAGGAGGTGGTATGACTCTAAATATGAACCTATGCGCTATATAAAATATTTTGGCCTCTGAATTACGTGATCATGAAAACACATGGTATTTGCCAGCTAACACAAAGTTAAACTTGAGTAAAACAAATGGTAAAGAAGATAACTCATTCTGACAAATTTATATAACCATACCAGAATACACAATAATAAAAAAACAACACAATGCCTAAAACAAGAAAAAAAGAGAAACATTTACATCAAAGTGAAAGATGCATTTTTAGAATTTAAAAGATTACTAAAACTATAACCACCCCTGACATTCCTGAAATAGAGGCATTCATCTCTGTTTATATTTTAACAAATTAATAATATTTGCTCATTGTATCAGTGCAGCTGGCTCATTCTTCATCTTGTTTTAAGTCATCTGGGATATTACTGTCTGTCATTTGGTACTCAAAGCCACTGTTGCTTTTTTATTTGTAAACTGCATTTATATTTTTAATTTTGCCTGAGAAAAAAATGCTATTTCCAGCAAAAATGTATGTTACTGAGATTGCACAAAGATAGTGAAGGATCTTCCAACTGAATTTGTTAGACATTATATAATCATAAACATATTTGAATCCCCTTTTATTACACAAGATTCAGTGAAATAAAACAAAGATCTTTCCTTCAAAACACATTAAACATTTTTAATACATAATATAATAATGTTGCTGGCTGCAGTATGACCATTTAAAACTTAGATCTGTATTGTAGAAATGTATATTCATATATTTTCATAACAAGAAAACCCTTTGTTAATTAAACACCAATTCATATGTTGCTGTGTTTCGTACCCCACTATGTACAGTAACGCTGTCCTCGGTTGATGTTTGTTATTCCCACCGCTACAAAAAAAATATTTGCATTTATCCTCCTTTATTATTGATTTACATCTGTGGATTATAAACTGCCATTTACTTAGCATACGGTTGCTTAATATGAATAAACTTTTACATCTGAACTTGCATGGGCTCTATGCCATCAGTGTCAGGAATGGCATAAATGCAAATTTAAAATGCTTTACAGTAGTTTTGCATCTTAATATATTCCATTATGGCACATTGCCAATAAACTCTTTCAAGAGCCAGCACTTAAGGCGAATCAGATTTTGGCATAAAGTGACAGAGTTTGTCCATTTGCATCAAAATTCCAATGCCGTCTGCGGCTGTTCAATGGCATGCACTGTTGCTGTGATGTAAATAGAGCAACCATAGTACTGAATGAATGAATGAATGAATAATGTATGTTTATTTAAAAAGTGCATAAATGTGCACAGCACTTTACAATTTATGGGTTACACAAGTGAAATACAGAGTGAAACAATGGTATCAGGGTCCTCACTAGAGAGCACGCAATCTAAACTGAATGAGGGAGACATACTGAGGGCCTTATTCACAAAAGAAATGAGAAGCTAATCTGGAGAAATGAAACTGCACCATAGGGGAGAAATAAGTAACCAACAAATTCTGCTTTGATCTAAATGAGAATTTTAACCTCTTGTATGCAATGTGTTGGAGACCTCTCTAGCATTAAAGAGGTTAAAAACATACTTTAGTTCTTTGGGAAGTTTTTTATGCCTGGTGCAGTTGTTTTGCTCCTAAGTTGCTCCTCATTTCATTAATCAATGAGGCCAAGAGTACATAAGGATTAAGTACGAAATACAATATAGGAATCCAGGTTAGTTTAAACATCTTATAACATAAAGTCCTAGAATGCGTCGCTCACTGTAGCACATGCGCAGTGGGGACTCGCAGAACAGGCTGATCCGGAGCAGAGAGCTCTGGAAGGCTGACAGCCTGTGTGTGCTCCTGGCTCTAGGGCAGCAGCGGAGGTGCTGGGTGACAGTTGAGCTGAGAGCTCTGGAAGTCTGACAGCCTGTCTGTGCTCCCGGCTTCAGGGACAAACTGTCACACAGCACCTCCGCTGCTGCCCCGGAGCCGGGAGCCCACACAGGCCATCAGGAGCTCCCCACTCTGGTTCATCCCATGTATACGGGCTTTGTAACTAGTAAATTATAAGTGCAATGGATGCCTGAACAGTGCCATCTAATTTGAAGATTTTTCTCGGAGGAGATACACTTTCAAGTAAGATATTAAGATGGTGAAAGAATTGCACCAGCACATACTGGAAAGTAAAAGGTTCTACAGACAATGAGCAATGAGGGAAAATGGCTTGATATGAGAGAAATCTGCGGGCATAAAACATGTGAAGACAGTGTATTTGGCAGTTCATAAGGGGTGAGAAGAAGTAGCTGCAGATCAAGGTGGAGATGTTAGAGGAGGTGAAGAAGAAAATGACCTTGTATGAAAGGAATAGGATTTTATATGATATACAGAGTTTGATGGGTAGTTGTAGGAAAGATTGGAGGAGAAGGGAGTAAAGTAGTGTGCACTGTCTAAGACTCACCACACTCCCTACACCAATAAACCTTTTATCTGCCTTCCCTTATAATCCATCCCCTCTTCTCCCTGAGATCAGAAGTCTAAGTAACCTAAAGATAATTATTGGTCTAAAAATTTCCCCTATATTTCTTTTATTTTTGGAGTGAAGATAGAAATGATAGCTTCTTGCTAGGGTGTCATTTGAAACATTTTATGTGCCACATGAGCTATCAAAACATTGTACAGCAATGTGTTAATCACCCCTCAGGTACTTTAAGTTGATTAACATTCCATGGTTCATCACTCCACACCAAAGCCAATGGTTGGGGATCAAATGGACTCATTTACCTCCCTGATGGCCTGTGTCCCCTTGTGGTGAGTATAGGATTCATGCTACTGCCATTCTAGGGTAGAAAGTAATATATATATGGATTATCCTTTAGCAAATGATATGTCTTTATGGGGGTCATTAGTGCATATGTTATTCAATCACTTTCTCCGTTTCTAAGAAGTAGAGAGAAACGAGGATAATTTGATCTACTCAGTGATTGTTTTTAAAATAGACCATAACTTTCAGAAAACCCTATCCCCCAACTTATAGGCTGGGAAGTCATATGACCTATTTTATTGGCATTCATACTGTTTTAGAAACCCTGCAAATAAGCATACAAAAAAGTGGATTTTCAGTACAGTTGGTTATATACTTAACAGCAGTAGGACACATCTATCCTGCAGCTATGTTGGTAAACTTATATTTTAATCATTTAAAAAAATTATCCAGCATTTACATCATATGAATATATAGCAGAAGTAGAAAAAATTAAGAACGTGAATCATACTGCACATGTAGGGTGGTATCAGCACTGAAGACGGGGAGGAGGGATTTGCAGAGCGTCACCATCTTTGATGATTGGGACCAGTGCTATGATCATTGATGCATGATTGACATATAATTAAAATCATACATACTGCATATAATATATCTAGCATTTCTTCCTAATGATTATTATATATTCCCCACCATCTATTCTCTTAAATTTAAGCTTTCATTGTTTACCTTATGTTCCTGAATGATGTTTATTATAATTTGATATCATCATCATTGCGTATGTTGTTTATTAATATCATTTTCGAATTACATTATCAACAGTAATAGTGCATTTTGATTCAGAGTAGTCAGACAGCATACAGAGTATTATCCAATCAGTATTCACACACACATATATTCTTCATCAACATATTATACTTCAGCAGGTCAGAGCCGTCAGCCGACCACAATGGACGCTTAAGTTCGAGGCTCGGTGGTCAGAAACCACCTCTGATGACTCTATTGCTGAGCTCAACTGAGTAGTGCCAATTCCTACATCAAGAAGGGATAGAAAGGTGAAATCTAGCTGCATTATGGAGTTTTTGCCAGGTAAACAGAAAACCAACATGGGGGCGCACCCTTGAAAAAATCTGGATGCGTTACCGCGACCTCCAGCCCGGCACGAGCCACAGAGTGACTTTGTGCTAATGATGCTGTTAACCTAGAGAGCTCCGTATGGACTGGTCAGAGGAGAACTCTGCCAGCATAGTACCGGATATTAAGATGGAGCTGTCTGACCTTCAGAAGGACTTAAGCCAGCTAGGCCAATATATTCACATCCTGGAAAACTAATCTGAGGCGGATGCCCAACACATGTAGGATGACCTGTACAACAAAAGAAGACGCTGTAATATTTGGATTAAAGACCTACCCAAGTTGGTCCATAATTCAGATCCGATGGCATACCTGCAACTCTTATTCTCAGACATGTTGGGCACTTACATTGACCATCCCTCTGAAACTGAGCACCTCATAGAGCGTTCCTGGAAATAGACCAAAAGATTTGATCTGTTGTCTGCACTACTTTCCAGATAAAAACAAGATTATGCGGAGAAGCACAAAGCTGGGAGAAGTAAAATTTGAGGGCATCAAGGTGCACCTCTACAATGACCTCACTCCTAGTACTCTGTACAGCACTGGGTATTTTGATGATTACTTTTGCCAATTCTAACCCGTGACACCCAGCACAGACCATTCAGCTGGGGAAAGAATGTAGAGATTGGTGGACAGTGGTCGGTACTCCTAGGCACAAGAAACCTTGACTCACAAAGAAATCACTGTCAGCAATGACACTGCTGCCATCTGAGTCTGGTTCACGGGACACAGGCACTAATTAGTATTCAAATTAAACAAAGAGCCGGTTATATGCGTCTTGGAGCCTTTGTCCAGATGGGGCTCTGGGAGCACTCCTCTGCTTAGACTGGGTCCGCTGGCCAATCCCACTTATTAACACTGCTACAGACCTATGTCTCCCTATCCCTATTACTTTCAACAACAACAAAAAAATGCACTCCCTGTTCAACTGTTTCTTTCCTCAGATCCCCCTAGGACAGATAAGAATCAGATTAGGAAGAAACCTGGATCACAGCTGACTGGGCCACACAGAATTTTGGGGTATTTGGAGTAATCCTCCTTTGCTCCCTTCCCACACCCCAAGACTCCCCAGCACAGAGATAACAGGCAGATCAGGAAGGAACTTGGATCACAGCTGCTTGAGTTTACTTGGTCACACTTGGGCTAATCCTTGTTTGCTCCCTTCTCACACCCGCAGAATCCCCTAGGACAGAAATAACAGCCAGATCAGGATGAAACCTGAATCATCTCTGCCTGTGTATTTACAGTCAGTAACAAAGAATGTTGAGATATTTGGGGTAATTCTCATTTGCTCCCTTCTCACAAACCCAGACTAGCCTGATACAGAGATAATAGCCAGATCAGGAAGGAACTTGGATCACAGCTGCCTGTGTCGACTTGGTCACACAAAATTTATTCGTATTTGTGGGAAACTATCACGGCGCCCGTGATCTAGGCGACATTCTGACCATCTGGCTATTGCTACTTTCCTATTGGCTGCGCTGTACTGCTCCTCCCAGTGACAGCCTTTTTATACCCTGGGCTGTCACTCTGCAGTTGCCCTTTCATGGTGTACCTGATGCCTAGTGCTAGTTGTTATTTCCTGATACCAGTGTATGATCCCGGACTTCATGACCACGTCATTGCCTCTGTTTCTGATTCTGTGTACCGATTCGGATTGGCTGACGTTCCTGCTTCCTGTTCTGACCCGGTCCGGCTGACGTTCCTGCTACGTGTACCGACCCGGTGAGATTGACGTTCCTGCTACGTGTACTGACCTGGCTTGGCTGACGTTCCAGTGCTGTGTACGGAATCGGCTTGGTGGTGGTTCCTGCTTTCCCAGTACCCGGTTGGGCGATTACCGTGCTGTTCTTGCTGCTGACTACCTGGCACAGTTCTCATGTTGCTGTGTCTCTCTGTGTCACGGTACTCCTACCTTGCTCCATCCAGTCCGGGGGGTCAGTGTGCCAGTGCTCCTCCACACCATGCTAGTGATCGCTTGGTCTTGCACTTTGGTTCAGTTGGGCGCATCCGGTTCTCTGCCGGTATCCAGACCATAGCGTTCATTAACCCCTTCAGGGGTGGTGCCTCGCTCTACTACTTGCTACACCAGTATTGTTTGGGCTCCGTTATCTGTGCGTTTGGGATTCCATATAGCTACAGTTGGGCGCTTCCGGTTTCCATCCATTTTATACTATACACACATTAACCCTTCGTTGGTAGCAAGAGCACACGGTGGTGGATAGTCTCGGTAGGGCCTCCGTTTTGGCACGAGTTCTGACCTGCCTTGTGTAGCCTACGGTGGGCGTCCACTGTTGTATCCTCCATACAGGTGATCCTTGCCTGTTTGCTGTTTCAGTCCTGTCACTGTCGCCTCCTGCTGTCTATAGGCGACATTGGGCCTCCGTTATCCTGGCTACTAAATCAGTGGCTATTTAAGTTCACATTGGACTTTTCATAGACTGTATCAATCTGTTACCTGACCTGTGTCAGTATTGTGACTGTATATCCGTACTGGACCCGTGTGGGTTAACCTGCTTGTAACCTGTCTTGTGTCAGTATTGCTGCTATTTACTGGACCCATGAGGGTTACAATATTCCTTGTGTGCTTCAATAAAATTGTGTTTTACCAACATCTGCCATGTCTGAGTGTACTGAACCGTAACAGAAACCTCCTTTGCTCCCTTCTCACAACCCCCAGACTCCCATAGGACAGATATAACAGCCTGATCAGAAAGAAACTTGGAACACAGCTCCCTGTGTCTTCCCAGAAACTCTCACTGAATTTTGGAGCATTTGGGCTCAAACTCTTTTCTCCCTTGCTAGCCCCGCAGACTTCATTAATACAGAGGACATATTTTCTTCCTACAAGACTACCTAAATTAAGCTTCAACTCCACTTTATTAGCCTGTCTTCTCTATCTCAAAAATGTGCTGCAACCTCTCCCACAGATTGGCATGTTGTGAGAACCCAACACCCTTTCATATGCCTGCGGAAAAAGAAGAAAACTTGCCATGTGGTGAGGAGAAATTCTGTTTTTACCTTGATTTCAATGCAATGAATTTGAGGCAAAATATAAATATGCACAAGTGTTTATGGAGTGACACAAGGGAGGCAGTGATTTCATTGTTTTCATAGTAAGAAGATTGTCCCCTTCTGTTATCTGTCTGGTCTTACAACCAGATTTCACATCGGAGAAGAGATGGCTTACACTAGGTAAAAGGGGCAGGAGGGGAAACGTTGCTTGTGAATATCTCTCAAACCATAAAGGTTTGAGAGATAAGACTTATATCGTTCTTCATGTTTTTTAATGCCTACAAAATAAAATAAAGATAAAACCAAGTATTACTATCCCTTTAAAGGCATATTATATGGAAAGATTTTAACTACCGTGTCTGGCTTATGTTTGCCTGCAATTATTAAAAGGTATTTGGGTGAACATAAACTTACATGTATACTGAAATGGTATAACATACAGACTTTAAGCAGTTTATATTAGAGGCTAGGAGTCGAAAGATATATAAAGGGACAGGTGGTAAAGTTCCAGTTATTTGGGTCCCCACCCACTCACTGGTCCTTGTTTCAAAGCAGTCTAGTCATAAAGGCATTAGATAGGTACACTAGAAACATATATTTAAACAGTCTAGATGACATCAATACAAATGCAGATGAAAATAATATAAACTTTATTTAGAATTATCATAATTTTCCTTTCATCTACATAGTCCATGAAACCAACATAGTCCCTGCAATAATATTCCACAGGGATCTAAATCTTGATCAAACTAATAAGCAATACAGATAAAGATGCCCTAGTGTACTAGACATCTTTAGAAACATGAAAAGAAGGCACACTATACGTAAAATCCAAAAGTATATATGCAGATTTTATTCAGGCATAAAAATGTTAAAGCAAATAAAATACCTGAACACATATATGACCAAAAATGGAAAGACTGTATAGTACAAAGAGCGTAAGACAAAAGGGATAGAACAATGGTTCTCAAACTTATGGATAGATGAAAAGTCCCATTTTGTTCTTGTTTGCTTTTTTTGTGAAAAAAGCAAGATTGTTTTTTTTCCATGGGAAATACCACCCATAGAGAAACCCATAGATTTTCTGGCAATACCGTGTTCCATTTTTCTGCTTTGTTTTCCAATGGCGATGAAACTTCCTGCTCCATACTACATAAAACCCAGAATATCCCACCATGAAATGGGGTGTAGAATAGGCAAGAAAGAAAGTGGAAGGAGAGAGAGAGAGCAAAATTAAAAAATAAACATTGCCAGATCAAGCTATACAATTTACTATTTATTATAATGGATGTAATCACAAATCTTATAAGTATGTACTCTAAATGGTATCTAAATGTTTATTGATCACACTCAAAATAACAAACACGTTTTCTTACTGTCCTCAGCATGAAAGGAATTATGTTTTTCCAAATAAAAAAGCAGTCTATTTATATAGTTACAATATATTTGTTATTAAATGTAATGAAAAATAATGTGTGTTTGTGCGTGTGTGCGCGCCTCATCGTGCATGTTTGTTTTTATAATGGATATAATCACAAATCTTATAAATATCTACTCTAAATGGGATCTAAATGTTTATTGATAACAGTCAGAATAACAAACATGTTTGCTTATTGTACTCAGCATGAAGGGAATTATACATTTTTCCAAATAAATAAGCACTCTATTTATATTGTTACAATATAGTTGTTATTAATTGTAATGAAAAAGAATGTGTGTTTATGTGTGTGTCTGTGAATACGCGTGCGTGCATGTGTGTGTGTGTGTGTGTGTGTGTGTGTGTGTTGTGCCCCCTGAATCCATTTGTACCACTGTTTTCTCCCAGGGGAATAACATGGATCAAGAGGCATCATTATTTGTTGGTCTGGGCTGTGTAAACTACAGTTATGGTCACCTGGGGATATACAACCAACCATCCCTTGGGGCCATCTAAAATATTTCTCAATCCATCTTACTTCCTTGCCAGTTAAAGTATAAGAATTTGTTTGCACTTTAAAAATGGCTCTTCCAAGACAACATGCATGGTTAGAAGTGGTTCCAAGAGGTAAACTGAGATTCTGGGTTATGACTGAGAGTGGAGTTCCAATGGCCCTAGAGTACAACAAAATGTATACAAGAGACAAGTGTCATTAAAGCTAGTGATGGGCAAAAAAATGTTTGCATCAAACTGAAACTGGCAAATAATGGCACTTCTCGCTTGGCAAATAATTTCATGCAAAAAGTGCCATCTTCCTCTTTTTTTGCCTTGCTCATTCCATTGAGATCAATAGGAACATTGAATTTACACATGACACATAGCGAATATTTTATTTTCCAAAGGCATAGTATAAAAGGGGCATGAGGGTACCTGTGCTGGTGGAGTATGGGGAAAAAAATGAGTTTGACAGGGAATTTTTGGGGGGGTTTGTTTACTGGGATTCTGGGGCAGTTAATAAAAATTAAATCCTAAATACAATTAAAAACACCCATAAGACATGGTATAAAAAGGGTTTGAGGATGGTGTATGTGTTGGTGGGTGGGGTCTGGGGAAAGAACAAGTTGAACAGGGAATTTGTTTTGAGGGATTTGTTGACTGCTATTGGTGGGACAGTTAATAAAAAAAATAGAATAAGACATTTGTATGTACAACATAAGCTGCCACTGGGTTAAACTGATACTTAACATGACAGAATATATTTTTTAGAGGATGATTTGTAAGATTTGTTGTTAGAGGCCCAAGCCCTGAGGAAACATTGATTTGTAGGACTTAGGCTTGTTAGAAACAAACCCACAAAAATTGCTTATTTTTCCATAAACCTATTTTGTTTTTAATTATAATTATTTTATTTTGTTTTTTAAAGCACAAGCCAGCAGGTCATGTCATGTTGGCCAGTGGCCATTGGCCATTGTCAAATGCCCTGATGTAGATGCGGAATTTGCGACTGCTGATTTTACTTCTGCTGCTGAGTTTTTTAAGCAGCAGGATGATTAGGCATCTGAAAGAGAATGGGATCAACAACAGCAGTAACATGGGTGATGGATTATGAAGGATCCACATGCCATGGCTAGCTCCAGTGATGTACCTGAGGCAGTAACAGCACCATAACTAGCTCACATTATATGTGGAGAAAAGAAGAAGTTGACCAATAATACACCTGCCCCTCCTCCAAAATCATGAGTGTGTTGTTACTAGAATTAAAAAAATTTCCCTTGAGAGCAGGAACTGTGCCTCTCATCAGTAACTGAAATGTGCAGAGTGTGTGGTAAATAACACCTGGTACAACTCTATCCAAAACACCATGGCACCAGAAACCAACTACTGCTGCTGTCACTATGACCCTTGTCCACACCCCACTAAGGACACATGTTAACTTACTGACAGTTTAATAGTAATGATGAACCCTCCCTGCCACCAGCTTACCATATTCTGCGGGATGCCACTTGATGACCTGCTTGCAATTCTCCACCACCACACTGCCATGTGTGATCAGGGCACCACACAGTGTGCAATGAGTGGAAACAGACTGGACTGGCAGAGGATGTAATTACCCTAGAGGAAGAAGGTGATGGTGAGCTAGCTGTTCAGTGTCACAGCGTGTACCTTACTCCCAATGCCACCGGATCGGGCGACGCTGGGGGCCTGGAATGACGCTTCCCTGACTTCTGGCCTGGTTGCGTCTAGTGCCCCCAGTGTTCTTCCTTGTCCATGAACGAAACAAAGCAGTGGCTCAGTTTTAGTCAGGGTTGGAGGCACTATGCTACTCATCTGTTCCGTTGCATCACGTTTCAGGTGTGAGGCTGCGTATTGACACAGACCTCAGTTTTAGGCAATTGGGCCCGGTAGTCTCCACCTACCTACTTCCTTGCTGGCTTTTAAAAAGGGAACTGGTTTCTCACTCGTTACCCTTACGTTTTTGTCCAGTGCAGTTCTCAGTTGTTTGTATCCTCTTCTCCTGTGCATGACCCTGGCTTGCCTGACCATCCATTCTGGTGCTGAACTGTGGCTCTGTCTGACTATCCTCTCTGTGCGCTCCCTGACCTTTGGACATCCAATCTGGTGCAGACCTTTGGCTCTGACTGACTACCTGCTCCGTGTATGACCCTGGCTTGTCCGACCATCCATTCTGGTGCTGACCTGTGGCTCTGTCTGACCATCTTCTTTTCTGACTGCAGGCGTGAGTCAGTAGTCACCCTTGTTGCCATCCTTTTTGGAAGACCTTTAGTGTTCTGTTCTGCAACTTCCTGGCACTACTGAGACTACCATTGGCTTTGGCCTAGTCTTGTGCAGTGTGGTTGACTTTGAGGCAGCCTCCTATTCCTGATAGAGTTACTAGCCTCTCCAATTACCCTCTGAGCTTTCCTGATCCATATTGTATATATTATACTAATAAAGGTGATTTTTAATTATACCGTCTGACTCTTGGTTTATTATTGGGAACTTTGACATTCAGCTTCTCATCGAACTTCCAGCCCCTGCCTGGGTCTGTCTATTTTTCCTCCTCTTTAAATCCCACCTCGCTTCCTGTTGCCTTTCTGGAGAGTCAGGGGGGCCAGCAACAGCTGTGCTCGATTTCTGTAGCGGGTGTATGGGTTTAACATGTTTGACATAAATGTCATGGTGTCTGTGTTTCATGTGTGTGTTCCCTCCTTTCCCCTTTTCACTGACTTGTCACAAATTGTGCACAGTGCCATTGGTGATGACTGTACTGTGTCAGCCAGAAGAGAAAAATAGTCATCTGTTCCTCAGCATCCTGCTGCCCTTGCAACTCAGCAGCAGCAGGAATAAGAGCAGTTACAAATTCTGCAGATTCCAACAGCTCACTTCTGCTGCTGCTGGTGGTGATTAGGGATGGGCGAAATTTTCTGCCTCAAACTGAAATCGGCAAAAAATTACTCTTTCCACATGGCAAAAATTTTTCTGCAAAAAGTGCACATTTTCCGCTTGATAGAGTGTTTTGTAGAGGATAATTTGTTCTTAGAGGCCTTTGTAGGACTTAGACTTATTAGAGACCCAAGCCCTGAAGAAACATCAATTTGTAAGCACAAGTCCTAAGGAGACATTGATTTGTAAGACTTAGGCTTGTTAGAAACAAACCCCCCAAAATTGTTTATTATTTTTGTAGGACTTTGTTTTATTTATTTATTTTGTATTTCGAAGCGCAAGCTCTGAGAAAAAAATAAAAATGCCCTACTGGCCTAGTGCCAGCAGTTCATGTTGGCCAGTGACCACTGTAGATAAGAAAAGACGCACTCGTGGAGGAAACTTTTTTCAGCATAAAATCCTTTTTATTCAATACAAGCATAAACAGCAGACTACAGAGAACAAAAACTCAATGTTTCACGCGTTTCATATGAAATGCATGAGACATTGAGTTTTTGTTCTCTATAGTCTGCTGTTTATGCTTTTATCGAAATAAAAAGGATTTTATACTGAAGAAAGTTTCCTCCACGAGTGCGTCTTTTCTTATCTACATTGCTATTGGAGAGCGACCATCTCTATGAATGGCACCGGAGGAACATAAGCATAGCCTGGTGACTGATATATTTCTTTATCCCAGAGGATTAACGGTACTGCCATTTGTTACAATGTTTGGCCAGTTGCCACTGGCCATTATCAAATATCCTCCTGAGTCCATAATTGTGGAATTTGCAACTGCTGTTCTTACTGCAGCTGTTGAGTTGTTTAAGCAGCAGGATGATAAGGCAGCTGAAAGGGAATGGGATCAACAATAACAGTAACATGGGTGATGGATGATGAAGGATCCTCCAATGATGCTCCTGAGGCAGTAGCAGCACAAAAACTAGCACCCAGTCTATGTGGAGAAAAGAAGAAGTTGGCCATTAATTCTTCACCACCTGCCCCTCCTCCAAAATCATGGGTGTATTATTAGAATATAATTGTTTCCCTTGAAAGCAGGAACTGTGGCTTTCATCAGCAACTGCAATGTGCACATGGTAAATAACATCTGGGTGCACAACTGTATCCAAACACCATGACACCCGAAACCAAGTACTGCCATTGTCACTATACCTCTTGTCCAGACCTCGCTAAGGACACATGACAACTTGCTGACAGTTTAATAGTCATGATGAACCCTCCCTGCCACCATCCTGGCATATTCTGCGGGATGGAATCTCCTCAGATGCCGCTTGATGTACTGCTTGCGATTTTCCTCCCCCACACTGGCATGTGTGGTCAGACGAACTGCCACATCCTAACATCAACAGAGGGGTTATCATTTGGCGGGGGAGGTAACGATGAATGAGGTGGATTGGCAGAAGCTGTAGTTACCATAGAAGGTGATGGTAAGCTAGTTGTTTCACTCGTCATGGAACTTCCAGTCTCTGCCTGGGTTTCTCTATTCTTCCTCCTCTTTGATCTCCACATCACCTCTTGTTGCCTTTCTGGAGAGTCAGGGGGTACAGCAACAGTGGTGCTTGATTTCTGTGGTGGGTGTTTGGCTTTAATATGTTTGACATAATTGTCATGGTGTCTGTGTTTCATGTGTACTCTCAGGGAGCTTGTGCCAAGGTATGTTCCCTCCTTTCCTTTTCTCACCACTTGTCAGTGGTGGTACTGGCAGCATGTCTTGCAGCAGGCACAGGTAGCTGACCTGTCCTGCTCTCACTAGTACTACCCTTTTCTCCCTCCCTTCCCATTCCCTTTTCTCCCTTCCTTTCCATTAAACTCCCCAAGATCCCTTGGGGTGATTTTAGGGGGACTGGGCAGCATTGGTTCAGTATTGCTAGTCACTTCCTCCTCCTCCTCCTCAGACTCAGTGGACACATAAGGGTCCTTCCAGTTCCACCTTTTACTGCTCATAGCGATAGCAGTCACTATGAGCCTCTCCTGCCTCAGTTTAACAAATAATTAACAGCAGAACAGCACAGCATGTCTACCTCAATCTGTAGCTGCTTCTATTGTGTTTCATTTCCTGGAATACATCATGTTTTTATAGCAAAAAAGCAAAAACAACATAAATCAATGGGCGAAAATTTTGTAGCCACTGAAAAATTGGTGGGGAATTTTGGCCAATGGGCGAAAAATGCGTAAACTTTTCTTGCTGTTTTAAAAGCAGAATTTCAGGCGAAAAAGCGGGCAATAATGTGTTTTTTGCGAAATTTCACGCAGGAACACAACAACAACTTTCACCCATCCCTAGTGGTGATACCCATCCCCATCCCTGTCTCCCATTCCTTCTCAGTTTGCTCTAAAAAGTCCATCAATATCTTTTCAACCTCAGCTTCTCCACCATCATTATCACCACCACCAGTCCCTCCATGCTGCTACTCTATTACAGTCATCTCACTGCTGGCTGGAGGTGGTAATGAGATGTGGGACAGAGGGTCCCCTAATGTCACACTTGCCATTTCTTGTTGACCTGTCGAAGACAGACTGGCAGCACTAGCAGCAGGCACAGTCAGCTAATTTGTGCTCCTGGTGGTGGTATTATTGCTGTGGTAAAAAATGCTGCCTTCTTCAAGATCATGTGCCACATGGACAATGCTGTGGGGAATGGTGTGGGCTTCCTTGACCACTAGTCTGGATGCTCTCAATTGCTTCCCCTACCACTCCCATAACATAAGTCCTACTGGCTGCTTCACCATCACTGTCACTAGTACTAAAAATAACACCAACCACATCAATTACAGCCCCAGAGCCTCCTCACAGTCACTAGTAATATGATGATTACCCCCTCCTTCATGCCTAACACTAACAAGCTACTTGACCTTCTTAGTAGTAGTAGTAGTAGTACTAGCACTGGCTGGACTGCTTGGGAATGGCAAGTGTGACTTAGGGTCCCTTTCTGTCACATTTGGCATTATCTTAGTAGCTAAGGCTGAAAAAAGACATGCGTCCATCAAGTCCAGCCCATGCCAATAACACCCCTGTTGATCCAGAGGAAGGCAACAAAAAAGCCCTCTGGAGCAATTTCCAATGTAGGTGTGTAGGTGTGTGTGTGTGTGTGTGTGTGTGTGTGTGTGTGTGTGTGTGTGTGTCAAATAGTTCCCCGGATCAATATCCTATTTGATTTGAAGCCATCTGTAATAACTGTCAATATTGTTCTGTGCTAGATAGGCATCCATTGCTTTTTTGAATGCAGTTACATTATCTGCAAGCACAACATCCCGAGGCAAAGAATTCCATAGCCTTACCGCCCTTACTGTAAAGAATCCCTGCCTGTATTTTAGTCGAAAGCGCCTTTCCTCAAGTCTTAATGGATGACCTCTTGTTCTTAGCTCAGCTCCTTGCATAAATAATTCATTGGATAGTTCTTTGTATTGACCTTGAATGTATTTGTAAATGGTAATCATGTCACCCCTTAGATGTCTCTTTTCTAATGTAAACAAACCCAGTTTGGCAAGTCTCTCTTTGTAACTCAGATCCTCCAATCCCTTTATCAGTTTTGTTGCACGTCTTTGCACCTTTTCCAGTTCAGTAATGTCTTTATGTACTCCATATTCTAGATGAGGCCTAACCAAGGATTTATACAGAGGTAGGATAATATTAGCTTCCCTTGCTTCTACACCTCTTTTTATGCAGGCTAGTACTCCATTTGCTCTTGCAAAGTGACTCTGCACACTGCTGTGAAGTCTATTGTCTATCAGTACGCCTAAATCTTTCTCTAATGAGGATTTCCCAAGTTGTTTCCAATTTAGAGTATATGTAGCAAGTTTGTTTCTACAACCCAAATGCATAACCTTACATTTATCTACATTAAATGACATCTGCCACTTTTCTGCCCATTCACTTAGTTTATCTAAATCCTTCAGTAGGGAAAAAACATCCAGCTCTGTATGTATTTCCTTACATAGCTTAGTGTCATCAGCAACAATTGAGATGCTACTTTCAATTCCCACTTCTAGATCATTAATAAACAAATTAAAAAGCATTGGTCCCAGGACTGAACCCTGTGGCACCCCACTTATAACCCTAGACCAATTTGAAAAAGTTCCATTTACAACAACTCTCTGCCATCTATCATTTAACCAGTTCTCAATCCATGTACAGATAACACCACCCAAACCGAAGCCTTTTAATTTATGCAGTACCTGTTGTGAGGCACTGTGTCAAAGGCTTTTGCAAAATCCAAGTATACTACATCAACAGCAATTCCCCTGTCCAAATTACTACTCACTCTTTTATAAAATGCAAGTAAATTAGTCTGACATGATCTGTTCTTCATGAAACCATGCTGATTCCTACTAATGATATTGTTTGTCTTCACATAGTTCTGAATACTGTCAGTTAATAACCCTTCTAGTATCTTACCCACTATGGAAGTCAAGCTCACAGGTCTATAATTTCCTGGTTTGGATCTTGCTCCCTTTTTAAACAATGGAACTACATCAGCTTTCCTCCAATCACAGGGCACTATGCCTGATGAAAGTGAATTAATAAATATTAAGTATAGTGGTTTTGCTATTACTGAACTAAGTTCCTTAAGTACCCTTGGGTGTATACCGTCCGGTCCAGGCGCTTTATTCACTATAACCCTTTCCAGTCTCTTTTGGACCTTGTCCTCAGTAAGCCATGTAGATGTTGGAGGAAATTCCATGGTTTTGTCTGTTTGCCCACAGCTTGTCATTGCTGCTTCCTTTGTATATACTGAAGCAAAGAACATATTTAGGGTGTCAACCATAGCTTTATCCTCACTAATCAATTCACCTGTTTCAGTCCTAAGAGGACCAATATCAACCTTAACTTTTTTGTTGTTAATATACTTGTAGAATTGTTTAGGGTTTTTCTTGCTCTCATTTGCAATGTTTCGCTCATTTTCTATTTTAGCTAGCTTAATTGCTTGTTTGCAGATTTTATTACATTCTTTATATTTTTTAAATGATGCATCTGACCCTTTTGACTTAAACACCTTAAAAGCCTGATTTTTATTTCTCATTTCCCTGCTAACCACATTATTAATCCACATTGGTTTCGCTTTACTTCTCTTGTGCTTATTCCCCAGTGGTATATATTGATGTGTATATTTGCCCAAGAGCATTTTAAATACATTCCATGATTCTTGTGCATTTTTATCTTTGAAAATTACATCCCACTGGATATCCTTTAAAGCTTCTTTTAACTTTGTAAAATTAGCCTTTTTGAAATTGAATGTTTTGGTTAAACTCTTGCTATTGGGTTTCTCATAACAAGCTTCAAAGGATACAATATTGTGGTCACTGCTGCCCAACTGTTTCCTTACCTGCACATTGTTTACAATGTCAGAATCGTTTGAGAGCACTAGGTCAAGCAAGCCCTCTTTTCTAGTTGGCTCCTCTACTAGTTGGGACATAAAATTATTATTTATCATACTTAGAAAAACATTTCCCTTTGTTGTGCCTGAAGTCATATTGCTCCAGTCAATTTCAGGGTAGTTGAAATCTCCCATTATAATTACCTTTGCTGACCTAGCAGCCTTTTCCATTTGCAGTAAAAGTTGGGCTTCCTCCAACTCCCCAACATTATGTGGCTTGTAGCAAATCCCCACCAATATCTTTTTATTATGTGTGCCCCCAGTGTGTATTTCAACCCACAAGGCCTCTACCTTTTCATTGGACCCTTCATTTATATCTTCCCTTAAACTAGGCTTTAAGGCCCACTTTACATATAGGCATACCCCTCCTCCCCTTTTTATTAACCCTGTGCCTCCTAAAAAGTGAATAACCCTCTAGATTGACTGCCAAGTCATATGTATCATCTAACCAGGTTTCAGACACTCCAATCAGATCATACTGCTCATGTACTGCAATCATTTCTAGTTCCCCCATCTTACCAGCCAGACTGCGAGCATTTGCATGCATACATTTTATCTTTTTGCCATTCTTAAAGATTTCGTTCTTTTTCAGATGTATTTGTCTTTTATCAGGCTGTAACAATGGCAACTCCCTATTAGATGAACTAGCCCATTCCCCCTCTCCACCCCCATGACCCTTCTCTAATCCCATTTCCTCAATTATACTACCTTCCCCAGCCTGTGTTGCAGCTCCCCCCCACTTTCTAGTTTAAAGTCTCCTCCAGCCCTCTAACCATCCTATCGCCCAGCACCGTGGCCCCCCTTCCACTAAGGTGCAATCCATCACTACTATAAAGATTGCGCCCAAGGGAAAAGACTGACCAGTGCTCTAGGAACCCAAACCCCTCCTGCTTACACCAAGTCTTTATCCACGCATTTAACTCCCTAATCTCCCGTTGCCTTTCTAATGTAGCGCGTGGCACAGGTAGAATTTCAGAAAATACTACCTTAGAGGTCCTCTGCTTAAGCTTATATCCTAGGTCCCTGAAATCCTTCTTAACGGACCTCCATTTTCCACTGACTTTGTCATTAGTACCAACATGTACCATGACAGCCGGGTCATGCCCAGCCCCTCCCAACAATCTATCAACCTGATCAGCCACATGTCGAACCCGAGCTCCCGGGAGACAGCAAACTGTACGATTGTGGCGATCTTGGTAACAGATTACCCTGTCTGTCTTCCTAATAATAGAATCCCCTACCACCACCATCTGTCTAGGTCTGCCTAAGTCCTGAATCCCATTCGTGCTAGAGGGGCTGTTCACTCGGCTGTTAGAGAGAACAGTCCTCTCCAGCAAAGACGTTCCTGTGTCAGCATTCCCAACATCATTACTTAATGTAGCAAATCTTCCCCTTCCCCCCTTCCTGAGTATTCCAACACACTGGAAGTAGGTTCAGCACTGGTGGCAGCAGGTTCAGCACTGGCAGCAGGCACAACACTGGTGGCAGCAAGGGCAGCATTGGCAGCAGGCACAGCACTGGTGGCAGCAAGGGAAGCATGTCTGACACCAGACACAGCACTTCTGACAGCAGGCACAGCACATCTGACAGCAGGCACAGGCAGCTGGTCTGTCCTGCTCTCACTACTACCCTCTTCTTCCTCCCTTGACATTAATTTCCCAAAGATCCTTAGGGGTGTTTTAAGGGGACTGGTTAGAATTGGTTCTGTAGTGCTCACTTCCTCCTCAGTCTCAATGGACATATTAGGGCCCTTCTAGTTCCTCCTTTTATTATTTTTAAACATTCACATAGTGATAGCAGTCATTATGAGCCTCTCCTGCCTCAATTTTGCCTCAAGATCACAGCAGAACATCTGCCTCACTCTGTAGCTGCTTGTATTGAGTTTCACTTTCTGGAATACATCATGTTTTTATAGCGAAAAGGTGAAAAACACGTAAATCAAAGGGTGGAAACTTTCTAGCCATTGAAAAAATGACAAAGAATTCTTGCCAATGGGCAAAAAATGCAAAGATTTTATTTGCTGTTTTTAAAGAGGATTTTCCCACCAAAAATCTGACAACAATGTGGTTTTTGAGGTTTTTTTGCAGGAACAGGCGGGACTTTTAGCCCCAACCCCTAATTAAAGAACACTTTTTATCTTATGTATAAATAACGGTCGCTAATGGGTTACAGTGGTCCTGTTATCCTTAGTGTTCTTTCAAATGCACATTACTTTTTCTGGCATTACTTGTTTGCAACTGAAAATGTACAGTTTAAGAATGTTTTACCAACATCACATTCTCTCAATATAAACAGAAGTGACAAAATGACTGCTAAAACACAGTTAATTGTGATATTTGTGCAATTTCAATGTGATTCCATTGATATTTGTAAAACAAATTAGTGACTACATTATAGAGCTGTCAGAGGAAAGTTGTAGCATCATGTATCTTTGTCTGACACCTGTGGCACATGCTGCATGTGAGAAGACCATAGAGCATGGTTTGTAACTAATGGAGATTTTTATTTTTTTTTTTTGCTGTCATTGCAAATGTCTCTAATGTGAAAAGGGCCTAAGACAAACTTATTTTGTTTTACAGTGAACTGAGATCTACCTATATGGTTTCTGTGAAATTAACCTTTCGGCTTGGTGGTACAGTGCGGCACTTTTTCAAATTTCCTTTACAGTATGTTAATTAGTTCTGTTTGAGGCCAAAAGTATACCTGTTGGCACTGTACACCAATTTCCTGCAGAGTATGCTAATTTGCTTTATTCAAAGCAAAACATATCACATGCTGTGATGTGTCAAGTTTAATTAATAGCACAGTATTTGGAATTATTGGCCCAACACAGAAACTACGTAGCACTGTGTCAAACCATGTCACAAACAAATAAAGTTTACTATTTATATTAAATACAAATGGTTAGAACTGTATCCTTTTAAAATATCACATATAAAATATCACGCAACTACACGGCGCAATCAGCATGTCGCCATAGTTATAAGGGCGACATGAGAGAATCACCCTGCATAAAAACGTGAGATTCTCATGTCGGCTCCTTAAACGTCGCTTAAACCCACACGCAACTTCCAATGTAGTGCCCTCTTTAACCATTGGCATTTTGAAAAAAATGACTGCCCGCATTAACCCTGTGTGTGTCATACCATCTGCAACTCCATCACTACCCCTCCAGTGATCGTGGTAGAGGAGAAAGTTCCTGCCGACAGTGAGAATAAAGATGTGATGACCACGCTCTGGGATTGCTTCATGAGGTCAGAGGCACACACAGGGTTAATGAGGGCACTACACTGGATGATCACCGGCAGGGTAGTGATAGAGTTGCACAGGTAGTAGGCAAGATACCACAGAGGTTTAAGCCATCCAGGGGTGTCCTCTTCCTTGGAGCCAACAGCCTTGCTCCGGCTCCTCTCCTGCTTAAGGTTAATGCTGGCACTATTTTTTTCAATTTGCCAATGATTAATGCGGGCACTATACTGGAAGCTGCGGGTGGGTTGAGGCGATGTTTAAGGAGCTGACATGAGAATCTCGTGCTTATATGCAGGGCGAGATTCTCATGTCTCCCTTTTAATCATGGCAACATACTGATTGTGTAGTGTAGTTGCACAATATTTTTTATACAATATTTTAACAGTGAACCCTTTATCACAACCCAGAGGCAGTTTTATTAAGTTTTTTTTTTAAGATTAAATAAACTGATTTTGAGATAACATCTTCAGTTTAACCTACTATGACTTTACTTTGTGATGTCTAAGTTTATTGTGACAGGGTTTGTTAGTCCCACCTTTATAGACAGACAAAAAGTAAATTTTTCCTACTAGAATTTTCATGGAAAGCCCAAAATGTGGCACTCTTTTTGCACAAATTGCAGCTCATAGAAAACCCATAAAACTTCCATATTTTTTGCTAACCCAATACATTTCCTGTGAAAAACGTTCCATATTCTGCCAGTGCCTGGGCTTCCACGGGCCTCATGCAATATCGGGGGCAGCACTTAGACACAGTATGTGTTCCATGCTCACCATTGCAGTAGGGCAAGGCTTGGGGGTCGTTATGTGTGGTTCCATGACTGCAAATTCCATGGGAGAAGGCTAGGGATAAATATGTGTGGCTCTTTGTCTGTCAGTGCAGTGGGTCAAGGCTCGTCTTGTGTGGCTCAATGGCTACTATTGCAGTGGGACAAGACTGGTGGTCAGTATGCATGGTTCTGTGTAGGGATGGGTGAAATATTTCACCTCAAACTGAAATTGGTAAATAACGGCACTTCCCGCTTGGCGAATAATTTCCCACAAAAAGTGCAGATTTTCTGCTTTTTTCGCCTAGTTCATTCCATTGAAATCAATGGGAACATTGAATTTACATACAACACAAAAACAAATATTATTTTATTTCCAAAAGGCATAGTATAAAAGGGGCACGAGGGTGCCTTTGTTGGTGGGGTGTGGGGAGAGAATCAGTTGAACAGCGAATGCTTTTTTGGGGGGGAGAGTTGTTTACTGGGATTGGGGGGCAGTTAATAAAAAATAAATCCTAAATACAAATCAAATACCCCATAAGACATGGTATAAAAAAAAGGGGTCTGAGGAGGGTGCCTGTGTTGGTGGGTGGAGTCTGGGGAATAAATAAGTTGAACAAGGAATTTGTTTTTTGGGGAGTTTCTTGACTAGTTTCTTGCTACTGTGGGGGACAGTTAATAATAAAAAAAATAAGAAATTTGTATTTAAAGTGATAGAGACAGGAACCCCCTGACATAAGCTGCCACTGATACTTGACTTGATAGATTATTTTGTAGAGAATGATTTGTTAGATTTGTTGTTAGAAGCCCAAGCCCAGAGGAAACATTTATTTGTAGGACTTAGGCTTGTTAGAAACAAACCCCCAAAATTTGTTTTTTTTGTAGGACTATGTATTTATTTTAAAGCACAAACCCTGAGAAAAAAAATGCCCTACTGGCCTATTGCCAGCAGGTGATATAATGTAGGCCACTGGCCACTGGCCATTGTCAAATGCCCTGAAATAGATGCAGAATTTGTGACTGATGTTCTTGCTGCTGCTGAGTTGTTTAAGCAGCAGGAAGATTAGGCAGCTGTAAGGGAATGAGATCAACAACAGCAGTAACATGGTTGATGGATGATGAAGGTTCCACTTGCTGCCCATGACTAGCTCCAGTAGCAGCACAATAAGTATATGTGGAGAAAAGAAGAAGTTGGCCAATAATCCTTCTCCACCTGCCCCTCCTCCAAAATCATGGGTGTGTTATTAGAATAGAAATTTCTCCCTGGAGAGCCGGAACTGTGGCTCTCATCAGCAACTGCAATGTTCACAGTGTGTGTGTGTGGTAAATAACATCTGGGGGCACAACTGTATCCAAACACCATGACACCAGAACCAAAGTACTGCTGCTGTCACTATACCCCTTGTTCAGACCCCGCTAAGGACACATGACAACTTGCTGACAGTTTAATAGTAATGATGAAGCCTCCCTGCCAGTATCCTAGCATATTCTGCAGGATGGAATCTCCTCAGATGTCACCTGATGACCTGGTATCAATTCTCCTTCACCACACTGGCATGTGTGGTCAGTGCACTACATAGTGTGCAAAGGGTAGAGATGAACTGCCATATCCTAACATTAACAGGGTGGCTATCATTTGGTGGGGGGAGGTAACGATGAATGAGATGGACTGACAGAAGATGTACTTGCTACCCTAGAGGAAGGAGGTGATGCTGATGGCAAGGTAGTTGTTTCGCTTGTCATGGAACTTCCAGTGTCTGTCTGGGTTTCTCCCCCCCCCTTTGATCTCCACCTTGCCTCTTGGTGCCTTTCTGGAGAGTCAGGTGGTACAGTAACATCAGTGCTAGATTTCTGCAGTGGGTGTTTGGCTTTAACATGTTTGACATAAATGTCATGGTGTTTTTTTCATGTGTGTTATCAGGGAGGTTGTGCCAAGGTGTGTTCCCTCCTTTCCCCTTTTTACTAACTTGTCACAAATTCTGCACTGTACCATTGTTGATGATGACTGCACTGTGCCTGGTGGAAAAGAATAATAGTACCACACCCATGACTTCTGGAGGGTGGGAAAGGGAACAGGTGGAAAAGAATAGCCTCTTTCTTCTTTTCCTCCACGTTCCTCATCACTGTCTGTGGCAGCGGATGATGTTGTTGCTACTGCATCAGAATCAGCACTGCAACTAGAACCAGGAGTATGCTACTGCTGGCAAGTGGAACCTGTCCTAGTCCCACATCACTTGTTGACCCCATTCCCACTGTGTCCATGGTGGTCTGTGGCACACTAGCTTGCTCCTCATCATCCTGCTGCCCTTGCATCTCAGCAACAGCAGGAATTAGAGTATCTGCAAATTTTGCAAATTCCAAAAGCTAGTGGTGCTGGTGGTGGTGGTGGTGATGCCCATCCTCATTCCTGTCTACCATTCGTTGTCAGTTTCTGATAAAAAGGCCATGAATTTCTCTTCCATCACAGCTTTTGCGGCTGCTGCTGCTCTATTACAGACATCTCACTGCAGCTTGAAGAAGGTGACAAGTAATGTGACAGAGGGTCTCCTAATATCACACTTGCCATTTCTTTTTGACCTGAAGAAGTCAGACTGGCAGCGGTAGCAGTAGAAACAGGCAGCTGATCTGTGCTCCTGCTGGTGGTGATGGTATTAATTCTGTGCAATCGAAGATGGCTCTGTTGTGGCTGGTGCAGGTGCATTAGAAGTGGCTATAACTGATGCTCTTGGGAAACATAACATCACAATACATACTTTGCAAAGCCAATGGTGCCTTGTGCAGTGTGCCTGGTGATGTCAGTGGATGTGACTTCTCAAAGCAGCACTTCTGGCAGTGGTTCACATTCACTCACCTTGATGTATTCATAGACAAGTCCAGCATGTCCTAAACACTCAGAAGTGAGGTCATACTAAGAATACACTGCATTCCCACAGCAAGCCAGGGTCAGTCTTTAAATAATTATTTTCTTTGATCTACCCAGGGCTAAAATTCCTTCTTCGGCAAGGGTATCCAAACAAAAGGGATGAGTTAACTTTTGATTAATTGCAAGTACTGCTTTGTCTGTATCTCCACATACCTTCTGTTTGCCCATATATATTATATACTGTAACTTAGGGAGGAAGTAGAAGATAGCAACAATTGAAATGTGACTGAACTGGGGAAACTTTGATTCTAAATCCTTATTTTTGTTCTAGTACTATATTCTATTCCGATAAGCCTTTGCGTTCCAGAAAGGTATCCAATGGATTGCAATGCAATGCATTGCTTTCACTTCTGTTCTTGGAGTTGAAGTCTCTCTGCATCTGCTCTGCCCTCCCCTGCTCTCTCCAACACATCACTTTTATATCAGGATGATATGCTAATGATCACGGTATATCCTCCTCCCCTTGCACCTCTAGTCATAGAGTGATGTTCTTCTGTTGTCAAAACAACTTGCTCACTACACATCTCCAGAAGCACATAGCCATAAATCGATCTTTAGTGCATCTCATCCAAGTTCTAATTAGTAGTACATCAAGGATTAATTCTTTGAGTGTCAGAAGGTAACACAATGCATCACTATTTTAATGAAATTATTATTTGGGGGAGACTTATTTGTTCCCCGTGGTGGATTTGATTTGCCCCAGAGTTTCTCTAGTTTTCTTTTTTTATATAGCCCTAAATGTGTGTGTTTTAACACTATGAATAACAGAGAAAGAAATCCTTCCAAATGCTGTTATTTTGGTTAATAGAATAGGAATTCAGTTTAATTAAAATTAAGTTTGTCCATGAATCACAGTTGTCAGGTGAAGCAGTGAAGATTGTCATTAGTTTTAGCTCACTAGTGCCTACAGCATGTAACATCAAAGGAACTAAATTTGCTTTCCATTCAAAAAGCAATTTTATAATCTTAAAATGCCACTGCTCTCTCACAAATGTGGCCATAATTATTTTAAACTGCTTTATAATATCCTTAGACAAACCAAAAATGTAATTGTGTTCTGTCTAAGCCTGAAAAAAAACATGGGGCCCTCTTCTGAAAATATATATCTGAGGAAGATGTAACCCATTGCATGCTAGAGGCATGTGCATTGAGTTATGCATTCAAATGGTTGAACAGATGTTTAGCCCTTGGATCCTAGAGAGGTCCCCAATGCACTGTAAGACCTCAAGCATTCAAGGGGTTAATGTATACTTACATGAACCCCCCATTCATAAGGACATTTATGAAAAGATGCTGCAGGGTTGTACTAATTTGTAGATGGTCCTACTGAGTTAACTTTTCATTAGTGTCCTGGGAGATCTGACCTAATATAAGGATAATCAATGTGTGGATCTATTACTGCTGGATATTTCAACTACTACTGGTTGAGGTTAATTGTAGTACTAGTCCCCCCACAACATCTTGAGGTACAAGGTAGGGATGGGTGACATTTTTGGCCTCAGAAACAAAGCATGTGAAAACCTGCACTTTCTACCTACAGAGAGAATTCACACAAAAAGTTTTCTGTTTTTTACTTTGTATTGAAATTATAATAATGTAATTTCCCTCTAATTAAGTGTACTACCCATGCATTCCGGCCATGTTAACTCACCAGTATAAAATGAAGTGTCAGTTTACTGCATGGTGGAGGTCTGTGCTTTGGAGAGTTAGAGAAAGCTGCTGAAATGTTGATGCTAACTACTGAAGAAGCAGACAGGCAAAGAGAGGGAGCTGGCATTTCTTGATTTAAGTAATATTGATGGTAGCCATTTTTTTCTCCGGACAGGTGGGTAGCAAGGACTGTGGAAGTAATTTGTAGAAAGTGACAGTTAAAAAATAAAAATAATAATAATATTTTTGATTGATAGGTGATAGACTGGCAAGTGAAGTAATACTACCTGAGCTGAGACAGATACCATGTGAAAGACAGACATTATGAATGATATTCAGTGAGACAACAACAAGCAAGGCATCACTCCATATTCAGACAAGAAAAATACAAGCATATATTGGTGCTGTACTGTGCTGTCCTGTGCAACTAATTTAATACTGCAGCCATATTGAGAATATCAGCTAACATGGCAGAAGTAAGAGGAAAGGAAAAGGAGGAAGAGTACATGGACGTGTTGATGGTAGTAGAATTGTAGTAGAAAACTGAATGCAGCTATTATTACTGCAGCTTCTTCAAGTAAATGTTTATCATCACCCTTCTCCTGAGGAAGCTGTTCATAAAAGTGATATGAAATATTACACCTGTAGTAATAGTACTATGCTTTTTAACACTAACATCAATGATGAGTCACATTCTGCTATTCATTTCAATAGCAGACAAGGATTTAGCAGTAAGAGACAAATTTCTACAAAAAACAGTAACAGTGACACCCATTTACAACCATATGGTCATGTATTATAAATATACCTCAGGGGAAAAGTAATATGATATTTTTTTCAGAGGTTAAAAAACTAATGTATCAAAGATCATTTGGTACTATTGGATGCTACTGCTAATGCTGCTGGCCTAATTATTGATGTTGATTTAGAATATGTACCTCCATGCATACCCTCTTTCTTTTGATAAAGATCAAGTAAAGATCATTTGGCAAAAAAAAGAGATTTAACTGAAAAGACTTAATCTTCCAAAACTGAATAAGAGTGACATATCATCTGGAATATCTAGAAAAGTATGCATGCCCAAAAATGCACTTGGTCATTATCATCATGATCACTGCTTCCATTCCAATCTTAGTCACATTCACTATCATTGACTAAGCAGCAACACATCTATCCCCTGTATAAGTGAATATGTAATAAGTAGTAGTCACTCAGGAATAATATTGCAGTGGGAATTCACAGCCATAAAAAGCATAGGGAGAAATTCCAACTACTTTTAGGAATCTCACTGGTGGTAGTGAAAATATTTTAATGGATCATTTATCTGTAGGACTATCCTCAAAAAAGAGAATAGCAATATGTTTTCTTTCACAAATTCCAGCAAAAAGAAAGTGTTACTTTCCATCTACTTTAAACATTTACTACTCTTTGCTTAATATATATATATATATATATATATATATATATATATATATACATACACACACACACGTCTTGTAGCAAAAATGCATTGCCTGGGAAGTTGTATATTAATGATTACGATATTAACCTAGTAACATGTTATGTTTTTGTCTTAGGCTGTTCCATATAATGCTGACCTTTGCAGCAGCTTTGGCTAATACAGATTTCATCTTGTACAATTATCAGATCATTATGAAATAATGAAGAAACTATCGTCTCTCACTTGTAACCTCTGCATACTTGACCAGTCAGCTCCACATTAATAGAGTTTAAAATTGCTCAACAGTTTTCTCATATAAGACATCATTATATTTGTTGTCATCTAAATGAATAAATAATGTTCTATATGTGGCACTTTCTAAATAAATTAAACAATTTCTTTGAAAAGTAATGTGCTCTTCAGAAAGACATTTCAGTAAAGTTTTAGAATCAGATTATATGCAATATATTCCTATGACTATGCAATTTCTTTGTCTGTTAAACTTTGCATTTTCAGGATTTGAGAGCATTTAGGCCATTGTTGAGGGTAAAATTCAAATTACTGAGTACATCTAAGGATCATTATTATTCTGTGTCCCAGCACAAAAATGTTCTTTCCATTCACTAAATAATGACAACAAAGGACTCAGCATGTATCAGCCTCACAATCAAGTAGGACTGACCTAGACAGTATAGATCATGGATAGGAATCATTTCTTGCTCTCCAGATGTTGGGGACTACAAGAACCAACATCTACAAACAACCGTTGGCTGGTTGGAGATGATGCAGATTGTAGACCCAACCAGTCAGAGAGTCAACAGTGTCCCAGTTCTGGAACAGAGAATAAACAAGGTGCTGGAGGACCACACCCTCAGTGCTCATCCTATAGAAACTGTTCTCATAAGAGTGATCAATTATCTCCACATTGTCAAAGAGGCTTTTTTTACAGTTGATCATTCTCTCCTCCTCCAAATCCTTCACTCTTTAGGCATCCATAACTTAAAGGGATAGTAACACTTCCTTTTAACTTTATTTTATTTTGTAGGCATTAAAAAAACATGAAGAATGATATAAGTCTTATCTCTCAAACCTTTATGGTTTAAGAGATATTCACAAGCAAAGTATCCCCCTCCCGCCCCTTTTACTGATGTAACACTTTTCAGCCAGGGCAGAAGGGAGGTGCCCAGGTAGACTGCAGAGAGGGACAATCTTCAATTAAGATAAGGGAAAAACCTGAAAAGCTTGTCAAGGGGGGCAGGGAGTTCATTGTTTTCAAAGGAATAAGAGTGTCCCCTTCTGTTATCTGTCCAGTCTATGGACTGTATTCCACATCTGAGAAGAGATTGTT
Source organism: Rhinophrynus dorsalis (assembly GCA_037306005.1). Taxonomy (NCBI): domain Eukaryota; kingdom Metazoa; phylum Chordata; class Amphibia; order Anura; family Rhinophrynidae; genus Rhinophrynus; species Rhinophrynus dorsalis. Next base: position 294,798,275 of record CM074720.1, read on the forward strand.
TACAGTAGGTAAAAGGGGCGGGAGGGGGAAACTTTGCTTGTGAATATCTCATAAACCATAAAGGTTTGAGAGATAAGACTTATATCATTCTTCATGTTTTTTTAATGCCTACAAAATAAAATAAAGTTAAAATGAAGTATTACTATCCCTTTAACACACTGAACTGGTCCTCCTCTTATCTAGCTAACTGATCCTTCCATGTCTCAATTGGCACATCTTCACCCTCTTCTGTCCACCCCTCTGTTGAAGTTTCTCAATGTTTTGTTACAGGATCAATTCTGTTTTCTCTATGTAGAACAACACTTGGTAAATGTATTTACCCATTTGGACTTACATATCACCTTCAACACTATGCAGATGACACCCAGCTTTATTTATCTGCATCTCAATTGACTCCTGATATTCAGTCTAAAGTCACAGATTACCACTCGGCTACATCAGACTGGATGGCTCATAGACACCTCAAACTCAACATATCTAAAACTGAGTTAATCATCATACCACAAAAAACAGGCATAGCAGTTCCCTTTCAGGTAACAGTATATGGCACTATCATAAATCCAGTATCAGAATTCCAGTGCCTAGGTGTGATAATTAATTCTACTTTCTCATTCTACCTCATATTAATTATATTGCCAATATTGCTGCTTTCTTTTGCGTAACACAGGTAGAAAAAAAGCCATCCCTTCCTAAAATCAGGTGAATTTAATCACAAAAAGAGAGAGAGAAAAAATTATGAGCAGGTTAATAGAACACTGCAAACCTTGAAAAAATGATGGGCAGTCTTTTAAGGCAAGTTAAACCTTTAAAAAAAATTGGCAAAAGCCAAGCCAGTCCAGCAGTATGCCAAACATCACAGGTGCCATCCAGGAACATATGCCACCATCTGTGACATGGTGCTTGCAGCAAATTTAGTTCCTGCTACTGAATTTCTGAGTATCATATAAGTTCCCCCAAATTACTAAAATCAAACTGAAGTGCTTCCTCCCCAATAAATCATATGCTCTCTGTCACTGACAGAAGCCCATGTCCATTCCACAAAGTGGTACAAGTTAGTCACTTAATGTTGGGTTTGTGACTGACTTACTGTATACTTAATAAAAATAGTGTACCCTCTCAGTTATCACCTTGGCATATTCAGCAGAATGTGCCATCTGGAAATGTTCCCTTATGTCCTACAATCTGCTATAACCATGTGTGGTTATAGGAATCCCTCTCTCTTATTGTCAGAATCCTATCTCTATATGCTTCCTCAATTAATTGACAGAATATATTTTTAAATATCTGGGAAGGATCAGAATTAAGGGCTTTATAATATTCAGTATCCATAAGGATACAAAAATCTTCCTTATCATAATCCTCCAAGTTTTGAATGACTACTCTGCCCTCCTTATTGGCCAGCTTAATGATATTGTCCTTAATAGTGTACAATCTTTTAAGTATATCAAGGTCACTTTTATACAGATTTCTTTCTTTATTATGATCATAATCATTATTACCAAAATATTTTAAAAGGTCAGACATTACCACACTATAAAAAGTGTTGACAAAGTTTCCTCTAGAATTTGTAGGGTTTACTATAGATACAGGTCTAAAATGTGAGGGAATACAACAATCTAATAAAAAAATCTGTCAGATTCTCAGTAGATTGGGTATTTTGTGTATTTTGTTTACCTTCTACGAATTCATCTCTATTAAAAGCTACTTCAACAGAGTTGTTTGTAGTATTAAACAAAACCTTTTTAGTGCAACTTCCTAAGTCAACAAATAACACAAACAGGTTTGGACCAGAGGTGGGAGAGAAGGATAAACCTCTATGAAGTATATTAATTTCATCATGATCTAAAATATGATTAGCGAGATTAAAAATACCTATCTTTTGAGCAATGTAAACAATATAGAGCCAACAATCAACTGATCAATGTAAACAGTGAAGAGCTATGCAGGCATCTGAGGGCTTTGAACAACTTGCTGTGGTGTTGTGTAATATGTGTACTAATAAGAATATGGGCTTCACATAACACATCACACAATAAAACTGAAAGTTAATCAGAGCCCTGAGATGCCAGCATAGCTTGCATTGTTTACATCGATCACCTGATTTTCAGCTCTGAATTGCTCAACTGATCAGCGTCTTTGGGAAGATCCACAATTCATCATCATCAGGCAGGTGAATATTTACATTAGCATAAAAACACATACTCAGAAATATGAAAATAACTAATTTAGCCAAAGTTCAATATGCAAATAAGCAACTGGCTGCAACATTGTAAACCTGGAAAAGGCATGGTGAATTCATGGTGATGCAGACATATTTAAAGTATAATTGGTGGGATAAAATGGATAAGACATCTTAGGGATCGATTTGGATTTACGTTGCTGCTACATCACCAAACTTGGCTCTTAGCAAAGTTTAGTGTATCTCTCTCCAGGTTGTCTCTTAGCAACAAATTCTTAATAAATGGGCATTATAGGCCTTACTCATCACGCTATAGTAGGCTGACCAGATCTCACCTTTAACCGGGGACACATAAGAAATAGCCATTTTTCAGTACTTCACTGAAATGAAAGCAGTCATGCAGTATGCATTTTTCCTATGCGTCACCAGTTAAAGGTGAGGTCTGGTCAACCTACGCTATCAAGGGGTATTTCTGGAGCAAAACAACTGCGCCATACTGGACAAATGAAAATCCTGCAAATCACCATTGATTAAATGGGCATTTTGTCCCTTGAATGTAGAGTGGTCTGCAATGCATTCATTGATTTGCAACACTTTAGATACCTCTCTAGCATTCAGGGGGTTAGAAGCACGATTTAATCAGTGGGATTTTCAGTAATGGGAATTTTCATACCCCCCCATGGGGCAGTTGGTTTGCTCCAGAATTACACTTCTTTCTGGATAGGGCCTTATATTTCTCAATGAAAAAAATAGCCTTCTCTTAAACCCAGAACTGGTTTAGTAAGACTCAATCCTTAATTTCTCCAGGGCTTTTGGAGTTTTTGCTAGTTATGAGACCAGAAAGACTATTAAACATTTTGAGTAGATTTTATGAAAGAAAAAAACTTAAATGTTTGAGTGCCAGTGATGCATCCAAATCATTGCTCTGTAATGTGTTGGATACCTCTCTGGGACTCAAAGGGTTAAAGAAATGAGAATTCTTTACCTTTCATAAAATATATAGTGGTAAGGTCACCTCAAACACGGTCAGGACAGCCAGGAGGTTGTAACATCAATGCAGATACCCTGGCGTCGCACATTCTACAACTTCATCCCTCCTGAGTGAGAAGGGACGGGGTTGTAGAATTTGCGACGCCAAGCAGGGGACAATGCCGATGAATGAGGAGGGGAGAGAGGTATCAGAGGAAGCGGGCAGCAAATACAAGCTTGCCACCTGCTTCCTCCGATGGCTCTCTCCTCTCCACCCGCTTCCTCCAATGTCTCTGTCCTCTTCAATGTCCCTAGCCGTCAAGACGGGATATTAATGAAAGTATATGAAGGGATTGCTGTGGAGGGCTGCTTCCTCAATAGTTTCTTTATTAGATTCATTCATTCATAATGTTCTACCTCCTGTGTCCCATTGCTATTAGTACTTTTGCTCCACTCTCCATTTGAAGGAGAGTGGAGCAAAAGTACTAATAGAAATGGGACACGGGAGGTAGGGCATTAAAAATGAATGAATCTAAGTAAAGATATGTTTCATAATAGTCTTTTAATAATAAAATGTTTAAAACACACACATATATAAAGGCAAGGTATGTAGTCCATACCTTGCCTATTAACCCTTTGGGTACCAGAGGGGTAGGAAACATGCTAAGCAATGCTTTCCTACCTCTCTGGTACTCAAAGAGTTAAGTGTTGAATATCAGACAGATTTGTCCACTACATGGAAATCCCTGAGGTGGATGTGGATGGAGTTAGTATGTCGCATATATGCAATATATGTGACATACTAAGGGGGGGGATGGTGAAGGGGGGCATTGTGTAGTGCTTGGTGTACTAGTTTTCTTTACTGTAACCCTTTGAATGCCACAGGGGTGAGCAGTGCACATCCCTATGACATTCAAAGCTGTCCATGGTGCTGAAAGCCATCTCTGTGTTCCCCTACTGGCTGCGTAGGGAAACACAGAGAATGCTGTTCAGAACTGTTGATGTTGATTTTGGATTTTCTGACTGAACTTTCTACTATGGAGTGCTGTGATTGGCTGTGGTGCAAGGTAGCATTTTTATCATCTGTTTTTAGGTAACATTTTCTATGCAACGCAGGTTTAAGGTGAACATGTATTTTGTTGGCATTCGCTCGTTAGCCTTTTTGGGTAAGGAAGATTTGAATCTCACGTTACCCGGTCTTGGTTAACTCGCGAAGGCAGTTTTTTTCTTCACGTTGGATCGAGCCCAAAGTGCCTGAAGTGGATATGGGCAGGCCAGATAGGAAGGAGATGTGACGATAGGTGAACCAAATTAATTTTGTAATGAAATCCACGTGATACTAAACACCCAAGAAAAAGACCAAATATAAGACTGGTAGATGAAATTGCCAAATGTGATGGTACACAGTGACAACAAAAGGCACAGAAGTTGTTAGAGGCTTACTGAGTATGCCTTCATCCTTCAGTGGTTATAGAACAGCTAAAGATGATGAGATCTCTCTTTCTCTCTCCCTCTCTCTCTCTTTATATATAGATAGATAGATAGATAGATAGATAGATAGATAGATAGATAGATAGATAGATACCCTGTGGAAGTGGACAGCTGGAATCCTTGATATGTGCTGGAAAGACTGGAAACATTGTTATAGAGTAGCATCGTACTTTATGTCCCTCCCGGTTACGTCCTCTGTGGGAAAAGCCCACATCATCCAAAACAGAAGCTCTCTCAATGATCGGAGGAATACATGCTTTGTTTTACATCAATGTTCCATCAGTCAACACAGGTATCATTTTTATAACTATTACTTGTGTATGAATACCACTCCAAGCAAGGTGGGAAACTCTATAATTTCTGAGGCAGACCTTCAATACATTGTGATATACCTCAAGAACTAAGCTTTTACAATAAGATCCGACAGAGGTGCATAGCTGGCCAGGGAGACACTAAGGCTACACAGCATCGTGGTCACCTTGACCGGGAGGGAGAGACGCTTATCTTTGCTGGCTATCCTGTATGTTTTTACACGCACACAAGAGAGAAAGTTTTCCTTGAGTATTTTGGGAAAAGGTACCACAAGATATTGAGCAGCCAATTCAGCCACATTATATATATGTATATACGTATATACATATATATATATATATATATATATATATATATATATATACCTATGTTCGTTATAGAAAAGCACTCACAGCTGGCTCCAATGGCAAAGAAAAATTACTTAAAGTTTATTAGACCTTTGTCAAAGGCCACAGAGGTTGGCTGAAACGTTGGTCTAATAAACTTTAAGTAATTTTTCTTTGCCATTGGTGCCAGCTTTGAGTGCTTTTCTACAACAAACATTGGTTTATGAACTTTTTTGGATCAGCACCCAGACGAAACTAAGGACTATTAACAGTGAGTGCTGCCATATCCTATATCTATACATATATATATATATATATATATATATATATATATATATATATATATATATAATATGTGTATATAAAGAGACAGAGAAAGAGAACTGGATCAATTTTGGAGCAAGCCAACTGCATACTAGAAGACAATAAAAATTCCCCCTGATTTAAATGGAACTAACCTAACCTATTGAATGCTAGAGAGGCCTCCAGGGCATTATTTTTCAGCATGTTTGGAACTTCTAGCAATCAAGGGGTTGAAAGCCTTTTAAATCAAAGGCACTTGTACTGTACTGTTAGGTGGGAGTGATGAAATGCAGCAATGCATTTGTAAGTATTCTTTAATCACTTTCGAACAGTGTTTTATCTTGTATAGTCTACCTGTGCTAAAGTTTTCATGAATTTTTTACGTTTATTGTCTTTATGACAAATGATATTATATGAAATTTGGAGCATTGCAGTTATGAACAACAATATACAAGAAAAACATATTAGTTCACTATAACCTAGCAAACAATCATTCTCACCTGAAATGTATGAAGTGTTGAAAGGGAGAGAATGGATGATCAGGGAAAGGAAGAAGGAACAGCCAATAAACTTTTCCAAAGCTTGCTACTATAAAAGCATTAGGCACCAAAAAGTGATACACCCCACATAAACTGAATATTAGCATGAAAGGAATATGCATCTCAAGAATCTCATAGTATATGGACATAAATATAAAACTAATTATAAAGAAACTAGTTGAAGAGCCAGTTACACGGGCCACAGTGCCTCTGGCAGCCGGTCGCGGGGCGGTCACGCGCGGCAGAGACTGCCCGCGCCACTGCTGATACAGAGCTGGACGCTCCTTGGGAGCGCCCAGCTCTGTATCAGCTGCAGCGCGGGCAGTCTGTACTGCCCATGACTGCCGCACGTACAGCAGTGTCTACTGCGCATGTCGGGCGTTACACACAACTTAGCGAATTATTATATAGGATGAGATTTGAAATTGAAAGTTTATTATTTAAAATTATGTTGTTATGTTTATTTATGCATTTACAAAAACAAATTGTACCTGGTCCTGAAGCCAAGGAGCAGCTGTTTTGTTTCAAGCTACATGGAGTAATTGGAAGACATTCTTCCATTTTCATTAGGCTGTTTATTTTTAATGTGTAGAAGCAAAATGTTAGGCAAGAATATCACCTGCATTTCCCAACTACAGGAAACCTCCACTTCATAATATAGAAATATCTTCATTGAGAGTAGATGTGAAAACATATCATAGTCAAGGAAGGGTCTGTTAGGGTCAATTACCACAGAGACAAATAAAAGCTCCCCAACTCCCACTGGATTAGAAGTGGCTTTAAAATACTTGAATACTACAGAAGTATCCAGTGTATTGTAAAGCAATATGTTGTAGACCTCTCTAGCTTTCCTTGGATTAATAGCCCCACTTAAATTGAAACAACAGTAATGAATTTCATATATGAATGAGTATTGCAGTATGTAATATGTTTTTAATTGGACTAACATTCAATAACATAGAGACAAGCTTTCGAGAGACATGCTCCCTTTATCAAGTCTAAAGCATACTGGTAATATGAGAAAAAAAACCTGAAAAGCCATGTAAATGAATCCCTTGATAGGAATGTGAAGGGAGGGGGAGGGAGCGGCAGCACGAGAGACAGCACGAGAGACTCTGGCACCCGAAGGGTCAAAAATGTACCAGAACAAAATAAATAGAAGGAAATATTGTATAAAATGTTCTTAATGTTAAAGGTATTATTGCATACTGCAGTACTCATTAATTTGACTTCTACATCACTGGACTAACATGGCTAACCTATATTGATATATATCGTATATATACAGGGTGTACTTAGCTGAGCTAAAGTAGAGGAGACTCAATGTAATTCATGAAAGCAAAAGATTTATTCAAGCATTGCTTCCAACAACGAATACTTTCGGTCCTGTAGAAAAGCAGTTTAAACACCTTAATCCTGATCATAGACCACCAATGACATCCACAATGAACACCATCCCTACTCCCACGTGGTCGTCCAGCACCGGGGCCTGGTGTGTGATGTCACCAATGCGGGGGGGCACATGGAACATTAATGAATGATCACTGAAATAAAAACAAGAGAAGGCGAAATAAAAAACATGTAAATAATACACATCAAGTGAATATTTGTGGTTGAATAAAGGAATAAAGCAGTATAATAAAGATACACCATCAAAACCGTATCATATGTAATTAACCGAGATACTATGTTGCACAGATGGATATACTATTACAATGTAGCAAACTAATCATCAACATTAGTGCTGGATCGCCGGGTATCCAGCAAGTCACTGCACGAAGGAGATGAGCAAAACCACCGGGGTATAGAAAGCATAGAAGGACACTTGGCGCAGCAACATATAGCTGGGAAGATGGCACATAGGTCCCATACATAGCAATGAGAAAATGATGTATAAATAAGGGAAAATACTAATACCTGCACCTAAGTACCCTGGCAGGTGAAACCCCACCACACAGCCAGAGTACCTGCTCATTGCAATGGTGTATCACCCACCAGGGGACGCAAGCAAATAATAAAGCAAAATAAAGAAAACACAAAATCAACTAATAAAGCAAAATAAAATAAACCAAACATATTTCAAATGCACCAGCATGAATAACAAGGCACTATAATATATGAAAAATAAGAAAAATAAATTCCACTAAATGGAATTATTTAAGCCTGGGAAATGATCAAAAATCAAAAAAGGCAATTTGCCATTAATTGTCATGGGTTCCCAAAAGGAGTGAATTGTTACCAGACATGTGCATATACGGTCACTCCCTATACTTTATGTAGGTAGTCATTCATACTCCAAAAGTTCCAAATCTGCAATCCAACAGCTAAGGAAATAATATATATTAATCCAAAAGAGGGTTACAGTCTAGGTAATCACTGTATGAAGAAATAGACAGTCTTCAATGGATCCTGAAAGACACCAAAGAAAGTATATAAGGTCAGTCCCCTTATAGTATGAAAATAGTCGTACTTATTCCAACATGCTAAATGGAGAATCTAATAGCAACAGCAGTATTATTTAATTATGCCACAGGAAGATCATCATCCCAGGTAATCACTTGTTAATGGAAGTAAAAAGTGTCCAAAGGTCCCTGGAGGATATCATAGTTAGTATTGGTGAGTGTCACAACAGGCACCAGCTTAGGAATGCATAAGAGGTATTATATAGTAAAGTTGATACCTTTATTGGCTAACTAAACAGATTTAAAATGCTAATTTTCAAAACTTCTTAGGTCTCTTCCTCAGGCATGTTATACAGATAAATTTGAAAACTTCTCTCTTAAATACAAGTACACATCACTCTGCGGAGTCCAGGTATTTATGATCCCAGAGGGACTGTCGTAAAAGTTAATTCACAATGTGGTAATGTGACAGACCCTCTCTGTCTCTATTCAGTCCATAATGAAAGAATGAAATTGTAGCATTAATATTACCTCCCATAATTTTCTTTCCCTCTGAGTGCGAAATTGTCCCATCAGTACAGTCAGTCTAATGTCCCTGACACTGTGTCCACTTTGGCAAAAAATTTCTTCCACTGGTGTCTCTGTCTTTTTGTTGTTAATTCTGGATCTGTGGGAATTAAACCTCTTATGTATGTCTTATTAATGCTACAGTTTGATTCTTTGACATATGGGCTGAATAGAGACAGAGTTTCTGTCACATTACCACATCGTGAATTAACTTTTACTGCAATCCCTCTGGGATCATAAATACCTGCAATTTAAATCATATTCTCTACCACTGACTGACCAAAGAATCAGTATCTGGACTAACGTTCGTATCTGATTTCCATTATAAACAATGTAATGTGTACTTGTATTTAAGAGAGAAGTTTTCATATTTATCTGTATAACATGCCTGAGGAAGAGACCTAAGAAGTCTTAAAAGCTTGCATTTTAAATCTGTTTAGTTAGCCAATACAAGTATCAACTTTACAAAATTTTTGCCTCCTGTATTTCTACGGCTAACACGGTACCAACTCTCATCTATTAAGAGGTATTATTGCAGAGAAACCTTAGATACGTAGGGCAAATGAAGCAGTAACATCCATAATGAGGGGAAGACTGGGTGTAGAGCCTTGTGATGTATCACAGAAGGTTCACCGTCGATGTATGTCTATCCCACTGGTTACAAAAAAGAGCCTAGTTGCAAGTCATGGTTGAGGCTCTTAGGATGTAATGAATTCAACTGATAAATCACTCTAGCTTCCATCTGCAGTAGCAGTTGATGATGGTTACCCCCTCTTGCTGGGGTGTGTACTTGAACAAAGGCATGAATCTAATGTCAGCTAATTTGTGTCTAGATATCCCAAAGTGCCATGCCATTGGTTGCCTAGTACTCTCTTTAGACTCAAGATTTCCTTCCAGGGCCTTACGTATAGAGCTTTTATGATTGACCAGATAATCCTTAATGGGAAAAGTCTTTACAGTATGGGGGGGTGGATATGTCTTGCCTGTAATAATTAGGACAGTCTTTACACCTGTATACACCACTGGGACATGCCAGCCAGCTCCTGATGCGTGCTTATTTACTTACAGGATGAGTCTGCACAAGCATATCCCTAAGGTTTCTACCCCTACAATAGCAAAATAAGGGAGGTTTATTGAAGTAATCTCCCAACAAGTGCTGAGAAGCAGTAGTGTAAGTGGTCTGAACGCAAAATCTACTGGCATTCTTGTTAATAATAATAATAATAATAATAATAATCCTTTATTTATATAGCGCACACAGATTCCGCAGCGCTTTACTCTCATATTGGTTCCTGTCCCCATTGGGGCTCACAATCTAAATTCACCTATCAGTATGTTTTTTTGGAGTGTGGGAGGAAACCGGTTAACATCAGTCTGTTCAGGGGTGTAGACCTATCTAAAGAATTAGCCATAGCGATAGCATTCTTGATGATTGATGGGTTATAGCTTCTCTGTAGAAATTTATTGCCCATAGCCACAAGGCCCTCATAGCGAAGTATTGGGTCTAAGGTGGTACTTACAACATGTAACATCTGCGAATAGGGCAGACTTTTTTTAAGCGGTACAGGATGATGATGATGTAGGAGAGTGTTATGGTCTGTGCTTTTAGTGTCAATTTTAGTTCTGAGACATCCACTATCACGTAGTGGATTCAATACTGTTTAAATAAACAACAAACTGACACAAATATCTTGTATCACCCTGACACAGGAGAAATACATCATCTATTTACCGCTTGTAGAATGATATTTTGGTAACAAATTTGCTGGAAAAGATATGGAGTTGTTTGTAATAATCCATAAATAGTGAATAAATAGAGACGCATAAGATGGCACCATGTTTGACTCCATTTCTGTCCCATGAAGTTGTAAAAAATAAAGATTCTCAAACTTGAAATAATTCTTATTCAGAATAAGATCAACTAATAAAAGCATGAAATCAGCAGGTGGGTGTCACAGTTTACCTTGGTTTCAGCCACTGTTCATGCCGAATGGATGACGCAGGAAGCTGGCAGCGGTTGGATGCATCAGAGCAAGATGCGTCGTCTGTTGGCGTGAGCCTTCAGAGTGTAGCAGGCCTCTGTTTTATGCCATGCTTCCTGTAGTCTCCTCCTACCTACTTCCTTCCTCTGAGCCTGCTCATCCTACCTACTTCCTGAGGAGGGATTTAAAGGGCAGTCTGAGTCCTGACTCAGTTGCTCCTGCGTGGTTGTACAAAGCAGTTCTGTGTCCTTGGGCTCTGTGTATGACCTGGCTTGTCTGACCATTCAATTTGGTGGCTCTGTCTGACTATTTTCCTGCCTTATCTTTATAGTGGACATCCAATCTGTTGCAGACCTGTGGCTCTGGCTGACTACCTGAACTGTGTATGACCTGGCTTGTCTGACTACCCTCTCTGGTGCTGACCTGTGGCTCTGTCTGAATATTCTCTTGTTATTCCCCTGTATCTATCAGAAACCCAATCTGGTGCAGACCTGGGGCTCTAGTAGACTAGCTATTTACTGACTGCAGGCATGGGTCAAGCTTCAGCTTTCTCCATACTGACTGCAGGTGAGATTCAGGTATCCTATGCTACATTGCTGACTGCAGGCGTGAGTCAGGTAGCTACTTACTACATTGGATCAAGATCATGTATCCCTGTTCCTGCTCCTGGTTCCAGCAGAGACTACTAGTGGCTGAGGCCTAGTCTCCAGCAGTGTGGCCAATCTGGGCAGCCTACTATTTCTGATAGCAGTGCTTGCTGGCTTAGGACCCTCTGCTATATTTCTTTTGTGTGCTACCTTACTTATATTTTAATAAATTTCATTTAACTATACCGTACTGACTCCTGAATATCTCTGAGGAAACGTGACAGTGGGCCATCAAATGTGTTGTCTGATTCAAGTGCTGCCCTGATAGCCTCCTTACCCAAATCATAGGGAATGTTCATATACAGGCTAGACAGGTTAGTATGGTATCATCAGTGACACGAGTTTATTAATGAAGTCAGTTGAATCTTTGCTATAGCTGGGATCTTTATTCATGTATTTTTGCAAGAAAACATTAGTGAACTGGGATAATGGCCGGCAGAGGGAGCCCCTGGCTGAGATGATAGGTCTGCCAGGGGGTCGTTCAAGAGACTTATGAATTTTGGGTATAGTATAAAATACTGGGGTTCTGGGATGGTTCTAAGTCAAAAAGTATTTAGTTTCTGAATTAATTCACCTGTTGTTGAAGCCTAGGGTGATAACAGCATCAATTTCCTTTTTTTATAACAGTATGGGGTCACGGTCAAGTCTTTTATAACACATGAGGTCTTGTAATTGGCCCAGTGCTTCCTCTCTGTAGTATTCATAATTGAGGATCACTATACCACCACCACCCTTGTCAGTCTGTCTGATAACTACAGAAGTATCAGAGGATAATGTTTAATAGCCCTGTGTTCTTTAATAGACAAATAATGAAAACTATGGAAACTATTCTGGACTATTTTCCTAGTTTCATCAGCTACCAGACTGACAAAGGTGTTGATATTATCATTATTACATTTACGGTCCAATGTACAATGTTTATTGAAAGGATTCACAGGGCTAATAGTGGAACTGTTACAAAAATTATCTTTGAGCTCAAGCAGCCTGTGCATCTCAAATAGGTTTATTTCCCACTGGAATGGGCAGTAGGGACATAGCTCAGTCCCTTACTCAGGACAGCCGTCTCAGTGGGAGCTTGAGTGTGATTAGACACTCTGGTAACAGTTTACTCCATTTGGGAAGGCCATGACTTTTTATGGCAAATTGCCTTTTTTTATTTTTGTTCATTTTTAAGACTTAAATAATTCCATTTAATGGAATTTATTATTTTATTTTTCATATATTGTAGTGCCTTGTGCTTCATGCTGGTGTATTTGAAATATGTTTTGTTTATTCCAATTTGCCTTATTTTTTTTGCCTTTCTTTATTTTGCTTTATTACTTACTTTTCTTGGTTCCCCTGGTGGGTGATACACAGTTGCAATGAGCTGGTACTCTGGCTGTGTGGTGGGGTTTCGCCTGCCAAGGTGCAGGTACTATTATTTTCACTTACTTATACATCATTTTCTCACTGCTCATGTATGGGACCTTTATGATAGCTGCAGAGTGGGGGTGTGCTGGCTTCCCTGCTATATTTGCTGTACAGAGTGTCCTTCTATGCTTTCTATACCATGTGGTTTTGCTCATCTCCTTGGTGCAGTGACTTGCTGGATACCCGACAGTCAAGCACTAATGTTGATGATTACTTTGCTACATTGTTATAGTATATCCATCTATGCAACATAGTATCTCGGTTAACTACATATGATACAGTTTTGATGGTGTCTCTTTATTATACTGCCTTATTCCTTTATTCCACCACAAGTATTCACTTGCTGTGTATTATTTTCATCTTTTTTCATTCTCCTTCTTTTTGTTTTTATTTTGGTGATCTAAGTGCCCTCCCGCGTTGTGAAGTCACACACCTGGTCTCTCGTGGGAGTAGGGACGGCGTTCATTGTGGGTGTAATTGGTGGTCTGTGTCCAGGATTAAGGTATTTAAACTGCTTTTCTTTCAATGATCAAGGCCCTCTACAGGACCAAAAGCTTTCGGTTGTTGGAAGCATTGCTTGAATAAATCTTTTGCTTCATTGAATTGCATCAAGTGCTGACTCCTCTACTTTAGCTCAGCTAAGTACACCTTGTATGTATTATATGGGACGGGCACCGTTATTTTGGGTTACATTTCTGATAGTGTGCCACTGCCAACCCTTACTATGTATATCCTTTACTTACAATAAGAGGTACTTCTCAGGGAATGTTTTTAAGCTCAATAGGTCTTTACAGGAGTATTAGATTAGGACTTGCCATATATTAGTGTACCTTGACGGGGTTGGCAAAATATGGAACAAAATCCCCATATTTATTAACACAGTGGTATTATATATGCCCAATACAGGGCACACATTTGCACTATTTGAATGGAGAAGCACAGTTTGTTACGAATAGAAAGATAGATAGATAGATTGATAGATAGATTGATAGATGTGTGTGTGTATATATATATATATATATATATATATATATATATATATAGACCTGAAGAAGGTCAGCTGTGCCTGGCCGAAACGTTGACATCTTTCTATGTTAAAAACTCATTTTATTAAAGTCCTGAGTGTGCCTTATATTTGTTCTGTATTGCTATATCAGCCTCCTTAAGAGCACCCAGGCACGTACCTCAGAAGTGAGTGTGCTTCTACTCCAGACTGTATATATTTATATATATATATATATATATATATATAGATATATATATATTTATATATATATATATATATATATATATATAAATGATGAAGATCAGCACTCTCAGGACTGCTCTTTTGAAAAACATAAAACAGCTTTATTAGATCAAGATTTCGATCCTATACCAGGATCTTTATCAAGATAAAGATCCTGGTATAGGATCGAAATGTTGATCTAATAAAGCTGTTTTATGTTTTTCAAAGAGCAGTCCTGAGATTGCTGATCTTCATCATTTCTATTGGATTATTTACTGGCACCCAGGCATTTACATTGGTTCTTGAGAGTGTGAGTGAGATGGTGGATCTGTGTTCACACATCCTTGTTTTAAAAGCCCTCGTGGTTTTGCCAACATATACCTTTTGACAAGGACATATTAATAAATACACCACATGCAGTGGTACAGGTGATATTGTCTCTGATCTTAATGACATAATCCGACACCGGGACTTTGAAGGTGGTTCCCGTAATCATATGCAAACATGTCGCACAACCAACACATCTGAAAGCACCTCTTAGTGTGTCAGTCACTTCAGTTACATATTTTGACCTAGGGTCAGAGCTCACTAATTCATCCCTCAAGCTCCGCCCTCTCTTATAACTAAGCATAGGTGGTCGTTCAAAAATATGTCCCACTTCGGGGTCCCCTCTCAGTATGTCCCAGTTGTTAACAATGGCCATTTTAACCTGTCCACTTATTTCCGCAAATGTGGTGGTAACAATTATCCGATCCTTGTCTTCTGTGTTGTCTCTACCAGGACCCAGCAACAGTGTCTGTCTGTCCATTACAGCTACTCGCTCAATCTCCTTCCTAATATCAAGTTCCCTATAACCTCTCTCTATAAATTTATTGCCCACCTCCTCAAGCTTGCTTCGACTTTCCGCAGGATCTGAGACAATGCGTTTCTCCCGCATCAACTGCGATTTAGGCAAACCCTTCTTGAGGGATCTGGGATGTTGACTACGGGCACACAGCAGAGGTTGTGATCAGTTGGCTTTGTATATAATGTGGTTGCCAACCAGGTGCCTTCTATCCTGACTAACACATCCAGATAGTTAATCTCTTTTTCACTGAAATTGGCTGTCAACCTTACAGGAGTTTTCAGAGTAGTTAAATAATCAATGAACTCAGTTAACATCTGTGTGCCCCCTGTCCATTCAAGGAACAGATCATCAATGAACCTGGTGTAAAATTTAATATGATCCCAATAATGTATTTCTGTTCAAAATCCCACATAAATGAGTTTGCATACACTGGAGCCATTGGCGAACCCATTGCTGCCCCCGCCTGCTGTATAAAAAAAGTAATTTTCAAACTTGAAATAATTGGGGGTCAATATCAAATCAATCATTCCCACCAGGAAAGCAATTTCAGCATCAGAATAATCACCCCCCAACTTCAAAAGTCTCCATGCTGCCACTTTGCCCACTTCATGGGGAATGCATGTGTATAAACTGGTGATATCCAACGTCACCAGTACAGCTATATCATTATCTAACTTTACTAGAGCAAACTTATTAAGAAAGTCAGTGGGTCCTTAATATATGTTGAAATTCGCTGTATGTACGGTTGCAGCATACTATCAATATACTGGACCAGAGGATAAGTAAGTGATCCCCGTGCTGAGACTATAGGTCTCCCGGGAGGATTCTCAAGAGTCTTATGAACTTTTGGCAGACAATAAAGAACAGGAGTGATC
Source organism: Rhinophrynus dorsalis (assembly GCA_037306005.1). Classification (NCBI taxonomy): domain Eukaryota; kingdom Metazoa; phylum Chordata; class Amphibia; order Anura; family Rhinophrynidae; genus Rhinophrynus; species Rhinophrynus dorsalis. The sequence continues at coordinate 294,814,352 of CM074720.1, forward strand.
GGATATTTCACAATCATAAATCTACCCAGCTTTGATGACAATAAGCCCTCCTCTATGCCTTTTGCAATATATGCATCCACTTCGATCTCAAATACCCTCGTTGGTTACAACTTAGTAGCTTGTAGCTTACCTCATTGCTGAGCTATTTGATCACCTCCTGTCTGTAGTCCATTTAGTTCTGTATAGTTTTGATTTCTTCTCCAACCACCATTAACCATTACAACATCTACCTCTCCTGATCATCAGTGGACTACTTCATTTAACCCTGCATTGATTCCTACCCTCACCAAGTACTTTGCAGTTCTGCTACTGACTCTCCTCACCATCCCTGGCACCTATCCCCTCCGCTCCGTGGATTGACCCTTGATTGCCAAGTCATCTGTACTCTCCTGGATTACTGACTGTTGCACATCTCTACTGCCCCATTCATTAACCCCACTATGGGCAAATTAGCTCCTTGCTTTGTCATCGCCATTCTCACCTGCATAAGACTCTCCTCCTCCTGTGTCCACATTAAGTGTCACGCCATTCACATTGCACCCTCAATTCTTCACTCACCACTTCTCTGCTCCCATGAACTTTTTTCATTCCTCCGCTCCCTATCACCACCATCTCCTTCTACCCCTGCAAAAAAGCCCCACTGCTTCAAATCTCACTCTCACCTTATGTCCCTGTCCCTTCTCCTCCTACTTGCTGCAGGTGACATCTCACCTAACCCAGGCCCCCCTTCCATTCTTTCTTGTACCACAGAACCCACTCACACACGCAACACTCACAACCTAATAACCGTACCCCATCACCTAACCTCCTCCCCCTCTTTTGTTTTGGTCTCTGGAACGCCCGCTCTCTGTGTAACAAACTAACAGCTGTTCACGATCTGTTCATTTCTCACTCCCTAAACCTCCTTGCCATCACTGAAACTTGGCTCACTTCATCATACACTGCGTCCACTGCCGCACTCTCATATGGAGGCCTTCAATTCACACACACACCGAGGCCTGGCAACAGGCAGGGAGGGGGAGTAGGCATCCTGCTGCCCCCTAACCATATATTTCAGGTACTCCCCACTGTTCTCTCTCTCTCCTTCCCTACATTTGAAGCCCACACACTTCACCTCTTCTCTCCCTTCCCCCTGCGTGTCGCTGTCATATACAGGCCACCTGGTCCCACTGCACAATTCCTTGATCACTTCACCTCCTGGCTCCCTCACTTCATGTCCTCTGATGTCCCTACTCTCATCATGGGTGACTTCAACATCCCTATAGATAATCACAACACCCCCCCGCCCTCAAACTCCTCTCCTTAACAACCTCCTTAGGCTTATCGCAGTGGACCAGCTCTCCCACACACAGTGATGGTCACTCCCTCGACTTGATCTTCACTAACCTCTGCTCGGTCTCCAACTTCTCTAATGTCCCCTTTCCCCTCTCTGACCACCACCTCCTCACCGGTAACCTCATCATACCACGCAAACCCATCACCCCTGCCACAATCAAGCGCATGCTGAGAAATCTGCATACTCTTGATAAGCAACAATTTTCCACCTCCCTGCAGCCTCTTCTCAACCCCATCCTCACACTTACTTGCCCAGACAAAACTACTGCTCTCTACAACAGCACTCTCACTTCAGCCCTTGACATCGCTGCACCTGCAACTCCACGCCACCCACGCACAACCCCACTACAACCCTGGCACACAAGACTAACGCGATACCTCCAAAGGTGCTCACGCACTGCTGAAAGGCACTGGAGGAAATCGCGCTCCACAGCTGACTTCACACACTACAAATTAATTCTCCGTTCGTATAGCTCTGCCCTCTCCCTGGATAAACAGTCATTCTTCTCCTCTCTAATTTCTAATCTTTCCTCCAACCCTAAACGCCTTTTCTCAACCTTCACATCTCTTCTAAACCCACCAACACAAACACCTTCCACTAACTTCTCTGCCCAAGATCTCGCCAACCACTTCAAGAACAAGATTGAATCTATCAGACATGACATTTCATCACTACCACCCCCACCCAGCCAACCCAGCCCTGTCGCCTCTCCCACATACACACTAAGCTCCTTCCCACCTGTCACTGAGGATGAAGTCTCCCTTCTCCTGACTCGCTCAAACCTAACCACATGCCCTCTCGACCCAATCACATCTCAGCTCACCCAAGAACTCTCCCCTCTACTAACTCCAATCCTTACTCACTTATTCAACCTCTCTTTGTCAACCGGCACCTTCCCATCCTCTTTCAAACATGCACTAATCACTCCCATCCTAAAAACTCACTGACAAATTACCGGCCAATTTCCCTACTCCCGTTCACCTCCAAACTTCTCGAGCACCTTGCATATAACTGGCTCACTAATTTCCTCTGCTCCCATTCCCTGCTAGATCCCTTGCAATCCAGATTCCGCCCTCATCACTCCGCTGAGACTGCCCTCACTAAAGTGGCCAATGACTTGCTCTCAGCCAAGTCAAAAGGCCACTACTCCCTACTCATTCTTTTGGACCTGTCAGCCGCCTTTGACACAGTTGATCACCCACTCCTCCTCCAAGCCCTCCACTCCCTAGGTCTCTGCGACACTGCACTCTCCTGGTTTTCATCTTATCTCTGCAACCGCTCCTTCAGTGTTTCCTACTCCGGCTCCACTTCCCCACCCCTCCCACTGTCTGTTGGTGTGCCTCAAGGATCAGTACTGGGACCCTTGCTCTGCTCAATCTACACTGCTTCCTTTGGAAAACTAATAAACTCCTTTGGGTTTCACCATCATCTCTATGCTGATGACACCCAAATATATCTTTCCTCCCCAGACCTCTCCCCTTCCCTCCTGTCCCGAGTGTCTGACTGTCTGTCTGCTGTGTCTTCCTGGATGTCCTCCCATCAACTCAAACGTAACCTTGGCAAAACCGAACTAATTCTCTTCCCTCCATCTACAACCAGCCTTATCCCAAATATTACCCTCACCGTTAACAACACTTCCATCACACCAACCCCTACAGCACGCTGCCTGGGGGTCACATTTGACTCTGCCTTATCCTTCATTCCTCACATCCAGTCAATCTCCAACTCATGCTGCCTCCACCTCCGCAACATCTCTAGAATCCGACCCTTTCTCACAGAAGACACTACCAAAATTCTAATCCAAACACTCATCATGTCCCGTCTTGACTACTGTAACTCTTTACTAATTGTCCTGCCTCTCACCCGACTAACCCCGCTACAGTCCATAATGAACTCTGCTGCAATACTAATCTACCTCACTCATCGCTTCTCTAACACCACATCCCTCTGTCAGTCCCTACACTGGCTCCCATTAGCATACAGAGTAAAATTCAAATATTTCATCTTTCATTTCCAAATATACTCCCGCCCACCATCTTCACTCTGCACATGACCTTCTGCTCACCACAGCTCTTATCACATCCTCCCACTCCCGCCTACAGGACTTCTCCCGTGCTGCACCTGAGCTGTGGAATTCCCTCCCCCGCCCCATCAGACTCTCCCCCAGCCTTCAAATCTTCAGACGCTCCCTGAAGACTCACCTCTTCAGGGAGGCCTATCAACTGCCTCCATAAAAATCATCACCAAGATTCACCCCTTGCACGGACTACTACACTCAACGGCACTTCTCACACCCACCCACTGACTGGCAGCTCATGTGGCAGGAGGCACTTAAACGCAATGCACTTACTCCTTCTGTATCAAACCTACCTTCCTCTAGACTGTAAGCTCTCACGAGCAGGGCCCTCTGATCCTCCTGTTCTCCACATCTGATTGTACTATTTAATACCTCTGTATGTCTATTCCCAATTGTACAGTGCTGCGGAATTAGTTGGCGCTATATAAATAAAGAATAATAATAATAATAATAATAATGATACCTCCCCCCTTATCTGCAGCATGTATAATGATCTGCTTGTTGTTCTTCAGTTCTTTGATCGCCCACCTCTCTGCTCCAGTAATATTGAAATATTTAATTCATTGGAATATTTCATTTTGCGATATAGGGTCAAAATGACTTTGAACCTGGAAAGGGTCCTTGGAAAATTCATGTACATGTGTAGAGTCCTTAAAAAAGTCTCTCAAATGTAGCTTTCTTTGAAAACGATACAACTCTATCTCCATGGTGAACTTGTCAGTCCTTTAGACAGGACTGATACTTGCTCCTGAGTCAATATGTGGTCTGATAAATTGAAGATCACTTCTTGGAAGGGAGCATGGGAGGTAAAGGAGGTCTGGTGTTTTCTCCTGCCATGTTTTGTGGTGTATTTATTAATATGTCCTTGTCAAAAGGTATATGTTGGAAAAACCACGAGGGCTTTTAAAACAAGGATGTGTGAACACAGATCTACCATCACGAGAGCCTTGAATGGCACTTTGAATGAGGCACAGCTAAGTCGGGCCCCGATGGTGAGGCACTTTGTAACATATAGGCACAAAGTGAGGGAATTAGCATGCCTTCCATTCGAAGTGGTGAAGCAAGCACCACAAGGTGGTGACAGGGAGAGACAGTTAGCAAGGAGAGAGATGTATTGGATTTACAGATTAAGATCCCTGTCACCGTCTGGGCTCAGTGAACAATTCAGCCTCATTCATTACATCTAGTTGAGGGCATTTAAAACTGGAGTACTGTATTTTATATGTAACATTGTGGTCAGTGATCATATAGTGTTATATTGTTGCACTATTGGTAGCCAGCGGGGCATCTTCCTGGTGCTATGGTAACCGGCAAGACATCACAGCGGTGCCAAGTTCAACAATAGAGATGATATAAGGCAGGCCGGTGAGCCGGTCTGTAACTGTGTTTGTGTTATCCCTGATGAAAGTCCTTAGATAGGACTGAAATGTGAGATTTTTATTATGGTTGAATAAAAGTCAAGTTTTATTGATTCAATTTGAGTGCTCGACTGTGTGGAGAGAAACCTAACTGGGAATATAAGTTTTGAAGCACCACAATTTGAAGCGTGTGTGCGGGTGGCACAATAGAGTTTCATTGTTACTTGGTATAAAGGACCAGGGTCATAATGGATGCAAGCATGATGTGTACATTTCACAGTAAGACAACACTATAGGGATGTTGTTCATCTATCCCCTTAGACAGGTATAAGTGGAAAAAGTACTAGTTACAAAAAACTCATACTGATATATTAGCTGCTCACCAGATTGTTTCTTGTATGCTGGCACATAAATGGAAACTCCTGGAGGTAGTTGTCAAACAGGAACATTACAGGGACCAAAAACTACCTCCAGGAGTTTATATTTATGGCCCCGCATAAAAGAAATGATCTGGTGAGCAGTTCCATATGAGTTGTTTTGACAAGTACTTTTTTCACTTACACCTGTCTAAGGGGATAGATGGACATCTATCACCCAGTGTTGTCTGACTGCACTTCACTGTAAATTGTACACATCCCGCTTGCATTCTGCATGGCCCTGGTTCTTCATCTTTTCCACTTACCACTACAAGAGATTAACCACCACTGTTCCCATTTGGTTGTATCCCATAGTCATCAAGGAATATCTAACTTCTATTATATATCTGATACATGTATATCTTCATCTTTTTATTTATTTGCATGCCATATTCTTTGTAGTATATTACCACTTTATTTATTTTCTTTATATTAATAAATATGTTTGTTTGATAATTTAATTGCTGCACTTAGACGCCCACTTGTGCTGTCTCCTAGTCTTTTGTTTTATATATTGAACCTACCGAGGGTACTCCGGGAACCAGACAGCAGCAGGGACGTCTATTGAGTTGCTAAGACATGAGCATCAGTTCAGCACTACTCCTCATCCAAGTCTGTTCCATTCACTTCTCCATTTATGGAATTTACACCAGTCATCATCATCATCTATAAGTGCCATCCATTCCATAGCATTTCATTTCCATTTTGGACCACTCAAGGACTTTTTCTACTATTCATTCAATCATTCCATTACTTTGGGTTATATCACAGTGAACTGTATGTATTGACTAAGCCTCTTTTATTTATTTTCAGTTACTTCTCCATCACCTAAACTCATCCAATACTCTGTTGCATGCTAGATCTGTACAGAGGGATTATATATACTGAGCGAATACAGAACAGTAGGTATTCTCTAAGAACTATTTATACAGACATCAAGAGACTCCATTATACATTGTATCCAAACCATACTATCATGGTGCCCGTGATTGCCTCTAGCGACGCTGTGCTGGCAGGCGACATTGCTGTACTTCCTGGTTGTCAAGCTGAAGCACATTCACTATTCTTATTGGCCACTGCTAATTGCCAGAAGGAGTCTCCACCTACTTGCTAGGCCTTATAGGCCTCAGCCTGCCTTTACTCATTTGCCCTTTCTAGGTGTACGTGTGCGCTATAGCTCTTGTGATTCCGATGCTCCATTTCCGTGTATGACTCCTGGCTACGTTCTGACTTTGGCTCCATTGATCCCTGACTAGCTGCCTTCCGTTCTGGTCTGACTTCTGGCTTTGGCTGACTACCCGCTCCGGTCTGACTCATGGCTTTGGCTTACTACCTGCTCAGATCTGATTCCTGGCTTTGGCTGGCTACTCGCTCCAATCTGACTCCTGGCTTTGGCTGACTACCCATTCCGGTCTGGCTCCTGGCTTTGGCTGATTTTCCCTGCTCCTGCTGACTTCTGATTATCCTTTACCCGTGGCCTACTGTGTTCGCTTGCCCTAGCGCTTCCTCATTTGAACGGTGCTCAATCTGCGTCAGTCCGTGTCACTGGCCTTCCTGCTGTCTGTTATACCGGTCTAGGACATTGGATACCCTAGCATGCTAGGGATTCTCAGTCACCATTGCTTGTGGTTTACCATAGCATTCTAGGGATTTGCTGTCACCATTGCCTGCCAGTTACCCTAGTGTACTAGGGATTCACAGTCACCATTGCCTGTTGGTTACCCTAGAGCTTTCTAGGGATTCAGTAACTGCTGCCTGTTGGTTACCCTAGCGTTCTAGGGATTTACTGTCACCATTGCCTGCTGTTTACCCTAGCGTCCTAGGGATTCACAGTCACCATTGCCTGTTGGTTACCCTAGAGCTTTCTAGGGATTCAGTAACGCCTGCCTGTTGGTTACCCTAGCGTTCTAGGGATTTGCTGTCACCATTGCCTGCTGATTACCCTAGCGCGTTCTAGGGATTCTCAGTCACTGCTGCCTGTTGGTTACCCTAGTGTTCTAGGGACATCCGTCTCTGTATTGAACTACCCTAGTGTGCAAGGGGAGTTTCCCTCTGTTCACTGGGGCTTCCCAGCTGCGCCTGCACTAGTAGCTGCTACCATCCTTGCTACTAGCATTTACTCTTATATTCAGTCAGAGTGGTGTTTGCTTCCCTACAGTCAGGTGATCCAGTGCTGCCTCCATACCTGGATAGTGAGGGTTAGGGAAGTGCTCCGGCACGGCCCTTACACCTGGTCCTGTGAGGGTTGGGGAAGTGCTATCTTACTTTATTTTATGCTGATTCTCAATAAAGTTATTATTTTACTGTATCTGTACTTCTCAGTGTCTCAATGTATAGCATTGACTATTTGTATATTACTGGATTAGTTTAGCCATAATATAACAGCCGTTCACACACAGAATTATCATGCACACTCAATACACTTTCACTTAGAGGTGGTTCACCCAGTGAGCACTACTTTTCTGTCCACAGTTAGCCATTAAAATGTGTCACCTTGATATCAATCTTGTGAGTTTCTTGCTACAAAAGTACATTGAATCCCAGATGGTGGCTCTAAAGGAAGAAATCAAAATTATTTTATATGTCCACCCTTTCAAAGGTACTGAAAGCATTAACACCATGGCATTTTTTCATTATCTACTGCAAAAAAAGCACTAAAATACCATAATATACACAAATACACAAAATGTGAATTAAATATAAAGCACATCAAGGAGTGAGGGGACCCTTCACAGTCCTCAAATTAAAAAAAAAAACAAAGGCAGAGGACAATTCAGCACTGCTTCATACAAATTAAATGTGAACTCTTTGTGGAGAACATATTATGCAAATTTATTAATTCACTTGTTTAATAAAAATGAGTGCACTGTCCCATAGTTTGGCCTAATAAATATTGCCATTTTTATGTCCTACAGAAAATGCTTTATATTAAAAGTTACATTTTTCTAATGCCCTCATGGCAGAACTGGGCTGTGCTAAACCAGGGATCAGATGTAGTGAGTGGGTGGGAATGTCAAGAACTGGAATATTTCCATTTATATAAAAGTCTGTCGTACCCACTACTATAAACATCATAGAGCATGTTTAATATACATTTCCACTATGCACTGAGCTAAGGTTTCAACATTCCTTATAGGGTGTAGGAAACCTCTCCACTGTAACAATGTTCACAGCTCTCTAGAAATTAAATAATAAAGTGTCCTCCTCCCACCCCTTTTCAATATGTTAAGAAGCCTCCTCTCAAATCTAAAATCCAGTTGCTTGACCAGACAGATCGCAACGATGGACAATATTCTGTTCACCAATATAAGGGAAATCCTGCACCCATTGAAGAAGGAAGGCAGGTTTTTCCTTCTACTAACAGAAGATTGCCCATCATTACTATCTTTCCAAACCTGCTTTCATCTCTGAAGACAGAAGATTGACATATTGAAAAGGGGTGGGAAGGGGAACTTTATAATATAATTTCCTAGAAACTAGAGTGCTATGAACATTACTGAAGTTAGAGAGTGTTACTACACACTATAAGGAATGATCGAACCTTATATATATATAGAGAGAGAGAGATAGAGAGAGAGAGGGAGAGGTTATATTGAGGCTTTACTAACCATTTAATCATATTTGCCCAAACTATGAAATAAAACCCTAATTTAAATTAAAAGAAGAAAATAAATGTGAATTAATACACTAATAATAGTAATTAAATCCATCAATCCATCATGATTCTACATGGCTTGAGAAAATGTATCAGGAAAATACATCAATCCTTTGGACACTAGATACATTGTCTAAATTGTAAAGCAATGTTTTGAATACATATATAGCTCTAAATGGTTAAGAGTTAGTATAGTAACATGTTAGATCCTTTATCTGGCATCAGACCTGATAATATTGCAATTTATACATTTATCATTGAATTTTGTCTTCCAGATTCCTCTGGTCTACTTGGAAGAAATCTTGAAGTGCATTAATTACCTAATGAATCTGGGCAATTATCTGAAAGACATGGCTGTGCCATGCAGTCCATGAGGACATGCACTAACAGGTAAGAAAAATGCCTAAGAAAGACATCTCTAATTTATGTGTTATTTCATGGGCTTGATTTCTCAAGCAGGTACTTTCAGACACTTTGCTAAAGAGGTTCTGTAGAATACCCATTGTGTTAATGTTTTTGAACTGCAATATTTTAACCTTAAAGTTTATTTTTGAACTCATCTCTGGTAAACCAAGAAAGAAACAACTACTCATCCCCTTCACATGCTACTGGATACTTCTGCTGTCAAAATCTATAATTCTATGGTTTGAAGCTATATCTGTTTTAATCCAGACATCTTTTCATTTTAGCATTTTGATTATGATGCTAGAAACATCTCAAACACTGAAAAGTGATGCTTTGGAGACCTCTCCAATACACAGTCGGTATAATTTTCCAAATAGTTTCATAGTTCAAGCAAATTACTGACAATCTCTCCTCATTCATGCACGTGCAGTGCAAAGTAAACAACATCACCGAGATGAATTTGACAGAAAACAGAATCCTGTGAAAATCACCAATCAGGGTACGGTTGTTAAAAAGTAACTTTTTTTGATTGTTAAAATGAGAAGTAGAGTATGAGGGTCTTCTTTATTCATATGCTCACTCTGTGTAGAATCAGTGTGGATGCAAAGCCTCTCTATAACTAATATAACCAAACCACTTTATATACAGAGGTTAGTTAGGACAATGTGTTAACCACTTTATCCACAGTGGTCTCACTTGTAAATGATTATTGCTCTGTTGATTGATAATAGTTATCATTTACTGCACATCTTGAGTCTTGAAATGTGCCTCAAGACTAGATCGGATCTCCATCTCCGTTGGTGTAATTTATAATAAGTACATGACACGGTTGCTAATACGAAGGTGATATTTTATGGTTGTCAAGTAACTTGAATACCTACTGTATAAGTGTATAGTTGAAAGGTTGCAATTAAGTTGCAGTCATTCTGTGTGATTTGTAATTAGTCACTACCTCAGTTACTAATCCTTAGGTGAGATCATTTGCGATCCATAATTGATTATATTATAACTTTAAAGTGCAGATATTCTTTGGAGTTTTATATTAAATACTTGGACTGGGCATGGAGGAGCAATTATTGGTTTAAAGTTCTACTATAGATCATAGCTCCTTTAACACTGATTGTTAATTAACTGAAGGAAAGGTGTACTGCTCTATGTAGTTCAAAAGAGTAGACTGAAATTTTAAATTATAATTTGACTAGCAATGTGGTACAGCGGTGCCTGTCATGTTATGACCCACGGGTGTACATGTCTGAAATGTTGACACGCTGATAAACACAGACATATGAAAAACACAGGCAGAGATACACAGAGTGAGTGGCAGAAACATGCAAAAGACATGCACACACACACAAACACACACCAGAGGTGCACAAATGTACACACACGTGTGCAACAGACATGTCAACACAAAGGCAACAGACATGCACACACACATGTACAACAGACATGCCTACACACAGGCAACAGACATGCACAGTCAACAGACATACACACACACACACACACAACATGCATGCAGAAATACATATGTAGCAGATATGCACACAAGCATGCAACAGACATACATACAGAGGGGAACAATGACACAGGGTTAGCCCCCCCCTTGTGTGGAGGTTCCGGCTCTTGCTGGTAACCCCAATCTGTAGGTTCTAATTGTAGAAGCCAATGTGTTTAGCCTAAAATTCAACAATTACCAGATGTTGCAAAAAAAAAAAAAATACCTGGTGAATGCAGAGTATGCACTGCAAATAAGGAACCTGCTTGCACTGGCTTTTGTACCAACACAGGTTGTGGTATATACATTTGAAACATTAATGGACTCGATTTTTCTATTGAAAATGTGGAGTAGCTACAAGTGCTACTGAATTATTTTGAGGACACATAGATCGGCAGACCTGGAAGAAGAAATAATAATATAAACAAAACATTTCACTAAATAGACTTCCTATCATACATTGTTTCTAAGGCCCACAGCTGCTGTTTGTGTTTTGTTAAAACTTGTAACAAATATTCAAAATGAAAAAAAATTCAAACTTTTTGTTGTTAATTAATTTTGTTTGGTTAATTTGTTATACATACTCCTTTTTTGTCATGTATCCCCTTTCATTTGTTATGCTGTATTAAATTATGTTTGTTTTTTTAATAAAGAACGCTAAAAAGTTCAAATATTTTATTGTTATTTAATTTTGACAATATATTTAATCTGTACTCTTTTCTCAATAATGCCAGCGTCAACTAGCGAAGGTACATGTAAACAACATTGGCATGTTCAAGATATTCCTTCCCTGCAAGTCAAGCATCTATAAGGGCTTAACCCATAGAGTGCCAGATTGGTTTGCAACACATTGCAAAGGAATGCATTGTGTAGCCAACTGCACTGATAGGGTTAACAGAAGTAGTGTGGGAGAGGGCATTTTGTGTGTGTGTAGCAGGAGGACATTGTGGCCATAGGAGAGGAGCAGGCATTTTTTGTGTGGCGATGTTTTTTAGTTGTTGAGGGGAATGTTGAGGGAGGGCAAAGTCCTTGCAGAGATTTTGACCACTCCTGTCAAAATCATGTACCCCAGTATCTCCAAGAGTGGCAGTATGGAAGACATATGAATATGTCTATCACGGTGCCCGTGATCCCTCTCTGTCACTCTCACTTGTGGTGCGCTCTGACTGGCTGAGTCTGTTTGGCCCGCCCCTGGTGACCTTTTTATGCCTGGTCATTGACACCTGTCAGGTGCCCTTTCGTGGTGTTCCAGAGTCAGTGTTGCTGTTGCTGTGTTCGTGCGTTCCTGATTCCTGTGTACCAATTTGGCCCGTCTTGACTACGCTCCTGTGTTCCTGCTCCGTGATCTGACCCGGCTTGGCTGACGTTCCTGCATGTGACTGATCTGGCTTGTCTGAGAACCACCTCCGTGTACCGACCCAGCCTGGCTGACTTCCTGCTCCGTGACCTGAACCGGCTTGTTCCAGTGACCTGCTTGTTCCTGCTTCCTGCTGCTAGTGTCACCGTGGCGACATTCTGACTTCCGCTGAGCTCGCTTACCGGGCTGATCGTGTTGCCTCTTTAACTCTTGCAGAGTTGTGCCTCCAGTGCTGAGTCTCCATTATCTCTTGCAGAGCTGTGCTTCCATTGCTGAGCCTTCTCTGACACTTGCAGAGCACTATCCACGATTGCTGAGCCTTCGATCCTTGAGCTGCTTAACCCTTGCAGTGCTGCCATTTTGTGATCTGAGCCTTCACGTACACTTGCTGAGCCTATGCTGTTTGGTCGCTACTTCTGCAGAGCCGGCCGCGTTACAAGCCTGGTCACCATCAGCAGAGCAGTCGGTTTACGTTATCGCGCCCGTGAGAGGCGCTATTGGCTCTTGCAGGTTGTCTCCGGTATACACCAGTGGGGGCTATTGGCTCATATACTTGCAGCACCGAGTGGTCTCCGTTATTATGCCGTGGGGGCTATTGGCTAGCTCTTACATTATAGCAGTCTCCGTTGTTACGCCTGTGGGGCTACTGGCTCAAGCTCTTGCAGGTTGTCTCCGGTATACGCCCGTGGGGGCTATTGGCTCAAGTTTGTTCTGTGCAGTTGGTCTTCGTTATTATGCCCGTGGGGGCTATTGGCAAGCTCTTGCATTGTAGCAGTCTCCGTTGTTACACCCGTGGGGGCTATAGACTCAAGCACTTGCAGATGAAGTTGTCTCCATTGTTACTCCCATGGGGGCTATTCACTGCAACTTCTCTGCAGACTCTACCACTATTCCAGTACTGCCTGCAGCATTCTGCCTTAAGAACTTTCGGTGGGGCATTATCTACACCTATAGCTGCCTGATCACCATCTTAGGCGTGCCAAACACCACAACAGAGACTGACTGAGTATTGTATTTAACCATTGAGTATCCTAGCTACTGTGTGCCTGTCCTGAGATAGTATATGTGATACTTATGCTTCTGTATACTTGACCTGTGAAGGCGTTTCCCTCATTATATCACTATTATTTTGTGTTGCCTGTAGAGGGCGTTCTTTACTCTTTATTTTTTTAATAAAACTGTGTTTTATTTGATCCAGCTGGTCTGAGTGTCTTAAAAAACCGTTACAGTGTCCTTCTTATTGCCGCCCCTGTGGGATAGCATTGCACGTCATGTTATGACCATTGGGTGTACGTCTTTGAAATGTACACACACTGATACACCCATACATATGCAACTCACAGGGAGACACATACACACAGTGAGACACACACATGGAACAGACATGCACACAGCCACACCCATGCATCAGACATACCTACATGCAACAGAGATGCACACACTCACACACACACACACACACACACACACACACACATGCATGCAACAGATATTGGCACATGCAGACACACACAGAGAGGGGGTCACAGGCACAGTAATAGGCCCCCAATCTCTGCAGATTGTGGCTCATGCTGGTCCCCTGGATCTGTAGTTTCAGAGTGTAGAGATGTGGGCTCTGGTCACCCTGGTATTAGTGTAGGAGCTTTACAGTACTTTGTAGGTAACAATCTTGTATTGAAGTGAACATGTTCTGTACTGAGAGAGTTAGAAAGTAAATGTAGCCCTCTAAGGAGCAGAGGACATAACTTCACAATGTGTAGCACCCTCTCCCCTGGTCTTGAACCCATTAAATCAATGTTATTTTTTATTTCTTCTTTAAAAAAAGTGAAAAAGTGTTAGGAATAGGCTGGGGAAGGAGGAGAAGTGGAAGGAAAATGGAAGTATATCAGCATTTTGAGAAGGCTTCCCATTATCTGCTGGTCTGTCCTGTGGGGTAAAAGTTGATACACAAATCTGTGGCAGTGAGTGGGTTAAGTGTGTACCTGAATGCTGCCTGTCCTCTATCTTGCATGGAAAATGTTGAACTCATGAAATAATTGAGCAATGAGGGCCTATCTTACACCCTTGAGTGCCATTATGTTCCTCCCATTGCTGCAGCTTCCCTTCAGTGGCTGCACTACAGGTCTGGCTGAGGCCACTGTGATTCAGAGTTAGTGAGAGTGTGTGTATGTGTGTGTCAGTGTGTGTGTACATGTGTGTGTCACAGTGTATGTGTACGTGTGTTTGTGTTTGTGTGTGTTGGACATGTTTTTTGGTTGAGGAGGAGTTTGAGGGAGCCCAAACTCCTTGCAGAGTTTTTGACAGGAGACTCCTGTCAAAATCATGTCCCCCTGTATGTCCAGGATTGGCAGTATAGAGAAGCTATGAAAATACCATCCTTACTGCCACCCCGGGTGTGTGTGTCTCCTGAAGAGACATAACTTATGTAATGAGGCTATCTCATAAATATATATATATATATTGCTAATATCAATAGGATCGAGGAAGCACGTACATTCAGTTATTATATTGAATCAAGGTAGAGAGAAATAAAGAAAAATATAAGAGGATTAGGAGGGTGATAACCTCCTCCCTATTTCTCAAATGGTTTTGCCTTTGGCATTATCAAGAGTGAGCGGCACCTCTAACTAGTGCCTTTTTAAATATAAAAGACCCACCCAGTATTTTCTTCACATGATGTCGTGAATGGGACTTGAAGTTAGTATCCACCAATCAAATACCGCACACATAGAAAGAGAGACTAAATCTAGTTCATGTTTTCATTGATTGTTTTAGCTGTATTTAACTCTTATTTATAAATGATCTGAGGTCTGATCACTTTGTTTATAATAAAATCTTGACATCAGTCATTACACTGTTCCCTTTCATTGAATCTTGGCAGAATGGACACAGTGAATCTCTCCCTGATTTTTACCTCAAGTTTCCAATAGTTTACTTCTGTGGTATTTTTAGATCCAGAGAAAAATACCTAATTGGGAAGCTGTAAGTTTATAAATAAAATGAGTATAATTTTAAGAGAGTAATACCTCAGTATGAAGAAAGTGTTTTATTTCACCATTTCCAAAGATTTATATGGGTAATTAAATTGTCATGCTTATTTCTTCTTGCCAGTTTTTCTCTCTTTGTGTATTATAGGAACTATCTAAAAGTGTCTAGGGTCATTAGCAAGAAAATTTCCTCAGCTGAGCACTCTAGCCCTTCTTGCTGGCATCTGTAGTTATGGTTTGCCATGATAAGGTCTGCTAAGTAATGTCCTTGCTGAGGTTGGATTTTTTCAACCACCAATTCAGAGATAATTTTTTCTGTAAGTGGAAGCACTATGCTGTCTTGAGGACATTATTCCAGAGAACTCTCAAATAGGGATTGGTGAAATATTTTGCCTCAAAAGAGGAAACAGGAGAAAAATGGCATTACTGAGGGGTCAATTTTTCACAAAAAGTGAATTTTTTAGCTTCTTTTCCTACTATATTATTGCATTGAAAACAATGGGAAGATTGCTTTTCTCCCCACTGTGATAACTAAAGTTTAGTGTTGAGCGAGCATGCTCGGCCGATGCTCGGATCGGCTCGAGCATCGCTCTGCTCGGCACATGGCGGTACTCGTACGAGTACCGCATGTGCTCGCCCGCCATGTTCGGGTCTCCTCCCCGCACGTTTTGCGGCTGCTGCGCAGCCAATAAACGTGCAGGGAGGCTCTGACATCGGTGTAATGCCAGCAGCCATGTTGGCTGCTGGCATTACACTGATTGGCTGGCCAGAACCCGTGGTCGGGTGCTGTATAGCACCTGACCATCGAGTTCGGCTCAGTCTTAGCCAGGGAGAGCTGAGGATAGGAAGGGAAAGGCAGTGTAGGGAGGAAAAAAACCAAAATTGTGAAAAAAAAGAACCAAAAGTCCTTTTTAGGACTACTGTGTGTGGGGGCAGCAGGTTATTTTGTGTGGGGTGAAAAAAAAAAAAAAAAAAAAAAAAAAATATATTCTGTTTAGTGTGCAAAGTTGCAGATTAGAGCACATTCTGTTTAGTGTGCACAGTTGCAGATTAGAGCACATTCTGTTTAGTGTGCAAAGTTGCAGATTAGAGCACATTCTGTTTAGTGTGCAAAGTTGCAGATTAGAGCACATTCTGTTAAGTCTTCAAACTAAAATATCAAAGTCACATATTCCATTCAGTGTGCGTCGCCGCAGTTTAGCAGCACATTCTGTGTACTGTGCAGAGTTGCAGAATAGGAAGAAATACTGTTAAGTCTTCAAACTAAAATATCAAAGTCACATATTCCATTCAGTGTGCTTCGCCGCAGTTTAGCAGCACATTCTGTGTACTGTGCAGAGTTGCAGAATAGGAAGAAATACTGTTAAGTCTTCAAACTAAAATATCAAAGTCACATATTCCATTCAGTGTGCTTCGCCGCAGTTTAGCAGCACATTCTGTGTACTGTGCAGAGTTGCAGAATAGGAAGAAATACTGTTAAGTCTTCAAACTAAAATATCAAAGTCACATATTCCATTCAGTGTGCTTCGCCGCAGTTTAGCAGCACATTCTGTGTAGTGTGCAGAGTTGCAGAATAGGAAGAAATACTGTTAAGTCTTCAAACTAAAATATCAAAGTCACATATTCCATTCAGTGTGCTTCGCCGCAGTTTAGCAGCACATTTTGTGTACTGTGCAGAGTTGCAGACTAGGAAGAAATACTGTTAAGTTTTCAAACTCAAATATTAAAGTCACATATTCCATTCAGTGTGTGTCACCGCCGTTTAGCAGCCTATTCTGTGTACTCTGCACAGTTGCAGACTAGGAAGAAATACTGTTAAGTTTTCAAACTCAAATATTAAAGTCACATATTCCATTCAGTGTGTGTCACCGCCGTTTAGCAGCCTATTCTGTGTACTCTGCACAGTTGCAGACTAGGAAGAAATACTGTTAAGTCTTCAAACTAAAATATCAAAGTCACATATTCCATTCAGTGTGCTTCGCCGCAGTTTAGCAGCACATTTTGTGTACTGTGCAGAGTTGCAGACTAGGAAGAAATACTGTTAAGTTTTCAAACTCAAATATTAAAGTCACATATTCCATTCAGTGTGTGTCACCGCCGTTTAGCAGCCTATTCTGTGTGCTCTGCACAGTTGCAGACTAGGAAGAAATACTGTTAAGTTTTCAAACTCAAATATTAAAGTCACATATTCCATTCAGTGTGTGTCACCGCCGTTTAGCAGCCTATTCTGTGTACTCTGAACAGTTGTAGACTAGGAAGAAATACTGTTAAGTTTTCAAACTCAAATATTAAAGTCACATATTCCATTCAGTGTGTGTCACCGCCGTTTAGCAGCCTATTCTGTGTGCTCTGCACAGTTGCAGACTAGGAAGAAATACTGTTAAGTTTTCAAACTCAAATATTAAAGTCACATATTCCATTCAGTGTGTGTCACCGCCGTTTAGCAGCCTATTCTGTGTACTCTGAACAGTTGTAGACTAGGAAGAAATACTGTTAAGTTTTCAAACTCAAATATTAAAGTCACATATTCCATTCAGTGTGTGTCACCGCCGTTTAGCAGCCTATTCTGTGTACTCTGCACAGTTGCAGACTAGGAAGAAATACTGTTAAGTCTTCAAACTAAAATATCAAAGTCACATATTCCATTCAGTGTGCTTCGCCGCAGTTTAGCAGCACATTTTGTGTACTGTGCAGAGTTGCAGACTAGGAAGAAATACTGTTAAGTTTTCAAACTCAAATATTAAAGTCACATATTCCATTCAGTGTGTGTCACCGCCGTTTAGCAGCCTATTCTGTGTACTCTGCACAGTTGCAGACTAGGAAGAAATACTGTTAAGTCTTCAAACTAAAATATCAAAGTCACATATTCCATTCAGTGTGCTTCGCCGCAGTTTAGCAGCACATTTTGTGTACTGTGCAGAGTTGCAGACTAGGAAGAAATACTGTTAAGTTTTCAAACTCAAATATTAAAGTCACATATTCCATTCAGTGTGTGTCACCGCCGTTTAGCAGCCTATTCTGTGTACTCTGCACAGTTGCAGACTAGGAAGAAATACTGTTAAGTCTTCAAACTAAAATATCAAAGTCACATATTCCATTCAGTGTGCTTCGCCGCAGTTTAGCAGCACATTTTGTGTACTGTGCAGAGTTGCAGACTAGGAAGAAATACTGTTAAGTTTTCAAACTCAAATATTAAAGTCAAATATTCCATTCAGTGTGTGTCACCGCCGTTTAGCAGCCTATTCTGTGTACTCTGCACAGTTGCAGACTAGGAAGAAATAATGTTAAGTTTTCAAACTCAAATATTAAAGTCACATATTCCATTCAGTGTGTGTCACCGCCGTTTAGCAGCCTATTCTGTGTACTCTGAACAGTTGCAGACTAGGAAGAAATACTGTTAAGTTTTCAAACTCAAATATTAAAGTCACATATTCCATTCAGTGTGTGTCACCGCCGTTTAGCAGCCTATTCTGTGTACTCTGCACAGTTGCAGACTAGGAAGAAATACTGTTAAGTCTTCAAACTAAAATATCAAAGTCACATATTCCATTCAGTGTGCTTCGCCGCAGTTTAGCAGCACATTTTGTGTACTGTGCAGAGTTGCAGACTAGGAAGAAATACTGTTAAGTTTTCAAACTCAAATATTAAAGTCACATATTCCATTCAGTGTGTGTCACCGCCGTTTAGCAGCCTATTCTGTGTACTCTGCACAGTTGCAGACTAGGAAGAAATACTGTTAAGTTTTCAAACTCAAATATTAAAGTCACATATTCCATTCAGTGTGTGTCACCGCCGTTTAGCAGCCTATTCTGTGTACTCTGCACAGTTGCAGACTAGGAAGAAATACTGTTAAGTTTTCAAACTCAAATATTAAAGTCACATATTCCGTGTAAGATGAAGAAGGCGGGTAAAAAGGGACGGGGAAGTGGACGTGATCCTGATAGTTCAGGGCGCGGGTCAGGACGCGGAGAAACTGTGCCTGGTGCCAGAGCACAAGAAAGAAAGACATCCACCATACCTAGCTTCATGTCTCATTTTACAGGGCGTCGCAGGACATCACTCTCGAGGTCCGACCACTGCGAACAGGTGGTCGGTTGGATGACAGCTGATACTGCTTCCAGTCGGTTAAGCACCACCCTGTCTTCCACCAAGTCCACTCTCAGTAGCCAAGAGTCTGGTCAACATAATCCTCACTCTGATCATCCTTCCTCCCACCATACACGGTCTGGTCAAAGAAGTGATCCCACACTGGGATATAGTGAGGAGCTCGTCTCATCACCAATCCTTCATTTGACCCTCTCTCCAAGCACGCTTGCAGAGGAACATGACATCTTGTGCCCTGATTCACAACCTCTAGAGGCTACCCAATCACAAGAAGATGACAGATGTGAACGGCATTTAAGGTCAAAGGAAGTAGTGGATGATGATGATGATGATGAGACACAGTTGCCATTAAATCAACCACTATTTCCGTCTCAAGACCTTGTTGAGGAGAATGTTATACAGTTGTCAATGACTGAGTATGTGGTGGGATCAAGACTTGAGGAGGATGATCAGAGTGAGGAAGTGGAGGAGGACTTGGTGGACGATGAGGTGACTGACCCCACCTGGGAAGGTGTAGAGCCGAGCGATGACAGCAGTCCTGAGGGTGAGCCATCTGCAGCACCGCAACAGGCTGGAAGAGGCAGTGGTGTGGCTACAGAAAGAAGGCGGACCGCACCAAACCGGCCCGCAAATGTTCCACGGAGCACCCCCTTGCGTAAATCTACCTTGCCAAAGGGTAGGTGTTCCGCGGTATGGCGTTTTTTTAAGGAAAGTGCGGACGACAAAAGAATTGTAGTTTGCAACCTGTGCCACACCAGAATGAGCCGAGGCATGAACACTAGAAACCTCACCACCACCAGCTTGATCCGACACATGGCATCCAAGCACCGTAGTAAGTGGGAGGAACGCCTGGATCGCCCATCTGTGTCTGCAGGCCACACCACTGCCTCCTCTTCCCCTGTTTTCGGTGCCGGCTAATCGCCTGTCGAAGGCGCAGGCCCGCATACCTCCCGCCCTGCACCTGTACCATCTGAAGCACCATCAGCGACCACATCCACTTCCCTGTCCCAGCGCAGCGTCCAAATGTCGTTACCCCAGGCATTTGAGCGCAAGAGAAAGTACCCAGCCACCCACCCACAGGCCATAGCACTAACCTCACACCTTTCCAAATTACTGGCCATCGAAATGCTGCCATTTAGGCTTGTGGACACTGAGTCCTTCCGCAGCCTGATGGCAGCAGCTGTCCCTCGGTACGCGGTCCCCAGCCGCCACTACTTTTCCCGGTGTGCCATCCCCGCATTACACCACCATGTGTCCCGTAACATCACTCGTGCCCTGACCAACGCAGTTACTGGGAAGGTCCACTTAACGACTGACACATGGACAAGTGCTTGTGGCCAGGGACGCTACATTTCCCTGACGGCACACTGGGTGAATGTCGTGGAGGCTGGGAGCGACTCGGACCCTGGGATGGCACGGGTGCTACCCACGCCGAGGATTGCGGGCCCTACCTCCATCAGGGTTTCCGCCAGCACCTACGTTATTGGCTCCTCCTCCTCCGTTTCCACCTCCGAATTCTCTACACGCAGCGCCACTCCCCCATCAGCCAGTAGCTGGAAGCAGTGTAGCACTGCAGTGGGGAAGCGTCAACAGGCCGTGCTGAAGCTGATCTGCCTTGGGGACAAACAGCACACGGCCTCAGAGCTGTTGCAGGGGATTAGTCACCAGACCGAGCAGTGGCTCTCGCCACTCAACCTGCAACCAGGCATGGTTGTGTGTGATAATGGGCGTAACTTGGTGGCGGCTTTGGAGCTCGGCAAGCTCACACACGTACCATGCCTAGCGCATGTATTTAATTTAGTGGTGCAGCGATTTCTAAAAACCTACCCCAATGTGCATGATCTCTTGACCAAGGTGCGCCGCGTGTGTGCACATTTCCGTAAGTCATCTACAGCTTCGGCCGGCCTGTTGAAGCTGCAGCAGCGCTTACAATTGCCAGCTCACCGGCTGCTGTGTGACGTGAGCAAGCGCTGGAACTCCACCTTCCACATGTTGGCCCGGCTTTGTGAGCAGCAGAGGGCAGTAGTGGAGTACCAGCTGTTACACGGTCGTCGCCTCTCCGTTCAACTTCCTGTAATCAGAAGTGAGGAGTGGGAATGGATGTCAGACCTCTGTGAGGTTTTACGCAATTTTGAGGAATCGACACAGATGGTGAGCGGCGATAACGCTATTATCAGTGTAACCATCCCACTTCTGTGTCTACTGAAACGCTCGCTGCTCACAATTAAAACCGACGCTTTGCATGTGGAAGAGGTGGAAATGGGGGAGGAAGAGCTTACACACGGTGATAGCCAGAGCACCCTCACTTCGTCTTCTCAGCGACAATTGGAGGAGGCGGAGGAGGAGGAGGAGGAGGAAGACACGGTTGCCTCCGCTACAGAGGGTAGCCATGGAACTTTAGTTCCATCTCTTCAGCGTGGGTGGGCAGAAGAGGAGGAAGAGGATGAGGATATTGAGAGTCATCCTCCTGGTGAGGAAAGCGAAATCTTGACTGTTGGTACTCTGGCACACATGGCTGACTTTATGTTAGGCTGCCTTTCCCGTGACCCACGCGTTATACGCATTTTAAACAACACGGATTACTGGGTGTTCACCCTTCTGGACCCCCGCTACAAAGAGAATTTCTCATCTCTCATTCCTCCGGTGGAGAGGACAAGCAAAATGGTGCAATACCAGAAGGTTCTTGTTGAAAAATTGCTCCAAAATTTTCCATCTGACAACGCTGGCGGCAGAGTACGTGCTACCTTGGCCAACAGAGAAGGGGAGAAAAGGGGAGCACACAGCAGTTCCGAGAAAGGCAGGGCAACACTCTCCAAGGCGTGGGACACCTTCATGACACCCCGCCAGCACCCTCACCCTGATGCGCAGCCTAGTGTCACAAGGAGGGAAAAGTTTTGGAAGATGGTGAAGGAGTACGTAGCAGACCATGTCAGCGTCCTCAATGATCCCTCTGTGCCTTACAACTACTGGGTGTCCAAGCTGGACACGTGGTATGAACTGGCACTCTACGCCTTGGAGGTGCTGGCCTGCCCTGCCGCCAGCGTTCTGTCTGAGCGGGTATTTAGTGCTGCTGGTGGCATCATAACAGATAAGCGTATCCGCCTTTCCACCGACAATGCTGATAGGTTGACACTTATAAAAATGAACAAGGCCTGGATTTCCCCTGACTTCTCCACTCCACTGGAGGAAAGCCCCGGGGGAACATAAACTCACTTTATATATGATATTTACAATGATGTGAATACTCTGTATTCCCATTCACCCCTTCCACCCAAAAAACGGGTATATTGTTGACTCTTAATCTTCTCATCCTCCTCCTCCTCTTCCATATGCCCTGGGATATAATTTTTATATAGGGCCAGCTCACCAGCGGGCCCTGTGATATAATTTTTATATAGGGCCAGCTCACCAGCGGGCCCTGTGATATAATTTTTATATAGGGCCAGCTCACCAGCGGGCCCTGTTTGACAATTTTTATATAGGTCAGCTCACCAGCGGGCCTTCTCATATAATGTTTTATTGGGTCAGCTCTCTAGCGGGCCCTCTCATATAATGTTTTATAGCGTCAGCTCACTAGCGGGCCTTCGCATATAATGTTTAGGATGGTCAGCTCTGCAGCAGACCCTCACCCATAATGTTTTAGATGGTCAGCTCAGCGCACGTTTCCCTCTTAATCATGTCCTCAGTTCAATAAAATCAAGGAAATTTTTGGGAGAATTTGCCTCTGCGCACGTTTCCCTCTTAATCATGGCCTCAGTTCTGAAAATCAAGGAAATTTTTGGGAGAATTTGCCTCTGCGCACGTTTCCCTCTTAATCATGGCCTCAGTTCTGAAAATCAAGGAAATTTTTGGGAGAATTTGCCTCTGCGCACGTTTCCCTCTTAATCATGGCCTCAATTCTGAAAATCAAGGAAATTTTTGGGAGAATTTGCCTCTGTGCACGTTTCCCTCTTAATCATGGCCTCAGTTCTGAAAATCAAGGAAATTTTTGGGAGAATTTGCCTCTGTGCACGTTTCCCTCTTAATCATGGCCTCAGTTCTGAAAATCAAGGAAATTTTTGGGAGAATTTGCCTCTGCGCACGTTTCCCTCTTAATCATGGCCTCAGTTCTGAAAATCAAGGAAATTTTTGGGAGAATTTGCCTCTGCGCACGTTTCCCTCTTAATCATGGACTCAGTTCTGAAAATCAAGGAAATTTTTGGGAGAATTTGCCTCTGCGCACGTTTCCCTCTTAATCATGGCCTCAATTCTGAAAATCAAGGAAATTTTTGGGAGAATTTGCCTCTGCGCACGTTTCCCTCTTAATCATGGCCTCAGTTCTGAAAATCAAGGAAATTTTTGGGAGAATTTGCCTCTGCGCACGTTTCCCTCTTAATCATGGCCTCAATTCTGAAAATCAAGGAAATTTTTGGGAGAATTTGCCTCTGTGCACGTTTCCCTCTTAATCATGGCCTCAGTTCTGAAAATCAAGGAAATTTTTGGGAGAATTTGCCTCTGCGCACGTTTCCCTCTTAATCATGGCCTCAGTTCTGAAAATCAAGGAAATTTTTGGGAGAATTTGACTCTGCGCACGTTTCCCTCTTAATCATGGCCTCAGTTCTGAAAATCAAGGAAATTTTTGGGAGAATTTGCCTCTGCGCACGTTTCCCTCTTAATCATGGCCTCAATTCTGAAAATCAAGGAAATTTTTGGGAGAATTTGCCTCTGTGCACGTTTCCCTCTTAATCATGGCCTCAGTTCTGAAAATCAAGGAAATTTTTGGGAGAATTTGCCTCTGCGCACGTTTCCCTCTTAATCATGGCCTCAGTTCTGAAAATCAAGGAAATTTTTGGGAGAATTTGCCTCTGTGCACGTTTCCCTCTTAATCATGGCCTCAGTTCTGAAAATCAAGGAAATTTTTGGGAGAATTTGCCTCTGCGCACGTTTCCCTCTTAATCATGGCCTCAATTCTGAAAATCAAGGAAATTTTTGGGAGAATTTGCCTCTGTGCACGTTTCCCTGTTAATCATGGCCTCAGTTCTGAAAATCAAGGAAATTTTTGGGAGAATTTGCCTCTGTGCACGTTTCCCTCTTAATCATGGCCTCAGTTCTGAAAATCAAGGAAATTTTTGGGAGAATTTGCCTCTGCGCACGTTTCCCTCTTAATCATGGCCTCAGTTCTGAAAATCAAGGAAATTTTTGGGAGAATTTGCCTCTGCGCACGTTTCCCTCTTAATCATGGACTCAGTTCTGAAAATCAAGGAAATTTTTGGGAGAATTTGCCTCTGCGCACGTTTCCCTCTTAATCATGGCCTCAATTCTGAAAATCAAGGAAATTTTTGGGAGAATTTGCCTCTGCGCACGTTTCCCTCTTAATCATGGCCTCAGTTCTGAAAATCAAGGAAATTTTTGGGAGAATTTGCCTCTGCGCACGTTTCCCTCTTAATCATGGCCTCAATTCTGAAAATCAAGGAAATTTTTGGGAGAATTTGCCTCTGTGCACGTTTCCCTCTTAATCATGGCCTCAGTTCTGAAAATCAAGGAAATTTTTGGGAGAATTTGCCTCTGCGCACGTTTCCCTCTTAATCATGGCCTCAGTTCTGAAAATCAAGGAAATTTTTGGGAGAATTTGACTCTGCGCACGTTTCCCTCTTAATCATGGCCTCAGTTCTGAAAATCAAGGAAATTTTTGGGAGAATTTGCCTCTGCGCACGTTTCCCTCTTAATCATGGCCTCAATTCTGAAAATCAAGGAAATTTTTGGGAGAATTTGCCTCTGTGCACGTTTCCCTCTTAATCATGGCCTCAGTTCTGAAAATCAAGGAAATTTTTGGGAGAATTTGCCTCTGCGCACGTTTCCCTCTTAATCATGGCCTCAGTTCTGAAAATCAAGGAAATTTTTGGGAGAATTTGCCTCTGCGCACGTTTCCCTCTTAATCATGGCCTCAGTTCAGAAAATCAAGGAAATTTTTGGGAGAATTTGCAGATGATATACAAGTAAATATACAGCAAATACTGTTTGGTAACAATTTTTCGCCTAAAGTCGTTTTTATTTTCCTTTTTGTGTGTTTTATGGTCAGTCTGTAAAAATGGCGTACTACGGGCGAAAGATCGTTCCCAGCAGCGATGTTGGAGTCCAAGATGCATCCAGACATCCTCCCTATGCTGTCCCTGAACCATTTCTGTGGTGTTTCCATCCTTTTCTGCCATTTTCCTATGGACCAGGCACCCTCCCCTCATCAGAGCAGGGGGTGCCTGGTGTAATGCTCGAGTCCTCCCATTGACTTCAATGGGGCTGGGGTGCTCGGCCGAGCACTCGAGCCTCAGGGGGTGCTCGGTCAGAGCACCCGAACACCCGAGCATTGGGGTGCTCGCTCATCACTACTAAAGTTATAGATCTCTACATTAAAAACTATTTTGTACGGTTCTTCTACTTTAGCCAATATATATTAAGAGACCAAAAGCAGCAGTTCATAATTACAGAGTACAGCAACTGATCCCCTTAAACCATGCATATAGTAAGAAAGAAATCACCACCAGTCACTGATCTGACCTTCTTTGCCCAAATGCAGTCAATGAAGAGATGA
The DNA here is from genome assembly GCA_037306005.1 of Rhinophrynus dorsalis. Classification (NCBI taxonomy): domain Eukaryota; kingdom Metazoa; phylum Chordata; class Amphibia; order Anura; family Rhinophrynidae; genus Rhinophrynus; species Rhinophrynus dorsalis. Next base: position 294,840,110 of record CM074720.1, read on the forward strand.
AGAGATGTAGAGAGAGAGAGAGAAATTGGGACAAAAAGAGATGGTAGGTGGAAAAAAGAAAACTAGTGGGGAACACACATACACACACACTGAAAAGGCAAGAAGCGGGAGAAAACCACACACAAAAACACAGGAGGAGAAGTTGGGTCAAAGAATAGTAACACACTTCATCCATGACTATGAGAGGAAGAAGAGGACAAAGGGCTGCCTTGAACGCCCCATATGATGACATCACTATGAAACTGCTCAGGTTCATGCCGCTATTAGTTCACACAGAAACCTTTGAATGCAAAGTGCAGACACAATCTTTATTCACTTACATGCACCCTTATGTGTGCCTGCATGATCTTTATTCATGGGACTGAGCACAATGCCAGTGCAACATGCAAGACACTACATTCTCATGCTTTATTTTCTATTGCCTGGTTCATATTTAATCTTCCCTAATGCAGAACAACCCAGTGGGAGCAAAAATGTTCCTCTGGAATAATTCCCTTGGTGACATGACTTTCTGTGCAATTCTTGCATCCTACCATTTTCTTTCTACGCGCAACACACAATTTCTGTATACAATCATCCCTTCAAAAATCCTTCCAATTCCTTGTCCATAGGTTCTTAATCCTCTTCATCCTAACACAGAAGTACAGGACAGTCCCTGTGGTTATTATTTGGATGAACCTAAATACTACGGAAAGGGTTATCAATACAAGGTGTCTCTACATTGGTGAGGACCCCCCCACGAAGGCTGAGTGACCTCTTCCATAGTCTTCTTGACCTGCTGCTTCTGCTGTTCAGTCATTTGACTAATGTGTTGCAGATGTTGCTTAGTGTGATGCACCAATTGTTGTAATTCCAACGTGAGAGTAGGGGGGATAGGAGGAAACAGAAACAAAATTCAATTCTCCTTTTCCAGATCTCCTATGAAGTTCATGTGTTCCGTGGTGAGCTTGCTTGATGGAAACAATGTATGAGTTCCAGCATGTATGGCTTTGGTCACTTGGACACAGGGCCCCTCTTCCACCTTGCATGTCTCATCTGATGTCCGATATTCCCTGTGTCCAATAAAACAAGCCACATATCCAAGTCAGATCACCTCTTGCACCAAGTCCCTTTTGGTTAATTGTACCCAGCCATCTCCAATTCTTCTTTTTTTCCCATGCACATGCTCACAACCAACAATGTTGGGATTTTCTATAACATCCTTCATCCACCACAGCCCCAGTGCTAGTACTTAGGCTTTTTGATGGGAAATGCTGTTGATATATCCCCTGACTCATACTACCAATGCTATGAACAAAATTCAATGGTTTGGCCTTTCCATTTCATTGTGGGATTGCCAACATAAGTTCTACAGCCTTGGCCTCTGCAGCCATTCCCCAAGTTCCTCAATGTAGGCTTATTGGAGGTTCTCTTTAGTAAGCAGCACCCCTTCTCAAGGGTGGCAATAATTCTAGTTGCATTGAGTCTTTCTGTCCACTTGTTTCCCTTTAAGTTTAATAAATTCCCTCAAATCTGCCAACAGTTTCTCCTCAGTCATGGAAAAGAAGGTTGCAGTTCCCAATGCTTCACTACGGATGCCCCTGGTGATTGCCTCAATGCTCTCCTCTATCAGCTGTAGGTTATGGTCAATGATGTGCACATTTTCTATGTTGTCTCCTAACCTATTTAAAATCAGAGTGTCAGCAACTCCTCCTGTTTTTCATTGCATTACATCTGTCAAGGAATTGAGCCTGCTGTTTAACCCCATAATGTCTGCTGAATTCCATACTCCTAATCCAGTACTGAGTCCTCCAAGAATGTTTCAATTCTGGTGTTCAGTCTGCTGCTTCCTTTGCTCTCTGGTCTCCAATGTAGCTTCCCTTTCTTGGGGCTGTGTTCTTTTATGAGCACAAACCTATATTAATTCTGGGGAGGTTCTGTGCTAGTTCTTCTACCACCTGCCATAATTCTGAAAATTTCTCAGCTGAACCATCTGTCGCCAGGAACCGATTACTGGTCCACCACTTGGAAGAGCCAATCACTGTCCAGGACTATTGTCACAGTGTCACTTTTCCCTTTTTTCCTGCCAAAGTACCTCAATGACTGCTGCAAGTTCTGCATGATGTGCCAAGAATGCTTTTATCTCAAACTGGAATTCCTCTAAGATCTATTTTTCTTGCATCTTTACTCCAGCCATTCCTGATATCCTTTCCCCCTGAACATGGTGACAACTACCATCGGTATGCCAGATGGGATCCAGAGTAATAACCAAGTTTGATCTTGGAACACTGCATAACACGTGGGTCATAGGTTGATTTTACACTCATGTGGAATTCCTTTTATACATACTATTGCAATCTAGTTTTGGGTTCCTTCAGCTCATGGGTGGAGATATTATCTGCCAACAATGCCAATGTCCATTTCTGGATCTGAGAGTTATAAATATGACTCATGGCAAAGCTTCCTTGTTATAGCACTTGTAGTGTAGTGTAGTGTATGGTATGTGCAGACTGTAACCTTTTGAGTGTCAAACAGATACTTGAATTTCTCACTACCCAGTACTGCTAGAATCCCTCTTTTACAAACCAAATTTCAGCTCCACTGCTGAGGGTACTTGAGATCCAAATGTTACCAGTTGTTACAGGGTCCCCTCCCACATCTGGGTAATGACTACCTCATGTGATTCTGGCATTGTGATGGGATACAGGAGAAACTCCCTTCCATGATCAGGGCTGGGTAAGGTCATTGCACTCCCCAGTTCTGTTTTCAGTTCTTGCACTGCCATTGTGTGGTCTTCTGTTCAGCCCCAATGTTCAGCTCTAAGAAGCTCATAAAGAGGCTGTGCCATTTGTGCATATTGTGGTGGGAATTTGCTACAAAAAACCATCATGGTCAGCAGAGACTGCAGCGGCAAGTGATCTGTATGAAGTGGCAGTTATGTAATCACATTGATTTAAACACAATCCCCAACACAATAAAATCACAGTCTCATTGCACCTATGCACTTTAAAGTCAAACATTAAATCAAAACAGTGTACCCCTTATTTAAAATACACCTTATCCTACCCCCATTTCTCTTATAAAGCATTGCACTCTGGAAATGAATACTAGGTGGCCTTCTGAAATACCAATTGTACAAGTCCTTTCGTGGTCACCAAAATGTGGTACCTAAAATCATATGTCGCTATATTAAACACATTAATCACGTCTCTTTATTAAACACAATTTCTTTCCAAGGAAGAGAAGGAGGGAGAGAGAGAGAGACAGGGAGAGAAACTGGGGTGAAAAGAGATGGTGGGTGTAAAATAGCAAGTAAAAGGGGAACACCCACACACACAGGAGGAAGAGTTGGAAAGGCATGAAGTTGGAGGAAACCATACACACAAAGACAGGAGGAGGAGTTGGAAAGGTAGTAACTGGTAGGAAACAACACATACCCACACACATACATACACAGGAGAAGGGGTTTAAGGGGCATGAATTGGGAGGAAACCACACATACATATACACACATACACACACAGGAAGGTACAATGGAAGTTGACCCCAAATACCCCCAACATCGTGTGTGACTTAATGGGAAAGTGTTTTTTTCCTGATCTGAGTGTTATCTCTGTCCCAGGGGAGTTTGGGAAAAGAAGCAGTTGAACAGGCAGTGTGTTTTTGTTGACAATGATAGGAAGCACATTTAATTAAAATAAATACACAAATAAAATAAAAAAATCATAAGTGAGAGAGACAATGGCCCTGATATGTACTGTGACTGAGACTGATACTAGACAATATATTTTGTAGAGATCTAAGACAAGACATCAGACACACACACAAAATCAGCTCTATTGTGTACTTTACAGTAAAAACACACATTGTAATTGAGTAATATCTAACAAATGCCCAAGGGGTGGGGGAAGGTTGAAAGGAATAGGAGCAGTACAGACATGTGTGAGTAAAGTGGTAGTACAAAAACTGACTGCATCCATGTTTGCTGCAGCTCATGCAATAAAATATGGTGATGTAGTTTGTCAAAGTGTCACCAAAAGTTCCACCAGCACCAGTACTATTAATAAACCATCTAAAACACTGAAGATGACAGAGTTGCATTCCAGTATTGATGACATAGTGCAAGAAGGTGTAGCAGCTCAACCAACTGCTCTATCAGATAGGTGTGTTTATGTTTGTTTTCCTCACTATCAAGAAAGTAGTAGCGAACATTGGGAAAATCCTTAAAAGGGGAAATAGTAAAAATAAATTATTTGAGACCTCTAAAAGCCTAGAGGAATACACAATTAGAAGGGAAGAAGCAGCAGGTGATGCTGATGATGTCCTAATGATGACTGATGATGGTGATGTAGATCTAAAATGTATCTCTCCAACAGCCTTCTCTTCTTCAGATACAGATGAAGTTTAGAGTGAGTGAGATGATTGATTGCTAAAAGTTAGCTTAAAGGCAAAGGCTCAGTTGCCCATTACTGAAAAGGAACCATTTGCCTGTATATAAAATGTTTGAGAAGACAATTGGAAAATCTGACCCTGGACAAGCAAGGATGCCAAAAAATACACAGACATCCTGTAAGACATCATCAGCATCATCAAAGCTTCTAGGTCCATTCCCACTCAGCCACACATACTAATAGTGTTGAGTAGCCAGCAACATTAAAGGTTATCAGCATCCACAGCCTTAACTATGATGAGTGCCTCTGCTGCTGTTGGAACTACAGTACCTGTGACACCTAGTAGAAGTACTTTCAGCAACATCTAGCCCCAGTAGTAGTAGCAGCATCTCAGGAACCCGAAGCCTATGAAGTCCACAGTATGGAAATACTCACAAACCAAAAGCTAAGCATGTTGCTATCTGTTGTCTGTGTAAGAGCAGGGGGAAAGTAGGCTCACACCTCAGCACCTGCTCAATGCTAACAATTTTTTCAAGGCATATATTTCTGTAGGACTCACAACTTTTACTTTCAGCTATTTATTTCTCCACTTCAGAGCTCAGAAGAATTAATATTGTGGAGGTAAGTCTTGAAGTCATAGAAAATGTAGGCAAAAATGGAAGGAAATGTTTTGGCAGTGGCAAAAAGGCAAACATTTTATGCATTTTCTATAGGCAGGAATTTTTGCGAAAAAAAAGAGGGAAATTTTTTTTTATGAACATTTCTGAGGGAAATTTCTCTGACTTTTTGCTCATTGCTCATTTGCTCAAGTGTAACAATGCCCAAGGTATCACACTGACTGAAGATTATATTAAACCAAAGGCGTGCATAATTTCTCTGATGGATAAAGAATGGGTTATTAAAGCTTTATGATGCACCCATTTAATTGGCTTTTTATTTCTACTGTAGGAAATGTATTCTTTTTTGCTGAGTCCAGAATTATTCACAAGAAGATCTTCATCTGTGTGGAATATAGGCTGGATTATCCAACCTTTCATGGGTGCCCCCTCCTACACTTGCCCCTACCATATAAATATAGGAGCTGGGAGGGCTGGCCTGGAGGTCATTTTATGGCTTTGCCAACCCTCCACCCTGCAAAATGTTCTGGGACGCCAATGCAACCTTCTGTGGGTGTGTGGAAATAACAAAGGCCCTATGAGGAAGAAGAATTTTTGAGATGCCACTACCAACCAGTCATCAAGGTATTATGCTACTCTCCTGTCTTTCTGATGGCTATAGGGATGATGAATCCCACTCTGAGCTGATTGGCTGGGAGGCGAGTAAGCGCACATCCCAGTCAATGGACATCTGGGAGACATTTTGAACAGAGACTGGCCATATAAATGCCAGTCTCTGATTACATTTTCCACACCCTGGCTCGAGCATCGGCCTAAAAGGTATAAAGGGGAGACTTTTGTCAGCCTAACTTCCTGCCTCTACCACTGGCAACAGCGGTGGAGCCCAACACTTGTCATTATTTTCGAATTAGCCTTTATATTTCTATTTAGAACTAAACATCTTTTTTAGCGAAATGGATTGGGACACTGATTTTTTGATGGGAGGAATATTGTGTTGTGACTTGGAATGTATGCATTAGTTTAACATATTGAGCGACAGAGAGGTACACAACTCATTGCCCTGCAATGCATTGCGTTACCCTCTGGCAGTCAAAGGGTTAAACAATACACATATATACAAGTAATGTTTGTCAACCATATTTCATGTTTATTTTTTTTTCTTTACAGGTAACTATTTGATACAAGGATGAAGATAAGAAGACAGAAGATGGAGAAATTGAAGAAGAAGGAAGATAGAATATTGAAGAAGAAGACGGACAGTAGCTGTCCAGGGTGCTGAAGACTCAGCTGGACATCAGGATTACTGGTAAGTTTTCATTGTCAAGGGCTGTTTTTTAACTTGGGGTAATCATACCCCACTGCCACTCATAGGGTTAATTCTTTTTTTGCCTTCTTTTGGATCAACAACGGTAAGCAGGAATAGGAAAAACATTGAACTTGCTGGACACAAGTCTTTTTTCAACCTAAACTATTATGTAAGTATGTAACATTTCACACATTTTGGGAGTGCTTTGGGTGTATTTATATGGGGTTTGGACCCCATATCAATACATCCACTGGTTACTTTTTTCAGTTTCAAATCATATGTCTGCAGTTTTCAGATGCATTAAGAAACTTTGCACCCCAAAAAACTGGGTGTAGATTTTCACCCCTTAGAGTGGGTCACTTAAAGCATCTTATTACCTAACACAGGGAATTGAATTGGTATGGGAGACTTGTTTTCATGTGTTTCAAGGGGAGCAAATATGGCACCCAACTTGCTTTTTCCTGGAGGTATGTCTTCACAGCACAGGTAAATAAATTGATTACTGTGCTTGAAAAAATGCCGTTGACTGGGTTTTTTTTTGCTTCAGATCCAATTGATTTGAGGTCTGGAAGCTTTCAGGACTGGAAAGAAAGTTTATTTCTGTTCTTCACCATGAGGCACCAAGGGGGGGTATGCTTTCTCTGTACAGCTATAACAGTAGATAAAAATCTTTCTTTTTTTCTGGAGAAAACAGAAGACATGTGTTTTTGAATCTGGAGGAAGAAAGGGCCCCGATAAAGCTGATGCTGTAGCCTTGGCTTATAAAAATCAGTACACAGGGATTTGAGATTAACCTTTTCCACCCTTGATTCCTGACAAGGAAATAAGGTCCTGGCTCCTAATCTTCTGGCGTCTTAAAGATTGAGTTTCTGTTCAGACGTCCCCTTGTTTCTAAAATATCTTCTTTAAGCTCTAGAAGAAGTTTTGGTTCTGGATGACTTGCCATGTTTTTGATCTTAAGATTGGGTCCTTGAGGAGTGAACTCGAATGGAATTTAGTAAAACTTATTTTGTGCTGCAGGATTTTCTTGCCAACCTGTCAATAAGTGTTTCCAGTTCTGTCCTGAACAGATATACACCTTCAAAGTAAATTCTGCATAGTCTGTTCTTGGAAGACGTGACTGCAGACTATGCCTTACATGATAAAGGTCTTGTAGCTGTCACTGCTAACACTGATGCTCTAGTTTAGTCTCTAATGGTTTCCATGGACTCATCACACACGTAATAAGCTACTAATCTAATGAAGACCAGATTTTTGAGGAAAGTTTCTCTGGAAGTCTTGGAAGTAATTTCTTCCTATATCTAGGAGAGCCAAATACTTAGAAATTTGACTTCAGAAGTTGCTGCAATATCATGCTTGAGACCTGAAGTAATCACCTCAAATGTCTTTGTCACAACTCCTTCAGTCTTTCATATTATGGAATCATCACCCAGGGGTATCACTGTTCTCATAATTTTGGGATACCACTATATTGATTCTAAGTGATTCCCAAAATGTATCATCGTTGAGATCTATGGGAAAGAGCCTACTGGTTCATTTTGACTGAGGTAACATTTTCTCTGGAATAGACCATCAATCGTGGATTGTCTTGGTGATCACCTTGTGGACAGGAAAGGATTTTCGTTTCCTAGAGCAACTTCTGAACAGAGTGTCTCTTCTGGCATGCTTCCTGTGATCCTCTATATTAATTACCATACTGACAGCTACAATTAATCTCTCCACTTCCTTAACAGGAAAGAGGAAAGAATTGTCCCCTTCTCCCAGCTTTTATGATGATTGATGACCCTTAAAGAGAACATTTTTCCTCTTTTGAGTCAGAGGTAGAGGAACTTTTCAGCTGTATCTCCTCTGAGAAGATGATAATTACTGTAGAAGCAACTGAGGATCTGAAGTGGTTGAAAGTCTTCGGCAACTCAACTTGGAGCCACCGGAAGAGATTCTATGGCTTAATGGAGACAGGAAGGACAAAGTCTCACTGATGATAATTCTGGAATAGGTGAGTCAAAATTCTAGAAGCTGGTTGCTTGGTTCCAACCCTGTGCAAATCATCTGCTGCAGACATCCTATAAGGGAAAATGTAAAGCAAAAAATGTAAAAGTAAGAACAATGGGGGGGAAAAGAAAAGAATGGGAAGGAGAAAATCCCCAAGTCAGGATATTTATATAGGCAGCAAAATGGTTCCCAAATTTCAAGAAATGGAAGAGCAAAGCAGAGGCAACAGAGGCCTATATTTACATTTTGTGCCCTAGCTCCTGACCTCTAACATCATCAGAGAACTGTGCAAAAATGATGTCTCTGTGCTAGGCCCCTGGTTGTGAACTAAGCCACAAGCCCTCTCCTCACCAAAAAGGAAGCTTCTGACAGAGAATGTGTGTATAGAGGAAGCTCACATCATTTACCTAGCAACCTCTCCCACAATCTCCAGCTGGAGATCACCAAACCTGATTCATATTATCTGCGAGGACATGGAGCTCCAGGAATCAGATCTTCTCTATACACCACGTGAAAACAAAATCTTGGGTATGATTTCATCCTTGTCAGAGAAAGAAAATCACTGACTCCTTAGGTTTGGGGGAGCTTTTAATTCTTCTTTGGGGTGATTCCCTGTACTGCTCATGGGGGGAGCTATTTTTCTTGTGCTGCTGTTGATCACATTAATACAATTAATTATACCCCCATTGATTCAAAAGGAGATTTGAAGCCTTACATGTGAGAGAGGTCTCCAACACATTGCAACGTAATGCATCCAAAACTTCTCTAGCAATCAGTGGGTCAAAAGCACTATTTACATCTATTTCAATTTCTGTTTTCCCATATTTTTCATAGGGGCCAAAATTACTGTATAATTAAGTATTTCAATGTGAAATTGCATGTTTTTATATAATGAAGCAAAGTGCTTCATGATCACAGAAACTAAAATATCCAGTTTGTTTCCATTTGACTCTATTTATAAATTCTATCCACATTGTTCAGCTGCCACGCAGTGTGAAAATAAAAATATCTTCCTAATACTGAAAAACACTCATTCCAAGCAAGGAATAAGCACTCTAATCATGAAATACACATTATAGAAGTGCTGCAGTATATCTGTTTTATGTCTGTGTAGACAGAATGCCATGGTTGTAGCAACATTTTTGCAATGTCTGATCTAAAACTAAATGATTTTATGGAAAGACTGCAATTATTCATACAGAGAGATTTTGCCAATATTCCTTATTTATCAGAACAATTAATTGGGTTTTGTTGCATAGATTGACCAAACATTGTTTATCCACCAAGGTACCCTATTTTAAGCAAACCCTGTCCAATACATATTGCCATCTTTATGGCTTAACCCCCTTAATGACCAGTGATGTGCCAAGACCATCACTGGTAAACATGCCTAAAGGAAAGGTGACGGCTTTGGCACATCACGTACAATGAGGGAAAAAAATATTGGATCCCCTGCTGATTTTGTACGTTTGCCCACTGACAAAGAAATGATCAGTCTATAATTTTAATGGTAGGTTTATTTGAACAGTGAGAGACAGAATAACAACAACAAAATCCTGAAAAAAGCATTTCAAAACAGTTATAAATCGATTTGCATTTTACTGAGTGAAATAAGTATTTGACCCCCTATCAATCAGCAAGATTTCTGGCCCCCAGGTGTCTTTTATACAGCTAACAAACTGAGATTAGGATCACTCTCTTAAAGGAAGTACTTCTAATCTCAGCTTGTTACCTGTATAAAAGACACCTGTCCAAAGTAGCAATCAATCAGATTCCAAACTCTCCACCATGGCAAGACCAAAGAGCTGTCCAAGGATGTCAGGGACAAGATTGTAGACCTACACAAGGCTGGAATGAGCTACAAGACCATTGCCAAGCAGCTTGGTAAGAACGTGACAACAGTTGGTGTGATTATTCGCAAATGGAAGAAACACAAAATAACTATCAATCTCCCTCGGTCTGGGGCTCCATGCAAGATCTCACCTCGTGGAGTTTCAATGATCATGAGAATGGTGAGGAATCAGCCCAGAACTACACAGGAGGATCTTATCAATGATCTCAAGGCAGCTGGGACCATAGTCACCAAGAAAACAATTGGTAACACACTACGCTGTGAAGGACTGAAATCCCGCAGCGCCCGCACGGTCCCCCTGTCTGAAGTTTGCCAATGAACATCTGAATGATTCAGAGGAGAACTGGGTGAAAGTGTTGTGGTCAGATGAGACCAAAATTGAGCTCTTTTGCATCAACTCAACTCACCGTGTTTGGAGGAGGAGGAATGATGCCTATGACCCCAAGAACACCATCCCCACCGTCAAACATGGAGGTGGAAACATTATGCTTTGGGGGTGTTTTTCTGCTAAGGGGGCAGGACAACTTCACCGCATCAAAGGGACGATGGACGGGGCCATGTACAGTTAAATCATGGGTGAGAACCTCCTTCCCTCAGTCATGGCATTGAAAATAAGTTGTGGATGGGTATTCCAGCATGACAATGACCCAAAACACACAGCTCAAGAAGAAGTACATTAAGGTCCTGGAGTGTCCTAGCCAGTCTCCAGACCATAATCCCATAGAAAATCTATGGAGGGAGATGAAGGTTCGAGTTGCCAAACGTCAGCCTCAAAACCTTAATGACTTGGAGAGGATTTGCAAAGAGGAGTGGGACAAAATCCATCCTGAGATGTGTGCAAACCTGGTTGCCAACTACAAGAAATGTCTGGCCTCTGTGATTGCCAACAACAATTTTGCCATCAAGTACTAAGTCATGTTTTGGAAAGGGGTCAAATACTTATTTCACTCAGTAAAATGCAAATCAATTTATAACTTTTTTTAATGTGTTTTTTGGGATTTTTTTGTTGTTATTCTGTCTCTCACTGTTCAAATGAACCTGTCCTTAAAATTATAGAATGATCATATCTTTGTCAGTGGGCAAACGTACAAAATCAGCAGGGGATCAAATAATTTTTTCCCTCACTGTATTTTGTGCTTACAGCTTTCCTGCAAGAGCGATGTAAGCACTAGCGGTGTCTGAAATTGACCACTCCAAGACCAGAGTGGTCTCTCTCAGACCCCCATTCAGAGCAATGGTACACATCATCAGTCATGTGTGCCGGCGCACCAACCAAGATCAAAGTGGTACTTGAGGGAAGTTCACTTCCTGGACCATTTGTTGTTAAGGGGTTAAAAAGACAAACAAATAAGAAATTAGATTAAAAATTGCCTCTGAAGAAATGACTTTTGTGGAAAAGCACTGGATTTAAAAACACCTGGATAAAAGCACCTAAACTATTACTAAAAACCAAATTAAATATCTAATATGCTTTTGATTAGACTGACCTACTTTCAAATTGACCACTCCAAGACTGGAGCAGTCTCTCTCAGACCCCAGTCACATGAGCAGGCACACTGACCAAGATCAAAGCGGTCCTTAAGGGAAGTTCACTTCCAGGACTGCTCATAGTAAAGGGGTTAAAAAGATAAAGAAATTAAAAAAAAATTAGATAAAAAATTGCCCCTGAAGAAATTACTTTTGTCAAAAGCATTGGATTTAAAAACACTGAGATAAAAACACATAAACTATTACTCAAAAACAAATAATGTATCTAGTATGCTTATAATTAGACTGACCTGCTTTCAAACAGAAGACATTTGCAGAGAGAGGTGAGGCCCAAAATGACTGAACACTTATACAGCACATTTATATAGATTTGTCCCACTCACCACTACAAAGCACATGCAACCTGTATATTGCAGCATAATTAAAGGTAAAACTAGGCTGGGCACGCCAATCACAATCAGGTCATGTACTATGAACCTCTTTTAATGGTTGTGCATATTGAAATTTTAATGCATTTCATTATATATCATTATCTATTATAATAGTGAAATTAAATTAAATCAAATATGGTGAAAATGCAGCTAGAATGAGGAGAATATATTTTCAGAGCAGAGAAAAAAGAAGGAACTCACTGCACAAGTACACCATAATATAAACATTTAATATACATATACAAATTTAACCCTTTGAGTGCCAGATGGGTACGGTTCCGTACCCCTCTGGCACTCAAAGGGTTAAGAAACTAAGTGGATAAGGTATGGAGATCAGCAAGGAATATCAGGATTCTCCAAGTCCCCACACTAGGAACAACCTAAAACAAAATACATGCTCTACTTCTCCATAAAATTACTCAAATGTGAACCCTGTATATAACATATAGTATACCAATGTATTCATTTATTATTTCAAAATCTTTAGGGCTTTGTTGCATAGTTTGGTCAAAGTATGTTTAAGCTCACTTACTCTCTAAGGTACTCCTATCTAATACATATTGCCATATTTATGGCTTTAACAAACAAACACAATTTCCTAGATTAAATATTGCCCTGAAGAAATTACTTTTGTGGAATACATTGGATTTAAAAACATGTAAACTATTACACATAGAAGGATATTATATCTAATAATGAATTAAATGGTGGGTTTAACCCCTAGAATGCTAGAAAGGTCACCAGCATGTGACGAGACACTGAAAACATGCTTTATTGGTGGGTCCTGTGGACAGGAGTTTAAACCCAACATATGAACTATGTAGGTGTGCATTGATGACCTTAACTACAAAGAAAAGTGGAATAACTCTGGGAAAAACCAGCAACGCCAAAAGAGACAGATATATAGACCTACTGATTTCATCAGTTGAGTGCCAGAAGGGGGAACAAGGCACTGCTTCTCAATGCACTGATCACCCCTTTGGGAATTCCAGAGGGAAATGGGGCTTTTGAATGTTGTAGAAACCTTGAATATATTGCAAAGCAGACCATTTGAGGCCCTTCTAGCATTCCAGGGGTTAAAAGCCCCAATTAATTCAAAGAGAATTTAGACATGGCTCCTGTTACGCAATTAATTTGTTCCAGAATTGTACTGTTTAGCTTTAACAGTAGCTTTAACAGTTGCACCATGGATAAAATTAGTATGTTGGCTTTTTTTTAAATGTATAAACTGACTATTGCTAACCCTTTGTGTGCAAGAGAGGTGTCCAAGGCGTTGTAGATATCTCTTCCACACTCAAAGGGTTAAATTTAAGTTTCAAGTCCTTTCATCCAGTAATCAACCCTCCCCCACCTTCTCCCACAACTGATATGTTTGTGCTATCTTGCATTAAACAACTCCCTGCTTTGCGTTATTTAGTAAGCAAAAAACAAGTGCATTGCCTCGAAGGGCATGTAAAATAATGCAGTTTATGAATATAAACAGTGCATTTGCTTCAATAAAATCCTTTATCTACTCCAATAGGAATAATTGTGTCAATGACCTATATACATATAGCTTTAGTAATACATAAATACTTATATTCCATCTTCATCATAATTTAAAAGTAAAGGTAATGTTTTATAATAACTGTTCAGATGTTGCCATCATTACCTGGCAACTTGACAAAATCTTAAATACAATTTTTGTGACTGTATATATTGGAATGGAAAATAACTGTGTCTATAAACATACAGTAGTTAGTGCAGTGATTCTCAACCAGGGTGCCGAGGTACTTTGGTGTGCCAAAGATGTCAGCTTAGGGTGCCGCATGTTTTCTATGAAGACTAACAAAAATGGACTTTTAAATAAAGATTTATATAAATTGTTATGCACAATAGATTTAGTTTTGTTATTATGATTATAAAACCTAATCATAACTGTATATTTATGTATTGTACCCTTCTTATGGCCTTGATAAAGTACAATAAATATGTTAGGGGTGCCCTGAATGTTAGAGATTATGTGTTAGAGGTGCCCCGAACAAAAAAAGATTGAGAACCACTGAGTTAGTGCATAAGCTTACTTGTTTGTCAAGAGTGAGTACATTTTAACGCATTCATTATATTTAGACCGATTATTACCAGACAGAAGGTAACATAAAGGGCCTTATTCACAAAAGAAATAAGGAGCAATTCTACAGCAAAACAACAGTACCACGGGAGAAAAAAATACCCCCAATTGTCCATTGATTTAAATGGGGATTTTTACCTCTTGAAGGCAAGTGAGGCTTCCAATGCATTGCTTAACTGCCTCTTCTTTTTATGAATTTTCTAATATGTATACTTCAATAAAGTGTCTACTTTAACTATTCTACTTCTCTGAGATCTCCTATGCTTGATCCTCTTGTGTGCTGTCTGTTTCTAACTTTCTTCAGCTTTGCCTGCATCTTCAGTACCTTCTCCTTCTATTCTTACTTTTTCGATCTTTACTTTTATTCCAGATTTATAAATAGAGCTAATATCACAACAGAAACATAAGGTAAAGTTGAAGAGAACGTAATAATTCAAACTATGATTTTGGACTCATACTAACCAAAAATACCCAGATAACCCAGTAAATAAGGTGACCTCTGAAAGGATTGCTTTGAAAAGATCCGAGAACACCAAGAAGTAACAAATAAAACCATACCATTATCAGAGTTAACACAAGAAGCGGTCATGGAAAGACTGAACAAAATTAAGACTGACAAAACACAGGTTTCTGATGGTATACATCCAAGTGTTCTTAAGGAACTCAATGTAGTGTTAGCAGAACCCCTCCTTTACTCATTAAAGTTTCTCTCACCACAGGCTCAGTGCCACAAGATTGAAATAAAGCCAATGTAGTGCCTTTATCTAAGAAGGGAAATAAAACAGAACATGGGAATTATAGACCTGTGAGTTTGACCTTTGTAGTGGGGTAAAGGGCTAGAAGGGACAATAAGGGATTATATTCAGGGTTACACTGCAAATAAGCTTATTAGCAGGAATCAACATGGTTTTATGACTAACAGATCATGCCAAACTAATCTTTTGAGCATCTAGAAAGAAGTAAGCAGCAACCAGTAGATGTAGTATATCGAGATTTTGCAAACACCGCTGGGGTATAAAATAAGGAAATTGGGGCTAGGGGATAACCTTTGCAATTGAATGAATGAATGAATGAATGAATATGTTTATTTATATAGCGCCACAAGTGTACACAGCACTTTACAATTTCAGGGTTTAAACAATACAGGGTTACAGGTGTTTTGTAGCATGAAACATTGGGTGCGAGGTCCCTGTCTGAAATCTTACAATCTAAATTGGTAATGGGAGACATACAGAGTACATTAGGGTCAAGTGCTGAATACAGTGCTAGTTCTGATGATGATAGAGGACATCAGTAAAGTAAATAATTTATAAGAACATTCATTTGTACAACATCAGTGCCTTCTAGCAGGTTGATAGAAAACTGGTTGAAGGATAGGGAACTGTGTGCTGTTGGAAATGGAAAATTCTCCAATACAGTTCAATTTGAGAGTGGAGTACATCAGGGTTCATTACTTGGTCCACTGCTTTTTAGCATGTTTATAAATTATCTAGAAGTAGATATAAAAAAGCAAAATAACAATATTTGCAGATAACACTTAATTTTGTAGGGTAATACATTCAGAACAGGATATTTGTTCTATAAAGAGGGATTTACAGTCTGGGCAAACTGGACAAACAAATGGAATATGAATTTTAATGTGGGAAAATGTAAGGTCCAGCATTTTGGGAAGAAAAAATCCCAGTGCTACTTATGAATTTAATGGAATCATTTTAGTGAACTTGTTGCTAGAGAAATACATGGGAATCCTTGTAAACTACAAACTTGGAAGAGGTGGCCAGTGTCAAATAGCAGTATCAAAAGCAAACAAGTCCTATCTTGCATAAAAGTGGTATTGAAGTAAGAGTCAATAACATCATTTTGCCACTATAGAAATCAATAGTAAGACCTCAGCTCGAAAATGCAGTGCAATTTTGGTCACCAGTTCTGAAAAAGGGCATTCTAGAACTAGACAGAGTACAGCGAAGAGCACCAAAATTAATTAAGGGAATGGAAGGCTTAAAGGGATAGTAATACTTCATTTTATCTTTATTTTATTTTGTAGGCATTAAAAAAACATGAAGAACGATATAAGTCTTATCTCTCAAACCTTTATGGTTTAAGAGATATTCACAAGCAAAGTATCCCCCCCACTGTTCAGCCACATCAGAAGGGAGGTGCCCAGGTAGACTGTAGAGGGGGACAATCTTCAATTAAGATAAGGGGAAAAAGCTGAAAAACTTGTCAAGGGGGGAAGGGCTTTCATTCTTTTCATACAAAGAAGATTGTCCCCTGCTGTTATCTGTCTGGTCTTACAACCAGATTCACATCTGAGAAGAGATGGCTTACACTAGGAAAAAGGGGCAGGAGGGGGAAACTTTGCTTGTGAATATCTCTTAAACCATAAAGGTTCGAGAGATAAGACATATCACTCTTCATGTTTTTTTAATGCCTACAAAATAAAATAAAGTTAAAACGACGTATTACTATCCCTTTAACACATGAGGAACATTTAGAAAAACTTGGATTGTTTACTCTAAAGAAAATATAAGAAGATATCTTATTACAATGTACAAGTATATGAGAGATCAATACAATGATCTCTCTGGTGAGCTTTTCATTCCAAGGCCTGATCAAATAATCAGGGGCCAACATTTGAGATTAGAGGAAAGGATGTTTCAATTTCAGCAGATGAAGGTTTTTTTTACAGTGAAGTCTGGTAAAACATGGAATTGTTTACCTAAGGATCTGGTAATGGCAGATACAATGGATACATTTAAGAGAAGATTAGATGTATATCATTCAAGAGGGAACATACAGGATTATTATGTGTAGTAGTAGGCAAAATAAGGAGTTCGGATAAAGGGTAACTTATCTGGCAGCAAGAAAGCTAATATAATTCTCATTTGTCTGGGTTATGAGGCAAAGGCTGAACTTGATGAACTTATGTTTTTTTTAAACCTAGTTTACTGTGTTACTATGAAATTACATCTTACATAACCATTACATGGAAATTTAGAATACCATCAAAATTTGGCTATCAAATCGGAGATTTACTCTGTAAAGTCCCCCTTTAACAAACAGGCTTTGCTAAGCAGATGTCTTTCTTCCAACCGGTACAACTATTTATATATTAAAAGTCAGAAAAATTTTAATTTAAGCCAACATTAATATCATATCACTCAATTAAAGAAAAGCTGGGGAATTCAGGGTTAAGAACATGAGCTCTGCATGAAATGAAATCACAATTTACATAATTAGAGATATTAATAGCTATACATATTACATGTTAATTGTAAAGCACAGCAGGGTGCACTTAACTTCAACCTTGATTTAGTTTGTTTGAGTGAAAGTTTAAACTGGAATTTTTGTTCGGTTGAGGGAGAACTTTAAAGTGTACTTACAAAAAGTCTTTTGCCTTTTGATTTGTAGTGTTTTTTCTTACTACATTTACGAATGTTTTGTGTCTGATTATACAAAGTCCAGCTAAAATTATTTATTCAATACAGTAGCATTCAATCAATGAATCAGTGATTGATGATGAGACCCTTTCTCCACTTGTCCACCATTCAAACTCAGAAACTAATTAGACTGAATTTTAGACCAATGTATTTAACTGAAATATATTCTTATGTGCATAACATCTATCAAATCGAAAAACCTTTTGTACATATAGAGATGGATGAAAAGTCAGAGAAATGTCCCACAGGACTTTTTGGGAAAAAAGAGGGAAATTGCCCGTAGACAATACATAAAATGTTCTTCTTTATGCCAATGCCAATAATTTTCCCTCCAGAACTTTCCCATATTTTGCCTTTGTTTTCTATGACTGCAAGATTTAACCCCACAATATTACTTATTCTGAGGCTGAAGTGAAGAATTAAAGGGATAGTAATACTTCGTTTTAACTTTATTTTATTTTGTAGGCATTAAAAAAACACGAAGAATTATATAAGTCTTATCTCTCAAACCTTTATGGTTTAAGAGATATTCACAAGCAAAGTGTCCCCCTCCCTCCCCTTTTACTGATGTAACACTTCTCAGCCAGGGCAGAAGGGAGCTGCCCAGGTAGACTGCAGAGAGGGACAATCTTCAATTAAGATAAGGGAAAAACCTGAAAAGCTTGTCAAGGGGGGCAGGGATTTCATTGTTTTCATAGGAATAAGAGTGTCCCCTTCTGTTACCTGTCCAGTCTATGGACTGCATTCCACATCTGAGAAGAGATTGTTTACAGTAGGTAAAAGGGGCGGGAGGGGGAAACTTTGCTTGTGAATATCTCATAAACCATAAAGGTTTGAGAGATAAGACTTATATCATTCTTCATGTTTTTTTAATGCCTACAAAACAAAATAAAGTTAAAACGAAGTATTACTATCCCTTTAAATAGCTGAAAGTAAATGTTTTGTGTCCTACAGCAACACTTGTCTTTAAAAAATTTTAACAGGTCAATTGTCTTTTTGAACAGGGAATTTTTTTTGAGGGAGGAGTTTGTTTACTGGGATTGGAGGCAGTTAATAAAAACATAAATCCTAAATACAATTAAAAAAAACATAAGACATAGTATTAAAGGGGTCTGAGGAGAGTGTCTGTGTTGGTGGGAGGAATCTGGGGAATTAATCAGTTGAACAGGGAATTTGTTTGGGGGGGTTCTTGACTAGTATTAGGGGAACAGTTAATACAAAAATAAAATAAAATAAAATAAAATAAGAAATTTGGATGTAAAATGATAGAGACAGGAACCCCCTGGCATAAGCTGCCACTGGGGTAGACTGATACTTGATGTGACAGAGTATCTTGTAAATGATGATTTGTTGTTAGAGGCCAAGCCCTGAGGAAACATTGATTTTTAGGACTTAGGCTTGTTTGGCACAAATCCTAAGGAAACATTGATTTGTAGGACTTAAGCTTGTCAGAAACAAACCTCCAAAATTGTTTATTTTTTGCATTTTTTTTAAAGCACAAGCCCTGAGGAAAAAAAGGCTGTGCTGGCCTAGTGCCAGCAGGTCATGTCCTGTTGGCCATTGGCCAGTAGCTACTGGCCATTATCAAATGTAGATGCAGAATTTGCTGTTCTTGCTGCTGCTGCTGCTGAGTTGTTTAAGCAGCAGGATGATTAGGCAGATCAAAGGGAATGAGATCAACAACAGCAGTAACATGGGTGATGGATGATGAAGGTTCCACTTGCCACGACTAGCTGCAGTGAGCGCCTGAGGCTGTAGCAGCACAATAAGTACCCCCATATGTGTGGAGAAAAGAAGAAGTTGCTAATAATTCTTCTCCACCTGCCCCACTCCAAAATCATGGGTGTGTTGTTATTAGAATAAACATTTTTCCCTTGAGAGCAGGAAATGTGCCTCTCTTCAGCAGCTGCAATGTGCACAGTGTGTGGTAAATAACATCTGGGGATATAACTGTATCCAAACACCATGACACCAGAAACCAAGTATTGCTGCTGTCACTATACCCCTTGTCCACACCCCGCTAAGGTCACATGACAATTTGCTGATAGTTTAATAGTAATGATAAATCCTCCCTGCCACCATCTTAGCATAATCTGTGGGATGGAATCTCCTCAGATACCACTTGAAGTCCTGCTTGCGATATTATGTCTGCAGTGAAATAAGGGAAACTTTCTATGTGCGCAGTAGAAATGCAGTCTTACCATTGATTTCAATGCAATGGCCTAGGCAAAAAAGATTGGAAATTGCACTTTTCGGCAAAAAGTGACATTTTCTCCTGTTTTACTTTTGTGGCAAAAATATTCACCCATACCTGCATATAAAATTTATCTGGAAAATAGGTACTTTTTTACATTTAAATAAAAGTCCCTAGTACCATAAAATATCCATCTATGTGTGAAATTTGGTGTCACTCCATTGAGTAGATTTTGCTGTAGGTTTGATGAAAAAAAATGACAAAAATATTGAATAGATTTGTATGAAAGACAATATAGATATAACTGGCTGCTGTTTGAAGGACACCTACATAGGTAATAGCTTCTATTAAGCAAACTAAGGACCACTCACTCCTAGGGAACAGTTCCCCTCTAAACATATATATGATAGCAAGCAAAGACTTTGAGTATCTGCCAAGTGTATACTTTTTAAGCCAACCTAGAATTTATCACAAGGAAAAAAAATGTTATTTTCTGCAAATATTAGTGGCATGAATGTGTAATCAGTGTAATCAGTATAATGGGAGTCCTTGAATGGATTGATGCAATCAATTATTAGTTTTTGTCACAATGATTTATAGGACCTCCAGGTAATATCAGCAGTCATCATTTACCCACTTTAGAATTATTATTGTTATAATTTTTATTTTGTTAGCGCGGTTGGTTATAGCTTCTGTTCATTCCTGGCCTAAGAAAAGTAGATTAGCTCTATCTTTCTGTCACAGCTGTACAAGTTACTTACTCCAGGCAGACTGCATTCAAGCACCAACTGAAGTGTCCCATTTATATAACCAATTTCTGAACTTAATTTGAAATACCTTATTTCCTTGAAAAGAAGACACTGGCATTGGGGATGCCCGTTGGATTGGCGGAAGACCCAATCCAGCAGGCAGCCAGGTGTAAATCTGTCTCCACCCCTCTACCTTATTCGTATATTTCTAAGTGAAAGATTTTTGACGTTTTGGGAGGTGGGGCGACATGTTTAAATTCTTCGATATCCCATGTAATTTTCAGGTCATTTGAGGACCTTCTATCATTGTGCTGACTCAAACCGGATGTGATGTGCCACTTCTGCACCATGGCCGATTTAAGTCTGTGCATTCATAGAAGGTCCTGAAAAGACCTTAGTATGATGGGGTATAGGCATGTTGCCTTTTGCTCCACACTTTAACAAGGCTACCACTTGGAAATATATACAATAAGGAAGTGAGGGAGACAGGTGTCATGAGAGAGACATTAAATGGACAACTGCATTAAATAGGGAGAAGCATGAAATAGGGAGAGACATGAAATGGATGAGAACATTAAATAAAGGTAGATAGGGAAATGAAAGGAGGGTGAGAGAGATCAAGTGAAAGACAGACACACAGAATCATCTTATTTTCAGCATTTTTTTAACAACCTAATAGCAAAGGTTGGGTGCTTCATCTAATATTCAGGGTTGCCATATATTCAAGCAAACACAGTAAATTATAAACATTCTGATCTATTTAGTGGGAATACTACCCATAAACAGGGTTCTCATAATTAATATAAAGATGCATCCTCTCATGCCACCAATGTTTTTGCATTGTGCAGTGGCAGTTCTGGCTGACTACCTATACTGTGTATGACCCGGCTTGTCTGACCATCCAACCTGGTGCTGACCTGTGGCTCTGTCTGACTATTTTCCTGCATACTCCCTGTGTAAAGTGGACATCCAAACTGGTGCAGGCCTGTGGTTCTGGCTGACTACCTATACTCTGTATGATCTGGCTTTCCCGACCATCCATCCTGGTGCTGACCTACGGCTCTGTCTGACTATTCTCTTGCATACTCCCTGTATATAGTGGACACCCAATCTGGTGCAGATCTGTGGCTCTGGCTGACTACCTATACTGTGTATGACCCAGCTTGTCTGACCATCTATCAGCCATTTGAGTACTAGCTCTGTGTCTGCCTCTTGGAATCTGGCTCTGTGAAGAGAGAACCACACAGAGACTAGCAAACGGCAAGAATATACTCTGAAGATGGAACAGGCCAGCAGACGCAAGAGAAAATGTACCAAGGAGAAGACCGAACAAGAAAGAACTGAAAGACGTTGAGAGGACAAGCTGAGGTCGGGACTGGCGGAGAATGAGCATAAACGATGGACAGGCTGAGGTCAAGGCTGGCAGAGAATGTGCGTGAACAAAGGAAAGGCCGATGTCAAGGGCTGGCGGAGTACGTGCGTGAATGATGGACAGGCCGAGGTCAGAGGCTGGCAGAGTACGTGCATGGTCAGAGACAAGGCAAGGGTCAAAACCAGATAAACACCAAGACAAAAGGCACAAAGAACAGCTTAAGCACAGAAGAAACCCGACGCAAGAGCGCCCGAGCACAGCCGGCGTGGGTTTATATAGTGGTGACATCTGACATCACGCACCATGACGTCGGCGGCATCTGAGACCTGAAAGTCAGTAATATGGGACAGCGCATGTGCAGACCCGAAGGCCAGACGCGGGCAACCCAACGAGCCAGAAGGTAGGGAATCTGAGCGTAACAGAGTCCCCCCTTACAGATGAGCCAGGTGATAGGTTCGAAGACATGTGGGGTCATGTAAGTTGGAGGAGGGTTCCCAAGAACGATCTTCAGGGCCATAGCCCTTCCAGTGGACTAGATATTCCAATCTACCCTGTCTGTACTGGGAGTCCAGGATATTTTCAACTTTGTATTCTTCAGTACCATCCACGATGAGCGGAGGAGGTCGTGCGGGTTCTCTATTCAGAAAAGGACTAGGAGTCCAAGGCTTGAGCTGTGAAACATGAAAAGTTGGATGCAGCTTGCATGTTGCAGGCAAGGCGAGATGGTATGCCACTGGATTAATGATGCATTCAATACTGAGAGGCCCTAGGAAGCGGGGGCCCAGCTTCCTGGATGGGCAGGATAATCGAACATGTGTGACGAGGATAGCCATACTTTGTCGCCAATGGAGTATACAGGGCTTTCTCGATGGTGTTTATCAGCCTGTGTTTTGTAGGTAGATTGCATTGCAGTAAATGGTGCAGATCTTGGTGACATTGCTGTAATTTTTGTATCCATTGGTTGGCTGTAGGAACGGGAGTGTTTGGTGGCAGGTCGGGTATGACAGCTGGGTGGTAACCATAGGTGACATGGAAAGGGGAAGTGTGTAAAGTATGGTGGTAGTGGTTATTGTAGACAAACTCTGCTTGTGGTAGGAGACATGACCAATTGTTCTGTGAATGTGTTGAAAAGCAGTGCAGGTATCGTTCAAGGGATTGGTTTGTACGTTCTGTCTGTCCGTTCATCTGGGGGTGATGGCCAGAGGACAGGTTTCTTTTTATCTGTAATCTGGAGCAAAAGGCTTCCCAGAATCTTGAGGTGTACTGGGATCCTCGATCAGTCGTAATGGTATGTGGAGTGCCGTGGAGGCGAAAGATGTGTTGCATGTAGAGTTCAGCTGTCTGGGCTGCAGACGGTAGTCCGGAAACAGGGATGAAGTGTGCTAACTTTGTGAAGCGGTCAATGACCACGAATATGGTGTTATGATGATTTGATGGCGGTAGATCTACTATAAAGTCCATAGACACCTCACGCCAAGGCCCCTCAGGGATAGTAAGTGGTAGAAGCAGTCCAAATGGTTTATTGTGCAGACTTTTGGACCGGCTGCAGGTATCACAGGAAGCAATAAAAGATGAAACATCGGTTTCTATGCTAGGCCACCAGAAATGCCTCTGTATGTTTTCTATTGTCTGTTTGACTCCTCCTTGGCCTACAGCGGGGATATTGTGGTGTAAATTAAGCACCTCCTGACGTAGTGAATAGGGTACATATATGTGACGGTACCAGCAGACACCCAGCGTTGGTGTCACCGTCAAGGATCACTTCTTCCCAGAATCCACCAGCAAAGTCTCCCGCAGCATACCGCAATGTACTCTGAATCACCAGGCAGAACCAGTGTCAGAGTAACCAGAAGCACCCTCTGGATACAGCAAGCTTAACCTCACCAGACAACACCAGTGTAGGTTAAGACAAGAACTCCTTTTATTGAAACAAACCACACATATTTATAGTCAAACCTTACATTCAAATAAATGGACCGAGCAAATACATTAGGAACATAATTCAATCACACAGTAGACAAAAGGTCAATGGTCTAACAAATACAATGACTCAGACTTGATTACATATCAAATTAAAAAGGGTTGCTGAACTCACACAATGGACACAAAGACTGGAGGGACTTGAATGAATTATCACACAGCAGGGGGTCTCAATACAATGGCTTTAGTGCCTACAATACACATTGCAAGTAACATTAGGTAAACTCAAATTATTAACCCCTAATGGCCCTGTCCCCTGAAAGCAGGCTATGATTTTTAGTCCTTTTTGGCACATCTGTCCACCAATATAATATCCCAAAGCTCTACATAGCTTGCGTCACTGGGCTGACAATCTATTCGCCTAGACAAGGGTTGTTTTAGGCATGACAGAAATGTCCACAGTTCCTTGTGTTCCTTGTTTAACAGTCTTAGGCCCAGTGGTTCCTGTGACAATATACAAGATCTTTTCTGTATAAGAGTCCATTGGAATAGGTCAGTGCATGTTGTTGTACTAAATAGGGAGAAGCAGTGGTCTCCTGTTGAAATCTCATCATTAAATCACTTATCAACATCAAGAACTGATGAGGATGGAGAACGGTATCCGGTGGTTCAGCAGAAATGGAAGAGGGACTGTGGATCCTCGATAAGGCATCAGCGTTCCCGTTCTTACTTCCGGGTCTGTAGGTTATATGCATCTGGAACCGAAAGAAAAAGAGAGCCCATCTAGCTTGCCAAGGAAGTAGCCTACGAGCCCCCCGGAGGTACTCCAGATTGCGATGATCCATGAATATAGTGACAGAGTTAGGAGACCCCTCCAGCAAGTGACGCCACTCCTCTAGTGCTCTTTTGATGGCCAAAAGTTCCTTGTCCCCAATGTCATAATTCTGCTCAGCAGTGCTGAGTCTCTTGGAGAAGAAAGCCACGGTCTCTGGTAGAGGTTCCCTCTTTTAGGCAGACTCCTATTCCTGATAGAGTTGCTAACCTCTAGTGGGACCTCTACTGCTTTCCGTGATTATTGCCTGATTGTTTTTCCTATTCATTGTTATATTCTGTTTTTATTTATTCAATAAAATATTGTTATTTTTTCACTATACCGGTCTGACTCCTGAATTATTCTTGGGAAACCGTGACAGAAGCAAATGTAAACCTGAGGCCCTGCACAGAACGTAGAACATTAAAATCTCATTCACAGTCTGTACAGGACATACAAACACACCTACGATGCATAAATATCAACAATGTAAAGCAATTGTTTAAATTGTACATACACAAACAAAAATACAAAAGGGGACACATGACTAAAAACAAAATCATCAACTACAGCAAAAAAGAAGACATTTAATTTTTATCATTAAGACCAAGCAAAGATGTTGCTTGTAATCTCATCCATGTTGCTTCCCTTTTAAAAAGATTACTATGTTTATCACCCCCACAAGGGTTAGGAAGTGTTATCTCAATCCATGCAAAAGTTAACTTTTTGCCACCACAAGTTTTGTTTTTAATTATGTGTCCCCTTTTATATTTTTATTTATGTATGTACAATTTAAACAATTCCTTTACATTGTTGATATTTATGCATGTTCCGGTGTTCTGTATGGGCTTTTCATGTTCTGTGGAGGAACTCGGGTTTACGTTTGCTTCATGCCACATGTATTTGTCATGTTGTGTACAGCTCTTGTGTATATAACTGATTTACCCTCTAAATTTGCCTGGAGAGGTAAGGAGTGGTCTTATAGCCTTTAAATAATGGGGAATGTGTTTGAACAATCTTTCTGTGCCTTAACAAAGTGCCTAGAGAGCAAGAAGCAGCTGTTAGCCTGCAGTGTGAGTAAGACCACCTTATTACCCTGTGTGTTGTACTGAAGCACACAATAAAGAGAATTCTTAGTGCATAGGCTCCATAAAATAACATAAGAATTGGAGAAGTAATAAACTGAAGAAGTTATCTCCACTTAATCACCTCTTTACCACCACTTATGAACTGAACCTTCCCCAACGACTTCCTGCTACCAACATTTCCAAAAATTAAAAAATAAAGGTGAAAATTAGATAGACCTTAGAAAAAAAATATAAAACAATGAACAAAATAAACAGCAGAAACACAATAATAAAAAACACAGAAATAAAAAATGTACACTGTGAACCTAAACCTTTACCATTAAATGTATATGTATTACATATATATGCAATTCACTAGAGTTTTTTTTTTGTTTTTTTTAACTGACATAAAGGAAATATTTCAAGGCTCATCATTCGTTGAGAAGCTTAACCCCTTAAGGATGTGGATGGCACATTTTGACCACTGACCTTTTTTCTTTTTTTTTCTTTTTTTTTGCAGCCATACAGGTAGCCCTGAAATCCATGACGTTCCTGGAACTTCATGGGTTCTTATTGCTCACCAGCCCATGACGTTCCAGGACCATCATGGGTCCTTAAGGGGTTAATATAATTTGCCCCTCTTTTAGTACTATTAATTTGTTTGATAACAAAAAAATAAGCTTGACAGGTAACAAATCCTGCTTTTTTTCAGTCACCCATACAAGTTTCCAAAAAATGTAAGTATTCTTTTACTCTAAATACTGCACAATGTTTGTTTAATTCCAACATATCACAGTTTACAAAGGTATTACATAGACAAATAAATGACCCACAGGTAATATCATGCTATCTCATTTATTGAAAGAGTTACCATTTATGAGAGACTGGGAAACTATATTAAGCTTTCAAGAACATATATTGTTTTGAATTCAAAAACTGAAATCAAGAATAACAAATTCAGAATAGAACATGTCATCTTTCCTGCATGACTGTCATCAACATTATATTAAACAGCTAGCAAAGCTATCATTAAATTCTCTGTTAAGCAAACCAAAAAAGCTGTGAAAAGTTTGGCTAAAAGTTTCACTCTTAGAAAAAAATCTGGAAATCTGAGGTCCAGATTTCACGAACATTAACACCCAGTGCTTTGCTCATTAGACCATCTGTGATATTACAACTGACATAATTAATAGCATTAATAATTGTACAATTCAGTTGTTGTTTGCAAAGGACAATGGTGGCATGGAGTTACTGTTAGCAACATCTGAACCCTGAATTTCCCACCTCTTGTTTTTTAGTTATAACTTGAATGTTAGCTTTATAAAACATTTTTGCTTTTAAATTTCCATCTTTGTCAAATCTATAATAGCCTACTGTGTTTGATCAATTCCCATTAACATTCTGAACTAAAGTTATCATTTAAACACAAGGGCGTCATTAGAAAATGTTACATGTGAACAATCAAATCAAATCAATTCAAACTTTGAATTGAACAATCAAATATTTGATCAATAAATTTGACCAGAGTTTATCACTCTTTGGAATTGATCAATCAGTTGCATGGTCAATCAAAACTGAACAAGCCGTTGTATTGTAAGATCTGTCCTCCACCTGAAAAAAACTTGACCACTAACTTTGAATAAAATGGAATGATAATTTATATGAACCAAAAAAGCTGCTGTATGTCTAATATTTATTCTCCAGTTTCTAGATGGTCACTTTACATTTGAATACTAATCTGTTATGCTGTATTTGAGTTACCACATTAACCCTGTGAATTCCCCAGAGCTATACTGCAGCCAGTCTAATATATTAAACCAGGGCTGTCCAAGTTCAGTCCCCAAGGGCCACCCATAGGACAGGATGTAAGGATTCCCTGATTAAGCACAGGGGAGTTAATCAGTAGCACATTTAGTTTGACTGACTCACCTTTGCTTAATCAGGGATATCTTTACATTCTATACTGTTGGTTGCCCTTGAGAACTGACCTTGGACAGCCCTGTATTGCATTATGTGTTCAATGAAATATATAGTGTTGTTCTTTAGTGTAAGAACTGCACAGATTAAAGTAAAACAAATAAGTGTAACACTCTGCTCATTAACAGAAACATAATGTTAAACTTTTTAGAAACAAGAGTACTTTTTCATTTTAATAGAAAGTTAATTTTACCCCATTAACTCTAGATAAGGCTTAAGTTTGGTGTCATCTGTAGTGATGTTAATGATTGGAAACATGACATTAATCAATTACAGCCAAATGCATCATCTGTTAATATATTAAACTCATTTGAAAAAAAGGTTTAACAATAATTTTTAACTATGGCAGTCCAGCAGCACTAATATATTTGTTTTTATATTTGTATTGGTATATTTGACTTTGATTAATTACATACACCTCTATGTTTTTTACACCATTCTGTTCAATTTTGTACATACTCCTTCCTCTTTTTGTGATGCATTGAGCCTATGACTAAGACTGCTCTGATGGTGAGGTTTACCTCCTCATTTTCACAGAAAAAAATATTCTAATTATATTCTTTGCTTTCCTTTGCATGTTTTCCTTTACTACAGTCACTTTAGGTTTAGCTCATCATGTTGTAATTAACAGGTAAGGTAACTCATGTTCTGGAGTGAGAAAAAACAAAATACACAGAACATGTCCCAGTGACACAAAAATATGAAAACAAGAACCTACAAAACAACCTTTTATTAACACTGCTAGTGCTATTAAGGATACAATAATTTCTCTCCCCAGAGGATCAACCTCTGGTAGTGTGTAATAACCAGGACTTCTGTCACAGTAGAAAAGGTCTAACAATGTAGTAACTATAGTAGCGCTACTAGAAGCAAAACAATCATGTGGGGAAGCTTTTTGAAGGGTTGCTAAGGGAATATATTCAAGAATTCAGCTGGAACAGAAATATCATTAGCAGGAGTCAACATGGCTTTGTGAAAGACAGGTCTTGTCAAACTAACTTGATCGCATTTTATGAAAAAGTGAGTAAAAATATAGATGAGGGAGCAGCGGTTGATGTGTGATCTATTTAGACTTTGCCAAGGCATTTGATACGGTTCCACACAAAAGGTTACTGTACAAATTGAATGAAATAGGCCTAGGGGAAAACGTTTGTGTGTGGATTGGAAATTGGCTGAAAGATAGAATGCAAAGAGTGGTAGTAAATGGCAAGTTCTCCAATTGGATAAATGTGATAAGTGGAGTACCTCAGAGATCTGTCCTGGGTCCTCTTCTTTTTAATTTGTTTATTAATGACCTTCCAGAGGGCATATGGAGCCATGTATCAGTGTTTGCCGATGACACAAAATTAAGTAAGGTAATAAAGTCTGAACTGGATGTGTCTTCATTACAAGAGGATTTGGACAAATTGAGTAACTGGGCAGGCAAATGGCAAATGAGATTCAGTATAGACAAGTGTAAAGTTATGCATTTTGGGTATAATAATAAAAATGCAACATATAGTTTAAATTGTGTTTCTTTGGGGACATCTACTAATGAAAAGGATTTGGGAGTAATGGTAGACAATAGACTTAGCAGTAGCATGCGGTGCCAGCTGGCAGCTGCAAAGGCCAATAAGATATTGGCATGTATTAAAAGGGGTATTGACTCAAAGGAGGAAGATATTATTATGCCTCTTTACAGGTCCATAGTAAGACCCCACCTAGAATATGCTGCTCAATTCTGGGCGCCCTTTCTGAAAAAGGACATTATGGAACTAGAGAGAGTGCAGAGGAGGGCTACAAAACTAGTAGGGGAATGGAAAGTTTTAGTTATGAAGAAAGGCTAGAAAAGTTAAACTTGTACACACTAGAAAAACGGAGTCTTAGAGGGGATATGATAACACTATATAAATATGTTCAGGGCCCATACAAAGGGCTCTCCAAAGACCTGTTCATTAACAGAACAGTACAAAGGACAAGGGGCTACCTGCTAAGACTTGAGGAAAGGAGATTTAATCTACAACAGAGGAAGGGTTTCTTTACAGTAAGGACAATAAAGGTATGAAATTCACTGCCTGATGAGGTGGTGCTATCGAATACATTAGATGTAGTGATGAGCGAGCACCCCAATGCTCGGGTGTTCGGGTGCTCTGACCGAGCGCCCCCGGAGGCTCGAGTGCTCGGCCGAGCACCCGAGCCCCATTGAAGTCAATGGGAGGACTCGAGCATTACACCAGGCACCCCCTGCTCTGATGAGGGGAGGGTGCCTGGTCCATAGGAAAAGGGCAGAAAATGATGGAAACACTACAGAAATGGTTCAGGGACAGCATAGGGAGGATGTCTGGATGCATCTTGGACTCCAACATCGCTGCTGGGAACGATCTTTCGCCCGTAGTACGCCATTTTTACAGACTGACCGTAAAACACACAAAAAGGAAAATAAAAACGACTTTAGGCGAAAAATTGTTACCAAACAGTATTTGCTGTATATTTACTTGTATATCATCTGCAAATTCTGCAAAAAATTTCATCGATTTTTCTGAAGTGAGGCCATGATTAAGAGGGAAACGTGCGCAGAGGCAAATTCTCCCAAAAATTTCCTAGATTTTTCTGAACTGAGGCCATGATTAAGAGGGAAACGTGCGCAAAGGCAAATTCTCCCAAAAATTTCCTCGATTTTTCTGAACTGGGGCCATGATTAAGAGGGAAACATGCGCTGAGCCGACCATCTAAAACATTATGGGTGAGGGTCTGCTGCGGAGCTGACCATCCTAAACATTATATGCGAAGGCCCGCTAGTGAGCTGACGCTATAAAACATTATATGAGAGGGCCCGCTAGAGAGCTGACCCAATAAAACATTATATGAGAAGGCCCGCTAGTGAGCTGACCTATATAAAAATTGTCAAACAGGGCCCGCTGGCCCTATATAAAAATTATATCACAGGGCATATGGAAGAGGAGGAGGAGGATGAGAAGATTAAGAGTCAACCATATACCCGTTTTTTGGGTGGAAGGGGTGAATGGGAATACAGAGTATTCCCATCATTGTAAATAACATATATAAAGTGAGTTTATGTTCCCCCGGGGCTTTCTTCCAGTGGAGTGGAGAAGTCAGGGGAAATCCAGGCCTTGTTCATTTTTATAAGTGTCAACCTATCAGCATTGTCGGTGGAAAGGCGGATACGCTTATCTGTTATGATGCCACCAGCAGCACTAAATACCCGCTCAGACAGAACGCTGGCGGCAGGGCAGGCCAGCACCTCCAAGGCGTAGAGTGCCAGTTCATACCACGTGTCCAGCTTGGACACCCAGTAGTTGTAAGGCACAGAGGGATCATTGAGGACGCTGACACGGTCTGCTACGTACTCCTTCACCATCTTCCAAAACTTTTCCCTCCTTGTGACACTAGGCTGCGCATCAGGGTGAGGGTGCTGGCGGGGTGTCATGAAGGTGTCCCACGCCTTGGAGAGTGTTGCCCTGCCTTTCTCGGAACTGCTGTGTGCTCCCCTTTTCTCCCCTTCTCGGTTGGCCAAGGTAGCACGTACTCTGCCGCCAGCGTTGTCAGATGGAAAATTTTGGAGCAATTTTTCAACAAGAACCTTCTGGTATTGCACCATTTTGCTTGTCCTCTCCACCGGAGGAATGAGAGATGAGAAATTCTCTTTGTAGCGGGGGTCCAGAAGGGTGAACACCCAGTAATCCGTGTTGTCTAAAATGCGTATAACGCGTGGGTCACGGGAAAGGCAGCCTAACATAAAGTCAGCCATGTGTGCCAGAGTACCAACAGTCAAGATTTCGCTGTCCTCACCAGGAGGATGACTCTCAATCTCCTCATCCTCTTCCTCCTCTTCTGCCCACCCACGCTGAAGAGATGGAACTAAAGTTCCATGGCTACCCTCTGTAGCGGAGGCAACCGTGTCTTCCTCCTCCTCCTCCTCCTCCGCCTCCTCCAATTGTCGCTGAGAAGACGAAGTGAGGGTGCTCTGGCTATCACCTTGTGTAAGCTCTTCCTCCCGCATTTCCACCTCTTCCACATGCAAAGCGTCAGTTTTAATTGTGAGCAGCGAGCATTTCAGTAGACACAGAAGTGGGATGGTTACACTGATAATAGCGTTATCGCCGCTCACCATCTGTGTCGATTCCTCAAAATTGCGTAAAACCTCACAGAGGTCTGACATCCATTCCCACTCCTCACTTCTGATTACAGGAAGTTGAACGGAGAGTCGACGACCATGTAACAGCTGGTACTCCACTACTGCCCTCTGCTGCTCACAAAGCCGGGCCAACATGTGGAAGGTGGAGTTCCAGCGCGTGCTCACATCACACAGCAGCCGGTGAGCTGGCAATTGTAAGCGCTGCTGCAGCTTCAACAGGCCGGCCGAAGCTGTAGATGACTTACGGAAATGTGCACACACGCGGCGCACCTTGGTCAAGAGATCATGCACATTGGGGTAGGTTTTTAGAAATCGCTGAACCACTAAATTAAATACATGCGCTAGGCATGGTACGTGTGTGAGCTTGCCGAGCTCCAAAGCCGCCACCAAGTTACGCCCATTATCACACACAACCATGCCTGGTTGCAGGTTGAGTGGCGAGAGCCACTGCTCGGTCTGGTGACTAATCCCCTGCAACAGCTCTGAGGCCGTGTGCTGTTTGTCCCCAAGGCAGATCAGCTTCAGCACGGCCTGTTGACGCTTCCCCACTGCAGTGCTACACTGCTTCCAGCTACTGGGTGATGGGGGAGTGGCGCTGCGTGTAGAGAATTCGGAGGTGGAAACGGAGGAGGAGGAGCCAATAACGTAGGTGCTGGCGGAAACCCTGATGGAGGTAGGGCCCGCAATCCTCGGCGTGGGTAGCACCCGTGCCATCCCAGGGTCCGAGTCGCTCCCAGCCTCCACGACATTCACCCAGTGTGCCGTCAGGGAAATGTAGCGTCCCTGGCCACAAGCACTTGTCCATGTGTCAGTCGTTAAGTGGACCTTCCCAGTAACTGCGTTGGTCAGGGCACGGGTGATGTTACGGGACACATGGTGGTGTAATGCGGGGATGGCACACCGGGAAAAGTAGTGGCGGCTGGGGACCACGTACCGAGGGACAGCTGCTGCCATCAGGCTGCGGAAGGACTCAGTCTCCACAAGCCTAAATGGCAGCGTTTCGATGGCCAGTAATTTGGAAAGGTGTGAGGTTAGTGCTATGGCCTGTGGGTGGGTGGCTGGGTATTTTCGCTTGCGCTCAAATGCCTGGGGTAACGACATTTGGACGCTGTGCTGGGACAGGGAAGTGGATGTGGTCGCTGATGGTGCTTCAGATGGTACAGGTGCAGGGCGGGAGGTATGCGGGCCTGCGCCTTCGACAGGCGATTGGCCGGCACCGAAAACAGGGGAAGAGGAGGCAGTGGTGTGGCCTGCAGACACAGATGGGCGATCCAGGCGTTCCTCCCACTTATTACGGTGCTTGGATGCCATGTGTCGGATCATGCTGGTGGTGGTGAGGTTTCTAGTGTTCATGCCTCGGCTCATTCTGGTGTGGCACAGGTTGCAAACTACAATTCTTTTGTCGTCCGCACTTTCCTTAAAAAAACGCCATACCGCGGAACACCTACCCCTTGGCAAGGTAGATTTACGCAAGGGGGTGCTCCGTGGAACATTTGCGGGCCGGTTTGGTGCGGTCCGCCTTCTTTCTGTAGCCACACCACTGCCTCTTCCAGCCTGTTGCGGTGCTGCAGATGGCTCACCCTCAGGACTGCTGTCATCGCTCGGCTCTACACCTTCCCAGGTGGGGTCAGTCACCTCATCGTCCACCAAGTCCTCCTCCACTTCCTCACTCTGATCATCCTCCTCATGTCTTGATCCCACCACATACTCAGTCATTGACAACTGTATAACATCCTCCTCAACAAGGTCTTGAGACAGTAATAGTGGTTGATTTAATGGCAACTGTGTCTCATCATCATCATCATCATCCACTACTTCCTTTGACCTTAAATGCCGTTCACATCTGTCATCTTCTTGTGATTGGGTACCCTCTAGAGGTTGTGAATCAGGGCATAAGATGTCATGTTCCTCTGCAAGCGTGCTTGGAGAGAGGGTCAAATGAAGGATTGGTGATGAGACGAGCTCCTCACTATATCCCAGTGTGGGATCACTTCTTTGACCAGACCGTCTATGGTGGGAGGAAGGATGATCAGAGTGAGGATTATGTTGACCAGACTCTTGGCTACTGAGAGTGGACTTGGTGGAAGACAGGGTGGTGCTTAACCGACTGGAAGCAGTATCAGCTGACATCCAACCGACCACCTGTTCACAGTGGTCAGACCTCGAGAGTGATGTACTGCGACGCCCTGTAAAATGAGACATGAAGCTAGGTATGGTGGATGTCTTTCTTTCTTGTGCTCTGGCACCAGGCACAGTTTCTCCGCGTCCTGACCCGCGCCCTGAACTATCAGGATCACGTCCACTTCCCCGTCCCTTTTTACCCGCCTTCTTCATCTTACACGGAATATGTGACTTTGATATTTTAGTTTGAAGACTTAACAGTATTTCTTCCTATTCTGCAACTGTGCAGAGTACACAGAATATGCTGCTAAACTGCGGTGACGCACACTGAATGGAATATGTGACTTTGATATTTTAGTTTGAAGACTTAACAGTATTTCTTCCTATTCTGCAACTGTGCAGAGTACACAGAATAGGCTGCTAAACTGCGGCGAAGCACACTGAATGGAATATGTGACTTTGATATTTGAGTTTGAAGACTTAACAGTATTTCTTCCTATTCTGCAACTGTGCAGAGTACACAGAATAGGCTGCTAAACTGCGGCGAAGCACACTGAATGGAATATGTGACTTTGATATTTGAGTTTGAAGACTTAACAGTATTTCTTCCTATTCTGCAACTGTGCAGAGTACACAGAATAGGCTGCTAAACTGCGGCGAAGCACACTGAATGGAATATGTGACTTTGATATTTGAGTTTGAAGACTTAACAGTATTTCTTCCTATTCTGCAACTGTGCAGAGTACACAGAATATGCTGCTAAACTGCGGCGAAGCACACTGAATGGAATATGTGACTTTGATATTTTAGTTTGAAGACTTAACAGTATTTCTTCCTATTCTGCAACTGTGCAGAGTACACAGAATAATCTGCTAAACTGCGGCAAAGCACACTGAATGGAATATGTGACTTTGATATTTTAGTTTGAAGACTTAACAGTATTTCTTCCTATTCTGCAACTGTGCAGAGTACACAGAATATGCTGCTAAACTGCGGTGACGCACACTGAATGGAATATGTGACTTTGATATTTTAGTTTGAAGACTTAACAGTATTTCTTCCTATTCTGCAACTGTGCAGAGTACACAGAATAGGCTGCTAAACTGCGGCGAAGCACACTGAATGGAATATGTGACTTTGATATTTTAGTTTGAAGACTTAACAGTATTTCTTCCTATTCTGCAACTGTGCAGAGTACACAGAATATGCTGCTAAACTGCGGTGACGCACACTGAATGGAATATGTGACTTTGATATTTTAGTTTGAAGACTTAACAGTATTTCTTCCTATTCTGCAACTGTGCAGAGTACACAGAATAGGCTGCTAAACTGCGGCGAAGCACACTGAATGGAATATGTGACTTTGATATTTTAGTTTGAAGACTTAACAGTATTTCTTCCTATTCTGCAACTGTGCAGAGTACACAGAATATGCTGCTAAACTGCGGTGACGCACACTGAATGGAATATGTGACTTTGATATTTGAGTTTGAAGACTTAACAGTATTTCTTCCTATTCTGCAACTGTGCAGAGTACACAGAATATGCTGCTAAACTGCGGCGAAGCACACTGAATGGAATATGTGACTTTGATATTTTAGTTTGAAGACTTAACAGTATTTCTTCCTATTCTGCAACTGTGCAGAGTACACAGAATATGCTGCTAAACTGCGGTGACGCACACTGAATGGAATATGTGACTTTGATATTTTAGTTTGAAGACTTAACAGTATTTCTTCCTATTCTGCAACTGTGCAGAGTACACAGAATATGCTGCTAAACTGCGGCGAAGCACACTGAATGGAATATGTGACTTTGATATTTGAGTTTGAAGACTTAACAGAATGTGCTCTAATCTGCAACTTTGCACACTAAACAGAATATATGAAATTTTTTTTTTGTTTGTTTTTTTCCCCCCACACAAAATAAACTGCTGCCCCCACACACAGTAGTCCTAAAAAGGACTTTTGGTTCTTTTTTTTTCACAAATTTGCTTTCTTTCTCCCTACACTGACTTTCCCTTCCTATCCTCATCTCTCCCTGGCTAAGACTGAGCCGAACTCGCTGGTCAGGTGCTATACAGCACCCGACCACGGGTTCTGGCCAGCCAATCAGTGTAATGCCAGCAGCCAACATGGCTGCTGGCATTACACTGATGTCAGAGCCTCCCTGCACGTTTATTGGCTGCGCAGCAGCCGCAAAACGTGCGGGGAGGAGACCTGAACATGGCGGGCGAGCACATGCGGTACTCGTACGAGTACCGCCATGTGCCGAGCAGAGCGATGCTTGAGCCGATCCGAGCATCGGCCGAGCATGCTCGCTCAACACTAATTAGATGCCTTTAAAAAGGGCCTGGATACTTATTTAAAAGAGCATAACATAGAGGGCTATGTATGTTAGTATTGGGATTAATATTTAGTTAGGGCTTGTTGATCCAAGTAGAAATCTTATTGCCGTTTGGAATCAAGAAGGAATTTTATCCCCTTATTCAAGGCAGAATTTGAAATTGCTATATTGAGGGTTTTTTTGCCTTCTTTTGGATCAACAATGGTAAACAGGAATAGGAAAAGGGTTGAACTAGATGGACGCAAGTCTTTTTTCAACCTAAATTACTATGTTACTATGTGTGAAAAAAAGTAATTGCCTAGAATTTTCTAGATATGCAAAAAGGTGCTGCAGCACCTGTAAATGTTTAAGGTCTCTAGAAGAAAAACTTCAGCAAGCAGAAACAGCTGAAGATGAGAAATATTTGGCTCCTTTGAAAAACAGCAGATCTATAGTAAGGTCAGGAATAGCAAGTTCTGTAGTGCAGAATGCAGTGGAATCAGGGATCAGAAGTGAAGAAAGCAGCATTGTCAAGGACAATTGAGTCTGGAGTGGGGAATGTATTGGATTAAGTGATATCCAGGTTCAGAACAGAGAAATAAGTCTAGTCTGGAATAACCTAGGTTGGAGTGGAGAAGGCAGCAGAGTCAGGAATAGCCAGGTTGCAGGGCAGTAATGGATAATGTGTATGGGGTGAATAATAATAATAACTAGTATTTATATAGTGCCTTTCTCCCAGTGGCATTCAAAGAGCTTTTTGCACACGGTCTTGGAATTTTACCGAATCGGTAGCTGAGTAATAGATGTTATTATTACCCAATCAATGGTACTCATTTATCGACCTTGGAAGGATGAAGGGCTGTGGGGTGAGAGATCACCAGGCCTAGAGTGAAGAAAGCAGTGTATTCTGGGATAACCAGGTCTGGAGTGGAGAAGACAGTAGAGTAAGGTATAGTCAGGTCTAGAATGGAAAAAGAAGCATAGGAATTAAGTGGAGAAGACAGTGTAATCATGAGTCACTGACTCTAGAATCAGGAAAACAGCACAGTCAGAGAAAACTGAGCCTAGAATAGAGGCAGCAGTGGTATAAGGAATAGCCCGGTCTAAAATAAAGAAAACAGTGTAGTCTGGATAAGGCAGTGGAGTCAAGAACCACAAAAATATGAAAATTAAAACATACAACACAACCTTTTATTAGTACAGCTAGTACTATTTAGACTACAATAATTCCTCTGCCTGGGTAATCGCCAGGACTTCTGTCACAGTAGAAAAGGTTTAGCATTGTAGTAACTGTAGTACTGGAAGCAAAACAATCATGTTTGAAAAAAGTCATTGCCTAGAAATTCCTAGATCTGCCAAGAGGTCCTGCAGCAGATGAAAATGCTTAAGGTCTCTAGAAGAAAAGCTTCAGTGGGAAGAAACAGCTGAAGATGAGAAATATTTGGCTCCCTTTGAAAAACAACAGATTTATAGCAGTGTTAGGAATAGCAAATTCTGTAGTGCAGAATGAAGTGGAATCAGGGATTAGAAGTGCAGAAAGCAGCATTGTCAGGGAAATTTGAGTTTGGAGTGGGGAATGAATTGCAGTAAGTGATAGCCAGGTTCAGAATGGAAGGATGAATGGCTGTGGGGTGAGCGATCACCAGGCCTAGAATGAAGAAAACAGTGTATTCTGGGATAGCCAAGTCTGGAGTGGAGAAGACAGTGAAGCAAGGTATAGTCAGATCTAGAATGAAGAAAGAAGCATAGGACTTTAGTGTAGAAGACAGCGTAATCAGAGTGCCTGACTCTGGAATGAGGAAAACAGCACAGTCAGAGATAATTAAGCCTAGAGGGGAGGCTGCAGTGGTATAAGGAATAGCCAGGTCTAAAATAGAGAAAAAAGTGTAGCCTGGAAAAGGCAGTGGAGTCAAGAATAACCATGTCTGCAGTGAATACAGAGTAGTGAGGAATAACCATCTGCAGCAGGGAAGGGAGCCAATTCAGGAAAAGACTGGCCTGATGTGGAGTCAATCACAATCGGGTATGAAATGGAGAAAACATCTTAATCCCATATAGCCAGGTCTAGAGTGGAGAATGCAAAAAAGTAAGGGATGAATAAAGCCTCAAAGTGAGTGATCAACGGGTCTGGAGTGAAGAAAGCAGCAGGTTTTGAGTGGTGAAGGCATCAGAGTTGTGAATCTCCAAGTATGGAGTGGAGACTACAGAGTAGTTAGGGAGAACACGGTCTTCAGTGGAAAAGGAAGCAAAATCAGAAATAGCCAAGGTCTGGTATGGGGAAAGCAGAGTCAGTGACAACCAGGTCTGAAATTAAGAAAGCAGCATGGAATCTGAAAGCAGGCTGTAATAGCCAGGTCTGACATTGATGATAAGGCAGATGAATCAAGGATCATCTGATCTTGAGTGGAGAAGGCAGAAAACTCAGGGAAATCTCGATTAGAGGTGGAGAAGGCATTATAGTTAGGGACAGCTGGGTCAAGAATGAAGATGACAAATTAGTCAGGGATGATTGGGTCTGGAGAAGGCATTGTAGTCTAGTATAGTTGGATAGCATTGTAGCAGTAGAATAGTCTGTTCTGGGACACTGGATGAGGAACACAGTAAAAGATATGTTGAATCAGAAACTGAGTGCTGTTATTTAGTAGGGATTTTGTGTAAGTGAACGGCTATAAAAAGGCTAAGGAATTAGTTATAGATTTCTAGTATTTTCATATGTTCTGTCATATTTTATTTATATGGTACCAACCATACTAGTTTTGCAGGATTTCTTGATTGAAAATCCCCTTAAACATAATTTCATAACAATATATTGTGACAAGTCATTTGTGCCAAAATGATTTTCCCCTTCTTGTCTACAAATAATAATGTAATTTTTAAGAAAGAACAGTATTATATACATCTCAGTGCACAAAGTATTGGTGCTTTTAATGTCTTTGCCAATACTATTATAGCATTAAAAGTACTTTGAACACTGCGTCTGCATTGACTAAATTATCCGATTTTCTTTAGGTCTCTTGTACCTATATTTTCTCCTGTGACTAAGTACCACAAAGTCTGAAATGCCTAAGGTTGTCTTCCACTATATAGTATATATACATGCCCAATCCTGAAGTCAAAAACCAATCAACCTCCAATATACTCTCCATCTTAAAAGTCTTCACACATTTCTAATTCCAAAAACTAAAAGGATGTCACCAAGATGAACTTAAAATATCATTATTTAATTGTTCCAATTAATGATAAATAAGCAAAATGTTGTTGCAAAAGTAAAAGTAGGGGAAATTATACTTTTGTCCAGTATTGAAATTTTTTTGGCATAGCATAAATCATTGACCACCTCTTGCAAAGCTTTTCCAAAATAAATGATTCAACAACATGAAGACAAATCACATAACTTAACCCAAAATTATACTTCAACACAGTTTATGAGGTTTGATTCCATTTGCTGTAATAAAACAGTGTAAAAAAATAAACATTTCCCAAAATGTGTAATCTCACATCTACATGCAAATTCTATCCAAGTCTTTCTTCAACTGAAGGTACTATGAGTCCACAGGGGAAGGGGAGGTAAGACCAATCAACATCCTACGTTAACAATTTAAACTTAGACCTCATACTATTTTATATTGATCTCACCCCATAGCCTATGAGGTCAGGTGCAGAATTAGTCCCTGTTTAATCCTCAAAAGAAGCATTAATAAAATATCATTGAGGTATTAATCAAAGGTCAGTGATGGTCGAGGGGCTGGCTGTTGGACTGTATAGTCTCCCAGCCACATTGCAGTCATACAGCCTAACATCATCAAACCCTATTCTAGAAAGGAAAAAATGATTACTTTGACTAATGGTGTTATGTCTGCATGGTTTAGTCAGCTCTTTCATTGACTGTTAGATTTTAAATTAAACCAGAAACGTAGGTGTTTTTTATTAATTCACCCTAAATTTTCATATCAAACAGAGGATTTCAGGAGTTCATCATCAGACTGATTTCAATTCCCAAATGCATTACTTATGTTTGCTTTGTATTAAGCTACAATTTATTAGCTATCTGGCTTTTTTGTAAATCCAAATAGATTCAGTTTACTGCTAAAAAGCAAATTAATGCATCTTTTTTTCTAAACTGTGCATAAGTTTTATTTGCATAAACAAATAAATGTATTCCATTTGCAAATTGCAGGGTCAATAAGCATGCAGAATAAAACATGATAAGGTAAAAAATAGATATCTCTTAAATCTCCAAAGTTGCACAAAAGACCATTAACCAAGTTTCCCTAACCTGGTAGTTGGTTTAAACAGGATACAATATTTCCTGTCCAGAAGAACCTCTCATCTTGCTCAGTGTCAAATGCCTTAGCTAGATCTGAAAACACTGCACCAGTTGTAAATCCTCTGTCTTTCGCAAAGGCTGTGTCATCTACTAGTTTTATTAGAGCTATTTCAAGGGAATGAGCTTTTCTAATGCCAAATTGGAAGAGTGTCGTGCTCCATAAACTTTGTCGTTTGTTCATGCACATTTTTTTTTCTTTTACCAGTTCAGCTATTACTGATCGAGTGGGAATTAGATTAGTCAAATGTTTTCACTTCATTTTAACACTGTGTTTGAGAAACAGGCAATACTTTTCCAAATCAAAAGGATGTGTTCACATAGATCAGTCTTGAGCAACAGGTGGCCCTGGGGCCTCATGCGGCCCTCAGAATCTTCTGAAATATGTTGGAGACCACACTAGCATCCATGGAATTAAAACAACTTTGACTTTTTAACCAAACGGTGTGACCCATTTATTGGATCAGAGGGCCATATATGCTGCCATTAGGGCAAATCTGGCTAATATCACTACTTTAGAGACTAAGGAAAATATTCTGAAAATGGGAATGTCTAGTGAAATGTGATCAGATCTACACCATGTTATAGATTAAGAAGAAAAAATGTTAGAATTATTAAATTAAATCATGGAAAAACTGTGATATATTTATTGTTGGTCTTACACTGCCTCCCCCATCCCTTCCACCCTTCTCCTGTGCATTATGGAACGCTCGCTCTCTACTAAACAAACTCCACACTGCCCACGACCTTTTCCTCTCTAAGTCTCTAAACCTATTTGCTATCACTGAAACCTGGCTCTCACATTTGGACTCATCTGCCGAAGCTGCTCTCTCCTATGGTGGCTTATCTTTCTCCCACACTCCTCGCCCTAATGGCAAGGGTGGGGGTGTGGGACTTCTTCTCTCTCAGCTCTGCCGCTCCAGGCCTCTGTCCCTTCCTCCCTCAGTCTCCTTCACCTCTTTTGAAGTGCACGCAGTCCAGCTCTTCTCCCCTGTCCCTCTTCTGGTAGCCGTGATTTACAGGCCCCCAAGCAACCCTTCCTCCTTTCTCTCTGAATTTGAAACTTGGCTCTCTGTCTTTCTGTCCTCAGACACTCCCACATTACTCCTTGGAGACTTCAACCTACACACTGATGATACATCCTCATCTAGTGCCTCCCGCTTTCTCTCACTGACCTTGTCCTTTGGCCTTCAACAGTGGACTGCTGCCAGCACTCACAGGGATGGTCACTGGCTAGATCTAGTTTTCACCAGAAACTGCTCAGTCTCTGTCTTCACAATTTCCCCATTTCCACTCTCTGACCATCATCTTATCTCCTTCACACTATCTCACACACCTTCCCCTGCCCTCCCTAAATCACCCGTCCTAACCAGGAACCTACACTCGGTCAAACTAGCAGACCTGATATCGACTGTGCAGACTTCCCTCTCTTCTCTCTGCTCTACTGCTACTACTACTAACATAGACACTCTGGTCCACGAATATAACACCACATTAATGTCCTCCTTGGACCTGCATGTTCCCCTTCAACGTCGACACTCCCGCCCCAGGAATCCCAGACCCTGGCTAAATTCAACAATCCGCATGCTACGCACCTGCTGTCGAGCTGCGGAACGTCTTTGGCGAAAGTCTCATTCTTTTGCCGACTTCCACCATTACAAATTCATGCTATCCTGTTTTAACACAGCTCTCACCCAGACGAAACAGAAATACTTCTCTCAGATTATCACTACCCACAAATCTAACCCCCGTGACCTCTTTAAAATCTTTGATTCTCTTCTCAAACCCCCAACCTTGAACTGCTCCTCCTTCTCCAGCACTCCACAGGACTTTGCTGACTTTTTTAAAAACAAGGTACAGTCCATCCAACAAACGATGGGCTCTACATCTTCTCCTCCTATGCCTCTGATTCCTAGTCCACCCCGAGCAACCCTCAGCTCATTCTCCCCTATAACAGAGGAGGAGGTATCTCTTTTACTATCCTCCTCTCCACCCACTACCTGCCCCTCAGATCCCATGCCCTCTCACCTTCTTAAGGCTCTTGCAAGTACTCTTGCTCCCAGCCTTACTAATATCTTTAACTCCTCTCTCTCTACCGGAACTTTTCCATCCTCATTCAAACATGCAATAGTCAGACCTATACTCAAAAAGCCCTCACTCGACCCCACCTGCCTTTCAAATTACCGTCCGGTTTCTCTCCTCCCCTTTACATCTAAGATCTTGGAACGCCTGGTATTCTCCCGCTTGATCTCTTTTCTCAATAGGAACTCTCTTCTCGACCCTTTACAGTCAGGTTTCCGTTCCAACTATTCTACCGAGACAGCTCTAACAAAAATCACAAATGATCTACACACAGCAAGGGACAAAGGACACTTTAGTATACTAATCCTACTAAATCTATCTGCTGCTTTTGACACTGTTGACCATGCACTCCTACTGGACACACTTCATACACTTGGTATCTGTGACACACCTCTAGAATGGATTTCCTCCTATCTCTCTAAACGTACTTTCAGTGTTTCTTTTTCTAACACTT
The DNA here is from genome assembly GCA_037306005.1 of Rhinophrynus dorsalis. Taxonomy (NCBI): domain Eukaryota; kingdom Metazoa; phylum Chordata; class Amphibia; order Anura; family Rhinophrynidae; genus Rhinophrynus; species Rhinophrynus dorsalis. The sequence goes on from CM074720.1 coordinate 294,883,247, forward strand.
TCTCGTCTCCCCTCGACCTCTCGGTAGGTGTACCTCAGGGATCAGTCCTGGGACCACTTCTTTTCTCACTCTACACACTCTCACTTGGTGACTTCATCTCATCTCTTGAATTTAATTACCATCTGTATGCAGATGACACACTAATCTATCTCTCTGTCCCTGACCTCACTCCAGCTGTGCAGTCTCGAGTCATTCAATGTCTCTCAGCCATTTCATCATGGATGGCCCACCGCCACCTTAAACTTAATATGGCTAAGACAGGGCTGGTGGTGTTTCCTCCTAAAACCCATCCACCCACCCCCTTCTCCATCACAATAGGAAACTGTGTTATACACTCAGCATCCAAAGCACGCTGTCTTGGGGTCATACTTGATTCTAAATTAACCTTCTCCCCCCATATCCAAGCTGTCCCTAGAACTTGTCACTTCTTCCTAAAAAATATTGCAAAAATACGTCCGTTCCTCTGCCTATCAACAGCTAAAACACTATCTCAGGCACTTGTTCTCTCTAGACTTGACTACTGCAACATTCTACTCTCTGGTCTTCCTGCTTCTCATCTCTCTCCACTTCAATCTGTTATCAATTCAGCCGCAAGAATCACCACATTTGCTCCCAGATACCTTCCATCTCATCTCCTCCTGAAATCCCTCAATTGGCTACCTATAAAGTATCGTATTTCTTACAAGATTCACCTCCTCTCCTGTAAGTCACTCTGTTCTTCAGCACCCTCTTACATTTCTGCCCTTATCTCCCGCTACACCCCTTCCCGTCCCCTACGGTCTTCGCAAGGGTTCTTCCTGTCCTCTCCCTACACAACTCGAGCCATCTCTTGACTACAATCTTTCTCACTGGCTGCTCCTCGACTCTGGAATGCCCTCCCCATCACCATTCGCCAGTCATCAACAATCATCACTTTCAAGCAACTCCTCAAAACCCACCTGCTCAGGGAGGCATCTCAATAGCAATGTCCTCCTTCTGCACACTGACAGTCACATCAGAATCCTTCTGTACTTCTTTCACCACACCTTGTACCTGCACTTATAATACTCCTCCTAGTGTCTGTTTGTCAATATGAATTCAGCCTAGATTGTAAGCTCCTTGGGGCAGGGTCCCTTTCCTAGTGTGATTCCCTTGCTGCACTTTCCCTCACAAATAATGTAACGATTATACTTAACCTTAATGCTCTTAACCCCAGTTCTGTCATTTTTGTATTGTATTATTTCAACTTCTGTTAAGCGCTGTGTACATGTATGGCGCTATATAAATAAAGATACATACATACATACATTGCTGACTTGGAGCAGTAGAAGACAAGCTGAATGTATGCTCACTAACTAACTACGTTATGTTTACAAGAAAATAGGAGGAATTATAGGCTAAATAATTATCACCATAGGGGAGAACTAAAAATTGAATTGGGGATTTTAACACCTTGAACACTAGACATATCTACAACGTATTGCTTTGCAATGTATTAGAGACCTCCTTAACATTCAGGGGGTTAAATTCCCAATTTAAATAATTAGGGGTTTTTTATTAATCCCCTATAGTGCAGTTGGTTTTCCCCAGAAGTCCTCCATTTTCCTAATAAATTTAGCCAAATGATGTGATGGGTATATTTATAGTAACAAAAATAAAACAATGAGGACTCATTTCATGGTTTTTATGGCAAGAGTAGTATCAGGAGGAAGTATGTCATTGACATTGCCCCCAAGACAAATACTTTACGATTATTTTTTTGTTAACTGGATGACTTAAGAGGGGACAAATATGGTAACTGGAAGAATATTTTATATGTAAAATATGTAATTTATTTGATAAAGTCCAATGTAAGTTGCCTGGTTTGACTCTGTGAAATATATCCACAAAGAGGTCACAGACTGCTATTTAATATAAATAATATGATAAGAGTACAGCAACAGACAGTACAGGTGTACTGCAAGGCAGGCCCCTGTGGGCCTTGGCTGAGTCAGAGATGCTGGCCACAAGACCACATTAGTATTGACCAGAGGAGCTGACCCGCTGACCCCCCAGATGACAACCCAGAGAACAGAGGCTACCCACTGAGGTCAAAAAGGATACTGAACAAATATCCCACCTGCAGTATAGTTGCAGTTGCTGTATAGGGAACACTGAGGCCTGGAGCTCGACTGAGAAGACAGAGAACAGGATAGTGAAAGTCCGACTGGTGGTCGAGGTGGTCTATGTTCGACTCATGGTTGGAGAGCTAGAAGCCCACCAGGGTCAAGACAAATGGGAAGTAAGACAAGACAGATCAGGAATGGGGGAGCAAAGAAGCACAAAGCAGCACATGAGGAATTGTCAAATCAGTGGAGCCAAAGTCAGTAACAGGATATCAGATGAGCACTGTACCAAACTGCAGAACAGGAGGAAAATCAAAGGGAGATCCAGGTCAATACACAAGATAACACTCAGGAACCAGACAGGAAACTAAGGGTCACAACTTGATATGCTTTTGATCCTGCCCCACCCAAAAGTTCTGAGGCTCTATAAAGGCTCAGAGCAAACACAAGACATGGCGGGGAACCAGGATCTGAATAAAAATGGAAATCAAATGGAAAAACAGACGAATAAAAAGGGGCAGAACATGACACTATCCCCCTCCGCTCTAAACGGACTACATCCAGGAATACAAAGACAGTTTGGCCAGAAAAGACCGGTGGAACCAGTGAAGCAGAAAGGGAGCATGGATGTCCGAGGCCACCAGCCAAGAATGCGCTTCCAGGCCATAGCCCTTTCAGTTAACAAGGTACTGTAAAGAGACGAGAGTCCAGGATGGTATCAATAACATGCGCTTCGAAAGCATCCATGGAGACCGGAGGAGGAAGAGGTGAGGAGGGATGAGAGGCATGAGCCTGAATGTAAGGCTTAAGTAAGGATACATGGAAGACCAGATATATTTTCAAGGTCCAAGGAAAGGCCAGCCGGTAAGAGATGGTGAAAGTGAATAGCCTTGGCAGAGAGCTGTACTAGATCTCCCTGTTAGCATACCTAATTTCCAGTGCCGAGCTCTAGGCGATGCTGGAGAAGTACCTCTGTCTTGGCGCTTCCACAATGTTTCAGGAGTCTCTATAGTGTCCTGGCCTGTGCGCACTCATTGGTGTCAGTAACCGTCCATGGCCTCTGGCTAGATGATAGTATCGTCTGTGTGCCACTGGATTGATGCGGTGCATGGACACATCGCACAGATGCGTTATTTTTGGACTAATCAATCGCCAAATGATGAAGCCTGGAGCAGAATGGTTGCAGGGTTGAGAGATACGTCATTCACATGAGCTACGTGGCAGAATGATGCAGGGTCCTGTTTGTAGCCTAGGCCTTCTGTGGGCTCCTCCCCGCTACTTCCTGTTATGGGGTTTAAGAGGGCAGACTGAGTCCTGACTCAGTTGCCCTTGCTTTGTTGTACAAAGCAGTTCTGTGCCTTTGAGCTCTGTATGACCTGGCTTCTCTGACCATCCAATCTGGTGCTGACCTGTGGCTCTGTCTGATTATTCTTCTGCCTTATCCTTTATAGTGGACAACCAGTCTGGTGCAGACCTGTGGCTCTGGCTGACTACATGAACTGTGTGTGACCTGGCTTGTCTGACTATCCTCAATGGTGCTGACCTGTGGCTCTGTCTGACTATTCTCTTGTTTGTCCCCTGTACATATCAAACACCCAATCTGGTGCGCACATGGGGCTCTGGTAGACTAGCTTATACTGACTCTAGGCATGAGTTAGATATCCGCTTCCTATACTGACTGCAGGCGTTAGTCTAGTATTCGATTTCACTATACTGACTGCAGGCGTGAGTCAGGAGTATTCCTTGCTCATGGGATCAAAACTTTGTGTCCCGGTTCCTGCTCCAGTTCCTGATCCTGTTCCATTCCTGTTCCAGCTCCTGGCTCCAGCTGAAACTACCAGTGGCTTCGGCCTAGTCTCCAGTAGTGTGGTCAGTCTTGGCAGTCTACTATTCCTGATAGTAGCGCTAGCTGGCTGTGACCATCTGCTTGTTCCAGCCGTATTACCATTTATGCTATCTTTATTGTTATTTAATAAACTGCATTTTACTATGCCATACGGACTCCTGAACATCTCTGGGGAACCGTGACACTCCCAAAGAAAACCTACAAGCCACAAAATGATGTTGATCAGTCAATAATTTCTGTTGTATTTGTGGTGACAAAGAATGCAGCAAATAGCTTGCCAATGGACCTCCAAATTATGAGTGTGAGCCTCAGAAAAGGGAACCTTGGATAAACAGACATACATTATGCAGTACTTTATTTTCAGACATAAAATAACAGATACCATTCCACACTCAGATAAGAGTGTGCTGTGCTATATACTGTGTTCCCCTGTGCATCTAATCTCCTATTTCAGACATGTCAAAGCTAGCAGCTCTGTCAAGTACTTTACAGGAAAAAAATCAACCACTAATGTCATGTCTATCAAATGTGGAAGGGTTAAGGATAAGGACCAAGATAAGCATTGTATGGATGTGTTGGAGGTAGTAGTCATACAAAAAACTAGCTGCAGCCATGGTTGCTGGCTTGCTGCAGCTTTTGCAATAATTGTTGATAATCCTCATCTTCTTCTTCTTATCTTCTTCTTGTGTTTCTATTGGCCTTATGTATGAAGATATAGAGATAAGAACCACACAGGCCATCTTGTCAGTCTATTTCCCTCTCTATGTAAAAGCATCATATTTATTTAGTGTTTTGAACAGCCATATATTTATTTGATGAGTTACTGTTGAAGCTAGCTCCTGAGAGGGTTCCATTACATAAAACAAACCATTCTTCGAGATGTGCTTATCACTTTTTTTTGTCTGCCTAAACATTCTTGGACAATTAAGCAGATTTAGGATACAAGCTTTCAAGACCTCTTAGGTCTCTTCTTCAGGCATGTTATACAGATAAATATGAAAGCATCACTCTTAAATACAAGTAAACATTGCATAGAAATCAGATAAGATAGCTCAGTCCAGACCCAGGTTCTTTGATCAGTCAATGGTAAAGGAGTGTAATGTAAATTGCAGTTTTCTTCTGGAAAAGTCAAAGGTATTTACACTCCCAGTGGGACTGTTGTAAAGGTTAATCCAAAATGTAATAATGGAACATAAATTCTCTGTCCCTGTTCAGACCATTATTTAAAACATTAAACTTGAGCATATTTTAACCCAGCATATTTTTCTTTCCCTCTGAGTCTGAAACAGTCCCATCAGTACAGTCAGTTTAAAGTCCCTGACACTGTGCCCATTTTGGCAAAAATGTTCTCCCACTGGTGTCTCTGTCTTTTTGTTATTAACACTGGACCTGTAGGAATTAAGCCTTTCATGTAATGGACCTGTGGGAATTAAACCTTTTATGGAATGGCTGGCTGGTGTCACCTACATAAAGAGCTGTTGGGCATTTTACACACATGATGAGGTATATTACATTGAATTATTTGCAGGTGAAGGTACCATTGATTTTATGGTGCAGCTGGGTGTTTGGTAGGGGTACCTTTTCAGTGATGTAAATGTATGCACAGGTTTCACACCTCCTTTGTAGGGATACACTATTGAAATGTTGCCCTCTATTTGGTGACCGACACAACAGCGAGTTAAAAATGTCACCACCACAAAAAAGATTCTGATGTTGCAGGATTAAAGGTCGTATAGAGGGAGAAATTTCAATAGTAAACTATAGCCGTTGGCTTGCTCCAAAATTCCATTGCTCATTTACCGCCATGAAAATGTTATTTATGCATATCCGAAGAAGACAATTTCAGATTCATGGAGAACCACCGCAATACATTAGATACCTTTGTAGCATCAAAAGGGTTAATCTCTCACATTCCATGCTTTAGTGCTGTTAATTGCCTCCTCCTCCACATCTTCTCTTCCTCGCTTCACCCACTTCTCTATGTCTGTTTCTAAAGGAACGTTCCAAGCATACTCAATCATGTGACCAATGCTTGTAGGAAACCGTATCACAACCAAAAAACGCACCACCACCGAGAAGCTGAAACTGGTTCCTACGGATTTGCATAAATAATCTTTTATGGAGCTAAATGGGTCACAGAATTGTGGAGCAAACCAAGGCTATAGTTTATTATTGAGATGTCAACCTCTATGCGACCTTCAATCCTGCAACATCAGAACGTCGCTATTTTGATTAGGATGACATTCTGCTGTCATCCTTTTCATGGCTGCAATATTTTTAACAAGATGTTGTGTTGGGTGGCAAATAGAGGGTTACATTTCAATAGGATACCCTTTGCAGACAGGTAGATTTTTTGTATTTTTATTCAGGGCACTCCTTACCATCACTTGTTTTCAGTTGGGAGGTTGTCTGAAGGAGAGTAAGGGAGGCTGAGGGAATATGTTCTTAAGTCTTTCATCCATATGTAATGTTGTTTGAAGTTCTCTTTATATTTTGCATAGAACTTCAACTTGGGGGTGGTAAGTGACCACCAGTGGCACACGGTTTCCGTTATGTTGCTCTTTGTAGCTCAATAGATTTGTTCTACCAAAAAGACATCCATCAAGTCTATACCAAGAAAATTCTGTTGAGCTACAAAGAACAACATACGGTAAACCATGTGCCATTGGTGACTTTTGCAAAATCCAAATATACTACATCAACAGCAATTCTGTTGTCAGAATCATTACTTATTCTTTTGTAAAATGCAAGTAAATTAGTCTGACATTATCTAGTCTTCATAAAACTTTGCTGACTACTACTAATAATATTGTTTGCCTTCACTTAGTTCTGAATACTGTCAGTTAGTAACCCTTCTAATATCTTACCCACTATAGAAGTCAAGCTCAGAGGTCTATATTTTCCAGGTTTGGATCTTGCCCCCTTTTTTGAACAATGGAACTACATCAGCTTTCCTCCAATCACAGGGCACTATGCCTGATGAAAGTATATTGGTCTTGCTACTAAGTTATTTAAGTATCATTGGGTGTATACCATCAGGTCCAGATTCAGCAGAGCAGCAATCTCGTTATTTACAATGAATTACTTTATTGGAATGGTCTAAAAAGTGTGCTTGGTAATGTAGGATATAGGAGAGCTGATAAAACTCAAATTTTATTTAAACAATTATTAAAAGCATTTGGGTCACATCCATCTTCTGTGACTGATAAAAAACAAAAAAGTGTGAATGTCCAGATGTATGAATTGAGACACACTATAGACATATAAGGCAGGAATGTTACAAGAGTATTGTAATTAGTGCATGCTTGATGAAGGATGTTTCTTTTGTCAAAGAGAGGTTGATTAAGTGAGGAATGGTTGGAGTTAACACAGGACAAATAAATCCATAAATAAGTCCATAAATTTCAACTCTTGCCACAGGATAACCCAGAAAATGAAAATTACATAATCCTTCTTGACACCAAAATGGTTGATACTAGTCTATTTACCAGAACTACACAAACAAAATCAATGCAGAGCTAGTTCAACAGGTATGTGGAATGCTAATTCCACAACAATATTGAAAAATAAATAGAATGAGCTGAACTGAGTATCTCAATTCTCCTTCTGTTATTGCTGCCTCTCTCTTAGACACCAAGTTTACCAAGAGAGAGAGAATATGTGTAGACCTTAGAGGCACATGCTCTAAGTATAAACTTTAGACCCAAGATACAAGGTTTTTATTTAGACATTAGGGAGCCCATAAGAACTGGATGTCATGAAGGAGGTGTGGAGACTGAGAACACAGGTGATCTGGCTATTACCTACACTGGTGGTTACCAGTGAACATTCATATACTCTGAAGCTGGTTTTTGCATACAGAAAATGTGAGTAAGATTATATTCCACACTAGAAGATGTCTCTGTTGTGGTGCAGGTGAAAATACCGAGAATCTAAAGTCTACACTTAGAGCGTGTGTGCCTTCTCTCTTTTTTTGTGTAATTTACCAGAACTTCCCGTTTTTTTTTTTTGTTTGTTTTTTTCCAATTTAAAAAATTTGTTGAGATATAGACAGTACAGAATAATAACATTATTACAGCTGTATAAAACATACAAAAAAGTTACAAAAGCAAAATGTCTATTGTGGATAACATTATGTAATAGGGAATACCAGGGGAGTCAAAGTTCACAATATATATATATATTAAGACTTTATTAATTGAGTCCGGCATTCCTCCCTATGTTGACATCATAGTGTGAGAATAAGAGAAATAGGAAGGAAACAAGTATTAGTAGACAGAGAAAGCAGGAGCAGAAGTAGTAGAAGAAGAGAAGGAAGAAGGATGGGGAGGGGGCATGGGTAAAGGGGGGGGAAAGGGGGTGAGTGAGGTACCCACCCCCCATGGCAGGATGCTCAACAGTCCAGTGCTAAAGGTAGTGAGTAGCTACATCCCACTGTGATGGTATCTGGTAACAGAAAGCCTGAAGAGGACATAAGAGGGTATTTAAAAGAGGGCAGTTAGCACAAACCAGGGGGAACCGTGCCGCTAGACCAAAGGAGCCAAGGGGTCCAAATCTTCTGGAAAGCAAGGGATTTGCCTGTGACGGATGCATGTATATGCTCTAGTTCCATATATCTGTCTACTTTGGCTCCACATATTTAGCATGGGGATTTTGTCGGACCTCCACAGTGATGGTATTTATTTAGAAAATGTTTTACCAGGAAGAATACATTGAGATTTCTCTCGTTTTCAAGAATGTCCTGGAGAGTTTTCAGTAAAAGGTTACATATTTACACTAATTGTGAGACATTATATACAAACATACATAAATATACATACTTATTAAATAATGGGATTATTTACAGTTACACACTGTTTTTAGATATAAAGAAACATTTTCTTATAAGGATTTTAGACTGAGAGCAGATGTGATTATTTCCGGCAGATTGTTCCAGATTTTTGGAGCTCTGAATGAGAAGGCAGATCTTCCTGCTTCTTTCTTGTATTGTACTATACGCAGTGAGTTGTTAGTAGTGGAGCGGAGGTTATAGTTAGTATGGAGAGCTGGAGTGAGCATACTGCTCAGGTAGTGTGGTAGTTTTCCAGAGAAGTGGTTGTGTACTAAGCAAGAAATATGAAGGGCACGTCTAGATTTAAGTGTTAGCCAATTTAGTTCTTTAATCATGTCACAATGATGGGTAGTGTAGTCACATTGGAGGATAAAGTGGCATAATGAATTATACAGGGTGTCAAGTTTACTGAGATGGATTTCTGGTGCTGGAGCATATACTACGTCACCACATAGTCTATGACTGGCAGCAGAATCTGCTGTACAATACGTTTTCTCACCAGGGTACTTAAACATGATTTGTTTCTAAAAAGAGTACTTATTTTGGGATAAAGTTTAGAGGTTAATTTGTCAATATGGTGACCAAAATTGAGGTTAGGGTCAAGCCACATACCAAGATATTTGTAGGAGTCTACTGGGGCCAATTTACGATTAGACTCTGTTACAATGGATAGGTGGATATTGTCGAGATTACGCAGTTTGTGTTTTGTGCCAAATATCATTGTGACTGTTTTATCTGTGTTTAAGAAAAGTTTGTTCTGCGTTATCCATCTTTCCACTTTGTAGAAATCATGTTGTAATTCGGTTTCAAGTTGTGATATGCTTGAGTTTTTAGCATAGATTATGGTGTCATCTGCATACATGTGTACTGAAGATGATTTGAAACCTTGGGCAGATCATTTATAAAAAGAGAAAATAGAAGAGGGCCAAGAATGGAGCCTTGGGGAACTCCACTTGTTACTTTGAGCGGAAGGGAGTCATTGTTTGCAACTGACACATACTGCATTCTGTCTGATAAATAGGATCGGAACCAGTTTAGAGAATTATTACCCAGTCCTGAGCTTTGGAGTTTGCTGATAAGAATGTTATGGTCTACTGTGTCAAAGGCCTTAGCGAAATCTAGGAAAATAGCTCCAGTGAGTTCACCATTTTCCATGCCAGTCTGGATACCATTGGTTACTTTTAGAAGAGACGTGACTGTTGAGTGGTTTGGTCTAAACCCTGATTGAAGAGGGGTGAAGAAATTGGTCTGTTGGTAATATTTATGTAGTTGCACATGTACACATTTCTCTATGATTTTAGATAAAGTGGGGAGGAGAGATATTGGTCTGTAATTTGATACTACATTTTTATCCCCACTTTTGTGGATTGGTACAACTCTTGCCACCTTCCAGGATTTGGGCATATACCCTGATGTCAAAGAGGCATTAATTAGAGTTGCTATCGGTTGGGCTGTGACCATAGCACTGAGCTTTAATAAAATTGGTGGTAGATGGTCAGGGCTCGATTGCGATTTCAGTTTTGGGCTGAGGAGGTGATCATATGCTTCACTTTCATTTACTGGCATGAAATTGAATTCATTTGCACTGTTGGACCAGGCAACAGGTACCAGTGACTGTTCTGAACTTGGTGGAACTTCAGAGTGGCCTTTGTTTTGTTTAAACAGTGTGGTGGCACATCCAACAAAATAGCTGTTGAATGCATTGGCTATGGCTCTGGGGCACTGTATGGTTTCTTTGTCTATTGTTATATTTGATGGGTGAGAGTGGTTAGGTGGGTTGTAGATGTTTTTTATAACCTTCCAAAAGTTGGCTGGCTTTGAAATGTTATTGTCCAAGTTGTTAGTAAAATATTGGGCTTTTGCTAGTTTTGTTTGCTTTGTACATGTATTCCTTACTTGCCTATATATAGTGTGGTTGTGAGGGGAGCCAGTTTCTTTAAATTTTGTCCATAATGAATCTCTGAGACTGTATAATTGAATCAAGTCAGCTGAGACACATGGTAGATGTGTCCCCCTAACCCTGACCTTTCTTAGTGGGGCATGGGTATTACAGACCTGTAGGAATTCTGAGTTAAAAAAAAGTCAATCACTGAATCAAGGTCAGGTATTAGATGTAATCTATGCCATGAGCAATTTTTTAAATCATTTAGGAAGGACTGAAGGTTAAATTTTCTAAATGATCTTGTGAGTATGACTTTGAAACTTGATTTGACTGGTTTTATTTTGCGGACACAGTAAACTATGGAGTGGTCACTAAACACGTTAGCTAGTACATCTGAATCTTGGATTCTGCTTGCGCAGGATGAGAGGATCTAGTCTAGCAGGGTATGGTTGGATGTTTTAAGATTTATGTGAGTAGGGGAAGATATTTGTTGAGATAAGTTCAATGCTTTAAACAATGAACAATATTTTTCATTCTTGGAATCAAGCCAATTCATATTAAAGTCTCCAAGAACCATCAACTCGCTTTTCTTGTTTTTGTGTGGCAATCTCCTTTAGGTGTTGAGCTATGTCTGATATAGTGTGTGCTGGGGTATTTGGTGGTCTGTAGATGCCTACAATTATGATTTGTTTTGAGTATGGAAGACAAATTTTGCCAGCTATGTATTCATAAGAATCAGTGTTGTGAGAGTCTTTTAAAAGTGTAAAGTTTATTGGCTCCTGTATGTAAATGATTACACCTCCTCCTCGCTTTGCACGGTCTTTTCTAAAGCATGAGTATCCATCTATGGCAACAGCAGTGTCTGGAATTTTTGGGGATAACCAGGATTCAGTAAGAATAAGAATTTTTGGTTTGTATGCATAACACCATGCTCTTAATTCAACCATTTTGGGCAGTATACTGCGTATGTTGCAGTGCACGAATAACTGACCCTTTTTAAAGGGGAGGTTGCCATTTATTTCTATTTTAGGGCCAGGGTTGGTTTCTATATCATTTGCTAAGGCAAGTAATAATATGCATAAAAATTTAGTGAGTTTCTTGCGGTGAACATATAGTGAGAGTGTGCGTCTGTTGCTATAATTGCTGGGGCTGGATGGACTTGATTTTAGTACTCTCCACCAGCATTCAGTTGGTAGTGCACATGTATGCAGAAGTCCATGATGAATTATTATTTTATGGTGATGGTGCGGGGTATGGTTGCAAGGATGAGAGCAGATTTGTATTATTAGTGGGATGGTTAGAACAGAGAGTATTAATCTTTTCATGTTGGAATGCATGAGGAGGATACTAGGGGAAATATAGGTAGACCGAAACAAGCTAAGATTAACCTCTAATTATTGTGAAAAAAAAAATTATATTAGTAATATTAGCTATTCTCTCTAGTTCCATTTCATTCCTTATTTGTTTACTTGTCTGTGGTTTAAGTGTTGCAGTAGCTGTCATTCTTTCCTGTCCACTCTCCTGTAAAACTCTCATGTTTAACTTTCATTGAACTTTTGCTCCAGTGTACTTTGCTCACAGGTGTAGTGGATCCCCTTGAAATTCCCCCTATCTGTGGCTGAATTTAAACTGGTGAGATCTCCATGCTGAGGCTGAATGAGTATCTGTTTCCAATTACAAGCTAATATGTATAGGGATTGCCTAAGTGTAGTCAAGTGTGACTCCCTTAAAACAGCTGATAAGGAATAGAACAGACACAGAGAGATGTAGGAGGGAAGTGGGAGAGGAAAGACTGTGTAGAGTCAGAATCAGGGTGATTGATCAGTACATACCACAAAGAGTTAAATTGAAGCATGAAGGCGGGATCAGAGTTTGGGTGCTGAGATGGTACAGGAGTGGTATAGAGGTGATTAGCACATACCACAAAGAGTTAAATTGAAGCATGAAGGCAGGATCAGAGTTTGGGTGCTGAGATGGTACAGGAGTGGTATAGAGGTGATTAGCACATACCACAAAGAGTTAAATTGAAGCATGAAGGCAGGATCAGAGTTTGGGTGCTGAGATGGTATGAGAAGTTTCGTCGCATTTGTAAGGAAGTTCAGTAGAATACGTAATTCTTTTTTCAAGGGAGGGGTGTGGTGCAGCTGTGCAAAGAGTACCGTAAGTGGGTCACAGGGAACAGTAATGGAGAATTTGTGTCAGTGCGGCACATATGTCAGTCCAAAACCCCCTGATCTTATCACAAACCCACCACAAGTCGGAAAATGAGCCTGTGACCCCTTGACGCCTCCAACACAAAATGGTAGTTGATGAAAAAATCTGAGCCAGTCGTTGTGGAGTCAGGTACCACCAGGTCATAAGCTTGTAGTTAAGTTCTTTGGTGGTCGAATCGCGGGATGTTCTATATAAGGAGTAGAATACAGAATGCCAGGTGTCCAATGGCCACGATATCCCCAGGTTAGATTCCCAAGAAACAAGATAATATGGCTTAAGAGTAGATTTGACATTTGAAAGGAAACAACGAATCCTAGACAAAGTTTTCAGGGCAAAATAATTTTTCGAGTATAAAGATTCAAATCGTGTCAAAGACCTAGTATCACGGTGCCCGTGATTCGTGCTGCTTTCTGTCTGTCACTTGCTGAGTATACGTGATTGGCTGTCTGTCTTTAGCACTCCTCATACAGCCTTTTTAAACCCAGGGTGAGCACTTCCAGGTTGCCCTTTCGTGGTGTTTCTGACTCCACTCTGCCTGACCTGCTTGTCAGATCTCTGGGCCTGTTTCCAGTGTTCCTGTATGCTACGTTCTGGTGTTCCAGTGTTCCTGTACATTAACGTTCCGGTGTTCCAGTGTTCCAGTGTTCCTGTACGTTAATGTTCCGGTGCTCCAGCGTTCCAGTGTTCCTGTATGCTACGTTCTGGTGTTCCAGTGTTCCTGTACATTAACGTTCCGGTGTTCCAGTGTTCCAGTGTTCCTGTACGTTTATGTTCCGGTGTTTCCAGAGTTCCAGCGTTCCTGTGTGCCTGTATTCCGGGGTTCCTGTGCTCCAGCACCGTGCGGGTTAACTTGTACGAGCGTCTGAGTCTCGTGCTCCAGCTGTCGCTTCGGCGACATTGTTCTCCTCGCTATTTGCATACACATTGAAGGTTCCAGCGTGTGGACACTGGTTTACTCCACTAAACCTGGTTGCTATATACATTGTTGGTTCCAGCGTGCGGATGTTGGTTTGCTCCACTACCTGGTTGCAATACACATTGATGGTTCCAGCGTGCGGACGCTGGTTTGCTCCACTACCTGGTTGCAATACACATTGATGGTTCCAGCGTGCGGACACTGGTTTACTCCACTAAACCTGGTTGCGTTATACATTGTTAGTCCCAGCGTGCGGACGCTGGTTTACTCCACTAAACCTGGTTGCGTTATACATTGTTAGTCCCAGCGTGCGGACGCTGGTTTACTCCACTAGACTGGTTGCGAGATACATTGTTGGTTCCAGCGTACGGACGCTGGTTTGCTCCACTACCTGGTTGCAATACACATTGATGGTTCCAGCGTGCGGACGCTGGTTTACTCCACTAAACCTGGTTGTGATATACATTGTTGGTTCCAGCGTGCGGACGCTGGTTTGCTCCATTAAACCTGGTTGCGATATACATCATTGGTCCCAGCGTGCGGACGCTGGTTTACTCCATTAAACCTGGTTGCGATATACATTGTTGGTCCCAGCGTGCGGACGCTGGTTTACTCCACTAGACTGGTTGCGATTTACACTGTTGGTTCCAGCGTACGGTCGCTGGTTTGCTCCATTAAACCTGGTGGCGCTATTTACCATTAGTCCCAACGTGCGGACGTTGGTTTGCTCCTGTACATCCAGTACTGTGGTCAGTCGCTGTCCACTTCCTTGCAGTTGTCTGATTATCCTTGACAATAGACTTCTACTGATTATACCTCTATACTTATGCTCTCTGCTGTCTTAGTCACCTGACAGCTCGTCTACTTGCTCAGGCTGCCCTGCCCGGTATTGGTGAGGCCGGTAGAACCTTGATGACACCATCCTGTACGTTGCCTCACCCGGTATTGGCAGGGCTGGTAGAGCCTACTACAGTACTTCTTTGGGCTGCCCTGCCCGGTATTGGTAAAGCCGGTAGAACCTTGTATATCACCATCTTTAAGGTTGCCTTACCCGGTATTGGCAGGGCTGGTAGAGCCTACATTTTGCATGCCATTGGGCTGCCTTGCCCGGTATTGGTAAGGCCGGTAGAACCGGTATACATCATCTCACGGTTGCCTTACCCGGTATAGGCAAGGCCGGTAGAGCCTGTCATTAAACTGTCACTTGGGTTGCCTTGCCCGGTATTTAGGCAAGGCTGGTAGAACCTATTGTATGTTCTATTACTGTTGGTAGAACCTATTGTATATTCTATTACTGTTGTATTGTTATGTATGTTTACCCTACGGGGACTGCCTTTAACTTTTAATAAAGTTAAGTCATTTTACCAAACCTTAAGTCTGAGAGTCTTCAAAAACCGTGAAACCTAGTCCCTGACATTTTCGGCAGCAATCTGTGTAAAAAGTGTGTCACTTGCCTGTACTGCCAGAAGTGCGAAGCCGGAAGAGAGTTGTGCGTACAAAGGTGCTTGAAAGGAAAAGGGATGCTATCTCGAACTAGTGCTAATATTGTATCCACTCCTTTTTGCTGCCAGAGTTTAAAAGGACCTCCCTTTTCTCCTGGGGGAAAATGGATCGAGCCGTAAATTGAGTATAGAGGAGATGGGAAAAATGTTAGACCAGCCCCTTGAGAGACCTGTGCCCAGACTCTAACCAAGTGCCAAAGAATAGGATGCGTTGATGTGAAGTGGAGTATCTGGGAGGGTTCCTGCCATAGTAGGGAAGGAAAATCTACAGAGGGAAAGGAGTGTTGTGTGATCGAAGTCCATCCTTTCCCCTTACCTCCACAGCAATATAAAAAAGTCACTATAGCACAGGAGTCATAGTATACCTTCAAATTGGGGAGATCCAACCCACCCTGACAAACGGGTTTGTAGAGATACGAGGCAGCCAACCTAGGTTTCTTATAAGCCCATATAAATAAATTGATTGCGGATTGCAGCTTAGTAAGCACGCATGTAGGAAAATGAATGGGCAAGGTTTTGAACAAATAAAATATTTTTGGTAGTACCACCATTTTAATAATGTTTATCCGCCCTGTCCAAAAGAATAGTTTATCTCATCTTTTAAGGTCTGTAGTAATCAGATCCAAGATTGGGGAGAGGTTTAAATTAGGAACAGTTCGGAGATCTGTAGACAGAAAAACCCCTAGGTAACGAAGTTTATCAGATCACCATTTAAAGGGGTAAAGATGTTCCAAGGTATCCATTAATATATCCAATATATTAATCGGTAGGATTTCAGATTTGCTATAATTTATTTTAAAATTAGATAAATGGCTGTATTCCTGCAGAATATCCATCAAGGGAGGTAGAGAGGTCTTTGGGGACGAAAGTGTCAGTAAGATATCATCCACAAAACTTGAAACCACAGAGTGGTCCTTTTTGAAAGGTAAACCCCTTATCTCAGGATGGTTTCTAATCATGGACAGAAGGGGTAAAGTTTCCGTTTAAACTAATAATACACAGTATAACTCATTATGTTCCCTTCTACTAGAAATTTATCAAATCTTTTCTTAAATGTATCCATTGTATCATCCATTATCACATTGGGCAAAGAATTCCTCAAGTTAACAAACATTTCTGTGCAGATGTCTCATTTGCTCTTGATCTTGAACATGGAGTAGGATTTGAAGGGTATGGTAGTCAGAGAGAGAATATGATGTGGATGATATTTAAATGTTTTCAAAACCTTTTTTGTATTGACTTACCAAATAGATATTCTTTAGATAATTTTCTTCTATGCTTAGAGCTACCATTGTGTTTCTAAAGTTTCATCCATACACACAGTAAAAACCACATTCTGAGCTCTGTATGCTCTTTAGTGTTAGCTTTACTTCCACGTCTGTATAAACACAATAGCTCCCTCACTAAAATCCCAGCATATACCCAGAACCATCTCAATCTTTTCTGCATATGCACAGTACCTCACTCCCAGCCTAGGATAAGCACATTAACACCCTTACTCTAAGCCCTGCTTACACACAGCACTACACTCACTTCCAGGGCTGCATACAAAGAATTCCACCCACATTTTCAGTCCTGTATGTTCCCAATGATACCATTACTCCAAGCTCTCTCTCTCTCTCTCTCTCGCTCACTCTCTAACACAATATCACCCTCATTCTCAGCCCTGAATGCACAAAGTACCATACTCAGTCCCACCTTTGAATGAATTCAGTACCACCCTTACTTCCATCCCTAAATGATCATTGTAACCATTGCTGGGGTCACTCCTAGTCCTGCACGTACACAGCACTGAACTCCGACCAACCATGCATATACACAACACTGAACCCACTAACAGACCCGTACATACGCAGCGCCAAGCTCAAGCTCATCCATGTATATATACAGCATGGAGCATAGCCTCACCCACATGCTTTGACATATATTTTATACTGTAGTAGATTTTGTAGACAACAAAATAAATGTTATAGCTTTCCATCGGTACTCAATAATAAACACCTCTATTGCTAAATATTGCACAATAACATTTTCATGAACAATATGGTTATATTTACTTTTTATTTTTTGCTCTTTGAAGATAATTTTGTCTAAGAACTACAGGTCTCATAAATGAATAAAAAAAATATCAATTACTAGCTGAAATTAAAATATTTATTGATGTGATCATTAAGATTTATGGTTGATTAAAGGTTATAGTTCTAACTGAACATTCCAGACAGCAGCTCAGGGATTATCATCAGTTGAACATTTCTGCTGCCAGTATTCAGTTATCTCATATTTTGTGCTATACTATACTAATAATAAATTAAATGACTGACATTGTACCTCATCTGACTACCCTTTGTCATTCTGATAATATCTGCAACCTGTCTTCCTGAACTTTTATTCAAGTTTTTTCCTCTACTATTCTTAAGCTATAACTAATTCTGTTTATTGCAAATCTAGCTGTTTCTAGATTGAAAGTTTTACTCTTTCTTTCTGTCAGTTGGGATGTTTTTAACAGCAAGCTGACTTGTTTTTATTGAGTTTACTTGTACATTTCATGGTAATCTATAATATATATTTTCTTAATTGTAGGAACAATATGCTTACATATTTTGCTTTTATCAAACTAGGGTTCCTCTAGAGGCAGCGGAATTAATGGAGTAGAAGGAGGATCAGTTTCATTTCTGGGCAGGCCCCCTTATTCTTGCTCACCTTTCTCTATAAACTCATTTTCAAATAAAATAAGCAATGTTATTGTTGTATTTTTACTTATATGAAGACACTATTTCAGAAAGATCTTTAAATGCTGAGGGTTGTAACAGAGGTTTTTTTGTTTGTTTGTTTTTTTGCTTTCCCTAAAGCTTGCCTATTAGACAAACTACTTTTGCACCAGACTAGATTCTATATGCAGAGCATCTTCAGTTGCTTTGTTCATAGCACTAATGTGCAGTAGAATTGTCCTCCACTGTAAAGGCGACTAAAAATGCTCATGTGATACAAAGACAATGCTCATTTATCTGTTGGGTTTTTAGTGTAGTTGAAACATAACATAAGTTCAGGGAGACCATGAGCATTGTAAATATGCCACCAGACGTTGCAAAGGAAATTTCTGAACCTTGCCACAAAGGTAGACAATTTTACATGCCACCCGTAATATTTGGAGCATAGTTACGAAATGTTACTTGCAATCCGCACAGGTCTCAGCACCAGTGTAAATTACTGTCAATTAATATTCTTATAATTTTTTCGTGGGGATCAGGCAACAATATGCAACAATATTGTAATGTATACATTTTGCATCCTAATATTAGAGATTCTAGCATAATTTTAAATAAATTCTTTTTAACAATTTTTATAATTTGTATAACGTATAATTGGTTCTTGGAAAATGTTCCCTATATATTTACATTTCTTTCTACATTTGAAACAATAGACACATATGCACAATTTACAAAAGAAATAGTCAAAATCTTAAAATTCTCGATGAATGGTGTCTTAAATGTTGTATTTCACAAAATATAACATTTGATTCACCTGTCTTTAAGCAATTTTGATGTCACAGTGACAGTGGCAACATTCAAAACAGTCCTTATCCTACAAGCAGAGCTTTGCAATTGCATTTGCCAAGGTAAACTGGCAAAATATCAGATCAAAGTGTATTGTAAAATGTTCACAGTCTGTCAAATAATTTATTTTCTATTTCAAACATTTAACATGAAGATGCACCTGCAATATTTATATTGCTATTGGGATCTGCCTAGTAAAATATTCTTGACTTAAAGATTGTAAACTCTTAAACCTGGAATTTCCTTTCTAATATTATTTTCACACCTGATACATGTTATCTCCTCATTTATATATTGGTGCATAATTATATATATCCACTTATATATTGCAGTGCTTATTAATTATATGAATTTTTGTTTGCAATTATAAATAAATGATGTTCCACCCAAAACTCTCAGATGATGAAGAAGTAAACACAGGATCTTTACTGCAGAAGCATAAAAAAAAATTCAACAGTCCTAGCCCACATCACTTAAAGATGGCAGATCTCATAATGTGGTTCCACTCCTTTGCAATAAAGGAAGAGATCATGCAGCAAGCTAGACAACTACAACCAACATCCTGTGATGGCAATACCTTTTAGATCTACAACCAGCTATCGGCCTTCACTTTGCAATTGTGAAGATGGTTCAGATCTCTTTCAGATGTCCTCAGGGAACATCATATCCCATACAGATGGGGATTCTCTTTTGCTATTGTAATACCATTGACACATAATGGCAAATTCAACTCACTGAAATTGATCAAAGAAGAACATCACATTTGTGAACTGATGGGTTCTGTTCTATTCCAGGTGCTTCAGGCTGAAGAATCCCTCATCTATGCAAGACACAGTACCACACCAAAGAAATGTATGCGCAAACCTTTCACAGTGAGGAAAAGAATTAGCATTCAAGAGTATGACTACTGCATATCTTCCAACAAATGAATTGTGAGCATCTTCCACAATAAATCAGAAAATAGCAAATCAAACACATGGAACTCTGTTTTACATTTTTTATAATGTTTGCCCCCTGTGTTCAGTTTAAATTTTCAGGACACACAGACTCTGTGGTTTTTGACTTAACATTATAATGTCAGTATCAGTTGTCATGGCGCTATTTACTACCGCTAGTTTCTTGTTTTAGTTTATTATCTCAAGGCTAACTATGATTAAAACTAACCACACTTCTATTATAACATAAATTTGTCTATTACATTGCAGTGCTTACATTCCTGTAAAAGGTAACTATAGGGGGAGGTAACCACGGGAAGCTTTACTCCCTAAGAGACATTTTAGATCTACACTCTCAATGCAATTTAATATCTTACTACATCCTTGGGATGATACTATCCCTGGTGGAGGGTCAGTCTTTGCAATAGTCATGGGCTTTTCTAATATAAAATTTAGTTAACATTTGATGTTTACAGAGTTCACCCCTTTATAGTACACTACTCCCAATCTCTATATTTTAATTAACAAAGACGTTAAAATGTATGTCCCCATTTTTCCACACTGAATTACCCACTGGTTGCAACAAATCTAAATGTTATCAAAACAAGTGGTATTTTACTAAAAGAGAGTTTAAACATACAGTGCAGTCCACAAGTATTTGGGCGGTGGCAACAAGTTTTGTTATTTGGCTCTATACTCTAACATGGAGGATTAAAAATTAAACAATGACTAAGAGGAAAAAATACAAGCCCAAAGATGTGAGAGGCTCTGAGCACGAACAAAAGCAAAGTTGCTTGTAAAGGTTAATCAGGATGTGGGCCCCTTGCTCTCAGTGCCTAGGGAAACCAGCTGCGCCTCACTGACGAGGCCAAAACAAGGCCAAAACATATGTCTTGGGTTAGGTGGTATTTCAGGTGCAGAGGGGACTTGCCCATCATTTTGGAACTGGACTGTCCTTATGGGCGGGATTAGTCTAATATGAATTTGGAAATTTCCCCTCTGTAATGGCACTAGAGATCTAAAATGTGATGCTCTTAAGTGGTAACTAGCCTTTCTACAGCTAGTTACTACTCAAGAGCATCACATTTTACATCACTGTATTATTCTAGATCAAAAATCAAACTTCCATACTGACCACTCCAACAAGTTCCCACTAAATGCTACACCAAGCAATTCTTCAGCTCTTCTCAAACCAAAATGAGCGGTGTGAGATTCCTCATTCCCTTTCAAGTATTCTTCAGCTCTGCTCAAACCAAAATGAGCGGTGTGAGATTCCTCATTCCCTTTCAAGTATTCTTCAGCTCTGCTCAAACCAAAATGAGCAGTGTGAGATTCCTCATTCCCTTTCTAGTATTAGATGATTATCATAACTCAGAAGGCATATATGTGTGTATTTGTGAAAGCTACATTGGGAGACATCACTTGGAGTGACCTGTATTTACTACCCAATTTAAAACAAAAAATATTTTATTACTGATAACATAGACACCCTTGACTTTTTCAAACAGAATTATTATTTTATGGAGGATACATTTATCTTCTCATGCATCCTAAATTGATTTTTCTAAATATTATTCACTTCTCTTCAATTTGGCTTATCTACAGATGTTTAGTAGCCTAACCAACCACTTTGTATTCTAATCCTCACTAGAATTACACTAGAATAGATTACATTTTCAAACCAACATTATATTTTTCCAGGATGCTGCTAAAATTCACCCTATCACAAAGACATACCCTATTACCCTTACCCTGTTTTTCCTCTGCTTATCCCATGGAACACTTGATGGAATTTAATCACATCTCACTTGAATGACCCCTCAGACACATTACATGTATCCACATAATTTTGGATCTTTATTTCATTTAGTGATAATAATAACACACATTCTAATTATCTAGGAAGCCCTGAAGTGTTACATGAGAGGAAAATTAAATAAACAGACAGCTTTTAATAAGAAAAGCATCAAAATAAATTTATGACAGTTCTCAGTTCTGTTACAAATATGGAACACTCCCATAAATCCATCAGAAATAAGCAAACTTTAGAGGAAATAACCAAATTGAGGACCCGTGTTAAGGAACTCCTTTACTGTAATACTGACAAAGCATTACTTAAAGGGATAGTAATGTTTCATAATAAAAGCAGCTCTAATTATCATAGTATTTGGACTTTGGAGAGTGTTATTTCAATTCTGTCAGAGTTGTAGCTCAAGAGTAATTCAATGACAAAGTGTCCCCCTCCTACCCCTTTTACTGATGTAACACTGCTCAGACAGAGCAGAAGGGAGGTGCCCAGGTAGATTGCAGAGAGGGACAATCTTCAATTAAGATAAGGGGAAAACCTGAAAAACTTGTCAAGGGGGGCAGGGCTTTCATTGTTTTCACTGTAAGAAGATTGTCCCCTTCTGTTATCTGTCTGGTCTTACAACCAGATTCCACATCTGAGAAGAGATGGCTTACACTAGGTAAAAGGGGAGGGAGGGGAAACTTTGCTTGTGAATATCTATTAAACCATAAAGGTTTGAGAGATAAGACTTATATTGTTCTTCATGTTTTTTTTAATGCCTACAAAATAAAATAAAGTTAAAATGAAGTATTACTATCCCTTTAAATACAAAAACCATTCATATGATGAGAAGGGCAACACATATGAGCAATTCCTTGCACAGCAAATTACTCCCAGTTAGTCTCTCTCATATTCAATAAACTCATAGTCCATTAGGAAACCTTGTAAATAATTACCCTTCTGTAGATCCAGCTTCCAAAAAATGTTACTAAAATCTGTATAACCTCGAATCCATATCCATATCTCGGGACCAGAGCTGTCCACAGGATGGTGTAGCAACAGCGCTAATGTACAATTTCAGGCCACTGTGATATTGCACCTAAAAAAATAAACTTTGAGCTGTAATGACTTTTGAATAAAACACCTTTCAGCAGTGGGAGTACCCTTGTTTTACTCAGGGGGATAAACCTTACAAAATATTTTTTTTTATAATTTTCGACTTTGATTTCTATGGCTTTGAGAATTCTCAGTGCAATACTTTGAAAAACTGAAGCTTCCTATGGTGCTACAATGATTTAGTGCTGTGTCTGTACATTGTCTTTTAAGATCTATACTGTGGCCACCTGTCTACATGTCTGTGGTCATGAGAAGATTTATGGTGGATGAGGTTTCTAGCCCTTTGCCCACAACCATCTAACCACCTAATTATACTATATATAGTAAATATATATTTGGAACATCCGTTCTTTAAAATAACTATAGCTTTTGATATGCCAGTATGGTGCAACACATGATATCAGTTCAGGTCTTTAAAGCCTCTGTTTTATGCAAAAGAATAGGTCAGCAGGTGAAGCACAAATATTTTGGCAAGTTTGCCATTTCACGTTTTTTGTGAATTGTATTTTTACTTATTTCTAAGAACTCAGTACATGTGGATTATCATCACATAGAAGAACTATGTAACTTAATTGCTTTAACATAGCTAGAGAGTTGAAGGTGATGACAGTGGTTGTGGCACTTGGAGGGGATTCTACGGCTCTTGTCATCTCCAAATAACTCTCATAGTCATCATCCTCCATGCTTTGCATTAGCACAACAGCTGTAAGAGACATGGGTGCTACTGTAACTATGGAGAATGTTGTCTCACTTCCTGAGACATCTACAACACTACGTTTATGTCCCCCTCAGCCTTGTGCCCTTTTACAAGTGCTGCTACTGCTGATAGAAATCACACTGATGATGTGATACAGGTATATATCCCAATAAAACCTGTGGTTGTGCCTCCTGATTTCCACCACTGACATATTTTACAGCTTTTAGAACATGAGTGAAGTATCTCCATACTTTAGATTTAATAAACTGAAGGGTTACTAAGTGACTACTACTTATTACATCACTACATTACTATAGGAGCTAGATGTTGTAACAACACTACAAGTAGTAGTAGTAGTAGTAGTAGTAAGCATCAGTCCAAAACAGCAACAACTAGGGTTGTTGATGTTAACCTGTGTTGCAAAATGTGCTGGACTACTTCTCTCATATGTGTCATATAAATTCTCAATAAAGAAGTGCTTTTAAAGGACTCCCAGGAGTGCAGAGGATTTCTTCTTTCTTGGAACATATTCTAAATCACCATGTCAATAATTAAGTTAGTAGCGTCAGCAATATCATCTAGTATCATCCAACAGCACCAAATTCTCTTTCTTCATCACTATTTTTATATAGCAGGTTTTTATTGAACATTGAAATTGACCACTAGTTTTTGGTCAGGTGCCACTGTAATTGTCTGACACTGCAGTTGTTCTTGCTATTGCTAATAAATCCTAAGGAAGAACATTTGAATTCAGCTCATCGTTGTATTTAGTGTTCAATGGCTTAGTATTGATGGTGGAACTTTTCATCAGCATTTTACTGCACAAGCTGAAACACCAATCATGGCCACAGAAAATTTTTGTAGTCTGACTTTATTATCACCAACACATCAATGCACTCCTCCTAGTCCTCTGCCATTACTTCCACATTTGGTGGATATTATGATGGCAATGTTGATTTTTACTGTCAAGTATTAGACAGAGATGTTAGCTTTAACACATCTACAATACTGTATGTAATTAGTCGCACAGTATAACTCATCACAGCACCAATAAATGCTTGCCTCTTTCTCATGCGTTGTGTGGAATGTCTTGTCTGATTGAAAATAATGTACTGTATGATATATTCCACTGTCTCTAGTAGCTGTAATTGTCATTCTCTCTCAGTCTCAGCTCAGGCAGGATAACCAAAGTATCTGTCATCTATTAGTCAAAAGTAAATTTTATTTTTTTAAACTGTCCCTGTTACTGTCTACAAATCACATTCACACTGCTTGCACACCACCTGGTCCAGAGAACAAATGGCTACCACTAATACTTAAATTATGCCACTCTAGTTCCCCCTCTTTTTCTGTTGGCCTCTGCAATAGCTAGCCTCAAAATGTTAGCAACTCTATCTCACAGACTAACAACATGCACTTAACTGACATACTCTTTTTATAATTGAAGGTTAACACAGCAGAAATGCATGTGGGAAACTCTTCTTACATTGATTTCAAAGCAAAAAAGAGTGGAAAAGCACTTTTGCTAAGATTTTCCACAGAAGATACTATTTTTTTTGCATGTTTCACATCTGAGGCAAACAATTTTACCCATTCTTATATGTGAATATATAACATTACAGGAGGCAAATATAGTCAAGTTTATACCTTTATTTGCTAACTAAACAGATTTAGGATGCAAACTTTCAAGACTCTCAGGTCTCTTCCTTGGGCATGCAAGACCTGAGAGGTCTTGAATGCTTGCATCCTAAATCTGTTTAGTTAGCCAATAAAGGTATCAACTTGACTATATTTGCCTCCTGTATTTCTACAGCTAACACAGAACCAACTCTCATATATATAACCTTACTAATCACTTGACAAAAAGATCAAATGGGAAATTAATTTACATATTGATATCTCACACATTAGGCGGAACAACTTAATTAAACACTGTTGCTTGTTCTAGAAATATACCAGCTATCAAACCCAACTACAAGCTATTCAATCATTGGTACTGTATCCTAGAGGATACCAAAATGTGTCCAAAATATGCTGGAGATGTAATCTGAATACAGGTTTACTATTTCATATCTGGTGGGCATGCCCATTAATTAAGCTCTGTTTGGGCACATTATTAGATGAAATTGAGAAGATTATTAACTTCCACATCAACAATCAATCACAGTTTATTTTGCACAGCTATTCCCAAACATCAATCAAAACAAATAAATCACTATAACACCTTTGCTTTCAACTCCTAATCTCCACTAAGATGTGCATTCCTGAAAAATGGACACAATCGCAACCATGTTTGACTTACTTTATAGACCTGTCTTC
This sequence comes from Rhinophrynus dorsalis, assembly GCA_037306005.1. Taxonomy (NCBI): domain Eukaryota; kingdom Metazoa; phylum Chordata; class Amphibia; order Anura; family Rhinophrynidae; genus Rhinophrynus; species Rhinophrynus dorsalis. The sequence continues at coordinate 294,908,932 of CM074720.1, forward strand.
GAACACAAAGGCCCTCACCTTTATTGTCATGTATTTAGTTACCCTGTTTGAAATCCTGCTCTAAGATTTAATGTAAGTAACTATTTTAATTAAAGATATCCCATCTGTCTCCTACTGCTTGTTTAAACTATTCTACCTCCAAAATTAAGAGTTGGTATCATCATCTCATCTCATCTCTAGTGTAGATAACTTGATATCTGTTTATGATCTTACTGATGTTATTGTATTATTCTGGGAAATTGTATTTTTCTCTCTATTTTTATTTCCCCCACCTTCTTTTTTCTGTACCCTCTTTTATTCAATAAAATACTACAAAAAAGTCAACAAACAGGAGCACATGAGAAAGAGACATATCTGATACATTGAAGTTGTTGTACCAAGAAGAAATTGAGCAAGTCTGGGGAAAGACCAACTGCACAACTGGGGAAAGCAAAAACCTCAATAGATTTAAATGGGGCTTTTAACAACTTGAATGCACGTGAAGTCTCCAACTCAGTAATTCCCAGTTTGAGTACTTTCTAGCATTCAAGTGTTAAAAGCCCTATTTAAATCAACTGGGTGTTTCAGATGTCTAAATTGTCTCCTAGGTGGAAATTGGTATCCAGCACAATTGCTCTAGATCTCTTTGGTTTATCAGCTTTTCTGTGGTATTTGCAATGGATCACTAAAACTCTATGTCCACGAAGAGATGTACACATACACAAATTTAATCACATAAATATATATATACTAACAAGTGAGAGCCCCCAGTTTTATATCATGTCATCCTTTACATTTTATTGATTAACCACTCAGGTGCCAGAGACAGGCTGCCAACATATTGTGTGCTATTATTTCAGATATCGACAGGATCATCACCTCTTATATGTTTTTTAAATGGAATGTTCAGCTGTTAAAAGACTGGAGGAATTCTGGAGCAAACTAACTACTGCACAGCGGGAAGAAGTAACATTCCTAACATTCCCATTGATTTAAAAGCAACTTTTACCACCTTGAATGCTAGGCAGATCTCCAAAGCTAGCTAGGTCTCCAACCTCTCTAGCCTTAAAGGGGTTAAAAGACACGTTTAGATAAATGTGAATTTGTCTTTCTCCCCAGTGGTACAGGTGTCTGACCAAGAATTCCAGTTTGCTTTCATAAATAGGGCCTAAAGTGAAAGAAAACCTTAAAACATTACTGTGGTGGCGTGTACAAATCTTCCAAGAATGGTAACACTGAAACCTTTGATTGTTCCTTTCCTCAGATGCAGCTGGGTAGAGTTGAAGGATGATTCAACATGGAGTATAGAAGGAGCAGATCTGATTAAGAGATAGAGGTTCTTTTCAAAGGACCTCATTAAAGGGAACTATACCTGTAGGGATAAGTGTCTCTAAATGTTTTTAACAGAAGCACATTCTTAGGTAAGAATCATTCATGCAATAGTCAAATATATCTATTACATTTCTGCATAGCCTAAATTAGCTACGTACCATTTTAGGTCTGTATTTAATTTTTATCTCTACACAATAAACAGACTTTATCAGTCCAAATTAGATTATCCCTAGAAAGAGAGAGACACATGAATGATTCTATAGGGCCATGTAAATAATCTCAAGGTAGTAATTTGTCTCAGTTCCGTTACATACTACAACAGAGATCCAACGGAAAATAGTCGATACACCTGATTGCTGTATGAATTTGGCCAGTTTGAAAACTTTCAGATTTCTCCTTGCTAAGAGGAGGTTACAGAGAGATGGAGCAAGTAGGCAGATAGTTGGTTGTTGTAAGCAGGGACTATTTAATTTTATGTCCTGCTTAGAAACTTTGAATCTGCTTTGAAAAAAATATGTTTTACTTTAACTTTTTATTATGGTGCTAAAGCAGATTATCTGAAGTTAAGAGACTGGTTCCTCTTTGGAGAAGCAAAATGAGCTTTTACTTGCATCTCCCTCACTTTGACCTGTCTCAGGAAGCTAAAGATGAGCTATTCTGGAGTAAACCAGCTGCACTATAGGAAGCAAATGTAAGTTCCCAAAATACTCATTGAATTTAATGGGACTTTTAAATTCCTGAATGCAAGAGTTTCTCCAAAGCAAATATTGTAGACTTCACTATCATTCACTTGGTTAAAAGCCCTGATTAAAACAATGATGATTTTTATTTATCTCCTAAGGTTGCAGATGATTTGCTCCAGAATTGTTCATTTTTAGCTACCTGAAAACTGTCCCTTTTCTAATCTCTTATTTGCTCCATAAGGGTACTCACATCCACACAATCGAATACTTCTGGGCTGTCAACAAAAAGCATTAGTTTCTGGGTAGTGCCATGTCAGCAAGCATCTTAAGTTTAAAAAGTAGGGATTTTCATTATCATTCAGTTGTTTACAAGGGCGAAAGTCTGTTTTTTTCCACTACTCTGATTGAATACATGACTTAAGTGCCAGCTTTGACAGAATACTCATTGTATCAACTGTTATGTTGCATTGTATTTCTGCCAGCAAAATAAATCCTTCTGATACATAAATGCATTGCTAAATATACGTCACTGTAATAACCTGTCAAATATGAAAGATGCTAAAGAAAGTTCATGGTCCATGAATCATGAATTTTAGATGTATTAGCCTCCCTGACATCCCAGCACCTGAGAGATGGGCTTGGTGATGATTCTGTATTATGTTATTCGTAGCTGTGTATCAAGGATTTTTGAACCAGTCAGACAGTTCACATGTTGAGATGCTGTTTATTACCTTACTTATTATGCAAAGGAATCACATTTAGAAATAGCTGCATTAAGTAGAATAGGTTATACATATCCAGACTGTCTGACACATCTACATTTCAAATTCGCTGCACAAATCCTATTTACCATCTCATAGTGAGTGGCTGACAAATATTTTTTTCGCAGATAATTAACTTTTACTTAGGACAACTAATATACGATTGGAACTAGCAACAAACTGACAACCAATATAAAAACAACTAATGTTTTGCAAAATGTATAACATTAAACAAAATGGGATGCGATGGAGGGGAATCTTAAATCTGACATCTTCTGCATCACATAATGATTGTAAGATGCCAAGAGTGGACTTAAATTGCAGACATTATTTTCTCACTTTGATGCAGAGGATTGCTGCTTGATGACTTATAGTAAGTATTACTTATAACAATATCATTAAATCAGAACACAACAGAAAAAACAATTGGTTAGATATCATTCCTATATTGGGCACTTATAGGTGTATGTGTATAGAAAAAGAACTCAAGTATTGTATGTTAGCATGTTTCTGGAAGAGCACCATACTAGGAGAGTAGCATGGTGCATTAAACAAATGACCTTGAAGAGGAAGTATCACCTTGCGACAAGTGTTCTTAAAACAACTTGATATGTTCCATATACTGAATAATGCATTGACCACATAGAATTAGGGCAATAATTAGGTATGCTTCACTAGGAACAAGGTAGAAGAATGGAAATACTTTTCACCTTCACTACTCTTTGCTTGCATCACTGATGAAGTATGATTTAGCACTGAGCATGCATTTTATTCCTAAAAAGGACACATTGAGGATGATGTACTAAGAAAATCTGAAACAAACCCACAGCAGCAAGGAAACAATAAAATATCCTCAAATTCTCATTTATTCAAATGGGACTTTTAACTCCTTGAATGCTAAAGTCTGCTATTCATTTGTGAATCAATGAGTTGGAGACCTCTAGTATTCCAGGGATTAACCCATTGAATGACAGAGGAGTACTCAATGCATTGCTTTGCAATGCATTGCGTAACCCTCTGGAGCTCAAAAGGGTTAATCCCTGGAATACACAGCTTAAATCAATGGGAATTTTCATCTCTTCCTACATGGTAATGTAGGTTTGCCCAAGAATTGCTCCAGTTAATCATAGTACATCAGCCTTCATCCATTATACAGCTGTGTTATGTTAATAATTTATGGGCTGCATTCCAGTAGAGCAAGTTCAATATTCATCCAGAAAGAAACTCAGAAAATACTTTTTGGGGGCCCTTTTCAAACTAGTGCTATTGCCTTTAAGGGGAGTATGCTTTCTGGATTTGGCAATTTAGTACACAAGCTAAAACAACAACAAAAAATCATTATAAATGGCCATTCTACTAATGCATTGTAGCTGGATGGCCTTTTCAAATCTCCATTTTACAATAAGGTGGGCCCCACTGGAGCATGTGTTTTTAACTTACTGGTTATTATATAATGTATAAAAACAGGCATTACAAAGGGCATACATTAATTTTGAATTGAACAGATATTAATTTAAATTTGGCCACAAACAAAATGGTAAAAAATAATTGCCTTCCAAAACAAGACATGCTAACATCGCTGTGTGCAATGATTTTTCAACCTGATCATTTAAAAGCTGCACACATAAATATGTTTATCAAGGGATCTGTAGGATTGTCCCACATTTACTTAGTGGTGTAGTTGCAAAAATGGTGTTATATTGGTTTAGCCTAGAGTGGAAAGTATTCAGGAAGCTTAATATTTAACCCCTCATACCATCATTATTTTTGAGCTGTGCAGTTGCAATTTGTTAAATTTTTTTAAGTAAAACTAGAACAACAAATTATTTCCTTCTCAACTAATTGTGACCTGGTTTCCACTGCAATTGATAACTGGTTTTATCTATAAATGTGCCAGTTTTATTATTTTTATTGTAACACACTGCCATATTCCTTGGCACTGTACAAAGTATGTTTATACAAATGAACATCGTGTCATACATGTAAAGATTGAAACAATCAGGCAGAGTGTCCTGCTCATGAGTGCTTCCAATATAGATAAAGTAGTGGTCAAGTAAAACATGGGGTGAAGTGGTAATGTTATTCAGTAGAGTGAGTTAAAGGATTAGGACTAGATATAGGCCAAGCAGAAGGTTTGTGTAAAGTGGAAGTTAAAGGGATAGTAATACTTCGTTTTATCTTTATTTTATTTTGTAGGCATTAAAAAAACATGAAGAACGATATAAGTCTTATGTCTCAAACCTTTATGGTTTGAGAGAAATTCACAAGCAAAGTTTCCCCTCCTGCCCCTTTTACCTAATGTAAGCCATCTCTTCTCAGATGTGGAATCCAGTCCATAGACCAGACAGATAACAGAAGGGGACAATCTTCTTCCTATGAGAACAATGAAAGCCCTGCCCCCCTTGACACGTTTTTCAGGTTTTTTCCTTATCATAATTGAAGATTGTCCCTCTCTGCAGTCTACCTGGGCACCTCACTTCTGATCTGGCTGAACAGTGTTACATCAGTAAAAGGAGTGGGAGGGGGATACTTTGTCATTGAATTACTCTTGAACTACAAATCTGACAGAATTGAAATAACACTCTCCAAAGTCCAAATACTATGATGATTAATTAGAGCTGCTTTTATTATGAAACATTATTATCCCTTTAATGGACCCCTTGCTTACAGTGTCTAGAGAGATCAGCTACATCTCACTGATGAGACCCAACAAGGCCGAAACATATGTCTGGGGTTGGCTGCTTCTCTTGTTAAGAGAGGAATTGCCTGGCACTTTGTGGCTGGACTGCTGTTTCATCAAGACCAGTATAATGTCCTTTAAGATATTTCCTCTCTGTGAAAGTCATTGTAGGCTAAAAGAGACTGCAACCTGGGTAGGACTCCACTTCTAGATAACCTGAAAATTTATATTGTAGGCTCATTCCGAGTTGAGCGTCTCTGACTTCTACTTTACCAACAGAAAGTTTTCCATAGAGTAGTTATGTTATAAAGTTGAAAGTGAGAGATAGACTGCGTAAGAAAGATGTTGTATGGCTTGAGGGTATAATTTTAAAGAGATAAATCTTTAGAGTGTGCTTTAAGGTTGGGAAGCTGAGGGAAAGTCTGAGAACGTGCGGCAGCAAATGCCAGTAAAAGGTGTCACTCTCAAAAATTCTTGGAGTTTTGAGTCACAGGAGGTTATGAGGGTTGAGAACAGTAAATGGAAATGGAAATGAAGTAGGATATGTAGTAGAGAGCAGATTTGTGACACTAGGTTAATCTGAAGAGATAGAATTTCAAGGCAATAAATAAATATATGTGTACGTGACAGTGTGAAGCTGATACTTATATTGACACGTGGGGATGGAACCATCCAGATGTTAAGAGACTTCTACATTCTAATGTCTATACGTATTTGTTATCCTCTAAGTGATAAAAGATACAATGGTGTGACTAATTGAATACACTCAATACTGAATAACATTGGGTTTGTTCCAGACTGATTAGGCATATGCATCACTTCATCTGCATAAAGGAGATTCTACTCTTGATCGTATAGGAGTGTGTATTTCTTTTAAATACATAGGTGTTTTCTTTAAATGTAAGTGTACTGTACTTTAATCTCTCTCTGCACTAATTTCAAAAGAAATTGTAATGATTTTAAATAGTAACTAATAAAAGTTAGGTCTTAGCGACAACACATAACCTTAGACTTTTCTTACTGAACTGGCTGGGAGATCGATAGCTGGGGAGGACCTGATACCCCACCATGAGGTTTGACGTTTTAAAAATATTTAAGAAAAAAGACTCACAGCACAGGCAAAGCAGTGTCACATGCCTGCTAGTGTGTTTATATAATCTATGGCTGCAAATTACTGACAACTAATTGACAGATTTAAAATAATTAAAGTTACACTGCATAAATGCATAATGTAGTAATACACATTGGTGCAAAATTGATCAATTTAGCATTGACTGACTGTCTGGCAGAGGGGAGTCAGTGTGGTTGGAAGATGAGCAGAGGTGAGCGGCTGTACATTTGTTTGAGGAGGCTTTGCCCCTTGCCTCTTCCTCCAGAGGCAAGTGACATTGTGCATTTGGCAAACCCTTCCCATTGGCTGACTATTTTCAGTAAGTCAGTCCTAGGGTGTGGCTGCCACTGATCCATGAACCCTTTTTTTAGATAAAGAAAGATAACATAATAAGTCTAACTAATCACTGAGTATGTTTTCCAGTGCAATAACTAGCCATTGGAGGGCCTTGGTGAAAACCATATTTTGGGCCGCTAAAATAAAAATATGACCATTAAAACCTATACTGTGTTTATGAACATGTCATGTTGTGTCATGCTTAAAAGGTCTATGACTTGTGCTAAACCCTATGAATGCCAAGGGGCAACACTACTCATTGCTTTACAACACATGGCTTCCCCTCTGGCATTCAGAGGGTTAATGAAACATCAAAACACATTCCTATAATCTCTGCTCCCAACCTGTTCAAAGGTAAATATGTCTGCAACACAAAGTTATAGGGAGTGTTACAGACCAATCCACAATAATGGGGGGAGGAATGCACTAAGATGTAATAAAGAGGTGATAATATCTCCAGTGATAACACTTTCCTGTTTCTAGGTTATTGCATTGAGCCTAAGCACTGACAAACATCTCCAAAGTTGCAGAAATCTCATTGCCTGGGCTCCATAGCACAACATAGGAATTGGAGAAATGAGGAAGTAGAGAAGACACAGCTTAGTCAACCCCCAAAAAGTGTTGGAGTGTCAGTTCACATGAAATGTCATGTTGTATACCATGTTGTATACCCCCACAAATCTGAAGCACAGTGTTTGTGAGGGTTTTTTCTTCAACCACATATCAATACACTCCAGTTAGGCATGTTACCTTATCTCAACACAGGATCTGGAAGCAATCATTGTTCCATGGCCATTGATCACATCACCTGTGATGCACACAACATCACATGTGACACACTGAAGGATCAAGAACACAAGCAGTGTTGGGATGTATGAGATGTCATTTGTGGAATACAGACTCAGTGCTAATGTGTTTGCATGTGTCCCAGATGTCAGTTGGTATGCATATTGCAATCCTGTCATCTGTGAAGCATGGTTTGTTGTCCCTCCACTGTCCCAATGTTACAAATCTGAATGTGCATAGACCCATATGTAGGTAGCAATCTGAATTTGTGTCAGTTGTTGTTGACCCACAGCTTACATGAGACCCATCTCTGTCCCCCATATTAATGAGTCCCATGTAATATGAAGGTCAGCAACAGCTGAGTATTCTTTGTTGCACTGATGCAACACACATGAACCCCAACTGACTGTGGCATGCCAGAGTGGTGCCCATTGCATTGCTTTGCAATGCATTGGATACCTTTCTGGGAATCACAGTGTACCACAGTGAAAAATACAGACACCATCTTACCAAGGAAGGGATATTTTATTAGTTTTTGAAATCCCTTCCTTCCCTTTTTGCCAGAGGGGGGGCATGAGGGGCTGAGGGGTCAGCTGGCCCCCATCTTCGAGACCGCCTTGGGGGCACACCATGTGTTGGGGTCTGGGCTGGTGTTGTGGTGGAAGGTGAGGGGGTGGAGGCTTACTGCTGGAGAATGAGGAGCTGGGTTTGGATCCTGTTGTGTTCCCTCATCTCCGTGACCGCCTGGCCCAAAAGGCCCCACACCCCTGAATTCCCTAAGTTCCTGGGTCAGAGTGGTCACCTGGCCATCTAGCTATCCAGGGGTAGCACACCAGGAGGTGGTTCAGACAGTAGTGTTGCAGGCGGAAATGGTGCAGGCAGAGAAGGTGCAGGTGGTAATGGTGCAGGTGGCAAAGGTGCAGTTGGTGATTGTGCAGGCAGTGAAGGTGCAAGTGGTGTTGGTGCAGGCAGTGAAGGTGCAGCCCATGATTCTGCCCCAGAGGAATGTCCTTCCACAGCAGGCTGCATTTGTGGCACTGACTCACCTGTAGATGATCCTCCAACCACCACATCAATCAATTCCCCTTGACAGGATCCTGCCTGGGTTTGTGGGCTGAATTATGGCCACTGGGGCTCACCCACAAGCTCTATGTATGTGTAGTTCAGTGGCCACTGACTGGTCTGGGGACAACTCCATTCTGGTTGGGCATGTGTGCTGTACGGTAGAGGTGGTGGTGTTGTGAACCAGGTTGAGTCTATTGGCCCCATTTGAGACCAGTATGTGGGGTAGAAGGGCATCTGCGGTGACAGCCATGGTAGCCATAGGTCATATCCCACCGCAATGATGTCGCAGGCAGCAGCCAACCAGATGAACCACTTGCCTCAGGGATGGGTAGGACCAGTTCATGGAGATGTGGCTGGGCCAGGTTCAGTGGCTGGTCTACCTACTGAGGCTGTGGCTGGATCACCTGCTGTGGCTGGGGCTGTTGGCGCAATTACAACACGGTCTACTGTGACATACATCATATACACCTGGACCCTAGCCTGGACATGTGGAAAGACTGTTTTAGCCTATATCAGGCTTAACCCTTTCATGCCAAAGGGGAACACAAATCATTACAAAGCAATGTGTTGCATACCACCTCTGACATTCAAAGGGTTAATATCCTTATAACTACATCTACTCATCTGAGAGTTACATCATGCTGAGTGAAAGTATACTCCCACTGCTGCTTATGTGATTTGACACTGATTCTCCTGGAGGTGCATTTTGTGGGTGCATTACTACCTTCACTCAGCATTGTGAAAGTTACGTCTATTTGCAAAACAATTTTTTTTTTTTTTTTTAAATTCCAAAAACTTCTCAAGGCGCTAAGTATGTGAGCTAGAACCAAGAAAAGAACTAATATAAATATTCCCAATAATATATCCACAATATCAATAGTATAATGCAATGACACAAAATGTTACTGTAACAGCAAATATTTATTTAAAGCATCTGAGAGCTCTATCATATCTAAAATCACATATAGTAAACGCTGTATAGTCCCACTTTCATATCCATCCTATATAATAATTCGCTAAATCGTGTGTAATGCCACGACATGCGTAGTAGATACTGCTACGTGTGGTGCAGTCATGCGCAGTAGAGACTGACCTTGCTGCGGCTGATACAGAGCTCGGCACTCAGAAGGAGCGTCCAGCCTTGTATCAACCGTGGGGCAGGCAGTCTCCATTGCGCGTGACTGCCCCGCGACCGGGTGACAGTGTAACGGGCTGTTCAACTAGTTTCCAATATGATGTCATATAGAAATGAAAAATGTACCTACCATTCCCTAACCTCCAAGGTCAAGGTATCATACCCCCAACTCACCTACCTGGACTCTGTACTCCGTGCCGTACAAACAAATGTTAATCAATATGTGAGTCCCGCTGGTATAACCAGACTGACTCTCATAAATCGGATCCACAAGTGTTAATATCCAGCACTCAATCAGACCCCCATGGGAATAGAACAGAATGTGCTTTCCACAGGACCCTTAGGGCAGCTTTGGAGTATGTTTTTTCACTTAACCCTTTCCATCCGAGTGCACCTTACGACCATACACGTTCTAAATTCTTTTTTTACCTTTGCACAACTGTCTATGGCACTAGTTCAGTCATTATAACCTGTCACACATTGCACATGTGTCAATCACTACATGATGGGTCTGACTGTCACAACTGTGAATAGCATGTATGAGCAACATGGAACTGAAGGTATTAACAACATGCTATATCCTAATGCGTGTCAGAGGGGAAGCAGTGCGACATTGTCATGTCGCCATTTTGACCATGGCAATGTGGTGAATTACCTAAAAGGTCGCATACTCTTAAGTGTGCGACATTTCAAAAGTGAACCCCCTGAATCTGTCCCCATCGCCTGCAGTCTCGACATGTTGGGGTGTGGAAGGACTTTCCTTATCTGGCACTGGATGTGTGTCCCCTCCAACACCCTCAACCCATCCCGCTGGCATAGTTCTCCCTGCCCTGCATGTACCTGTCACTTGGTGGGTCCCCCTCCTCCCACCTGCTCTCACTCTCCCCCTTCTTCCCTGCCCGGGGAAGCCCTGCCTTGTCTCAATTCCCTCTCCTTCCAGCCTCCACTTCTCTCCCTGCCTTCTCTCCTCTCCCTCTCCCACCAGCCTCCACTCCTCTCTCTGCCATCTCTCCTCTCCCTCTCCCTGCAGTCTCCAGTCCTCTCCCTGCCATCTCTCCTCTACCTTACAACAACTCACGAACAGTCACTCACAAAGGCATTCACGCATGCACTCAATTAGAATCACCCTCTAGCAGTCCCTTGCACTCACTCAGTCACACTGTATAAATAAAAAGATAAATGAGTGTAGGGTTAATAAATAAAAAAATGTGTGATTGTGTGTGGATGCAATGTGTGCGATATGTAATAAAGTGTAATATGTGTTTAATTATGATGCAACTGTCACCTAAATACTCCCCCTCTATCTCTCTCACCACTGTACTGCACCTCTCTCTCTCTCTCTCTCTCTCTCTCTAATATCCTCCGCTCCTGTGGCCCTGTGCACTAATTTATACAATGCAATACACAGGCAATGTTTGGCAGGTTTTTTGGGCTTTTTATACTTCTCGGGCCTCATATTGATACTTGTGTGGCTTGTGATTGGCTGGACCTTGGATTTGCCCTTGCTTATGCTTAACTTGACCTTTCTTTCATCAAACGTATGGCTGTTTCGCATGACGTTGACGTTTAGCATGCATTTCGATGTGGAAGTTTACAGCGTAGTTGAATAAAAGCAGCCAGCGCCATTTTTGTTAGTACGATAACATGTTCAGCCTAAGCCGGTTTTGTTCTACCATGGTTCTGCAATAGAAAACTGGTAAAACACGTTTGCAAAATACACTTTGTTTGTTTTTACTGTAACGCCGGTTTTGGTGCGGCTAATAGTATTCAGCCCCTGGTTTCTTGACCAGACAGTTCACAGAAAGGGACAATCTTCTCACTCTGAGCATAAGGAAAACCCTGCCCCCCTTGACCGTTTTTTTAGGTTTTTCCTTATGCTCACTGAAGATTTTACCTCGCTGCGATCCATCAGGTTAGTCTTGCTACTCTGAGGTGAGCAGTGTTACATCAGTAAAAGGGGTGGGAGGGGAAAAGTACAACTCGGACAGTATTGAAATTATGCTTTCCACAGCCCAGATACTATGAAGATTAATCTGAGCTACTTTTCTGTGAAGCATTACTATCCCTTTAAGTCAACAGGAATTTGTATTTGTGCTACATGGTTCTGTTGGTTTCACTGAGAATTATTTAATCTTATTACATCAGAATCATACCCTATTACAGAGACCAAACAAATGTCTACATCAATTTTGCACTTAAGTTGTTGTTTTATGACAGTTTTGCATTATGCATTAGACATCCATATACAACAGAACAGATTTAGGAAAGTTTTGACATTCATATCCTTATTTTTTAGAACTGTTGTCCATTGCATTTCATAGCATGAGTAAATAAATATATATATATATTATATATTCACTGCTGTAAAAATGTAATAATGTAAGAATATTTCTTTTGCTCAACTATAGATATTCTAATGAAGACATCACATTGGTATAACAGCCAAAAATTATTTTTCAATTCAATTTTTAACTATATTATGAAAACATAATACAAACTGCGATATTATTGTTTAGTGGATTGCCAATTTCACTTAGAGTGCCTCTAAAGTTCCTGTTTGTACCCCTTTGAGTGCCTTACAAGCTAAGTGTTACCATTATGTAGAACTTTCACAGTTAGATATCTCTTTAAAGTGGAACTTTCACCTAAAACCAAAACTTAACCATGGGTTTTAATGATTAACACAACATTAGCATTGTGTTTGTTTTTCTTTCCATTTACCTAGTAGCGGAGATATTTACACTGCAAAATCGGGCACTTCAGCTTTCTGTGGGACTGCATGACGCCTCAGGGCTTCCCAGCTGCCCCAGGGAGCGCGTTCGCACTCCCCTTCATAGCTGTATTTCTGCGGGCTAATGTTACAGGAAACCCCATTTACAGTGCTACTGAGGTTGCAAACTCAGTAACAATGTAAACGGAGTTTGCTGCAACTTTAGCCTGTAGAAATACAGCTACGAAGGGGAGAGTGAATACGCTCCCTGGGGAAGCTAGGAAGTCCTGAGATGGTACAGGATCCCGGAGAATGCGAAGTGCCCGATTTTGTAGGGTAAATATCTCCGCTACTAGGTAAGTGGAAAGAAAAACAAACACAACGCTAATGTTGTGTTAAGCATTAAAACCCAAGGTTAAGTTTTGGTTTTAGGTGAAAGTTCCGCTTTAATTAGTCATTACATGTTCAGCCTCACCATACACCTAGTCTAGTTTTACTAGATTATTTAATAGCCTTTATTTGCTAAGTGATACGGCAATTCATGGTCTGTAATGGAAGCAATAAGCCCACTGAAATACGTGATAGCTTGGCTATTTAATTTTAGCAAGATGCAACACACACAGACATTTATTTTACTTGTAATCTTACTACAAAATATTATTAGGTGAGATAATCAGAGCCCGAATGCAGTTCACTCTTCTCAGGGGTTTGACTGGTCCATCATTTAAAGAAAAGGGAACATATATCTGAATACTGCCAATCTGCATCTGACAGTGAATGGCAGTTCAATTATCTGGTTTGTAGTGTTTGATTGAAGTATGGTATTTGAAAACATGATAAATAAAAGAATTATGAATATTACCAAAAGTTTACTCCTTTAACCCCTTAGTGACAGCCACGTTCGTACGCGGCTGTCACCTTAACGCCACTTCCGTGACTTACCAGGTTACGTCCTCTGTCACTAAGTGACAGTTTCTGCGGGACGTACTTGGTAAGTCATCTGTCGTTAAGGGGTTAAAAAAGTTTAAACAAATGTACTTGCATATGTTTAGAATATAAATGTATCAGAATTATCTATATTGTTCTGATCTATAGGAACAAATGTTAGGGTAAGTACTTCTGTTGAACAAGTTAATTCTGATAATTTGTTACAAAGAATAGGATGCTTATTCAGGGAGATATCTTGATGATAGCATGTCTTTGTTCAAACTCATCAACTGTGATACTGTTTGGAGCCTTATTCATCAAGCTAAAAAGCTACAATTCTGGAGAAAAACAACTTTACCATGGAGGGAGATGACAATTCTGCAAATTCCCACTTATTTAAATGGGGCTTTAATCCTTTGGAAGGTTAAAGAGATCGTCCTGTTCTCTTGTTCCCCTAGATACTCTAAAAAAGCTTCTAAAGCAACTCAGGTCTCTCACTGTTATTCCAAATATATGGGTCAGCAGTCACAAAATGGCAGCTCTCCCTCCTCTTAATTCTTGTCAGAAGCCATGATTACTAATAAAAATTTAGATAAGTTCTACTTTAATATCAAAAAATTGTATCACTCAGAACACCTTAAAACAACCAGTGAATTCACATCTAAAATCTCTACTTTAAAGGGATAGTAATGTCTTTATTAAAGTGCAGCTCCAAGTCTTCTATATGTTTTTATATATAACGCTATGTTTAATTACTTACAGTTCTGTGGTTCAAAAGATATTCAAGCTGAAAGGATCCCCCTCTGGCCCATTCTGGTCGCCTCCCATTGAATCTGGAATCCAGATGTGAGACCGGATGGATGCAGCGGGGGACAATCTTCACACCGTAAGTATAAGGGAAACCCTGACCCCCTTGACGAAGGAGAGCAGGATTTTCATTTTGCTTACTGAAGATTGTCCCTCACCATTCTCCATCCAGACCGGCATGAGAGGTAGGGTAACACAGGGAAAGGGGTGGGAGGGGGTTGCTTTCAGCTTGAATACCTTTTGAACTACAGCAAAGTAATTTAACATAGCACTACCTGTTATAAAAAACATAAAGAAGACTCAGAGCTGCACTTTAATAATGACATTACTATCCCTCTAATCAACAGAATGAATGATGTGGAGAATAGCACTGATGAAACTGTGGCCTTCAATTGCCACGTTGAATCTGACCTGGTAGAACTCCAGACCCAAATACAGGAACTGCTCATATTGCAACAACATGTGGCTCAAGGGATCTTAAAAACTCACACTGATATGCAAGATTTTTGCAGATATGCTTTGAATTTAAAGCATCAGAAACTGCTCATTAACCAGGATTACAGAGCTCTTAGGCCAAAGTGCAAAGATTCTGTACTGCTTCCAGATGTAGTGATTCAACTACGTTATTATCACTCTAATAGAAAGAATTATGGCACTTACAGATCCTCTGGCCAGTACACTGAATATCTGAAAATTCAGTTTAACCCATTTTTTCATCCTCCACCTTTCAGTGGTGAATGGTTATTAGGGATGGGTGAAAATGTTCCCCAAAAATAAAAAGGAAGAAAATAGCACGTTTTGTGATCTGCAGGGATTCTCGCTTAAACCGCTAAAATTCTGCTTTCCTGCCAGAGCTAAAATTGCATGAAAACATTCACAAAATCTTTTAAAAAAGTGGCTTTTCCACCTTTTAAAAAAAAATATTTCTGCACAATTTTCCCTCCTTGTCTTCATATAAAAGAGTATCATTCAAAGGCTGTGTTGTCAATGTGTGGTAGGAAGAGAGTTAGAGGTGTAACAGCCAAATTGTTGGACATCTATAAGGAGGGTGCAGGTGTTGATTAAGTGTTGCATAGGTTGTGCTTAGGTGCTGCACTGGTGCCGTCTAGATGTATAGGTGCTGATTTCTGGTGTTGCTTTCTGGTGCTGCTTACTGGTGCTTTTTAGTGGTGCTGAATGCTAGACACTTTAGTGGCATTGTCGTGTGTGATTTCTTCAAAAGGCAAAAAATCTTTTTTTTTTATTTTGCCAGTTTTTTTATATAGCTTGTAAATCAGGAATTGACTTTTGTGCTTATTGATATGTTACCTATCAAACTTGTATCTGTCATCAATCATCATTCCACCAAAGGTGTAAGGATTGCTTGAATGTCATTGTGATCATCATATGAAACATACTGCAGAGATGGTTGTAGCAAGTATTCATACTTATTGCATACAAGATGGCTACTAGTAGTAAATTTGACACAGAAAGTCATTCCAAATTACAATCAAATAAAGGTGGTAGGAGGAGATATAAGAGTGTACCACTGCCTGCTGTTAAAAGAGTACGAGTTGGTGATGCTGATGAAGATGATGAAGAAGTTAACAATAATACTACGCCTTTCACTTCCTCCACAATAACATCTAGTCATCCAGTCAATAATTGTATGGCCCTCCTATCCTAGTGATAGAGATTCATGGAGAAGGAAAAAGATAGAGGCAGAGTGTGAATGTGTTGGCAAGTCATTGATAGGTGACAATGGGGTGGCTTTGTAAGAGACTGCGACAACATTATAGGAAAATTAGCATATAATCGAACGCAGAGGGCAAGAACAGCCTGAATTTCCTTATTCATGATAATCTTCCTACAGGTTACAACTCTTCTGAACTGGCATAACATTAGAACATTAGATAGATGGGGCTGTCCCTTCAAACTTATTACTTTCCACAATGGCCAACTTCTTACTAACAGGCAGGCAGAGTTCTTAAAGCAACTGGGGATCAAATTCCAATCTAATCCATCTGGAACTTAATCTTCTGACTCACCTAGGTCCACTAAGTCATACTGTTCCCTGAGATGCTACTCACATGTTTAAGGCAGATAAGTGTTTCACTCTGAACTCTTTGTTTTCTTATTTTTCTTATTTTTTTCTTATTTTTATTTATTTTCCATTTTTCATTTATGTGCTCTGAGACTTATTATTATATCAATGTTGATGCTACCCAAGTCTGTAAGTGCTCATACTTCCTCTGGGATTTTATATTGGGACTTCCTCATGTCTTTTTTTCCCAATATTAGAGATTTTTCAGTTATATGCTTTTGGGCTTTACTCAGATTACTTCTCTGAAGAGCTTGACCTTTGAGTGTTATATCATTCACCATTACTTTACTTGCCTAGTGTTGTGCTGTCTATCATGTTCAAGCATTATGGTTACATATCTTTGTTGCATTTTGCCTGTTATTGGTTTCACTCACCTTCTTTGCCTTTCCTTCCATTGCCTTCCTTCTCTGAACCCTGGTGTTCCTGTGTGAGGCTGCCTCAAGGGCCTTTATGGTTTCTTTTACTTTTTGAACCAGCTTGGGTCGTTCCCATGGTTTTAACTCAAATCTCTGTAATCCTCTCAGGCTTTCATTGATATAGACACTCCTGCTATATTTCTCTAGTAATATTCTCCTCTGCTTTGTCATTGTCACAACCTGTCGGACTCCTCCTGTGAGGCCAGGATTGAGGGCCTAGATCATTATATGGATCAGTTTGCCCAAGCTTTGCAAACTTTGTTAGTGCATATAGATCCTGCTCAAATTTCTGCTCCTACTACTCCTTCTTCTGTTCAACTGGAGACCAGCACTTCTATGCCTACTATGAGACTGCCACCTCCCCACGTACAGAAGCAATGCTGGCCAGTGCCCCTAAATCAACCCCTAGGGTTTTGTGGGGAAATTATTATCGAGGGAGGAACGAAAGAGTAGTAGTAGTAATAGTGAGAGAAGGACAGTTCAGCTGCCTGTGCCTGCTGCTAGACGTGCTGTGCCTGCTGCCAGACGTGCTGTGCCTGTTGTAAGATGTGCAGTGCCTGCTCTCAGATGTGCTGTCCCTGCTGCCAGTGCCACCACCAGTCCTGTGCCTGCTGCCAATACTGCCCTTGTATTACGGTTTACAGACTCTCAGACACTGGAGGTTTGGTAAAACACAGTTTTATTAAACAAGCAATGATCATGTGACCCTCTCGGGTCCAGTACATACAATCTGTAATCCAGACACAGGACAGGTACAGGAGTAATATAATCACAGAAAAGTCCAGACTGTACAGAAGTATATCACTGACGCAGGTCAGGTCACGGAGGTAGGAATAACCTACTCAGGCCCAGCAGGTACCCAATGTACTGTACTGGCACAGGTCAGGTTACACTGGGCGCAACAACCCACTCAGGCCCAGCATACCAAAGGTACTGTACTGGCACAGGTCAGGTTACAGTTCGTGTGAAGCTGTGCCACAGTGAGCACTAATGACAAGATCAGAAATGCCAGCAGGCACCAATAGTGCCACCAGTAACGGAGGCTCCCTACGCAGGGAGTAGCCAAGGAGGCCTCACGTCACCGTATGGAGAGACAGACAACAAAGCAACTTAGGCCCGGACTGGAGACTAGCGGACAAACCCTAGCAGCCTTAGGAAGGCTACAGACTGAAGGGTGTACAGGCAGTATGGTGGACTGTACGGTAACGAAGAAAACCGGTACTGACAATAGTGGATCTCGGGAATGCTCCCAGAACACAGAGCAGAGCTATGACCCTGAGCGCTGTAGCACCAAACCATAAGGTAGACGGACACCCAGACCTGGACCGTGGGTCTTAGAACCAGAGGCTAACCAAGGTGCCCAGTAGCCACCCAACCTCGGTAAATGTAACAAGCAGGTCAAGTGTACCGGGTGCAATACACCACCTAACACCGTAGTGAAAGGATAACAGCGCGAATATCTGAACAGTCGAGAGCAGTGCTACCTCAGATGGTAAGGAAGCACAGTGACTGACAGGGACAGTCACGGTACGGAGGACGGACCTCCGAATGGCAGGCAACCAGTTCAGTGGTACCGGGAGGTACACAGAGCAGGAGCAAAAGCAAAGCCGGTTCGGTACACAGAGCAGGAACGTCAGTAGAGCCGGATCAGTACACAGAGCAGGAACGTCAGCCAAGCCGAGTCGGTACAAAGAGCAGGAACGTAGATCAGGCAGAATAGTCAGGCAGTCCGGGTCATACACAGGAATCACACGAATAATCAGAATAGGCACTGGCAACAGGTACACCATGAAAGGGCAGCACTGAAGTGACAGCGCTCAGTGTAAAAAGGCTAGGACTGGGTGGAGACAATTCACAATAGCCAATAAGAGGGAATGAGGAAATGAATAGACATAACAATGTCACCAGCGAAAGCACGGGCACCGTGATACCTTGCCACCACCAGTGCTGTGCCTGCTGCCAGTACTGTCCTTGCTGCCACCAGTGCTGAAGCTGCTGATAGTGTATCTTGTAATACTCAGGAGGGGGGGAAGGAGAAGATGATACCAAGTGTTACAGCAGGGGACCCTAAGTCACACTTGCCATCCCCAAGCAGTGCCACCAGTGCTAAGGTTCAGCAGCTTGTTAGAGTTAGGAGTGAAGGAGGGGGTAAACAATATCATCCTATCAATAGTAACTGTGGGGAGGAAGACTCAGAGTCTAAAATTTATGTGGTTGGTGTTAGTAGTAGTAGTAATAGTAGTAGTAGTAGTAGTAGTAGTAGTGACAGTTATGGTGAAGCAGCCGGTGGGATTAGTATTAGGAGAGTGGTAGGGGGAGCAATTGAGAGCATCCAGACTAGTGGTCAAGGGAGCCCTAACCCTAACCCTGGTAGTCCCCTTCCCCCCACAACATTATCCATGTGGAACATGATCCTGATGAAGGCAGAATTGTCACCACTGTAATAATACCACCAAAACCAGGAGCACAGATCAGCTGCCTGTGCCTGCGGCTACTGCTGCCAGTCTGTCTTCTTCATGTCACCAAGAAATGTCAAGTGTGACATTAGGGGATCCTCTATCACGGCGCCCCTGATCTGGGCGACATTCTGTTCATCTCGCTGATACTGCTCTCCTATTGGGTACTCTGTACTGCTCCTCCTAGTGACAGCCTTTTTATACCGTGGGCTGTCACTCTGCTACTGCCCTTTCATGGTGTACCTGATGCCTGGAGCTAGTTGTTGTTGTTCTGATCCAGTGTATGACCACAGATTGCCTGACCACGCCATTGTCTTGTTCCCTATATCGGTTACCGATTCGGATTGGCTGACATTCCTGCTTCCTGTTCTGACCCGGCCTGGCTGACATTCCTGCTCCGTGTACTGACCCGGAGAGACTGACGACCCAGGTCTGTGTACCGACCCGGCGCGTCTGAGGATCCTGCTCCGTGTACCGACCCATCTTGGCTGACGTCCCTGCACTGTGTACCGACTCGACTTGGCGGTGGTTCCTGCTTCTGCTGTGCCCGGTTGGGCTCCTCAGAACTATTCCTGCTGCTGCCTATATGGCACCATTACAGCTTACTGGGCTCCTTGTATTCCGTTATTCCAGTTGCCAGTATACTCTGCCAGTGGTCAAGAGCCTCATTGTGCCTCCAAACCGTGTTGCACTCGCTTGGTCTTTGTGGTCCAGTTGAGCGCCTCCGGTTGTTGCCGTTATCCAGACCGTAACGTTATTAACCCCTTCGGGGGAAGGGCCTCATTTTACTACTACCATTCTGGGTTTTGTTGGGCTCCGTTTCAGTGTGCGTTTAGTCTCCATTTGGTTCCGCTGTGCTCTTCCGGTTGCCATCCATTGGGCCTTTGTTACGCATACTACCAGTGGTTTCACTGGTTACATTGGACATTCATACACTGTATCAAATTCATTAACCTGACCTGTGTCAGTTTCTACTGTTGTTACTGGACCCGTGAGGGTTACTTCATTCCTTGTGTATCTTAAATAAACTGTGTTTTTACCAACACCTACCGTGTCTGAGTGTACTGAACCGTAACACCCTCTGTCACATTGCTCGTCACCTCCTCCAACCAGCAATGAGAATTTGGAATTTGAGGAATTTGCAACTGCTCTAATTCCTGCTGCTGCTGTGTAGCAAGGTCAGCAGGATGCTGAGGAGCAGGCTAGTGTGCCACAGACCACCATGGACACAGTGGGAATGGGGTCAACAAGTGAGGCAGGATTACTAGGACAGGTTCCACTTGCCAGCAGCAACAACACATATACCAGAAGTGGTGGGGTTACTTATGTTGCTGCTACTTCCTCAGGCACATCACTGGAGCTAGTCGTAGCAAGTGGAACCTTCATCATCCATCACCCATGTTACTGCTATTATTGATCCCATTCCCTTTCAGCTGCCTAATCATCCAGCTGCAGCAAGAACGGCAGTTGAAAATTCTGCAATTATGGACTCCGGAGTAGGACATTTGACAATGGCCAGTGGCCACTGGCCAACATGACCTGCTGGCATTAGGCCAGTAGGGGATTTTTTTCTCAGGGCTTGTGCTTTAAAATAAATAAATAAATAAAAACATAGTTCTACAAAGAAAAAAATAAACAATTTTGGGGGGGTTGTTTCTAACAAGTGTAAGTTCTACAAATCAATGTTTCCTTGGGGCTTGTGCCAAACAAGCTTAAGTTCTACAAGTCAATGTTTCTTCAGGGCTTGAGCCTCTAAGAAATCTAAGTCCTACAAGTCAATGTTTTCTCAGTGTTGGGCCTCTAACAACAAATCTAACAAATCACGCTCTACAAAATACTCTATCAAGTCAAGAATCAGTCCACCCCAGTGGCAGCTTATGTCAGTGGGATCCTGTCTCTATCACTTCACATACAAATTTCTTATTTTATTTTATTAACTGTACCCCCAATACCAGTTAAGCAACCCCCCCAAACCAAATTCACTGTTCAATTGATTCTTTCCCCAGACTCCACCCACCAACACAGGCACCCTCTTCAGAACCCTTTTATACCATCCCTTATGGGGTTTTTTAATTGTATTTAGGATTTATTTTGTATTAACTGCCCCCTAATCCCAGTAAACAAATCCCCCAAAAAAAGTTCCCTGTTCAACTGATTCTTTCCCCAAACCCACCAACACAGGCACCCTCATGCCCCTTTTATACTATGCCTTTGGAAAATAAAAAAATATTCTCTATGTGTTGTGTAGAAATTTAATGATCCCATTGATTTCAATGGAAAAAGTAGAAAATCTGCACTTTTTGCGGGAAATTATTAACCAAGCGGGAAGTATCATTATTTGCCAATTTCAGTTTGAAGTTACATTTTTTGCTACTTTAATCCTTCTTTATGAAGCTACCTTGATTCTTAAACTTCAAAAAAATACAATTTAAACTATAACATGGCTATCAAAACTATTTACCTTTACCTTCCAGTATCAACACCTTTTTCGTTTTTATTTGTCATCTACTCAAACTAAATGCTGAGGCTGGGGAATCTCTTAGCTGACTCATTACCTAGAAAAATTATAAAATCCCATAAATCATCTATGGATCAGGACCATAAAGAGTTTGATGCAATTTTTTATAAAAAATGTATTGAGATATTGTAGCTGTTTAATAGCATTGTCACTGGCCAAGCTTTTCTTCCTCCTGATATGGTCAGAGCTAATTGTGTCATCCTAAAAACTGACAAAGACCTATTTAACTGTACAGGTTCTATAAAATAATTACTGCAGACTAACCACACAACAAAAAAAAAGATGGAAATGCCAAATAAGGCTAAAACCATATTATAAAATAAATTAAAGGATTATATATATGATATATGTGGATAAAGTTGAATTAAAATTAGTATTATTGGATCAATTTGATACCTATCCAACAAAAATAATATTGGGCTAATAAAGAACTGCAAGTGGAGAAATCCAGATAGACCAACAATAACTCAAAAGAGCATAGAAACCATGATAGTTAGTATCTCAGTCCAATCCGTTATCAGCAGAATGAGATGAATGAAATGAACTGTATCAAAAAGTATTCAATTTATGAGAGTGGTGATAAATGAGTTATAGATAGCTTATAGTCTTTCACTTTGATCCGGGATTAGAAATGAGATGGATAAATTGTTAGTAGATGTAAAATGAATGATGTATAGATGAAGTAAGATTGAATTACAACAGTAAATGGATCACAAAGTAGAAGCAAAATACTCCTCTATCTTTCATGCTGTTCACAACTGCTGGGTTTGTGGTCCAACAAATAGATGTAGAATTCAATATGGTAGTGAGCGCTCAAGAAGGAAAGCGGAGAGATCAGTAAAAGTATCATCCTATATAATAGGATGACTGCCCCTCGACCGGCTGCCGGTGGCACTGTGGCCCGTGTAACGGGCTCTTCAACTAGTAGTAGTATCATTTATTAAAATCATAAAATGCAAGACAAAAACTCACTCACAATATGCCAACTTGGTTAGAAAGCATCTCAGGGACCCTACCCCCAAAATAGTAACGATTGGAATGTTATTAAAGAAATTATGAATGAACTTGGTGGATGGCTTCCATGAAGACATTATTTTCATTTTTATGGCACATTAATATAATTCCATAACATTGGATCCGTCGGTTTTCAGTTATGCCTTCTACTTCATTTTAATCTTCCCCACCCCATATTTCAGGCCAATGGGAACGGCAGGGGGATATTCACTAAGCGGTGATACAGAAATTATAAAGTAGAGATGACTTCTCCAGTTTATCACTTTTCTAATTCCTATGTTATTATATGGCGCCTATGCACTAAGATGTATTCAGCTTTGGAGATTTTAGTGCATAAGCTCTATAGAATAACATAGGAACTGGAGAAGTGATAAACTGGATAAGTCATTTCCACTTTATCACCTCTTTATCACTGCTTAGTGAATATCCCTCTATGGATTGAATCCTAGTAAAGTGCTGATCAAATTACCATGTGATTTCCACCACACACACCCTTTACTCACCTCTCTTTCCTCCTTTCCCCTTATTATCTACACCTCCTTTTAATTTTTTTGTTTACTTCCTTCTATATTAGGTTTTTTTTAACCCTTAGAGTGCCTGAGGGCTACGTAACACAATGTGTTGTGTACCCCTCTGACACTCAAAGGGTTCATTATTATTATTTTACTTTTATTTTTTTCATGATTTGTTTGTATCAGGCTTCATGATGGATGTCCAAGATAATTGTTATTAACCCTATTGATAGTCTTACCTCTATCACTTTAACATTGCACACTGTAGCTTTAAACTCTCTTTGCTTTCTGTCTTTTTATGCAATAAAGTTAAGTCAAAGAAGCCCCATTTAAAGCAACTGGAATTTGTATCTCCCACTATGTTGTATTTGATTTGGTATAGAATTACACCTCTTTAGCTTAACAAAAACTTCTAAAGCACATTTCAGTTCAACAAAACAGTATATAAATGCCCTGCAGGATGAAGTACAATGATCCAGGTTAGTATTTTTTTTCAACACACTAAGAATCATTAATTCCTCTAGGTGTAATTTACATTTACGTTAATTTAATAAATAGTATGTATAAATAAGGATCAATATTTGGACCCTGGCAGCTGTAGTCAGTGAGATAAGTTCTGCCAGAGATCTAGCAGTGCTTGGAGGGGGCTGTCAAAACTATTGGACAAAAAGTAATTAAGTAGTCAGCTATGTGTACATAGACACTACTGTAATTCCAACAACATACCCTAAAAAAAGTCTTATTGAACACAGGTAAAATACACTGAGGCTGATGTACTAAATAGAACTGGAGTAATTCTGGGGCAAATAAGCTACACAGTAAGGGGTAAAAACAAACTTTCCAAACTGCCCATTGATTTAAAATTTAATTCATCCACTTTAATTCATGGGAGGTTACCAAATCATTGAGAAGAAATATGATGGAAACCAATATAGCATTCAGGGGCGTAAAGCACTATTTTAAATAATTTGGAATATTTATTTTTCATTATGTTACCTTAGTACATCCGCCTCACTGAGTAACAATGACAGTTTCTTGACAATGTTACAGGATCCCTCAGGGAACATACAGGTAAAGTTGGAAGATGTACCAGGTGATAAGGTCATGCAACACCTTGTTCCAAGACACATGCTATATATATATATACTAGGAATATATGACTCACTCTGTCATATCAAATCTTTGAGCATTAATGAAATTCAAGGTAAGAAATATAGCAACTCATATTTAATGTAAAACTGGTAAAAAAAAAAAAAAAAAGCATGGAAAAGCAGAAAAATTTAGATATTGTTTACTGTCTAAAGCTGAATGCTTTCATTTTGAGGCATTGTGGCAATTTATAGTATTAAGGTCAAATTATCAAGGAAAGAATACCAACTAAATGTAATTAAATTATGCACACTGAGACCTTTAAACAACGTATATATGAGGATTATGGGGATGTTTTACTCAAAATATATTTAATTGTAATAGTTTTCCATGCTGCACTTCTCCATATCACCACCATGCCTGTATCTAAGTCTGTTGGTCATAAGTACAAAATAATTGGAACAATTCTGAGCAAACGCTCCAAGGAAACAAATAAAAATGTCCAAATATCCTACTGACTTAATCCTTTCAGAGCCAGAGGGGTAACGCAACCCATTGCTTTGCAATGGGTTGCGTACCCCTCTGGCACTGAAAGGGTTAAATAGGGTTTTTAACCCTCAAGATGCTTGAAATGTCTCCAATGCATTTAGAGAGACAAAAGCGGACAAAGCCTTTACAAAAATCATTCAAACCCAGTTCCATTGATCTCTTTATACATCTATAAAGGGATAGTAATGTTTAACAATAAAAGAAGCTCCAGTTAATCTTCACAGTATTTGGACCATGGAGAGTGTTATTTCAATACTGTCAGAATTGTAGTTCAAGAGTAATTGAATGATAAAGGATCCCATTCTCTCCCCTTTTACTGATGTAACACTGCTCACCTCAGAGCTGCAAGACTCTCCGGATGGATCCCAGAGAGGGACAATCTTCAGTGAGCCTAAGGAAAAACCTGATAAACCTGTGAAAGGAGGCAGGGTTTTCCTTATGCTCACAGTAAGAAGATTGTCCCTTGCAGTGAGCTGTCTGGTCCCAGGACCAAATTCCACATCTGAGGGGAGGTGGCTTACACTAGGTAAAAGGGGTGGGAGGGGGATATTTTATCATTCAATTACTTTTGAACTACAACTCTGTCAGTACTGAAATAACACTCTCCATGGCCCAAATACTATGCAGATTAATTGGAGCTGTTTTTTTCCTGAAACATCTCTATCCCTTTAAATGATTTGTACTGTTTAACAATTTGGCCAACAAAAAATGAACGGACGAAAACGCTGAATTATTTACAATAATGGCTTAATTTAGTGTCAGCATATTTCCCTGATTTGCATAACATGAGTGTAAAATATCTTTAATTATAAATATTGCTTTCAACAACACTTTTGAGGTTAGGGATGATCCTAACATATTACCAGCCAGGCTTTGAACATATGGCTCGATAAAAGAGGAGTGTTAATTAGGGAAGCAAGAGACTGGCAATATCATGGGCACTAGGTTATAAGTGTATTGGCTGCTTTTGACAAAGGCCACTCTATAAATTCTTGAGCTCAATTAGATAAGGGTTAAGACATTCTAGTGTAGAGACATGTTTGTGCAGTGTCTGCACAAAGACTCTAATTACACTTCTGCAACACATTTTGCAGGGATATGATTCCATCACCACTTAAATATGTATCTAAAATTGTATTTACATGGTGCCATACAATGCATGGAGCTCCTTACAGATGGAGAATATACAATCAAAATAAGTGTTACCGTCCCACAGACCCCTGCACAGCCCACCCTTTGGCACAGTCAGAATAAAGATGAGAATTCTAGGTGGAAATGGCTTAGTAAATATGTATTTGGCAGGTACAGCATAAACAAAAATTGGACCCTGTGCCTATTTTAAACCTTTTGAGTACCAGAGGGATGTACAACAAAATGATTTGAAATGCTTTTCACACCACTCTGACGTTCAAAGGGTTAAAGAAGAAACCATTTTGTTCATTCCTCTGAATGGTGAAAAAACTACTTGTACAGTCTCTACATAATATTTTCAGATTATTAACTAATTCTTTATTTCTAAATTCTGTGCAATATTTTCTACTTTTCAATAATCATATTTAGTGATGTAAACATGAATATTGTTATCTCTTCACTTATGTCTTGCAATTGACTTTCTTCATCAGAGGCCTATTCCTTGATAAAGATTAAGCTATGTTGTCTTGAAACATAGAAACTTTGGACTAATGGTCCTGACCAATTTTTTCAAAGCAAAATCTAATAAAATTTGTTATACCTTTTTGAACCAGATGGATGTTCAACGCATTGCAAATGATCCCCTAACACACAAAGCAGAGGAGTAACTAGAAGCCTCCGGGCCCTGGTACAAGAAGTGCCACGGGCCCCCCCCCTCGATCACATTGACCCCCCTCCACAATTCCCCTCAATCTCCACAATGCCCCCATATCCTACCTCCTAACTGGAGCTCCCGCTTGGTCCTCTTAGTAATGCAAAGCGCTGGGATATTGTCATCTCCCAGCATTCTGTATTACTAGAGCGCCGGTGGGAGATTGTGTGCACCAGGCGGAGGGGTGCAGGGGGGAGGCCAGGCCCCTGGAGTGCACGGGCCCGGTCGCAGGTGCGACCCCTATAGTTACACCACTGACACAACGGTTTAAGATTGCAAAACATTAAAGCCTGAAGAAACAATGGGGCTGGCAATTTGTTGAGAAACTATTTATTGAATACCCCAAATTGTACACCCTTCTAGTCATTAAAGGAGCAATAAATATTTGTCATAAATACTGTTGGGCTGCTGAGTAAAATAAGGGTACTCCCATTGCTGATAAATGCGGAGTTCTAAAACTTTTACAGTTTAAACCTGTGGGGGGGTTTATGTTAACAGTGCCCGCTAGTGGTCAGATACGGATTAGTTATTCTGTCAGTTTGCTGAGATTCACTAAGTGGTGACAAAGAGGTGATAAAGTGACTTCTCCAGTTAATCACTTCTCCAGTTCCTATGTTATTCTATAGACTTTATGCACTAAGATTCCCAAAGCTGAAGAAATCTTAGTGCATGGTCTCCATTGAATAACATAATACTTGGAGAAGTGATAAACTGGAGAAGTCATCTCCACTTTATCACCTCTTTATCACCGCTTAGTGAATCTCCTCCATTGTATTTGAGAGGAAACTTAATATTAAACAGTTCTCCATAGATTGTGATAGAAACTACTGATTCATGCTGTTAGTTAGAATTTCCAGGCTGTAAATTCACTTTCTCATTATTTGAACTGTTATAACTTTTGAATAAAACAGCTGACAGCAGTGGGAGTGCCCTTGTTTTACTCAACAAGAAAAGATCAATAACATATAGATTTTCATTAAAAACAGTTTACTGCTCCTTTAAAAGATATATTACCACAATCTTTGTATAAAACATCAAATAAGCACTAAGGTCGACATTTATCATTCCTCATATCTCATATGCTCATTACTTGCATGCATTCATTCCTAATTACTAGTGTTGAGCGAGCGTGCTCGGCCGATGCTCGGATCGGCTCGAGCATCGCTCTGCTCTGCACATGGCGGTACTCGTACGAGTACCGCCATGTGCTCGCCCGACATGCTCGGGTGAAGAGGATCTGTGCCGGAAGAGGCACAGATCCGAAGACGCTCCGCTGGACCACCAGGGAATGGAGGTACGGGGGCATTGCGGAGATGAAGGGGGCATTGCGGAGATGAAGGGGGACATTATGGAAGAGGGGCATAGACTCTATGCCCCTCTTCCACAATGTCCCCCTTCATCTCCGCTATGCCCGTCTTCCACAATGTGCCCCTTCATCTCCGCTATGCCCCTCTTCCACAATGTCCCCCTTCATCTCCTATGCCATAGAGGAGATGAAGGGGGACATTGTGGAAGAGGGGCATAGCGGAGATGAAGGGGGACATTGTGGAAGAGGGGCATAGAGTCTATGCCCCTCTTCCACAATGTCCCCCTTCATCTCCGCTATGCCCCTCTTCCACAATGTCCCCCTTCATCTCCGCTATGGCATAGGAGATGAAGGGGGACATTGTGGAAGAGGGGCATAGCGGAGATGAAGGGGGACATTGACCAGGCACCCTCCGCTCATCAGAGCAGGGGGTGCCTGGTTTAATGCTCGAGTGCTCCCATTCATTTGAATGGGGCTCGGGTGCTCGGCCGAGCACTCGAGCATCAGGGGGTGCTCGGTCAGAGCACCCGAGCACCCGAGCATCGGGGTGCTCGCTCATCAGTACTAATTACCTTTGGGCATTTATAAAATAACATGTGTAGTTCCCTGGCTAGAGTACTCTATCAAGGGAAATTCCTTTGAAATCAGCAGAATTAGGATTTAATGGGCCTTCTGTAGAAAGTAAAAGATTAACAATTCTGGAGCAACCCAACGGTAACATTCAGAATTTAAAGTTATAGTAATGTTTCACAGAAACAGCAGCTCCAATTAATCATCACAGTATTTGGGCCATGGAGAGCGTTATTTCAATACTGTCAGAGCTGTAGTTCAAGAGTAATTGAATGATAAAATATCCCCCTCCCATCCTTTTATCTAGTGTAAGCCACCTCCCCTCAGATGTGGAATCTGGTCCGTTGACCAGACAGCTCACAACAAGGGACAATCTTCTTACTGTGAGTATAAGGAAACCCTGTCCCCCTCTACAGGTTTCTCAGGTTTTTCCTTATGCTCACTGAAGATTGTCCCTCTCTACGATCCAAATTTCTGCTCCGAAGTTCATTGTGTTACATCAGTAAAAGGAGAGGGAGGGGGATACTTTATCATTCAATTAGTCTTGAACTACAACTCTGACAGCACTCTCCATGGCCCAAATAGTATGAAGGTTAATTGGAGCTGCTTTTATTATGAAACATTACTATCCCTTTATGTGGAACCCTTAACCACTTGCATGCTAACAAATTCTCCATTTATCTTATTGCTTCTTAATGCTTGAAGAGCCTATGCACTAAGATCTCCAAAGTTGGAGAATTCTTAGTTCATAGCCCCTATAGAATAACATAAGAACTGGAGAAGTGATATCACTGGAGACGTCATCTCCACTTTATCACCTCTTTATCATGTCTTAGTGCATCTCCCCCAAAGTTTAAAAAAAAAACTATTTACATCCATGAGAATTTTAGGATTTTTATTTCTCCCTTATGGTGCAGTTTGTGTTCTCCAGATTTTCTCATCTTTTGCTTTCTGAAAAAGGCCCTCTTTATGTAAAGAACTTCTTTCTGCACTGTGTGCATATGTGTACATTCATATGCCCTTTTGACTAAAATAGAGTACAGTGACAAGAACCTCTGTATTTCCTTGGAGTGACCTTTTACCTGTCCATTAATAAATTAACCGGTACAAATCTATTGATAAAATGCACTGAGATGAGAGAAAGGTGAGAAAAGTAATTTCTTGTAGAGAAACATCTCCAATCCCTATGTTATTTTATAGAGCATATGCATGAAGATCTCACATACTTGAAAAGGGGGCTCCATAGACTAAAACACGATTTGTAAAGGTTTCTCTCACTCTAGTGATTTCACTCACCTTTCTCTTGCTTTAATATATCACCCCCTTAGAATAGGCCCCTAAAAAGAGCTGTACCTAGATAAGAAGTAATAATTTTAAAAATAAGACAGCTTTTCAGTTTTAGGGTTGCATTCTAAATCATCCCCATGAGCTATTTAAAGTCTAGGATTAATGATATTCCTGATTAAACACAGGCATGATAATGAATGGCTTTCATTTTGACTGACCTACTTGTGCTTTAGAAGAGAAATCCTTCTAAAAATTGCTACTGAGGACTGGTTTGGACATTACTGATCTATATCATTATTTTTCTGATTACCTAAAGGTAGGCAGGCATTGTAACAAAACAAAAAACAACAGCTTACAGAGCTAACTCACCTTAGTGCATAACAATATATGTGTATATCTATATAATACATTTTAATTTTTATTTTCCATGAAGTGTCCATTGAAAAAATGGGGTTAGTGGAGTGTGCAGCAAGGAATGAGAGTGTTCTCCAGTCCACGAAACATTAGGCCAGAGCCCAAAGTACAAACAAAGAACAGACAGCAAACCTGCGCTCCTCCAGTCTATTTGTAAATAGTGTGTTCTGTATTAGGCATATATTATAATACTGTGAATAAATTTGAATAGATTTGAGGCATTAATGCCTACATTTTTGGCCAAAAATGAGGTTTAAGCTTACCAACCACGTCAAGGTTCCTCAAGTGATGCAAGTGCTGGGTTGAAAAGCTACAAATATCTGGTCAGCCTTCACCTAGAGTATTGTGTACATTACTGAAGACCCTATCTCCAGAAGCATATAAATATTCTGGAGAGATTTCAGAGAAAGACTATTAAAATGATGAATGGTTTAGAAGATACAAATTATCAGGAAAGATAAAGGATCTAAGCATGTATAGGTTAGAGGCGAGAGAGAGGAGATATAAACATACAAATACATAAAGTATAGGAACAGGAGGGAAATACATTTAGATGGAGCAGAAATGTTAGGAAGAGATAAAAGTTTAAAATCATGGGGTCAAAGGCTTAAAGGTAATATAAGAAAGTTTTACATCACTGATTGGGTAGTAGATAAGTAGAATAGCCTACCAGCAGAAGTGGTAGAGGTTACTACAGTGAGGGAATGTAAGCATGCATGTGATAGACATAAGGCGTCCTGAACAAAACACAAGACCAAGGACCAAATAAATTTTGAGGTTCTGACAGTAGGAAAAATGGACAGACTGGATGAGCCAAATGGTTCATATCTGCCGTCAAATTCTATGTTCTTTATTTCTATTTTCACATGAATTATGTGATAAACTTTTCCAGATGAGTTTTTGTCACTGCAATAGGTTTCATGTGAACCTTATGTGATCTCTACTGTGAAAAACAACAGAGACATCTCCTGGAATGACAATAAAGAATCTGTCTTTTAGCCATAACAGGGAAGGAGTGGGGAGAAGTTATCATTAAAAGCCTAACATTAAAGACATTGTTCCCACTGAGTTCATTTTATTGTTACTGTGCTTATGACTTTCTAACAAAAAAAAATCTAAGAATGATGTTCTAAGAAGAAATTAAACTATTCTGGGACAAAGCAGCTGAATCAGATTCCTGCTGTTTTAACCCTTTAGTGCCACAGTGGTATGCAATCAAGGGATTAAAATCTCCATTTAACCATTTCGGAGCCAGAAAGGCATGCAATGCATTGCATGCCTTTCTGGCTCTGAAATGGTTAAAATTAGCTTTTAATCCCTTGATTGCTATACATCACCTAGACAGTGCTTCACAGTACATAGCATTCATAGGCTTACAAGCACCTTTTAAATCAGTGGGAGTTTGGATAATATTTATTTGTTCCCTGTTGTGCAGATAGTTTGCCTAGGAATTGCTCCAATTCAGTTTAGTATATCAGCATCCATATTACTACACCAAGATATAGTACAGTGTTGTCAGTCTCTGCATGTGTTGTTATATACACAGTTTAGGTTAGTAACATAGCAAATTAGGTTGAATAATGACACAAGTCCACCAGGTTCAACCTTTGCTTCATACCCCAGTGACTGAGAATTTTATAGCTTTCCTGCTACCAAATAAATTAGTCTTTATCAGACCTTCCTAATCTGCCTACTAATAAACAGTACAACTCTGTATGTTCCCTTTTGAAAGAAATGTATCTAATCTTCTATTGAATGTATCCATTGTATCTGCCATAAACACCTCCTTGGGCAATGAATTCCACAATTAAACAGACTATATTATAAAAAAAAACTTCCTCTGCAATAGTCTAAACCTCCTTTCCTCTAATCTCAAGGGGTGTCTCCTGGTCACCTGATTAAGCCTTGGAATAAATAGCTCACCGAATAGATGCTTGTATTGACCTCTCATATATTTGTACAATGTGATAAGGTCTTTTCTCTAGAGTAAATAAACCAAGTTTGTCTAGTCTAGGTTCTGTAAGACTGTTAGAACATTGGGTCATATGCCTACTGAAGGAAAAACTAGAACAGTACTGGGAAAACCAAATCCCCTATAAAAAGAAAAACTACTCAATCCCATTGATTTAAAACCCATTCTATTAATTGAGCCCCGAATGCTAGAGAGGTCTCTAACACATCGCTTTGCTCTCTAGCGCTCTGGTATTCAAGGAGGTTAAAGGCAAAGTGTGAATCAATGGGAATTGTTAGTTGTTCTTATGGAGTGGTTGGTTTGCAGCAGAATTGCTCCACTCCCGTTGTAGTGAATGCATGAATCTGCCAGAGCAGTGGCATTAGCCTCCAATGCCTGCGTCTGTACTACGTGGTATGTACAAGAGAAGGGATGGGCAACTTGAGGCCCTCCAGCTGATGCCAGACTACAACTAACATCTTATGGTGGGGGATGATGGAAGTTATAGTCTGGCAGCAGCTGGAGGGCCACATAATGCCATCCCTGTACTAAATTATATGATCACTTTATTCCATAACGATGCCCACATGCCACCATCCATGATATGTTAATGCCAAGCACAAAACATTTCCCCAGCATCATGCACAGGGAAATAGATTAAACTAATGCCATAATCTCTGTACCTTTAGTCCAGTGATTCTCAGCCAGGATTCTGTGGCACTTTGGTGTGCCAAGGACAACTACAACTGCTTGAAACAGAGGTCCTTGTGCACAAAAGAGAAGTATAGCAATTTTGGGGCTGACTATCTATACAATAGGTATGAATGAATATGTTTATTTTTATAGTGCTAAAAATTAATGCAGCATTTAATGATTTAAGGCAGTGTTGGGCAACCTGAGACCCTCCAGTTGTTGAAGACTACAATTTCCATAATTCCTGACCAGTCAAAGCCTGCGATTGTAGTCCTCAACAGCTGGAGGACCTCAGGCTGCACCTTCCCAATTTAGTGGTTCTGACAATACAGGTCAAAACAATTGCTTCATAGAGTGAAACAACTGTTGTGGTGGTGTCTGCTCTATAGATTACTATTTACAGTGAATAAGGGAGATATACTAAAAGGTTGAGTGCAAAATAAATGTAGGAATACAGGTTAAAACTAAGTATAAGTTAATAGTTCCTTGGATGTATAAAAAGTGAGAGTGCTATCTAACTTGTTAAACCTTAAACGAGGGCGTGATTTAAAGCGAGACTCTCTAGCACTCAAGGGATAAAAAAGATCCATTTAAATCAATGGAAATTTGTGAAATTTGCATTTGTTCTATTTGGTACAGCTAGATTGCTCCACAACTGTCCTCTTTTCTTTAGAGCATAAAGACCGAAGAACACACAGATGCAGATCGCTATAGCTTGGGCAATCAAACACAATAATAACAACAACTTAATTGTTGATAGGTATATCATGGAAAGTACCCATTTTTTGTGGGCTTCAATCCATGCATCATCAGGGGCTCCAATCAAAGCTCACCATTTAAAACCAGCATAACTAATCACTCCAAGATGGTGATTGCACTCTGCATAACTTGTTTGTTTGTACAACACAGGGCAGCAGCTAATTTGAGTATGAAGGAATATTTATTTGAAAATATACACAGTTACAAATGAGTTACTCTAGCACTGTAGTACTGCTATAGAGCTATGTGAACATGTAAACTCAGGAATATATTTAGAACCTTAAAGTAATACAAAAAAAACTTGAAATGGATTGAAATGACAGATAGTAAATTAAGATCTTAAAACTCATCTTGGTATCCAAACAGACCAAACCAAAGTTATAATGAAATATACATATTCCAAGTTTAATTATATATATATATATATATATATATATATATATATATATATATATATATATATACATTTTGGTAATGTGAGAAGAATCACAAGTCCTTATTTAGTCCAGTGAGTTCAGTGATGAAAATGCTGATCATGTTAGTTTCAAATATTTTTCTCTGTTGCATATTTGTCTGAGTTTTATTTTAAGGTTCTGAATGGAGATGACTGATGGGTGTATGTTTTTTAATCAAATTTCTCAGTAGATTGTCTGAATGTATTCATTCTTAGATTAAGTTGTAGGCCTGTTTCACCAATGTAACATCCAGTTTAAAGTTATAGTGATGTTTTTACATAAACTATGCTTTGATCAATAGTCAAAGTTTTTCTACCATGCAGAGCTTTATTACAATGCTGTATGCTGTCTAGTTCATATGTAATTATGCTATAAAGTGTTCTCCTCCCGTCCCTTTTGAATACATAATGCTGCCTCTCCTCAAAGTAGCAAGCCGGTCAGGATGAATCATGACGAGGGACAGTCTTCTGTCAGCATAAGGAAAAACCTGCCCTCCTTCATCAAGAGATCAGGGTTTTCCTTATACTGACAACCAGAAGATTGTGCCTAGTTGCAGTCTGTCCGGTCTAATGAACGGATTCCAGATGTGAGGAGAGGCAGTGTTATGTATATAAAAGGGGCCAGAAAGGGGACACTTTATAACATAATTACACATGAATTAGATACCGTACAGCATTGTAATAACACTCTGCATGGTTGGAAAACTATGATGAATTATCAAAGATTAATTTATGTAGAAATATTAACATTTAACATTCAGTTCATTGTATCAAATGTACAACATTTGCTGATGTACATGAATATAATCCCTTAATGTTGTATATCTTGTTGTTGTTTTGTACAGTATTGTTTTCACTAATGTGTTGACATGATTTGCAGCAAGATTTGTTAGAAAGGTTTGGTGGTCCCATCATCAGTGTTTGTCTGTTCATTGATACAGTGGTTGCCTGAAGGCAAGAATAGGATGCTGGGGGAATATGTCTTTTAACTCAAAGGATTAACCATGTGAAGGCAGCATATGTCTAATATGTCAAATTTCACTGGGGGGGGGGCAGCATGTCAGATTTCTATATTGTGAGGCAACCTAGGGGTTTCATTTTCCCTAACTGGGACTTGGTTTACTCCAGTATTGAACCGCTTTAACTTGAGGAATAGGACTGTAGGTTAGGTTTTCGGACACAGAGGTTATTTTAAAATCACAGACACATGCACTACTTCCTGCTCTTTCTTGATGCAGTTCATGTAAAGAATAATCCTATGCTGTTTTACTGTGAATATATTTTAGTCTAGATCAGATGTGAAGCATTTCTTGACCTACCTGATGTTCTTGATATAAACATGTTTTTTTTTTCTTTGGCCAAAGTAGCCCAAGGGAAGAACCTGTCTTCTTCTAAATAAATCGCAAGTAAGTCTGTGAGGCTGGTGTGTTAATTAGAACTGGATCAATTCTGTCAAATCATCTTCACCATGTGATATTTTACATAGTAACATAGTTGATGAGGCTGAAAAAAGACATGTACCCATCAAATCCAACCCACACCAAATCACCTCTGTTGATCCAGAAGAAGGCAAAAAAAAAAAAAAAAAACATTGAAGCCATTTCCAAGTGGGTAAAATAATTTCTTTTTGGCTTCAAATGTTCCCTGGATCAACAACGTACCTGCATTGAAGCCAACTGTCATAATTCTCAATATTGTTCTGTGCTAGATAGGTATCCATCACTTTTTTAAAAGCAGTTACAGTATCTGCAAGCAAAATATCCCAAGGCAAATCATTCCATAGCTTTTCCTACCTTACTGAAAAAAATCCCTGCCTTTGTTTTAGTCAAAAGTGCCTATATAGTCTTAATGGATGACCTCTAATCCTTAGCTCAGCTCTTTGTATACATAATTCATTGGATAGTTCTGTATTGACCTTGAATATATTTATAAATGGTATTCATATCAACCCTTAGATGCCTTTTCTCTAATGTATACAAACCCAGTTTGGCTAGTACCTCTTTATAATTCAGACCCTCAGATCCCTTTATCAGTTTTGTTGCACGTCTCTGCACTTTTTCCATTTCAAAAATGTATTTTTTTAAATGCATTGGAGACCTCTCTGTCATTCAGTGTGTTAAAATTCCTATTTAAATCAATGACAGTATTGGACAGTATTGGTACTAAATAAACCAGTGTGAACCAAAGAAAACAGCTGCACCAGTCTCAGCCAGAGTAAGTTGTTTGATTCACCATCACGAATTCTCTATGGAGACAGGTTGCTTGATGGACAGATGAGCCAAAATCATCAATTGCTTCAAGGAAGAAAGACTTAGTCTATGATTAAGCACAATACACGAAA
The DNA here is from genome assembly GCA_037306005.1 of Rhinophrynus dorsalis. Taxonomy (NCBI): domain Eukaryota; kingdom Metazoa; phylum Chordata; class Amphibia; order Anura; family Rhinophrynidae; genus Rhinophrynus; species Rhinophrynus dorsalis. The sequence continues at coordinate 294,945,499 of CM074720.1, forward strand.
AACGCATAAGGCTGTCTTTCTCAGTGTTCTGTAACTTTCAGAATGAAGAAGTGATTTTAAGGGAGAAACCCTTAGTGTGATGGATTTTCTTTCTTACTAAATAAACCAGTACAGTCAAGTTGCATAACCTACTTTGAGGAATATTTTATATTTATTATAAAGCAGGAATGTTCTGTTCACCAAAAGTAGCAGCTGTTCCCATAGTGGATTTTTCATACCCCTAATCATTTCATCAATGAAACATTCCATGTTCCTTCTGATTGATCCATTTCTAAACAAGCAGAAGAATACTAAGTACAAAATGAAGCAAACAATTTAACCACACTGTAATACCTTCCTAACATTGTCCTGGTACTTAGCATTTAGATTAGAATGTGACTTTGTTCACATTATATGATGCCATTCACTTTCTATTTACTCACATTTATAAAGATATTTTTAAGTTATTTTTCTTATAATCACTCCCTTTTTATGAGCAGGAATGTCAGAATCCACAAACAAGCCTTGAGCATTCAATAATCTTTAGGGATCTAGATTTTCTAAAATCAAATACAACAAAGTGGAGTGTGTTATAAAAATTATATTAACTATGATTTTACATCCCAAGCTGAAATATGAAGACCTGGCAACAGTGAGGCTTTTGACCCCTTGAATGCTATAGAGGTATCCATTGTATTGGGTTGCTATGTGATGGAGACCATTCAAAGGGATACAAGCCCCATTAAAATCAATGGTGATTTTGAGATTTGTTTTTTTTTTTTATTTGTCTCCTATTGTAAAGTTGGTTTGCTCCACAATTGCATTCTTCTTCTTAGTAAGGACTGGATTACATTCCAGGTGATGTTACCACTGTTCTCCTAAATTCCTGCTAAAGTCTATAGTGAAACTGGTGAATAGAACCAGAGGCAAAATTATCAGCTGCAATGGAACGTAGGCCTACATCAGCCTCACTGACTTAAAGGAACACTAACACCCAAAAATTAAATAGGTTAATATAACTTTAACCCTTTGAGTGTCAGAGAGGTATCCAACACATTGAGGTTTAACCCTTTGAGTGTCAGGGAGGTAACATAGTAACATAGTAAATTAGGTTGAATAAAGACACAAGTTCAAACTTTGCCTCATACCCTAGTGACATGAGAACCGTATAGCTTTCCTGCTACCAAATAAGTTAGTCTTTATCAGACCTTCCTGATCTGCCTACTAATATACAGTATAACCCTGTATGTTCCCTTCTGAAAGGAATGTATCTAATCTTCTCTTAAATGTATCCATTGTATCTGCCATAACCACCTCCTTGGGCAAGGAATTCCACAATTTAACAGACCTTACTGTAAAAAAAACCCTTCCTCTGCTGAAGTCTAAATCTCCTTTCTTCTAATCTCAAGGGGTGTCCCCTGGTCACCTGATCAGGTCTTGGAATGAAGATCTCACCACAGAGATCCTTATATTGACCTCTCATATACTTGCACATTGTTATAAGATCTCCTCTCAGTTGTCTTTTCTCTAGAGTAAATAAACCAAGTTTGTCTAGTCGTTCCTCATACATCAAGACCTCCCTTCCCCTGATTCATTTTGTTTCTCTTCGCTGTACCCACTCTAGTTCTAGTACATCCTTTTTTAGAACTAGTGCCCAAAACTGTACTGCATATTCGAGGTGAGGGCTTACCAATGATTTGTACAATGCCAAAATGATGTTATCCACTCTTGCATTAATACCCCTTTTTATGCAAGACAGGGTTTTGTTTTCTTTTGCTACTGCTGTTTCACCCTGGTCACTGTTTCCAAGTTTGTAGTTGACAAGGATACCCAGGTCTTTCTCTAGCAACGAGTCCCCTAAAATGATTCTATTAAGTTCATAAGTAGCCTTGGGATTATTTCCTCCCAAATGCATGACTTTACACTTCCCCACATTAAACTTCATATTCCATTTGTTTGCCCAATGTGCCGTTTTATGTAAATCCCTCTGTAGAGAGCAGATATCCGGTTCTGAATTAACTATCCTGCATAATTTAGTGTTATCTGCAAATATTGATATTTTGCTTTCTATATCTATTTCCAGGTCATTTATAAACATGTTAAAAAGCAGCGGACCCAATACTGAACCCTGTGGTACTCCACTCTCCACCTTAACTGTATTGGAGAATTGTTCATTTACAACCACACACTGTTCCCTATGCTTCACCCAGTTTTGTATCCAATTGCAAAGGTTATCTCCTAGCCCCAATTTCCTTATTTTATACCCCAGTCCCAGCTTTGCAATGCTTTGAATACCTCCCTAGCACTCACAGGGTTAATGTGTTGGATAGCTCTCTGGCACACAAAGTGTTAAACAACACATGTAGCATATATAAATTTAATCCGTCATATGTAACATCCCTAAAATATAATCCTAAACTGCTTTATAATGTGTGTGTTAAGTAACCTGTTCAGATAGCATTTATTTAATGTTATATGTGTTACTGGCATTGAGAGTTAACCCTTTGAGTGCCAGAGGGGTACGCAACGCATTGCAAAAGGGTTAATAGCTAAGGCTAATCAATTGATTGTGATCAATACTCCCTTAGAGCATATATAAGAATAGGTTTTAGGCCTCAGAAAACAAACCCCGTTTTTAGTTGTGGCTTCCTTTAACAGCACATTTTTACCCCTGCAGGCAGATTTCCACTGGAATATTTATTAAGCAATTAAAGTAACATGGACCACGTCCATCAAATTCTCCATGCTGGCTACCCAGACTGTCCCAGTACCTCAGATTTCGCATGAACATGTACCTAGATTTTCACTGCATTGGATAAAGTGCTTCATGGGCCGTATGTTAAAAAAAAATGTGGAGGAATTATGGGGCAAATCAACTGCATTTCAAGGGAGAGCTAAAATTTATATCTTAGCCCATAAAATGGTAGAGAGGACTCCAACACATTGGGAAGCAATGCGTTACAGAGATTGGAAGCACTCAAGGGGTTAAAAATCCCCATTTAAATCAATGTAAAATTTTGGAACTTTAACTTTTCCCCTACACTGTGATTAGTTTGTTCCATAGTTCCTCCACTTCTCTTTTGAACATACAGCATCTAGGTGTAAGGAGGGCATACCAGATTCCAGATGCATTATGTCACTTCCTGTAACAAAATCCTAGACTAACTGTACCAGTGACCACCGTATTTTTAAATTATACCACGCTGTCCCATTCAGATTTAAAAAAAAAAAAAACAACATACTTTAAAAAAAAAAAAAAATCAACATGATTGATATTCTTGTTGACTGACTTACCGTAAAATCTCAAGTATAATACGCACCTGTGAATAATACGCAAGTGCATATTATACCCAAGATTTAGGGGAAAACAAGAGTGCCTATGTATAATACGCACCCTTGTTTTCCCCCTTCCAAAATAAAATTTTATGTCTGGCAGCTATCTTCCCTCCCACCCCCGGTGCTATCTGCTTTCAAAATAATGCTTACCATGCTCCACTGAGGAAATAGAATAGAAGGCAAACTTCAGCTGTGTAAATGTTCTCTGCTGGCGGCATGCTTGCATTTGCCGCCCACTTCCTTCAAAGAGCTGCGGGACCTCCCGCCTGTGGTATTGTCCTGTGAGGACCTTAAGATCCTCACAGCGCATTACCATTGGCTGGAGGCAGAATGTCCTGAAAGCCAATTGAAGGAAGAGGGTGGAAAATGCAAGCATGCCGCCCGCAGGGAACATTTACACAGGTGAAGTTTGCCTTATATTCTATTTCCTCAGTGGAGCATGGTAAGCATTATTTTGAAAGCGGATATCGCCAGGGGTGGGAAAATAGCTGCCAGACAACTTTTTTTTTTTTTTTTAGAAAAAAAAACCTTGTGTATAATACGCACCCCCCACTTCACATAAGGTGAAGTGGGGTAAAATTCTGCGTATTATACCCGAGATTTTACGGTACTTTAGTCATGAGTCAGGATCCAGACACAACAAATTGAAAAACTCTACTAACCTGAAAAGTCAGTATAATCTAAACAGACAATTAATTAATACATTAATTAACCCTTTGAGAGCCAGAGGTGTACGCAACACATTGCTAAGCAATATGTTGCATACCTCTCTGGCACTCAAAGGGTTAATTAAACATGAATTAGTTTACCTAAGCAAACAAAACAGGGTATCCTCAAGAAATGAGATATATCAAAATAAAAAGAACATTTACCTTAATGTAGCACTATTCGGTAAATTGCAGATGTTGGTAAATAAATATAAAGGTACAAGCAGACAGTAGTCAAATTATACATCAAATCAGACAAGGATATAGGATTCATATAGGGGGAGAGAGAGGAGGATGAGAAAGAGTGGCAATTAATTACTGGAAAATGGGTAAAAGGGATCACGGGAGAAAAAGAAACAAATAAATGTTGGAAACGAGGAAATGAAGGACAAAAAATAATGGATTATATCATAAGAGACATCAGATTTACTTTATTTCCAGAAAAAGCAAATATTAAAGGGTCAGATAATTTGCATTTATGTAATCAAATTCATTGAACCATTGGATGCTATAGAAGTATCCAGTAGATTGTGTGTATAACAGGGGTCATGTAAACAGTCCTATGGGAATTTTTAAACCCTTATCAGGAAGGTCAGGACAGATTCAAACCAGCACTAGATAGAAAGGTATTCACAGCAAAATGACATGGGATTTGTCATTACATCAGCTGCATTCACAAGTAGCAGGATGGAATGCATGTAGCTGTGATTTTAGAATAATATCTATGCCCTTTGAAGCCATAGCTATAGAATTGTAATTGTGCGTTTCAATTTCAATGTAATATGCATTCCCGGCACACTTAATGGGTGTAAAAAGTGATCTATTGGGAACTGAGTGCATCTGCAATACAGAAGATGAGGCTATGTGACTATTGTCTAGATCAAAAACTACCTTCCTTGCACCATACTGTTTTAGCCAGCTGAGTCTTATGTATTAATTTTCACTGAGCCAGTTTCTTTTGAAGAACAAATTGTCTGTGCAAGTCAGTCCTGAAGGCTTATGACACGTTCATACTCATAACACGTACAAGTTAATATAGGTGTCCAAAGAAAACACTCTGTTATATCTGATGCTTATTTATCCACTGCATGCCTTCACTGCATTGCTTTGAAATGCATTGTAGAATTTTCTAGAATCTGATTGGTTTAAGATAATTCAAACTATGGGTAAGTGGAGCCCACATAATAGTTTGCTCTGTGTCAAGGCTGCACAAACTGCTTTGGAGTTTTATTTACCATTTTGAATGTCAAAGGGGTATGCAACCCACTGCTCCACAATGAGCTGCACATCCTTCTGGCACACACAAGGTTAATAATACTTTAGAGCTAGTGATTATAGCCTTCCCTCTAATGTATGGTTCTCAGAGAATCATCCCCTTGTCTCTCTTACCATCAAATCTATATAGTGGCTGCTTCTTGCTCCTGCAGCCAAATATCTTATTGCTTCTCTCAGGACCAGGTGAAATAACGTGATATTTGGCTGCAGGAGCAAGAAGTAGCCACTATACAGATTTGATGGTAAGAGAGAGACGGAGATATATCTCTGAAATCCATACATTTAGCAGGGAGGTTATATGTGCAGAAGATAATGAATTATTAAGTATAAAAACAGAAACAGTTTGTTCAGTGGTAGCATAGCATAAATCTATTAAACAGACTGAAATGATTTAGAGCTTGAGATCTACAATGCAGTTCTTCACACTGATTTACGCTAGCACATGAAGGTAAACAAACCTGTCTCCACTGCAAATCAACATACATTTGTAATGACACATAGCTACTACGTATAGGTACTTCCAGCCCTTGTAAAACTTTTCAAAGGCTTCTTTAATCCCTTGGATGATACAGAGGTTTCCAACGCATTGCGATTCAGTGCACTGTGTTATCTCTCGCACCCAATGGGATAATACCCAACGCTGATAGATTTTCTTCTCAGCCCAGAATCACTTTAAACTAACGGGCCACTTCCATTTTCAATTTGCATATTCTGCAAGAGCATAATTTGTGTAGTCAAATTGCCTGTACTTTTTATTATTATAATTTTAAACTTCACCTATATTTTATTCTTTTTAGATCCTGATAGTGAGCACTTTTAATTTATTTTCAGAGAGTTTTCTGTATGGGACAGTGAAAGCAGAACAAATGCAATAATTTAAAAAACATACAATGTAAAAGACAGTGAAACAATGTAGATAAGTCTGCCTCTACATTATACAGATCACCCAGAGTTGCAGAAAGACTCTTCATCTCTCTGCATTCATAGTCCCCATCTGAAAGCTGAAACTTAGATCCAAGGAGGTCAACGTCAGAGACGTAAGTGTTAAAAAATTGGTAAAGATTAAAAAATGTTAATAATAAAAAGTAAGGGCTTGTATTGTCTGGTTATTAGGACTGTATTCATTAATCTAAACAGGTGCAGTTCTGGAACAAACCAACTGCACAATACTGGAGAAATTAAAATTCCATATCATTTAAATGGGGCTTTAACCCTCTGAATGTCAGAGGAGTACGCAGCACATTGCAAAGAAATGCGCTATGTACCCCTCTGCCATTTAAAGGGTTAAGAGATGAACTAAGACCTCCTAATAATAGTTTCTACTTACATTACTAAGGTTAGAAAATGCTAATGGGACCTATGAATTTTTCCCTCGTGCCATTTTCAGGCAATAATATCAGTCAGTTCTAGATATCATGTAAATGGAGGCAGCCATGACAGTTGCTGGCTTTTTTTTCAAACTGAAAAAGATAGATTACATGTGGCTATTTAGCCCTTTGAGTGCTAGAGGGGTGAGAAACACATTGCTACCACGGGGTGCATTGTACATTGTAAAGTAATGCACTTCACACTCCTCTGGTCCTAAAAAGGTTAATATTACCATGTTCAGTGAGCACAATGAGTTTGAGGTTCATTGGTCTCAACTGTATCTGTCATGTCTGCATCCACGGATGTGACATCCTGGACAGATTAAATATTTGTATTTATTGAACAAAGGCACAGAGGGGAAATGTATAGGGGCCATTAGCATTTTCTGGCTATAGTAAGATGAGTGGGGGTTATAATTAAGAGAAGTAGTTCTCCTTTAACACCTTCACTCGATCATTCATTGGGGGAGATGCACTAAGGTGTGATAAAGAAGTGATAAAGTGGAGATGACCTCTCCAGTGATATCACTTCTCCTGAGATATCACGTCTCCAAATCCTATGTTATTCTATGGAACCTATTCTCTAATGTCTAAAGCTGGAGAGCTTTTAGTGCATAGGCTTTATAGAATAACATAGGATTTGGAGAAGTGATATCATTGGGAAAGTCATCTCCACTTTATCACCTCTTTATCACGTTTTAGTGCATCTCTCCAAGGTGTTACAAGACCTTTATAAATCAACTGGATTTTTGTTTTCTTCAAAATTATCCTATGATGCAGCTGGTTTCCTCAAGAATTGTACCTTTATATGTTATTGAATATGATCTGAAGCTTCACATTTTATTCACTATTTGTTGAATTCTTCACAACAGGAATCATTATACAGTGCAAATATTCAGATACAAAACTCTGTCCTTTTAATTGTGTCTCATTTTGATTGTATAACTCATTGAGGGAATGTACAAATCTGCAAGTGCAGCACATTGTCTTCTCTTGTACACAGGCATAGATATAATGTGCCTGCACCTATGTATGCTCACGTTAATGCTTAACACTGCGCACACGCTCTACCATAATTAATGCCCTTGATATAGCATACACAGAAAACCTGAGATATTTAACTTTAGTTTCCTCTACTTTTTGTTAGTTCACAGTGTAAAACAAGAATGGCACTCCTCAGAACCTGTATGCACTGCCCTCATTGTGATGAAAGTAGTGTTAATGGGAGAATGTTTTGGCATAGATAGCTCCATACATAGGTGATAAGCAGGTGTGGCACAGAAATACAGCTCCAGAGCTTACTTTTGCATTGAATCTTTATTGCATTATTATCTCTAGAGGTACCACCCATGAACTATGGTTACTGAATAGAAAAACAAACACCGACTAAGAATGAATCCACTTACCTTAAAGGGTTAGTAATGTCTTTATACAACAAAATGTAATATTGTAGCTATTACAAAAATAAACTAAATGATCCTAGTCCCATCTCTCAAACCTTTATGGTTTGAGAGATATACAATGCTAAAATCCTCCACTCCCTCCCCTTTTGCTGACATCAGCTGTAAGCTGATTAAATATTTCATTGGAATGGTCTACAAAGTGTGCTTGCAAACCAGGCACACTTTCTACACCATTCCAATAAAGTATTTCTTTTTGCATTGCATATAATAAACACATTTCTCCAATGTGCCCTGAATATTATCTGTCGCTGTAACACACCTAATCCCCACTTGTAAGGAAATAATTGTCCATAATTGTACATAAAACCAATAGTGTGAAGCGCCAACTAACACATTAACCCATGTATTTGCTGAGTGATAAATGATCTCACAAAAAGGCCAAAAAAGATAAAGGAAATATTATATATATATATATATATATATATATATATATATATATATATATATATATATATTGTGTTTACCATCCTAAATTGGATATTCGGATTGGGAAGTTTAACACATTTGGAGTGATAATCCTCAATATATTAATATGATATATGGCTTTTAATAAGTTCAATATTCCCTTTATCTTTGTTAGCCTTTTTGTGAGATCATTTATCATTCAGCAAATATATGGGTTAATGTGTTAGTTGGCGCTTCACACTATTGGTTTTATGTATCTTTTCACATAGCTTTATTTCGGCTCTGCTGAAGAGCTGCCTCAAGTCAGCCAACACAAATCTCCTGCTGTCATGTTTTAACCCTTTGATTGACAGAAGTGTGGACAACACATTGCAAAGCAATGCACTGAACACATCTCTGGCACTCAGCTGGTTTAAAAAGCCTTCAGTAAAAAGTGCTTGAGTCCTGCAACAAAGAATTATATCTGTCTCTGTGGACATTATATTCACTTCTAATTAAAGACTAATTTTCAGGAACCATTCCACTCCATCAAATGATTCAGAGTGACAATCAGGATTTGCTGCCCAGATTAAAATCAGTGAGATGTTATTACTAGGAGGTGTTACTATTTCTTTAACCCTTTGAGTACAAGATGGATATGCAACGCATTGACAATGAAAGAGTTAAAGGTCTTTGGGACATTGTATGATTGTCTAGCAGAGTTGTATATAGTAAGGCAGCTGGGTGGTTAGTAAAAGACAAGAATTATAACTGTTCTGTTTTTGATAAGTTGACTTTATTTTGCAGGATAAAAACACAATAATCAGTAAAAGAGTGACAGGGTTAATAAAACAGTGAGATTGGCCAGGACAGTAAAGGTAGACATCAGTGTACAGATAGAATTAAAGCCACAAACAGCATAATAGATTTGGAATGAAGTTAACAATTTAAAAGTGGTTATGCACTGAGGCATAATGAAGAGATGATGGGGGTTATTCACTATGGCGTGATAAAGAGGTGATAGAGTGGAGAAGACTTTTCCAGTGATATCACTTCTCCAATTCCTATGTTCTTCTATGGAGCCTATGCCCTAAGATCTCCAAAACTTTAGAAATGTTAGTCAATTAGCTCCATAGAAGAACATAGGAATTGGAGAAGTGATATCACTGAAGAAGTCATCTCCAATCTATCACCTCTTTATCACGCATTTGTTAATATTCCCCTATGAAGTGGAGATGACATCTCCAGTGATAATACTTCTCAGTTCCTATGTTATTTTATGGAGCCTATGCACTAAGATCTCCAACATTGAAGAAATCTTGGTTCATTGGCTTCATAGAATAATACAGGACTTGGAGAAGTGATATCACTGGAGCATTCTACTCTGATTTATCACCCCTTTATTACACCTTAGTGCATAACCCGCATGAACTAGAGAGCTACACAAGAGACCTAATATAGTGAATTCAGTAACTCCAACAAATATTTCAGTATGAGAAAGAGAACCTTAATAGGGCAATATCAAGGAAGAATGTTAAAGGAGAAGCAGGTCGTTGGTTGTATAAAAGACTGCAGAGAGGTTGAGTACAATAAGAATTGAGTAGTAATGTAGCAGTTAGTGCAATTTTAGTGGAGTGTAGGAACCAGACTGTGAGGGGTTTATTAATGAGTGACAGTTGCACATGTAAACACATACTCACCAAAGCTCATGGTTACTTTTTAGCCCAAGATAGGCTATTTAGCATTTCTAAGGGCCATATGTTCAAAGAAAAGTGGAGGAGTTCTGAGGCAAACTATTTGCACTAAAGCAAGAAAACTAAAAATTGCAAAAATTCCCAATGATTTAAATGGGGATTTTAAATCCTTGAATGCTAGAGAGGTCACCAGCGCCAGGGCTCAAAACTTCCAATCGCCACTAGCCAATGGTGAGTGAAAATTTAGCCCTGGCGAGTAGAAATTCAGCCCTGGTGGGTATGCTATGGCTTACAGTGACGAGTAACATTTCAGGTCTGGCTAGTAGCAAAGGACTTCAAATTTTAAGCCCTGTCCAGCGCATTGCTTCACAATACATTGAAGACCTCTAGAATTCAAGAGGTCAAAATCCCCATTTAAATCAATGACACTTTTTAGTTATCCCTAAAATGCAAATGATTTTACCCAGAACACCTCCACACCCAGCCCTAAGTACTTTGAATATGCTATATAATAAAGGTGTTTGTAACTCTGCATATATTTTAATACTTTAAGTTGCATTACATTTTGTTTTAAAATGTAAATGTGTTGTGAACTATTACACATTGTAATTTTGAGTGTCTTTGTAAGGCGGTGAAAATTTAGCAACACTCCTTCATATGACAGTCATGTATCTCCTTTAATCTTAGAGCAGTGGTTCTCAAGTCTATTTTGCACAAGGCACTGACCAGCATGCAGTCTGAAATATTTAGGACAAACCTAACATTTTATAGGACATTTCTCAAGGATGTAATCAAAGGTAGAAATACATAAATATAGTGGTTATTGGGTCACATAATGAGTATTTCAAAAACGAGCATCTTGTGCATAACAGTTTCCAGAAATGTAAATTTAAACTTAAAAGGGGCAGTAATGTCCCATAAAAAATGCTTATAGTTTTATAGAGGTTAAAAAAATAAACTATATGCCACACATCCTAACTGCTATGGTTTGAGAGATATTGAATTCAAAGTTCCCCCTCTCCCTCCTCTGACTGACACAAGAAGGCTCTTCAGCAGAGCCGCAATAGCAATACTGGAAAATAATTACTTCATTGGAAAGGTCTACAAAGTGTGCTTGCAAACCAGGCACACCTTGTAGACATTTCCAATGTAGTAATTATTTTCCAATAACGTGATTGTGGCTCTGCTGCAGAGCCGCTGGTTGGTCCAGAATCTACAGAAGCTTTTGGCTGTAGTGACCACAAAAAGTGGACTAACAAGACAAGATTATTCTATTTATATGAAGTTAATTGCATATCCTTCACTACACACATGTACATGCAATCTAGCAACATTCCATCTAGGTGCAACAGTCAACCACACCAGGCAATGCTTTCAAAGTTCAGCTATTTAGACTTCTTATATCTCTCACTCAGTGGTGTTCTACTGATTATTCCTGTTCATCTTGCTGATATTGGCTAATACTTCTGACTACCCTTGTTTGCTAGTGACCCTGTCCTTTGGCCTATTTGAAGGCAAACTTTTGTGGCATGCCCTGACTTCTGTGTCTGCTTATTGACTATGGCTTCCCTGTCCGCTTTTGGTAGCTCCCCTTTAACTTTCTTCCTGTGCAATGACAGCCGTACTAGTCTAGGGGCTCATCCCCTGGAGCTAAGTGTTTATCAAGATTGTTTTGTAAATTGGTGGAGGTATTAATACAAGTTAGTAGTAAATAAGGTAAATAAAATTATGTAATCAGCTGTAATTATACCTTTTATATGTGTATTCATTTAAATTGCCATGTATAATTTAATAAGTTCCGTCACATATAATAATTTAATTTAAGAATAGATCAGTTTTGTTGATTATTGTATAATCTCTCATTACTTTACTTTTCTTATTTATTTATTTATTTATTTATTTATTTATTTATTTATTTATTTATTTATATTGTTTATAGCATGTACCTTCAATTAAAGGAACAAATATGTTGGAAATATTATTATTTATGCTTCCCATTAAAAAAAACAGCAGAACTGTCCCTATGCCAATATCATAAATATGTCCCATGCATGTTGATAATAGCATCCAGGCTCTAAGCACTAATTTTTAATTATGTTTTTAGGACAAAACATTGTATTATTCTTAAGATCCAATTTATGCCAATTGAAACTCCCTTTAATGTTTAGTTAAGGCAATTTATTTTTTCTATTCTTAATATTTCAAGCAACATGACAAGCTATATTAAGCTCAAAGCAATACATTATGTAAAATTTTAATTTCCTTTGAAAATTTACCAGGGGCTGATCACCCTGTCTATAGTATTATGTGCTGAGTAGCTTTAATTAGATGCTATTTACAAATAGTCTTGGAAATTTGGAGAATAGTGTACTCGTTTTGCTTCCTTGTTTCAATCACATGGCACTGGGGATTCTAACTCTTCTCATATGATGAAACTTTAATGAGATATCTCTTTGAAATGATACAGCATTCAGTCTAGTAGATAAAAAAATATATGCATGTCAAAAGTGTATTGACAGCCAGTAGGCTCAGAGGAGGAGATGCAGAATATGTTTGCCAGTATTTTCCGTGGAAGTGATTAAAAATGACTAGAAGACTTGCTGATAAACAAACACATGGCTAGCTTTTTAATGTTTGGTATCTAAAAGCTGAAAATCAGGGAAATGTACATGATTTAGAGCAAAAGGTTACAGGAAAGAATGGTGACTTTCACAATGAATGAAACCCCAATCAGAATGTTGTAAACATCAGCTGGTGTTTTGAAGTATCAGTTTTCTTATCAGCTCCCAAATGTTTTAAAAAATAATATGCCTAAGCAAGAGAGACAATTTTAGAAATTATTTCTTTTGTGTCAGTTCCAATGTACTGTACTAAACAAATATGTTTATTTTAAATATGTTTATTTTGTTCCATTGTTTTTTACATTATCTTAAAGGAAACTATATCCATCTCATGACTTGAGAACTTACGTTACTGTGCCATAGACATGCAATCGTGCACAGAAGGTTATCTCCAACAATTCAGAGATGAAGAGAGAAGTCCAGAAGAATGGCTAGCAAGAAGGACACTGCAGGCCCTGTGAGGTTGAAGAGGACCACAGAAACCAAGGGAGGGTCACAGAAGACAGAAGGACACCACAGTATGCAATATCTATGACATTCTATAACAAGTTGTGAGGATCATGGGTTGGGTATATTTATCTTTTAATTAAGCCCTTGAAGAACAGTGGCAATATACATGGGTCATATTACATGTCATATGCACAAGATAAGATTGGAACAATTCTGGGGCCAAGTTACTGCATTAAAAATCCTCAAATACCCACTTTAAATGGCGCTTTGAACTCGAATGCTAAAGTGGTCTCCAACACATTGAGCAGCAATGCTTTAGTGATGTCTACTGCATTAAAGTAGTTAACAGCTACATTTAAATCAATAGGGGTATTTAATCTTACCTATGATGCCAATGTTTTGCCTCAGAATTGTGAATCTTTTCAATGTGAATATGGCCTCTTATTGGTCTCTGTAGCTGCGTAACACTATTAAGACTTCTCCTCCAACATAGAAAATATAGTAATTCATCTCCAAGCTATACCTATCTCTAGTACAAGATAATTCTGTCAAACAAAACACACTGCGCACCATCAAAGAAATATAGTACAGCACATATTTTGAGCCAGATCATAAGAACCATTAAATGAATTATGATAAACTCAAAATAGTCATAAAATCATAACCTATTTACCTATTGCAGCAGCTACTAGATCTATATACATATTTAGATCATATCATACTGGCCTAGATTCCATTCCATCGGAAAATAACCTAGACCACATTGCAGCTGATAAGTATTATGAACTTGTTTTATCAAACAGATCCCCATTGAAGACTGTGTAGAGTTTTGTAAATTATTCTCCCGAGAAAGTTAGCAACTACGATCAAACCCAGGCCAGCATTTCTAGAATGGCTGTTTTGATCTTCGGCAGATCATTTCTGATAATCAATTCCAAAATCACATTCTGATCAAGGGTAAAAAAACTTGTGAATTGATTTGTTGTTGTTTTTTTTTTAGTTTTTTTGTTAGCTTTTTTAATACCCTGTTGAAATTCATTTGGAGCACTAAAATGCTCACAACATGGCTATAATTTCTCACAGGTATGTCCATGGGTACTTCTGGACCTGATGGCAGATCCAGTGTCAAACACTGAGCATGAGCTAAAAAACACAGTGACCCTCCAAACACTAACCTTACACATGGCCCTAAACTACCACTAACATTAACAAAAAAGTGTACAAATACTAGCCCTAACATCACCCATAGCTGCAACACTTATCTGTAATTCTGACATCCAGCTGGGTCTTCTGCACCTTGGTCTTCCTCTATAATTCCTCTTCTGTAAGCTTCTATCTTCTTCTTCATCTGTCCTCTTTTTCTTTCTTCTTCTTTAATTTTTATGTGCTTTTCTTTGGTCTTCCTCTTGATAGTCAGTGATGCCCGTGAAATAGAAATATAGTTATTAAAATTAATATTTGCATTAAAGTTACACTGCCACAACCAACACCGCTGCCGGTTGCTGTGGCAGAAAGAAAGATCAAAAGACCCCCTCCTTGTACCTTTTGGACTGTTGCCCAATCCACACTCAGGGAAATTTGAATAGGGACTGGCTTTTATTTGGCCAGTCCCTGTTCAAATGATTCCCATGCTCCCACTGGCTGGGATGAGGGGTTACACAGGGCATGTTCCATGCCCTGCAGTAACCACACCTCCCAGCCAATCAGCCTCTAGCTGGAGGGGTGACTAATCATGCTAGAAGCTTATTGGCTGGGAGATGTGGTTATTGCTAGGAATGTTCACCACTGATTTAAAGGAGCTCTGATAACATACTTTATCTTACTATCTTACTATTGTTTTCTGATGTCTAAAATCTAGTCTTACATATGCTTTGAGGGAGCAGATATTCCTACCTTTTTCTGGAGCTTCAGCGCCCACATTGATTGTCCAGGATTATCTGTGAACAGGCTGAGATAAGATAATACAACAAAGTACAGTAATTACAATCAAATAAAATATTAGCTCTAATCTATAATTACAAAAAGAACAAACAAAATTAAATACAATTTAAACATGCTTTAAAATCAAGATTATATTTTAGGGTTGTAACATATGAATAATTCATTTTTACAAATGCCAGCTGTAAGCATCTGAAATTCAAAGTTTCATCAACTTATGTCATATTGTGTTGTTAGTGTCCCTTTAAATTGGGCTCTAATTAGGAACTCTAATCACATGCATATGTATATAAACTGATCTATCATGTGGTAATATATGTGCATGTATAGTGATGCATTTCATGATTCTGTTCTCCCATTTTCTATTTTTAATTTTCAAAATATAACTTTTTTATTATTTTGTATATGAGAGTCCAATCCAGCACACCACAAAGCACCGTGCTTTAAAATTCTCTAGCATCCAAGGGAAGAAGGTGGGGGATAAGCTGTTCTTTCATAACTTCCCACAAGAAGAGGATTCCTAAGGACAAATAAAGTAATGATGTGTCCCATACTATTGACTCTTCTAAAATAAAAATTGTGACATGCCTAGAGGCTGGTGTGTTAAGAACAGTGATTCTCAACTCTAGCCCAGCAGGCTGCATTAAAAGATGCTTTGCAATGGATTGGACACCCCACTAGCATTCAATGGCCATTGGATATCCTTAATTTAGAACAGGTAAATCAATCAAAATGACTGGGTCATTGTTTACCCACCTGTTATAAGCATAGTATAGCCTGAAAACATGAACGTTTGGTATTTCCCAAGGACTAATTTTGAGAATAACTACATTTAGAAACTGGAGCTATTGTAGGGCAGACCGAAAGGGGACAAATACCTTTTGTAACAGTCAAATCTAGATGTACTCTTCACCTTTCTTGCCTTGTTTATAACCACTTCTCTAGAAAGCTACCAGATTACCTGAGCAGTATGCTCACTTTGTATCTCCACACTAGATAGATAGATAGATAGATAGATACATACATACATACATAGATACATACATAGATATATAGATACATACATAGATATATAGATAGATATTCTCTCTATTTCAGAAGTCCTTAGGCTTTTTTACTCAAGGCACCGCCTAACACACAGTCTGGCATTTTTGGGGCACCCCTTTCATTTTCTGTCATTTGTCAATGGTGTAATGAAGGTTACATAAATATAGACTTATTATTGGACCTCACAACTAAAATAAACATATTGTGCATAATCATATCCTTAACCCCTTAAGGACCAGCGGTTCCAGGGTGTGTGGTCCTTTAACCCTTTGACTGCCGGAGGGGTACGTAACGCATTGCTTTACACTGCGTTGCGTACCCCTCCGGCACTCAAAGGGTTAAGGACCAGATAGCGAAGTTTGAGGTGCCGGCACAATTGACTGATCACATGTGCTGGCACGACCAACGGGGGACTGATAGAGATCGCTCCTGTATTGGAGCGGTTGATTTCAGTCCCTGCTACTACTCACGGCTCTCCCGCAGGAGCGCTGTGAGTAAAAAATATGTGATGTTACAGGACCGTCACTAGTCCTTTAGGGAAAAACAGCAGTGATGGTCCTGACACACCACTGGACATTAACCCCTTAACGACCCTTGACGGTCATAGTACGTCAAGGGTCGATTTGACTTAACGATCAATGACGTACTATGACTGTCATTGAGTTCCGGGCTCCCCCCGCAGCTGCACGCCGTTCGGGGAGTCCGGAATGCAATGGAGCAATAAAAAAAAATTGCTCCGTGGTCATTCAGTCGCGTCCGCGTCCGGATTCCCCGGTCGTTAAGGAGTTAAGGAGTTAGATATACAGTTGTACGTTTACATTCACATTTTTGTCAAAGCCTTATAGATAAAATAGGGCACCCTAAGTAGATGTCTGTGGCATTCTGGTTGATAAACACTGCTCTGTTTGAGTAAATATGTAACTTTGGACTGTAAATGCTCTCCAGGATATACATGAAAACAAGAGAAATCTCTATGTATTCTTCCTGGTAAAATACTTTATAAATAAATAAATACATTGTGCCAATTCTTCTTAGTACATCAACCTAATTGTCTTCTTCACCCGATCACTGAAACATGTTTATTTGAATTAGACTATACTTGATTTGCATTTCTCTATAAACGATTGCCTGAAATAAAAACATTTTAAGTGAATACACTACAGCTTATTCAATAAACATCATTAAGTAAAATAAGATATTCTGCCTGTGGCTATGTTTACCACATATTTACTATGCACATATTTAAGAGCAAGGCTGACTATTTCAAAAGAGTTGTACTAAATCTGTTCAAATAACTGTTTAAAGAAAATATTGTTTTCAAAGAAATAGAATATTTAGAAAGAGATACATTTTTTAACAGGATAATAGTTGGATGCAGGGCTAATTTTGCTGCCGCTTGGCTCCGCCCCTTGTGCCCCACCCCTTTATACCCCACCTACTTTTACCTCGCCTCTTTTCTTGCCCCATCACCTCAACTTGCCCCCTATCAGCTCCAACTTGCCCCCACCAGCTCCAACTTGCCCCCCCACTAGCTCCATTTTGCCCCCTATCAGCTCCACTTTGCCCCCTATCAGCTCCACTTTGCCCCACCAGGTCCACTTTGCCCCCCACCAGCTCCACTTTGCCCCACCAGCTCCAACTTGCCCCCACTAGCTCCACTTTGCCCCCTATCAGCTCCACTTTGCCCCACCAGCTCCACTTTGCCCCCCAGCAGCTCCAACTTGCCCCCTCAGCTCCAACTTGCCCCCCATCAGCCCCAACTTGCCCCCCATCAGCCCCATCAGTAATGCAGAGTGCTGGGAGATGTTGACTCCCAGCGCGCTCTGCATTACTAAAGAGCCGACAGCGACGAAGGAGTGCAGTAGCTACACAGACCTGACTGTGCTGCAGTGCCCGTCGGAGGAGTCCTGCTAGCGAGAACGGCCAGCCCTGGGCGCAGCTCTTCTCGGCTGCATGCCTGCACCCCCAGTACATGTGCACCCTAGGCCGGCGCCTACCTCGCCTATAGGTGGTGCCGGCCCTGGTTGGATGTTTTAACCCCTAAAGAATCAGGTGTGGTCAGATCATTGCTTCATAATGCATTTAATACTCCTCTGGCCCTTAAAGGGTTAAGGAGCGTTAGGGTATATCTATCAAGGCAAGATTCTGAGGGAAACCAACTGTGTAATCATTATACAGTTAACTCCTTGGATGCTTGAGAGTTCTCAAATGCATTGCTTCTCAATGCATTGGAAACTCTTTTAGCAGTCAAGTAGTTATCCCAGTGCCATTGTTTTGAAATGCATTCCGTACCCCTCTGGCATTCAAAGGGTTAAAATGCTAATTTAAAACTTTGAGTGCCAAAGGGATATCCAATGCATTGTTTCTCAGTGTACTAGACACTCCATCTAGTACCCAAAGGGTTAAGCCAGTGACATTTTTTTTCTTATATTTTCCCTGTGGTAGAGTTCCATTACCCAGTACTGGTACTATGTTTTGTCTTTTGTCTTGCATATACCACATTATATCATCGGAAAGTTTTAACCCTTTGAGTGCCAGAGGGATATGCAATGCATTGCTTTGCAATGCGTTGCTTACTCCTCTGGCACTCAAAGGGTTAAACACCACAATAAGGTTTTGTTTGTTTTCAAGTAAAATAAAAGACAAATGTAGATAATAATAGCTAATTGAGCACCCAAATGCAATAGGATTTAGGATAATGATTAGGAGTGGACACAGTACAGGTTTTTGGGACAGCCCTGATCTTACACAGACGTCAGTGAATAGTGCAGTCCTTTCGACATAGAAACCTAGATATTTTATGGCAGGAAAGAACCATCTGGTCTATCCAGTCTTCCCATTTCCCTATCTAATAAAATGTGCAATCTTAAATACTTCTCAGAATAGACAATCTTTCCCAGGCATTGTTGAATTCCCTTACAGTTGTCACCACCTCTGCTGGTACTCTGTTCTATGCATCTATCACCCCTTCTATAAAGTAGTATTTAAGTACATTACTTCTGAATTTCCCACTCTCTAACTTTAGATCATAACCTCTTTTCTAGTATACCTCGTTTTTGAAAAATGCTTCCCTACTGCACTATATTAAATCCATTAATATATTTCAAGGTTTCTATCATATCTCTCCTTTCACTTCCTTCTTCCAAGATATACATATTAAGTTCTTTGAGTCTATACTGGAACCCTGTATCATGCACCATTTTGGTGGCTTTTCTTTGAACTGCCTGAAATTTAATAATGTCCTTCTGGAGGTGTGGTTTGCAGAAGTGTACACAGTGATCCAGGTGAAGTCTTGCCAGTGATTTATAGAGTGGCATTAATACAGCTCTCTTTCTGCTGCTAATTTTACTTCTTATAAAACCAAGAACCCAGCTGGCTTTCACTCTGCTTTACTGCATTTCTGCTTTGCTTCATGTCATCTGAAATAATAGTATCCAAGTCCATCTGATTTTTCTGTCAACACAATACCATTAAGCCAATATTGCACCTCTGGGTTTCTGTGTACTAAATGCATTACCTTGCCCTTTTCAACATCACATTTTAGATCTCACACTTTTATCCACTCCTCCAGTTTTTGTAATTCCTCATGCATTTGGTTTATCCCTCCTAGAGACACACCTTTCCATGAATACCACCAGTAATTGAGATATTGAAGAGAACAGGAGATAACACTAACCCCTGTGGTACTCCACTAGTAACCCATCCTTCCTCTGAATACATACCATTAAATATGACATTCTGTTTCCTGTCCTATTCCTATTTGACTGCAATACATGTGCAACATTGGGCACATAGCAAAATTCTGCAGTGTCTTGGACCTCTAGAAACCCAGTTTGAGACTGCTGCAGTATAACAAACTTTGTTAAAATATGTTATGGATCTTTTCTCTCAGACATGGGTATGCTCTGAACAAAATAGGGGGTGAAATTATCAGCTACAAGCAACATATAGATCATTTAATGCATTTGAAATATAGCATCTGTCCTAAATCATAGAACAAAAATGTAATTATACAATTACCATTTACCAAAACATATTTGGGCAAATGTACCCATTCGTTAGTGCAGTCCCACTGGCATTATCTTTTAACACTAGTCGCTGTGCTTCGGGGTATAAATGATGTATTGCATATCAGAGAACAAACTACGCCAATGTCATATAATTAATGGCAGCAAACCATATACACCTGACCCATAGCATATACACCTGAAAATGTTTTTTAATGATATCATTCCTTTATTTTCTGTTTAATAAATAGCTTTAAACAATGGGTAGAGAAAACAAATGCCCAAAAACGTCCATAGACTGTCCCCATCACCCTCATCATGGCACAGGAGACATTAAGGGGAAGATCTCTAGTGTACGTAGGTTACTTAATTGGCGTTAGGCAGGAGTTGGGACTGAAAATCAATTCCAGCACCTGATATAGGGTAGAATCACTGTAGTAAATTCCTGCCACTGAGACTGATGTACTATGAAGAACTGTAGCAAGTCTGGAGTAATCCATCTAAACCAGAGGTGTCCACATTCAGTCCTAAAGTGCTACCAACATTCCAGGATGTAAGGATTTATTTGTCTGAGCACAGGGGGCCAATCAGAATGAACAAGCTACTGCTTAAAGGGATAGTAATACTTAAAATGTAAAAAAATATATGTTGTAGGGTTTATCCCTCTAAAACAAGGGTACTCCCACTGCTGAGAGATATTTTATTAAAAGATTATAACAGCTCAAACTTGAATTTTTTTAGGTGCAATATCATAGTGGCCTGAAAATTTACAGTGGCGCTGCTGCTACACCATCCTATGGACAGCTCAGGTCTGTAGACCATAAATCTCCATAGGATGTTGTAGCAACAGTGCCACTGTAAATTTTCAGGCCACTGTGATATTGCACCTAAAAAATTCAAGCTTGAGCTGTTATAATTTTTTAATAAAATATCTCTCAGCAGTGGTAGTACCCTTGTTTTACTCAGGGGGATAAACCCTACAACATATTTGCTTACATTTTAGTATCACTATCCCTTTAACTCACCTATTCTTAATCAGAGAAGTCATTATATCCTGGCCATTGGTGGCCCTTGAGGATTTAAATTGGACACCCATAAACTAAGCCACAGGGCAAAAACAATATCCACCAGACAGATGTAAAGAGTGACAGCTAATGGGGGTGGGGGTTGGATCATCGGCAATAAAGAAACATAGAGATAGATAGGGGGGAAATGAGGGTCAGACAATAAGAGGTCAGTCCTATTTCCACAAAAAGATATGATGGAGAGATGTTCACACTAAAGTTATATAAGCAAATCCATTAACCACTGGGATGTTAGCAACTTCTCCAGTTCATTGTAAAGCAACAACATGGAGATGCCTCTGCATCCAAAGGGCTAAGGAAGTGCAATTACTTTGTTACATGTGTTGATTCCCCCTACACAAATATACTGAGACTGATGTACCTAGAAGGACTGGGGCAATTCTGGAAATGTTCCATATATTTAAATATCAATGGGAATGTTTATTTATTCCCTATAGTGCAGCTGATTTGCTCCTGCATTTCACTGTTTCTTGTTAGTACATCAGTTTCCCTACAAATCCAGAAAGGCTTACTTCAGTACAACTAGTGGCACGTCCTGATAGCTCATATTCTGCCAAATAATGTTCTAAATATTTAATATGATTTATTTTCTACCTCTACTTCTAACTCTAATCTACCCCGGCAATATGTGTTCCTTTTCCCGTGTTCACAAACAATGACTATAGAACACAGATAAAGAGAGACTGGATTTAAATTAAAATCTGAATTTTATGGTTTTCATTGCTTCTGTCACTCTTTTGAAAATATTATATGCATGCCTTACCATTAAATGTGAGCAATAATCCACTTATAGTAAAATAATCATAATTAAACTACACATACAGTGTAGCTAAATAAACCAGAATAAAAATTCAAATCAATTTTATCATTCAGAGCTACTGGATGGAATGTCATTTGCTTTCTGATCTAATATGTGACTGCATGAATTCAATTCAAAGTCATTTCACTGACAAAGATAGCATTCTTTCAGCACCATGGATAGCTCTCTGTGTCTTAGCCTTTTCTCCAGAGACTTGACACGCTTAGAAATGCTGTGCAAGCTTCTCAACAATTTATCACTAAGAGGCTGATTTAATAAGAAGAATTTGAGCAATTCTGGAGCAAGCCATCTACCACAAGACAAAAATAAAATGTCCAGAATTGTAACTGAGTTAACTTAGGCTTTTAATACCTTGAATGCTAGAGAGGTCTCCATTGCATTGTTAAACAATGCACTGAAGCACTCTCTAGCACTGAACGTCCTAACATCCTCATTTAAAGCAATGCTAATTTGTATCTACCCTCTGTGGTGCTGTTGAATGGCTCCATAGTTGGCCACATCTTATTCAAGAAGCCTCAAAGGCATGAAGGACAAAACTGAGGTATGCAATAGAATGCTAAACCTCTGAGTGCCAGAAAAATTATCCAGCTCATTGCATTGCAATGCTCTGGATACCTCTCTGGCATGCAAAAGCTTAAGGTAAGTAAATAAATCAAATCTATGTCTTTATTTTTGTCCTTACATATGTTATTCACATAAAATACAAAACAAAAGTTTAATAATCCTTTTATGAAGGTATGGCAACAAGGATTCTCTTTGGTCTCAATTTTTTATTCTTTGAAGATAGCTGCTAAAATCGAACCCTACACTCTCAGCTTTTGCTGTTCCACTGGCTCATCTAAGGGAGGTTTATAGGAAGAAATGAGCAGGAGTGTCAGGGATATGCTCTGCAATTCTGTATTATTTAAGAACATATATGATTTCCAACTATGAGTCCATGCACCTTAAAGGGGATCTATCACCTCTATACAAGTTAGTCTTAAAGGGATAGTAATACTTCATTTTATCTTTATTTTATTTTGTAGGCATTGAAAAAACATGAAGAATGATATAAGTTATCTCTCAAACCTTTATAGTTTAAGAGATATTCACAAGCAAAGTTTCCCCCTCCCACCCCTTTTACCTAGTGTAAGCCATCTCTTCTCAGATGTGGAATCCAGTCCATAGACCAGACAGATAACAGCGAGGAACAATATTCTTCCTATCAGAACAATGAAAGCCCTGACCCCCTTGACAAGCTTTTCAGGTTTTTCCCTTATCTTAATTGAAGATTGTCCCTCTCTGCAGTCTACCTGGGCACCTCCCTTCTGCTCTGGCTAAGCAGTGTTACATCAGAAAAAGGGCAGGAGGGGAATACTTTGTCATTGAATTACTCTTGAACTATAACTCTGACAGTATTGAAATAACACTCTCCAAAGTCCAAATACTATGATGATTAATTAGAGCTGCTTTTATTATTAAACCTTACTATCCCTTTAATAGGTAGGTTATTTAGCAAATATATGTAATATTGTATTTTCATTTTTAAAATCACTGTTTGGATGGAATGTAATGATTAAATACTGCCCTGAGCCCTTCTTCCAGACAGACTGTGGTTACCTGCTCTGTACTGCAGTCTGTCACTCTTGCTCTGCTCCCCTCCCTCTATTCAGCCTCCTCCTATAACAGAGGATTTCTGCCTGTAAGTTGGAGTGATCTCTGGCCAATGAGAGTGCTCCAGCTTACAGGCAGAAAGTCTCTGTCATCGGACGAGGCTGGATAGAGGAAGGAGAGCAGAGGCAGAGTGACTGACTGCGGTACAGACCAGGTAATTGCAGTCTGTCCAGAAATAGGGCTCAGGGCAATACTTAATCATTAATTTTCAATTCTTTAAAAAAAGAAAATACTACAATATTACATATATTCACTATATAACTGACCTATTAAGACTAACTTGTATAGGGGTGATAGATTCCCTTTAACCACTTACACGAGCTTCATGAAATAATTGACTAGGGTATTGTAGCCTCTCGCAAAGCCATGGGTATCTGCAGAAATGTTTCTGGGTAGGGGGCAAAGCCATAATGTGCCCTCCATGCCAGCCCACCCAACCCCTATATTTTACAGGTGTGGGGGAGGGCAAGTAACTCCTCTTGCCTTCCCCCCTGGACATCCATGCTCAAAACTCTCTAATAGTGTAACCACCCCTGGTATAGTGTAACGAACATCATATCCCAATTACATTTTTAATCTGTAATTAAACAAAACAGCAATGCATTTTTGTATATTCAGTAGAAATTAATAAAATGCAATTTACCGTGTAGATGTCATTGTCCTTACATAAATTAACATTTTAACCTTAGGGAAAGTCTCACTATCATACAACACAGATTGGAACTCTTTGGATTTCTCATAAACTAATGATTTGAGACAAACAATAGTCAGCTTAATATTCTAAATCAGGTGGTTTAACTCTGCATTGTGTGAAGATGTGTGTGAAAACTCTGTATTTTATATCATGTTGTTGTAGGTGCAAGTGCTTATCATTCTTCAAATCTGAGTGTGAGCACACAACATTATCCGAAGTTACTGTTAACACAAAATGGAGTGAAGTTATTAAAAGCATCAGTACTCACTTCTAGCAGATGGGAAACCGTGTAGATATTATTTAATCACTTGAAAGCTATAAATGTATCCAATACATTGTGAAACAATGCATTGGAGATCACTTTAGCAAGCAGGTGGTTAATGGGGCCTGCAATGGTTTAAAATGTGTCTGACAAGTCTATATGTGTCTTAAGATCTGGATTTGTAGATTTGTGATTGGGTCTGGTTTACTGCTTCCTTAAAACTCACACATGATCAGAATCAAGTCCACTAAAGGACTGCAGCAGCTAACAACACCAGAGTAGGAGAGAATAAGAGCTAGGCCTCTGTCATAATGCCTTAGCCACATAAAGAGAGTGCTACACTACACTCTTAACAATTTAATTTGAATTAACATGCTACTGTACTTTTCTCAATTTTGAATTAGAAGGCAATGGGGGGAATATACAGATCCACCATTGCAGCTCTGCTGGCATTGATCAGCAATGCCAACCTCCGTTCAGGGTATACACTAGAGTGAATGATCATAGGCCTTGCATGTCTCCCCATTAGCATGTACAGGGAAAAAGAGTAAAGTTATCAAACAAGACTCAGAGGAAAGATGTGCCCTAAAATACCCATACGTTACCACTCTACCTTCACCTTGGTGCAAAAAAGCTTCAAATGATGAATTTTAGGTGTACGTAGCTTAGTAAATTGAGATAGGGCATGAGTAGGGCTAATAAATCAGTCCTAGTTCCTGGTTTAGTGTGAAATCAAATTAGTAAATCCCTGCCAGTATTTTTTTAATCCCTTAAAGACCAGTGACATACCAGGACCAGCAATGGTTGATGTTCATTAAGGACTGTGTCGGTCCTAGCACATCATGGAATTCTGGGATCACGTAGTGGTCCAAGTGATCCAAGAATGCATTGAGCTAAGTGTTGTAGTCCTCTAGTGCCACCCTGCCAAGGATCAAGAAGTTGTTCAGGTGTTAAAGTTAATGTCTCACAGAACTATTAAATATTTACATTTTATTTCTGCAGCTATAAGTGTAGGTGAAGTCCATGTCTGAAATTATTTATGAAACATGTTACAAATGAGCAGATATGAGATTCCTGCTTAAACTTAAGATATTCTAGTGACCATTTTAAAGCACATGCAGGTGTCACTTGGCCACTAGACAGTGATATGCTAGGACTGTCACTGAATTCTGTCTTTTGAGAATGCATGATGGTTCTTAATGATCACAGCATGCCTCAGGAAGCTCTCTGATCACAGTAGGAAGGCTGTAGTTAACTACTTCTGGAACAGAGTAGTCAGTTTCAGCCATTCCCTTGTGGTTTCATACATGTGATAGCTGCTACAATGATATAATGTGCAATTACAGCCACTGACAAAGGCAATATTCATAAACACTTCATCACTCTTCTCTTTCTCCTTCTTCCACACTCTGATGGTGAGGCAGAGATAGAACATATGTCCCAACACTTTTTTATGTTATTTCATGACCTGCTAAAACCTCTCTGTAAATGAATAAATAATTTAGAACAGGCTCAAATTATTTTATTTAGACAGACTAATTTATAAACATGCATACTGACATTTAAAAAACATTAATGTGAATTGTATTGCTGTCGATGTAGAGCAATTTGATACACATATAGAAACATAGAATTTGACGACAGATAAGAACCATCCGACCCATCTAGTCTGCCCATTTTATATACATATATACAGAACACATTCTGATCTAAGAAAAAGAGGGACACCAGAGTAGGAAAGTGGGACATATGGATTTGCATCTCAGAGTGACTGTCCCTCCTAAAAAGGAAAGGATGAACTTGTGAAATCTGACCCGATTTATAAGTGTTCGGGGGGTGTAACTTGCTCCCACATGATCATGGGTAGATTGTTTAAAATGCCACATATAGATTATGTTTTAAAGGTCAAAGAGAATATTACTTGTACTACATCATATGTGACCTATCTATTAGTCTGTCCCTGCAATATGTGTTATATGGAGAAGACGAGTAGGCCTTTCAGAGAAAAGATGCATGGGCATTGTTCCTTGATCAACAGAGGATTGAATGGAACATTAACGGAGCAACAACATTTTATCGCACAAAAGCATAAGATCAAAGACTTACAGTGCTTTCCCTTTAAATGGATAAAACAATCACCACGGGGGGAGAGACAGGGAAGTGAGGTTATCAAAGCAAGAAACTTTGGATTTATACTTTGCATACTCGTGCACCAGGGGGGCTAAATTAACAATTCAGTGTAATACACTACATCTAAGGGAAGATATGTTTAAGTGATCAGTGCAATAAGAGGTGGCATGTGAATGTTTGTTTTCAGTGGTGTAAAAATAGGGGTCGCAGGGGTCGCACCTTCGACTGGGCCCGTCACCCCCCATCAACTCCATCTGTGGCTTAGGTGATCTCCCACTACAGCCGCCAGTGCACCGTTCTAGTAATACAGAGCGCTGGGAGATGACATCATCACCCAGCCTCTGCATTACTAAAGCGGAGCACAGGAGCTTCAGTTCTAGAGATCTGTACTGAAGGAGGCACAGATCTGTCAAGCCACGCTGCTAGACCACCAGGGACTGGAGGTAGGGGTACTGTGGAAGGGGCAATGTGGAGATGAAGGGGCAATGTGGAGATGGGGGAATTGTGGAAGGGGAAATGTGGAGATGAAGGGGTGATGTGGAGATGGGGCATTGTGGAACGGGCATTGTGGAGATGGGGGGCATTGTGGAGATGAATGGGCAATGTGGAGATGAAGGGGCAATGTGGAGATTGAGGGGCAATGTGGAAGAGGCAATTTGGAGATTGGGGGGCAATGTGGAGGTGGCCAATGTGGTTGAGAGGGCCAATGTGGTCGGGGGGCAATGGCAATTCTTGCACCAGGGCCCGGTGGCTTCTAATTACGCCTCTGTTTGTTTTATTGTTTTAGACAGTTGAGCAGGCGCGATGTTCGGCGTCTTGGGTTGCCTTGGTAACGCAGCACGCTGACCACCGGAGCCAAGTTCAACAAAGGAAGGTATTTAAACATGGCCACGGGGGTGGTCTGTAACGAGTAGGTCCCTGATGAAAATTCCATTTGGAACTGAAATGTTGGGCTGAATCTCTTTTTAATGTTTTAAGTAAAAGTCAAGTTTTATACTTGTGATGGAGTGCTCGGCTTCTTGGAGATATGTGGCCTCCTAAAAAGGGGCACTTGGGAGGTATAAACACACTTTCATACTTTTTTATCTAACCTCTGTTAAAGCAGGCACTAATTGGGTAGAAATGATCACAGGAAAACCTATCAAATGTGGTTTTTTTTTGTTTTTTTTTATAATTTTTTTTCCAATTTGTTTTCAAACTAATTAATGGGTTACACATATACATATGGCATCAAAGGAAAGCCCTACTTATCCTTATAAAAGGTATATTATCTGGTTGGGTTTACGAAATAAATTGGAGTGAAAATATGGTTGAACAAAGACATATTACAAATGCCAAAATTGCTTTTGTTCTCTAGTGTAAAAGCTCTTTTTACCAAGAGGTTAAAGCAAGAACTATTGGATAGGTGGTTAAAGAGAGAGCAGTGTATAGAGCAGTGATGTGGCATATACAAGCTTCTTTATGGTACCCAGTCTATTCTTTAGAAATGTTTCCCTCTGCCACAGCACATGCACCCTATTTTCATCCCCCAAAAAATTAACCTTTTATCCCAAACTGTAACCCCCCTTTGCACTTACACTATTCCACCATAACCCCTTGGGTGTTAAAGAGATACCCAAATCAGTGCAAAGGAATGTAGTGGTGACCTCCTTTGCATACAAGGGGATAATCTGCTCTTTTCAATCCCTCTTTAGATTTTTTGTTATCATAATCTACTGCCCTTTGATGTACTTGAGGGTCCTTGGAATTCTGCCTTTCATTGATATAGAGAAAGTAATAATTGCATGTTAGTGTTTCATGGCATCCTGTATAATAATTTGCTAAATAGTTTGTAACGACGCAGTCATGCTCAGTAGAGACTGCTGCTCGTGCTGCAATCATGCACAGTACAGACTGCCCGTGACGTGGCTGATACAGAGCGGGGTGCTCTGAAGTATCAGCCGCAACATGGGCAATCTCTACTGTACGTGACTGCCCTGCGACTGGCTGGCACTGTATCAGTCACGGCGCAGGCAGTCTCTAATGTGCATGACTGCCCTTCCACCGTCTGGCACTGTATCAGCTGTGGCGCTGGCAGTCTCTACTCTGCATGACTGCCCCGCCACCGGCTGGCACTGTGGCCCGTGTACACGGGCTCTTCAACTAGTATTTAATATTTGCCAATGTGTTTATTAACTAAGACACAGAATCAGCCAAGAACCTTTTTTTGTGGATCTGTTTCCACTTTATTTTTTACATGTGGTATAGTTGTTTTGCCCCATTATTGCTCACTTTTCTTTATACATGTGCCTCACAGGGCGCAGATTTTTTCTGTGACTTTACTCCAGTTTTGCATGCAGGACAATGTATTGCTTAACCATCAGCAAGGGGCAAATTCACAGGAATAGCTCATCTGCTGATCTATTATCCTTATATACAGATGCCTTAGTTCATACTAGCACACTCAAATATTTCAGTGCATAACTTTAATATGAACCAGTTTTAAATGCCATGGTGATACAGTGATCAGAAATGAATATGGATCTGGCGTAGGTTCTGAATGGTTAAATAAGTCTATCATAATTGGTAACCACAGATGTGGAACATGTTCTGTAAGCCCTTTGACTGATAAACAAAACTTTGCATATCCTATATAATAATTCGCTAAATTGTGTGTAACGCCGCGACATGCGCATTAGACACTGCTGCGCTTGCTGCAGTCATGCGCAGTAGAGACTGCCCGCACAGCGGCTAATACACAGCTGGGCACTCCGAAGGAGCATCCAGCTCTGTATAAGCCGTGGCTCAGGCAGTCTCTACTGAGCGTGACTGCCCCGTAACCGGGTGGCTGTGACACTGTGGCCCATGTAACGGGCTGTTCAACTAGTACTGTATAAGACAAATTACTTTGTAACTTGCTTCACAGTGTAAATAATCTCTTCCCCATGTAACAGTTACTATATAGGGAAAAAATATTCATCCATTGAAATATACTCAGGAACAAATGTGTTGTAATGAAGGAGGATCTTCATACAAGAACACTAACTCATTTTATAGACACGAATAATAGGAATTTAGATAGCTTCAGGTTTATGGGCCTCAAACAGGTAAGATTAAACCAGCAGAGGCAGAAACAGGGATTGCTTACTTCTGCAGAAAGATACAAACTTGATCCTAAAGTTTAATGCAACAGGGTCAATTGGATTAAATCAGAGTAATGGATGTTCTGTGTTTTGATAGTATGTTCAGTGCCACTCTGTCTCTGAGTAATGTTGAAAAATATGGTTGATTTGGGCTGTATTTAATAAATAGGCCATTATTGAGAACATTGTATGAGTGCCTCCATCTTTCATCCCAATTGGCTGTGTACACGTTTATTTATTTATTTTATTTAGAAAGAGTTTTACCAGGAAGACTTCATTCAGAGTCCTCTAGTTGTATGTCCTGGGGAGATTTTACAGTAAAGAGTTACATATTTACACAAACATACAAACGGCATAGATAGATAGATAGATAGATAGATAGATAGATAGATAGATAGATAGATATACAGTACTCTGCAAAGGTTTTAGGCAGGTATGAAAAAATGATGTAAATAAAAATGCTTTCAAAAGTAGACATGCTAATAGTTCATTTTTATCAATTAACAATATACCTTCAAAACAGCATCAATTCCTCTAGGTACACTTGCACAAAGTCAGGGATTTTGTAGTCAGGTGTATGATTAAACAGTTTATACCACAATGGTGCTAATGATCATTAATTTTATATGTAAGTTGAAACACAATCATTAACTGAAACAGGAACAGCTGTGTAGGAGGAAAAAAACTGGGTGAAGAACAGCCAAACTCAGCTAACAAGGTGAAGTTGCTGTAGACAGTTTAATGTCAAAAATCATGCACTATGGCAAGACTGAGCACAGTAACAAGACACAAGGTAGTTATTCTGCATTAGCAAGGTCTCTCCCAGGCAGAAATTTCAAGGCAGACAGGGGTTTCCAGATGTGCTGTCCAAGCTCTTTTGAAGACACACAAAGAAACTGACAACGTTGAGGACCATAAATGCAGTGGTTGGCCAAGGAAACTTAGTGCAGCAGATGAAAGACACATCATGCTTACTTCCCTTCCAATCGAAAGATGCCCATCAGTGCCATCAGCTCAGAATTGGCAGAAAACAGTGGGATCCTGGTACACCCATCTACTATCTGGGGAAGTCTGGTCAGAAGTGGTCTTCATGGAATACTTGTGACCAAAAAGCCATATCTCCAACGTGGAAACAAGGCCAAGCGACTCATCTATGCACAAAAACTGGGGTGCAGAAAAATGGCAGCAGGTGCCCTGAAATAAGGAGTCCAAATTTTAAATATTTGGCTGTAGCAGAAAGCAGATTGTTTGCAAAATGGGTTGGATAGAAGTACAAGAATGAGTGTCTGCAGGCAACAGTGAAGCATGGTAGAGGTTCCTTGCAAGTCTGGGGCTGCTTTCTGCAAATAGAGTTGGGGATTTGGTACAGGCAGATACTTATCCATCATGCAATACTTCAGGGAGGCATCTGTTTGGCCCCAAATGTATTCTGCAGCAAGACAACAACTCCAAACATACAGCCAAAGTCATTAAGAATTATCTTCAGTGTAAAGAAGAACAAGGAGTCCTGGAAGTTATGATATGGTCCCATCATCACGTCTGTCTGGGATTACATGAAGACAGAGAAGCAATGAATGCTGCCTAAATCCTCAGAAGAACTTGGTTAGTTGTACAAGACGTTTGGAACGACCTACTTGCCATGCTCCTTAAAAAACTGTGTGCAAGTGTACCTAGAATTGATGCTGTTTTGACGGCAAAGGGTGATCACAGCAAATATTGATTTGATTTAGATTTTTCTTCTGTTCACTCACTATGCATTTTGTAAATTGATAAAAATAAATTATTATTTGAAAGCATTCTTACTTTACAGCATTTTTTTCACACCTGCCTAAAACCTTTGCACAACACTGTAATATATATATATATATATATATATATATATATATATATATATATACAGTATATACATACACATCCATACATATTAAATGTACATACAGTTACATATTGCTTTTAGATTTAAAGAAGTTATTTTTTAAGTATTTTAGACTGGGAGAATATCTGATTTATGATGCTCTAGAAATATAGATATATGGATGTGATATCAGTATGCTAGCCTCCATTATTGACAAGGTACTACTTCCTTTCTTTTGCTGTCACCTGACCAGTGCCATCAATTACTCCAGCTACTACTTATTGTTCTAAATGACTATTTCTGTTCTATTGTTCAGCTTTTGCTATCAGTATACCAGTGTTGAGTCTGCCCCCTATCTCTCAGCATCTGCCTCCTGGTACCCTGGCATCAGCTATACACCTTTCAGTCTAGCCTGCAGTGACATCTGCAATCAGTTCTCTTATTCCACCTGTGAAGTACTGTGGTATTTAATTTCCAACCAGATTAGTCAGTGTGATTTCTAGTATCCTGCCTATCCAGCCAAGAATATATATTTCACCTGTTTATTTTAAGAAACTTTCTGCTTGCCTTGTCTCCACTTTGAGGCTCTTTTCTCAGTGCTCAGAATCCCAGGGTATTGTCTGTATTTCAGCATCCCAGCCTAGAATCCCAACTCAAGCTCCAGTGCTGTAATTGTTACTAACTTTCATTTAGTCAGTGTTCAGTCCAGCTCCCTTATTACCTATTTGTATAAGTAGATTGCTCTTCCACACCACAGGTCCTGGTCAGATCTATACATATCTATACCTCTGTCCTGTAGGTCTATCATTCTAGTCTGGGCAGTCAGCCATGATAGATTTCACTCTTTTAGTTTTTATTACAAAAAAGTACTTGCTGTCTCACCAGACATTAATGTAATTATAAATGGCACAGAGCCACAGAGAAAGACTCATAAAGACAAAACTGAACACTATACATGTGTCTGCTCAGACATTACTTAAATGGTAAATATTGTAAATGTGTTGTTGGTCTTCTAAACCGCTTATTCTTTAACAACAGCCAAATCCAAAGATAACGAGTTGTTGTAGACGCAGCAGTTAAAGGGAAACTTTATTGTACAAGGCACTTCAGGTTCAATGTGTTTTATGAAGGGGGGTGTGGACTGAACGTAATGGCATGAGGAAGCATCTGAAAGGCTCGCTGCACTCCTGAATTCCAATCCCCCTTCATAAAATCGCCTTTGTGGCTCGACCTTTCTGGAGATTGATACTCTCTAGGAAGAAACAGAGCTAGGGGACTGTTCTTGAGGTGGCCTATTCTGCACAGCTGCGGCATCGGTCTACCCAAATCCATGGGAATCCATGGATTGGATCTGGCTGTTGTAGCATCGCTGCCATCCTGCCCCTATCCTCCCAACATGCCCACCTGGTAGGCATTCAGAATGGATTCTTATTTATCAATAGCCCTCCCTGTATGCCAGCCAGCCAATGGGCTTGGACCTCAGCCATCATCACTATATCACCACTGGCACCACAGTGAGTACCCCATACCCAAGACACCTAAACTGGTTGTACAGCTTTAGTTCTTGAGCACAGGGGCATTCAACACTGTGATTGAACAGGGATGAAGAGATGAGGGCCACAAACTGTTGCTGGATGCATTCCAGGCCTGGTGTTCTTGGGAATTGACTGCCTGGATACCTCTCTCCATGATTCCTGCTGTGTGGTCCTCTGATGCACACTCCTCCCCCCACCTCTGGGATTTTCCCAGTTTCAGTGCCCCTTACTGTGCCTTCCATTTTTTTGTTTTCTTTCCCAATCTCCCCTTTCCTTCCATTAGGTTGTACTATACTCCGTTCCTGTCTGGCACTGTGTTGCTGAAGTGTGCCGATACATCTTCATGCAAATTACTGCTCTCCTTACCTCCTCATCACATGCCCTCCTGCGAGATTAGTATTATATTCTACATATATCTTAATGTATCCTATGTTGTGAATTGTAGTTTGGAGTCAATTATCCACTGCTGCCCTGTTTCTTTGAATTTTTTTGCACACCCTCCTGTGGTCTTCCCTCCACAGGTCTTTCTGAAGTGTGATCTCTGCCTCTGTGCATCACTCTAATTATGGTCAAGCAATAATAAATCAAGACTAGGTAAATACGCCAGATGGCTGGGGGTGAAGTTAAGGTGCTTATGGAGGGCCACTCGGCCCTGGCCTCGCCAGCTCAGTCCTCTGGCTTTGAGGATACTATAGGATCTCACTCATGGCTGCCATTGCTAACTGTCAAGCCATCTTAACTGCTAAGACTGATACAGTCAGGGTTGATATGATTCTCCTGAGAACAGACCAGCAGGCGATGAGGGAGAACATCTCGGTTGTACAGGTGCAGTCCTTTACAGTAGAGGGTGAACTGCTCCCAGCCCACAAAGCTGTACGGACCTTGCAGTCTTAGGTGCAGGTCCTCTCACGCAAGATGTATGACCTGGAAAATAGGATGCAGCTTTCCAACATACGCATCATGGCCTGCCAGAGAGGTGTGAGGGAAGATCGCTTCGAAAATTCCTGGAAACTTGGATTAAGTCACCTTTTGGTGAGGAGGAATTATCTACATGCTTTGTTATTGAGAGAGCAAACAGGGTTTCTGCTGCGGTGCCCTCTACGAGGGCCCCACCTCACCCGATGATTGCCAAGTTGCTAAATGCCATATTGTGTTTCGCCAGATTGAAGTGTCCCTTGACCTATGAGAATCACAAGTTATCCATATTCCCAGTTTTCTCCCAGGATGTGCAGAAAAAGCAGTGGAAGTTTCAGGATGTAAAGCAACATTTAAGAGATAGAAATATTCCCTATGCTATACTGTACCTGGAGCGTCTGCGGGTCACCCATAGAGACCGTGCTCAGTGCTTCACCTCTGATAAGGAGGTTGTGGCCTGGCTGGAAAGATTCTAGTCCTATATAGCTGCTTCCACTCCTTTGTCGGACTCTCTTTTTTATTTGGAATGCCTTAATCCTTTGATGTCCACAGTGCTGACTGACCTTGGCAGACCTGATGCTTGTCATTGTCTGGACCTAGGGCATGGCGGGACCTCCAGTGCCTGTGGTGACAATCTCCTGTTTTTATCAAGCGGTCACGCTCCTCTGGTACTTGCTGTTGTCTGGATCTATTGGGTTCTAAGCCTATGGTGGTGGACATTGGTCCTGATGAAAACTTCTGCCAGACATTGTTGAGATCTGTTATGGGGGGGTGACCCCTTCCTCTCGAATCTGTGGTAGAGATCTAGTGTTCTGCTCCTGGGTCTGCTCACTGCTGTGTTCCTGTCTGGGACCAAATATATACGTTGTGCATTTCTTTGGGTCCCTGGGCATGCTATCCTTGCCTAGGGCTCCCACCCTTGAATGTGATCCCCGGTCGGATGGGGGGATGATGGGTTATTCCTATTTTGTTGCAATAGTAATGCATATCACTGTTGTGCCTCTTTTTGGTACCACATTCTTGCTTTCTGTTATTTTTTAGAATC
This sequence comes from Rhinophrynus dorsalis, assembly GCA_037306005.1. NCBI lineage: Eukaryota > Metazoa > Chordata > Amphibia > Anura > Rhinophrynidae > Rhinophrynus > Rhinophrynus dorsalis. The sequence goes on from CM074720.1 coordinate 294,980,883, forward strand.
CCTGGATGCACTATACTCATCTGCAGTTCCCACCGTTGAATGCGATCCCTGAACCAGATGTGAGGGAGTGTGGGTGTTGCTGTTCTTATGCTTTATCTGTCAATGTCGTGTTAGACTTGTTATGTATTATTACTGTTGCATCTCTTTCTGGGACTGCATTCATACTTTGTGTTATCTTCTGGAATTCCTGGACATGCCACACTTGACTGGGATTCCCAGCTTTACATGCGGTCCCTGCACTAGATGTGGGAGGAGACGTTATTTAGTTTAATGCTGGTGGCTGTTTCTGTCATTGCTGCTCTTCTGTGGGAGGCCGCACTGCTGCACTATGTCACTTTAGGGACCCGTGGCTGCATTGTGTTCATCCATGGTTCCCACAGTTGGGTGCAGCCTCTGACTTGGGTGCTTATACCTTCTTTACTGGTATTGTTTTCTAGGAAAGTACTTTTTGTATATTAACAACAGGCTGCTTCTGTTGTTGCTGCCCCCCCCCCCCCCAGTGAGAGACCGCACTGCTCTGTTGCATTACTTCTCAGACCACTGGTTACCTTATATATACCCGAAGCTCTCACTGTTGAGTGTTAACTTGGGTATTACCCTGAGTATACTTTTAGTGAGATTACGCTCTATGCATTTAATCTCTTTTGTATATAAGTATGAATGAAGGAATATGTTTATTTATATAGTGCGACAAGTGTACACAGTGCTTTGCAATTTAAGGGTTTAAACAATACAGGGTTACAGGTGCTTTGTAGAGTGAAACATTGGGTACGAGGTCCCTGCCCAAAAGCTTACAATCTAAAGTGGTAATAGGAGACATACAGAGCACATAAGGGTCAAGTGCTGAATACAGTGCTAGTTGTGATAGAGGACATCAGTAAAGTAAATGATTTATAAGAGCGTTCATTGTACAATATCAGTGCCTTCTAGCATGTGGAGATTTTATCCATGAGGTGCTTTTTTAAGTGAGATTTGAAAGTTATCAGAGAGGTGCAGTGGTGCAGGTTGGATGGTAGAGCATTCCATAGATACGGAGCAATGAGAGAAAAAGGTTTGATACGTGACAGGGCTGTAGACACAAAAGAAGCTGAAAAAAAACAATCATTGGCCGAATGTAAGTGGCGGGATGCAGTATAACGGAAGATCAGAGTGGAAATGTAAGAAGGAGTAGAGGAGAGTGGCATCTTAAAAGAGAGAAGTAAGATTTTGTTAGATATCCGGAGATTGATAGGCAGCCATTGGAGAGTTTTGAGGAGGAGCGGGGCAGGGACAAACCTAGGTGACAGAAGAGTAATTCATGCTGCAGCATTCTGTATGAATTGAAGTGGATGGAGACGGGAAACAGGAATGCCAGACAGAAGAATGCTGCAATAGTCCATGTGGGAAAGGATGATTGCATGTATAAGAATTTTAGCTGTGGAGGAGCAGAGGAAGAGACGGATTTTAGCAATGTTACGCAAAAGAAAGCGACAGGATTTAGCAATGGCATTAATATGAGGGGAGAATGAGAGAGACTTTTTAATTATAACCCCTAGACACCACGCTTCTGATACTTGATTTATGGTAGTGTCATTTACAGTCACCTGGAAGGGCGCTACAGGGCCAGGCCTAGGTGGGATGAGGAGTAGCTCAGTTTTAGATATATTGAGTTTGAGGTGCCTATGAGCCATCCAGTCTGAGATAGCCAAGAGGCAGTCTGTAACTTTAGCCTGGATATCAGAAGTCAGTCGAGGTGCAGATAAGTAAATCTGGGTGTCATATGCATAGAGGTGATATTTGAGACCAAATGAGTTAATAAGATCACCAAGTATTACTATTTAATGGTTTTACATGTACTCCTTGTTGCTCTTCGGTTGGAGGCCGCACTGCTTTGCAGTATCTCCTTTTTGAACCCCAGCTGGAATATATATATATATATATATATATATATATATATATATATATATATATATATAATATATGGGGTTCTTGCTTCAGGGTGCTTCCTCTGTCCATTTTTTGTGGAGTTACACTCCATGGATAAACCATGGCTCCATTCATTTACTGCTGGTTTGTATATTCCTAAGTGGTCTAAACCACCAATGTGTTATACCTTATGTAATCTGCTGGTAATTATGTGACATCCTAATTCTGTTACTCTTGTCCATCCCTGGTGAATGCACTGCTGCGTTGTGTTCTTTCAGGACTCTGTGCCCCCTCCGTTGAGTGCATTCTCGGTTTTGGGTGCAAGTACTTTATGTTTTTCCTTTGCAACAACTGCTGGCATATCCTTAACTTAGCAGGCTAGGTTGGCTCTATACTGTTTTTCTTGGAGTTGAAGCTACTGTTGGGGTGTTATGTTTTTCTCGGTTTGGGGTATAGGTCTCTCCAAGGTTTGGGTGAGTGGGGTTTGGGGATTACTTAGAATGAGGGGGTTGTATTTTTTTTCCTCTCTCCCTCTTTCTGGAGGGGCGGCTGCCCCCATGCTGCCCTTGGTGTGCGCCCATGTAAGTGCAGCTCATGCTTAGCTCTGCACACATAATGGCTATTTCACTTTGTACATTTTTATAGTGGAACGTACAGGGCTTAAACAATGTAATTAAGCATTCGCTGATGCTGGCTTATATACACCACCAAGCCCCTGATGTGGTTCTCCTGCAGGATACACACTTGGTGGGATCCAGGGTTCTGTCTCTTAAAAAGCCCTGGGTATCCTGCCATTAACACTTTACTTTTTCAACCCACGAGAGGGTCACGATCATGGTTAGGAGGTCTTTATGTTTTGAGTTCCTAGAACTTAAATCGGATAGGGATGGTCGTTACCTGTTTCTTGATTGCTCCATTGAGGGTCTCCCCTTTATACTAGTTAACCTGTATATGTCCCCACCTTTCACTGGTTCTGTTCTGCGTGACACTTTGGAATTTGTTTCTGCTAGACCTAAAAGCCGGGTGGTTTGCATGGACAACTTTAATAATATTCTGGACAGCGACCTTGACCGCCTGGGGGGTGTAGACTGTTGGTTCTCATGCTTTGCTGGCCTTTGGTGGTTGGGTGGGTGACATGGGCCCGGTGGACGCCTGGCATTTCCTTCACCCAACTGATTGTGGGTACTCCTGTCATTCCTCCACGCATCACTCTCTGTCCCATAATTATCACTCCAGGGATATCCGGGGCTGGGTGTCTGGCTATGACTACCTGTCTCAGGTGGGGTCGGATCACTCCCCCCATGCTGCTGTCTTTGAATCTTGGAAGCTCCCCCCAGAACCTGCACCTGGACACTACACCCTGCCTGTCTCAGTGTGGAGGCTGTTGCCCCACTGACCTGGCGAACTACTTTAACGATAATATGGAGGTTAATGTAGTGTGGGATGCTGCTAAAGCTTGTGCTCATGGATCTTTGATTTCACTGCATGGCGGATGAGGCCAGTGCAGCTCAACGGGGTTATGCTGCCAGAGGTGGGGGGATACCTATGCTGCATTTCTTTCTGTTTCTCTGCGTCTTAATCTGTGTCTCTCAGAACAAAATGGTTCCAGGATGTTCCATGCACATCAGGGAGTTTTTTGAACATGGTGACAGAGCGGGTAAAATGATTGCCCACTTGGTAAAGTACAATCCTGGCCATACCCCGATCCTTCACATTCATGATGAGGCTGGTTGTCTTCTCTCCTCAGATGAGCACAACAATGCCAGATTCTCTTGTTTTTTACCAGTGTCTCTATCAATCCAGACTGACTAAATCTTCTGTTGTCTTATCTTTCGGGTTGTAACCTGCTGGTTCTGTCCCTTGAGGACAGACACTATATTCACTCTCCCATCCTTCTGAGGGAAGTGGTTGAGGCTATATGGGCCACTCTCTATAGTAAATTTCCCGGATTGGATGGCCTACCCATTGAATGGTTTAGACGCTATATTGATGTATTAGTGCCTAAATTGCATTTAGCCTTCCTCTCGGCTTTAGACACTGGTGTTCTGCCACCCCTTGATGCATGGAGCTTCCATTGTGGTGATGCCCAAGCCTGGAGGACACAATGCACTGCGAATCGTATCACCCCATATCCCTTCTTAATTTGGATGTCAAAATCTTGGCAAAGATACTGGCGACTCGGTTAAATTGTGTCATTTGCAGTCTGGTTCACCCAGACAAGACTGGATTCATCCCAGGGAAATCAACAACCCATAACCTCAGATGGTTGTATACTCATCTTCAGGTGCCTCATGATACCTGGGGATGCCATGCTGTCACCTCTTTGGATGAGGCTAAGGCCTATAACTCTGTGGAGTTGCAAAACCTATGGACAGTGCTTAAGAAGTGCGATTTTTGGCCCACTTTTATACACTGGGTTCACACTTTATTGCAGAACCCACTGGTTCTGTCCACACTGGGAACATTTTGTCCTCCAACTTTGTCTTACATAGAGATACTAGGCAGGGCTGCCATTGTCACCAGGTCTTTTTGCCTTGGCTATTGAGTCCTTGGCGGCATGGATTCAGGGTGACCCTATCATATATGGTCTCAACCTGAGAGGCCATGAAGAGAAACTGGCTTTATATGCAGCAATATGCTGCTTTTCTTGGGCAATGTGGATATCTCCTTGACAGCTCTGTTATCATGGGTGGATGACTTTGGCCAATATTCTGGTCTCACCATTAACTGAACTAAATTCTCCCTGTTCTTTCTGAACCCACCTCATGTTGGCTCCCAGCCCCTTCCAACTATCTTTAAATTGTTGATTCCTTTAAATACTTGAGAATTGTAGTCTCTGGTTCCCCCACCAAGTTCCTTCATCATAGCCTTGTACCTCTGTTGGATTACTACCGGGAGAAAACTAATGGATGGTCGACTCTGCCTCTCAGTGTTATTGGTCGAGCCAACCTTATTAAGATGGTGTTCCTACCCTTTATGTTTTTCAGAATAATCCAGTTCATATTCCTAAATCCATCTTTGAGGAGTGGGACTCTATTACATCTTAGTTCTTGTGGAGGGGGAGTACCTAGAATACGGCTCTCTACACTGTGCAGGTCCAAATCTGATGGGGGTATAGCTCTTCCTGGTTTCTATTGTTACTACTTGTCAACACAGGCTCATCTTGCCCTGACGTGAGCTGACACTGACTCTCACTATCGGTTCCTCACTTTGGAGGCATTGCTTTTCGAAGATGGCTGGTGCCTGTCACAGCTATTGACCTTGGGCCCAGCAGTGAGCACTTCGGTAACGACCATGGTGGTGTATGGGGCATGGTCTGAGCTGCAGAAACTGGTGGGATGGAGGGGCTAGGATCCCTCTACCCCCTTATGGGCTAAACAGACTCTTAGGCACCTTCATGATCTGTACTTTGGATCCATCTGGGCTGGCTATGGCATTATGGGATTGGGGCATGCCTATGCTGACAACGGCCTTAAGACATTTGATCATCTCAGTGGGGATTTTGGTCTCCCGCACTGCCTCTTCTACTCCTATCTTCAGCTTTGTCATGCACTTCAGGTGCAGTGGGGTGGTGGTGGGACCATTGTTGAACAGTTACGCCTTCTCTCGTCCTTCATGGCCTGGTGGCCTACCCAGCTATTCAGTTTTGTTTACAGATGGCTGGGTGATCACATTCCACAGGGAGATGCTCCTTTGAGATTGAAATGGGAGGGGGATCTGGGATCGTTGGAGGATTGGGAATGGTCTATGGCCAAACTCAGCCTGCAAGGTGCCTTGTTACACACTAAACATCAAATGATCCAGTTGAAAATCTTGCATAGAGCATATTTCACTATGTCACTATGGCCTGGATGTCTGATGTTCCGCAGTCTCATGACCATTGGATTAACCTTTTTAACCAGAATGTTCAGCACTATCGCTTGGTGTTTATTCATCGGGAAGCCCTGCACAAGTTCCTTAATATCTGGGGAGCACAATATTTTGAGCACTCCTCCCTTCTTGAGGGGTTATACTTACCCTGATCACGTGGTGGTGTGGGCGGCCTTTGGGGGTGCTGGCAGTGTGGCAGTCCATCTGGGGGTGGGGCAGAGGGTTTTTTTAGGGGGGATTTGTTTGGTTTTTGTGTGCGTTATTTCAGGTTAATAATAAAAAAAAAATTTACAGAATGGGGGTTTCCTTGGGATACCTATCTCCTGTCTACCTACTATGTGGCTAGTTTACTACCCTGTATCTAAAGCTGTTTTCATCAGATGTACTGTTCCTTTTCTTGACTTACTTTCAGTTTGTACCCTGAAGCTGCATCTGTTAATAAAAATATTTACAAAAAAATGTGTATAATTTAAATAAACATTCACGCCCTCAAGAGTTTGTATATTTTGAAAAAATAATACATAAATAAGAACTGCCTTTTTCTTTTTTAAGCAGTTTGCTCCCTTCTATTCTTCTCCACAACTCAATTACTGCAAACCATTGTGTAAACTAGCTAATTTTCTTGGGAGCTCAACAATGCTTGAGCCTAATTCTTATTATCCTAGCAATCACAAGTTGGCTAAGAATGATTTGAAATGGTTTATTTATTTATTATTTATTGAAACAGGATGGCTGAAGATTGGGCACTCTTGATCTTTATTTTAATAATCCAGGGGCAAAATAGAATACTTTAGCCTGTAGAACAAGTACAGATGAGACGCCCATTGGCCACTGGCCTCAGAGTACAATATTATGTTTCAGACCATTGCACTCTTTGGTCAAAATGGGTATAAAAATATGCACTCTACGGAGACACTCGAAAATCACAGCTTTGACGTTTATGGATATTGAACTTATGTATTCTATATACTAAGTGATTGACAAATATTACAGTCAAAAACTGACCCATAATTCTTGCTAATAATAGGAAAATAACTAGATTTCTCCAGGTTTTTTCCCTGTAACATACTATTAAAGGGATAGTAATGTTTCAAAATAAAAGCAGCTCCAATTAATCTTCATAGTATTTGGACTATGGAGAGTGTTATTTCAATACTGTCAGAGTTGTAGTTCTAGAGTAATTGAATGATAAAGTATCCCCCTCCCGCCCCTTTTACCTAGTGTAAGACACCTCCCCTCAGATGTGGAATCCGGTGTTAAGATCAGACAGCTCACAGCAAGGGACAATCTTCTTACTGTGAGAACAATGAAAACTATGCCCTCCTTGACAGGTTTTTCCCTTATGCTAAGTGAAGATTGTCCCTCTCTGAAAGCCATCTGGACACCACCTTTCTGTTCTGTGGTAAGCAATGTTACATCAGTAAAAGGGGCAGGAGGGGATACTTTATCATTCAATTACTCTTGAACTACAACTCTGACAGTATTGAAATAACACTTCCCATGGTCCAAATACTATGAAGATAAATTGGAGCTGCTTTTATTTAGAAACATTACTATCCCTTTAAGTACAAGGTCTCTGAAGACTTAACCCATTACTCCAGGTTTGGAGAGTTCCCTGTAGATGTATCCACATTTTGGGCAACCTCACACTGAATGATATAACCCTTTGAGTACCAGAGGGGTACAGAACTCATTGCTTTGCAATGCGTTGCATACCCCTCTGGCACTCAAAGGGTTAAAATAAGTATTTAATGGTACATTATCATAAATAAATAACTTGGATTTATAAAATGCAAACATGTATTTAAAAGAACCATAGATGTTGTAGTTATGTGTGTGGAGAACAAACATATACAGTTCACTATGCAGCTGTCTGCAGACATATAGAACCTTCACAAAGAAAAGAGATTCAAAGAGCTATTAAAGGGATAGTAATACTTAAAATGTAAAAAAAAAAATTTGTAGGGTTTATCCCCCTGAGTAAAACAAGAGTACTCCCACTGCTGAAAGGTGTTTCATTCAAAAGTTATTAATTTTCAAAGTTGATTTTTTTAGGTGCAATATCACAGTGGCCTGAAATTGTACAGTGGCGCTGTTGCTACACCATCCTATGGAGATTTATGGTCCCAGGACCAGAGCTGTCTATAGGATGGTGTAGCAACAGCGCCACTGTACAATTTCAGGCCACTGTGATATTGCACCTAAAAAATTCAACTTTGAAAATTAATAACTTTTGAATGAAACACCTTTCAGCAGTGGGAGTACTCTTGTTTTACTCAGGGGGATAAACCCTACAACATATTTTTTTTTACATTTTAAGTATTACTATCCCTTTAAGAATAGCATTATATGGCCCAAAATGTATAGGATAGGAAAATACACAGTAGGAGCTGGCTGCTATCCTATTATTATTATTATTTTATTCCTTTAGGGCCAACTTATTCCGCAGCACTGTACAATAGGGAAAAGACATACTGAGAAATTAAATAGTTAAAATAGAAATAAAACAAAAGGATTAGAGGGCCCTGCTTGTCAGAGCTTACAGTCTAGAGGAAGGTAGGTTGGACACAGAAGGAGTAAGTGCTATTGGGTGTAAGTGCCTCCAGGTGGTCTTAAAGTGTGCAAAAAGACCAGAAAAGACATGAATACATAAAAGATAGAAGAGTGCTCCTAAAGTATATAAATTCAATAATATACTAATCCTTAGATTAAGCAAAAAAATTACATTTAGTAAAACATAAAGTATAACATACATAATTTTACACTGTAAACATATGAATCAACACAATGCTAAAAAATATATGTAAATAAAGATATAGAGACCTATAAAAATAAGAGGAAAAAATTACACCCTTAATCCCGTATAGGATAAAAAAGTCCAATAATAAAATATGACTGTTAGTGAATAACGGTGGGTCTAAGTATATAAATGTATTGGAATAATTCAATTAATATGTACGTTCTGATGGTTTGAATCAGAACACTACTGTGTCGTTGAACAGGTTTATATGTATTTCTGTATGTAATCTGTGATAGGTGGTCTCAGATGAATTAAATTACCTCTTCAATACTTTCTGGAGTGGTGCTACATTGTTAAGATGACCAGACCTTCCCTTTAACAGGGTACACATAAGAAATAGGCATATTTCAGGAGTAGACTGCAATCAAGGCAGCCCTGCAGTATGCATTTTTCATATGAGTCCCTGGTTAAAGGTGAGGTCTGGTCAACCTATACATTGTAGAGAGCAGAAATACATTGGGTGAAAGGATAACTCCCATCAGTATATCTGCACCTCACCTGCCCAGGTGTATATAGGATTCTCCGGGCTTCCTTTGATGGTGGCAAGTTCTGATTAGCCTGGAACAAGTACTGTTTAGCCTGGAACAGATGTTATGGAAGTTGTCAAATATATAGTCACAATATAGTGGTCAGAGGTCCTATGAATAAAGGATTCACCTCCCAACTAGGTGTGATCACCAGTCTAATCAGTTCTAATCAGTACTTATTTTACTTTTTTATCCTACGCAGGATTAGAGTTGTAATTGTTCCCCTTATTTTTATTGTTCTATACATCTTTATTTCGTCTTTTTTAGCATTGTGTTGGTTCATATATCTACAGTGTAACTGTATGTATGTTATATTTTATGTTTTATTAAACATAATTTTTTTGCTTAATCTAAGGTTTAGTATATTACTGAATTTATTTAATTTAGGAACGCTCTTTTTTTCTTTTCTATATAGAAGCTTTACAATGGACTGCATTTTTTATGGTATCACATGCTAGTCATGTGGTGAGAAGGCTTTTTGTCCAGAGGGCTAATAAACAGCCAGTAACATTTATAGTAAAGTCTTAAGAGACTTTTTGCCTGAAAACAAGTCTACATATAGCTTTATTTAGGGAAGTGGATATTGCCAAAGAAATTGGTTCATAAAGAAGCATAATCAAAAACTGACAAAGCTTAAGGTATACCAGATTGTATTTCATTTAAGTCTTCAGACTTTTTTTTATTCTGTATCCTTTTTTATTGTTGACACATATTATTTACAGAGTAAACAAAGATTGCAAAGTCTGTATAGTCCACTCGCTCTTGTAGTTTTACTTAAGGTTGAAGAGCACTGAAGGATATGTACTGTCCTCACAGCAACAGCAGAAGACTGTGTAAGTGGAATGATCAAAAGAAATATTGTTGCATTTTTATTGATCAATAGTTTAACATTTCCATCCTTAACAGCCCCTTCATAAAAAGCTAAATATATTCACAGAACAAGATCCTGCAGAGAATAAATGAAATGAAATTGATTCAATGGAAAACAATTAGAATCAGAAGCGATGTACAGTGGGGAAAAGCTATTAAGAACTCTTGGGAAATATGTATGGCTATGCTAAGGATTAAATAAGTCTGAGCTTTTATAAAAGATAGGGGAATGTGCAAACTAGATGGACCAGCTGGCTCTTACTTGCTGTAATGTCAAATGTTATGATGTATTAACTCTACAACCTAAAGAGTAGAAATACATTTTAAAAAGTATATACATATGTATGAACACCTCCGTATGAAATATGAACAGATATATATTTATGCAATGGATACAATAATTAAGATAATTTTAAAATTAATAAAAGCCTTAAGAGCAAGTCAAATTAAAATGTGTGTATCTGTATTGTTTCAGGAAAGAGCACAATGGTTCATGAGAAAAGAAGGAAGAGTGATGGTTAAAAAATATGTGTTTTTTCCTCATGTATTAGACATTTACATGTATCTCAACAAAATGAGTAACTTGAATTTGATAAATTATTGAGAGACAGTATGGAATGGCGATGTCAACAAAGGCATGCCATGGGAATGCATTATAAGTTGGTGCTATATAAATTAAGTATACCACTACTTCTACTACTAATAATAAAAATAATAATAATAACATTCCAGTTCTGGTGTTGTGTCCTATGTGTGATCCTTTCCTATCTCTTAGAATTCATCTGTCTGCAGCCTGCCCCTGACTTCTTCCTGTTTGCACACATTGCCTTCCAGACCCTTAACCTCAGGCTAGTCCTGACCACTATCACTCTACTCCTTCTTAGGGGTCCTTGGGTGATATTCCCTAAGGCACGATAAAGAGGTGCTAAAGTGTAAATTATTTTTCCAGTGTTTTCACTTCTCCAGTTCTATGAAGCCAGTGTACTAAAATGTCTCCAGCTTTGGAGATCTTAGTGCATATGCACTATAGGATAACATAGGAACTGGAGAAGTGATATCATTAGAGAAGTCATCTTTACTTTATCACTTCTTTATCACTCCTTATTGAACAATCTCCCTTGCCTTCCAGCATCTTCTGATCTCTAGCTTGGCCTAGATTTCCAGGACAGCTCTCCTCCTTCCACCTCTGTAGGTATCCTCTGCTGCTGTTCCTACAGGCTTCTTGTCAGCTGCTCTATGCAGACACATGCTCTGCTGTTCTGCGTGGATTAACCCCTGACACTCTGTATAGCTGCTTGCTTTCTGCTCAGTACAGTGTCTTCCTGTCACTCTCTGTGGCTATATTCCTCACCAATTTGCTGTACACAACCTAACCACTTGTGGCTTATTCTACTGCCCCTCCATGTGCCTTTCACATCCACCATGTTGTTAGGTCCATTCCATTTCTTCCTCCACTGAGTATGGCTTGGTTCCAGGTCCTCATCGTCGCTCTTGCCGCCTACCCCTTTGCCTGTTCTCTGGCCCTAGTATACTACCCTTGCCCTGCTCTCTCCTCCTAGATTTCTTTTCCATAGCTATTGTAGTTCTTTGTGCTTCCTGAGTAGCAACCTGCCACCAGGTACTTTTTACTGGTATAGAATTGAATAGCCTCCTTTAGCCTCCTGGTACCAGCTTAGCAGTAATGAGATAACTGACCAGTAAGTAAGATCATCTTGTACTGGGTCTGACTCAACTAGACACTAATAATTCAGCTTTGGGGTTGACATCTTTACCTCCAGCCACTGGCTGCAGCAAGGTTTCGTTTATTGTCATGTACTCTCTCCAGCGCCACACTCAAGCCATGCACTCCAGCATCAAAGCTACAGTGAGTTTCTTTTCCCTCTTGTCTAGTTCTGCCTCTACATTGCATGTCCATTCTTCCTCGTACTGGCCATGACATGTGTGACCACACATTAGTATGTGTATCTGAAAAAAGGTAAATACAAATAAACTAGGCTGACAAGGTTGTGGTTAATAGCATGTTACAGTTTTCAGCATCACAGCTTAAAAATGTATATATAAACACAAAGAAAAAGTCTTCATTCAACCCCATAGGAGAATTTATATTCAATTTCATTTATTTTTGTAGCGGAAACCTTACCTTATTACAGTTACATAGGGAAAATGCACAATTACCAGTAATATCCAATGAAACAGTGGTACATAATATGATTGTAACCTGAAATGTTTACTGACAGACCTGTCACATTTATTATTCGTGATGTCACAATTTTTAATCTAATTTCTGTGTTCAGAGATTCTCACCTTAATGGGACATGAAGTCTGCCCTATATATGCCCTCCCACAAGGACATTTAAGCATATACTAATACGTAACATTTGATGTGTTGCAAATGGAAAAGTCATGTAATTTAAATCTATAACTTATCGATGGATAAGGTAAAAAATTGTCTTTATTGCTAGATTTACAATTTTTACAGTTCAAGCAGGAAAGTAAGCATTTTATGAGGCAGACACAGTTGATGATTTTTGTGTTATTGGTTCCATATGTGCTTTTATAAAATTATCAGTAAATAAACTGACAGAACAGGGATTATTTTGAGGAAAATGTCAATATTTAAGCACATACACCTTTATCCTGCATGAATTTTCTGTTTTGTTTATTTACACAACAGTGTAAAGAAGGAACACATATCTATTTATACATAATTCTTGATAATGACTGGGATTATATCCCTTATTTTCAGCTATACAGAACATAATCATTAGTGTACACAAGCTATCATCATACAGCTGAAGCCGTCCTTAACTGCCATCTTTCTGAGTTAAGCCATCTTGAGCTGATAAGTAACTTCCATTGACTTCCATGGGAATCTATGTTTACTTAAGACAGAAGGTTACAAATATAAATTCTGAGAGGAGAATTACAGAAATAAGTATGGCTACGTTGGTTTACTGTTTCCTGCATCGTAAGAATAGGGAGGAAAAAAATCATACTGTATGCTTGCTTTTTGTATGAAACTGGCAGTTTAGCAAAACGCAAACCAAAATGTGACACAAGTGTTTCATTTTTGCTTTTCATTTGCCACTTTAACCAATCAAACAGCAGAAAAAGTAACCATGTGATTTTTTATGTGTCACTCATTTGAACATGTTTCTGTAGGATAAAACATTATAGGAAGGAAGAACTGCTCGATATTTCACTACGTTTTTCTTTCATTTTCCCCCCTTCTCCCATTTCCCTCTTCTCATACACTCTCCACCTTTCTCTCCCACTGCTCCCTCTCATTTTATTTCTCCTGCTTTCTTTCCTCTCTCTCTCCATTAACCAACTCTCTTACTCTCTTTTTCTCTCTCTTTCTCCCCTCCCCCACAGTCCTGAACTCTCACCCTCTCACTCGCCCCTGAGCTCCTCCATCCCCCCTTGCCATCTCCAAATCCCTTTATCCCATGCCCCCCTTCTTCTATGATTTCATCCAGATACAGTTTCATTTTTCTCTAGGTCCTCCCAAACGATCCACCAAATGAATCAAGGACGTTTCTCTCCTACTTTCTTAAGTCTGACTATAGTGTACTCTCATACTTTTTATAGGCAAACATTGTTTATTATAATCAAATAATTTAACATATCATTAATTCACTAGCATTGCTACCAGAGCATGCTTTCAAGTTATCCTTGGGTGAAAACAGATGGTTCTTTCATTAGCACAGGAGCAGCTGACTGATCAACCTGTGATCATGAAAGGAGTTTCTGAAACCCTGCACTGATGGGGGGGTGCTCGAGGGCAGGTTTAGAAACCATTGTAGATTGACGGCATATAAACTGTACAGATATGTGTCAACGACAATGCACATGTAAGGCAAGTAATTGTAAGTTTTATTCCACTAAGGGTCATATGTACGTAGATTTGTGAAAAAAATTCTGGGGCAAACCAACTGCACAAAAAAGAACAAAGTCCAAAAGTAGAAATGAGGCTTTTAACCCCTTCAGTACTAGACACACCTCATGTGCTGATTACCTGTCTTGTATTCGAGGGGTTAAAGGACATTTAAATAAGCAGGACTTTTTATTTCTTCCCTGTGGTGTTTTTGGTTTGCCACAAAATTACTCCCTCTTCATGTACACATGCCCCCAACATTTTTAAATATATTTAGAAGTTATAGGCTAATTTCCCATTATGCAACAATATACCTGAAAGGAACAGAAGAATGTGTTGGATCAGCCATTTGGTGAAGCAGAGGTTAACCCCTTGAATGTCAAAGAAATATCCAATGCATTATGTGTTGCAATGAGTTGGATACCTCAAATTAAATGTGTTGTAAGAGGAGGAAGAAAAGAAGCAAAGAGGGGGTCATGAGTAGTAGATGTATGTTAAATAGTATGTTTTATTTGTAGAAACAGCAGCAGGAAGACAGACAATAGAAGGTTGATGTGTGCTTAATTCTGTTTCTAGAAATTTAAATAACATGTTTTAATTATTTAGCTAGTTATTCATTTTTCAGTGTAGCCTCAAAACTCCTTCTGTTAGCCTTTTTTGGGAAAGGTCACGAAACCAATCATGTTAGAGAGGCTGAAATCAACCATGGTCACACATGCAGCCTATTAAGGGCTGGATTCTATTGCAGGTGATAAATGTTAACCCCCGTTTTATCAAGCATTTATCAAACATTCACTTTTCAGAGCCCCATCCAACTCTCCAATTGATATGCTGGGATGCTGCTTTTTTCAGCAGATCTGCTCCCAGAGGAGCAGACCTGCTACGATGGCACTGTACAAGCGATGTTGCCCTTTAGCTTGATTGTGCAGATGCATAGCGACTTTTATTGAAGTACCAAATCATTATTAATTTTTTATTGGCAAAGGTTGAGCTTTATTTTAGTATAAAATAGGAATTTATATCACTCAAACGCTCTTCACTGTCCTGCAGGAGGAAATTGCATTTCTAGTAAAGCATAGGCAATGTGTGCTGATGTATGAAACCTGATATTTCATACCTTTAACCATTAGCGTGCCAGAGGGCACTTGTGTTTCATACCCCTCTGACACTCAAAGGGTTAAAGTCTAGAGGGGTAAACAATGCATCTCACTCAAAGATTATGTATCCCTGTACTGTTCTTATCTTCTATGTTAATGTACTTTATAATATGATACTTAAATAATATTTAATTTTGATATTATTTGTTAGTATTTGATTCTGCTTCTTTATATTTAGCAGATATAGGGCTGGGTTTAAATGCAGGAGATAAATGTTATCTGCCGTTTTATCAAAAATGTTCCTGTTGAAGTCTATGGGGATACCGGGAGATAAAAACAGAGACAAAATTAGCACCTGCAATTGAATCCAGCCCATAGAGTGCTATTTCGATGAAAACTTTAAAGGCATAGTAATGTTTCAAAATAAAAACAGCTCCAATTAATCTTCATAGTATTTAGGCCATGGAGAGTGTTATTTCAGTACTGTCAGAGTTGTAGTTCAAGTGTAATTAAATGATAAACTATCCTTCTCCCGCCCATTCTACTGATGTAACACTGCTCAGCTCAGAGCAGCAGGGAGGTGCCCAGGTAAATTGCAGAGAGGGACAATGTTAATTGAGATAAGGGAAAAACCTGTCAAGGGGGCAGGGTTTTCATTGTTCTCACATTAAGAAGATTGTCCCTTGCTGTGAGCTGTCTGGTCTCAAGACCAGATTCCACATCTGATGGGAGGTGGATTATACTAGGTAAAAGGGGAGGGAGGGGGATACTTTATCATTCAATTACTCTTGAACTACAACTCTGACAGTAATGAAATAAAACTCTCCATGGCCCAAATACTATGAAGGTTAATTGGAGCTGCTTTTATTTTGAAACATTACTATCCCTTTTATTTGGCAGTCTTCAAAATTGTCCTTAAGTAACACATACAACTAGAGTATGCACAGGCCTATAAAAATGGCACCCTAATGAGCCACAAAAATTGTGGGGTGCTCCCAAGACTCCCTGACGAAGCCTAAGTATAGGCGATACGCGTCGGGATGGTTGGGGATAGAGAGAGTCCTGACTGTTTAAATTTATATTGAGGATAAGTACATGTTTACTTATGTTTTGTTATTGATTTACCTCATTATGTAGAGATTTATTATCATTTTGATAAAGATATCTCTTATCTCTGTATGGTGAGGTATAGTTAATACATTTAGTATTGTGCATCATCTTGTTAGCTTGTCCTCTTTATTTTGAATACCTGCTGATGTATAGGAACATGACTTTTGAGGTTTATAGTACCCTTAGTAATGTATATCTTTAGCAGGCATGTCTAGGGCTTGATCCTCCGATGTTTTTACTTGTTTTTATATTGTGTGTGTATTTTATGATTTTTTGTACGCCAATAAATATTTTGATGAGTAATTATAATGTTGGTATTTTGAGTGCCTCAATAAGTGGACCTCTTTTTCTTGTGGGTTTAGTTTCTGTAGCTTACCCTATAGGGATTTTGTTCTTCAAAATTGTACTTAAGAACCATTTACAGTAAAGATATTCCTTCATGAGTACAGATCGGCTAGTCAAAATCAAATTGACTCTTTAACTCCCCTGTTCTTTATCAATGATATCCTTAAGGAAGAATACCTAATAATAATCTCATCCATTCCCTAATATGACTAAACAATCCTAGCGATCCTATGAATTTTGCTTTTCTATTTTTTTTTTCAAGAGGTAACATTTTCAATCAGTACTGGAGGTAATGTTCAATGAAAACGGACATGACACTAGCTTTGTTTATTAGACTTGCACACAATGAGAAAATTTGATTTGCCTGAATTAACACATACTCAAAATTCTAACTTTGTCTGCCTCTATGTTTAGTTAGTAAGAATTTGGTTAAAAGTTTTCATTGCCAAGCAAAAATCTTTCATCACTATTTTTAATGGGGAATCCAGGATCCTTCCCTGGACTGTCATTTGAACAAGATTCATTCAAATGAATTGCTTAAAACTTGGCCATTCACTCTACTGGGGTTTAATCAGGTTATATGAAAAATAATAAAAATAAATATAAATTATAAAGGCCTGCATTTTTATCTTATTTATTTGTACTTGTTCATGTCCACCCCATAAGGAAGCAAAAGCAACTTTTACTTTGTTAGAAGTATGATCTAAGATTTATGAGGTGACAGAGATGAACTACCACCAGCAGCAGCATTAGACCAAAGGACAGACACATACAGCCACAGTATGGTATATGGACTTGAAAAGTAGGTGGCTGTGTCTAACAACAGAAGGCCCTCAATATGATATATACTGATCTCTGAGAGAAAGGAGGAAGTGGCAGCATCTTTGACTTTGTTAGAAGTATGATATAGGAGTTGGGAAGTGCCAAAAAGGAGAGTTTGCACTGCAGTATCACCACAAGAAACATTATTAGCCCAATCTGGACAGAAGCATACAGCAAAAGCAAAGTATGTGGGTAATTGTTCTTATTTTAAGATTAAATTAACACACTCAGAATCAGCAATAACAGGAGGAGACAGCAGTGGAGTTTGGATGGAACCATCCAGGTGTGCACTTAAGTTTGAACAATATATGTATTTTTTATTATTATATTAACACACAGTCAGGAATAATAGGCTTAGTTGCTGGAATTATATTTAGCTAGCCTACCTACTTATTATATTTACTAGTTAACGTAGCTATTAAGTCCATGCTAACCTACTTAATTAATTACTAGCTAACCTAGATATTAATTCTATGCTACCCTATCTAATTAAAGGGATAGTAATACTTTGTTTTAACTTTATTTTATTTTGTAGGCATTAAAAAAACATGAAGAATGATATAAGTCTTATCTCTCAAACCTTTATGGTTTAAGAGATATTCACAAGCAAAGTTTTCCCCTCCCCGATCCTTTTTCCTAGTGTAAGCCATCTCTTCTCAGATGTGAATCTGGTTGTAAGACCAGACAGATAACAGAAGGGGACAATTTTCTTTGTATGAGAACAATGAAAGCCCTTCGCCCCTTGACAAGTTTTTCAGCTTTTTCCCTTATCTTAATTGAAGATTGTCCCTCTCTGCAGTCTACCTGTGCACCTCCCTTCTGATCTGGCTGAAAGGGGGGGGATACTTTGCTTGTGAATATCTCTTAAACCATAAAGGTTTGAGAGATAAGACTTATATCATTCTTCATGTTTTTAATGCAAATAAAATAAAGATAAAACAAAGTATTACTATCCTTTAATTAATAGCTATCCTAACTCTAGCTGCTGCTAAACTAAATACTATAGCCTCCCTCCAGCACCAATGTAATCAGAAGAAATAAATTATTTTGATTCTCCCAAAAATGCAGGGAGCTGAGATGCTGATAACAAGCATGTGATACTCTGCTTCTATTCTCACTCCTATATTGCATGTAAGGAAAATGTGCTACATCCAGATTATATAAATTTAAGGGGCCATCCCCTTGGAAATCAAGATTGGCAAGAAAATAAAATATATCACAGATAAATTAGAAATGTACAGACTGATGCAAGAATCAATCATAGCTATAACCAAGGTGACCATCCCTCCACTTAGTGGCAGGATTTAATTGGCTATTCTGTGTAACAATCATTTCTTCTCTCTGCCCTGCTATATAGATTCCCTTCCCACATTGCCCACTGAAAGAGCTTGAACAAATGAACAAGTAAATGAATTGTTTTAATCCAAATCTCACAAAACATGTGATATTCAGTTAATTTCCAAATTGTTATGAAATGAAGGGACAAGTCTACTGTTTGTTTAAACTGAAGCAGCATGATGCTACTTAAAGTGATAGTAATGTTTCACAAATTTGAGCCATAGAAAGTGTTATTTCATTACTGTGAGCCTTGTAGTTCAAGAGTAATTGAATGATAAGTTTCCCCCTCCCGCCATTTTTACCTAGTGTAAGCCCCCACTCCTCATATGTGGAATCCAGTCCATAGACAGCTCACATCAAGGGACAATATTCTTATTGTGAGAACAATGAAAACACTGCCCCCCTTGACAGGGTTTTCAGCTTTTTCCCTTATCTTAATTGAAGATTGCCCCTCTTTGCAATCTACCTAGACACTCCCTGATGCTCTAAGCTGAGCAGTGTTACATCAGTAGAAGGGGCAGGAGGGGGGATATTTTATCATTCATTTACTCTTGAACTACAACTCTGACAGAATTGAAATAACACTCTCCAAGGCCCAAATACTATGAAGATTAATTAGAGCTGCTTTTATTTTGAAACATTACTATCCCTTTAACCTTTTAAGGAACCATGTGTGATAAACACATTGCAAAGCAATCCACACAGGATTTAGATTACCATGTGCAGGGAGCAGCATTTGAGGTCCTGTGATCCTGCTGGCAAATGTCATGTCCACCTTCATGGACAGGCAATCCAAGATTGATTGAAAACATAATCACTTGAACCAAGGACACAATTCATAGTGGCCATTAGGATTGTCTACTCAGTAAGATAAGTGCAGGGTTATTCTTAGTAAGTGTTAGTTTTCCTTTAAATTATGTCCTATATACTTTTAAATCTTTATAGATTTATAGTACAGCAAAGGGATTCTGTTGTTCAAGTGTAGTATTCTTCAGTGCTGACAAATGATTGCTTCCTTCATGAGCAAAAAGTACTGGGGAAAAACACACAAGTGTACATTTAAATCTGAAAAATTTAAAAAAGGATAATTGACATGATTCTTCCATGTGGGCTTCTTATGAATCAATTGCTTTTTGAACTTTTTTCAGTTCCATATAATCAAACTCTACTTTATGTGTCTGTATCTGGCTGCAAAGGCAATTTTGGGATGAATTAACCATTATGCAATAAAAAAGTATTAAACAGACTAGGACTATAGCATGTCTGCGGACAGTACAAAAAGTTGACACCACAGCTATACTATAACTGGACCAGTACATGGAATAAACCAGTGTAGGACGTACAGATTGACGTTACCTCAAAACACGCTTTACCTTTTACTTCTGAATGTGTATTGTTTTCCTATGTAAAATAACGCAAGATATACATGTTACATTATGGTCATGTTAGGTGTTGTCAAGGCCAATTCAAATCCCCAGCCAAATCTACCTACAGCAATGTATCAAAATCTTTACAAAAATTATATATATACCCCCAAAAAATGGCCAACCCCTACCTGTGTTTTTCATTTCATAGAGCTAGAGCACAAGACCAAGGACAGATGTTATTTTTATTTTTTCATTAAAATATTTTGTTTGTCATTGAGTTTAAACAAGGATCACCTAGTGAAAACGTAACAAAAAATATGTGGCTAAGAATTTAATTACTTTTTGCTTACAGGAAAGAAGAGTTCTTCAAAAGAAAATAGTATTGATACTAATTTTTTGCTACTTATGAACTCACAGAGTTCATGTAGAAGCTTTTGTTTTACATCTTTCAGATCTGAGTGAAAACTGTAAGACCTGTATCTGTTTGGCATTATCCTTTTCTGGTATTCAAAAGGATAGTTTAGCAGTTTTGCTTTGGAGAGTTAAGGTATTCTGTGTTTTGGATGAAGTTATATCATTCAACATATGTTTTTCTACCATTAGTAATTAACATTAATAAAGGAAAAATGGCAGTTGTTGAGGCATTAATGTAACAATCTGGTCCCAGTGCTCTGTCTCTTCCATTTTTCTTGTTACTTCAGCCTCACTTGCACACTCCTCCCAGGTCTACTTTAAACATATACCTGCAGCATCTGAGCATGTTTGTGGTACTTTCCAGTATCTAGTCAAGCTCTTGTATAGCTCCTGCACTTTACCCAAGTGAATCCTTCATTGTAATAGCTATTTACTAAATTCTTCTCTGTGCAATCCTGAAGCAAAATGAGAGAAATAGACCAGAACAGAAATGGAAAAAAACATATCAAGTGGTATCTCACCATTAGCTTTTAACATTGCCTACTTTGATAACTATAGTGATGCTTATTAATCTGATTTTGTCCAGGTATCACATTTTGAAGATTTTGGTAAATAACCCATACATATACCAAGTGACTGTTTTATTGTACTGGAAAAAAATCAAGATGCAATGAAAATAAAACACTGCTCCTCATGAGTAATTACTATATTTTCTAACACTGTCTGAAAACAGCTTTCCCGTTTAATGGTTAGTTTCAAGAAATAAATAGATGTTTGCTGAGGCCTAGAGAAGCTTGCTCACATTTTTGAGGTCTAAGCTCTATCTTCCTCTTTTGTTCAGCCTCTAGAGGTTGTATGTGGGGATGGGCCAAAAGGTGTGTTTTGTTCCAATGGGAAATTTAGAAGAATACACAGTTTTCTGCTTTTCTAACAGGAAATTACTCCCATAAAGAAGGCCTTTGATTTTCCACATTACGCTAAGACAACAGAAAATTTCACTACAATGGTTCCATTTTCCATCTGTGTTTTTCAATGGAGCAAAACTTCCTGTCCACATCCTATATAATAATTCGCTAAGTTGTGTGTAACGCCTGACATGCGCAGTAGACACTGCTGCGTGTGCGGCAGTCACGCACAGTACAGACTGCCCGCGCCGTGGCTGATACAGAGCTGGGCGCTCCGAAAGACCGTCCAGCTCTGTATCAGCAGTTGCGCGGGCAGTCTCTACTGCGCGTGACTGCCCCGCGACCGGCTGCCAGAGGCACTGTGGCCCGTGTAACGGTCTGTTCAACTAGTACTATATAAACCCATAATTTCCACAATGCAGTATGGTGTAGTTTAGCAGAAAAGGAGATTAAAGATTGGAAACAGAAAGACAGAGAGAGAAAACAAAAATGTAAATCAAATATTAAAAAAGTAGTCACTGGTTTATAGTACTTAGGGATTATTTTTGAACTTTTTGACTTTCCAAAAATTCAGTAAGTGTGGGTTAGCAGTACAACGCAGTAGAATCCTGTAACTTTTATTGCTTTACTAGAGGAGGTGGTGGAGGTGGAGGGAGCATGTGTGGGAAGACTCATACTCCTCTGCAGCAGGAACCATAAGTGTTATTTCAAATGAAAGAACTTTTGGTACACTTTCTGACACATCGTTATTGCTACTTCTGTTATGTGCCCAGAGAACCTGGGAATGTTTAGGCATGCTTCTGCAGGTGCTAGTTGTGGCACCTCTGACATGTTGATGGTCTCTGAGTCAGACCTGTGGTTGTGCTTCAGGTGGGATCTCAGCGAAAAGGTGCCTGCTTTTCACCTGCTCACATGCTTCATACACGGACAGGTAGACAACAGATAGCAACATGCTAAGCTTTTGGATTGGGAGGGCAGTATCTCCATATGGTAGACATCATAGACTGTGAGGTTCTTGGGGAGCTAATACTACTACTGGGGCTAGATGTTGCTGAAATTGTACTACCACTAGGTGTTAAATGTGCTGCACATCCAACAGCAGCAGAGTCACTCATCAGAGCTAGGTGTCACGGTATGTTATGACTCTCAGACACAGAGTTAAGGTAAAAACACAACTTTATTGAAAAAGTTAAAGAGGACCCTCGAGGGTTAACATACACATGCAACATATATCTTTAATACATAGTCATGGTGAGTAGTGGTATACAGAATGTAAGACAGGCTCTACCGGCCTTGGCAATACCCGGTAAGGCAACCTTAGACTGGCACAAGATGGAATAGGTTCTACCGGCCTTACCAATATACCGGGCAAGGCAGCCTGGAAGGCTGGTAACCGAGGAGATGGAGGCTCTACCGGCCTTGCCAATATACTGGGCAAGGCACCTTTAGGCTGGCAACACAAGGGAATGAGGCTCTACCGGCCTTGCCAATATACCGAGCAAGGCAGCCTTGAGACAGGTACACTGAGGAATGAGGCTCTACCGGCCTTGCCAATATACCGAGCAAAGCAGCCTACAGACTGGCACAACGAGTAATGAGGCTCTACCGGCCTTGCCAATACCGGGTAAGGCAACCTTAGACTGGCACAAGATGGGATAGGTTCTACCGGCCTTACCAATATACCGGGCAAGGCAGCCTGGAGGCAGCAAGTACTGGAACACAGACAGGGATGACCTCAGCGACTGGCATAAAGGTGTAACTAGCCAGTCGCCTATGATGGACAGACAGAGGCCAGTTGGGTTGTCAAGATGTAGAGAACACCCAACGGAATAATGGAGCTAACCAGTACCCGCGTACTGAAGTTACACAATCTCTACCGGTGCTGTAAGGAACGTAGCTAGCAGCAGGATAACATGAAGCGAACCAGTACCCGCGCACTGGAGTAACACAATCTCTACCGGTGCTGTAAGGAACGCAGCTAGCAGCCAGTTAACATGGAGTGAACCAGTACCCGCGTACTGGAGTTACACAATCTCTACCGGTGCTGTGAGGAACGCAACTAGCAGCCGGTTAACATGGAGCGAACCAGTACCCGTGTACTGGAGTTACACAATCTCTACCGGTGCTGTGAGGAACGCAACTAGCAGCCGGTTAACATGGAGCGAACCAGTACCCGCGTACTGGAGTTACACAATCTCTACCGGTGCTGTGAGGAACGCAGCAAGCAGCCGGTTAACATGGAGCAAACCAGTACCCGTGTACTGGAGTACACAATCTCTACCGGTGCTATGAGGAACGCAGCAAACAGCCGGTTAACATGGAGCAAACCAGTACCCACGTACTGGAGTAACAAACAATGTGAATGAAAATGTCGCCAAAGGCGGCTGGAGGAAGTAGACACTCTGCAGGCATCCAGGAGCAGGAACACCGCCGGTACAGGACAGGGAGCAGAAGCATGAATGGCAGACAACCGGAGCAGGAACAGCAGCAGGAACAGCAACCCCAACCAGATCAGAAATGGAAGCTGGAACCGAGGAAGCTGTCAGACAGGTACTCAGGCGATCACTGGAGAGCATAGATAGTAGACGGCCCAGGAAGCTCAGGAACACAGTGCAGGTGCAGGTGACATAGAGACACCATGAAAGGGCAACCAAAGGGTGCCCAAGCCCAGTCTAAATGGGCAATACTGGGCGGGTTGATAGCAGACAGCCAGTGGAGAGCCATTCAGGTAACTGACAAGAAAGGCAGCAAATCACGGGCACCGTGATACTAGGGTTGTGGATGTTGATAACCTGTGTTGTTGCTGCTGGTTACTCAACACTAGTGACTGTGGCTGTGTGGGGTTTGGACTTGGAAGTGGTGACTGACAGCATGACAGTATGTTTTGGCATTTTTCCTTGTCCTATTGTGTTCTCAAGTTTATGAACAGTCACACTGCTCCTTATCAGTGGTGAAAGATTGAGCCCTTGCCTTTCAGCTAACTTTCTTGGCATGTCATCTCTCTCACTCTCAACTTAATCTGTATCTGAAGAAGATGAGGATGCCAGAGGGATATATTCTAGATCTACATCTTCATCAGTAACTAGGTCAGCCTCAGAGGCGCCCACCACTTCTACCACTTTTATATTTCTCTAGGCTTTGAGAGGTCTCAAACAATTCTTTGTACTTTTCCCTTTAGAGGGATGTTCACAACTTTCACTACTACTTCCAGAGAATGTGTTTTTGCTTGTTTGTCTCACTGTCAGATGCAGCAGTTGTTTGAGCTGCTAAATTCTCTGTTCCATCAAAACTGTCTTCAGTGTTTTTGGATGGTTTATTAATAGTGCTGGAACTTTTTGTGTGAATGGCATGCTGTGGGACTGGTAACCTGACACCCCTTTTATACTATGCCAGCAGGAGAAGAAGGGAAACTTGACACATTTTGGAGGGAAATTCAGTCTTCTCATGGGGGGTATTTTGTTCATCCCATTGATACCAATGCAATGAGTTAGTGAGAAAAAAAGCAGAAAATTGGCACTTTTCAAAATAATTTCCCACTTGGTAGGAAGTAACATTTTCTCCTGTTTTGCTTATGAAGCAAAAAACTTCACCCATCCCTATTGTATGTTCAAAAAAAATGGAGGAATTCTGGGTCAAACAAACTGCACTATATAGTGAGTTTCAGAATTTTATTTTTCACTCTGGAACAAATGGTTTGCCCCAAAATTGCTCTATTTTTCTTTTGAACATTTGGTCCTAGGAGGAAAATTAACAGCACTTTCTACTCTTGTACAATCTTCACATAGAGTCCTTAGCCACAGGAGCACATGATAGTGTTTTCTTCCCATTAAAGGTCTCCCGCTGCCTCTGCACCTGTAGTCTGTTATTCCCACTCTCTGGCCTAAAGTAGAAATCATGACATTAATTGCTGCACATACTACAAACTAGTCACAGGTATTTAAAGGGACAGTAATAACTAAAATGAAACTGGGTTATATAATTTTAAATATCATGTATTTCCAGTCAGAATAATATTCCTATAGTGCCCAAGGAAATTACAGTCGGAATAACCACTGTTGTTGGTATTCCTTTGGGTAGTGGCTTAGTATCTCTTACATTCAAACCAGTGTCAGAGTTCTGCATAAGAAGAGAGCCACTTTGCAAGTGATCCCTTCAGTACCAACTCCCATCATCCTGGGATACCCCTGGCTATGTCTTCATAACCCAGTTATTGACTGGGCAGATCACCTCCTGGAATGACTTTTGTAAAACTCATTGCATTGTCCATACTGCTTCTAGTGCCTCACATGCCTTAGATGATCCTCCTCAAGTACCCATCCATTCCCATACTTTTTCAGATGTGTTTTGCAAGAAGAAAGCCAATTCTTTACCACTCCACACACCTTACAACTGTATAATTGATCTTCTGCCTAGAACTATTCCTCCAAAGTGTCTCACCTACCCTTTTCAATACCAAAAATAAAGGCTATGAAAGAGCATTTTAATGACAATCTTTCTATCTGGAAAGAGCTGTGTTATTTTTTGTACAAAAAATGATGGGTCACTGAGGCCCTTCATTGATTAAACAGCATTACTAAGAGAAAGAGTTATCTGCTACCTCTCATTTCTGATCTATTTGACCTGCCTCAAGAATCTACAGTCTGTACTAAGCTAGAATGTTGTGGGGCTCAAACTGTCATCCTTATCTGAGATCCAGATGAGTAAAGACTGTTCAGGACTCTAGGAACATCTGTTAGTGCAATCTGGTCTCTGCAATGACCCTGCCAAGTTCCAGTCCAACTATGTAATTTTATAACACACTTCAGATTTGCATTGTTATGTACCCAGACAATACACTGTTAAGTGCAAGAATACTATATCCATGCATTCTTGATTCAGTATAACTGTTATACTCACATTATACTCACAGCTTGTACACTACACTATACAAATGTTAATTTGAGAAGACTTGTCTTCCTTTCTTGGGCCACATCATCTTGGCTGGTGGCCTGGAAATGGCCTCAAGGTCTAAAGGTCTACTGTTGATTGTTTGCTTCCATGACATTGCTGTTCAAATAATATTTCATATTAAATAAGAAGACTGATGTAATATAAAGAATTGAAACAATTATGTAAACAATCAAATGCACCATAAGGCACAAAAATATTTGCAGAAATAACAATTTATTTTAAATGGAGGTTTTCCATCCCATGAGGGCGTTTCAATGTCTTTGGAGAACTATCAATCTTTCAGTTGGTTAAAAGCCCCATTTAAATGTATTGAGATTGAAAGACAGACAGATATATATATATATATATATATATATATATATATATATATATATATATATATACACACACATTTTATTTCAAAACAACAAAGAAATAAGGATATTTCAATCTCTGCTGTACTTTACAGGGTCTAGCAATGTCATGCTCTGAGAATTTAATATGTCCTTTCAGAATGTTTGCAATCCTGAAAGATGTTCATAGGGTACAGATTTCCTATTAATTATATGTTCTTCAAAGAAGGTTATAATAAATCATCTTCCAATTTTTCAAGAGACTTTTGGTAAATGTCAAAACGCCTGTAGTTTCAAAGAAATCATATTCATGTGTACAGTTTTCTTTTATGTTTTTAAATGACAATATCTATCAATATTATATTGAAAAAGTTAGGTATAAAGATTTTCTAAAGCACCACTTAAATGTAAGAGTTAATGTATATTTCTACCAATTCGGACATTAGTGTTGTTCCAAACCATATACTGCATGATGCAGGGGGGTTGAGATTGAAGACATAAACACACTGAATATTGCATGATTTTAATATATAATCTATACTACAAAGGTGTTAGACACATGATACAGTTTTAATGCTAACACCATTATGAATCCAGACATGTTTTAATTCCCTGCCTGTCTGATATGCACCTGTGATTTATTTAATCAGCTATGTTATGAAATGTTTATGCTTTTATAAAGGTGAAAGAGCTATTTCATCACTTTCCTGAAACTTGAACATGTTCCAAGTTCCCACTTGTGAGGGTAGATCCTCAATATCCTTACAAAATTATATCCTGCTTCACAGTACACAGAAACAGTGCATTAAGTAAAAGTTGCCCTAACAGTACTGTATGTGGAGTAGGAGGCTGGGGCAACAGGCTCTAGCCAAACACTATATGAAGGAGCTGGTCATAAAGTTCCTATTAAAGGGATAGTAATGTTTCATAATAAAAGCAGCTCCTATTAATATTCATAGTATTTGGACCATGGATACCGTTATTTCAGTACTGTCAGAGTTGTAGTCCTAGAGTAATTGAATGGTAAAATATCCCCCTCCCACCCCTTTTACTGATGTAACACTGCTCACCTCAGAGCAGAAAGACTGTCCAGATGGATCTCAGAGAGGGAAAATCTTCAGTGAGCATAACGAAAAACCTGAAAAACCTGTCAAGGAGGGCAGGATTTTCCTTATGCTCACAGTAAGAAGATTGTCCCTTGCTGTGAGCAGTCCGGTCCCAGGACCAGATTCCACATCTGAGGGGATGCGACCTACACTAGGTAAAAGGAGCGGAAGGGGGATACTTTATCATTCAATTAATCTTGAACTACAACTCTAACAGTATATGCTTTCATTTTATAATGAAAAAAAAAAGCTTTTGGGGGGGTGAGTGCACCTTTAAATAACATTTTCCATATCTCCCAACATTTCAAATTGCCAAAGTGGGACACTTGTGTTTTAGGGAGTGTTGCTGGGGGTGTGGCTGGTGGGAGGGGCATTACCGATAATTTTTAGGCTATTTCATGAACTATTGATACCTCCTTGTGTAACCTAATAAATGACATAACAAGATGTATTTTATTTATACAGACTAATTTACAAATACATATACTGACATTTAAACAAACAATAATGTGAGTTTTATTGCTGTAGAGCAATATGGTACACTTATATACACACCATGCAATCCGATCTCCTAAAAAGAGGGATATCAGAGTGGGAAAGAGGAACAGTGGGATTTGGGTCCAAAAGAGGGACTGTCCCTCCTAAAGAGGGACACTTGGGAGGTATGATTTTCTGTAATTTATAATGTCATGATAACATAGTCTATTTACTATATCCAAAAGAAATATTAGGGTGGGCAGGTGATAGAAGTAATGTAAATGTTTCTATTGCAGAATTCAAAACATTATTATTAGTGATTGCTTTATTTATTTTTTTATTTGATTTATGATCAATGTACATATATATTATTATGTAAAAAATGCACTTTAAAACATCAATGAATTTTAATCATTATTATCCTTTCCTTGTAATCCAACACGCTACTATTCCAGAACAGTTCAGCAAAAAAGTAATGCATAAAAGCAAAATATGACAGAGATAATTAAAATAATATGGAACATCAAAATCATCAAACAGAAAATAAACCAATGCTAAGCCTATTTCCTGAAATCAAATAGAAGCATGAAATTGATTGAAATGCTTTATTAACAACAGATACCAAGTAAAATAAAACCAGAATAAAGTATTCATATGAAAGAACAACTATTCTTCTCACAAATTAGGATCAAAGACATTGTGACATTTTCATTTTATGTATACTGCCCCTTTTGTGAGGATATGCTCATGGCCTCGTCAGACAAGAAAAGACTTCCCAGAACAAAAGAGATTCAACCAAGTATGCTTTTCATTGGTTGGAGTTCTAATGGGGCTTGGCATTTTCAATTAAAATATGAGTCATTAGAGTAATCATATGGGAATATTCTGATTAAAAGTTATATTGCTTGCAGATGAATGAACAATTAAATAAATTGAGTCAACTTTTATTGTTTTGTTATCATTTTTCTTAGTTATATATATATATCAAACACTGAAGACTTTATACTGACTATTGAGTGTCTGTGAAAAAGAAAATTGTTTCATCTGCCAAATCATTTGGATATCAGTATTTCACCTAATTAGTGTAGATGTTTGGTTTTTAATCTCATAGAACTACTATAGAAACAAACTCATAGGGGAGATGCACTAAGACCTGATAAAGAAGTCAAACGGAGATGACCTCTCGAATGATATTACTTCTCCAAGTGATCAAGAACTACAGACTCTGCATGTGTGGGTCCAAAATGAAGATGGAGAAGATCAGTGGTGTGGATGACTAAAACCACCCACAGAGGGGAAAGATCAATGATAACTATACAAAAAGGAGGCTTTTGTCTCTTCAATGGAATGGCATGTTTTATCTTCGAAGGTGGAACCAAGAAATTTCCAAGTGCTCCAGAATCAATGAAAGCACATGCTGTGAGAACCTTTTGCCCCAAGGCTAGGGTGACTGGAACTTATGTTCATGTCACGGTTCGGCAAGAAAACTCAGGACAAGGACTAAAAGGTAACACCAACTTTATTAGGCACCAACAATGAAACAAAAATATCACAATAAATGGTATGAGAGAGAAGCGCGCAACAGAGCAAGCGACAACAACCACAAATAGAAGGCTGCTTCCGTGTGATTCTCAATGATAGGTCCCAGCGAAGGGACAAGGAGTAGTCTGCAATGCCACAGGTCCGCACCTGGGAGAAGCCAGACCAAATAGGAAAGCAACCAGGAGTAAGTCTGCCAGAGCCATAGGCACGCACCAGATTGGCTATCTGACTTCACAGAAGGCCACACCAGAGGATAGTCAGACAGAGCCACAGGTCAGCACCAGAATGGATAGTCAAACAAGCCAGGGGTCATACACAGAGTGGGTAGTCAGCCAGAGCTGCAGGTCTGCACCAGAATGGTTATCTAACTAAGTCAAGGGTCATACAAACAGCAGGTAGTCAGACAGAGCCACAGGTCAGCACCAGATTGGGTAGTCAGACAAGCCAGATAATACACAGAACGCCAAAATATAGAACTGCACTGGACACCAATGAAAGGGCGACTGAGCCGTGTGTCCAGGCATTTTATAAATTGCAGCCCCAGGAAGAGGAGGAGTCACATCAGATAACTGTACCTTTAAATGGAGAGCACGTCCATGCCTTTGAACGTGTGCCCATAGATGATGTCACCCTGCCTGCTGGGATGCCAAAACTGAAGCAGCTGGAGCCGCTCAGAGACCCAGGAGGCGGCTGAGCCTCCAGAATACAGGATGCGACTGAGCCGCAAAGGGGAGAAAGAGGCCACACCTCCAGAAGCAGGATGCGGCTGGAGCCACTGGAAGCAAGATGCAGACGGCTTGGGCAGCTAACAGTTCAGGAAAAAGAGGAATGACTTAGAGTGATTCTCTCAATTAACACCAAGTCCTGACGTTCACCAACTTATTTTGGCATACTTGAGCAATATGACACCATTAGCCACAAACTCGTAGAGAGTGCCTTTCATGGTAACTCTTCAGAAAGATGAAACACCCTGCCTTTCTCCATGTTCTCTGGATCTGGGTCTGGAGAAGAAGTAGAATCCTGAAAACTGGGAGGCAGATGCACTACAGGATGGAGTGTGACTCTCAATAGAGGAACAGAGGGAAATGAGCTCCTCGAGAGACCAGCAATGTTAACTCATCCTTAAGACATCAGAAAGACCCTTCATAAAAGGTCACTTTCAACTCGTTTCCCTAATCAGTGTCTAATGCCTAAACTCACCATGCTGGAGTTCTGATGTGCAGCTTCTGCAATACGTGATATCCAGGTGGATCAAACACAGAGTTGAAGGCCTCCAGAAAGGTATCAACATCATTACATTTTGAAGAATGATGATCAAGAATCATTGACATTCAAGCAAGTTTCAATAGGAGCATTACAATGATAGTGATCTTGGCTTGATGGAGAGACACAAATGTCGGGTTGACTGCAAAAATGCAAATAGCATTGATTGAGAAAACAGCTTAACCCCTTAACAAATGGTGACTTATCAGGACCATCAACTGTGTTTGTACCTCAAGGTCTGGTAACAGTCCTGGCATGTCATAGGTTAAATAATTGCAGGGAGCCTTAGGGTGCATTGTGATCATGCTGGGGGAACTGAAACTGACAGGACCAGAGCAGTCAGTTTCAGGCAATACCACTTTTGCCAGTACATGTGATTGCTGCTGCTAATGCCATACCATCATCAAGATGTAGAGATGTTTGGGATAATGTTACTCCCCACAATTTATTTAAGGATATTTTGGCCTTAAATAATGAAAGATCTAGCTCTTTTAACATGCTTAACACCTCAGATGCCAATACATCTGGAATGTATTAATTGCAAGACATCCCCAGTCAATTAAGAAATGTAAACATTAATAGTGGACCCAGGTTGGTTAGTTGCAGTTTTTGTTTAAAGGTTAACCTATACATTGCCGGTGTATTTCCAGCAATGTGTTACAAGCAGCATGTCATTAGAGGGGGTTAATGAGGACTTGGGTTAACATAGTGAAAGTGCTTGGAGGCAAATGGGAACATGTTGGGACATGTGATTACTCAAATTGCCGCTTGCAATGCTTTTTTTTTAGATTTTTGTTTCTAGAGTGAGTTATGTATCCTGAACTACAAAATGTGGAATACATAGCAGCCAGAATGTGATGGCAAAGAGACACTAAAAGGTTTTAAAAAAAAAAGCCTGTTTGCTGTTTTTTTGCCAGTCAACGGTCATTTCTAATGGAATGGTATCCCATCCCTTTTCAAATAAAGCCTGCGTAATTAATTACTCACATGCCTAAAATAATCACTTCTGTCTGTCTTCCTAGGCAATGTAAGTGGAGTACAGCAGTTGCAGTACCCACTCAAATGCTTGCTAATGGGACTAGTAGGATTCCAATGGATGCTAAAGACCAGAGACACTTCTAAGCTGAGGGTGGATGGAACTACAGTAGTGGGGTAACAGTCATGCAGGGTTGGGCATGTAGTAGATGTAAGTGTACATAAACGGTGAACTAATACAATAACAGACATTCATAAAGGAGTAAACAGCAGAGAAAGACTGAAGGCAGACTGAAGTGGTGGTCAAACAATCTAGAAAGTTCATGAATAGGAGGCAGACTGAAGAGTGGTCAATATTTGTAGCAAGGGTCACAAGACTTGACAAGACAGAATGCAAACAGTTCAGGGATACAAAGTAATACCTTAGGTGGCCATGCCCAGGGGATATGCCCAGGTAAATAAAATGAGTGGATGAAAATATTTTAATGAAATGGCTAAAACCTCAATCAATCCCATTCTACTAAATGTATCCCTCTAGTTGACTAAAATTTCAGAAATAACCTGAGCAATCTGGACATCCGTCGGCATTAAATTGCCTCATAACACCTTTCTTTTCATTGCTATGACTGGCAAGAAGAAAAAATCTAAGATTACAGAATATTTAACTGATCTATTGAGTAACCAGAGTGATTCTGATTCACCTACCAATTCTCCAACAAAAAGGAAGATGGCCACTGATAATGCTGATAACAGACACGCTGCTGCATCACCTTGCCTTTCTTGAATGGAGATGGATAATTCTCCACCCAGAGTGGACTCACAGCAATTTCTCACGAGGGATGATATAAAAATGCTACCATCTAGATCTGACTTGGAAGATATAGTATGCAAGCTTCGAGATGCCCTCAAGTTGAATCTGAGGGATATCAAACCGGAGATTACTCACATTGGTTCCAGGGTGGCTGACCTTGAAGATCATGCTGAGACCTCATTCTCAGCACAACATGAAACTGAACAACGATTCATTCACCAAGCTGCTGAGCTGCGGCAGTTGAAACTACATCTCGACGATCTCGAAAGTAGAGGCCACAGAAACAATCTGCGTATACTAGGCCTACCAGAAAAATGTATGCAACAGGACCTCCAAAAGGTAGCACAGAAGATATTCTCCTCCATCCTGCAGAGGCCACTGGATTGTATTCGGGTAGAGCGTATTCATCAGGTTTCAAGTCCGAGAAACCCGCCTGATGAAAGACCCAGAGATGTGATATATAACCTACTATCATTCTCAACGAAATATGCCATTACGCGCAAAGCATGCCAACAAACACCCATTTTGTTTGAAGACAACAAGATACAAATTTTCTGTGATCTTTCCTCTCTAACGCTCCAGCTCAGATATGCATACAAACCTGTTATTGAACACTTGAAGGAAAATAATGTGGCCTATTGTTGGGGCTTTCCATTTGCTCTATTGACTTCTCATAACGGTAAACAATTTGCCTTACGACCTCCCAGTAATGTGGAGGAAATTTGTGCCACTCTACACCTTCCACAACTCAACATTTAAGATTCCCTAGATGACTGTGCAGTGACTCCTGGACAGCCGTCTAGGCCTCAGGAGTGGCTCAAGAAACATTCTCGTAAACTCCGCAGAGATGGGGTCCAAGATAAAGATGCAAGGCTGACCTGAAGAGAATCTAGCTTTCTACCCTTTTGGACTTTGTAACCGCAGGTACTCATTTACTGAGGAGAATATGTGTTTTTCACTCTTAGTCTCTCCCGATCTAGAATCGCATTACTTGTTCCTAGTTGCTATGTTTGTAGTTATGGTCGGCTGCCACTTTCAGACAGCCAGTTAATGTTTATTGGACGTATAATGAATACTATGGTTTGACTGTTTTGATATTTTTGACTTATGCAATCCCCTCCAAGTTTTGTGTCCACTATTTTTACTTCATTGTAATACATATTGGACAGTGTAGAGATTAGAGACAGGGGGTTCGTATGATTCAACAGCTGCTGCACACGGTTTATACCCTGATGATGTGCCCATGGGGGTGTTGGATGGTGGGGGGCATGGACGCAGGCTGCTTTCCTGGAAATCAGGTGGGTGGGGCTGTTTTTGTGCCCCCGGGCAGTCAGGCATCCCTCATCTGCTTATATTAGACAATGTACACTACTTGCAGCCTTTGCATAATGTTCTTAATTAGATATTATTCCATTTACACAGCCATTATCTTGTTTAATGATACATTTTTTTAAAGATATAATGGTGTTCTGTTACTTTTCCTTTTTATTGAGATGTCTATTTGCCTTAAACATATTTACTCTTCATGGGGCGTGATGGCTCGCTACAGGGGGTGAGATGAATTAGATTGAATGTAAATGGTTCATGGATTGAGATTTTTCTAGGGCATTTTTGGTCAACATTTGACCTACTAGTGGAATACAGCTTGGGTGCACTTGCCCCTTTCTATATGGTCATTTTAGAGACTTTTTTATTACACATTACTTCTTTGGCACTAAGATGCTTTCTCTCCCACTGTGTGCAGCACTGGGACTATTACCTTACTCTTGTCTGTTAAGGCCAGGTTCTTCCTCTAATAGAGGTTGACTCCTTTTTCATCCTATTTCTTTGTGGGATTTTCCCTTTTCCCATATTGATTTACCACAATTACAACTTATTCCTATTAACGTGTCTCAGTACGTGTGGTTTAATATTCACATTTTTGTACTTGGCGGGTTTGAGGCAGGTGATTCCCCTCATCCCTCCAGGACTCTTTCTCTCTTTTTTCCCTCTTCTCTCTGTCCACATGGGGGCCTTTTTACCCTCATGTCCTCCTTTTCTTTTGTTTCCCCTTACCCTTACCCTTCCTGGGGCGTGTTGCGTGGTGTATCACTTGGATGCTCTCACTCCAGAAGTTCAACATAGTAGTTCCTCTATATTGATCAATCATGTCCAGTTTTCCATTGAAAATGTTGTCTTTGAATACTAAGGGGCTCAAATCTCCATCAAAACGTAGCACACTGACTCATGATTGCAAAATATGGGGAGAACATATTTATTTTCTGCAGTAGACACATTTCTCTATTTCCTCTACCTACTCCTTGACTAAATATCTATTTCCCCTACAATTTATAGCTCAGCACCTGTCAAAAAATGAGGGGTAGGCATTCTAATTCATAGATCACTCCTCCTTAAGGTAATTGACTCTGTTATTGATCCTGATGGCAGATATATAATCTTAGTAGGTGAAATAGGTGATATGAAACTCACTCTGGCCAATGTATACATGCCAAATACAGGACAGTGCCCATTTCTAATTTCCTTTTTAGATAGACTTTCCTCACTCCAAAAGGGTCTGGAGATTTTTGGCAGTGACCTGAATGTGTCTCTTTGACCTGTTTTGGATAGCTCCTCCAATATATCCTCCATACCCCCCTCGCAGTTGAGAAAAATTACAAAGTCTCTGAGAGCTGCTCGCCTTATTGATGCTTGGAGGACTATCCATCCTACTTCCCATCAATATACATTCTATTCCTTCCCTTGCAAAACACACACTAGAATAGATCATCAATTCTTGAGCCAGTCTCACCTCCAGTATCTGGACTCAGCTGATATTCTTCCAACAACGTGGTCAGATCACACACCAATTACAGTGTCACTGAAACTACCTCTTTCCTATCCTAGACAGTACATTTAGTGACTAAAACCATACATATTAGAAAATATTGATACTCATAGAGAGATTGAAAAGTTGATGAGAGAGTTTATAGAACTTAATTCAGCGTCAGTTTCTTCAGCGGTAAGTGTTTGGGAGGCATTGAAATGCTACATTAGGGGAATTTATATCAGAATTGACTCTCAGACCCAAAGGAAGCAAGATGTTGAACTAAACTCATTGCTTAACCCCTTAAGGACCGACTGCACACACACTCAGCCGTCACTTAAGGACCACGGAGCTTTTTTTTTTTTTTTTACATTCGATTTTGGACTCCCCAAACGGCGTGCAGCCGCGAGGGGAGCTCGGAATTCCATGACGGTCCTGCCACGTCATGGGTCCTTAACTCAAATTCACCCATGACGTGCCAGGACTGTCAAGGGTATTTAGGGGTTAAACATTTAGAAGACCTAGAACAACATCATATTCTCTCAAACTCTAAAGACTCTTTACTCTCCTTGCAAAATGCAAGAAAGCAGGTGATAGTCTCGCTCAAAGACAGGTGGATTAATTGTTTAACCGATTTCAGAGCCTTAACTATGAATGGGATAGTAAGTGTGGTAAATTATTAGCATCACAAGTCAGGGACCTTCGTTCTCCCACTTTTATCTCGAATATAGTTTCCTCTACTGGTGTTATCAAAAAAGACTTCCATTGCCGATACATTCAGGGAATTCTATTCAGATCTGTACAATCTTCCTGAATCTTCTTCTTCAGCTGATATGAAACAATACCTCTCGAATTCTCGCACCCCTAAAATCACAATAAGTCAGTCTCATGCCTTGGTAGAGGACATGTCTGAATTGGATATTTGTAAGGCTATTTGGAATTTGTCCCCCAATAAGGCGCCAGGCCCAGATGGATTCCCTCCCTCATTTTATTAAAAATTCACGCATGACCTCTCTCCATTGTTGGGTATTAGTTTGGGTATTCAATGAACTCTCTGAATTGGTATCTTCACACCCACTGTTCACAGAGGCCCATATCTCTATTATTTTAGAATAAAAGACCCTTCTTCCCCATCCAGTTATCGTCCCATCTCTCTTTTAAATACTAATGCAAAACTCTTTGCCTCTATTTTGGATTCCCGACTTAAACAATTTCTTCCTGATATAATTGATTTAGATCAGATGAGTTTTGCTCCTGGTCGTAAGGCTAGGGACAACACCATGAAACTAATGCAGCTGAGTTGGCCCACAAATCTCATCTCCCTACTGTCTTTCTCTCGCTCGATGTTGAGAAAGCTTTTGATAGGGTTTCATGGAGCTTTCTAGAGATGACCTTATGCCATATAGGTGTAGATCCTACATTTTGTGCTTTTATTTTCGCCCTTTACACCAACCCCTCGGCTCGTGTTAAATGTAATGGAATGTTGTCTGCCCCTTTACTCTCTGTAATGAAACAAGACAAGATTGCCCCCTTTCACTTATTTTATTCCTTCTCACTATTGAAATTTTAGCTAATTCCATTAAATCTAACCCCCGGATAACAGGTATCTATACAGCTTCCAAGGAACATAAGATATCACTCTTTGCTGATGACGTCATGCTCACGGTGACCAATCCCTCCGGGTCTCTCCTGGAAATACTGCTGGAACTCAAATGTTATGGTTCCTTTTCCAACTTCAAACCCAACCTATGCAAATCAGAGTTATTGAACATTAATGCACCCTCATCTTTGCAGTCCCATCTATCTGCCCTGTTGCCATTCAAGTGGGCTAAAGGACATGTGAAATATCTAGGCATTCTCTTGTCAGTGTCCCTCTCTAATTTGTTCCAATCAAGTTTATCCCACTTTTCCAGTCAATCTCTTCTACCTTGTTACATTGGAAGGGGGAATTGGTCTCATGATCTCAGAGTTGAAATTTCAGATAACTAATGAAAGGAGGCTATCAAACACACAATTACTTTTCTTCCTCCACATCTACTCTAATTAACATGATTTCCACCTAAGATATTTACCCTAATACTCAGCTATATTCTTCGACCTTATATATGCTTTTATATACAAGAGCTGTATTGATGTGATGCATCACGCAACATGGTCCCCCTCACTCCTCTCTTACCTTCTCCTTATGTTGCTCTCTTTCTCTCTTTCTTTTATCCATTTCCTCCTTTACGTTTCAAATACAGCTATTCATATCTTATGTTCCTTTAGACTCAATATGTCCGTATAACCATTGTGTACGTATTTTTTATGAGATAAGATCATGCTTAGATTTTGAGAGAGACCTTCATTATCCTCAATAACGGTCTTACTCCTTTCTGTCTAATGAGTTAGCCTATTCTTCCCATATATCTTGTGTATATTGTATTAATGTGTTATGAACTGGACTCTCTTTTGTATCACATGTGATATGCTGTTTACTCTTATAATTCTTTTTATTCCTTAATAAACTTTATTTAAAAAAAAAATCAGAAATGTCCAGATTCTACTCTCATTACACACACTCTGTAGCTGGAATCAGATGTCTTATAACCAACTACTGGAATTCTGCTCTTCCAACCATACATGAAATCAAAGCCAAAATAAGGTATATCTCCTCAACAGAAAACTGACTGCTTTCCTCAGAGGAAGAATGGATTAATTGCTACAAGTGTGTATACTTGGTTTTTAATGCTCCAAGGTGAAGAGGTGTAGTCCATTGGCAATTACATTTAGTAAAAAGAAAATATGGGATTGCCACTTCCCTTGTTAGGACATTTATTACTAAACCAACAAAATATCATCCCGCACACACAAAATACAGAATCACAGGTTTGCTTAAACGAAAATTAAACATATAACTCAATCACTGTTTATGGTTTCCTTCTATAACTCCTACATGTTAAGTAATATGTCACCAAATATTTTCCTCTGCTTGTCAAAGTATTGATACATGTTGCATCCTTTTTAATATACATTTAACTCTCATGTTGACACTAAGGATTGTCATCCTGATTTTTGTTGCCAGGTTCAGCGAGCCATCCATTCTCTTCAATAATTCTCGTCCCCATATCGCTGTATACAATGTTTTGTAATATGACAAATTAAAAAAGTTTACAATATTTAAATGACTAGGTACAACAATGTGCAATGTCAATGGAAAAAGACACCTATCAATCAATATTATTACAAATACAAACACTCACTAGAAAATGCGATGATTGAAATACTTTATAATGCAAGGAAAAGAATAAAAACATCACCTCTTCATCCTGATCAATGAAATCAACAGAACAAAAAGTAAGGTTAACGTCTGGGTAACAAGAGCCCTATTTCAAGTTCTGGGCTTGAAAAAAGGGTATTGTTCCCTTAACTTCACTTGACTTTTCATGTTTATAAAGTTTTTTGAGATGTGCATCTTATGGTGTGCTGTGGTGCATTTTTTCTTGTCTAAAATTAAATACAAAGAGGTCTTTTGTATAAAGACAAAGTGGAGCAATTCTGAAGCAAATAAACTCCACTCTGGGGGACAAGTAAAAATGCTAGAGAGGTTTCCAGTGACTTTCTAGCATTCCAGGAGTTAAAAGATACATATTAATCATTGGGAATTTTAAGAATTTGTATTTGCCCCCTACAGTGTTGTCAGTTTACTCCAGAATTGCTTCAGGTTTATTTTTAGGTATAAGGCCTAAAATATTTAATGAGAAATCACTTTTCACACATTGAGTGCCAGGGAAAGGACAGTGGACTGCTTTGTAATACCTTGGACAGCCTCCAGCAGTCTAAGGGTTAAAGCAGAACTTTCAAATTAATTACATTGCCCCAGAATATATTACTGACCTAGCGATATGCAAAGTTATACTATCCTTAAGCTCAATAAGTCCGTGGTAGTTCAGTAAAAACACATCTTCGGCAGGAACCAGAGGACAGACAGAGCAGACATCTTGGAGGAAACGTGCCTCTGAGTCTGCGCTGTCTGTCCCTTCCTCTGCCAGCACTGGTGGTGATGTTCCTTTGTGCCTTAAGGCACCTGAAGGGACTGACTACGCAGGCGTAGAGCTTCTCTTGTAAGCTCTGTGTAGCCCGATGCCTGCAGAAGATGTGTTTATACTGAACTACCACAGACATATTGAGCTTAAGGCTAGTATAACTTTGCATGTCTAGGTTAGTAATATATATTCTGGGACAATGTAATTAACGTGAAAGTTCCGCTTTAGGTAGCTGCACTCTCAGCATCCCTGATGCAGCATACATGGAAGCTTATCTATAATGCAGCAAAATGAAGAAACACCACACCCCTAGTGACTCTGGAGATTACTCCACAACGAGGAATCCAAAAAATGAGAGGTCAGTCAGGAGGAGATCAGTCAAGTACAGACATACTCAAAGAAGAAGCGTATTAGAAGAGAAGGAAGAAAAAACAAACAGACGATATCCAAGGAGGAATCGACGACAGAGAGAAAGTTATAAGTAATCAATCTCTCCAAATATAAATTATCTCAGGAGGAGATGAGAGCATTATCTAGGTGTTTGAAATTTGCACTCACGAAACATTTTGATTTATTCCAAACCATATTGGATGTTAATAGATTTGTGCGGAAAATTACTTAGAAAAAACACTTTATGGCTTGTGCTGTGGATACTCCTTCCTCTCCGGTTGACCAGGGTTTGTTTCCTGGTCTCCCGGGAGAGGGACAGGTTATCCCCCTAGCCTAGCATGAATATGTGGTTACTAGTGTTTGTTTTCAGGATCAATGTCCTTACAAGAAGAGGCAAATATTTCTATTGAGAATTAAGTGATTATTCCTAAGCCTTCTACTTTCATACATGCCCATAGTACACTTTATCCTTTGCAGACCAGGAGCCCCCTGATAGATGTCTTCTAGGCGGTTGTAGAGAGAGCTATTACATTGTTATATGATTGTGTCAAGCGTTGCGATGCGAGGGTTTTTCATAATCTTACGGCATCGGAACGCAAGGACAAATCACCTCTGTCAATGAATCCCTCTATCACCATAAAGGAGGCCGACAAGGGGGGCACAGTGGTCGTTTTGGATACAATGTGGTATGAAAAAGAAGCATTGAGACAACTGGGAGATACTGATACCTATTCTCTATTGTCAAAGGATCCTACTATTGAAATCCAATGCCTACTGAATTTTCTGATTGATGAATGCACCTTGGGAGGTTTCTTTTTATCTAGGGATGCGGAGCTTCTTAAAGTTCTGCATCCCATGATTCCTATTTTCCATCATCTCCCCAAGGTGCACAGATCACTGGAGAATCCAGTATGCCGGCCTATTGTTTCGGGCATTAATTCGCTCAATGAGAAATTGGGCGAATACGTTGATGCATTTCTTCAACCCTTAGTATTAAGACTTAATACCTATTTAAGGGATACTAAACAGGTTTTACAAGAACAGAATAAGATTACTTGGATGGATGGATATAGCTGGGTGAGTTGTGACGTGTCCTCACTCTACTCTTGTATACCACATGAGTTGGGGTTGAGGGCAGTCCAATTTCATCTTTACAAATACAGCAATTATTCCATAGAATGTATCCATTATCTGTTGGAAGTTATTCATTACCTGTTGACACATAATTATTTTCTTTTTGGTGGCTTTTATTATCTCCAGAGACGTGGGACTTCGATGGGGGCGAAATTTGCGCCCTCATACGTCAACCTTTTATGGGTTGGTGGGAGGAGTACCATGTCTTTGGAGATAATCCATTTAGGAACAGTATTCAATATTTCAGAAGATATATTGATGATCTTCTTATCATTTGGAAAGATGACTTTCAGGATATACCCAAATTTGTGGAATATTTGAATAATAATGCTTGTAATCTTAGGTTCACCATGAATTGTGATAAAGATAGTATAGTTTTTCTTGATCTGCACATATCCTCTTCAGTTTCAAAAGGATGTATTATGACAACTATATATAAAAAGCCAGTGGCAGTAAAGTCTCTGCTTTGTGCAGAGAGCTGTCATCCAAGGCACACCATTAAAGGTGTGCCAGTGGGACAATTCATGAGGGCCCGACGGAATTGTTCCACTGAATCATCATTTGAACAGGCTTGTGCAGAATTGAGAGAACATTTTTTAGACAAGGGTTATCCACTTTGGATGATTGAGAGAGCCGAATTTTTGGCGAATGAGAAATCGCAAGATCAATTACTCAGGTCATCCTCAGGGAATACTAATGCATTGATTGATCAGGTTACTTTCAGCACTACTTATAGTGTTGAGTTTAACCAGATTATTTTTGTTGTAAAAAAACACATACCAATTCTCATGGTGGACAAAAGCTTACAGTCTGTTTTGGAGAAAGGGTGCAGATACTTCAAGAAAAGCACCAACTCTTGTCAGTCGTCTTTCACCTAATATGTTCAAGGGTGATAAATTGCCTGAGAACATTACTTGGTTAACCACCATTGGAATGTACTGATGTGGGAATATTTGGTGCAATTGTTGTCAGTGGGTTACACATGACAAATATTTTGAGTCTAGTTTCACCAGTTCTAGATCTGATTTAAAGCACTATATCAACTGCGCAACCAAGTATAATATATTTGGTTACCTGCATTGCTTGTAACTTACAGTATGTAGGTAAAACCAAAAGAACTTTACGTGAGCTAGTAAGAGAACATATAAGTAACATTAGATGTGGAGATCATAGAACAGGTGTTTCCCAACATTTTTTTTCAGGTGCATATCTCAAATCCAGAACATCTAAGGGTTATGGGTATTGAACATGATATTGTGACTTTAAGAGGTGGTGATAAAGATAGAATATTATCACAAAGAGAGGTATTTTGGATATTTACCCTTGCTACCAGGAAACCACAGGGTTTAAATAAAGAATTCAATGTATCATACTTTGTTTAGCCCATGAATTACCCATTTCTCATCTGCATTGGATTTACAAACTCTTATTTTTATAGGAGGTTTTTTGTATATATGTATTTTCTACTTGATGATCTTAACTGACATTATGTATTTTTTCTTTTTAATGTCTGTCAGTTTGAGTTGGGTTTATCTTGTATTTAGACGTCAATGTCTTTCTCTAATGGGTTACAATTGTTACAATTGTAATATGTAGACATGCATGTGATGGGGTTAAACCCTTTCCCATTCATGTTACTTTAATTAAGAGAATACATAATTTCCTATATAAACCCATAGATTTGAATGTTTGTTTATGTCTATGATTAAGCACATATGTGAGAAACGCGTGAGACGTTTATCTCCACGTTGTGTCTGCTCTGAACTACCTCAATAAAAACTGGTTTTAACTTCTTCACTACGGGTGCGGTATTTCTTCATTTTGCTGCAGTGTATATGGAATTGGGACTCCTTGCCAGCACTGTAGTTTTGAGGTTTGAAGGTGGTGAGTGTCTCTTTGCTTCTTGGAGCTTGTGTAGAGTGATTATATTTTCCTTTGCATGGTGCCTTTGATCTTTTCATCAAGCTTATCTATAATGGCCAAATAAGAAAGACAAGTATACTCCACTCACTTGAAATCCCCTGGAAGGTAATGAACCAAACAGCTAAAGTGAAACAATAAGTTTGATTTAGGGTAGCATATAAAACCCAAAATGAAAAGGAAAAAAAAGACAAGCAGCATCCGGTTTAGGTGCAAATGTCATTTTATGCCTCCCTTGCAGTTAAACAAGAAGTAACACCTCCTAATATTAAATACGCACGTACTTTACGTTCAACAGAAAATCCTAATCACCCCTATGAATTTTCCCCTTGCACAATGGTTCAAGCGATAACATCTTCAATCAATCCTGGATTTCACGTACATGGTGTTGGGCATGGCAGTTGCGAGCAGAACCACAGGACACAATGTCTATCCACTGCACATGGTAATCTTAACCATTTAGGGACCAGACATTGCTTAAAGGGATAAGCAGCCTCATGCACTCTGTCTGCGTCAGTGTAAAAAA
This sequence comes from Rhinophrynus dorsalis, assembly GCA_037306005.1. NCBI lineage: Eukaryota > Metazoa > Chordata > Amphibia > Anura > Rhinophrynidae > Rhinophrynus > Rhinophrynus dorsalis. The sequence continues at coordinate 295,024,384 of CM074720.1, forward strand.
CACTCCCAGCACTTGTCATGTTCATCTCCATGGACAGAATATCTAAGACTAACTTAAAGGGTTATCTCTTGAACCAATGCACAAGGGCAACATTAAAATATTAAGGTAAGGGTTATTATTAGGAAGTGTTGCTTCTATTTCAACCCTCTGAGTGCCAGAGGGGTAAAAATGCATTGCATACCCTTCTGGCACTCAAATGGTTAATAATATCTGATAGCAAGGATGCTACTAAAGAAGACAAAATAGTAAGGAGGAGATCAGGTTTATAAAAATATTGATCAGCATGAACCAACATCGTTACAAGCATTTGAAAATGTTAGTACAAATAGACTGCGGTGTTAAGTAAGATGAATAATTGATATCATAACACATAGCTAATTTGTTCAAAATTACTAGTTATTAAAACATCATTTTTGAGGGAGGAAAGGGAAAACATAGGAAAACATATGAAGCAGTTGGCATTTCATTTTCAATTTAATCTTTTGCTAATTCATTTTTCAAGTGCAATGATGAAAAGCAGATCTCTTTGCATAACAAAATATATATACTAACATTTCCTGTGACTATAAAATGTGAAACGAGGACAATCAGAGAGATGGTCACGACGAGGATGTAACTACAGGAGGGGTGCAGAGGGTTCATATGCACTGGGGGCCCCATCTGCCTTAGGGTCCAATAGATTCTAGCTATACCACTGTGAAAACATATTTATTATAGGGGGCCCAAAAACTGTTTTCACCATGGTCCTCAAATGATAATTAGATCATTGGGTCAGAACGTAAATGCACTGCAACTAAGTCATTGAGATTATTGTTATATGTTTCTTATTCTCTGTTTAATAGGTGTCAAGCATGACCCATATACTGAAGGATGTATTTTGCACATACTAGTAAATCACTATGAGGCTGAAGAACTAGAAAAAAACTGGAGTATCTTTGGGGCAAATCAATTTGACTATAGGGCACAATTCAAAATCCTTGTTGGTTTAAATAATAGCAAAAGGGAGAGAGCGCCTCATAGGGTAGAACTGTTTATGGCAGAAGGAGCAAATCCACAATATACTTCATATGACACTCTCACAAAGAAAATGGGCTACATATGAAAGTAGCACACAAGAATGTGGAAGATATTGAAACTGCATCCATACAGATCTTGGTAAAATTAGCAGCCACCTCTATGGAGATGCCATAGAGAGAAAAATGTCCAGAAAACGAACAGGCAAACAGAGCAGAAGGAGGGTGCTACAATATAATTCTACATGTCATATTATTGAATGAATATGTTTAGTTATATTTCGCCACAAGTGTACGTGGTGCTTTACAATAAAGGGTTTAGACAATACAGGGTACAAGTGCTGTGTAAAGTTAAACAGTGGAAGTGAGGTCCCTGCCCCAAAGCTTACAATCTAAAGTGGTAATGGGAGACATGCAGAGCACATAAGGGTCAAGTGAATACAGTGCTGGATAGGGAACACAAATAATGTAAATAATTTAAGGGCCTTAGTTGTTCAAAGTGGATGCCTTCTAGCAAGTACATTTTTTTAAGACGAAAACTTTACTCACATAAATAGAACACCAGTGAGGATTCTTCCATCCACCAGCATTAAGCAACAGGGGAATGAGTGATCGCCTCTGATATAGTCACCAAACATAAAACACAATCCATAGCGTAGAAGGAGTTCCTATATTTACATGCAGTTTGACCAGTACATTTTCTTATATATGCTGTACCGGCAGTGTCTGTATCCTAATGAAAAGGTGGTTTAAGACCTTGAAACACGTTGATTGTAATACAGGCATTTTTTAGAGACATGCTGTCTCAATGATTTTAAACAGACCATATCTATTACTCTTCTAAGCTACAGATTGAATTTTATGTTTGGCGGCTCGAACAGGGGTGAGCACTCATTGCTCTATTGCTGCTAGTTTTGCTGCTTGTCTCTGTATGTTTTCCAGTTCAATAATGTGTTTTTAACAACAGATGGCCAAAGCTGAACTCCATATTCTGGAAGAGGCCTAACCAAGGATTTATAAAGAGGTAGATTTTTTTATTTTTTATACAATACTACCCCTATTGGCTTTTGCAGCTGCTTAGTGACACTGCTTTTTAGCCTATTGCCTACCAATACTCCCAAACCAATCTAACAAGGATTCGCCAACTAGTTTCCCATCTAGTGTATATGAAGCATGCTTCTTTTTGCAGTCTAAATGCATAATTTGATATCTGCCACTTTTCACCCTATTAAATCAATTTGTCCAAACATTTCTGCAGAGAGAAATTCTGCTCTCTGTGTATATTCTTACATGGCCCGATATTGCATTACAGCCAGAAATATTTGCTAAATGGATATTTTTCGATATTCCAGCTGGTCAGTTCTGCAATCACATTCTGACTGAGGGTCTAAATTAGATGGCCAATTTGTTTTTTTTTTACCCTAAAATGTCTCATTGAAATCCTTTTGGAAAGCCGAGGAACATCAGTCACTTTCCACAGGCTGGATCACGTAAGGAACCTGGAAAGAATAATTGGGACCCTCTTCATCTCCCAATCCCTTCCCCGTTACGAGCGTATATTTAAAACATGTATTCACCTTGAAATATGAGGTCCAGCAGTGTCCGCCACTCACTAGTCCTCAACATCATCCACATAAAGAAATTTCAAAAGCCCTGAAATCCCACCTCCAAACTCGTCACTGATAAAAATAAAAAAACAAAAACAACACAACCTAGCGTCCAACCTTCCTGAGCCACCACCAGCCACTATGAGAAAATCAAAAAGGAATTGGCTTTTATATAGCCAATCCCTGTATAAATATTTTTTCCCATGCTCTGACTGGCTGGGTGGTGGCGTTACACAGGGCACATAACATTTCCTGTAGTAACCTCATATCCCAGCAAATCATAAATGTGCTTTCCTTTTAATATAAAAAGTTGTTTGACAGTTACAGGATAACCTTTACTTTTGAATACTTTCTCCAACCTGTTCTGCTTTTTTCTAGGCCTAAGCTTCCATGTATGGGAAGACTTAGCTGGCTGGAAACAGCAGCTTTGCAAAGGTAATTCTGTTTGTATGAAATGGACTTTTGAAATACAATTTTCGCCATTGTGGTATGTATGCCAAACAGGCAAATTCCGCATATATACTGGCCCGAAATTTTACTTTAGTGTATTCATAGCACATGTTGAAATTCATCTGTCAAAATAAAAACATTCAAAAGCTGGACATGCATGTAAACTGACTTCTGCAAACGAATGGGAGAAAAGTCTAATTTTGATTCCTTGGAAATTTTCATGAAAAAGGCATTTTCCACTTCTCCCATGGGAACTCCCAACAGTAGAGAAACCTATATATTTTCTGCCATTTCTCTGACATTACACATTTCCTTGCGAGAATGGTTCAATTTCCCACCTATGTTTTTCAATGGTGAGAAAACTTCTCACCCCCATACTATACAAATCCAGAACTTTCTGCCATGCAGAGAAAGAATTTGGAAGTAGACATGGAAAGAGTGAGAGAGAGAGAGGGAGAGAGAGATAAATCATTTTAAAAAGTTGTTTTCAGCTCAATAAGCAGCAGGAGAAGATGGAGCTACACTTCTGATTCTGTTGAATCTGATGTGGAGGAATCCAGCAGCACCAGCAGTAAAGGGATCCTACTTCACTTTACCCTTTACCCATATGATCCACAGTCTCCCATCTGCTTCCGTAGGGATCTGGGGAAGTATAATAAAGAGGAGGTCACTGGGAGGCAGTACAAGCAGCATAGATCAGCTGCCTGTGCTTGCTGATGATGATGACAGTATACCTCCTTCTGAGGAGAAACCAAGTGGGTGTGGGAATATTTTTTCTTTAGTGCAGGAACAGTGCAATCATTAGTGAATGCATGCTGCACTATGTGTGATAAGGTAGCGAAAAGGGTATCGGATGGGACACACCTGGGCATATCTGCCATCATAAAGCACATGCAACATAGACACCACAACATTTGAAAGCCAAAACCTCCAAAACAGAAAAAATCAAAAGTCAGGGTTACTGTGCTTGTTGTCCCTCCCCAAAGTCAAAATTAATGGGGGAGGAAATTCAAAAGGAATACAAAAGACATCCATCCCGATAGTTTGATGATGAGTGTAACACTTGCATTTTCATTGTCTTCTTGTGCTAGGGTCTGGGTGCAGGAAGATGTACCCATTGTTCCTGCCCTGGCATCCTCAGGGTCCACTTCCTTCTGTGGCATATCACATTTGCCTACTTTACCTCCTCCACCAGCTGATATTGAGCCTTTAAAGGATCTGGCAGTTCATGTCCACTCATTGCACATTGCTTGTTTCACTGACCACACATGGCAATGTGGGGGCGAGCAATCAAATGCAGGATATCAGGGAGCATCTGCCATCTGCAGACATTCCATCTCACTGAATATGCTAAGCTGGTGGCAGGGAGGATTCATTCATTTTTTGACATCATATGTCCGTAGCAAAGCAGACAATGGCAATAATGACAGCACAGTACTTGATTTATTGGGGGATGGTTTAAGACTCCCGACTTAAGAGTCAAGGTGTAAAAACAAAAAGAAGAGGTGGGAAAAGTGCAAAAAATGGACCATCTAAGTGTAGTAGTAGGAGATCAGATTGAAAACAAAACAATGTTAATAGTATTTCAATAAATAAAAACAAAATAATAAATGGATAAAAAAAGATAAAAAATACATAGGTATAGGTTAAATACTATTCTAATGTACCAAAAATCACATCCGTGATATATGGTTCACCATAAAAATCAATTAGATATATAATAATAAATGATATAAAAAAGTAAAAAAAATAGACCAAAATGGGTAACAATCAGAAACACTTATGAATAAAGTGTCTGGGTACCGTTTGGACTTAGTGCAACAACAAGGCTACAGTCTTTAAACAGTAATTGATATAGATCAAAAAAGAGTAGCCTTAACAGGAGATAGATGGCCCCTTACTCGATTTCCTCCATTAGAATGCCATGTACAGACGAGTACTCTCTCTTTCTGCCTCAGATGTCCAAGCCACTGTTCCCCGCCGGTGAGTTCTACCACGAGCGGTGTTCGATGGCTGATCTCCGCGGTCAGTATTAGTCTCGTCTTTATCCAGGTATTAGAAAATCAACGGAAGTCACTCAGATGTCGGGCTCATATTCCTCTGTAAGGTAACTTCTGGGTTGTTTTCTCCTCCCCTCTGGCTCAGGGAATGCCGCATCGCCGCCACCCAAAAGCAGGCAGAAATCCCCCCTTCTGCCGCCTTTAACCGCCAACTTATTTGCCACTTCTCAATTGCATCCTGCAAACCTGAATTAAATATATCCAAACCTATGTCAGAGAGGTGCACTCCATCCTCTCTGTACAAACCCCTGCAGCTATGATTCAACTCCGTGTGTGACATGGCAAACCCCCCCTGAGAACACACAAACTTCTCCATGGCTCTATTTACCCTATGCCTGATGCGCTCAATGGCCTTAATAGAGTGTGAGCCTCGCCAAACCAACCTGGGGACAATACTGGACCATACCACCGTAGCTTCTGGTCATTTCACCTGCACCCCTTCAATCGCCTTCTGCAGTGCAAAGACCAAGTCTAATGATTTTAATGCAGTCAAGTCATTGCTCCCAGTGTGTATTATGACGAGGTTTTGCTTACCCCATCGGCTATGCACAGTCTGAATCAATAATGGCCAATCTCTCAGCCTCATTCCCCTTTTCCCGAGCCATCGAATGTCTGTGTGCTCTCTAGGCAAGGTCAGCTGCGTACCGTAACTTCTAGCCTCTGCCCTCTTTTCTGCCCAGTGTACAAATGAGTGACCCATAATCAGAACCAACGTTCTCTGACGTCGTTCTGAAATTATAAAAAATTAATGTTACCCCTCATTCCACCACCTCCTATACACCCCTGATCTCCAACATCCCACCATCTTAATCTCTTCCCCACTCATCCCAGCTGTGGCCCCTTCAGTGGCTGCCCCAATCCTAAATGAATGTGATCCAAAGAGACTGGGGTCACATCTTACCTTTCCTAACGCCATTCTCAATACTGCCCTAAACTGAAACATCGTGAGTGGCCGCCCATCCCTATGTACCAAAAACAAATTCCCCTCTACTGGCCGCACTGCCATATACTCCTTGACTGCCGCCACTGTGCATGTCACGCCCCTTGGTCTGTCTTAGATCGATGAATAAAACATAACACCACCTTGTCTGAACATTGCACCAATCTATGTAAGAGGCCATGTCCTTCCGCTTTTGCAGAAGGTGCCACCAACTCCCCTAATCTAAATGCCCCTGCGAATGCTAGCATAAACATTGCCCTAAACAATACTGCCTCAAATTGATCCTTGCAAACTGCTTCTAGCACGCCCACTAACCCAGCCAACCTGTCCCTAGTTATAGGCTGTCGCTTGTCCTTACTTACCATTTCCTCCCTCCCCCAACTTCTCATTATCCTCGACACGACAAAATCCTTGGTAGGGTCACCCCCCCTTATCTTGGAAAAAAATGCTATTGCTGCCAATGCCCACTGAACACTAGCCTTAGACCGCCCCTCCTCATACAGCATCCCCATATATTCCAACAATTTACCCCTCTCACCTGCCGCATTCCCCTGGGCACCACCCCCAAAAACTTACCCATGCTTGCCACTCCCGCCTGTATGCCTGCCAGGATTTTGGTGCCAAAGATTTCTCAACCAAATTGTCTAACACTCTTCTCCCAACTGCCAAAATTCAGAAGGGAAATTAAAACTTGTCCTCTCTGCCCCAGATGCTAATGTAAAGAATCGCCCCATTTGCCCCCTAGATAAAGCATCCGCAATTCTATTATCCACCCCCGGCACATGTAGGGCCCTAAATTGTATGTTATGCCTCATGCAAATCAACACCAGTATCCTCAACAATCGTATTACAGGCAAGGAGCCTGACAATAGATTGTTAACCGCATGCACCACACTCATATTATCAGACCAAAACCTCACTGCCCTATTTTTCAGCTTCTGCCACCACAACTCCAAAGCTACCACAATGGGGAATAATTCCAAAAACACCATATTCCTTGTTAGCCCACTCTGTGCCCAATGCTCCGGCCACTGCTGTGCATACCAGCTTCCCTCGAAGTAAGCTCCAAAACCCACTGCCCCTGCTGCATCCGTGAACAACTGTAACTCCTTGTTAGATTGCTCAGGCCCCCGCCACAGACAGACCCCATTAAAATCCTGCAAGAACCTGTCCCACACCTCTAAATCTGCCTTCAACTGCCGCATCATCCTAATCTTAAAATGACTTTTTGTCACCCCCGCTGTCGACTTCTCCAGTCTCCTATTAAACACCCTGCCCATCGGAATCACCCTGCACGCAAAATTCAAGACCCCTAGCAACTCCTGCACCTTACACAACTCCAGTTTCTTTGCCTCCTTGGCCTGCCGCTCCAACTGCCTGGCTTTTACCACCTTATCAACTGGGAGCCTACATTTCTCCTCCTTGGTATCAATCTCAATACCCAGGAATGACAACCTAGTACACAGCCATACTGTCTTATCTTCCGCCACCGGCACCCCTAGTTTACCTAGCAGGGCTAACAATTCCTTCAACAAACCTTCACACATTCCTGACCCAGGTTTCCCTATCAACAAAAAATCATCCAAATAATGCGCCACTGTCCCTACATTTGTCCTCCTGACCAACGCCCAGTGTATAAATGAACTAAAAGCTTCAAAATATGCACATGATGCTGCACAACCCATGGGCAAACATTTATCCACATAAAACTTCCCTTTAACACAACAACCTATGTACTTAAAATGATGCGGATGCAGTGGCAGCAGCCTAAATGCTGATTCTATGTCTACCTTTGCCAACATGGCCCCCGGCCCTACCCCCTTCACTATATCCAAAGCCTCATCAAAAGACTGGTACTGCACGCTACACACTTCCTTCTCCAAAGCATCATTCACTGATCCCCCTCCGGGTATGACAGATGCTGTATAAGTCTAAACTTTCCCGCCTCTTTCTTAGGTACCACCCCCACTGGGGAAACCACTAGCCCCTCAATTGGACTGCTGTCAAACGGACCTGTCATCCTACCCAAGCCTACCTCCTTGTCAATCTTTTCCTGGAGAACCGCTGCATGCGTATACAATGACTTTAAATTCCTCCCTTTGCCTACCTTCAAAATTTCCTCATTCACCGGAATAATGAAACCCTCTGCAAAGCCTTTCAACAACCAATCCGCCCTAGCCCTGTCAGGATACTCCTTCAACAGTTGAGCCAACTCACCTACCCGCACTGGCGACTTCTCCAGTGCCAGGCTTACGAAAAGGCTGCTTATTTTCAGTCCGCCCCCCTTGCTTGCAATCCATGACCGCGTGGGTGCCCCTACATACCTTACATGCATGTCTGAATTTGCAGGCAAAACCCCTAGTACACTTCCTCTCATTGTAGGCCCAGCATACCGATTTGAACCCAGCTCCAATTGCTGTCCCTTGCCTAGCATATGCCACAGCATATGCCACAGTCTGTCTGTCCTTCACTGCCCCCATTACCACATCCGTCCATATGTCCATATCTTTCTGCCCAAAGCTTAAGGACTTACATTCTGCCATCTTAGTCCTAAATTCTCTATCATAGTCCAACCAGACAGACCCGCCATGCTTAGTGCACAAGTCCACAATTAAGTCATTATACTTCCATAAATTCTGAACCTCCTCAGGCTTAAACTCCAAGTATATACTTGCATACACTGAAAAAACCCTTACTTACTGCAGAATCCCCTTATAGACTTTTGCCTCCCCTTTGTCCTCTTTACCCCCTTTCTCCTGCTTCTCTCTCACTGCCTCCCTAGTAAGATCAAATACACAAACATACTTGCCTGCCCATATTTTCTGCTGAACTTTCTCTTTAACATGCTCATGCAAAGATGTAATCGCACATTCATAAGTATCCCCTGCTGTAGCTAACTTAACACATTTCCTAGCCTCCTTTTTCCCCTTTTTTGCCTTTTTTACCTTTACACCTTTCACACATTTCGCCATGAATTTTAACACCACACCCTCCTTAGAGTCATCATCTGATGAATCAGACGAATCTGACTCCTCAGAGGATGAGTCCTCCCCCACCATTGACACTTTATCAACAATGAAAGCAGACTCACCATTGCCGCTGATGACCACCTCCTGCTGACCGCCATTCTCTGCAGTCTCCTGTGCCTGCTCCACCTTCTCTTCTTGAGACTGTTCCATCCTGTTCGCTGCCTCCTGCGCCCCCAGCACCTGTACTGAATCACAGGAAACAACGTTACCAGCCTGAACTTTACCTGATTTACTCCTAATCCCCTCACCCTGACTGGCTACTCCCCCCTCCCCTTCACCCCCTAAACTGAGCTTGCTCCCTGGATAAGCCAGGGGATTCCCCTGCCCCCTCATCCCCCAAGGACTCGGCCCCCCAAACCCCCAACCCCCATTCCCTCCTGAGCCAAAATTCCCCCAGGGTGCACCAATGGGACCAAAACCCCATGGCCCCATCTGTAAGTGCTGGGGTCAACCTTGCCAAGGGCCATTACCCCCCCTACATAGTCCTTCCTCACCCTGCTGCCAGGGCCCCAACTCATGATACCCAAACCCAACCCCATCTGGGAGCCTCCCTCACCCCACTTAGAGTACCTCCTAGGACCCATAACTCCCCATGGACCCCCACCCCCATACCCCTTCCTGTTCACCCCCATCCCCTGCCCCCTTAGCCCATCCCCTTGCCTCATTCCTTCCTTCCTGCGCTGTTTTGCTGGCGCTGCCTCCACCATGGTGCCCCTCTTGCCCAAGGAGCGGGCTCCCAGCTTAGCAGCAATGCCTCCTTCGGCGGATGCTGTACTGCGCACTGCACAGTGGGCATGCACTGGCAGCATCCATATGAGAACCGGAAGTCGCGTCCGATGCGACATCCGGTTCTTGCATTCCAGCGGCAGCGTCGGGAGGAGAGGACAGGGGCATCCTCTCCTCCTCGGAGACAGCCTCATATTCATCACCGGACCCCGAGTCTGGGACGGTGATGCAGCCATTTTCCCCCACCCTACCCTACCTAGCCCACCAGTCCCTGGCCACCTCCAGACCAAACCCCACGGGGAAAGCATCCCCCTCCAACACCTGCTGAACAACAGCGGGGGCCCTGGCCTCAAACACCGGGGAAGGAGGGGGGAGAGACGCTGGCGCAGCGTGCAGAGAAGGAGGAGGAGAAAGAGCAGAGGAAAGAGCGGGAGACCCCACAGACGGGGCAGACAGAGAGGGAGCATGCACAGAGGGGGAAAGAGAGGAAGATGCCAAAGGAGATACAGATAACAAACTCCTGCGCCGAGGCCTGGAAGCCAGGGCCGCCTTACCTGCCGCCAAGAGCTCTTGGCAGTACCGCTTCGGGAGAGAAATTCATCGTTGGGGCAGCACCTTCTTCTGATCCATGGTCAGCTCCTGCAAAGACACAATCAAGACAGGTTAGTAATAATGTGAGGTCAGCATAGCTGGCCTCACCTTTATACACACCTCTACCTGGCAGGTGTGAAAATTCCACCCCCCTCCTTCCCATCGGCCACGGAGGGACCAGCATGCCTCATCTTTTGTTTCCCTCTCCCTCCTGCATGCTGCTCCCCCCGCAGCTGCCATCTTAGCCTGCCTGGGGGCGAGCACCTTAATGGCGCTTGCTCCCAGGCAGTCGCTCGCTTTTAACTTCTCTTGTTATAAAGTAGCAGCTGCCGGATCGTTCGTAAGATTGATGTATGTAGCACTGTGTAATGGATGCTCTATTTTAACCTTTACTTGGTTTAATGGACTTCATCATTGGCTGGACAATTTAGAGTTTTGAATGTAAGAGATATTTATACACTGTATATCGGTATAGGTTAAGATACTATATATCCACCCACATATGGAGTATTTAAGTGATTTAGTATCGCTATACAGATTTTCATCCTCCTCCATTCACTCAGTAGCTCTACTGTATCAGGAATCCAAGTGCCAGTATATTGTTTTTTCTCTTTGATTTAAGCGTCAAGGCGATTGGTTGTAGTTGTGTCTGTTACTTAATATGAGAGCAGATGTATGAGTCCAGTGAGGTCAGAAGCAAATGCTAGATTGTCACCGGTGGCATTTACCACCACTATCCAGCAATGCATGCCTTGTTTATTGCAAACTTGAGGCCTGCAAACAAATATTGTTCATGCTTTTTTATCTGTAAGCATGATTCTATGCTAACCAATACCATACTGTATATATATATATATATATATATATATTCACATTATAATCTTTGAATCAAATTTAAGTTTGCATTATTATCAGATTATTGTCAAACATTAATCAATGGCTATAGCAGTGATGCCATTTGCATTATATATTCGCTAATGGCCTTATTCTGCACATAAAAAAGTTTTAGCATGTACAGTGTGGAATTCAACTTTGTAGGGACCTCTATTTTCAGTTGATGTGTCAATGGTATGAGCTACCGGCTTCTCTCCTTTAAAAATATTGAAAGAATACTGACTATGACCTGATGCTGCATGCTATTGTTGTCCACTGGTGAGTGGGAAACCCAGTCAATAGTGACAGTCATATAGTCTGTACTCTGCCCACTTGTGCACACTGTAGCTACACCATCCTATGGACAACTCCGGTCAGTTGACCGTAAGCCTCCATAGAAACAGTGCCACTGATACGTTTAAGACCATTGAGATACTGCACCTTAAAAATTGACGTTTGAGCTGCAATAACTTTTTAATAAAATACCTCTCAACAGTGGGAGTAACCTTGGTTTTACAAAGGAGAATAAACCATACTATATATATATATATATATATATATATATATATATATGAGTGTAACTATCCCTTTAATAGATACCTCTAATGCAAACCCCCAAGGGCAGGTGAGGACATTGGAAGCTTAAACAGCTGTAGTGGATTTGTACATTTCCCCAACCCTGTGTGGTACAGTTGGTTGGCTGGTTGTTCCAGTTCTATTTAGTACATCACACTCAGTGAGCTATGTCACCAAGTCTTCTTGTAATGTTTCTTGAAATTCTATCTACTGACAGTTTTTCAAAGTTACATTTCCCTGTTGTGTTGAGTGAATAAATTCACGCTGATGCATTTATACCTGTGGGATTAAGCTAAGACTATACGAATGGAATAATGATAGAAATGACTAAAGCTAAGTGCAAATTCATAATGTGAAATGTCAAGTGGCTTAACTCTCCAGTTAAAAGGATGCAATTATTTCACAACTTCAATAATCTTTAAATGAATGTGTACATTTCATTGGAGATTCATTTTCAGAAATACAGATAATTTAATCTTTAAAGTAAATACTTGGTGATTCCTCATCTCACTTCGGTTGAAATGAAATGAGTGGTGTTACAATTCTAATTTCCAGGCCCTTTAAAGAATAGTAGATGGAGAAGAAGAAATATGACTGTCAGCATGTGGAGCTCATTATGAGTTTTCATTGTAGCTTTATTTTAATATATGATTTTAATAGCAACACTAAATAACCAGTGGTGTTTAAAGGTTAAAGCTATGTATTTTATATAACAAATATTATAGTAGTGGGAAAACTGCTAGAAGGGATAATAAGGGATTATATTCAGGATTACTCCACCCAAAAATAAGATTATTTGCAGGAATCAACATGGTTTTATGAGGAATAGATCATGCCAAACTAATCTCTTCCGTTTCTATGTAGCAACCTAGATAATCTAGATAATGGTAATGCAGGTATAGTATATCTAGATTTTCTAGAGGTATTTGTTACAGAGCCACACAAAAGGCTGGGGTATAAATAATGAAATTGGGACTAGGGGATAACGTTTGCAACTGGATAGAAAACTGATTGAAGGATAGGGAACAGTGTGTGTGGTTGTAAATGGATAATTCCCCAATACAGTTAAAGTTGAGAGTAGACTACCTCAAGGTTCAATAATTGGTCCATTGCTTTTTAACATGTTTATAAATAACCAGGAAATAGATGCAGATGACACTAAATTATGTAGGGTATTTAATTCAGAACAGGATATTTGTTCTCTACAGAGGGACAAACCTGTACTAGTATATGAGAGGTAAATACAAGGATCTCTCTGGTGAGCTATTCATTCCAAGGCCTGATCAAACAACAAGGGGACACCCCTTGAGATTAGAGGAAAGCAGGTTTTGATGTGGCTATGATAGATACAATGGATACAGTTAATAGAATATTAGATACATTTCTTTCAAAAGGAAACATACAGGGTTAAACTATGTATTAGAAGGCAAAGCAGGAATGTCTCTTAAAGGCTAACTTATTTGGCAGCAGGAGATGTAGATCATTGTCAAGTTTGTGGATTATGAGGCAAAGGTTGAACTTGATGGACTTGTGTCTTTTCTTAACCTAATTTAATAAGTTACTATAGTTTACACAAAAAATGAGTTAACAAAAAAACTGGGCTCCCTCACATAAATACATTTAATTAACCTTTGTTATAATAGTGTGAGTGTGTGCACTGCATCCATCAACCCACAGGGTTACATTTAGTCATCTCTTTCCCACTTCATATATCATGCTGTTTTGCTGTTACCTTCTGTCCACTTGGCAACAACTGACACCTCACACTTGAGAATACAAATAAAATTGTATCTGACCTATAAGGCATTGTTCTATTTATAGGTAACAGTAAGTCAAATAGTGTCTGGGTGTATCAAGATTATGAAGTCAGAAATTAATATAAAAATGCAAAGCTATAAAGTTGGCAAAATACTGTAAACTCTTAGATGTCACATATTAAAAAAAAAATATTTTTACTTTAATAATTTTAGTAGTGCATATTTGTTTTGCCTGCTAGATTTATTTTTCTTTAATTCTCTGTAGACACCACACATTATTTATTTCAGTTGTTCTCTTCCTTTCCCTTTCAGTGATACAAGCTACCTCTACCTGCAGTCAGTAAACCTCTACTGTGACTCAGCTTTAGCTACAAAAGATCATAAGTAGGGATGGGCAAAAAAGTCACTTTTGGTTCCCATAGAATTTTAATGAAAAAAAATATATTTTCTGCTTTTCCTGTGGGAAATTCCACCTTCCCACCTTAAGAAAAATCCAGACATTATCTGCCATTTTGTTAACACCACAGAATTTTCCACAAGAACTGTTCCAGTTCCTGACTATGCTTTTCAATGGCAGCAAAACTTCCCACCTCCTTACTCTAAAACTCTAGAATTTCTCACTGTGCAGCATGGTGTAGTTTATGAGACAAAGACAATAGAAGCAGGCAGAGAGCGAGAAAAAAATGTTAAACAAAAATAAAGTTATATGGAGTGCTGGCTAGCACTATGATGAGCTAAATGAACTCTGATGCTGTTGATGCTGCTGATACAGATATGGAGGAGGAAGTTAGCAGCACAAGGGATAAAGGGAGACCAAGTACCCCATACCCAATGATTCCCATTCTCCAGACATTGTCCCTATTGGGAATTATGTTAAAGAATTCAGAACAGTCTAGCAGTGTGAGCAGCAGCACATGTCACTGTTGCCAGTGTGCATTCTTCTGAGGAGATGAGAGGTGTGACAGCAGGGGACCCTCTGTCACACTTGTCATCCACAACCAGTCCCAAAGAACAGCAAGAGATTGGTGGTGGTGATGGTGATGAGACTGAGGGTGATGGTGGAGGAGCTGGTGTGGAGGAGAGTATGAAAGCATTTTTGGTGGAGAACGATAAGGAAAGGGAGAAAAAGATGTAAATGGAGATGGGTATCACCACCACAGCAGTGAGTTGTGAGTTTTGCTGCTGCTGTAAATCCTGCTGCTGATCATAGGCATACATTCATCTGTTACAATACCAGGATGATAATGTGCAGGTTAATGTGCGTAGACCACCATGGGACTGGATTCAGAAAGCAGTGATATGGGACATGGACAATTTCCACTTGCCACCCACACACCTGGTCATACTTCTTGTGCTGATGATGAGGAAGCATCAGCATCTCCTGCCCCAACCACAGAAGGTGAAAAAGTGGAAGGCCCTTCTTCTCCACTTCTCCCCTCACTGAAATCATGGGTGTGAGAATGTTTTCCCTAGGGCCAGACATAGTGCATTCATTAGTGACTGCACTGTGAACTATGTGTGATAAGGTAGTGAAGAGGGGAGAGGAGGGGACACACTTTGGCACATCTGTCCTCATTAAGCACATACAACATAGACACCACAAAATTTAGGTTCAGCATGTGAAAGCCAAACCACAAAAAAATTGACCCTTTGAGTGCCAGAGGGGTACACAACGCATTGCTTTGCAATGCGTTGCATACCCCTCTGGCACTCAAAGGGTTAAATTGAGAGACACTGTCACTGTGGCCTCTGTCACTCTACAAAGGTACAAAGAATGGGAGGAGAAAATCCCAGATTAATATAGGACAAACCCAGCCAGGAAGTTCGATGACTAGCGGAACACCCATGTCAACATCATCTTCTTGTGCCAAGTCCATGTGCAGGAAAATGTATCCATTGGACGGGCCATCGCACCCTCAGCTTCCTCTGGTGAACCACCTTTGTGTCTGTTACCTCACCCACCAGCTGATAGAAAGTCTGTAGATGTGAGGATCTGGTAGTTCCTGTCCAGCCATTGTACATTGTGTGGTGCACTGACCACACATGGCAATGTGGTCAAAAGCAATCAAATGCAGGGTATCAGGTAGCATCTGCAGACATTCAGTCCCAAAGTATATGGTAAGCTGATGGTAGGAAGAATAAATTATTTATATTAATCCTCATCTTCAGTGCTGCTCTTAGTCTATGTGCTGTGTTTTTCTCTGTCATGTGTGGTTTTGTCCACATCCGCTACCTGATACTCAGAAGGTATTATATGTTGGTTAATTTCTAGAAATATAAGTACCAATACTGTTGCTTGATAGCCATGCCCTACAGCCATTTACAAAATAACCAGCTGCACTGAAAACCCACTCAGTCTGCACGCTTGCTTGTGGGGAACTAAGGATTTTCACAGTAGTACGCGTTAATGTCACCCAGTAGTCAGTGGTATCATGGTTTCTGCCAAGAACATATCTATCCTGCATGTATGCTGGAACCTTCTCAAATGCAGTGGGCTCACCTCTAAGAACTGCACAGTGTTTGCATGTATTGTTTATCAACCCATACTCTAGGAGCAAGTCCCACAGAGATGTGCCACCAACATCGCAAATGTTAGATTGCCACCCTGTCACGGAACCCAAGGAGGAAGCAGGAGACAGTACAGTAATTAGAAACAACACCTTTATTGCACAATAATATAGTATGAAAAATCAATATACACTCCGGCAGGGATAGAGAGCTAAGCAGGGAGCAATAACTACTACCAGAAATCGTAGACTGCACCTGCAAGTCTAAGGATAGGATACGTGCAATAGCACCGATGCTGGGGCTAGGTCCCAGAAAAAGAGAGTATACTGATGTAGTAATGCTGGGGCTAGGACCCAGAAATAGATAGTGTGCTGAGGTCTTAAGGCTGGGGCTAGGACCCAGAAATAGATAGTATACTGATGAGGAATCAAGCGATAAAGGCAACTAATGTATAAAATGTCTGACTTAGGCCTACAATCAGTTCCAGAAGATATAAGCAACCAAGGTGGAGAACCAGAGGAAGTCAGACAGAGCCGATGGTCAAAACCAAGTGGGTAATTATATAAGCCAGAGGTCAGTATCAGAGCGGGTAGTCAGCCAGAGCCGATGGTCAATACCAAGCAGGTAGTCAGACAAGCCAGAGGTCAGAATCAGAGCGGGTAGTCAGCTAGAGCCGATGGTCAAAACCAAGAGGGTAGTCAGACAAGCCAGGGGTCAGTACCAGAGTGGGTAGTCAGCCAGAGCCGAAGGTCCAATACCAAGAGGGTAGTCAGACAAGCCACAACACTGGACACCAGGAAATCTAGGGAGACAATGCCAATGATCATACACGGAGCTCAAACAAACTGCAACAGCACTGGGTTCCCCCACCCCCAGGAAGTGGAGCACTAAATGATTCTGTCCCTTTAAGAGTCGGGATGTGACGTCACTGAAGGATTCCCCAGAATGTGGCAAAGGCAAACCCCGTGAGGCAGCAGGTGGAGGGGGCCAGCCTTCCTCTAGCACCGGAGCAGCCGGTTCCCCTCTGAATCCGATAGAAGTTAAGCATGGAGCTTACACACCCCTGCTTATATCAGCTGATGCTGCTGATATAAATACTTTGAAGACTTGCTGCTGATCATCAATCCTTGGCAGAAATTCAGAAATGTTATGTTTAAAGCAGGGGTCCAGCAAATTAGCAAGAATGCATTCCTCACTGATTTTAATGGATACTATGCAAGGAACTTGCTCAAAGCATGCTAACGTAGGGATGGGCAAGGGGTGGGCAAAAATGTTTGCAAATAATTTCCCACGTTAAATTATGTTTTTTTCACATTTTTTGTCTAGCTCATTGCATTGAAATCAATGGGAACAATGAATTTACACACAATATATAGTAAATGTTATTTTATTTCCCAAAGCCATAGTATAAAAGGGGTATGAGGGTGCCTGTGTTGGTGGAGTTTGAGAAAACAATCAATTGAACAGGGACATTTTTTTTCAGGGGGGGTTGTCGACTGGGATTAGGGCACCTATGTTGCTGTGTGGAATCTGGGGAAAGAATCAGGTGAACAGGGAAGTTTTTCTTGGGGGAGTTGTTGACTGGAATTGGGGGGACAGTTAATAAAAAAATGAATAAATAAAATAACAAATTAGTACATAACATTACAGAGACAGGGACCTCCTGACGTCAGCTGTGACTGGGGTAGACTGATACTTGACGAGATAGAGTATTTTGTAGAGGATGATTTGTAGGACTTAGACTTGTTGTCAGAGGCCCAAGCCCCAAGTAAACATTGATTTGTAGGACTAAAACGTGTTTGGCAGAAGCCCTAAGGAAACATTGATTTGTTGTAGGACTTGGACTTTTTAGGCCAAAGCCCTGAAGAAATATTGATTTGTAGGACTCTGGCTTGTTAACGTCACAAACTCTGGGGAATCACATATGATTTTTGATAATTTGGCTTGTTAGCATCACAAGCCCTGAGGAATCAGTGATCTGTAGGAACTTAGTCTTGTTAGAAACTAGCCCCCACAAATTGTCTGTTTTTTTGTAGGCCTGTGGTCTTTTTTTGAAAGAACAAGCCCTGAGAAAAAAAATGCCCTACTGGCCTAGTGCCAGTATGTCAAGTTATGGTGGCCAGAGGAAAATGTCCAGTTGTTATTGAGAAATTTATGACTGCTGTTCTTAATTCTACTGTTGAGTTGTTTACTCACCAGGATGATTAGGCAGCTCCAAGGGAATGGGATCAATAACAGCATTGATGTGGGTGATGGATGATATTAGATCCAGTGAAGCACCTGTGGCAGTAGCAGCACCACAAAAATCCCCCACCACTTCAGATACATGTGGAGAAACGAAGTTGTCAAATAATGCTTCTCCACCTACCCCTCCTCCAAAATCAAACAGCTGGCACAATTGTAACCAAACACCATGACGCTTAGGATCCCCAATGTGAAATTATCCCACCAGAAACCAAGTACTGCTGTCACTATGCTCCTTGTCCACTCCCCGCTAAGGACATGTGACAATGTGCAATTTAATAATAATGATGTACCCTCCCTGCCACCAGCTTAGCATATTCTGCAGGATGGAATCTCCTCAGATGCTGCTTGATGCCCTGCTTGCAATTATCCTCCACCACATTGCCATGTGTGGTCAGCACACAAGACAGTGTGCAATGGGTGGACACAAATCTCCACATCATGACATCTACCTAATGGCTATCAGCTGGTGGGGAGGTAAAGATGAACAGGGTGGATCATCAGAAGATGTAGTTACATAATCTTCCCGCCGCTGGACCCTAGAGCAAGAAGAGCCAGGTGTTTCGCTCACTATTGACCTTTCAGGCTCTGGCTGGTTTTCTCTGTTCTTCCTCCTCTTGATTTACGCCGCACCTCTTTTTGCCTTTAGGGAGAGTCAGGGGGTACAGCAACAGTGGTGTCCAATTTCTTTGGTGGGGGTTTGGCTTTAACATGTTTCACATAAATGTCGTGGTGTCTGTGTTTCATTTATGTTATCAGGGCGGTTGTGCCAAGGTGCATTCCCTCCTTTCCCCTTTTCACAGATTTATCACAAATTCTACACAGTGTCATTGCTGATGACTGCACTGTACCTGCCCCAAGAGAAAAATAGTCCCACACTAGGACTTCAGGTGGGAGGAGAAAGGTGGAGAAGAATGGCCTCTTTCTTCTTCTCCTCCACATTCCCCTTCACTGGCTGGGGCAGAGGATGATTTTGATGCTGTTGCTGCTACTGCCTCAGAATCAGCACTGCATCTAAGACCAGGAGTATTGCTGCTGGCAAGTGGAACCTGTCCTAGATCCACATCATAGACCCCATTCCCACTGTGTCCATGGTGGTCTGTGGCACACTAGCCTGCACCTCAGCATTGTGCTGCCCTAGCAACTCAGCAGCAGCAGGAATTACAGCAGCAGCAAATCAGCATATTACAAAATCTCACCGCTGCTGGTGGTGATGATGCTGGTTCACTTTTAAAATGTTGCATAGAAAACATTGTGCAAGTACACGGCACATTCACTATGTCGCTGTGATGAAAAGGGCAACATGAGAATCTCGCCCTTCTTCCAAAGCACAAGATTCTCATGTTGCCTCCTTAAACGTTTCTTCATTGCCTGGTGCAGCACTCAGCAGAGAGGCAAAGCAAAGAGTCTGTCAGTTAAAACGTCCCGGCATTTCAGCTGACCCCAGAAGACTTTTGTCTGCAAAGCACAAGTATGTTCCTGCTTTTTAATAATTGTGTATTCTAGTCCTAGATATAATTTAAAGGAGCAGTAAACTTTTTTTATGAAAAATATATATCGTAGGGATTTTCCTACTAAGTAAAATAAGGGTACTCCCACTGCTGAGAGATTTATATTTCCAGAGTTATTACACTTAAAACCCATGTTTTTTTACATTACCAGTGCCATCTAGTTGTCAATTTCTAATTAGTTTTTTCTGTTAGATTCTAATGGAGAGGAAAGTCAGGAAAGTCAGAGGCATGCAATTCTCCATAGAATGTAATAGAAACTGCCTGTCACTTCCTGTCAGTTAGAACTTTCAGGAAGTAAAGCACAGTAAATTCACTTCCTGATTATTTGAACTGCTATAAGTTTTGAATAAAAAAATCTGACAGCAGTGTGAGTGCTCTTGTTTTATTCAGCAGGGCAAGCTCTATAAAATACATGTTTTCATAAAAAAAAGTTTACTGCTCTTTTAACCATTATTGACACTTTAAGTTCCACAGAGTCATCTGTAACTTTATATAGAACAAAGCATAAAGATAACCTGGTACATATCCAGCAAAATATCACAGAGGGCAGACATGCATGGGCTCTCTCTCCACTTCTCTGTGTGCAGAATGACAGGGAGGAGCGGAGCACTAAGAGAAGGGAAAAGAGAACCCGGTGCAGCTCTCTGCATCAAGCCATGTTTTACTGCTGCCCGGGACTGAGAGAGTGCAGAGAATGGGAATGGCTCACTGAAAAGTTTGAATGGAGTTCCTGAGTGTTTGTCTGAAAAAAAATAATAGTAATTTGGACTAAAATGTTGCGATACTCTCCATGCATGTCTGCCCTCTGTGATATTTAGCACCTTTCGCTGGTTATGTACCCAGTTATCTTTATGCTTTGTTCTATATAATGTTACAGATGGCTCTGTGGAACTTAAAGTGTTAAAAATGGTTAAACTAGATGTGGGACTAGAATACACAATTATGAAAAAAGCAGGAACATACTTGTGCTTTGCATCATGGGTCTGGGGAATCAGTGCATCCAGACCCTTTAATGTCGGTAGTGGTCACTTCCTCCTCCTCAGACTTACTGGACTCATATCATTCCATCCAGCTCCTCCTTTTAGTTCTACTACAGGTGCTCATGGTGATAGCAGTCACTGTGAGCCTCTCCTGCCTCAATTTTGCTAAATAAATCAGAGCACAACAGTCTGGCACCCTCTCTCTCTCTCTCTCTCTAGCTGCTTGTATTGTGTTTCATTTCCTGAAAAACGTTGCATTTTTACAGAGAAAAGGTGAAAAACATGTAATTAAAGGGGCAAATGTTTTGTAGCCATTGAAAAAATAGTGGATTTTCCAGCAAAAAAGCAGATAATGTGGTTTTCACATATTTTTTTGGGGGGACACAATGGGACATTTCTCCCAGCCCTACTAAAATGTCCTTGGCTAGTTAGTACATGTCTGGGTTATTATTATTATAAGATTCATCAGCCATGCTCCAGCATAAATATATCAGTGGGAGAATCTCGCTAATTCCTGCCTCAACATGACTAACCAGCAAGATGGCCTCCTCAAAAGGCTTCACCAGGTCACATATGCCACACATTGCCATTAACCAAGTGACAAAGATGCTCTGTCCAAAGCCCTCCAGTTTTGCATTGCATACTCGCTAATGGTCTTATTCTGCTCAATCAAATGTACAGTGTGGAATTCTACCTGGTTGGACTTCTATTTCCAACTGGTGATGGGGCAGGATGTTACTCTCTTGTATGAAATATGATGCATTGCAAGAACGGTAGGAGTGGCTAAAATTGGCACCGATTTTGATGGCGATATTCAGCATCTCTGTGAGGATTTTGGATTGTGAGAGGTATCTCGTCACAACAAAAATTTAACACATGGGCAAAGCAGGTTACATGCACCAAATCACTTATTCTCAATGAAGCTATTATGCTGGAGCCATTATCAGCATACAAAAAACAGTTTTCAAGGAGCAGGGTACAAGCTATTCCTGAATCACTCGCTCTAGTTTATTTAACACATCTATGCCTTTATAGGACTGTCTCTCAAAACAATGCATGCACAAAGTGGTGTGCCAATGGTATGGGCTATCCTGCTGCTGTCTTTTAATAATACTGGCAGAACCAAAGGGACAATTACTGGCTATGACTATGCTATTGTTTTCCACTGGTGGAAGGGTAACCCTGTGAGCAGTGATTGTCATAAAGTCATAAAGACTGTACCCAACTTTTCCACATATCTGTTGTCAGGTGAATTTTCTTGCCGTACGAGGTTTTCAGCATTTTGTCCACTATACTAACCACCTGCTTCTACAACTCTGGCACAACAGTTATTTTGGCAACTAAAATGCCACAGGCTACTTTGAGATTTTTTTTGTGAATTTTTTTACTCTTTCCCAAGAACTTAGAAAGTGTGAGTTGGCAGTATGTGGCAGAACAACTGTGTAACTTTATTGGTTTTACAACACAACCTATGAAGGTAGTAGGTGGTAGCAGGTATCGCCGTGATCAAAAAGGCAACATGAGAATCTCGCCCTGCATAAAAGCGCAAAATTATCAAGGTGCATCCTGAAAGGTTGCTGTATAGTTGTATAGCTGTATTGTTGGTCTCCAGAACCCTGCTGCTTTCAACCTCACCGCTGACCAGCCTCAAGCATCTGCTTTGCCAGCATGCTATAAAGTATGATATTTCAATATCTTGTAGCCAGCTACAATCACATACCTTAGCATAGCTTTAACCCGTTCATCCCCCTCAGTCATGATGGGGATACTGAGTCGTGGATGGGGGCAGAGTGCAGAGTGAGTTGTTGTGGGGGAAAAAGACAGAGTAAGTCATGAACAGAGGGGATGAATGCATACCTTAGGATAGCTTTAACCCGTTCATCCCCCTCAGTCATGACGTATCCACTGGTGCTGAGAGCAATCAGGAAGGGAGAGTTGCTCACAAGTTGACAGTCTGATGGTGAATGCAAGCCACAATAGGTGGTGAAACTTCATACTTTAATAGCAGCAGGGGAACCTATAAAGAACCACCAAATAGAGCAGTACAGCCCCGGAGGCAGAGGTTGGTGGTGAGAGATCAGTAGGTGGTTCTTTACTTTTAGGCATATAGCATGCTGCAATTGCAGATGCTTGAGTTTGGTCAGTAATGAGGTTGAAAGCAGCAGGGTTCTGGAGACCAACTATACAGCTGTATGATTACAGGAAGCAGCAGAGGTTCACAGAGAGTAACTGAGGGGGATTAACGTGTTAAAGCTATATTAAGGTATGTGGGCTGGGTTGAAGCGACCTTTCAGGATGCAACATGAGAAGCTTGTGCTTTCATGCAGAGTGATATTCTCATGTCGCCCTTTTGATCAACGCAACATGCTTAACACGCCGTGTAACCACACACTATTTTCTGTTCGCCGTTTTAAAATCGTGGCAGTATGTGTGGGAAGTCTATGACTCTTATAATAAACTCTGCAGCAGGAGCCATAGGTTTTATTTTAGATGAAGGAAACCTTGCCACACTCTCTGACACATCAACAGCACTTCTGTAATGTGTCCCAAAGCCCCTTTTTAGGAGTTCTTCTGCTGCTGCTAGTTATGGCACCTCTGGCGTAAAGATATTTTTTCTCCCAATCAACAACGTGGTTGTGCTTCAGGTGGGAACTCATTGAGGAGATGAATAGGTGTGAGCCTGTTTTCTCCCTGCTCACATGCTTCTTACACAGACAATAGATAGCAACATGTTTATCTTTAGATCATGAGTGAAGTTTCTTAATACTGTAGACTTCATGGACTGAGGGATTCCTGAGGGGCTACTATTCTAGATGAACATCATCATCAATAATTAAGTCATCCTCATCATCGCCAGACATTTCTTCCTCACTTCTCCTCTACTCTTATATTCCTCTAGGCTTTTTGAAGTCTCATACAATTTCTTTTTACTTTTCCTCTTACAGTGGATTTTCAGCACCGCCAGGCACAGCAGTTGGTTGAACTGCCACACCTGCCTCCATTATGCCATTAACACTAGAATGCAACACATTTTCATCTTCAGTGTTTTTACGTAGTTTTTTCATATTACTAGTGGTGGTGGAAAGTTTTATATGACTTTGACAAACATACTCCCCAGGAGGAGAAGGATCATCATCATTTATTGTGAGCGCAGCAGAAACCATGGCTTCAATCTGGTTCAGTCAATCCCCCACTCAAAGCTGATTGGCTGGGAGGTATGTAATCACACATTCCAGCCCATAGCTGTGAGTCCTTTTGAACAGAGCCTACCCATACATAAAGGTAGTCTCTGTTCACAATTCCCTCACAGTGGATAAGGAACACTGTGCCCAAAATATTCTGGGTGCAGATTTTCCCAAGACAAAGTGGGTCCTTTACCAGATCTTAGGGCTAATACATGCAATTGATTTGTATCTTGTGGTGTTTTTATTATTTTGTGTGGGCTAATTCTATAGCCCAACAGATTTTTTTGCAGGCATTTTTTCATTGCACAGGTAATTGAATAGCTTGCAGTGCTTGAAAAAATGCCGTTGGCTGTTTTTTTAGTCGGACCTAATTGAATCGAGGCCATAATGTTAACTCCATTAGGGCCATATACAGGAAGCCAAACAAAGTGTAGATGACTTCTCCAACTCCTATGCTATTCTATGGAGCCAATAATGCACTAATTTCTCCAAAGATGGATAAATCTTAGTGCATTGGCTCCATAAAATAACATAGGAACTGGCCAAACTTATATCAGTGGAGAAGTCATCTGCACTTTATCACATCTTAGTGCATAACCCCCAATGAGTTATAACCCCAGTATAATTCAGTGGCAATTCTCATTTGCACCTCAAGGTAAAGTTTGCTTGCTCTGTAGCTGCAACTCTTTAGCCTCTTCAGTATGGCCTAATTTGTACATGTGAAGTAGAAATACGTAATTAAAGGTATAGATACGCACTGTAAAATAAAAAGTTCAGACATTTTACAAGTTGTGAACATAAAACAGTGGCTACAATAAAAACTTTTATCATTGTTAACTTTATCTTCTTAATTCACTACAGCTATTATACTCTGTTGTCACATCCCTATTTCTCATTTGCTTATCAAAGAAAAATTTAATTCTCCTAACAATCATTTTGACGTACCTTTCACCAGCTAGCAAATTAGCCTGTTCATTACACTACCTCCTTTATTGCACACACTTTAACACTTTCAGTACACCCTAAAGTCCTTATACTCAAAACAAATGTGGAGCTTGCATTACAGTCATGCTAAAACAAAAGAAAAGGATAGACGCACCAGATAAAGTGAAGTGCCACTGAAAGGGTTAAGATGCATACCCTCCATCTGTGTCTTAACCCTTTGAGTGCAAAGCAATGCATTGCGGACCCATCTGGCAAAGAGGGTTAAGATGCCCTCTTCTACTCACAAGCCCGCAGTGGACACTTAAAGGGATAGTAATACTTCGTTTTAACTTTATTTTATTTTGTAGGCATTAAAAAAACATGAAGAATGATATAAGTCTTATCTCTCAAACCTTTATGGTTTAAGAGATATTCACAAGCAAAGTTTCCCCCCCCCCTTTTACCTAGTGTAAGCCATCTCTTCTCAGATGTGAATCTGGTTGTAAGACCAGACAGATAATAGCAGGGGACAATCTTCTTTGTATGAAAAGAATGAAAGCCCTTCCCCACTTGACAAGTTTTTCAGCTTTTTCCCTTATCTTAATTGAAAACTGTCCCTCTCTGCAGTCTACCTGGGCATCTCCCTTCTGATCTGGCTGAACGGGGGGGGGGATACTTTGCTTGTGAATATCTCTTAAACCATAAAGGTTTGAGAGACAAGACTTATATCGTTCTTCATGTTTTTTTAATTCGTACAAAATAAAATAAAGATAAAATGAAGTATTACTATCCCTTTAAGCTTGACTGTGATGCGGCCGACATGCTGATGTGGGCTTGTGAGTGGAAAAGGGCATCTTAACCCTTTGAGTGCCAGAGGGGTCCACAATGCATTGCTTTGCAATGTGTTGCGGAACCCTCTGGCACTCAAAGGGTTAAGGCACAGATAGAGGGTATGCATCTCAACCCTTTCAACGGCACTACACTTCATCTGGTGCATCTATCTTATTATTAGTGTGACTGTGATGTGGGCGAAATTAAATATTGGAGAGATAAAGCACAGCTGGTGGAGCCTGCAACATCAGCATGTCGCCCTTTTGATGCGGGCACATGCTGATGGCCCCCTTTTCATGCAGGTGACATTTTAAATGCAACATTTTGTCAGTCGCCAAATAGTGGGCGACATTTCAATAGGATACCTTTCCAATGCAGTGTTGAATCCTTTTCTATTTTTCATGGGGTTAAAAGAGCCATTTAAGCCAATGGAAGTTGTTGGTTATTTCTATATCTCCCCTATGGTGAAGCTGGTTTGCTCCAGAATTGCTACTTTTTATGTGTATAGGGCTTTAAATATTATTCAGAAAGCTTAACAGGCGCAAACCAACTGTGGAGCAAACCAACTACAGAATATGGAACAAATGAAAATTCCCAGTGATTGAGATATGGCTTGAATGCATTCTAGGTTTACAAGGGTTCAATGGTCAATTTAGTCACTGTAGATTTGGGGGGAGGGGTTAGCTGTAATTCATGTTGCAGTTGTGCTCCAGAGTTGTTGCCTTTACCTTACTGAATACAACCCCACATCTTGTACATCATTTTTATAACATTTTATTTTCCCTTGGAGACCAGTACCTGATCCACTGCCTTTAACCTTTTGTGGACTCTTCTGTTCCTCATTGAGTTAACCCTTTGAGTGCTTTGCTTTACAGTTTTACTGTAGAAATTCAATTGCCCTTCCAACAGGAACCACAACAAGCATTGTGACACAGAACCTAGCTTATGGCCCAATGTTCATTGTGGTTTATTCAGTCCCATAATAAAAAGGAAAACAGCTAACAATTGGTGTTTGACACCCAGTTTCAGCTGCAAACACAGTGACCCTTACAAAAATTAACCCTCCCCTTGCCCCTAACATGAACTATAAAGAATACCCATACTAGCCCTAGTACTCTCCTATCACTTAGAGCTGGAACACCTACCTGGAGTCCTGATGAACCTTTCACTAAGTGGGAAGTAGGGACCCACGTAATCCTGGCATTGGTTCAGTTGCTGGGGTGCAATGCTGTAGAGCGAAGCTTTGGTTTGTTGATGGTTTGCCAGATACTCCCTTGAGCAGATGAAGCTTAGTAAAGGTGCTGATTGAGAAACCAGTTTGTTCCACCCCAGTTGAGCCAGGGTGCAACCAGGATGGAAGTAACTGAAAACCGTTAAGAACCAGGGCCAGAGATCTAAGCCAGGGCGGTAAACGGAATGAGAATAGTCAAAAAGAGCCGGGGTCAGGAAAAATAGAAAAAGATTAACCCTATGAGTGCCAGTGGGGTATGCAATGCATTATACAGTGTTTCATAACCCACTGGCACTCATAGGGTTAATCCGCAAACAGTTTCACACGTCCCGACAATTAAAAACTTACCAGTAATCCTGATGTCCATCGGGGCCGCAGATGGCTTCTTCTTTTCTTCAGTCTTCTTTTCTTCCTCTGATCTTTCTTCTTTCTTCATTCTTGTTTTAAAATAAAAATAAAAAAATCCATTAGTGTTTTGTCTTTTTTAAATAAAAAAATACTCCGGCACTCAAAGGGTTACTATTTGTGACAATTTACTGTTAATATTAAATATAAATTATCCTTATTGTGTATCTATGTTGATAATGTTAAAATCCTTTACCCCCTTGCCTCCGCCCCCAGAAGAGATGGCATGTGGACCTGCAAAAATGTAGCCTTCTGACCTCTCAGGCCGTTGCCCAAGTCACACTGATGGACTTTTGAACCAAGACTGGCTTTTATATGTCAGTCTAGGTTCAAAATAAATTGTCAGTCTCCTATTGGCTGGGAAGTGTTTATGAACTTCTCAGCCAATCAGCTTATAGCTTGGGTGATGACGAACCACGCTGTCTGTTGTCTGAGTTCTAAATTCTTACTTGAAAAAAGTGCCTACTCTTCAATGTGTGTATAGTATGAGAGTGTATCGGTGCTTAGGGGCCTTAAATTCCTCAGCTCCTTGTTTTACACAATATACTAACCAGGCAGAGAGGAACTCAAATTTAAATTCTCTGCCAGCACACGAACAATAAGGGGCACATTCTGCTGCTCAGCAGTTGCAGAGAGGATCATGGGATTATTAACCCTATTTCAGCATCTGATCTGGGATACGCGGGTGATACTGTCTACTTCAATCTGGCGGTATATTTTGCTTTAAAGCTTTCTACCCCTCTTTTGTGAGTTTAACTCTTGAAGTCCCATTCACTGTCACACCTGTTACTTGGGTATTTAGAAACCTAACTGCTTGATTATTATCAATAGCGCTGAGACACTTATAGAGAAAGTCGCTAGTGCTAACGAAGATTACTATCAGGCTAGGCTATGTGGATAATTCTCATCGCTTGTTAGTCCTGTAAGCGGTGATTGCAACACCCACCTCCAACGCTACTTGGATTCCTTCTTAAATATTTTTTCAAATAGTTGGCCTATATCATTATAAATAAACTAAGTCAATCCAAAGAAGCTCAAATTGCAGGAGAAACGTGTTAGGAGTTTTGTTCTATTAATACCAATGGGGTGGGAAACTGGAAGATAACTTAATAGTGTTTACAAACCCATGATCCTTTCTGCAATCATTGAGTATTAGAATCAGTTGCTTATGGACTGTGTGCTAGCAGAGTTTCTTTCTTCTGTGTAGATTCTATTGGTAGTCCAGTATATATACATAGTATATGCATTATTTATTCTTTTTAATAATTTGTCAGGAACAATTTTATTTTTATAATCTCAATAAAGGTTATATTTTAAAGGGGATCTCTCACCTAAATATGTGTAATGCTCATTAGTTAGAACATTTATCTAAAACACTGAAAATATTGTTCACTGTATTAAAAAAGTAGTTACATGTGCAAAAAGTAAAGTTTAAAAAGTGTCCGGCAGCCTAAGAGTGCCTAAGGAGTAGTTTTTCTTTTTTCTTTTTTTTTCTCTTTAACAGTCAAGTGGCCCATTTGTACTTTTGCTTACACACTAATGTTGCTTAGCCACACATTCACACCTCCCAGTGCAAACAATGTGCAAACACGAGACAGCTTGTTGAGACAGCGGCCCACTAGGATAGAATTATGGAACTGCTGGTGGGAGGCTTTCAAATATAAACAAGTTATTTTCTGGTTCCATGCATACGTTCCTCCTCTGGGCCATTTCTAGGGTATGAAAAAATGTATGGGCCTGGGATTTTTCTTGCTTTAGAAAAAAATATGAAAACAAAATATTCAATACATGTAAACTGAGGGAGAACAGAGAGGGAACTGGGGAGGATGGACAGGGACAGAAAGTGATGGTCAGGGGTTGGAGAGGAAGGCAGGGGCAGACAGATTGTAATTCATTGAACCCTTGTTCCATTGGAGGCCACAGAATCACACATACAACTTCTACCACCTCAGCCTTGTTCCTCTCTACACTTGTAGTGACAAATCCAGACATATACAGTCTTATTCCCCAGTTTTGTTCCACTGTGCGACACTGATATAGCCCTGTTTTACTCATAGCCACAGATTCACACATACACTCTCTGCAGATGGAGCACTGGTCCTCAGTCCACTTGATTATTATAGATCCATACATACACAATCTGATGCCGCAAATGCCTTTTTTCACTGTCTACTGGAAGTCACAGAACCATACATACATTGGGGGAGATTCACTAAGCGGTGACAAAGAGGTGATAAAGTAGAGATGACTTCTCCAATTATATCACTTCTCCAATTCCTATGTTATTCTATGGAGCCTATGTACTAAGATTTTGTCAACTTTGGAGATCTTTTTACATAGGCTTTATACAATAACATATGGATTGGAGAAGTGATAAATTGGAGAAGTCATCTCCACTTTATCACCTCTTTATCAATGATTAGTGAATCTTCTCTATTGTATTTTATGTTACTGTGTATGACAGAGGGACACACCTGGGTAAGAGTCATCATAGATTAGTTAGGAATAGATAACTTAGTGTGTAGGGAGGTAGCTGTCCTTCAGATAGCAGACAGGTGTACCACAGAAGGACTTGCCTAGATAGTCATCCATCCTTCTTCAGTCAGGTATTTTTTGCTTTTGAAGAATGCTGTAGTCTATGACTGTAACATTTTAAGGTGCCAAAGGTTTAAAGTGGACTGCCTTACACAAGCCCTTCTGACACTCAAAGATTTAATGTGTGTGTTCATTTCACATTAATGAGGAAAATATTCACCCCATGAATATGGAACATCAGATTAAAGGAGAAAGGTGTCTCAATTTCAATTACAGAAATATCTGTAATAGGGACTATGAAAGGAGGAGTGGAGGGCTAACACACACACTGATATGTCATCATGCAAGCCAACAGAAACATACACTCAAACAGGCAAATATACACATTGGTAAGTAAACATATGCACAGAGTGAGACAGAGAATGAGACAGAGAGA
The DNA here is from genome assembly GCA_037306005.1 of Rhinophrynus dorsalis. Taxonomy (NCBI): domain Eukaryota; kingdom Metazoa; phylum Chordata; class Amphibia; order Anura; family Rhinophrynidae; genus Rhinophrynus; species Rhinophrynus dorsalis. Next base: position 295,054,796 of record CM074720.1, read on the forward strand.
GAGACAGAGAGAGGTGGAGTGGACAAAAGAAAGAAGATGCACTGGCAAAGACAGGCAAAGTTATACTGATTTGGATAAAAAGGCAGAATAGAAACAGCAGTCAGAGAAAGCGATACCGTATAGTATTTTGTGAAGGTGGCTGTGTTTGGGCTGGTCAGCCTGATCCCCTGTATTATTTCTAGAGATGTCCACAGCCAGTTTTTCTTATTTCTTGTTAGACATTCAGCCATAATCCTCCACGAAGGGACAATAAGTGCAGCCTTTCTGATCATAGCAGTTCGTAGAGCAGAGCAGCTTTGAATTCTAAATTCCACAGTTGGATCTGTATCAATGTTCCAAAATGCAATGAGGCTTGAGCGAGCTTCAAAGACACCCTGCTGTGTGCTGTAATAATCACACAGACAGGCAGCAGTTACAAGCCACTCCAAAGCAGCATATGAAACAGTTTATTACAAAGAACACCCTAGGGGAAGGGAATTGGTAACAGGAGGCCCACTCATGAAAATGTATTCATCTAGCTGCTCTTCACTCACAATGTCTTGTGGGGTACAGATGAGGGGATTAGGGGAGACAGTGAAGTTATGGGCTAAAACTGGAGTAGTTGTAGGCATCACCCCAATTACATCCCAGGTATCCCTAAGCAAGGTGCTCTATGTACCATTAGCTCCATCCATAGCCACACCCCCACTCCTCGCATGAACCTAACCCCAGTCCCATCAATTGTTTCCTGGCACAGAAAGAAATGAAAAAAAAAATTAATGAAAAACACATTGAGGAGCAATGCGCTGGAGATCTCTCTAGTATTCAAGGGGTTAAATAATAGCCTGTAGAGAAATATACAACTGGTGTAGCGACATTGAGATTGCTCGGCCACACCCAGAATTCAGAATGCGGGTGTGGTCAGCACAGCTGTGGCACCCCTCAAATTTTGGAGCGCTAGGCAGTTGCCTACTCTGCCTACTGGGAAATCTGGATCTGACTGTTGGCAAATCCATTGCTAGGTAAAGGCAGAGGGACATAAAAATATGGTGCCAGGACTTGTTGACAGGCTGGGTAATGTAATGTTGTTCATTGTCCTTCTCGTAATGGCGCCCATGTACTGCATTGTGCAATAATAATGAATTAGGTTGGACCAAGCCCCAGCTCTTTTAGGAACCTAACAACTCCTCAGATTTTGTTGTGAACCAATTGCTGTATTAGAACAAATAAAAATTCCCACTGATTTAAAAGGTTGCTTTAAACCTCACGAGTGCTAATGTGAAGCAAAGCATTGGAATGGAGACCTCTCTAGCATTCAAGTGGTTAAAAATGCTGTTTAAATCAATGGGCATTTTAATAATTGTTATTTGTCCCCTATGGTGCTTTTAAAATTACTTTAATCCCCTTAGTACATTACTATGCATAAAAGGGCAGCCTAACTTCAGTCCTCAAGGGCCTCCAACAGGCAAGGATGTAAGGATTTCCCTGATTAAACACATGTGGATCAGTCAAAATGATGATCCACTGATTAACCCACCTGTGCTTAGTCAGGGAAATCCTTATATCCTAGCCTGTTGGTGGCCCTTGAGGACTGAACTTGGATGGCCCTGATGTAGAAAGAGAGACAGTTTGTTATTGTTTCACTGTTATTTTTATTTATAAAGAGCAAATAGATTTTTTGGGGGCTGTCCAAAAAGGGGGGTAATAAACACAAGCAAACAATATTTCAAACATCCAGGAAAAACACACTCACATGTAGGGATGGGTGAAAAGCCATATTTTTTGTCTGAATTTTCACAGACAAAACATAATTTATCTTTTTTTTCTGGTGGGAATTCCCACTCATAGAAATACATTGAATGTCTGCCTTTTTGCTAGTAGAGATAAAACAGCACAGACAACTTCTAAACATAGTGTTTTTCACAAATGGGTGTTCTTGACTTTGAACTGGTACTCTCATTTGATGGAGGGTAAACATATGTGAATATAAGAGACTAGCCAATAAATAGCTGGGGAACGCTGTTAGGGAGATTACTCTCAGCATATATTGTACCAATGGGAAACGGGGTCTGATTAGCCACAGTTGTTATGTAGAATGTATTAAACTGAACAAGATAAACTGTAATTAAATTAATATAAAACAAATATAAAAGATGCCTCAAAAATTAACGACAAGTGCAAAACTATATACTATACAAGCAACAGATAGAAGAAAACTAAAAAAAAATGAATATAAGGTACAAATTGTAGATATATGTGTTTAGTGACTATGAGCAAGCTTAACGCCCCTTCATCAGTAGCTAAAGAATTTTTATGGCATAAAAACATACCTTGTATAGTATTTCAATTTAATGCAAAGTTTGGTCGCCATCTTAGCTGGACATTCTATATGAAAACAAAACCAAAATCAGAACTATCCACTAATGATGACATTAATGTGCATTCTATCCCTGGAGCACACAACACAAACTGAAGTTCTTGTTGTACCAGACAGGAATAGCTGTCAATGAAAGGAATCTGGAAGCGTGAACAGTGCCCATACAAACCAGACAGTCTCGGTTTGTGTTGTGTTTGTGTTGTGCGAGCCAGGGATGGAACACATGTTAAAGTCATCATTAGTGGATATTTCCACTTTCAGTTTCTCTTTCATACAGAGCATTCAGCTAAGATGGTGGTCAAACTCTGCCATGAATACAAATAATATATAACAATTCTTTAAATACTGATGAAGTGATATTAAGCTTACTAGTAGAAATGAAATGCAGAGAGCTAGTTAGTTTTGTTATTTCTATTGCTTTTATAGTACACCTTTTTATAATTGTCATTATTTAAAGGTATCTTTTATATTTGGGTTTATTTAATATAATTACTATTACCTTCTTCAATTTAATAAATTCTACTACTTACCAGCTGTGGATAGTCAGACCCCATTTCTCATTGGTACAATATTTGCTGAGACTGATCTCCCTAACATGATGGAAACTCTCCACATGGGGGGATACATTATTATCATTGAGAGCTGAACAATAAAAAGGTGAATTATTAGTGATCAAATAGTCAGTCCAACATGTGATAATGTGAATGTCATAAAATAAATATAAAGAATCCCAAATAATGATCCAGTGGTCCAGCTTATATAAAACAGAGCTGAATGCAAAACCAAATAAATAACGTGAATATAGTGTCAAACTTCCAGAGTGGTATATATCTTCTTAAAACCTTAGTATATCTCCATTTCTACACATCACTAATAATAAAAGGTCAGATGTATGTTTTTCCGATGCAGTCATGCGCAGTAGAGACTGCCCGAACACAGGATGCAGTCATGCGCAGTAGAAACTGCTTGAATGCTGTATGTTTGTCCGATGCAGTCATGCGGTAGACACTGCCCAAACTCACAGAATCCTGGGAGGTGTAGTTCTGCATGGCGCACTTTGGCCTGTGTACACGGGATTTTACACTACTATGTTATAAACTGCATGTAAATAATCTGTAATCCACAATTTCAACCATTCAATATGGTTTAATATGGCTCAGTTAGTTATTGCAGCAACTGTAAAATTTGTTCAAACCACAAGGTTGCAGGTTCTAGTCCTGGCAAGGTCAGCTAAGTCTTTCACTCTTCTAAGGTAGATAAGATGAGCCCAGAATATACTTATAAATGAGAAAAAATGTTTTAAATATGTCACAGAACAACAGTGTAGCATGTATATCCATATGGCATTCCACATATATACACATAATGAAAATAAACATGACTTAGACCGTTAATAGAAAATTGAGTAGCTACAATTATTCCATACATATAGAAGAACCAGAGACATGATATTGTGACTTGCAGACAACTGGAGTTGGAAAGAATCTGGTAAAAAAGTACCTGGAAGTGTGTTTCGTGTTTATTAAGGGTTAAAAAGGTACATTATTTTTTTTCATTGTCTGTGGGTATATAATGGTTTAAAAAGTAAATCATTATTCACTGTTTTTTGTTTTTTTCCTCTCTTGAGTGTTTAAAGGGATAGTAATACTTCATTTTTACTATCCCCCTGTTGTACCCCTTAAGAATCGGAATTAAACGAGACCAGCAGCATCCTTTATGGTTTGAGAGATATCCGCATTCAACTTTCCCTCTCCTTCTCTCTCTCCTGACATCAACGTTAATGCTGAAACCACTAAAATGGTGTTCTAAGGGTGCTTGCAAAGTAAAAATGAAGTATTACTATCCCGTTAAGGGTTGATTGCAAATGGGATCTACCTGAATGTAGGCCTGCTTTAAATGCAAACATTGGGCTCATTTGAGTATGGTCATTGTGGCTTGAATTTAAGTTTCTTGCAGACAAGTGGAGTTGGAAAGAATCTGGAGTTAGAACTGAAGCAGGAGTCAGAAATCAAGGGCTTGATTTAATAGTCACCTGTAAAACTGTCAGCAAAAATGGATACTGAACGGTACACACATTGTTACTGTCAGAATTCAACTGCCCTACCAAAAGGAACCACAGGAACACTGGGATACAGAACCAGACTTTTAGCCTAATGCTCGTAGTGTTTTTTTTGTTACCAAAACTCACTCTAAATAGCATGAGAAATGCGAATTTCAAAGGAAAACAGCTAACACTTGGTGTTTAATACAATGTCAAACACAGAGCATGAGTTAAAACACAGTCATCCACCCAAAAACTAACCTTACACTACCTCTAACAATAAAGTAAAACAATACTAGCCCTAGCACTATCCTATCACCCATACCCCAGAGCTTTATAACACTTCCCTGTCATCCACTGTAAGTCTTCTTCTTTAATCTTCTATCTGGCATCTTCTTCTTTCTTTGTATCTTCTCATCTTCTTTTTTTAAATCTGCCAAAATAGAACGCCACAATAAATAAAAAGAAAATTAATGTCCAACTAAGATATGCCAGGACTGTATGCTGCCGCTTCACTGCTGCCACCGCAAAAATCCACCCTCCCCCCCATATATCTCTTGGGCTGTTGCCCAAGTCATTCTGAGGAAAATTTGAACAGAGACTGGCTGTTAAATGGCCAGTCTCTGTTCAAAATAGTTTCAATGCTACAGTTTGCTGGGATGTGGGGTTACGCACAACCTGAAACAACTAGTGGCTAAGATCTCCCTTAAGAAAGTAACAGAAATGGTATTTCTCTCTGTCTACAAAAGACACGTAGAAACTGTGCACACAAATGTGCCACATATAAGGTGCCCATACCACAATCCCATTGAAATCACAACATTAGGGTCAAATTCTCCAGCAGCTCATCTAATGTTGTCTATCATCATATGAGTGAAATATGAGTGAAATGTCCCAAAACAGGATTATATGTAGGCGAGACAGCACAAACCCTAAGAAAATGGAGGAATTCTCATAAACACAGCGTAAACAACAAAAGAGACACCCACAAGAGAGATCACACCAAGCAAGATGCAGTTTTCTTCTTGACACTAATGGGGACTAAGACTTTTACAAATCTGAAAGACTTTTTAGCATTGGTTAAACCATTGGAAAACACTTTCCAAGCACAGGTAATTGTATCAACTAGTTATTCCAGCCCATACCCCTGGAAATTGTAGAGAGGTTCTGCAACTACACCAGATGACAGTTTCCTGGGGGTTCTATTCAAACTTATATAGTGGAATTTCAACTTTGTGGCTCACCTTCCCCAAGCCCTGCATGGCCACCTAAGCTGAGGCCTTGTGAACAAGTAGACTCAGAAGTTGTTGCTGTCTTAACCAGATTTCATGGAAAATACTGTTTTGGAAGTCCATGCAGAAAGCAGACCTTTGCTGACCATCAACACTCACTGGGGAGTGTACCAATGCAGCTGGATGGTTTATGGGGTGGCCTCTGTCCAGGCTGTCTGCAGAGAATGAAGGACACAGTCTTGGAGGGCATCCCATATACACAGTGTCTTTTAGATGATATGTTGGTTACTGGAAAATCAGACAAGGAGCATCAACAAAATGTTGAAGCTTTACTACAACTTCTTCAAGATCAATCGCTGATAATGAATCTGGATACGTGTGAGATTTTTAGGAGTAAGCTGTTTTTTTTCAGTTCTCAGAAGGGCATTTCTCCTATTACAGTTCAAATGTTATGCACTCTATCTGGGAGTTTTTGACAACTGGATCCAGTACAGGCCACGTGATCAGCATGTTAATATGGATGTGTTTTCCCAGTTACTCTTGCAAAGCCATTTGAAAAGTGGCCCTTCAGCATCTACTTATGGATACTTACTCCCAGAGGCCCAATCTGTGCATGCACTGAAGTCCATTTATAACAGCCTCATTGTCCAACCTATATCACAGGATGTGTCATTGTCCCTGATTTATGGCTTCATACAAAATGGATGGCCACAAATTAACATCACAATATTTGCCATATTCCTCCAGGAAACAGGAACTCACCACACAAAGTGGCTGTGTTCTGTAGGGTTCTAGGGTGATTATCCTGTCAGCATGTAAATAATCCACTCTACACACCTTACATGAGGAATACCCTGGCACTTTCTGTATTAAGCAATGAGCCAGGGCCTCAGTTTGGTGGCCAAACATCAACATGGATATAGAGTTGTGGATCACTAATTGCAATGGATGTGCCCAGTGTTTGCACCAGGCTCTTCAGTCTGCCATTCAGCCATGGACTTCTACCCTGTGGGACTGCTTACACATAGCACAGTGGTAAATTCCCTGACTGTAGAACCTGCTCAAACCGCAAAGTTGCAGGTTTGATTCCCGGCAGGGCCAACTCAGCCCTTCATCTTTCCGAGGTAGATAAAATGAGTACCATTGATTGGGTAAAAATAAAATCTATTATTCAGCTGCCAATTTGGTTAATTCCAAGTGTGTGCACTAAAAAAAGTGCTTTGAGTCCCACTGGGAGAAAGGTGCTATATAAATACTAGGTATTATTATACATGATGGTTGCAGGTCCCATCCATGGACAGTCTTATCTGGTTATTGTCAATGCTCATTCTAAGCGGCCAGATGTCTGGCCCATGAAATCTACTATGGCTGATACTGCCATTGCTATCCTCTGATGTATCTTTGGAGCTTTTGGCTTACCATGCCAAATAGTCACAGATATAATAATAATACCTAGTATTTATATAGCACCTTTCTCCCAGTGGGACTCAAAGCACTTTTTTAGTGCACACACTCGGAATTAACCTCCAGATTCTCTTGTTCTTTCCTCCATCTTCATGTAATCCCCAGAAGGACCATAGCCAGAAGTGGATGTGTCTGATACTGTAATATATGTTGCTCACAGCTTATACCTGTCAGAGACCGTGGGTCTCCCATTCACTGTTAAAATACTCAACCTCTTTGCAGCTGGAAGAAAAGATGAGTCAAAAGGGTGTCCCTGAGGCAAGCTTTGTTTTCTCTGCTGTTGTCTGTTATGTCTGTTCCTGTCTGTGCTTTGTTTCTTCAGAAAGGGAGGAGATGTGAAGTTTGCTGGTTGCGGCTCCTGTGTGCTGCTTCATGTGGATACCTTGGAACCATCCATTTCTTCTGTGACCTGCTACCTCGGGAAGGAAGCTGGAGAACAGAGCAGCTACATGGCGGATAAGCAGTCTTCCTCCCGCTACCAGCACAGAGCATGGTAATGGGTGACTAGCACATTGTCCACCAGTATCAGTACCCTTTACTGAAATCAATAAAGGGAGTTGATCCTGCCAATTCTCAATGTCTTCTGAGGGGCAAAGTGATAGTAAGTGTGCACTTAGAACTGATCAATAGGCAGGATACAGCCTTCACACTGGACACTTAAAGTGGCAGGACATCACACAGAGCACCACACACACACACACACACACACACACATAAATACATACACGCATGCACATACACACCAGGACATATCAGTTGCAATAACTTTTGAATACAACATCTCTTAGCAGTATGGTACCTTTGTTGTACTCAGTAGAATTAAACTTGAAATATATTTTTTCCATACTGAGTGTTAGTCTTCTTTTAAAAGTAGCATTTATTTAATCTGGAATCCCCTTTGCTGTAATTGGTTACGCCAGAATCTCTCAATTTCTTCTTATTACATCAGCCTCTGAATGCCTATACACATGAAGGTCTGGCATAACGAATTTGGGCATTCCATACACATTGATGCTGATGAGCTTGGTAGAACTGGAGGCCAAATAACAACGGCCATTGATTTAAATAGGGCTTTAAATCCCTGAAATGCAATGCTTTGGAGGCCTCTCTAACACTCTAGGGTTAAAATCACCATTTAATTGAGAACATTTTTATTTATTTCCTATTCTACAATTGGTTTGCCCCAGGATTGCTCCACTTTATCTTAGTACATCAGCCACTGTATGCATATACCAAGCCAGAATCTGGCATAATTAAGCTGGATGTGCCACTGGCAAATCTTTGTAGTCTCTTCTTTTTAAACTTAAAGATTTACTGGATTTTCAGGAATACATCTTAAGGAGGAACCAAGTATCCATTCATTTATCTTGTACTTTGTTGTTTTTAAATGACTAAATACAAAGAAACAGGTAAATCTGTAAATGCCAATGCACATGGAAATATGACAGTATATTCTTTTTTATCTACAATTAATGCAAAATTTAACCTCCTAAGGATCACAGTTGTGTACAACACTGCACTGATGCACTGCATTCCTCTCTGGTTCTTAATGGATTAAGTTGCTGCAGTGGGAGGAAGCATATTAGATAATTATGCAGTGTATATCTGCTCCTTTCTATTCAGAAACAGCAACTGACAGGGTTGCTGCTGCTTTCCACATGGAGACCCATTATCCCCTTACCTGGATTTCTGCGGAGAAGGGCCAAACATTCTATTGTTTGCATCACTGCACTAAAATAAAGCCTTTAAAGATGTACTTAGCAAACTGGGAGAGAAAACAATAGTAAAATAGCAAAAGCAAATCAAGGAAGAATACAGAAATGAAAACATTGTTAGGGTTAATTGTAGATGTTAAGATGTAAACATTTTCTTTCTGTAAAGGAGGATATGTGTGTGTTTAATGTGAACTATGTCTGCTTCGGTCTTATTGTACTCTGAATTTTTTCCCACCATGAAAGGTGATCAACTTTTAAGATATAAAGCAATAATGCAATCAGGGAGAGTGACAGGGTTCAGAGCTATTTGTTAAAGCTGCAGACAGGATCAACATAGTTTCAGTGAGAATCCCATGGGGACTTAGAAAAGACTACCATACAGTCAATTATGGACGGTAAAAGGATTGTCAATTCTGAAGACCACTCGCAGTCTAAATTGACTGAGACTGTAAATATGTTCAAATAAAGTGGATGCAACACAAACAGTCAGGAACAGCAGATGGAGAAGGTCAGATAGATTGATAGGCATCCAAGTACTTCTCCAAAAAAAGAGTGACAGCACGCTACAGAAAGCATTTCAATTATTTTCAAGACTACTTACAGAACCAACACAGCATGGAGAAGAAATATAATAAAATGAAATATTTAATACTGTAACTTAAGTAAAAAGACACAATCCGAACAGTGTTTTTTTTTAACCCTTTGAGTTCCAGACATGTATGAAACACATTGCATGGGTCTTATGAACAGCTAAATGCAGTTTTGAAATCACAACGGATGATAATATTATGTCTGTTACTAACAATGGAACAGCTATCCCCAGAGCCATTCGATTGTGTGCGATGGTGCCAGCAGACAATAAATGAATGCATTTAATGGATGAAAGTCTGCACCCAGTTTTTTCTGGCTGTACAGCACACAACAGATCGTAAAAACCACAGTTGGGCCAGAGAAACAGCAGCTCATACAACACACAGCACAAAAATGCCACATTTAACCCCCTACAAAGACAAGCAAGCACACAAACAATGCCCATGCCCTACAAATAAGTCTGACAAACAGCAATAACCTATCAACCCCCCAAGGACAAGGGCTTGACACAGCATCCCAACACAAGTCATCAAATAATACCCTGGAGCAACAGTGGTTAACACACAACACAATACGCATATTGGTCAATCCCATAGTAAACCAAGCTCACCTGTGCAACATCACCAGCCAATGTAGACCTCGTAATATCACACACACACACCTGACAGGTACACAGCAACTATAATGTTAGAAAAAAACCAAGAGACACACCGACAAACTTACCTGGACAACAAATACCTTCCCATTGGTCACTCCCTACCTCTTGACCACACCTGGACAAGGCTCACCGTTCTCAGATGTGGCTTGTTTACAGTGAGACTACTCAGACAGAGAGAGAGACAGAGAGAGATTATGACTAGTTTGTTAGCATACCTATTCCTGTAAAGACATTGGAGACCAAGGAGTGCAAGGGCTAGGGATCACCATCCTCCCCCAAGCACACCTGTTGAACAGCTTCCATTTGATGCTCCAGCTGGACAGTCAGACATGAGCCCATCTACACCTGGAGAACCACATCAGGCAGTAGCATCCCAGTTGCCGCAACTGGATCTCCCTCAGCTGCCACAGGGACCTGTGGAGCAGTACAAGGATGATAGAAGTCCACACAGACCCAAAGGTCATGCTCCTGGGAATGATGGACGCTGCAGTCAGAGACCATTACAGGTTGATGTTGCACAGCAGCAGGTAATCAAAGACAACATTGACCCCATTTACAGCACCAACCTTGCCCTGTCCATCTTGCAGCAGCTGATGTGTGCCATTCATTTCATGGTAAGTGGATCGTTCCAGTCCACAGAAGGCTATGCATCTGGCATGTCACAGGCCACGTGTTCAAGAGCACTGGCTCAGGTGTTGCCAGCCCTCAAGAGGAAGGCCAGGACCTACATCCACTTTCCATCCACTGACATGGAATGGATAAATGTGAAGCAGGAGTTTTACATAAGGGGAGGCATGCCCAGTGTCATGGGTGCCATTGACTGTGCACATGTATGAATAAGAGCTCCACCACAGGAAGGACATCTGTACATCAAAAGGAAGAATTTCCACTCCACCAACATACAGATGGTGTGATGCCACAATGAGGATAACCCATGTCTGTGCCTCTTATCCTGGCAGCTGTCATGATTTATACATCCTCAAACACTCCTCCGTCCACAGGTACATAGAGAATGGGACCTATCAGGAGGATGGCATATGGATGAGTCAACAAACCAAACATCACACCACATCCGCAGGTGCACTCTCACGACTGATGTAAGCACAAAAGTAGTACGTCCCACTTACACAACATCCTCAACATAACATGTGGTCCAAGTCTCACCATGTCACTGTCTGTCCACAGGTGATGCTGGGTATGGGTGTAAACAGTGGCTACTCATACCAATAACAAATCCGCATACACCTGCACAGGAGAGCTATAATGAGGCTCATCTCAGAACCAGGAGTTCCACTGAGTGCACCTGTGGCCTCCTGAAAACCAGATTCCATTTCCTGATCACTTGGGGGGGGCTCGGCAATATTCACCAGGAAAGGCATGTGACATAATCCTGGGGTGTACGATACTCCACAACTTAGCCATAGACACTTGTCTAGTCAAGGATATGGAGCCGCAACACCTCATAGAAATCCCTGTTACCCAGGAACACAATGAGGACACCCAGAGAATAGCAGAGATAAGACACAGGCTCATCAGAAACCACTTCGTCCACTGAAAGTATAACACAGGAATCAAATACAATGCATATATATGTCCATGTATGTGTCATATTGAGGGTGTGAATCCAACTGGCATCTGCCATTCCCTCGGCCATGATGACAGTGCCAGTTCAAGGTTATCATCCATCCTTCTGTGAACAAAGGTACACCACATTGCCCATGTTCATCCTATCCCTTAGGTGAACTGACAGCATACACCATATATTAAATTGAACATAGCCTAATCAACCCTAGAAGCCTTTGAGCAATAGAGGGATGTCCAGTGTAATGCACTGAATACTGCTCTTTCATTCCAGGTGTTAAAGAGGTACTGGAGTTTCTTTTAGAACAATAGTTATGCAAAGCCTAATGGAGCAGAATAGGGATGGATATTGTATTGATTTGCTTTGGGGTCCTAGTGTATTTTAGTTCGAGGTCTGTGTGTTGTGCATGCAACCTGTGTGTCTCAGTAAAACTGCGATGTGTGAACTGATTCCTGCGGAACAGTGCAATGTAACCCTAATGTATTGTGTCTGTCCTTTGTTAACCCTTGCAGTGCCAGAGGGGTAGCTAATGCATTGTCCACCAATAAAAAAATAATACAGTATTCCATATGCGCTATATAACCTAACTTTAAAGATAAACCTCTATAGAGGTAATAGATCCCCTTTAAGGAGTTAGGTGGTAACGTCCCTATGGCTAAATGTTGAACATTGTAGAGGAACATAACAGAGCTTCACATGACAAAGGTATGGCAAGCATTGTTTGTGTGGAGTGGGTATCATGAACAACACAGCAACTAGAGGTTAATCTGGATTTGAACAAGATTTATTCTGCTGTACCCTTCCCATTTCATCTGGGATTTTCCAGTATTTTGTTCTTGTTTGAACCCTCTCAGCGCTGTGTAGGTGCAATTGTGTGAATCATTGCTGGCCATGTGTTCAACTGCCACTAACTTGAGCTTCACTAGGTATGAAAGTTTGTGTGGTGTCTGGTTATGGAATTTTGCACGCACTTACCAGTAGTATAGAGGGTGCTGTCATTGCCAGTGTCACATTCTCCAGGCCCTCAACAGCCGTTGACAACAGGTTCTGCCAGACCATCTCCTCCCAGGGGTTGAAGCTGATGTGGACAGGGGGAACCACCTCCTGCACCTCAGACATGCAGGGCAACCTCTCCCATTTGATTTTGACTATCCGCTTACATTCAATCTAGAGCTTCTTGATTGACTCCATAGTCCTCTGTCAAGTGGATACTGCATTGACTCTGTTGATCACCTGACACCACACGGCCTTCTTCCAAGCACCCTGGCCAGGATGCTGTTGACGAGGGTCCTGTTCTTCTTGTAAGAGTACTTAAGGTCAAGCAGCCTATCATCATCAGACCCAGCTTGGGATGTGTCAGAGTTGTTGACTGCCTATGTTGACCCTGACTGTGTGTGATTCCCCCAGGATCTCCCTGTTGTCCTATTGTCACAGCTATCCCTGGCCTCAGGTACCCCTATGCCCAACTGATCTCCCACTCCTTCTCTGACCTGAAATGCCCTGCTCAGCTTCTTTCTCTCCTGCTCCTCTCCCCATCCATCTCCTCTCCCTGACATCTTGCACTGACTCACTCTCAGACACTCACACAAGCCGTCACAGACACACTTGATCACACTCACTCTCCATCATTCCCTTGCACTCCGATTCACACTGTAAAAATAAAAGATAAAGTTGTTTTATGTGTTATAAACAAGAAAGATATGTGTATGTGTTTGTACGCATGTATTGAATATGTGCCATGGTTTATCATTTGTCACTCTTTCCGCTCCCAACACCTCCTACCTCGCTCGAATGAAAGCTCCTCTCTCTCTTGCTCTATCATTATCCTCCACTCCTCAGTCCTGTGATCTAGCTTGCTAAAACTCAAAACACAGACAAGGTATGTCAGTTATTTTGGGGTACAAATAGGTGTACTTGAATGTAGTTGGGAAAGTTATCTTTTTCAATGGCATTATACTTATTGTACATAAATTATCGACTGATTGGTGTGGTGAAAAAAGATCTTTATAACGATGAAAGACAACAACTGAATGCAGTGAAAGAGGATGAAGTTGTGCGAGAAATTTTGGTAGAAGAAGAAGAAGTAGAAATAAAGCTGGACCTGATAAAGTTACTGCTGAAATGCATTTATTGAATGGACAAATAAATAAAAACATATAGGCTATGATATATATAGTTCATATAGTATAATGAAGATGTACCCTTAAAAGACAAACTATATAAATCAATATTAATGTTCCTGAAGAAAGATATATATGTGATCACATAAAGGTAGTACAAATAGTCTATGACATATATTGTAGAAATGGAGTGAGTAGGTGGAAACAATGCCGGTACTGCCCGCCTTACCACCAGTAAAGTTGGTTCCACTCCCGGCTATTATGAATAGGTCCATGATGTATATGAGGATATGAGGAACATAGAGAAGGCAGATGAACCTTGACAGGGTGACTGGTATGGTTTTCTCCCGGCTGCAGTACATAGATTAACCCTTTTGCTACCCAGGTGATTTCTTCATGGTATATATTGGAAGATATGTAGTATAAATCTCTTGACTCACAGCAAATAAAATGTTCTCTCCTATGTATTCAGGCTCCAGGACTGATATAACAGATGCGTGCAGTGGAAAGCTGAATATCCGTTGATTCCATTCTATATAAAAGGTAGTAGGGTGCAGTAAATTAGGAATTCAGATAGGGAACGTAAAAGTCAATGATAGAATTCTTAATAAAATATCTGTTTTTCCGAGTTTTGTGTCTGCAACGACACTTCCTCAGGGAATAAATCGGAATTCCTCTTCCAGTTTCAAAATGCCTACTACTCAGCAAAGTGTCTGAAACATGGAAAAATGCAGAAGTCATCCTATTGCACAAAACAGGTGAAAAGGTGGGTCTGAAAATCTACCAAACAATAAGCCTATTGCTAGTGGCCTGCAAGGTTTTCACAAAGGTACTATTAAAGGGATAGTAATACGTTTTGACTTTATTTTATTTTGTAGGCATTAAAAAAACATGAAGAATGATAAGTCTTATCTCTCAAACCTTTATGGTTTATGAGATATTCACAAGCAAAGTATCCCTTCCCTGTTCAACCAGATCAGAAGGGAGGTGCCCAGGTAGACTGCAGAGAGGGACAATCTTCAATTAAGATAAGGGAAAAAGCTGAAAAACTTGTCAAGGGGGGGAGGGCTTTTATTGTTTTAATACAAAGAAGACTGTCCCCTTCTGTTATCTGTCTGGTCTTACAACCAGATTCACATCTGAGAAGAGATGGCTTACACTAGGAAAAAGGGGCGGGAGGGGAACTTTGCTTGTGAATATCTCATAAACTATAAAGGTTTGAGAGATATGACTTATATCATTCTTCATGTTTTTTTAATGCCTACAAAATAAAATAAAGTTAAAATGAAGTATTACTATCCCTTTAAGAAGAATAGACACAAATACTTAACACAACCTAAGGAACAAGCAGGCTTCAGGAGTGGTGTATATAGATAGGTAGATAGATAGATAGATAGATAGATAGATAGATAGATAGATAGATAGATAGATAGATAGATAGATAGATAGATAGATATACACATACATATATTCATGCATACATACAAGATGAAAGACTTAAAATATAATAGTAATTTTTACAGTTGTTCAAATGCATTGAACACTTCTCTGGCACTGAAAAGGGTTGAAATTCAGGTTAATGACAATCAAATAATCAAATAATTGTTCACTGAGAGGAAATATTCACAGTCAAAGCCATCAAACTCCTGATATATAAAACTACAAAACACATTAAAATATAAAATTTTAAGAAACATTCTTTTATTGACTGAGACAGAACATTTTATGACATTGCAGAACTAATCCCCACTTAAACCGTAAGGCTCATATTCAATAAGCCAAAGGTGAGCAATTCCAGAGCAAATCAACTGCTCCATAGGGTGCAAATACCAATTCTCTTCTCTGAGCTATACATGTTCAGATCCATTTGTCTATCCTGATATGTCTTTTCCTGTAAACCAGTCACCATTTTAGTAGCCCTTCTAAAATCAGAATCTGACGCCAGATTAGTATCTTTTGGCCCATCTAGTCTGCCCATTTTCCTACTGTAAAAACCTCAAACCTTTTTTGGTCCTTGGTCTTTTCTTATGTTAAGGACAGCCTTATGCCTATCTCATGCATTATTAAATTCTGTCACTGTATTAACTTCTACCATTTCTGCTGGCAGGCTATTCCACCTATCTACTACCCTCTCAGTGAAGTAAAAATATTTATTTTCCTGTAAACCAGTCACCATTTTAGTAGCCCTTCTCTGAATTTTCTCTAGAGGATCTATATCCTTCTGGAGATGGGGTCTCCAGTACTGTACACAATACTCTAGATGAGGTCTCCCTAGAGATCTGTAGAGTGGCATGACCACTTCCCTTTTTCTGCTACTAATGCCCCTAGCTATACAACACAGCACCCTGCTTGCATTCCCCGCTGCTTTATTACATTGCCTGCCTACCTTTAAGTCATTAAAAATAATTACACCCAAATCCCTTTCCTCTATTGTCTCTGACAGCACAGTTCCCTTAATAGTATATTTTTCCTTCGGATTTTTATGTCCCAAGTGCATTATTTTAAATTTATCAACATTAAACTGCAGCTGCCACACTCTTGTCCATTCTTATAATTTACCTAAATCATTTGTCATCTGGCTTATTCCCCCTGGAATGTCTACCCTATTGCAGATCTTTGTATCATCTGCAAAAATGCATACCTTACCTTGAAGACCTTTTGCAATATCACTAATAAAAATATTAAAAAGAAATGGGCCCCAGTACAGATCCATGATGTACCCCTCTAGTAACACTCGTTTCGTCCGAATATTCTCCATTGACTACCACCTTCTGTTTCCTGTCACTCAGCCATTGCCTTATCCATTTAACTATTTTTGCATCCAGACCCAAACACTGCAATTTATTCATAAGTCTTCTATGAGGGACAATGTCAAATGCTTTACTGAACTCCAGATAAGCTATATCTACTGCTCCACCTTGTTCTATTATTTTAGTTACCCAGTCAAAAAAAATCTATGAGGTTATTTTGACAAGATCTCCCTGCTTTAAACCCATGCTGTTTGGTATCTTGCAAACCATTTAAATTCAGATATTTAACAATTCTTCCCTTTAACATAGTATCCATCAATATTATTATCCCAATCAATGTTACTCATTTTTATCAACCTCATTAGGACGAGTGGCTGAGTTGACTGTGCCAGGATTCAATCCTGCAACTTTGAGGTTTGAACATGGTCTGCAGTCAGGGCATTTACCATTGAGCTATTTCACCTGTATCTTTGTTTTTTTCACTTAGAGGCTTACCCCTACATTGCAAGGGCATCAAATCAATCCAATCCAACAATGAATTGGTTAACTCCAGCTGACTGGGATGTGGAAGGGGGTTCAGGCATACAGGGGATTGGGGTAGCTGACCAGAGCTAGTTCTTCCCTTGATTTCTCCTGCCTGAGGCAGTCCAATTAAAGCAGACAAAATCTGGATCCTTTCCTTGGGCTACATAGGCTGTCTTTGGAGTTGTTCCAAAGTAAAATACAAAAACAACAGATGGAGGGGCACGGAATTCAACACACACAATCAAGACATATATACAAACTTGTCTCAGAGTGATTGTCTTACCAGAATTAGATCTTTCGGTGTCACACGCAAATATCACAAACACCATTTTGTGGAGTACTGTAACCTGTCTCCATTTAAAGCAGATGTATCACCTTCTAAAAATGTATTACCATATGTTTTGTTAATAAACGTAATAACAGGAAAGCTGTGGGGGGGGGTTTTATCTAATTACCATATGTTTTGTTAATAAATGTAATAACAGGAAAGCTGTAGGTTTTTAATCTAACTACTAACTACTTACAAAGATATTTTCTCTTCTGTGCTGTGCACTTCCGTATTATGTGCACAGCACAGCTCTTCTGCACGTCCTATTTCTCCTCCCACCTCCCTCCCAGCTGCCCCAGGGACCGTGTCCATGCTTCCCTTCATGTGCTGTGAATGTCTTCAAGCGTTACATCGTACTACAGTTACCATTATACTGAGCTTGCAACCTCAGTATAATACTAAACATAGCGTGATGCAATGCTAGAAGACATTCACAGAACACCAAAGGGAAGCATGGACACGGTCCCTGGGGCAGCTGGGAGGGAGGTGGGAGGAGATATAGGACGTGCAGTAGAGCTTTTGACAAAGAATCAGCGTTTCCCTTTATGTTGATTGGCAAAGCTTGAACATGTAATATCTTTGTAAGTACTTTGATTAAAAAAAAAAATATATATATGGTAATATGTTTTTAGAAGGTGATACATCCCCTTTAAGTACCTTCAACAACAGGAACATTATTTCTTCTGACAAAATGGCCTTGTGAGGTCCAAGTAATGCATGGAGCTTTTTAATTTACCCTGTTTTGTATGTTTTATGAATTAAATTTTACATATGTATATCTATATATATAAAAGAATAAGCCTCATTGCATAATTTATGGTACCTCACACACAGAACATAATTTATGTCTCCTCAGAAAACAAACACACATTGAACAGAATGCCTCATTACATAGTTTATGTCTCATTAGGAGACACAACTCCTATTGGGTAATTCAGTGGGGACTTTACTGCTCCCATTGGGTGATTCAATGAGGCATGTTTATCATACAGGGAGTTGCCCCGCCCCTCCAGCCCGCCCACCACTATCCAACTGACAAAAAAATATATAGCTGCCACTCGCTCCTGAAGTAGGGGATATCAGTAACTTCTCCTGGTCCACACACTCTCACTCAGGATCATGACCCCAAAAACACACTGTTTCACCTCCCACAGATAATTGTAACCCTCCATACACTCTGTTTCAGTATGAGGGTGTAATGTTCCCATAAAATACAAACTCTGGGATAAACTTAATAGCATCTCTTTTATTTAACTCTTCATCTCTTCAGTCACCTCACTGTCTGTTTTCAACTGTCACTCCTCAACTTCCTGCTTCCTGATTCGTGCCCTTTCTCCTTAAAGGGAGAGAGATGCTTTGCTGTATGTTACAGAGAGCAAGCCTCAAACACTATTTTCTATTTGTTCCCTCAGCATATTGCTATACTGCCTCAACTGAAGAGCCACCGTGTGTTATATTGCTATGTTACCTCAACTTAACCCTTTGAGTGCCAGAGGGGTACACCAGGGGCGTTTCTAGGTTCCAAAATGATCTGGGGCTAGAGCTCACAGCAAAATTCAACAGAGTGCCTGCCACCAGTGGTAGTGATGATAACTCTATAGCGTGGAGTGAGTTATCTTTACACAACATACATGTTTATTTTACTAATCTATATATAATGCAATGCAAAGAGTTAAGAAGTAAGCCATTTTATGTTCATCTCTTGCCATTGTTTTTTGTTCTAACTAACTGAAGTTATTGTGGTGTAAACCAACTGTACCACAGGGAGCAAATCAAAATTCCTGTCAAATTAAATAGGGGTTTTAACTCCTTGCATGCTAGAGCGGTCTTCAATACATTGCAAAGCAATGCATTGGAGACCTCTCTTGCATTCAAGAGGTTAAAAAACTCTATTCAAATGCAGTGGATTTTAAGAACTTTTATTTGTCCCCTATTGTACAGTTGGTTTACTCCAGAATAAAACCAGGTTGCTTTAATACATATGAGCCATTGATGTAACTGAATAAATTATCAAGAGCAACACCAAAGTATTTTATTTACCCAGATAATGTATAAACAAATATGATGTTTAAACAAACATTAATGTGAGTTTTATTGCTGTGGAGCAATGTGATACACTTATATACCCACCACACAGTCTGATGTCCTAAAAAGAGGGACACCAGGGTGTGAAAGAGGGACAGAGGGATTTGTGGCTCAAAGAGGAACACTTGGGAGGTATGCTTATACTCAGCATTGTTCCATTGCCCACTGGTAGCCATAGAACCCCTCATACACTGCCTGATAACCTTGCGCTTCTAGCCCCTATTAGCCACACATCCGCTGTCTGATACTCCAGTGGTTTGCCATTGGTAGCACCAGGCCCACACATGAACTGATATCTCAGTCTTCTTCTACTGGCAACTGGCAGACATAGAACCACACATATATTGTCTGATACTCCAGCATTGTTTCTCTGGTTACTGGTATCCATAGAACCATACATACACTGCGTGATACCCCATCATTGTTCCACTGGTTACCTGTAGCCAATCATACACTGTCTGATTGCCGGCATTTTTCCATTGGCCGCTGGTAGCCACAGAACAACACATATAAAGTTATGATACCAAGCCTTGTTCCACTGGCCACTAGTAGCCACAGATTCCCCATATACACTATGTGACCCCTACCAGCTTTGTTTCCCTGCCCACTGGTAGCTACAGATTCCCCACATAAACTGTGTGACCCCCACCAGCCATGTTTCTCTGCCCAGATTCCCCAAATACACTATGTTATCCCACCAGCCTTCTGCAACTGCCTACTGGTCGCCACAGATTCCCCTCAAACATTGTGCATCCCCACCAGCCTTGTTCTCCTGCCCACTGGAAGCCACAGATTCCCCACATACACTGCGTGACACCCCCCCCCCCCCGCCCACTGGTATCGACAGATTCCTCACATACACTATGTGATTCCCAACTGCATTTTACCCCTGTCCACTGATAGCCACAGATTCCATACATACATTATGTGACCCCCCACCAACCTTATTCCCTTAACCACTGGTAGCCACAGATACTCTACATACATTATATAACCCCCCCAGCCTTGCTCCCCTGCCCACTGGTAGCCACAGATTCCTTACATACACTATGTGACCTCCTCCAGCCTTATTACCCTGTCCACTGGTAGCCACTGATTCTCCACATACACTGTGGACCCCACCAGCCTTATTATCCTGCCCACTGAAAGCCACAGATTCTACACATACACTATATGACCACCACCATCCTTATTCCAATACCCACTGGTAGTCACTGATTCCCTACATAAACTGTGTGACCCCACCAGCCTTGTTACCCTGCCCACTGGTAGCCAGCCCACAAATTCTCCACATATACAATGTGACACCCACCAGCCTTGTTTACCTGCCACTGGTATATTTCCACCATCTATACTGTCCCTCATACCTTCTCTTCTGCTCTGCCCCATTCTGCTTTCTGTTTCAGTGTAGAGCTATGGGCTCCACACTGCCTCCACTAGTACTTCAGGTGCATGTTGATGACCTCATCGCAAAGCATCAGGAAGTGCTAGAAGAGCCAGCGTGGAGCGGATGGCTGTGTGCTGAAGCTGAGAACAGAGTAAGGCAGCAGCCTGCTGTTCCAACCTATATATGCCCACAAGTTGCTGGGCAGCAGCCAGCCAGCCTCAAGATAAACAGCAGGAGGAGTGTGTCTGCTGATTGTCTGACATTCGGGGCTGCCCACTGACACACTTGGGGCTTCAGCCCCCTTAGCCCACCCCTAGCGACGCCCCTGGGGTACACAATGCATCGCAAAGCAATGCGTTGCGTACCCCTCTGGCACTCAAAGGGTTAAGTAAGGAGGTGTTACTGCTCCCATTGGGTGATTCAACGGGGGAGTGATTTAAATCATGCAGGGAGTTGGCCTGCCCCCACTATCCAGCCCGTCCACCACTATCCAAGTAACTGAAAAATACAAAATGGCTGCCACTCGCTCCTACACCACAGACACACACTCAATCACACACTCACACTCTCACACACACACTCAGTCATACACACTCAGTCATACACACTCTCACTCACACACTCTCACTCACACTCAATCACACACACTCAATCACACACACTCACACTCTCTCACACACTCTCTCATTCACACTCTCACACAATCACACACACACTCTCACTCAATCACACTCACTCAATCACTCTCACTCACACTCTCTCACTCACACTCACTCACACTCTCTCACACATTTTCAATCACGCACACTCACTAACACACTCACGCAATCACTCACTCCAGCACTCACACCCCGGGAGCCCGCATGATCCACCTTCCACCATAGTCTCACTCACACTCACTCACACCCCGGGAACCAGCACGATCCACTTTCTACCATAGTATTTGCAATTCCCACATGCATTTCAACTACATGAATGAATGCCACTCACTCACACACTCACACACACTCACTCACACCCCGGGAGCCAGCATGATCCACCTTCCACCATAGTATGTGCAATATCCACATGCATTTCAACTATATGAATGAATGCCACAATGGAGGCATAAGTATAAACACAAACTCATTACAATGACACATAAGTCACCCCCTTATGACTCACTTCTGTGTGTGTCTCTGTGTGTTCCTCACTGTGTGTGTTGCATGTCTGTATCACACTCTGTGTCTGCATGTTGCGCATTGCATGTATGTATGTATATATGTATGACTGTGTAGATCTTTATGCATCTCACTGAGTGCGTGTGCATTTGCGTATGTGTCTCTGTGTGTGTTTGTCTTGCATCTGTGTGTGCGCATTATATATATCCTGACGGGCAACGCCGTCCTACATTGCTAGTATATATATATATATATATATAAAATCATGGAACTCTATACAGTATATTGTTTTTGTTGCCGGCGTTACCTATGTGGAGGCAGGTTAAAGTGCTCCACATACTGTTGTCAGTGGTCTCTTTTTGAGAAGCACAGGATCTAATTCTGGGAAGAGAACCACTATGCAAAGAGTTTATTTTTATGTCATGATTGTTTGTTTGTGGTGAATGCTGTGCTTCCATCAGTTTGTGTCTCTCATTTTAATCCTTCACAATTCATTGGATACCCCTCTGGCACGCAAACATTAAAAGAAACCAGATTCTGATTTGATCCCACATAGAGAGTTGCAGCAGAAGCAGTGTAAAGTGACAGCAGTGTCAGGAGGTCTTGCGTGGGAGTAGATGTATTCCTCACATGCGATTGTCTCAAGAGACTTATGACTCTCTACTCAACTGTTGAAATTGAAGTAAATCATTTTTCTGTAAGAAGAATTACACTGTTGTGGCAACTTCTTGAATCTTTTCTTTGGAGTTGTTTTGGAGAGTTTCTCAACCCCCCCCAAAAGGATTCCTAAGGGATGATTTTGTGCAAAAGTGCAATTCAGCAATCTAATTCTGACACTCAGTCAGAAATGTGATTGAAGAATTGACCAGCTGAAAATATCAGCAAAATAAAAAAAAAGCCATTCATCAAAAATGTTTGTTTGGAATGTAATCTTGGCCCAAGTTGGCAATTATCTGGAAATAGTTTGTGAGTTAATGTCATATCTTTACAGTCAAACGTATTGAAGAGAAACAAGTGTATATGGTTTGATATTATGGTTAATAAATGAAACAAAAAGAAAAAACAGTGTCCTCAAAAGATGTATAATAAAGCTAAATGTTTTGAAAAATACAAATTGACAAACTGGCACTGCTGTTACAAGGTTGTAGGAATCCATCATCAAAATAAATTGTGTGCTTTAAATTGTTTTATTATTCTTATTTGCTGTATAAACAGGAATGCACTTAGAAAATTATCCAACAGTGTTGTGATAAAAGGAAAGAAATATACCCATCATTAAATAAGCATTTCTCATATCACAGAACATAAGTAACAAATATATGATAGGTGTAGGACACAATCTAAATAAAAGATGAAGTGAACAATGTAAAAGCAAAGCAACAAATTTAATAATAGTGACACAACAAAATGATTACAAGAAAAAAATACTAGAGCAGCACTTGTTATATTTAATATAAATATATGAGTTTTTAAGCACAGTATACATTAAAAGGAACAGTATTGCCAGACTTGTGAGCAATACATTTCTCTGCCATGTATTGCCTACCACTCTGGTGGGTTAATAATATCCTCCGCTTAACTTATTACTTCCAGAAAATCCTAAGGGCCATTAGGGATTTTGCTATTGTTCATGAGATAATATGCTAGATATCATGCTATCTGAAGTAGATATGACTGTTTCTAGCAGTACTACTACTTCACCCACTGAAATATACTTTTTAACTTATTCATGTATTATTTTTTTTCAGACTGAAGCAGCAGAGTGCATGAATCTGCAGAACATTACCATTAGCAATGAGAAGAGTTTGAGGTCCAGTAGACCTGCCTGCTGTGGTTACGACATCCAAGGCTGATTGAAGATGATTGGTGGGGGGGGATGTGCTAATATTATTGCATGCTATAATGCACACTGAAACTAATTTCCTAGAGCTACGTCTGCCTAACTGAAATCTACTCAGCTACTTACACCAGAAATTCTCCTCTTAACACTGACTGTGCCAAGGGGAGGGCAGTGGGGAAATGCATGGGTAGTCTGAGGATTTCCCTTGTGCCTTGTTTTATACTATGTGCTAACAAGGCACAAAGAGAATTGGTACACATACTTACTTTTCCATAGCACAAGTAAAAATATCTGGCACTCAATTCACTAAAGTTCGAAGATGGCTGAAAATATTGATGTCCTGTCGGAGCAGTGTCGAAGGCACATCAATGCTAGTCACTTATGTGTCTACTATATCACATCACCATCACGCCTACAAAAATATGCCCACATTGACATCCATCCAACAAGTTCACGAATTTTCACTCAACACATCGACAATGGCCTATTTCCATATGGAATGAAGCATAATGACTAATATCCATATGAAAATGCAGAATGAGACAGTTTTGTATGCAAGGGGGTGTGTTAATATGTTAATGTGACACTTCGACACATTAGTTAAACTCCAATAGCTGTCAGAATTTACAGTCTCAACTTCACCTACCTGAGGTTGGCAAAGTTGGGATTTCTCTGTAGTTTCCCTCAATCAATCACAAACAGAGAGAGCTATGAACTGTTGTCGGTGTGGAAGGGTAGTGAAGAGAAGGTTTTCAGCACCATGGACGGCATCACTCCATTATACCTTTGAGTGCCATAGGGATGTGCATTGCTTACCCATGTGGCACTCAAAGGGCTAAAAAATAAAAAGTACACCAAGCACTACACAATTATCCCCTTAGCGATGTATCATATATTATACATGTTGTTCACACCCAGGGGAACAAGACTGGGGTTCAGGCAGAATCGAGGGGGATATATGGCTACCACTTGACCCCCAGCCTTGTTCCCGTGCCCAATGGTAGCCATAGAACCTCATATACACTGCTTGGCCCCCACACTTGTTCCCTTGCCCACTGCTAGCCACAAATCCCTATGGGCACTGCTTGGGCAAGGAAAGAAGGCTGGGGTTGTCAGGAGTGTATGTGGGGCTAACACACAATGGTGATGTTTCCCATGCTGCCCAATACGCTAGAAATCCAACATACACTGCACCCCTCTGACATACTACCTCCACCCTTTGAATTCGACATTCTGAGCCCCTCCAACATACTACCCCCCTTTTGAAATTCAACATGCTGGGCCCCCTTGTTAAATTGCATATGTAGTGCAGAGTTAACCCTTTGAGTATCAGAGAGTTACGCAATGCATTGCTTTGCAATGCGCTTGTGTACCCCTCTGTTGCTCAAAGGGTTAATAGGCAAGGTATGGGACTGCATACCCTTGCCTTTATATGTCTAAAAAATTCTTTGTTTTAAAAAAATATATACTTTGGACCTCTCTGGGGGCATTGGGACCCCTCCTGATGCCCCCCTAGCATTGATCACCTATCCAGTAGGATAGTTTTTCACTGTAGTTGACAAGGAAGGCTATTGCTGTCTTCCTTTTCTCCATACTCAAGCTGGCTATTAAGTCGGCTCGAGTAGGACTCCCGGTAGTGAACCCAGTCATTTGGTTAATTGATTCATGAAAAGCGCAGTGCTTTTCAAAATGGATCAATCACCTGGTTTTTGAATGACTGACTGATTCATTGTTATGAAAATATATATTGTGGTGTTTTCCTTTTGAGTAAAACAAGGGCACTCCCACTGTTAGGAGCTGCTTCTTTCAAAAGTTATGACAGTTCAAAGTGTTTTTTATAATAAACTGTTAGCAACAGTGCCACTTGGTATTCAGATAGTTTGCCTGGTGTCAATATAGTTATTGTATTACGTTATATTGGTGAATTGTGCTTCTTGTTACAATTCTACACAGAATGTAGTAGCACCAGCTAAACCATTTTGTGATAGTTTGAACCATAATAACTTTTGAGTAAAGCATCTGTCAGCAGTGGAGGCACATTTGTTAAAGCTACCAGGAATCTGAATTTGCAAAAAGGGGATCTTTAGATTACTCCACTACTTGCCTGATTGCAGATGAGGAGAAATGTGAATAAATTTAGGATGTATAGAACCCATATTAATTATTATTTTTATATCCCTCTTCTCCCCCCACTGGTTTAGGATATGTTACCATTAATATTGGGTCTGCAGACTAAGAATTAATAAAATATTGCCCACTTGGAGGGCATATAAAAAATAAAAGGGTATAAGCCCCTAAACCACTCTTTGCTTATCACCTCAATGGCTAAGGCCCTGGTTTTTAAACGCAGTCATAGATTTGAGTGTCAGGGGATTGAGAAATATATTTCTTTGCAGTATATTGCCCTCAATTCTAGGACTTAACGTATCAGGTAAAAATGTATTTTGAAACAAAGGAGCTTTCCCATGGTAGAGTAATAATTAATATGAGCAAATATACTCAAATTAGTTCTATTTTTTCCTCCTCACCAGCGGTCACCACCTATGAAGTAACGGTCAGTCCATTGCCAAAATTAAGTTAAACAATGCAGAAACATAAAAAGGGCCCACTTTTGGAAGGAGCCCACACAGGACAAACTCTGACTTGCCAAAGAGAACAATTTGAAACCCTTTAAATCTCTAACACCCTGATGATTTGGGGCACACAATATAATCTGCTCAGTTTATTAATTTGGGTATGAACACTCAGCACTGTGTAAAGTTTTATGTAAAAACTCCAAGCCTTATCTTCATAAGAAAAGAGGAACAATTCTGGAGTAAACGACAGCTCATAGGGGAGAAATTAAAATTTCCCCAGACTCCCACTGATTTAAATGGGGCATTTCCCCTTAAATTCTAGAGATGTTTCCAACTCATTGCAGTTAGTGCTTTTTCAAGCTAATGTAGGAGTAAGTGCTTACCATTGTGCAAAACTAGGTTAAGAACAGTCAATTAAATTAAATAATAGCATAAAGTTGTGTAAAATAGTTTCAACAGAAAAGAAAAACAATTATAGCTGCTACTCAACCCCTAGATTTCTAGAGAGGCCTCCATCTCACTGCACAGTTGTGCAGTGGAGACCTCTGTAGCATCCAAGGGATTAAGAGCTTGATCCAAATGTTTGCTTCGGCAGAAAAAACTGGCGACGGTGGTTTTGTACGTCAAGTAAGCAATGCAAAGTTTTCTTTATTGTAACCCTTTAAGTGTCACAGGGGTGAGCAGTGCAGATCCCTATGGCAGTCAATGCTGTCCATGGTGCTGAAAGCCCTCTCTGTGTTCCCCTACTGACTGGGTAGGGAAGCACAGAGAATGCTGTTTAGACTGTCGTCTGTGATTTGGGGTTTTCTGACTGAACGTTATACTTTGGGGTGCTGTGATTGGCTCTGGTGCTAGGTAATATTTTTATTGTGTGTTTTTAGGTAAGATTTTCTATGCGACGCAGGTTTAAGGTAAACGTGTATTTTGTTGGTCGTCACTCGTTAGCCTTTCTGGGTAAGGAAGATTTTAATCACATGTTACCCAGTCTTGGTTAACTCGCAAAGGCAGTTTTTTCCTTCACATTGGTTTTAATGCCAACATTTGGATCGAGCCCTAAGTGAGCATATACTTTGTCCAGGATCAGCATTGGCTTAAACTGGTACTGAAGTTAATATGGGATACATAGACTGCATATTAACTTAATATAAACCCATCAGGACTGGAGGGGTGTGCATCACCATGAGTTTCTAATCCCTTCACAAGGGGTTAATTCCTCCTCACACAGGAGTGGGTAAGGGACTGAGAGAGACTGAATTTCCTTCCTGTTGACATCAATATGTACTATAACTATCTCTCAGTATGTCACTGAGTCTACTGTTGTCCATGTTAGTTCTTAAGACTGCTACTATAGAGGTAGTCCCATGAGCATGTCTTCCCATGAGGCCTGTTCTGCAATTCGTTCTAAAAAATGGAATAAGACCTCAGAGTTACTCCATCAGTAGATAGAAAATTGTACACAAGTCAAGAGCTCTCTAGCCTAGTGGTCCAAGACAAACATTTACAGGGGCCTGTCGTGGTTAGTCCTGTGCTGGACAATTATCACAACAAATGATGACGGATTGCAATGTTACAAGGCAGATCTTTTCATGACACATGATCTAATTCACTCCAGTCATGAAGAGCTATCAGAAGAATCCTGCAAGAATCAACACCAATCATCAAAGATCAGGCTGTCAAAATAAGATCAGGCAATGCTACGGTGGTTGCATACATTTTCAAACAAGGTGGTAAAAGAAGTGTGACATTGCTATACCTTTTGAAGATCTTGCAGTGGATGAATATTAATAGCATTAATTAAGATCCAGATACATTGGCAGGGCAGACAAACAGAGCAGGAAGACAGTTCATCAAGAGGAATGGTTGCTCAAAGTATTCAATTATTTCACAAAGAGATAGAGGCACCATCAGATAGATCTCATGAGCACCAGCGAGAACACCAAATTTCCATGATTTTTATCCCACTTCTCGTAAGATCATTCAGAAGCACTGGATGCATTTCAATCATGGTCATTCCAACTGGCTTACATATTCCCTCACGTGAGGCTTGTCCCACTAAGGTTGAAGAAAACTGTTAAGGAGAGAGTTAAGTGCCTTCTGATCGCCTTACTGGCCCAAGTTAGCTTGATTTGCCACTTAAAAACATCTGGAGAAGACGGAGCCAATCTTGCTTCCCATGGAGTGGGACCTACAACATCAAGGACCAGTTGTTCAGTATTAGGTATTCAAATTGAATCTTGCTGCAATGTTCCTAAAAGAAGAATCCAGAGTAGACATGTCCTATCTTCCCAAGTTATTAATATCCTTCTTAATGTTAGAAAGAACAGCATATCCAAATCTTATAACTTTGAAAAAGTATTCTTTCTGGTGTCAAGTTCACAAGCAAAATAATCTTTCTCCATCAAAGATCTTTGTCCTAGCATACTTCAAGTTCTGATATTGACTCTATAAACTTTCCTAGGCAAATAATTTGTTGATCACTATCTTGTGATCAAATCAGTCGTGAGTCTAAGATCAAGAGCTGCACTGATGTCCAGCCCTCTTGAACCTGTAGCTTAATGTACTACTATTGCCGGTAGTCTATTTCACATATCTACCACCTTCTAAGCTGGTGTCCCTCTAGTTTTAGACCATGGCCTTTGAAATATAATTCACTCCTGTACTTTGTTGAACGCTTTTAGGTTTTTAAATGCTTCTTTCATATACTCTTTCTCTCATCTCTCCTCAAGCTATACATGTTCAGATCCTTTAGTCTATCCTGATCATTTTTATCCTGCAAACCATTCACAATTTTAATAGCCCTTCTATGAATTCTCATTAGAATATCTGTATCCTGGAGATGGGGTCTCCAGGGGTTTGATTCAATTTGAGCCGGTAAAAGCAACTGTAGTGCAAAAATTAGTTCTGGTTGGTACACACACACGCACACACAGTATACTATCGGAATTCAATTGCCCTACCAACACAAACTACGAGTATTGGCCACCAGAACATGATTTGCAGCCCAAAGTTTGTTGTGGCTGTTTGTTCTCACAACGCATGCTAAATATTGTTGAAAATGGAAACTGCAAAGGAAACTAGCTAACACTCTGTTTGACACAGTGCCAAACATCAAGAGTGAGCTAACAAGAGTAACCCTCTCCCCACCTCCCAAACACTAACCCTATCCCTGGCCCTACACAACATCTAACATTAACAGTACAGTTTAAAAATACTAACACTATCCCATCGCCCATAGCCATAACACTTACCTGTAAGTCTGAGGTCCAGTGGGGTTTTCTGCAGCCTGGTCTTCCTCTTTAATTCTTCTTTTGTAAGCTTCTTTCGTCTGTGTCTTCTTCTTTCCTTTTGTTCTTTCGTCCTCTTCTTTAAAGTGTTCCTATAAAAGAAGAATACTCAGTCAATCCAATGGCCCCTTAAACTTTCGGTGCTGCCACTATTGGCTGAACAAAATGAAAAATATACCCTTTGAAGAACCTTTGGGTCGTTATCCAATCCAGACTGAGGGACATTTGAACAGAGACTGGCTTTTATATGGCCAGTCTCTGTTCAAAGTTGTTCCCACACTCCCATTGGCTGGGATGTGTAGTAACCACACCTCCCAGCCAATTAGCTTCTAGCTGGAGGGGGTCACGAATGCAGTTTATCATCCCTCCAGCTAGACAATCCTTGAATAGCTGGAGGGATGACGAAATGCTCATTTATACCCTCTCCAGCTAGAAGCTGATTGGCTGGGAGGTGTGGTTACTGCAGGGCACATCCCATGCCAATGGCATGGGAATACATTTTAACAGAGTCTGGCTGTATAAAAGCCAGTCTCTATTCAAATTTCCTTCCCTTTGGATCAGGCAACATCCCAAAAGGTACTGTAATGGGGATATATTTTATTTTTTTACTCTGCCACCACCACCTGGCGGGGAAAGTTTATGGGGCCATTGGATTGACTCAGTTTTCTTCTTTTATAGGGGCATTTTGAAGAAGAAGCAAGAACAAAAGGATAGAGAAAGAAGAAAGAAGTTTGAAAAAGAAGAATTAAAGAGGAAGACCAGGATGAAGAAGACTTCACTGGACCTCAGACTGGACAAGCGTATGGCAGTTGCAGTTTAATGTTGATAAATGTAAAATAATGCACTTGGGACATAAAAATCCAAAGGAAAAATATGCTATTACGGGTACAATGCTGTCAGAGGCAACAGAGGAAAGGGATATGGGATATGTATAAAAGCCAGTCTCTGTTCAAATTTCCTTCCCTTTGGATCGGGCAACATCCCAAAAGGTACTGTAATGGGGATATATTTTATTTTTTTACTCTGCCACCACCACCTGGCGGGGAAAGTTTATGGGGCCATTGGATTGACTCAGTTTTCTTCTTTTATAGGGGCATTTTGAAGAAGAAGCAAGAACAAAAGGATAGAGAAAGAAGAAAGAAGTTTGAAAAAGAAGAATTAAAGAGGAAGACCAGGATGAAGAAGACTTCACTGGACCTCAGACTGGACAAGCGTATGGCAGTTGCAGTTTAATGTTGATAAATGTAAAATAATGCACTTGGGACATAAAAATCCAAAGGAAAAATATGCTATTACGGGTACAATGCTGTCAGAGGCAACAGAGGAAAGGGATATGGGATATGTATAAAAGCCAGTCTCTGTTCAAATTTCCTTCCCTTTGGATCGGGCAACATCCCAAAAGGTACTGTAATGGGGATATATTTTATTTTTTTACTCTGCCACCACCACCTGGCGGGGAAAGTTTATGGGGCCATTGGATTGACTCAGTTTTCTTCTTTTATAGGGGTATTTTGAAGAAGAAGCAAGAACAAAAGGATAGAGAAAGAAGAAAGAAGTTTGAAAAAGAAGAATTAAAGAGGAAGACCAGGATGAAGAAGACTTCTCTGGACCTCAGACTGGAAAAGCGTATGGCAGTTGCAGTTTAATGTTGATAAATGTAAAATAATGCACTTGGGACATAAAAATCCAAAGGAAAAATATGCTATTACGGGTACAATGCTGTCAGAGGCAACAGAGGAAAGGGATATGGGATATGTATAAAAGCCAGTCTCTGTTCAAATTTCCTTCCCTTTGGATCGGGCAACATCCCAAAAGGTACTGTAATGGGGATATATTTTATTTTTTTACTCTGCCACCACCACCTGGCGGGGAAAGTT
This sequence comes from Rhinophrynus dorsalis, assembly GCA_037306005.1. Classification (NCBI taxonomy): domain Eukaryota; kingdom Metazoa; phylum Chordata; class Amphibia; order Anura; family Rhinophrynidae; genus Rhinophrynus; species Rhinophrynus dorsalis. The sequence goes on from CM074720.1 coordinate 295,086,367, forward strand.
TATGGGGCCATTGGATTGACTCAGTTTTCTTCTTTTATAGGGGTATTTTGAAGAAGAAGCAAGAACAAAAGGATAGAGAAAGAAGAAAGAAGTTTGAAAAAGAAGAATTAAAGAGGAAGACCAGGATGAAGAAGACTTCTCTGGACCTCAGACTGGAAAAGCGTATGGCAGTTGCAGTTTAATGTTGATAAATGTAAAATAATGCACTTGGGACATAAAAATCCAAAGGAAAAATATGCTATTACGGGTACAATGCTGTCAGAGGCAACAGAGGAAAGGGATATGGGAGTAATTATTTCTAATGACTTAAAGGTAGGCAGGCAATGTAATAAAGCGGTGTTGAATGCAAGCAGGGTGCTGTTTTGTATAGCTAGGGGCATTAGTAGCAGAAAAAGGAAGTGGCCATGCCACTCTACAGATCTCTAGTTAGACCTCACTTAGAGTATTGAATACAGTACTGGAGACCCCATCTCCAGAAGGATATAGATCCTTTAGCGAAAATTCAGAGAAGGGCTACTAAAATGGTGACTGGTTTACAGGAAAACATATATCAGGATAGACTAAAGTATATGACTATTATAGCTTGGAGGAGGGTAGAGAGAGGGGATATGATAGAAACATTCAAATACATGAAGAGATTCAACAAAGTGCAGGAGGGAAGCACATTTCAAAGAAGTAAAAAAAAAACACAGGTTTAGATGTAATGTAAGAAAGTTTTACTTCACTAGGGTAGTAGATAGGTGGAATAGCCTACCAGCAGAAGTGGTAGTGGTTAATACAGCGTGGGAATTTAAGCATGCATGGGATAGGCATAAGTCTGTCCTTAACATAAGAAATGACCAAGGACCAAATAAGGTTTGATGTTTTTACAGTAGGAAAATGGGCAGATTAGATGGGCCGAATGGTTCTTATCTGCAGTCAAATTCTATGTTTCTATGACTTACAGGTAAGTGGTTAATATCAATGGGATGGGGTTAGCTTTAGGGGGATTTAGGGATATGCAACATTCTGGCACTAGAAGGGTTAGAAACATAGAATTTGACGGCAGATTGGAACCATTCGGCCCATTTAGTCTGCCCATTTTCCTGCTATAAAAACCTCAAACCTTATTTGACCCTTGGTCTTTTCTTATGTTAAGGACAATCTTATGCCTATACCATGCATGCTTAATTTCTGTCACTGTACTAACTTCTACAACATCTGCTGGTAGGGTTAATTGTTTTTTTCTTTCCATTCATGTTTTTGGTATCTTGGATGTATTGATATATGGCTTAGCACCCCATATCAATACATCCACGGGTCACTAGTGTAGGGATCCCTAGTTGCTAATGATTTTTTTTTTTTTTTTTTTACACAGTTCAATTACACGTTGTGGTTATTAAACACACGCTAGGGACTCAACGTCTAGTTTTCTAGGTGTTAATTTAACAAGAAAAAAAAGAGAGTCCTTAACTCGAGTTACTAGCCACTGCATGTAATTGAACTGCAAATTCATTAGCTTTGTCACTGGATGCTAATTTATCACCCATTGTACATTTTAACGTTCGGTAGTTTGTCACAGCTCAGGTAACAGAATACCTAACTGTGACTTAAAACTACCGACGACAGTTTTGTTTTCATAATGAAGGCAATTGAATTGAGCCCCAAGTGAGGTCTAACCAAAGATCTGTAGAATGGCATGACCTCTTCTCTCTTTCTGCTACTATTGCCTCTAGCTATAAAACCTTGCACCCTGCTTGCATTCCCCACCACTTTTCCTACATTATCTGCATACCTTTAAGTCATTGGAAATAAATATTCCCAAATCTCTTACCTCTGTTGTCACCAACAGCACAGTACACTTAATACTATATTCTATGTTTGGATTTTTACATCCCAACTGCAGCTGCCACACTCTCATTCATTCTTCTGATTTACCTTCATTTGGCTTATTCTCTCAGGAATGTCTACCCTATTGCAGATCTTTGTATTGCATGTAATAAATGCAGACCTTTTGCAATATCACTAATAAAAATATTAAAAAGGGCAGCAGTACAGATGCCTGAGGCACCCCACAAGTAACATGACCATCCTCTGAATATTCTCCATTAACAACAACCCTCCTGTCTCCTGTCACTCAGCCATTGCTTTATCCAGTCAACTATTTTACATCCAGACCCGAACACTGCAATTTATTAATGAGATTTCTGTGAGGGTCAGTGTCAAATGCCATACCGAAATCTAAATAAGCTATATCTAACACTCACCCCGGTCTATTATTTTAGTTACCCAGTCAAAAAGTCTATGATGTTAGTATGACAAGGTCTCCCGTCTGTAAACCCATGCTGTTTATGATCTCACATGCAATTTAAATTCAAATATTTAACAATTATTTCCAGTAATATGGTGTCCATTAATATTCCCACTACTAGTGTTAGACTTACTGGGATGTATTTGCCAGATTCGTCCTTTCTACCTTTATTGTGAAGCAATACTGTATTTGCTACCTTACAATCTTCTACAACTACTCCAGTAAATAGGACTGACTGAATAATTCTGTTAAAGGTTTTGCCAGAACACTGCTATGTCATTTTAATAACTGTGGGTGTATCCTATCTGGTCCCATTGCGTTATCTATTTTTATCTTAGAAAGTTGAGGTAGAACTTCATCCACTCTAAACAGGCATGCTTCAGTTGTCTCACTAACTCTTTTTTCTAACAGAGGTGCCTTCCCTTCCCCTTCCTCTGTAAAAACTGAATATAAAGCAGTCAGCTAAATCATATCCTCAGTTACATAACATTCATCAGATATTCCTTGTTTCATTTTTCACCTTTCACCGGTATGTCTAAAATGTTTTGTCCCTATTTTTATTAAATGAGTAAATTAATAATGCATTTAGCCTCCTTCAGCCTAGCTTTGTACAGATACCTATCTTACTCCTTCTGTGTCTGCTTTTATTTCCTACTTTTTTCTCCTTTACTGTATCAGACACTCCTGTGGAGTACCACAGTGGTTTCTTTTTTCTTTTACCCTTACTGAAAATTCTAATGCAATGCTCTGTTGCTTTCAATAAAACACATTTCAGATAATCCAATTTCTCCTGGACTTCATCATGATCTCCATGCTGTTACCGATTGACATATGTTTCCATTTCAGAAAAATCAGCCTTTCTACACTCTAGAACCTTTGTTTTAGTGTGGTGCAACTCATCCTCTATCTGTATAATAACCCAAACTGATTAATGATCACTGGAACACAAACATTCTCCTACAGTTACATCCAATACCAAGTATCCATTTGTAAATAATAAGTCTAGTATGGATTCCTTCATGGTTGGCTTTTCTACTAATTGACTAAGTGATAATTCCTGTGTAGGATATCTCTACTCCTGTCTGAACCTACTGCTTGTTTTTTCCAGTCCACATCAGGCAAATTAAGGTCCCCCATAATGATAACCTCACTTTCACAGTCATCTTAGTTATTTCCTTGACCATCATTTGACCTAACTCCTCTGCTTGTAAAGGGGTCTATGCATCACACATTTACAAGTATCCATCTTATTTCCATAATCTAAACTTATCCATTTTGACTGTGTTATCCTTCATTCCTTGTACAAGACTAATCTTTAAGCTATTTTCACTTAACTGGTAATCCCCTCCTCCATTTACTTTTTATGTCTTTTCTAAATAGAGAGTACCCTGGTATTATTATACCCGAGTTTTTATTGTACCAGGTCTCTGTAATCCCCATCCACATCTTTACTTGTTATTATTGCAGTGAGGTTAGGGATCTTATTGTCACGGTTTTCAAGACACTCAGACCAGTAGGTGAAATAAAACACAGTTTTATTAAGAACAAAATTAATGGAAGAATCGCCTTCTGTAGGCAGCACTGAGTAATAGCAAGGAGGCAACAGTAGGACCAATATACAGATAATGACTTAACAGCACAGGCACATAACAGATACTGAGTACAGAGATACAAGGGTTAACACAGTAATCAGTCCGTCTCAGTTGTGGTGTTTGGCACGCCCAGGGTGGTAATAGGCAGTAAATGGTGAAGAAAACGCAACACCAAAAGTTCATAATACTGAGATAACTGTCCAGCAAAGAAGAACCTGCAACCCAGGGCCTGCTGAACTTGAGCCAGTAGCCCCCACGGGCATAATAACGGAGCAAATGGATTGCAAGAGCTTGAGCCAATAGCCCCCACGGGCGTGATAACGGAAGCAACTGGATTGCAAGAGCTTGAGCCAATAGCCCCCACGGGCTTGATAACGGAAGCAACTGGATTGCAAGAGCTTGAGCCAATAGCCCCCACGGGCGTAATAACAGAGGCTTGCACAGTAGCAGCTAAAGCCGTAGTGCCTACCGGGTGTGGTAACGTAAACCAACTATACTGCAAGGAGTGATATGAACCGTCGCCTTACAAGGCCATACTGAACCAGCTCAGCAGTAATAGTGGATGGAAGTGTAATGGCTCAGCAAGAATAGCAACACTCTGTACCAGACTGGAGGCTCAGAACCGTGAACACAGCTCTGCACAGGTGAATGGCTTCGTAATCAGAAATACAGCTCTGCACGGGTTAATGGCTAAGGAAGAGGAGTACAGCTCTGCACAGGTTAACGGCTCAGTAGGAGGAGTACAGCTCTGCACGGGTTAAAGGCTCAGTAGGAGTACAGCTCTGCAAGGTAACAGCTCGGTTAGCAGGATCTCAGCTCAGCACGGGTTAACAGCTGCAGCAGCAGGAGTACAGTTCAATGGAGGCAGAATGTTGCCTCGGCGACAGCAGGAAGCTGAACCGTTGTCTGGGTAGATGTAACCGGTGCAGGTCACAGAGCAGGAACGTCATACAAGCCGGGTCGAATCACGGAGCAGGGTTCTCAGACAAGCCAGGTCAGGTCACAAGCAGGAACGTCAGCCAAGCAGGGTCAAATCACAAAGCAGGTTCTCAGACAAGCCAGATCAGGTCACGAGCAGGAACGTCAGCCAGGCCAGGTCAAATCACGGAGCAGGAACACAGGAACGTAGAGAGCAAGCCAAATTGGTAAACCGGAAATCAGGAACACAGCACAGCAATACTGGCTCAGGAACACCACGAAAGGGCACCTGACAGGTGCCAATGGCCAAGTATAAAAAGGTCACCAGGGGTGGGCCAGACAGGCTCAACCAATCGGAGCGCAGCACAAGTGAGAGTGACAGAAGAAAAATCACGGCACCGTGATACTTATGTCCGAAACTGTGGGAATTTGTACACATGGCTTGAAGCCTTCTGGCCTTTTATCTCTGCATTGCTGCATACCTTCTCCAAATTAATATAAGCAATGCTGTAGGGGAAAGTGGATTTAACCTGTATATGCACCATCTACTACATTAAATGCATGTTAATATAATTCCTGAACCTCTCTCTGAGAACCTCTTATCCCTTTTCAGAAAGATGCAATTGATCTTTTTGCACTGTTCTTTGTTACATCAAATAGGGCTGGTGTGAAAAACTAAGCCAAATCAATGTTCTCAGCCCTATTTCCCTAGCTATGAATTAAAGTCTCTAATTCACTGCATCCTTCTATCACCTTCCTTATGTACTGGTAAAAGTTCTAGAAAAGATATGATGAATGCAATTTGCTGCAAATCTTTACCTACTTTCTTAAAAACATCTTTTAGCACACTCACCTCATTACAAGCTAAATAATTAATCCCAGAATTGACTACGACATCCAACTTTCTATCCAGGCTTGCTTCCTTAACAATATGTTTTCTATCTCTGTGAGCTGTAGCTCCAGGAACACACATCTTAATATAGAGACACCCAATAATAGTTGCTTCCTCTCACAGGAGTTTGCACTTCTTACCTTTTTTGTCAGCCTTATTTACCTGTGAATTTGAAGTTGGGGATCCAGTAGCCTCTTCTTCAGGAGTTGTCCCAGTATTAAGGCAGTGTCCTGAAAGAGAAGTAAAAGAATTATAAAGAGGCACAGACTGTGGAACATGCCTGCTTTTTGAACTTACAAGCAGATTCAAACAAATCTTACCTATAAAAGAGAACAAGAGATATAAAATAGATCTAGAGAATAGCTCAAAGAACACATAGTAATGCTGCGCTTGGTAAATGCTGCTGTCCAGATATTAATTAGCCCAGCTAATAACAAACCCACTTATATACATGGAGCCCATCTCCCATTAATTAGCAAAACAATATATAAATCTAACAGGTACAAACTATTCAAATTATCACATCAATATCAAACACCTCAATGATTCAATTCAGATTCCATACAAATTATCTAATCAGGCCACAATATTGTCTACATATATAACTTACAAACAGATTCAGTCAAATTCTAAAAAATTATGTAATCAGGCCACAATCTCGTCTACAGGTAGAACTGAGAAGCAGATTCACAAAATTCTTACCAATCATTTAATCAGGCCACAATCTTGCCTACAGGTAAAACTTACAAGCAGATTCAAGCAAAGTCTTACTAATTATCTAATCATGCCACAATCGTGTCTACGGGTAGAACTTATAAGAAGATTCTAGCAAAGTCTTGCTAATTACCTAATCAGGCCATAATCTTGTCTAAAGGTAGAGCCTACAAGCAGATTCAAGCAAATTCTTATCTATCAAAGAGAGGAATATCAGCAAACCGAATACAAAATAAATCTCCAGATTATCTCCAACAACACTTAGTAATGCTGCACATGGTAAATATCCTGTATTGCACTGTAAATGTTTGCTATCTTTTATTATTTTACCTATTCATTATGATTTATTTTTGAGGAGCATGTTGTTTTTTGTAAAGTCCAGAGAATAGTCAAATATATTGTTATTCTTCAAAGTTTTACTTGGCAAAAAATACTACTAGCATTCCAATTCAGACACTGGCACACAATATCCTGGAGAAAATGTACAAATTCACCAGTGCAGTCACACTGGCATTAGGGTATATGGCCTGTACCTGCACCTGTGGGTATGCCCTACAGTGTATAATTACTGGAATGTATAACATCAAAAACACACCATCACTGGTATTGCTGTCATTTACATCTTGCACATGGAAGTTACATTCACTAACTCCATTTAATCTACTACTTGATTAGTTCATTTGTCTAAGCAAGGTATAGAGGAAAGGACCACCCTCAAACACCCACATACTACCGCAGTAAATTGATGATAGGCAGGTATAAGAACTCAAAATTAATTCCTGTTCTTGATTTAGCTCTGAATCGGTTTTGAACATTTACTCCACTGTGATAAATATATCCTAAAGAAGTATTTTATTTGTGATGATCAACAAAATTTCTAGATACTCCTCAATGTGTTTTTTTTTCTTCAATATGTTTATTAATTGTTTTAAAATATAAAAACACCCATCTCCCAGGGATTTTCATTGTTTGGGGGGACATGGGAATCCATCTATTGACTGATTTAGTTCTGGATGATTGAATTCCATCATTTGAATACCTGATGCGCAACTACTCTCTCCCTGTCTCCCACAAGTGGTAACAACAACTCGCTCATTTCCTTATGGGTTTTGCTTCCCGAGGTCTCCTCCCTTGACCACTCATCACTTTCAAATCGGCTCTTTTGCCAAGGCTCTATTTTGCAGAACTCCCTGTCAAAACTTTACTTTACCGTATATTGCTGCAGCCTGACCCACCCCACAAACCAATTTTTCTGGCCCGCTGGGAACAAGATCTGTCTGTTCATAGTGGACCAAAATCTTTCGCACTCAGGTTGCCGAAGTGCCTGACTTTAAATCTAAGGAGCTCAACGTCAAGACCCTCACTCACCAGGTGGTATTTTACTCCCTCTAAAATTGCAAGAATGTTTCCACACAATAGTATTGTCTGCTGGTGGTGCTCATCTAAGGAGGGTACTATGATTCAGTGATTTTTGTTGCCATTTGCATAGCTTGGCTGTCGCTGGCTCTGGGACCCTACGTGCTGGACAATGTTACTTTCCTTCCTTGATTTCCTCTCTTAATTCTTTCTTCTTTTGTATCACATTTGTATCCTGTCATTTAATCCTAAAAAAAAATTTTTTTTAAAAATCTCTCTCTCTCTCTATATATACATATATAGATAGATAGATAGATAGATAGATAGATATAGATAGATAGATATATATATATAGATATGTGTGGGCATAGGGAGCCATGTATCAGTGTTTGCCGTTGACACAAATATAAGTAATAGGTAATAAAGTCTGATAGTCAGTATAGACAAGTGTAAAGTTATGCATTTTGGATATAATAATGAAAATGCAACATATAATTTAAATGGTGTTTCTTTGGGGAAACCTACTAATGAAAAGGATTTGGGAGTAATGGTAGACAATAGACCTAGCAGTAGTGCACAGTGCCAGCTGACAACTGCAAAGGCCAATAAGATATTGGCATCTATTAAAAGGGGTATTTACTCACGGGAGGAAGATATACAGGTCCATGGTAAGACCCTACCTTGAATATGCTGTTCAGATCTGGGCACCCTTTCTGAAAAAGGACATTATGGAACTAGAGAAAGTGCAGAGGAGGGCTACAAAACTAATAAGGGGAATGGAATGTTTTAGATAAGAAGAAAGGCTAGAAAAGTTAAACTTGTACACACTAGAGAAACGGCATCTTAGAGGGGATATGATGAAATTATATAAATATGTTTGGGGCCCATACAAAGGGCTCTCCAAAGACCTGTTCAATAACAGAACAGTACAAAGTACGAGGGGTCACCCACTTAGAGTTGAGGAAAGGATATTTCATTGACAACAGCGGAAGGGATTCTTTACGGTAAGGACAATGAAGGTATGGAATTCACTGCCTAAGGAGGTGGTGCTATCAAATACAGTAGATGCCTTTAAAGTGTTAGTAATATCTAAAAAAAACTTTTTTGCATTTAGAAGAGCTTAAGAAGCTGATCTAAATGCAAAAAAACGTATCTCTCAAACCGCTATGGTTTAAGAGATACGGGCGTTTAAAGTTTGCTGTTTCTTACTGACAGCTGTAAAGCTGTCAGCAGGAGATCCGTGTCGGTCGACATGCTGGCGCTTGAGAAGTGCCGTGATCTCGTTACTTACACGGAATCCCTTCATTGGAATGGTCTAAAACGTGTGCCTAGTGTTCAAGCACACGTTTTAGACCATTCCAATGAAGGGATTCCGTGTAAGTAAGGAGATCTCGGCACTTCTCAAGCGCCTCCATGTCAACTGACACGGATCTCCTGCTGACAGCTTTACAGCTGCCAGTAAGAAACAACAAACTTTAAACGCCTGTATCTCTTAAACCATAGTGGTTTGAGAGATACGGTTTTTTGCATTTAGATCAGCTTCTTAAGCTCTTCTAAATGCAAAAAAGTTTTTTTTAGACATTACTAACACTTTAAAAAGGGCCTGCATACTTTTTTAAAAGAGCAGAACATTGAGGGCTATGTATTTTAGTATTGGGATTAGTATTTATTTAGTGCCTGTTGGTCCAAGGAGAAATCTGATTGCCACTTGGGATCAAGAAGGAATTTTTTCCCCCTATTCAAACCAGAATTTGATATTGCTGTATTGAGGGGTGTTTTGCCTTCTTTTGGATCAACCAGGAGTAAACAGGAATAGGAAAAGAAATACATCTTGGGTGGCGCAGATCAAAAAGAAACAGGAGAGATAACAACTATCAGCTGCCAGGCATGAACCCAGACTCCATGAGTTCAACACAGGGGAAAAGACGAAAGAATAGTCAGACAGAGCTACAAGTCAGCACCAGAGGGGTTAGTCAGACAAGCCGGGTCATACACAGTTCAGGTAGTCAGCCAGAGCCACAAGTCTGCACCAGATTGGATGTCCACTATTAGGGGTTAGGCAAAAGAATAGTCAGACAGAGCCACAGGTCAGCACTAGAATGGATGGAAGACAAGCCAGGTCATACACGGAGCCCAAGGTAACAGAACTGCTATGAACAACTGGAGGAATTAAACAAACTGTAGGCGTAATCAGATACGTATAGCTGCCGAACATCTATCCGGTGGAATTTGGAACACAGTGAGGAACAGCAACGAGAGGCACTGCAGTGGTGAAGCACACTGATCCTGGGAGGCAGAAGGCGAGTACAGGGTGTATTGTTTGTATAAATATTGGTACCGAATGCATAAGGAATATAGGTACATTATCTCTAACTTGTTTCATTGTATTCCAACATAAAGTGGTGCCAACAGATATTAATATACACAATAAGATAAATCCTGAGGAGATAAGGTGCTTGAGGATATTTGTGCTTGTGTGCCTTTAAGAAGTATTATTCTTTGTATTTGTTTCATACAATCACAATGAAATGTTGGATGATCATCGTAGTTTGGTAGTGGATATATGAAGTTTGCAAAACACGATTATATTTGGTTGGGGTGAACAAGGAATCCCCGTTATAGAGATTTTTGGAACATTGCCTTTAACTGAACTACCAAGAGACATATCACTCCGTGCCATTTTTTTGTCATTTTTATTTTTTATTTTTATATTTTTTGTATACCGGTATATAGATAGGGATAGCATATAGATTTTATTGGGAGATACTTAGTGTAGAATGAGACAGTTTTTGGTATTGCAATATATACTTTTTGTATCAATATATGATATTGAAGATGTATATACTTTGTTGCCAAGGGATGAAGTAGTTTTATCCACTGGTTACATTGCTGAGATTATACATAGGGATACTTTTGTAGCATTCCAGTCTTATATGTGACTGTAGTGCATTAAAGGTTATATCCCAGCATTTTTAGGTGGTGATAGACACCAATGGTGCTATCCTTTTTGTAGTAAAGAGTTTGAATTGTTTTATACTTTGTATTCTATGAATGTGTGATCATTTAAATATAGGTGGATTATTTCCTTGTCAGTTACCTTTAGAGGGCTCTCCATTGGCTGCCTGCCTTCAGCCCGCCCTGTGTTGCCTATTTAAACTGAGCTTGGGCATCCTTTGGTTGCCCTTTCGTGTTGTCTCTATGCTACCTGCATTTGTATTGGATTCCTGAGCTTCCTGGGCCATTTCTCTGTTCCTGCTCATCAGTAATCGCCTGAGTTCCTGTTCACCAGCTTCCCTGGTTCCAACATCCGTTCCTGATCCGGTTGGGGTTGCTGTCTCAACTGCTGTTTCCTGCTGCTGTTCCTGGTCCGGTTGACTGCCTGCAGATCTGTTTCCTGTCATTCAACGGCTGTGTTCCTGCTCCTGGATCGCCTGCAGTGTGCCCCTCTCCTCCAGTCGCCCTGACGACATTTTCATTCACTTGTGTTCCACTCTCCAGTACGCGGGTACTGGTTCGCTCCACATACAACCAGCTGCTGTCCCACCGGTAGAGTTCTAGGTTACTCCAGTATGCGGGTACTGGTTTGCTCCATGTATAACTGGCTGCTTACTATCATCTGACAGCACCGGTGGTGTTCGAGGTTCCTCCGGTACGCGGGTACTGGTTCGCTCCACATACAACCGGCTGCTGTCGCACCGGTAAAGTTCTAGGTTACTCCAGTACGCGGGTACTGGTTCGCTCCATGTATAACCGGCTGCTTACTATCATCTGACAGCACCGGTGGTGGTTGGGTACCTCCAGTACGCGGGTACTGGTTCGCTCCATTCAGCCGGCTGCTTGTTGCACCGGTAGAGTTTCCTCCTCCAGTACGCGGGTACTGGTTCGCTCCATACATAGCCGGTTGCTGTTCAGTCCTAGACAGCTCCGGGAGAGTCTTTGTCCCTCCAGTACGTGGGTACTGGTTCGCTCCATGCATAACCGATTGCTGTTCAGTCCTAGACAGCACCAGTAGACTTGTTGTTCCTCCAGTACGCAGGTACTGGTTCACTCCATGTATTTCAACCGGTTGCTTGCTGCGTATTCCTCAGCACCGGTAGAGATTGTGTTCCAGTCCAGGCTGCCTTGCCCGGTTTTGGTAAGGCCGGTAGAACCTATTCCACATTGTACCAACTTAAGGTTGCCTTACCCGGTATTGGCAAGGCCGGTAGAGCCTATAACTATTCGTTGTACCAGTCTCCAGGCTGCATTGCCCGGTATATTGGCAGGGCCGGTAGAGCCTATTAATATTTGTTGTACCAGTCTCCAGGCTGCCTTGCCCGGTATATTGGCAGGGCCGGTAGAGCCTATTACTATTTGTTGTACCAGTCTCCAGGCTGCTTTGCCCAGTATATTGGCAAGGCCGGTAGAGCCTTCTTTTCTTGTTACTAGTCTAAGGGCTGCCTTGCCCGGTATATTGGTAAGGCCGGTAGAACCTTTTCCATCTGTGTCATCTAAGGTTGCCTTACCCGGTATTGGCAAGGCCGGTAGAGCCCGTGTTACATTCCGTATACCACTACTCTTGCTACTATGTATTGAAATGTTATATGTGTATGCTACCCGCATGGGTATCCATTAAACTTTTCAATAAAGTTGTGTTTTATCTTAACTCTGTGTCTGAGAGTCATAACAAACTGTGACACTGACTCAGTTGCCCTTGCGTTGTTGTTCATAGCAGTTCTGTTTCCTCGGGCTCCGTGTATGACCTGGCTAGTCTTCCATCCATTCTAGTGCTGACCTGTGGCTCTGCCTGACTATTCTTTCGCCTAACCCCAAATAGTGGACATCCAATCTGGTGCAGACTTGTGCCTCTGGCTGACTACCTGAACTGTGTATGACCTAGCTTGTCTGACTACTCCCTCTGGTGCTGACTTGTGGCTCTGTCTGACTATTCTTTCGTCTTTTCCCCTGGTGATCAGACACCCAATATAGTGCGGGCCTGCGGCTCTGGTAGACTTGCATAGCTGACTGCAGGCGTGAGTCAGTTTTCACCTTATTTCTACTGACTGCAGGTGTGAGTCAGTATTCGCTCCTACTGACTGCAGGCGTGAGTCTGTATTCACCCTTACTGGCTCCAGGTGTGAGTCAGTGATATTTCCTTCTGACTGCAGGCTGAGTCAGACCTCATTCCTCATCAGATCAAGATCCTGGGTTCCTGTTCCAGTTCCTGTTCCTGGTTCCAGCTGAGACTTCTAGGGGCTAAGGCCTAGTCTCCAGCACAGTGGTTTAGCATTGCAACCAATTATTTCTGATAGCAGGCTTTCTGGCTATTACCCTGTGCTTATTCCTATTGTATATATTGTATATATTCCTCTTTATGTCATTTGTTAATAAACTGCATTAACTAAACAATACTGACTCCTGAACTTCTCTGGGTAACAGTGACACTGCCCGCGTTCGGTCAGTCTCTATTGCGCATGATTGCATCGCGTGAGTGAGCAATGCATTGTGTATCCCTCTGGCACTCAAAAGGTTAACATTACACAAACCTTGGCCCATGTACACAGGCTTTTAGACTAGTATATATATAAACACAACCAGTAAGGGTACAGAAAAAAATGGGGGGTGTACAGGAGTGGTAATAAATACAGGCAAAATACAAATATAGGTCAATTTGTACTAAAAATACAGCTGTAATTTGAAATTACAGGAGTTAACTAATAATATTTCCAATCTACTGAGAAACAGGGCCATATACACAAATAAAAAGGCGTGATTCTGTACCCTAGGAGAGAAATAACATATCCCAACAATATCATTAATATAACTGGGGCTTTTAACAAGCTGAATACTAGAGAGGTCTCCAGCATATTCATCTGCATTGCATTGGAGACCTCTTTATAAATGAATTGCATTCACAGCACCTTTTAAGTCTTTGTGAATTTGTATTTTATCCATTAGTACAATTGGTTTGTTCTATAATCTCTTTACTTTTCTTTCTGGTATTTTTAATTCCTAAGCAAACAATATTTTCTGTAGCATAAAACATGCATAAAGTGTATCGGTTTCAATCAAAATGGAAAAGAGAAAGGGAACCTTTAAGTGAGTAGATTACTTTAAATACAGTATGAATTATAGTACTGTGTGTTGAGCACAGAATAAGATAAACAGTTTCAGATTTGTTCACAAAATCTGGTTTGGTTCACTGTCTGCTCAGACATTTGATAATAACTGTTTCATAAATGGAAGAAGAGAACACCAACCAAAGATGGGGAGCAAAGGGGGCATCACTTAGAAAAAGTGTCACAGCAAATGGTCATTCCAATAAGAGGTAACATGAATGTTCCATGTATGAAATAAAACTGGAATCCCAACTCAAAAAAACAGAAATGTGTTAAAGGGATAGTAATGTTTCATAATAAAATCAGCTTTAATTAATCATCATAGTATTTGGACTTTGGAGAGTGTTATTTCAATCCTGTCAGAGTTGTAGTTCAAGAGTAATTCAATGACAAAGTGTCCCCTTCCCTCTCCTTTTACTGATGTAATACTGCTCAGCCACAGCAGATGGGAGATGCCCAAGTAGACTGCAGGGAGGGACAATCTTCAATTAAGATAAGGGAAAAACTTGTCAAGGGGGGCAGGGTTTTCATTGTTCTCATAGGAAGAAGATTGTCCACTTCTGTTTTCTATCTGGTCTTACAACTAGATTCCACATCTGAGAAGAGATGGCTTACACTAGGTAAAAGGGGCGGGAGGGGGATACTTTGCTAGTGAATATTTCTCAAACTATAAAGGTTTGAGAGATAAGACTTATATCGTTCTTCATGTTTTTTTAATGCCTACAAAATAAATTAAATTAAGAGGAACAAATGAAGACGGGATTAGCAGTGAAGGTGATGGAACAGACAGCAGATTGAAGGGCAAATGGATACACAGTTTAGGGACAGAAAAATGGGGAAATCACATATATACAAGCAATGCTAAATATTTAGTTCAGGTATGGGCAACATGAGCCCCTCCATCAGCTGCTAGACTACAACTCCATTATCATCACCCCACAGCAGGAGATGGGAGTTGTAGTCAGCCAGTAGATGGAGGCTCTCCCATTGCTCACCCCCGTTTTATTTAGTCTGGTTAAATGAGATGAAGGTAGCTGGGTAGACGAGCTGCCTTTCATGAAGGTGACATGATGACACAAGATACAAGTGTATCTTGAAATAAGACTATAGATAAAGTGTCAAATAAATGCATACAATGTTAATACACTGCTGAGAGAGGTAATTGTGTAAATGTAGTTGGATAAAAATTGACTTATGGGGATAACAATTATCAATAAAATATAAAGGACATACTGGCGAACAATAAAACTGGTAACTAACAATTCACAGCCCTTCTAGTGACATTGAGCTTAATTTGCAAATCCAATGATATTTACAACTGATAAGTCTGTGTAATTGGTCATAGTGAAGCGAAGGTACAATTTGTTCAAATGAGTAAAAGTGAGATAGTCAGCACTTTTTTATTAAAAAAGACAAGAGTATCTGTAGACACATGCAGATGTAATAAGTATTAGATCAGTAATGGAGCAAACCAACTGCACCATAAGGGACAAATAAAAATAACCCAAATTCCCACTGATTTGAGTGAGGCTTCACAATGTGTTGGATACCTCACTAGCATTCGATTAAATTGGATTTCTCTGCATCTCTAGAGATGTTGATTTCCTTTAAAATTGCACCAGTCCTTTTTAGTGTATCAGCCTTAGTGTGTACTACAAAAATAATCATTCTATACATTTCTATGATGCTGCCCAAAGTGACTTCTTAAAAAACTTGATTGTATGTCCCATGTATTGACATTTTTTTTTTTTTTTTATCAGTTCTGTCTTTTGAGAAGGTGGCTAAATGTTGAGGTGTCATATACCACCTGGTAATCAGTTTGTAATTTAACTCTTTCGTTTTAGAGTCCCGAGCTGATTTGATCATAGTATAAATAATTTTTAACCAACTGTCCCCTTCTAGTACCATCCCCAATTCTTTTTCCCACATTCTAAGGAAATAATGTTTAGTGACTATTTTAGAATTGGTTAGAAGGTTATAACAAAAAGAGAGGGGTCTTAAAAGTAAAGGCTTCCTGAACAAGGATCTTTCAAAGGGTGTAGGATTTCTCCTGGTAAGGTTCAGATCAATGATAGAATTAATCCAGTGTCTAATTTGTAAATAAGACCACCAGGGTAAATAAGTTTCTTGTAAACAGGAGTTTATTTATTCCAGAGATACTATCCATTCAAGGTATTTAGAAAACTGATAGGGTTTACGTGCGCAGATCTGAGTGAAAAATATATAGAGTGATGACAGCCAGACGGAAAGTCTGGGTTACCGCAAATCAAAAGTAGAGGCGATGGGTGAGGAGCTAGTGAATGAGAGTCATTGAGTGTAAGACATTGGGAGAAGATATGCCGAAGGACTGGATGGTTCTTGTAATGGGAGGATATTTTTTGGTTTGTTTTCAAAGTCAAACATATCTGAATAGGATCCACTTGCAAAACCCCCCTTCACCTACCACTAAACATTAATGGGAACGAGATTTACGCATGGTGATCTCTGATTCTCAGTGGAAAGAGATTTTGGGCACCAAACCTTACACCTCGTAAGATGTACCGATGGTAGAAATTAATTATAAGCTGCTGAACAGATGGTACCCGACCCCAAATATACTCCATCAATTTCTCCCTTCAGTTTCTCCGCTTTGTTGGTGTCCTTCCGGGTATGGCTGTTTGGAGCATAGTTGGTGGTTGTGTCCTAAAATCATTCTTTATTGGACTGAGATCTTGTAGCAGATCTCAAAAAGTCTTCACCTTACCCTTAAGATCTCATTGAAAAATGTGTTTCTGAATGTCTGCTCTCTGGTCCTGCATTCTTCCTCCTCAAAATTGGCACTCTTTTCCCACATGATCAGCGCAGCAAAATTATGCATCCCAGTGTTTTGCAAATCCCCCTTTGCACCCTCTGTCCATGACTGGATGCTCAGATTGTCCAAAATAATGTTTTTTGAAGGGATATAAGCCCTTACACATAGAAGGAGGGAGACGTTCATGGAGACTCGATCCCTTTGGTTAGACTTTTGTGCCTCTAAGAAACCTCCTGCCAACTATTCTGCTTAGCATCCAATTGTATTTCTATTACTACTCTGTGAACATGATTGCCTTTGTGTCCTCGCCTCACCCCCACCTCCTTTATCGCTCCTTCCTTCTCTTTTTCTTGTATTGATCCTGCTGTTGATGTTGACCATACCCACTCACGGGTGTTGGCCTACTACTACATAGGCAATATACTTTCACTCGCTATGCGATTTGTCAAAGTATATTCTTGACTTCTAGACCAGCCAACGTTATTCCATAACCTTGGGGTTGTCCCCTCTTTGCTGTACATTTCTGATTTTGCACAACTTTTTGTGTTTTATGACTTTAATAAAAACTGTTTTAAAAAAATGCATTCTCAATGTTCCCATTATTTTATTTTGGGGTTTGTAAAGTAGAGGCGAAAAACATGGAGGTGTGCGGCGATATATAAAGAGAGTTGGTAACTGAAAATATAAAATGATTATGCCTTTTCTGTCTAACATATCAATTAAATATAAAATCCTACAAAGATGATATATTTAATGCAATAGGAGCTGCAAAGTATGATATTTTTATAATCATTCATGAAAGCCACATTTTTTTCTATGTTTTTTGAGTACAGTTGAAAAGGTTTATAAAATAAGTTAACAACTCTTACCAGTTATCTATCATTCTCAAGGTTTACAATTTACTGGTAATTAAATTTGGTGTTTAAAATAAAGTAATGCTCACTGCTAAAATTCAACTAGCAACTGATTATTTTCATAAATCAAAATGTGTCACATTTTGTGATTCACAACAAATTCTCTGCATGCTTTTTTTGATGTATTTATCTGCAAGAGTTACTAAAACACTTTAACCTCTCATATTAGTTATCTACCTTTCAAATAGTTTTAATAATTTAGAGGGCATAAATAGTGGTATTTAATACAGACTAATGCTCATCTGGAAAATTCATCAAGCAATTTATTATTTTCATAAATCAAAGCATGTCACCTTTTTTCACATAAGACACATCTTCTGCATGCTTTGTTTATAGGAACACGTGAAAAGATTTCTCAACCACTTTTAAGTAAACCTCTCACCTTGATTCAATTTTGCATATTTGAAAGCTTCACTAAAATCTGCCTATGTGTCATCTAACAGAAGAAAGAAATGTTAGAGGAAGACTAAAAAGATATACACACTACCATGAAATATATCTTTGTTTTATATATATATATATATATATATATATATATATATACACTCACACAGTTAGGTCAGTAAATATTTGGACACTAACACAATTTTCAGAATTTTGGCTCTGTACGCCACCACAATGGATCTGAACTGAAACAACCGAGATGCATTTGAAGTGCAGACTTTCAGCTTTAATTCATGGGGTTGAACAAAAATATCATATGAAATGTTTAGGAATTGCAAATATTTTCATACACAGGGGCTCAAATGTAATTGGACAAGTTAACACAATCATAAATAAAATGTTCGTTTTTTAATACTTTGTCGAGAATCCTTTGCAGGCAATGACTGCTTGAAGTCTGGCACACATGGACATCAAACGCTGGGTTTCCTCCTTTGTGATGCTTTGCCAGGCCTTTACTGCAGCTGCCTTCCAAGCAGACAATATATCCCTATACACTTCAGAATTCATCCGGCTGCTTTTGTCTTATGTCATATAGAAAATATTTGTCACGGTTTGTTACTGTTTGTTAAAGAACTCTCAGACAGTTAGGTAAGGTTAAAAGTTTTATTGAAAATAATGCACAATAGCCCCACTCAGGTCCAGATAAGGTCCATACCAAGTACTTTCCAGATCTGACGCAGGTCAGGGCAAAAATACACATAGTAGTAGAAAGCAAAATAAGTGTGATGATCTTGAACTTGTAGGCGGATTCGTAGCAAGATTCAGGGACAAGAATATCCTTGACAGCCCCTCACCGCAATAGGTGACACAGGCGATGGGTAACTGAAGGGCAATCCCCTAGTGGACTAGGGATAACGGAGGCAGCACAGATAGTGTACAGGTAGACAATAGGCCCTAGACTTCTAGGGTTAACGGAGGCAACACTGTCAAGACACTGGCAGAGGGCTGACCCTAGGAGATTAGGGTAAACGGAGGCAACACGGACAGGACTCTGGCAGTGACTGAACCCTAGAATGCTAGGGTTAATTGAGGCAACACAGACAGTACTCTGGCAACGGCTTGACCCTAGAACACTAGGGTTAATGGAAGCAAGACAGAATGGACTCTGGCAGCGACTTGACCCTAGTACTCTAGGGTTAACGAAGGCAACATGGCTATGACTCTGGTAGTGACTGAGCCCTAGAACGCTAGGGTTAATGGAGGCAACACAGACAGTATTCTGGCAGTGACGGGGCCCTAGCACGCTAGGGTTAACGGAGGCAACAGACACCAGATACTGGCAATATATCGACCCTAGGCCAATAGGGTGAACTGAGGCAACACGGGCAAAAGTGTGGTACAGACTGGACCCAGATATTATAGGGTTACCAGAGGCAACACAGACACTGGTGAGTGCAGGGACTCCCACAGGCTCCAGGAGACTATAGGAGCGGTAAGTGAGCGGGAGAGAGATAGGTACGTAACGTTACAGGTCCGCAACCAGTGTCTCCCTGATCAGTACACAGAGGTAATAAACCAGTCCCGTAAGCGACGGAAGTAGAAGCTCAACCAGGTCGGCACACACGGACTTACAGCCAGTCAGGAGAACCACCAGACACTAGCCCAGCCAGATCTGTGAAAACGGATCGTCAGCCAGTCCTAGTGAGTAACGGAATCAGACACTCAGCCAAGCCAGTTCGGGACACAAGGAGTTAGTCAGCCAGTCCTAGTCAGTAACGGAATCAGATACTCAGCCAAGCCAGTTCGGTACACAAGGAGTTAGTCAGCCAGTCCTAGTCGGTAATGGAATCAGATACTCAGCCAAGCCAGTTCGGTACACAAAGGAGTTAGTCAGCCAGTCCAAGGTCAGCAACGGAATCAGATCACAGGAGCGTCAGGCACTAAGCGTAGTCAGATGAGCCGGGTCATATACGGAAACAGGAAACAAGAGCTACTAGTCAGTAGATATGGGTACACCACGAAAGGGCACCGGTATAGTGACAGGAGTGTAACGGTTTTTTAGGACACTCAGACCAGTATGTGAAATAAAACACAATTTTATTAGAAAAATAATGCAAACGATCGCCCTCTAGTGGCGGTTGAACAGACACACAGTGAAGGCTGATATGTTACAAGAGTAATGCACAATATAGTTTACATGCACAATACTAATGCAGATAATGGTGATCTCTACCACAAAGGGTTAAGAACTAAACACAGTCAGTCTCAGATGTGGTGGTTTGGCACGCCCTGGGTGTTACAAAGAGGTGCTGATAGAGACAATCCACAATGTACTGAAATCGTAGATGCCTAGCCAAAGTGACCGAGTAGTAAACAGAGCAGAGATCCAAATAGCCCCCGCGGGCGTACCGACTGGAAAACTGCTTCTGCGAGTGCAAGTGTAAGTAGCCCCCACGGGCATAACGGAAACCGGCCTGCAATGCAAGAGCTTGACTAGGCCCCTTCAGACTTAACCAGATACCAGTAGCGGTATTGCTAGAGCCAATAGACCCCACGGGTGGGTGCAACGGAATCTGCCAGAGCTGAAGCCTTCCCTTAAACGCCACTCTGCTTAAACGATATTGCCCAGTAATAACGAGGAGGGAGAGCCTATGGCGCCCAACCGGCCCATAATAAGTGACTACTCTGCAATGGAATGGATAGAGTCGCCGTCGGTAAGCGGCCAACTCAGCAGATGTAGCACCAAGGAGGAGGCTCTATTCTGGGAATCGAGATAGCAAGAGCAAGGCAGCACTGCTAGGGTTAATATGCACGTTTACACGAAGCTCTGCAAACAGCGAGGCTCTGCAAGTATAGTGAGGCACACTGAGGCACGCACAGCTCTGCAAGTATAGCGGTACACTGCACTTATAACTGGCAACACCAGGCAAGGTGGTCACACGGTGGCTGGCAGCAGTGGTTGAGAATGTTGCGGCGGCGACAACGGGAACTGAGGTCACTGGAACAGGCTGGAAGTCGATCTTCGGAGCAGGAAGTCAGCTGGGCCGGGTCGGAGCATGCAGGAGGTAGTCATACAAGCCGGGTCATACACGAACAGGAACGTCAGCCAAGCCGGGTCAGGATACAGAGGTGGTTCGCCGTCAAGTCGGGTCATACACAAACAGGAACACTCGAGAGTAGTCAGGACAAGCCAAGTTAGTACACAGGAATCCGGAACACTGGAACACAGCAACAGCACTAATGGCTCAGAAACACCATGAAAGGGCATCTGACAGATGTCTGGGCCAGGCATAAGAAGGTCACCAGGGGCGGGCCAAACTGGCTCAGCAAATCAGAGCGAACCACAAGAAAGAGTGACAAGAATCACAGGCACTGTGATAAGGAGGGAGTAAATAAAGGCAAACCCTGGGAGGAGTCATAGCGCAGGACCAATAAGAATGCAGCTAGGGTAAACCCGGAAGTAGCAATGTCACTAGCCAGAATCACGGCACCGTGATAATATTAGGGCACCGATCGTGTCATATCATCTCAGCTGCCTACTTTCAGGTCATATATCTTTCGCAGCTGTGCTCCTCAATGCACTATTACAATCTATCCTATTGAAAAGGGGGGTAAAAAAAAATGAATCTAATTACGGCACATGATGATTAAATTCAATACCTATGTGTTACAGCCTGCTGTACCTCTTGGTCGGTGTCGTATTGCTGGTTACTGATGCCTCTCTGGGGTCAGTGCTTCCCTGTTCCCCATGTCTCTCCGCTGACGGCCTAGCTGCATCTGGTACCTCCTGAGGCCGGCTGTGCCCTCTCCCATGGCGGCGAGGCTGGATTTCATTTTCCAGGCAATGCAGGGTTCGACACACATGCACAGGTTGTTGCAACATTTTCTGAAGTGCGTCTGTGGGAGTGAGTGATCTCTCTCTGTCACTCTCGCTTGTGGTGTGCTCCTATTGGCTGAGCCTGTTTGGCCTGACCCTGGTGACCTTTTTATGCCTGGCCATTAGCACCTATCAGGTGCCCTTTCGTGGTGTTCCTGAGCCAGTATTGCTGTTGCTGTTTTCGAGTGTTCCTGATTCCTGTGTACCGAATTGGCCTGTTTTGACTACGCTCCTGAGTTCCTGCCCCGTGATCTGACCCGGCCTGGCTGACATTCCTGCTCGTGACTGATCTGGCTTGTCTGAGAATCTCCTCCGTGATCTGACCCGGCTTGGCTGACGTTCCTGCTCGTGACTGATCTGGTTTGTCTGAGAACCTCCTCTGTGGCCTGACCCGGCCTGGCTGACTTCCTGCTCCGTGACCTGAACCGGCTTGCTCCAGACCCTGATATCGTTCCTGCTTCCTGCTGCTTGGTGTCACCGTGGCGACATTCTGACTTCCGCTGTGCCTGTGGCAGGGCTGATCGTGATTGCTGCTATTAACACTTGCAGAGCCGTGTCTCCAGTGCTGAGTCTCCATTAACACTTGCAGAGCTGTGCTTCTGTTGCTGAGTCTTCCTTCGCACTTGCAGAGTGGTACCCACACTTGCTGAGCCTCCGGTTGTACTTGAAGAGCTGTGCGTCCAATCCTTGAGCTGTTTTAACACTTGCAGTGCTGCTATCTTCTTTACCTGAGCCTTCTTTAACACTTGCAGAGCCAATGCTGTTTATCCGCTACATCTGCTGAGCCAGCCGCGTTGAGAGCCTTGGTTAGACGGCGGCTCATCTTGTCAACTAGCAGAGTAGTCGGTCTCCGTTACCGCACCCGTGGGAGGCGCTATTGGCTCTAGCTCTATCGGTGTTACTCTCCGTTACACGCCCGGTGGGGCTATTGGCTCATGCACTTGCAGCGCAGGTTGTGTCCGTTCCTACGCCCATGGGGGCTATCTGCTCAAGCTCTTGCTGTACTATAAGCAGGGCTTATAATTTTAAGTCCTTTGCTACTAGCCAGATCTGAAAAGTTACTCGCCACTGCAAGCCATAACATACCCACCAGGGCTGAATTTCTACTCGCCAGGGCTAAATTTTAATTCACCATTGGCTAGTGGCAAGTGGAAATTTTGAGCCCTGCTATAAGTCTCCGTTACTACGCCCGAGGGGGCTATTGGCTCAAGCTCTTGCAGTGCAGGTTGTCTCCAGTATACGCCCGTGGGGGCTATTGGCTCAAGCTATTGCCTTACAATTGGTCTCCGTTATTACGCCCGTGGGGGCTATTGGCAAGCTCTTGAAGTGTAGTCATCTCCGTTGTTACGCCCGTGGGGGCTATTGGCTCAAGCTCTTGCAGTGTAAGTTGTCTCTGTTACTACGCCCGAGGGGGCTATTGGCTGGAACTACTCTGCAGTGTTCTGCCTCAGTTCCTGTACTGCCTAAGCAGCTTTCTAAGCCTTATGGACTTAAGGTGTTGCACCATCTAACACCAGTTGCTGCCTCATTACCACCTTGGGTGTGCCAAACACCACAACAGAGACTGATTGATTATTTTGTACTTAACTATTGAGTACCCTTTCTATTCTGTGTCTGTGCTGTGACAGTATATGTATTATTCGTGCTTTTGTATACTGGGCCTGAGAAGGCATATGTAGCTTATCTATTGCTATTATTCTGTGTTGCCTATAGAGGGCGATCTTTCTTCTTTATTTTTTTAATAAAACTGTGTTTTATTCTAACCTGCTGGTCTGAGTGTCTTGAAAAACCGTTACAGTACGAAAGGGCCATGACCTCAGACAGTAAAGGTGAAAGTAATACACAAAACATCCACTGGAGAATGGATGTTTATGAGCAGCGCCTAGACCAGTTGGCACTGGCCTTACAAACTTTATTTGAGCGTACAGTACCCCTTGACAAACCGAACCAGAATTCGGTGGTCTCCCCAGTCTCGACACCGGATAATCAGTCTGTAGTCCCTACTACACATACCAGAGGCCTAACAGCGTCGGCGCCATTACCATTGAGATATCATGGCGAACCTACTCAATGCAGGGGCTTTATTAATCAATTGGAGATATTTCTGGAACTAACGCCCCAGGCATTTCCTAATGACCAGAGTAAGGTCTGATTCATGATATCGCTGACTGGTAAAACACTGGCATGGGCTAATCCTCTGTGGGAGAATGCCAAACCCTGCACTCTGAACTTTAATGAGTTTGTAAGAAAGTTCCGCAGAGTGTTTGAGGTTCCTGGTAGAGCTGCCTCTGCTGCCAAAAGGTTAATGGAGATACAGCAGGGCGATTGTACCTTGGGCGACTATGCCATTGAGTTTCGGACCTTGGCAGCGGAGGTGGGATAGAACAACGAGGCATTAGTGGCAGCCTTTGCTCAGGGTCTGTCCGAATCCATTAAAGATGAAATAGCTGCCAGAGATGTACCCAGTGGTCTGGATGAGTACATTGACTATGTCATGCTTATTGACTCCCGCATTCGCGAAAGACGGTGGGCAAAAAGGGCGAGATCCAGAAATTTTGGGCATGGCAGTCTTTTAAATCCACCCTCTCCTCCGATTCCTCCTGAACGTTTACCCGAGTCTGGAAAGCCAATGTAGCTTGGGTTCACCAGACTTACTAAGGAAGAGCGGGCGCACCGTAGAAGACAGGGCCTATGCTTATATTGTGGTAAAGCTGGGCACTTATTACGCACATGTCCGGTACGGCCGGGAAAAGGACACACCTAGGGTACCTTGGGGGACAGGCCCTAGGTGGCGTGCAGCAGTCCTTAGATTCAAGTACACAGAAACCCACCATCCAGGTGGTATTCTCTTGGGCAGACCTGTCTGTGGTGGTTATGGCATTGGTAGACTCCGGTGCAGCTGGGTACTTCATGGACAAATCCTTTGCCGAATTGCACAAAATTCCGTTCGTCAAAAGGGAGTCTCCCCTGGCTATTGAAGCCATTGATGGCAGACCTTTGGAACCTGCATTTATTACCATGGAAACAATCCCTATTACTATGTCTGTTGGAGCTCTCCAAAAGGAGGAGGTACGTTTCCAAATAATTCGATCTCCTCATCATGCAGTCATTCTGGGGTTTCCATGGCTACTATTACATAATACCCAGTTTGACTGGCAGAGATGTGAGGTTAAGTCATGGTCTGAGTATTGTGCTAAAAACTGTTTATCACACCCTGTCAAGATATTGTGTACCTCTCCCTCCGTGCCAGCTGAATATCAAGAATTCAGTGATGTATTCAGCATGGGGGAGGCTAGCGCACTACCTCAGCACAGACCCTATGATTGCGCTATTGATCTGCCCTCGGGCGTGGTGCCCCCTAGGGGTCGTACTTATCCAATGTCATGTGATGAGAACAGGGCTATGGAGGACTACACTGATGATGCCCTCAAAAGAGGAATTATTCGCAAGTCTACCTCTCCAGCTGGGTCTGGTTTCTTCTTTGTGAAGAAGAAAAATGGCGATCTTAGGCCATGTATTGATTACCGGGGGTTGAATAAGCTGATGTCTAAGAATGCCTACCCCATTCCACTCATTACTGAGTTATTTGACAGGTTAAAGGGCTCTTCCATCTTTACTAAACTTGATCTACGGGCTGCATATAACCTGATCAGAATTAAGGCTGGAGATGAGTGGAAGACGGCATTTAATACCAGATCAGGGCATTATGAATATCTGGTGATGCCATTTGGCCTATGCAATGCACCTGCGGTGTTCCAGGAATTTATTAATGACATCCTTTGTGACATGCTTCAGTCCTGTGTGGTGGTATATCTAGATGATATATTGATTCACTCTGCCAACCTTACCCAGCATATTAAGGATGTCTCTGAGGTTTTGCTTCGATTACGTAAAAATAAACTGTTCTGTACACTAGAAAAATGTGAATTGCATAGGTCCCAAGTACCATTCCTGGGATTCGTAATTTCTAGAGATGGCATTGCTATGGACCAGGAAAAGTTGGCAGCAGTCCTACAGTGGCCTCGCCCCAAGGGGTAAAAAAGCTATTCAGCGCTTTTTGGGCTTTGCCAACTATTATATGAAATTTATCCAGAACTTTTCTACTATTGTGAAACCTCTGTCTGACTTGACACATAAGGGCGCTACTCCCTCTCAATGGTCTGAGGCAGCTGAAAATGCGTTTGAGACTCTGAAATCCGCCTTTGCTTCTGCTCCGGTACTGTCCCACCCTAATCCCGCCCTGCCATTTACCTTGGAAGTTGATGCCTCTGAGGTTGGGGTTGGGGCAGTGCTCTCCCAATGCCCTGTGGGAGGTGGTACATTGAGACCTTGTGGGTTATTTTCTAGAAAACTTTCCAGCGCCAAAAGTCACTATGAGATTGGTGACAGGGAGCTCCTGGCTATTATTCTGGCACTTAAAGAATGGCGTCACCTATTGGAAGGTACCAGGACACCAGTGTTAATCCTAACTGACCACAAGAATTTAACGTATCTCTCTGAAGCAAAGTGACTGTCCTCACGAGAGGCTAGGTAGGCACTCTTTCTGTCCCCGTTCAATTTTGCAGTGTCCTACCTTCTGGGCTCTAAGAATGTTAGGGCAGACGCTCTGTCTAGAGACAGTTTGCGTTGGACATTGAGAGGGAGGAAGAACCAGTACCTATTATTCAGCCAAACCGTGTCCTTGCTACAGTACGTACTAGCATCACTTTGCCACTGGGGGAAGAAATTTTGGCCTCTCAAGCAAGGGCTCCCCCAGAAACCCCAGTTGGCAAGTGTTTTGTGGATGAGCCATTCCGTACTCGTCTATTGGAGACATACCATTCATCTAAGGCTGCTGGGCATATTGGGAGGGATCAGCTAATATGGTCTCTATCACAGTTATTTTGGTGGCCCTCCCTTAGAGCCGATTGCTCCACTTTTACTGCAGCCTGTGTCACCTGTGCTTGTGCCAAGACCCCCAGGCATCTCCCAGTGGGCCTACTCCAACCTGTGCCTAATGGCGAATGTCCATGGTCCCACATATCGATTGACTTTCTGGGAGAACTGCCAGTATCTAGGGGGTACACGTTTATCCTTATGGTGGTCAACAGGTTCTCTAAGATGGCTCATTTCGTGCCCCTCTCTGGCCTTCCGTCGGGTCAGGAGTTGGAGATGGTGTTTGCCAAAGAAGTGTTTCACTTGCACGGGGTACCCAGAGTGGTGTCTGATCGTGGGAGCCAGTTAGTGTCCAGATTTTGGAGGGCATTTTGTGGCCAAATGGGCATCCAATTGTCCTTTTCCTCCGCCTACCATCCCCAGACCAATAGGGCCGCTGAGCGTGCCAATCAGGGACTGGAGCAGTTCCTGCATTGCTTTGTAACCGATCATCATGACAATTGGGCCGACCTGTTGCTCATCTTGTCAACTAGCAGAGTAGTCGGTCTCCGTTACCGAGCCCGCAGGAGGCGCTATTGGCTCTAGCTCTATCAATGTTACTCTCCGTTACACGCCCGGTGGGGCTATTGGCTCAAGCACTTGCAGAGCAGGTCGTGTCAGTTCCTACGCCCATGGGGGCTAGCTGCTCAAGCTCTTGCTGCACTATAAGTCTCTGTTACTACGCCCATGGGGGCTATTGGCTCAAGCTCTTGCAGTGCAGATTGTCTCCGGTATACGCCCGTGGGGGCTATTGGCTCAAGCTATTGCCTTACAATTGGTCTCCATTATTACACCCGTGGGGGCTATTGGCAAGCTCTTGCAGTGTAGTCATCTCCGTTGTTACGCCCGTGGGGGCTATTGGCTCAAGCTCTTGCAGTGTAAGTTGTCTCCGTTACTATGCCCGTGGGGGCTATTGGCTGAAACTACTCTGCAGTGTTCTGCCTCAGTTCCTGTACTGCCTAAGCAGCTTTCTAAGCCTTATGGACTTAAGGTGTTGCACCATCTAACACCAATTGCTGCCTCATTACCACCTTGGGTGTGCCAAACACCACAACAGAGACTGATTGATTATTTTGTACTTAACTATTGAGTACCCTTGCTATTCTGTGTCTGTGCTGTGACAGTATATGTATTATTCGTGCTTTTGTATACTGGGCCTGAGAAGGCATATGTAGCTTATCTATTGCTATTATTCTGTGTTGCCTATAGAGGGCGATCTTTCTTCTTTATTTTTTTAATAAAACTGTGTTTTATTCTAACCTGCTGGTCTGAGTGTCTTGAAAAACCGTTACATGCACCCACATCTTTATATCTTGGGCCATGGCTTAATTCCTCCTTACTACTTCGTGGCTTGGTATATGAGGGCTGGTGGAGCATGTGCTCAGTAGCCCTTACGTTGGTGTCAGTTACAGTCGCTTTTCTCCTATGTTGTCACACTTACATTGTTACACTAATGGGTGCTTTCTATTTTTTTTTTATCTAGCTTTACTGTGAGGCAGAAGTAGTATCACCTGCCCCACCCAGAGCTTGTTTTTGGCATGCCTGCGACCTGCAAACAAAATTTTCTCAGGCCTGTTTTTGGAAAGCCTGAGACTTTTGGCAAGATTGAGGCCAGCGAGCAAATTTTTCTCATAGCTTGTTTTTAGCAAGCCTGAGGCCTGCAATCAAATATTTCTTAAGTCTAGACTTGCTGTAATATGTTAAATGTTTAACTTTCTGTGATTTCTTTATCACTATGCTTTCTGTTGTTTTTTGGTCCTAACTTTCTCTCTCTCATCCTCCAAGGAGCTACCCTCCACTCGATATATAGGCATATCTTCATATTCTTTGACAGAATCTAATTTCTCAGAGATGCTGCTGATCATTGCACCTTGGCACAAATTGATCACACTTTCGCAGAAATTCAGAAATGTTATGTTTAAAGTGGAGATCCAGCAAAGTAGCAAGAATGTACTTCTCATTGCTTTTATTGGACATTATGCAAGAATCATGCTCATAGCATGATAATGTCCTTCACTAGCTGGTACAAGTCTGAGTGGTCATTATAGTAAAAGTCGTTAACCATGCTCCTCAGTTTTTCCTGCAGTAAATATAATCAGTGGGAGAATCTTGCTAGTTTTTGTCCCTATACAACTAACCATCAAGGTGGCCTCCTCAAAAGGTTTCAGCAACTTACATACATCACACATTAGTTGCCAATACCCAGGGGACAAAGATGCTCCTTCTAAAGCCTTTCAGTTTTGCATTGTATACTAGCTAATGGCCTTATTCTGCTCATACAAACATTCTAAAATATAAAATGTGGAATTCCCACTTTTAAGCACCTCCATTTTCAGCTGGTCATGGGTCAGATTGTTACTCTCTTGTATGGAATATAATGCATTGCAATTTGCAAGCACTGTAGGAGCAGCTAAACTAGGCATATATTTTGAGTGCAATATACAGCACTTTTATGAGGGTTTCGGATTCCAAGAGGATTCTAGTCACAGCTAGATTTCTGACCCTGGCAAATGGTACATGCGCCATATCACCTGTTCTCAAGGATGCTATTATATGTTGGAGACATTATAAGAAGACACAAAACCAACTTTCAAGAAGCGGGTTACAAGCCATTTCTCTATCACTTGCTCTAGTTTATTTAATACAATGATGACTTTGTGGGATTGGCTCTCAAACCTCTGAATGCACAAAATTGTGTGCTGATGGTTTGGGTTAACATGCTGTTGTCCTTTAAAAAAACTGCCAGAACTTGATCTGATGCTGCAAGCTATTGTTGCCCACTGGTGGGTGGGAAACCCAGTGTGCATTGACAGTCATGCAGCTTGTACTCTGACCCCTTGTACACATATCTGTTGTTAGGTGAATTTTCTGTCCATATGATGTTTTCAGCACGTCAACCAACACTCTAACCACCTGTTTGTATAATTCTTGCACGGCTTCCTTGAAAAATAACTGTGTGTATGCCAGTGGGGTGCAACACATGACATCAGTTCTTAAAACCTCGAGGTTGAGGTTTCGGCGGTGGCATGTGTGGGCACTCTATGGCCTTGATCCAAATGTTTGCACTATAAAAGCCGGTAGGGCAAAATGGATACCGGCCAACAAAAAAAAATGTCTTGGCTGGTATTCAAATGTCCTACCGGCCAATGGACATTAAGCCATAAAAATGGTCTTGTGGCCAAACGTCCGTTTTGTGCGTTAAGTTGCCAAAACGCTGCTAAATAACGGCAGTATTGGGAACTTAAAAAGCTAATGATCGGTGCCTGACATACTGCCAAGCACTGATCGTTAACTGATATGTCTTACACTTACCTGTCATCCACTGTCCTTATCATTCTGTCTTCTCTTCTTTCTTTCTTCTTGCTGTAAAATAAAACAAAATTATTAATACAAAGAATTTAAAGAACAGCCGCTCGGATCTGATTGGCTGGGATGTGTGTAAGAACATCCCAGCTAATGGCTGAGATGGAATTGGAAGTGAGACTGCCCATATATAAAGGCAGGCTCACTTCCATTTCGCTTAGTGTGCTATTGGCATCGGCCCATGCAGGACAGAAGCACACCTGTGTGACTCATCAGTTTCTCCACCTCCACCTCTGGTGCCGCACACAGGGGCAGAGACATGAACAGAAAAGCCTGGTATATATACTTGCCATTATTTATCACATTTCTTCATGGCCTATATTTATCACATTTATTCATGGCATTTTTATTTACTTGGGCATTAAATGGAGGCATTTACTTAGTGGAATATTCACAGCACAATAATGTTTTAACCTTTTGAATGCCAGCGAGGTACGCAACGCATTGCTTTGCAATGCGTTTCATACCCTTTGCCACTCAAAGGGTTAAACAGTGCAATAGTTAATGCTTTGTATTCAGACTTGTTTTATTTTACAGCCAGAAGAAAGCAGAAGAAAGAAGGATGAGAAGGCAGAAGATAGAAGACTGAAGAGAAGGACAGAAGAGAAGGACAAAAGAGGACCAGGAAGCTGAGGACACCTCTGAACATCAGGATTAATGGTAAGTGTTACTTTCAATGGGAAGTTGTTTTTTAATTTAGTCAGGTTAACCCTATGAATGCTGGCAGGGTAATTATACCCCACTGGCAATCATAGGGTTAAATCCACTAATTTCTGACACATTTTTCATACTTTGGATGTATTGATATGGGGTTTAGGGCTCCATATCAATACATCCACTGAGGACTTAGGTCTTTTTTTTTTACACTTTATTTTCCTTCAGGTTTCTGTGTCGGCTGTTTGAAGAGCTGATAAGGAACTCAAGTTGAAAAAAAACTGGGTCTTAACTTTCCTGCGGTACCTTATCGGATTTTCATGGATAGCAAAGACATTTGAATTGATATTTACGGTGTTTTCATAATTTTCAATGGGTGAAACCACCACTTAACTTTATCACACGCCGGTATTTTTTCACAGCACAGGCATTTGAATAGCTTACTGTGCTTGAAAAAATGCCATCAGCAGAAAAGACAGCCGTCTCCAACATTTGGATCAAGTCCTGTGAGTCCTGTTATCGCCTACAACAAATTCAGTCATACTCTTCTGCAGCAGGAGCCATAGGTGTTATTTCAAATGAATGAAATCTTGGCACACTTTCACACACATGTACAGTGCCACAGAGCCCGGGGAACATTAACCCTTTGAGTGCCAGAGGGAGTACGCAATGCATTGTGTACCACTCTGGCACTAAAGGCGTTAAAGGGATAGTAATACTTCGTTTTAACTTTATTTTATTTTGTAGGCATTAAAAAAACATGAATAATGATATAAGTCTTATCTCTCAAACCTTTATGGTTTAAGAGATATTCACAAGCAAAGTATCCCCCTCCCGCCCCTTTTACTGATGTAACACTTTTCAGCCAGGGCAGAAGGGAGCTGCCCAAGTAGACTGCAGAGAGGGACAATCTTCAATTAAGATAACAGAAAAACCTGAAAAGCTCGTCAAGGGGGGCAGGGATTTCATTGTTTTCAAAGGAATAAGAGTGTCCCCTTCTGTTATCTGTCCAGTCTATGGACTGCATTCCACATCTGAGAAGAGATTGTTTACAGTAGGTAAAAAGGGCGGGAGGGGGAAACTTTGCTTGTGAATATCTCATAAACCATAAAGGTTTGAGAGATAAGACTTATATCATTCTTCATGTTTTTTTAATGTCTACAAAATAAAATAAAGTTAAAACGAAGTATTACTATCCCTTTAAGAGCGTTTCTGCTACTGTTAGTTGTGGCACCTATGATATGTGTGACTCCCAATTAGACCTGTGGTTGTGCTTCAGGGGGGATCTCAATGAAGCAGTGCCTACATGTAATTTCCTAACTGTTCACATGCCTATCACATAAACAAGAGATAGCGACATGTTTAGCTTTTGGATCATGAGTGAAGAATCTCCATGCTGTAGACGTCATAGACTGAGGGGTTCCTAAGGGGCTACTACTACAAATTGGGCTAGATGTTCCTGCAGTTCTACTGCTAGATGTTAAAGGTGCTGCACTTCAAACATCAGCAAAGGAACTCATCATAGCTAGGGTTGTGGATGTTGTTGATGTCCTGTGTTGCTGATTAATCAACACTAGTTTCTGTGGCTTTACTTGTCAGAGTGCTCCTTTTCAGTGGTGGAAAACTGAGCCTTTGCCTTTCAGCTAATTTTCTGGCCATCTCACCATCTCTCTCACTCTCAACTTCATCTGTCTCTTAAGAAGGAAAGGATGCTGGAGGTATATATATTGGAGATCAACATCATTCATCAGTAATAAGGTCATCCTCAGGATAGCTCTATGTTTCTTTCTCGCTACTTTTATATTCTTCTAGGCATTTTGAAGTCTCAAACAATTTATTTTTACTTTTTTCCCTTACAGAGATTTTCACAATGTTCACTACTACTTTCGAGAAAGATGTCGTACCTGTTTGTATCACGTTCAGATGCAGCAGTTAGATAAACTTCTACACTTTCTTCTATTATGCCATTAACACTAGAATGCAGCTCATTGTCCTCTTCAGTGATCTTATATGGTTTATTAATATTACTGAGACATTGACAAACAGTCTCCTCAGGAGGAAAATAATCATGATCATTTAATACACACCCTGCAACCATGGCTGCAGTCAGTTTTTGGATTACCACTTTACTAACAGGTACCTGCACTGTTCCTAATGTTTTCACATAGACACACACACCCCTAGTATGTTTGCTGGACATTATTAAACGAGTGTGTGTGTTTTAGCAGTGAAGAACACAACGGAACTGATTGTGTATGAAGTCTTGTCCTTTTTCAAAATACTCTTCTAGTATCAGTCTGCCACAGTTCACATCAGTGTTACTGTCTCTGTTACTGTAATGATCAGACTAGGTGCAGCAAATGTAAGCTGTCTGGGAATGTTTTGCTGAGTGGGATCCCCACAAAGAGAATACAGACTGATATTAATATAAACACAACAGACAACAAAACAGGAAATACTGCTCAGTAGGCCTTGGTGAGCCAGATGCTAGAGATTGTTGAATGGGGAGTATAGCTAGCTAACAGGGGATGTTCTAGGGAAGCCTTGCTGCAGCCTAGGCCATAACATAGGTGCTGGCTGCACAGCCAGTTAACTGAATGACAACCCTGGGCACAGAAAGCTACTCACCGATTATAGGACTCAGTATAGGTAACCTACAGGCAGTACAGTTGTCTCTGTTGCAGTGTAGGAACAGGACAGCCATTCATAGACTCAAGGGGTCACAAGGGTCGAACAGGATGGGAGGTTGAAGAAGGCAAACTCGAATTAAGTAGTTGACAGCATCTAACTCAAGAAGGTGGTCGACCGTGTTGAACATGACACAGTGGGCACAGGAGAATCTCC
Organism: Rhinophrynus dorsalis; assembly: GCA_037306005.1. Lineage (NCBI taxonomy): Eukaryota > Metazoa > Chordata > Amphibia > Anura > Rhinophrynidae > Rhinophrynus > Rhinophrynus dorsalis. The sequence goes on from CM074720.1 coordinate 295,119,968, forward strand.
GGAGTCGGAGGAAGAATAGTCAACAAGCCAAGTCGGTAACAAGTGGGCAGAGATGGTACAGAGAATGAGACAGAAGAATAGTCGGGCAAGCCAAGGTCAGAAACAGTCGACCAAAGCAGTACACAATCAGTAGCCAGAAGCGGAGTTGAATAAACAAGCAGAGGTCAAACCAACACAGGATACAGACGCCAAATCATGAGACGAGAACAAAGTCGAGTGAAAGCAGAGTCAAACACTGGAAACAACAAGAACTCGAGGAAATAGGTCACAACAGGAATGCTTTGATCGGCCACCAACAAAAAGTGCTGTCGCTTTAATAAAGGCTCACAAAGAGAGTCATACAACAAGGGTAAAAACAGAATAAATGGCCAGAGATGCCAGCAAATCCCAGTAGGACAGGACAGTTACCTATCATAGTATTTTTAACTTTTAAAAAAATACATTTTTAAACTTTTTTATGAGCTGTCCCTATCACCTTAGATAAAAAAACACTGCCTGTGCAACTGTTTCTTACTCTAGACTCCACTATCACAGAGAAAATAGCAAGCTGGAAGGAACTTGGATCACAGCTGCCTGTGTCTTCCCAGTCAGTAACACAAGATTTTTGAGTACTGGTGCTAAATCTCCTTTGCTTTATTTGTCCTTCCACTTCTCCTGATGAAACCAAACAATTTTTTTGTTAAAATGAGGGGTGGTGGTTTCCTCCTAAAAACTGAATAATATTACTGTTAAAAATTGGTCCCCCACTACCATTCATCCCATTATTGCTGAAAAAAGAATTTAGTTTGCTGACATCTACACAAACTTGATGGAAGAGGAGCATACCACTTGGTAAACATCAGTGAAAGTGATGAGTGGAAGAAGCTTTTCGAACATGTTTGTCACGATTAGCAATACAAGAGAAGGTCAGACACAGTTTAAGTAAGATAAAACCACCTTTATTGATAATAATACAGGTAATGAGGTAAACCCCCACAATCCCCAGATACAGAAGGACGAGCTGCACTCTGTGCCGAGGCCTGCACTACTCGTAGCGAGATCTCACCTGGAAGATAACCTAGCCTATGGTTCTATCCGGTAGGTAGTAGCAACCCTACCAATGGTAATGCATTTGTGCCACACAATACTAGAGCCAGTAACCAAGAGCAGGGATTGCTCAAGTCACAATGCCACAACTGAGGATAATCTGACAACATGGAGCGAGTACGCAGCCAGAGCCATAGGTCAGAACCAATGTGGGTAATTAGACAAGCCAGGATCATACTCAGAGCGAGTAGTCAGACAGAGCCACAGGTCAAGAGAAGAGCCTACAAAAGTAGCACAATGTCACAGGTGATTAATATGTGCATTTGCGCCCGTGACCACAGGAATGCGGAAGCAACCGGTAACCGGATGCTGGCCGTCTGCAAGATGGAGCAGCATATAGGAGCACAGTGGCAGCAGGTAGAAAGACTGCCGAGGAACACTGTTATAGTACCTCCCCCTTAAAGACCTCTCCTCCACGGAAGAGGGTTAGTTCCAGTGGGAAAGCAGGAGTGGAATTCACTGATGAGAGCTGGAGCATGTAAATCTTTTTTGGCAACCCAGGAGTGTTCCACCGGACCATACCCCTTCCAATGGACCAGATATTGCACCTGTCCTCTAACTCTACGTGAGTCCAAAATATTTTGCACCTCATACTCCTCATGATTCCCAACTCTGACAGCCAGACAGAAATGAGCAAAGTGTAATGGATGCAAATTAAAGGTTTGAGTAGAGACACATGAAACACATTAGAAATGCACATATTAGCTGGAAGTTCAAGGGCATAGGCTAAAGGATTCACTCTATGGAGAACCCTTAAAGGGCCAACAAAACGAGGAGCCAGTTTCCTACAAGGCACCTGGAGGTGCAGGTTATGGGAAGAAAGCCACACTCTCCCACCTGAAAAACAGGAGCTGGTAGCCATCTACGGTCTGCCTGTCTCTTGTAGCGTTGTGTGGACCTTTGCAGGGAACCCGTGACCAAGTGGAGCGGAGTGCCTGCAAGTGCTCTTCCAGAGCAGGAATGTTCTGTGCCTCAAAAGTCTCTGGGAGAAAAAAATGTTGGAACCCGTAATTTATCAGAGAGTTCTGAGAGGAGGAATTCACGGAAAAATTCCTGGCAACCTCAGCCCATGGTAACAAGTTCTCCCAATTATCATGATGGTCCGAAATAAGCAACGGAGGAACTGTTCCAAAATTTGATTAGACCACTCTGCAGCACCGTTAGACTGAGGTTGGTAAGCTGAGGAGAACGAGAGTTGAATACCCATCTGTCCGCAAAAAGACCTCCAAAAATGAGACACAAACTGGCTCCCGCGATCTAAGATCAGCACCTTGGGTATATACCATGGAGACAAACTACCTCTCTGGCGAAGACCTCGGCAAACTCCCTGGTAGAGGGGAGTCCCTTGAGAGGCATGAAGTGAGCCAGTTTGGAAAATCGATCCATGATCATAAGGATGACCGTGTAACCCTCTGAGATGGGCAGTTCCACCATAAAGTCAACGGATAAGTGTGACCAAGGACGCTCACCATTAGGAAAGAGTTGAAGGAGACCCACGGAAGGTGTCTGGGAGTCTTAGTCTGCGCACATGTGGAACATGCTGACACAAACACGGAACAGTCTGCTCTCAAGCTAGGCCACCAGAAAAGTCTAGACATAGACTATATAAGTTGGTCTCTACCAATGTGACCAGCCGCCTTCAATGAATGATAAGTCTCTAGTCATTTGTACGCAGGGATTCGGGTACAAAACATCTCCCCCTGGGCTTGTCAACAGGTGCGGTGGCTTGAGTGGCCAATATCTCCTCTCCCAAAGGAGAGGTAATACTAGTATGTATCATAGCCAATATCTGATCGGAGGGAATGATAGGAGTCGCTGGACACTCCTCCTCGGAATCTGCCCCAAAAGGGCATCTGCTCAAATGTTCTTAGTACCTGGGAGGTAAGAAACAACAAAAAAAAACCACAAGAAAGTAATGGCTTACCGGGAGCCGAGCACTGGGACAGAAGAGCTCCTACTCCCGACTCCGAGGCATCAACTTCCAGGGTAAAAGGTAGGGTGGGATTCAGATGGGACAAGGTAGGAACCTTGGCAAAAGCAGACTTCAACTCCTCAAAAGCTTGAAGGGAACTGGGTGACCAGTCCGAAGGATTCGCCCCCTTCTGTGTCATGTCCGTTAGTGGTTTGACTATAGTAGAGAAGTTTCGTATAAACTTCCTGTAGTAGTTATGGAAACCCAGGAACCTCTGGAAGAACTTCAACTCTACCGTGAGCAGCCATTGCAAGACAGCAGACAGCTTTTGCAGGTCCATGGCTAGACAGGAAAAGGAGATAACGTATCCCAAAAATGTCACTTGGGATCTATGAAATTCATATTTCTCCAAATTACAAAACAAATTTGTTCTCCTTTAACAGACATAGGACCAACAATACATCTGATCGATGAGCCTCTAGGGTAGGAGAATGGATGCTGATGTCATCCAGGTAGACCACAACACAACTCTGCAGTAAATCTCTGAAGACATTGTTGATGAATTTCTTGAAGGCAGCGGGAGCGTTGCACAAGCAAAAAGGCATCACTAGATATTCATAGTGCCCGCTCCGGGTGTTAAATGCTGTCTTCCATTTGTGGCCTTCCTTGATTCTTACAAGATTGTAAGTGGCCCTGAGGTCTAGCTTGGTAAATACTGTAGAGACCTTAAGCTGATCAAACAACTCAGTGATTAACCCCTTAGTGATCTGCCATGCTCACACGGCCGGCACTTAATGCCAGCCACTTAACACCCGCCAAACATTTTTCCCGATTACCTGCAATGACTTTCGGGACGTACATGTACGTCCTCTGTCACTGAGTGACAGTTTCTGCGGGACGTATATGTACATCCATTGTCGGGATGGGGTTAAAGGAATGGGGAAAGTGTTTTTGACCAATAGTTTATTCAGACCCCTGAAGTCAATACATGGTCTTAGTTTCCCATCCTTTTTTTTGACAAACAAAAATCCTGCACCTTCTGGTGAGGACGATTTGTAAATTATTCCGCTAGAAAGGGCATTAGACATGTAGTCCTCCATGGCCCGACTATCCTTCACAAACAAAGGGTACACACGGCCCCTGGGAGGTATGGCACCCGGAACCAGATCAAGAGTACAATCGTATGGCCTATGCGGCAGTAACGTACTGGCCTCTACCTTGTTAAATACCTCTCTGTAGGACTGGTATTCTGTAGGTAAAGCGGTAGAGGTACACAGAATTATCATAGGTTGCCGAAGGCAAGACTCAGTACATTGGGGGGACCAAGACACAATGTCACAAGTCTGCCAATCAATCCTCAGGTTATGCATCTGAAGCCAGAGGAACCCCAGAATGATAGCGTAGTGGGGAGAATGAATTACCTGAAACTGCAGGGTCTCCACATGGAGTGCCCCTACCCTCAGAGACAAGGAACAAGTCTCATGTGTAACATGTGAAGGTTGTAGGGGCCTTCAGTCAATGGCTTTGATAGCTAACAGAGAGCAGCGGGGCAACAGAGGAATGGAATGCTTGGCTGCAAATCCTTCATCGATGAACAACCCAGAAATCCCTGAATCTACCAGGGCTGGGGCAACCACTGATTACTCAGCCCAAGACAGGACTACCTCAAGGATAGGCTTCCCTTGAAGTGACTCTGGGGACTGTGAAACTCCACCCAGGGTCTGTCCCCTACTTAAGCCTAGGTGCAGGCATTTCCCGGCTGGACAGGACAGGAATGCAACAACTGACCGGGCTTCCCACAGTACAAACAGAGGCCCTCTATCCGACGGAGCGCCCTCTCCTCCACTGAAAGCCGCGTGAACCCTAATTGCATGGGCTCCCCCCTGACTGAGTCAGAACCAGGAGGCATGGGAGGAGAGGGAGGAATGGGTGGGTGTACAAAGTTGGGTGCCAAATGAGACGGAGGCCTACACATACGTTCCTTGAAAGAAGGTCTTTCTCGGATTCTAGTATCCAACAGAATAGTGACCAAAATCAGTTCCTCCAGATCACCCAGCAGCTCACGGGCTGCGATTTCATCTTTGATTGAGTCACATAAGCCTTGGGAGAATGTGGCTACTAGTGCCTCTTTGTTCCATCCTACCTCCGTATGTGTGCCTTGGCGGATGGTCATAAGTTGCTTGGCAGCGGAGGTCGCACGACCCGGAACATCAAAGACCCTTCGAATAGAGGCCACAAACTCTGTGAAATTGTAAATAATGGGTTTGTCCATCTCCCAAAGAGGATTAGCCCATGTCAATGCATGTGGTATCTTCTCCAGAAATATCCCCAGCTGAGTGAGGAACCCCCGGCAAATTGTGGGCTCCCCCCCGTAGCGCTGAGGTACTGGAGCAGACCCAGACAACCCTCTGGCAAAACCAATCTCAGAAGTAGCAAGAGCAGTCAGTACCTGGTCAGGGGAGGCTACCGGTTGCTGAGCAAAATGGTCAACGTTCGCTGTCTGGTTTAACAGTGTCTGCATGACCAGTGATAACTGATCAATATGTTGGTCCTGCAAGTCCATCCTGGTCAGGATGCTCAGAGTAGGTGGATTACCTGTACATTCAGTACTCATGGCCCTTACGTACTGTCATGGTGAGCAATACAAAAGAAAGTCAGACACAGGTACAGTAAGATGAAACCACCTTTATTGATAATAATACAGGTAATGAGGTAACCCCCCACAATCCCCAGATACAGAAAGACAGATAGCACTACAGTCCACTACCCAGGGCTGTACTCAGTATCATATCGAGATCACACCAGGAAGAGAACCTAGCCTATGGTTCTATCCGGTAGGTAGTAGCAACCCTACCAATGGTAATGTGCTTGGGCCACACAATACTAGAGCCAGTAACCAAGAGCAGGGATTGCTCCAGTCGCAATGCCATAAATGAGGATAATCTGACAAGCCGGGGACAACACAGAGCGAGTAGGCAGCCAGAGCCACAGGTCAGAACCAGTGCGGTAGTCAGACAAGTCGGGGTCATACATGGAGACTAGCAATGGTCACAACGAGACTAAGCAAGACACAAGGAATGCTAGCAGGAACACCATGTAAGGGCAATTGCCCCTAGTCTCTGGGTAATTTAAATACACCTCCATAAGGCGGGAAGCAATTAGACCAATAGAGCAGACCTTTCAGAATACCATCATATGGAAAAGCAGAAGTACCATAAATGAGAAATACAAATTCCCATTGAATTAAATTGGGCATCTGCAAAACTCATTCAACGGTTAAAAAAGCTCCATTTAAATCAATGTGACTTTCTTAAAATGTGATTTCTTCTGTGTGGTACAATTGGTTTTCCCCAGGTTACTGGCATCTGTTCTCTTTGTTGCTGAAAATAACAGAGAAATTAAATAGATGACAATACAAAAGTACTGTACATCCAACAAATATAAAAGCATGCATACATTCATTACACTCTACAAAATAAAAAAGAGACATATAAAACTCCATGTTACAACAATATCTAGATTTGTATAAAACCAATTTTAATTAACCTTGAGAGGTCTTTTAGATAAGCTCCTTTGACCACTTGCTCTGCAGGACATAGATGTAATGAGCTTTGCAACATATTCAAAACTTGAATGATTTAGCTAATCACAAAATGTTCCCAAAAAATCTTCACTTTATACTTTCTGTTTTAGCATGCATTAGTTGTATCAGTGTGATTATTTCAGTTGTAAGCCAGACAGCATCTACAGAAAAAGGTGGCATCTGGTAACTGAATCAAATAAGTACATTTTGAATATATTATGCAGAGAAAGGGATTGTTATACTTAAATTGTGAGTGTAAACTGAATGTGCAATACATTGATTTTTAAAGCACTGGACTATAACTGGACACTCACAAGGTTAACATTTGTACATAATAATACAAATCACAATAGCATAAAACACTGATGTATTTGTATTATGATAATTGTGCTATTCTTCAGTTGACAAAATGCATGGAGACTGAGGTACTGCTGAATAGAGTAACCACTGGGAACCATGAGATCACAGTAAAGATGTTGCAAGAAATGTCTGAATCGTAGCCTATGTGGCCACCAGCAGACCTTTTACAAGAGCGTTGTTGGAAGTTGTGACATTCATCACAACCTCCAATGAATGCCTGAACCACTTTGGCAACACCCAATAATATTCTAAGAGAAACTGGCCATCATACACATCCCTCCTGTGCCAGATTGCAAGTGGAGCACAGGAAGGTGTAAGAACAAGGGACCCTCCAGGAGAAAGGGACAGTTACAGAATAAAATTAATTATCAAAGTAATATGAAAGTCAACTATAAACCATATTTTGTCATTATGTTATACATAAGGTACATGTGTCACCTTGTTATACTTATTTTATCTTCTAGGGGATGCAGGATTTGACTGCACATGATGGCTTCTCACACCTCTGGCTAATCCCCAAATACATTACAGCACAGATACAATGAAGCTCCTATACATAAAAACAATGTGATTGAAAGCAGCACTGACCTTCTCAGAACCATATTCTGGTGCCTGGATAAATCTCTTAGATCCCTATAATATACCCTCCCCCTAAAGTGTGTGACATTATCCTGACATGTACTATACTGTGTGTGGACACACATCTATTAGGGTATATTGATGCAAATACATTTGTGTTGGTCCCTGTGTGGCAGACAGTGGAGCAGGAGACTGTGGGAGATGCGAGATACAGGACAGATCAGACTTTTGTTCATGTAAATAAAATATATTAAACCACCACAACTCTCTTAACACCATATCGCCATTTTGCTTCATATATTGGATAAAGCACATATTGACAATGCATTATGATACATGGTAGAAGAACAGTGTAACTTTATTGCTTTAACAACATGAGTAGAGGAGGTGGTAGAGGTGGAGATAGCATGTATGTGCAGTCTATGGCTCTTGTCATTTCCTACAGCAAACTCAGAGTCATATTCCTCTGCAACAGGAGCCATAGGGATTATTTCGAATGGGTGAAATCTTGGCACACTCTGTGACACATCAACATTAGTACTTCTATTATGTCTCCCAGAGCCCTGGGAAATTTTAAGAGTGCTTCTGCTGCTGCTGATTGCCGCACCACTACCATATTTATGGTATAAAGACAGACCTGTGCTTCTGCTTCAGATGGGATCTCAGTGAGGAGTTTCCTAGATGTGAGCCTGCTTTTCCCCATGTTCACATGCTTTTCACACAGAAAACAGATAGAAACATTTTTAGCTTTTGGATCGTATTACTACTAGGTGTTAAATGTGCTGCATGTACAACAGCAGCAGAAGAGGAGGATGCTGGAAGGATATATTCTAAATCTACTGTACATCATTGTCGTCATCATCAGTAATTAGACCATCCTCAGCATTGCCCGCCACGTCTTCCCCAATACTTTTATATTCCTCTAGACCAGTGGTTCCCAACCCATGCCCTCAGGGATCACTAACAGGTCAGGATTTAAATATTTCATTTTGAAGATAAGTAGCCTCTAATTAAATAAACTGTGTTCTAGCAAGGAAATCTTTAAGTCCTGGCCTGTTAATGATGCCTGAGGGCATGGGTTGGGAACCACTGCTCTAGGCTCAAACAATTTATTTATACTTTTCCCCTTAGAGGGATTTTCACAATGTTTGCTACTATTTTCAGGACAGGTGTTTGTTTGTCTCACTGTCAGATGCAGCAGTTGGTTAAACCGCTGCACCTCATTCCACTATGCCATTAACATCAACACTAGAATGTGACTCATTGTTGTCTTCAGTGTTTTAGATGGTTTATTAACAGCACTGGTGTTGGAGGCAGTGGAATCTTTTGGGGACTTTGACACTCTGCCTCTGCAGGAGAAGATCAGAAGAAGAGGGGTTGCCATCATTTATTTCACAGACAGCAGCAACCATGGCTGCATTCACTTTCTGGACTACCACTTTTGGAGTAAATCTCATTTGCTCCCTTCTCATACACCCCACACCAGGAAGAGGCACAGGAACAGGAAAAAACAGTGTAGTAAACAGGCACAAAACTAGACAGAAGCACAAAAAGAGATATGATAATATCTAAGAGTAGTAGTTTATTAAGTAACAAATTAGCTTAAAAGAAACAATTGTTGCACTCTCATTTTGCCCATCTTGGGATTTATGTACGTAATGAACCATTCTTCAGCTGTGTATAGATGGATCCTCCATAGTAGTCCAGACAGATGTTGCTGATGTTATGGAACACAAGATGTCCACAAGAAATCCACAAGTCCATAGATGTATAAAATATATATTGGACGTTTGAAGCACATATTCTGGGCTATAGTCAAAAGGGTTGGCAATATAATAGGCACCAACTCTGTATGTGGCACCAGCAGGACTTTGTTGTGCCTAGTGGTTGTAGGCCAATGCTGTTGTCCGTGATGGAGCGTAACCGGCAAATGAGAAAGGGGTGGGAACCTCACAGCAGGTGTGGGAGGAACTTATGTGTGTATGTGCAGTAAAGAAGAACCAGATGCATACCGTGGAAATATGACTTCACTTCTTAAAGAACAGGAAGGCTTCATGTCAAGTACAGGTCAAAACAACAGAGCACAGACTGCTCAGGAAGGCTGTGCTACACACCTTCACAGCAGAGGCAACTGACTTGTCCTCCAATCTGTTGGCACGGATGGCTTTTGAAGATAGACTCAACTTCTACAGCTAGGAACAACTCTGTCACTGGAAGCCTGTTGATCCAACCCCCTCCAGTAGCTTCACTACAAATCACAGGCTACAAAGTCATGGGTTTTATATTGTTATTGAGCTGTTTTAAGGTAGTTTTATCATGAAAACAATGGAGCATGAATTTCAGTTAAAAAAAGTTAAAAATACCTTTTATGCTACTGTTAATTAAGAGTCTATGCGGGCTATGCATTTATGCTAAACTACTCATATATGTTATCTGTGTACTCAAGGGATTTACAGCTTTTAAAAATAAATTAAACTTTCACAACGAACATAAATGTTTTTGATATATAGTGATGAGATTAGAAAAATACATTTCTACTTTTTGGCATTTATGACATCATAGCTTGTCATACAATACAAAACTTACTTGACACCATGAAAAAGCTGAATTTGTTCTGAAAAAAATATATATATATTTTTTTTTTTTTAAATATAACTTAAAATGTACCTAAGGGAATTAACCCTTTGAGTGCCAAATGGGTACATCTCTGCCACTCAAAGGATTATACCTAATCAGGTGGAAAGAAAACTGCTGACAATGTATCTGGCATGCAGGGTATGAATAATTCCCCATGCCCCAGGCACTGTAATGGTTAATAGGATAACAGTAATAGTCATAAAGTGGGTTTAGGTGCAAAAATAAATAAATATCTCCTCCTGCAAAACTTCCATGTGTCCCTTCTGGTATTGTTCCTTTTGAAGAGTATGCACCAGTGTTGTGTTAAGTTAGGAATAGAACTACCTCTTTATGAAGTGTAGTCAGAACATCTCACCAAATCCTAGCATCTTGAACTCTGTTGGTTAGGAGGTGCATAACTATACAACCCAGCCAGCTGCAGGCTGGCATCCATATAAAAAGCCATGCTGTTGTTATGATTAAAAAGTCTGGGTTAAAATAAACTTGTTCTGCATATTTCGGCATTTTGTTGTGTGCCAATGGGCGCAAACAGCCGCAGGATTAGTGCCCAAGCTTTTTTTCTGGTGGAATGTCTCCTTTGCACAGGTAATTGCATTGTTTAGCATACTTGAAGACATGCCATCAGCTGTTTTTTTTTTGGTTTGTTTTTTGGTCTTGGGGGTAATAGAATCTATTTGATGTTGGATGTCCATGTTATATTACCACTAGGGATGGAAGAAAAGTTGCGTTTTCTCCTCAAGTGAAATTTTACATCTGGATTGCAAATTTCCACTTTTCCCATTTAAAATTCTCTAAAAATTTTGTTAACAGATTTCCATCCTATTTGCCAGCAGAGTTCTATCCTATTTGTTGTTGGAGGCAGGAATTTTCCCACAACATAGAAAAAACATACATTTTCTGTCATCCTATACTATAAAAGCTAAGAATTTCGTACAGCTTAGCGTGGATTTTTTAGTAGAAATGTGTATTGCAGTAGAGAATGGGATTGATAGCTGAGTAGCCTATTATTATGGCAGTGAGTTATTGTACTGACTGATACTCACTGTTGTAGAGTATCAGTCAGCTGAGTGTGTTAGTGTAATTTCAGTAAGGTTCAGGCAATTATTTAGTGAGTGTGAGTAGCGTGTGTTTTTTCTTTCATTATAATCCTTTTTTATATTACTTTATTTGTTTCTTTATACTTTTTATATAATTTTTTTCATTATAATACTTTTTATGATTAAAATACTTTTCAATAATATTTCTTTAATAATAATAATAATTGTTTTATTTTTTTATAATACTTTTTTTCCAAGTTTTTGGATACTTATCATGAGCAGGAGTAGATGGAGGACAGACAGTGGGGAATCATTCTCAGGGGTGCGCAGCTACAGCACCGCCAGCCTGCCTCTAAATCGAGGAGGTATCTCATTTCCCAAGGTGGAAGGAGAGGCAGAATTTTTTAGCAGCAGTGCACTGCTACAGCCACCAGCAACAGCAGTACAATGAAGCCCCAGTTACCTGAACTGACAATGGTGGTCACACAATGTGAACCACCCTTGTCACAAATTAATCCAGATAGTGGTGATATCACAGTCTTTCAGTGTATTCCAAAACTTCCTTCACTAGATGAGCATGGAGTGGCATAGAGGACGAATAGAAAGGGGGTGCTAGGGTGAAGAAGCTGTACTACAATTGGATGTGGGTGTAGTAGGGCAGATTGACCCTTTTGCTAGTCTGCAGCAGGAGAATATTTTGGAGGTTCCTGTGAGTGGACAGGAAAAAGAGGTGCAGATTCATGTGAGGGGGGAGAGTTCTGGCTGTGACAGGGCAGGAACAGGGGCAGATTCATGTGAGTGGGCAGAAAAAGGGGCAGGTTCAGGTTGTGAGTTGGCAGGTTCCTGTAAGTGAGCTGGAAGACAGGCATGTTCCTGGGAGTGAACAGGAAGATGTGTCACTGGTGGCAGTACTGGCAAAAGCAGCTGCAAAGGCTTAGGAGCAGGAGAATAAGAGAAGCAGAGCCCAATGGTTATTAGGGGCAGGGGCAGACTCAGGGTCAGCATCTGGTATTCCAGCAACTCCACCTCCTGCACTAAAGACTGGGGTCAGGAAGAGTACAGGAAACTGCAAATGCAAAGTAAATAGGGATACTACCTTGGCGTATCTGCATTACTCAAGCAAATGCAGTGCAGTATAGGCATGCTGCCCTGTATGTGTAAAAAGGTAAAAAGTCCCACTCCCACTGCTGCTGTCCTTGCTACTACCCCTAATCAACAACCAAGAATACCAAATTGGTTGCACCAATCCCTCATCAGTCAGCAGAAATTTCCCATCATCCATTAAAGTCACCACCACTAGCTCCCATTCCAACTTCCACACCTGTCCAAAGTGGTTCATCTCAGTCACAAATCCCTCCACCATTACCACCTCCAGACAGTGGTTCTGTACAGACAGGATATAGCAATATGTGTCTACACAATGCATCCAGTGTGGCATGGAATATGCACGGTAATGTGGTGTAGACAACCAGGAAGCAGGGTATAACAGAACACCTATGAACCATGCATCCTGCAGAATATGAGCACCTATTAGAAGGAAGGGGGTATAACTTTTACTAATTGTGTAAATGTGCTGCTGCTGCTATACTGCTGAGATTTTGCATTTTACATTTATTTTGCTTTAACCCTTTGAGCGCCAGAGAGGTATCCAAAGCATTGCATTGCAATGCGTGGATACCCCTTTGGCACTCAAAGTGTTAAGTTTCCACAGACAAAACTTTCTTCTTGGCTTACCATTGTGTATACTATTCTTTAAACAAAATCTTTTTCTAGCCTTATTTGTAGTAGGGCAATTTTTCGGCTAATGTGAGTCAAGCAGGAAAACAAAAAGAGTGTATAAATTACTCACAAATATTATATAACTGATTCTGTAGTGGTCAATGATCACTTATTATGTTGTTGGAATGGCAAAAGGTCTTACTCCTCTTCCGTACTGTTAGTTATTAGTGCCATAACTATATCTGCCATGCAATTCCCTGATTAATTTCCACCTGTGCTACTGCTACAAAGTCCTATGGAATTAGATGCTGATTATTTTTTAATGAATGTAAGCCTCCCCCTCATTGCTTCTGGATAAGCATTTCCTACTCTCCTGTATGTATGTATATCTTTATACATGTGAACACAGTGTAAGCAGTGCCTTACAGCAGAAGTATATTACAATAAATAAAAGGGAATAAAATAAGTGTCACAATCATCAGAAACAAGAGGAAAGAGGTCACTGATTCAAAATTAAACCTCTCAGAGTCTGACTGCACACTTGCTGGTGGGCATTAACAACTAAGGTTTTCCACAGCTGTCTATACACTGTGGTACAAAAACACTGTTTTGTCTGCTTTTGAAGTAAATGATGTTCAGGAAGGATGCATGGATCTTCTTATATGTTCTGTTACACTATGTAACATAGTAACATAGTAACATAGTAATTTAGGTTGAAAAAAGACTTGCGTCCATCTAGTTCAACCCTTTTCCTATTCCTGTTTACTATCGTTGATCCAAAAGAAGGCAAAAAAAAAACACAACAATACAGCAATTTCAATGGGGGGGGGGGGAGAATTCCCTCCTGATTCCAAATGGCAATCAGATTTCTCCCTGGATCAACAAGCCCTAAGTAAAATATTAATCCTAATACTAACGTACATAGCCCTCTATGTTATGTTCTTTTAAATAAGTATCCAGGCCCTTTTTAAAGGCGTCTAATGTATTCGATAGCACCACCTCCTCAGGCAGTGAATTCCATACCTTTATTGTCCTTACAGCAAAGAAACCCTTCCACTGTTGTAGATTAAATCTCCTTTCCTCAAGTCTAAGCGGGTGGCCCCTTGTCCTATGTACTGTTCTGTTAATGAACAGGTCTTTGGAGAGCCCTTTGTATGGGCCCTGAACATATTTATATAGTGTTATCATATCCCCTCTAAGATGCCGTTTCTCTAGTGTATACAAGTTTAACTTTTCTAGCCTTTCCTCATAACTAAAACTTTCCATTCCCCTTACTAGTTTTGTAGCCCTCCTCTGCACTCTCTCTAGTTCCATAATGTCCATAATGGCGCCCAGAATTGAATAGCATATTCTAGGTGGGGTCTTACCATGGACCTGTAAAGAGGCATAATAATATCTTCCTCCCTTGAGTCAATACCCCTTTTAATACATGCCAATATCTTATTGGCCTTTGCAGCTGCCAGCTGGCACTGCATGCTACTGCTAAGTCTATTGTCTACCATTACTCCCAAATCCTTTTCATTTGTAGATTTCCCCAGAGAAACACCATTTAAACTATATGTTGCATTTTTATTATTATACCCAAAATGCATAACTTTACGCTTGTCTATATTGAATCTCATTTGCCATTTGCCTGCCCAGTTACTCAATTTGTCCAAATCCTCTTGTAATGAAGACACCTCCAGTTCAGACTTTATTACCTTACTTAATTTTGTGTCATCGGCAAACACTGATACATGGCTCCCTATGCCCTCTGGGAGGTCATTAATAAACAAATTAAAAAGAAAAGGACCCAGGACAGATCCCTGAGGTATTCCACTTATCACATTTATCCAACTGGAGAACTTGCCATTTACTACCACTTTTTGCATTCTATCTTTCAGCCAATTTCTAATCCACACACAAACATTTTCCCCTAGGCCTATTACATTCAGTTTGTACAGTAACCTCTTGTGTGGAACCGTATCAAATGCCTTGGCAAAGTCTAAATAGATCACATCAACCGCCGCTCCCGCATCTATATTATTACTCACTTTTTCATAAAATGTGATCAAGTTAGTTTGACAAGACCTGTCTTTCACAAAGCCATGTTGACTCCTGCTAATAATATTCCTGTTCCAGCAGAATTCTTGAATATATTCCTTTAGCAACCCTTCAAACAGCTTCCCCACCACAGATGTCAAGCTTACAGGTCTGTAATTTCCTGGCAGTGGCTTTGATCCCTTTTTAAATATGGGCACCACATCTGCTTTACGCCAATCCATGGGCACCATACCTGAAATAAAAGAATCCCTGAAAATCAAATATAACGGTCTGGCCAGGGCCTGGCTTAGCTCTTTAAGTACCCGTGGGTGTAAACCATCAGGCTCTGGAGCTTTGTCTACCTTAACACCATTCAATTGTTTTAACACTTTTTCTTGTGTTAGCCAGTCCCATGTTTGCTGTGACTGTTCTGTAAAAGTAGTTTGCAGATTCTTGTCCACTGGGTCTTCCTTGGTAAAAACAGAAGAAAAGAAATTATTTAACATATCTGCCTTCTCTCTGTCCCCCTTGACCATCTCATCCATTTCAGATAACAAGGACCCAACATTATCAGACTTTAATTTTTTGCCATTAATGTATTTAAAGAATTTTTTTGGGTTGCTCTTGCTCTCCTTAGCAATATTTTTTCATTCTCTAGTCTAGCTAATTTGATAGCCTTTTTACAGGTTTTGTTGGCATTTTTGTATTCTGAAAATGCCTCTACTGATCCCTCAGCTTTATGTTTAAATGCCGCTTTCTTGTTATTTATTTCATGAATTACTTTACTGGTTAGCCACATAGGTTTTAATTTGCTTCTTTTGTATTTGTTTCCAACAGGGATAAATTTAGATGTGTATTTTTGCAATGTTGCTTTGAAGGCATTCCACTTACCTTCTGTGTTTTTTCCTGAAAATATTTTATCCCAGTCAACAAGACCAAGGGATGAATTAAACCTGCTAAAGTTGGCCTTTTTAAAATTCAGTGTTTTGGTGGAACTCATACCAAATTGCTTTTTTGAATTAATCTCAAACGATACCATGTTATGGTCACTATTCCCCAAGTGCTCCCTAACTTGGATGTTAGAGATAAGTTCTTCATTGTCAGTTATTACCAGATCCAGACACGCATCCCCTCTGGCTGAGATCTGCACTAGTTGAGACAAAAAATTGTCATTCAACAAGTTCAGAAACTTACTACTTTTAGCAGAATTCGCTGTTCCGTTTTTCCAGTCTATTTCTGGATAATTAAAATCCCCCATAATTATAGTTCTCCCTATTTGAGAAGCCTTTTCTATTTGCATTAATAGCTGTGATTCTTGAAGATCACCAATGTTTGGTGGTTTATAGCAAATACCCACTAATATTTTCTGGGCAGTTTTACCCCCAGTGACTATTCCAACCCACAGGGATTCCACATGTTCACTACTGTCATCACATATATCGTCCCGCAAATGAGGCAATAATATTGGTTTGACATACAGACAGACCCCACCACCTCTTTTGTTTGACCTATCTTTTCTAAATAACATGTAGCCCTCCAAATTGATTGACCAATCATGTGTGTCATCCCACCATGTTTCTGTTATGCCTATCAAGTCATAGTTTTCAGTTTCAGTAACATGTGTCCATTATTTTGTCATATAAGGAGCAAGTCCCAAAGAGATAGGTAAACTGTTTGGTCTGTGACTAGACTCGATACAACCACCACACCAGCACCATCACACAAGACATCATCACAAATGCCAGAATGCCCTGCCGAGACAAAATACATTATTTTTTTCTTGTTATCAGTGTCAGTGACATTATGTCTGCTGCCAACTACTGAGTTATTGCCCAGAGTAAAACACTTTGGCCTACTTCATTTTCAGTATTTCTGTAGTGCCCATACATTTGGCTCTTTTTTCCCCTTTTTCTCTATTGTATATTTGGCTCTAGTCTCTTCATCCAGTATGGAGTCTCCTACTCTTTGGAAAAGGATTTTTGTGTATCATGCCATTCAATCCTCTAAGTGCTGCTGCTGCTGTTACTGCTCGTGTCTTGGCATAAATTCACCAATATTGGCTTTAAAGCAAGTATGTAGCAAATTACAAAGAATTTATTCCTCATAGGACTTAATAGAGACTATGCAGACATCATAATGAAACAAAAACAACATTATTCACCAGCTCCCCATTGTCCATGTTCACCAGCTCCCCATTATCCATTGTCCATGTTGTAACAATCATCAACCATGCTCTCTGATTGTATCTCTAATAAATAAACTAGTAAATAAATAATTAATAAATAAGTAATGCAAGGATCTCACTGAGTCCTGTGCTAGTACAAATCACCGGCAAGGCTCATCACCTAGCAGCAGGCATACTCATACTATTTCTACTACTACCTTCATTTGGATGTGATTTGTAATGACTTTCTGCATCACATTTCTTAGTAGCAGGCTTGTGTGCAAGAACTTCATTATTAAAAGCTGCCAAAACCATAGATGCAATAAATGTAACATATTTTTGTTGTTTTTTTGTCTTTTTTAAAGGTGCTGGAAAATTAGAGACTTTTTTCTGTATTTGAATTCTAATTAATTTAAACTGTACTCCCATTTTTAGTTTCATGATAGTTATTTAAATACAAGGTAATAAGTTAAGGACTTGCACATTTCAAGCAAGATCCAGGTTATGGGCTTGATTCAATTCCCCCCGATGCCAAAAAACAAGCAACCAATGGTATTTTTTTCAAGTATGGTAAGCTATTCAGTTACCTGTGGTATGGAAAAATATGGTTGAAAAAACCCCACCTCATGCGATAAACACACATGCGTTTTCACCCATTGACAAAATCAACCCGAAATATACCATTCAATTCCACCCGTTAAAGGGACCCACTTTAACGTGTGCAAATCTGCACCCAGTTTTTTTCGTGCAGAGTCCCTTAACGCATCTCCAAAGTCCCCCATATCAATAAATCCACAGCACTCCCAAAATGTGTATAATGTTAGTAGAATTAACCCTATGAGTGCCAGTGGTGTATGCTTACCCCACTAGCACTCACATGGTTAATACATCTAAGTTTAAAAAAAAGCCCTTGACAATAAATCTTCAACTTCCCTGAGGCAGTTTCCACCAGCACAATGTCAATTTTGCTCACCACAGGTCCCTGGCAGCACAGACATCTGAGGTACAAACCACTGGTGCATAAGCCACTAGCAGGCTTACAGGTCCATCCACCAGCCTTCCCATGTGGAAAGCACAAGTGAGAGCCAACCAGCCCTACCCCCCCCCCCCCGAAATATGGAAAGATCTAGAATATATCCCTCCAGCATCCTCCTCTTCTTCAGATACAGATGAAGTTTAGTGTGAGAGAGATGATGATGGCTAGAAAGTTAGCTGAAAGGCAAAGGCTTAATCATCCACCACTGAAAAGGAGCACTGTGCCTGTTTATAAACTGTATGAGAAAACAATTAGAAAAGCTGACCATGGACAAGCAAAGATGCCAAAAAATACACAGTTATCCTGTCAGTCATCATCAGTATCATCACCTCTTCCAAGTCCCACCGAGCCACATACACTACTAGTGTTGAGTAACCAGCAACAACACAGCATCTACAGCCTTAGCTTTGATGAGTGCCTCTGCTACTCTTCCAAATGAAGAACCCGTGACACATAGTAGTAGTACAATTTCAGCAATATTTAGCCCCAGTAGTAGCAGCATCTCAAGGACCCCACAGTCTATGAAGTCCACAGTATGGAGATACTTGACTCAGGATCCAAAAGCTAAGTAAGGTGCTGTCTGTTGTTTGTGTAAGAAGCATGTGAGCAGGGGGAAAGCAGGCTCCCACACTTAGGCACCTTCTCAGTGAGTTCTCACCTGAAGCACAACTACAGGTCTGACTGGGATAAACACCATCAACAGGACAGAGGTGTCACAACTAGCCACAACAGTAATGCTCCTATAGTTCCCCGGGATCTGGAAAGTGTGCCAAGATTTTCTGCTCCAGCTTCAGCGTAGTATGAATCTGAGTTTGTTTTTGGAGATGACATGAGTCATAGACTACCCACACATACTGCCACCACCTTCACAAGTCATGTCATTTAAGCATTAAAATTACACAGCTCTTCTACTATGTACTGCCTTTCTACACTTACTAAGGTCTTAGAAAGAATTCAAAACCTGCACAAAAATAATGCAAAAGAACGCCTATGGTATAGTAAACTTGCCAAAATGTTGGTAGTTGACATGCTGCCCTTTTTTGTTGAAGACAGAGAACAGAAGAACTGATGTCATGTGTTGCACCCTGCTGGAGTATCCCAAGCCACAGTTATTTTTCGAGGATGGTTGTACCAATTTTACTTAAGCAGGAAGTTAGTGTTGTGGGCATACTTCCCCAGTGGAGACATTCAAGCAATCCTTTCCCCCCTTACACCTTTGGTGGACCTGATGATGACTAGAACCAATGTAACAGGGAACAAGTCAATAAGCTTAACAATTCCCACCTGATGTACAAATATATCAAAACTATGACAAAATAAGAAATATATATCTTTTATTTTTTGGGGGTGGGTTTTGCTTGTTTTTTTAAAGATATCACACAACTGTTATGATTGTCACATAAGTGATGTAATGTAGCCTAGTATGCAGCAGCTAAGCAGCAGTACCAGTAAGCACCACCTAAACAGTACATAGGCAGCAACAAGACAGCACCTAAGAAGCACTTAAGCAACACCTGCACTCTCCCTAAATGCTATCCAATAGACTGTCACACCTCTAGTTCTCTCCTCATCCTAGCACACACTGACTTCACAGCCTTCCCTCAACATTTTTTTATACTAAGACTGGGAGGGAGGGGGAAATGAGGCAAACTGGAAAAAATACAGAAAAAGGCATTTTGTGAATGTTTTCTTTTCTTCAAAAAAATTTAGCACTGCATGGAAATTCGTGGGAAAAGCAGAATTTTCAGCAGGAATTCCCATGAAAGGCGAAATGTGCCATTTTCCGCCTTTTTTTCCCAAGCAATAAAATGTGCCCATCCCTAATTACCACCATTCATAAACTTTAATAGAAACAATGGTACAGCACTCAGAAACAATCTTTTTTATTGCCTAATGCCAGGATTTACAGAGAGTATTTCAGGATAAACCCTTTATAATTATACAGGCTTTTGTTTTACTTATGGAACATTCCTAAATAGTGCCTTGGCCTGTCCACAAAATGTCCTGATTCTTAAGAAGCTTGATGCGGTCAACATTCCTATATGATCTCTTCACCAAATCTATGACCTAGAACATGGGCAGCCTGTGGGTCAAATGAGGCCCGTCTGACCCAAGGGTGTAGCCCAACTGAGGTTTTTAACAAAAACCTAATTACCTAGCACACATGAACTAATAGGCTAATAAGACATAACCAACTGCCATTACCTTACAGTTCAAGAACTGTTTTTTATTGATAATGGTGAATATAACCTGTTGGCTATTCAAAGATTTCAATCTATTTATTTATCAAGCTGTACCTGCTGTGCCACGCTCGTACACTGTAAGAGTAAAATGCTGTCACTGCATAAGCCGGTATAACCAGCATGCAGTGGCCGCATTAAAAAAAAAAAATGCCTGGTATCCTTGGGGAGGCATGAGGATCACTCCTCATGCCTCCCCAGTTATTGATCTCCCAGACGATCGTGCTGGGAGATCAATAAGTACAAAGGAGAAACGGAGTTTCTCCTTTCCCCTCTCTCCTACCCGAACTTCCGGGGGGTGACATGGTCACCAATGACGTTAGGGAAGTTTCGCCTCCCCAGTTATTGATCTCCCAGACGATCATGCTGGGAGATCAATAAGTACAAAGGAGAAACGGATTTTCTCCTTTCCCCTCTCTCCTACCCGAACTTACGGGGGGTGACATGGTCACCAATGACGTTAGGGAAGTTTCCCCAGTCCCGTTCACTCCTACCGGTGTTAGGAGAGAAGGGCAGGAGAGCTTTTGATCTCCTGCAGTCACCTTATTGATCTCCCAGCCAATCAGCTGGGAGATCAATAACTGGGGGGACACCAGGAGGGGTCCCGATGCCCCCCATGAGGTCTGAAATGATAAAAAAAAAAGAACTAAAAATAAATGGCTAAGTAGCCCTGTGGCACTCACAGGGTCACTTCTTTTGGGGGGATTTTTTTTTTTGGAAAGACCTCATTGGGGGGGGGGTCCTGATGCCCCTCAATGAGGTCTATAATTAAAAAAAATATATAAAAAAAATGTAACCCTGTGTGTGCCACGGGGGGGGGTCCAATGCACCACCCCCTCCTGTGGCACAAACAGGGCTTTTATCATTACTTTGTTACCAGAGATTGTTGGGGGGCCATCAGGATTACCAAGTAATGATAGAAAAAAATTAACCCTCTGAATGTCACAAGGATCCAATGCATTGCTTTGCAATGCGATGGAGACCCCTGT
Organism: Rhinophrynus dorsalis; assembly: GCA_037306005.1. Lineage (NCBI taxonomy): Eukaryota > Metazoa > Chordata > Amphibia > Anura > Rhinophrynidae > Rhinophrynus > Rhinophrynus dorsalis. Next base: position 295,141,332 of record CM074720.1, read on the forward strand.
GGCACTCACAGGTCACTTCTTTTGTGGACATACATATTTTTTTTTACTAAGCCCTCATTGGGGGGGGATCAGAGGGTGCTGATGACCCTCAATGAGGTATATAATAATAATAAAAAAAAAAATAAATAACCCTGTTTGTGCCACTGGGAGGGGGGTTCAATGCAGACCCCCTTCCTGTGGCACACACAGGACTTTTTATCATTACTTTGTGATCAGAGCTTGTTTGGTGGCCATGTGAATACAAAGTAACAATAAAAAAAAATTAACCCTTTGTGTGCCACAGGGGCCCAATGCATTGCTTTGCAATCCACTGGACACCCCTGTGGCACACAAAGGATTATTTTGTTTTTTTTTCCCCTTTTATTTTTTATTCAGACCTCATTGTATGGGTTCTGATGCCCCCAACGAGGTCTACACAAAAATATTGGTGGAAAAATCCCAAAAAAATCCATGTGCCACAGGGGGGTCCAAAGCAGTGCTTTGCAATGCGTTGGACCCCCTGTGACACACACACACACACCTTTTTTTTTCTTCATTATTCTGTTTTTAGACCTTGATGGGGACACCAGGAATGTTCCTGATACCGCCTCTCCAACGAGGTATGAGTACAAAATAATAATTAAAAAAAACTCTTTGTGTGCAACAGGGGGTCCAACGCATTGCTTTGCAGTGCATTGGGCACCCCTGTGGCATGCACAAAAAATGCCTCCAATCCCCCCCCACGTACCGTATCCCCCTGCCTGGTTCCACAGCCAACTGGCAGTCCCATTCCCCAGCCTGACCCCCAGCCTGTTTCCACTGCCTACTGGTAGACTCAAAGCACCAGTATGCACTATATTCAGACTGGGAATCAAACTTTGTATGAGGGGGACATGCAGTGCACACTGGTAGTCACAGATCCCTCATACACACTATCAGACACTGCCCCACCATCACCACCATCCTTGCTCCTCTGCTCATACCCACACACACTGCCTAATCCCTCACCCTCCCACATTGTTACACTGGTAGTCACAAGTCCGCACGTACACCGGCTGATGCCCTAGGTTCTTTCATCTGTTAGCCATAAAATCACACATACACTGTTTGCTTTCCCATTCCTGTTTCACTGGTAGCTATGCTCCTGTCACCCAAATTGGTATGGCAACCCACAGCAGTCCTCCTAGGAAATCCCACGCCATTGAACCATTTTAGTATCTTTGAAGTGACTGATGTGTAAAAAAAGTTTGTTTTTTTCCTGTAGCACCACATTCTGTATATAGTTTTGCCAACTAACTTAGGGGTAAAAAGGCAAGTGACCCCTCATTCAATGCGGCAGGTTATCTTCTTTCCAAAATGGTAAGGTTTATCTACCTTTTCTTCACTTCTGAAGGTGTTATAGCCATTTTCGTACAGGCAAGTCAGGTTTGAGAAAATGTTAGAAACATCAGAGTTTGTAGTAGGTGTAGCACCCCGTAAGGTAGTTCAACTCATACCAGTGGGGTGTCGTTTGACTCCTAAGAGCACTAGCTAACAAATGCAGTTGAAAATTTGATGGTTTTCACAGAGCTCCATACATTTGAAGGGGCAGAAATGTAAACAAATGCAATTTTTTTCCTATAGCGCCTCCTTCTGGAAACATTTATGCACACCAGTATTGGGGTAAGAAAGCAAGTGACCCCTCATTAGATGTGGCATGTTGTCTTCTTTCCAAAATGGTATAGTTTATCTACCTTTTCTTCACTTCTGAAGGTGTTATAGCCATTTTCGTACAGGCAAGTCAGGTTTGAGAAAATGTTAGAAACATCAGAGTTTGTAGTAGGTGTAGTTTTCTACTTCTAGTACCCCCTAAGGTAGTTCACCTCAGATCAATGGGGTGTTGTTTGACTCCTAAGAGCACTAGCTAACAAATGCAGTTGAAAATTCCATGTTTTTCACAGAGCTCCATACATTTGAAGGGGAAGAAATGTAAAAACATGCAATTTTTTCCTATATCGCCTCCTTCTGGAAACATTTATGCACACCAGTATTGGGGTAAGAAGGCAAGTGACCCCTCATTAGATGTGGCAGGTTGTTGTCTTTCCAAAATGGTATGGTTTATTTACCTTTTATTCACTTCTGAAGGTGTTATATCCATTTTTGTACAGGCAAGTCACATTTAAGAAAATGTTAGAAACATCAGAGGTTGTAGTAGGTGTAGTTTTCTACTTCTAGCACCCTCTAAGGTAGGTCAAATCATATCAATGGGGTGGCGTTTGACTCCTAAGAGCACTAGCTAACGAATACAGTTGAAAATTCCATAGTTTTCACAGAGCTCCATACATTTGAAGGGGCAGAAATGTAAGAAAATGCCTATTTTTTTATTAGCGTCACCTCCTGGAAGCATTTGTGCATACCAGCCTTTGGGTATGAAGGCAAGTGACCCCTCATTAGATGCGGCAGGTTATCGTCGTTCCAAAATGGTATGATTTATCTACCTTTTCTTCACTTCTGAAGGTGTTATAGCCATTTTCGTACAGGCAAGTCAGGTTTGAGAAAATGTTAGAAACATCAGAGTTTGTAGTAGGTGTAGTTTTCTACTTCTAGCACCCTCTAAGGTAGTTCAACTCATATCAATGGGGTGTTGTTTGACTCCTAAGAGCACTAGATAACGAATTCAGTTGAAAATTCCATGGTTTTCACAGAGCTCCATACATTTGAAGGGGCAGAAATGTAAGAAAATGCCTTTTTTTTTTCATTAGTGCCACCTCCTGGAAGCATTTGTGCATACCAGCCTTTGGGTATGAAGGAAAGTGACCCCTCATTAGATGTATTTATTCCCATAGTGCCACCATTTGGAAATATTTGTGCACTTCAGCCCAGGGGTTAGAAAGGCAAGTGACCCCTCACTTGATGCGGGAGAATGTCTACTTTCCAAAATGGTATACCTTTTATACCTTTCCTTCATGACTCTAACAGTTATGAACATTTTAGTACAAGCAGCCATTTTCGAAGAAGCAAACAGGTAGGTGTAGTTATGTGCTTCTGGCACCCCTAAGGTAGGTCGACTTATTCCAGTGGGGTGTCATTTTTCTCCTAAGAGCACTAGCTAATGAATACAGTTGGAAATTCCATGGTTTTCACAGATTTCCATACAGATGAAGGGGCAGAAATGTAAGAAAATGCCATTTTTTTCCTATAGTGCCAACTTCTGGAAGCATTTGGGCACAACAGGCTTGAGGTAAGAAGGCAATTCACACCTCATTTGATGCGGCAGGTTGTCTTCTTTCCAAAATGGTATGGTTTGTGTAGCCTTTCTTCACTTCTTTAGTTGTTATAACCATTTTTGTACAGACAAGTAATGTTTGAGAAAATGTTAGCAAAATTAGAGGTTGCAATAGGTGTAGTTTGGTACTTGTAGCACCCCCTAAGGTAGGTGAACTCATACCAATGAGGTATCATTTTTCTCCTAAGAGCACTAGCTAATGAATACAGTTGGAAATTCCATGGTTTTCACAGATTTACCTACAGATGAAGGGGCAGAAATGTAAGAAAATGCCATTTTTTTCCTACAGTGCCACCTTCTGGAAGCATTTGGGCACAACAGGCTTGGGGTAAGAAGGCAATTTACCCCTCATTAGATGCAGCAGGTTGTCTTCTTTCCAAAATACTATGGTTTGTGTAGCCTTTCTTCACTTCTCTAGTTGTTATAGCCATTTTTGTATAGACAAGTAAAGTTTGAAAAAATTTAGAGGTTGTAGTAGGTGTCTTTTTGCACTTCTAGCATCCCCTGAGGTAGATCAACCCATACCAATGGGGTGTCATTTTTCTCCTAAGAGCAATAGCTAATGAATATAGTTGGAAATCCCATGGTTTTCACAGATTTCAGTACAGTTGAAGGGGCAGAAATGTAAGAAAATGCCATTTTGCGCTGCTGGTGATTAGGGCTCTACGCTAGCCATGGACATAGGTAAAACTATACAAATTTGGTATTTTTTTACTCGGGGGACTCTGGGCTTTTTCAAATAATTGAAACTTTTTCAATTAAAGTAAATGTTTTTGATACATAGTATGTGATTTTAGCAAAATGAGTACATTTTCACTTTTTTGTCATTATGACATCATAGCTTTTTGCACGATGTAAAATTCTCTTCATGTAAGGTACCACAAGAAATCTCAATTCGTTCTGAAAAAAACAATATATCGTTTTCCATATGTAACTAAAAATCCCCAGAGTAAATGAAGCCTAAACTGAAGGATAGCAAAAATGCTGAAAAAGTGTCTGGCCTGCAGGGTACAGGAAATGGCCCAAGCCTCTGGCACTGAAGGGGTTAATCGGACTGGCCACCCAATTGTGACCAATTATAATAAGCTATATTGGCTCTATTAATTCTGTATTAAGCAGAATTCATTAATTAATTGGTAAATTGTTACATTTTGTCAGATAGATAATAAAATAGTGATAGCAGTGGGATCTATTTATTCTTGTTTATATATTAGTTAATATAATCATTGATATTTGTAGAATATATTGTGTGTTTAGAAAGGTTATTATAGCTAATATTTGATCTGGGGGAATTCTTTGAATTCGGTTATTAACCCTTCAACTGTTCTTTGTCTATTTAATTTGTGGCGTTTCTTTGGATTTCTTTGTGTGTGTTTTGGGTATAAATTTATGTACAGTGAGAAGTTATATATAGTCATATAGTCCTAAGTGGATTAACCCTTGGAGTACCCTATAGGTTTTACATAGGATTGCTATGGTCATGTGTATGATATATGTTGCATGAAGTTTGGTACACTGTCTAGACATATATTATTAGATTGATTCTGAGTATATTCTTGGTATAATCTATTATTGACTATATTAAATGCAATTTCTATGTTTTAGTCAGAAGGTATGCAATATTTGAAATCGGTAGATAATTAAATTATAGTGATTTAAATCTGGGATTTTATTGCAGTTAGTCTCTAAATGTGGTTATTATATATGGTATAAGGAAATTGTCATAGGACCTGGCTTAATATTAAAGCTGACTCACCTGACAACATACCTTAAACCTCAATTAGCATAGTTTATACAGTTTCTGGGGCAGAGGTATTCATATATGTTGCTGCCAACTGTATTTTAATTAATTGTAAGGATCAATTATCCTTTTCTATGCTGCTGATTTTAATTATTGTTAGTTAATATCGCTAAATATACCTATGTGTGGTTAACCTTTTAATTGCTGGTAATGCTAATGGTGATAATTGTGGTTTGAGTTACTATATATCTATTGTAATTGCTGGTCACTCATTTATATCATTGTTGTTTACACTTTATATATTATATTTTTTAAAAATAAATTATATCTATTTTTGCACAAATATGCAGGATTATTTTAATCAATTTGTTACTGTGAAGTAGCGTGTCAATACCTAATATAGTGTAAAGTTCTCAAAGTTAATTTTATCTATTTATGTGACGATATCCAACATGATTGGTTCTCCTGTTAACCCTTGAATATCTTCTACCAGGGCTCAAAATTTCCACTCGCCACTAGCCAATGGCGAGTGAAAATTTAGCCCTGGCGAGTAGAAAATCAGCCCTGGTGGGTATGTTTTGACTTGCAGTGGCGAGTAACTTTTCAGATCTGGCTAGTAGCAAAGGACTTAAAATTATAAGCCCTGTCTTCTACAACGACTAATTCTGCTTCACCGACTCTCCAGTATCCTGCCTCTAAGGGTGAGATGTTCAGAAAGTGGTGGCAACTGAAATTGTCTGTAATCAGAATAAAAAAGTTCTTACACCATGATCAGTCAATTCTCAGACATGTTTCTGTAATTTTTTGCATCCAATTCCGCCATTTCTGTCAAAAGGCAAAAGCCGTCTTAAAATTGGGTGTGGTTTAATCTTCCGTCATAATGTAAGGTATTTTCAGAAAAAATATTAATTTGAACGTAATTTTTTTGTCTGATTAACGTCATTTTTTACCGACATAAAAAATGGTCTAAACTTGAAAAAGAAAAATTTGTTTCAAAGACAAAAAATGTCTTTGTTTCGTTGAAAAATTTTGTTTCAAAGATAAAATGAAAGACAATTTTTAAGATCAGAATTTTTAACGGCAATGTTCAATGAGCTCTTCTTACCGTCATTTTTAATTCTTTAGATTAATTTTCAAACGTGACAGATTTACTTCTGAAAATATGATCCTTCTTTTACCACCAACTCATGATCTGACAAGTTTTTCATTATGACGAATTTTTGAACATCTCGCCCTATGTCTCTCTGGTGCCCAACGTCGGCCCGTCTTCAACTAACCCTGCTTCATCGACTATCCAGCATTTTGATCACAGTCTGTTCTCGACCATCCTGCATCTCTAGATCCAGAGACTTAACCATCATCTTTACATACTTCATGATTCCTCAACTCACAGCCCCAGTCTACACATCAGCTGCAGGGCTCCAGCTTGTTATCTATATTTCAGTCATTTCAGTGGTCTGCCTCCAGTGGTGTTTGGGTGTACTCATCCAGATATCAGGCTTTGCGGCCTGCATCTTTAATACTGGCTCTGCCTAAGCAAGGGTACACTCATCACTGCCACTCCCAAGCCACGCTCTCTAACCTGTGCTCCCCAGGAATGTTCAACCCTGAAACACTGCCATTAAATGCTGACTTTAAACAATAAAATAAGTTTACAATGGAGTGCTGTCCCATTTTTTTTAACTACAGTTCAAAACTACGTTGATTTAAATAGGGCTTTTAACCTCTTGAATGCTAGTTCTTGAAACACCTTTATTTGCATTGCAATGGAGACCTCCATAGTGAGTTAAATCCATTTTTATGAATTAGTATTTGTCCTCTACGATTCAGTTGGTTTACCCTAAAATGACTACAAAACAATCTTATTAAAAAGCCGCCCTGACTTGTCATGCCCTGACAATGACTGAAATGTTTAATGTTTCTTTAAACACCGCACAGTAAGAAGACTAAATGGAAGATATGTTCACATAAATTACAAATCAATTTATAAAACTTTGCTTTCTTTTATTTTATTTTTTTTCCCCATTCAGCTATTATTTGTCTTATTCCTTTTATCCTAGAGCAGCTTGTGAAGTATGCCTAGTTCACATCTTGGCAGCAATTGCTTTGAAAACGAGTGAGTTATAATTCTGTCTTCACTCCACTGTCTCAATTGTCTGGTTGGCACACTTACAAAAAGTATTTTTTGACAAAATGAGTTTGTGGAATGCCTGTGATATGGTTATATGTTTGCCTCTGACATTCAGCTTTTTGTTTCACTGAGCAGGTGGCTTATTTTTTAGCGAATTCTCATTTATTCTCCTTGAACTCATTAGTTTGATGTAAGAGAGCAACCGCATGTGCCACTTTGCGTAATACATTTGGGTACATGGCCAATTAGCTTTGTATATAAAGTGATTTGTTTTCACATATAGACCCCCAATACTTTATTTTACTAGGCTGTATCATTAGCCATCCTGCCAGACAGTCTTTCCTGGCATGAACATCTAGCTGCCAAATAACTTCCAATTGATGTGATTTGATAAAATTTAAATTCTCCTATGCAAGCAACATATAATGCAATAGAATCATATGGCTGCACTTGTGGCTAATACTAATTATATAATTACACCCAAAAGTAATGTCAACAATAAAGTTTTCTCAACAAGGAAACATGACCACTTTTATTCTACATGCTTAAAAGCTAAAGAACTGCAGTTATGGAGCAAATCAACTGCACTGTAGGGGACAAATAACATTTTCCAAAACTCACACTGATTTAAATGGGGCTTTTAACCCTTTGAATACTAGAGAGACCTACTTTCGAGCACTCAAGGGTTAAAAGCTCCCTTTATAGCAATGGTAATTTTATTTCTCACCTATGATGAATACTTGCTTAACCCTTTGTGTGCCAGTGGGGAATGCAACACATTGCAAAGCACTCAAATGGTTAAAATATATTCCAGGGATACTTTCCCTTAAGTAGTCATTAGTGATCCATTAACAGAGATATATCAACTTAAAATCTAACACAACAGACTTAAAGGGATAGCAATGACGGCTTTTAACAGACTTTAACCCCTTAACGACCCTTGACGGTCATAGTACGTCAAGGGTCGATTTGACTTAACGACCGATGACGTACTATGACCATCATCGAGTTCCGGGGTCCCCCCCCCCCCCGGCTGCACGCCGTTCGGGGAGTCCGGAACACAACGGAGCAATAAAAAAAAATTGCTCCGTGGTCGTTAAGTCACTTCCGCTTCTGGATTCCCTGGTCGTTAAGGGGTTAATATTGGCGATATTAAAAATATAAATTCAATGATGTACGTATTGTCTCTCAAACATTTATAGTTTGAGAGATATAAGCTTTTAATGTTCCCCCTCCTGCCCTTTTAACAAACGTCATTCTGACTCAGGCAACGGCCCTTAAGGTATGGAAGGGGGCTGTTTTACAATGCATTCCTGCTACCTTGGAAGGCATTTGATATAGTAACAAAACAAATGCTTTACTTTTTTTTAACAGGAATGGCAGCATATTATTTTTAATACATTTAACCCTTAGAGTACCCCTCCGGCACTCAAAGGGTTAAGTCTGACATATCTTTGCAGCATTTTTTTTGTAGAAAACATCTTGCATTGATATTTTTTTCCATTTTGAAGGTTATCTCTCACCCCTATAAAAGTTAGGCTTAATAGGTAGAGTATATAGTGCTAATTTTGAAAACTTTATTTATTTTTTTTTTTAAACACTATTAGGGCTAAAATTATTTTTTTAGAGTGCCCTGCACCTTGCTTCCGCATACACTGCTCTTGCCACTCTGCCCATTACCGCCCTTCCCATTACCCAGCCTCCTCCGATGACAGAGGCTTTCTACCTGTAAGCTGGAGCGATCTCATTGGCTAGATATTAATCTCTGCCAAAGAGATCACTCCAGCTTACAGACAGAAGCCTCCATCATCGCAGGAGGCTAGGTAATAGGAAGGGATCAGAGGCAATGCGGCAAACTGCAGCAAGAGCAGTGAATGTGGAAGTAGGTTTAAAGGCACTCTATAAGCAATCGTTTTGGCCCAAATAGCATTTAAAAAAAAAAGTATATATATATATATATATATATATATATATATATATATATACATATAACGTTTTCAACATTAGCACTATATACTCTACCTAATAAGCCTCACTTTTATAGGGGTGAGAGATCCCCTTTAAAATACAGATTGCAAAGAAGAGAGAAGAAAGAAGAAGGAATATTACAGAAGAAGGAAGAGAGAATGTTAAAGAAGAAGACAGACAGTAGCTGAGGACCCCACTGGATATAAGGATTACAGGTAGATGTTTGTTTTCAGTGATTGTTGGTAACTTTAGGGGGATTAACTCTGCAGTGTGTTGCAAACCCCACTAGCACTCATAGGGTTAATATTCTTTTGTTTTTAATCACATTTTTAGTTACTTGGATGTATTAATATAGGGCCCCATATCAAAACATCCACCTGTGACGTATAGGGATTACTAGCCACACGTGTGTGTGTTGAAATCCACATATTTAACACCCACCGGTGGTTTTCACAGCATGCTGGGGAACCTGCTTCTACTTTTTATAGTACAGTTTTTTCGCCTAATAAAGTGCGGTCCTAGATGTGCGTTGAAGTCACCGCATATAACAGAATGACAAATTCAATTCATTTCTCCAATGGGAGCAAATTTTGCATTCGTTATACATTTTTACGTGATGGAGGTTTTTGACAGCACAGCTATTTTATTATTATAATGTGAGTGATCGACTCGAGCCCCAGATCTGGCATGGAGTTACCTACTACACAAGTTGCCTTAACTCCTTCTACTTCTGTAAACACACCTCTGACTGACCCAAATGCTACCAGGTCTGTCCGCGCTAGACGTCCTCCAGACCGTTGAGAACACAAGAAAGTTTGAAATGGCTGTTGTTAGTCTTCTCCCTCTTTGTTGTTTCTCTGTGCTTTCTTGTTACAGGAAGGGAGGAGATGTGGTGTGGAGAGAAACCAAGAGCTATGGAGATGGCTGTTGCCTAGCAACCTCCATATCCCACTTCTGCCGGCAGGATGGGTAAAAGGAAGTAACCTCAGGCAGCTGCTACATGTTCACACAACAAGAATATACATGTAACAGGATGCCTTTTTACCCAGTGATGCTTCAGAGGCTGTCAGTAATCATGCCACCAGAGAATAAATATTAGACTCTCTCAAGAACATTGTCTGCCTTCCTCTTCTTTTCCATTACCTTAAATAAACAGAGCTTGCCAGTTGCTGCCTCTACTGTGAATCCGTGTGTTGTGTTCTCAATCATGGACAAAAGGATTGAAGGTCTAGATACAACAAACACATAGACACACAAAAACACACACATACATACATTCACATATTTTCAAACAGACACACATACAGAGACCCATACACATACACGCACATACAAATACAAACACACACACAAACTTACAAAGACCCACAAACACATACATGCACATACAAATACACACACAGAGACTCACACCCACTCACACACACACACGCACATGCAAATACACACAAACACACACATACAAATACACACACATACAGAGACTTACACACACCCACACACATACATAGATGCTCACACACACACACTCATGCAAATACACACACATACAGAAACACACACAGACACAAAAACACACATATGCAGAGACCCACACACATACACAGAGATACACACACAGCGATCCACACACATACAAGTACATACAAATACACACACACAAACAGAGACACACACATCCACATACATTTATACAAACGTACATTCAAAGACATACAAATATATATACACATTTACACATACAGATACATACATATACTGAGGCTGAAAGGAAATACAGAAATTCTGGAACAATTCCTCTGCACCATAGGAAACAAACATTCCCAAAATTCACATTAATTTACATAGGACTTTTAATCTTTTGATTGCTAGAGAGGTCTCAAAAGCACCGTAAAGCAATGACTTAAGAGCCCCATTTAGTTAAATCACTTTTTTATGTTTCCTGTGGTGTAGCTGCTTTTACTCAGAACTGTTCACTTATGTGCATATGGCTCTAAATCAGTTATAAAAGGGATAGTAATTCAAACATGCAACTTGCAATTGACCCCTTGGTCAAAGCTAACAATGCTTTGGATACCTCTTCAGCATCCAAGGGGTTAATATACATTTAGATGCTTTACAGATGTCTATGCCAGTGGGTTTGACCCTTTTGATACTAAGATACATCTAATGCATTTATTCCCTAGAGTTTAAAGCACAGGGTGATGTACTTCCATAGCTACAGCAATTTTGTACAAGCCCATCTATGTACCACAATACTGTCACCAAATACACAGCAAGACCTGATGTACCATGAAGAATTGAATAACTTCTGATGCAAACCAACTGCACCAGATCTGCACTGTACATCCCCTAAACAATTCATATCAGCCATTCGGAGGTGTCAGAAATGTTCTTAGAAAAGTCTCAGATAAATTGTCTATATGAATGTAAATCCCACAAACTTCTTTGTAGTTTGCTAGTGATGGCAAGTTGGCCACTCCAGGGGCTCGATGCTATTACCAGCACTAAAAATAAAACAGGCGCTGTGTTTTTTTTAGTCTGTTTTTGCTATCCTATTACCCGACTTGTGAAAACAAAATCAGCGGTAATTATACTTACCGCCAGTCTAAAAAAAAGCCCATAGGAAACAACTAAAAACAATGTGCAATTAGTATCCTATTACCCACGCTCAGTATTACCGCCTGTTTTGTGGTTACATTTAACTCAGAAATTCTGCGCCTCAGAGGTTGAGGCGTAGAAGCCATAATGACAATTTCAAAACCATTGTTGTTTGAACAAAAGCAGTGTATAATACAGTATACAGCATAGAAATCTGACATAGAGTGCCCCCTTCGACATATTAACCCCCCATTTTAAAAGTCGACTACAGTGCTTTCTTTCACCACATTAATTCGACAAATATTGTTCATAGTCAACAATTTAACCTTTCCCCTTACAAATCCGACTTACAGTGCTTTTTTACCATATATATATCATATAACATAGGTTATTTGCTCTTTAATTAATAAAGGGGGCAACTGTCGCCACCATGCTAGGGGGGTGTCATGAGGGGTCATGATATATGATATATGTACAAATTACATACAAAATTTAAAAAAAAATCATTGTTATACATAAATTAAATATTTAATTATATTTTCACACAAATTACATATATAATAAAAACAAACACTTTTTTATACATATACAGGTTGCCTATTAACCCTATGAGTACCAGAGGGATAGAAAACACATTACAATACCTCTCTGGTACTCATAGGGTTAATCTTGCAGAACAAAATACAAAGGGCATGTCGAATATAATAGGAGAAGAAAAATGTTGGATAAAAATGGTGAAAAAGTAATGGGAGCACTGTAGTCAACTTTTCAAGGGGGAGGGGTTAAAATGTCAGATGTATTCATCAAATTAATATGGTGAAGGAAAGCACTTTAAGTCGGATTTGGAAGGGGAAGGGTTAAATTGTTGACTATGAACAATATTTGTCGAATTAATGTGGTGAAAGAAAGCACTGCAGTCGAAAGGGGACACTCTGTCGGATTTTGTTATGTGGAGAACACATCTAACACTGAACTTGATATTTCTGTCATCAAATGTACACCTATTTCCTTGGACTTTGACATTTTGTGCGTTTTTTGTAGGCAGTAGTCGAAAAAAAGCAGACAGCGCCAGTTTTGTTACTACTCTGAAAAGTGCTGTCTACACCAGTTTTGTTTTACCGTGGTTCTGCAATAGAATACCGACGTTACACATGTTTGCAAAATTCATGCTACTTGTTTTTCTTGTAACGCCGGTTTTAGCGCGGGTAATAGAATCGAGCCCCAGGTTGACAGAGACCTCACAAGGATCCATTTAAATGTCAAAAGAGAAGTTGATAATCCTCATAAATTCTATGGTGTGGGTCTCAAAGGTACACTTCTCTATACTGGAGTAGAGGCAGTTTACATGTAAACTGGACAGGACATTCCTCATGTAAATGTGACGATATTCTAAGAATGATGAAAATACCTGGATATAATCCAGGTAAACTTCAATGAAAAGATCAAGAGGGTCTCAGAAGATGCCATTAAAGAAATGTTGAAATGTAGCTGGAGCTATGCAAAGTCCAAAAATCATTACAAAGTATTCAAAGGGTCAGTACCTAGTTCAAAAAGTAATTTTCCACTCATTACTCACAGATTCTAACCAGATTATAGTCCACACACAGTTCCTTCTTTGAGAAAATCTCACCTGTTCTTAAACTTTGAACAATCTTAGTAATAATAGTTAATGTGTAGAGGCTCATCACCATAATCTTATTCGGGGTTCTGCAGTTCACACAAGGTCTGAGAGTGTGATATTTCACAGGTCAAAGTGGATGTACTGTAGGAAGTGTTGACCTTGGAAAAGATGGGCACAGGTTCCTGGGTTACCATCCCAGACTTATAGGAGAGCTATCAACCCTTTGGATGGATACCTCTCTGCAACTCAAAGGCTTAAGAACTGGTGTCCAAATCTGTGCTCCTAAAACAGTACTCCTAAATCTTTCTATAACAAAGATTCTCCAAGTACTTTCCCATTTAGTGTATGTTTGTTTCTTGTTCAAATATGTGACCTTACAGTTATCTATATTAAACCTCATCTGCCACCTTTCCTCCCATTCACACAGTTTATCCATATCATTCTATATCCTGCTTTGTATGTATTTCCTTCCATGGTTTAGTGTCATCAGAAAAGATTGAGGCACTACTTTAAATACTCACTTAAACAAGTTAAAAAGCATTGGGTCCAGGACCGAACCCTGTGGCAGAATGCATTGGATACCTCTCTGGCATTCAAAGGGTTAAAAATACATTATTGATCTAGTAAAAGTGCAGAGACGTGCAACAAAACTGATATAAGGATCTCGGATATAAAGAAAGTCCAGTCAAACCGTTTATTTACATTAGAAGATATATGACATGAATACCATAAATATATTCAAGGTAAATACAAGGGACTGTGTGGAACTGTTTAATCAAAGAGCTGGGCAAAAAACAAGAGGTTATTTGTTAAGACTAGAGGAAAGGCTCTTTACACAATGGCAGGATTTTTTTATAGTAATGGTAGTAAAGTTAGGGAATACTTTGCCTTGGGATGTTGTGTTTGCAGTAGCTTTCAAAAAAGTAATGGATACTTTTCTAGCTCAGAACAATATTGAGAATTATGACAGTTTGTTTGAAAGCAGATAGGATGTTGATCCAGGGAATTATCCAACTGCCTTTTGGAGTCAGGAAGGAATTTATTTACCCTCTTTGAGATTAATTGGGAATGGCTTCAAAATGTTGTTTGTTTTTTCTCTCTTTGGAAGGGTGATATGGCATGGGCTAAAATTGATGGCTTCATCAGCTGTGTTACTATGTTGTGCTAATATGCATAATTCAAACCTCTGCAGAGAAAGCCAAAAGTAATACATTCCAGATACAACAGATGTGCTGTTTGCGGACAGATAGCCAGACCCAAGGGCCACATTAATTTGGCCCATAAGCTGGATTCAGCCAGACAGCTGTATTATGTTCAAACCTGATGTAAGTAATGGAGTAGGTCAGTGAAGTGCTAAGGGTAGGGTCTGCTACATATCATCAGACAAACATCACATGATTACCTAAAAGAAGTACAAACAAAAGAAAAAGACAGGAGTGTAACACTGTATAGTTGGTATAATTACACAGTTTCCCCCTCACCTGTAGAAATATACTCACAAAGGGCTTGTCCAGAACAACACTTATAGTGTGGCTAGAAGTAATACAGGAGGGATTTGTTAGACTGCCCCAACAACAATACTCGTGGATGCTTTCTCCAATCCAGTCTTCACAGTAGGCTGTACCCAAAACACATCCACTCAGGAGTTTAACATAGAACCAAAAGAAGACAGTATTACCAACATTTGTACAGTAAAACTGTGGAATACACTCACAGTGTTAGTAGCTAGGAGGAGGTATATACCTGCTCACAACAAATTAGGCTTACAGAGAATATTCTGACATGTCTCTGTTCAGGTGTCTGGATCCCAATTGAGGTGGAACAAAAAACAAATTGCTGTAGATCTTCGCTTTGTAGAAAAAGTTTTTAATATATATAAAAATAAAATCTCATATAACAATATGACTTCTTAAGCCTATAGTGTCAATGCGTTTCGCAGTCACCACTGCTTTATCAAGAACTAATGGCATTCAAATAAAGAAAGAAGTAAATAATTATGGTGTCTGTTTCAGACCAAAGTTCCACAACACTCTGTTGAGAACCACCGTCCAAAATATTTTTTACTCTTTGGCAAATGTCTTAATCATAACCAAACTTAGTAGTTTCTGTCTCTATCTTACCACTGAAAATGAAAAACAAATATCAAAGGATAAAAATATTAAAGAGGAGGAAAGGATAAAAAAAAGTCTGAAAAAGTAGAAAATAAAATGGGAATTAATGATTGATCTTGTCTTGTTTTTTTAAGTCAACTTTAACTCCTCTTTAAGCAAGCAGTTAGTAGAAAGCACATTTGATGGCTTTTATCAATGATCCCCAAAGTAAACAAGGAATAACTTTTGAAAATACTAAAGGCTTCCATGTCTGCATGTAGCCTAGATTTTGTCAGATGCCTGAACATTTCCTTTTTATCACAGTATGTTTCCCAATCTTGCTGTTTTTTTCTGGTGTATACATGTAAGTATCCATTTTCACTTTCCAATGAATCTCTATTTTTATATTGCTGCTACTTTAACATATATTTATAACTATTAACATTATTTTCGTGCCTAATACTATTATTTCAATAATTTTGTAATTTTGGAAATAATGTTAATATCACCAGTTCATTTACCTTTAAGACCTTTGAGTACTTAAAGGAGCAGTAAACTTTTTTTATGAAAAATTATATATTGTAGGGATTTTCCTATTGAGTAAAATAAGGGTACTCCCACTCACGAGATATTTATATTTCCAGAGTTATTACAGTTTAAACCCATGTTTTTTACATTAGTAGTGCCCTCTAGTGGTCAGATTCTAATTAGATTTCCTGTTAGATTCTAATGGAGAGGAAAGTCAGAAAAGTCAGTGATATACAGTTCTCCACAGAATGTGACAGAAACTGCCTGTCACTTCCTGTCAGTTAGAACTATCAGGAAGTAAACACAGTAAATTCACTTCCTGATTATTTAAACTGCTATAATATTTGAATAAAACACCTGACGGCGATGGAAGTGACCTTGTTTTATTCAGCAGGAAATGCTCTGTAAAATATGTATTTTCATTAAAAAAGTTTACTGCTCTTTTAATTTCAGAGATGTTAAGGCTTAAAGAAGAACTGTAACAATTCTGGGGCAAACTCAACATATGGAACAAATACAAAAACTCCATTTAAATGAGTTTTTCAACCCCTTGAATAAATTAGTCCATGCTATTGGAAAAAAAGCACAGTCTTACATTGCTATGTGTATAATATAAAGTTGAACTAATCCTGTAGAAATAATTTTCAATTATTCTAACAAACGGATAGTTTTTTTATATCTAAAGATTATCTGTTGTATTATAGCCAGAATTCTACCATAAAAAGACTATAACATAGCTTTGCAAGAACAAAAATACCATCTTATCTGTTCCCACAATCCAAGCAACAGAGCTTCAATGCCTTAAAGGGATTGTAATGTCCCAAAAAAAGTATCTTCTAAATGATAGCTGCAATAAAAAAAACATTTAATGCGCTTAATCCTTTCTCTCAAACCATTATGGTTTGAGAGATGTAAGAAAATAAAGACCTCCGCTCCTTCCCCCTACTCATGCGTCCACTGTATAGCGGACTTCATGAGATCCTGCTTCCGGGAACAGACGGCGGCTCTTCAGGAGTGCTGTCATCGAGATATCTAACTATAAATACTTCATCAGAATGGTCTACAACGTGTTCTTGCAAGCCAGGTACATGTTGTAGACCATACCGATGAAGTAATGATAGTTAGATATCCCAATGACAGCACTCCTGAAGCGCCTCTTACAGTAGGACGACCGGATTCTGCCTCTGACAGCTTTACAGCTCATCAGGCAGAAAGGGGAGGGAACGGAGGACTTTATTTTCTTATATCTCTGAGAGAAAGGATTAAGCGCATTAAGTGTTTTTTATTGCAGCTTCCATTTACAGGATACTTTTTTTGGGACTTTACTATCCCTTTAAATAATATGGGATTCCAAAGACGCAGATCTTTTGCGTATTTTATTAGGTCCCCACCTGTAGAGAACTAAGTTAGGAATCTTCAGACTACATAGGGAAAATGCACCCAACTATAAATACCATAAATTGCTCATTAAAATTTCTTTCTAAGCTTTTTAGTTCTATCATTTTACACTGAGCAGTGTAAAGACGTCATTATTGACTCACCCAAAAGCCATCCCCCTGCATAGGTTCCATTCTCAAAGTCTCTGTGGACGGAGGAGTGCCTGAGGATGTAGGAGTCGTGACAGCTGCTGGGATAGGAAGCACAAACATGGGTTATCCTCATGTTGTAATTGCACACCATCTGTAAGTTGGTGGAGTGGAAATTCTACCTATTGATGAAGAGATGTCTGTCATGCATTGGAGCTCTTATGCGCACGTGTGCAGTCTATGGGCATGCCTACCCTTGTGTAGAAGTTCTGTTTCACATGTGTCCTCTCCATGTTGGTGGGGGGGAAGTGGATGTACCTCCTGGCCTTCCTCTTGAGGGCTGGAAACATCTGAGCCAGTACTCTTGAACACGCCAGATACATAGCCTTCTGTAGACTGGAGGTATCCACACATCAGTTTCTGCAAGCCAGATAGAGCATGGTTGGCGCTGTATAAGTTAAAAAGAGAGAAAGACCCAGCGCAAGAGCGCATTTGAGAGCAATCCTTCAGATAAGGGAACTTTTCCTAATTGCACAGTGTTGTAGAAAACCCCTCAGGGTGGGTACTCACAAAAGGAGAGGCTATCCCAGCCTCTGAGTGAATCAGCATATAATATGTTTGTAGATACAACCTCCAATCTCTGACCCTCAGTATCAGAAAGCCACAGGATTCAACCAGGTTGTCTTCATACACACACTTTCTTTATTAAAATATTTGTACATAAAATGTACTAAAATAACACACCTAACGCGTTTCGTTACACTTGTAACTTCATCAGAGGTGAAATTATACATCGTTACCAACTTTACTTTTATACTGAAAAACTCACCGACGCAATTGTTTCCACCGCCAGCGCATCTGACTCCCAGGCAAACACAATGCGTGTCAAGCACCGGATGTACCTTGCGTGTCAGAAAGGCGGAAGTGTAAGCACCTTCCGCTCATTCAATCATCACTGCGATCTAAATAAACTCTTATGGAGATCAAAAAGTTATACGTTATAAGTTAACACCATCTTATAGGTTGATGATGCTGTGTGACATCAACCTGTAGCTATCTGTGGCTTCAGCTTCGTCATTCCGAGGACCGTGACCCTTGTGCGGAATATCCTAAGTCTGTGCAGTCATCTGTCATCCCTATGCTGATTCATAGGTCTCTGTGGCAACTGTGGAGAATCTGGTTGTGGAAGCTGGGATGTTGCTGCCTGATGTGGTCCCGTAGGTGGCGATGGGCTCCTGTCTGGCTGTCCAGCAGAAGCATCAGTGAGTGCATCAAACAGAGGATGTTCAGCAGGTGTACTAGGCTGTGAACCCTAGCCCTCTCACTCCTTCATCTCCAATGTCTTCACAGGAATAGATATGCAAACATACTGGTTGCAATCTCTCTCTCTCTCTGTTTGAGTGGTCTGACTGTAAAGACGTCATTTCTGTTCCTCTTATACAGTGGCAGGGTGTTGTCCAGGCATGGTCATGAGATAGGGAGTGACTAGAAGGACCATGGCTGTGGCTGTTTTAACACTTCTGGACCATGGCTGTTGTAACACTTCTACTGTGTTTGTGTTTAGCTGTAATTTTCCTCTTACTCATTTAAAGTACCCACATATATTATATACTGTTTTTCTTGCCATAAGATAGGCTTTCTAATGATAACATTATTTT
This sequence comes from Rhinophrynus dorsalis, assembly GCA_037306005.1. Taxonomy (NCBI): domain Eukaryota; kingdom Metazoa; phylum Chordata; class Amphibia; order Anura; family Rhinophrynidae; genus Rhinophrynus; species Rhinophrynus dorsalis. The sequence goes on from CM074720.1 coordinate 295,160,440, forward strand.
CATCAAATTTTCTGTAAAGCAATTTATAAAATATGATGAAACAAATGTAACAAATGCACTTTTTTTAACTTTGGCACTAAAAATCTTTTACACATCTACAAACGCTAAAAAAAAACCCTACTAAATAGAGTATAATATTTGTCTTGATTTTAGAAATACCCAATGTTGACATGTTTTTCTAATGTTTTTGTCAAGCTATATGGCAATAACTAAAAGTAGCAAAAATGTAGGTGTTCTCAAACTTTTGGCCTCTAGTGTACATAGAAGAATCGATCTTACTGTTATACCTAAACATTACAATCCCTTTAAGGTCTTATACAGTATTATACGATTGGCATTACAATCCCTTTAAGGTCTTATACAGTATTATACGATTGGCATTACAATCCCTTTAAAGTCTTATACAGTATTGTACGATTGGCATTACAATCCCTTTAAGGTCTTATACAGTATTATACGATTGGCATTACAATCCCTTTAAAGTCTTATACAGTATTGTACGATTGGCATTACAATCCCTTTAAGGTCTTATACAGTATTATACGATTGGCATTACAATCCCTTTAAAGTCTTATACAGTATTGTATGATTGGCACCCCTTTTTTTTGTTTCCCTATCTGACTGATATGGGGATTTTCACCTATTACTTCCCACAGGTGGGGTTATTTTATTTTTTGTAGGGTAGAGGAAAAGGATCTTTTTAGGGTCTCTGAAACCATTTTCAAAGCTGAAGCCACAGATATGGAAACAGATTTACTAACAGAGGCAACCATAAAAGCCTGGAATTGTGTCAGATCAGTCAGCTGCAGTCTACAGGGAACCAGTACTCCCTAGGGAAGATGCTGGCAAGCTCTGGGTTGAGAGTAAAGCTAGAGAGCATAGTAGTCTTCCAGAAGTTTTTTTTGCTGCAGTGAAAGCTAAGTAAAAGTGGAACTATCATGCTAATAAGATTGCCCCCCCATATATTTGTAACCTAGCGATATGCAAAGTCTTACTGTCTATATTCTCAATAAGTCCACGTTATAGGTGAAAACCACATCTTTGGCAGGTATCGGGCTGCACAGAGCTTAAAAGACAAGCTCTGTGCACCTTCACAGTCAGTCCCTTACGATGCCTTAAAGCACCAAGGAACGTCACCAACAATGCTGTCAGTGAACGGGACAGACAGAGCAGACTCAGAGGTACATTTCCTCTAAGATGTCTGTCCTCTGGTTCCTGCTGAAGATGTGTTTTTTCACCAGTAATGAGGACTTATTGAGCATTTAGACAGGAAGACTTTGCATATCACTAGGTTACAAATATATGGGGGGGGCAATTTTATTAGCATGATAGTTCTGATTTAAAGTTGCTGGCCATGAAACCATCAGATGTCTGATTCTGGATGAACCTGGACCAAGATAAACACTCCAAACTATTACTCCCTGGGAGGATACTGGTGTTGAGAGGACCCCAGAAGCAGAAGCTGGAAGCAAGAATCAGTAAACCAGACTGGAGGACAACTGCTAAGAATATACACTAGCAGGAAGCAGGGCAAAAGAAGGAATTGCATGAAGAAACAAAAGAGAAGGCTCCAAACTAGCGGGGAAGAAAAAATGATAAGGAGTAACCCAAAAATAAGGAGGATACATGCTACTTCTAGGAGACAGAAGTATCCATCAGACAACCTACTAGATTGGATGGCCTATAGGAAACACTGTACCACTTGCTGGTGATGAAAAGTGTCTATTAAAGCAGATAAGCAGCTCTCATGGCAATAGGGTAATATGTCGTGAAGTTGGAGACAGTATCACAGTGCCCGTGATTGCTGGCTTTTGCTGTCAGTCAGGTGTGTGTACTCTCCATTGGCCGCCTGTCTATTGCCCGCCCAGCATTGCCTATATAGACTGGGCTGAGGCACCCTTTGGTGGCCCTTTCGTGGTGTCTCCATGTCAGTAGTCACCTGCCTTTTTCCTGTATCCCTGGGCCTGTTCAGCTACAGTTACCTGTGTCAGAGATTCATCCAGACGCCAGTGTCACTCCTGCATGGTTCCTGCCTCTGTTCCTGATCCGGTTGGGCTGATGTTCCTGCTTCCGTTCCTGATCCGGTGTTGCCGTTGTTACTGCTCTGTTCCTGACCTGGGTTGGCTGTCTTGCTGTTCCAGTATACTGTCCCGGCCCGTCTGTCGTTCCTGCGCCTGGATCCTGACTGCCAGCCTTCCTTTGACTTGGGTCGCCTGGGCGACATTCTGATCACTGGTTTGCTCCAATTCACCGGTTGCCAGCTGCTTCCATTATTGCACCGGTTGTGCGATACTGTTGTCCAGTACACGGTACTGGCTTACTCCAATTTCAAAGGTTGCTGCTGCCTCCGTTACTGCACCGGTAGGGCGTTTCCGTTGTCCAGTACGGGGTACTGGTTTACTCCATTACACCGGATGCAGCTGCCTCCTTTACAAGCACCGGTAGGGCGTATTGTTCTCCAGTACGCAGTACTGGTTTACTCCATATTCACCGGGTGCTAGCTGCCTCCATTACTGCACCAGTTGGGCGTTCCTGTTGTCCAGTACGCGGTAGTGATTTACTCCATTACACCGGTTGCTGCTGCCTCCATTATTGCACCAGTTGGGCGATACTGTTGTCCAGTATGTGGTACTGGTTTACTCCAATTTCACCGGTTGCTGCTGCCTCCGTTACTGCACCGGTAGGGCTTTTCCGTTGTCCAGTACGGGGTACTGGTTTACTCCATTACACCGGTTGCAGCTGCCTCCTTTACAAGCACGGGCAGGGCGTAGTGTTGTCCAGTACGCGGTACTGGTTTACTCTAATCCACCAGTTGCTGCTGCCTCCATTATTGCATCGGTAGGGCGTTATCGTTGTCAAGTACGCGGGACTGGTTTACTCCATATACTCCATATGCCTCTATTATTGCACTGGTTGGGCGTTCCTGTTGTCCACCAGTTGCTGCTGCCTCCATTATTGCATCTGTAGGGCGTTATCGTTGTCAAGTACGCGGGACTGGTTTACTCCATATACTCCATATGCCTCTATTATTGCACTGGTTGGGCGTTCCTGTTGTCCAGTACGCGGTACTGGTTTACTCTAATACACCGGTTGCTGCTGCCTCCATTATTGCACCGGATAGGTCGTTATCGTTACTCCATCACACCGGTTGCTAGCATCTACTTTACAGCACTGGTAGGGCGTTCCTAGTGTTGTCCAGTACGCGGTACTGGTTTACTCCAGATTCACCGGGTGCTAGCTGCCTCCGTTATTGCACCGGTTGGGCTTCCCTGGTTGTCCTATACGTATACTGGTTTGCTCCACTGTACCATCCTGTGCTGATGTTTCCAACTATACAGCACTAGTGGAGCTATCCTTCAGTTATTTAGGCTGCCTTGCCCAGTATATTGGCAAGGCCGGTAGAGCCTCAAGCAGATTGTCGAACCATCCTCCAGGCTGCCTTGCCCACTATATTGGCAGGGCCAGTACAGCCTTAGTCATATTGTTGTACCATACCATAGGCTGCCTTGCCCGGTACATTGGCAAGGCCGGCAGAGCCTACCTTACTGTATCTTGCATAAGCTACTGTTTGAACCCATTTTGTGCATGTTATGTATGTATGTTCAGGACCTGTGAGGGTTCCTATTAAACTTTTCAATAAAGTTTGATTTTTATCTTACTCTGTGTCTGAGAGTCAAAATAAACCGTGACAGTATAAAAGGGCCATGACCTCAGACAGTAAGAGTGAAGGTAACACACAGAACATCTACTGGAGGATGGATGTACATGAGCAGCATCTGGATCAGATGGCATTGGCCATCCAAACTATTCTTGAGCGTACTGTACTTACGGACAAGTCTGTTCCAAGTCCGGTGGTCTCCCCAGTTCGACACTGGAGAATGATACTATTACCTCTGTGGCTGCATTCAAAGGGCTAACCGCTTCCGCACCATTGCCGCTCAGATATGATGGCGAACCCAGTCTGTCCGGAGGGTTTATCAATCAACTTGAGATATTTCTAGAATTAACCTCTCATGCCTTTCCCAATGATCGCAGTAAAGTTGGGTTTATGATATCCTTATTGACCATGTGAGCACTGGCATGGGCCAATCCCTTATGGGAAAATGTGAAACCTTGTACAAAGAATTTCAGGGAATTTGTCCAAACATTTTGGAGGGTATTCGAGATACCTGGTAGAACCACCTCTGCTGCTAAACGTCTAATGCAGATTCAACAGGGCAAGCGGACTGTGGGCGAGTATGCCATAGAATTCCGTACACTAGCAGCAGAGGTAGGTTGGAACAATGAGGCATTGCTGGCTGCCTTTGCTCAAGGTGTGGGCGATTATATCAAAGATGAAACTGCCGCTAGAGAATTGCCTAATGATCTGGACGAATATATTGATTACACAATTCTAATTGACACTTGGATCCGTGACAGGCTTATGGCTAAGGACCATAGGGTACGGTCACTGGGCCCAGCAGTTCATTTTGCCCACCCATCCCTCCCTCGTTGCCTAATTCCAATGACCATGCACGGGAACATGGCGAACCTATGCAATTAGGCTTTACCAGGTTAACCAAAGAGGAACAAGCACATCGCAGGAGGCAGGGGTTATGGTGGTAAAACTGGGCATTTGCTAAGAACCTGTCCTGTATGTCTGGGAAACGAATGCACCTAGGGTACCTTGGGGGACAGGCCCTAGGTAGTGTTCATCCGTCCCCAGGTTTGAGCATACAAAAACCCACCATCCAGGTGGTACTCATGTGGGCAGATCACTCTGTGGAGGTTCTGGCCCTGATTGATTCTGGCGCTGCCGGATATTTTATGGATAATGCCTTTTCTGAACGGCACAAGATTCCGCTGGTTAAAAGAGAATCCCCTCTGGCTATTGACGGCAGACCACTGCAACCTGCCCAGCTTACGTTTGAAACAATGGCACTTCCTATGACTATTGGGGCACTTCATAAAGAGGAACAGCAGTTTCAGATAATCAATTCTCCTCACCATGCAGTCATTCTGGGTTTCCCTTGGTTGCAATTGCATAACCCCCAGTTTGATTGGCAAAAGTGTGAGATTTCCGCCTGGTCCCAATATTATATGGAGCATTGTGTGTCTCACCCGGTGAAGATTCTGTGCGCCTCCCCTTCATTGCCAGACGAGTACCAACAATTCAGTGATGTTTTCAGTAAGGAGGAGGCTGGCACAGGTCCTATGATTGTGCAATTGAACTACCCCAAGGGTTGGTGCACCCTAGGGGCCCGTACTTATCCTTTGTCTTGTGAAGAGAACCAAGCTATGGAGGAATATATTTCAGATGCCCTCAAAAGAGGGATCATCAGGAAATCCACCTCGCCAGCTGGGGCTGGGTTCTTTTTTGTAAAGAAAAAGAATGGCGAGTTAAGATCATGCATTGATTACCGTGGCCTAAACAAGTTGATGCCTAAGAATGCGTATCCGATACTACTCATCACTGAACTATTTGACAGGTTAAAAGGTTCCTCAATTTTCACAAAATTGGACCTACGTGCAGCTTATAACCTGATTCGGATCAGAGCTGGTGATGAGTGGAAGACGGCTTTTAACACTAGATCCGGGCACTATGAATATCTAGTGATGCCGTTTGGTCTCTGTAATGCACCCGCAGTGTTCCAAGAATTAATTAATGATATTCTCAGGGATATGTTGCAGTCCTGTGTGGTGGTTTACCTGGACGATATACTTATTCACTCAGATGACTTGTCACAACACATCAAGGATGTGTTAGAAGTGTTGCTCTGCCTACATAGGAACAAATTGTATTGCAAATTGGAAAAATGCGAGTTTCATAGATCCAGTGTGCCCTTTTTGGAGTTTGTAATTGCTAAGGAGGGTATTGCCATGGATCAGGAGAAACTTGTGGCAGTCTTGCAATGGCCAGGGCCGAAAGGCTTAAAAGCGATTCAGCGATTTCTGGGCTTCGCTAATTATTACAGGAAGTTTATTAAGAACTTTTCCACGATTGTTAAACCATTGTCTGACCTTACTCATAAGGGCGCAAATCCTTCCCAATGGTCTGATGGCAGCTGAATGTGCTTTTGAGACATTGAAATCTGCCTCTGCAGCTGCTTCAGTGTTATTCCACCCCAACCCAGCTCTCCCGTTTACGATGGAGGTCGATGCCTCAGAGATTGGGGTTGGGGCAGTACTCTCTCAAAGACCAGAAAAAGGGAGTACCCTCAGACCATGTGGGTTTTTCTCAAAGAAATTGTCTGTTGCCCAGAGCCATTATGAGATAGGTGACAGAGAACTACTGGCTATCATTCTCGCTCTTAAGGAGTGGCGTCATTTATTGGAAGGCACCAGTAATCATGTATTGATTCTCATAAAAATCTGACTTATCTATCAGAAGCTAAAAGATTGTCTTCTCGCCAGGCCAGATGGGCGTTCTTCCTTTCCCGATTTAATTTTACTGTATCTTACTTGCCAGGTTCCAAGAACGTTAGGGCTGATGCCCTGTCTAGACAATTTGAGCCGGAGACCGACAGGGGCGAGGTCCCAGCACCTATTATACAGCCTGATCTTATATTGGCCACGTTACGTACTAGTAGGGCAAGTGTTTTGTTGATGAGCCATTCCGCACTAGACTACTTGAAACCTACCACTCCTCTAAAGCTGCTGGGCATATTGGTAGGGATCAATTAACATGGTCACTCTCACAAGTTTTCTGGTGGCCCTCCTCGAGGGCAGACTGTGCTGCATTTACCAATGCCTGTGCCAGCTGTGCTCGTGCCAAGACCCCTAGACACCTCCCTGTGGGCCTACTTCAACCAGTGCCCAATGGCGAACGTCCCTGGTCTCATGTTTCTATCGATTTTATGGGAGAATTGCCAGTGTCTAGGGGATATTCCTTCATACTTATGGTGGTGGACAGGTTTTCTAAAATGGCTCATTTCGTACCTCTCCGTGGCCTTCCCTCTGCCAAAGAATTAGCGGCGGTTTTCGCTAAGGAAGTATTCCGGTTGCACGGGGTACCTAGAGTTCTGGAGTCCGACCGGGGGAGCCAGTTCGTGTCTAGATTTTGGAGAGCCTTTTGTGAACAGATGGGCATCCAATTGTCCTTTTCTTCCGCATACCACCCCCAGACCAATGGGACTGCTGAGCATGCCAATCAGGGACTGGAGCAGTTCCTGCACTGTTTTGTTACTGACCATCATGATAACTGGGCCAACCTGTTGCCGTGGGCAGAGTTCGCCAGGAACTCTGCGGTTAACTCTGCATCTGGGAGCTCCCTGTTTCTTATCAACTACGGGTTCCAGCCGTGCTTGCTTCCAGATTCATTTCAGTCTCAACAGATTCCAGCTCTGGATGAGCATATTGAGCAGCTCTGCTCCACATGGGCACAGTTTCAAAGGGCACTCAGTCAGTCTATTCAGTGTCATCAGCACCAGGTTAATCGTAGACGGCTGCCAGCAGTCTCTTTCCAGGTTGGGGACAGGGTATGGCTATCCTCCAGAAACCTCAAGTTACAAGTCCCGTCTAATAAATTAGCTCCCCGGTTTATTGGTTCATACAGGGTGATCCATAAAATTAACCCTGTTTTGTATGCCTTGGATATCCCTATGTCCATGCGCATTCACAATGTGTTCCATGTATCTCTCCTCAAACCTCTTGTATGCAACCGTTATACTACTAACCCTGTGGTGCCAGGGCCTATGGAGGTAGAGGGCCAGGATGAGTACAAAGTTCAGAGTATTATTGATTCTCGCAGATTTAGAGGAAAGTTGCAGTATTAGGTACATTGGAAGGGTTATGGTCTTGAGGATCGATCCTGGGTGGATAGTAAGGACCTTCATGCTTCCAAATTACTGCAAATTTTTCATTCCAAGTATCCCCAGAAACCAGGTCCCTCTTCCTGATGGCAGGGTACTATCACGGTGCCCGTAATTGCTGACTTTTGCTGTCAGTCAGGTGTGTGTACTCTCCATTGGCTGCCTGTCTATTGCCCGCCCAGTATTGCCTTTATAGACTGGGCTGAGGCACCCTTTGGTTGCCCTTTCGTGGTGTCTCTATGTCAGTAGTCACCTGCCTTGTACCTGTATCTTTGGGCCTCTTTGCTCTGTTACCAGCGTCAGCGATTCATCCGGATGCCAGTGTCACTCCTGTGTGGTTCCTGCCTCCGTTCCTGATCCAGTTGGGCTGACGTTCCAGTGTCCGTTCCTGATCCAGTGCTGCCATTGTTCCTGCTCCGTTGCAGACCTGGGTTGGCTGTCCTGCTGTTCCAGTAGCTGTCCTGGCCTGTCTATCGTTCCTGCTTATGGATCCTGACTGACGTCCATCTCATCGACCTTGAGCGTCTGGGCGGCAATCTGATCACTGGTTTGCTCCAATCCACCGGGTGCTAGCTGCCCACATTACAGCACTGGCAGGGTGTTTCCGTTGTCCAGTACGCAGCACTGGTTTACTCCACTTTTACCGGTTGCTGTTGCCTCCAATATTGCACCGGTTGGGAGATAATGTTGTCCAGTACGCGGTACTGGCTTACTCCACATTCACCAGTTGCTGCTGCCTCCAATATTGCACCGGTTGGGCGATACTGTTGTCCTTTACGCAGTACTGGTTTACTCCACATTCACCGGTTGCTGCTGTTTCCAGTATTGAACCGGTTGGGCGATACGGTTGTCCAGTACGCGGTACTGGTTTACTCCATATTTACTGGGTGCATGTTGCCTCCATTATTGCACCGGTAGGGTGTTCCTGTTATCCAGTACGAGGTACTGGTTTACTCCATAACACAGGTTGCTAGCATCTTCATTACAGCACTGGTAGGGCGTTCCTAGTGTTGTCCAGTACGTGGTACTGGTTTGCTCCATATTCACAGGGTGCTGGTTGCCTCCATTATTGCACCGGTTGGGCGATAATGTTGTCCAGTACGCAGTACTGGTTTACTCCACATTCACCGGTTGCTGTTGCCTCCAATATTGAACCGGTTGGGCGATACAGTTGTCCAGTACGCGGTACTGGTTTACTCCATATTTACCGGGTGCATGTTGCCTCCATTATAGCACCAGTAGGGCGTTCCTGTTATCCGGTACGAGGTACTGGTTTACTCCATAACACCGGTTGCTAGCATCTTCATTACAGCACCGGTAGGGCGTTCCTAGTGTTGTCCAGTACGCGGTACTGGTTTACTCCATATTCACCGGGTGCTATTTGCCTCCTTTATTGCACCGGTTGGGCCTCCCTGGTTCTCCTATACGTGATAATGGTTTGCTCCACTGTACCATCCTGTGCTGCTGCTTCCATCCATACAGCACTAGTGGAGCTGTCCTTCTGTCATTTAGGCTGCCTTGCCCGGTATATTGGCAAGGCCGGTAGAGCCACATTCAGTGTCGTACCATCCTCCAGGCTGCCTTGCCCGGTATATTGGCAAGGTTGGTAGAGCCACATTCAGATTGTCGTGCCATCCTCCAGGCTGCCTTGCCCGGTATATTGGCAAGGCCGGTACAGCCTTATTCCTTCAATTGTGTCATCTCTTAGGCTGCCTTGCCCGGTATATTGGCAAGGCCGGTAGAGCCTTATTCCTGCAATTGTGTCAACTTCCAGGCTGCCCTGCCCGGTATATTGGCAGGGCCGGTAGAGCCTTAGTCATAGTGTTGTTCCATACCTTTGGCTGCAATGCCCGGTACATTGGCAAGGCCGGTAGAGCCTACCATACTGTATCTTGTTAAAGCTACTGTTTGACACTATCTTGTGCATGTGATATATTTGTATGTTCAGGACCCGTGAGGGTTCCCATTAAACTTTTCAATAAAGTTTGATTTTTATCTTACTCTGTGTCTGAGAGTCAAAACAAACCGTGACAGCCATTGGCCTAGTCTCCGTTACTGCTTCTGCAGAGTGCAAGTGGCTGCCTCCGTTACTGCTCCGGCAGTGCGCCAATGGCCTAGTCTCCATTACTGCTCCTGCAGAGTGCAAGTGTCTGCATCCGTTACTGCTACGGCAGTGTGCCATTGGTCTAGTGTCCGTTACTGCTCCTGCAGAGTGCAAGTGTCTGCCTCCATTACTGCTACGGCAGTGTGTCATTGGCCTAGTCTCCGTTACTGCTCCTGCAGAGTGCAAGTGGCTGCCTCCGTTACTGCTCCGGCAGTGTGTCTTTGGCCTAGTCTCCGTTACTGCTCCTGCAGAGTGCATGTGTCAGTTTCCGTTACTGCTACCGCAGTGTTCTACGTTACTCCATTCCTGATAGTACTCTGGCAGTTCATGTTTGTTCTGCTAACCTGTTCCTGGGCATTACGTTTCCTGAAGCTCTCTATATGAAAGAGCTCTATCACAGAACTCTCAACACATGGGACTGTTTACACTCCTTGAAGACCTTTAACCCATGCAGTACCTTTGTCCTGGGAATCCAACATATTCTGCCTAACCTGTGTCAGTATAGACTGTTATGGACTTTATGGTTATACTGGACCTGTGTAGGCATATGTATATGTAACCTGTCGTGTGTCTGTACTATCCTGCCTATATACTACAGGACCTGTGAGGGTTCTTGTTTTATTGTGATTTCAATAAAACTGTGTTTTATCCTAAACCACTGTGTCTGTGTGTCCAACAAACCGTTACAATGGCACCCGTATGGTAGCAGAGTATGCTATAGAATTTCGCACACTAGCGGCAGAGGTAGGCTGAAACAATGAGGCTCTGGTGGCAGCCTTCTCGCAGGGACTGAATGATGCAATTAAAGACGAAATAGCAGCTTGTGAACTACCAGTTGATTTGGATCAGTTGATTTTGTTCATCATACTAATTGACACCCGTATAAGAGAAAGGTCCACATACAAGAACAACAGCCTAAAGCATGAGTTGCGTTTGGTACCGAATAGGGAGCTCCCACCCATGCCTCCCTCACTTTCCTTGCCACCTAGCTTGGAGGTTAGTAAAGTTGAGCCTGTGCAGGTTGGCTTTACACGTTTGTCCCGGGAAGAGCAGTCCTTCCACCATAGAGAGGGTCTATGCCTGTATTGTGGGAAGGCTGGACATATGTTACGATCTTGTCCGGTGCGTCCGGGAAATGCACGCACCTAGGATCTTTGAGGGGACAGATCCTAGGTGGAATCAGTCAGTCCCCAGATCAGGATCTAAGCAAGCCCATCCTACAAGTAGCAATTTCTTGGGCTAACTCTCCAGTGGCTACCCCAGCCCTGATCAATTCTGGTGCTGCTGGTTATTTTATTGATGATGAATTCGTGAAAAGACACAATATTCCCGTGATACCCCTTTAGTCTCCATTGGCTGTAGAGGCCATTGATGGTCGTCCACTTGAGCCTTCCCATGTCACACACGAAACCTGTCTGCTGTCCCTAAGGGTAGGAGCTCTCCATGTGGAGACTCTACAATTTCACGTTATTCAGTCTCCACACCTTGCCTACATTCTGGGTTTCCCGTGGCTCCAGATACCTAATCCCAGAGTGGATTGGGAGACTTGTGACATAATATCGTGGTCTGACTACTGTAAAGGGGCCTGTCTACAGCAACCTATTAAAATATTGTGTACCTCCCCCTCGTTCCCCTCAGAGTACCAGTCTTTCAGTGAGGTGTTAAGCAAGGGGGAGGCTAGCACCTTACCGGAACATAGGCCATATGACTGTGCTATTAATTTGACGCCAGGCTCAATACCTCCTAAAGGCCACACTTATCCCCTGTCGGTGGAGGAAAACAAGGCCATGGAGGAGTATATTACTGATGCATTATCCAGAGGCATAATTAGGAAGGCTTCCTCGCCCACGGGGGCTGGATTTTTTTTCGTTAAGAAAAAGAGTGGAGAGCTTAGACCCTGTATCGATTATAGAGAGCTGAAAAAACTGATAGTAAAAAACTCATACCCCATTCCACTAATTACGGAATTGTTCGACCGCCTGAAGGGCTCCTCTGTATTCACGAAACTTGATCAGCGGGCAGCATATAACTTGATCAGATTCAAGGAGGGCGATGAGTGGAAGACCGCTTTTTACACTCGTAGTGGCCATTATGAGTATTTGGTCATGCCATTTGGGCTATGCAATGCTCCAGCGGTCTTCCAGGAGCTCATAAACGATGTTTTGAGAAGACTACTACAGTCCTGTGTAGTAGTTTACCTGGACGATATCTTGATACACTCTCCTGATATCGAGACACATAGGAGAGATGTCATTACTGTGCTGCAAAAACTGAGGGAAAACAAATTATATTGCAAACTTGAGAAGTGCGAATTTCATAAAGACCAGGTGCCCTTCCTGGGCTACGTTATTTCTGCTGGAGGTATTGCCATGGATACGGAAAAGCTGTCAGCAGTTTTGCAATGGCCACATCCTGTGGGCCTGAAGGCCATGCAAAGATTCCCCGGATTTGCAAATTATTATAGAAAATTCATTCATAATTTTTCGACCTTGGTCAAACCCTTGACTGATTTAACTCATAAGGGTGCTAACCCATCGGTTTGGTCTCCCGAGGCCAACAGTGCTTTTGAGGCCTTGAAGTCTGCCTTTTCAATGGCCCAGTATTGGTACATCCTAACACTGCACTGCCTTTTGCCCTGGAGGTGGATGCATCTGAGACAGGGGTAGGGGCAGTACTGTCTCAGAGATCTGAGCCTGGCAAGCCCCTGATGCTCTGTGGATTTTTTCTAAAAAGATGACTAAGGCCCAAAGCCTATATGATATTGGGGACCGTGAATTGCTTGCCATTATCCTTGCTCTTCGCAAATGGCGTCACCTCCTGGAGGGGACTAAGGCTCCTATTTTGATCTTAACGGATAGCAAAAATCTGACATACTTACTAGAGGCCAAAAGACTGTCACCAAGACAAGCCAGATGGGCTTTATTCCTGTCTAGATTTAATTTTGTGGTTTCATACCTCCCTGGTTCCAAGAATACTCGTGCTGACGCCTTGTCTACACAATCTGGCCCAGAGCGTGAGTCTGAAAGTAAACCTGTTCCGATTATCCCTCCTGATCGCATTTTGGCTACTATACGTACTAGCATTACTTCTCCCCTGGGCGAAGAGATCCTGGCTTCACAAAGTAATGCTCCAGTTGAGAAACCCAGTGGAAGATGTTTTGTTGCTGACAATCTCCGCACTAAGCTGCTTGAAGCCTATCATTCATCCAAAGCAGCTGGGCACATTGGTCGGGACTAATTAATTTGGTCAATTTTGTAGCTTTTTTGGTGGCCTAGTTTAAGGGCGGATTGTGCAGCCTTTGTGGAGGCTTGTTCCGTGTGTGCCCGTGCCAAAGCTCCTAGGCATCTTCCTCTAGGGCTGCTCCAGACAGTTCCTAATGGTGAACGCCCATGGTCACACATTTCCCTAGACTTCATGGTGGAGTTGCCTAGATCCAAGGGCTGCACGGTCATACTTATGATCGTGGATCGATTCTCCAAAATGACACATTTCGTCCCACTTCAGAGACTACCCTCCTCTAAGGAATTGGCTATGGTATTTGCCAGGGAGGTATTCAGGCTCCACGGAGTGCCCCGGGTCGTGGTTTCTGATCGTGCAAGTCAGTTTGTATCGAGATTTTGGAGGGCCTTTTGTGACCAGATGGGCATCAAACTGCTATTCTCTTCTGCCTATCACCCCCAGACTAATGGTGCTGCTGAAAGAGCCAATCAAGGGCTGGAACAATTCTTGCTCTGCTTTGCTTCTGACCATCATGATAATTGGGTTGACCTGTTGCCGTGGGCTGAGTTTGCCACGAATTGTGCCATATAACTCCTCGTCCGGGAGCTCTCCCTTCCTGATTAACTATGGTTTCCAACCATCTCTGCTCCCGGATGCAATTCAGGCACAGGAGATTCCGGCTCTGAATGAGCATATGGAGTAGCTCCAATCCACATGGGCACAGGTTCAGAATGCCTTACAAAGGTCCTCAGAGCGAAACCAGAGACACGCAGATCTCAGGAGGAGTCCTGCTCCTGTCTTTCAGGTGGGGGATAGAGTCTGGTTGGCCACCAAGAATCTACACATGCAAGTACCTTGTCATAAGATGGCTCCAAGTTTTATAGGACCTTTCCAGGTGCTCCGCAGAATTAACCCTGTGTCCTATGCCTTAGACCTTCCTAAGAATATGTGCATTCACAATGTTTTTCATGTCTCTCTCCTGAAACCGCTGATCTGTAACCACTACTCTTCCGCTCCTGTAGTCCCAGGTCCAGTGTGCATTCAGAATCAGGATGAGTATGAGATCCAAAACATCCTGGACTCCCGCAGGGTGCGGGGGCACATCCAATATTTTGTCCAATGGAAAGGTTATGGTCCAGAGGAGCGTTCCTGGGTTAATCAGAATGATATTCACGCTCCTAGATTGCTGAGCAGATTTCATATGAAATTTCCAAATAAGGTATGGTCTCCTCGGTGGGGGGGGGGATCGTTGAGTGGGGGGTACTATCACGGTGCCCGTGATTGCCTCCAGTGGGTAATTGCTGTAACAGTGACATTGTTACTTCCTGGCTGTTGCTCTATGCGAGTCGCTGTTCTTATAGGTCACTGTGCTTGTGATGTCATCTCTCCGCCCACCTTCCAGGCCTTTTAAATCTCAGCATGTCCTATTACCTTTGCCCTGTCGTGGTGTACCTGAGCCTAGTGCTGTGTTGGTCCATTTCTGTTCCTGTGTATTACTCCTGCTCCGTCTGACTAGACATTCCGGCTCTGACTCCTGGCTACACCTGACTACCCGTTCCGGCTCTGACTTCTGGCTACATCTGACTACCCGATCCGGCTCCGACCACTGACGACGTCTGACTACCCGATCCGGCTCAGACCTCTGGCTTACTACCCGTTCCGGTTCTGATCCCTGGCTGCCTTCGGTTACTCTCCCTCTGTTGCGCTCCGGTAGTGATTACCAGCCTTGGCCTCCCTTGGTCGTTCCGGTTTCTGTGCTGCCTTACCTAGCCCTCAGTGCTGTTTACTTTGCATTCGGTATACCCTAGCATTAGGGTATAGTTGCGCTTCATTTTCCTGCTGACTCAGATTGTGGTAGTGCTATGCACTGTCCTCCCATCTGTCTGTGAAGGTTCCTAGGGCCATACAGACTAGCCACACCTGCCTAGTGAAGGGTTGAGGAAGTGTCTTGCACTGTCCTCACCTGGCCTCGTGGAGGTGGTGGAGTTAGAGTCACTACTGTGTGCTCCAGTGTCTGGAGCTACTCGCTGTCGTTGCCTGAGTTACACTATAGTCTGGGTACAGACATGGGACAATGTCTGAGTTCAGTGTTCCTTCCTGGCCTTGTGAAAGTGTGTTACTCATTGCTGCCAACTATCATGACACTCATTGCTGCCACTACTGTGTCATCCTTGCTGCCCCTATTGTATTTAAAATAAAGTTTTTATTTTAAGTTCATATGTACTTGTCAGTGTTGTTATTTCTTAGTCACTCCGTGACAGATACCCACCTATGGAAAAGGCAAGAATAAGCATAAGACTAGAGTTTAGAAAACAAGTAGAGAGGTTTTACAGGTACGTATATAAAGAATGCATACCTCCCAAATGTCCCTTTTTGAGACTCAATTCCCTCTGTCCCTCTTTCAAACCTTGGGGTCCCCCTTTTAGGAGATCATACCGTTCTGTATGGTGTGTATATAAGATTATCACATTGCTCCACATCCATAAAACTCAATTTAATTTATGTTTATATTGCAGTATATATGTTTAGAAAATAATCTGCTAAATAAAAGAAATTTGGTCTAGTTCTAAATCATTTATTCAGTTACATAAAGAAGTGTCAATAGGTCATGAAATAGCAAACCTTCTTGCTAATGCTCCCCACCATTCACTTCCCAAGAAACACCACCTATAAAAAACATAGGGCAAGAACTATACATACAAAAAAAACTGGAACTGCCATGGGAATGCAACTGGCACCTCAATGAGTATTGTCCCTGGTCGTGATCTGTCTGGACCGGCTTGCTGGCATAAGTAAAAGAGTCAGGAGTGGTAAACTTATTATACAACTAAAACGGCAAACATATGTATTTTTATAAAGCTTCAGATCGTTATAGATATAAATATAAGACTGAACTTTACTGTCAAAAAGTAACACTACTATTCCTTAGAAAGGTAATTTATCTTGTTTAAATGTTCTAGTCCACTTCATTAAGCTGTTCCAGAAGCTAGAGTTTAACACAGCCCACACTGAGCGCACACATTTTGCCAATGGTGTTTGACCCTTGGCTTACACAGAGATATCCAATCTGACTATGGTCAGTCCCTTCCAGACCTGAACGGCTCCTAGAAACGCCTCCTAGAGCCAGCTGGGACTAACAGCGCAGGCGTGCAGACGTATGAAGATGTCTGCGCTCCGTCCTGCCTGTCAGCCCGACAAGAATTGATAATCCTCTTTAAAAAGGTAATAATTCTGGTGACTAGTGCTACAAAGTAACTAGCCGCCAGATGGGGAATTATTTAAGCTCAAGTTGTTTATAGGGTTGCCACCTTTTCTTCAAAAAAATCCCGGCCATGGCATTCCCTTCATAGACTTAACAATGGACAGAAGCCAATTTTTTACTGGCTTGCCGGTAAAATACCAGCTGGGTGGCAACCCAAGTTGTTTAGCTGTGCTAGTTCCGCTTGAAGAAGAGACCTAGCTGTCTTGAAAGCATGCATCCAAAGCCACTCAGCCAGTAAAGGTATCATTTTTATTCTACCAGTCTCCTAAAAACAAAAGTGTCCCTCTTTGGGCCTTTGAAATATTGGGAAGTATGGTACATGATTTAAGTTTATTTAACCCAAGGCCAACGTTGGTGTCAAATCCACAATGATGTACAACCACTTTCTTACTTAAAAGGTTAATATTCCAAGGCACCCTCAGATATGTGAAATTCAAGTTAAACCAATTATTTATTCGCTGTTGATCTGCACTCAACATGAAAAAAGCATTACAAAAATGTGACATTCTAACTACTTCCTTTTTCTCATACTTCCATATATTTAGTAATACAAATAATTTAGGTGAAATAACTATTTCGTAATTCTACAAAGAAAATGAACGCTACCAATGCTCTCCAACAATACAAAACACATTATACGAATTAATAATATGCAGTCACGCAAACGAAACAAATGCACTCCAGCTGTTACTCGATTAGAACACTTTATTTGTAAGCGACTTATAGGTTCACGAGCAATAGCAGACGTTAACATCCAATAACGGCTGTAGTGTCTCCGGTTGCTCGCTTTCCCCTAACACACGCAAAGCCGCTTTGTAGACGTCACAAGCTCACTTTACGTTCTCCGCTGCAGAGTAAACAGTTCCTTGTTTCTAGGTAACGTCGCTTGACGGTATCACGTTGCCGTAAACCGGTGTTTCTCTTCTGTCTGGGAACGTGTTTCCTGCAGTGACTGGTGACCGGTGACAGGTAAGAAGTAAGACTGTAGTTATAGTATATGTTCTGGAGCTGTCATGTCTTGCAGGGTAGTAGTTGTTCTTTCCATGTGAGCCAGACCTTGAACTCTAGAGAGTTTAGCGGGACTTTATGCTATCACTCTGTACAAAAGTTAGTAGGCAGAGCGCACAATTACCTGATGCTGATTCTGGGCATAAACCAACGTAGTAGGCATGTTGTATTTTTCTTTCATCACGCATTGTGTAAGAGGAAGTACTGCTGTTAATGTGTTATGCAAAAATGTCAAGCAAGTAAATACTTTAAGGCAGATTTTAAAGTCAAAAGTCAGTTCTTTTGCAAAAATGGCACAATGTAATATAATTTTGCTTTGGACAGTGACATGACAGTGAATCACTGTTGGTTATACAAATATAAAAGTTACCACCTACTGGAGCACTCAACCGGACTATTACCAGGTATAACAGTACCCTTTTGTGGTCTGTGTCCCCAGTGTGAAATCCTCTGTTGTGAGGTCTGCACACTCCCTCACTCACATGTTCTAAGTAATGTAAATACAAAAACAACGGAGCACGATACGCCTCTAAGTGTAATATTCATGAGAAAATTGAATGACACAGTTTTTTTTTTTTATTGTACTTACAGGAGACACAGGCTATAACCTGCCTCTGAGAATAACCACATGTACTGGATTATTCCCCAGAAAAACAATCCTTCCGAGTAGCACCAATATCTTCTCTGTACATAAACACCACAAGTGCTCCTATTCGGTAGAAAATATCATGGACCCCTGAAGAAGTGATATACATTTCATGAAATGCATTGGGTCTGTTACTAAATTATTTTTTTTAATAATAAATTCATTATAGTTTGTACAGAATTGGAGCACTTGTACTGTTTATCTACAGAGGAGATATTGGTTCCAGTCCAGAAGATTGCTTATCTGTGGCATAATCCAGTACATTTGGTTATTCTCAGAGGCAGGATATAGCCTCTGTCTCCTGTAAGTACAATTCTAAGAGAGGGGTATTCCATTTACTCATCAATATTACACTAAGGGCGAGATGTTCAGAAAGTGGTGGTAACTGAAATTGTCTGTAATCAGAATAAAAAAGTTCTTACACCATGATCCGTCAATTCTCAGACATGTTTCCGTCATTTTTTGCATCCAATTCCGCCATCTTCGTCAAAGGGAAAAATCCATCTTAAAAGTGGGCGTGGATTAATCTTCCGTCATAATGTAAGGTATTTTCAGAAAAAAATATTCATTTTTTGGTTTGATTAACGTCATTTTTTTCCCGACATAATAAAAAAGGTCTAAACTTGGAGAAGAAAAATTAAAGTGCTGAGAAGCAATTTTTCGTTTCAAAGACAAAAAAAGTCTTTGTTTCTTTGAAAGTTTTCATTTCAAAGACAAAATCAAAGACAATTTTTAAGATCAGAATTTTTTACGGCAATGTTTAATGAGATCTTCTTACCGTCATTTTTCATTCTTTAGATGAATTTTCAAACGTGACAGATTTACTTTTGAAAATATTGTCCTTCTTTTACCACCAACTCATGATCCGACACGTTTTTCATTATGATGACTTTTTGAACATCTCACCCTTAGAGGTGTATTGTGCTCTATTGTTTTTGTATTTGCTTCACTATTGGTTCACAGTACCTTTCAGAGTGATTCCCAACAGAAAACTGCAAGCAGCAGGCTTAGAACTGCACGTGAACAACAGAACAGACATTACCCACATCAAAATACTACAGTAAACAATAATTAGTATTGACACATTTGTGGAAGCTCATAGCCAGAGGTATAACTACAGAGGGTGCAGTTGTACCTGGGTATGGCATCCAAGGAGGCCCATCAGATCCATGACCCAATAGGTATTAGTTATTCCACTGAGAGAATATTTTTGTGTTATGGAGTACAAAATAATGTTTGCAATGGGGTCCTCCAATGACAAATTATGCCCCTACTTGCAGCATAATCCTTTATAATAAATTGCTAGGATGTTTGTCAGAAGCCGTCATGCGCAGTAGAGACTGTGGGTGCTGCAGTCATGCGCAGTAGAGACTGCCCACACTGCAGACTGCCCAAACGTGAGGGCAGTGAGAAGAGAGGCTCCTGGCACCAGCCGAGACTGCTCGGTGGCACTGTGGCTTGTATATACTGGTTTTTAAACTAGTCCTATATAATAATTCGCTAAATCGTGTGTAATGCCGCGACATGCGTAGTAGACACTGCTGCACGTGCTGCAGTCATGCGCAGTAGAGACTGCCCGCGCCGCGGCTGATACAGAGCTGGGCGCTCCGAAGGAGCATCCAGCTCTGTATCAGCCGCGGCACGGGCAGTCTTTACTGTGCGTGACTGCCCCGCGACTGAGTGGCAGTGGCACTGTGGCCCGTGTAACGGGCTGTTCAACTAGTAAAGGAATAAAAGGCAACTATTGTATAGTTTTGAGCTTCAGCCAACCCCACTGATTCAGCCCCACTGTTATGTTGTAGGGTAGGGAATACAGTCCACAGTGACTGCTGTGAACAGGCTTGAAAACTCAACCATACAAGTCTAAAGGTATATTTTCTCAACTTGACAACATTTTATAACTGTGAGCCAGAACCTTCTAAGTTGTGTCCAGTGAGATTATTAGCCGACAGATGTCTGACAGGTTCTATTTTTGAAATGCACAACTTGACTAAAGTCTTTTTACCAAGTCTATTCACAAAGAAACAGACTTGCTATAAAATTATATTTACCATTAAAGCTAAATGGCATATTGTCCTTTCTACAGCTGCACAACTCTTCTTGTTCAAAAGTACTTATCAAGCTTCTCTCTTGATACTATTCTGGCTTCATTATCAGTTGGAAATATGGTGTTTCAAAGAGAACAAAAGTCCACCCTTCTCAAACAAAATATAACTATTGAGCCTGGATAAAGAAATGTTTTGAAAAATATTGTACAATATTTGTTTAAAAAATGAACCAACTCTGAGTCTCTTCCTCAGCAACCATAGGAAGGGCTTAATGGCCAGTGCATAGAGTTGCCTACACAAGGGGCATCCTTTCTGTATCACATACCAGGTGTGGTGTCTGGGACCAAATTATCTTAATTACGCACTCTGTAGAGGCATACAGCATCTTCAGGTAGCCCGCAAACCATGAACTAAAGCCATATGCATGCAGAGTGGCTATGAGATATGTGATCCACTCTGTCAAATGCCTTCTCCTGATCTTATGAAAGAAAAGGGAGTGACAGACCGGTCAGGCATAATGGAGAAGATCCTGGACTAGAAAGCTATTACCAACAATGGTCTGGCTTCAGATTGTATAAGACTGGTCTGGGTAGATCACCTTTGCAGAACACACCTGAGTCTTAAAGGGGAACTACCACCCCACACAGTCTTTACCTTCACCAAGTCCCCGTCTGGCGACTAGCTGCTTAGTCCTGCCTGTCACCCATGGAAGAGAGGAGAAATCTATTAAATGAGGTAATTATTCTGGCAACTAGCGCTACTAAGCAGCTAGTTGCCAGATGGGGACTTAGTGAAGGTAAAGATTGTGTGGGGTGGTAGTTCCCCTTTAATGTTATCTTTTGAGTGTGGCTGTTTCCCCACCATTCCTAGGCTCTTCCTCACTGAGAACTTTATAGACCCCCTTCTCCTTTAGGGGAATAAGCCTCCTCAGCTTGACTTTAATTTTCCCACTTCTATTTTTAATTGAAGTGGAGTCTGCAACACTTTTCTCAACTGAATCATGAGAAGAAACCTTTGTCCCTTTGCTAGTTCTAGGGGCACACACAGGGATAGCTGGCTGTGTGGGAGAAGATGGCTCTGTATCTCTGTTGACATAGGGTGCCTTGGAGGCTTTGTATGCCTCCTCAGCCTTCTGCATAGCTTGGATGATTCTTATATCTAGGTCAGTGGATAACGTTGAAGGAAGGGTGTCTGAAGTTAGAGCAATCCCCCTCCAAGATATTATTCAGATGATCTACTTGGTCACCCTCCTCCATAACCACTTCTGTTGGGATGTCCGAAGTTGGAACAGTCCCTTCCAAGATATTATTCGGGTGGCCTACTTGGTCAACCTCCTCCATAACCACGCCCCCTTTTACACCACCTACCCTTGCATTTTCTTTTGCAGGGTCTTGAAATGAGGTTAAAGTTAAGGTAGTCTCCTCTAGATATGGCATATCCTGGGGATTTGGTATTGCCCCAATATAACCACTAGACAGTGGCCCTGGAGGGTCATCAAAACTTATCCCCTGTGGGACACTAGCAACCCATTCAGCATGTGCTTTTTTGGGTCTCCCTTCAAGGGCAAAACATCCTACAGAGCTACAGGCTGGCCGACTGCCCCTGTCTCTGTGGAGAGATCCTTATTCCCCTGCACAGTACTCAAACCCTTGGCCATAATATCTTCAGCCATGTCTAGAGGGAAAGGTGTGTGATCTGTCTCTAGCTTGCTGAGATCAAAAGCCAATTCAGACAATGCTGTATTTTGAAGAAGCAATGGATGGCTGCTCTTTTTAAGTTTGTTGGGTTGTGAGAAAAGCTTCACCCATTCCTACAGCATCCCAAGATTTGTTTTAAAATTCCTCTTTATTGGGGCATATTTAGAAGAGGATGTGCTGCTATTACCAGTTCTCTCTTTTGAGGGCTTAGCGAGCCCCTGCTTACCCTCATCTCCCACATTGGTAGCATTGTCTGTTTAGTGGAGCAGTGGCAACACAAGGTTGTGGTAGCATTTTCTCCTTATTTCCTTTTGCTGCAGCTTGTGATATTGATGGTGGGGAAGGAGGAGGTTTGGAGGCTGAGGTGGTTGGCCTTGGAACAGCCTCCTTTATGTTCTCTTAAAGAGGGTTGCCTTTCTGGGTGCGCTGCCATAGTGGTCTTAGCAGGGCTGGGTGCTGCATGTGAGGTGCTTGGCATTGGGGCTGGTGTTTTAGACCACTGCCCTTGGGGCAGCTCTGGTGGGTATATCCCAGCTTCTTGTAAAAGAAACACCATGCTTCCTTTGAGGTGTAAAATATATTTGTAGTGAACCCAAAGGACCCTTCAACACTCTCTTGAACCCTGAGGCAGGAGTACTTGCCTCCTAAAATAGAGCACGTTTCAGTGCTCTATCTTTTCAGGCCAGAAAAATCATAGAGATAATTCATTTTAACTCCCCTAGGGCTCGCAAATGGAGGTGCAACAAAGGGTTAGATAGGAATGGGACACTTTGGACAACACTATTCATGTGCCCAACTCTTCCAGGGTTTCCACAGGGACATCCCCACCGCACTGTGATCCCCCTATGCACCGGACTAATGGTAAAGAGCGCCTTTCCGATTTCGTTGATCATGGAGCTATTTGATCGTATTAAAGACTCTACTATTTTTACAAAACATGACTTGAGGGCTGCGTACAATTAAATAAAAGAAGGCCACGAGTGGAAGTGTCAGTGTGACCCTGCGGTGGCTGCTCGAGCCGACCGCATCCTTACCTCTGGCGGCACTGTCACTTTTCAGACAGCTTGGCCGCATTCTCTAATCCTTGCGGTCCCAGCCTCCTCTGTGCTCTGCGGTCCGGCTGCAGCCAGGTGATATCACTTTCGGGCGCACGTCGTGACACCCCAGAGCTCCACTAACACTCATCGTTCTCCGTTGGTGGCCAAGCACTTTCACCGTTATAACCTTTGACATACACAACAGCCTGCAGTGTGAGTACCCTTGCTTTACAGTATCATCCGTGTCAGTGTTCACAGATCCTGGCTTCATATTATACCCGGTACACAAATTGAGTGGAACTGGCTGCCATGTTATAGCAAGTACAGGTCCAAAAAACAGAGTGAGTCATGTTGGGGGGGTGGCGGCAAGCATTTAAGGAAAGTGACAGCAAGGATTTAGTTAAGTTGTATGGAAACTCATAGGGAGGAGAGTAAAGGGTCATGTTATTGAGGAGAAATGGGCAGGGGCAACTTTTGATTTCCTCTGTGTCCGATCCACGGTGTAGTGTGGGCAATTGGCTCCGCCTCCCAGCTGGTAATTTATAAATTACACTCCAAACCTCCCCTCTGCAGTTATTTGTTCCTACCCAAGCTGGAGGATGGAGGCGATTGCCTCTCTTCCACACACGCAAGGATTCAGCGCGTTATTGTTTTTACCTGTATGCAGTCTTGCCGAATACACAACTGCATTATCTCCCTGGGCTCCGCTTACAAGCTGCGACTGGGCAAATGATCCAGAGGCTCTGTATGGCGCAGGAACCAGATGTGACACGCTGTTTCCGGTATTCCCTGCATAACTGCTATGCGCTTCACGGCTAAACCACGATGGGAACAGGAAGCACTGGAACCGGACGTGAGGCTCCGCGTTCCACTGATGGAACGCATAAGCTACCTGGTGTCTTCAGCAGCAATGGAGGCAACACAGCATAAGAGCCTGACGATCAGATGGTTCCCCATAGAGTAACTGTGAGTACATACTGAATATATACATGTATTCTGCAGTCTGTATACTAATTTAGCTGTGTTTTGCATAGTTAGATACTGTGGGAGCAGTTTGGGGATATCTAGCTTGTTTCTTGCATTGTGCTATGTCTAATCCCAAAGAGAGTAAAGGGAATAAGCCCAAAGAACCCTCAAAGGAGGATAACCCAGCAGCAAAAACAAAACCCTGCGCAGGATGTTAACAAAAAATTCCTATCAATGACCCTGCTAAGATTTGTACTGACTGCTTAAAACGTACTACATGTAGTGATGTGCCTGCTCAGTTTTCAGACTTCTTAAATTGGATGAAATCCTCCATGCAGGAGACATTCATATCCATGCAAGAATCCTCCAGAAAAAGAGCCAGAACATCTGATCCGGATGAAGGTCCATCACATTTACAGGAGGAAGAAAGTTTTATTGATCTTGATTCAGCTGCCTCCTCAGCGGAGGAGGGAGAAACCCCTGAAGAATCTGGCAGTTTTCCTCTAGACAAGATTGATTCTCTTGTAAAGAGTTTGAGGAAGTCTCTTGGACTTGCAGAAACCCAGAAGGATCATAATATAATATATACAGCCTTCACTGGATACAAAAAGGCCTCGCCACAGATACCTGTGCACAGTTCCATACAAGAAATTATCCAACAGGAATGGAAGCAAGGTGAGAAAAGGTGTGCTACATCCAGGTGTTTCCGAAAAATGTATCCCTTTTCAGAAGAGGACACAAGTGGTTGGATCACCCCGCCAAAGGTTGATGCAACAGTCTCACAGACATCCAAGAGAACAACTCTTCTACTGGAAGATGGTACGACTCTAAGGGACGCTATGGAGAAAAGAGCAGATAGCAAACTGGCGCTTGAGTGCACTACCACAAAATATGAAGGCAGCCAGGCCATGGCCTCAGTGTTCCGCACCTTATGGATCTGGCTTACTGAACTGGAGGAGAAAGTAGAGTCGTCTGTCTCCAGATACAGGATTCTAAAAGAATTAAGCATGATAAAAGATTCAGTAAACTATTCAATTTGACGCATCATTAGACAATATCAGACTCCTGTCAAAATCTTCTTCTCTGTCGGTTACAGCATGTAGAGCTCTCTGGATAAAATCATCGGGGTGAAGCACCAACATCCAAATTTGGAAACCGCAAGGAACTCCAGCGCAAGACACAGTTCAACCAATGAAGTCACAGGCCCCCTTCCTTCACTTCCAGTAGGGGGCAGACTGGAACACTTCCATCTATCCTGGGACAACATCTACCCAGACAAGCGGGTGATGGATACAGTGAAGGAAGGGTATGTCCTGGAGTTTTGAACTGCCCCTCCACGTCCTCTATTCCGGGTGTCCCTATTCAGAAACAAGAGCAGGATGCCACAGATGAAAGTAGCCATACAAGAACTTCTGAGGAACAAGGTAATAGAAGAAGTCCGTGGAGTCAAAGGTTCTGGGGATTTTATTCAATGCTTTTTTTCTGTCTCAAAACCGAATGGCGAATTGAGACTGATTTTGGACTTAAAGGAGCTCAATCAGTTCCTCAGGAAAAGACATTTCAAGATGGAATCGGCAATCTCAGCCTTGAAACTGATTCAACCAATGTCCTTTCTCTCCCTCATAGATTTAAGGGAAGCTTATTATCACATCCTGATCAGACAGGCACACAGGCAGTATCTGAGATTTCAGATTTTCAATTCTCACTACCAGTTCAGAGTTCTACCTTTTGGACTGGCGTCAGCCCCTTGTGTGTTCACAAAGATCTTGGCGGTAGCCATGGCAGAATTAAGACAAAAGCATCAGATATGCATTTTACCTTATCTAGACAATTTACTCATTATAGAATCATCAAAGCAAAAAGAAGCAGGGAGATCTGTCTTCAACTATTGCAGAATCAGGTATGGATCATAAACGAAGAAAAAAGTGTACTTCTTCCATCTCAGGATCTTCTCTTCTTGGGCGTAAACTTCAATACGGCATAGCGACCTTGTCCCAGGAGCGTCGGGAAAGAATAAAAGATCATGTACAGTCATTTCTTCAGAGATCAGTACACATGGCAAAATCCTTCTTCAGGCTCCTGAGCCACCTCTCGTTGGCTCAGCAGATCATTCCATGGGCCAGAACACATGGCAGATCGACACAGGACAATTTCCTTCAGTTTTATCGACGAAATCCATCCAACCTCGCTCAGAGAATCCCAGTGTCTCTCTCCACGAAAAGGGAACTCTCCTGGTGGATTCAAAGCAAACATTTGTCCAGGGGCCACCCCTTCATCGACCTAACATGGCAGATCTTGACAACTGATGCAAGTAGATTGGGGTGGGGAGGGATCTGGAACGAGAATACAGTCTTCATATAAATGTCCTGGAGCTCCTGGCAGTGTGGAAGTCCTTAAGATGCTTCCAGATAAGGCTATTAGGTCAAGCAGTCCTGGCTCGCTTGGACAATGTGGAAGCAGCACAGTACCTTCTGAACCAAGGGGGTACAAAAAGTACTCAACTCAACAGGCTGGCAGTCCGGATTCTGCTATGGGAGGAGAAACATCTACTAGCATTAACTGCATCATACCTGTCAGGGCTGCTCAATGTCCAGGCAGACTTCCTCAGCCAAAAAAAATTGGATCCAGGAAAATGGGACCCGAACAAGGAGGTCTTCAGATCCATTGTGTCGGTTCTGGGGTCCCCATCCATAGACCTCATGGCCACAGCCCAAAACAGGCAATGCCAGAGGTACCTATCAAGATGGTATGAAAAACAGGCATGGGATCAGGATGCTCTAAGAATACCATGGTCATTCCAACTGGCTTACATATTCCCTCCCATTCCTCTTCTGATAGGGGTTCTGAGAAAAATAAGAAAAGACAAAGTAAACATCATTCTCATAGCACCAGTTTGGCCTCAAAAGATGTGGTATTCGGACCTGCTAAAGTTATCAGTCCAACCTTCTCTTCCGGACATGCCAAACTTGTTGTCTCAGGGGCCAATACTCCATCCCAACCCAGCTTTCTTTTAGCTCAAGGCCTGGAGGCTGAACGGGAATCTCTCAGACTTCAAGGTTTATCATCCCAGGTAATTTAGACTATTCTACAAGGAAGAAGGCCTTCATCAACTAAGATTTATTACCGAGTTTGGACTATCTTCCATGCATGGTGCAACTCACAGGGGATGGATAGAAGTTCTATATCACCCCAGAGAATACTTGACTTCTTACAGTCCAGATTTGAAAAAGGTTTGAAACCTGCTTCACTGAAGGTTCAGCTTTCTGGAATATCGGCAATTATGGCTACTCCATTTCCTTATAAAAAAGTAAATGCAGGCAATCTTGAAGATAAAACTGACTATTAGGGAAACCATTCCACCATGGGATCACCATCTGGTCCTACAACAGCTTTCTTCCCATCCTTTTTTTGAACCTCTGGACTCAGAGGTTCACAGCTGAATTATATTGAGGACACTATTTGCATTTTCCTTCAAATTGAAATTTGTTGGAGGTTTCTTTTCTTCATGTGGGGGCATGGTTTCCAGTCCGATGGTCTGGTAATACTAGAAGGTGATAGCTTGGTCCTGAGGTTAATTCTTAATTGAGTCACTCACCCAATCCTTATCACTGTTCTAGCTGGAGTAGGAAGAAGGTTTCACCCAACTCTGCAAGATTTGTTGTGATCTGGTGAGCAACTTGATGAAGTATTAACCTCCTGAGCTACTCATTATCATACTGGTAATCAGGGGCACATGACCTTTCCATGGAGCTAGTGTAAGTTTAGGGTTCACTATTGCTTTTATTTTCCTGTATTAGATGTTTAGGGAGGATGGGGCGGCAGTAAAATCAAAGGAATCATTAAAGTGCACCAAATAATGGCACAGAGGTACATTCCTCAAGGCAGAGGGTATAATAATATCTACTTTATTAACACCTTAAGGGCCAGAGGGTTGCACAGTGCATTATGAAGCAATGTTTTACACACACTCCTCTGGTCATTAAGGTTTGAGGACAGTGAGGAAAGGATTGGTGAAAGGGTCAGTAATGTCCCCAAAAATACTTAAGAGTTTTGTAGAGCTTCAGAAAGTAAACTCCATGGCACAAATCCTCTCTCTTAAACCACTATGGTTAGAGATATATGCATTCAAAGTTCCCCCTCCCTCCCCTTCTGATATCAGCTGTAATGGTGACAGCAGGAGATTCAAGTTGTGCGATTCGAGGTGCCTATTCAGCAGAGCCAAAATCAAGTTATTTAAAAAGAACTACTTCACTGGAATGATCTACAAAGTGTGCTTGCAAACCAGGAACACTTTGTAGACCTTTCCAATGAAGTAATTACTTTCCAATAATGCTATTTTTGCTCTGCTGCAGAGCCGCCGGCTGGTCCCCAGACCGGGATCTTCTGCTGTCAAGCACAGCGCTGACGTCAGGAGAAGGGGGGGGGGCTTATATATATATATATATAAGCAGTTTGAGAGAGAAGATTTTTGCCATATAGTCTATTTTTTGAAGCTCTACAAAACTCTGAGATTTTTTGGGGGGACATTACTGACCCTTGAAGCATTCTCACTGTGGTCAGAAGGTAAAGGGTTCCCCCCATAACAAATATTTCTGTGGGTCAATGGAAGTAGATGATCACATCAAGGTTGTATTTTAGATAAAGGGCCAATGGAGTCATGTTGCTAAATCATGCTCAGATCTCTCCCAACTGATGGCTTAGTTTTTCCATTGTAATTATGTGGGGTACTGTGGTCTTCCAGAGATTGTTGTTAGCGAGGAGGATTTGAGAGAGAGCTTAGCTTCAGGCAGTGTTTCGGAAAGTGATAATGTAGGGGAAATAGCTGACAGTTTGTTGCACTACAGATAAGTTAAATGGTATCATCAAACAGAGATCACGTCGTTTTATTATGACAGGTCGTTAAACTCTCCACTGCGAGTTGTTGCATGTATATTTTTGAGCCCAGAGATCCCTTTTGAGATGAGATGTAAGCACATCAGAGACTGGGTTAATGCAGATTCTTTTTGCAATATTTATACATACATTTTCATGCTCTCACAGACCCCAACACACACTGCTGCCATGCCAGCCTCGTTTCATTGCTCACCGGTAGTCACTGACCCCAGCATACACTGCCCCAATGTGAGAACTCTCTAGCATTCAATTAGTTAAGAGCCCCATTTGAAGCAACAAGACTTTATATTCCATTCCTGTGGTACAGTTGGCTTACTCCAGAAACATAGTGCAGTTCTGGAGCAAACCAACTGCACCAGTGTGAACATTTAGAAAAAAAAAAAATCAATGGAAATGAATTCGCAATAAAATTTTTGTTAACCCCTTAACGACCCATGACGTACATGTACATCACGGGTTGTAGGTCCCTAAAGGACCAAGGACGTACATGTATGTCCTGGAATTCGGGGTTCCCCCGCACGGCTGCATGCTGTTCGGGGAGCCTGGAACCAGAAGAGAGAGAGAGAGAGAAAAAGGTCCCTGGTCCTTAAGTGCTGGCTGAGGCCGGTTCTTAAGGGGTTAAGGCCATAGTAAAGTTGTCAATCAAAAGCACAAAAGCCTAGAACTTCAGGTTAGATTCTTCCAATTTAAAGTGAAACTTTCACCTTAATTCAGGTTTGCATATTTGAAGAGTCCATTAAAAACTTCCTATGTATTATGTCAGTCGAAAGACCAGCAAATGTACAGTTAAGGAGATATTCACATTTACCATATGCTAATGTATACTAATTGCAGTACCAGTGATTTTTCATTTGCTAATTAAGCTTTTCAGTGATGTTATATGCTAATGAAGCCTTTTCACTGGTGTGTCATATGCTATTGGAGGTGTCAATTACATGTCATATTCTAATTAAGCTTTGTACCAGGAAATGTTCAGTTTTACTTTGTCCAGAAATAAAAGTGTGAATATTTCTGTAACTATATAACTATACATTTGCAGGACTTCTGGCTAACATGCCATATAGTTAATTTTTAATGCAGTTTTCAAATATGCAAACTTGAATTTAGGTGAAATTGCCACTTTAATTCCATGCTCCCATGTATTCTGTTGATGATATCAAGCATGACATCACAAATGATATCAGTAACATACTGATGACATCACACATGATATCACAGGTTAAATCGTTAATTACATCTACAAAAACAGACTAAACTGCAACATTTCAGTTATCCTTTCAGCAGTGACATTGCAAACAATAAAAACTACACCAAAGTCCTCTTCTACTGCTTCTGAACTACACCAAAGTCCTCTTCTACTGCTCCTGAACTACACCAAAGTCCTCTTCTACTGCTCCTGAACTACACCAAAGTCCTCTGCTACTGCTCCTGAACTACAATAAAGTCCTCTTCTACTGCTTCTGGACTACACCAAAGTCCTCTTCTACTGCTTCTGCAGCACTATGGCCTAGATGCACTAATGGTTGGTGCTGCGGCAATATGATTATGTTGATGTGTCCAAAGCACTTTGATTTTTCAGTGCACACACACGTCACCATAGACATGAAAATTTAGTGATGCAAGAGGAGGAGCAGCTGTCGCTGTGGAAGGGATGCCCTCCCTTCTGTGAATGACAGGAGAAAAAGTTTCCTCAAAACCCACGTGATGCGAGTGGGTCTTGAGTATCCTCCTACTCAAGCCGGTCATTCATAGAATGACCGGCTTGAGTAGGAGGTAGTAGGGGAAGGCGGTGATCGCCTTCCTGCTTGCTGCATTGATCACCTATCCTATTGGATAGGTGATCAAATCCAGAGGGACATCAAGAGGCGGGGTCCTGATGCCCCCTGTGAAGTCTGATTTGCTTTCAAAACAAAACTGACAAAGTGCAGGATTAGAGATCCTGCGCTATGTATTATTATTATTAATTTTTTTTTTTTTGTAAAATATATACGCAAGTTATGGAGCACCATATGTCTGATATTACCCTTTGAGTTGCAGAGGGGTATGCAACGCAAATGTGTTGCATACCCCTCTGGCACTCAAAGTGTTAACTGTGTGAGGGCAGCATGTATATCAAATTTTACTTGGGGGGTAGCATACATCAGATTTTACTGGGGAGCAGCATATGTTAAATTTTACTGGGCAGGGCAGCACATATCGAATTTTAACTGTGGGGCAGCATTTTGAACATAAGTATTGTGGGTCAACATGGGGAACATCACCATTGTGTGTTAGCCATACATACACTTCCTGACACCACTGATCCTTGTTCCCTTGCCCAGTCAGTGACCATGGGGATTTTTGGCTACCAGGAGGTGAGTGAACAAGGATGGGGTGAGTCAGACATTGTACATGGGAATCTGTGGCTACCAGTGGTTAACAGAACAAGTCTTGGGGCCAGGCAGTGTACTTGGGGATCTATGGCTACCAGTGGCAAAGGGAACAAGGCTGGGGGCAGCTGGCAGCCACAAATCCCCATGGACTATGCCTGATCCCCAGCCTTGTTCCCTTGGGAGTGAATAACATGTATGAAATATAATACAGAGCTGAGAGAATGATTATGTAGATTGTGCAATACATCCCAAAGGGTTAAGGGAGTGATGCTGAAAGGATTCTTTCCACTTCCCTGCTGAGCAAGTAGGGAAGCAGAGAGAATGCTGTCAGACTTTAGGGTAGTCTACTGCTGGTGATGTGTGAGGGAGAGCATCCCTTCCACATCGACAGCCGTTCACAACCCTCCATGCTTATGACTGATTGAGGGCTGTTACTGCATAGGAAACAACAGGCAGATCCCAACTTCACCAGCCTCCGGTAGGTGAAGTTGAGACTGTGAACTCTGACAGCAGAGGCTTCTATCGGAGTTTAATACATGTGGTGAAGTGCCACATTAACATATAAACACAACCTCTTGAATATGATAATGGCTCATTATCCTTCATTTCCATATGCAATTGACTAATTTATGCTGCATTTCCATACGGAAATAGTCCATTGTCGATGTGATGAGTGGAAATTTGTAAACCTGCCAAAGGCAGGATGTCAGTGTTGGCAGTTTTTTGTTGGATTGATGTTGAAGACACTTTAGTGCTTACTGTCTGTGGCTTCGACACTGCTCCGACAGGAAAATGACATAAGTCGTCTTATACCTTTAATGCATCCCACCTATGCCTCTTTATACTTTACTAAAACTATTCCTGTATAAACCCTCAAAGTAACGCTTCATTACTAATACAGAAAAAAAAAAAAGTATTGCGTCAGGTTTCCCCATTGTGTGTGTCAAGGACACACACTGCAGCTTGTTGCCCAGTAGCAAAATACTAAAATGCAGGATAATGAGCCATTATTGTATTTAGGGGTGTGTGTGTATATATTAAAGTGGCACATTACTACATGCATAAAATGTCTACAAATCCTAATTCACTAAGATCACTGTAAAATCTCACCCAACACCAACACTACAGCTTATAAGAATTAACTGTCACGCACAGTAATGTAACCGTCACTGCCATTGATGAGGTTATTTGTGATATCACCAGTGATGCCGTTGATGTAATTTGTGGTGTAATAGACTATGTCATGTCTGGTGTCCTCAACATAGCAGATAGGGGTGTTAAGTTGGAAGAACATAGTCAGTAATACTTTCTTAGTTAGGTGACCTTCATATAGCAGTCAATCATGTTTATGGAATTACTACATGTACATCTAGAAGGACTTACCTTAGGTGGGTATCCCTCATGCAGCAGTCAGGTATACATACTTGCAGATTTTGTATTTGTTTTTTCATTTGAAGTCTTCTGTTGCTGGATACTATCATTTTACTAAATACCTCTTTTTAGCAATATTGGCATGGCTTTTCCTGTGCAGTTGATAAAATAAAACAAACAAAGTTCACATGCAGTTGTATGTATGACTAAATAAACGTAGAATGTTTTATGAAGACGGACATTACAGAAGACATGCTAAACGGGAGCCATTATGTGGCTTATCCATGGCATTGCAACCCAGTACATTGGATACGTGTCTGGCACTAAAAGGGTTAAAATATTAAAAGTGTATTTACTTATGACTTTTTTTTTTTTTTTTTTTTTTTTTTTTTTCTCCTGACTTCCTGGTGAATTCAGAAAGGAGGCAATGTTTTTAGTGACTGGCTTGTTCAATTTTGAATGCTTAACCGTTTCAGCTACAAAAAGGCTATGCAAAGCCTTAGTTGTTGATATGCCGTTAGTTTGGGATGTTATTTGTTGACTGCTGTATACCCCAGTCCTTAATCCCTTAACTACTGGTGACATATCAGGACAGTCATCGTGTTTTTTTTTTTTTTCCGTGAAAAACCGATGACAGTCCTGGCACATCACTTATTTTGTGCTTACAGAGCTCCTGTAGGAGCGCTGTAAGCACCAACTGGGTCTGAGATTGAGCACTCCAAGACTGAAGTGGTCTCTTTCAGATCCCAGTTCGGCATGTTGGTACATGTAATCAGTCACGTGCCGGCGCACCAACAATGATCAAAGCAGTCCATAAGTGAAGGTAACTTTCCCAGACCGTTTGTTGATAAGGGGTTAAGGGATTAAGATACTTTAATCATAGGAACATCATTAACTTTTGACCACAACAGAAAATTTGTTTAATAAAAAAATCATGCACTTTTATAACCAGTTATACCCCTGTTTTGTTCAGCATGAAAATAATTAATGCATATTTCCGTTACAAAATCTTGCATTTTCTTTAAAATCCCTATTTAAATTAACTGAAATTGTACTTTGTTCTGTGTGCAGCTGTTCTGTCTCAGAATTTGTCTACTTTTAAGCTTATACATACTTCCCTTTGATATTTTTATCCTCTCCTCTCTCATTCCCTCCTCGCTGTTTTGTTCAGTCCCTTTAGCTACAGTCTTCACTTTATTCTGTGTACAGTGCTTTATCCTCCTTTCTGATTGCAGAGCTGATGTGGGCGGATAGCTGTTAGAGAAGCTGCTGGCTCTCAGTGACACACACCAGCTGTTTTCAGTTGTGTAAATGGCAGACGTCTGCAGTATTTTAAACACAATAACAGTGATCATGTAGATGTGCAAAGAATATATCACTGTCATTATGTGTCATCACCTCCCAACTAAATAAATAAATAAAAACACAAATAAACCAGTTTACTTCTCTAAACAAGTACAATAGAGAGGAGTATGCAGGCATACCCACAAATTGACTGTTTTTGATCTTCAAAACACTGTTCAGTTAATTTACATTACCAAAGGCATATTAATGGTAATAAAAAAATAATATATATTTGGTGCGCTCTCTGTACTTAGATTCCAAATGAAAGATAATTCTGTGGGTGGTACCTAATATAAGTTGGAGGCTAATACACATATAGATAAACCATATACAGATAGGGACAATGTTGTGAGAGATACAAAGCAATACAATATGGATAGACAAAAAAATAGTAAACCAGTAGTAGGTGACTATAATCACCAATATGATCAAAGAGAAAAAGCCTGATATAAATGTCCAGTCTATGAGAATGTAACAGTTCAAATGATGGATGGTTGAAAAGGATGGAGATTAAATAGTGATGATGTAGGGGGAGGCGGGGCCAACTCTTAATGTGAGCAAACGTGCATTGCCTTAGCTCTCGCTCTGCGAGCCTTTGCTACACGCAAACCTAATATTTTATACCTGCCACTATGGGCAAATCTGCTAAGAAAGCTCATAGGACCCTTGACATGTTGAAGGATGCCAGGTCTGCTTCGTCTCAGCAGATGCAGAACTACTTGATACCCCTCAGGCCAAGCCAGGCCCAATCGCCCGCCATGCCGCCTACTCCACCTGAAGCTGTTGATTCCCCGGGCTTCTCCGACGGGGAGCTGGGTGATGACTCCCTACTTTCGATGGGTACTGGCCCCGCGGCCTGTCGAGAAGGAGTGACTAAAGTGGACTTTGCAGATTTCACCCTGCAAATCAGAAAAGACTTTAATCAGGTACGCTCGGCTGTCCGAGATGAGCTTACCGAGATTTGCAAAGATCTGCGTCAGCAGGGGTCCAGAATTCAGGTGCTGGAACAGGACCATGCTACTCTTCAAGCCTCCATACAGGCCCTCAGTTCCAGACTAATGGTGCAGACTAAAGTGGTGTCCCAACTGGCACTCCAAGTTATAGATATGGACTATCGTGGACACAGGAATAATTTGAGGATTCAAGGTATACCTGAGTCGGAGGGCCCGGAGGATTCCTGTCAATTGGCGATTAAAATCTTTAATACAGGAGGCAAATATAGTTTTTGATACCTTTTATTGGCTAACTAAGCAGATTTAAATGCAAGCTTTCAAGACCTTAGGTCTCTTCCTCAGGCATGTTATACAGATAAATATGAAAACATCTCTCTTAAATACAAGTACACATCACATTGTTTAGCATGGAAATCAGATAACAGAATGCAGTCCAGATCCAGATATCTTTGATCAGTCAATGGTAAATTGCACTCTTCCTCTGAGGCTTTAGAGGTATTTACGATGCTCTTGGGTCTGTTGGAAAGGTCAATCAACTAAATTATATTTTGACATAAATTCCTTATCCCTGTTCAAACCACTACAAATTGCATTAAATTTTAACATTAATTTTACCTCCCATACCTTTCTGTCCCTCTGAGTGCGAAACAGTCCCATCAATACAGTTAACTTAATATCCTTGATACTGTGCCCATTTTGGCAAAAATGTTCTCCCACTGGTGTCTCTGTCTTTTTGTTATTAACACTGGATCTGTGGGAGTTAAATCTCCTATGTAGTGCTTGTCCAGTTTTTCTCCCACATACAGAGCTGTTGGGCATTTTGCACACATGATAAGGTATATTACATTGGATGATTTACAGGTGAAGGTACCATTGATCTTATGGTGTAACTGGGTGTACAGAGACACCAGTGGGAGAACATTTTTGCCAAAATGGGCACAGTGTCAAGGATATTAAGTTAATTGTATTGATGGGACTGTTTCGCACTCAGCGGGACAGAAAGGTATGGGAGGTAAAATTAATGTTAAAATTTAATGCAATTTATAGTGGTTTGAACAGGGATAAGGAATTTGTCAAAATATAATTTAGTTGATTGACCTTTCCAACAGACCCAAGAGCATCGTAAATACCTCTAAAGCCTCAGAGGAAGAGTGCAATTTACCATTGACTGATCAAAGATATCTGGATCTGGACTGCATTCTGTTATCTGATTTCCATGCTAAACAATGTGATGTGTACTTGTATTTAAGAGAGATGTTTTCATATTTATCTGTATAACATGCCTGAGGAAGAGACCTAAGGTCTTGAAAGCTTGCATTTAAATCTGCTTAGTTAGCCAATAAAAGGTATCAAAAACTATATTTGCCTCCTGTATTTATACGGCTAACACGGTACCAACTCTCATCTAAAATCTTTAATGACATCCTGGCGAGGGACCCTTCCTCAACCATCGTGCTTGGCCGTGCACACAGGGCACTGCGCCTCAAAGACCAATATAGTAACAACCCGCGAGACATCATTTGTTGTGTACACTCCTTCTGCCTGAAGAAAGATATATATTGAAGGCGGCCTGCAAGAAACACTCCCTGGATTATAATGGATCACCTTTCCAAATTCTCCCTGATGTCGCTTGGGTGACATTGCAACAGCGGAAACTCCTGGCACCGCTGGTAGAACTGTTGAGAGCCTCTGACATCCCCTATCACTGGGGTTTCCTGCTGTCCCTCACGGTGCGGAGAGATGGCGTTGATTACTCGGTCTGAGACCCAGGTGACGCTGCTTCCTTCTGTGAGGCCTTGGGGCTCAGTGTCCCCGAACTGGGGAAATGGAAGAAGTTTGTCTCAGGGGACCCCCCGCTACAGCTTTTGGTCTTTAGGAATGCCCCTTGGGAGCAGCGACCCCCGACCGCGACGTTGTCATAGGCAGCAGAGAGATGGGGTTGGACTAGCCAGAGTTGGTGACCGGGATCCAGAGCCCTGATCTGCATGTAGGCGAGCTTTGCACCTTGGACTCTGAAGGCCTTGTTCGACTTTCTTGTTGTCCCTGGGGGACAAGGTGACCGACGCCCTCGCTTATGCTGTGTTGACCTATTGCTATTGCATGCGGCTGGAGCTGGAAGTACGCAGCAGAGATGAACTTTTACCTGGCTATCTCCCGTGTGGTCACTTGACTTTGACACCTGGATATGGTGACCCCCATGTTGTTCTGCTGAGGATCCCGGTGTGCATGAGTACCAGACTGATTTGTTGCCCTTTGACCAGCTTGCTGGCCTTTCTTTGGGACACTATACGGTATGGTGAGACTGGCCGCCTACATCCTTAGAGAGACATAATGTCTGTATGTGCCACACTGTGTGTGTGGGGGGGGGGGTTGTCTCAGCTTTGGGGAAATTAATTTGTTCTGCAAATCTTTTGTCTACTGTATGATGCATGTGTGGGTCCTGGGAGGCGGGTGGTGCCCCTCGGTGGGGGCGGCCTGGGTTGGCACCCCTCTCCCGTCCACTGGAGGTATTGCTGGGGGTTATTTCTCCTGACTCATTCCCTAATGCATATTGTAGATAAAGCCCCTTTCCTGGAGTAGCGCCCTATTGGTTATTGGGGCCCCACGGTGGGGCGGTAGTGTTAGGAGTGGCCCCTTCCTTGCTGGTTTAAGTTGGGATGCTCATGTAGGTGACAGCCCTTTACTGTTGGGTGGGGTCGGCCACTCATCTGGATAATGGTTATATCTTTTCCCTATCCTGGGGTTGGTCTTCCTAACTTATCACTTTTCCCCTTGCCCCAACTTATCGGCTGTTTGATTGGGATATCCCTGTTCATCCTCTCTTGCCTCCTACCACTCAGCACATTGTCCTTAACAGATTCTCCATCATAGAGACCTTGTTGCAACGTATTCCCTGATTCTCCTGGGGTTGTGGGAGGGCGGCAGGGGTGGGGGGGAAGGGATTCTTTGATTATTTTTATGACTGGGCTATTCATACCTTTCTCCCAGTGTGCTTTCGGGTTCTGGGGGGTTCCTGATGATAAGAGGAGGCTCTTCATCGGGGGGTGACCAGGCTGGGACACTTTTCGCCCCTCCCTCCTTTGTCGGGTGGGATCCCTGCCCATTCTAGTTTTCTGTTGGCTGGGCCTGTTCTGTTCTAGGTGTACTCCCTTAGTCTCCAGTAGGGAGGTTCTGGCCTCCTTTATTTGCTTGTCCCTTCCTGGTCCTTCCCTCTTGGAATTACGATGGTGGACGGGGTTGTTCCTTACCCCCATGGAACTGCTGATTCCCCGGGTACATACTTTCCTGCCTTGCATATTTATGTTGCCTATTTATGTTGTTTGCTTATTTACATGCGGCACACTTCTCCTATAGGGAGAATTGTGATGCCTGCTTATAGTTTTGCTTGTTCGCGGAGGTGTGATGGGTGAACGCTGGATGATATCGTGTGGCATCCTCTCTGTTGCAGCCCCTGACGCTTTGGTGTCGCTAAGCACAGGGGGCTGGTCATCCCGAGCTGTTTCCTCGGATTGTCCACCCTCCTGATCATATATGCTATGTGGGATATTTCCCTAGTTTGTTTTAATGTATTCTTTTTTCTTTTTTCCTTACATACTATTTCTGCCTTCTCTTCTCACTACTACTCTCTCTTCTCACTGCCCTTCTATGGATTCATTATCTATGTGGGTCTCGGTCACGTGGAAATGGGTGGGCTTTTGGGCTATGGCTCTTTGGTCCCTCTCCTTGATAGTAGTGAGTGTCTTTACTTTGGTTTGGGCACGTGAATGCACTCTTAAATTGTTATCCATCAATACTAAAGGACTAAATACTCTAGACTGTTTAGGCAACTGAGGGCCAACAGGACAGATATTGGGCTGATTCAAGAGACACACTTTTGCAGGGGCCGTGCTCCTGCCTGTTCGCATACCTTATTTCCACATGATTATTACTCTCATTCCCCCTTCCAAAAGAACAAGGGAGTAGTGATATTATTGTTCAAGTCCTTGCAGTTTGTGGTACAGGACTCTTGGTTAGATAATGAAGGCAGGGCCCTATTCTTGAAGGGTTCCCTCGGCCGTGGGAAACGTACGATAGCCAATATTTATGCCCCTACATTTAGACCAACATTTATTAATTTGTTCTATTTTGGAGGACCTGGCGGATTTTGCTGAGGGTATTCTGGTTTTGGGGGGAAATTTTAATGTGACTTTGAATCCGTCCCTGGATTCCTCAACAGGGGTTTCGTCCACCTGGTTGGTCAGACTGAGG
The DNA here is from genome assembly GCA_037306005.1 of Rhinophrynus dorsalis. Lineage (NCBI taxonomy): Eukaryota > Metazoa > Chordata > Amphibia > Anura > Rhinophrynidae > Rhinophrynus > Rhinophrynus dorsalis. Next base: position 295,199,398 of record CM074720.1, read on the forward strand.
AGGATAAGGCATGCACTGCATCGGGCACAATTGGCTGATGTATGGAGGATTGCACACCGTAGACTTAAAGACTACACCTACTTCTCTTCCTCACACAACACATACTCTAGACTGGACTACAATTTCCTCTCACACAGACACATACACTTGACACGGTCATCACCTGGTGTGACCATGCCCCAGTCTATTTTGAGCTCCTGATCCCTTCTGTGTCGGGCCTTCAGTTTTGCTGGAGGCTTAATGAGTCATTACTGAAGGATCCTTCCACTGTGGCCAAGATAATGGAAACCCTCACTCATTACTTTACGGAGAACACCACTTCGGATACTTCCCCCTAGGTTATCTGGGAAGCCCACAAGACAGTAGTTTGTGGCCCTTTTGATTAGTCTGGGTACCCTTCGTAAATGACAGCGTGCAGCTAGGCTGTTATCCTTATTGGACAGCATCACCTCCATCGATAGGGAACATAAGTTGACCTTCTCTCCACCAGTTTATCAGGAATTGACCAACCTCCAGGGGGAACTGGCCTCTATCTGCAACGAGTCTATGGCAAGGTCTTGTCAATCAGTGAAGAGTTCTTATTATGCTCATGGCAACAAGCCGGGTCAGACAGGCGCAGGCTTTCATCACTCGGGTGCAGTCTACCACCCATACTTTGCTCTACCGCTCTGATGAAATTGCGGAGTCCTTCCGCCTTTATTATCAATCTTTGTATAATATAGACAATTCTTCTTCCTCTCTGGACCCGAGGAGTGTTATTCCTGCGATCTCCGACTGCTTGGGACGCTTTATGCCTCAAAGGTTGTCCGCTCAGGTGGCCAACTCTTTAGATGGCCCACTGACAGAGCAGGAGATCTTACAGACTATTAAATCCACTCCGAGTGGCAAGTGCCCGGGCCCTGTTGGGCTTACTATTACCTACTGCAAGACCTTTAGGGACATTTTACTCCCGCAGTTTATGCACACCTTTAATTCTCTCACCCCTGGCGCCCACCTGGCACCCCACTCCTTGGATGCCCACATTTCTATTTTACAGAAGTCTGGACGAGACCTGGAGCTGTGCTCCAGTTATCGCCCTATATCCCTATTGAGTGTGGATGTGAAGCTATTCGCTAAGATCTTAAGTTGCCACTTGAAACTGGCCTTCGCTGCTCTGATTCACAAAGATCAAGTGCGGTTCCTACCGGGTCGTGAGGCTAGGGATAATACAGTCAGTGCGGTTAACCTTATGCATTTGGACAGATCTTGAGGTATCCCCACACTGCTGCTATTCACGGATGCAGAGAAGGCATTCAACAGGGTGAGCTTGCCTTTCTTATGGCATGTCTTGCGACACATTGGACTTGGGAGCCAAATGTTCCATTGGATAACTTCCTTGTATCACTTCCCGGTGGCTCGTATCTGGGTGAATGGGGTTTTCTCAGGGCCACTCACCCTGTTGAATGGGACTCGCCAGGGATGTCCTTTATCCCAGCTTCTTTTCGTACTTGCACTTGAACCATTCTTCAACGCGGTCCATCTGAATCCCTCGATTCATGGTGTTACTTTTTCTAGGCATAATTTTAAGATCAAGGCATTTGCTGATGACCTTCTATTCTCCCTTGTTCAGCCTCTAGTTTCTTTGCCCAATCTCTTGCAGGAATTACGTACCTATGGCTGTCTGTCTCATTTTAAAATCAACATGGACAAATCTGAAGCACATATCCTTGCCTTTACAGCTACGAGATCAATTGCAAGCTTCCTTTCCATTTAAGTGGACTACAGCCCACATTCGTTATCTGGGAGTCCTCCTTACAGCGGATCCTTCCTCTCTGTTCGATTGTACCTACGCCCCTCTTCAGGCGCTCTGAAGGCAGATTTGGAAAAGTGGTCCAAATTACGCCTGTCTTGGTTTGGACACGTGGCGGTGGTTAAAATGAACATCTTACACCGTTTTCTCTATCTCATTCGAATGCTGCCTATTTACGTCCCAAAGTCATTTTTCCAAAGTGTACGGCGCCTTCTGTCCATACCTGGGAACTTTTGAAACAGGGCTACCCAGAGGGTAACCCTGTCAGTGCCGACCTGGGAGGAAAATGATGCGATTTGCGTCATAAAAGGGGAGGGGCTTAGTCGCGGAGGGGGGGTGGGACAAAAAAAACCTGCAAAATGTATCTAAGAGGGTAGGGAGTGGGAGGAACCAGGCGGGACGGAGCACAAGTGGGCAGAGTTTCTATTTAAACTCTGCCCACCCGGTGATCCACACATTGCCCCGGAGACTTGGTAATTCAGTCTGAAATCTGGAGAGTTCCCAGGTATGCTTCTGTTGGGTTTCATCTGGCTCTCGAGAGGCAGGCAAGTTGGGGTAGTCTTATTTAGTGCGTCATAGGGAGCATGAAGGGATGGGCCTCCCAGACCTAGAGGAATACTATAGGGTGGTGGAATGGACGGTCCCGTCGGATAAGTTATGGATCCAGCTCGAACAGGAATCCCTCCTGGTCCCCACTCAGGTGGCGGCTTGGGCGGTTGTTGATCAGCGTGTATGTAACGGATCCTCCCTGTTACTTGAACCCTTGTGTGGACCTCAAATTATTCATCCAAAGACTATGGACATTTCGGACTGTTTGGACTCTGTGCTGTGCCTTATCGTACGAACTGGCCAGCTATTACCTAAGAGAAAAGGCTTACGTTCATAGACTTTGGTTCATGTACTATGTTTAATGTATGTCGAATGTTATAATTTACTGTATGTAGTATGTTTGAGGGTTTACACACTCACCGCCTACCAGGCGGCGGGTACAGGCCCGGTGTACGATCAGCGCCACCGGATCAAACGTTCGGTGGCGGAGGCAAGAGGGGAAAGCTGGGTCACTCGAAACCCTGGAATAAGCATGCAAATATTTTCCATAGCATAAGCTGGGGAACAGTCGGCAGCTCAGGAATTGGTCATGGTTGGTGCAGGGCATTCAAAGTAGTCAGACAAAAGCTTCAACCTTGGGCCACTTATCCTAAGATGTGTATTGCAGCCACTCCAGCCATCTGACTGTGTACTGTAGCTAGACCCCCTCCTGTGTTTTAATTAAGCCATTGTGAACTGCAGTCAGACCCCCTGCCGTGTGGTAATTAGTTCAAGCCCTCAAGTCTTTGTTCAATCAAACCCTTTTGTATCTGAAATGTAATCCTGTCTAAGTTATTGTATCTGTTAAGACCATCTGTGGCTGGCCTTTGTCTGATGTATTGTGATTGGATCACGCCCTATTGTATCTGGTTTCCCCCATAAGTTCCAGTGTAAGATTGTGTATAAATATCTGTGGTCTTTGTCAATAAAGTTAGTTATGTTTTGGAGTGAACCAGAGTCCTGGAGTCTTGTATTCTTATGGTATTAAAGTGGCCTCTCTGCCGCCCATCTGAGCCCAGGTTCCTGCATCGTTCGTCCGTCTGCTGCCAGTATCCTGCTACCCATCTTCGGATCCTGTCAGACAGCAACGTGGACTCTGCCTTGCTTCTTCCAAGTTCCAGTAGAACCCTCGGTTGGAGCACAGGAGTGCTCGAGCGGCTTGGCAACCGCTACCTTTGTTCCTGGGGCACTTTCCCTGTTCCTCGTAGCCAGGGAGTAAAGGTTTCACTCTCTGCTGCCCAGTGTTCCGGTCCTGCGAAGGACGACAGTTCGAGAGCCCGTCGACCACTCTACGATCTACATCCTTCGAGGTAGAGTCGACTATTCCGGGGTTCGACGCCACTTTGAGTCGACCACTGAAAGTTATCTGCTCGACCGGTGCATCCAACGGCGCCAGTCCGGCGTCGAGAAGGAGAGACCTGGGAACGACGGCGGAAGGCGATGCAGTCCCTTCTTAGCTTCCGTTACGGATACTATCCACCCTTTGATTCCCCCACACTCTCCGGATGTGGAGGAGCATCGCCTCCACCCCCGGGCTTCTTGGTAGTCCTTCTCCTTCTTTCCCTGGTCTACAATGCAGATTCTCCCCCTGGATTGTCGGGACGTGTTCTGGAGAGATTATGTCCCACCGAGGTAGCTATTCCTATGATACGCAATGTGGTGTACAATGGTAAGGTCTTGCCTTTGCAGACTCTGTTGGGTGACAGATGTTGCCACCCGTCTGTCCCTTATCTCTACTTGCAGTTGGCCCATTTTGTGCGTTCCTTGCTGATGATCCCTCCACATTCCCCTCCTATGACACCTTTGGAGGATCTTTGCTCCTCCCCTGATCCACCCCGCAGATTGGTCTCTATCCTACATAAGCTTATGGTTTCTATGTCACATTCCTCTAAGCCACATTATATTTGTTCTTGGGAGTCAGATTGCAATGTTGTCCTGACAGACCAGCAATGGTCTAAGATAGCCACGCTAGTTCACAAGTGCTCTATGTCATCTAGAATTCAAGAAAATGCTTACAAGCTTTTTACTAGGTGGTATCGCATACCCACTTTGCTACATAGGCTATACCCAGCTGTGTCGGATGTATGCTGGAGGTGCCTTGTACATAGAGGCGATTTTCTACACATCTGGCGGTCTTGTCCCCTGCTGCAGCCCTATTGGAATGCAGTGGTGGAGACGATCAGGGTGGTGGCAGATCCCGATCTTCCTTTGGCCCCTATGACTCTTCTTTTGCATCATACTACACACCCCATTCAAAGCTACAAACGATCACTAACGATACACTTGATAAATGCTGCCAAGGTGCTGATCCCCCAGTATTGGAATCAAACCCATGCACCCTCATATAGGGACTGGGTGGCTTCTGTTGAGTCTGTGCGGTCCGCAGAGGACCTGATTCTCACAGCTGAGAGCAAGGGGCTGACGCATGCTACACGCTGGTTTCATTGGGATAAGTTCTTGAGAGGAGACGACTTCCGACGATGGTTAGGCGAGGACATGCCTTGAGGGCGTCCTTGTTCTTTATGCCTCCTACACACCTGGCCGGGACCCACCTTTCTTTCTTTCTGCTTTTTTATTTCACTATCTCTGTTCTTTTCTTATCTTCTTTCTTTCTGTTTCCTCCCTTTTCTTCTTGGCTCACCTCCTTCCTTTCTATTTGTCACTTACAGTCCCGGTTCTCCGGGAATTTGTAACGTAATGCTAATAATCTTATATTTATTGAGGTGATGCCTATTGCTGTCTTTGCCTGTCACCCTTGCTGTATTGTGTTTCTACTTTTGTTATAAATGTCCTGAAAACCTAATAAACATATATTAATAAAAAAAAAAAGAAATAGTGATGATGTAAGTAATGATGACATTAAGGTTTATTAGTAGATGATGGATGATGGAGTTAGTTCATGAGGGGCACTGTTCACACTCTTAGCTCTGTGCTGCCGTCAATTGTTCGGAATCTCCTCGCGCCAGTGCATGTAGAGAAAAAGAGAAGGAAGGGGAGACAGCGCACCAGGGATCTAAGTGTAGTGTACTGTAGAGATGATGTAAAATACAGGATAAAGTGAATCAAACTTTATTATTGAAATAAATACAAAGGGCTAAAATACATGGCCACAAATAACAAAGATAATTAAAAAGAATATATCGAGCTAGGTAGGATGATTCTTAAAATATCATAATAAAATATAAATGGAAATGGAAAGTAATAAAAAAATAAAACGAGTTAAAAAAAATTTCAGCGAGATACAGCCCAAATGTTATTTGGATATATACAGTCTTTGTAGAAGCGGAGCTGTAGTATCTGGCGTTATGAGTACAGACTATATTAGTAAAAGATATATGTGAGGAAATAAAAGTTACATGGGTATCGCTATCCCCCCTATAGTGTAACGCTCACCAGAAATATTCTTGTAATAAAACATATACTATTATAGTTGTCTGCTCACCAGATTGCTTCTTGTCATTGAGCACATCAAACAGTCGGCGATCTGCCCATGGTTCCACTGGCGTGGTCTGCCTTGGTTTAGCTGAAGATCTTGTTCTGATGTTCGATGGACGATATATTGTATCGAGGTGTGTAATATCACTGGACTTGTATCAATTCCTTAGCGGTCTCGTTCTTTGGTGCTGGGTGAAGAATTAACATCCAGCACCAAAGAACGAGACCGCTAATGAATTGATACCTCGTTTATTTTATTGTGATTTTTTTTTTTCTTCTTGTTTTAAGAGTCATCCTACCAAGCTTGATATATTCTTTTTGATTACCTTTGATATTTGTGGCCACATATTTTAGCCCTTTGTATTTATTTCAATTATAAAGTTTGATTCACTTTATCCTGTATTTTACCTCATCCCTACGGTACACTGCACTTAGATCCCTGGTGAGCTGTTTCCCCCATCCTTCTCATATTAATAGTAATAAATGGTCTTTAAAATTACTACTCTGTATACCAAATCTTAATGAAAGCTGCAATTAATTACTTCTCATTTCTTTCCCTTCTCTTTCATCCATTATGCTTCCCTGTAGGAGGCAGGGCACTTGTAAAACAGTGGCTCTCTGGAAGCAGCAACTCCTTCCCTTCACCACTTTACTCCCACCTTGCTGTAGCAGCTGTTGGAAAGGGGAAGCACCAGGGCTGAAGATTCTCTTAGCTTCTTAATATTATAACTTATATGGGGTGTTTTGTCCCCCATTAGGCGCAGGGCAAGGGGTTGATTTTTCTTTCAGCCTGGGGTATACATGGGGATGGCTATTACATTTCACAACTATTCTTCCTTTATAAGAGCCTGAAGATAGAAGAGGAGCCAGATTTGCAATGTTTCTGGTCCTGTGAGTTTGCTCTGTTCCTTTCTGTTTGTCTATTGGCTGGCCTTAATCTGAGGTCTGGGGTGGCCCTGACTTATTACTGCATTCTCTCCATTTCCCTCATCTCTCATTTTTCGGCTCTCAGTCCTTGACCCCTTTTACTAGCACAGGACTCTTGGCTGGGGTTGGACTTATGGGGCCGTGGCATCTTTAAGGATGGTGCTTGCAACCATCTTCTTAGTTTAGGAGCTTTTTTCCCCCTTGCTAATTTGTTTATGTGGCCAGGGATCCTAACCACTCTTTAGTGCAGATCCTGAACCCAAACAGGCCTTGGTGGGGAAGAAGCTTGCCCAGAAACCCTGCAGTGACAAATATTCCTCTGCATTACTAGTCTAATTCCAGTCTGCCTTAGACAATCAATAGATGGCTATGTCATTTTTATGACGTGTGGGCTCTCTTTGTGGTGGATCCCAGGGTTATTTCAGAGGTTATCACATTGGCTTCAAGAACCTTCCTTCAAATTGCCTTTTCATGTCCTGGGTTCCCCCACAAAGCTGCAAGGGCTCTACTGTTCCAGGAGGTGGTTCAAGCCCAAATACATAGGTAGATCCTGATTCTGGTTCCCTCTCGGGAAACATTCATGGAGTTCTATAAAATCTTTCATATTCCCCACAAAAGACAGCAGCTGTCATCTGATCTTGGATCTGAAGCTCTTCGGTCATTTTGCCACATGCCAAGGTTCAAGTCCTTTCTCTCTCTCATTGCCACTATGTGTCCAGGGCAGTCTTTGGCTTCTCTTGACATAATGTATGTGAAATAGGCAAGTGTGTAGGTATGCGTCCCTTATCAGTTTCCTTCTTATCATCTTTCAGGATCTCATTTCCAATTGACTTCCCTTCCCTTTTGGCTGGCATCCACTCCATGGGTTTCTCACAAAAGTTATGGTAGCTTTGACTGACCATGTTCATTCAGTAGGGAATTTCTTTACTCCTGTGTGATCTCTTGCTAAAGGCATCTTTGGCAGTGCTCTTATGGCTTCATCTCTAGATGTTCATGTGCATTCTGGAACAACATGGCTGGATGATCAATCTCAAAATGCCTCTTTGGTACTGTCCCCCATTCTAATCATTCTCTGCATGAGATTCAACACCCTTCAGGGATAGGCCTTTCTTGCTAGCAGACAAAGTTCAGATGTCCTAGAGTGTATGTGCAAAGCTCTGGGTTGTCTGCCAGCAACTGGCAGGATTATGTGAGGGTGTCGCTGGTCTTGGCTCTGGAGGCAGTTCTGTATGCCCATTTTTACACCTGGACTCTTCAGCTGGATTTTTTCCGGAACTGGTCCAGACAACAAAGCCATTTCTCCACTGCATAGCCATTTGTAGTGTGTAAAACACTGCCCCCAGCCATACCATAGGCCGCAGAAATTAGGATTTTTGCATAACTCCTCGCTACTTCTCCCCTGGGGTTTGGCTGGCTGTGATACAGGAACAGGCTTACCTTTTATTTATATTATATTAAAATATAATACAGAGAGAAATATAGAGAGATATAGATTTTAAGATAAGGTTGCTTAATGTTAGGTGTTAATTTCCCTTTAATATATTTAAGGGAAAGGAAATGCCATCTGCCTGAATCCCTTTATGGTTAAAAACGCCAATGGAATTTAGCTAAGCTGAATGACTGCAAGCTAAATCTCATACTGCTTTGATATCAAGTGCAGTTAAAATACCCTGGGCTCAAATAACACATCACTGTGGGACTCTTAGGCAGAATAGCCTTATCTTACTGTAGGAAAAAAAAACATTTTGAGCATCTGAGTAAAATGAATTGCATGGAAACAAGCTTAGTGATTTTGTAAAATCTGCAAAGCAGAGGTCTGTAAATATACTGAAGGGATGGATGGTTAGATGCAACCGCGCCTATAGAAGCAATAATACCTCTGTCCTGGATTCTTTGCTGTATATCTGCATGTCGGGTGACTGAACATGATCATTGAAAACCAATTTTTGAGCATCTTTTTAACAATCCAGAGAATTCAAACTGTAAATTGTATGTAACCATTTAAGTGTAGGCCAGCGACTTAGTCAAAGTAGAGGCACTGTATTGGAGACCTAGCATTCAAATGGTTAAATGCCCTATTTTAATTCAGTGTGGTTTTTTGTTTTATTTGTTTTTGTTCTCCATGGTGCACTTGGTTTGCCATAGAATTGCTTTTTGTTTGGGGTTAATATTTCTATCCCACTTGGAGGTATCTGTCCATGAATTGCCTTAAACACAATAATTTAAAATTGTTAGAAGGTTTTCTAAACTTACAAATTCCTAGATAGGATTGATTAGCAATTTTCAAGAAGATGAAGGTTGTAGGAAAATAAGACCATAAAAGTGCAGGACTGCCATATACTAAACTGCTGTTTCTTTGTATCTATCTTGTCACAGCTAAACTGAAGCTAAAAGGGATTCATAACAGACATTGTATAGTAGGATTTCTCATAGCCAGATACATCCCAACACCAAAAGATTATTTTTTCAGCAGCAATCATTTTTGAAAGCAGTAATTTTTTCTTCATAGAAGATTGTTCAAAAAAGTAGCTCTTTTGGTGTGTAGTGTAAGACTATCTAGAAATTATACTTAATATAGCTGTTAAAGGAGCAGTATACTTTTTTATGGGAAAAATATATATGTTATACTGATCATCATGCTGTGTTAAACAAGGGTATTCCCACTGCTTTCTTTTAAGCAACATTGCCAACAACTGTCCAAAAGGCCTTTTTTAATATTGCACTCTGTGGGAGAATTCAAGTCATTGACTGAGGCTCTCCAAAGTAAGTAATAGGAGCATCACCATTCAGTGACTAAAACAGAAAATTCTACATTAAAAAATGAGCTATAACAACTTAAAAAAAACAAACAAAAAAAATTTCACAACAGTAAACATAGCCTTTCTTTACTCAGCAGGAAAAACATACTATATAGTGTGTGTCTAAACACAAACACACATTCTTCAACACACGCTCACACATCCCCTCCTCAACAACACACAAGCATGCAAACACATACACACGCATAATCACCTTTTTAACACACGCACACACAGACTCCTCACTTCCTCAGCACACACACCTCATTACATCAAATTAACACACACAAAATAACTCCTTCAGCACGTACAGGAAGGGGAGGGATGAGAATGATATGGTGGAAGGAGTAGCTGGGGTGACATGGGGTATGGAGTTGAGATACAGGGGCAGAGGATATCTAGGAAAAAGTATTGGTGGTTGGAGTGTTCAAATTATGTAGTTTGTTGAAAAAATGTAGAGGAGGGCCTTCATCGTGGTGGGTGGTGTTGGAAAGGGGTAAGGTGGTATTTTGCATTGAAGTGGTTGGAATGGGCAGAGTATGCAGGGTTACTGGGGAATAAAACTCTGTTACAGGTATGGAGGAGGAGGAAAGAAGGGGCCAATAAGACATGGGGAGGTGGGGTTGTAAGAGAAGGATGAGAGATGATAACTGGGTATCCAGGGATACATTTTAGTTACCTTTTGTATTGTTATGCCGTGGAGACAGATGGCTACTAAGTATCTCCCATTATTTCTTCTTATCGACTGGAAACAAGATAGATGTCTTCAAATTATAGCCGTGAGACACACTATCACCTTATTAGTGCCCAGTGAGCAGGCCTGCTACCCTGGGAGCAGACCTTCCATTGTAGGTGGTGTTGAATTATGAGCCACGTAAGGTCAACATGGAAGGGGTCTTAAAAAAAGACACCTGGGCCTAGATTCACTAAAATTCGAGGAGGGCTGAAAATATCGATGTCCTGTCAGTGCAGTGCCTAAGGCACATCGATAGTACTGACTAAAATGTCTATCACATCACCATCACTCTGACAAAAATATGCCCACATCAATATCCAAACGACAGGTTTACAAAGTTTCATTCATCACATCGACAATGGCCTATTTCCTTATGGAAATGAAGCATAATGACTAATTTCCATATGGTAATGATGAATAATGAGACCATTTCGTATGGAAGGTTGTGTGTTGATATGTTAATATGACACAGTCACTAAACTTCTATAGCAGCCTCTGCTGTCGGAGTCCACAGTCTCAACTTTACCTATCTGAGGTTGGCGAAGTTGGGATCTCCCTGTATTTTTCTATGCATTGACAGCCCTCAATCAATCACAAGCAGGGAGGGCTGTGAACTGTTGAAGCTGAAGAGCATTCTCTCTGTTTTCCCTAATTGGCCAGTAGGGGAGTGGTGGAGAAAACAGATTCAGCACCATGGACAGCATTGAGTGCCACAGGAATGTACATTAGCACATTAGCTATGTTTCATATATTATACATGTTGTGCTTTCCCAGGGGAACATGACTGGGGGTCCCACAGCATCTTTGGGGATTTGTGGCTACCACTCGCCCCCCAGGCTTGTTCCTTTGCCCAGTGGTAGCCATAGATCCCCATGTACGCTGTCTGACCCTCTCCGGCCTTTTCCCCTTGCCCACTGCTAGCCACAAATCCCCATAGGCACTGCCTGGTCAAGGGAAGTAGATTGGGGATGTCAGGCAGTGTATATGGGGCTAACACACAATGGTGTTATTCCCCATGGGCCCAACATGCTAGAAATCTGCCATACACTGGCCCCCCCGACAAATACCAACCCCCCTCTGTAATCCGCCATACACTGACCCCCGTCCGACATACTACCCTCCCTTTGTAATATGACATACACTGCCTCCCCTCTGATATACTACCCCACCTTTGTAATATGACATACACTACCCCCCTCCAACTTACTAGCACCCCCTGTTTGCAATCCGGCATTCTGCCTCCCTTGTATATGTAGAGCAGTGTTAACCCATTGAGTACCAGAGATGTATGCAACTCATTGCTTTGCAATGCATTTTCGTACCGCTCTGGTACTAAAAGAGTTAATAGGCAAGGTATGCGGCTGCATACCTTTGCCTTTATATGTGTAAAATACTCTGTTATAAAAATAAACATTGTTATTATTTAATATAGTTATAAAAATATACTTCAGACCTCTCTGGGGTGATTAATGCGGGCGACAAGAAAGGCAATTGCTGCCTTCCTTTCTTCCTACTCCAGTCGCTACTAAGCTGGCTCTGTGCTGTGCTTTTCACGAATGAATTACTGGATAGGTGATCAATGCTAGGGGGGCATCTGTAGGTGTCCCGATGACCCCCCCCCCCCCCGCGAGGTCTGAAGTATATTTTTATAATTATATTAAACAATAACTATATATTTTCATAAGAAACCATATTACACGTTTTACACATATAAAGGCAAGAGTATGCAGCCACATACCTTGCCTATTAACCCTCTGAGTAACAGAGGGGTACTCAAACACATTGCAATGCAATATGTTGCATACCTCTCCGGTACTCAAAAGATAAACTGTACACTACATCTACAAGGGAGGTAGAATGTCAGACTGCAAAGAGAGGGGTAGTGGGTAAGAGGGGGCAGTGTATGTCTGATTACAAAGGGGGGGTGGTAGTATGTTGGAGGGGGCAGTGTATGGCGTATTTCTAGCATGTTGGGCAGCATGGGGAAAAACACCATTGTGTGTTAGCCCTATATACACTGCCTGATTCCACCAGCCTTCTTCCCTTGCCCAGACAGTGCTCATGGGGATTTGAGGCTAGCAGTGGGCAAGGGAAAAGGCTGGAGAGGGTCAGACAGTGTACATGGGGATCTGTGGTTACCAGTGGTCAAAGGAACAAGTTTGAGGGCCAAGCAGTGTATATGGGGTTCTATGGCTATCATTTGACACAGGAACAAGACTGGAGGGCAAGCGGAAGCCACAAATCCCCTTAGATGCTGCGTGACCCCCAGTCTTTTTCCCCTGGTAGCAAAACATGTATAATATATATGATACATAGCTAAGGGGATAAATGTGTAGTGCTTGGCGTCGTCTTTTTTTTTTTTTTTAAACCTTTGAGTACAACAGGGGTGAGCAATGCACATCCCTATGGTACTCACTGCTGTCCATGGTGCTGAAAGCCTTTTCTAGTCCCCCTAGACCTTCTCCACCCCACCCCTTGCATTTGAAAATATTAGTGAATATGTCGGTGTGTGTACTTTGAAATGTCGAAGTGTTTCCAACACATTGACAAAATCATATCGCCAGAGTATCAACCTTTAGTGAATTTAGGCCCTCATGCTGCTTTTCTTGTCACATGAGACTGTCTGAACTGCAGTGGCGAACAGGAGCACAGTGTAGCTCCAGGCTTTTTCCAGTTGAAGCAGACTTGGCAAAAAAATGATTGCCCTTTAAGTACCTTAAACACTGCAGGTTTTATGTAGGAATGGGTAAAACATTTATCCTTAAAAAAAAAACAAACAAACATGAAAAAGGCACTTTCGTGGTAATTTTTGCTAAACGCGCAATGTTTCTGCTTTTATCATTACATTGAAATCATTTATGATAATTTAATTTGGAGAGTTTCCACCATGTATTCCCACCATGCTTTTGTATAAAATGGGATGTCGGTTTCTAGCATGTTGTCAGTCTATGCTTATGATGGAGAGAGAGAGAGAGAGCGAGTTATTGGTGCTAGCTACTGTTAAGGCAGATAGGAAAGAGAGGGACCTGGAGTTGCTTGATATATGAATATTGGTGGTCTAGTTGTTCTGTGGACAGGTGGGATGTGGCAAGTATGGGTATGAAGGGAGAAAGAGTTTAAAAAAAAAAAAAAATACTTCTCAACTGATAAATGACAGTGGCAGACAGGTAGGTGATCCTTCCTCAACTGCCTGTGTCTGATATTTTGGTTGAGAGACATATATTAAGCAGACAGACAATACATCATGCGCAACTTGACAATAAGACTGACAACAGGCACAACTTGACATACTGTGTCACTTACACACAATCCTACATCCACACAGATGAGAGAGAGGACAAGCATGTATTAAGGTTTGGTGGACTCTTGTGCTGAACCTGCTGATGTGGAGTTTATTTATTGCATGTTGCTGATTCTGACGCAAACCGGTGTACCCTGTACTGTAAAGTTATCACTGCAGTCCTTGGGAAAGAGTGAAAGCTGCTGAAATATTGATACAAGCCACTAGTCTAGAGAGTGACATCTAGAGTTGAGTATGCAGTTGCAGAGTATTTGGGTGGGAATTTTTAGACAGTGTAAGGAGGAGCCTTTTTGTGGGGGCATTGGTGGGTGGGTAGTTCACTGCTACCTGTGTGCCCCCAGTATCAGGAATAGAATAGGATTATTCATTTCACAAATGTTCATTGAAAACCAGTGCTACATCTGCAAGGCCCATTAAATCATCCCCCTTAGAGTGGAGCTGTCCTTCCATACATCAAACGTTGATATCCCTGAGACCTTTAGAGGTCCACCAATTTCATCTAGGTGTCTCTTTATGCATTTCTGGAAGTTCTGTAGTTTGGATTGATACACAGCTACTAGAGAGGCTGGGATAGAAGGACCAGCGCATTGGGAAGTTGGCTTCAGGTTAACTATACTCAAGGCAGGAATTGCTGGTACCTAGGAAGCCATGTCAGGATTGCCAGGAACGATTGGCAGTTGGATGACTAGAAGCTGTGGTTGATGGCACTTGTGGAAAAACTTTAGCAGAGGGGCTAGATGCTGATCTAGCTGAAGTCTGAATAGCAGGAATAGGAGTAAGAATTGCTGCCATCACAAAAGGTCTAGCAGCAGTGGGTGCTGGTTCTGGGCAGAAACACTAGCAACATGGAAACTGGAGATTGAAGACTTTGACTGGATGACAGCAGCATCATGATGACTAATAGGTGATGCTTCAGAACAGAAGAGAGTCCTGAACCTAGTAGTTATGAGCAGCTCCAATAGATCCATTTCTGGACTGTGGAGGTGTTGCTGGGCAGGATGATTTGAAATATGCAGGTCTGACACAGTAAAAGCAAAAAGTCTGGGATATCTTCTAGTTCTGTTCCTCCTGTGAAATTAAGGTCTTGACAACACCTTCAGATGAGGGTTCAGGAACAGATTTCACAGGAGGCATGTTGTGAGGAACCTCACAACTGGATGGGATGAAGTTATTGGCATACATCATCAATATGTTGATCTGGGAAAATCCCCATTGCAGCTCCATAAGAGTCTATGACAGGACCTTGACAGCTTTAGCCAACCCTGTGGACTCCATGGTATGGCTCTCCTTCTTTTTTTTTTTTTTTTTTTTTTTTTTTTATGTTTTTTATGGGTAGTGGAATCCAAGAGATGAGGGACTGATGGTTTAGGTGGCCAAATTGTGGATGTCAGGAGCGAGAGGACTGAAACTAGTCCTTTGTTATTCTGTTGAACCTATCACTACTTATTGCACACCCCCCCCCCCCCAGCAGTTAAAAACCCCATAGAAATCAATGAGAATTTGTATTTGTCTTCTATAGTAAAATTGGCTTGCTGACTGCAAGGCTGTCTATATTCCCATTTTGAATATCTGGAACACATTGCGAGAACTACTAAGCTGTGAAATTAGCCCTGAGACTAATTCATGACTGTACAAGCCAAAGCAGCAGTGTGAAAATCTCATTTATGTGTAGACAAGTACAATTGTCTATTTTTATATCTCCACATATAGAAAATGAATGGGAACTAGTTCTATAGGGCAATATATGTCAAAAGTAGCTTTTTAGCTTGTGGTGCTTGTGTATAAAATAGGTTATTGTTAGCCTTTCTTCCATTGACTAACATGGTTTATCAGGGGGGCCTAGGATGCAAGCACACATTCAAAAAACTGACTCTGGCTTTCATAAAATAGGAAATGAGTGGGAAAAAGATTGCTCTGCTTGTTTTTTGCCTATTAGTCAGTTTACCCTTTGGTAAAACTTTCTCCCTGCCAGTGTACTGAAATCAGTGAGAGACTACAGCTGTGTACACGGGACAAGGTCCGGATGATGTTAAGCCTTTGAGTGCCAGTGGGGTACGCAACGCGTTGCTTTGCAATCCTGCTCTGCGTCCTGCTGCAGAAGCAGTCATGCACTGTGGAGACTGCCCAAAAGCACAGAATGCTCCCAACATTCTTTCTGTGCTCCCAGCATTCTTTGTGTTTGGGCAGTCTCTGCTGCGCATGACTGCCTCTGACAAACATCCTTAGCGAATTATTATGTAGGATATGTATGTATGTGTGTGTGTATGTATGTGTGTATATGTATATATATATATATATATATATATATATATATATTATACATACATACAATTAAAGCACTTGTGTCCCTTTAAGCAGAAAACAAATCCTTGATGGTTTGAAGTATGTCATGTATTGGTCTTGGTAAAAGCTTTGGTAAAACATTTCTTGAAAGTGATTGAATAGTATATAATCATTTTTTGCACTGTGCAGAGAAACAAAATGAAACCTCTATGGCAAATGCATGAGTAACCTGCTTTATATTCATGACTCATATCATGATCAAGCAGGAAGGCTTTTCATGTGTACTTCAGTTTTATGAATTATCTTGAATTGTGGTTGATTGGTACCAAGTCCTTGTACTGTATTCAACAGCTCCTTTTGGAAGTTTTGATGTTTTAACTATATGAACAATGTAATTATTTTATTTACAATCACATTTATTTATTTAAAAAATGTTTTACCAGGAAGAACACATTGAGATTTTACTCGTTTTCAAATATGTCCTAGAGTGTTAGCAGCAAAGGGTTACATATTTACACAAATAAAGAAACATTATATATACACACACACATAAATATACATACCGTAAAATCTCGGGTATAATACGCACATTTTTACCCCATTTCACCTTATGTGAAGTGGGGGGTGCGTATTATACACGAGTAAAACAAAATTAAAGTAAAATAGTAAGTCCAGCAACCTCTCTGGAGGCAGCGGGCGGCATCCCTGCGCTCACCGCCCGCTTCCTCTGTGCAGAAATACTGTATAAAAAAAATTAAATGCCCACCTTGATAACCAGGATTCCCCCTCTGTACTTATAAGCAGCTGTCAAACAGACAGCTGCCTCCAGATGGGGGTGCGTATTATACATAGGAACTACATGTTTAACCAAAATCTTGGGTATAATTTGCACCTGCGTATTATACACAGGTGCGTATTATACCTGAGATTTTATGGTACATACTAAAAAGTTATTTCCTCTGTGTCCAATCCACGGCAATGGACTGTGGGTATTGACACCGCCCTCAAGCTGGTACGACCAATTAAAATGATAAAATGTCAGTTCCTCCCCCATTTGCTCAGTTATTTTGGTCCTACTAAGCTGGCGGACGGAGGTCTTATACCTCTTCAGCTACATCTGGATTCTAATCTGGAAAATAGGTTGAAGCATTATTATACCCTCATCTTAAAGGAAAGCAGATTAACTCATGTCAAAAGAAGAATATTTTTTACTTTTAGTTATGTAATTTGCCTCCACTGCAGGTTACATTTTACCTCTATCTGGAAGAGTTTAATGTATTCTGGTCCTAATACATAAGGACAATGGAATCAGTTTGAAACAAGTCTTAAAATTGCCTTTCAAAGCAAAGTTAAGCATACAATGCCTCTTCTCTTACTGCTGCATGCTTTCTGGATCGCTTCCTGACTTGAGCGGGCAAAGACAGACGCCTTGTGATGACGTGCACCTTATCCAGTTCAAAACCGGATGTCATCGCACATGCGTTCCAGGAGTGGAACGCAGAAGCAGGAAGTGGCCGGTCTCCAGCCCAGGGTCAACGGGGAGCGAGGAAAGCAACTGCAAAAGCATAAGTCTATTTAAAGGTGTGAAAGTGTGGGTATTATTGCTAATAGATGCACTTTTGTAGCTTACTAAAGTACTACTACTGTAAGCTTCAGATTGTTAGTCTATAGTACACACACATATTGCTGAGGCTCATTTTTGAACTATGTCTTCAAAAGACAGCAAAGTGGATAAGCAGAAGCAGTCTGCGGACACACTCAAAGAAGACACATCTGCACCCAAAACTAAAACTTGTGCTGGGTGTGAAACAAAGCTTCCAATTTCTGATTCCGCAAAACTGTGTTCAGAATGCTTAAGGAAGATTTCAAGTACTGAAGTTCCATCCCAGTTTCAAGATTTCCTGGGATGGATGAAGGCTTCAATGCAGGACACCTTGACTAGCATGCAGGAAGCCTCCAGGGAGAGACAACGTACCTCAGATCCGGATGAGAGTCCCTAACGTTTGCTAGACCATTACGATATCCCCAGCATACCAGAGTTAGAATCAGCTTCTTCAGCAGAGGGTGAAATTATGGAAGAATCCGGTACGTTCAGTCTGGATAAAGTTGACGGTCTAGTCCGTTCCATGTTAAACCTAAGAATTGGAGGATACTCAGAAAGAGATGAATGTGATGGATACCGCTTTTGTAGGTTATAAGAAGGAAGCTCCCACCTTCCCAGTCCACAGCTCCATTCAGGACATGATCGCCAGTGAAAGGAAGGTGGGTATCACGGTGCCCGTGTTATTGCTGATGACATTATTACTGTGTTTCTTCCTGAGTCATTCTTATTGGCTAACTTGGTGTTGCTCCATCCAGTAAATACCTTTATATACTGAGCCCTGTCACTTTTGCCGTGCCCTTTCGTAGGTGTTTCCTTTACCAGAGCTTGCTCCAGAATTCGTGTGTTTCCTGTGTATGACCTGGACTGCCTGACTACTCTGCCTGAATCGTTCCTGCTCTGTGTACCGACCCGGCCCGGCTGACGTTTCTGCTCTGTGTACTGACCCTGCCTGACTACTCTGCCTGAATCGTTCCTGCTCTGTGTACCGACCCGGCCCGGCTGATGTTTCTGCTCTGTGTACTGACCCGGATTGGCTGACGTTCCTGCTCTGTGTACCGTTCCATTCCTTGTTTCTACCCATCCGGTATCCGGTTGTGGGCCATACTTCAATCCCTCGCTGTGTCCACGGACAGATACTCTGTTGCCTCCTTACCGTAACCCAATCAGTATTGTGCCTTGTGATATCATCCGGTGTTGCGTGTCCCGCTGTAGCATCACGGTACGCTTGACCTATACTGCCCTAGCTGAGGTTGGTCTTCCTGGGCGCCTCATGCTTTCTCCATCTGGTACTCGATTCTAGGTCTGAGCGTTCGTTAACCCCTTGTGGGTTTGTGCCTGGCACATTGGGTACAGCTTTAGCAGTCACTGATTGGTGTTACTCCGTGCCTCCGTGGAAGTCTTCCTCTGGCAGCTCCGGTAGTCTGTTGTGTCCAGGTCCTGTGTTGCTATTGCTGCCTTGGTCGCCATTGTGTCACTCTCTGCGTAGAGAGAGTATATTAAGGGCCACTGCACTATTAGGGCCTACCCGTTCTCCCGGCCTAATAGTAATCATTATCTGTATCTTTTGGACTCACACGAATTGTGCCTGAACTGTGTCAGTATAGTATTGTATGTATACTGGACCTGTGTGGGTACTGATAACTGAAACCTGTCCTGTGTCGGTATAGTATTGTATTGTGTGTATATATATATATACTGAGCCTGTGTGGGTTAATCTATTACGGTTTTCTTTAATAAAATTGCATTTTTCCCAAACCTTCCGTGTCTGAGTGTCAATAAAACCATTACAGTGGGGGATTGGCGTCCTCAGAACACTAGGAGAATGCAGTGAATGTATCCTTTTACAGAAGAAGACACAGGCAGTTTGGTGGCTGCCCATAAGGTAGATTCTGTGGTGGCACAGATCTCTAAGCGTACAGCTTTATTACTGGAGGGCGGTACTACTCTCAGGGATCAGATGGACAAAAGGGCTGACGCGGCACAGAAGAAACCGTTCTCAGTTATTGGCCAAAATTTGAAACCTTTAGAACCTTAAGGATTTGGATGAATGACTTTGAAGAAAAACTGGACTCTTCTGTTTCTAGATCTCGTGTTCTGAAAGAACTAACACCCATTAAAGACGCCATCAATTTCTCTTGTGACGCCTCGCTTGATAACATCCGAATCCTAGCAAAGTAATCTGCCTTATCCATAACCAGCCGTAGAGCCATTTGGATCAAATCCTGGGATGCAGATGCAACGTCTAAGAACAAGTTTAGTTTCACTCCCATTCCCAGGTTGTTTGGAAGTCAATTTGAGGACATTATAAGACAATCTTCAGGGGGCAAGAGTCCATTTCTTCCACAACAAAGAAGAGTTAGATCCTCTCCTCCTAGAGCGGCATCTTCCAAGAAGCAGTCCTTTCGTGACTGAAAGAGATATAGGCCTGGCAGGTCTTATGATCAGAGACAGAGGTGCTGCACAAGGAAACAGGGCTGGAGGACGCAGTGACTTACAAAGAAAGCCCAGATTCATCCAGTACACAAAATGAGGAACAATTGATCCCATCAATTTCTCTGGTAGGGGGCAGGCTGGAGAATTTCAGGGACGCATGGGAAGACATAAACCCAGACAGGTGGGTACATCAAATCCTGAAGATGGGATACAACTTAGAATTCAAGACTGTCCCAGTCAGACACAGATTCAAATCAACCAAAATCAGGAATCCTTGATTGGCAGCCAGTATGAGGCAGGCAATCCACAACCTACTCCTCAACAGAGTGATAGAGTTTGTCCCGAAGGAACAAGAACACCATGGATATTATTCAGCTGTTTTCTCTGTTCCCAAGCCTTCCAAAGATTTACGTATCATCTTGGATCTCAAGGATATAAATTCCCATCTCAAACTCCAGAGATTCAAGATGGAAACCGTAACAACAGCTCTCAAGATTGTACAACCCCAATCATTCCTAACCAGGATAGACCTAAAGGACACATACTACCATGTCCTTGTTCAGCCATCACACAGAAGATTCCTGAGGTTTCATGTTTTTCATCGCCATTTCCAATACAGAGTACTGCCATTCGGTCTTGCCTTGGCACCGAGAGTTTTTACAAAGATACTAGCCGTAGCCATAGCAGCCTTGCATCAGAAAGAGATACGAGTATTACCATATCTAGATGATCTGCTGATTGTTGAGAGCTCAAGCGAAGAAGCAAGAGAAAGAACTGCAAAATGTCTACAGCTTCTGCAGAGACTAGGATGGGTAATAAACCTGGACAAAAGCCAGCTTCAGCCATCACAAAGTCTAGTATTCCTAGGAATCCAGTTCAACACCAGACTGGAAGTAGCAGGAGCGTCTTCCTCTCCGAATATCAAAATTTCTGAAGCACCAGGTACAGACAGCTCAGGAGTTCTCCAGATTGTTGGGGAATTTAGCCTCAGCCCACCAGATAGTTCCCTGGGCCAGAGCACACAGGAGGTTGTCTCAATCAAATTACCTGATGTATTACAAGAAGGGCCCATCCAGTGCAGCTCAGGATATTCCTATTCTCCCAGCCACAAGAAAAGAACTAAAATAGTGGTGTCATCCACAACACATTGCGCTAGGGAAAAGTCTAAGGCCCATTCAGTGGGAAACAGTCACCACAGGTGCAAGCGTATGCCTGGTTTGCAAGCACGTGTTTTAGACCATTCCAATGAAGGGAATTTGCGGCTGTGCTGCAGAGCCTCCGTGTCAACCGACACGGATCTCCTGTTGACAGCTTTACAGCTGTCAGTAGGAGACATCAAACTTTAAATGCCTGTATCTCTCAAACCATAGTGGTTTGAGAGATACACTTTTTTGCATTTAGCTCAGCTCTTCTAAATAAAAAAAACTTTTTTTTTGGACATTACTAACGCATTAAAGAGTTTAAGCAGTTTTCTCCTGATCTGGAAAAACATCTTTCTAGTTTTTATTTTTTATTTACATTTTAAACATGGTCAAATGTTTGACAGTTGCTGCCTGGTTATTATCACCCCAAATTGTTATGTAAATATATTGTCATAGGAATAATTATATGCACACAATCAAATCAGTATTATATCTGTATACTGAAAACCAGCAGTACATTGCAATTCACATGCAAGAGAGTGATGCACAGAATCCGATGAATACTGTATCTTTTTACAGAGTACCAGCAGTACATCACAGATCTCACATGCAAGAGAAATATGCTGTTTGTTACAAAAGAAGGAATATTTCCTCTTGTTGACATTTAATCTTGAGCTGTGATTCCAAAAACTTTTAATACTGTAGATGTATACCAATGACAAAAAATATGAAGGTTGATGTTGGTCCTCTTAACCCTTTGAGTGCCAGAGGGGTACGGAACGCATTGCTTTGCAGTGCGTTCCGTACACCTTTGGCACTCAAAGGGTTGAAACTGAGACAGGTGAATTAATTAGTGAGGATAAAGCTTTGGCCGACATCTTTACCCCTTAATGACAGTTAATGACCACAGGGCATTTTTTTATTGTTATTTATTTATTTTGCCACATTCAATTCAAGGGGTCCGTGAGAGGCATGCTGTCCTGTTCCAGGACCGTCACTGGTCCTTAAGAGAAGTTTACCCCTGACGGTCCTGGCACATGGGTCCTTAAGGGGTTAAAATACATTACTTTCTTCTGTATATATAAAGGCATCAACAATGGCAGACTATGGGCAAAGAGAGAATCACAGAATTTCCTCCATCATGTACATGGCTAATTGAGGACATAGTCTCAAAGACACTCGGAAGGGCTGGGGTGATTAAATCGCTTGGACCTGATGGCATACACCCAAGCAACTTAAGTAATTGCTAAACCCCTGTATTTAACCCCTTAAGGACCGGGAAAATCTGAGTTTGATTTGACTTAAGGACCGGAGCAATTTTGACTTTTTTGACTATGTCTTTGTTCAACCATATTTTCTCTTTAATTCCTTTTGTACACCCACATAAATTATATACTGTTTTTTTAAGCACAAGTAGGGCTTTCTTTTGATACCACAATTATATGAATACCTCATTGTTTAATTTGATTAAAATAGAAAAAAAGAGGAAAAAAATTGAAAAAAAACAACATTTTGCTTATATTTTCGTGTCAGGATTTGCATACAATTAGTTTATGACAAAAAAATACCCCTAAATATATTCATTTGCTTCTCCTGAATATAAGAATACCCCATATGCCTAGTATTTCAATCACTTCCTCACATTTACAAGGTAAATATTACAAGATGGATGCCATTATTTCCAACTTGTAATTTCTCAACAATTGGCATGTGAGCATCATAGCTTAGCTGACGGTGCCAGAACCAAAAATGTCCCACAAAGGTATATGTTTCTGAAAACTACACAACATAAGGTAAATAATCAGGAGAATTTTGGAGTTTTTCATGCAGCTATTTTTCCAGAAAAAAATTTCAAAATTGTGGTAATATTTTGCTTTTTTGCAGTTTTCACACTTACATTTCAATACTACTGTTGATATCAAGCACATGATAGGTGAACATTTTTAAAAATGCATTGTTTAGTGTTCAGCTCCTTCTTCTGAGTACGGCAATACCCCATATGCATAGGTTTCTCAAGGTTTGGGAGAGCTACGGGGCCCAAATTGGAACATGCACGTTTCCAGTTTCACACTTTGAATTTTCACAGCTTGCATCACTGGTGCCATGTCTCATTTGGGGCTGTGTAACAATGCTCCACTCTAACATTTCCCCCCAAAAGTATATATTTTTGGAAAGTAGACACCCCAGGCTTTCATTTTATGTATGTTTTCAATTTTTTTACGCAGCCATTTTACCACCAATCGCTCGTAAATCTTGACGTAAGTTAAAAAAACAGCGTTTTTCACACTTGCACTTCAATGTTGATGTGAATTTCAAGCACATGATAGGTGAAGATTTTTAAAAATGCATTGTTTAGTGTTCAGCTCCTTCTTCTGAGTACGGCAATACCCCATATGCATAGGTTTCTCAAGGTTTGGGAGAGCTACAGGGCCCAAATTGGAACATGCGCGTTTCCAGCTTCACACTTTGAATCTTCACAGCTTGCGTTACTGGTGCCATGTCTCATTTGGGGCTGTGTAACAGTGCTCTTTTTTTAAGATTTCCCCCCAAAAGTGTATATTTTTGGAAAGTAGACACCCCAGGCTCTCGTTTTAGGTGTGTTTTCCAATTTTATACACAGCCATTTTACCACCAATCCCTCGTAAACCATGACGTAAGTAAAAAAAAAAAAAAAAAAACAGCGTTTTTCACACTTAGGGTTGGCGGCAGTATACTGGGCTGCATACAAATTGGTTTGGGAAACAATTTCACCTAAAATGTCTTCCCCCAAAAACAAATCAAAAAAATAATCATGGATAAATCCTTCCACATCAATTTGAATCCCTGGGTTGCCTGTGAATTCTGAGATTTGTGGCCATAAATTGATACCCATTCATTAGGATCCGGAGTGGCAGGTGTTGGGGCATTTCTTTGGGCAGATCTTTTGGCAGGTGCTGGGGCAGTTGCCAGGGCAGCTCTTGGGGAAGCACTTAGGGCATTTCTTTGGTAGGTCTTTGGGCAGATCTTTTGGCAGGTGCTGGGGCAGTTGCCAGGGCAGCTCTTGGGGCAGCACTTGGGGCATTTCTTTGGGTAGGTATTTTGGTAGGTCTTTGGGCAGTTCTTTTGGCAGGTGCTGGGGCAGTTGCCAGAGCAGCTTTTGGGGCAGTGCGTCTTTTCTTGACAGAAGGCCCAGCATCATCACTAGAGCTGCTCTCACTTTCTGAAAACTGCGCTATGTCAAAATCTGACGCAGTGTCTGTTGCCTCAGAGTCAGACGCCAAAAAGGCATATGCCTCTTCAACACTGTACCTGCGCTGCATTTTGCCCACTAAAAAAGCTTTTTTTTTTTTTACGCTATCCCTAAACCTAAATCTAACCCTAAAACTTACCCTAGCCTACGTATATCCTGAACCTACCTAACCCAAGTGAACTACCTATCTAAACTGCACTTATTATATATATTTTTTTTTGGGGGGGGGGTTTGGGGTTTTTTGTTTTTTTTTTTTTTTCTTACGCTATCCCTAAACCTAAATCTAACCCTAAAACTTACCCTAACCTACGTATATCCTGAACCTACCTAACCCAAGTGAACTACCTATCTAAACTGCACTTATTATATATATATTTTTTTTTTTTTTTTTTGGGGGGGGGTTTGGGGTTTTTTGGGTTTTTTATTTTTCTTACGCTATCCCTAAACCTAAATCTAACCCTAAAACTTACCCTAACCTACGTATATCCTGAACCTACCTAACCCAATTGAACTACCTATCTAAACTGCGCTTATTATATATATATATTTTTTTTTTGGGGGGGGGGGGTTTTTTTTTTTTTTTTTTTTCCCCTAAACCTAAATCTATCCCTAAAACTTTCCCTAACACACGTCTACACTAAACCTACCCAACTACCTACCAAAATACCTAAACTATATTTATTATTAAAAAAAAAAAAAAAAAATTAAAAAAAATTTAAAAAATTTTTTAAAATTTTTTAAAAAATCTAAAAAAATTCAAGGGGGATGGGGGGTGTCCCACAGATCAGAAAACACTGATCTGCAGCAAATTGATCACTCCAAGAGTGATCAGATGGGGGGGCACTTATTGATCACTGCAGAACAGTGATCAAAGGGTTAATTTTCTTTATTTAAACTTTTTTTTTTACTTTTTTTTTTACAGGCACACTGGAACACCATCTCCCTCTGTCTCTCTCCACCTTAGCAGTATGCAAGGTGGAGGGAGGCAGAGAGATCTGACAGGGACAGTATTTACAAATACTGTCCCTGTCATTCAGGTTTTGCAACATGTGATTCGCTTTTGAAGCGAATCGCATGTTGCAACAATGTTTCAGCCGCTTGTTACTAAGTGTCCCGATACCGGGACACTTAGTAACAAGCGGCTTGAACTCTTCCATCGCTCCGTGCGGCCGCGATGGAAGAGTTTAACCCTTGACGTACCAGGACCGTCAAGGGTCGTTCGGTCACATTTACCCTTGACGGTCCTGGTACGTCAAGGGTCGCTAAGGGGTTAATATTGATTTATACATTATCATCAAGCATAGTGCTCTGTGATTGGAGGAAAGCAGATATAGTACCAGTATTGAAAAGGTGGGAATATGGTAACCAGGAAATTATAAAATTACTAGTGTAAAAGTCCGTGTACACGGGCCAAGGTCTGGGTGATGTTAACCATTTGAGTGCTGGAGGGGTATGCAACGCATTGCTTTGCAATGCGTTGTGTACCCCTCTGGCACACAAAGGGTTAAGAGGCCGGTCCTGCTTTGCGTCCTGCCGCCAACACAGTCATGCACTGTAGAGACTGCCTAAAAGCATAGAATGCTCCAGCACAGAACTCTCAGCATTCTGTGCGTTCGGGCAGTCTCTACTGCACACGATGGCTTCTGACAAACATCCTAGCGAATTATTATATTGGATGAGCTTGACGTCTGTAGTTGGTAAGATATTAGAAGTAACTGTGCATAACTAACCGTGTATCATTTTTTATATTGTTTCTCTATTTTGTGTAAATATGTAACTTCTTACTGTAATAGCTCTCCAGGACACACATGAAAATGAAAACTCAATGTTTTTTTCCTGGTAAAACATTTTCTAAATAAATAGTAAGTATTATTAACAGATAGTATATAGGACTATGTGACGACCAACATTTTTAGTAGGAGCCAGGTTTTATGAAGAATAGATTGTGTCAAACTAATTTCTTTGCATTTTAGGAAAGGGTAAGAAGTCATTTGGACAAGGGTATTGCTGTTGGTGTAGTATACTTACATTTTACAAAAGCCTTTTAATAGTGTGCCTGTACCTGTTACTGCATACATTTAAAAGGCTTCAGGAGGTGATATCTGTGCATGGATAGAGAACTGGTTAAATGACAGATTGCAGAGAGTTATTGTAAATTATTTCTCTGTAGACATTTCTGGATAACCTCAGTGGGTGAAAAAGTGACATATGAGGATTAATATCAATAAATGTAAATGTATGCATGTGGACTGCAGAAACATGCTACATATATACTAAATGGGAAACTACTTGGGGACTCCTTGTTAAAGAAAGATTTAGGAGTATGACAGACAATAGACTTCACAGTAGTGTGCTGTATCACTTATAATAACTAGTATTTATATAGCGCCTTTCTCCCAGTGGGACTCAAAGCGCTTTCACCGCACGCTCTCGGAATTAACCGAATCATCAGCTGAATAATAGATGTTATTATTACCCAATCAATAGTACTCTTTTTATCGACCTCGGAAGGATGAATGGTTGAGTTGACTCTGCCGAAATTCGAACCTGTGATCTTGTGGTTTAAACAGGCTCTGTAGCCAGGGCATTTACCACTGAGCTATCTCACCGGCATACCTACTTAGCCACTGCAAGAGCCAATAGGGTAATAGCACATATAAAAAGGGATATAGGGGTTCTGCTATTTAATTTCTTGGTGAGACCTCATCTAGAATATGTAGTACGATTATGAGCACTAGATGTTAAACATACACTAGCCAAACTGAGGTTGTTTACATTAGAGAAGAGACATTTAATGGGTGATATGATTACCATTTACAAATACCGTATATTCGAGGTCAACATAAATAATTCTATAAGGAACGTTTTACTCCAAGAGCTTAGCTACAAACAAGAAGTCGTCCATTAAAACTAGAAGAGAGGAGCTTTTGTCTAAAACAAAGGCAGGGTTTTTTTTACAGTAAGGGCAGTAAAGTTATGGAATTTTATCTGTCGTCCACTATGACATACAGGTATCATGGGGAGGCGACAGCTTCTCCCAGTAGGCTGGAACAATACTGAAAGAAGTGCAGGGGTTGGAGCCTACCTTTCTCCATATCAGGCTTCCTTAGCCCCTCCCCGCCAAATACATTTGTTCCATAAACCTTGACAGAAGGCTGTGAACAGTTCTGCTTAGTTTTTAGTTATTTTATTATTTTTGAATAGATATGGGGTGCCCAAAGTCCCCCATTAGGTGGATTACCATTACTGGCTTTCCCCAGTGGACTGACCAGTTTACAGGTGCTGTCTGTAGACCCTTGCAGCCGTGGGAGAGAATCATGTAACCATTGTCCCTCTCTCTCCAGAGGGAGTCTCTCTGAGGCTTCTTCATTTTCAATTGTAATCTCAAGAAAGAAGACCTGCAAAAAAGGTGAGCAACCCTTTGAGTGCCATGGCTCACTTGTCCCACAGTTCCCTTCCGCGCAGGGGTTTCTTTGGAATTCTTTATACTCTCTATTCTGAGGGTATTTGGAGCATTTTGGGCCGGTTTATTGTAATAAACCCCTTCCCTTCCATGCTTGGTTACTTGGGATACTTTTTTCTCACTTCCTGTTGGATTTAGGTGTTTGATCATGTTTATTAGGTGTTTTTTATGTGTTTTAACACTTTCTATACACCTTTTATTTTTACTGTTTTATTTGAATTCCAAGGCATGCTTTACTGCATATCTGCAATGCTCCGTTGACTTCTATGGTACAGACTGCCTTGGGACATATCTCTGCAACAACTTATCGTACAGAGTTGAGAGAAGGCTCATTCTTCTTGTCTCCCCTTTTCCTATTATCCGACTTGCCTATACAGTGTCTTGGGGTTTCTGGGGGCTCAAGTTCTGCTTTTGGGTACTTTTGAGTGAGAAACTACGTTTTCCATAATGCTCGTTTTGCTGGCTTTTCTCTCATTGTCTCTGAATTCGGACACCATTTTTCTTTCTCTCCTGAAAAGAGTATCCTACACAGGGCTTGGATTCCTCTACTCTCCTTCTCGTGTTAACTCTCCGCTTGCCAGATAAGTACTTTTTAGGCTTTCTGTGGTGATTTTATTAATTTGGGTGGCAGTATTAGGTTCCTTTTTACTGTAAGACACTTTCTTCTGTTAGGGTGATGGATCAAAAGAGACATGGGGCTAGGCCTAAGGCTAAGGATTCAGGGGTGTCTCTGACCCCCTTTACTTACTGTTGCTTCCCCGAGAGTACTCAGGTCACTTATGCCCCTTATGTGCTGTGGTCCTGCTTCTCTGCCAGGGCCCTCCAACCATGAACAAGAGCCACACTGGGTAAAGGACTTAAAGTCCTCTATGACACAGCTTCCTCTATCTCTTCAGGGGGTTCTTCAGTCCTGGAGCCCCCCGCCACATCTTTCAGGTTTGTGGCCCCTAAGACCCCTGGCATTCCTGATCTCTTTGATTCCTCTGAAGAGGATTCTTTTGAGAAGTCCTGAGGATGGTGAGTGTGCAGAAGGGGGCTTTGTCCCATACCTATGGCGACCCCTTTGAGGCTGACCCTGAACCCTCTGCTGAGGGTCTCATCAAGGCGGTTTTGACTACCCTTAACATTCCTGTTAATGCTGTAGAGTCAATCTACTTCTGACGTCTTTCAAAGGCGCAAGAAGTCCAGTACCATGTTTCCACCTAATCCCGCTCTAGATCAGATTATCCTGGATGAGTGGAAGACTCCAGAGAAGTGTCTTGCTCTTTCTAAGAGATTCTTTAAGTAGTACCCCTTTTCTGATGCAGCTTTGGCTCAGTGGGCTACACCTCCTCAGGTGGACCCCCTATTTCTAGACTGTGTAAATCTACTGCTTTGCCCTTGGCGGACACCATGGCTCTTAAAGGGATAGTAATACTTTGTTTTAATTTTATTTTATTTTGTAGGCATTAAAAAAACATGAACGATATAAGTCTTATCTCTCAATCCTTTATGGTTTAAGAGATATTCACAAGCAAAGTTTCCCCTCCAGCCCCTTTTACCTAGTGTAAGCCATCTCTTCTCAGACGTGGAGTCTAGTTGTAAGACCAGATAGATAACAGCAGGGGACAATCTTCTTACAGTGAAAACAATGAAAGCCCTGCCCCCCTTGACAAGTTTTTCCGTTTTTTCCCTTAATTGAAGATTGTCCCTCTCTGCAATCTACCTGGGCAACTCCCTTCTGCTCTGGCTGAGCAGTGTTACATCAATAAAAGGAGTGGGAGGGGGACACTTTGTCATTGAATTACTCTTGAACTACAACTCTGACAGAATTGAAATAACACTCTCCAAAGTCCAAATACTATGATGATTAATTAGAGCTGCTTTTATTATGAAACATTACTATCCCTTTAAGGGTTTAACTGACAGTCTACTTTCACTGCCATTGGTGCTTCTTTGAGTCCTACATTAACTTCTGTTGAAGTTACCAGAGCCATTGGCTGTTTGGGCTGAACATCTTACTGATGCTGTCCGCAAAGGTGCTCCTAAGGACGATCTTTTGCCTATTCTTGCCAACATGTTTGAGGGTCAGAATTATGTTACTGATGCCCACTGTCAGATTTGAAGCTCAGGTTTCTGCCTTTTCTGTGGCTGCTAGATGCACTTTGTGACTTAAGATTTGGTCTGCTGACTTATAATCTAAGAAGTCACTAATCTCTCTTCCCTTTCAGGTCACATCTTTTTGGTCCTGAACAGAAGAACATAATCAGTGAGGCCACTGGGGGTAAAAGGACATTGTTGCCTACGGTTCATAAATGCCCTAATATGGCAAGGAAACAGCTTCTTTTTTGTCCCAGTCAAAACGAAGGGCAAAGGCCGAATCTAGTTTGGTCTCAGCCCAGCACCCCGCTCTCCACCCCAAGACCGGGCAACAGTGGAGGGCCAAGCACTCCACCAAATCCAAACCTTCTTCGGCATGACTCGCCAAACCCTGGACCGCACACACCTGTAGGTGGTCACCTGCATAATTTTTCAAGCATTTGGGTAGGCTCCGTTGCGGCTCAGTGGGTATTACAGGTGTTTTCAGGAGGCTACACGATTCACTTTACATCCCTGCCTCCCTACAGATTCTTATTTTCTCATCCTCCTCAGACTCATGGAAGGTTAAATCTCTTCAACGGGGCGGTGCAGGCTCTCTTGGACAAGGGAGTCCAGACTGCCGTTCCTCTGCAAGAGAGAAGTTTAGGTTTCCAACCTATTAGTAGTTCACAAGAAGGACGGCGGCAGCCGTCCCATCCTGGACCTCAAGGATCTCAATTCTTTTGTGGTCCATACTCACTACAAGATGAAGTCCTTGCGCTCTGTCATTGCAGCAATGCTTCCAGGGGAATTTCTGGCCTCTCTGGATCTGCAGGGGACTTACCTGCACATCCCTATTCATCTGGACAGTCAGAAGTATCTCAGATTCTCTTGCGCTCTGGGACACTTCCAGTTTACCGGCCTCCCCTTTTGGCTCACCACTGCTCCTCAGGTGTTTGCACGTGTCTTGGGTGCCTTGATTGCCTTCCTGCATACCAAGAGGATTCCGGGAGGTCCAGAAATGTGCCCAGATCCTCCTCCAGCATGGATGGATTCTGAACATGGACAAGTCTGCTCCAGTTCCCACTCAGAATCTGGTTTTCCTGGGTCTCTGGTTCAACACCTGTCAGGATATGGTCTATCTGTCAGAGGACTCTGTTCAGCAGATCAAGAACAAGATGTCCAGTGCTCTGGAGTGGACCTCAGCCTTGGTTTGAAAGTTCTCATCCCTTGTGGGCAAGATGGTATCCACCATGGAAGTGGTTCCATACTCCAGTGCGCACACCAGGGAACTTCAGAGGTTCACTATCAGGGCTTACCTGGGGAACCCAGAACTTCTGGATTGGTTGGTCTCTCTTTCCCTGGAAGTGAGGCAGGACCTCCTCTGTTGGATGAAAAGTTCCAGCCTGAGGAAAGGGAAACCCTTTGTTGTCCAATATTGGACTCTGGTGATGATGGACACCAGCCTTTATGGCTGGGGAGCTGTCCTGGGTCCCGTGGGAATTCAGGGTTGATGGAGTGCGGAGGAAACCCTCCTCCCCATCAACATTCTGGAGCTCAGATCGATCCATCATGCTCTGGTCTACTGGTCCTCTCCATAGGGGGACTGTCCAGTCCACGTCCAGTCAGACAACACCATGGCTGTGGCTTACATCAACAAGCAAGGAGGCACAAGAAGCACTTCCGCTTGGTTAGAGGTCAAGGCTATTTTAGCTTGGACAGAAGATCATGTTCCTGCCAACTCCGTTGTGCACATTCCAGACGTAGACAACGTCCTGGCAGACTTCCTCAGTCGCCAGACAGTGGACCCTGGGGAGTGGGAGCTCCATCCAGAGGTATTCAATCTGCCTGTCCAGAAATGGGGTCGTCCCTGCATAGGCCTGATAGCTACCAGGGAAAACAGGAAGGTTCCACTGTTTTGCTCTTGCTGGGGGATCCTCTGGCATTTGCAGTGGATGCCTTGTCCATTCATTGTCTTTTTCATGTAGCCTACATTTTTCCTCCTCTTCCTCTAATCCCCAGGGTGGTGAGAAAGGTTTGGATGGACATCACATCAATTGCTATTTATTGGACCAGCCAACCTTGGTTTCTGGAGCTGTTGGCACTGTCTGCTCAGGATCCTTTTCCTCTGCCACGCAGACCAGATCTCTTCCTTCAGGGTTACCTCTGGAGAGAGGACATGGATAGTCTGGTTTTGACGGAATGGTTGTTGAAGCCTCCATCTTAAGTAGGAAAGGCTTTTCTCCTGAGGTGATCTCTACCATGATCCAGGCCAGGAAGCCTGTGTCCTCTTATGACTCTCTTGGTGTGTGGACAGGGATCTGTTCTCACAGGAATTTGATCTTCCATCCATCTTGCCCCTTTTGCAGGTTGGTGTGAACAAGGGCCTTAGTCTTAGTTCCTTGAAGGTCCTCCACTCTGTCTTTTTCCAAAGGTGTATTGCCATGTTGCCAGATGTCAAAGTTTTCTTTCAGGATCTCTCTGCTTTCCCTGCCTTTAAGGCTTCCATTCCCCAGTGGGACCTTAACTCTGTTCTGGGAGTCTTGCAGCAGCCTCCTTATGAATCCTTAGCTACCATTTTCTCTTAGTCTTCTGATGACTTTTCTCTAGGCAGTGGTTTCTGTCCACAAAGTTGCTGAATTGCAGGCTTTGTCCTGCATACTGCCTTTCCTGGCGTTTCACAAGGATAAGGCTGTTCTCCATACCTCCCAAGAATTTATTCCTAAGGTGCTCTCGAATTCCATATCAGTCAGGAGATTGTTGTGCCTTCCTTTTGTCCTGACCCTAAATCTGACAAGTAGAAGGAATTCCATTTGTTCGATGTAGTTCGTTGCCTCAAGTTCTTTGTGCACCGTGCTGAGTCCATTCGTAAGATAGATGCTCTGTTTGTCATCCCTGAGGGTCCCATGGCTGGTTTGGCTGCTTCGCAGGGGACTATTGCAACTTGGATTAAGCCCACCATCCACAAGGTTTATGAGCTCAGAAGGAAACCTGTTCCCCTCCACATTATAGCACACTCCACCAGGTCTGTTGGGGCCTCCTGGGCAGCTTTGCAAGGTGGTTATTTGGTCTTCTGTGCATACCTTTGCTGAAAAATACCGTGTTGATGTTCTGGCTTACATTGGAAAGTCCTGGAGGCAGTTTTGCCTGTCTAGGACTTTCATTTCCTGTGCCTTTATAGCTCTTTAACTGTTTGAGCCCTGTTGGCTCTTGTTCTTGTGTGCTGTGGATTGTTTATCAGTGTCTGTGTTCCATGTTCTGGATAGCCCATGGAAACTCTGGTATCATGGGGACCTGCGCTTGGTTCTTTCCTTCTCTTCCCACCCTGGGAGCTCAATGTTGGTACATCCCCATGGTACCTGTATGTTATAGTGGACAACAGAGAAAAGCGGATTTTAGTCTTACCTGTTAAATCCTTTTCTCTTGGTCCATATGACATAAAGGTCTCCCACCCAGTGAAAGGCACCATGCTGGGTTTCCTGTGGCTGGACGTGGGAGTTCTTTTTGGGTTCATCTCTCACAGGAGTTTTCCCCTTTTTCCTTCTTGCTGTTTTAGTTGATAGGTTATTGTCTCAAATCTATGTGGTAGGGAGGGGCTAAGGTAGCTTGATATAGAGGAGAGGGGGAGGTTCCACCCCCTGCACTTCTTTCAAAATTCTTCCAGTCTACTGGCAGGAGCTGTCACCTCCCCATGGTACCTGTATGTCATATGGACTAAGAGAAAAGGATTTAAAAGGTAATACTAAAATCCTCTTATTTGCCCATGGATAATGTAGTGCTTTAAAAAAACAGATGCCTTTCTAGCTCATAACAATTTTGAAAATTATGACAATTGGTTTCAAAGCATTTATTTTTTTATTTTTTTATTTATTTTTTTTTTAAACCGCTTGGGACTCAACTGGAAATGTGCGTTGTGTGTTTGCTTTGCTCTGGATAAATAAGGATGATATGGCATGGCTGGACTTGATGAGCCTAATCCGCTATTTTACTGTGTTAGTGACCCCTCACTTTTGTTTCCCAATACACTGATGCCCTCCCCATTTTATTCAAATAAATGGAATACTTTTGCACACATTTCTATTATTTCATTTATGTTAAAAGGTTTTCCGTCAAACATACATGACAGAATGCGCTGTTCGAATGATTTCTAAAGCTGCCTTTCCCATATTTTGAACCATGATCACATTTTGATAGCGCTGACAGCTTCATAGCAATGACAAAGTTATGTTTTTCCTCTCAATTTCCTCTCCCCTAAGACAGGGGTTATTCAAGTTCAGACCTCAAGAACTGCATACTGGCCAAAGTATAGCTCTGATAGCCTGATTAAGCACAGTTGAGGTAATCATGGCTCCAGTTTGTTTTTATTCGGGATATTCTTCTACTCCCTTTCATCTGTCTGTTTCCCTCTCTTCTCTTCTGTACTAGTTGTCTGTCATCACAAGTGGCTGGCTAACCTCCCCAGCTCTGAAGTATGTTGCTTGTGAGCCTCATATTGGAGACCAGTGTCCTAGAGCAGTGGGTCTGTACTGCTGGGTTTGTGGTGGGTGTTGTTGGTTGTGAATACCAACTGCTCATCTCTTATGCAAGTGGCATCTGACCTCTTGTACATCAGATTTGAGGTCTCATTGGCCTCCTTTATACCTAGTATTGGATGAAAGGTATGATGGAGGCTTAGGTTGCATCAGGGAACACAGAAGGTGAATGGAGATTCAGGAGATACTACAGACTCAGCTGGTGGTGGAGGAGGGCTAAAAAAAATTGGCCCACCTTGTGAAGAAACAGGAGGTGCAACTTTCATGTCCCTGTGATGTATGAGGACTGTGGGATTACATGGACATTCCAGCAATACATCTGTTATGGACTTTTCCTATCTCAAGTCCTTTGAACTCAACCTCGCCATCTATTGGTTGAACCTTGCATTGCAGCATTGTACTATGCACTGCCATCTATTGGTTGAACCTTGCATGGCAGCATTGTACTATGCACTGCCATCTATTGGTTGAATCCTGCATTGCAGCATTGTACTATGCACTGCCATCTATTGGTTGAAACGTGCATTGCAACATTGTACTATGCACTGCCATCTATTGGTTGGTGACCTACATTGCAGCATTGCTTTGTCACATGTGAGTATGCAAATATGTCAGTGTTGCGTTCTGGGACCTTCAGTTTCTCACCAATGTTTTCATTATACTCCCCCATCCTACATCCTAAAATTGTTAGACCCTGTTATGTTTGTTGTATGTCTTGTCTTCTGTGTATTATGATATTTTGGTATATTCATGTCACCTCAAGTTGAATGAAGGCTGTGAAAGGTCTGGTATTCCATTTCAATAAACTTAGATGTGTTTCCCTACCTCTAAAGCAGATGTTTAGGCTTTGTTATTGGGGGGAGGTGGGGATATATGACACCAGGCCTGTGTAGCCAAAAGCGCCTTTATAAAGGCAGTGTTGTTACCTGCGCACAGGGGTGAGTTCCTGCCAGGAGGAGGCGCCATCGTTGCAGAGGGACCTGAACTTGTTCCCCAGGACAAGGCAGAGGGGTTAGTGCCTGCCCAGCAGAGGCTTTGCAGCAGAGGGGACCTGTTCCAGTGGGTAGAAGTGTGAGTCCCTACCCAGGTCACTGCTCCCCATTGGGCTGGCTGCACCTGGAGGTCTTCCAATCCGGTTGACCGCTCCTCCTCTGGGTGGTGCAGCTAGATCCAGTGGCAAACGGCCCAGGTCTGTCCGGTGGTCCTCTGAGGCCGGTCCGGTGTAAATGACCTGGTAGGTGCCCCCCTAACGCTACAGGGGCGGGTGCCTGCTGCGGGGTGCCGTCACACACCTGTTTTACCCTACACCTCTTCCACCCTTTCTTGCTCCTCTCCCCATTAACTCCCATCACCTTATCCTCTCACTAGCCTTTGCCTTGTCATAACTACCCTTCTTCCCCATTCATACCCTTCCCTTATCAGACATCTGCTTGTGCCACCCATAAAGCAAATGCCCCCATCTCCCTCCCCAAAGTATCCCATTTCACTTCCAACCAATTGTCCACTACCTCTCGCTCATAATCACAATTATCACCTGACCATACAACCTACCACCACCTCCTGCCTATTACTTCTCAACTCTACATCCCCCCCATTCTCACCCATAAACCCACATCCCCCTCCATTCTCACCCATAAACCCCACATCTCCTATCCATGTATGTCTTTCCTGTTATCTCCTGTTCCTCTCACCAGAAAACCTTCTGCCCTTCCACCATCAACTGCCTCTCTTAACCATCTTCCCATTCCTGTCAATCTCACTCAGTCATCTTCTGGCCATTTCATCAGTCATGCCATCATCTGTTATCTCCTCCCCCTTTTACCAGTCTCGACTTTCATTTATGTGGCACACTCTGTCCACCCTTCTGGTTATGTTTACCATTCCACACCTGGTCTTATTTGGTTACCTTGTCTTATCGGATTTCTTGCTCCCTGTCCTGGATTTCCCTTTATTCCGGGGCCTTTATCTGTAACCATTTTGCAGTACTGGCATGTAATCTTAGCGTTTCAGTCTGTGTTCAAGTACTTCTCAGCCAGTTCCTGTGTCCTTGCATCCGTACCTTGTATTGATTTCTAGTTGCTGACCTTGTCCTTGTTTACTGACTTCTCTCCTGTCATACGTTCCTGTACCTCGCATCAGTGGATTCTCCGTTACAACACAGCTCTGTTTACCAACTATTCTCCAGCTCACTGATTCTGTACACTACTCCTCTGGTGCTGACCTAGCTTGTACTACCATTCTGATTCTCCAGTTCCTGTTGTCGGAAGTTGTGTCTCCCTGTTAACCCAATCATCCCTTCACCACTGCTTTCCGGGCCTGTACGACTACTGGAACTCTCTGCTCCTTCCTATTTATACTCAGACTGTTAAGTCCTATCCTCCACTCCTACTTCCCAGTAGTTTGACTTCCAACTGCCATTCGAACTCCTGGCACACCTGGATGTACTTCAGCCTATTTGCCCTTCCGTTGAGACCACTAACGTCAGTTGAACGTAAACTCCTTCAGCCTCCTGTTTCTCCACAGTTCCAGTTACTTGGTGTTTGACACTCGGTCTTTTACATCTTACTGAGGTAGTCATGATATCTTCGACCCTAGATGTTGCTGCAGCAAGTTCATCTCTGACCTTAGGTACCTCTTCTGTTTGCCATTGGGTAGCTACTATACCCATGGTGGCTATCCAGAGTGCAACACGGCTCCTCTGTTCAGCACTAATCTAGTCTTGTGACCAGCATCTTTAATTCGGAGCAGGCTGCTGCAAGACCACCTAGGGGTAGTCAATGCTAGCCAGCACCCCTCCCCACCCAGCACCCCCACGCATCTACCTCTCTCTCCTTCATGCTGTTTCCCTGGGTTCCTGCTCATATTTTACCCAGCTCATCGTTGTTTTGGGTCTTCCTTTTATAACAATTTCTGTCTGCACTCTATTTGTGGATTTACTTCTTCATAGAACCAGGTATCTCATAGCATACATTCTTACTGCCAGCTTACATTATGTGCTGCCCATCTCTCTGTCAACTAAGTTCATCAATCCCATCCCGTCTCTCCATTTCTGGCTCTCCCAATCCTTGACTTACTCTTCCATCCTTGTCTGTTCAGTTTGCATCCTCTCTCTCCTGCCCATCCCTAAACTTTCTATGTTTCCCATCCCTATCCTCAACATCTTGCTCATGTCAGTCTCACCCATCTAGTTCTACACCATTCATTTATTTTATGAACCACCAAGTTGTTTTATAAAATAACAGAAAGCAGCAGTTTACATGTAGAATTAAAGACCATTCCACATTTTACCTAGTTATTTCATACAATTAAGTGACCCCAGTTGTAGAAAACTATATACTGTGGGGCTTTTCTGGCTGAATAAAACAAGGTATTCTGACTGGTAGGAGAATTGTTATTGTACTGCTATGAGAGAGGCAAATCTATGACTCTAACATGGAATGTGATAGCAAAAGCTGAGTCATTGTTTACAGTTCTGCATAGATTGTGATCGGAATAGGTCTACCACTGTGAGACAGTTTGAATAACTATAACTTTTGACTAAAACAAACTGGAATTACCTTTTGTTTTACTCGGCTTGGAAAAGATCTACAATGTTTGATTTTTCCATAACAAAAATGACAACCGTAACAAATGACAGCCTACTATATAACTTCTTGTATTTCTTGCTATGTACGAATTTTGATATATCGCCATTTAATAATAAATTGTATCCTTTATCAGCTTTCAATCCAAGTTGTTTTTATACACAGCTGTTTACACTTCTATATTAAATTTAACATTTTCAATGCTTTTACAATAGATATTGTATGGAATAGCTAGTTATTCTATGAAATAACCAATGTATGTAACTTTATTTTCAGCCTTTTTAACTAAAATGACAACATATTTAATAAAATAACTAAGTAGTTCATGGAATATGTGAATTGTACACTTTAGCTGTAATAAATATACTTTTATGTAGAAAACTGATTAAATCGACTCCTCTTATTTAAATCAATTTAAACTGAATCCTCCTCACTATTGATTTAAGGGATTGTAATGGCTAAAATAAAGTAGATCGCAGAGTCTCCATTATATATTAAGCATAAAACGTTGAGCTGTGTGTAACAACTTACATTGCTATAGTTTTAAAGATATACCATATAGAAGGATCCCCCTCCCACCCCTTCTAAAGGCGCCCTTGGAGCTGCAATCCTTTTGTGGGACTGGACAGACGCAGGGAGGGACAAACTTAAAGGGATAGTAAACCCCCCAAAAAACTGTAAGCTAAATGATAGGAATAATAAAAACATACTTTAACGCCCTCATTCCCATCTCTCAAAAAGTTATGGTCTGAGAGCTGTAAGAAAATAAAGTCCTCCGCTCCCTCCCCCTTCTCATGCGTCCACTGTATAGCGGACGTCATGAGATCCTGCTTCCGGGACCAGACGGCGGCTCTTCAGGAGTGCTGTCATCGAGATATCTAACTATGAATACTTCATCAGAATGGTTTACAACGTGTGCTTGCAAGCCACGACACGTTGTAGACCATACCGATGAAGTAATTATAGTTAGATACCTCGATGACAGCACTCCTGAAGAGCCGCCTACAGTCGTGCGACCGGATTCTGCCTCTGACAGCTTTACAGCTCGTCAGGCAGAAAGGGGAGGGAGCGGAGGTCTTTTTTTTCTTACATCTATCAAACCATAGTGGTTTGAGAGATAGGAATGAGGTTAAGTATGTTTTTATTATTCCTATCATTTGACTTAAAGTTTTTCGGGGGGTTTACTATCCCTTTAAGACAGTAAGTTTAGGGAAAACCCTGCCCCTCTTGACAAAGGAGGGCGGGATTTTCGTTTTCTTACTTCAGTTTATCCCTCACAGCTGTCCATCCAGACCACTCAAGGATCAATGTGTCATGGCCAGAAGGGGCGCGAGGGTGATCTTTTTATATGGAATATCTTTAAAAAGATAGCAATGTAAGTTATTACACATAGCACAACGTGTTATGCTTAACATAATGAATACTTGGCAATCTACCCTTAACTCAGCTAAACAGTTTGATTACCTAAAGTAAGGCATCTTCAAAAAAGCATACAGCTAGTATAGCTTGAAGAAATCATATTATCAGACTGATAATATTCCCATGCCAACCATCCTTTCCTTTTATTCACCTCTACAGTTCATGGCTCATATTTCAGTTAGTCTTTTCTTCATCTCTGGCTGGATGTAGTCCAACTGCCTGAAGCTTAATATGACAGAAACTGAAATCCAATTTTCCCACCCTTCACTCTGTCACTAACCTTTCAGTTCCTTCTTTGATGTGCTGACAACACATACATCACCACTGCTTGGCTTGCCAAATTATGGGCATTTTTTTCTTGCCAGAATCTTTCCTTTCCTGTATTTATGCTAAGTATAGAAACCTGTAAATCAACCAACTTCTGAAACATCAATAAGTGAGAAGTCGTTTAATATGTGGAAAATGGGGGATTGTCAAAAAAAAAACAATGAGTGGCCCTCCTTTGGCCCATACAACATTAGACAACTAGTTCCTTTCCCCTAGAGATCTCACTCAGATCATATCGGAAATTACTATCCTAATTCCAAAGAGGAAATAGTCCCTTTTCAAGCAAGGTTACATATTCCTAGTTTGGATCAACTGACTGTTGGGGTGAAGTTAAAATATTTAAATAAAATACTAATAAGAAATGTTTCACAAATCTGTATGCACTGTCTGGTTTTGTGCTCCTGGCACCCACTTCAGTGAGCCAACCAACACCAAATGGTTACATTTTTCTGCAAGATTCAAGAGTTGGTGAGAGAGTAGATGTAATATTACCTGCCATTGTGGAGAGCCATGGTGTCCGTCATGCATAAATCTGGAACATATATACTACCATTATATTATGATAACCAGTCATACGGCTTACTAACCCTTTAGGTCTGTTGTTGATCAGTGATTGTAAAGTAGTCAGAGAATTTAAAAGATGTGTAAATCGAAAGCTGTACTTGACTGCTGTATGAAGTACACCAAACTAAGTGGTCCTTCTATTAAAGGGTTAGTAATGTTTTGTTACACAAGCAGCTCAGATTGTTCGTCATAGATAATAGAGCTGATATCTGATGCACACACTCTTCATAACTGTCTAGTTACATTATAATTATATGATGGAGTTTACCCCTATTGCCCCTTTTTCTGGACCATAAGCCACATCTTTACTCTGTCCCTTGATGAAGGAGGGCAGGCTTTTCCTAATGCTGAATGAATATTGTCCCTCATAGTGATCCACTGTCAGATTTGAGACAGAAACGCTTACATCGGGGAAAGGGGCAGGAGGGGTAAACGTCATCATATAATTACAGTGTAACTAGACAGTTATAAGCAGTGTGTGCATCGGACATCAGTTCTATTAATTATGACTGTTCAGGTTCACTCAGCTGCTGAAAGAGCAAATAGGGTACTATCCTGCATAAAAAGAGACACAGGTGCAAGGGATTCTAATATAATAATACCTCCAGGGCTCAAAATTTCCACTTGCCACTAGCCAATGGCGAGTGAAAATTCAGCCCTGGCAAGTAGAAATTCAGCCCTGGTGGGTATGGTTTGGCTTGCAGTGGCGAGTAACTTTTCAGGTCTGGCTAGTAGCAAAGGACTTAAAATTATAAGCCCTGATACCTCTGTGTAAATTCTTGTAAGGCCTTGTCTAAAATATGGAGTACAGTTTTGGGCACCAGTTCTTAAAAAAGACATAACTGAGCTGGGAAAAAAGTGCAGAGACGTGCAACAAAATTGATAAAAAGATTGGAGAATCTGAGTTTTAACCCCTTAAGGACCGGCGGTCCTGGGACATTTCCGTCCCATAATGACCGCATAGGAGCACTTGGACGCTCCAGTACACGTGACCTGTCGCGTGTATCGGCGTGTCATTATGGGGCCTGATAGAGATCGCTCCGATCTTGGAGCGGTCAATTTCAGGCCCTATTTTTACTTACAGCGCTCCCGGTAGAGCGCTGTAAGTAAAAAGTACGTGACGTACTATGACCGTCATCGGTCCTTGAGTATTTCAAGGACCGTGACGGTCCTGGTACGTCAAGGGTCCTTAAGGGGTTAAAGAGAGACTAGCTAAACTGAGTTTGTTTACATTAGAGAAGAGACTTCTAAGGAGTGATGTGATTACAGTTTACAAATATATTCAAGGTCAATACAAAGAACTCTCCAATGAATTATTTGCTCAAAGAGCTGAGCTAAGAATGAGCGGTCATCCATTAACCCCTTAGTGACAGCCGTGTGCGTTCGCGGCTGTCACCTTAACGCCCGTGGTACATTTTTTTTTTGTTTTGTTTTTAAATGATTCCGGAGTCTCTGAACGGCGGTGACAATTTTTGCAGGACGTACCTGGTCAATTGTCGCTATGGGGTTAAGACTAGAAGAAAGGCGTTTTAGGCTAAAATAAAGACAGGGTTTTTTATAGGTAGGGTGGTGAAGCTATGGAATTCTTTGCATCGGGATGCTGTGCTTGCAGGTACTGTAACTTCTTTTAAAAAAGTAATGGCTACCTGTCTAGTACAGACAAATATTGAGAATTATGACAGTTTGCTTCAAAGCAGATAGGATGTTCATCCAAGGCAATATCTGACTGCCATTTGGAGTTGGGAAGGATTTTTTTTACACATTTGGGGCTGAATTGGAAATGGCTTTAATTGTTTGTTTGTTTTTTTGCCTTCAAACAGATGTGATTTGGCATGGGCTGGATTTGGTGGACAAATGTCCTTTTTTTTTCTGCCTTATCAACTTTGTTACTATGTTATATTTGAATTAGATCCCGGGGTATACAGCCAAAGGGTTGATGATGTGGGTTTCACTCCCAAGTCTATTTGTTAAATAAAAGTAGATTTAGGCCTTTATGCAGAAAGCAAAATGAGCTATTCTTAATCAAACCAACTGTACCATGGAGGGGTCAATTTCCCATTTGTTTAAATGTGGCATATAACCCTTTGAATTCTATAGAGGTCTCCATTGCATTGCTTCTCAAAGCCTTTGTGTTCTCTCTCTAGCATTCAAGGGTTTGAAAGGCCCATTTTAACCAGGGTGATTTTTCAGTGCCAGCACAACACCCCTGGATGACACAGAATTACATCTTTATCTATCTGCATAAAGGCCTGTGCTTATCTGTATCGCTTCTATTATAATTGTTTAGACTCGTGTTTGCTATTTTAGTGAACAGTGATTGTATCTACCAGTGGTTCTGTTGTTTCTTTACTTTATTAAGCATGTGCTATTTGTATTTTACAAAAAGTCTTTCGTGTATATTGCACAGTTTGACATATATTTCTGATGTGAAAAGCCTCCCCACATTTTATATTTCATACTTCTGTGTTACAGATCAGTATATTTATTTTTTTTCTTATCAAGAAATAATTTTTTAGGTTAAAGCCGTTTCCTTACACCAGATATTTGTCTTTGTTTAAATCTAAAGGTTTCATTAGAGGCCTACAAGAGCCTACAAGAGCTGAATTCTGTATGTTCGGAAACCTTTCATTTTTTTTTTCCCCAGTGAGAGTTTAACTCTTTGACTGCAAGAAGCATGCACAACGCATTGCTTTGCATTACAAAGCAATGCTGTACCCCTCCTGCACTCTAAGGCTTAATGCTTGGGTCATGCTACATTTAATACTCTGGCCTTGTTAAAAACTGTGCACAGTATTGTCATTCAAGAAGCTGCAAGTTCTGGACCTTTAAGGGTTACTCAAATAAGGTTAAAGTTGGACTGTCACTTTGTAAAACACAGGAGATTTTGAGCTTTCAAATTTGCTGTCTTTATGTTGGACATTTTTATTTCAAACAATATTATCTTTACTATTTTGTTAGCTTGTGGAAATAAGCTAGTACTGGCTAGCATTGAGTGGCTGTTGGAATGGAGAGTACTGTGAATGATTAGTATCGGGCAGACATGCTGGACAGTACTGTTAATGTGCATAAACAAACAAATCTAAATATCTCATGTCTCAAAAAAATGAATAACATAAATATTGGCGATTTCTGAAAGCCCATTCAAGATCATATAT
Source organism: Rhinophrynus dorsalis (assembly GCA_037306005.1). Classification (NCBI taxonomy): domain Eukaryota; kingdom Metazoa; phylum Chordata; class Amphibia; order Anura; family Rhinophrynidae; genus Rhinophrynus; species Rhinophrynus dorsalis. The sequence goes on from CM074720.1 coordinate 295,242,764, forward strand.
TTTTACAAAGTGGCAGTTGCACTTTTATGGCTTGAAAAGAAGGAAGCAAAAGGAATGGAGGGAGGTTAAGGCAGTTTGGTGACCAATGGAGCGAAGTGCCCAAGGAGGAGATAATGAAGAGGTGAGAGATGGGAATTGTAGATTAGAGAGGGTAAGGCAGAGCAGAGTGATTGAACATCAAGGAGACTGTGAATGAATGCACATGTATTAAAAAAAAAATGAAACCTACATTAACTTTCTCACTCTTGAACAAAAGCATGCATATACATATATAACAACTTGTACATATGTAGCAGGGCTTCAGGAGCCAATCGATTGCAAATGGTGGAGGTACAGACAATAAAAAACTCTATATCAGGGCTCAAAACTTCCAGTGGCCAGTGAAAATTTAGCCCTGGCGAGTAGAAATCCAGCCCTAGTGGGTATGTTATGGCTTGCAGTGGTGAGTAACTTTTCAGATCTGGCTAGTAGCAGAGGACTTAAAATTATAAGCCCTGTATGTAGTATCCACCTTTTATGGTAGTGATTAATTTCCTCATAACCCCAAAGTGTGAATACTATAGGAAATATCCGGAGAGCTCTGAACTCCTAGTAGTGTAACAAATTATCTGATAGGAAGGTGCACAGGTTATCAGGGGTAGCCTCCTCCTCCCACTACTACACTGTTGGGCAACGTGGTCCTTCAACTGTTAGCTGGTGATGGCATTTCTTGCCTAGAAAAGTTGAAAGACGTTATGTTGGCCTTCCATGCTCCAGAAAGACAAATATTTTTTACAGCTGTGATAATGCAGTATTCTAAAGAGAATATTATAACACTGATGTATAATACAGACTTTTATAACAAGTTTCAGCTGACACAACATAGCAGCATTCAAATGGCAAATGTTCAAAGGTAGTAACATAAACAATCATCAACCAACCTAATATTTGAACAAAATGTATATCCGTACATTTATGAGATCTGTTCAGTCATAATACACCCCATACAAGATGGGAAGAAATTGTATGCCAGATTAGCATCAAATATACTTGCAGAGATATGACCATCCAACATTCTTCTGTCACAGAATCCCACACAATGTTGTTCCCACCAGAAGGTACGTAGGCAACAGCTAAACTGATCTTCCCAAATCTGGCTAAATGTCAAGCAACATTTTCTTTCCAATTCAGCCCCTCTTTAACCCTAAGAATGGTTCTTGTATGGATGGCTGCAAGTATAATATGTTTGAGACTATACTGTATTTTCTCTGTCATCCAATATAGGTTACTGGTAACTCTGGGTAGGCAATCTGCCCCTTTAAGTAGGCAGGAACAATTCTAGAATTGTATGCAGGGGTGGAACCTACTTTCCCTCCTTGGCTGCAGCTAGCCAACCAGCTCCAGAAAGATTTGTTCCTTGGTGAAGATAACACAGGCAAGAGAACAGTTCTGCTATAGCTTTAGAAGTTTTTTATGGAATACCACCATTAGGCGGATTGCCGTAACTGACAATAGCCTTAGATGTGGCTAGCTCAGTATCCAGGTGCTTTTTGTGGACCTTAAGCCCTGGGGGGAAAATCTTGGGTTCAAGTTCTTTCCTCAGGAGTTTGCCCACTGAGGCTTCTTTCTTAATACATGGTAATCTGAAGACAGAAGATCTGCAGGAAAGGTGAGCAACCCTTTGAGTGCTGCAGGTCCACATGTCCCACAGTTCCCCTCCACACAGGTGTTTTCCTTTGGAGTTCCTATTGCACACTCCTGCACTCATTGGGTTTATCTGTATGTCTGTTGGGTGTTTTGGAGCAAGTTTGTATGGTAACTTAACCCTTTAGCTGCTGGTTTTGCATCTTTTGGGGGTTTATTGTCACTTTGCCTACTGGGTTCAGTGCTTTTTCGGTCTGCTAACATGTTCTAGTGATGTCTTTTAATATTATACCTTCGGTTTTGTAAAAATTGAGTTCTGCGCCTTTAAGGTGCGCTTTACCGCATAGGCACCATTGCTCCATTCACTCCTATGGCACTGTACAGTTTGGGACATATCTCTGCAGCGACTTCAGAGATGGTTTGTGCTCTATCATCCGGTTCATGTTTTTAGTGTGTTGGGAGGCTCAGGGGGCTTCGGGCACTGTTTGGGATACTTTTCTGGGAAAACTACATTTCCCATGAGCACTTGCTTCGCGTGCTCATTTAGATTGGCTCCCGCCGTGGTAGCCATTTTGTGATCTTTCCAGAGCGAGTATCCTACGCAGGGCTTGGACTCTCCTTCGCTCATTTGCTGATTAACCCTTCGCCTGCCAGATAAGTCTATTTTAGCGATTTCTGGGGTGAAACTTTAATCATACACACTATAATTGGGTGATTTCTTATACAATAAGTTTATGAACACTGTGAGAATGTCTATACCATTGGAGCTTGGGGCTAGACCTAAGACTAAGGATGCTGGGGTCTCTGTATCCTCTATTATGCATTGCTCTTCCTGTCCTGCCCATCATGTTCTGATGTCCCTGAGAGTCTTCCAGGGACCTCCAGCCATGCATTAGAGCCAGTTTGGGTGCAAGAGTTCAAGGCTGCTACTAGGGACCTCAGGTCCACTTTGCAACTCTTTCCATCCCAGTTACAGGGGGTCTTCCGTTCTTGGAAGGCCCCCTCCTCAGTCAAGTCTTCCCTGCCCAAACCTCACGGAGTACCTGACGTGTCAGATTTCTCTGAAGAGGAATCCCTGGTGGAGTCAGATGTTGAGGAATGTTCTGCTCTGGGCTCCCCTCAGTTTTTTGGGGATCTTTTTGAGGCTGTTCCTGAGCCCTCTGCTGAGGGCCTGATCAGGGCTGTCTTAACTACTCTTAACATTCCCTTAGTTCAGGAGGTTCCTTCTGACCCCTCTGATGTGTTTCAGAAGCCTAAAAAGCCCCTTACTTGCTTTCCACCTAACCCCACTCTTCACCATCTGAAGCATGAAAGTCTCTGGACAGAAAGCCATCTGTCTCCAAGAAATTTGCTAAGCTTTATCCCTTTTCTGAGGCAGTGCTTGCTCAGAGTGGGTTCAGCCTCCTAAAGTGGATGCTCCTATCTCCAAGCTATCCAAGTCTACTGCCTTGCCAGTGTCTGATGCGTCTGCTCTAAAGGACTGGGCTGACAAGAAACTTGAGGTCTCCCTCAAGTCCATCTTTGCCACTGCTGGTTCTGCCATGTGTACAGCATTCACAACAGCATGGGTGAACCGGGCCATTGCGGTCTGGACTGAACAGCTCACTCAGGGTGCTCCTACTTCGGCTAAGTTGTGCCTCCTTTCCAACATTTCTGAGGCACAGCACTATGTTTCTGCTGCCCTATTTGATGCCATCCGTTTGGTGGCTAGAGTTTCCACCATGTCTGTTCTTGCCAGATGGGCTCTTTGGCTCAAGATCTGGTCTGCTGATACTGCTTCTAAGAAAGCATTTCTCTCCTTGCCTTTTCAAGGCACTTCCTTGTTTGAGCCAGATCTCAAGGATCTGATCAGTGAGGCTACAGGGGGTAAGAGTACACTTCTACCCTTAGTTCCTAGGAAGAAAACACCACTTAAGCGTAACCAGTATTTTCGTTCCTTTCAGAATGAGACACATCCGGTGAACCAGACGGTTCCCTCAGCTCCGCATACCTCCTCCAAGCCCAAAGAACAATGGAAGCCCAAGGTCTCCTCCAAGCCAAAGCTTCCAAGTCTTCTTTGGCATGACTCACCGAACCCGGGTCCGCACTCTGCTGTGGGTGGTCGTCTGCATCACTATCACAGCATTTGGGAGAATTCAGTGTCGGACCCTTGGGTTTTGCAGGTGGTCATTGAAGGGTACAGGATCTTTCATCATTCTTCCTCCCTTTTGCCTTCTTCCTTCTCATATGCCTCAGGGTGCAGAGAAACTCCATCTGTTCAACGGCACTGTTCAGGCTCTTCTGGACAAGGACGTTCTAGAACCGGTTCCAGTTCAGGACAGAGGTATGGGTTTTTACTCAAACCTCTTTGTGGTCTCCAAGAAGGGTGGTGGTTGTTGTCCCATTTTGGACTTGAAGGATCTCAATTCCTTTGTGACCTGGACTCATTATCACCAGGAGTCTCTGCGGACGGTGATTGTTGCCATGTCCCCGGGGGAATTCCTTGCTTCTCTGGATCTTCAGGACGCGTACTTACACATTGCCATTCATCCAGAGAGCCGGCATTACCTCCGGTTTGCCTGCGACCGGGGACATTTTCAGTTCTCAGCTCTTCCTTTTGGTCTGGTGACAGCTCCTCAGGTCTTCAGTCGTGTCCTGGGAGCCTTAGTGTCCGTCCTCCACCGGGAATGCATCAGAGTTACTCCATACATGGACGACCTGCTTCTGAAAGCCTCTTCTGCGGAACTTCTTCATCAGCAATGCATTCATGCTCTCACCCATCACGGGTGGATTATTTACTTGGACAAATCAGACCTTGTTGCATCCCAGCATCCAGTTTTCCTGGGCCACCTCTTCGATACCCAAAAGAACATGGTGTTTCTCACGGGTGAGGTGGCTCACCAGATCGCCCACAGGGTTTCTGCGATGCTGGCTGAGGATCCAGTTCCAGCCAAGAAGCTGTCCTCTCTAGTGGGGAAATTCATTTCCACCATAGAGGCAGTACCGTTCGCCATGGCACACACCAGGGAACTCCAGAGGTTTGTGATCCAGGTGTGCAGGGGTCGGCCGGACCTTCTGAAGACATCTGTGTAATTTCCTCTTCATGTGGAACAGAGTTTGTCCTGGTGGCTCGACCTCTCCAATCTGCTGAAGGGCAAGTCCTTCCTAGTTTCCTTCTGGACCATGGTGATGACAGATGCCAGCCTCTCCGGATGGGGAGCGGTCCTGGGTCGCCTGAGTGCACAGGGTTGGTGGTCTCGGAGGAATCTCTCCTTCCCATCAACGTGTTGGAGCTTCGGGCGATATTTTATGCCCTTCGTCATTGGACATCTCAGCTGGAAGAGTGTCCAGTCAGGGTAGAGTTTGACAACGCCACAGCCGTGGCTTACATCAACATGCGGGACGGAACAAGAAGTCTCTCTGCTTGGTTAGAAGTCAAGGCTATTTTGTCCTGGGCATAAGATCATGTTCCTTCCATATCCACAGTGCACATTCCTGGCGTAGACAACGTCATGGCGGACTTCCTCAGTCGACAGACAGTGGACAGTGGAGAGTGGGAGCAGCATCCAGAGGTGTTCACCCTCATTATTCAGAAATGGGGTCTTCTTTACATCGACCTGATGGCGACGAAACACAACAGGAAGGTTCCGAGGTTCTGCTCTCGATGGAGGGACCCTCTAGTTCTGGCGGTGGATGCAATGTCCATTCCCTGGTTATTCCCTCTGGCCTACATCTTTCTGCCCCTCCCCATGTTGCACAGGGTGTTACGAAAATTACGACTGGAGCTTTGTCCAGTCATTCTGATTGCTCCGTACTGGCCTCTCCGGGCTTGGTTTCCGGAGTTTCTGGATCTGTCAGTGGCGGAGCCATTCCAGCTCCCTTGCCGTCCGGATCTTCTTCTACAGGGTACCTGTGGAAGGAGGATGTTCATCATCTAGCATTGACGGCCTGGAAATTGAATCCTCAATATTGAGGAAGAAAGGGGTTTCTTCTGGTGTGATGGCTACTATGCTTAGTACCCGCAAACCTGTTTCTTCCAAGATCTACCATCGTCTCTGGTCGACCTTCCTATCTTGGTGTGCTAACAAGGACCTGTCTCAGAAATTTGATCTGCCTACGGTCCTGGCCTTTTTGCAGGACGGTGTGGATAAGGGCCTCAGTTTGAGTTCCCTTAATGTTCAGACGTCTGCTCTCTTTTTTGTTTTCTTTCAGCAATGCATTGCCATCCTTCCTGATGTCAAGGTTTTCTTCCAAGGCGTTGCTCATACTCGTCCTGCCTTTAAGATTCCTGCTCCTGCATGGGATCTTAACTCCTTAGTGACAGACGACTTACCTGGTAAGTTCAGGAAGTCATTCGCTATAATGGAAAAAAAACCCTGCCATTAAGGGGTTAACTTGGTTTTGGGCGTTTTTCAGCGCCCTCCATTTGAGTCTTTGGCTACTATTCCTCTACGCCTGTTGATGTGGAAAATGGCCTTTCTCCTGGCGATAGTGTCTGTCTGCTGTGTCGCTGAGTTACATGCTCTGTCCTGTAAACCACCCTTTTTGGTGTTTCACAAGGATTAGGCAGTGCTTCGCACCTCTCAGGAATTTCTCCCGAAGGTGGTTTCGGAGTTGCACACCAATCAGGAGATTGTGGTGCCCTCTTTCTGCCCTGACCCCGCCTCTGACTAGGAGATGGATCTCCACTTGTTAGACGTGGTGCGTTGTCTCAAGTTTTATGTACATCGCACTGAGTCTGTCAGGCAATCAGACGCGTTGTTCGTCATTCCTGAGGGTCCTAGGGCAGGAAGACCTGCATCCAAGGTGACTACTGCTTCTTGGATCAAGTCCACTATTCATAAGGCTTAAGAGCTGAGGAAGAAGCCTGTCCCTTGGGGCCTCTTGGGCTTACAAGAATCAGGCCTCTGCTGATCAGTTGTGCAAGGCTGCCTCTTGGTCATCTGTGCACACCGTTTCGAAGCATTACTGTGTTGATGTGCTGGCATCAGTTGACGCCAGCTTTGGGAAGAAAATCCTGGAGGCAGTTTTGCCTGTCTAGGATTTTCCTCGGTTCTTGGTGCTTCCTTCACTTTTGAGCCCCGTTGGCTCTAGTTCAGTGTGCTGTGTAACCATTGTGGTGGTGTTACCCCTGTTCAGTGTCTGTTGACACTTCATTGTTGTTGGGCTTTTTCTGATCTGATGGTTCATATCTACTCTGGTGACTTTGGGGGCCTTGCTCTTGGTCCTTGCTTTACTTCCCTCCTCTGGGAAAGTCAATGGTTGGACATCCCCAGAGTTACCAGTAACCTGTATTGGATGACAGAGAAAAGGGGATTTTAGCCTTACCTGCTAAATCCTTTTCTCATAGTCCATACAGGTTACTGGTCTCCAGCCCTGTCAAGGGACCATGCTTGGCTCTCCTGTGGCAGACTGTGGGGGTCCTTCTGGTCATGCTCACAGGAGTCTTCTTTCCCTTCTACTATCTAGTCAATAGTTAGTGTCTCAAATATTTCTGGAGCTGGTTGGTTAGCTGCAGCCAAGGAGGGAAGGTAGGCTCCACCTCCTGTATAGAATTCTAGAATTGTTCCTGCCTACTTAAAGGGGCAGATTGCCTGCCCAGAGTTACAAGTAACCTGTATGGACTAAGAGAAAAGGATTTAACAGGTAAGACTAAAATCCTCTTTTTTCTCTTCTTATTTTTTGTTCCTAGTTAGTGGGAGTTGTCCTTTTTTTTTCCCCAAAGACCTCTGTGTGTGTGTGTGTGTGTGTGTATATGCTTTAGATTCCTCTTTTGAAGAGAGAGATGTTAAGGAAATCTCATCTGTTTTTACTTCAGTATGAAAGTGTTTTATCAAATTTACTTCGTTAGAATTGAGAGTTTATGGATTATTTTCCACAAGTGTTTTGTAGAGATGTAGTATCTTAAAATGCAAGAGATTACAGTTTGCTTTTACAGCAAATATTGTAGGTCTTTCAATATATGGATTATGGACCTTTTCAGTTTGAAAGTAACATAGTATACATTTTGAGGATCCTTGTGTTTAACTCTTTGAGCACAAAACTGGTACACAATGCATACCCCTCTGGCACACAAAGAGTTACCTTCTCTTGTGCTGTTATGTTACTTTGTGATCATTACATGCCAGTTTGAAAATAACCACAGTGATGACATTATCCTTTGTATGAAGTACTGCAATTGTTTTGATGTAAAATTGAAGAAAGCATTGCTCTTTTTACAAGGTGTAGTAAATATTCCGTTCACAGGAAACTTTGCTTCAACTAGCAATTTTTTTGATACCAAAAATAACACAATGCTTCTGTTTCATTAAAACAAACAAAATGTATACTATTTTAATAGAAATCATTTTCAAGGAACATATTTCAATACAATCTTAATACTCCTTTCTCATTTGCCAGTCACAGAGTCCCTGGTATCATTGTATATCCTAAGAACTTCAGGAAGCAATAAATAAAATCTCAGTTCAAAAGTAAAAACTGCAAGGTATTGCTTTTCCTGACAATGATCGTTTTTTACTCTTGCTGCCAGGGTAAACAGTTACTGCAAAATCTTTGCAGTTGAACTAAAATGCCATAGGCAAAATGTGTAGGCTATATTTACCTCATTTTCTTATTGCTGTTTGTACAAGAATACCTTTTTTCAAGCTTATATTTTTTTCCTGATTTTTGATAAATCTTTTTTCCCCTCCTGTTTCAGGTCTAGAAAGTTGGAGCAAAATCTAATTTTTCATCCTATGGATCAGTGAATAAGAAAGAGATGGTTTTACCACGTCTCACAGGAGCTTTGCGATCATTTTCAAATGTCACCAGACAAGATGATTACAGGGGAGACTTGACAGATTTGATGGTAAAATGTTTCATACAAGACGCAAAGTACTAAAAATTCTGAATCTCTGTGCTATCCTCTGTCAATAGGTGTTAACCCACTGCAGTATAACTTCTTCTTCTCTACATATTGCAGTGTGTTAATGACCGGACTGTATATATTTTCTCTTGAACGTGATTTAATCGAGCAATAACTTATACTGGCCGTTATTCTCTTTTTCTTATTTAAACGGGTACATTTCATGGTATGTTTTGAAAATGAATACTTGTTTTTATAAGTGAAAGATGAAAGTATGATCTTGTCTTTTGGTCCAGAATTCCCCTTAACTTTTCTTAACCCTTTGAGTGCCAGATGGGTATGCAAAGCATTGCACCGCAATGAGTTGCATATCCCTCTGGCCCTCAAAGGCTTATCTCTACTGTTTAAATGTGTCATCCCACACCTGGCCATGTTTTGTAAGCAGTAGGAAAGAACTGTAAGCCAGGCTTGATGGCTACCATATGCAGATGTATTAATAATGACTGTAGCTATATCTTATTTATTTGTTGTTTAAAACTAGAAATAAGAGTATGAGAAGGATACAATGTGTACAATGAATGAAGAAGGCAATAGAAGAGTTAAAGGAGCAGTAAACTTTTTTATGATAACATGTATATTTTACGGCTTTACCTGTTGAGTAAAATAAGGGTACACCCACTGCTGAGAGATGCACATTTCCAGAGTTATTACTGTTTAAACCTGTTTTTATTTGTTTGTTTACATTAGCAGTGCCCTCTATTAGTCAAATTAAAATTGGTTATCCTGTTGCATTCAAATGGAGAGGAAAGTCAGTGATTTACAGTTCTCTATAGAATGTGATAGAAACTTCCAGGACACTTCCTGTCAATTAGAACTTTCAGGAAGTAAACGCACAGTAAATTCACTTCCTGATTATTTCAGCTGTTATAACATTTGAATAAAACAACTGACAGCGGTGGAAGTGACCTTGTTTTACTCAGCAAAGCTCCATAACATAAAGGTTTTCATAAAAAAAGTTTACTACTCCTTTAAGTGTTGCTAATTGTGGGTGCTCTGTTTTTTTGGATTATACACAGTAAATAATCAGTGTTTACACATTTGTGTAGTGCTATGACCGGAGAGTTATAGATGTGGCATGAGCTCATATGCATTTTGTAAAGAAACTCGTACTAAAAAAAGACATAGTGCTAAGGTTTCTTACTGACAAACACAGACATGCATGCAAGTGCATGGTCAGCCAGGTGCAACCAGCTACAGATGCACAAACATAAGAAACCCTTGCCCTTCAAGTGTACACAGGGCTGCTGTTCTTCCCTATTCTGGAGAAGATTTGTGTCCTACCTGTGAGTGAGTGGGGAAGAGTTTGCTTGGAGAAGGCTTCTTTATGGATTCAGAGGTCCAATGACATAACTTATTCCCCTGTGATCATAGTGGGGTTGAGATTTTATCAGGGAGGGTAGATTTGTGAAAGGTGTTGCAGATGGGACTATTTTAGGACGACTTTTGCGGGGGGGGGGGGACACGGTCAATGGGTCTCCCTACCACAGTAATGGTGAATAAGAGTGATGGCTGGAGTGCCTTTTTACATGGAGGGTGAGTTTTCCAATGAGGTCTGAGGTTTTTTTTTTTTTTTTCCTGGGCCTCAGGGAAATTAAAGGAAAGTGCTATGCCTTTTCCTCCTCCCCTTTCTCTTTAACAGAGTCACCGAAGAGGCAACTACTTTTCAGCTTTTTATTCTGGTGGCTGAATCTCCCTCCTGGTATCCTACTTTTAGCCCCTTATGGGCTCATATGTTGTTGTTTTTTTCCTTATTTTCTGTCCTGTATTCTCTCTTTAGGGGTCTCCTGGCTATGTCTGAGCACAGGGGAGAAATGGTGAAGTCTTAGACCACCACTGCTTCAGGGTTTACTTCAGTAATTGTTCCTCATGTTAGACCTGTCTTCCCAGGGACTATACGGGTACATTATGTCCCTCTTGTTCTGTGGCTCTTCCTTTGAACAGGAGCCTGCATGGATTAAAACCCATATTTCTATTATATATACTATTCTGTTATCTTTTAAGGGGATCCTTGAGTCTAGGAACCAGGACCACCCTGTCTGTCCCACCCCCGAATACCATCTGATCATTTTGAAGGATTTTTTCTCCTGGTAGAGAGATTCCTCTATTTAGGAAGAAAAAATAAAGAAAACAATATTGCCTCATTTACCCCGGGTTTTCATTCGCGGAAAACCCCAAACCGTCTGTAAATGTGTTTATTTGGGTGGTTTTGGAGACCCTTAAGGTCTCTGAGGCATAAGAGATCCTCATATCTGAATATGTTTAAGAGGGGAGCAAAAGGGATGTGGTACTTTACCTATCATTTCCCTTACCAAGTGGTTCTTGAGTAGTGGTAGTCGACTATTAAGAATCTTTTTTCTTTTTTACATGCCTTCCTTGTACTGCGGTAAAGTAGAGTGCTACTCCCCTAGTGGTTGACCCTCCTATTTCTTGCTTTTCTAGGCATACATCATTGCTAGTTGCAGATGCAGCAACATTCAAGGTCCAGGTAGATAAACACCTTGATTCCCTTCCTTAGATAAACTTTGTGGCCTCTAGGGCCACTTTGCTGCCTACCTTCACTACTGCTGGGCTGAATAGGGCCATGTCTTTTTGAGGGGGAACAACATTTAGGAGCCATCCGTGTACACAATCCTAAAGAGAACATTGTTTTCTGTTCCTATGCTGACGCAGCATTTAATTCTCCTTAGTTCTTTCTTCTGGCAACGTGGCATACCCTTTACATAAACTTCTGGTTGGCTGAAAAGTCCTCCAAAAAATCTGGAGTTTGGCCCATAAATGGAGAAGGTTGTTAGCAATACTACTGGAGGCATGGGTTCTCTTTTGTTGCAGTTCTCCTTTCAACGAACAATGTTTGGCTTTCATTACCCTCGGAAGTAGGTATGCTCCCAGGTTTACACTCCTGCTTCCCAGGTGCACCCTTCCCTGAAATCCTAGCCTGGGCAGGTAAGAAGCCTACTGAGAAGCCCCAACTGACAAGTGTGCCTCTGCATAACTTGCAGGCATTTGGTCCACTGCAGGCAATCAGTGGTCTTCTGCAGCTCTTTTAAAATACGTGGACTTTCTCAGTGGCGAACCAGTGGATGTTACTGGTGATTTCGGCAACGATGTTGCATGGATTTCATGTTGCTCCTACCTCGATGCTTCTTCATATCCAGGGTCCTCTGCGATTCATTGCGGGGCTATAAATTCTTAGTGGGCATTACGTGGCAGTTTTGTCTAGAATATCTGTTTCCTCATTTTTCTCTGTTTCTCAGGGTTTTGAGGAAGGTCTGGAAGGATTGCATGTAATTCTGATTGCTCCTTACTGGCCTTACAGGTTTTAGAATTGTCTCAATTTAACTGTTGCTGAGCTGCTTCTTCTTCTTCCATTATTTCTGGACCTCTTGACTTGGAGTCCTCTGTGTCATCGAGAGATGGAGAAGTTCGCTTTGACGGCTTGGCTTTTGAAGCCAACGTTCTGAGGAAGAAGGGTTTCTCAGATTCTCTCATCTCTACTATGGTGAAGCCGGTTTCATCCAAAGCATATCATAGGGTCTGCTTCTTGTTTTACAAGTGGTCCAAGGGCCAGTGGCCGTGGCCGCATTCCTTTAGACTTCCAACTTTTTTTGACCTTTCTTCAGGATGGGCTTCAGAAAAGTCTTAGTATTAGTTTTATCAAGGTCCAGATTTCATTTCAGCTGTTCTTTTTCAGAGGCTTATTGCCAGATGCGCAAACCTTGTGCATGGGGTTAACATGCCTACTCAGTTTTTTGGGATCCCATTCTTCCGTGGGACTTGAACTTTGTCATGGGAGTGCTTCACAAAGCTCGTTTTGAGCCTCTGTCTTCTATTCCTCTTTGGTCCTTGTTACTTAAGTTAGCTTTCCTCCTTGCAATTGTGTCTGGGGGGTGGGTGAACTATAGGCCCTGTCCTGTAAATCCCTCTTTCTGATAGGTTGGTTTTGCACACTTCTGTATGGTTTGTAGATTCTGACAGACTGGAGCAAGAGCTTCACTGTTTGGGCACAGGGAGCTGCTTGTAGTACTGCTCATCACATGAAACCTTTCAAAAAGTCATTTCTAGGGGCCTTTGTGCAGGCAACATGTGTTAAAGCTGATGGTTGCTTCTTGAATCAAAGTGACCATTTGCCAGGCATATATCCTCATGAATAAACTTGTGCCTTTTAGGATTACTTCTCATTCCACCAGAGTGGTGGGAACTTCCTGGGCTTAGAAGAATCAGGCTTCTGTGGAGCAGTTTTGCAAGGCAGCAATGTGGGTGTCCCTTCATGGCTTCCGCTAGGTTGTGCTGTTTGAGCTTGTTGAGAAGAGAGCAGGTTGTGTGTTGTTCTGTGTATGTTATGGAGGATAGAGATGGTTGTGCTGTTTTTGGACTGTGGAGAGTAGAGCATGAAGTATGTATTCATTGTAGAAAAGTTTGCGGATATGTAGAGATCAGGTAGTCTTGTGTGGGTACTGAAGAAAATGGCGCATGTAGTCTGTTTATAGTAGATCAGTAGATCACTATATGTGCACAAATGGAAAAGAAAGCAGACTGCGATGTGTGTGAATTATGTAGAAGATATTTTATTCTGTGTGCAGATTGCAGATAATCAAATAGATAAGAGCAGTGTGTTCTGTGCAGGATTTGGGGAGAAGAGCGCATCTTCTACTATGTAGATCATAATTTAGAGAACAGGTCAGCAGGTTCTGCAGTGTGTGTGTGTGTGTGTGTGTGTGTGTGTGTGTGTGTGTGTGTGTCATACCCTTTGGCTAAAAATATGATTGACTGGCTAGTCTTCAAAGAAGTCCTTGGTTTCTCTCCCATTTGTGAAAAAGCAGTTTTTGCCCTGAATTAACCATGCAGCTGGGGCAAGAGTGCACTATTACCTTATGTTACCCCAAGCATTGTTTTTTTCCACAGAAGTTGCATGGTTTATTGTTAACCCTATCAGTATGGTATTTGCCCAGGGTGCCCTCCCTCAAAATTCAAACAGGCCTGGGCAGTAAAGTAGCCTACCCAGGAGCCCCAGCTGTGACAAGTCGACCATTGCATGACTCGCAGAGGTCTGGTCTGCCTCAGAAAATTGGAGCTCTTCACCATCTTTTTCACAATATGTGGACACTCGCAGCAGTTGACCAGTGGATGTTAAGGTTGAACTTGGAAGGATATTGCAGAGCTTTGAGATCCCTTCCTTTTTTGTCCAGGGTCTCTCATGATCCGACTTACGGCTGTCTCTTCCCTGGTGGACATGCAGGTTCTCTTGTACCTCAGGAAAGGTTCATGGGATTCTATTCAAATATGTTCATAGCTTCCAAAAGGGACAGTGGCCATTGTCCTATTCTGAACTTTAAGTGTCTGAACCTTTTTTGTTAATTCACCAATATTCAAGATGGCTTCTTTGGGTTCTGTCATTGTCATTTTAAGTGCAAGGAAAGTATTTTGTTTCTCTTGACATAAATTATGCTTATTTGCATATTCCCATCCATGCGTATCATCAGCACTTCCTCTGGTTTGCCTATCAAGACTGTGGTTTTCAGTTCACCACCCTTCTTTTTGGGCTGGAGTGCATGGGTTTTTACAGAGGTCTTGGCAGCATTAGCTGCCTTCATTTGTTCTCTAGGGTTCTTTTACTACTGTCGATGAACTTTGTGACTCCTGCAGAGCTTTTTCTCCTTCAGATACAGACTTGCGCGTCCATTCTGGAATAATGCGGTTCAAAATATCCTCTTGGACATCTACCTTTGGTCCTGACATGGAACCACCATAGTTTCAACAAGCAAACCTATGCACATACTACAGTAGTGCCCTGTGGGGATCTGAAGGTCCCATCAGGGCACTGGTGCATTTTTTCAGTGGCATGGGTCGTCAAAGGACAGAAGTGCAGCTGAGGAAGTGGGCTGCAGATGGAAGCATGATGCCAGTTGGATGGAAATCATGGAGGTCCTGGCTTCCTCATTAGGGGTTTATAATTATTATGGGCAGATGTATGGGTAGATAGAGGGAGGGAAAATTTAGGAACAAAAATACAGTATTGAGGTGGGTGAGGGAATGGAAGGGCTCACTATATATAGTATTGAGGTGGGGGAGGAAAGGAAGGTGCTTTTTGGTCGGTAGACTGATCTGTATTATTCTTGAGATTTTATGGTACCATGCCAATTTAGTAGGACTGGACACATCTTGTTTAATCTTGTAGCCTCTCAGGGAGAACATGAAGTATTTTATTACTAGATGGTGCTGAATCAGTGCGGTGGCTCATGTGCTAAAAAGAACTGAAACCATTGTAGAGCAAACTGTTTGCACCATAGAGAACAATTAAGGTTTCCCGAAATTCCTTTTGATTTTGATGGAGTTCTTAACCTTTTTAATGCTTGAGGTCTCTAATGTACTGTGTTCCCTTCTGGATTAAAAGCCCCATTTCAAACAACAGGAATTGTATTTGTCCCCTATGGTTGAATTTCTTTGCTTTGACGTCAATACCTTTGTTCAGGGGGTGGCTCACTCCTACCCTACCCTATCTTGGGATCCCACAGCTTTGTGGGAACTGAACCTAGTGTTAGGAGTTCTCCAGATGTCCCCTACTGAGCCTCTTTCATCTGTTTCTTTGGATCTTCTGACACTTAAGATGGCCTTCGTCTTGGCCTTTGTTTCTGTTCACAAAGTGGCCGAACTACAAGCTTTGTCTTGTAAACACCCGTCCTGGTTTTTCACCAGGACAAGGCAGTTCTTCATACTCCCATAGGTTTTAGCCAAAGGCCACCTTGGGTTATCACATCAGTCAGAAAATTGTTCTTTCTTCATTTCGCCCTAATACTGATACTGAGCAGGAGTGCCATCTGCTTCACATGGTGCATTGTCTAGTATGATCATCGCACACAGCTTTTGAGGAAATCAGACTTTTTTTTTTTTGTTTTTGTCTTTTCTGAAGGTCCCTGAGTGGGCCAGACTGCTTCCAAAGTAACACTTGCCTCTTGGATCAAGACAGGCATATGTGCTCAGGAAGAAACCTGTTCCTTTCAGAGTTGCGACACACTCAATCCTATTTGTGGGCACCTCTTGGGCCTACAAGAATCAACCCTCTGCTTAACACCTGTGTAAGTTGGCTACTTGTTCTTCTTTGCATACATTCACCAAACATTATCATGTCAATGTCCTGGCCTTGGCTTTTAAGCCTGGGGCTGTTTAAGGCCTTAGCTTAGCTTTCTCTATAAAGAGTTCTGAACCCTATTGTTCTTGTTTAGTTTGGTGTGCGAGTTTGGTATCTGTTGACATCTAAGGTTTATATGGTACCAGTTAGTCCTGTGGAATACTGGACTACAGTGGAGTTTTTTTCTTCTTCTTTTGCCTCCCAGGAATCTTGTTGGAATATTTAGTATATCCCCATGGTTCCAGTGCTCCACTTTGGACGTAAGAGAAAAGAGGATTTTAGCGGACTTACCATTAATTCTTTTTCTTTTAGTCCATGTGGAATTCATGGAAAAAAATACACGTGGATTAAATTCCCGAGCAGTGGGTTCCTGTTGGGATCTTTGTTCAGGGGACTGCCTTCTTTCCTCTTGCTTTTGGTTTCTTTCTGTTACTTTGCTATAAGTGAAACTGAGGGTTGGGGGTAAAGCTTGAGGGAAAGAAGGGAGTCTACGGCTCAACGGTTCTGCTTTTTTAAGTGCTCTGTCACGTTGAGAAGGAAACTTTACCCCATGGAACCACATGGACTAAGAGAAAAAGGATTTAATAGTAAGTTCACTAAAACCCTCTCTTGTTCCCAACAATGCTAATTTTAACTTTCATAAAACGTTAATGGTCCCTCATAGCCTGAACTCTGTAGACAGGTTGTGAGAACATTTTGGGGGTTTGTTTTTCTTGTATTTTCATGTTTATGATACTATCACCCTGCTTATATTTTAGGTCAGGGATGTCAAACTTGTATATAATTGAGGGCTACATACTGAATGATTCCCATTAAGGAGGACAGCATACTCAAAAATTCCTACAAAGAAACGCTGCAACAATGGCTGCCAATGCCGGCCTATACTTTTATCTGGAATGAGATGGATGAAATGTAAACAGTTTGCTGCTGTGCTGTGGCTATTCTGATAATGAGCCTCTAGTTTACCTCTAGAATAGTAATATGCAGCCTTTGACTTTACAACTCCCATCAACCCCAAAAAGCAAACAATTGAAAAGCCAAAGCAGCCTATCTCTGCACTAAAGGTGAAAGCAAACCAAGCTGAATTACAATGGAATTTGGATCAGTGTGGCTGCACTATGTTTAAAATCAGAACTGCTGTGGGGTACAGCATTCTGTTAGTGAGGCACATGCGGCCCCAGGGCTGCATGCTCAACATACCTGTTTTAGGTGGTTGACTAAATAGTATAAATGTAATTCTTATGAGGATTTCATAACAAAAAAAAAACAATAAAATGATTAAATTGTATATCTATCTATTATATATGTATAAACATAGTGCAGTACTATCACTGCTGCAAGACATTTTATTCAAAAGCTATTGCAGTGAGATTTTTTTTGGTGTGGTACCTCTATAAGATGAGATTTTACAGTGGTGCTTTTACTATAACAGCCAGACGATTGTTATCTCTAAAAATCACTGTCCATAGATTGCTGTAGCGACAGCACCGCCATAACATTTCAGGCCATGAAACTACTGCTCCCCCCAAATTGCACACTTCAGCTGCAAGGATAAACCCTGCAATATATTATTTTTTTCATATTAATCAATACTAAATCTTTAATAATACTGCTTATTGCGACATATAGATCAGTCATTTAAAGGGTCAGTAATGCCAGTATTTAACTTTATTTTTGTAACCTCTACAATATTAAATAAAGTATTTAGAGAAAGTGCCATCTCTCATACCTTTTATGATTTGAGAGATATTCACCGCTAAAGTTTACCTTCTCCTGATGTCAGTGAAAAGCTGACAGCAGGCGATTCGAGTCGGCCGACTCAGTGAGGCTCTTCAGCAGAGCCGAAATCACATTATTCAAAAATAAGTACTTCAATGGAATGGTCTACAAAGTGTGCTTGCAAACCAGGCACCAGGATCTCCTGCTGTCAGTACAGCGCTGACATCGGGAGAAGGGGAGGAAGGTGGGAACTTTAATGGAGATATCTCTCAAACCGTAAGGGTTTGATAGATGGCACGTTCTCCAAATACTTTATTTTTGTCACCTATACAATATTAAATAAAGTTAAATACGGGCATTACTGACCCTTTAAGACTAACATGACTTGTTTATAATAAACAGATATTTAATGTTTTACACTTAATCCCATTAGCTGTTTTTTTTTCTTTTATTGCTGTGACAATCTGGCGAATGGGTCTGAATGCTAAATCTACTAAGAGCCCAATGTTCAAAACAAAAAGTGCTGATTCCTAAATCTTATGTGCAGTAATAGTCTTGTTTTATTTCTGGTTGTCTTTGCATTTTTAACCAGTAGTCATTATGATAAGCATTACTTTTCTTTTTGATTGGATACTTGCTTATGAGGCTTTAAAAATGTTAAGCTGTTTGATGACCTATATGTATTAAGCCAACCTGCAATCATTTTACAGACCAAAAGATCAAAGTTGCGTCAACAAGTTTTTGAGTCTGATCTTACTTGGAAGAAAATAACGCAATTTGTCACTGGCATTGTGGACAAGAAGGAGCATGAAGCAATAAAAGAGGACCTAAGAAAAATATTACAGGCTGCAAAACAGATCGGTAAATTACTTTTAGTTAAAGACAAATTCCTTGAAATTCATGATGTGTTGTGTACTGTGCTTGGTAATTTTTCACCTGGGTAGGCAGGGTAGAATAGAACCTCAGTTGATTGAAATCCACTTGATACAGAACAATGTACTGATACTTGGTTCAATAATTCAGACTTAAACATTTACATAAGGGTGACTTTGGGGTAGTAATTTTCACAGGCTGTCATTTTTATTGTAGTGCATGTGATTTGGAGTGGAAGGTTTAAGCTATTACAGGAGAGATGGCACACATTTATGTACAGGAAGTCTAAATCATAAATACAAACTCCACAGTGACTTCTTTGCTTTATTGCAGTGGGAACGGACAATGGACAAGATGCAATCGAGAGCGCAGCCGTTTTCCTCTTCAAGACCTTATATGATAAGGAAAGTATTGGTCACAATGAGACTGTGGCCATCAAACAAATGTTTGGTCCCTTCCCATCATCTTTTGCTACAGTAGCCTGTAATGCCATATATAGAATTGTGTCACTGTTAACTGAAGAGCAACATCAGAAAATTGCACTATTGTTTCAAGAAAAAAGTTGTGAAGATGGAATGTACTTTGGAAAAAATGTGGTATTCTCTTTTGAGATGTATGAATTGGAAGAGACAGAAGCTATGCCAGAGAATGGTATTATCGAAACGGAAAATTATATAAGCTTGGACTTTCAGAAATATCATAATAGTCATATAGAAAGAGGCACATCTGCTGCTCAGACAAGTAACAGAACTTATGACAATGAGGATGATTGTTCTTTTTTCTATCATGAAGTGGAGAAGTATGTTCTTAATACACTGGAGAACAATTCCGGAGGTCCAACAGTTGAAGACCTGTGCAGCACTTTATTTGAGATGCTTGCATCTGCCAAAAGCAACGATGAGCTTCAGAATGAGGTGTGTAGACCTTGTTTGTCATGATTTGATTTAGTATTCTTTCCCAATGTGTGATATATTCTGCTGACCCTACCTAACATTCAAGATATGTGCTTTAGAACCTGCCTTAGAGAAGAACTGCATGCTGCTCCTCTTAAAGCCTGAATTTTAGTATATACTAGGATTTAAAGTGAAATTGTCACTTTGTAACATATAGGTGATTTGGAAAACACTTTCAAAAGCATCAATATTTGTAAAAGATTACACACAGGAGGGTGCCCAACGATGCCAAAATACAGTTGTGGTGGTTGAAAGGAGGCATATACCGCCTCACAACAAGGAATGCCTGAAGAGAGATTAAACCTGTCTCTGCTCTGGTAATCAGATAAATGCTGTGACAAACCTTAAAGGCATAGTAATACTTCGTTTTCACTTTATTCTATTTTGTAGGCATTAAAAAAACATGAAGAACGATATAAGTTTTATCTCTCAAACCTTTATGGTTTAAGAGATATTCACAAGCAAAGTATCCCCCCCCTGTTCAGCTAGATAAGAAGGGAGGTGCCCAGGTAGACTGCAGAGAGGGACAATCTTCAGTTAAGATAAGGGAAAAAGCTGAAAAACTTGTCAAGGGGGGAAGGGCTTTCATTGTTTTTATACAAAGAAGATTGTCCCCTTCTGTTATCTGTCTGGTCTTACAACCAGATTCACATCTGAGAAGAGATGGCTTACACTAGGAAAAAGGGGCGGGAGGGGGAAATTTTCCTTGTGAATATCTCTTAAACCATAAAGGTTTGAGAGATAAGACTTATATCATTCTTCATGTTTTTTTAATGCCTAGAAAATAAAATAAAGTTAAAACGAAGTATTACTATCCCTTTAACATACAAAGTTATCTAATATGTCATTAATGATCAACATGTTTCACAGTTATACTGCTCTCTCAAGATAGTGTCAATATTATTATTACACATTTACTATTTGGCCGATTATCAGGCATTATTGGGTGCATTTTTGTGTATGTTCTTTTCCATATATCTCTTCCTGATGGATGTGTTGAGGAGCCGCCTATTGAGAAGATTCTCCACCATTTATGGCTGTTATCTATAGTATAGTTGGGGCAGCATAAAGATCCCTCCTACTGTATTTCCAGCAAGCACATAGCTGCTATTCTGGAAGCCACATTTGCAAGTAGATTTCTTACAATGATGATCTGTGAATCCAGCCTTTGTTTGAAGATATTACACTAGGAGGGCCCCCTGTTTTATTTTTCTTTCGTCAATACTTGTAAGCCATTTTTTTTATTGCAAACAGTAGTTTAAGAAATTAGCTTTATTTATTTGTCCATTTATGCAGCTGAGCAAGTATCTGGCTAACAGGAAGTAGCAGGATGGAAAACAGCATGGAATGTTAATGTGTGGCTGCCAGTACTGTCTAATGTGCAGTAACTGAAAAATACATGGTGTCAAATGGCTTGCAAATTAATGCTTTAAAAAATAAAAATGGGTTATATAAATATAGATGACTAGCAGTTTGGGACGGCGTTGCCCGTCATGTTATGCAGGAAATGTTTCTTTTTTTTTAAATAAATGTTATGATAGTGAATTATAGCGTAGGGTGTACGTGTCAGAAAGGTACACACAGTGATAGACAGAGACACATGCAACACACACATATACACACACATGCACTGACAACACAAACAGTGACACACAGCTGCAAATCAGAACATAAATACATACAGTGTGAGCAGTGTAAGTAACATACCTCCCAACATTTCATATGGCCAAAGAGGGACACTTGTGTTTTCGGTGGTGTTACTGGGGGCGTGGCTGGTGGTGTATTTTAGAGAATTTTTAACCCTTTGAGTGCCAGGGGGTAAGCAATGCATTGCATCCCCTCTGGCATTGAAATGGTTAAGTTACTCTTTCTGTAAGTGAATGATTTAGAAGAAGATGAAAGTATTTTTTTTACACAGACTAATTTAACAGATATATACAGAAGTTTATTCCCACATTACTGTGGGTTTTATTGATGTGGAGCAATCTGATACACTGGTATATACACCACACAATGTGATCTCCTAAATAGAGGAGCAGAGGGATTTGGGTGTCAAACAGGGACTGTCCCTCCTATACTGTATAGTGCCAGTCCTTATACACAGACACATGCAGACTGTATACTATACAGCAGAGGTTCTCAGCCCATGCCCTCAGTGGCCACTAACAGGCCAGGACTTAGGAATTTCACTGCTAGAACACAAGTGTGTTGATCAGAGGCTCAGTCATATTGATTAACTCACCTGTGCTCTTAAAAGGAAATTCTAAAATCCTGGCCTGTTAATAGCCACTGAGGGCACAGATTGAGAACCACTGCTATACAGTGCCAGACCATTGTAGAGAATTTTTAACCCTTTGAGTGCCAGGGGCTAAGCAATGCATTGCATCTCCTCTGGCACTGAAATGGTTAAGTTACTCTTTCTGTAAGTGAATGATTTAGAAGAAGATGAAAGTATTTTTTTACACAGACTAATTTAACAGATATATACAGAAGTTTATACCCACATTACCGTGGGTTTTACTGATGTGGAGCAATCTGATACACTTGTACATTAGGCTGACCAGACCTCACCTTTAACCAGTGACACATATGAAAAATGCATACTGCAGGGCTGCTTTGATTTTGGTGCACTCCGGAAATATGCTTATTTCCTATGTGTCCCCGGTTAAAGGTGAGGTCTGGTCAGCCTACTGTATATACACCACACCGTGTGATCTCCTAAATAGAGGAGCAGAGGGATTTGGGTGTCAAACAGGGACTGTCCCTCCTATACTGTATAGTGCCAGTCCTTATACACAGACTGTATACTATACAATGCCAGACCGTATATAAATAGTTTGTCATACATGCTATACAGTGAGCTATGTACAGCATGGAGATGATTGCAGGAACTGGCACCTCTACTTACAGACAGACTGACAAACAACCTGCTCTCTTTCTCTCTCTTTGTGCAATATATAAATACAGTCACATCCATGTCTCTGCCATTTACCAGCTCAGCTGAAGCCTTGCTCTGCACTGCCTGATCACCTCTCTGCCGTTGTTTCCACTTTCTCAGCAAGCCAGTATCCTCCTGCTGATTGTTTAGAAATCAGCTCACTTGTAGTAATTAGCAGAGCTGTGTAGGCTCAAAGACAGGGAATGAAGAAGCTGCATAATACAGATTGGACCATGGCCTTCCAGCTGTAGCTTGAACATTGTTCCCATCATCCTCAGCGTGCGTGTGTGTATATGTGTGTATGTGTCTGCTAGTGTGTGTGTGGGAGGGCATGTGCATGTGTCTGTGGTGTAGGAGTGTGTGGCAGCCATTTTTTTTTTCAGCCTTAGATAGTGGTGGGCGGGCTGGATAGTGGGGGCAGGCGAAAAATCACACTCCCACAGAATCACCCAATGGCAGCAGTAATCCTTTTTACTGCCGCCCCTGGGTGTGTTTTGCCAGGCACAAAGTCTTCTTTTATATATATATAGATTTTAAAAGCTTTTCAGAATACCTACACATTTTTTTTTCAATTTTCTTTTTTTTTTTCAAATTTTTTTTTTTTTTTTTTTTTTACAAAGTGACAGTTCCACTTTAATGCCGTTTTTTTGTTGTTGCTAGTAAGGACCGATTAACCCTTTGAGTGCCAGAGGGGTGCGAAACGCATTGCAAAGCAGTGCGTTGCATACATCTCTGGCACCCGAAGGGTTTAACCCTTCAAGAGTGTGAGCAACATATTGTGAAGCAATACATTGCACACCCCTCTGCTTGCAAAGGGTTAAAAGTATCAATTTTTTATATGAAAACACAAAACCAGTTCTAAATACTGCATTTTGATTTTTCTCTAAAGCAGCAGTAGTAGAATTGTGGAAATGAAACTCATGTGCATTTCTGTAACTTTAGAGAGATCACAGATGTGTTGCATCTTAGAGCAATGAGCAGAACACATCTCATGGTAATAAGCCATGCCTAAGGCTGTGTTCACATGAGTGACTTTTGCTCCAGTGAAGTTGCATGGGGGAAAAAAGTGTTTTTACTTCATTTGCATCCCTTGCTTACGTGATAAATGCGCTTTGTTTGATTCTGTTCACATTTTTTGCACAATCAAAATAATTAACCCTTTGAGTGCCAGAGTGGTACAGAATGCATTGGTTTACAATGCATTCCGTACCACTCTGCCACTCAAAGGTTTAACTGTAGCAAAATCTGGCATTGCGAGAATACATTAACCCTTTGAGTGCCAGAGGGCTCTTCAATGCATTTGGCACCCCTCTGGCACTCAAAAGGTTAATGCACTAAAACTTAATCAAGCAACATCTTCTGGGTCAATCCATCTGCACCATTAGGAACAAAAAAAATAAACTATCTTTTAGTTGAAACGGAGGGACCTCGTCAACCCTTTCTAGGACCCAATGGGTTAGTAGACCCTTTGTCTCCTACTGCTCCAGTTTGCATTATACATAAGGCCCTGTCAGGATATCACATGCTTTTGCTTCCCATGTCTTTATTATCACAGTGATTAAGTTGATTGTTTGAGCGGGGCCTAAAAGACATACTTTCTGCATATTGCCAGAAATGATATGTTGGCATTCATGTTAAAGAGAAATTCACCCCTCCTTTATTGTGCCAAGGCCCAGAACCCAAGGGCATCTCATCTACCCCATGGTCCAGTAGCTTCTTCAAGTGTTTGGTCTTGGGCTGTCCGATGACTAGGTACATCAGTCCTTAGAGCCCATGTTACACTGGACCCATTTGTTAAACTAGTTGTTTCTAGCCTAGGTCCTACCCTATAGTGCAACTGCAAATAAAGTGTGAGAACACCTGGCCGTGTGGCACAATAGATATGGACTTCCTACTTCAAGATCCCTCCAGACTATAAGCATGGTTTTTTGATAGAAGTTAGCAGGACATTGCCTGCAGTGACTACAAATGACTCCTGACTGTGTAAAATCAGCTATTAGTTATTCTTTGAAGTGATATTGACATTCTAATTTATCTTTAACCTTTTGAGTGCCAGAGTGGTGTGCACAGCATGCTTCACCTTGCATTGCATACTCGTCTGACATTCCCATATTTATTATTGTTTTCTATGGCAGAATTCAGTCTACTAAGGTATGCGACTCAAATAATTGCTTTGTGTTGAAGACCACTAATATTCAAGGGGTTAAAAGCCTCATTTAAATCTATGGGGATTTGGGGAATTTGTATTTTTCCCCCATGAGGCAGTTGGTTTGGTCCAGTATCGCTCCACTTCTTATTCTTACGTCTGCCACACTATGTCCAAAAAGTCAGTCATGTCTGTCATTCAGTAGTTTGTGTGATTACTTTTTTTGCATGACCCCAGAAGACTGAAAACTTAAAGGGATAGTAATGTCAGAAAAAAAGTGTTAACTATATGGTAGATACAATTAAGAGAGTACTTGCACTTATTCGAATCTCTCAAACCGTTATGGTTTGAGAGATATAGGAAAATAAAGTTCTCTGGTCCCTCCCCTTTCTGCTTGACGAGCTGTAAAGCTGTCAAAAGCAGATTCTGGTTGCGTGACCAGATGCGGCTCTTCAGCAGTGCTGATATAACAATATCTAAAGACAAACACTTAATTTAGAATGGTCTACAAAGTGTGTCTGGTTTGAAAGCACACTTTGTAGACTGTTCCAATGAAGTATTTATTTCTAAATAGCTCTGCTGAAGAGCCTCTGTCTAGTCAAATGATTGGAATCTGCAGCTGTCCGCTAGATGGCAGACTTGAGGGAAACGGCCAGGAAAAGTAACTTTAGCAAGTTATATCTCTCAAACCATAAAGATTTGAGAGATGACTTACATAGATGTTAACTTTTTTTCTCTGTCGTCCAATACAGGTTACTGGTAACTCTGGGTAGGTGATATGCCCCTTTAAGTAGGCAGGAACAATTCTAGAATTGTATGCAGGGGTGGAGCCTACCTTCTCTCCTTGGCTGCAACTAGCCAACCAAATCCAGAAAGATTTGTTCCTTTGTAAAGATAACACACATGCAAGAGAACAGTTCTGCTATTGTTTTAGAAACTTTTTTTTATTTTTCTGTTAGATATGGAATACCACCATTAGGCGGATTACCATAACTGACAGTGCCCTTAGATGTGGCTAGCTGAGTATCCAGGTGCTTTTTTGTGGACCTTAAGCCCTGAGGGGGAAAGTCTTTATTCCATGTGCTTCCCCAGGAGTTACCCACTGAAGTTACGTCTTACTACATGGTAATCTGAAGACAGAAGATCTGCAGGAAAGGTGAGCAACCCTTTGAGTGCTGCAGGTCCACTTGTCCAACAGTGCCCCTCTGCACAGGGGTGTCTTCATTGGAGTTCCTTTTGCACACTCCTGCACTCATTGGGTGAGTCAGAGTTTTCTTTCAGGGTGTTGCTCATGCTCGTCCTGCCTTTAAAATTCTTGCTCCTCAGTGGGATCTTAACTTGGTTCTGGGTGTCCTTCAGCTCCCCCATTTGAGTCTTTGGCTACTATTCCTGTACGCCTTTTGACTTGGAAAATGGCTTTTCTCCTGGCCATTATGTCCGTTTGCCGTGTAGCTCAGTTACATGCTCTGTCCTGTAAGCCACCCTATTTGGTGTTTCACAAGGACAAGGCGGTGCTTCGCAGTTCTCAGGAGTTTCTCCTGAAGGTGGTCTCTGAGGTCCACATCAATCAGGAGATTGTGGTGCCCTCTTTCTGCCCGGACCCCACCTCTGACAAGGAGAGGGATCTCCACTTGTTAGACATGGTGCGTTGTCTCAAGTTTTATGTACATCGCACTGAGTCTATTGGGAAATCAGACGCGCTGTTTGTCATTCCTGAGGGTCCAAGGGCAGGAAGACCTGCATCCAAAGTGACTATTGCTTCTTGGATCAAGTCCACTATTAGTAAGGCTTATGAGCTATGGAAGAAGACTGTTCTCTTTCGGATCACTGCTCATTCTACTAGATCTATTGGGGCTTCTTGGGCTTCCAAGAATCAGGCCTCCGCTGATCAGTTGTGCAAGATGGCCACTTGGTCGTCTGTGCACACTTTTCGAATCACTACAGTGTTGATGTGCTAACATCGGCTGACGCCAGCTTTGGGAGGAAGATCCTGGAGGCAATCTTGCCTCTAGAATCTTCTTCTGTTCTTGGTGCTTCCTTCACTTTTGAGCCCTGTTGGCTCTAGTTCCGTGTGCTGTGTAACAGTTTTGGGGTGTTGTTACCCCTGTTCAGTGTCGGTTGACACTTTAGTTGTTTTGTTGGGCTATCTCTGATCTGATGGTTCATATCTGCACTGGTGACTTTGGGGGCCTTGCACCTGGTCCTTGCCTTACTTCCCGCCTCTGGGAAACTCAATGGTTGGACATCCCAGAGTTACCAGTAACTTGTATTGGACGACTGAGAAAAGAAGATTTTAGTCTTACCTGTTAAATCCTTTTCTCTTAGTCCATACAGGTTACTGGTCTCCCACCCTGTCAAGGGACCATGCTTGGCTCTTCTGTGGCAGACTGTGGGGGTCCTTCGGTGTCATGCTCACAGGAGTCTTCTTTCCCTTCCATTATCTAGTCAATATTTAGTGTCTCAAATCTTTCTGGAGCTGGTTGGTTAGCTGCAGCCAAGGAGGGAAGGTAGGCTCCACCCCGTGTTAATTCCACAGTTCTACATTTCTTCATCAGTAAGTGTAGGTGTAGCAGACTAGAATTTTAGCTAATTAGAAAATTAGATGTTTGACTTGAAATAAGGAGGGCACTATTATAGGACACACCAACTGCACCATGAGTGAGGGGATGAATATTTCCCATTGACTTAAATGTATAAGAATACTAACCTTTCCTAATAAACCTTTAACTTTCCCTCTCTTTTCTCTTGGCCTGAAGCAGGCAACTCACCCCCTTTAAAGTAAACTATAGGCAATATCCCTGAGTGTTCTAACCCAGAAGTGACCAATCATTGAATCTGTAAGATACAACTTGGAGACATCATTGCTTGACACACACAAGACATACAGGACTTCTCCCTCTGCTTTTCTGGTAGAAATGGCACCAACAAAAGACTTAATCAGTTAATTGGTACAGATCATGAAGTAGGATAGCACTGCACTCTTTCACCTTGAGATTTGGGTCAAAACCCTGGGTATCAAAGCCTAAGTGTTCCCAGGTATGGTTCTTATTAGGAGGTGTTGGTGTTTCTTTCATTCCATGAGTTCTAGAGAGGTTTCACTCTGCTCTTTGAGGCATTAAAGTTCCCATTTAATGTTATTTGTGCATATGACCTGTATGGTTTAGTGCTTGAGGAATAGATGGGATCATCTCTGGATCTTAAGGTGATATGCTGCCCAACAATGTACCACAGAGATAGGCAAACTTTGGCACTCCTACTGTTAGTGACTACAACTCCTATCATTTGCAACCAGCCAGCAGCTGATGGGGATATCAGTCCCCAACAGATGGAGTGCTAACTTTTCCTGTCCCTGATATATAATATACGATTTGCTGCTAACATGACCACCTCTCTGTTTGTTTGTTGGTTCCATAGAATGAGGGAATGTTTTAGTGTGCTAAATAATGTGCTTCACGAATGGCAATTAAATATGAAATAGTACGTTGTACAATGTCTCTCTCTTTTAGGATTAATATGGGACACATTTTTGCCCAACACTGAGTGGAGTATTGGAACTGTGTAATAGTGGAAATTGTTAGTTTGTAAATGTATGCTGTTCAGTGTCCATCTCTTTATGTCTATGCATTTGACTGCTCTCCATGCAATTACCTGTTCCTGTTCCCAGACAGCACTTTCAGAATGTGTTTGAGCCATACTGAGCTGGCTTATGAAACAAGTTATTATATTGTTTGTTTTACTGATGAAGAGCTTCTGTGTTTACAAATGTTTCTTTGCATATAAAATCATTAATTTTACAAGCCTTGTTTAATCGGATAAAAGGCCACACAGGTGTAAAAGCTACCTTTTAGTTTTCATTGTATCGCGTGCCAGTGATGGGTGGGCAGCAGTCTGCCCTGGAGCCGTATGTGATGCCTGACTGCTTCTCTTGTGGTACCCAGTCTGTCCTCTGTTACAGTCACAAGAGATCATTTCCTTTTGTTACAACACCACTCTTCTTTATTTTCACCAAACAAAATACATAGGGAAATATGCACTAAAGTGTGAAAAAGAGGTGATAAAGTGGATATGACTTCTCCATATCTATAGAGCAAATGCACTAACATTTCTCTTTGCGGATCTTCGTGCATTGACTCCTTTGAATAACACTGGGATTGGAGAAGTGATATCATTGGAGAAGTCATCGCCACTTTATCACCTCTTTATCACTCCTTAGTGCAATAAAGAAGAGTTGTGATGCGATAAAAGGAAATGATCTCTTGTGGCTGCAACACAGAAAAGACTGGGTACCACAAGAGAAGCAGCCAGGCATCACATACGTCTCCTCTTTATCATAACCCCAATATTCTCTTTATTTACAACATACTTCCCTTCATTCTTCTAACTTTTTAACCCTTTGGGTGCTAGATTGTTCTTCAGCACATGGACTAATCTGCATCTTTCAAACCTTGTTCAGAATTTGAAATCCTAATTTGCTGCCCTTGCAGGAGGAGGTGAGGGTCAGAGAATCCAGGGCTGCCGTTGTTCATTAACCCCTGCTGCTTAACCCATTGGCAGAGGGAGAAGTAAGGACTAACACATTGCTTCACTGTGCTCTGCATATGCCTCTGTCTCAGGGAGCTAACCCTTTGTGTACCAGTGGGGTACACAATGCATTGCAAAGCAATTCTTTGTGTACCCCTCCGGCACTCAAAGGGTTAAATGAACTTTTAACGACTCTCAGTGAGAGATTCCCCCCTTCACCTTTTACTAGTTAGCTAATTTGAGTGTTACGGTGTCACCACAACCATCACATATGTATGTGGACATGCAGATTAATTCTGGCATTTGTGACATCCCTCCTAGGGCCTTGTGTTTAAAGGGATAGTAATGTCTCACAATAAAAGCAGCTCCAATTAATCTTCATAGTATTTGGCCCAGGGACAGTGTTATTTCAATACTGTCAGTTCTTGTTCAAGAGTAATTGAATGATAAAGTATCCCCCTCCCGCCCTTTTACTGATGTAACACTGCTCACCTCAGCAAGACTGTCTGGATGGATCGCAGAAAGGGACAATCTTCAGTTAGCATAAGGGAAAAACCTATCAAGAGGGTTTTCCTTATGCTCACAGTAAGAAGATTGTCTTTTGCTATGAGCTGTTTGGTCTGCGGACCAGATTCCATATCTGAGGGGAGGTGACTTACACTAGATAAAAGGGGCGGGAAGGGGATACTTTATCATTCAGTTACTCTTGAACTACAACTCCAATAGTATTGAAATAAAACTCTCCATGACCCAGAGAAGGCAACTGTCTAGAGCTCCAGATTTTGAGGGGAACTTCAGCTGTACTTGCCACCACCTATATTCTGAATTGTGGGTGTGGCCAGTGCAGTGTCAATGAGTCCATGCACCAGTTTTATAGCCCTTTACATGCTATTATTTAATGTTGAAGAGTTTTCCAACACTTTGGAGATCTCTCTAGCAACCAAAGGGTTAAAAATATCTTCCTTCTTGCTTGTTATAGGCCAAGGGTATTTTCTGTAGCATAAAATAGTGGATGAGACTGGAGACAGGGGCATGGGAGGGATGTGGGTGTGGACATGGTGGCGCTAAGGGCACCTAAAGTGCCTTGTCTAGGGGCCCTGGGGTGTGACTTAGTAATCATGTGTACAAATGGGATCTTTAACATTTGGTCAATAAAATGGTTAATCTGTTACTGACTCACTCAGCATGGCTTAAACGCGGAGCATTTCAAGGGGATAATTTTATACACGTTCAGCATGTTTTCCTCAGGATTAAATTGGCTCCACTTTTGCATTGATACATATGCCCCAGAGTATCCAGACTATTTCCTTAGGGGGCTATGTATTTGTGTGACAACATATGAAATGCGTCAGTCCATTAGCCCATGAAGGCTACCACTGCATTGTGGTGAGTCATTATATATAATTGTGTGCATTGCGTTCTATAAATTCTGACAACTTACATAGTTTACTTCAGTGTGGATAACCTTTTGTTTCTTCCAACCTCTCTTTTGTGGCAGAAGTATAATTAGCTTTCAGCCACATACAAATATTTACTCTTTTTTTCTTTACATACTGTGGACTGGGATCAGGGAACTCAAGAGAAGCAATTCAGTAGCAAATCTACTGAATCACTGAAGACAAATTAATGTTCCCAATTCATTGGAAATGTCTAGCATTCTAGGGGTTAAAAGCCCTATTTATATAACTAGGAAATGTCATTTGTCCCCTACCGTGAAGTTTGCACCAGAATTTCTCCTCTTTAGCTTACTGAATGCAGTTACTTACCCTTAGCTCGTTTAACCCTCTGTGTGCCATAGGGGTATACAGCAAATAGGTTTGCAATGCATTGAATACCCCAGTGGCACGCAGAGGTTTAAATTTGCCTATTTCAATTTGTTGTCCAAGTAACATGTATAAAGTCAAAAGTGGAGCAATTCATGGGCAAAACAAATGCAGTTTACATAAATGAAAATGAACAAACACCTCCTTACCCCCCCCCCCCACACACACAACAGGGTGTGGCAGTGCATTGCACTCCCAACTGGCCAGTAAAGGGTTAAGATTGCCATGTGCAGGGCGTGCAAAGGGTTAACACTTTAAGAAACAGGGTGTGACAATGCATTGCACTCCCATCTGCCATTAAAGGGCTACGATTGCCATGTGCAGGGAGGAGAGTCTGAAGTCCTGCGGTTATAGTAGCAACTGACATGTCCGTCTTTTTTTAATTCCTCTCTTCCCCATTGTTTCAAATTACTGATGATGAGTAAATATTGTAAAGTATTTTAATAGGATCCTGATGAGTGCCACATAAATAGAATACTTCACTTCTGAGTTCTTTTCACAATTATTTAGACTATTTTCCTTATTCTGTAAGCACCATTAACCCTTTGAGTGCCAGAGTGGTACGCAACGCATTGCTTTGCAATGCGTTGAGTACCACTCTGACACTCAAAGGGTTAAGGTAATTTTTTGTTTTCGTGGACCTATGACATGCAGGACACGTTCATTTATCCAAGGTTAGTTCAGGAAATATAGAAAGGACAATGTCTGCCTTCATAGACATCACATCTAGGACTGATTTGAACAGTGGCACAAGAGCGAAATTCATAGGGGCCATTAGGATTTTCTGGTAGTAAGGTGATTGTTGTTGGTGGTTTTTAAGAGTTGTCCATTCTCCTTTAACCCCTTGGTTTCCGGAGTGGTCTCTAAAGTTATTTCTGGCATCCCTTGAGTTAATTTTATAAATATTTTGCAGTTGCTTTCCCTGAAAATTGCAATTTTTGCTTCTGTAAATATGCCCTCAATGACTCTATTTCATGTTAGTATGTTTTATGCAAATGTTTGCCCTCTTTCAGAAGGTTACGGACAAGTTGTACAGCGCATTACTTTGTAACAAATCATTGTCTACTGTGTGAGTGTTTTTAACTTTGTGTACTTTGTGAAAACATGTACCATTATAGGGGTGTGCGGCAATTACAGCTTTCAGCCTGGTGCTGTGTGCCAATACAAAGGAGTGTTGGGCATGTAAATATCCATGAGGAATTGTAGGCCATTCATAACTAACCTACGTCACAGATATCTACAGATATCTACTACAGCTTGTTACACAGACGACCTGTTAGACCTCTCTAGCCTCAGGAGGTTAAAGGGATAGTAGTACTTAATATGTAAAAAAAATATATATATTGTAGTGTTTATCCCCCTGAGAAAAAAAAAAAATGGTACCCTCACTGCTGAAAGGTGTTTTATTCAAAAATTATTACAGCTCAAAGTTGTATATTTTTAGGTGCATTATCACAGTGGCCTGAAATTGCACAGTGGCACTGTTACACCATCCTATGGACCGCTCTGGTCTGAAGACCATAAATCTCCATAGGATGGTGTAGCAACAGCGCCACTGTGATATTGCACCTAAAAAATTCAACTTTGAGCTGTAATAAGTTTTGAATAAAACACATTCAGCAGTGTGAGTACTCTTGTTTTATTCAGGGGGATAATCCCTACAACAATATTTTTTACATTTTGAGTATTATTATCCCTTTAAAAGCCCTATTTAAATTAATGGGACATTGTTCCCTATTGTGCAGTAGGTTCGTCCAGAATTGCTCTGCCTTTCCCTGTGTACATATGTCCCACTGTGTAAGGCATCTCTATCCCTGTTACACTTCTGTGTGAAAGGAACATGGTAATGTATACTAAAAAGTCATTAACTCTTTGAGGGGTGTTGGTAATGTGTTGAACACATCTCCGGCACTCAAAGGGTTAATCCTTTTGCTGGAATAACTTTCATGTGCACAGCAACAAATATATTTAACCCCTTGACAAAACGTTTGCTTTGCAGTGCATTCCATTCCCCTTTGGCATTCAAAGGTTTATATATATATGTATGTATATATATATATATAATATTTCTTTTTGTGCCAATTATTTTTTTTATTTACCAATGATCAAGACCTATGTGTGGAAGATATGAATATTATTCCGTCACCGAGAAAGGTCAATACAATTTCATGTTTACATATGTGAAATGTATCTGTTTTAATTTATTTTTTGTTTTCTAGGATACTGTGTAAATTGGACACACCATAAATAAGAGTGGTATTAGGGCCAATTAAATGGAAAGAGCAGTTTGTGAAATGGAGTGGGTGATTTAACAAGAAATGTAGTATGGAGTAACCTCTTTAGCTGAAACTACCACGTTGATTTAATGAATTTATTCACATAACACGTCACTGTCTGCCCTTAGGGAACACTCATATAGGAGTTATGGCTTTGTTCTCCATAGTAATGGTCTTTTTGAGTGATGTGCTTAGTAAGAAATAGTTTCAGCAGCTTTTGACTTATTATCGGAACATATGCTACAAGTACTCTAGATTAACACAATCTCCACGTATACTTGCTGCTATGCAAATGGAGCAAATTTCAAACCATTGATAACTGAATGTAATTTTCTAAGAAAGACAGAATGCCTTTTGGGTGGCATTCATCAGACGGGCTTATTTACTAAATGGGGTGCATCTGAGAAAACAGGCGCTACTAGCGAGTGCTCCTAAATATATCAATCAGCGAGACCAACAAAACTGTATTGACAAATGCAATCATGCTGTGTTCTAGGAAAAATATTGCCTTGTTAACTTTTTTGTCAGCACTATTGAGGTGTACTAAATGCAGCACTAATTGTAATGATAAATTAGTTGCATTTGCTCTTTCAGGTGTAAAACTAAGACCACACCCCATTTCCATGAGTGCGGAGAGAAAAGGTGCAGTTTGTAATTTGAGGAATTCACCGTTAGTTAAGGCACATTTTAAGGCTGCGTTGCATTTATATTGGACTGCCTGTTGTGCCTATTTGATAAATGCTGCCCTGTGTTCAAAAGAGAGGTCTGTGAAGCAATGTGTGGAGACCTCTTCAGCATTCAAGGGGTTAGAAACCTCATTTAAATCTATTGAGAACTTTATCTGGTAGGGTGCAGCTGGAGTAGAATTACTCTACTTTTTTAACTCTTTGTGGACCGGACTTGTGTCCAGAGCACTGCAAACTGATGAGTTGCATAGCCCTTTGTTCCCTGAAGGGCTAACCTAGGGCCCATAGGCCTTTATATAAAGTGACCATTGTAAAGGATAAAGACCTGATGCAGAATGCAAAAAGTGGACCAATTGTGGAGCAAATCAAACGCACCATAGGGAGCAAATAATATTCAACATGGTTTTAAATGGTGTTTTTAACCCCCTGAAGTCTCTAACATTACCATTCGTTGTATTGGAGACTTCTTTAGCTATCAAGTCAGTGTATCATTTAGGGATTAGTCATCCGTCTATCATTATACACTGTGCCCATTTAGCTTATTATTGTGTAAAGTCTATTTAATGAATGGTTTACTCCATATTACCATTTTGGTATGACTATAACCTAGTTTGTGTTGTACTGGCCATGAAGGGATAGGACGTGGGTTAGTTTATTAAACCCTTCACATCCTGGGGGCTGCAAAGCAATGTGTTGCACACCCCCTTTAGTCATCAGGGTTTTATTTAATGTGTTTTTTATTTAATGGTAGGGAAAAGTAACACTTCGTTTCTTAACTTTTTGTGTGCCAGAGAGGTACCCAATGCATTGGGTAACTCTGGCACTTAAAGGGTTAAACAGTTTAACCCTCTGAGTGTCAGAGGGGTACGCAACGCATTGCAAAGCAATGCGTTGCGTAGTCCTCCGTCACTCAAAGGGTTAAAAAGACCTGAATAAAAACCTTGATAAGCATTTTTTGCATGTTAAACTCTCCCATCATAGCTTTTGCTATAACTGTCTAACAGCTTTAGAGTAAGGCTTACTTTCTGTTTCTCTGGAATCTTCCATCCCAGGAAACACACACATGTAAGGAAAGATCACTATAATGACACTGTTTGTACCTCAGATAAACAGGTTTGTGTTTTGGGCAGTCTAAAGTTTTGTTTGCATGGGCAACCCGAACATAGAAGCAATTCTTCCCCATCGAAGCCACCTGTGTTATTTGCCCGTGCTGCCATGCATCTGCATGGGTGAGGTTGTCAGTTGTTAGGTCCTTGGCATCCTCAGCAATACATGATTTGGCTCTCCATCACCACAGTATAGTCAGTCAAGTGAACAGAGTGCAGTGTGGATTATCACTACTACAACTTCCTGTTCTTTGTGTTGAACCCAGGGATATCCCTTCTTGCTGCTTAGAACTGCTTCATGAGTAGATGATGTAAAGCTGGGATGGGCAAACGCTAGCTCTCAAGCTGTTTTTGGCAGTGCCCACCTGGTTATTGTGACATATGTATAACGACAGGTTGTCCATCTTATTTATGACTTTATGCTCAAAGGAAAACCAGAAAATTGAGCATCCAACTGTGCCATACAGAAGAAATAAAAAAAAATCAATTTTTAATTGAAGTGGTACTGTTAAATGGAAACTGTCATATGGACAGTGCCCTATTGGCAAGCTGGTCCCCTTGTAGGAGACTTGATGATAAACCTGGGCAGAATTGTGTGAGCCCTTGTGGATCAGGAGGGAAGCAGAATGGGGGGTATGTAAAGAAACTCCTGATGCTCCATTGCTAGTCCCCAAGAGAGACTGAAATTTCATAGTTTGTAGGATTTGTATACGTAGCTCCCACAGGCTTTAGTGATGGATTCCATGTCTGAAACCAGATGACTATAGGTCTGTGCATGCAATCTGCATAGTTTTTGCTGTTAGCCACATACATATTGCTTGTTTTCCAACCCGATTTCAACTAAAGCTACTGACGGGAGCCATTTTTGAGCTGCAGAGGGCAGTCCCAGGCTTTATAAGAAGTCTGCTTTACACTATGGATTTAGTAAAACATGATTGCAATGCATTGGAGACCTATCTAACATTCAATAGGTTAAAAGCCCCATTTAAATCACTGGAATTGCAAGAATTTTCATTTTTCCCATATGATGCAGTTGGTTTGCCCTTAGATAGCAAGCTGGGGGAAATTGTTCTCTTCAGTACTTTTCTGTTAACTATAAACCACTTCACTATCTGTGGACAATAATTTGGAAGATAAAAAGCAAGGCCTAGTGGAATTCCCTATACAAGACCTGTCTATTTCATATCCTAATGATCATGCAGCTATGCTTTGAGGCCTCACATTGAACAGATATAGAAATGCAGTATTGGATTTTTCCTTAAAAAAAAAAAAAAATCCAAGCAGTTAGGCTTTTTAACTGCATATACTTACTTGTTCCAAGATTTTTCCCCATTAACAATAATAGACAAACAGCAGTTTAACTTGTATATAAAAAGCTACAGAATGGAGCCCCTGAGGTCTAAAAAGCAGTCAAAATCTATTAAGATAACAGCACACAGAAGAGCAACTTCTGTGCATCACGTAAAACCTGCTGAAGCTTTAAATGGTACTGTAATAGATGTTCTACAGTATCGCCAAAGCAGTTTTATTGGAGGCCTGCTAATTCAGGAACCAAATGCACCCAGTTTTATGACATTTACACTGTGGAGTAGAGTGAAAAATATGAATAATGATTTCCCTTTACTGCGTGCAATTCGTGTAAAGTAACAGTTTGTAGCTGTTAATGTTATGAGTATATGAAACCTTTTTCTCTTAAAGCGGATCTGTCATGTTTAAACATCAGCGCCCCCATCGCTTTCTTCCCCCTATAGTGAATAAAAACAACTTTTTAATGCACAATCTTATGAACCCTATGTATAAAAGCTACCCTAAATCTTGTCAGAAAGCAAGAGGGAGAGCGTGGCTGTCGCCATGACGTTTTCACTGTCGTCCAATACAGGTCACTGGTACTCTGGGAGGCGTAAGTCCCCTTTAATAGGCAGGAACAATTATGCAAATGATTTGCAAGGGGCGGAGCCTCCCCTCTTACTTAAGCCACCTTCTGGCCAGAGCCACTCATATTGATTTGTTCCTGGTGTGCTTCCACACCAGGTAGAGAACATCTATGCATCTTAGTATTTTATTATTTTTTATTCAAATATGGAATACCACCATTAGGAGGGTGACCATGGCTGTGAATTGCCCTCTTCAAAGTGGCTGGTGCAGCTTCCAGGGATTTTCTGTGGACCTATACCCTGATGAGGGGACAGCTTGTGTTAAGCAGCTCCCCTGTTGGGGAATTTACCTCTTGTTCTTTCCCTCCCTATCATGGTCACCTGAAGACAGAAGTCTGCAAGGAAGGTGAGTCACCCATTGAGTGCTGAAGGTCCACTTGTCCCCACAGTGTCCCTTTGATGGGCTTGTATTTGGGAGTTTTAATACACTCCAGCACTCATAGGGTGTTTTTATTGCATTATTTCATGTTTATGCAATTTCTGTGTTATTCTCTGAGTTTTGGAGCATTGGGTATTCATTTATTTATGTTTCTCATGTGTTTCATGCTTGTTTGGGCACTTTTTAATGTTTTACTAAACTTTATTAAAAATGGTGTTCCGCGCCTTTAAGCGCGGCTTTTTCCCGCTCAGACGCAAGGGCTCCTTTACTCTCTATGGGAATTCACAGTATGGGACATATCTCTGGAACCGCTTGTCACAGCAACTTCAGAGAGGGCTCATTTTAATTCTAGGCTCCTGCTCTATCATCCAGAATGTGTTTTATTTATGTGGGGTGTTCAGGGGGGCTTCGGGCACTGTTTGGGGTACTTGTAGGGAAAAACTACATTTCCCATGAGCGCTTGGTTCGCGCTCGTTTCTGATTGGCTGTCACGACGGCCGCCATTTTGTGGTACTTTTCCTAGGCGAGTACACTACGCAGGGACCGAGCCTTCTCTCTCCTCCACAGATTAACCCTTCGCTGGCCAGATAAGTCCGTTTTTAGAACATTTCTGGGGTGAAACTTTAATCTTAACACTTTTTCTGGGTGATAGTGTTATTAGTGGGGTATATTGACGCTGTGAGCATGTCTACTTCACTGGAGCTAGGGGCTAGACCCAAGTGTAAGGAGGATGGGGGGTCCGCTACCCCCATGGCGTTTTGCTCCTCTTGCCACATTGGGCTGGATGGCGATAATGTGGGGGATCTATGCCCTAATTGTACTGGTCAAGATAGCAACCCTGGGCTTCCCAGCCATGCTATTGAGCCATCTTGGGTGAGGGAGTTTAAAGCTGCCACTAGGGATCTCAGATCCACGCTTCAACTCCTTCCCTCTCAGGTACAGGGGGCTCTCCAGGTCTGGCAGACCCCCTCTACTATCAGGACCTCCCTGCCTAAGCCACAGGGAGCTCCTGATATCACTGATTCTTCTGAAGAAGAACTTTTACAGGATTCTGATGCTGAGGAACGTACTGTTATTGAATCTAACAGGTCCATTGGGGACCCCTATGAGTGTGACCCTGAAGTTTCGGCTGAGGGTCTGATCAGAGCGGTTCTGAACACGCTCAACCTTCCTCTGACTCAGGAATCCACTTATGATCCTACTGACGTTTTTCAGAAAAAGCCATCTAAGCCTGTTGTTTGTTTTCCAACTAACCCTACTCTTGCCCGTCTGGTCTCTGAGGCATGGAAGAATCCTGATAGATCTTCCTCTGTCTCCAAAAAGTTTGCCAAACTTTACCCTTTTCCTGAGGCGGAGCTGGCAAAATGGGTTCATCCTCCCAAAGTGGATGCTCCTGTGTCTAGACTATCCAAATCTACTGCTTTGGCTGTCTCAGATGCCTCTGCCTTGCAGGACTGGACGGATAAGAAACTAGAGCTCTCTCTTAAGTCTATTTTTGCCTCCATTGGCACAGCCATGCGCCCCACTTTTGCTGTGGCATGGGTTAATAGAGCTATTGCGGCCTGGACTGAACGACTGACTGAAGCGGTTCGCCAGGATGCGCCTGTATCTGAACAGTTGCAGCTTCTTGCTAATATCACTGAAGCTCAGAACTATGTTGCTGATGCTGCTTTTGATGCTGTGCGCATGATGGCGAGGGCCTCCACTTCTTCTGTGGTGGCTAGACGCGCTCTTTGGCTGAAAATTTGGTCTGCTGATACAGCCTCTAAGAAGGCTTTGCTTTCCTTGCCCTTTCAGGGGAATTTGCTTTTTGGGTCTGAACTCAAAGAAATGATCAGTGAGGCTACTGGCGGTAAAAGTACTCTTCTACCCTCAGTCTTTAAGAAAAAGTTTCCAGCCAAACGCAATCGGTCCTTTCGTTCCTTTCAGACTGAGACACGCTCCTCGGCCCAAACGGGTCCTCCCACTACGCGCTCCTCCTCCAAGCCCAAACAGTCCTGGAGGCCCAAAGTTGCCTCCAAGGCCAAGACCTCCAAGACTGCTTCGGCATGACTCGCCGAACCCGGGTCCGCATCCGGCTGTGGGCGGTCGTCTCCGCATCTTTCGCCGGACTTGGGAGGAGTCAGTGGCGGACCCATGGGTTATTCAGGTGGTGTCAGAGGGATACAGGATCCCTTTCTCTTCCCTTCCTCCTTTTCGGTTCCATTTTACTCGTCCTTCTCAGGAACCCACAAAAAGGCGTCTGTTCGACGACGCTATTCAGGATCTCTTGGACAAAGAGGTCCTGGAGGCGGTTCCTCAGGGGGACACAGGTTCAGGATTTTATTCCAACCTGTTTGTGGTAGCCAAAAAGGACGGAGGAGCCCGTCCCATCTTGGATCTCAAAGATCTCAATGCCTATGTGGTGACTTCCCACTTCCGCCAGGAGTCCCTGCGCTCTGTGATTGCAGCAATGTCTCCAGGGGAGTTTCTTGCCTCCCTGGACCTTCAGGATGCTTATCTTCACATCCCTATTCATCCAGAGAGCAGGCGGTATCTCAGGATTGCCTGCCACAGGGGACACTTTCAGTTTGCAGCGCTCCCCTTTGGACTGACTTCAGCTCCTCAGGTCTTCCAGAGGGTGTTGGGCTCCTTGATAGCGGTGCTCCATCAGGATGGGATCAGAGTGACCCCCTACATGGACGATCTCCTACTGAAGGCCTCCTCAGCGGAGCTTCTCCACCAGCAATTACAGATGTGCATGCACACCCTGAACCGTCATGGCTGGATCCTGAATCTGGACAAGTCGGACTTGATTCCATCTCAGAGGCTTCTGTTCCTGGGTCTCCTGTTCGACGCTCGCCAATGCATGGTGTTTCTTCCAGAGGACGTGGCTCACCAGATAGCTGTCAGAGTGGCTGGAATTCTGGACCTGGACGTGATTCCAGTTCCGAAATTGTCGTCCTTAGTGGGGAAGTTCATTTCCACAATCGAAGCAGTACCATTTGCCATGGCCCACTCCAGGGATCTTCAGAGATTCGTGATCCAGACGTGCAAGAATCATCCAGATCATCAACATCTGTCTGTTTCTCTTCCTCCTCATGTCGAGTCGAGTCTGCACTGGTGGTTAGATCTCTCTCATCTCCTGAAAGGGAAATCCTTTCTAGTTCCTCCTTGGACCACAGTCACTACGGATGCCAGCCTTCGGGGCTGGGGTGCAGTCTGGGGTCGCTTCAGTGCTCAGGGGAAATGGGGTCTGGAGGAAT
This sequence comes from Rhinophrynus dorsalis, assembly GCA_037306005.1. Lineage (NCBI taxonomy): Eukaryota > Metazoa > Chordata > Amphibia > Anura > Rhinophrynidae > Rhinophrynus > Rhinophrynus dorsalis. Next base: position 295,282,995 of record CM074720.1, read on the forward strand.
CCATGCTCTCCATCAATGTTCTGGAACTTCGAGCTGTCCGGCTGGCCCTGAGGCACTGGGAGTCTCAATTGACCGGTCTTCCAGTCAGAGTGGAGTCCGACAACGCCACGGCGGTGGCTTACATCAACAGGCAAGGCGGCACAAGAAGCGGTTCCGCCTGGTGGGAGGTCAAGGATATTTTGTCTTGGGCAGAAGATCATGTGCCTGTCATCTCTGCGGTTCATATTCCAGGCGTGGACAACGTCATGGCAGACTTCCTCAGTCGTCATACCGTCGACAGCGGAGAATGGGCTCTGCACCCAGAGGTGTTTCACATGCTCACTCAACGGTGGGGGATGCCTGTGGTGGATCTGATGGCTACCAGACACAACAGGAAGGTTCCGGTGTTTTGCTCCCGGTTGAGGGACTCCCTTGCTCTAGCAGTGGATGCCTTGTCGATCCCTTGGGACTTCTCCCTGGCTTACATCTTCCCTCCTCTTCCTCTATTGGTCAGAGTTATCCAGAAGTTGAAGAGGGAACGTTGTCCTGTCATCCTGATTGCTCCAAACTGGCCTCGCCAGTCCTGGTTCCCGGAATTGTTGGCCATGTCAGTGAAGGATCCAATCCCACTTCCAGCCCGTCCGGACCTGCTTCTTCAGGGGTATCTGTGGAAAGAGGATGTTCACTCTCTCCATTTGATGGCATGGCGGTTGAATCCTCGATTCTAGCTAAGAAAGGCTTTTCTCCTTCTGTGGTATCGATGATGCTCAGTGCTCGTAAGCCTGTGTCTTCCAAGATCTATCATCGCATATGGTCAACTTTCGTGACATGGTGCTCTGACAAGAAGTTGTCTCTTGACTTCCATCTTCCCACTGTCCTAGCCTTCTTGCAGGACGGTGTGGATAAGGGGCTCAGTCTGAGTTCCCTCAAAGTTCAGACTTCTGCCTTGTCTGTGTTTTTCCAGGAACGGATTGCTGTCCTTCCTGATGTGAAAGTCTTCTTCCAAGGTGTGACTCATGTTCGACCTGCCTTCAAGAGTCCTGCTCCCCAGTGGGATCTCAATTTGGTGCTGGGAGTTCTACAGCGACCACCGTTTGAATCCTTGGCTTCCATTCCATTACGTCTTGTGACTTGGAAGATGGCCTTCCTCTTGGCTGTTGTGTCAGTGCGCCGGGTAGCTGAGTTACAGGCATTGTCTTGTAAACCTCCTTACCTGGTGTTCCACAAGGATAAGGCTGTGCTTCGCACTACCAAGGAATTCTTACCCAAGGTTGTGTCCGAGTTTCACATCAATCAGGAGATTGTGGTTCCCTCTTTCTGCCCTAATCCTTCATCTGACCAGGAAAGAGATCTCCATTTGTTGGATGTGGTGCGTTGCCTCAAGTTTTATGTACATCGCACCGAGTCTATCAGGAAGTCTGACGCTCTATTCGTCATTCCTGAGGGGCCTAGGGCAGGGAGACCGGCTTCCAAAGTTACCATTGCCTCTTGGATTAAGGCTACCATCCGTGAAGCCTATAAGTTGAGGAATAAGCATGTTCCCTTCCGGGTGACTGCCCATTCCACCAGATCTATTGGGGCCTCTTGGGCCTACAAGAATCAAGCTTCTGCTGATCAACTGTGCAGAGCGGCCACTTGGTCCTCTGTGCACACCTTTTCTAAGCACTATCGAGTTGATGTACTGGCTTCGGCTGATGCCAGTTTTGGAAGGAAGGTCCTGGAGGCAGTCTTGCCTGTGTAGGTCTTCCGCTCTGTGATCCTTAGTGCTTCCTTACTGTTGAGCCCGGTTGGCTCTAGTTCCGTGTGCTGTGTTAGTTCGGGGATTGTTCCCTTGGTTGGTGTCCGTTGACACTTACAGTTTGGGCTATGTTATCAACTGGTCATAACAGTTCTAGTGACTTGGGCCTTGCGCCTGGTCCTTGCCTTACTTCCCGCCTCTGGATCAGCTCAATGTTTGTACATCCCAGAGTACCAGTGACCTGTATTGGACGACAGTGAAAATAGGATTTTAGTCTTACCTGTTAAATCCTTTTCACTTAGTCCATACAGGTCACTGGTCTCCCACCCTGTCAAGGGACCAGTCTTGGCTCTCCTGTGGCACTCAGTGGGAGACCGTTCGGGCATGCTCACAGGAGTCTTTCTTTTTGCTTACCTGAGGTCAGTTCTTGGGGTCTCAAATCAATATGAGTGGCTCTGGCCAGAAGGTGGCTTAAGTAAGAGGGGAGGCTCCGCCCCTTGCAAATCATTTGCATAATTGTTCCTGCCTATTAAAGGGGACTTACGCCTCCCAGAGTACCAGTGACCTGTATGGACTAAGTGAAAAGGATTTAACAGGTAAGACTAAAATCCTATTTTTCTTGATTGGCAGCGCTCTCCCTCGGAGGAACTGTCTGTCAGCAATGCCCCTTCTCCATGAGGCTTGCTGTGTGTGGGTGGTGGGAATGTTTGTGGGAGTGATTCAAGGAGAAAGGGGACCGAATAGAGAATTTTGAAATGGTCAGAATTTTTTAATTTGCTTAAAATATATTTTAACACTTTGGGTGCCAGAGGGATACGCAATACATTGCAAAGCAATGAGTTGTGTACACCTCTGGCACTCAAAGGGTTAGAGGGGTGAATCAATTAAGATATATTTTTATTGAGGTGAAAGTTCCACTTTAACATTTGAATCACCTGATGCGAAGAATGGCTAGCAGAAAGAACTTTTACAGCATTATACACTTAAAAGAACACCTACACCTCCTAATAATCCCTACTTACTTTTTTATGGCCAGAAAATTTTGATGGCCCCAATTAATTATTCCCTTGCTCCTTGGTACAAGCAATTCCATCTTCTATCAGTCCTGGATATCATGTCCATCCAGGCAGACATAACAGTTACTTTCAAATTCTGCTCATGATAATCTGGGCCCTTTAAATAGCAGAGAGGTGTGCTTCACATTGCCTTGTGTACACCTTTGGTCTTTAAAGAGTTAAGTAAGCTCATGCGCACTTCCTGCAACTGTGATGTCTGCCTTAGAGGTGCACATGACACATGCTAACAGGGTTTTCTAACTGAAGTAGGAAGAGTGCATATGCTTTCTTAACCCTTTAACACTTTGAGTGCCAGAGGTATCCAGTGCATTGCAAGGCAATGCATTGGTTACCTCTCTGGCAGTCAGAGGGTTAAGGGAGCAAAGGGTTGAACACTGCACAGTGACGCGATATACTTGACAACTAGGACTGACTTGAAGGTGTACACTCTTGAGCACAGGTACATGGACAAAACTCATTGGAGTCAGTGGGAATTTCTGGCCATAGTAAAGTAAAAGGAGCAGTATTAGCCTTTAGTTCTCCTTTAAGAGTGATTTAATGTATAGAAGAAAAAATAATTTCTCCATCGTCCAATACAGGTTACCGGTAACTCTGGGTAGGTGATCCACCCCTTTAAGTAGGCAGGAACAATTCTAGAATTGATTACAGGGGGTGGAGCCTACCTTCCCTCCTTGGCTGCAGCTAGCCAACCAGCTTAAGCTTAAGTTTATTTTAGCGATTTTTGGAGTGAAACTTTAATCCTACACACTATAATTGGGTGATTTCTTATACAGTAAGATTATTTGACACTGTGTGAATGTCTATACTGCTGGAGCTTGGGGCGAGGCTGGGGTCTCTGTATCCCCCATTGCTCTTCCTGTCACTCAGGGCTACCTAGAGAATTCTCAGGTCACTTATGTCCAGCATGTTCTGATGTCCCTGAAATATTCCAGGGACCTCCAGCCATGCATTAGAGCCAGCTTGGGTGCAAGAGTTCAAGGCTGCTACTAGGGACCTTAGGTCAACATTGCAACTCTTTCCATCCCAGTTACAGTGGGTCTTCATTCTTGGAAGGCCCCCCCCCCAGTCAAGGAACTGCTAGTGGATTCAGATGTTGAGGAATGTTCTACTGTGGGCTCCTCTCAGTTTTTTGTGGATCCTTTTGAGGCTGATCCTGAGCCCTCAGCTGAGGGCCTGATCAGGGCCGTCTTGACTACTCTTAACATTCCCTTAGTTCAGGAGGTTCCTTCTGATCCCTCTCATGTGTTTCAGGAGCCTAAAAAGCCCCTTACTTACTTTCCACCTAACCCCACTCTTGACTGCCTTGTGTCTGAGGAGTGGAAATCCCCGGACAGGAAACCCTCCGTGTCCAATAAATTTGCCAAGCCTTATCCCTTTTCTGAGGCCGTGCTTACTCAGTGGGTTCATCCTCCCAAAGTGGATGCTCCTGTTTCCAGGCTGTCTAAGTCTACTGCCTTACCAGTCTCTGATGCGTCTGCTCTGAAGAACTGGACTGACAAGAAACTTGAGGTCTCCCTCAAGTCCATTTTTGCCACTGCTGGTTCTGCCATGCGTCCAGCATTCGCTGCTACATTGCTCTCCCTACCCTCAGGGTACCTCCTTGTTTGGGTCAGATCTTAAGGATCTGATCAGTGAGGCCACAGGGGGTAAGAGTACTCTTCTATCCTTGGTTCCAAAGAAGAAATTGCTGCTTAAGCGTAATCGGTATTTTCATTCCTTTCAGAATGAGACCTGTCTGGCGAACCAGACGGTTCCCTCAGCTCCTCGTACCTCCTCCAAGCCAAAACAACAATGGAAGCCAAGGTCTCTTCGAAGCCCAAGGCTTCCAAGCCGCCTTCAGCATGACTCACCAAACCCAGGTCCACACTCTGCTGTGGGTAGTCTGCGACACTATCACAGCATTTGGGAGGATTCCGTGATGGACCCATGGGTTTTACAGGTGGTGACGGAAGGGTACAGGATCCCTTTCGTCTCTCTTCCTTCCTTTCGCTTTCTTCCTACTCACACGCCTCAGGGTGCAGAGAAAAGCAGTCTGTTTGACGGAGCTGTTCAGGCTCTTCTGGACAAGGACGTTCAAGAGCCAGTTCCAGTTCAGGACAGAGGTATGGCTTTTTACTCCAAACTCTTTGTGGTTGCTTGGTTTGCAAGCGCATGTAGACCATTTTAGTGAAGGATTTCTGTTTCTATAATGAGATCTTAGCACTGCTGCAGATCTGCCACCGGTCCCAGGACTGAATTCCCCTGCTGTCAGATAGAATGCTGATGTCAGGGGAGAGGGAACTTTGAAAGCTGATATCTCTGGCATCGTTGAATTCAGAATTTTAAGGGCTACAACATGGGGGATAGTAATAATGAAGTAGTACTATCCCTTTAAATTACATACTGGATAAAAGATAATGCCCCCAGATTCTTGTATCATAGTAAAATATCAAATATTATATATTCCACCAAAATGTGGTATATAGGAGTACTTGTTGATGGGGAGAACTTGTATCCCTATTATGTAAAGTGGAAGTCAGAGATGCCTGGCATTTCGTGGTTGGACTGCTTTTATTGCAGGACCAGTATGATATGCTTTAGGATATTTCCTCTCTGGGAAAGGCACTAGTGGGCTAAAAGAGATTGCACCCTGGGTAGGACACCATTCCTTTAAGGCCTGCAAATTTGTATTTCAGGTTCGTTACTAGTTGAGCATCTCTGACTTCCACTTTACATATGCAAACTAGCCTTAAGATTTGTCACCTCAAGGGTAATATGGGAATCCAGCATTGGACCCCTTGCTCACAGTGCTTAGAGAGATCAGCTACACCTCAGTGGGGGCAGACATGATTGTTTTTACATGCCTTCAAACCTTGCCACAGAAGTATTTTTATGACGCCTTCAGAGAATATCTTCTTCTGTAGATATGATGTTCAGTACTAATTAACTGTTAATTTTGAAGGAACAACCCATGCAGAATTGATTCATATTGGGCATTTAGGATTTTCTGCCCAGATTAATGCAAGTTTTTTTTATTATTTATTAATTTATTAAGAGGAGTTATTGTTCCCTTGAGATATTTTAGCAATGGAGATATTTTTATGTCTCAGATAGAAAAATCCATGATATACTCAAGATTGTCATTCTTTTTTCTGTTTTTTATTTAAATTGCATAAAATACATACATACCTGTAAGTGGAAAATAGTTTTAAAATTGTATTTGCCACCTGTAATTTATTTGTAAAGTTTTCTTTTCCTTTATATGCTTTCATAAAGTCTTGATCAACTACTTCAAGGTAATGACATAATGAGCAATCCTACTGTGTACAATATGCAATTTTATGTTGAAGTTATTTTTACTTCCCACACGGATAAAAGAAAAGTAGGCACACAACTGGCTAATTGTAAATCTGCTTAATGCTGAAAATCATTGCAATTTCTCCAGTTTAGTTAGCAGGCTCATTTATATTTTTATTAATTATATACTGAAATATTCCGTTTTTGGCAAATGATTACTGGCACAGTATTTTTGTAACAGCTGTATATAAAAAGTAAACTTTTAATATCAATCCTAATAATAGAGTAAATGACTAGTAAGGGGCAAAAAGTCATTTTTTTCCCCAACTTGTGTTTAAGAGTTGATAAGAACTTTCCTATCACAGAACCAAGCTGGAGTGGGATAGAGAGGTAATCGGCATCACCAGAAGTGATGACATTATGCCATTTGCTGATATAGTAGTTCTTGCTGCTAATGAATGGTCTAAGCCCCTGTCCTAGTATCAGAAAATGTCATAACAGGATGAGGCTAGTGGGTCTTCCATGCTGTATAGTAGTAAGTGGGGGAGTGCGGTCACCATTTCCACCACAGACTGTTGTGGCAGAACTACCAGATCCAGCAGTGAAATGAGACAGGTGATGGTAGATTCTAGTACATCAGGACCACCACAAGCCACTCCAGGCCCCTGAGAAGGAAGTGTGCAGTCAAGAAGATCATTCTTGAAACCTTTCACCCTTTTAATAATAGATGGGTGAATACTTTCCATTGGGGACAGGGAGTGTGTAATCATCCCAAACTGCAGTGTGCGCAATCTCTGACAAGACTGTGATTGCGGGAGGAGGGGGTCATGCTTTTGGCACATCCACCCTAATAAAGTGCATCAAGCATAACCACCTTGAGATACAAGTGGAACATTTTCAACCCTCACTGTATCCCCTGTTTTTCTCCAGTGACAAAAATGTGGCACAAAAATACCACAAAAAAGGCAAGGCACACCTCACCCATACCACTTCCACCAGCCCAGAATGTTGACATCACCACCATATCTTGTGTGTTTAGCACCCTTGGGGTGATTCTCCTTGGCACTGTCACCAGTACCACCAGCAGACAGAGAGTCTGTGGCTGTAAGTATCTGGAATATGTGTCCACAAGTTGTATATTGTGTGATGCAATGACTGTGCATAGCAATGTGATGGAGAACCCTAGAATTCAGATGATAAGGGAGTATCTGCAGATAGGCTGCCCTGTAAAATTTTCTAGCAGAGTAAATGTGGGAAATTTGATTCTTTTTGTTCTGGAATTGCTAAGGGTAGAGAAAGTATTTAGGGCCTGCTGGAAAGGTCAACAAGACCCAAATCTTTAGATGCTGTATACTGCATGTCTAGCTGAGTCTTCCCACAATAAAGTACTTCCCATGCTAACTAAGAGTATGAGATCTGTCTGGATTACTGTGTATATTTTCTTTGTTAGTCTAATGTGCATCCCTTAATTTGGAACACATTTTGGGTTCTGTTATGGTATGTGTTTTATATTAATGTATTAAATGTGTACATTAAATTATAGCAGTGATTTTTGCCTAATGCTTTGGTAGACCTGCTAAACTTCCTGGATCCAGTTTAGGGCTTTAGGAGCCTCTAGAGGTATTGTTGATTGGTGAGACACCCCATCTCCCGGTCTTAAGTATAATGTTTGATTCCAATATAACCTTGCATTCAGTCATTCATCAGTGTTCGTAGCACGTGTGCCAACTGTCATTTATGGCTTGTAGTGGCTACCACTAATACTCCTATCAGTTAACCCCAGCTCCTTCTCTTTTCCTACACTTGCTGCTCTCTTTCTCTCTCTCTCTCTCTCTCTCTCTCTCTCATGAGCAGCAGGAAGTAGGTGGAAGTAAGGATACATTATCATTCTTTGCACTGAAATGAAAAAAAGTAGATGAGCTGCCCTTTTCTCAGCATCATTTTTCTAATTTCTCTTTAGAGGCAAAAAGTTTTGTCCATTTCTACAAATGGCTAACACTTATGATGTCTGCTTTCTCTAACATAACACACAACCTTTATGAGCATGAGACAGCAACAGCTTAAGGAGGACACCCATGTCTTAATAGGTGCTTTCCATAATTATTGATCACCTGCCATTAGTAGATTGGTGATCAACAGCAGGAGGGACATCATTAAAGGCTATATGCCCCATTCTGAGGTGGGCGTTACAGTAAGTGGCCTTAAAGAACTGGGACACTTAAATTCATCTCACCCCCTTTATTTAATTTGAGTTGTGATTAATGCATATGAGACCCTACATTCTTACTAGGAGCCAATATGCAGCTTTGCCTGTGAAAATCACAAGCTGTCCAGCAAAGCCGCTATCCGCTGTCAGTGAGATAACTGAGAAGACTTCATGGGGTGATGTGATCAAGGTCTTAGACCCAGAACAGCATGGAGGGAACCCACTGGGACATCAGATCTGGCATAACTGCGGGTTCAGTAGATTAAAGAAAATCACTCATCTATATAAAGTTGCAAGCTCTGTAGGTTAGGATCCCTGTAAATTGCACATATTGTGGAAACTTTTGATAAATGAAAACTCTGTCTCCAGATATATTGACTGCAAGTTCTGCAAGGGTGTTTCCATGTTCTCAACATCTAATTTCTAACCTAGATGACTAACTACTCTGTTGAACCTCCGTAAACTTTTAGAGAAACACAAGCATCTGCTGAACAATTAAGAATCTTCTGTCTGAACATAGTGACTCTGTTGCATTCATTACTTCAATCCCATATAATTCAAGGAACTGAAATATAATCCACACAGCTCCTGAGTTAATAAGCCTTCAGGCGCTAGTGACTTCAGCCATATTGAATATTCACTTGACCAAAATCTGCTTAATGCGTATAAAATAATGATCTGAGCTTTGGCGGGGTGCGGAGATATATTTCTAACTCCAGTAACAATTTCTGTTATCTCATCTTCCACTTTCTTCATAAGGACTATAGTGTTCTCAAACAAATGAAAATGAAATCAAAAGGCAATTAAAGCAAACCATATTAACTAGAACTAATTAAGAAATATTAAGAAATGATTGTATCACAGTAAATAACTGTTCAAAACCCTGGAAGTAATGAAACAATAGTATAAACGTGTAAGTGAAATGTAGCTTATAATTGAATGTAATTGCTTATGTGTTCCCTTTCTTTACTGATGTCACAAAACAAAACCTTTTTAATTTAGGAGCTTGTTTCATTGATCGCGGGAGACAGTACGTAAATCATTCTGCTTTTGAAACCTGCTTTAACAAACATTGGATTTTAGTTTTTTTTTTTTTTTTTTTTTTACATTTTACTTTCTTACATAAAACACATGGGAGAACAGCAAAAAAAAAAAATTAGTGAAGATGTGTTGTGAAGCGTTAAATGCAATTCTGTATATTACTGATATTTAACCCTTTGAGTAACCGAGGCTTAAGCAACACATTGCTTTGCAATGTGTTGCGTACCCATCTGGCACTCAAATAAAGGTTGATTGTGCAGTATATACAACATTTTGGAGCGGGAAATGTTTCTACCATTCTATGTACGTATATAACCCAGGTGTATGGCCTAAAATGTTAAAAGGATAGTAATGTTTCAAAATAAAAGCAGCTCCAATTAATCTTCATAGTATTTGGGCCTTGGAGAGTGTTTCAATACTGTAAGAGTTGTAGTTCAAGAGTAATTAAATGATAAAATATCCCCCTCCCACCCCTTTTACCTAGTGTAACACTGCTCCCTTTAGATGTGGAATCTGGTCTTAAGACCAGACAGCTCACAGCAAGGGACAATTTTCTTACTGTGAGCATAAGGAAAACCCTGCCCTCCTTGACAGGTTTTTCAGGTTTTTTCCCTTATGCTAATTGAAGCTTGTCCTTTGCTGTGATCTATCTGGGCACCATCTTGCTGCTCTGAGGTGAGCAGTGTTACATCAGTAAAAGGGGCGGGAAGGGGATACTTTATCATTCAATTACTCTTGAACTACAACTCGGACAGTATTGAAATAACTCCATGTCCCAAATACTGTGAAGATTAATTGGAGCTGCTTTTATTTTGAAACATTACTATCCCTTTAAATATGGGCCTTACTTATAAAAGGAAAAGTGAAGCAATTCTAGAGCATACCAACTGTTTTAAGGGGGGGGGGAATCATCATTGATTTAAGTGGGCCTTTTAACCTCACAAGTAATTGAGAAGATCTCCAATGCACTGCAATGAGTTAAAGACCTCTCTAGCATTCATGGTGATAAAATACCCATTTAAATCCATTTTCATTTGAGAAATATTTATTTATCCCCTATGGTTTAGTTGGTTTGCCCCAGAATTGATACACTTTGCTTTTATAAAGGAGTCTCTTAATAGTAAATGTGGAATAGTCGAGGCAAACCAAGTGTACTATACAACAAATGAACATCCAAATTAATACTGGTTTAATTTGTTTAGCCTGTGAGATGGCTGAGTTGGTTTATGTACCAGCTGTAGAATCTGTTCATACCTCAGGGTCGTTGCAGGTTCTAGTCCAGGCAAACTGAACTCAGCCTTTCACCCTTTTGAAGTAGATAAAATAAGTCCAGGACATACATGAAAATGAGAGACAATGTCAATGTGTCCTTCCTGGTGAAATATTCCCCCCAAAAGAGTTATTTTTAGCACAATGGGGGAGATGCACTAAGGTGGGAATAAAGCATTGATAAAGATGAGATGACTTATCCAGTGATATCACTTCTCTAGCTCCTATGTTATTCCAATGAACTAAGGTTTTACCAACATTGCCGTGCATAGGCTCTATAGAATAACATTGGGATTGGAGAAGTGATATAATTGGAGAAGTCATCGCCACTTTATTACCTCTGTTTTTAATTGCTGAAGTGCAACCAATTTTTTTTTTAAATGATTATTGAATAAGAAGAAATGATGCATGCAACATATCACCGAATGCAGTGGTACAGATCAGTAGAATGACATTTCCAAAATTACACAATATACATGCCTTGAAAAATATAGCCCATAGTACAAAATGGGTTGGTGAAACATCAGAGCATGTGAGTCATCGAGTCAGCGAAAGTGATGAAAGGCAGAGAAAAAAATAAAAGGAAAAACAAGAACCTAAATCTCGTAAGAGTATGCATGTAAAACAGTGGTAGCATCCAGATATAATTCACCAAAGAGCTGGTGAGTCAAACTAGTTCAAGAGAAAAGAGGAAGAGATGAAGAAAGAGAGGGAGTAGAAAAAGGGAAATTAAGAAAAAGAGAGTAAGGTAGGAGAAAAGAGGGATTACCAAAGAGCAAATTAGGGGAAGGGATGCAGCATGATAAAAGAGGAGGCTGACATGCCTAGGGGTGGTGGGGATAAGGACAAGTAGCACTTCAGGTAGCATATCATGGAATGGTAGCTGCACGCAGAGGAGGGTAGGGTATCTATAAGCCAAGTCTATAGCCAGAAGCACAAACCAGGGTGGGTAAAATTGAAGAGACTGGTCAAAATGACCCATAAATCGGAGATATAAGCACTCCATAGACAAAGTGGTCTGCATCCTGGATTTCCAGTCCGATACAGTCGGGGCATTTTCTGACCGCCACATAGCAGGGACACAGGCCCTTGCCACCGACAGAGCCAAAAGCCAAATCCGATAAGCAGTGTACGAAAAACTATCTGGCACTACCTCTTCAGGCCATACGTTGAGCAGCAATATCTGTGGCAGAAAAGGGGAATGGAGTCCTGATAAGGTAGTGGTGTGGTCGTGTATCTCCTTCCAGAAGGGTTGTATCCTAGGGCACAGCCACCAGATATAATATAAGAAGCCAAAAGCATGACCGCATCTCCAACAAGCAGACGGGTAAGTGGCTATGAAACTATGAAGGGACAATGGTGAATCTTATAATTAGCCTCCCTCTTGAGATAGGCGTGCTATGGGACCTGAACCATTGTGCATCAGAGATATGTATACGTAAGTCAGTTTCCCAAAGCCTTTTGTGAAAGGTCGGAAATGTAAACATGCTTGGACTAATTACTTTGCATAAAGCAGAGATTCCCTGAACTAGTTGTCTGTCTGCTAAAACTAATTTTCCAAAAGGGGTCAGAGATCTGGGGACAAAATTCTTAAAATTCGTAGAAGACAAAAAATGACGGATTTGGATATAGTGCCAGACTTCATTAGGAGGTAGGCCATAAGTATCTGCACACCAAAGGGAAAGGGGAAAGCGGAAGAGACAGTAGGAGGTGGTCCAAATCAACAAGGCCCACTCCATCCCATGCATTAAAATGAGAGCGGTGCAAACCTGGTGGGAAATCTGGGTTTCCGAAGATAAAGTATAGCGGTGAGGGGAAAGCGGACAAATTTAAATTTTTTATAATAACAAAACCAGAAAGGTAGCAGGTGACCAGCAACTAAATGCCGGGCCAGTTTCGGGGGGAGTGGTTTCTGGGACAGCCACAATAATTGTTGATAACAGACCCCATGGCACAATGTGTGTAAAAGCATTGCCCATTCTTTCCATGGATCAATGCTACACAGTTCCATCAACATTTGGAGTAAAACGGCTTGCCAATATTTGATGATATCAGGCATGCCAACCGCCCAGAACCTGCAGGCAGACCAAGACATCAAAGAGTATCCTAGCAGGTTTGCGCTTCCCAACAAAAGAGTTGAGAAGTCTCTGTACAGATTTAATAGAAGATGCCGCCAGGCGTATAGGTAGTGCCATAACGATATACAAAATCTTGGGTAATAAAATCCTTTTTACCAAATTAATTCTACCTGTCCATGAGACAAAAACTTTGTCCCAAGAGGAGATGTCTTGTTTCAAAGTGGATTCTAGACGGCTCAAGTTATACATAGCAACCTGTTTCACATCCGGAGTAAGACAAACACCCAGATATTTGAGCCCTGTTTCAACCCAAGGAAATGTAAATATCAACTGTATCTTGCGGGGCAAATCATGGGAGATTCTAATTGGCATAATTACCATACCTGGGAACTTTCAGGTGAGGGCTACCCGGAGGGTAGTCCTCTGTTCAGCAGGGGGTAACAAAAATGCCGCTAATCGCGTCAAAAAGGGGCGGGGCTTAGCTCAAGTGTTAACCCTTTGAGTGCCAGAGTGGTACGGAATGCATTGCAAAGCAATGCATTCCGTACCAATCTGGCACTCAGAGGGTTAAATTTATCACACAGAAGGCTGGGGACGGAGGCACAACGTGAGAAAAAGCAGATGTGGCAGAGTTTCAATAGAAACTCTCCACATCCGGAGGAATCTGCCTCTGCCCCGGAGACCCGGTAAAGCTCTGTCAGAACCGGAGTCTCCGGGGCAAATCCGGAGAGTTCCCAGGTATGATAATTACAGATTTCTGAAGATTTACATTCTTCAAGCGAAGAAGCAGTCCATACTGCCGAAAACTGCCTGGAAGTTAGCTTCGACTGTGAGTCTCTAGCATGATGTGTCTCCTGCAAAAAAGCTATATCTGACTGGAACCTAATTAACTCCCTCATGACCATGGAGCACTTTTCCTTTAACCCTTTGAGTGCCAGAGGGGTAAACAAGATTATGTTAAGTTGTGGCAAAGGCATATTCATATAATGTAAAGAAACAGATAAACAGATGGCCAAAAGAACCACCATCCTATGAATGCGTCCAAAGGAGAGGGAGTAGGATAGAACAACGGGGGGGTAAGAGAGAAACTGAAAAAGAAAAGAGAGAAGGGAGGAAAAGAAGAAAAAGAGAGTTAAATAAAAAAACATAAAAAAAAGAAAAACAGGTAGATAATGAAATTTGCTGTGAAATCCACATCAGCCGCAGCCAATGTCAGAGGGCACATACTCGGAATGCGGGAGAGACCTGTCGGTCTCCAATCATAGCATTCAGTGCAAGTTCTGAAACTTGACATGAAGGGGTAGTAAATTAACAAGATTGGGCATAATAATGAAAGTCCAGATTCAACAGAACGATAATCAACACTAAGCTGCATTTTTCGGCTCCCAGAACCCAGGAGCAGAAAAAGCAGTAACATATTAAATGTGACACAACCAATAGTAAATATGCATGAGAAGAATATAATATAAACCCAAATGCACTTTCAGTATGCTAGTACATCAAAACGTCTCCACCCATTGTCGCAGCCACGGAAGCCGAAGCAAGCAATGGAGGCGATAATGAGTTCCTCGTCCTCTGCCATAGCATAAAAACAATACACCCCCCCAACCCTCAGCCTAGTAAGAGCACGCCTCATCATGAAGGACAGATCCAAACTACTACAGTAAATTGGTGTAAAGAAACCAATGGGTGGCTCTAAAGCTTACCCACTAAAGGGGGCATTCCGTTGATCTCCTTATTATGTTATAGCAGGACATCCACACCATTACCCTCTGTCCCCCATGATGAAGGCGGCAACTCACTGCATACAACATCAGCAGGGAGCTATCACCGCTCCTTGTGAAAAAACATAAACAGACCCATGAAAAAAAGAGCTGCTGTCATGATGGAATGTAGAGGTCCACGATGAAACAGCAGATAAAAAAAACAGTGTACATATCACAGCCATTAAACTAATATATATTAAACAATATACTCATCCAAGAATAAGGAGGTGTAAATGTCCTCTGAGTCACCAAACAGTATCTGCCAAATACAGTCCATTCGTGGGTTGCTACCAAGTACAGGTAGGCCGGCTGTGGAAGAAACCGGAAGAAACAGATAAGGGCTGAGTACAACTTAAGTTCCAAGAACCGTAGAAAGAGTCAGTCTCCATAGGCAAATGTTATCCCCAGGTACTGTGGTGGCCAACAGTGGTGAAAGAACTCCCCAACCTATGGAGCAGTGGGAACAGCCAAGGTGTCAGTGTCCCTCTGTTCTTGAACTTCGGTGGCATCGCTACCAAATGCCAGCACAGGTGCTGGTTAGCTGCCAATTTCACTGTCTGATCCTGGGGAGGTGAGTCTGTAACCAGGGATAGAGGAATAGCAAGAGATGAGCAGAAGTCTTCCACTTCTGTCAAGTCTCTAAGTTTTGGATGCAGAGCCCTATGAGCTCGGGTTGTCTGGTGCCCTCTGCATCAGGTGCAGAAAGAAAGATTGTAGAAAGGCAGGTAAGTCTTAGGAGGGGGTAGACTCCAGGAACCCCTCGTAGCCAGAGATTGAGTCTCCTAACTCTGTTGTCAAGATCATCAAGTTTGTATTGGAGTTGCCCAATGGTATCCTGTTCGGCCATATAAAACTGCTCCAAGTTTTGAAAGGAGGTTGACAACTCAGATTGCGCGTCTTCTACCAGATCCACTGTAGATGACAATGACAAATCACGCCGGGGTTCCGACACTTCAGCATGTAGTGCCAATTTGATATCCTCCACCAATTGTTTAAGAACGTCCTTGGTGGGCAGTAATACCACCGTAGCCTCAGAAGTGGGGGGTAGGAGCTCCATGTTATCAGCTGGTAAGTCCATCAAGCACTCCGTGAGGAAAGTGTGTCATGAAGCGAAACTGAAGGATGAGAAGCCTTGTTGAAATATGGGGATAGCAAGCCTTTAGACTTTGTAGAGGAGCCAGATTTCTTCTTGGGTGGCATCGGGTGATATACCGCTGTAACAGGTATCGGGGTGTGCTCAAAAAGAAAAGTTGAGAGCCTGGCAAGTTGCTTAAAGACAGTGCCCAGGAGCGCTAAGGTCATGCAGCCATCTTGGTTCGATGTTGGGAACGCCCCCCGTTTTATCACCTCTTTATAATGCATTAGTGCATAACCCCCAATCAATGCTAGAGGTGTCTCTAATGTTGTGAAGCAAATCAGTAACCTTTTTTTTTCCTCTTTAGACGATGTAGATGTAGACTGAATAAAACAATGGCACTTCCCACTACTGGGAGATTTTTCATTCAAAGATTATTACTGCTCAAGCTGTTATCAGCCACATCAATTGGTGTCCAATATGAAAAGGTTTATTTTTAACCCTTTGAATGACAGGGGTACGCAGTGCATTGTTTGCAATGTGTTGTGTACCCCTCTGGCATTCAAAGGGTTAATAAGGCGCTTCAGTCATTGACTATTGCTTTCCTTAGTACATGATCAGGACAGCACCACCTTGTAACCACAACAGAAAAGTACAGTTTAAAATTAAGCAGGACATGCTTCCTCCGGTTTTTGCTAAATGTATTCTTATTTGTTTTTATGTTTCTAAGACCTTAAGTAAACTGCTCAAGTTCTGTTTACTTTTCTCTCAGGTAATGGATTCAGTAGTAATTAATAGCTTTTATTTTAAGGCACCTTATTTGTTAGACTTCTTAACAATGCCAAAACCAAGGTCACTTTACAACTTAATTAAGACTGCTTGTAATGGGAGGATTATTTATTTCAGTACTCTATAATTAATTCAGTGGGCTGTACATAAGGTTAAAAGCAGGTACTTGAGAATTTAAAAGCTCACTCGACATTTTGCTTTCACAAGTGAGCAAATTAATTGACAGGTTACCTATGCTGAGGGCATAAACTAGTTTTGATTGTATTTCACCAGACAAGCAATTTCTCGGTTGTAATTTCAGTGGGATAAAGTGTTATTATTGGAGCTTATAACTTGTTTCAGTGAGTATTAGACAAGTAAATTGATTTGAAAGGGAAAAGCGAAACATTCTTCCTCTCCCTGTATCTATCACTAATCGCAGAGCTTAAAACTGACCTCCCTGGAGAGGGTTAGTGTGAAAGTATTTAGAGCATGACTCAAAGAGCATAGTATGCTGTTCTTTTTCCATTTCTCTACGCTGTCACTTGTAACATATCGTCACATATGCAAATGCATACAAAACTCTTGTTTTTCCCGTTCTAAACCAATAATTGCTATACTATTTTTCTGCTTTATGTACAGTTGTCAGTTGATCCATTTAAAATGGGACATGCAAGAAAAATGCAATCTGCAGGGTTATAGTGATTATTCCTGATTCCCATGTAACGATGCAAAATGCATTTTTTATGTGCAACCCTAGGTTTATGCAATATGTCCCTTATTTAAAGATAATCACAAAAAAACTGTGGCTGATGTACTAAAAAGAACTGGCACAATTCAGCGGTAGATCAGCTGCACCACTGGGGACAAATACGTTATCCTTGTTTTTAAATAGGGCTATTAACCCCCTGAATGCTAGAGTGGTCTGCAAAGCTTTGCGTTAGAAGGGAGAAAAGCCCCATGTTATTCAGTTGGAATTATGGAAATAATTTGGTCCCCTATGATGATATATGCCCCAGCATTACTTACTCCACCCACAAATAGCTGAAGTCTGGATTCTCTGTAAAAACAGCATATCAGAACACTCCAGCAGGACCAGAATATCCCTTTATTTACCATTGCAGTTGCTGCAGCATGCATTTATCAGAGGGACATACTGTGTGTATTCTACCTATACTCCTCCACATAAAGGGCCAGTGTAATGGGTAAAAGGCTTACTCGTCAGTGAGAAGAGTTGAAAGAAACACAGGATTCCTGTTATGAAGTGACCAATTTGCTCAGTTTCTCAGATCCACTTTAAAGGAACAGTTCCTTCTGAGGGTATCTCCAGATTCAGCTTGCTGGTTAAGGGAGAGCCAAACAACCCACTTGCATTAACATACCTCCTAACATTTCAAATTGCCAAAGAGGGACACTTGTGCTTTAAGGGGGTGTTGCTGGGGGTGTGGCTGGTGGTCGGGGCATTACCGAGAATGACTTATAACAAAACCAAAGTATTTTATTTACATAGGCTAATTTATAAACACATATATTGATGTTTAAACAAACAATAATGTGAGTTTTATTGCTGTGGAGCAATGTGATACACTTTTATACACACCACACAGTCTGATCTCCTAAAAAGATGGACATCAGGGTGGGAAAGAGGGACAGGGGGATTTGGGTCTGAAAGAGGGACTGTCCCTCCTAAAGAGGGACACTTGGGAGGTATGCGTTAAGTTCCCCATACACAAACACACACATCTTGAAGCCCCTCTGAAAGTGTCAGTACATCTCCTGCCCTAGGCTCAGGCATTGCCACAATCATCTGGGCTGCAAGCATTCCGGAAAGTGTTTAGACTGCAGTTGACAGAGCTTGAAACATTTGATTGTTTGCATACTGGAGCATGTCCAATGCATTCCTTAGCAATCTGTTGGCACACAAAGCGTTAAGTATTCACTCTGCCAGCTCCTCTAAGTATGACCCACATTACACAGCACAAAGCAGTACATCAATCTTGGCAACACAGAGATAATATCAGATTTGGGAAGATAGAGGAGAAAGTTATATTGAGAAGCAGCTCTGATCAATTAACATTTCTGTACCGCAGAACGCAGTAGTTTGTCCTAAACACATGATCCCCTTTACCTCAGGCCCTGATGCCTTGGTTGTACCAGCAGTAACATCTCTGTGTCAGGGAAGGAGTGGGTGGGAGGAACTATAGAGCAATAGCAAGACGCTCAGCTCTCAAGAATGAGGGAGTTGAATTTGTTGCTGTGAACTCCGACAGCATCACCAACTATCAGAGCTTAGTGCATGTGACAAATAGCCACATTAGAATGTAATCACCCACTGGAATGTGAAAGTGGTTCATTATGTCATATTGAAATATGAAAATGAGCCATTGGTGAAGCATACATAAACTATGTAAATCTGGCGAGGGCCTGGTGATGTAGGTGTATCTGGGACATAATTACAGGGATAAGGCTGAAAATACAGCCTAGTGCATACCACAAGGTAGACTTGTGTTCAGTTCACTACACTGGACCATTTCCAAAGTTCAGTGCATCACCCCCCTGGAGTACTTCTGGAGTAAACCAACTGCAGCATAGTGTTATACACAATATCATGTTGTTATACACAATATAATTCTTGTCAATATTAAAAAAAATAAAAATTAATGGAAACTTTTCTTCTGGGCAGTTATTATTCGAAAGTGTCACTAGCTGTCAGTAGTACCGTGTAACAAAGTATCAACAGGAAACCTGGTGTACTGCAGACTTCACCTCTGAAACAGGAAGTGAATAAGGGATTTTTTTTTTAGTCTCAAGGGTTACACCGCCTGTAGTACTATAGCTTCAGGCCTATGCTTATAACAGTTTAAATAAGTGGGGGGTAAGTCTTCTTTTCATCTAACTTCTACTTGGGTTCCAGGGAATGTTGACTACAAAGGGTTCAGAGGGTGCATTTGTGCCCAGGTCCAGTATCTTAGAGTGCCCATTATGCACCAGTTCCCAGTAGGTTCTAGTTATGGTTCTGTTCAAATCTTTTTGTGTTAGGGGCTCCAGTGGCTAGTTACACTATTGTAGGGTGCTATACATTCACAGCTTTCTTCAGCAGTGGAAAACGGTGGCCCCATTTGTTTTTCTTCATGCTGTCACAAGAAGTTTTACTTACTTTTTTTAATTCTCTCTCTCTTATTTGTGTGATATAGATAATCTCATGCTTTGTTTTATAAGCTTGTTTTCAGTTTAGTTTTCATATAGGTAAAATAGTTTGCAAGTATTATTATTTTAATCACTCCTGATTGCAACTGAATAATATAAATTTACTGTTACTGGAGATTGTCATGGTTTGTGTAGTGGGAATTACATGACTAACCTTGCAGTGCAGTATGTGACCTTTCCAGTGTTGTTTTCATATTAGATCACAAAGGCTACACATCCTGCCTTCAGGAATACCAATTTGAAAATATCATAATGTGCTATGCTGTGTAAGGAAACAGTCTGTGGGATTTGGGATGTAAGCAACTAATCTAATAAACTGTTCACAGATCCTTTGAAAACACTAAAGAATCAAAATTCTTTTAGACTTCAATTTAGTGGGTTTAGCATGTTTGATGCCTAATCCTATTTCCCTGGTGGTTTTGTGAATAATAAGATTTCTCTATTAGTCTCTCGTAAGATTTAAATACATTGATTTAGCATATAATTCTGATTTGCAAGGGTTTTTTTGTTTTGTTTTTGTTTGTTTTTTCCACCCACTTTTACAAACTTAATTAAGAAAATAATGATATAGCAGTAGGATTTGAATTGCTGGCATGAATAATGGTAGTGATGATAACAAGCCTCATCCCATGAAGAAAGAGAAAAAAATAGCTTAACCCAGATTTACAGCTTTCTGAGAAATGCCAATTTCTGTTCTGATTTTATTACATACTGCATTTTCTACAAGCAAGTTACTGGAGTTTCATTAAACTAGGCCTAACTAGAGTTTGTGTGAAGAACAAGCATACTTAATTCTAATTTGCTACTGAAAGTGCAAGGTTTAATCCTTAGCGTGCAAGCTTAGAAGGTTAACAGTCATTAAAATAAACCTTAGATTTAGTTACAACACCACATGATTACTATATCTGGAAATTTAGAAATCGTATTAAAACATGTTTACTTTCAAGTCAATTAATTGCTTTCCTTATGTAATACAAATGGATCTGACCCCAACTTTAACATCACACCTTGGGAAGAGATTTACTAGGTTTTGTAATTAACATTGTGTTGGAATACAGCTTGATTGGTGGAGAAAAGACAAGGTTAGAGGCATGGTAATAGAGATATGTAAGGTTTGCTGTATAGAGAGTAACCATCAGAAACATTGATACCCAAGGGCTTTATCTGCAAAGAAAGTGGAACAAACCAACTCCAACATAATGCACATTAGAAAACTCACACTTTCTTAAATTTAGTGTTTAACCACTTTATTGTTAGAGTGGTCTCTATTCAAGCCCCATTTTAAAAACTGAGATTTTGGGAAACGTGTATTTGTCACCTATGGTGCAGTTACTATTCTACAGAATTGTTCCTTTTTTTTCTGCTTAAAGCCCCACGATTATTAAGCACCAAAATCCCTTAGGGCTATGTGTAACGGTTTTTAGGACACTCAGACCAGTTGGTAAAATTAAACCCAATTTTATTGAAGGAAAAATAATGCAAACGATCGCCCTCTACAGGCAGCAGGAATAATAAACTGTAATGACAAGGATAACCCAAAGGTACAATACACAAAATGAGGTATACACACTATCTAGGAACCGATAATGGTAAACTGACAAAAGAGTAAAATGAAATAATCAACCAGTCAGTCTCAGATGTGGGGGTTTGGCACGCCCAAGGTCGTGATAGGAGCTGCTGGGTAGATATAGCCAGCACAGAGTTCTTTGAGGTATAATGCCGTAATCAATCTGTGACCAGTTCTAGATTCAGCAGAACAGTGACCCGAAATAGCCCCCGCAGGCGTACCCAATGTGACAACTGATTCTGCAAGTGCAAGAGTGGATAGCCCCCACGGGCGTTCTAGGTCTTAGCCTGAAATGCACGAGCTGGCATTTAGCCCCCACGGGTGTATAACCGGAGACCAACGTTAACGATAGTTGAGCCAATAGCCCCCACGGGCGTAGACCAACGGGAACCTGCCAGAGCTTGGAGCCTGCCGTTTGCTGCAACACGAGCCAATAAGCCACTACGGAGTTCACTGGTAAACTGAACGTTAGACCAAGAGCAAATGGTGCCCAACCGGACCAACTTAACGTGACTACTCTGCAGTTGTATAGCTTGAGTCGCCGTCCACACAAGCGGCCGACTCGGCAGATGTAGCACAGTGAGTAAGGCTCTAAACCGGGGAATGAAGGCTTTGCGAGAGTAAGCAGCACTGCAAGGGTTAAAATGTACGTTTAACAACAGAAGGCTCAGTATGGTATCGTAGCTCTGCAAGTGTACGGAGGCTCTATAGAGGAACCACAGCTCAGCAAATCCGCACGGAACTCTGCACTAATCGGAGGCAACCAAAGGGTGAAGCGGTCACACGGCAGTGGGTAACAGCAATGGCAGAAGAAGAATGTTGCGGCGGCGACAACAGGAACAGGCAGGTCACTGGAACAGGCCTGTAGTCGATCACGGAGCAGGAAGTCAGCCGGGCCGGGTCGTAGCATGAAGGAGGTTCTCATACAAGCCAGGTCATACACGGGCAGGAACGTCAGCCAAGCCAGGTCAGGAAACGGAGCTGGTTCGCAGACAAGCCGGGTCAGTCACGATCAGGAACACTGGAGCGTAGTCAGGACAAGCCGAGTCGGTACACAAGAATCTGGAACACAGGAACACTGCAACAGCAAGACTGGCTCAGAAACACCACAAAAGGGCATCTGACAGTTGTCCAGGCCAGGCATAAAAAGGTCACCAGGGGGCGGGCCAAACCAACTCAACAAATCAGAGTGTAACACAAGCGAGAGTGACAGGAGGATCACAGGCACTGTGATACTATGATAGGAGGTTAGAAAAGGCTCACTAAATATTAAAAGCTTACTAGCTTGTATACTCTTCTGAAGACAAATGCATTGAGTGTTGGAGGACTGAATTGCCCCCCCCCCCCTTAGGCATTCTAATGAGTTAAGTGTATATGAAGCCAAAAGTTCAGCCACTCTAAAGGGGAGGGTGTCAGCAATTGTTAAAGTGCAGCCATGTGGCATATATCTTTTGTAAATTGTCTTGTGAGGTTAAAAGCCCAATTTAAATCAATGGGAATATTATTTGTCTCCTGTGGTTCAGTTGGTTTGCCTCTGAATTCCTCCATTTCATCTTATTACATTAATATATTTTTTAAACCAAAAGTTGAGTTTCCATTGTGTGTCTGTATAATGTGTTTACCATCACCTTGCTCATTTGCAGTACTCAAGTCCTGAAATCTTTTTGCTAATAAACTTCAAGAGGCAGTTTGTAAAATATTCCTTTCACTTTATAGCTTAACGCCTAACTGTATTCCTTTGTATACCTTCATACACCAGCAGGCTATATGCAGAGACATGGAACAATTCTGGGAAAAATGAACTGCACAATGAGCAAAAAATAAAAGTTCACAACATTTCCATTTACTGTATACCCCTTAAGGACGGCTGCGCATGTACGCAGTAGTCATTTAAGGACCACTGAGCATTTTTTTTATTATTATTATTATTAAATCCGATTCCGGACTCCGGAATTCCATGACGGTCCTGGTACGTCATTGGTCCTTAAAGCAAATCCAGCCATGATGTACCAGGACCGTCAAGGGTCCTTAAGGGGTTAAAAGCAATACCTTGGAGACTTCTCTCAAAATATAGACATTAAAACCTTGATTTAAATCTGTTTTGAATTTTTATTTATTTCCTATGATTCATTTGGTTTTACTCTAGAACTGAACCTCTTTAGTTTCTTAAATTGCACCTCAATCCCACCAACAGAACTCTGAAACCTTTCCCTTTTATCTGCAATTAGAGCGCTCCCTAGTGGTCTGTACAGATTTGTGCCACCTAAATGCACCAAGGCTCCATAGTCCCAGTTCCATCATAATGTTAGAAACTATTTTTATTTTAAAAGTACATTTAGAAAAAATTATTTTAATAAGACGAGTCAAAAGTACTTCAGTACTTTGTTTTATGCCCTGTGTTCTGGAGCATGTTAGAATGCATTCTACAGTAATGTATCCTAAACTAATTTTCAGTCAGATTTAGAGGTACGGTGTTGTAATGCTGATGAGTGAAAGATGAAGAGATTTGATTCTCCTATTTCCACACTATAATGCCCATTCTCTCTGGAGCTAACCCACAGAGGAAAGTGAAAAAAGATTTAAATGAAGAGTGAAGCGGAGTCCCGCTGTGCAGACTGGTGGTTCGATAAACTATTAATACAAGCTTGGGTGGAAAAGAAATTCTAAGTAGACTCTCTGCAGCCTGCTTCAGAACACAGATATAACCCTCTGCTTTCCAGTCTCTTATCCTCAATATCGGTACAGCAAAATATAAAGTTAAATCCCGTATTTATTATAATGTCCCCAATAAGTTTAGATATAAATCTTTTACTATTGCCATTAAAAAGGGGTAATGTGAAGGTGGTGACAGTGGCCATATTTTGTGGAGTTGTTGCATTTTGTTCTCTATAAGGCATGTGTTTGTCTCCTGATTAGAATTGAATTCCTTTTAGAGCAGTGCTGGTTTTTGCTCCCAGGTATCTATAAAATAGTGACTCTATTACCTGAGCTGTAGTAGTGTGTCTCTGCATAGATTTCTGTTGCATGATGGAAGAGCACTTTTTAATTTTACTATAGTTATTGTATCTGCAAATTTAGAGAGAGAACATCTTTACTTGAATTGATGTTAGATCTTCATTGCCAGTTGCTTTATCATGATCATTCCTAATGAGTCCGACTCTTTGGCCCATATTTATTAAAGCAAAATGGAGTTATTCTGGAATAAACCAACTGCACCATAGGAGACGAATAAAATGCCTAAATTGCCATGTACTTGACTAGAGCTTCTTAACCCCTTGAATGCTAGAGAGGTGTCCAGTGCATTGCTGTCTGGCATTCAATGGGTTAAAAGCCCAATGTAATTTAACGCGATTTTTTGTGTGTCCACTTGGTTTATTCCTGAATAACTCCATTTTGCTTTTATAAATATGGGCCACTATTCTGTGTGCTGTAGTGTATAACAGATAGAGATGTAGGTTAAAGTGGATGTGTCACCTATTCATAACATAGCCTAAATAGTTAGGCGACATATTGAATAATTCTAAAACGTTATTAATTTTTTTTTTTTAAGTTTTATTTGTTGTAAATTTAACTTAGAAAGACTGTCCCCCAGCTACTTCCGCATAGATTGCGGTTACCTGCTCTGTAACTGCAGTCTATAATTCTGACTCTGCTCTCCTCCCTCCTCCGATGACGGAGGCTTCTGTCTGTAAGCTGGAGCAGTCTCATTGGCAGAGATTGATATCTAGCCAATGAGACCGCTCCAGCTTATACAGAAGCCTCCATTATGGGAAGAGGGAGGAGAGCAGAGGCAGAGCAGTCTATGCGGAATTAGCTGGGGGACAGACTTTCTAAGTTAAATTTATAAAAAATAAAACTTAAACAAAAAAAAAAAAAATAATAAAGTTTTAGTTGTATTCGATATGTAGGCTAACTATGTAGACTATTTTATAAATAGGTGACACATCCACATCCACAGTGGAGGAAACCAACTGGACTATACTGGACAAATATACATTCCCAAAATGGTTAAAATACCCTATTTCACTTAATGGAGAGTTTTATTTGTATAAAAAGGAGAGATAAAAGTGTGTATAAAGTGTGTGTGTGTGTGTGTGTGTGTGTGTGTGTGTGTGTGTGTGTGTGTGTATATATATATATATATATATATATATATATATATATATATATATAATATAATTTATTTTACATTTTTTTTTGTACCTTCACCTGTTTTTTTTTTATTATTATTTATTTAAATATTTACACTTTTATCTCTCCAGACAGGGAGCACTGTGCACGTGTTTCCAGAGATATTTTGTAAAAAAAAAAAAAAAAGTGCAACAATGTAGAAAAGCCTACACGTACAGAATACAGATCAATTAGTGCTGCAATATTGTTTACACATATCTCTGCTTTCTCAGTCCCCAGCTGGAAACAAATTCAGTGGGCTCACTGTTAAGGACATAAAAGTGTCAAAAAAAAAAAAAAAAAAAAAAAAAAGAGGATAGGAAAATAATAAAAAGTATAGGAAAGATGATTTTGCATATTATGCACTTGCAGAGTATGTAAAGTTAAAATTAGGCTAAACTGTCCTTTTAAAATGTCTTTCAGCTTCCTTTTTAACTTTTCATATTCTGCAAGTGCACAGCAAATATGCATAGCTCTCTACATCTGTTTCTTTGGAGACATCTGTCAAGGACTGTAAATACAGTATAAAAAGAAAGTTAAACAATGTAGAAAAGCCTGCCTTCACAGAATGGAAGGGCAAAAGATGGATCCAGCCCACTGGCTGAATTAATGTCGCAATAGCTATAAACAAACATAAGTTCTGCTATAATGAGAAAATATACTGAGAAAATATCCATTCTTGCTTTCTCTACAGAGTGATATAGAGTGATGCCAAGTGTATGTTGTATAAAATGGATCTTTCTGCACACTGAAAGCCAGAACTGCCTGTACTTCTGAGGAATCAAGTACATAAGGAAAAGCCAGGCTTAACCCTCTGTCTTTTTCACTTACATCTGTTTTTTCTCTCCCTTGGACCTTTGTCAAAATTATTTAGTGCACCAAGAAGGTGATCCTGTGTAAAATTATTCCATTGGATCTCTATATGCGTACCTTCTTTTGACTCGTAATTAACATACCTGGGAATCATGAAAATTAGCTGACCCAGAGATCTTAAAGGAGCACTAAACTTTTTTTTTATGAAAACACATATTTTATAGATCATTTCCTGCTGAATAAAACAAGGTCACTCCCACTGCTGTCAGATGTTCTATTCAAAATTTATAGCAGTTCAAATAACCAGGAAGTGAATTTACTGCGTTTACTTCATGATAGTTCTAACTGACAGGAAGTGACAGGCAGTTTCTATAACATTCTATGGAGAACTGTATATCTCTGACTTTCCTCTCCATTAGAATTTAACAGGAAATCTAATTAGAATGTGGCCACTAGAGGGCACTGTTAATGTAAAAAAAATCATGGGTTTAAACTGTAATAACTCTGGAAATATAAATCTCTCGGCAGTAGGAGTACCCTTATTTTACTCAATAGGAAAATCCCTACAAAATATATTTTTTCATAAAAAAAGTTTCCTGACACATTATAAATGATATCTCCCTGCTTGCTGTAACCTAGAAGTGCTAAATTCAGTCCTCAAATAACCTGTAAGGTGCTATAACTGCTTTAACACATGCAAGAAAAGCAGAAATTCACCCTCTGCCTTTCTGAGAGAAATTACACTAATTTGTAGAGTAATGACACAGTTATTTGATACAGACCATAAAGCAGGCAACACTGGACTGTCTCACCCTGAGAATTCTGCACTTAAAGGGATAGTAATGCTTTGTTTTATCTTTATTTTATTTTGTAGGTATTAAAAAAACATGAAGATGATATAAGTCTTACCTCTCAAACCTTTATGGTTTAAGAGATATTCACAAGCAAAGTATCCCCCCCTGTACAGCCAGGTCAGAAGGGAGGTGCCCAGGTAGATTGCACAGAGGGACAATCTTCAATTAAGATAAGGGAAAAAGCTGAAAAACTTGTCAAGGTGGGAATGGCTTTCATTCTTTTCATACAAAGAAGATTGTCCCCTTCTGTTATCTCTCTGGTCTTACAACCAGATTCACATCTGAGAAGAGATGGCTTACACTAGGAAAAAGGGGCGGGAGGGGGAAACTTTGCTTGTGTATATCTCTTAAACCATAAGACTTATATCATTCTTCATGTTTTTTTAATGCCTACAAAATAAAATAAAGTTAAAATGAAGTATTACTATCCCTTTAATCTTAAGATTTTGGTCAAAACCCTGAGACTTTGGGCCAGATCCAGAGGGTTCCATGGTATGGTAATTAAGCACTTTAATTTGAGTTTATGGCAGTCCTCTTTGTGATCGAGCGCATGCATGTATGTATTTGTGTATGTATGTACTATAGTGAATGCAGTACCCTTGAGAGGTTAGCTTAACACTTATTAGAATTCTGTGCTCTGATGAGCCTGACACACATGAGTCATGTAGGTCTGGAAGCAAAGCTTTCTTTCCTGATACTATCTGTCTTATTTTCTCATTATTGATATAATTTATAGGAACCCTTCTGTGTAAAGTAAACAAAACCCTGCTGTATTCGCATGTATTAGCTGTGACATTTATTTACAACATTTAATCTTTTTCTCAAGTGTTAGATAGTTGTCCACTTTTTTTTGTATCCAACCGATAGGTGCTGGACTCAGACTGATTACACCATTTGGTGAATGTCAAAAGGCCATTAGAAATAAATTTATCTTGACTAAAACTATTAGGAAATCAATTGGATTTGTTATCTCATTCCCCCAAGCTGTAGTACGGCCAGCTATCTTGTTACAATTTTTTTTCCTTTGCTGATCTCAAGCGAAAAATATATTCTTTATCAAGGAGAAATACAAAAACACACATTACTTTCTCAAAGACATTGTCATCCTGCTATACTTTTCGAGAAAATCTTAGACCAGTATCAGAATTTGCCGTAGGATGAACCTGATTTATGCATGTGCCAAGGAGAGTATAGGTATTTAACAGTATGTGTGTGTTAAACAGACTTGGCCATGAGTCACTTTGAGTGGAGATGGTTGAGTATTGGACAGGGTGTGAGAAATGAGGGTTATTTCTATCCTAGTGACAATGATCTTCTTTAATGCAAGAAACGATTAGCACAACAGTCTACGTCTTTCTCGTCTACATTATTCGATGTCCACTTTTACTTCTGAATTGCTCACATTTTTCCCTTTGCTACGCTGGCTGGGATCTTGCAAGTTGAGTTTTACTACTGGAAAATAATGAGGCAGATTTAATAAGAATAACTGGGGCAGACCAGCTGTACCATAGGGGACACACAGAAATATCAGTTGTTTAAATGGGACTTGTATCATTTTGAGTGATAGGTCTCCAGTTCATTGATTTTCTATACAGCCCCTATTTACAACTGGTAACTATTATGTACGGCCCTTTGGCTGACTTGAGGGCCACATATACTAACCACATAAGCACTAAAGGGGAATGTGTAGCGCATTGCAAAGCAATACGTTTCACACATCTCTGGTCTTTAAAGGGTTAAGTGTATCTGGATAATTAATTTTATTGCCATTTGGGGAACTATCTTGTTATTGATATACTCTTCTTACTCCCGCCCCTGCTTTCCTTACATATAGTTACATAGTAATTTAGGTTGAAAAAAGACTTGTGTCCATCCAGTTCAACCCTTTTCCTATTCCTGTTTGCCATCGCTGACCCAAAAGAAGGCATCTGACTCCAAATGGCAATCAGATTTCTCCCTGGATCAACAAGCCCTAACTAAATATTAATCCCAATACTAACGTGCATAGCCCTCTATATTATGCTCTTTTAAATAAGTATCCAGGCCCCTTTTAAAGGCATCTAATGTATTTGATAGCACCACCTCCTCCGGAAGTGCATTCCATACCTTTATTGTCCTTACTGTAAAGAAACCCTTCCGCTGTTGTAGATTAAATCTCCTTTCCTCAAGTCTAAGCGGGTGGCCCCTTGTCCTGTGTACTGTTCTGTTAATGAACAGGTCTTTTGAAAGCCCTTTATATGGGCCTTGAACATATTTATATAGTGTTATCATATCCCCTCTAAGACGCCGTTTCTCTAGTGTGTACAAGTTTAACTTTTCTAGCCTCTCTTCATAACTAAAACTTTCCATTCCCCTTACTAGTTTTGTAGCCCTCCTCTGCACTCTCTCTAGTTCCATAATGTCCTTCTTCAGAAAGGGCGCCCAGAATTGAACAGCATATTCTAGGTGGGGTCTTATCATGGACCTGTAAAGAGGCATAATAATATCTTCCTCCCTTGAGTCAATACCCCTTTTAATACATGCCAATATCTTATTGGCCTTTGCAGCTGCCAGCTGGCACTGCATGCTACTGCTAAGTCTATTGTCTACCATTACTCCTAAATCCTTTTCATCAGTAGATTTCCCCAGAGAAACACCATTTAAACTATATGTTGCATTTTTATTATTATACCCAAAATGCATAACTTTACACTTGTCTATATTGAATCTCATTTGCCATTTGCCTGCCCAGTTACTCAATTTGTCCAAATCCTCTTGTAATGAAGACACATCCAGTTCAGACTTTATTACCTTACTTAATTTTGTGTCATCGGCAAACACTGATACATGGCTTCCTATGCCCTCTGGGAGGTCATTAATAAACAAATTAAAAAGAAGAGGACCCAGGACAGATCCCTGAGGCACTCCACTTATCACGTTTATCCAACTGGAGAACTTGCCATTTACTACCACTCTTTGCATTCTATCTTTCAGCCAATTTCCAATCCACACACAAACATTTTCCCCTAGTCCTATTTCATTCAATTTGTACAGTAACCTCTTGTGCGGAACTGTATCAAATGCCTTGGCAAAGTCTAAATAGATCACGTCAACCGCCGCTCCCTCATCTATATTATTACTTACTTTTTCATAAAATGTGATCAAGTTCGTTTGACAAGACCTATCTTTCACAAAGCCATGTTGGCTATTGCTAATGATATTCCTGTTCCAGCAGAATTCTTGAATATGTTCCCTTAGCAACCTTTCAAACAGCTTCCCTACCACAGATGTCAAGCTTACGGGTCTGTAATTTCCTGGCTGGGACTTTGATCCCTTTTTAAATATGGGCACCACATCTGATTTACGCCAATCCATGGGCACCATACCAGAAATAAAAGAATCCCTGAAAATCAGATATATCGGTCTGGCCAGGGTCTGGCTTAGCTCTTTAAAGGGATAGTAATACTTCATTTTAACTTTATTTTATTGTGTAGGCATTAAAAAAACATGAAGAATGATATAAGTCTTATCTCTGAAACCTTTATGGTTTAAGAGATATTCACAAACAAAGTATCCCCCCCCTGTTCAACCAGATCAGAAGGGAGATGCCCAGGTAGACTGCAGAGAGGGACAATCTTCAATTAAGATAATGGAAAAAGCTGAAAAACTTGTCAAGGGGGGAAGGGCTTTCATTGTTTTCATACAAAGAAAATTGTCCCCTTCTGTTATCTGTACTGTCATACAACCAGACTCACATCTGAGAAGAGATGGCTTACACTAGGAAAAAGGGGCGGGGAGGGGAACTTTGCTTGTGAATATCTCATAAACCATAAAGGTTTGAGAGATAAGACTTATATCATTCTTCATGTTTTTTTAATGCCTACAAAATAAAATAAAGTTAAAACGAAGTATTACTATCCCTTTAAGTACCCGTGGGTGTATACCATCTGGCCCTGGAGCTTTGTCTACCTTGACACCATTTAATTGTTTTAACACTTTTTCTTGTGTTAGCCAGTCCCATGCTTGCTGTGACTGTTCTGTAAAAGTAGTTTGCAGATTCTTGTCCAATGGGTGTTCCTTGGTAAAAACAGAAGAAAAGAAATTATTTAAAATATCTGCCTTCTCTCTGTCCCCTTTGACCATCTCACCCGTTTCAGATAACAAGGACCCAACATTATCAGACTTTAATTTTTTGCCATTAATGTATTTAAAGAATTTTTTTGGGTTGCTTTTGCTCTCCTTAGCAATATTTTTTTCATTCTCCAGTCTAGCTAATTTAATAGCCTTTTTACAGGTTTTGTTGACATTTTTGTATTCTGCAAATGCCTCTGCTGATCCCTCAGCTTTGTAATGTTTAAATGCCGCTTTCTTGTTATTTATTTCATGAATTACTTTACTGGTTAGCCACATTGGTTTTAATTTGCTTCTTTTGTATTTGTTTCCAACAGGGATAAATTTATATGTGTATTTTTGCAATGTTATTTTGAAGGCATACCACATACCTTCTGTGTTTTTTCCTGAAAATATTTTATCCCAGTCAACGAGACCAAGGGATGAATTAAACCTGCTAAAGTTGGCCTTTTTAAAATTCAGTGTTTTGGTGGAACTCATATCAACTTGTTTTTTTGAATTAATCTCAAACGATACCATGTTATGGTCACTATTCCCCAAGTGCTCCCTTACTTGGATGTTAGAGATAAGTTCTTCATTGTCAGTTATTACCAAATCCAGACATGCATTCCCTCTGGTTGAGGTCTGCACTAGTTGTGACAAAAAATTTGCCATTCAACAAGTTCAGAAACTTGCTGCTTGCTTGCTGTTTGTTGTCATTTGCCTTCATTGTGTTGGAGACATCTCAAACTGCTAAAGTGCTATGTTGCTATATGTCCTCTGTTGTACAATTGGTTTACCCCAGAATTACTCCATTCCCATTGATTTAAATCTGAATTTTAACCCCTTGAATGTTAGAGGTCTCCAATGTTTCGAGGTCTTGAATACCTCACTAAAGTTTAAGGGGATAAAATCCCAATTTCATTGTGGGAATTTTTTCATTTTTTGCTTTGCTCCTTTTCATCTTCCCGAGTATGGCCGTTCGGTTTTATAAAGTTTTGAAAAACACTTGCTATGTTTAAGATGTTTCCGGTTTAATATATTAATGTCAGTCTTCATTTTGTTCAGATTTTAGCTTTGACCATTCTCTTAGGAAGCAAAGTTGCCACGCTCTCTAAACAATATACAGCCATCTCATAAGAGATTCATAATTGGAATGCTTTTAAGTTCAACATACACAGAAAGCAACGAATAACACATCTGACTGTCTATATGGAAAAGTATGTACTCTCTGTACGCACTATAATTGGAAGTATTAGTTGAATAATTGCCTGTGAGTTGGTTTGAGGAAAAATATACTTGTTTATCTGTCGTGTTTTATATAGATAATAGTCCAGATCTAGTGCAGAAAATGTTGCTGTTCTGAAATTAACCCTCATTGCTAACATTGCAGCCTCTAAGCCAAGGTTGTCCATTTTTGGAACCTCAACTTGCTAGCGAGTACAACTCCCATCACCCCCAACAGGCCAGTGGCTGGTTGGAGATGATATGCGTTGTATTCTCCAACACCTGGGGGTTCAAATATTTGAGTAACCCTGCTCTATCATATAATATAAGTTACAATAATATATTCTTATGTACTCTGTGCAGCACATATATTGATGCTTATTGAGCCCCTTCCCCATAGACCTTACTTTGTAATTTTTGGTGCAGGAATATAAAGTATGCAGTAGGATTCATTCTGTTAAAACACTTCTAATCACTCTCCCAGCTACAACCCCCAACACACCCTCATTGTTCACATAGTCCTTTTCTCCCAAACATACTTATTAGGTGTCTGGAGCACTGCATTGAAAAGCATTTTTATCTGTCATCCACTGACTGGCAGTTCATGTGGCAGGAGGCACCTATACCCCATATCACGTAAACCTTCTAGTTCACAACCTGCCTTCATGTAGACAGTAAGCTCTTGTGAGCAGGAACCTCTTATATTTTCATTGGTCCATTTGTACTTTTTTATGTCTGTCTATTCCCTATTGTACAGTGCTACTGAAGAAGTTGGGTGATGATGATAATAATGTGAACCTCAACAGATCTTAACCCTCTGGCACTCAAATGGTTAAAGAATGCAAATGAAACAAGTATATGATAGTCATGAGGTAACATTAAATTACAAAGTATGTGGTCACATGAAAAAACCTTAAGGAAGCAAATTAAATTTACAAAGATTAAATTATTTTATATCCTAGGTACAATAAGAAATGTTAAATATCTCAATACAAGCTGACATATTGAGACAAATCTCAAACGACATAGCACCAATAAGATAAAGTACACAAAGGGGATAGACAATAGATCCAAACTAAGAATTTACGTACATATAAAATCATCAGTCATAAAAATGTAAGGCAATTTCTCAGGTCCTTTGCCCGACATGGAGTCCCCCGTTTACATTCTCTGCTTGAAACATAAAGCCATAGGAAGTGTGAACTCCTTTTCAAATATGGTGTATCTCAATGAACTCTGTCATACACATCCTATAATGCAGAGAACCCAAGATCAACCCAAAACATGTACAAAGATCGGAGAGAGTGAAAAATCCTCCGCTCTGTGTATCAGCCCACGGATCCTTAATCTCTAGTTAAGTTGAGAACTACAAAATATTTAGAATGCTAAATCAATACAGCAGCAATGGAAGAAGTAGTATGGAGACTCCTGTAAAAATCAGGACACACTTTATACCTTAAATACATTAGAATGTCTTTAGTTCAGTGTTAATATTGTCCTAGTCAGGAACAAATGAAAACAGCGGCAAGGTAACCAGTTGGTGAAAGAATTTCCTGAAACCTTGTGATTCTCTGTGATGTCTAAATGTTTATATGGTATAAGATAAGTGTGCTATTGCTATGGTTACTCAGTTGGCATCTTAATTTGGGGGTCTGGACTGAAATAATGAGAGATCAAGGATCTGTTTGCTGCTCTGTAGTGTTTTCTCTGTTGCCTTTTTTATTTTCATTTTTTTTCTCTTTGATTTATCTTGGGTTATTCATAACTAGTTGAAGAGCCCATTACATGGGCCACAGTGCCACTGCCAGCCGGTCACGGTGCAGTCATGCTTAGTAGAGACTGCCCACGCGGCGGCTGATACAGAGTGGGACACTCCTTCGGAGCACCCAGCACTGTTTCAGCCGCATCACGGGCAGTCTCTACTGCGCATGACCACAGCACGCGCAGCAGTCTCTACTGCGCATGACTGTGGCGTTACACACGTTTTAGCGAATTATTATATAGGATTATTTGTTTTCTATGGCAATCAAATGGATAATCTGTGGCCATTAGTTCAATAGGATGTGCACTCCTGTGGCTTTCAGTTAAGGCCAGGGGGTGTAAACAGGGACTTACTGTTGGACAGTGGACTTGGGCATTTGTCTTTTATGTCTAATGGCTCAGTCTCCCCAAGCCTTCATTAACCCTTTGCAATGCATTGCGTAACACTCTTACACTCAAAAGTGTTAATCTTGGCCTACTGACATGCTTTCTTAGTCTGTCGATTGAGCTAATAATTATTTGTTGCAATTGCCTCTGAAAAGTTGATTTTTGCACATGCCCCCTTATGAATTCATATTTTAATTAAAAAATAGTGATTGAAAGAGCTGACAGTTTATGGATTATTTTGTTCACTATTTTTAAATTGATCAGAATAAATGTAGTATGGAAAAGTAGAAATAGTCATGGATATAAAAGTCTGTCAACTCTGGAAAAGGTAAGGAATGCTCAGTATACTGGTTCATACACATTGTAAAGCTGATAATGTGTGATAAGAATAACAGGCTGTTATATTGTTTAACAAATGCACTTAATGAACATGGTTAGGTGCCCTGCAAACAGCAGTTAAGAATCAACATTTTTATTTGCATTTAAACATTGTTGTAGTCTTAATGATGTTTGTTTCAGTTTACTATAAGACAACTGATAATTTGAAATTGATAATGTGTTGTGAAGAGGTATAAACTGAACAGAGATCACTACATACAAGGCTTCAGATATTATTAAAACCTGTATAGCTAGGACTGTTCTCCTGTATAAAGGATACTTAGGTAGGTAAATCAGTCTAAAGAACGAATAGCCACTTATTCTTAAAACGTATCCCCCTTTAAATCTATATCCTAACTTGTAAACTGAGAAGGGTGGAACAACTGTAAATGCTCACTGTGTTTCTTTTTTAACCCTTTGGATGCTAAACATGTCTCTAACTCATGGTAAAGCATCCATGGAGTTAAATGTATTTCCTTTACTTAAACCCAAGAAAAGGAAGACTGGTACCATACTAACTGGCATTTTATAAATATGTAAAGAGTGTGAAGTGCCCCAAAAAAACATATATTCTGTACTAGAATTTGATAGAAAATGCTGAATGACACCAGACACATTGTTTACGCATACACAAGAAATGTTTAATAAAATATTAAAAACAATATAAAATCATAGACATTTGAATACATTTTCCAAATTGGTGTCCACCATTTAAATGTCCATTATTTTCAGTGGTGGAACACCATTAAGGACAAACACAACTCCAAATAATGCAGTCTTAAATATTGACTAATAATAGAAGTGACCAGCCACAACCTACACGCTATATGCCCTACCTGGCAGGACGTCCACCTACATGTGTATAGATGAGCATCCAGTTCCATGAAGGGCATATATTAGAATGTACATAGTTAATATATGAAATCTCTCTTCTGTAACCCACTGTTTCAATGGCACGGCCCTCTACTCATAAAACATGCAAAGTCACACGCGCCGCACCAAGTCAAGTAACAGTGGCATATAGCCACTATTAATCCAAAACCATCAGCAGTGGAAATTACATGCTGTAATATCCTCACTAGTGCATAAATCTAATTCAGTACCTCATAAGTGACCCCGGTGCATCAATCCAGTGCTTCACCTGTGCCCTGCATAAATTATACAAAGCTCCAGCTCCCGCACTTGGAAAACTGCAACCAGACACCACAGTTGCTATAGTCCCAACTAAATAAGAAACTGGATGATCATAAATTGCAATACAGTGACCATAAAAGTAAAAATA
This sequence comes from Rhinophrynus dorsalis, assembly GCA_037306005.1. Lineage (NCBI taxonomy): Eukaryota > Metazoa > Chordata > Amphibia > Anura > Rhinophrynidae > Rhinophrynus > Rhinophrynus dorsalis. The sequence continues at coordinate 295,319,002 of CM074720.1, forward strand.
AAATACAATAATTTGATGAATAAATAATCCCTAATAAAGTCAATGTTAGCAAATTGGAAAAAATTTAATTCAAAGAGTCCATAATGTAAATAAAAGGAAGATCATATCTGTGGGTTAAATAAACAAATCCTAATATATAATGCAACAAAATATCAATAAGTGAATAGGTGATGAAATAAATGAATGAAAATTATTTAGAAAATGTTTTACCAGGAAGAATACATTGAGATTTCTCTCGTTTTCAAGTATGTCCTGGACTGTTTTCAGTAGAGGGTTGCATATTTACACAAACTGAGAAACATTATATATTACATGTTATAAAATATACATACAAATATAAATTTACATACATATGGGCATTTTAAAATTATAAATAGTTACACTCTGTTTTTAGATACAAAGAAGCATTTACTTGCAAGGATTTTAGACTGGGAGCATATTTGATTACTTCAGGCAGATTGTTCCAGGCCTTTGGAGCTCTGAAAGAGAAGGCAGATCTTCCTGCTTCTTTCTTGTATTGTGGTATACGTAGCGAGTTGTTTGTGGTGGAGCGGAGGTTATACTTAGTATGGAGAGCAGGAGTGAGAAAAGTGCTCAAGTAGTGTGGTAGTTTTCCAGAGAAGTGTTTGTGTACTAAGCAAGAAAGGTGAAGGGCACGTCTAGATTTGAGTGTTAACCAATTTAGTTCTTTTAACATATCACAGCGATGAGTAGTGTAATTACACTGGATGCTAAAGTGGCATATTGGATTATACAGGGTGTCAAGTTTACTAAGATGGATTTCTGGCGCTGGAACATAAACTACATCACCATAGTGTATGACAGGCAGCAACATCTGTTGCATAATACGTTTTCTAACCAGGGGACTTAAACATGATTTGTGTCTAAAAAGAGTACTGATTTTGGGATAAAGCTTGGAGGTTAATTTGTCAATATGATGTCCAAAAGTGAGGTTGGGGTCAAGCCACATACCAAGATATTTGTAGGAGTCCACTGGGGCCAATTTACAATTAGACTCCGTTACAATGGATAGGTGGGTATTGCCGAGATTACGCACTTTGTGCCAAATATCATTGTGATAGTTTTGTCTGTGTTTAAGAACAATTTGTTCCTTGCTATCCATCTTTCAACCTCGTAGAAATCATGTTTTAATATGGCCTCAAGGTGTGATATGTTTGAGTTTTTAGCATAGAGTATCGTGTCGGCTGCATACATGTGTACTGAAGAGGATTTGCAAACCTTTGGCAGATCATTTATAAAAAGAGAAAATAGAAGTGGGCCAAGAATGGAGCCTTGAAAATAAATAGTTAAATGATGTATAGTTTAAATAATTTGATATTTGCTGAGTCAATGCAGACGAAATGATATATAGATGAACAAATGATGATTTTTATAAGCAGATGACTAGTAACATGAAGCAGTATACTTGAAAAACCACAATTTTCACTGAATCAACACGGATGAACCGATGAATAGATTGATAAATGGCTTGAAGCAGATATTTAATAATGTGTAATAATGATGCAAAGTTTAAGATGCTATATAATATCAATAGTGGCAATTACAGTACTCCAATTAAACCGAAGTATGGATCCAAAAAATCATACATATACTTCATTAAAGTTCCACTAGGGTCAGTCACTTCATAAATTTCGATTTCAATGTAAAATTTGCTCTCCTTCCTTGGAGATGAATAAAATGTATTGATGTGAAATATACAAGAAATTCTTGTTTATACGGGAAACATATCAAACAATACAAGCCCGGTCTTTTGCTTTTTGACAGGGCTTTACAACAATATACCCACATCTAAAGTGCAACGATTCCTCTGAAGCCGGAGACTATAATTAAAGGCAAGGAGTAGCCAATTCTCCTCTTACCTTATGATCTTCACTCCTTCTATTTCCTTTCATTTCATTTGACTATGAATCTTTGCCCCGGAAGAAGGAACGCAGTGCTTGTTTGACCAAACAGGAGTTTGAACTCTCATACTGCTTGTTGCTCAAGAAATGGGATATGAGCAGGGTATGCCACTTTTGCTTCCTAGCAGACATATCATACTATGAGCATACCTGGTAACTCTCAGGGTTTGACCCTGAGACTTAGGGTTTTGACCCAAATCTCAAGGTCTCAGGGTAAAGGGCCAAATTCTCAGGGTGAGAGTGTTCTCTGTTACCTACTACATGATTTGCCCCAATTAAATGTTTCTTTAGTCACCAAATTCATGCCATTTGCACCATAAATACAAAGGGAGATGTCCTGCTTGTCTTGTATGTGTTTAGGCCATGAGATCTTTAAATTGTAGCATGTTAAAGGGTCCTTGCAGACCAACTGGATCACCTCTAGGTTAGAGCAAGGCGGTATATATTGCCTAAAATCTACATTATGGGAAGCTTTAAGGGTTAATATTTCAAATATCTCAGGGTCAGCTCATCTTGAAAGTTCCCAGGTATGACTATGAGCGATGTGCCTAGCTTGCTGCTAGTGTGCCTTTTTGTCTGTCTCCTGTTGTTAACAATTACAGCTCCCATCATCCCCAAAAAAATCAGTCGCTGGCAAAACTTTTTGTGCAACCAGTCTTGGTTTCTGGCCTGTAACTCTCATACTGCTTGTGTAATGATTACAGATTGTGCAGTGGGAACAAAGGTCAGTAAACCTTTACATCAGGGTTGTCCAAGCTCAGTCCTCAAGGGCTACCAACAGTCCAGGATTTAAGGATTCCCATGTTGGAGCTCAGGTGGGCCAGGCAAAATGAATGAGCCACTAATTATAAGCATAGGTGCTTTAATCAGGGACATCCTTAAATCCTGGCCTGTTAGTACTGCTTGGGCCCTATTCAGTAAGCTATGGTGCAGCATTTCTGGAGTAAACCAACTTCACCTTAGGTGACGAATTAAAAATTCTCAAATTCCCACTGACTTAACCATTTGAGTGCTAGATGAGTTTGCAACACATATCCAGTAAGGAAAATGTAGTATATTGATGGACCTTCATCTTTTGAGGACTATTAATTCCCATTGTCCCTAACCAGCAATGGCTTGCTGAATGCTAGAGGTGTTTCTAAAGCATTCTACACCTTTAGAGGTCTTGACAGGTGACTACTAATGCTGTAATTCTGTAGAGACCTCTCTATTATTTATGGGATTAAAGTTCAAATTAAATCAATGGCATTCTTAATGTGTTCCATGTGGTACAGCTGTTTTTCTCCACTTTTTTTTTTTTACATATGTCAATGTTTTTTGGGAGGAGGTTGTAGCTGATGTGGTGGGTGCATACAGAGATGGAGATGTTTGTATGTTCTATATTTAAAATGTATAACACCTCTAATTAAGTATTTGTAAGTTTATACTGTACTAGATACCTAACCTATGACCAATTTATGTAAATACCAAAGTGAAGCAGCATCTACTTTCTTTATGTTCAACTCGTTTGGTTTGCTTGTGCATCATTGATGTTTTGCACCATTAATATATTTTATGTTATTAAATGTCCAGTATACTTTACTTGGAGTTATTGTTTACAGTGCATCTTATTTATCTGAATATTCTATTACACATCATTATTAGAATTCTAATATGGAGGCAGTTTATATGCAGAGGCTGGGATTAATAACCTGGCAAAAAACTCTGCTACACAAAGCTTTTAAGGAATGGATTGAATCAAGCCTAGATCTGATTTAATCTTAGAAGATGAGGAGGCTGAGGCTAGGGCCTAATATAACATTGATTAGTTTGGAGATGGAATTCAAATTAAAAATGACTGTGGAGTATATTTGCTGTGCATGATAAATGAAAAACTAAAATGAATCCCATATTCAAAATAAGCTTATTGTGAAAATGCCCACTTGTTCAAAGATTCATTATTATGAATCATTCATCAGTATATATTTACCTTTTATCATACATAGGGATTTTTGCAGCATGATGCAGTGGTGTCCTTGAGTAGCACTGGGTTTGCACACTTCTCTGGTCCTTAAGAGGTTACGATAAATTAATAGGGAACAATGGTTCATACAAATGCTTTAATGACAGGAGGGTTATTTTTTATTAAGTCTGCTACTATGGGATTAGACTTGGTACTAAGCCTGGGGCTGTGCTGTGCTGTGCAGGCCCAAAATGTCTCCTCTCAGTCGCTCTCAGTCATTTGGGGCAGAGTCCGGAAAGCTGACCCACTTGTGTGTCTGCAGTCTGGAGCATGACCTGGAAGATTGTGGCCCACAGTTACAAATTTAGCAGGTTTGACTTTCGGTCCCAAAGCCCTTCATTAGGGTCTATGGAGGCACTTCAGCACCACAAACAGCATAATTCTCTTAATCCTTTCAGTGCCATAAGATTGTGGATTACCCCCCCCCCCCCCCGCTCTGACGGGGTTCCAAAATGAGAGAAGGACATTCTGTACTGACAACCAGTAGAGCAGGCTATCAGCAGATTTAGGTGAACACAAGACTTTTAAGGCAGTCCTTTGGGATCGTGAGCTTGAACAGCAAAAGGTTGCTTTCGGAGCTTAGTGGTATGGTGAACAGTCAAATTAACATATAAACAAACCCAAATGAGTACGACAGTGGTTCATTTACCTGCATATGCCTATGAGCCATTGTTAGTGTTGTGAGTAAAAATCAGAAACCTATTGAAGGCATGGTGGATTCATGCTGATGTCGGAGGATTGGTGGCAGATTCACAGCGATATCAAGGCATACTTTCAATATAACATCAACACATGTATACCATCATATCTACATCCTGGCCCCTTATCGATCTTTAGTGCATCTCCTCCCAGAAATCAGACAGACTGATCTTTATGTTCACATGGAAAGTGGAGTAATTTTGGAGTAAATCAGCCTCAGTATAGAAGAGAAATAAACATCCCCCTTGATTTAAATGAGGCTTTTAACTGTGGGGGAGATGCACTAAGGCATGATAAAGAGGATGACTTCACCAGTGATATCACTTCTCCAGTTCCTACTTTATTCTATGGAGCCAATGCACTAAAATGTCTCCAACTTTTGAGATCTTAGTGCATAGGCTTCATAGAATACTGTAGGAACTGGAGAAGTGATATCACTGGAGACGTCATCTCTGCTTTATCACCTCCTTATCATGCCTTAGTGCATAAGCCCCATTGAATACCTGAGAGGGCGTAGAGGACCTGGATTATTCTGGGGGTTACATTTTCCATTTATATGCTATGCTATGAACTACTAGAGGAATTTAGGAATGAACTACAATAGGGGCTAAAAAAAATTCTCAGTCTCAGATATGTATATCTGAAGAACCGGGTAAGATTTCTGGCGACTAGCGCTACTAAGCAGCTAGTCGCCAGGTGAGCAGTGAGTGAACATGAAGTTATTGCGGGGTGAAAGTTCCCCTTTAAATAGGTCTTTTAACCCCTTGAATGCTAGTGAGGTCTCCAACTGTTCTCTGACAGAATTATGGGAGTTGTAGTGTATCAGCAACTGGTGGGCCTCATGTTGCCCACCACTGCAGACTGCTAAATATAATGCTATGCTGTCAAACTAGCACTTCAAAAAAATATTTTGTATAATATATTCTCAGTTTACTGATGGAGTGAGCGAACATTATAATTTATATTCTAAATATATGCATTTGGTAAATTATATTGAATGGTTTTCATTTCTGACACAAATGTTCACTTCAGAGGCGTAACTAGAAGCCTCCAGGCCCTGGTGCAAGAAGTGCCATGGGCCCTGCCCACACACACTGACCCCCTCTACAATGCCCCTCAATCTTCACAATGCCCTCATCTCCTACCTCCCTGGAGCTCCCGCGCGGTCCTCTTAGTAATGCAGAGCGCTGGGAGATGATGTCATCTCCCAGCGCTTTGCATTACTAGAGCGCCGGAGGGAGATTGCGGGTGCCATGCGGAGGGGTCACAGGGGGCGGCCGGGCCCCTGGAGTGATGGACCTGGTCTCAGGTGCGACCCGTATAGTTATGCCACTGGTTCACTTTTTCTAGCTTCCAATAACATTTTTATAAGTTTCAAATTATACTCCTGAATGATCATATTGTCAGTCTAGTAGAACGAACTACTAATCACTCCTTACAGTTGTGTTTACAGAATCACATTGGTACATAGCAATGTTTCTCTCTCTCTCTCTCTCTCTCTCTCTCTCTCTCTCTCTCTCTCTCTCTCTCTCTCTCTCTCTCTCTGCGCATGTGCGCGTGTATGTATGTATAATATATACACTCATGGGACTTCTTAGTAGAGCAACAGTGGTTTTATTTAGGTCAGTGTTCCTGTCCTTGAGGACCTTTATCAAGATGATGGACCGAATCGTTGACCTAAATAAAATGACTATTGCCATATGTTATATATGAAATCAGCTGCTTCTCTCATTCAGAGAAGAATTGTCTGGCATATCATAGGTGGACTGCAGTTTTTGCAGGACAAGTATGATGTGCTTCATGTTTCTTCTCTGTATATGGCACTTGTGAGCTAAATAAGATTTCGTCCAGGGAGTAGGATGCCAGTCCTAATGAGCTGTTTGCATATCCTTGCAGGTTCATAAATGTGGCTGATCATCTCTGGCCAATAATTTTGCATGCAAATATAATATATATTCTTGCCCATGCTGTGAAGCTTTGTTATTTATTTATTTATTTTAACTTTTTAGGAATTGCACGTCTTCTCCATTGTGCATATGTCCTTAAATATGAAGTAAAACATATAAAATGTGAAAAATTCTCTGGGATCAAAAGGGTTAACATCGAAACTGAATTTGATGGCAGATAAGAACAAATTGACCCATCTGGTCTTTCCATTTCCCTATCTAGTTTCCTTATTTAGCATCAAACAACTTCTGCTGGGAGGCTATTCCATGTATCTACCACCCTTTCCGTAAAGTGTTTTATCACATATTTCCTCTTATTTTTCCATCTTCTAATTTTTAGGCATGCCCTCTTGTTCCTGTATTCCTCTTGTTCTGAAAATATATCTCCCCCTCCCCATTAAATCCCTTTAAGATCCAGAAGGTTATCCAGTGCATTGCTTTACAGTACAACACACGTCCCTATGGTCATTGAATGGTTACTATATTTGAAGGTTTCAGTCACATCACCCTTCTCCCTTCTATCCTCCTAGCTATACTTGTTATGGTCCTGGAGTCTTTCCTGACATATTCCATTATTTAGCCCATGCTTCCATATGGAAGAACAGAAGGATTCATACCAGGAGATGGAAAACCAGGCTATAGATTACATAAATGCATAGTTATTTAGGCTGAAGCAAAGACGCCCATTTAGAACATTCAGCTCTTAAAGGAATTCTGTCACCTAAAACAACTCTGGTGATTTTGAAAGAGCTAGTTTTTATTTAAATTTATATATTATTCTAATTGAGACATTCCAAGCAGGCATCTCCTATTTTAGCCATACAATACCTCCCTCACTCATTGATAATTAACCCGTTTAGTGCTAGGGCATCTGGACAGAGAAGACCACAAATCCTGCACGGTATACTTTAGTTAGCATAGTCAATTATTGTAACTTGAAAAGAAAAAAAATATATAAAAATAAATTCTCTTAATAAGAAATGTCTAATACAGTGCTTCTCAGTGTTACTCATAGGGACGCACCAACTGGTTGGGTTTTCAGTATACTTCTGCAGATGGGAAATCAGTGGCTCAGTCTTGATTGCTCTGCCTGTCCATAAAGGGGATGATTGCTCTGCCTCTCCATAAAGGGGATGTGTCACCTCTATACAAGTTAGCCTGAGTAGTTACATTATATAGTGAATATGTGTGTAAAAGTGTGTTCATTTCTTTTTTTAAAGCTCTAGTTGGTCAAAATTGAAGTAATAAACGTTGTCCTGCTCTGTAACTGCAGTCTGTCACTCTGCTGCCTCTGACACTTGGCTTATACAAAAAAAAGCACTTTCAAAATCACCAAACGTTTTTCTTAGGCGATTGGATCCCTTAAACCCTTTGGATGCCACAGTTATAATTTTCATGTGGTTGGCAAAGTTGGCCTGAAATGCCAAGCCCATTGAAAATTATGATGTTGGCTTTAAAAAAATGATTGCTGCATTTAGTGTGAAGACAGAAGTTTTAAACTAGCACTTCCTGTAGTAAGGACTTTCCCAACACATTAGTAGCAGTTACTACATTAAAATTTACACCATTTTGTTTAAATTAAACATAATGTGGGATCTATGGATCATACACTATGAATTACAGTAAAAAAAAAAATCAGACTTTGTTGGGTATTACCAAGACCGCTCCTGAAGCATCCTCCCCCCATGACTATTCTGCCATGATAGGCAACTAGTACTGCATCCCGGAAAGGCACTCACATATTTACCTTCCATCTCACCCATGTGTTTTCCAAACTTCCAGTTTGATTTTGAGGACCTTGGTCAGATAGGTGATCAATACCAGGGCGGAGATCAGGAGAGATCCTGATGGCTTTCCAGTGAAGTCTGTAAAAAAGTAAAATAACCAATGAATTGGTTTTTAATGCATTTAGACATTCCTTCGGCACTTACACCTACAATGACTGCTTCTCCAACCTTGTTCCATTGTCTACTGGTAGTCATATAAGCACACACGTAATGTCTGACTACACACCGTAACTACAGAACCACACATACTGTCTGACATCCCAGTCGTTTTCCCCAATGATCCCTAATTTGATGTATTGGGATATCTATTTCAGAAAGGTCTATGCATTTAGGGTGTTATGTATGGCTTCAAACTATGTATAGTGTGTTTATGTCCATGAAAATGTTAATAGAAATTCTGTTATGTGCTGTTACCAGTCTGGCTCCCCAGGAGAGGATGTACATTTGTGCACCTATGCATGTATGGTATCTATGCTGTATTCATATTTCATACCTTTTTTGTTTGTTACACTCGGTGTGCTTGAGATATTGTACAGTAAATTGGGACTTTATTGTAAATTTCTGAAGTATTTAGGAATATATAGATATTGAGCTGTTTAAGGGCAGTTTTATCATGTAACCAATGGAATGGGCATTTCAGTTCATTTGTTCTCCTGTTAATTAGGGGTCTGTGCTGGCCTTGCATGTAGTTGAAAATGTTAATATTTGGTAGTTTTGTGATGATTTACGATCAACATAAATAGTTTTGATTTATAGATTATATTAGCAAAATAATTTTTAACTTTTTTATATTCTTGAAATCATAGCTTGTCACACAATACAAAATTTACTTCATGCATATGTGTACCATGATGGTGTTTTTTTTTTTTTTTGGCCTCTTTAGAAAAAAAATCAAATAATATAAATATATATATATATATATATATATATATAATATATATATATATATATATATATATATATATATATATATATATAATAAACTGTGTCTAGCAATGACAATGGCACATATCCAAATATGAATATGCAAACTGGTGCTCGTCCCTTAAAGAAATTACATAAGGTACCTAGTCAAGGCTTCCATTTAGAGACTGCAAGCATGGATTAATGTCCATGCCTGGACTGAAAGCGCTTGGGCAGTGGGAGAGCTGAATCACTAAATCATTCTTTGCAGCATTTGCCTGTGTGTGCTGTCTCTGAGTGAATGTGTTGGCTAAGTAATATATATATATATATGTATATATATATGTATATATATATATGTATATATGTATATATATATGTATGTATGTATATATATATATATATATATATGGGTTACTATGAAAATATGTAGTAATATCTGCTGATAAAATAAACATACAGTTTTATAAGAAATGTGTGCAGCTCCCTGATATTAATGGAAAAAAACGTCTAATTTTGAAAATTTGGAGTTGTTCTTTGGCAGTCCAGCGTAATATGGGGAACAGATGATTTTTTTTAACCCTTTGATAACCCTTTGAGTGCCAGATGGGTGTTCTGCAATGTGTTTCATACCCATTTGGTACACACACTGCTAAATGAGGCTTTTGACCCCTTGAATAGCAGTCTTGCATGTATGTGTAATTTTTTTGTCTCCAACATTACAGTTTATTTGCTCCAGAATTGATCCACTTACATTAGGCCCCGTTGGAGCTCTCGCTAGGGGTTAAAAACCCCCATGTAAAGTGACAACTTCCTTTTTGACTTTATGTATTTTGCAAGTCCCTAATATAATGTGGAAGCTCAGGAAGTGATACAATGTAACACCATCCCTGCAGTGTGTTCTGTGTGTTGTAGTGGAGCCTGGCTTTTCTGTTGCAAGGATAGTTCTGCATTGTACCACTACTCCTGCTTTCACCATCCCTGAAAGAAAACTATCTGGAAGCAGAAATTCAAGTAGCTCACTGATAGGCATACAAGTGCTAAAATGAAGATTGGAAAAAGATTAAATATTGTGTGCAACTGACTTTACGTAGTATGCTCTTGCAGGATATATGAAGTCAAAAAAAGGTTGACTGTCACTTTTAGCCAGTGTTGATTTTTGTTTCCTCTAGAATTGCTCTGTTTTTCATTTGTGTATATGGCCCTTACTATAACTCCAGGCTGATTTATTAATTACTTCATTGGTTTAGATGTAATTTACATGTTTCTTTGCAGTTATTTGAACTCCTGGGCCCTGAAGGATTAGCCTTGATAGAAGTGCTCCTGCAGCAGAGGCAAAGGATTGTGGAGAAGTCCCTGAGCTGTCCCAGCGATATGCTGAGCTTTTCTCAAGGTAAAAATAACTAAAATAAAATGCATAGTCCCAATAATTCCTACCAGCAATACATGTGTGCTTGGGTAACATTGCTTTTTTGTAATTTGTTTAATGAGATATTGTCGTAAGATTGAACATTTTCTTCAACTTTCTGTAATAACTGGATAGTTTATTAATCACTACTCTGTGCAGCCCAAAGCAACATTCATATGAGCTCCTCAACTGCAAAGTTATCAGTTCTAATTATTTTCTGTCATGCATCTGCAAATCTGTAAAATTGCGATGCCAACTGGTATCCTAAAGGAGCAGTACACTTATTTTAGAAATAAAAAAAACATATTGTAGAGATTTGCCTCCGGAGTTAAAGACGAGTACTACTTCTGCTGGAAGATGCTTTGATTCAAAGCTTTTACTGTTCATACCTATATGAACAGACAGTGTGCAGACTACAGTTCTTCTGGTGTCCAGAAATTATTACACTGCATTCTATGTGAGAGGATCACTGCTGGCTATAAGTCTTCATAGTATCCTATATGTTAATTCACTATAAAGTTTGTGACTACGCAGTCATGCGCAGTACAGACTGCCCGTGACGAGGCTAATACAGAGCCCGAAGGAGCGTCCCAATCTGTATCAGCCGCAGCACGGGCAGTCTCTACTGTGCATGTCTGACCAGCGAATGGCTGGCAGTGGCACTGTGGCTCATGTAACGGGCTCTTCAACTAGTACAATAATAACAGCTCTACCAAATCGTGATAGTTTGAATTATTATAACATTTGAGTAAAGTAACTGCCAGTAGTAAGATTACCCTTGTTTTACTCCACAGAATGAGCCCTACAGCAAATGTTGTTTCATAATAGAAGAGTCACTGATTCATTAACCCTTTGAGTGCCAGAGAGGTATGCTTTGGATACCTCTCAGGCACTCAAAGGGTTAAATGCTAATTTATGTACCTCCTTGCCTTATGTTGCCTGCCTAAAGTTCCCTTGAACCTTCTGAATACTAGAGACATCTCTAGCACATTGATGTTAAATACATTTTTGGTAACGTGTCAGCATTTGTCCTGCTGCTTATTCACCGACACTCTTTGTTTAATCTTTTGACTTCTATTGTGAATGCCGAAATGCATGTTCACGAATGATTTCATTTTTTATTGTTAAAATATTTAATGGCATGCTGTTCCAAGAATACAGTACATTTATATATCCCTGGTGCCCACAACTCGGTAAAGGAGCAGTTTTAGCAAATAATATATGCTATAGCACTTACCTTGCTGAGTAAGATCTTTTTCACATGGGCGACAAAACTCTTGTAGTGTTCTGCAAAAGATTTGTTTCAGATATTGTTTCTCTTACCTTGTCCTTCATTCCACTTAATACAGATGCAGGAGTGGTGTGTTAGGAGGCCCATATCCGCTGCAGCAGATATTAATGGCTGGCAAACATGTGGCTCATCCATTCATTGGCATACTTTGATGTGTGGACTCCCAGGAGGGGAGTCGTGTGGTGCCACTGAGGGGAGAAAAATGGCACAATTTGTGTCAAAAGGGGTTGGGCTTAATCATGGGTGGGGGTGTGGCTTAGCTGGCATGAAAAAACTGGTAAAAATAAGAAGGAAGAGAAGTGGTCAGGAGTGGAAGGAACAAGGGGGGGAAAGATTAGAAGTGCGCAGAGTTTCAGTAGAAACTCCCCACATCCAGAGAATCAGCCTCTACACCGGAGACCCTGTAATTAAAAGCCAAAACTGGATTCTCCGGGGGAAATCCGGAGATTTCACAGCTATGTTCATTGGAGGTTGCGATGAGCAAAGAAACTCCAGCCCTGCTTGTTTGAAAAGTCAGTCAGTGTCTCAGATAGACGGCTGTGCCGACCATCCTTATTGAATCTTTACTGTGTTCTTGTGTGAACATGGTAAAGATACAGTATGCTTTTAAGTTATATATCAAGGTTACATTATTTGATGAATTTAATGCTGAAGCAAGTGTTCTTTTTCACTCTACATGACTAAGCACTTCCACTTAAATAGCATATTTTTCAAATCCCAAGTGTCACCTTATTGTAGAAACCTTTAGTTAATAAAGATCAGAATACTTGTTTGTGTCATTCTGAAACCTCTCACTGTCTGAAGAGACACAGAAAGAGGAATCTGGGAAAGTTGTGCAAATTCTATTTTCTTTTCATTCACATGTGCCTAGTGTTATATAGAGCACTCGTTTTGTAAATATGTATTGGGATACAATCGTTTTTACAGTTACCCAAGTACATTATCAGACTATAGTTGGGTTATAGGTTTTATACACAAAGTGTGAGGTAATTTTGGGGAAAACCAGTTAAACCATATGGTAAATTAAAGCGGAACTACCACCTTTTAAACAATTTTACTTCAATAACTCCCCATCTGGCGACTAGCAGCTTAGTAGCGCTAGTCGCCAGAATTATTACCTTATTCAAAAGAAATATGCATTCTTATTGGGCTGACAGCAGCACAGATCGCGGACATCTTGCCATAGTGACATCCGCGCGCCTGCGCTGTGAGTCCCAGCCAGGTCTAGGAGGTGTTGCTAGGAGCCAGCCTGCTCCAAAAAGGACTGACAGCGCAGACGGGCGGATGTCACTATGGCAAGATGTCCGCCATCTGTGCTGCTGTCAGCCCAATAAGAATGCATATTTCTTTTGAATAAGGTAATAATTCTGGCGTCTAGTGCTACTAAGCTGCCAGTTGCCAGATGGGGCGTTATTGAAGTTAAAGTGTTTAAGAGGTGGTAGTTCCGCTTTAAAATTTTCAAATTCTCATTGATTTAAAAGGGAATTGCGTGGAAGACGTCTCTAATGTTGAAGTGAGTAAAAACTCTTATTAAATTCATAGGAACTTTAAGAATTCTTACCTGCCCATTGTTGCAGTTGGTTTGACCCAAAATATATATATATTTTTTTCTTCAACTTTCAACATCATGTTGCAATGCTTTGGATACCTCTCTGACACTCAGAGTTAAGGCCAAGACTATGTACTAGAAACAAAGCAATGAGTTGGAGATCTCTCTAGTATTAGGTGTTAGAAGCCCATATAAATTAGTGGGAATATTAAGAATTTATTTGTCCTCCTATGGAATAGCTGATTTGCCTTAAAAAAAAATAAAAAAATAAAAAAAATAATAATAATAATCCTCTGCTCTTTAAACAACCGATCATTATGTCTTTATTGCCAGCTGAAACTTCTTTTCTGTGAAGCCAGACTGAAAACGTACAGAAATTTTAGGCTTATATTGTACTACATACTGTAATGATAAGGTAACTCGCTGGAACAAAATAATATATTTTCTACAGTATTGTATGTAATCTAAAGCTGGGTAAAAAGCTGATTTACATTTTCCTCTATAAACTTACATACATAGGATTTGAGGTTTGCCTCTTTGCTAAACATCATATAAAATTGTTATGTTTCCAAACTGGACACATTTACTTACTGGAAATCTCATGGATGGCCTAATTCAATATGTCGGTGAGCCTTAGTTTGGTTATCCCTTGTTAAGGGATAATAAAACACATTTATACATTGGGATATGTGGCAAGGAATTTTGAGATAGGCTACTTGAACTAATGCAATCAATCAGATCTCTTTTGTGTGCCTCTGCATGCCTCATTTCAGTAATAACTACATTTTAATGGATGAAGGTTACTTTGCATTTGGATTACAGTTAGGAAACCTGTTTCATTCTTGCCAGCCAGTGTCAACAATCAATCTGAAGCTATCAGTTCTACAGTATATCAAGTCATCTTGATTTCCCATTAGCATGTCTTTCTACCCATTGCTGTCAGTTATCCTTTGTGTTAATAAAGCTGTTGTCTTTGAGTCATAGTGTAGAGGTAGGGATTAAATACCTCTTGTGTACTAATCTGATTTTCTCTTGCCTTCCATTTCCCTTATTTCTCTCCATCTTTCAATTTTCTTACTAACGTTTCTCTGGTATGTCAATTCACTGCAGTGTTCCCTTTTTATTACCTATTTTTAGTTACTATACTAGGGTAGCTAATGAGTTCATGAGCTACTGGTAGTTCTTCTGTTACCAGTGGGTAGATCTCTCTAGTACAGTCTGGTATAAAACTATCTGCCCAGCCATTCTGGGCACAGCTTTCATCAAAGGTACCCAGCAGCGATCAGAGAGCCGATAGTAATGCAGATATGGTGCCTCACAGCATTTTCATGATTTTCTTGCCTCACTGCCATAATAGTTGCTTACCGTTTATTCGGCATGCTTTGTAAAGACAATGATATATGTTTTGTGGGAAATATGTCTGTAAGTGCCACACTGCGGCTCCATATTCACTCACCCATTGTACCAAAAGTTGCAAGCTGTCTGTTACATACAATAAATGTTTTAATAAGCCACTCTAATAACTTTAAACATATATAGTCCTATGGGATAGTGGTGTTAAGGATAGGAAGGTACTATCAATCAGAAAGTCTATAACTTCCTGGAAAGCCACATGTTTTGTCTTCTACTGTGAATATGAATTTCTTCTGCTAAAAAATGATGGCTGTTAACAAACAGAATGTTATCAACTTCAGCTGTTAAAAAGGTCACTTGTTTTCTGTGAGCCACTTTGTTATTGGGATGTGTGAGAAGGAACAAAGAGCAGGTAAAAGCAAGTTTGGAGATAGTTTAACCCTTTGAGTGTCAGAGGGGTACATAGTGCGTCTGGCACTCAGACAGTTAATACATAAAGTTATTAATCCATATGTTTTCAAATATACTGTGTGTTTTAGAGTAGCTTACATGTTTCATTGACTATAAAAGTAGCTGCAGTTAAAGTAAAGGCTGGAGAACCCTGTGCTATGTTAATAAACCTTTTCCTGTTTGGGTGCACATTTTTGGGCTAATGCAAGAAGCTAAAAAAGATGCAATTCATGAGCAAAGACTGGCACCATAGGAATAGAGAAGAAAATTCCCATTGATTCCGTAGGGCTTTTAACTCCTTGAATTCTTGAGCGGTATCTCCCATATATTATTAATCAATGTGTTGGAGACGTTGCTAGTATTCAAGGGGTTAAAACCCCAATTTCATATAATACATGTGTTATTTTTCCCCCGGGTTTTCTGCAGTGCATTCACATTTGTTCAGAAGTGTAATGCTTCTCCTTTTTTGTTTGCTTTCCTTCAATTTTGTAGTTTTTTTTTTCCTCAGTTTCTTCTCCATTAACTGATTTTTGTTCCTACTTAGTGTGCAACCCTTGTCGCGATTCTCAGAATATTAAAGCTCCCCTGAACATTTGACCTTCACTGACATTACCTTTTGTTGTGCCTAGTCAAGTCTGGCTGTATGTTCCTTGCTTAGGGCCATATTTATATAGTTACATTGGAGCAATTCATGAGCCAACCAACTGCTGTGGATTTATTAAAGAAAAAATCCTATTGGACTTGGCAGTTTTCTTGATAAATATGGTGAAGGTGTTTTGCTCCAGAATTAATCCAGTTTGGTTTTGATAAAGCTGATCAGTATTACACTTACAGCTGTGCTGCTGCTGCACAGATAATGATCATTTCTGTTTTATAATGCATATGAAAATTAATACATGTTATCACTCTTGCGCCCAAAATGGATAACGTATCATTGTTCTAGTCAAAGAATTAGTTGGATAGAAGCTAAGCTATAAGACTGTGGTCACATTGGTTATAACCACTCAGCACTGATGTCTGCAAGATATTGCCCATGCAGAGCATACTTTGTGAATGTGGTTGGGCTGTTTATGTGAGTAGGTATTGCCTCACGTAACTCTTTCGTGGTAGGGCTCATCTGCATGGTGCCCTATTGGTTACAAGGTTGAAATGTTCCTTGCTATACCCAATGAATGGCTGACCCACAGGTGTGACAGCCAGTCATGTAATGCTAATGCTGACCGCCAGTGATGTCCTGCCCCACCAATGAGATTTATGAGGAATGCAGACTGGAATGTGGTGGTATTGCTGCTCCTCTCAAATCACCATTTTGTAATAAGCAGAGAGAGAACTGTTGTTCCCAGTCACAAAAAAAACAAAAAACCTCTAACACCTTACTTTCTTTCATTTCACACACATACTTATTTTCACATTCCCAATCCCTCTCTACTCACAGACAAATGCATAGTAGTTTCTCCATCATCACTTCGTGTAGTACATATTTCTCTTGCGTTTTTTTTTTTTTTTTAGCTAATCTCTTATTAGATATGGGGCTGTATAATCCCCCATTAGGCATCTCTAAGATGTTAACCTGAAGGCAGACAGGTGAGTAACCCTTTGAGTGCCTTGGTCCACTTTATTTTCCCAAACTATGTTGCCTCTCTTTAACGGTTCTGGTGTGAGCCTTGATAGGCCATAGCACTCACTATGGGTATCTTTATTATATATGTATATTCTCTCAGAGAGCCGTGGTATGAGAATGACTGTTTTTTTTTTTTTTTGTATATATGGGATTAACCCTTTCACTGCTATTATACCTATTTATTGTGTTTGTGTGACTTTGGTGGTTTATTTTCGGCCTCCAACTACTTGTACCATAGTTTTTTACTCCCCCAGATGTTCCCTGAGAGTTTTGGGTCTCTTGGAAACTTTTTAACTTTAGATTGTGTTTAGAGCAGCGTCCCCTTTAAGAATTGGAGCATGCGCACCGCCGCCATCTTTGCTTCGTTGACTTATATTTGACATATCTCTGCAGTCGTTTAAGATAAAACAGTCGGAGAGGGCTCTATCTTGTCTCCTCATGCCCTATCATCCGATCCACTTTCTGCATGTCCAGGGCTCATGATGATCTGCGAATGGCAGATCATAGGCATTGCAGGCTTTCTTCAAATTGGCTGATATTTTTGCAGTGGCCATTTCGTCTTCTCTCTTGATTATCCTACTCAGAGGCTGACTCTTTGCTGTCGTCTCCATATTAACCCTTCACTTGCCAGATAAGTATATGTCTGGGATATTGAAGGTGGTGTATTATTTTGAGGACATTCTCTAGTATTTTTACTAGGTTTTGGACACTTTCTAGTGGGATGTGTGTCTGACTAAGGCATGGGGGTAAATCTAAGGCAAAGGATTCAGGGGGCTACCCTTACCCCCTCACACATTGTTCCTCTTGCCATGTAGAGCTACCTAGAGAGTATTCAGGGTGTCTGTGCCCCTTGCGCAGTGGTCCCCACTACCCCACCGGGGCCCTCTGGAACCGATCAAGAGCCAGCATGGTTCAAGACTTTACAGTCTTCAGTGGCCCAGATCTCCTCATCTCTGCAGGAGGTAGTTCATCCATAGAAGCCTATTCCTCCCTTTAAACAAATTGCCCCCATTTCTGTGTTATTGTGGTTTAATCTGATGAGGAAGAGGATGATGATGGGGAATATGGGAACATGGATTCTTTTTTACTCCTATGGAGATTCCCATGAGGCTGATCCACTCCCCTCTGTGTAAGGGGTCATCAGGGCTGTCTTGGAGACCCTTCAAGTCTTTGGCGCGTCTCTTGAGGGAGCTCCCTCTCTAGATATTCTCCAGAGTCGTAAGAAGTCTTCTCTCATTTATCTACCCAATAACAATCTTGATCAGATCCTTATGGATGAGTGGACAACGCCTGATAAAAGGCTTTTCCTGAATAAGCGCTTTTCTAAGCTTTACTCTTTTTCGGCTGAGGTTTTGGTGCAGTAGTCTTCTTCCTCACGTGGGCACCCCTATTTCACAGCCGGCAAAGACCACATCCCTCTCTGGCACATGCAGTGGGACTCAAGGAGCTGTCAGATAAGAGGCTGTATTCTATTCTCAAGGCCTCCTTTGTCTGTCATCAAGACAGCACGAAGATCTTTTTTTTTTTTTATGCTTATGCATGGGTTAATAGGGCAGTTACCATTTGGGTTGAGCAAATTTCTGATGCTGTCCGTGCTGATGTGGCCAAGGAGGATTTATTGGTTCTTATGGCTAACATCAAGACAGCCATTTACTTATGTTTCTGAGGTGATCTTTGATACTGTCAGATTCCCAAATAAGTCCTCCGCCATTTCTATGGTTGCATGCCGCACTTTGTTGCACACAGCACTTTGTGGCTGAAGATTTGGTCTGCGGACCAATCTTCAAAAAAGCCACTGGTTTACTTGCCATTTCAGGGCAAGTCCCTTTTTGGACCTGATCTGATAGAGTATCAGCGACACTACTGGTGGTAAAAGTAGCTTATTACCTCTGAGCTCCTCCGAGTAACCCTTTCTGGTGAAGAAGGCATGTCTTTTTTTTTTTTTTTGTCCCCTCTCCACTAAATGTGGGAGCAGAGACTGCAGTGTTTGTAAGCCTGTCAAGCACACCGCCCAGCAAAACCCAGACAAGCCTGGCAGCCCAAGAGCTCCGCTTCAAAGGCTAAGTCTGACAAGCACTCTTTCGATTGACTAGTGGAATCCTGGTCTGTTGTTGCCTGTAGGGGGTAGTCTTCACCTTTTTCGAGATGCCTGGGCATACCTCATAATGGAACAGTGGGTTCTGTGGGTAATCTCAGAAGGGTACCGTATAGATTTCAAATCCTTTCCTCCATATCGGTTCTTTATGTCAAGTGTTCCGAAAGAGCCGGACAAAGTAAGGATGTTCAGGGAGGTAGTGGACTCCCTTATAGAAAAACAGGTTATAGTGCTAATTCCAGCCCCCAAGCGCACTTCGGGTTTCTAGTTCAACCTGTTTGTGGTTCCAAAGAAGGACGATGGTTGCCGCCCCATTCTGGACCTCAAATGCTTCAACAAGTATGTGGTCACTATGTGCTTCAAGGTAGAATATTTGTGTTCTTTTGCCGCAGTGATGTACTCAGAGGCCTTTCAGGACATGTAGTTACCTCTCCAATTCACCCAGACAGCCAACGCTACCTGCGCTTTGCTTTTGGTTCCAATCATAACCAGCGAATGGCACTACCATTTGGCCTGGCTTTGCACCTCACATCTTCACAAAGATCATGGTGGCCCTGGCAGCCTTCATCCATGGTTAGTGCATCTCTCTGATGCCATACCTGCATGTCCTTCTTATAAAAGTCAACATTCTAGTCCACCATGGGTGGATTCTGAATCTGCAAAAGTCGTCTGTGATTCTTTCCCAGGTTCTGGTTTTCCTGGTAATGAGCTTCAACACCTGTCAGGGAAAGGTCTTCCTCCAGGAGGAGAAGATTCTGCCTGTGTCTCAGGATGTGTTGTGGAACCTGGTGTGGCCCTTAGCCAAGAAGAAGGATTTCATGAGCATGTTGGGTTGACTGGTGTCGCCCATGGATGTGGTCCTTTACTCTCAGGTCCAAACAAGGGAAATGTAGAGGGATGTTCTCAGGATCTGGTCCAGGGACCTGGATCATCTTCTTCAGTAGATGCCTCTATCTCTGGAAGCCAGAGCGGATCTCTGGTGGTAGTTACATCAGCCTAACCTAGAGCGGGGTAGGCCCTTTCTGATCCCGGAGTGGACCCTGGTCTCCACAGATGCCAGCTTGAGGGGCTGATCTGGGTCACTTAGGTGTCCAGGGCAGGTGGAGTCAGGATGAGAGTCTGCTGCCAATCAATGTCCTGGGACTCTGAATGCTTTGACTAGCCCTCATTCAATGGATCCCTGGAGTGTCGGCGAAGGTGCAGTTAGACAACGCCACGGCCATGGTGTACATCAGTCACCAGCGAAGAACTTGCAGCACATCAGCTTGGCATGATCTGAATGGTCTACTCTGTTGGGCGGAGGCCTACATTCTGGTTATCTCAGCTGTTCACATTACAGGGGTACAAAACTTTCTGGCAGACTTTCTAAGTTGCCAAGACATAGATCCAGAAAACTGGGAACCCCTTCCCGAGGTGTTTTACCAGATTGTCCAACAGTGTGTTGTGCCAGAGATAGACCTCATGACAACCATGGAAAACAGGAAGGTTCCAAAGTTCTGCTCCCGGACGGGGGATCCTCTGGCTTTTGCTACGGATTCCATGGTGAGTCAACGGAGCTTCCACCTTTCCTGTGAATTTCCTCCATTTCCTTTCATCCCCAGGGTGATCCAAAACATGAGATTGGGGAGCCAGTCATTCTGATTGCTTCTTACTGACCCAAGAGGGTGTGGTTTACAGACCTAGTCAGTCTTTCTATTCAGGATTCGATCCACTTTCCTTCCAGGCCGGATCTGTGGCACGAGGATGTGTAGAAACCAGCTTTGATGGCATGACTCTTGAAGCAAGCATCCTGAAACAGAAGAGATTTTCCACTGAGGTCATATCTACCATGATACAGGCCTGTCTATTGCAAGGCATACCATAGGGCGTGGTCTAGTTTTCCTAAGTGGTGCACATACAAGAACATGCCTGCAGGCTTTTGACCTTACTTTAGATTTGTCTTTCCTCCAAGATGGTATAAACAAAGGACCCCACATGAGCTCCCTTAAGATTCAGATTTCTGAGCTTTCTGTGATTTTTCAGTGACATACTGCCATCATTCCAGACATCAAGGTTTTCCTTCAAGGGGTGGCTCATGCCTTCCTTTCCTTCAAGGTCCCCATTGGGACCTTAACCTGGGTTTGGATGTTTTACAGAGGCCTCCTTTCGAGTCTCTTGCTTCCATCTCCTTGTGCCAATTGATTCTAAAGATGGTTTTCTTTTTGGCAGTTGTCTTTGTGCAGTGAGTTGCTGAGTTACAAGCTCTGTCTTTTAAGCCTTCCTTCTTCCATCAGGATAAGGCGGTATGTCATACCTCTCAGGAGTTTCTTTCCAATGGTAGTCTTTGTGTTTCACATCAACAAGGACATAATTGTGCCTTCTTTTTATCCTGACCGTACATCTGACATTATGTGCACCTTACTAAGCCTTTTCGCAAGGTTGACACTGTTTGTTAACTGGGAGGGTACCAGGGCTGGTTAGGCTGTTTCCAAGGTCCCATTGCCTCTTGGATCAAGTCTACCATAAGCCAGGCATATGAGATACAGAAGAAATGTGTTCCCTTTAAGATCATAGCACACTCCACTAGATCTGTGGTTGTTTCTTGGGCCTACAGATTCCAGGCCTGAGCTGAATAGCTGTACAAGGCTGCGACTTGGTCCTCTTGGCATACTCTCATCAAACACTATTGCGTCAACGTCTTTGCTTCGGCTGAGGCTAATACACTCACACTAACGCAACAAACGTCCATTCTATGTCATGCACATGGCATTGTAGGTGGTGACTTTACTCAGTAGCATGTTTCATTTGCTATACTGCATATATGTCCATTATTGGTTGTTATAATTACTAGACATTATCAATTCTAGCAAGCTTTCTCGGGCCAAAGTAAGAAATAAGAAAGCATGCTCTGTTCCATCCAGCTTAACCCTTTGAGTGCTTGCAAGGTATTGCAATGCACTGGATTCCTCTCTGGCATAAACGGATTAATATCGACATATTGACCCAAAACCCAAGAAGGGGGTGACTGCTGCACATTCTCACTGTGGATTTTATCCTGACATAAACTAAAATTAACTTAAAGATGTTTGTTAATTTTAAATAAATATACTTCTTTTCCATATACCCAAGAAGAGGATTCTGCACATACTCATTGGAATTTTAACCCTTTGAATGCCATGGAGGTATCTAGCTCATTACATTGCAGTGCTTTGGATACCTCTCTGACATTCAAAGGATTAACCCTTTGGGTGCCAGAGGGGTACACAACACATTGCAGAGGAATGCGTTGCGTACCCCTCTGGCACTCAAAGGGTTAACAAATAAACTGAAAATAGAATGATAATTTATTTTTATGTTATATTTCCATTTCTAAAACCCACATAGTAAATCTTATTTACAGATTTAGTCAGTGAAGTCAGAGAGTACTCAGAGTGGTCAGTCATTTCTTGACCTGTCCATGACTTCTACAAGCACATGCACCTTCTTGATCTACTGAAATAGTGTTGACAGAGCCGGGATCTCCTTCAGAGCCATATGTATTGCCTATAAAGACAAATTGTGGGGTACCTTGTGGGAGGTTATACTTCTTCTTTAACCCTTAACCCCTTGAGTGTCAGAGAGGTGTACGTAATGCATTTCATACCCCTCTGGCACTCAAGGAGGTAAATTAAAGTGCATGAAATCATACATATTCAGACAAAAATTAGACTGAAGATGAGGCAAAAACAACACTAAAAATAAATGTTTTTCACGTGGGATTAATAGAAATAAAAAAATGCTATTCTATATATTTATTTTTTATCCCCTCCCATTATTAAAGAATTAAATATTTAATATTGCAGAACAACGTAAAAAAATGACTGGCGAGAACACAAAACCTAATTATGGTTGTCAAGTTACTGTTCAGTCCGAGCAGGAGAAGCAGTTAATGAAACAGTATCGCCGAGAAGAAAAACGAAATGCTAAGCGAGAAAAACGAGTCGGAGAGGACGGAGACATTTTTGGAGAAGGACTAATGGGCTTTGATCCCAAAGAGCTGCGAATGCAAAGGTAATAACTGCCAAAAACTGAAAAATGTTTTGGCTGTAATTGGTTCTTTAACCTATCATAATTTATTTTCTTTAAATTCAAGCTCTAGAGATTACATGATTCCATCTTCAGGTCACGTTTTAGTACAAGTATAGAATTTTTTTTCTCTATGAAAACCTAATTTTCTAGGATAAGGAAGCAGTGATCTGCTTAATTAGAATCTGCTTGGTCGCTTCCACAGGGTTTAGAAATGCAGATTAAGGAGGTAAGCTATCTTCCTTAGGTGTTCTGTACACACCACTAGTTTAAGATTTATGAAGTCTGTACTAAATGCATTGAAACTATCTGTTTTTCCTCTTGAGATTAATGGGTGCTATTTTCTATGTTGTCATCTTGAAATATAGGGAAAAAAGGGAAAGCAAATAAGGCGTTGCATTGCTGCAGAGGAAGAACTGGCCTTGTTGGCTTTTTAAATATTGAGCCCATAAAGTGTGTGATCTCTACATTGTTATATGCCGTAGTGCTCGGACAACAACACAGTAAATAAGAACGACTAACGCAGTTATAGATTCTTTTGTGCCTGCAAATAGTGTCTATAATTTGCTACAGTTGCTACTGGAAGTGTGTTACCATGCACAGATGCTGACCTTTTGTTCGTTTTAAGACTGGTGAATTGCTAAATTGACTATGACACCTGACTCTAGTCTGCCGCTTAAACTTCCACCTCTGACCTTCATTTCACCTTGTTCAGGTCTTCCCAGTGAATAATGTTTCTTTATTGCAGGAAGCACTGAGGCTCATGGACTGTAAAGCTGTGGAGCAAACCAGCTCTACCACAGGGGCACACAAGAATTTCCAAAATCCTCACAGAATTCAATGGGGCCTTTAGCCACTTGAATGCTAAGAGAGGTTACCAATGCAATGGCGATGTCTCTAGCATTCAAGGGGCTAAAGGCCCCAGTGAACTTGGTGAGGATTTTAGAAATTATTGTGTGTCCCCTATGATGAAGATGGTTTGCTCTAGAATTGCTCAAGTTTCACTTAATACATCAGCCTCTTTTCTTAACCCACTGAGCACCAGAAGGGTATGACAGACAGGCAGACACACGCACACACACTTTTAGAGATAAAAAAGCCTGTAATAGAAAAATATATATAATTTAGAGTATTTTCTCTTGTTGAATAAAACTAGACAACCCCCACAGATTAAATGTGCATTGTTTAATTATTATTATGCAGCATTCTAATCATTATTAATAATAATAAGGATTAAGATGATGAAAAATAATAGTAATGAGTTTAACCCTTTGAGTGTTAGAGAGTTATCCAATGCATTGCAGTTCAATGTGTTGTGTATGTTTCTTTCTTTTTTTGTGGTACATTTTGTCTTGAAGGCTATGGAGAGCCGTGGTCCCAGACACTCCGCATCACCATCAATCTGAGTGACCAAGGAAGAAATGTTAAACTCAAAAGGCCGTGTATTAAGGGGGGAAAAAGATCAATTCAGGGGCAATCCAGCAGTATCAAAAGGGGACAAATAAAATCTTCATTGATTTAAATGTAGCTTTTAACCTATCGAATACTTGGGAGATCTCTAGTTCATTGGCTTGGTTCTGAATTGATACATTTTTGCCTTTATACTTGTACTACAATGTCTCACAAAAAAGTAGTCTGCACTGTAATAACTCCTGATTAAAGTATCTTACAGCAGTACAGAATACTCTTGTTTTTCACAGCTGGAATAGCTCTACAAAATATATACTTGTCAGAATAAGGAGTTACTATCATTTTAAGATTCTGTGTCCATTTATGAAACAATAAAGGTCTTCACTTAGATTGGATAAGTGCCCTATCTATACTGTTATACTAGTAGCAATATTTCATACAATATCCAAAATGTATTCACTTAAAGGGGATCTATCACCACTGTAAATGTTTGTCTAAAACATTCGTTTATATAGCGACTAGCTGTAATAATGATTTTTTTTTTTTTTTTTTTTTAACTGGTTGTTTTGCCGAAATTAAACTTGTAAAGATTACCCTGTGCCTTCCTTCTGGATAGACTGCTGTTATCTGCTCTGTACTACAGTCTGTCACACTCCCTCTCTTACCCTTCGCTCCCCTCTCTCAATTCAGGCTCCTCCAATGACGGAGGATTTCTATATGTAAGCTGGAGTAATCTCTGGCCAATGAGAGTGCTTTAGCTTACGTGCAGATCTCCTCTGTCATAGGAGGAGCCTGGATTGAGGGAGGGGAGCAGAGGAAGAGTGATGGACTGCGGTACAGAGCTGGTAAGGCACAGGGTAATCTTTACAAGTTTCATTTTGGCAAAATAACTATTAAAAATGTTGTAGAGGTGGAGGATGAACAACTAAAGGTTCAAAGATTGACTACCCCTGAGGTAAAGTATTAGTGCTAGCCACCCAGTGCAGTTCCTGATTGTGAAATGTCAAAGATTTAAGGCCTTTGCAGATTTTGGCACTGACATGCTTGTTTTGCTGTAGCTGGTGGCCTGACCAGTAGATTATAGGTTATTTTTCATTTGAGCGGCTGAACTGATGAATATGTTCTAATAATAATAACCACCATATATCTTAAGGTACACAGAAACTAGGAAGCAATTCTGTGTGGACTGGTTCTCAAAAATGAATTGTTAATTAGTACTGTTATCATGTATATGGCAGACATGGTTAAATGCTAAACCTCCTCTCAGTGAACGATTTCATAGGAGGAGATTGGTTTCCTTAACAACAACACAACAAATGCTTATAAAATGCTTGTCTCCTAATGTCTAGCTCCATGGGCATGATGTCCAGAACCAGTTAACTCTTTGAAAGCCAGATGAGTGGTCAGCGCCTTGTAAAGCAAAGCATTGGGTACCCATCTGGCTTTCAAAGGGTAAAACTTCAATTTTGAAGAACCAATTAAGTGCACAAAAATGTAATCATGATGTGTTTCTTTTCTGTACAAATTAGAGTAAGTGGGATTTTGTTAGGAGGTTTTGGTGTACTATTAACCCTTTTTAGTGCCAGAGAGTTGCAATGCGTTGGATACCTCTCTGGCACTCAAAGGGTCAATGATAAATCTTAATCCTTCTAAGTAACCAGGGAGAATTGCACTTTCATATTTCAGAATCTGTTTATATTGTTAACCCTTTGAGTGCCAGAGGGGTACAGAATGAATTGCAAAGCAATGCATTCCATACCCCTCTGGCACTCAAAGGGTAAAAATAAATACACCAATGCTTAGCAAAGATCTCTTGGTTTCTAAAACCTAGTTTTGCAGTCATGTTTCAGATAAATGATATTTCACGGTTTATCAGACTCTATCAATTGCTGCTGTTCTGTAATACATATCACTGGGATATCCTGTATCATCTTGTAGGCAATATCTACGAGAACAGGCTTGGGCAACATGAGATCCTGCAGCTGTTGCTGGACGAATATTGCCATCATATCCTGGCAGCCAACATTGCTGGACTACAATTTCTATCATCCTCTGGCAGCCAACAAGAGGCCTGTTTACAAATATTGCTTTTGTTTATTGACCTATGATCTTGTTTTGTAAACCCTTTACAGAGAACAGGCACTTTCAAATGCCCGAACCATGCCAATTTTGGGGAAAGAGAGAGACTATTGGGAACGAATTCGATATCCACATGTTTATGATTCACACGCAGAAGCCATGAAAACCTCTGCCTTTATTGGAGGTGCAAAGGTACACTTATAGGCAAAGAGCTCTTGTGTTCTGTTTTATCTTTAGGGGAGTAATATTGATTGCTTAAAGGTATAGTAAACCCTTCTAAAAAGTACTAGCTCTATTGTAGATATAATATGAGATTACCTGAGGTTTTTCCTACCTCTCAAACCTTTATGGTTTGAGTGATATAGGAAAATAAAGTTCTCCGCTCCATCCCCTTTCTCATATGTCAGCTGTATAAATGACTACATGAGATCCTGGTCCCGGGACCAGACGGCGGCTCTTCAGCAGAGCCGACATAGCGATATCTAAAAAATAAATACTTAATTGGAACTGTCTACAACGTGTGCCTGGTTTGCAAGCACACTTTGTAGACCATTCCAATGAAGTATTTATTTTTAGATATAGTTGTGTTGGCTCTGCTGAAGAGCCGCCGTCTGGTTGCTTCTGACAGCTTCTGACAGCTTTACAGCTCATCAATAAAAAAGGGGAGGGAGCGGAGAACTTTATTTTCCTATATCTCTCAAACCATAAAGGTTTGAGAGATAGGAATAACCTCAGGTAATCTATTTTTATTATATTTATGATATAGTTAGTACTTTTTAGATGGGTTTACTATCCCTTTAAAGCCACAGTTAAGCCGTAATTGAAGTGTTCAGTCATACTATTTTGGTGAGCCTGTTTTAGGCAGTAATCTAAATATTGACTAGGGTAAGCCTCAATACCGCACTATTTTGAGCATAACGATAAGGAGGCTAGAGGTGCTCCCTAGAGTGTTTTCCACAAATACCATTAATAAATATGCAGTAGTCTTGCATCAGCAAATGAAATTGTGCTTTCATTAAATTAAAAACAATTTAACAAAATAAAATCTATAGATGCTGCATCATTGTTCTTTTAAATCAAAGCCTGTTTAATGTTAGTGCTACATGCAAAATCTTCTAATATTGCTTGTTTTAAAGTGGGCCTGTCACCTTGTATTGCATTTGCGTGTTTGAAAACAACTCCTTGTGAACTTTTTGATGCATCACAATAAGCAAAAGGCCATCAGATGCATAGTTTTGGAGATAGATTTGTATTTATTTCTAAAAAGTGAGTGTCTCAATGCTGCATCATATTCTATAATTTTAGTGCCAGATATGTACCCACATATTACGTTATATTCCTCTCTGGCACTCAGAGGGTTAAGGTCTGTGCTACACTGATATCTCCATTGGCATATCATACTGCACTCAGGTCAGTTTTCAGAAATAAAAGTATCATTGACTACTAAAATATGTATGTGCTGGACTTACTGCTAGTGGTGCATTGGCAGTTTTTAACCCCTTAAGGACCGGCACGTGCGACCGGCACCTGAGGACCACGGGGATTTTTTTCCCCCACTTCCGGTTCAGGGCTTCCAGAGTGGCGTGCAGCCGCGCCGGGAGCCCTGAACTCCATGACGTACCAGGACTGTCACAGGTCCTTAAGTGCCGGACCGCTGTGATGGTCCTGGCATGGCAATGGTCCTTAAGGTGTTAAAGAAGTTGTCATATATGCAGAATTAGGTCAAAGGAGACAGATCCATGTTAACATTTAAGATAATAATCAGCCACATACACAAAAAAAAGGTGGAAAAATTCTGGACCAACCCAGCTACCATAGCAAAAAAAAAAAAAAAAAAAAAAAAATATATATATATATATATATATATATATATATATATATATATATATATATATATATATATATATATATATATATATATATATAGTGTGTGTGTGTTTTAAATCTAGAATAAATTATATAATTATGATTATATAAGTGTTTTCTATATGGTCAAGCAGTAACCTTGCTTAAGTTAATTTTAGATGCCACTCCTAGCATTAGCCAATTACTGCCTCCCAAGTTAGCTCATAGCTTCCATCTGTTCCAATCAATCAAATGTATATAAACTGCTCAAAAAAATAAAGGGAACACTTAAACAACACAATGTAACTTGAAGTCAATCACACTTCTGTGAAATCACACTGTCCACTCAGGAAGCAACACTGACTGACAATCAATTCCACATGCTGTTGTGCAAATGGAACAGACAACAGGTGGAAATTATAGGCAATTAGCAAGACACCCCCAATAAAGGAGTGGTTCTGCAGGTGGTGACCACAGACCACTTCTCAGTTCCTATGCTTCCTGGCTGATGTTTTGGTCACTTTTGAATGCTGGCGGTGCTTTCACTCTAGTGGTAGCATGAGACGGAGTCTACAACCCACACAAGTGGCTCAGGTAGTGCAGCTCATCCAGGATGGCACATCAATGCGAGCTGTGGCAAGAAGGTTTACTGTGTCTGTCAGCGTAGTGTCCAGAGCATGGAGGCGCTACCAGGAGACAGGCCAGTACATCAGGAGACGTGGAGGAGGCCGTAGGAGGGCAACAACCCAGCAGCAGGACCGCTATCTCCGCCTTTGTGCAAGGAGGAGCAGGAGGGGCACTGCCAGAGCCCTGCAAAATTACCTCCAGCAGGCCACAAATGTGCATGTGTCCACTGAAACGGTCAGAAACAGACTCCATGAGGGTGGTATGAGGGCCCAACGTCCACAGGTGGGTGTTCTGCTTATAGCCCAACACCGTGCAGGACTTTTGGCATTTGCCAGAGAACACCAAGATTGCCAAATACGCCACTGGCGCCCTGTGCTCTTCACATATGAAAGCAGGTTCACACTGAGCACGTGACAGACGTGACAGAGTCTGGAGACGCTGTGGAGAACGTTCTGCTGCCTGCAACATCCTCCACCATGACCGGTTTGGCGGTGGGTCAGTAATGGTGTGGGTTGGCATTTCTTTGGGGGGCTGCACAGCCCTCCATGTGCTTGCCAGAGGTAGCCTGACTGCCATTAGGTACCGAGATGAGATCCTCAGACCCCTTGTGAGACCATATGCTGGTGCGGTTGGCCCTGGGTTCCTCCTAATGCAAGACAATGCTAGACCTCATGTGGCTGGAGTGTGTCAGCAGTTCCTGCAAGAGGAAGGCATTGATGCTATGGACTGGCCCGCCCGTTCTCCAGACCTGAATTCGATTGAGCACATCTGGGACATCATGTCTCGCTCCATCCACCAACGCCACGTTGCACCACAGACTGTCCAGGAGTTGGCGGATGCTTTAGTCCAGGTCTGGGAGGGCATCCCTCAGGAGACCATCCACAACCTCATCAGGAGCATGCCCAGGCGTTGTAGGGAGGTCATACGGGCACGTGGAGGCCACACACACTACTGAGCCTCTGGTCCTTCAAGAGTTAATGAACGAGTTTAACCCTTCAGTTGCTGTCTGTATACTAAGAGAAGATCATTAACCCTTTAGAGATAACCCTTCAAAACACAGTCTAACAATATAGATAGATATACAACCTCTGGCACTCAAAGGGTTAAATTGTCATTCATAAACGGCTATAAATGTTCAATTTCTGTAACCCACTTTACCATCCTATATAATAGTTCGCTAAATTGTGTGTAACGCCGCGAAGGAGCGTCCAGTCTCTACTGCGCATGACTGCCCCGTGACCGGGTGGCAGTGGCACTGTGGCCCGTGTAACGGGCTGTTCAACTAGTTAGAAATAATTTAATAGTTCTTAATGATAACCCCTCACCTTGCTGTGGACGAAAATTACAATGGCCCATTGAATAATGACCATGCTCCTTGGTTCAAGTAAGAACCTCTTCAGTAAGCCCTGGCTGCACGGCGTGCATCCATGCGGGGAGCCCGGAATTCCATGACGGTCCTGGTACGTCATTGGTCCTTAAGGCAAATCCAGATGTGACGTACCAGGACCATCAAGGGTCCTTAAGGGGTTAATGATGATATATCTTAAATCAATGAGCAAGGGAAAATCTAATCGGAGGAACAATTAGGATTTTCTGTCCATAGTAAGTGTGCGTGTGTGTTAGGGTGTGGGTATTTTTCACCTTAACTGTTTGAGTGCCAGATATTCATTAAATTGTTTTCATTCCTAAAGTGTCACAGAAAATGAGGTTTTTTTCCTCATCTAGATCTGTCACAACATAGAAAGGTATTTGTCATGACTTAACTCTGAGTGCCAGAGGGGTGAGCAGGGCATTGCTCCACAATGCTTTGTATATCCCTCTGGAACTCAAAGAGTTAAGAAAAGGTGGTGAGTCTCTGAGTTACAGATGTCTCAATGCAAAAAACCCCCCCAAAAAAAACGTGTATAGATCCTCCTAATTGCAGTAAGGCAGAGTATACCTAGGTAAGTCCTTCTGTTCATCCTCTCTCTACTCAGTATTTTATCAAGTCGATTCATACAAGAATAAACAAATACTTGTTTGTACTGAAAACGTAAATAGTCCTCAAACAGTGCATTAGCCTTCTATAGAGAAGAGCAAGATTACAATGTGATTGAACAAAGTCACCCCACAATGATAACTTATCCACCACTTGCTAATTACCTTACTAGAGTGCACCTTTTTTTACAAATTATTTTTCTTTTCAAGACCTCATTCAGTAAATGAGGCTCAAGTACAGGAAATCTTTTCCACAGAAGAACAAAAACTCCACTATTTTCATTGTCCAAAAAGGTTCCATTTTCTGTTCAGGTTAAAATGGGGAAGAAAGTGAATGGAGTAGGCTTCACTGCTTAACAAGTCATTTTGAGCCTAATTCAAAAGAAACCTGGATGGATTTTGGGGCAATCCAATTGTGCTATAGGGGAGAAATAAAAATCCCCATACTTCCCTTTGATTTAAATGGGGAGTTTAACCTTTTGAGAGCCTGAGAGGTGTTAACCCCTTGAATGCCAGAGAGGTCTCAAATTCATTGCTTCACAAATCAGTGGGGGTTTGCATTTCTCTCCTGTGATGCAGCTGCCCCTTTGTTTTCTTTTCCATATGGTCCTCCGTGCTGACCCGGACTTGTAATGGAACCATATTAATACAGCTCCAGAGAAGCACAGAGTGCAAGAAAATGACCTGGTAATATTATTACAGCTCCGGAGTAGCATGAGACCTTTTACAATTCGACATGAGAATCTTGCTTTGTCATGCAGTGCGAGATTCTCATGTTGACATTTTAAGTATGGTGACATGGTAACTGTTTCCTATGTGTGACCATTTAAAAGTAAACCCTGGCACTCAGTGGTTAATATGTTATAAAACATAAATATTATTGTAGAAAAAGTATAAGTAACCCTTGGCTCACTAGCTATCCCTGTCAGCTGGAGACTCACAAGGTGCTTACCCAGTTATAGACTTTCAGCACTGAGACTCTTCCTATGACATAGCTGCATTGTATGAAATGAGGAGTTTATATACACTTCTGCTGCTGGGTAACGGAAAAGAAGTTGTGCATACACACATTATTTTAGGAAAACACTTAGAGATGGTAAGACACAAAATGTAAAAAGAAATGTAGGATTTCTCACTCTGAGTAAAACAAGGGTACTTCCACTGCTGAAAGGTGTTTTATTAAAAAGTTGATACAGCTCAAACTTGAAATTTTTAGTTCTGTTTCACAGTGGCCTGACATTTTACAGTGGCGCTATCACTACACCATCCAATGGGCAGCTCAATAGGATGGTGTAGCAACAGCGCCACTGTACAATTCCAGGCCACTGTGATACTGCACCTATAAAATTGAAGTTTGAGCACTAATAACTAACTTTTGAATAAAGCAACTTTCAGCAGTGGGAACTGTTTTACTCAGAGGAATAAACCCTGCAAAAGATTTTTTTTTTTCCATTTGAATTATTACTGTCCCTTTAAGTATTACCCTGGCATCAACCTTGTATAAACTGAGCTATGACACGTTTACTACTATGTGCTTTTGGCGTTTAGATGTTTATTACTGACATAAGACTGATGGTAAGAAATGGAACAGTTCTAGAGCAAACCAACTACACCATTGGAGACAAAACATTTAACCCTTTGAGTGCCGAAGGAGTATACTACACATTGGTCTGGAATGCGTTGCATACCCCTCTGGCACTCAAAGGGTTAACCAAATACCCATTGATTTGAATGGGGCTCCTAACCCTTTAAATTATAGCGGTATCCAGCTCATAGCTCTCTGGCACTGAACGTTAACCCCTTCAATTCTACGGATATCTCCACCAGATTTTACAGCTCTACGTTTGTAACCTCTCTAGCAGTTCAAGGGTTTAACTCCTTTAGGCCCAGAGGTGTGTGTGCAACACATTGCTTAAGAATATTCTGCACACCCCTTTGGTTCTCAAGGGTTTAACCCTTTGAGTGCCAGAGCGGTCCGGACCACATTGCAAAGCAATGCGTTCTGTACCCCTCTGGCAATCAAAGAGTTCAATGCTTCATTTAAATAAGTGTGGAACTCTTTATGTCCCCTATAGAACAGTTGGTCTGCCCCACAATTGCTCCAGCCTTATGATAGCCATTTATTGATCTTAATGTTTGGTACAAGCCAAACTGTATTGAATGATGATACTCTCTCTTTGTAAAACACATTAAGCTATATTTTTATTACACAGCTATAAATAATGTGCTTGTCAATATGCTTAATGGATACACATATTTTTCAGAAATTCCTATGTCAGGTTAGGTCTTTGTTTTACTGAATGTCTTAATAATAGTTTATTGTCCATTCTTAGCTTCTTCTGCCAGAAGGCATTCAAAGAGAGAACAACAAAATGTATGAAGAGGTGAAAATCCCGGTCACTGAACCGATGCCTGTTGGATTTGAAGAGAAACCAGTTTATATCAAAGATTTGGATGAGGTAAGAAAATGTGAAATTAAAGGAACACGAACACTTCCTAATAAGAACTCACTTGTACAGTGCATCAGTCTGCTTAGATTACCATATGCATTGAGCAGAGTTTGAGGGCCTTTTGTCACGTAGGACTTGACATTCAGGGCTGATTGAAGATCTTATATCTTGAACAGAGACTTGTGGGCAAAATCCACAGGGTTCATTTGGATTTTCCACCTATATAATGTAAGTGGGGAGGTTATTATTATGAGATGTTAGTTTTCCTTTAAAGGGATAGTAATACTTCATTTTAACTTTATTTTATTTTGTAGGCATTAAAAAAACATGAAGAATGATATAAGTCTTATCTCTGAAACCTTTATGGTTTAAGAGATATTCACAAACAAAGTATCCCCACCCTGTTCAACCAGATAAGAAGGGATATGCCCAGGTAGACTGCAGAGAGGGACAATCTTCAATTAAGATAATGGAAAAAGCTGAAAAACTTTTCAAGGGGGGAAGGGCTTTCATTGTTTTCATACAAAGAAAATTGTCCCCTTCTGTTATCTGTACTGTCATACAACCAGACTCACATCTGAGAAGAGATGGCTTACACTAGGAAAAAGGGGCGGGGAGGGGAACTTTGCTTGTGAATATCTCATAAACCATAAAGGTTTGAGAGATAAGACTTATATCATTCTTCATGTTTTTTTAATGCCTACAAAATAAAATAAAGTTAAAACGAAGTGTTACTATCCCTTTAAAGTCCTGGAGATCTAGGAATTGCGTTTTAGACCAATCATAGATTGCAAGAGACAGTCAGGGATTCCTGCCATTAATACTCTGTGTACCAGAGTGGTGTACAATGCATGGCTCTAAAAGGTGACATGAAAAGGGTTAATGTACTAAATATATTGGTGGAATTAATTTGGTTCCTAGTAGCAGGCTGCTTCACATTATGACATTGTATAAGAGGAAGATGGTGTGGGATTTTTTGCTGGGTAAAACAAGGGTAGTTGCTTCATTATAGCTCAAACAGTCACAATGAGCTGTATTTATACTTTTTATTTTGGTTTTTAAATCCTTGCAAGGTCTAGGCAGTTTAAATGGATACATTTAATTAGGCGAATAGCACTGTAGTTAACAGGTCCACTGGTATAATGGTGTTGTAATCTGATTTGACAATTTGTAGCCCTATGACAAGAAATTTGAGATGCCACAACCATTAATATGTTGTAAGGATTTAAATAATAGATTGTAGTTTATGCAACTATGTATTATGTCTATCCAGTATGTTTTTTATGTCTATGTGGATTTGCTTGGCTTTAATGTATTTGGTTGTATATTTAGAAGGTTATTATTTTTCTATTTTTTTTTTTATTGTGAATGTGTGTGTGTACATATATATGTGTACACACACACACACACACACACACACACACACACACACACACACACACACACACACACACACACACACACACACACACACACACACACACACACACACACGCTGGGCAGATGAAATGAGGTTGATGCAGTGGATTGACAATGACTGAAGAGGATGATGATGATGATATAGTAGAAGCTGAAATAATATCAATGAAAAATGGCAAGGCAGCTGGCCCTAGCTAAACTATTTTCAAAACAACTACTATTAGGAAAAGTGCCTAAATTATGGTAAAATTCAGAAGTCATCCTACTGCACAAAAAATTTGATAAGGTGGATCTAAAAAAACAAAAAAACTACTGACCAATAAGCTTATTACTGCAAGGTTTTCACACAGGTTTTATCAAGAAAAATGTATACAATAGTTAATGTGGTACAACATGAATATCAAGCATGCTTCATGAGCGGTGTTAGTACAATGGCCCATATCCAGACAGTGCAACAAGTTATAGAGCAGCTTGATAAATATAATCTTCCAATATGCATAGCCTTCACTGACTACAAAAAGGCAAGCAATAATTGATGCCATGCTCAACAAGGACTTAAATCATTAACCTCCAAACAATATATGAAAATGTAATTTCATTACTACAGTTTAGTAATCATAAAGTTCAGATCAAAGTAGAAAAAAAGCATCCAACAAGAAGACACAATCTCCCCAAAAGTATTTTGCTTGTAAAGAAGAAATTTCCCGCAAATTGAATTGGAACAAAAAAGGACTTATGCTCAGTGGAGACTACCTATATCACTTATGTTTTGCAGACAATATCATACTCCTGAAGAACTACAAGTATGCTACAATAGCAAAAGCAAATATGTTGGTCTGAAGAGGAATATTAACAAAATGCAAGTCATGTTTAATAAATTTACCATACCAAGGAAAATCACAGTATATGGACAAGAACTAGAAGTTGACAAGTATGTTTACCTTGGACATCAAATGTCATCAGATGGAAACTGATTGACAAAATTGGGATTAGCAAGTATTTGGAAAACTTAGTAGTACTGTCTTTAAGACAAATTTACCACTCTGCCTTAAGAGAGAGAGGTTTTTGACTATTGTGTCCTCACATATTGCTGTTAAACATGGACACTGAATACCAAAGCCATACAAAAACGTAAGGTTACGCAGAGAAGTATGGAGCATGGAATTCTGAAGATAACAAAAAGACAGAAAAAAGATGTTCTTATATTCATCAGCAAACAAATGTCTATGACATCATTGAAAGAGTAAAGCACCTTAAATGGAAATGGGCAGGCCACATAGCAAGAAGTCCTGATGGCAGATGGACCAAAACAAATTTAGGAATACTAAACTCCCAAGAAGAAAACCAAAGATGAGATGGGTAGATGAAATGACCAAATTTGTTGGTACACAGTGGCAAGAAAAAACACAAGACAAAAGTTTTGGAGGCTTTATGAGGAGGCCTTCATCCTGCAGTGGATTGATGAGATTATAACAATAAATATATATAATATAAATGTAAGTGAACATGGTTCACTTTCAGTGGGCATGGCTGGAAACTACTCCCACTGTTTAATTAAAAAACAAACACACACACACACAAAATATATATACTTATTGGCTTAGGAAGAGTCAGGGAGCAGAGTCACAAATTGTGGTGGGTGGATGATGCCCATTACCTACTGATTGGGTGGGAGATCAATAGAGACAATGCAGCAGACCAAGAGAGTTCCCCTGGTTCCATTCTACCTGGAGCCTGATAGGACTGGGCAGGATCGGCAAACCGTCAATGAGAGCAAGCCTACCAGGAGGTCTGAATTTTTATACAAGCGCCCCCCCCCCCCCCCCCCGAAAAAAAAAAAATGTTGCAGGTGCAAAGTTGTGTCATACACCTGCTAATGTATGGGTGTATATCTATATAAAAAGAAAGCGACAGCACCCATGGGACTTATTAATAAGAGAAAAGGTCTCTAACAGTCAGAGTTTTGGTCCCCCTTCCTCCTCATAAGCCACGTATGGTGACAAGTGGCTAAGTGGTTGAGCCCCCTGCCTCCTTCTATGGCATTGTGTGTGTTTGACTGTGTCAGCCAATCAGCATTTACGACCACGCCCCTGAAAGTGAACCAGAAACACTTAGAATATTTATATATATATAGTTTTTTAATTTGTCATTTTATAATACTTGGTAATAAGTGGTCAGGGTATTAGCTTGTAAATAAGACCTGTTTTTACTTAATTATTATTGCGTTTTCAAAGTCCATGTTTATGGGTTGCTTGTGTAGAAAAGAAAATAATGACCTAGAGAGGGGACGGAGATATAGTACACTAGTTACTTAAACAAAAATCATATAATTTAACCTGTAAGAATTCTTTGCTCACTTTTTTGTTTTTTTGCTTTCTTGCTCTCTTTGCTCACGCTCATGCTGGCTTGTTCTTTAACTCTCTCTCACACTCTGTGTCCCTCTCAAGCTCCTTGTCACTCATGCACTCATTCTCTTGCTCTCATTTGCCCTCTTAGATAAGTGGAATAGCCTACCTGCACAAGCTAATACAGTGACAGAATTTAAACATGTGTGTGATAGGCATAAGGCTGTCCTGAACATAAAATAAGACCAAGGATCAAATAAAGTTTGAGGTTTTTACAGTAGGAAAATTGGGACACTAGATGGGCCGAATGGTTCTTATCTGTTGTCAAATTCTGTGTTTTTATATTTCACTCTCTCTCATGCTCTTTCGAGCTTATGCTGTCTTGCTAGTGCTCGCTCTCACTCTTGCTCATTCTCTTATGCTTGCTGTCTTACTCTCTCTTTCTCTCATGCTCGCTCTTTCACACTCACTCTCATGCTTGCTTGTCCTCTCACTCGTGCTTTTTCTCACTGTCTCTCTCTCTTGTTCTTTCTCTTTCTTACTTGCTC
Organism: Rhinophrynus dorsalis; assembly: GCA_037306005.1. Classification (NCBI taxonomy): domain Eukaryota; kingdom Metazoa; phylum Chordata; class Amphibia; order Anura; family Rhinophrynidae; genus Rhinophrynus; species Rhinophrynus dorsalis. The sequence goes on from CM074720.1 coordinate 295,356,772, forward strand.
TTGTTCTCGCTCTCTCTCTCTGTGTCTCTTGTTCTAACTCTCACTCTTGGAAACAGAGAATCATGCAACATGTAACAGAAAACATCCTATATAATAATTCGCTAAATCGTGTGTAACGCCACGACATGCGCAGTAGACATTGCTGCGCGTGCTGCAGTCATGCGCAGTAAAGACTGCTCGCGCAGCGGCTGATACAGAGCTGGGCACTCCGAAGGAGCGTCCCGCTCAGTATCAGCCATGCCGCGGACAGTCTCTACTGTGCGTGACTGCCCCGCGACCGGGTGGCTGTGACACTGTGGCCCGTGTAACGGGCTGTTCAACTAGTTTAATTATAAAAGGTAATCTTTTCACTTAATTATTATTTGCATGCACATCCTAAGTTGAAAACATACTGTACATCTAATCACATCTAATGTTCATCTAATCAATACAAGGATTATACTACTCATTATACATTAAGCCACAATGTGCCCCTTCCATCTTTGTCAACTTAGACTGAATATTGTATTCACTTTACAAACAGTGAAATGGATTGCTGGGAAATTCAGTTGACACGTACTTGCAGAATCCCCGAAAGCTACAATTTGGGCTACATGCCACTGGAGCTGATAACTTTATCATTGGGTTTTATCTGAAGACTCCCCCATAGACTTCAATAGGAATCTGTGAGATAAAAAACCCAGTGATACTGTTGGCTACCTGTAATGGAATAACGCCCTTTCTTTGTAATCATTTCACTGTCAGAGTAGGTTACTGTTAAAAGTCCACATCAGTTTCAAAATGTTCCCTCGTTTGGTTTGTGCACATCTTTGTAGAAACTGCAGACTACATATTGTTAAGCTTTAGTTTAGCTGCATAAATGTGGGAAAATCTTTTCTCTTTTGCCATTTAAATTGATGCCAAGTATGTATAGTTTGTTTTTTTTAGTATTTGGTTATAAATGATGTTATTAACATATATTGTTGTGAATTTTCCTGAAAATAATATTTTGACATGAAGATAATCTATTATATATTATTTATTCATTTATGCATTAAATACCTTCCCCCTTTCATCTGGGAAAACAAATATTTATTCTGGACTTCATTCTTTTCAACACTTTTCCTCTATTAAATATCCAAAAGGAACATAAAACATTAAGGCCGATGTACCAAATATTTTTTATTTATACTCTGTGGTGCAGATATTTTTTCCCACCCATCTCAGTTCACCAGTCTGATTTACGTCTTCCGTAGTCAAAAAATTCCAGTTAACCCTTTGAATGCACTGTGTTGCGTACACATCTGGCACTCAGAAGGTTAAGGCGGTTGTAGAATATAGACAATATTTTGTGGGGCTGTGTACGGTAATAACCTGAAATTTACCATTGCAGTTTTTGACTGCTCATAACCAGAACTTCTGTGCAAAACCAGAAATACTGTAGAATGCTAAGAGCAGTTGTCCTTAATGTGTTGCAGACTATAATAAAGAGGTCTAATGCACATGCTCAAAGCCTTTGAGTCTTGACTGTGTGGATCTTAGCATGTTTGATTAATCTCAGACTTTGGCTTGAATCTCTCACTCAGTAATGATAATTACTGTCCATTACCATTCTTTGCTGTATCGGACTTTCTCTGTGATTCATGAATCGAAACGCTGATGATGCAGCAGCAACCATTTTCACTGCTATGTTGTCATAAGGCAAATTTCTGTGTACTCGGCTGTCTCTTCCTACCTGTAGTATAGAAGGAAAATTATGCTAGCAGCAAGCGGCCTTTATGTTTGAAATATGTTGATTTAAAAAAATAAAAATGAAATGATAATATAGAACGTATGTCATGTTTTCTTATTATTGGAGTTACTGAGCATTTTGATGTACTATGTATGAAAGTCATTCAACCATATCGAAGAATTATAATTATTTTTTTTTCTAATGTTAATATTACATTTAATGCATATATGAATCTAATCTTATATTAGATCTGAAATGTGAATGATGCATGGTTAGAAACAGCAGACTGCTAACACTCAATGAATAACAATGAGATATAACTTGCATTGGCAATTCAGATTAGATCATTTTTGTCTTGTAGAGCCACTTAAATATTTCTGAAAATATATTGTACTGAAATTGTTGTTTGTTTTTATATTTCATTTTATTTTGTTTCAGATGAGATCAGAACATTAATTTGACATTCAATTAGTGTACTTATTTATTTAGACAATATTGTGAGCAGAGACTGCAGCGTTGCATTTGAAAACTGGTGTTCTAAACTGACAACTTAATTCACCTAGGTCAGAGCAGTCAGGTTTTTATTGTTGTGCCCATATGATCAGAAACTTGTGTGAAGGCCACATCCCTTTTTTTTTTTTCTATACAGAACAATAGTGAATTTTGGGCTTGCTAATTAGGTAAATATATTTTTGTTAACAATTTCAGGTGGGCTACAGTCTGTGGTCAGACGGGCTGCATTTTGCCAGACGGGCTGCATAATGGGAAAGTAACCTATATCCTAGATTGTTTTTTTTCTAATTTCCATGGAAAATTACAATAGAAAAAAAGAATTAACCTTCGTAATTACAAAGCCTAAATAACCCTTTAATTTCACAATGAAAAACTTAAATTCAGTAATAAGTTGTTTGCCTCGTCTCTATTAGAAAGAAATATAGATTATTTTATAATTTGCTCTATTACCTGGTCTGTAAACTATTTTTCACTTATATTTTACATTTTAATGTTCAGTTTACCTCTATAGACGTGATACACTACTGTATATGGAACACATCATGTGACCAGAGTTCTTAGCACACACTCAGGGGCGGCAGTAAGGAGGAGTTATGCAAATCTCCCCCTATACTGGCATTTCCATAGGTCCATTCATGGGGACGTGATTTTCACAGGAGTGGCTGGGGGGGAAATCTAGGAATTGTGGGGCCTTATGCACACACACCACACACACATTACAATCCAAAAGCAACACACAAAACGCTATATGCAATACTCAAACCCGTGTGCGCAGTACGCAAGATGCAAAAGGCACACTACACCCAAAAAACACACACATGCTTTTACACATGCTCTCTCTCACATACCTTCTCACATGCTCACACAGATGTTCACACACATGCATAGCTGCCAACTGTCCCATCCTTATTTTGGGGCCCAATCCCACTGTCCCGCAGTGGAGAGTCAATGTTCTGCTTTCTACTCTTCTTTCCTGCTTGTCTCCAGCTACACGGTAATTCCCATAACATTCCCCCATAGAGCAGTGTTAGTTACACCAGTCCCTAGGCTCACCCCTGATGTGGTCATCTCCTGCAATGTAATATGCGTGCTCACGTGGTGGGGAGTAACTATATTCTCATGCCCGTCACTCAGACATAGTGTATTAGGGCTCAGCAACTTAGGGTTCGCTGAGCAACTGAGGATGATGGGAACTATGTTCCAGCTACAGTTGGAAGGCTGAGTTTCGCCAAATATGTATAACTCATAAAGTTTCCCATGACATAGATACAAGCTTATGGGCTTGCTACAACCAATCACTGATATGCTGCTTCTTCATTCTCAGTCTATGACCCTGCAATGCCCTGCCAATCACAAGTGAGCCAATTTCTAATCGGACAGCAGGCGGGATGCTGGGGAGCAGATAGGTCACTGACAAACTTGCAGAGAGAAGCCGGGGAAGTGGAACTATTAGTACGACAGAGACATGATCAGACAGTGCAGAGCGGGGCTTCAGCTCAGCCTGTAAATAGCAGGGAGGCACGTGGGGGTGACTGTATATCTATATTGAACAATGAAATCAGATATTGGGCCAAGTTAAGATACTAGATCCAATTGCTGAAAAAAGAGAACTCTAAGATAAAGAGGCACTCAAACAAGAGACCAAAAATACAAATTTATTAGTATCCAAAATAATAGCACAAAAAAGGGTACATTAAAAAATTTAAAATACAAAAGAGTGATAGTGCACTATAATGAAACCTCCCTATATGTCAAAATAAGCAAAGAAATTCCATTGCCCTAAAGTATATAATACAGATAACAAGTCAAATATACAAGTACAAACATAAGGGCAATGATACTTATCAAGACTACGGGTAATCAGGTCAGCGTGCACGGTCAATCCCAACCTCACAACCCAACGCGTGTCGCCATTCTCATGGCTTCGTCAGGGGTAATGGTGGTTCATTACCCCTGACGAAGCCATGAGAATGGCGACACGCGTTGCTTATTTTGACATATAGGGAGGTTTCATTATAGTGCACTATCACTCTTTTGTATTTTAAATGTTTTTAAAGTACCCTTTTTTGTGCTATTATTTTGGATACTAATAAATTTGCATTTTTGGTCTCTTGTTTGAGTGCCTCTTTATCTTAGAGTTCTCTTTTTTTCAGCGATTGGGTCTAGTATCTTAACTTGGCCCAATATCTGATTTCATTGTTCAGTATCTTTTAGAGCTCGAGTGCACCTGGCTATTAGCCTTGTATTTAGAGACCATTATTATTTGATTAGTGCAAGCTCCATATATATGTATCTTGTATATCTATATTGAGCAAAGATAGAGAGAGAGAGAGAGAGAGAGAGAGAGAGAGAGAGAGAGAGAGAGCGAGCGAGCGGCAAGAGCAAGTATCTGTAAGTAGTGGTGTCAGTGCCTTCAGTCATCTGCATGCTGTACATAGAGCACTGTATAGTATGTATGACAAAATATTTATATATGGTCTGGCACTGTATAGTATACAGTCTGCATTTCTATACAGTGTAGGAGGGACAGTTCCTGTTTGAGACCCAAATTCCTCTGTTCCTCTCTTTAGGAGATCGGACTGTGTGGTGTGTGTACAAGTGCATCACATTGTTCCACATCAGTAAAACTCACATTAGCCCCTTAAGGACGCGGCCGGATTCAGGGAGATCGGATTCAGGGCACCCCTGAATTCCATGACGTACATGTACGTCCTTAGTCCTTTAGGATCATCCACCCCGTGACGTATATGCACGTCATGGGTCGTTAAGGGTTTAATGTGTGTGTAAACATCAGTATATGTGCTTATAAATTAGTCTGTGTGAACAAAATACTTTGGTCTTGTTCTAAATCAGTCAATTACACAAAGAGGAGTAAATAGGTAATAAAATAACTTAATACTTTGAGTACTAGAGGGGTGCGCATTGCATTGCATACCCCTCTGGCGCTCAAAGGGTTAAACAATTCTCAAAAATAACCTGCCCACCAGCCATGCCCCCAGAAACACCACCTGACAGGTTTCAGATGCATTGGGTTTCCTACTCCTGCTTTGGATGTCGTCTGTAGTGTCTGTCTTCACAATAGACTTCTGGGGACTTTTTTTTTTTTGTTTTAATTTGTTTCTATTATGCTTACTGGCAAAGCTCTGCCAAGTTATTTCTATAAACATGATACAGTGCATGAGCATTATTTTAGGTTGTTCTCTATAGGTCCCCAAATGAATAAAAGTGTTTCCAGTCTGCTTCTGTATTGATTGTGACATATAGTGGAGGCTGTTAGGAGTTTTAAGTGGGGCGTCTTTTACTATAGAACACATTAAATATGGTGGTCACACTGTATGCAGAATTTTATTAAAATGTGCGTTGACCAGTAACTAGTTTGCATGTTTTAATAAAATCGTGGTGTTTATCTGTTGTTTAATCCTGGAGAAATACAGAACTCTACATGTGTATGTAGCAGAGTAGTTGGAGCTGAAGGGAATGTGAAGTTGGTAAGCTGCACTTAACAGAGAGTAAGGTGGAGAAGGTAAAGGAAGCACCTGCATCGCTGAGGCTACTGGAGGACATATGAGCATCTTAATGCACAGAAACTCTGAGTGTGATAAAGCAAACCAACTGCACCATAGGCTACAAATACGAACTAACAAAATTCCCAATTCATTTACATGTGGTTTTTAACCCCTTTAATGTTGGAGAGATCTTCAACACAGTCCTTGACAGCTATCTGGGGACATACAAGTAAATTAAAAAAAAAAATTGTAAGTGAAACAAAATACAATAATAATAAAAAATAAGCATTTGACTTTATTATGTAGCTGAATAATTGTCTAATTAAAAAAATAAATAAATAAATAAAAAGAGGTTTCGTGTCATGTTAAGGTCTGATGTTCCCTGTATTTTTATCCGGAGACATCTGGTGAGTATAATTCCTAAACAGGAAATAGAACACCCATCAAAGTGCAGTCAGAGAGAGTATACTCATATAAGATGGATGGCTGGCTCATAAAACCCTATACTGGGACTTCTCTTGCCTTTGCGTTCTTTGATGGTTGCAAGGAGGCTGAAAGTGGTTCTAACCTTACAAATGAAATACCACAACCCCCCCCCCCCCCCCCCCACACACACACACACACACTATCAAGGGGGACGGGGGTGTTTAACTACGGAGGAGAGCCTCAGCACCATTTTTAAATTTGGGATTGTACCTGACATTTGAGCTTCCCAGGCTTTTTGGCAAGGGAAGATTTGGTCCTAGTCTGACCCTCTTCCTTTTTGGCTTCTGCTTGCTACACAGAGGTTGGATTCTCCCTCCTGTTTCTGAAGTTAACCTCTTGCAGTCAATGAATTACTTTTAAATATATACTTTTATCCCCCTTTTCTACTGAAGCTGACCCCTACAGTATATCTCCACATTTTTCACATTGCAAATAATACATAATTTCCACTGGCAGGTGCCACAGCTCCTAAAGATCAGTTGAATGAGCACCTGGATTGTTTTTTTTTTTTTTTTTTTTTAACATAGTAACATAGACTGAAAAAGAAGACATTGGTTCATCAAGTACAGCCATCTTACCCATGTTAATAGAGAGGAAGGCAAGTATCTCCCCCCCCCCACACACAAAAAAAAAAAAAAGTTTCCAATTAGGTAAAGTAGGTAAAAAAAAATGCCGCTCTGTCTCCAGATGGCATTTGGATATTTCCCTGGATATGCTGTTAAACCAACTGTCATAATTATCAGTATTATTATGAGCTAGAATGGTATCCATTACTTTTTTGAAAGCAGCTTCAGTATCTGCAAGTACGCTATCCCGAAGCAAAGAATTTCATAACTTTACTGCTCTTACTGTAAAAGATCTCTTCTTTTGTTTTGTTGGAAAGAGCCTTTTCGCTAGTCTTGATAGATGACCTCTTGTTTTGTTTTGTTTTTCTTAGCTCTTAGAGTAAATAGTTCCTTAGAGAGTTCTTTGTATTGACATTGAATGTATTTGTAAATAGTAATCATATCACCCCTTGAGGACCAGCTGTGTGGGTGCGCACTTAAGGACTATCTTACGACAATCAGAGGTCCCTGAACAGCCCGCCGTGCGGGGACCCCTGAATACCATGACGTACATGTACGTCATGGGTCCTTTAAGCACTTTCTCCTCATGACATACATGTAAGCCTTTGGTCCTTAAGGAGCTAGACGTCTCTTCTGTAATGTAAACACACCCAGTTTGTCTAGTCTCTCTCTATAACTCAGATCCTCCAATCCCTTTATCAGTTTTGTTGCATGTCTCTGCACTTTTTTCCAGTGCAATAATGTTTCTCTTAAGAACTGGTTCTCAAAATTGTACTCCATATACCAGGTGAGGCCTAACCAAGGATTTATTTACAGGTACAATGATACATAACCACAATCCTGAAGATTGATTGTTTATGTCCATTTCAGATCTAAAGTTCTATTTGTGCTACCATTTACAAGCTATATTTCCTACATTTTCTTGATAAATTGAGGTGTGTTTCATCGGGTTTAATGTTGAAGATTCAATTTGCATAAGGTTAAATAAAACCTGATCTTAAGAATCACTATCACTGATAAATGGCTGAAGCTTTTTACCTAAAGTGGGTGCTCGAGATAGGATTTATTTCTTTGTTACATGCCATTTCCCTTTCCTTTTACTTACAGTATATAATTAATGGCCTAAATAAAAAGTGGATTTCTTTGCTTAATGCATAGGAATTATTACAAAATCAATAAATCCCTTTCTTTCAGTAATGTTTTGTTGCTTTTATAATTTTACCAAGTAAGCAGGGTTGGGTGAAGCTAGACACATTAGTGCATACATTTCCATGTTTATACTATCCTTTGGAAAGCTTAGCAGTTAATATCACTATAGTTCTGTGGTCATAATTCTCTCTTGGGTCTGCATAAACGTTTTTATTTCTGCACTTATTATCATGTGGCTTTCTTCAAGTAACAATTATTTGAGGTCCTGCTCTTGAACATAGACACGTTTGTTTAAAGGATGTCTAGAACAATAATGCATAACCGTGTCTCTCTATGAATTGGTGGAGTAGAATGGTTTTAAATTGCTTTGGTGGTATATAAAATAAACATTTTACTGTCATCTGTAATATTACTAGGTGCATTAAACCTCATCACTTTGTCAGTGTTGTCTATTCTGGAAAAATAATTCAAGAAATTGCTGTGTGCTACTTTGTTGCAGTAGCTGCATCAAAATGTATTTAAGTGGAATCTCTATTTACTGAAACTTGTTAAAACCAGGAGTTTAAAACAGTAGCTTGTGGTAAGTAAAATGTTTAGGTGAATTGCCTAGCATTCTTCGTATCTTATTAGTTCCATTAGTTCCATTTCCCGTGTTTTTCAAATGAATTTGTAGGAGTAAGGTGACTTTTTTATGGGGGGGGGGATGCTGTTTTATATAGGAAGACTGCTATGTTTAAAATCTACTGATGTGCTAAGCCTCCATAAGTCTTCATTATTTTCCTCCAATGAATAAATGACTGAATTAATGTTGTAGTATAGTTTTCAATTGATTGTGTTACATAATAAAAAGAGACTAGATTTTTTTCAAAGTGTTCTTACTATGATTTGGTTTGCCGGTAGGTCTGCAGATGCCTTAGTTATTTGCTGCAGCCCACAAGGAAGCAGATGTTCTTATAAGAACTTGAGTGTTTCTGGGGCAAACCAACTGCACCATAGGGAATAAACCAGCATTCCCATTAATATAAATGGGACTTTCAGTCCACTGGATACTGTAGATGTCTACAAGGCAATGCAAAGCAGTGGGTTGGAAACTTCCTCCTGGCTCAAGAGGTTAAAAGCCCCAGTTAAGTTGGACATTTTATTTGTTCCCTGTTCTGCAATTGGTTTGTTCTAGAAATGTTCCGGTTCTTCTTAGTACATCAGGTACTATGGGGGAGATGTATAAAACTGGACTTATAAAGAAATTGTTTATAAAAGTGTCTCAAAGCGACATAAGTATATGTATAAACATCTAGAGACATTTTGCTAAGTGATAACTCCAGTTAGTTGATTTTTGTGAAAACTGGAGTAGAAATGGTCTTGGCCAAATAAGAATTGTGTCCTAATGTATTTATAAAGAAATTTGCTAATTGCACCAAAAATAAATAGGGATTAAATCTTAATGCCAGGTAAAACCTGTTCTTATTGGAAGCATATAATACTGCTATGTGTACGAAAATATATTTGCAGAATATTCTCAGATAGACCTATTTATAAACGTGACTTTACTACTATGTAAATATGACCAGGCATTGTGAATTTTAGTGAAATATTCTTAAGTATACAATAACAAGGCTTTTTATACATCACCCCCACTATGTCTTCAATACTCCCTCTGATATGTGTACATAGAGACATATGTACAAAGGAAAAAGTGGGGCAATAGTACTGCAGATCAGCAAAGGAAGCAATCAGTTGCTAAAAATAGGGGTTTTAGCCCCTTAATGAGGTCTCACTTTTCTCTTTTACATATGGACAGTTTTGTCCATGTAGTAATGTGTGTTTTTATACTAATGTAGTGCTATACAGTTTTGGTACAGTGCAGTGCTAGGCAACCTTTGGCTCTCTAGCAAGTGGGAACTAAAACTTCCATCACCCCTAACCAGTTATTGGCTAGTTGAGATTGTTTGGATTTGTGGTCCCTAATACATGGAGGAAAGGGTATATACCTTACTGTATAACAGTGATTCCCAAACATCTGGTCCTTGTGCAATCCTTTAATTTGAACTGAAATTTCTGTGGCAATCCAACAACCAAACATATTAATCCTTGGATGCTAGAGATGTCTCCAGTGCATTGCTTCTTATTGCATTGGAGGTTGTTCTAGTATCCAAGGGGTTAAGATAGTATCAGTATTAAATATATCTGAATGCTAGATTGTACAGATAAATTACAATTAAAGTATTAGCTTGAAATCATCAGATAATAGTTTTCTTTCTTATGGACTTACATTATAGTTCACAAGAGAAACCAAACAGAAAACAAACTTAGAAGCATTTCACACATTATGTCTTCCACAGGTCCATTGGTTGTCACAGAACCACATGTCACACCAGCCATACCTGGGATTACTAAATATTTCCCCCAGGGGACCCTTTGTACTTTTTTTACGATGGTTCCATGGAACACAATTTGAGAACCACTGATATAGAAGATACTAGTCTCATATTTTATTAAATATTTATCTGTCTTCAGCTACCATGGTTTATAAGTAATGTAATAAATTGTGCTAAAAGGGTAGCAAACTCTTATGAAAATGTGTATAGATGTTTACAAAAAGAAAAATCAGAATAAGGTATGTTAAATAAGTTTATGTTTTGATTGTCTTCTCTGGGACTCAAAGGTTAATATTACCTTACTTAGAGAACAGTACCATAGCAAAAAATACTAGCACTGTTATTCTTCTTATAAATCATGATATATTTATAAAAAAAACCATATGGCATATGTGATCAGGGAACCACTTGTATCTAAGTGGAATAATATGCAGTATACAATTTTACAATATGTAAAAAGGATTAATCAGGATATATATTTATAAAAAAACATATAGCAACCTGAATCTAAGTAATAGATAACCAGGCTCTCAAAAACAATAAAACACTGTCTCAGTTATCACGAGCCTATATTGTTCCACTTAGATACAAGTGGTTCCCTGATCACATATACCATATGTTTTTTATAAATATACCATGGTTTATAAGAGGAGTAACAGTACTAGTATTTTAATGCAACTTTAAGTAAAGGTTAAGTCTTACAATCCTTTTTCCAGCGTGTCAGTTTTTGCTGTGGAACTGGTCTCTGTGTTAGGTAATATTAACATAAGCAGTAACTTAATTAGAGCTGTGAGAAGACATAATCACAACCTAAACTTAATTAATAAACCTCACTCTGATTTTTTTTCTTTTTGTATATAATATTTAAGACCAAAATTAATCGTATCAATATTTGTTGCAGCTAACCAACAAGTGAATACTAGATCCTTCTATACATTGTATACATATCATAAATGGATATAGCAACAGTGCCCCTGGCATCAAAACATTTTGAATCTAAACTATCAGAAACATATCACGTATCGCTGTAGTAACTTTCAAAGAAGCATCACTAATCATTGGACGTACCTGTGTTTTACAAATAAGAATAGCCTTGGAATATGTTGGAGGGTTTCATAGTGATTGTTTATAGCCCATTTAGTTTTAATTTAAATTGCATTCAGCAGGTGGAGATGTCTAGTTTATAGGCCCTGAAGTATGTACATACTGTACAGTAGCGTAGTGTGATTTAACATATAGGAATGGCCTTTGTAATACTTTCTTGTACTAGCTTTCTAAATCATTTGTTGAGGCAGCTTGTTGCACGACAAGGTCACTGTAGGTTTAACTTCATGCCTCCCACAGTTTTTTTCCTGCTTTTTCAGCAATGATATGTGGTCATGGGGAAGTGGTTCCCCTGCTGTGTAGATTCAGAGAGCCTCAAGCATAGCCAGAAGCACTGTATTCTTAGGTCTCTTAGATTGTACAGCTCATTGAAGAAAGAAAATAAGGAAATTGATTGAAAACTATGTACCCTGAAAGAACCAGTTGGTGGTAAAGAAACTGAACTCAAGGGCTGTTTCTGTTGACTCCTATAACTCCCTGCTGGTAGAACAGCAAATTTTTCCCAACAATTTTTTCACGTTGAAGATTTATGGCATGATATAAAAAGTTAAAAGCTGGTATTTCATATTTTTTTTATATTACTGTGGTACATTTTAAAGGTGCATTTTTTTGTTATTTGAGTTTATTTGCTAATTACAATTAACCATAATATAATGTTACAACAGAATGATTTAAAGTATATCTCTCACTTTGTAACAAGTAGGTGGTTTTAGAGGTTAATAAAAATCAGTTATGCTAGTTTATTTAAAACAACGTGAAATATTTAGATGATTTACTGTTCAGTTTATATAATTTAGTCAGTACTGGAAGGAACACCATACAGGTACTAACAGTCCACATTGCTCTTTACTACGACTTACACTTCTTTTGCCAGTACTAGCTATTTCACGTAAACCGGCACATAAATGAAGTTAAATGTGTCATTAGCACAGTTCCACTTTAACCCTTCAAAGGCCAGAGGGGGATACAACACATTGCTTCTTAATGTTTTGCACAGCCCTCTGGTCCTCAAGAGGTTAAAGCAGAACTTTCAGCTAATGCTAAGTTGCCATGCATTCATTAAGCGCATGGCGACTAGCTTGGAAATCCATCTCTTACCTTTAAAAAAATCTCAGAATGTAAAGAATTCCTTCCCGTTTGGAGACTGATGGGCAGGTTAGTGCAGTCTGCGCTCCTGCGCCATCAGTCCCTTCCAGTTACCATGTGGTACGCTGCAGTGCTACAGATGTCTGCGCTGTAGCCTGGGCTCCGGTCTCCAAATAGGAAGGATTTCTTTACACTCTGTGATTTTTTTTTTAAAGGTAAAACATGGATTTCCAAGCTAGTCACCATGAGCTTAATGAATGCATGATGACTTAGTAATAGCTGAAAGTTCTGCTTTAATACTTCTGATTATTTTAAATTATCAGTTGTTCTACTTTGCTTCTGCTCTTCTAGTGTAGGACCAAAAGATAAAATCATGATCCATCAGCGGGTAGGATAATTTCCAGACAATACAACTCTAGCTGTGAGTAGAAGTTTTCCTGTTTTTCTTACCATGGTTTGTCCTACCAGCGCATCAAAGGAGTGTGCGCTACAGGATATGGCTGATTCCACTGCAGGTGATATATCACTTACAATTCTGAAGTAAAACAACTGCATCATAGGGAATAGGTAAACAGTAATAACTGACAAATGGGGACACAGAAGCCAGTGAACATATTTGGGAATTCTGCAGATCTGATGCTGAGACTCCAGTTTTGAGATTGCATTACTGTCTCTCTAGGGACAAAGGACAATTCTGCAGCTCATTGAGTTTATTGGTAACCCACCATTACCCATTCTGACCTAGCCCACCCTGTTCTACCTACTTTCTTACCAATTCAGGGCAAACACTGTCTCTCAACCTTCCAAATGCATTGTCTCTAATTGCCACACCCACATTATATTGCGTCACAATATTGATCTAATATATGTAGCTGCTTCTGCCTGCCTTACCTCTGTGATGGGTTAAGTGAGCTAAGGTTTCCTGCCACTTCAGCTAACCCCAAAGCCATAAAAACAACTCCTTGTTTTACATTATGATGCAAATCACATAATTTAACCTGCCACTTCCAGCATCAGCCCCTTCTTGTTCCTTTGCAAGGAACATGAAGGTTTCCAGGTATTCCACTGAATGTATGTATGTGTACAGATATATATTAAATACATATCTTTGTTTCAGTCAAATAAGACATTTTATTTGCTCCCTATGGTGAAAATGATCAAAATAAATGTTTTTAAATTATCTATATATGTATATATATTTTGTCTGTATTTGTGTAAATGTGTAGCTTTGAACTGTAAAAGATCTCCCGGATCTACATGAAAAGAAGAGAAATCTCAGTGTATTCATACTGTTAAAACACTTTCTAAAGTTTGTTTGCCCTCACTTCATTTTTTTATCTTCAGAGCCTCTAGATTCTCCGCTACAGACCACGGAACACATCAGCATGTTAGGTTTTCAGGATATCTATATTTAAGCACTTGTAATGCAAACATCGTGACTTAGCCACTGATTACCCACTTGTGAACAACCAGTGGTATATTGAAAAAGTGACCTGTTGGCAGGGCCGGATTTGTGAATAGGCAAACAAGGCACTTGCCTAGGGCGCCTGATTTTCAGGGGCGCCTGGCAATGCCATTGTCACACCCACAATTCCGGGTTTATAAGAATAACACTCTCATTGCTGTGCGGCTGCCTCACACTGCCATTTAAATGTATGCTGTTTTCGACTCGAGGGCGCAGACGTGAGGCGCTGTTACCTTGGACTTGTGTACTCTATTATGTGCTGCCGGGGCCTCAGAGCTCCCCACTCTCCAGCCACCCTTCTGACCTTGGCCGCCCGATGATCCAATCAGTGTTGGTTATAGCTTGCGCGGGCCTTGGAATCTGCAGTGCGTAGCTGCTGCTGTGGAAGGGGACAGCAATGCACGGGTTTTATGTACTCTTACACAGGTGTTAGGGGCTCATTCAGAAGAGTTCTTAGGGGCTCTCTGAATTAATATGTATATAAATGGTATCCATGGCAAAGCATTTTAGGGAGGGACTGATGGCAAATGCTTTTTTCCCAATATTTAGGACTATGAAGTGTTAAAACACTACGTGTAACCCTTTATTGTCAATTAACATATATTTTAAAAAATGTTGCTACATAACTTAATGCTCAGCATATGACAGGCTTATTCTTTTTGTTAGATAAGTTTGTCTTAGAAAAAAGTGTATATATAATTGAAAATAATACCTACTGTAATTTACAGATTACTTTTTGAGCAGCACATGCAAATAATGACACGTTTTGTCTCTAAAGGGACTGTTGCATTATGCTATGAGTATCAGCCATCCTTGACTGAAAGTTCTTTGCTAGAATTGCAGTCTGCACAATGTGGAAGAAATTGTACAAAGCACTAACTCTTAAAAAAGGCATTTTATTTCATGCAACAATAACCCTTTGTGTGCTATACCCTTCTGGCACACAAAGGGTTAATCCTTTGCATGCTAAAGGGACCTCCTCGAATTCCAAAGTATGCATTGAGTTCTTCTCTGTCTCTCAGAGAGTTATGTGTGTGTGTTTTTGTTTGTTTGTGGTGGTATTGGTAAAGAGATGCAACATGTTCTTTAATATGAATGCCTGCATAAGTTTTTAAAGGGATAATAAAGAGATAATGGTTACCACTAAGACTCTGTGTGGCCAGACCAGTTTGTTGGCGCGAGGGAGGTGGCAACCATGTGTGTCAGCAGTTAGTGGAGGTTGCAATTACATCAAAACCGCCAGTGTTACTTGTGTGGATGGCATTCTTATCCTATTCATTCCATATTTTCATTTTTGTATATTACAAATTCTATTCAGGAGGATATGTACTCTAGGCTACTCCATGGACCTGTTTGTATCTTTCAATGTTCAATATGATACTTTAGTTTGCTTTTCTGATGTATAGAATTCAGTGTTTTCTGCAAACATTTCCAATGACTCCCACTGGGGTTTCATACTACCCATATCCACCGGGCCCTCCCTATATATAACATTTTCCTCTACCTCTGGAATATTGCCACAGTACTATGAACAATAATACATCGCAAAATGGGTTTGGCCATGAGAGAATGTGGTTAGTGGATGGGTGTCGCTAAGTGAGGGTGTGGTTAGGGGTGGGGCAAAGGCGGGACTAGGGACGCTGGGCGGTATTGTGCCTAGGGGTGCCTGAGATGTAAATCCGGCCCTGCCTGTTGGTGTGTCCCGAGGACTAACATTGAGAATTTCTGTTCTAGGTGAGACTTTACAGTCTCCCTGAGGAATGAGAGGGCTTGGTGTCTTCCTGCGTGTTTCACTGTCTGCTTATTGGAACATTAAGTCATGCGTGGACTGTTTCACAGAAGTATATTTTGGTTTCTCATCCACAAAAGTGAGCACACTTCTTTGTGCAAATCTTTTATAGTTTACTCGCCTTTTGAATTTAACAAAAAAATCAATCAAAACAACAAAAGTTAGTGCACTTTATTTATTCAATTTCTGTATTTTTAGAAAAGGTGGCTGGGAATTTCAGTTGCCTCTGAGTAGGAGAAAACGGTTTAGCTGAAGAGCAGGGCATCATATTTCCTTATGGTGCAGATCTGAAGTTGGAAAGTTTGAGGCTAATGTTTTGTATGATGATTGTGGTGCTGGTGACACAAATGATAAAATGTGACATCAAAGTTAAAGATTTTAAACCCAAAAAGTGCAGTTTTGGACACTGGCGTTCATTGTGTGACATGCAGTGTCAGAAGCCCTTACTACGCGTTTGGTAACAGTTTATGGTATATAGATGGGATTATTTTACAGAGTAGCTGTAACTATGACATTACAAAAACATATATTGTAGACCAATGCAATCTCTCTAGCATTCAAGGAGTTAAATCCCTGTTTAAAGCTATAGGAAATTGGGGCATTTTTGATTGAATCTAGGAGAGGGATAGGCAGTATTTCTCTCTCCGGCTGTTGGAGACTATAACATCCATCATCTCAACAGCTGGCTGGAGATAATAGGAGTTGTAGTCCAACAGTTGACTGAACCAAATTTTTCTATTATGTCCAGAACATAATCTTTAATGTTTCTTTAACTCTTTGAGAGCCAGAGGGGTAGGCAACTTTGAGAGCGCCTCTGGCACTCAGAGGAAATTCTTATGGAGGTGTCCTCGTATTGGAGTGGCAATGGCATATATTAGTTCTGAATATTAAGGTAACAGATAATTTGAATTTTACTGCAGAAATCTTCCCTGGTATTTCATGAAAGATATGTATAAGGAGAATTTTTAAACCTTTTTTTAATCTAGTTTATACTTTTTGAATGTACAAAAACATAGAAAACATATAGGAAGATTATATTTGTTCTCTAAACGTACTAATGCTCAATCTCTGCCTTGATTTAAAGTTGAATGGTCATGTTTCATGAAGTCTTCGCCTATGGGAGCTGGCTTGGTAAAACCTTGTGGCTACAGTGTTTCCCCACAATTGTTAATGTCATCCATTCTAGTGGGGAAAACACTAAGCCCCTCAGGACTGGAGAAAGTGCAAATATTTCAGCTAAATATCATCTTTGCTGAAAGAAAATATGCCATTCAGTCCTATTGAAGGCCAACTGCATACTCTAGAAACAATTTCAGTTCTTAAAAGTGTATCTAGCTTTAAAATAAATTAAAGCTTAATTCTTCCCTACTCACTGCTGGTTTCTGAGCCAGCCTACACTCCTTGTCATCAGATCCCATGCAGTTACATCAGAAAGTGCCTACATATTTGCTTCAGTGAAGCTTAAAGGGATAGTAATGTTTCATAATAAAAGCAGCTCTAATTAATTCATCATAGTATTTAGGTCATAGAGAGTGTTATTTAAATTGTGTCAGAGTTGTAGTTTGAGTAATTGAATGATAAAGTATCCCCCTCCCGCCCCTTTTACTGATATAACATTGCTCACCTCAGAGCAGCAGAGAGTGTCCAGGTAGATTGCAGAGAGGGGCAATCTTCAATTAAGATAAGGGAAAAAGCTGAAAAACCTGTCAAGCGGGGCAGGGTTTTCATTGTATTCAGAGTAAGAAGATTGTCCCCTGCTGTTATCTGTCTGGTCTATGGACTGGATTCCACATCTGAGAAGAGAAGTGTTACACTGGTTAAAAGGGGCGGGATGAGGATATTTTATCATTCAATTACTCTTGAACAACAACTCTGACAGTGTTGAAATAACACTCTCTATGGCGCAGATACTATGAAGCTGCTGCTTTTGTGAAACATTACTATCTCTTTAACATCCAGCTCAGCAGATCTCCTAAATGACCTCCATATGTATTAACTCTGATACTTCTGCTAATTATGGCACAGAGGAGGTATGCAATTATGGTCAGGGAGGGAAAGGAAAGGGTTACACGAGCAGATGAGATTTCCTATATACATGGCTGTAATATAACGGCAATATGGTGCCTCCCAGAAAGTGTAACTCAGTTCTGAGAAAAAGGTAAAAATATATATTTTTTAATGTTTGAAAATAACCACATATAAAACCAAGTTTATTTTGGAGGTGCAGATCAAACCATTTTTTTCATTTGGGAAGTGACAGTTCCATTGCAACGTAAATGCTGCTCAAATGTGAATCTGTATTTGTTATGACGATCATTCAGTGCCTTCTTTTGATAGGAACATACTGGCCAACCATAAATATAACCCCTTCAGCTTTTGACAAATTTTATAGCAGGTGGTTTCCCTAGAGAGCACCTTATTAATTATGCAATGCAATTAACTGATTAATAGAATTAATATTACAGCATACTATATATCTCTTTGCTCTACACATTTAAATGTTTGACAATTTATTAACATCTTAAGTGGTGATCACTTTTCCTTGTAGCATCAGTAAGAGGAAATTGTGATCACCCATGTTTTATTCCATAATGTCTGTATAAATTGGCTAATTGTATATTTAAGACCTTTTATTAAAAAGTGAAGTGCAGTCATTCTGGTGCAAACAAACTGCAACCTTGAGAGTCGGTGCAAAATAAAAAATCTGCATTAATTTAAAGCATCCTTATAAACTATTTGTGTTCTAGAGAGCTCTCTCTCTCTTTCTCATATCATAATCATCATCTTCAGCCGTTGTTAATCCACTGCAGGATGAAGGCCTTCTCAGCAAGTCTTCAACAAGTTTGGCCCCTAGCCTTTTGTTGCCACTGTGTACCAACAAATTTGGTAATTTCATCTACCCATCGTCTCTTTGGTTTTCTTCTTGAGGCATTTAGTATTGAGTGGAATCAATTCCAAAATGTGTTTAATGTTAATCCATCTACCATCAGGTTTTCTTGCTATCTGTCCTCCCCATTTCCATTTCAGGCGTTTACGCTTTCAGTGATGTCATAGACCTTTGTTTGCTGACCAATCCACCACTTGTTTTTTCATTCACTTTTTGTTATGTTTAGAATTCACTGCTCAATACTTCTCTGTGTAACCGTATGTTTTTGTATGGCTTTGGCATTCGGTGTCTGTGTTTCACACCCACATGTAAGGACTGTGAGGATACATTGTTTATAAACCTTTCTCTTGAGTCAGAGTGGTAAATATGTCTTAAAGATGTTACTACTAAGTTTTCCAAATGTTTGCAAACCCAGTTTTATTTGTCGCTCAGTTTTCTTTATGGTATTTCCATCTGTTGACATTTCCTGTCCAAGGTAAACATACCTGTCAACTTCTACTTCTTGTCCATCTACTGTGACTTTCCATGGTATGGTAAATTTGTTAAACATGACTTGTGTTTTGATGCAGTTGCACTTTCATATATTGATTGGAGGATATTGATGTAAGCTCTATTCAATTGGTGATCAGGGCATCAATTATTGCTTGTTTTTTCACACTCAAAGGCATTTTCGTTGGCAATGAAGGCTATGCATAATGAAAGATATATACAGTCGTGTGAAAAAGAAAGTACATCCTCTTTGAATTCTGTGGTTTTACATATCAGGACGGAATAACAATCATCTGTTCCTTAGCAGGTCTAAAAATTAGGTAAACACAACCTCAGATGAACAAAAACACATGACATATTACACCGTGTCATGATTTGTTTAACAAAAATAAAGCCAAAATGGAGAAGCTATTATGATTCAGTAGCTTATAGAACCACCTTTAGCAGCAATAACTTGAAGTAGTCATTTTCTGTACGACTTTATCAGTCTCTCACATCGTTGTGGAGGAATTTTGGCCCACTCTTCTTTACAATGTTGCTTTAGTTCATTGAGGTTTGCGGGCATTTGTTTATGCACAGCTCTCTTAAGGTCCGGCCATAGCATTTCAGTCAGGTTGAGGGCTGGACTTTGGGCCATTGCAACACCTTGATTCTTTTCTTTTTCAGCCATTCTGTTGTAGATTTGCTGGTGTTCTTGGGATCCTTATCCTGTTGCATGACCCAATTTTGGCCAAGCTTTAGCTGTTGGACAGATGGCCTCACATTTGACTCTAGAACACTTTGGTATACAGAGGAGTTCATGGTCGACTCAATGAGTGCAAGGTTCCTAGGTCCTGTTGCTGCAAAACAAGCCCAAATAATCACCTCTCCACCACCATGCTTGACAGTTGGTATGAGATGTTTGTGCTGATATGCTGTGTTTTGTTTCGTTTTCGCCTAACATGGCACTGTACATTATGGCCAAACATCTCCACTTTGGTCTTACTTTGGTCTTGTCTGTCCAAAGGACATTGTTCCAGAAGTCTTGTGGTTTGTTCAGATGCAAACTGAAGCTGTGCTGCTATGTTCTTTTTAGACAGAAGAGGCTTTCTCCTGGCAACCCTTCCAAACAAACCATACTTGTTCAGTCTTTTTTCTAATTGTACTGTCATGAACTTATTTGACATGCTAACTGAGGCTTGTGAAGTTTTTTTTGCAATTTCTCTGAGCATTGCATGGTTTGACGTTGGGGTGAATTTGCTGGCATGTCCACTCCTAGGAAGATTGGCAGCTATCTTGAATGTTTTCCACTTTTGAATAATCTTTCTTACTGTATAATAATGGACTTTAAATTTTTGGAAATGGCCTTATAACCCTTCCCAGATTGAATGGCAGCAACAATTGGTTCTCTAAGATCATTACTGATGTCTTTCGTCCTTGGCATTATGTTAACACACACCTGAATGCTCCAGCATCTTAATTCCTATGGAAGCAGTAAGGGTGTGTAGTAGCGAATTCTAAACATGACAAAAACAGACAGAAAAACACATACATGTATTCGTCAGCAAACAAAGGTCTATTACATCACTGAAAGAGTAAAGCTCCTGAAGTAGAAGTGGGCAGGCCACATGGCAAGAAGACGGTAGATGGACCAAACAAATTTTGGAATGGATTTCACTCTATACTAAACGCCCAAGAAGGAGACCAAAGGCAAGATGTGTAGATGAAATTACCAAATTTGTTGGTGCATAGTAGCAACAAGAAGCGCAGTACCAAACTGTGCCCATTTGTTAACCTTTCTGGCACCCAAAGAAAGTCCTACATAGCTGTGCAGGGCTACACTTAACACTTTGACAGCCAGAGAGGAATGCGTTTGATACTTCTCTGGCACCCAAAGTTTCAGTGTGTGACATCAGAATGTCGCCCTTTTGCGTGCCACTGGGCTTTAGTATTGAAAGTTCTCCAAAATTCTACATGGTCGCGCAGGACTACCCTTGAGCGTGCGACATTAGAGTGTCGCCCTTTTGATGCAGGCGACATTTTGATCTCGCCCTTTTGATGGTCACCAAATACAGGGTGATATTTCAGTAGGATACAGAGTGGCACAGAGGTATGCAACACATTGCTTTGTGATGCATTTGAATACCTTTCTGTCACTCGGTGGGATCAATTTGGTAATCTTACAGCTCTCAAAATAAATAAATAAATATATATATATATATATATATATATATATATATATATATATATATATATCATACCTTCTCAGACATATTCGACCAACAAATAATGTACTGTAAAAGATTAGATAAGACCTCTACAGACGTGGAACATTTAATTGATCTGCAGCTGAAATGAGCACCACAATCATCTACCACTCCTCTGGAGGCAGTGCGCACCATGCTTGGATTGGCAGCCACCTCCTCCGTTGCTGTGTGTATCCGTTGCAGAACCTCTTCTACTCAGCATACATTCCTGCTGTGTGATATCCTTTTTATACCTATTTCCAGGTCATTTAGAAACATGCTAAAAAGCAGTGGACCAAGTACTGAACCCTGTGGTACTCCACTCTCAACTTTAACTGTATTGGAGAATTTTCCATTTACAACAACACACTGTTACCTAATCTTCAAACAGTTTTCTCTCCAATTCCAAAGGTTATCCCCTAGCCCCAGTTTCCTTATTTTATACACTATCCTCCTGTGTGGCACTGTATTAAATACTTTTGCAAAATGTAGATATACTACATCTACCACTTAACCATATCTTGGTTGCTACGTACTTCTACATAGAAGCTCAGAAGATAGTTTGGCAAGATTTATTCATCATAAAACCATGTTGATTCCTGCTAATAATCTTATTTGCTGTGATGTAATCCTGAATATAATACCTTATTTTTTCATGGTGATCATTCTTACGCTGAAACAAGTACCTTTCTCAGTATGATGATGAAAACGATCCACACTGGAATGCTACTTACTTCTCTTTCAGGAAAAAACATCAGGGTAGGGTATTTTCTAATTCTGAAAGATGTCTTCATTAGCACACTGAATCATTTACACTTCAGTAACCAAAATGTGTTTTATGATTTGAAGTGGAAATGTAACACCTTATATGGCAGCTTAGGTTTATTTGAAAAACAATAGTTTGAAATCTTTGGCTTTATATATGATTAAGTTATGAAAGTTTGACAGTAATGGCTGACAGTCATATGCAAATACTAACCTTGTATTTGGCTCTCTCACACCTCCTCATGTTGTTTTTTTGTAACAACTACTTTATGATTAAGTTGAAGAAGTTCAAAAGACACCTCCATACTGTCAAAACCAAATTGTTAGTGTGGTGTGTGTTTTGTGTTTGTGTAAGTGGTATATTTTTTAGGCAACATTAGACTGTAGAAGACAGTCGGAATTATATTTTTGTTTGTTTCTTGGTCTACTTCACTATAGGGAGAGTGTGTTTTGAATCATCTTTTTCCAGATGCTAAAATAAGTAGGAGGAAGGAATAGCATGAGGGAATTACATCTGGGAGGGAGAGAAACATATAATGTTTTATTTGGCACATGGTTGTGCCAGCCAGTACTCTTATCCTGAAAAAGCTAAATAAATGTAGACTATTATGATAAATACAAAAATAGCTAACGTATCATAGAGGATTTTCAATGCTCTTTTAAATCGTGTTACATCTTTTAACCCCTTAACGACCCTTTTCTGTCCTGGCACGTCATGGGTAGATATGAGTTAAGTACCCATGACGTGCCAGGACCGTCATGGAATTCAGGGCTCCCCGTGTGGCTGCACGCCATTTGGGGAGCCGTGAACCGGATGCCGTGAAAAAAAATGGTCTGTGGTCCTTAAGTGACGACCGCATGCGCAATTGGCCGTCCTTAAAGGGTTAATTTGCTTTTAATCACTTGATTGCTAAGGCTGTCACACAAATATCTGATAATTGCATGTACCACACAAGGAATATATTTTCCTTTTTGAAGTTTTACCTAAGTACAAGAATCAATGTTGTGAGGGCTTCAAAAGCCCTATTCTTTTTTTCTACTCTCTCCAACATTTCCTATCGATCATCTGTCATTAATCTGCTTGTGTACATATACCCAATGAGTATTAAACATGAGTGCTTAAGTATAGATGAATTACAACTTGGAATGATTATTCCTTGTTTTAAAAACAACAAATATGAAGTGACAACACTAGATAATGCTTGCTTGATCAATATGAACTGTGTATTGTCAAGTATGCACACATTGCAATGAAGTGTGTTCTTAACCCTTTCAGTGCCATTTCTTAGACCCTGGATGGCAGCAACATTTTCAGCATTTTTGCTATTCATTCAATTGTTATTCCCATAGATAACTTTTTAGTTATATATAGAAAAGTGTATATTGTTTTTTTCAGAATTTTTTTATGGTGCCTCAAATAAAGTATATTTTGAATTGTACAACAAACTATAATGTCATAAATACAAGGTAAGAAAAAATGTCATACATTATTTATCAAAATATTAATGTTGTTTTGTAAAATTTTCAATCATTATTAAAAAAAAAAAAGCAAAAAAAAAAAAAAAAACCTTAAATACCCTGAGTACAAAAAATGCCAGATATGTCTAGTTTTATCTCTACGCATGCCTTAACAGGAGGGCAAAAGGTATTTCCAGCTTAATAAACTAAATGTGCAGTCTGCTGGTTACATGGTAAAACTATCGTAAAACATCTAAATAAATATATATAAAAGCATATTTCCTGAAAGTAGACTAAATTGGAAAATGGCAGAAGATTATTCCTACACAAAGTGACACAGCATGACATTTTGTTAAAAAGGGGGGTTTTCAAAAAGTTTTCACAAATATATACTAAGGTAACAACAACTACCATCAAATTCTCACTCCCACCCACTGACCGGCAGTTCATGTGGCAGGAGACACTTACACCCAATAGCACTTACTCCTTCTGTGTCAAACCCACCTTCTTCTAGACTGTAAGCTCTAACGAGCAGGGCCCTCTGATCCTTCTGTTCTCCACATCTGATTGTACTATTTAATACCTCTGTATGTCTATTCCCAATTGTAAAGCTCTGCAGAATTAGTTGGAGCTATATAACTAAAGAAAAATAATAAAAATGAGAGGTTACTTGCCTTTCTACCCCTAACTTGGTATGCAAAAATATTTCCAGTAGGTGGTGTGAAAGAAAAAAAATGTCTTTTACATTTCCACCCTTCCAGCTATGGCTTTTTTATTGTATTCAGTAGCTACTACTTTTCTGAGAACAATGGTACTCCAGTTGTATGGGCTGACATACTGTAAGGGGACCCAGAAGCACAAAACTACACCTACCTGTTTTGTTTTTTGAGATTTGCTGGCTGCACTAAAATGGTCAAAACTATTAAAGATATTAAGGAAAGGTATGTATACCATTTTGGAACATGGGCATTAGCTTACATATGATGTGGGTTGTTTGTCTTTCTGCTCTTAGGCAGATATTTCTATATATAAGTGGGGCAGCAGAACCATGCTGGGGTGTCAGACAATGTCTTGCTATCTATGACTACCAGTGGACAGTGTAATCTGTCTTTGAGAGGAGGTCAGATAGTGTATGGGGTATCTGTGACTACCAGTGGTCAGTGGAACCAGGCTGTGGGGGGTCAGGTGGTATATATGGGGATCTTTGCCTAGCATTGACAGTGGAACCTGGCTATGGGGTCAGATGTATGTGGGAATCTTCACTAACATTGGGCAGTGGAAACAGGCTGTAGGAGCAGACAGTGTATGTATGAATCTGTGACTACTAGGAGGCAGTGGAACCAAGCTAGGGGGTCTGAGTGTTTGTGATAACCGTGGGGCAGGAACCAGGCTGGTGGAGGGAGTGTCAGACAGTGCATGTGGTGATCTGTGGAAGTATGTAATCCAGAGGGGTGTCCAATGCATTGTGTTGGATGCTCCTGTGGTACACATAGAGATCACCATTTTTTAAACAGATTTCAGACCTTGACGAGGGGCATCAGACTCCCTCCTGATTCCCTATTATTACTGATCCCTTCTGAGTCCAGTGGGAGGAACAAAGAGACCCTTGTGTCATTGCTGATATCAGTGATGACTTGAGTAGATGTTTCTGCTCCTCACAGTGGACCCAGACGTTCGAGGAATTTTCAGTCAATGGGGAGAGTGTTCAGGTCACCATTATTGATAGCTTACATCAGGGCTGTCCAAGTTCAGTCCTCAAGGGCCACCAACAGGCCAGGATGTAAGGATTTCCCTGATTGAGCACAGGTGAGTTAATCAGTGGATCATTCATTTTGACTGACTCACCTGTGCTTAATCAGGAAATCCTTATATCCTGTCTTGTTGATGGCCTCTGAGAACTGAACTTGGACAGCCCTGGCTTACGTGATCGCTTAAGTGATAATTACTGGGTAGGGGGGTATTAGGAGGGTCCTGTGCCCACCCCCCCCAACAAGGTCTTACTGGGGGAAAAATTATATTTAGATACAGGGAGAGTGCAGCACGTACCCAGTATGGGATTGGCGCCCCAAGTTTGCATAGATTTTTAACTGAGGACTATTTATATTAGACATTCTTTACATACAACTATAGTGTATGAGATATTTAGCTTTATTTTTGTCATTCTATATAAATTAGCCAATACTTCCTGGTAAGAATTGGCAGTTGGGAGGGAGAGTGGAGTGTTAGTATATGATACACCAGGCTGTGCCAGCCAGTACTGCCTAATTTGCATAACAAACAAAGAAAAATATCTCTTAAAATATAGTTTTAACTAAACAGTGGTTAACATAAATGCAGGTGAATATTCAAAGCTCTTTCAAAATCACCAAATCGTTATAAAGTGTTAGTTATCTTTGATTGTCCGTTTAGGCAGTACTGTCTGACACTTAAACATATTTCATGTGTTTCATTTGATTTTGTCATATTGATTTTGGTTTAAACTATTGTTTGTTAGATACCTGCTCATTTGGAACAATAAAAAAATAAGTTAAAAGTTGCTACTCACACACCTCTGGTAAAAGCAGCGATATAAATGTATAGTCCTCAGTTGGCTGTTTCACTCCAAGCTTCTTGTCCCACTTCTGCTCATTGTTGTTTCTTGTAGGGTTTGCAAAATGTATTTATCCACTTCCTCTTAGGAAGAGAAGTCCAAAGGTGTGAGATGCAGTGATTAACTAGTAAATTACTGTACAGGTTAGTTGCTTTTTAATGGGTTAGTAATGCCTGCTTATAAGCTGATGCTATATTGTAGGTTAAAAAAAAAAAAATTATGTGGAGCAAGACCCATCTCTCAAACCTTTATGGTTTGACAGATATAACATTTTAAAGTTCCCCCCTCCTTCCCCTTGCACTGATGTCAGACAGAAGGCGATCCCGGTCTCGAGACCAGCCTGCGGCTCTTCAACAGAGACAAAATAGCGATATTTAAAAAGAAATACTTAATTGGAACTGTCTACAAATTGTGCCAGGTTTGCAAGCACACTTTGTAGACCGTTCAAATTAAGTAGTTCTTTTTAAATATCTCTATTTCGGGTCCGCTGAAGAGCCGCCTCGAGTCGACCTATACAGATCTCCATCTGTCAGCTTTACAGCTGATATCAGGGAAAGGGGAGGGAGGGGGAAACTTTAAAACATTATATTTCTCAAACCATAAAGGTTTGAGAGATGGGACTTGCTCCAGATACTTTATTTTTAAAAATCTACAATAAAGCATAAACTTATAAGCGGACATTACTATCCCTTTAAATCTGACATATATGGTTTTGTTTTTGACCTGTTAGTAGGATTTCTTGGAGAGATTGTTTTCTTGAAAAGTAAAATATGGTCTAAATAAATGTAATAAGTATGTTCAGCTTTCAGTTATTTTGTTTGGAAATTCAATTTCCATCTAATTTACATACCATTCAGTATTCCTGCAAAGCTGCAAAAAGTAGGCCATCAAATGGATACCATTTTTATGCAAAGAGTATGAATATGTTTTTAATCTTTTTTTTGTTAACTATTATAGTTGCTCATTAAACATGTCCAATATGCATATTTCCTGCAAATTATTTATCTTTTTTTATAGAAGCGTACTAAAATAATACCAGCTAGGCTGTTCTTTAAATATATGTTCCTAGCTTGCTGCGTGGTAATCTTTGAGAACAATAAAATTCCTCATCATGGAACGGAACCTGGGGAATAAAGGGAGATAAATTACCCTAGCATATTCTTTATCTCTCCTTTCCAGCCGTCTGCCTTCTTGAGGTTTGTTGCTACAACTTTCTCTCAGCACAATAACTTTTTTTTGTCTAGATTACTGTGATATGCTCCTTCTCTCCAAGTTTTATACTAAATTAATTTATCAGTGCTATTCATCATGAACTGCAAGCTGGTTTATCATATATTGTGAACATGTTAACGCCTTTAAATACATAACCTGTTTTTCAGATGTTGAAGGTTTAGTTGAAGCTTTTTTGTTAAATACTATAGCCTACTACATTTTGATATCTTGTGAGTGGGTTGCTGGTTTCTGGTAGTTATCTTGTATCTAATATTAATTTAAATGTTTTAATGGGAAGGGAATTTATGGTAATTTTCCTTTTGTATGTGAACTGCTTGTTTAAAACACACACACACACTCGTGCGCACGGTTTTAGGTTTACATGTAGTGTGATGGATACATGATTTCTATGTTTTCATGCGTTAATCCCTTGATGATGAGATTGGTGTGTTATACAGTAACTGATCATCAATGGGTTAAGAAATGATAACAATTTATTCTGTGGTTTTCTCCATGTACATACAAGCCAATATCAAAACGTGTATGCTTTAACTGCCGTGTATTTTTTAAACAGCATCTTTTGTATAGTTATAGTTTAACTCGTTGTGTGACATCTAAGGTATTATAGAGAAACTGTTAATACATTTCTTTTTATTATTTGATTTTAAAAAGGTATATAGGTTAGATTTCATATGTAAAATGTTGCTTGTTTGCATAAAAGTATGTGTTGACTGCTGTATTTGTTTCCTCTTTTTTCATGTCCTGTTTGCTAACTACATTTTATTCAGTAGTTGTTTCCAAACATGCACCTAAAGAGGAATTATACCCTAGGAAAACCTAGGTACATGACCTTCATACAGAAGTAAATTACGCTTTATATATCTATATATTTTTTTGTATTATATATATGCAGTTTCCTATACATAGTGATCTCTGCTGAAACCTTAGTTCACACCACATTAAAGCAAGCAGTGGACCTCAATAGACCACTCAAAAGACCTAAGCCCCATATGACTACAGCCAAAGCACTGAACAAATGTGCGTTATGTGAGAAAAATTAACCATATGAGTGCCAGTGGGGTGTGCAGCACATTGCATAGCATTGCATACCCCACTGGCATTCGCAGGGTTAGTTCCACAAAAACTAACACCATCCCCTGAAAATTAACACCTGGAAGTCTGATGTCCAGTGGGGTCTTTAGCATTCGCACCCTAGTCATCCAGTACAAGACTTCTTCTTTAATCTTCTCTCTTGTGTCTTTTTCTGTCTTCTTATCTTCTCATCTTTTTTCTTGTAAGCTTCCAAAATAGAGTGACACGATGAATAAAAATAATATCCATGTTTACTGAATAAATGTCCCCAAACATATGGCTGAACCGTTCGCTGCTGCTGCAGGAAGTCTGAGCAACCCCCCCCCCCTTCCCCAGATAACCTCTTGAGCTGTTGCCCGAGCCATTCTGAAGACGTTTTAAACAGACTGGCTTTTATATGACCAGTCTCTGTTCAAAATGGTACCCAGGCTGCCACTGGCTGGGATTTGGGGTTATGCACCTCCCAGCCAATCAATGTTTAACGGGAGGGATGACTAAACCTGCTGGAAGCTGACCGGTCAATCTCTATTCAAAATTTCCTCAAAATGGCTTGGGCAATAGCCCGAGAGGTACCTAAGAGGGGTGGGGATTTTTAATCTGCTCTCCTGCTAATGCCGCTAGGGGCGGCAGTGGTACCTTTCAGCCATGTCTTCGACGGTATTTCTTCAGTAAACATGGATATTAATTTTATTCATTGTGGCATTCTATTTTGGCATCTTAGACGAAAGAAGATAAGACAGAAAAAGATGCAAGTTAGAAGATTAAAGGAGAAGACTTGACGACTGGGAAGAGTTATACAGCTCTGGGTTATGGATGTTAGCATAGTGTTAGGGCTAGTATTGTTTCACTTTATTGTTAGATGTAGTGTAGTGTTAGTGTTTGGGAGGGTGACTGTTTTAGCTCAATCTCTGTGTTTGGCAGTGTGTCAAACACAGAGCATTAGCCGCTTTCCTTTGATGATCCAATTTCTGATGCTATTTAGTGTTTTGAGAACAAAAAACCCACAATATACATTGGGCAAAAGTCAGATCCTGTGTCCCAACGTTCATTGTGGCTCCTGTTAGTAGGGTAATTGAATTCTGACGGTAACACAGTGTTGGTATTCATTTTTGCCCTACAGACAGTTTTAATAGGGACTATTGAATCAAGCCCTTAGTTGAAAGCTTGTATCTTAGAGCCACTCTGCCAATAAAGGTATAATTTTTACTCTGTCTACTTTTTAGAAGGCTAACATGGTACTACCCTTTATCTGTCTGACATGGTGACTCAAGGTTGGTATAAGGCATATTCTGTAGTGTCTGCTGTTGTGTTCTAGTCATATTATTATATCAAATAGCAGTGTGTCACCTCTTTGTGCGACAGCTACTTCACAGAGTCTAATCAGGCAGCTTACATTGAGCGCTTAGTCTGTTAGATCATCACACAATCTTGATAGGTATGAGCTGATAAAGAGACAGATTTGGAGGTATATTGGATATTCTGGGATTGGTGTTTCAAATTTATTTGAGTTACTGAAAATCTTTTAGTTTATCTAATCTTAAGTCATGTTCCCTTTCACTATGGAAAGCTCAAATCTCTTTACCATCTGGAAAATACAGATTTCCAAAGAGTGGTATCATTTTTGTTTCTGTAAAAATTAATGTATGAAATTGAAGTACATATCAACTTCATTGAGTTGTCTATGTTCACTTATACAGAATTCTTCCAAATTTTTTATATATAATGAGAAAAAGATTATACCTGTGTGAGTAGCAATATTCAACCACAGAAAAATCTGCAGGCGCATGTTGCATATTATATGGATGAGAGGGGTAAAGGGAAGGGAATAGGCGAGACTCGACAGGGGAGGGAGAAGAAATGGAAAGTGGAGTAGAAGATAAAGGAAAAAGAAGTTGCATTCCCATGACTACGTCTGGACACGACCCTGAGTCTCAGCTGCAATGTCATCTGGTTTTCCAAAGTAGACATATATAAGACTGTGTTCAGCCTCTGACTTCTGCACAGCTCTCGTAATTACCTATTCCCATCCCAGTAAGTAAACCAAGGGTGCCAAACCTCCCAGAAAGGAGGGTCTCTCTTCGTATTAATATATGTAAGCCTTTGCATTGTTAAGATGTGAGCCACTCAGTGAAAGTGGGAACCAAAGTCTGCTTCCATCTAGCGCGGCAGTGTGTATGCAGTATTGAAACAAAAGCAATTTGCATCTATGTCTGTGCACATCCTCCAGGTAAAGCTTCTGAATGGCTTGCATAAAAATGGGGGTTGTAGGTAAAAGCGAAGATTCAGGTCATAGTGTCTAGAACCTTTGAACCAGAAGGACTGGAGTTGTGGTCAGTCCCAAAAAATATTGCTAAAGGTACCTGGGTGGGAGCCGCATCTCCAACAGAAATATGGGATTGTGGGGTAAAATTTGTGAAGCAGAGCCAGTGTTCTTTACCAATGAGTTAGGATCGTAAAATTATTTTCATCGATGAGGACATTCCTGGAACAGGATAAAGCATTCCGTCAGATGCACCAGCTCTGTTTCCTCACTATCCCATTACCACCTATCCTTTAGTTTAGAATCCCTATGAATGTTATAAATGTCCAAGATGTCTCTAGCTAATTTGGTAGTGCTTAATAAATAGTGTTCAAAAGGGGTAACTAGGTGCAAAATTCTGCCTTTTGAGGATGGGTAGAAACAAAATAATGAAATTGCATGTAATGCCAGTGTTCAGCGGACCCTAGTTTCAACTCCTCCCGGAGAGAGTCATAGGAGCGGAGGCAACCCTTATCAATGAGATGGTATGGGAGAATCGACCTTATTTGCCTCCAAGGGTCAAATTGCCTGGAATCCAAGCCAGTAGGGAAAGCAGAGTTGTGGTAATAGAGACCTTGGGGGGAAGCAAATGTAGTCTTAATGGCAATATATTTGGTAATTCGTGTCTTGGATGCTTATACCAGAGAAAATCTTTTGTGTCTTCTCACAACTGTATATTGACTATTCTATACAATTTTGCCATCTTGGTCATTAGGTCTGCTACATCGTAAATATATGTGAATTTACAACTGACAGGCCTCTAATGTTTCTGTGGTATGGCATAATGAAGGTTTTGTATTTACCAGCCTATATATAGTCATACATTTTCTGGAAATGTCACATTCCTTTTTGTGTTAATGGGAACTGAAATAGTTTTAAAGAGGTGTAAGATCCGGGGCAAGGTACTTATTCTTATTGCATTTGTGTTTATGTCCAGGGCCTTATTATGTATCTTTTACTATTTAAATCTAAAGTTGAATTAGGTTAGTTGTTCTCTCTCTTGACTAATTTTAATATTGCGCTTCATATTTGGTATTACTCTTGCTCAGTGGGTTCATCCTCCCAAAGTGGATTCTCTTATATCCAGGCTATCCCAGTCTACTGCCTTGCCAGTGTCTGATGCGTCTGCTCTAAAGGAGTGGACTGACAAGAAACTTGAGGTCTCCCTCAAGTCCATCTTAGCCACTGCTGGTTCTGCCATGCGCAGCAGCATGGGTGAACTGGGCCGTTATGGTCTGGACTGAACAGCTCACTCTTGCTGTGCAACAGGGTGCTCCTACTTTAGATAAGTTGCACCTCCTTGCCAACATTTCTGAGGTACAGCACTACGTTTCTTCTGTCCTGTTTGATGCCATCTGTTTGGTGGCTAGGGTTTCCACCATGTCTGTGGTTGCCAGACTGCCTTTTTTGGCTCAAGATCTGGTCTGCTGATACTGCTTCTAAGAAAGCATTTCTCTCATTGCCTTTTCAAGGCACTTCTTTGTTTGGGCCAGATCTCAAGGATCTGATCAGTGAGGCTACAGGGGGTAAGAGTACACTTCTACCCTTAGTTCCTAGGAAGAAAACACCACTTAAGCGTAACCGGTATTTTCGTTCCTTTCAGAATGAGACACATCAGGTGAACCAGACGGTTCCCTCAGCTCCGCATACCTCCTCCAAGCCCAAGGCTTCCAAGCCTTCTTCGGCATGACTCACCGAACCCGGGTTCGCACTCTGCTGTGGGTGGTCATTTGCATCACTATCACAGCATTTGGGAGGATTCAGTGTCGGATCCATGGGTTTTGCAGGTGGTGACGGAAGGGTACAGGATCCCTTTTCGTCTCTCTTCCTCCCTTTCTCTTTCTTCCTTCTCATGCGCCTCAGGGCGCAGAGAAGCGCTGTTCAGGCTCTCCTGGACAAGGACGTTCAAGAGCCGGTTCCAGTTCAGGGCAGAGGTATGGGTTTTTACTCAAACCTCTTTGTGGTCTCCAGGAAGGATGGCGGTTGTCGTCCCATTTTGGACTTGAAGGATCTCAATTCCTTTGTGACCCGGACTCATTATCACCAGGAGACTTTACGGACGATGATTGCTGCCATGTCCCCAGGGAAATTCATTGCTTCTCTGGATCTTCAGGACGCGTACTTACACATTGCCATTCATCCAGAGAGCCGGCAGTACCTCCGGTTTGCCTGCGACCGGGGACATTTTCAGTTCTCAGCTCTTCCATTTGGTCTGATGAATGCTCCTCAGGTCTTCAACCGTGTCCTGGGAGCCTTAGTGTCTGTCCTCCACCGAGACGGCGTCAGAGTTACTCCATATATGGACGACCTGCTTCTGAAAGCCTCTTCTGCGGAACTTCTTCATCATTAGGTTCAGCAATGCATTCATACTCTCACCCATCACGGTGGATCATCAACTTGGACAAATCAGACCTTGTCCCATCCCAGCGTCTAGTTTTCCTGGGCCTCCTCTTCAATACCCAGAAGAACATGGTGTTTCTCATGGACGAGGTGGCTCACCAGATCGCCCACAGGGTTTCTGCGATATTGGCTCAGGATCCAGTTCCAGCCAAGAAGTTGTCGTCTTTCATGGGTAAATTCATTTCCACCATAGAGGCGGTAACATTTGCCATGGCACACACCAGGGAACTCCAGCGGTTTGTGATCCAGGTGTGCAGGGGTCGGCCGGACCTTCTGAAGACGTCTGTGTCACTTCCTCTTCATGTGGAACTGAATTTGTCCTGGAGGCTCGACCTCTCCAATCTGCTGAAGGGCAAGTCCTTCCTAGTTTCCTTCTGGACCACGGTGATGACGGATGCCAGCCTCTACAGGTGGGGAGTGGTCCTGGGTTGCCTGAGTTCACATGGTCAGTGGTCTCCGGAAGAATCTCTCCTTCCCATCAATGTGTTGGAGCTTAGGGTGATATTTCATGCCCTTCGTCATTGGACATCTCAGGTGGAAAACTGTCCAGTCAGGGTAGAGTCCGACAACACCACGGCCATGGCTTACATCATCAAGCAGGGTGGAACAAGAAGTCTCGCTGCTTGGTTAGAGGTCAAGGCTATTTTGTCCTGGGCAAAAGATCACATTCCTGCCACATTACGACTGGAGCGTTGATTCATACTGGCCTTGCCAGGCTTGGTTTCCGGAGGTTCTGGATCTGTCAGTGGCAGAGCCATTCAGATCTTCTTCTACAGGGTTACCTGTGGAAGGAGGATGTTCATCGTCTTGCATTGACTGCTTGGAAATTGAATCCTCAATATTGAGGAAGAAAGGGTTTTCTTATGGTGTGGTGGCTACTATGCTTACTGCCCACAAACCTGTTTCTTCCAAGATCTACCATCGTGTCTGGTCGACCTTCCTATCTTCGTGTGCTGACAAGGACCTGTCTCAGGAATTTGATCTGCCTATGGTCCTGGCCTTTTTGCAGGACGGTGTGGATAAGGGCCTCAGTTTGAGTTCCCTTAAAGTTCAGACATCTGCTCTCTGTTTTCTTTCAGAGGCGCATTGCCATCCTTCCTGTCAAGGTTTTCTTCCAGGGCGTTGCTCATACTCGTCCTGCCTTCAAGATTCCTGCTCCTCCATGGGATCTTAACTTGGTTTTGGGCGTTCTTCAGTGCCCTGCATTTGAGTCTTTGGCTACTATTCCTCTACTCCTGTTGACATGGAAAATTGATTTTCTCCTGGCGAATGTGTCTGTGTTGCGGAGTTACATGCTTTGTTCTGTAAACCACCCTATTTGGTGTTCACAAGGATAAGGCGTTGCTTCACACCTCTCAGGAGTTTCTCCCGATGGTGGTTTCGGAGTTCCACATCAATCAGGAGATTGTGGTGCTTTCTTTCTGCCCTGACCCCACCTCTGACAAGGAGAGGGATCGCCACTTGTTAGACGTGGTGCGTTGTCTCAAGTTTTATGTATATCGCACTGAGTCTATCAGACAATCAGACGCGTTCGTCATTCCGGAGGGTCCTAGAGCAGGAAGACCTGCATCCAAGGTGTCTTCTGCTTCTTGGATCAAGTCCACTATTCGTAAGGCTTACGAGCTGAGGAAGAAGCCTGTCCCTTTCAGGGTCATGGCTCATTCTACTCGATTTATTGGGACCTGTTGAGCTTACAAGAATCAGGCCTCTGCTGATCAGTTGTGCAAGGCTGCCTCTTGGTCGTCTGTGCACGCCTTTTCGAAGCATTACTGTATTGATGTACTGGCATCGGCTGATGCCAGCTTTGGGAGGAAAATCCTAGAGGCAGTTTTGCCTGTCTAGGATTTTCTTCGGTTCTTGGTACTTCCTTCACTTTTGAGCCCCATTGGCTCTAGTTCAGTGTGCTGGGTAACAGTTGGGGTGTTGTTACCCCTGTTCAGTGTCCGTTGACCCTTCATTGTTTGTTGGGTTATCTCTGATCTGATGGTTCATATCTGCTCTGGTGACTTTGGGGGCCTTGCTCCTGGTGCTTGCCTTACTTCCCGCCTCTGGGAAAGTCAATGGTTGGACATTCCAGAGTTACCAGTAACCTGTATTGGAGGACAGAGAAAAGAGGATTTTAGTCTTACCTGTTAAATCCTTTTTTCTTAGTCCATACAGGTTACTGATCTCTCACCCTATCAAGGGACCATGCTTGGCTCTCCTATGGCAGACTGTGGGGGTCCTTCGGGGTCATGCTTACAGGAGTCTTCTTTCCCTTCTACTATCTAGTCAATAGTTAGTGTCTCAAATCTTTCTGGAGCTGGTTGGCTAGCTGCAGCCAAGGAGGGAAGGTAGGCTCCATACCCTGCATACAATTCTAGAATTGTTCCTGCCTACTTAAAGGGGTGGATCACCTACCCAGAGTTACCAGTAAAACCTGTATGGCCTAAGAGAAAAGGATTTAACAGGTAAGACTAAAATCATCTTTTATTTGAAAAAGATGATATTTTAACATCTATTATTTTTTTGTGATTGTGGCATTTTAAACAGTGCTTTGACACCTTTCAATAATATTCAGTTTAGCTTAGACATCTTGAATATCTCCAGAATGTATTCTGGATCAACAATATCAAATGTTTTGACAAGAGCTTGCTCATTTGTAACAAGGCATACCTTGTCTGGTACATGCTGAAAAGCTCCATGATATTACTCTTTGACATCTCAACAAACTCTAGAAACAAATAATGTGACGATCACCCTTCGAGAATGAATAAGATAAAGTATCTTGTTCTGATGCATGGTGGCCTCTCAGTGGTGCTACAAGTCACATTTTTCACTCCGACGTGCGTTTGCAGAGATAATATTTCCAGATCCATATCAGACTTGTCCTGCTCTCCAAAATGTCAGGCAGATCCTCTGAGGGTGGAAGCAGTCTGATATGGATATGGGAATTTCCTCTCTGCAGTGGCACACAGGAGTGAAAAACTTCACTTGAAAGACTACCGTGCCTTGAACAAAATCCTTAATTTTGTTCTTTCTCTGTGTGTGTTCATCACACTTTGTTTTTCCAGTCTCTCTAAGTGGAATTGTATCCCAGGCATGGGTCATTGCCCTCCATGTGCCTAATGTAATCAGCTGCACTGCACTGACAAGGCCCACATTGGCCAACAAGCAGGACTGGGCTTGTGCTGTTTCTCTAGTGCAGAGAGGATTTGCCTGACATTTCGGAGCTGGGCTGTCTAATAGTGTGGCCTATGTGATATGGATATGGAAATGTCTTCTCTGCAATGGCACATGGGAGAGAAAACGTGACTTGAACACCACCTGATAGGCAACCACGCATTGAACAAAACACTTTTATTCTGTCTCTTTGTGTGTTTGTCACTCTTTGTCTTTTTAGTCATCTTAACAAGCACAAAGGCTTATTGGAACCTCTGATATACTGATCAGTTGACGGAGGGATAAAAGTATTTTATTGCTGAGATGTATGATTGCTGCTGAAAGGGAGGTTTCTTACTGTTATTTGCCAAAGGCCCTGGAGACGCAGGTTTCTGTTTGAATACGTTGATCATTTATTGTGTGCATTTCTCTGTTTTTCTACCTCCTATCATCATCATATGGGCATTTGATACACAGAATTTAATACCCAGGAAGTAATTTCTCTAGTCCATAAATGTTTTAATAGTTGTATACAGTGGATACTTTTTAAATAATTTTTTTCCATATCCTTGATCAATATAGTGCATCTGTGAAATTCTGAACTAGATTGAGGTCTGTCTTTTTACCCTCAATACATGTATACCATTTTATATAACTTTTGAATGCAATGGTTTTTACATACTCTCGGCCACTCTTTATTTTTTGAGACTCTGTTTTGAAATGACCGATATATTTGCACTTGATTGAATACAATTACATTTTTATTTTGTTCTTCTAAGTGAATGTTTATTCTTTTATCTGTTATTCCTATCGTATTGTGCTGTACCTTTTGTTCAAATTCATAAACATTTCTTCATATGATTTAGTCACATTGAAATAAATATAATTGGTTTGCTAAATATTCATATCAGGAAGATGTCATTTTTATATATTGTATGCAAGCTTTAAAAACACACACTTTTATTTCAAATAAATTACTTTTGTTAGATTATGTTATATTATGCAGAATTTACAACTCTCCAAAGAAAGTTCTGTTTTCACAAGAGAACCACTTTCAGGTGTTTTTCCCTTTAAGTTGACTTAGTGATTTCCCATGGAATAGTGTCAGAAGAAATGTTTGTGTATTTGATAAATGTAGCAAATCACTATAGACCATATCCAGAAATACAAAAAAGGTAACATTCTTGAACAAAATCAACTGCACAACATTTCCCAAAATCCCAATTCAATTAAATGGGATTTTTATTCTGTTGAATTCTAGTGTGGTCTCCATCGCATTGCTTTGCAATATATTGAGTCCTCTCTAACATTTGGATGGTTAAAGAGATAGTAATGTTATAGTATAAACATACGTGCGATTGTTCAATTTACTTTTATATAAAGCATAGTATCCTTCATACTGCCTATACCATCATATTGAAAATAGATTTACAAGTTTTCTCCTCCTGTCCCTTTCCATCACATCATTCACAGATCCCTGAGATCCAAATGCTGGTCGATTGACCAGACGGATCGCAAAGAGGGACAATATTGTGTGTGTCCGTATAAGGCAAACCTTGAGGAAGAGGGGGGCAGGGTTTTCCTTATACTGACACGATGTCCCTTGTTGTGATCCTTCAAGACTGCCTTTTGGATCTCAGTTAACTGTGAATGACGTAACGGAAAGGAACAGGAGGGGGAAAATTTTCCATCTATTTTCAAGATTGCAAAGGTACAGGCAATAATAAAAATAAATTGAACAATCCCAAATATGTTTATATTATAACATTCCTATATTATAAGTTCCAATTAAATTAATGGGAATTGTATTTGTCCTTTATGGTTCTCTTGGTTTTCTCCAGAACGTTAACTCTTCTTGAATACTATGGTCCTATGTTAAAGGGAAATTATTGCAGGTTTTTTTCTTTGGCTTTGCATACTAAATATTATTCTTATCTGAATAATCAATTCATAAAAGATCTTTGTTTATAACACTTTGTAATGTTTATATGTTCACATTATATCTTGCTGATAAAATCACAGGGCAAACAGATTAGATGCACTGAAGATATATGTAAAGTGGATCACTTGATGACTCTTTTTGTTAGAGCAGTGACCTCAAACATGAGGCCGGCACTTAAGGGCCGCATAGCTTTTTTTGCTGATTCCAATTCAGGGCTCCCTGAACAGCGTGCAGGTGCGTGGGGAGCACTGAAATCGATGACGTACATGTACGTCATGAGTCCTTCAGGGACATCCACCCGTGACGTACATGTACATCCAGCGCCGTTAAGGTGTTAAATACATTTGAGCAGATGGATTTGTGAGTGTACAAAAATATGAGTGTTCTCAAGTTTGTATGTGTACGAGTATATGTATGAACTGGGTGTGCATATAGGCAAATGTGTGTGCTCATGAAAATGCAATTGCTTACCATGTGAATGTTCATGCAAATGCGCATTTATGCACATGCATGCACACAGATGCATGTGCAAATATGTTTCTCTGTCATCCAATATAAGTTACTGGTAACTTTGGGTAGGAGATCCGCCCCTTTAAGTAGGCAGGAACAAATCTAGAAGTGAATGCAGGGATGGAGCCTACCTTCCCTCCTTGGCTGCAGCTAGCCAGTCAGCTCCAGTAAGATTTGTTCCTTGGATGAAGATACAGGAAGAGAAAAGTTCTGCTATAGTTTTAGTTCATTTTTTATTTTTCTGTTATATATGGAATGCCACCATTAGAAGGATTACCATAACTGACAGTGCCCTTAGATGTGGTTAGCTCAGTATCCAGGTGCTTTGGTGGACCTTAAGCCCTGGGGGGAAAATCTTGGCTACAAGTTCTTTCTTCAGGAGTTGCCCAATGTGGCTTCTTCTTGATGCTTGGTAATCTAAAGACAGAAGATCTGCAGGAAAGGTGAGCAACCTTTTGAGTGTTCAGGTCCACATGTCCCACTTTGCCCCTCCGTAGAGGGGTTTTCCTTTGGAGTTCTTATTGCACACTCCTGCACTCGTTGGGTTTATCTGTATGTCTGTTGGGTGTTTTGGAGCAAGTTTCTGTGGTAACTTAACCCTTGCTGGTTTAGCATCTTTTGGGGGGGTTGTTGGCACTTTCCCTACTGGGTTCAGTGTTTATTGGGTCTAGTGACTTGTTTTAGTAATGTTTGGT
The DNA here is from genome assembly GCA_037306005.1 of Rhinophrynus dorsalis. Classification (NCBI taxonomy): domain Eukaryota; kingdom Metazoa; phylum Chordata; class Amphibia; order Anura; family Rhinophrynidae; genus Rhinophrynus; species Rhinophrynus dorsalis. Next base: position 295,396,227 of record CM074720.1, read on the forward strand.
GCAAATTTACTTCTTAGTCACAACTTTGCAAAATTTGTGTTCCGCTTTTACTGCATAGACGCTATTGCTCCATTCACTTCTATGTGACTTTACAGTTTGAGACATATCTCTGCAACCGCTCATCATAGTGACTTCAGAGATGGCTCATTTTGTTTGTCTGCCCTTATCCGGTCAATGTTTGGTTTGCGTTGGGGGGCTCGGGGGACTTCGGGCACTATTGGGGTTTTGAACTGAACAGCTCACACTTGTTGTTCGTCAGGGTGCTCCTACTCCTGATATGTTGCGGCTACTTGCCAACATTTCTGAAGCCCAGCACTATGTATCTGTTGCTTGTTTGATGACAAGGGTTTCCACCATGTCTGTGGTTGCCAGACAAGCTTTTTGGCTCAAGATCTGGTCTGCTGACACTGCATCTAAGAAAGTATTGCTCTCATTGCCTTTTCAAGGCACTTCCCAATTGTACAGCGATGCGGAATTAGTTGGCGCTATATAAATAAAGAAAAATAATAAGATAATAATTCTCTGTTTGGGCCAGAACTTAAGGATCTGATTAGTGCCCTCCTGCCTGTGATTTCCAGGAAGAAGTCGCCTATCAAGCGTAATCGGCTTTTTCGTTCCTTCCAGACTGAGACTTTTGAGCCCTGTTGGCTGTAGTTCAGTGTGCTGTGTAACAGTCCTGGGGTGTTGTTACCCCTGTTCAGTGTCCGTTGACACTTCATTTGTTATTGTTGGGCTATCTCTGATCTGATGGTTCATATGTGCTCTGGTGACTTTGGGGGCCCTGTGCCTGGTCCTTGCCTTACTTCACGCCTCTGGGAAACTCAATGGTTGGACATGCCAAAGTTACCAGTAACCTGTAATGGACAACACAGAAAAGAGGATTTTAGTCTTACCTGTTAAACCCTTTTCTCTTAGTCCATATAGGCTACTGTTCTCCCACCCTGTCAAGGGACCATGCTTAACTCTCCTGCAGCAGAAAGTGGGGGCCCTTCGGGTTCATGCTCACAGGAGTGCTAGGAGTGGTGCAAAAAATGTATTTTCCTTATAAACTAAAGATTTAACTCACCTTTTCTATTCCCCTCTCTATTCAAGCAGGAATTTGTTGAATGCGTGTTCTAGACTGCACATGAATGACCTGTCTAATTCTAACCTGACTCCATTCATCCTCAAGTCACAGTAAAGCAACAACACACTGCTGAAAAGCCAGGCATGCAGTACAGGGTACATGGAAAACAGTTGTAAAAACTCAAGTTTCATAAGCAATAACTTCAGATTTGCAGGAAAGAAACATAATAGTTTTTGTATTGCCAGTATCCACAAGCCATACATTGTAAAATATCATTTTTCATTATAATAATAATTTTTGCCCTTTAAGTGATTTGCAGAACAAGACAAGAAAAATGCAGTAGGAGGAAACGTAAGTGAATAAAAAATAAACGCTAGAAAAGGGGACCCCTTGCTGAGTTTTTCATATTTTATATCGGAATTATAATTTGATATTTGACTTTACGTGCTTGCCCATTTGTAAAAATATTACACAGAGCATTTGAACAGGAGCACACTGAAAATAAGTGATTACAGTATAAAAACTGTCCAATCCTATACCAGTCAAATACGGAGTAGATTATTACATATCATGTAGTTATTCAGTTCCTCCCAAGTGCAGTTCATATGAATGGGTGCCTCATTTCTTATCTTAGCTTGCTACACTTCGAGGAAGAACTGTGGATGTACATTTACTTTTTTACCTCATACTTGTTTGGATTATTCATTTTGTTTCTGTATCTATTTTATAAGTATGCTGACATTGATTCTTTGGTCAATATTTATAAAATCTGGACTGGAGTTATTCTGGAGTAAACCAACTGCTTCATAAGAGACACATAAACATTCTTAAATTCTCACACACTTGAATAGAGCTTTTCAAGGCCAATTGAATTTAACCTCTTAATGACCGACTGATCCGATTCGTTGGTGTCCGTTAAGGACCACTGAGGGTTTTATTTTTTTAGCAATTTGAATTCTGAGATGGCAGAGCGGTGTGCGCAACCATCCCAGAGTTCCATTACGTGCCATGACCGTCACCAATCCTTAAGTGCTGAGACCAGTGTGATGGTCCTGGCATGTCAAGAGTCCTTAACGGGTTAACAGGAATTTTTATTTGTCACTTCTGATAACGCAGGTTTATTCCAGAATAGCTCTAGTTTGTTTTTATAAATATGGCCCATTTTTTGCACTTGAATACAGAAAAGTTGTAGTTTAGGTTTAAAAACACTTTGTGTTATATTATCTGTAGTATTTCCCCAAACTTTAGGCACTTTATAACCATGTTTCGTACAATAATCTGTTCACTTGCTTTTTTTGATGTTTCAAATGCTGTTTTTACCTTTCGATTGCAGTGTTGCACATACCAATCAAAATATTAAATGGCCAAAGAGGGACACTTTTGGTTTACTGGTGTTGGTAGGGAATTACTGAGAATCTTTAGGTTATTTCATGACCTGTTGACACCTCTCTTTGTAACTGAATAAATGATTTTGAACAAAAACAAAGTAAATAGCGGCAAACTAAGGCAAAATACTTAAGTGTAAAAAAACATTTAAATACCCCTGTCTTTGGTGGCATTTAAAACTCATATGAATTGTACCAGGCCCAGTTTGGCTTTAGAATGTCTCCTCTTTTTGTGTTTGGATGACTTTTGAGATCCAAAAATATCTAAAAACATGTAATTCCTTTCATACATAATTGTTTTATACAATTACCTGTATGATTTTGACAAATGGTAATTTGCCCATCTCTTGAGAAGGACACCTCTCTTATTCATGAGCTTTATTATGTGTTCAGGAAGTTATTTTTGTGTGTTAGTGGCTGTCCTGTATTTCTGTACATTGTTGGAGCTCAGTAAACTCTCTAGGCATCTGTCTATGTTATGATGAATGTATGAGCAACATTGAAAGCCCCAGAGATTCTTTTTTGTGTTGTCTGAAAATGAATAGTTGTTCACAGTTCTTTATCTTTAGTATACCTTATTTTTGTGTCTGGTGAATCCCTTTCAAATCTAGTGGGGACAAAAAAGATACACTCTGCAGAGAGAGAGATGGATTCCATTCTTGATTAAAGAACAATGTGAATATGAGGAGCTGACTAATATGGATATATGCATTATTTAGTAGAGTTTCCAAAAGGGTTATCCACAATTCCCTTCTTAAAGTTGTGCAGACTTGTGGTCATTTATAGAGAGTAATATAAACTAAATAAAAATAATAATAATAAAATAATAAACAAAATGATATATATAATGTGCACGTACACACATCGTTGTGTAACACCACATACAGCCTAACACATTTCTTCTTTTCAGCCAGGCTTCATCAGAGACAAATAGCGGCTGTCTGAAAGATGCTATTTCTTATAGTTATTATTACAGGCCCCTAATTGTAATTGTTACAATATAACTCCGGGAAATGATTTCTAGGGATCTGCGCTTGAGAGCGGTGTTGGATATCATAGCTAGCCACAAGAGTTCCCTTACTGCGGCCAAATCCAGGTAAAGGTGCTGGCAATGAAGCCAGATCTCCGGCCCCAGTTGAGCTGGGGCCCTGAGCTGGATGAGGACTGGTGTGCCCAGTATATTTCTCTGTGTGTGATGAGACCGTATGCTTGATTATATTTTGACAGGCAAATCTGTATACAGGGCTTATAGCTGCATAGTACATGACAAGCAGCACTGAGCGCACAGGAGGCCCAAGGTATAGGGCTGAAGCCCAAAAGCATCTCAAGTGAAGTTTAGAGCTGCGCAGCATGAGACAATCGGTGCTGAGCTGCACAGGAGGCCCAAGATATAGAGCTGGAGTCCAACAGGATCTCAAACGGCTCTGAGAGCCGCACAAGACAAACTACACTGAGCCACACTAGAGGCCCACAGTATAGCAGCCCTGAGAGCCACACAGCGTAAGACACATGGTACTGAGCTGCACAGGAGGCCCAAGGTTTAGGCCTGGATCCCAACAGGATCTCAAGCGGTGCTGAGACAAGTGGTGAAACGGTGTGAGCAGTAGCACAGGGCAATGCCCATCTTGCTGCAACCCACAATTGTAAGCATACTGAGCCGCAATAAAAGCTCAACTAGAGCTGGAGTCAAGTAATGCAAGTGGCGCTGAGCCACAAAGAAAGCTTAGTGCTCGATGAGAGCTGGAGTGTTGTAATGCAAACTGAGCTGAGCCGCACTGACCCAATAAGTGGAGCTGAGCCATACAACACAAGACAAATGGCGCTGAGCCGTGTAGGCCCTATAAGTGGAGCTGAGCCACACTAGAGATCCCACTAGACCAGAACAACAGAAGTAAGTGGCAGTGGGCCAAAGCTGGTAAATAGGCCGTTGTTTTGGAACTGGACTGCCATTTTGGGCATGATTAGTCTGTGTACTTGGAAATTTCTTCTCTGTAATGGCTCTAGAGAGCTAAAACATGATGCTTCTGAGTGGTGACTAGCCGTAGAACAGGCCATCATTCTGTTTGTTCATCCTCAGAAGCCTCTCACATTTTGTATGCCTATTTAAAATACTCTTAGGGGTTCTCCCAGAGAGTGAAGGGTAATCCAGTCCTGGGCCCCTTTCTGTCAGTGCCTAGGGAATCCAGCTGTACCTCCCTGACAAGGTTGAAACATACGTTGGAGGTTAGCTGGTGTTCCCATGTAGAGGGTCCTTGCCCGTTATTTTGGAACTGGACCGCCCTTACGGGCAGGATTAGTCTAATGTGCACATGGAAATTTCTTCTCTGTAATGGCACTAGAGAGCTAAATGTGATGCTTCTGAGTAGAACAGGCTACCCTGCTGTTTGTTCGTCCTCAGAAGCCTCTTACATTTTGTATGCGTAAATACTTAAGGCAGTCAGAGATGAAAGCGGAGCACAGGCTGCAACCTGGAGCCACAGCAATCAATTTGCAACAAAGGTAAGGGCCATAAAGACTCGGGTAGTCAAGCAAGCCATGTATAGAAGGCAACAGCGATATGAGCTGCACCATAAATAAGGTAACGAGGGATAGTCATCCAGGCCGAGGTCAGAACTGAGATATCCACTCACTTAGCAAAGTACAAAAGGGGCAATCAAAAGAATAGTCGGCCAGTCCAGAGTCAACACCAAATAATCTCAATACCAGGCAAGGTAGAAAAGGGGCAAATCAGAAGAATATTTGGCTTGGCACGAAACTCAGCTACAGGAAATACACAGCTTGGGAACTTGAATAACTGGGCAAAGGTCAACATGCAGGCTTGGCTATAAGGATCCAAGGAACAGTCAGAGCACTGTCCAACCCCCAGAGGCACGTAGGCATGACAGTAATAGACCAAGCTCAGATAAACTTGGTAACATAGAAATATTCAAAAACTATACTACTAGCTACAGAAGCAACCAATCAGAGATCATATATCAGACAGGCCTCTGATGACTTCAAATAATGTGTACACCAAAATAGCCAGTTAATCATAGGGGATGGAACACTCCCATATGTGAGTAATTACATAGAATGATCGGTGAAATTCACTAATATACATTTAACACTATTTAATGAATGGATCCAGGGTTAGGGCAACTGGCCATACTTTATTGTAATATCATTGTATTCAAAGTTTTACTAGTTTAACATTTTTTGTATTAAACACAATATTTAAACTGTTTAAAAATAATGACATTTGTATTTTCCTTGAGACAATATTATATTATGAAAAATTATATAACACATCATCTTAACCCCTTAACGACCCTTGACGGTCATAGTAAGTCATGGGTAAATCTGACTGAACGACCCATGACGTACTATGACCGTCATGGAATTCCGGGCTCCCTACCGGCTGCACGCCGTCCTTAACTGACCACGCCTCGCCGATCGGCCGGTCGTTAAGGGGTTAATAATACAAGGCTATTTGGTGAAATATTCTCCATTCAAAGTAATAACAGGTCATAATAACATCAGTTCCACTTGATTACCACAATGCAAACTTGCCTTTTGAATTTTAACTGCATGGTGGAGCAAACATCTGCTAGCAGTGGAAGGATCCCTGTTTTACTCTGAGTGTAAGAGTTTAACTTGGTAGGAAAGATATACAGTATTTCTTTTTAATAATAAAGCATTATTGCTCCTGTAAGAGTATACAGGTATTCTTGTCTTGTAGCTTTTTTGAGTTTTAGGATTCCTAGTAAGTAGTTTACCATCTCCTTGACATTCAGACTTGACAAGTGGCAAGCAAACCTTAAAATTACATTGTAATTGAAAGAAAAGCTATGCAGAAGATAAACTGAAAATTTTCTGTGTCATCCAATATAGCTTACAGGTAACACTGGGAATGCGACAGCCCCTTTAAGTAGGCAGGAACAATAATGCAGGGTGGAGCCTTCCTCTCCACCTTAGCTGGGGACAAGCTAGTGCCCTCCCAGATAGATTTGTTCCTTGTATAGGGAGGCTACAGAGAACAGTTCTGCTTAGTTTTTAGTTTCTTTTGTTATTTTCTTGTTGGATATGGGGTATAGAAATCCTGCATTAGGCAGATTACCATTACTGACTTCCCAGTGGTGGATTGCTCAGTTAACACGTGATGTTGTGGGACCTTCCAGCTCTGGGGAAAACCTTGAGTGCTCTGTCTTTCTCAATGGTAACCTGAAGGCTGAAGACCTGCAAAAAATGGTGAGCAACCCTTTCAGTGCCATGGTCCACTTATCCCACTGTTTCTCCTCCGCACAGGGGTCTCCTTTTGGAGTTCCTATACAAATATATACACTCCACTCATTTGGCTTTATCTTTATATCTGTTTAGAGTCCTTGGAGCATTTTGGGTTTTCTGTGGTGCACTAACCCCTTCCTTGCTAGGTTAGGTACTTTGGGGGGATGTGTTTCACTCAGTTCCCTTGGGGTTCGTTGTTTTCTACTGTTATTCAGGTGTTCTCTATGTGTTTTACAACTTTTGGGACACTTTTGAAAAATTTTGTTTATTTGAATTCTGGCGCGCTTTACCGCATAGCCATAATGCTCCATTGATCTCTATAGGACAGTTTCAGTTGGGACATATCTCTGCAACCGCTCCACGTACCAGGAGGTGTCCAACCTCATCTTTTTTCAAGGTGTCACTCATGCTTTCCCTGCCTTTAAGCATCCCACTCCTCAGTGGGACCTTAATTTTTTTTGCATCACAGCTCATTCCACTAGGTCTGTTGGGGCCTCCTGGGCCTATATGAATCAGGCTTCTGCTGATTAGCTGTGCAAGGTGGCCACTTGGTTGTCTGTGCACACCTTTGGCAAACACTACCGTGTTGATGTTCTGGCTTCGGATGAAGCCAGCTTTGGCAGGCAAGTCCTGGAGGCAGCTCTGCCTGTCTAGGTCTTTGTTTTCGGTGTATGAGAGATCTTACCCTGTTTGCTTTTGTTCAGTGTGCTGTGTTTACAGTTACTGATGTGATGTGTTGCATTTCAGTGTCCGTTGACACGTTGTTTGTTTGGGCTATTCTGTGCTCTGATTAGTCCATGGGAGTTCTGGTATCATGGGGACCGGCGCTTGATCCTTGCCTTCTTTCCCACCACTGGGAACTTAATGTTGGTACATCCCAGCCTTACCTGTAAGCTATATTGGACGACAGAGAAAAGAAGATTTTAGGCTTACCTGTTAAATCCTTTTCTCTTAGTCCATATAGCTTACAGGTCTCCCACCCTGTCAACGGACCATGCTTGGTTCTCCTGTGGCTGGATGTGGGAATCCTTTCGGGTTCATGTTCACACGAGTTTACTCTCTTTTCCTTCTTGCTATCTAGCTAGCTAGGGTGATTGTCTCAAATCTAACTGGGAGGGGACTAGATAGTCACCAGCTAAGAAGGAGAGGATGGCTTCAACCTGCATTCTTTCCAGAATTGTTCCTGCCTACTTAAAGGGACTATCGCCTTCCCAGAGTTACCTGTAAGCTATATGGACTAAGAGAAAAGGATTTAATAAAATCCTCTTATTTTATGGATACACAAACAAAACATTTAGTTCTCATGGGGAAAAAATCTAACATTGGGAAGGACCATGTCATTTTTGTATTAATATATTGTGATACATTGATCCATCAGTATCCAAACCTATTATTGTTAAGTTAATAGTAAGAGCTGCTAGCTGTAGACATTATGGCCTAGATTTAAAGGCAACCGTTAAACCAGCCGCTAAGTGAAAAAGGCACATCGCTCGCAAATAATACAGGAGTTACGGCAGATTCAATAGCTACTCTACGAGAATAGCTATCGAGCGTAGGCACACAAAAAACACGTAACACAAAACCCGTTGTCGCTCATGTTAATGCACAACGGGCGGACAAATCACACGATAACTGAGCTCCAAACAACATGTAACATAACGGCTGCCGTTGTCAAGCAACCATGATTGATGCCAAAACAAATTCAAACACACATCCAATCCCAAAGCCCCAATGTATCAAATAACTTCAAATACACCTATATATACCCAAAAATAACCGCCACACACTGTCTGTTATCGAGTTCTTCAGAGCCAGATATCAGGACCCAGGAGCGGAGGATAGTGATCAGAGAGAGGGAGACAGGAGCGTTCATTGGAGGTAGAGGAGTTTTGGAGTTTGGAGAGAGGAGAGCATTGCACAGAATACGACACATAGCACACCTTTGCACATATTACATACACACATACAAACACATACACATACATACATACACATAGTCCTTTTATTTTATAACACCTCACACATTTTACTTTTATTTTTGACAGTGTGAATCTGGGAGTGAAAGTGTGTGACAGAGAGTGACTGGATCGAGTGTGTCTGTGAGGGCCTGTGGGAGTGCCTGGGTGTGACTGGGTGAATGATGGCGAGGAGAGGAGGACAGGAGAGAGGGATGGGGAGAGTAGTGGAGGAGGAGGAAGATCAGGAGGGGATCCCTCAGCAGAGCAGGGGTGGGAGAGGGAGATCCGCAGGGCGGAGGGGGACCCGGCCCACAAGAGCAGGAACACGCAGGACAGGGACAGAACCTGCAGTGGGACGAGGGGTAGTTGCTGGGGAGCACCCCACACAGTCAGGGTCAGACCAGGCAGGGCACTCCGGCTCTGAGTCATCCCATGCCGGAGCTGATGAGGCCAGGATCAGAGACCCAAAGTATACAGAGGAGGAGAACACGGCTCTTGTGGAAGCTGTCCTGGAGAGGCAGAGTGTTCTCCACCCGACAGCGAAGGTCCCTGGCCTGTCAGCGAGGAGGAAAGCAGCCTGGAACCAGATCTGCAGCCGGGTCAACGCGGTGGCTCCATGCAGACGGGACGTGGAGTCCATCAAGAAGCGATGGGGCGACTGCCGGAGGGTGGTCAAGACCAAGCTCTCCGAACTCGCCAAGCACGCCCGAGGCACTGGAGGTGGCCCACCTGTCCCTATCACCTTCTGCGGCTGGGAGGAGATGATGCGCCAGAATATGTCCCCAACCCTGATCGAGGGGGTTGTTGGAGGAGCTGACACTGGGGATGAGAGGACCCTCCACACTACCGGTAAGTGCAACACTACAGAACAACACACTACAGTAACCAACACCAGCTGCACACACACTCACACCTCAACACATGTCCATCATTCATGCACACAACTGCACCAACACAGCACCCTGAGGGTTAAAAACAGGACACAACACAAGGACAAATATCAAGGTCCAACTTGGAACAAACCTGTCCAAGTCCTACTTCAACCCTCCTGTCGCTGTGCTCATCACACACAGTACACAAACCATGCAGTTCCAAATGTCGACTGTCATCACTGTTCACACACAATGTCACCCATGTCCCCGCTGGGATGTCAGCACTTAACCCCTTGAGTGCTAGAGGGATCATCAATGCATCGATCAACAATGCTTTGGCAACCCCTCTGGGACTCAAAGGGTTAACCAGACAACAATCAAGTCAATAGGCCAACGATCACATGCTACACAGGGGACATTCACTAAGCGGTGACAAACACATGGTGGAGAGAAATTCACCCTCACACATCCTCATTTCACCAATACCAGTGTTAGCCTATGGAGAATATGCAATAACATGAATCAAGTTGCTAAGGTCCCATCGTATACACTCCATAGAAAACACTGGAAATGGGGAAATGAGATCACTGGAGAAGTCAGCATTATGTACACTCCATCATGTCAACAACACCGCTTACTGAATCACAAAAAGGATGGAGCAGGTCACACATCACAGTGGCACTGAGAATAACTGCTTGTATGTGCAACACACAGGCCTCAAACAATACCCCAGAATTAAAGGGGGAAAAAGTAGGCCTTGGTGTTGTGTCTGCAATCATTTACCCTAACTTCAAATGACATATCTCACATCTGATTCCCACATGGATCCTCAGGGGTGCTGATGCCATGGATGGATGGTACACCAGACACTGTTTGCAGGATACACATGGGAACCAAATATCATCCATTGTACCTTGGTCACCAACAGGCCATGAATGTTAGATATCTCGGATTGAGTATGGTTGCCTCACTCAGAAGGATGGATGGGCTCATACTCAAAGAAAAACAGGCCTCAATCAGAGATATCCCTCACTACTGGCGTGATTGTTGCCCTTCAGGATTCAACTGGAACACACGACATGGACAGGATCCTGTCCAGTTCATCAATCTCTGATTGCCAGGGTGGTATCCCATGCCCTACAATGAAATGCATAGGATATGATCCTGACAACCAGAGAGTCACCTGTCAAGTAATGAAAAATTGTGAATTGGACGGGATCAGCTAAGAAGATAAGGTTGAATAACACTTGATTCCCACTGCACATCTGTTCAAACAAAGATATGCACACAAAGAAAATGGTCAGATATGTACCTTTCAAATGGCTCAAAATATGTCCCAACACGATGTGAACCCAGAGATCATCTCACTGCCTGTGATTGCCCTACTGGCCAGATATGTGCATCCATCAGAAACTAACTTACATTGATACCATCCAAATACACATACCTAGTATATCCCACTCTACGTAGATGGGATATACGAGGTATGCTCATATCCATCATATCAATCCAATGTATATTTTGATGGGTGCACATATATAGCCAGTAAGGCAATCACACCTACTGAAATGATCTCTGGCTTCATATCTGGAAAGGATATATTCATATCCATATGAAAGGTACACATCCACATGCATATATGACCATTTCTCCTTGTATGTAACTGTAATAGCATAGCAATTGTTAATTTCACCAACATGTGGATCCATGTTAGTCCTATCCCGCCAACCCTCATGGTTAGACAGATATCGCTCTATTTGACAGCTGGAGATTCCAGTCATTAGAACACACGGAGGCTCTTCAGCAGAGCCTAAATTGCCCCATTCAGAGATGGAGACATCTTTGAGATGGTCAACAAAGTGTGCCAGGTTTGCAAGCACACTCTGTTCACCATTCCAATGAGGTTTACATCTCTGAATGGGGCAATTTAGGCTCTGCTGAAGAGCCTCTGTGTGGTGAAATGACTGTCAAACATGTCAAAATGACTGTCAAATAGAGCAATATCTGTCTAACCATGTGGGTTGGAGGGATAGGACTAACATCGATCCACATCTATCTCTTACAATGCCTACAATATTACATCATGGTGAAATTAACCATTGCTATTCCGTTAAAGGGATAGTAATACCTAACATGTGAAAAGAAAAATATATTGCAGGGTTCATCCCCCGAGCAAAACAAGGGTATTCCCACTGCTCAAAGGTGTTTCATTCAAAATGTAGCACAGCTCATAGTTGACTACTCCAGCGGCAATATCACAGTGGCCTGGAACTCTAAAATGGCGATGTTGCTAGACCATCCTATGGACAGCTTACGTCCAGACGCAATAAATTCTCATAGGATAATGTAGCAACAGTGCCAATGTACAACTTCAGGCCACTGGGATATAGCACCAAAGCAATTTTACTCTGAGCTGGGAGACTTTTTGAACAAAAACCTCCTCCAGCAGTGGGAGTACCCTTGTTTCACTCAGGGTGATAAACCACAAAACATATATTTCCCTTTCTGCATTTCATGTATTAGTATCCCATTAATCCCATCATGGCTACGTTTACTAATCACACAATCTCAATTCTCCACACAGCTTATGGGCCTCCATCGCAGCAGGAGCCCGTGGAGGAGCCGACCACACCACCCAGTGAGGAGGATACAGAGGAGGGGACTAGCCACTGGGAAGCGTCTACAACCACCACACCTCCTCCCCAACTGGCTGCATCACCACTGCCTGCCTCTCAGCTGGCTGCCTCTCAGCTGGCTGCCTCTCAACTGCCTGCCTCTCAACTGCCTGCCTCTCAACTGGCTGCCTCTCAACTGGCTGCCTCTCAACTGGCTGCCTCTCAACTGCCTGCCTCTCAACTGCCTGCCTCTCAACTGGCTGCCCCACCACAGGATGCTCGACAAATGTACAGCGGCTGGATTCAGGGGGAGAGATGGATGCATCCCACTAGCACCGGGAGCTATTACCCTCCAGCAGCAGCACCACCACCACCAGGGAGGCAATGGCTGCCCGGGAATGTGGCCACCAGCCAATATGGGCCATATTCCACCGAGATGGATCTACCCTCCTGGATGGCTCCCCAGCATGGCCCCAGGTATGATCCCAGGTGGGGGCCAAGCACCTACCACTGGCCAAGGTATGACCCTTGGCCACTTGACTACCAACACCTGGGCCTGATTGGGGAGCCCCAGCGCCCTCAGCCAAGGGACTTGTTCACCCCACCACCTCAACCAGCACAGACATCAGTGGGCAGCAGTGGGTCCCTTGATGTGGTGGGCACCCACACACCGTCTGTGCAAGCCACTCCACCGACACAAACAGCAGTAGCAGCCACAGCACACCCAGTACCAGCAGAGGAGACAGCAGAGGCTGGGGAGATAGAGGCTGAGGAGACAGCTGAACCTGTTGAAGCAGAGGCTGAGGAGACAGCTGAAGCTGGGGAAACAGAGGCTGAGGAGACAGCTGAAGCTGGGGAAACAGAGGCTGAGGAGACAGCTGAAGCTGGGGAAACAGCACATGTGTCACCGGCCACTCCCATCTCCAGCAGTCAACGCACCCCAGATCTGGAGGCTGAGTGCATGGCCCTTCAAAGAGGACAGCTCCGGGCAACCCACGCCACCAACGACAACCTCACGAGGAACCGGAGGGAATCCCGGAGGAACACGAACAGGTTGGAGACCAGAATCCAAGCTCTGGAGTCAGAGGTTGCCAGGGGGAACACACAACTCCACCAGATACATACGGGGATGATGGACATGTTTGCACAGGTGCTTGTGGAGTTGCGAGAGATTAACCGCAGGGAGAACCTGAGGATGGAGAGGGAGAACCTGCGTTCCACAGAGGGGTCCACTGCACCCACCACCCCTTCCAGTGTTACCCCAGAAGCCACACCTAGGGGACAGAGGGTGACAAGGCAATCAGCCAGGGCATCCACCTCTGGCACCAAGTCTAAGGCCCCCCCCCCCAAAAAAAAAGAAATGAAAGGCCCAACCTGTCATCTGCCCCCTCAATAAATGAAAATTGTGCTTTTGAATCCTGTCTGATCTGCTGTGTAATCACTTATAGATTGGGTGGCAGGGTTGTCTCCAATGCATTGCCAAACAATGCAGTGAACTCAACTCCTGCCTGGGGGAAATGTTTGTGTGATGTTACAACATGGGTTCACACACACCCACACCCACACCAAATTCACCTGGCAACCCATCCCTGTAGCCATATAACACAACAGTGTTACATGGCCATGATGTGTGTCAGATTTGATCAGAACATACCCCTTAGCACAACAACTGGTGCAACACTGAACATTCGTCTGCATCAATTGTTGTGTTTGAGGGGAAAACCAAACTAACAGCTATGCGACTTAGCAGGGAAATAACAAGCAGGACAGATTGAACATGCATCAATATGGTCTTTAAATCAAAATTCTATTGTGCAGCTGACATACTGGGGAACACAATGTACACCCTAGGATCTCAATGTGTGTGTTACACATTGTGATCCTAGGGTGAGCATTGTGTTCTCCAGCAAGTCAGTTGCACAACAGGAGTTTGAATCACAGCCTAACTTACTGCATAACCCAAAAATCTTCCTAAGATTTCATTGTGTAGCACGCACATTGGAACCTTAGGCTGAGCATTGGCTTATGTATTAAAGGGATAGTAAACCTTGAAAATAAGTTCATTCTATATTGTAGCCCTTAAAAAAACATGTAAAATGATATAAGTCTTATATCCCAAATCATATATGTTTGGTAGATAAGACTGATATCATTTTTCATGGTTTTTAAAGGGCTACAATGTGAAATAAACTTATTTTCAGGGTTTACTATCCCTTTAAGTTGTGTTGTTGTTTAACTAAGGTTATAACACACTTCACCAGTAATAACACTTGTCCACATGGTTGTTTTTGTTGATGTAGCCCATGTACTGAGATATGACAACCTACAGCAATCTCAGGACATTGATTATATTGAGCAACACACAAACCATGGACATCACATCACAGTGGAAGTGTGTCCCCTGTATCACCAGCTAATCACTCACAACACACATCAGTGTATCACTGCCATCATGTCATTGCATGTATACATCACAAAGTCCACTCATGGTCAGGCAACTAGTGGACTCCTGTGATGTAAATCATGCCTTCCTTTGTATGAGGGATACTCTAGCCTTGGGTACGGTTCCACATTGACAGGTGTTTGATCCAACATTCATTCATACAGACACGGATTGAGTAGTGATGTTTCTTGTGTATGTAGCCAATATGCATTAAACACTTGTATGAGCACAAAAAGGTACATCTGAACTAAATAGGAATACATTAGAAATGCTAGTGAACTGCTCATGTGTTGTCTACATCGTTTGGCATCTGTGTATGAGCAGTCTTACTGTACAGGTCTGATACCTGGATGTTAGTACACACATAAATTTGTGTCCATATGTGAATGTTCCAGTAGAGGTTGCTGTGAACATCAGGTCAAACATTGCATCACCAACACAATCACTTGGAACGCCAAGGGGTCAGCTTCATGGAAGTGTTGTCCAGACTTCAGTCCAGTCATATGGAAACTCCTCTGTTCAAGGATGGATCGTGCTATGGATGCCTGTGGGACAAGAGGACAGGATTTGGAACATCACCCTCGAAGTGATCGTCATGCAACAGCTACAACATCATGATCCTCTTAATCTTTCCCGTTACATAAGTCTACACAAACCACTGCTTTGTAATGTGTTGTGTACTGGTCTATGAACCATCATGGGGGGAACTAAGGGGATGTTAACCATCCTTAGGGATATTTGCCCCTGACATGGTTACACACATCAACAAATATGTCCTAATAGCTTCCTGAAAACAATATATTTGGGCTGCCACTGTCAGAGACAGGCCAAATATGTTTGGTTCATGGAGCTAGTAGGACATATTTGTTAATGTGTGTATTTCTTTCTGGGGCACATATCACTGCACACACATACACACACACAGGGCAGCATGGTGTCCATGGAGATGTGATCCACATTTCATGAGCTCCATGTTGTGTAACACACTATTACTGTCGATCCACCCCTCTGCTGCTTTATTCAACTGTAGCAAGCTACTGGTCCCATGTCCCCACGAATGCCCCCTGAACCCCTTATGAGACAGAGTTCTATCCGATGCATTGGCTTGGATGAGACTCCCTTGCTACAGGGGTACCATGGTTGCTATGGGTCTGATCCTAGCAGAACACTTTAGTTGGTGCCTAGGGAGCTGTGGGATATGCTGAACAAGGTTAAAGTGTTGTACCTTGGTTTCCAGGGGGGGCATGCATGATATCCTTGAGGTAGCAGTATCAACATGGACGACAGGTTGTCAGGTGTATTCGGAATCTCTAGGCCCAATCTGACTGGTCCACGGAATAGTTGATGCTGGTGGTCCATACTGCAGCCAGTGACAGGGCTGTGTCACTGATCCTGTGGGGTGAAACAGAACATGTGTGTTGTGGTGGGTGTGTATGCATGGATTGTGTGCATACATGTATTATACTCACAGCAGAAGTGATCCCTGATCAATCTGTCCCTTGTCTGCATCCCTGTTGGGGTTTCCTCACACTCAACGATATCCACAGGGTCTTCAGGTCTGGGTGGGGGATGGACATCGTCGATAAGTCTGGTGTCCACCGCGATATTATGTAGGATGGCACATGCCACGATGATGTCGCAGACCTTGCCTGGTGCATACTGCAATGCTCCCCCTGAGTGGTCCAGACATCGGAATCGGGACTTGAGGAGGCCGAAGGTCCGCTCAATGGCATTCCGTGTTCTGGCATGAGCCTGGTTATATCGTTCCTGGGCATCGTTTTGGGGATTGGCGACCGGGGTGAGGAGCCATGGCTTGCATCCATAGCCAGCATCACCTGTGGAAAGTGAGTGACATGGTGTGACAAGGAGCACATATTGTGTAAATGTTGTTTTCTGTGGTGAACGTACTAGCACATGTGTATGTGGTGTCATTTGGTGCTGTTATCTCACCCAGAAGCCATCCGCCTGTATAGGTCCCATTTTCGAAATCCCTCTGCACAGATGAATTTCTGAGTATATGTGAATCGTGACAGCTCCCGGGAAATTTCGCACAGACATTCATTATGGCCAGGTTGCTGTCACACACCATCTGCACATTCATGGAGTGGAAGTTTTTGCGGTTCAGGAACATATGTCCCTGACGTGCTGGTGCTTTGATACGGACATGGGTGCAATCTATTGCACCCATGACCCTGGGCATGCCTCCCCTTGCATAGAAGCCCTGCTTCAGATGTGTCCACTCCATATCGGTGATGGGGAAACGTATGTAGGTACTGGCCTTGGCTTTGAGGGCTGGCAAGACCTGGGCCAGCACCCTGGAGAATGTGGCCTGGGACATGCCAGATGCGTAACCCTCTGTCGACTGAAAGGCGCCACTTGCCATGAAGTGTATGGCACACAGGAGTTTTTGAAGGCCAGTTAGAGCATGGTTATGGGTGCATATGGGATCCACCTGCTCCTTGATGACCTCATACAGGGCTATGATGCTGTGTGGCCTCAACCTGTAGCGATCAATAACCTCGTCATCGGTCATTCCAAAGAGAGTGACCCTTGGACGGTATACCCTGGGCCTTGGTGGTCGTCTATGCATCCTGGGCTGCTGCAGGGGTCCCTGTGGCAGCTGGGGAGCATCCTGTTGCTGCAGCTGTGCATCTGCAGGCAGGTGTCCTCCGGGTGGGGATGGGCTCCTGTGTGGCTGCTGAGCCAGAGCCTCCTCACTTGCAACAGGTGGAGGCTGTTGATGAGGCGTGCTTGGAGGTTGCTGATGTTCCCCAGCTCTCTCCCTTGCACGCCTTCTCCGCAGCCTTCGCAACAATATGTAACCCAACATACTGTTTGCTCTCTCTATCTGTCTCTCTCTCTCTCTATCTCTCTCTATCTCTATCTCTCTCTCCCTCCCTGAGTGGAAAACAAGCCACAAGTGAGTGTGTTGAGTTGTCCCTTTAAGTACTTGCTAGGGCGTTGTGTAGGTGTGTTGATGAGGTGAGTGCTGACCAATGGTGAGTTGTTTTTGTCCAGGTAAGTGTTAGCAGGTGTGTGTGTGTTATAAGATGTGGTGTGTTGTGCTTGTTCTGTGTGTGCCATTTGCGGACGTGCAGTTGTGGGGTGCAGGTGGCGTGTTGATGTTGCCCAGGTGAGCTTGTATTTGCAGGTGTCCGCTTTGTGTGATGACCCCCATTGTTCCGTGCCATGTTGTGTTGTTGTTTTTGTGTGTTGTTGTCCCTGTGGTGTTGGTTGTTGTTGTTTGTGTAGTGATTTGTGTTGTGTGTGCATGTTTTTGTGTTGTTTTGGCATTGCACGGGTTAATTTTCCCATTTACATGGTTGTGCGGTAAGCATTTGGTGTGTTTTCCTCTGTAACGGGTGTTTTGTTTTGGCCGTTAAGTGTCTAACGTGTGTGAGAAGTGGGTCTTAACTTTTAGCCGTTAGGTGTGTCTTTTTTTCAGCCGTTAGCAGTACCGCAAGCCTTTGAATAGCTCTGGGCTATGTTGTTCCATGTGTCTGAATGCACGTTAGTGTATCGGCCGTAAGGATTCTGCAACTGCCGTTAGCTGTTGTTTAGACGGATCTTTGAATTGCAACATGACACTTAACGCACCCGTTAGTGATTTTTTTTTGCTAACGGCTGCCTTTAAATCGAGCCCTATATCTTAATAGGATGTGCCGCCTAGATTTTAGCTGGAATAAACTATTATGAGTATTTAGGAATGAGGAAAGATCTTGATCTACAACAAACAAAGGATCATTGACAACAAAACCAAATCTCTTTAAGGATGATTATACAAATTGTATACAGTTTACAATTAGGTAATTGGTTTGAACTGATGACAATAGAAAGATCTACAAAAGTGTTGGAATTATGTGACAAAATTTGTGTTATAATGATAGACGTTGCTAATAGGTATTTCAGTAGGATTGGAAGAACGAATGTAGTTATAATCATCATGCTCTCTCACTGCTCATATTTCATAAGTTTTTGTGTACATTTAAAAAAAATAAAATAAAAAAAGCTAATTAACCAGAAGAACAAATAAAATGCTGTTTATTGGCACAATAAAGACATGGTTTAATGGAGCAAATGTAATGTGAGGTTTTATTGAAAATCTTTTTTTCTCCTTTCCTTTTAAAGTATCTACATATATATTTTTTTATTTTTGTACTAAACAAGCTTCATATTTTTGAGACAGTACCAATTAAAAACTGGCAGATTATAAACTATGAAGATATGCTTGTGTTGATGATTCTGTTTCTTTAGCTACAACTTTAAATAAAAGAAATTACAAGTGCAAAGTCTATTGCATACCTACGTCAGTAACAAAGGAGCACAGCAAGTCATGAAAAAAGGGGAATTGTTACATTTCCATTCTCATCTAGGTTTAAACTAGTCATTTTTTTTTGGAGGAAAGAAAATCCCTTTATCTTAGTGGATTTTCACACTATATAACAAGAAGTATTTTCTGTGCTCCTGGGTTTGAAAAGAATTTCATACTTCTGAGGGAATGAAGTTGGTGTACCTGAAATATAATTCAGTTCTAAATAAATTAAGATAAAATTACATTTTAATATGAGCAAAGGATTTTCTTGTATGCTGTGTGTGTTTATTTTAACACAGAAGTGGTTTCTGTTGGGAAAGCACAACTATGCTCCTGCTTTCACCAATTAATATATATATTGTCCCATGAGACACTTGGTGTCTGAAAGTGTTCAGGCCTAAATTGATTTCTTGTAAATTCCAAACCTTAAAGGGCATCAACTGCTAACAAACACCTTTCCAAATCATAAAGGGAATAAAAGCCATATGCAGAAGTTTAAAATGGGTTAATTATTGTGTGTATTCTGTTTTTTGGTAACTTAATAATATGCATTAGATTATAGTGTATAAATCCAACACATTTAATGCTGAGGGAACTATTAGCTTTTCATCTCATGTTAACTTTTTTCTGTAACTGGTGAATCTTGCTGATATCTTTCGAGTTCTTTTGTATAAACCTTTAATTGTACCATGCATCTCGTCATACATGGGGGAGATGCACTAAAGCATAATAAAGAGGTAATAAAGTGGCGATAACCTCTCCAGTGATATCACTTCTCCAAGTCCTATGTTATTCTATGGAACCAATGCACTAAGTTTTCTTCAGCTTTGGAGCTCTTAGTACATACATTACATATAATAACATAGGAACTGGAGAAGTGATATCACTGGAGAAGTCATCTCTCCTTTATCACATCGTTATCACACCTTAGTTCATACACCCCACACACACACAATGTTTGCAGTGTATGCTAAAAAGTAGTAAGAGTATGTGAGTGGGAGCATCTTTTTTTCAAACGTTTATGGTTTTTAAATGTTATTTCTCTGTTGCCCAATATAACTCACAGGTACCATGGGGAGGCGACAGCTCCTCCCAGTGGGCTCGAACAATTCTAGAAGAAGTGCAGGGTGGAGCCTCCCCTTCCTCCATATCAGGCTACTCCACTAGCCCTGCCCCAGATAGACTTGTTCCACAATCCTGGATAGTGGCTGAGAACAGTTCTCCTTAGTTTTTATACTTTTCTTATTTTCTTATTATATATCTGGTGTCAAAATTCCCCCATAGGTGAATTACCATTACTGGCTTCCTCTGGAGGATTGCCCAGTTATCAGGTGCTGTTGTGGACCCCTTGCAGCCCTGTGAAAAGAATTATGCAACCCATGTCTCTCTCGCCTGAAGGGGTCTCTCTGAGGCTCCTTTCTTTTCAATGGTAACCTGAATAAAGAAGACCAGCAAAAAAGGTGAGCCACACTTTGAGTGCCATGGTCCACTTGTCCCACTGTCCCCCTTCACACAGGGGTCTTATTGGAGTTCCTTATAACTCCTGCACTCATGTTGGGTAGTTTATTTGTTTGTTCCCAGAGTCTTTGGAGCTTGCTTGGCTGCTTTCTGGTGTTTAACCCCATCCCTGCTGGTTTCACTGGGTTTTGGGGCTTATTTTCACATATCCTTTTGGAATTATACATTTTTATTAAGTTCCTTTATGTTCTGTTGTGTATTTGGTTGCTTTGGTTCACTTTCACTAAAGTTGATTTTTTTTTTTTTTTTTTTTTAAATCCGCGCCTTTACGAGCACACAGCTGCACTTGCTCCATTTACTTCTATGGGACAAACTACTTTGGGGTTTATATCTCGGCAACCGTTTCACTTACAGAGTTGAGAGAGGGCTCATTCTTCTTGTCCTCCCTTGCCCTACAATCCAGTTCACGTCCCCAGTGTTTAGGGGGCCCCTGGGGACCCACTAGTTCAGGTTCCTGTGTTTCTAGGTTATAGTACTGATGCTCTTTTTGATGCTGTCAAATTGCGGCAGAGGCTTCTGCCTTCACCTTTTCTGCCAGACGCATCTTGTGGCTTAAGATTTGGTCTGCTGACCTTTCCTCTAAAAAGTCACTGATTTCTCTCCCCTTTCAGGGCACATCTCTATTTGGGCCTGAACTGAAGCAAATTATCAATGAGGCCAGTGGGGGCAAGAGCACATTGTTGCCTCAGGTCTCCAAACTACCTAACCTGGCGAGGAAGAATGTCTTTTTTCGTCCCCGCCAAAGTGAAGCACAAAGGCCGAGTCTGAGCGTGTCTCAGGCCAGCGCTCCACCACCAAGCCCACGCAGCTGTGGAAATCAAAACACCCCTCCACCAAACCCAAATCCACCAAACCTTTATTCAGCATGACTCACAGAATCCTGGTCCTGTGGGCGGGCGTCTGCAACATTTTTCAAACATCTGGGCAGGCTCTGTTGCAGATCAGTGGGTTTTACAGGTGGTTTCAGAAGGCTACAGGATTCCTTTCACATCTCTGCCTCCCTTCCGGTTCTTCTATTCAAGAACTCCGCTAGGTTAGGAAAAGCTGCGTCTTTTCAACGAGGCTGTGCAGGCTCTCTTGGACAAAGGAGTCCTGGCTCCAGTTCCACCTCAAGAGAGAGGTTTAGGCTTTTTATGCAAACCTCTTTGTGATACCCTAGAGGGATGGCTGCAGCCACTCCGTTTGGACCTCAACTCTTTTATTGTGACTACTCACTTCAAGATGGAGTTTTTGTGCTCTGTTATTGCAGCTGTGTGTCCGAGAGACTTTCTGACCTCTCTGGATCTCCAGGACACATACCTGCATGTTCCTATCCATCAAGACAGTCAGACGTACCTCATGTTTGCTTACATATTGGGGCACTTCCAGTTCACCGCTCTGCCCTTTGGGCTTACCACTGCTTCTCAGGTGTTCACAAGGGTGTTAGGTGCATTTATAGCCTACCCGCACACCAGGGGGATTCAGGTGACTCCTAACATGGACGGCCTTCTGCTGAGGCCCCATCCAGGGATCTCCAGGACTGTGCTCAGATTTTCCTCTGCCATGGGTGGATTCTGAACAAGGAGAAGTCATCTCCAGTTCCCTCTCAGATATTGGTCTTCCTTGGTCTCAGGTTTGAGACTTGTCAACTGATGGTTTTTTGACTGAGGATTCTAGCCAACAGATCATGCATCGGGTCTCCCAGGCCCTGGAGTGGACCTTTGCTCTAGTGCGCAAGTTCTCGTCTTTGGCAGCCCACATGGTGCCCACCATGGAGGGGGTCCTGTACTCCATGGCTCACACCCGGGAGCTACAGAGGTTCACCATCAGAGCCTGGTGCAGCAACCCGGATCTATTGGACCATCTTGTCTCTCTTCCCCAGGAGGTGAGACAGGATCTGCTTGGTAGTTTGACATATCCCACCTGGAGAAGGGAAAGCCGTGTATCATTGAGTTGGACCCTGGTGATGATGGAGGCCAACCTCAGGTGCTGGGGAGCTGTCCTGGGTCACCTGGGGGTTCAGGGCATATGGACTGCAGAGGAGACCCTCCTGCCCATCAGTGTCCTGGAGCTCAGGGTGATTTTTCACTCTGTGATGTACTGGTCCTCTCCACTGAGGTGTTGTCCAGTCCACGTCCAGTCAAACAAGGAGACACAAGAAGTGCCTCTGAATGGTCGGAGGTGAAGGCTATTTTAACCTGGATGGAAGAACACATCCTGGCTATATCTGCTGTGCACATTCCAGGCGTAGAAAACGTCCTGTGGACTATCTCAATCGCCAGACAGTGGACCCCGGGGAGTGAGAGCTCCACCCGGACGTTTTCGACCTGTTGGTGCAGAAGTGGGGTCTCCCTTGGATAGACCTGATGGCCACCAGGGACAACAGGAAGGTTCAGATGTTTTGCTCTCTCTGGAGGGATCTTCTGGTGTTCGCTGAGGACACCCTGTTGATTCCATGGCGTATTCATCTGACCTACATCTTTCCTCCATACGGATCTGGATAAAAAAGTTCCACAGGGAGTGAAAAATGATAAGGTTTCATTTAAAAGGGCAGCATAATTTAAAAAAAACAACAACTTTGTCATGTTTTGATTTATATATCTGGAGGACAGTGCACCCTGCAGAGAGGGAATATACATTTTACTCAAGGCCGTATCTATCATACTTTCGTTTAGCTTATTTTTTTGGTTAGGTCTTTTTCTGTGCGGTATTGTGAGAATATAATTATCAAAGACATTACATGGTCTGATCACTCCTGTTTTTTTTTAGATTTTAATGTTAAGATGGATAGTAAATCCTGCCCAATATGGCGATTGAACGAAAAGTTATTAAAGGGTCAGTAATGCCCCCCCCAAAAAATATTTAGATTCCTCTGTCGTCCAGTACGATTTACTGGTAACTTTGGTAGGCGCTCCACCCCTTTAAGTAGGCAGGAACAATTCTGAGAAGTGATTGTAGGGGTGGAGCCTACTGTCTAACCTTAGCTGCAGCTTCCTGTTAGCTTCAGTAAGTTTTGATTCTCATTGCAAGCAACAAGGAAGAGAAAAGTTTTGTTTACTTTTAGAATTTTATTATTTTCTGCTAGATATGGAATACCACCATTAGGCAGATTACCATCACTGACAATTCCCATCACCCAAATGTGGATAGCTCAGTTTACCAGGTGCTTATTTGTGGACCTAAGCCCTGGGGGAAAATCTTGGCTGCAAGTTCTTTCCCCAGGAGTTGCCCACTGAGGCTTCTTCTTGATATATGGTAGTCTGAAGAAAGAAGTCCTGCAAAAAAGGTGAGCAACCCCTTGAATGCTGAGGTCCACATGTCCCATGGAACCCCTCTGCAGAGTGGTCTTTATCATCTGAATTCCTATTGCATACTCTACCGCTCATTGGGTCTATCTGTATGTCTTGGTGTTTGTAGCAGGTTTCTGAGGTACTTAAACCCTTTCACTGTTGGTTTGACATGTTGTGGGGGGTTGAGAGCACTTTCCCTACTGGGTTTAGTGTTTTTATGCTTTAATTACATGTTCTGGTATAATTTTAGCTTAAAAGTTACTTTCATTCATTTTTTGTTGAAATTGTGTACTGAGCCTTTAGAACTGCTCTTTACCGCACAGACGCCATTGCTCCTTTCACTTCAATGGGACTGTACAGTTGGGACATATTTCTGCAACCGCTTATAACAGCGAGGTCAAAGACGGCTCATTTTTTCTTGTCTGCCCTTGCTCTGTCATCCGGTCAATGTTCTGAACATGCTTGGGGGCCTTCGGGCACTGATGGGGTACTTTTGTCAGAAAAAGTACAAATCCCATGAGCGCTTGCTTTGCGTGCTCGTTTATGATTGGCTCCTGTTGCGGCAGCCATTTTGTGCCTTTCTGATAATGGGTATCCTACGCAGGGCCTGGACTATTCCTCTCTCCTCAGCTGTTTAACCCTTTCTTTGCCAGATAAGATTATTATAACGTTTTCTGTGCTGTTTTATCACTTTTAAACGTTTTTGGGTGATCAGTGTATTTATTGACCAATTGACTTCTGTCTATTCCACTTGAGGCTGGGGCTAGACTTAAGACCAAGGAATCTGAGGTGTCTGTGTCCCCCATTGCTCATTGCTCCTCATGTCATGTAGGGTTACCTAGAGAATTCTCAGGTCATATTTGCCCAGCATGCGCTGCTGCCCCTGAATCTTCTGCAGGGACCTTCAGCCATGCACTAGAGCCAGTCTGGATGCAGGAGTTTAAGGCTACAGAGACCTCCGGTCTACCTTACAACTCCTTCCATCCACTTTACAGGGGGTCTTTCTCTCAGGCCAAGCCCCCGCTCTCATCAGGTCTTCCCTGCCAAAACCGCCGGGTGTCTGTTATGTGTCTGATCCCTCTGAGAAGGAACTATTGGTGGATTCAGATGATGATGAAAACTGTTCTGCTGTGCATTCCTCTCAGTTTTATGGGGATCCCTTTGAAGCTGACCCTGTCCCTTCTGCTGAGGGCCTGGTCAGGGCTGATTTAACCACCCTGAATATTCCCTTGGTGCAAGAGACCTCTTTGAACCCCTCTGATGTGTTTCAGGAGCCTCAGCGCCCTTATACATGTATTCCACCTAATCCCACTCTTGACCGCTTGGTCTCTGATGAGTGGAAGTTTCCAGACAAGAAGCCATCTGTCTCTAGGAAATTTGCTAAGCTTTACCCATATTCTGAAGTAGCGTTAGCTCAATGGGTCCAGCTACCTAAGGTGGATGCTCCTGTGTCCAGGTTGTCCAAGTGTACTACTTTACCTGTAGCAGATGCTTCTGCTATAAAGGACTGGGCTGATAGGAAGCTTGAGACCTCTCTCACAGCTATTTTTGCCTCAGTGGGTTTTGCCTTACGACTGGCGTTTGCCGCTGCGTGGGTGAATAGGGCTGTTCCTGTCTGGACTAAACCGCTTACTTTGGCTATTTGTCATGAAGCTTCTACTTCTGAAATGCTGAGACTTGTCACCAACATTGCTGAAGCGTAACATTATTTCTCTGCTGCTCTGTTTGATTCAGTCCGTATGATCTTAGGACTTCTACTATGTCTGTGCTTGCCAGGTGAGCTCTTTGGCTCAAGATCTGGTCTGCTGATACCACATCTAAAACGGCTCTTTTAATCTTTGCCTTTTTAGGGTTCTTCCCTATTTGGGCCTGATCTTAAGGATCTCATCAGTGAGGCCACTGTGGTAAGAGTACTCTGCTTCCAGTGGTCAACAAGAGGAAGGCACCTATCAAAAAGAATAGTCTCTTTCGTTCCTACCAGACGGATTCTTGGCCAGTGACCCAAGCGGTCCCCCAGACTCTGCGCTCCTCCTCAATGCCCAAACAGCAATGGAGGCCCAAGTCCTCCACCAAGCCCAAGGCTTCCAAACCTCCTTCGGCGTGACTCGCCAAATCTGGGTCCCCATCCTCAGGTGGTGGGGGGGGGTGCTTTAGCCACTAACTTTCCATCTGGGAAAAATCTGTGGTGGACCCATGGGTTTTACAGGTGGGTGGCGGAAGGATACAGGATTCCCTTTACCTCTCTTCCTCCTCCTTGCACTTTTTCTTCTCACACTCCGCTGGGCGCAGAAAAGTGTCACCTTTTTAAGGCTGCTATCCAAGCCCTTCTGGAAAAGGGGTCTTGGAACCAGTTCCTTCTCCAGAGACAGGGTTGGGGGTTTTATTCCAACCTCTTTGTGGTCTCCAAGAAGAGCGCAGGTTGCCGTCCTATTCTGAATCTGAGGGATCTCAACCAGTTTGTGGTCAAGTCTCTCTATCGTCAAGAGTCCTTGCGAACAGTGATTGTGGCCATGTCCCCTGGGGAATTTCTGGCCTCTCTGGATCTTCAAGATGCCTATCTACACACCACCATTCATCCAGAGAGTCAGCAGTATCTCTGCTTTGCCTGCGACTGAGGTCAATTCCAGTTTTCTGCCCTCCCCTTTGGCCTGACCAAGGCTCCTCAAGTCTTCAACAGAATCCTGGGAGCATTGATCTCTGTCCTACATCGGAACGGCATCAGGGTGACTCCGTATATGGATGACCTCCTTCTGAAGGCATCTTCTCCGGAACTCCTTCACCAGCAGGTGCAGGACTGCATTCATGCTCTCTCCCATCACAGGTGGATCATCAGCTTGGACAAGTCAGATCTTGTTCCTTCCCAGAGGATGGTCTTTCTGGGCCTCCTCTTTTGACACTTAGAGAGGGATGATATTTCTCACTGAAAGTCCAGGCTGTCCTGTCTCAGGATCCGGTTCCAGCCAAGAAGTTCTCATCCTTGTTGGGAAAGTTAATTTCCACCATAGAAGCAGTTCCGTTTGCCATGGCTCACACCAGGGAACTTCAGAGGTTTCTAATCTTGTCATGCAGGGGCCGTCTACATCTCCTGGAAAGATCCCTCTCTCTCCCTCTTCAAGTGGAGCAGAGCCTCTCATAGTGGCTTAAACTGAACAATCTCCTGAAAGGCAGACCCTTCCTGGTGCCCTTCTGGACCACAGTGACAACGGATGCCAGCCTCTCTGGATGCGGAGCGGTGCTGGGGCACTTGAGTGTTCAGGGCCGGTGGTCTCAGGAGGAATCGCTCCTTCCCATCAATGTCTTGGAGCTTCAGGCGATATTTCATGCCCTACATCATTGGACACGACAACTGGAAGATTACCAGGTTAGGGTACAGTCGGACAATGCCACATCGGTAGCCTACATCAACAAGCAATTCGGCACAAGAAGTCTCATAGTCTGGCTAGTAGGCAAGGCTATTTTATCTTGGGCAGAGGAGCATGTCCCTGCCATTTCCGCAGTTCATATTGCTGGCGTAGACAACGTTCTGGCAGACTTCAACACACGGTGGACAGTGGAGAGTGGGAGCTGCATCCAGAGATGTTCAACCTCATCATCCAACAGTGGGGTCTTCCTTGCATCGACCTGATGGCAACCAGGCACAACAGGAAAGTGCCAATGTTCTGCTCTCTCTGGGCAGATCCCCTGGCTCTGACAGTGGATGTCTTGTCTATCCCGTGGACGTTTCCTCTGGCATACATCTTTCCTCCTGTTCCCCTGTTGAACAGAGTACTTTGGAAGCTGAGACTAGAGCTCCATATTGGCCCTGACAGGCTTGGTTTCCGGAGCTCTCAGTGGCGGAACCTCTTCGGCTCCCCCCCCCGTCTGGACTTTCTTCAACAGGGTTACCTCTGGAAGGAAGACTTCATCACCTGGTTTTGACGGCATGAAGATTGAATCCTCAATTTTGGAGGAGAAACAATTTTCTTCTGGCGTGGTGGCTACTATGCTTAGTGCCCGTAAGCCTGTTTCCTCTAAGGCCTACCATTGAGTTTGGTCTATTTTTCTGTTTTGGTGTGCCAACAAAGACCTGTCTCAGGATTTTGACCTTCCTACAGTTCTTTCCTTCGTCCAAGATGGTGTGGATAAGGGTCTCGGTCTGAATTCTCTTAAGGTTCAGACTTCTGCACTCTCTGTCTTCTTTCATAGTTGTCTTGCTATCATTCCAGATGTTAAGGTTTTCTTCCAGGGTGTTGCTCATACCCGTCCGGTGTTTAAGTCCCCTGCTTCTCTACGTATGCTGACGTGGAAGATGGCCTTTCTCCTGGCGATAATTTATGTTCCCAGATTTGCGGAGCTGCATGCCCTGTCTTGTAAACCACCCTTTTTGGTCTTTCACAAGAACAAGGCGGTGCTTCGCACCTCACAAGAGTTTCTCCCGAAGGTGGTGTCTGAGTTCCACATTAATCAGGAGAGTGTGGTCCCTTCCTTCTGTCCTAACCCCACTTCTGACAAAGTGATGGATTTTCATCTGCTGGATGTTGTGCGTTGTCTCAAGTTCTATGTGCATCGCATTGAGTCCTTGCGGCAGTCTGACTCTTTGTCATTCCTGAGGATCCTAGAGCAGGAAAGCCTGCTTCTGAGGTTACCATCGCTTCTTGGATCAAGTCCACGATTCGTAAGGCTTACGAACTTCGGAAGAAACTTGTTCCCTTCAGGGTCACGGCTCATTCTGCGAGGTCTATTGGGGCTTCTTGAGCCTACAAGAACCAGGCCTCAGCTGATCAGTTGTGCAAGGCGGCCACTTGGTCGTCTGTGCACACTTTTTCTAAACACTATCGTGTGTATGTGCTGACATCAGCTGATGCCAGTTTTGGGAGGAAGAGCCTGGAGGCAGCCTTGCCAGTCTAGGATCTCTTTAGTCTCTCAGTACTCTTTCACTTTTGAGCCCTGTTGGCTCTAGTTCAGTGTGCTGTGCTACAGTTCATCGGGTTTTGTTTTACCCCTGTTCACTGTCTGTTGACACTTTGCAGTTAGTGTTGAGCTATTCATGATCTGTAGGTTTATTGGTGACTTTGGGGGCCTGCACCTTTCTTCCTGCCCTGGGGAACATAATGGTTGGACATCCCAAAGTTACCAGTAACCTGTATTGGACGACAGAGAAAATAGGATTTTATTCTTACCTGTTAAATCCTTTTCTCTTAGTCTATACAGGTTACTGGTTTCCCACCCAGTCAAGGGACCTTGCTTGGCTCTCCTGCGACAGAACATGGTAGACCACTTTTGGGTTCATGCTAACAGGAGTCTTCTGTTTCCTCGCGGACTACTTGTTGTAGTTTGTTCCAAAACTTACTGAAGCTAACAGGAAGCTGCAGCTAAGGTTAGAGGATAGACTCCACCCCTGCAATAACTTTTCAGAATTGTTCCTACCTACTTAAAGGGGCGAAGTGCCTACCCAAAGTTACCATTAATCTGTATGGACTAAGAGAAAAATATTTAAGAGGTAAGACTAAAATCCTATTTCACTGTCGTCCAATACAGGTCACTGGTACCATGGGATGTGTAGTCCCCTTTAATAGGCAGGAACAATTATGCAAATAATCTGCAAGGGGCGGAGCCTCCCCTCTTACTTAAGCCACCTTCTGGCCAGAGCCACTCATATTGATTTGTTCCTGGTGTGCTTGCACACCAGGCAGAGAACAGCTATGCTTCTTAGAGTTTTATTATTTTTTCTTCAAATATGGAATACCACCATTAGGAGGGTGACCATGGCTGTGAATGCCCTCACCCGAAGTGGCTAGTGCAGCTTCCAGGGATTTCTGTGGACCTATACCTGAAGAGGGGACAGCTTGTGTTAAGCAGCTCCCCTGTTGGGGAATTTACCTCTGGTTCTTTCCCTACCTATCATGGTCACCTGAAGACAGAAGTCAGCGAGAAAGGTGAGTCACCCATTGAGTGCTGAAGGTCCACTTGTCCCCACAGTGTCCCTTTGCCGGGCTTGTATTTGGGAGTTTGTAATTCACTCCAGCACTCATAGGGTGTTTTTATTGCATTATCTCTAAAAAGTTTATGCAATTTCTGTGTTATTCTCTGAGTTTTGGAGCATTGGGTATTCATTTATTTATGATTCTCATGTGTTTCATGCTTGTTTGGGCACTTTTTAATGTTTTACTGAACTTTATTAAAAATTGTGTACTGCGCCTTTAAGCGCAGCGTTCCCGCTCAAACGCATGGCTCCTTTACTCTCTATGGGAAATCACAGTGTGGGACATATCTCTGAAACCGCTTGTCACAGCAACTTCAGAGAGGGCTCATTTTAATGCTAGGCTCCTGCTCTATCATCCGGTTGGTGTTTTATTAATATTGGGGGTTCAGGGGGGCTTCGGGCACTGTTTAGGTACTTGTATTGGGAAAGACTACATTTCCCATGAGCGCTTGCTTCGCGCCCGTTTTTGATTGGCAGCCATGACGGCAGCCATTTTATTGCACTTTTCCTATGCGAGTACACTACGCAGGGACCGAGCCTTCTCTCTCCTCAACAGATTAACCCTTCGCTGGCCAGATAAGTCCGTTTTTAGACATTTTTCTGGGGTGAAACTTTAATCTTTAACACCTTTCTGGGTGATAGTGTTCTTGGTGGGGTATATTGACGCTGTGAGCATGTCTACTTCACTGGAGCTGGGGGCTAGACCCAAGACTAAGGAGGATGGGGGGTCCGCTACCCCCATGGCGTTTTGCTCCTCTTGCCACATTGGGCTGGATAGCGATAATGTGGGGGATCTATGCCCTGTTTGTACTTGTCAAAATAGCAACCCTGGGCCTTCCAGCCATGCTATTGAGCCATCTTGGGTGAGGGAGTTCAAAGCTGCCACTAGGGATCTCAGATCCACGCTTCAACTCTTTCCCTCTCAGGTACAGGGGGCTCTCCAGGTTTGGCAGACCCCCTCTACTATCAGGACCTCCCTGCCTAAGCCACAGGGAGCTCCTGATATCACTGATTCTTCTGAAGAAGAACTTTTACAGGATTCTGATGCTGAGGAACGTACTGTTATTGAATCTAACAGGTCCATTGGGGACCCCTATGAGTGTGACCCTGAAGTTTCGGCTGAGGGTCTGATCAGAGCGGTTCTAAATACGCTCAACCTTCCTCTGACTCAGGAATCCACTTATGATCCTACTGATGTTTTTCAGAAAAAGCCATCTAAACCAGTTGTTTGTTTTCCAACTAACCCTACTCTTGCCCGTCTGGTCTCTGAGGCATGGAGGAATCCAGATAGATCTTCCTCTGTCTCCAAAAAGTTTGCCAAGCTTTACCCTTTTCCTGAGGCGGAGTTGGCAAAATGGGTTCATCCTCCCAAAGTGGATGCTCCCGTGTCTAGACTATCCAAATCTACTGCTTTGGCTGTCTCAGATGCCTCTGCCTTGCAGGACTGGACGGATAAGAAATTAGAGCTCTCTCTTAAGTCTATTTTTGCTTCTATTGGCACTGCCATGCGCCCCACCTTTGCTGTGGCATGGGTTAATAGAGCTATTGCAGCCTGGACTGAACGACTGACTGAAGCGGTTCGCCAGGATGCGCCTGTGTCTGAACAGTTGCAGCTTCTTGCTAATATCACTGAAGCTCAGAACTATATTGCTGACGCTGCCTTTGATGCTGTGCGCATGATGGCGAGGGCCTCCACTTCTTCTGTGGTGGCCAGACGCGCTCTTTGGCTGAAAATTTGGTTTGCTGATACAGCCTCTAAGAAAGCTTTGCTTTCTTTGCCCTTTCAGGGAAATTTGCTTTTTGGGTCTGAACTCAAAGAAATGATCAGTGAGGCTACTGGAGGTAAAAGTACTCTTCTACCCTCAGTCTTTAAGAAAAAGTTTCCAGCCAAACGCAATCGGTCCTTTCGTTCCTTTCAGACTGAGACACGTTCCTCGGCCCAAACGGGTCCTCCCACTACGCGCTCCTCCTCCAAGCCCAAACAGTCCTGGAAGCCCAAAGTTGCCCCCAAGGCCAAGACCTCCAAGACTGCTTCGGCATGACTCGCCGAACCCGGGTCCGCATCCGGCTGTAGGCGGTCGTCTCCGCATCTTTCGCCGGATTTGGGAGGAGTCAGTGGCGGACCCATGGGTTCTTCAGGTGGTGTCAGAGGGATTCAGGATCCCTTTCTCTTCCCTTCCTCCTTTTCGGTTCCATTTTACTCGTCCTTCTCAGGAACCCACAAAATGGCGTCTGTTAGACGACGCTATTCAGGATCTCTTGGACAAAGAGGTTCTGGAGGCGGTTCCTCAGGGGGACACAGGTTCAGGATATTTCTCCAACCTGTTTGTGGTAGCCAAAAGGGACGGAGGAGCCCGTTCTATCTTGGATCTCAAAGATCTCAATGCTTATGTGGTGACTTCCCACTTCCGCCAGGAATCCCTGCGTTCTGTGATTGCAGCAATGTCTCCAGGGGAGTTTCTTGCCTCCCTGGACCTCCAGGATGCTTATCTTCACATCCCTATTCATCCAGAGAGCAGGCGGTATCTCAGGATTGCCTGTCACAGGGGACACTTTCAGTTTGCAGCGCTCCCCTTTGGGCTGACTTCAGCCCCTCAGGTCTTCCAGAGGGTGTTGGGCTCATTGATAGCGGTGCTCCATCAGGATGGGATCAGAGTGACCCCCTACATGGACGATCTCCTTCTGAAGGCCTCCTCAGCGGAGCTTCTCCTTCAGCAATTACAGATGTGCATGCACACCCTGAACCGTCATGGCTGGATCCTGAATCTGGACAAGTCGGACTTGTTTCCATCTCAGAGGCTTCTGTTCCTGGGTCTCCTGTTCGACACTCGCCAATGCATGGTGTTTCTTCCAGAGGACGTGGCTCACCAGATAGCTGTCTGAGTGGCTGGACTTCTGGACCTGGACGTGATTCCAGTTCCGAATTTGTCGTCCTTAGTGGGGAAGTTCATTTCCACAATCGAAGCAGTACCATTTGCCATGGCCCACTCCAGGGATCTTCAGAGATTCGCGATCCAGACGTGCGAGAATCATCCAGATCATCAACATCTGTCGGTTTCTCTTCCTCCTCATGTCGAGTCGAGTCTGCACTGGTGGTTAGATCTCTCTCATCTCCTGAAAGGGAAATCCTTTCTAGTTCCTCCTTGGACCACAGTCACTACGGATGCCAGCCTTCGGGGCTGGGGTGCAGTCTGGGGTCGCTTCAGTGCTCAGGGGAAATGGGGTCTGAAGGAATCCATGCTCTCCATCAATGTTCTGGAACTTCGAGCTGTCCGGCTGGCCCTGAGGCACTGGGAGTCTCAATTGATCGGTCTTCCAGTCAGAGTGGAGTCAGACACCGCCACGGCTGTGGCTTACATCAACAGGCAAGGTGGCACAAGAAGCGGTTCCGCCTGGTGGGAGGTCAAGGATATTTTGTCTTGGGCAGAAGATCACGTGCCTGTCATCTCTGCGGTTCATTTTCCAGGCGTGGACAACGTCATGGCAGACTTCCTCAGTCGTCATACCGTCGACAGCGGAGAATGGGCTCTGCACCCAGAGGTGTTTCACATGCTCACTCAACGGTGGGGAATGCCTGTGGTGGATCTGACGGCTGCCAGACACAACAGGAAGGTTCCGGTGTTTTGCTCCCGGCTGAGGGACTTCCTTGCTCTAGCAGTGGATGCCTTGTCGATCCCTTGGGACTTCTCCCTGGCTTACATCTTCCCTCCTCTTCCTCTATTGATCAGAGTCATTCAGAAGTTGAAGAGAGAACGTTGTCCTGTCTTCCTGATTGCTCCAAACTGGCCTCGCCAGTCCTGGTTTCCGGAATTGATGGCCATGTCTGTGAAGGATCCAATCCCACTTCCTGCCCGTCCGGACCTGCTTCTCCAGGAGTATCTGTGGAAAGAGGATGTTCACTCTCTCCGTTTGATGGCATGGCGGTTGAATCCTCGATTCTAGCTAAGAAAGGCTTTTCTCCTTCTGTGGTATCGACGATGCTCAGTGCTCGTAAGCCTGTGTCTTCCAAGATCTATCATCGCATATGGTCAACTTTCGTGACATGGTGCTCTGACAAGAATTTGCATCTTGACTTCCATCTTCCCACTGTCCTGGCATTCTTGCAGGACGGTGTGGATAAGGGGCTCAGTCTGAGTTCCCTCAAAGTTCAGACTTCTGCCTTGTCTGTGTTTTTCCAGGAAAGGATTGCTATCCTTCCTGATGTGAAAGTTTTCTTCCAAGGTGTGACTCATGTTCGACCTGCCTTCAAGAGTCCTGCTCCCCAGTGGGACCTCAACTTGGTGCTGGGAGTTCTCCAGCGACCACCGTTTGAATCCTTGGCTTCCATTCCATTACGTCTCTTGACTTGGAAGATGGCCTTCCTTTTGGCTATTGTTTCAGTTCGCCGGGTAGCAGAGTTACAAGCTCTGTCTTGTAAACCTCCTTACCTGGTGTTCCACAAGGATAAGGCTGTGCTTCGCACTACCAAGGAATTCTTACCAAAGGTTGTGTCCGAATTTCACATCAATCAAGAGATTGTGGTTCCCTCTTTCTGCCCTAATCCTTCATCTGACAAGGAACGGGATCTCCATTTGTTGGATGTGGTGCGTTGCCTCAAGTTTTATGTTCATCGCACCGAGTCTCTCAGGAAGTCTGACGCTCTATTCGTCATTCCTGAGGGGCCTAGGGCAGGGAGACCGGCCTCCAAAGTTACCATTGCTTCTTGGATTAAGGCTACCATCCGTGAAGCCTATAAGTTGAGGAATAAGCATGTTCCCTTCCGGGTAACTGCCCATTCCACCAGATCTATTGGGGCCTCTTGGGCCTACAAGAATCAAGCTTCTGCTGATCAACTGTGCAGAGCGGCCACTTGGTCCTCTGTGCACACATTTTCTAAGCACTATCGAGTTGATGTACTGGCTTCGGCTGATGCCAGTTTTGGAAGGAAGGTCCTGGAGGCAGTCTTGCCTGTGTAGGTCTTCCGCTCTGTGATCCTTAGTGCTTCTTTACTGTTGAGCCCTGTTGGCTCTAGTTCCGTGTGCTGTGCTAGTTCAAGGTTTGTTTCCTTGGTTGGTGTCCGTTGACACTTACAGTTTGGGCTGGGTTTCAACTGGTTATCAGTTCTAGTGACTTGGGCCTCGCGCCTGGTCCTTGCCTTACTTCCCGCCTCTGGATCAGCTCAATGTTTGTACATCCCATGGTACCAGTGACCTGTATTGGACGACAGTGAAAATAGGATTTTAGTCTTACCTGTTAAATCCTTTTCACTTAGTCCATACAGGTCACTGGTCTCCCACCCTGTCAAGGGACCAGTCTTGGCTCTCCTGTGGCATTCAGTGGGAGACCGTTAGGGCATGCTCACAGGAGTCTTTCTTTTTGCTTACCTGAGGTCAGTTCTTGGGGTCTCAAATCAATATGAGTGGCTCTGGCCAGAAGGTGGCTTAAGTAAGAGGGGAGGCTCCGCCCCTTGCAGATTATTTGCATAATTGTTCCTGCCTATTAAAGGGGACTACACATCCCATGGTACCAGTGACCTGTATGGACTAAGTGAAAAGGATTTAACAGGTAAGACTAAAATCCTATTTTTAGGTAGATATTGGAAAAAATTATTTGCCACAAACCCTATCTCTCAAACCGCTGCAGTTGGAGAGATATAGGGGTTCATAGGTCCTCCCCTTCTCCTGATGTCAGCGTCTAGCTGACAGCACAAGATCCAAGTCCGGGGACCAGCAGGAGGCTTTGCAGTAGAGCTGAAATCACGGTAATTAAAAATAATTAATTCATTGGAAAGGTCTACAAAGTGTGCTTGCAAACCAGGCACACTTTGTAGACAGTTCCAATGAGTTAATTCTTTTTAAGTACCACAATTTTGGCACTGCTGCAGAGCCTCCTCGAGTCGTACGACTCAAATCTCCTGCTGTCAGCTTTACAGCTGACATCAGGAGAACGAGAAGGAGGGGGGAACTTTGAATCCCTTTATCTCTAAAACCATAGCAGTTTTAGATATAGGGCTTGTTGCAAATAGTTTTTTTTTCAATATCTACCTAAATCTAAATATTTTTTATGGGACATTACTGTCCTTTTAATTGACAATAAAAATGCTAAAATTGTATTTTGAGGAAAGTTTGAAAGGAGATATATCAAGAACAACAGTATGGTGCACTTTTTTAAGGGGTTATCTTATTAAGTTGGAATCAGATTATATATGTTGAATTGTATCACGTAAATAGGGATAATACAATTTTGCCCTCCAATGTAAATACAGTAGAATTGTAAAAATAACCGATAAAATAAATATATTATTAGTGGCCAAAACTAATTATGCATTTATAAAATTGAACCAGAAATGGTATTATAAGGGAAATCGGGCAGATAAAATGTTAAGGAATAAATTAAAAGCTAGGCAAAAATTAAGAATTCAGAAAATGGTGGTTAATGATCAAAATAACTTGAGTCCAAAATCTATTGGTTACTCCTTTAACGTAAGGCGTAAATAACCTTCCACTGAGTCCCTCAAGTGAAGATATAACTCAGTATTTGAGTAAAGTTGACTTACCTTCACTATCAGCTGAGCAGCTAACTGAATTTACCGTTTAGAAAGGTAGAAGTTTTAGATTTAATAGATCGCCTTAAGGTTAATAAGGCTCAAGGACTGGATGGGTTCACAAATTTTTTCTATAAAAAAATTTTGAGAAAATGTGGCAGAACAGTTGGTGAATACATTTATGGAGGTAGGCTGCCTGCCACAGGAATTGCTACAGGCAACAATTTCCCCTCTATTAAAACCAGGAAAGTATAGCACAAATCCAACTAATTATAGGCCTATTTCACTTATAAATACGGATATTAAAATCTGTTCAGCTGTTATTGCAGCTAGGATTAAATGTATTATCCCAGTGTTAGTCCATCAAAATCAAATCAGGGTCAGTCTGCGTGTAACAGTACACGTAGGCTTATTAATATTCTTGATTATGTTGAGAAAAGGAAGATTCCCCTCTTGGCTCTGGGTTTGTAGGACCTATTAAGTCTGCTATAATGGCAGCTTGTTCAGACCCTGTTAAGAGAATGGTGAGCCAAGGGATTGTAGCAGACTGGTTTAAGATAAATGGATAAAGGCAGGGTTGCCCATTGGCTCCACTTCTTTATATATTAACGCTAGGACCTTTGACGGTTAGTATCAGGGAAAATGAACTTATACAAGGTATTAAAATAAATAAAAGTGAATATACAATTATTCTATATGCAGATGATGATATACTGACATTGACTAACGCAGCCAATCCATTAGTGATATTAGTACAAGAGATTGAGAAATATGGTAGCTTTTTGAACTGTAAGTTGAATGTGAGGAAGTCACAAGCAATGGAGATAAATATAGAGAGGGGGGGTTAGTGATAAATTAATTCAGGATTACTCTTTTGATTGGGCCCCTTCTGAATTTGTACATCTTGGTATATATATTACTCCACAAGTAGGGAATTTAATGGTTAGGAGTTTTGATTTATTACTAAGGGAAACTAATGAGAAATTGTTCATGGAATGGAAAAATATCAACATTTCATGGCTGGGTAGAGTCATTAACTCTTATGTGTTACCAAAATTGGCTTATCTGAATTGTTCCCCTGAATATTCCAATGATGAAACTTAGACAAGTTCAAATGTAATTTGTTA
Organism: Rhinophrynus dorsalis; assembly: GCA_037306005.1. NCBI lineage: Eukaryota > Metazoa > Chordata > Amphibia > Anura > Rhinophrynidae > Rhinophrynus > Rhinophrynus dorsalis. The sequence continues at coordinate 295,433,540 of CM074720.1, forward strand.
TATATTTGGGGTTCCAAGAAAACTAGAATTTCAAAAGTACACGTTATGAAGGATGCTAAAATGGGGGGGGGGGGATCTTGAGGTCCTAAATATAATAAAATATTTTGAAGCAGGTAATCTATTTTATATACGAAAGTGGCAAGTGGATTCCAGGAACAATGCTATATGATTGAATCAGATATCTTGGGGATTAAGGATTTATCTCACTTATTGTGGATTAATGATAGAGTTTATAAAGATCTAATGCAGATAATAGATATTCAACAAAAGTAAAGTTCTTATGAAGAGTTGGGCTAGATTTAAAAAGTTAATAAATTGATCAGCATTGTCCAGTCTCTATTCTGGAGAGGAGTATAGAAGATCTTAACCTGAAAAATTGGTTAGTGAATGCCCTCTCAGAATTGTGGATTTAATCGAGGGTAATAAAATGAGGAAAGAACTTCATTTTCCATCAAAGGAGATGTTTACCTACCTTAGAATTAGATTATTTAAAACAGCATATATTAGATTATTTAAAACAGCATATATTAGATGAGAAGAATCCACTATATAAATAAATTTAATAAGTTGCTTGCTAATGACTTTAAGCAAAAGGTAATTAGTAAATGTTACAAAGTTGTTAATTAAATAGAGAATGAACTATACCAAAAACTTGGATTAATTAGGAAAGTGATATAAGTGAAATCTGTATAGAGCTGTGGTATAAATCTATGGAAGAAGTTAAAAGGTCTACACATTGGCTTAATTTTATTGAATTACACTATAAAATAATTTGTCTATGGCATTCGGTTCTGAATATTATGAATAAAATTAATCCTGAGATATCCAATTTGTGTTGGAGATGTAAAGTTCAGGTAGGTACCTCAAGACATATCTGGTGGGATTGCTCTAGAATTAAGTCAGTGTGGGAAAGAGTGTTTCATGAATTGTCAAAGTTTATGAGAGAAAAAATTAGAGATAATTAGAACTTGCATTATTCCATTTCGAAATTCAGAACTTTCCCCTTTATAAAAGATAGCAAATAATTCAAATATTGTTGGCAACTAAAATAGTTGTATCAAGAATGTGGTTCCAACAAGAATCTCCATCTTGGTTACAAATTTATAGTCAAGTTTGGTTTCAGTATAGAATGGAAAAGGGAGTAGCTGTTCAAGTGGATAATATTACTAATTTCGATAAGAGATGGGTCCTATGGTTACAAACTTACCAAACCAATTGAGTTTTACAATGGGCCCTGGGCGTTCATATCGACACTAATTATACTTGCACCTATAGAAATATTTTAACTGTCTCCTCCGTTAAAGATAATGATTAATTATGTTTTAGATAATATATATTGTCTCTAATACTGCCAGCCGATGTTGTATGTTTATATGTTGTTTGATAATTAAGATTAAGTACTGTTTGTACATGTTTTAATGTAATGTTTGCTTTTTTGAAAACAATGAAAAGTAATAAATAAAAATATATATGACAACTTACATGATGGGAAGAGTGGGAGCACTAGAGGAGAGGTAAAAGAAGAGGAATTTGTAGTGGACAGTCTAGTACAGAACAGTGTAGATCAGGTGCACAGACGTCACTATGCAGAGATGTCTGCGCTGTTTCCTGGCTGTCAGTCCAGGGAGCAGTAGAAATTCTCTATAACGAGGTAATAATTATGGAGACTAGTACTATTGAGCAGCTGGTTGCCAGATGGGTAATTCTTTGGGGGCAACTTTAGGCGAGGTGGTAGTTCCATCATACATAACCAGCAAACAGCTGATTTGTGATGTTGGGAGTTGTATTCCACAGCAGCCGAAGGTCCGTCAGTTGAACTACACCTGTTGTAGGTTGGGAGAAACAGAACCATGGTGGTTGGCTGCAGCAATAAGAGAAAAGTGGGGCGAATAAAAAGTAAATTTGAAGAATAATAGATGGTGATAAAGATAGTAGGGGATAGGAAGAAACAGGTGGTGGTTACGAGGAGAAGGGAGTTAAGAGGGGATGTTGAAAGAGAACAAGTGATGTTGTGGCAAGAAAGAAAAGAGGAAGAAGCAGTGGAGGTGTGAGTATGAAGAAAACTGGTAAAAAAGGGGAATAGAGGTGATATTAGAAATTGCACAAAATAGATTTTGATTGCAGGTAAGAACCAACTGCCCCATCGGTCTGCACATTTTTCTATTTTATTACAATACATAGTCTTCCATCTCAGAACAGATATTTCCTAGGCATATTTGAATGTGAATTCCATTATAATGTTAGTTTCTACCACTCCTTCTGCAAAGGCTATTGCATAAAATATAAATAGCTTAAATAAGTGAGATAAATGGGATCTATCACCCATATACAAGTTAGCCTTAATACTTAGAATATATAGCGAATAAGTGTAAAACTGTATTAATTTCATTTTTAAAATCTCTATTTGGCCAAAAATGAAGTAATAAATGCTGCCCTGCACCTACTTCTGGGCAGACTGGGGTTACCTGTTGTGTACCGCAGTCTGTCATTCTGCCTCTTTTCCCCTCCCTCTATCCAGCCTCCTCCGATGACGGGTGCTTTCTTTAGCCAATGAGATCGCTCCAGCTTACAGAAAGCCTCCATCATTGGAGGAGGCTGGTTAGAGGGAGGGGAACAAAGCAAGAGTGACACTTAACCGCAGTCTGTCCAGAAGAAAGTGTAGGGCAGCATTTATTACTTCAATTTTGGCCAAATAGAGATTTTAAAAACAAAAATGAATACAGTTTTCATATTTATCTGTATAACATCCCTGAGGAAGAGACCTAAGAGGTCTTGAAAGCTTGCATTCTAAATCTGCTTAGTTAGCCAATAAAGGTATCAACTTGACTATAATTGCCTCTTGTATTTCTATGGCTAACACAGTACCAACTGTCGTGGTATCCCATTGAGGCTGCAAATATTCACTGAACAGTGGCAGATGCTTTGGAAAATGTTCAAATAAACACACACACACACACCCACCCAGTGTTTAAAAATGTTTTTGTACCCTTTAAGAAAAAAACCCATCACCTAATAAAAAAACAAAAACACACAACTTTAGCAATAAAGGTGCTTTCAAAATTACTTCATATTAGCCATTTTTTTATTTAGAGCACTCGTTTTTGATTTATTAATTATTAACACTTTCTATATTAGCCGTGCATTACCTTCCCTTTTCATTGACAAGTAACCATTTCAGTGCTGCTGGCGTGGTAAGTGCATTGCTTGGCAGTGTCAGTAGTGGTAGAGGTAATGTAGGAAGTTCCTGCAGGTGTGCCTTAAAGGGGATCTCTGACCCCTACAAAAGCAGCCATTTTGTGATCTTTCCAGAGCGAGTATCCTACGCAGGGCTTGGACTCTCCTTCTCTCCTTTGCTGATTAACCCTTCACCTGCCAGATAAGTCTAATTAACAGTTTCTGGGGTGAAACTTCAATCCTACACACTATAATTGGGTGATTTCTTATACAATAAGGTTGACACTGTGAGAATGTCTATACCATTGTAGCTTGGGGCCAGACCTAAGACTAAGGATGCTGGGATCTCTGTATCCCCTATTGCGCATTGCTCTTCCTGTCATTCAGGGTTACCTAGAGAATTCTCAGGTCATTTATGCCCAGCATTTTCTGATGTCCCTGAGTGTCTTCCAGGGACCTCCATGTATTAGAACCAGTTTGGGGTTTGGCTGCTACTAGGGACATCAGGTCCACTTTGAAACTCTTTCTGTCCCAGGTACAGGGGGTCTTCCATTCTTGGCGGAGGCAACACAGACAGGACACTGGCAGTGATCTGACCCTAGTACGCTAAGGTTAACAGAGGCAACACAGACAGGACTCTGGCAGTGGACTGACCCTAGAACGCTAGGGTTAACGGAGGCAACACAGACAGGGCTCTGGCAGTGACTTGACCCTAGACCACTAGGGTTACCGGAGGCAACATAGACGCTGGCAAGTGACCGGACTTCCACAGACCCCTGGAGACTACTGGGATAAATAGGCCTTACAGGCACTGTGCAGTATAGCGAGTGAATGAGATAAAGGGTGCGTACCCTGACAGATCAGAAGCCAGCGTTACCCCAATACACACGGAGGTAGTCAGCCAGTCCTGTCAGAAGTGGAAGGGGATACTCAGCCAGGTCGGCACACACGGAGTAGTCAGCCAGTTCTAGTCAGTAACAGAATCAGATACTCAGCCCAGCCAGGTCAGACACATGGAGTAGTCAGCCAGTCCTAGTCTGTAATGGAATCAGATACTCAGCCAAGCCAGGTCAGTACACATGGAGTTAGTCAGCCAGTCCTAGTCGGTAACGGAATCGGATACTCAGCCAAGCCAGGTCGGTACACACGGGGTTAGTCAGCCGGTCCTAGGTCAGCAACAGAATTGGATCACAGGAGCGTCAGAAATCAGAAGCGTAGTCAGGCGAGCCGGGTCATACACAGAAACAGGAACAAACAGTCATATACGCTAGGTACAGGTACACCACGAAAGGGTACTGTAAAGATGACAGGAGGGAGTATATAAAGGCAAACCCTGGGAGGAGCCACAGTCCCAAAGCCAATAAGAATAAGGCAGTGGTAAACCCAGAAGTAACAATGTCGCTCAGCAGCTGGAATCACGGGCACCGTGATACAGTGATTCTCAGTGGGTTTATCCTCCCAAAGTGGATGCTCCTATCTTCAGGCTATCCAAGTCTTCTGCCTTGCCAGTGTCTGATGTGTCTGCTCTAAAGGACTGGAGTGACAAGAAACTTGAGGTCTCCCTCAAGTCCATCTTTGCTACTGCTGGTTCTGCTATGTGTCCAGCAATCGCAGCAGCATGGCTGAACCGGGCCATTGCAGTCTGGTCTGAACAGCTCACTCTTGCTGTCTGTCAGGGTGCTCCTACTTCAGATAAGTTGTGCCTCCTTGCCAACATTTCTGAGGCACATCACTATGTTTCTGCTGCACTATTTGATGCCATCCGTTTGGTGGCTAGGGTTTCCACCATGTCTGTGGTTGCCAGACGGGCTCTTTGGCTCAAGATCTGGTCTGTGGATACTGCTTCTAAGAAAGCATTGCTCTCCTTGCCTTTTCAGGGCACTTCTTTGTTTGGACCTGATCTCAAGGATCTGATCAGTGAGGCTACAGGGGGTAACAGTACACTTAGTTCCTAGGAAGAAAACACAGCTTAAGTGTAACCTATATTTTTGTTCCTTTCAGACAGTTTCCTCAGCTCCACGCACCTCCTTCAAGCCAAAACAGCAATGGAAGCCCAAGGTATTCCCAAGCCCAAGGCTTCCAAGCCGCCTTCGGCATGTCTCACTGAACCTGGGTCCGCACTCTGCTGTGGGTGATCGTCTGCATCACTATCACAGCATTTGGGAGGATTCAGTGTTGGACCCATGGGTTTTACAGGTGGTGACGGAAGGCTACAGGATCCCTTTCATCTCTCTTCCTCCCCTTCACCACCTTCCATCTCGTATGCCTCAGGGTGCAGAGAAATGCCGTCTGTTCAGCGCTGTTCAGGCTCTTCTGGACAACAACGTTCTACAGCCAGTTCCAGTTCAGGACAGAGTTATGGGTTTTTACTCAGACCTCTTTGTGGTCTCCAAGAAGGATGGTGGTTGTCGTTTCATTTTGAACTTGAAGGTTCTCAATTCCTTTGTGACCTGGGCTCATTATCACCAGGAGTCTCTACGGACAGCGATTGCTGCCATATCCCCGGGGGAATTCCTTGCTTCTCTGGATCTTCAGGACGCGTATTTACACATTGCCATTCATCCAGAGAGCCGGCAGTACCTTCGTTTTGCCTGCGACCGGGGATATTTTCAGTTCTCAACTTTTCCATTTGGTCTGACGACAGCTCCTCAGGTCTTCAACCATGTCCTGGGAGCCTTACTGTCCGTCCTCCACCGAGACGGCATCAAAGTTACTCCATACATGGACGACCTGCTTCTGAAAGCCTCTTCTGCTGAACTTCTTCATCAGCAGATTCAGCAACTCATTCATGCTCTCACCCATCATGGGTGGATCATCAACTTGGACAAATCAGACCTTGTCCCATCCCAGCGTCTAGTTTTCCTGGGCCTCCTCTTCGATACCCAGAAGAACATGGTGTTTCTCATGGACGAGGTGTCTCACCAGATTGCCCACAGGGTTTGTGTGATACTTGCTCAGGATCTAGTTCCATCCAAGAAGCTGTCATCTCTCGTGGGGATATTCATTTCCACCATAGAGGTGGTACCATTCGCCATAGCACACACCAGGGAACTACAGTTGTTCGTGATCCAGGTGTGCAGGGGTCGGCCGGAGCTTTTAAAGACGTTGGTGTCACTTCTTCATGTGGAACTGAGTTTGTCCTGGTGGCTCGACCTCTCCAATCTGCTGAAAGGCAAGTCCTTCCTAGTTTCCTTCTGGACCACGGTGACGACGGATGCCTGCGTCTCCGGATGAGGGGGCGGTCCTGGGTCGCCTGAGTGCACAGGGTCGGTGGTCTCCAGAAGAATCTCTCCTTCCCATCAACATATTGGAGCTTCGGGAGATGTTTCATGCCCTTCGTCATTGAACATCTCAGCTGGAAGAGTGTCCAGTCAGGGTAGAGTTCGACAACGCCACGGCCATGGCTTACATCAACAAGCGGGGTGGAACAAGAAGTCTTGCTGCTTGGTTAGAGGTCAAGGTTATTTTGTCCTGGGCAGAAGATCACATTCCTGCCACATCCGCAGTGCACATTCCTGGCGTAGACAACGTCATGGTGGACTTCCTCAGTCTACACACAATGATCAGCGGAGAGTGGGAGCTGCACACAGAGGTGTTCACCCTCATTGTTCAGAAATAGGGTCTTCCTTACATCGACCTGATGGCCACAAGACACAACAGGAAGGTACCAAGGTTCTGCTGTCGGTGGAGAAACCCTCTGGCTCTGGCGGTAGAAGCGATGTCCATCCCCCCCCCCCCCCAGTGTTGAACAGGGTGTTACGGTTATTCTGATTGCTCCATAGTGGTCTCGTCACTCTCGGTTTCCAGAACTTCTGGATCTCTCTGTGGCGGAGCCGTTTCAGCTGCCTTACCGTTCAGATCTTCTTCTACAGGGTTACCTGTGGAAAGAGGATGTTCATCAACTAGCTTTGACAGTTTAGAAATTGAATCCTCAGTATTGAAGAAGAAATGGTTTTCTTCTGGTGTGGTGGCTACTATGCTCAGTGCCCGCAAACCTATTTCTTCCAAGATCTACCATCGTGTCTGGTCAACCTTTTCGGTCTTGGTGTGCTGACAAGGACCTGTCTCAGAATTTTGATCTGCCTACGGTCCTGGCCTTCTTGCAGGATGGTGTGGATAAGGGCCTCAGTTTGAGCTCCCTTAAGGTTCAGACTTCTGCTCTTTCTATTTTCTTTCAGAGGTGCATTGCCATCCTTCCTGATGTGAAGGTTTTCTTCCAGGGCATTGCTCATTCTCCTCCTGCTTTTAAGATTCCTGCTTCTCAGTGGGATCTTAACTTGGTTCTGGCTGTTCTTCAGAGCCCTCCATTTGAGTCTACTATTCCTTTATGCCTGTTGACGTGGAAAATGGCCTTTCTGTTGGCGACTGTGTCTGTCCGCTGCGTCGCGGAGTTACATGCTTTCTCCGGTAAACCACCCTATTTGGTGTTTCACACGAATAAGGCGGTGCTTCGCACCTCTCAGGAGTTTCTTCCGAAGGTGATTTCGGAGTTCCACATCAATCAGGAGATTGTGGTGCCCTTCTTTCTGCCCTGACCCTGCCTCTGACAAGGAGAGGGATCTCCACTTGTTAGACGTGCTGCATTGTCTCAAGTTTTAAGTACATCGCACTGAGTCTATCAGACAATCAGACGCGTTCATCATTCCTGAGGGTCCTAGGGCAGGAAGACCTGCATCCAAGGTGACTATTGCTTCTTGGATCAAGTCCACTATTCGTCAGGGTCATGGCTCATTTTACTCGATCTATTGGGGCCTCTTGGGCTTACAAGAATCAGGCCTCTGCCGATCAGTTGTGCAAGGCTGCGACTTGGTCTTCTGTGCACACCTTTTCGAAGCGTTACCGTGTTGATCTGGCATCGACTGACGCCAGCTTTGGGAGGAAAATCCTGGAGGCAGTTTTGCCTGTCTAGGTTTTTCTTCGGTTCTTGGTGCTTCCTTTACTTTTGAGCCCCGTTGGCTCTAGTTCAGTGTGCTGTGTAACAGTTGGGGTGTTGTTACCCCTGTTCAGTGTCCATTGACACTTCTTTGTTTGTTGGGCTATCTCTGATCTGATGGTTTATATCTACTCTGGTGACTTTGGGAGCCTTGCACCTGGTCCTTGCCTTACCTACTGCCTCTGGGAAACTCAATGGTTGGACATCCCAGAGTTACTAGTAACCTGTATTGGATGACAGAGGAAAGAGGATTTTAGTATTACCCGTTAAATCCTATTCTCTTAGTCCATACCTTGAAGGGACCATGCTTGGCTCTCCTGTGGCAGACTGTGGGGGTTCTTCGGGGTCATGCTCACAGGAGTCGTCTTTCCCTTCCACTATCTAGTCAATAGTTAGTGTCTCAAATCTTTGTGGAGCTGGCTGGCTAGCTGCAGCCAAGGAGTGAAGGTAGGCTCCACCCCCTGCATACAATTCTAGAATTTTTCCTGCCTAAGTAAAGGGGCGGATTGCCTACCCAGAGTTACCAGTAACCTGTATGGACTAAGAGAAAAGGATTTAACAGGTAAGACTAAAATCCTCTTTTATTTATTTTTTAAAAACTCTATTTGCATTAAAAGTATTGCTTATAGAGTGCCCTGTACCTTACTTCCGCATACACTGGTCTTGCCACAGATTGCCGCACTGCCTCTGCTCCTTTCCCACTACCCAGTTTCCTCCAATGACTGAGACTTCTGTCTGTAAGCTGGAGCAGTCTCATTGACAGAAATCGATATCTATCCAATGAGACCGCTCCAGCTTACAGACAGACAGCCTCCGTCATCGGAGGAGGCTGGGTAGTGGGAAGGGAGCAGAGGCAAAGCGGCAAGAGCAGTGTATGCAGAAGTAGAGTGCAGGGTACTCTATAAGCAATACTTTTAGCCCAAATTGCTTTTTAAGAAATAATAAATAACGTTTTCAACTTTATCGATATATACTCTACCTAATAAGCCTGACTCTTATAGGTGTGAGACATCCCCTTTAATTAGCATCATATATACGTTTATTGTACACAAAAACTAGTTTTCTAAATAAAAAGTGTCTAATATTAAATATAGGTGATTTTGAAAAGCATTTTTAGTTGTTAATTGTTTTTAGGGTATAATGTCCCTTGAAGAAAGGAAATTAATAAAAAAAAAAAAAAAAAAAAAAAAAGGTGATCGTTCCACTTGGTTATCAAATATTTTTATTATAAACCCAATAATAACTTTCTTCTGCATACAGATAAGGGAAAATATGTAATTAAAAAAATCTGATTCAATGGAAAATATACATTAAAATTCTATATCTTATTGATGAAATTAAAAATAGCTTTGTTTCATTCGCAATTTTTTCCATTTCCAATGAAACTGTTCTAAATTGTGGCATCATAATATAATTGAAGGTGTCATTTTTAGACTTGTTAAGTTGTTTTTCCCTTTGCGGAATTGTTAGATATACTCAGGCATTATAGATATTGTAACATCAAGCCAGAAATTATGGTACTGTCACTTCAGAATAAAAGGACATTTATATTCTGTTCTCAGGCAATCATGCTTATTATGTGTGCTTATGTTTCTCTGAAAAGACAGTAATATCAGTGTAAGTCTTACATTTGATCAAGAGAACTTTCTCTGACCATTATAGATAGAAGAAAATTAGAGATTCTCTCCAGCTGCATTGCTTTAAACATATATACTTTCTGGCTCTGTCCAGTATTTCACTGTTAATTAAACCCCAAACATCTTATAAGCAAACCTTCATGAATTGTTTTAAACATGGATTTAATAACTGCTTTTATGTTTCTATTCTGCTAATTACAACCTCTGCATAGTACACAAAAGATATAGTTGAGCAGCTGTATCTAAAAACATAGACACAATGATAAAACGTTAACGGTTGACTTGGAGACATTATCCTTTTGTTTGTTTCTGCACTCAAAGGTATGTGTAATCATTAATAATGTTAATTAAAAACAGTTTGGCAAATTGTGTTGTGGAAAAAAATAATGGCATGGAAAATCTACAGCTGTGTTGTAGATCTGTAGAGTCTTAGGAATGAACAACCTTCTTTTGCAAAGTCCAAACCATATAGCTCTCTTAATCTGGTTCTTATTGAAAAACAGACAACTTGCTTATTATAATTCCGTTGTAGTTACTTTAAGTGTAAGTATATTGCACTGATTTTTTCTATTCATTTGAATATGTAAATATATACACCGTTTAAGTATGCTATACAACAGCTGTCCATGTTCAGTCCTCAAAGGCCACCAGTAGGCCAGGATGTAAGGATTTCCCTGATTAAGCACAGGTGAGTTAATCAGTGGCTCAATGGAGGCCATTGTGGACTGAACTTGGACAGTGCTGCTATTCAACAATGGGCAGTTGCTTATGCATTGTCTCTGTATTATTAGAATGCTGTGTCCACTTCTATGAAAATATATATTGCTTTGTTGGTATTTTTATTATGGCACAGTCAGATCCAGTGGTCTCATTATTCAAAATAATTTATTCTGGTAGTGTTTTGGTTATCAGTTGTATTTTTAAGGCAAATTCATGGATTACATTCCCCTGTTAAAGTGATAGTAATACTTCCAAAAAAAATGATTTTATATTGTAGCCATTTAAAAAACATTAAAAAATGATATAAGTCATATCTCTCAAACCTTCACATTCCAAGGGGTACACAATGTCATGGTAGGCTTTCTCTGTCATCAATGTCTTGACTCTGGAGATGGTTCCCCTGTTATGTTCCAGATCCAGGGGGCCCCCTAGCTCTTGCAGTGGATCCAATGGTCATTCCATGGCAGGTTCCCCTGGCATATGTGTTTCTTCCATTCTCCTCCTGATACCCAGGTGTAACGGTTTTGTAAGACACTCAGACCGGAGGTTAGAATAAAACACAGTTTTATTGAGAGAAACAAGGAACACTGCCACCTATGGGCTAAAATAGGTAATGACACCTAAAAGGATATAGATAAAGAATGCCTTTGCAGGCACAGCATGGATTAGGAGCAATACTGTCATATACAAAGAAACAGTAGTGGCAAAAGGGTTAATGTCCAATGCAAGTAATCAGTCTCTGTTGTGGTGAGTTTAGACAATGCCCAGTAGATGGTAAGAGCAGCAAGAGACTGTGGTGCGAGGTGGTAAGCACCTTAGCAGTGAGGCAGAACTGAAACACTCCAAGGACAGGTGATAAGCGAGATAGCCAACACTTCTTCAAGAGCTGAACGGAACTAGAGCCAATAGCACCCTTCCGGTGCGGTAACGGAGTCTCAAACACTGCAAGAGCTGAATGGGACCAGAGCCAATAGCACCCTTCCGGTGCGGTAAAGGAGTCACAAACACTGCAAGAGCTGAATGGTATCGCCCAATAGCACCACGCGGTGCGACAGCTGCTACCCTGTGCTCGAAAGGTGTAAGATGGAAGCACAGTTAACGGAGGCCACAAATGCTCTGCAAGTGTTAACAGACAGGCTCGGTAACGTAGGCAACACGCTCAGCAAGTGTTAACGGACAGGCTCAGTATCGGAGGCAACAAGCACAGCAAGTATAAATGGACAGGCTCAGTATCGGAGGCAAGAAGCACTGCAAGTGTTAACGGACAGGCTCAATAACGGAGGCAACGGTGCTCAGCAAGTGTTAAGTGGAGGATCAGTCTGCACAGCACTGTACTCTACAGTTCAAAATGTCGCCAGGCGATGCAGGAAACTCTCAGGACGATAGGAACACCGGAATCGGGTCACGGAGCAGGAACGTCAGCCAAGCCGGGTCAATCACGTAGCAGGAACGTCAGCTAAGCCGGGTTAATCACGGAGCAGGAACGACAGCCAAGCCGGGTCAATCACAGAGCAGGAACGAACAAGAATAGTCAGATGGGCCAAGTCGGTACACAGGAGCGCAGGAACACAGCAACGGAAGCACTGGTACAGGAACACCACGAAAGGGCACCTGACACGTGCCAGAGGCTCGGTATATAGAGGCCACACTGGGCGGGCTAAACAAGCTCCGCCAGTGGGATCGCACCACAGCAGAGAGTGACAGCGAGATCACGGGAACCATGATACCAGGGTATTGAGGAACATCAGGATGGAGCAGACTCATATCGTTCTGATTGTCCAGTTCTATCGGGTCTGTATGCTTCATATACGACAGGCACCTCTGCAACGGGATGTTGGTGCACGTCCTCATTTCCTTTCCTATGTCAGGACTCCTGCCCGCTTCCGCATCTTTAATCATCAGCTTGGCTGACGTCACCACGTCGTTGTGTTGTTGGGCATTGTGACATTGCGTTCCACTTCTATATAAGCCTTGAGCACCAGTGGCTCGGTGCTCAGTCTATCTTGGCTCCTATATCATTCAAATGGCATTGTCTGCGTTCCCTAGTACAGTCTTTGGGCATATATATATATATATATAATCCTCTTGACCCTTGGCTTTTTCTGACCACTCCTGTTTGCCTCCTCTGGCGTATGTGACCATCTCTGATTGCTGTCTGACCATCCTTGATTGCTGCCTGCCCTGACCCCTGGCTCTGTCTTACCATTCCTCTGGATTCTGTTCTTGGGCTCTGTCGCTTTGGTTCTCCTCTCTGTTTCTTGCCCTTATTGAGCTTTCAATATCAAACTGAGCATTTGGGGGCCTGTCCTCCATACATGCCTCTCTGTTTCTTTGCTTGTGACAGACCCTACCTGTTAGGCCGTGACGAGTTCTGGCCTTGTCAGACCTGATTCTTGGATCTACTCTGTCTGGTGCCGAGCTATTTCCATTCCTGAACTTCTTGTCTCAGGGTTCTCTGTGTTACCCTGTAATGGAAAAGTTGAGATTGATGGCTTGTTTATTGAAGCCAGTATCCTGAAGAAGGAGGTTTTCTCTGAATCTGTCATCCCCACTATGATGAAGGCTGACAAGCTGGTTTCATTCAAGGTGCATACTACAGGGATTGTTTTTGTTCTGTAAATGGTGAGAAGACCAAGGGTTGTGGATGTGCCCTTTTCATCTTCGGGTTATCTTAACCTTTCTTCATTATGGTTTTTCATAAAGGGCTCAGTCTTAGCTCTATCAAGGTCCAGATTTTTATTCTTTCTGCTTTTTCAGAGGTTTATCGCCATATTACTGGATGTGCAGACCTTTGTGCATGGGGTGGCCTACCCGGTCTTTCAGTATCTCACTTCTTTGTGGGACTTAAGACTGAGCATGGGTGTTATTCCATAGCCTCCCTTCAAGTCTCTATCTTCTGTTTCCTTTCGGTTCTTGACTCTGAAGACAGCTTCCCTTTTGGTGTCTGTGTCTGTTTGGTGAGTAAACCCCCTTTCCGATTTGTTTTTATTCTGATAGGGTGGTTTTGACAACGTTTCACCCTAAGATTCTTTGAGTTTCGCTTTAACCAGGAAATTGTCCTTTTTCTCTTTGTCCAATTCCATATAACAGACAGGAGCAGAAGCGTCCTCTTTTAGAGTGATTAGGTGTTTGCAGTACTGCGTTTATCTGAAAATTAGACTCTCTCTTTTTGTGATTTGTGGCTGTGTATAAGGTGACAATGGCTTTCTGGATAAGGCAGCATTCACCAGGCCTATGTCCTCAGGAAAAAAACTGTTCTTTTAGGGATACCACTTACTCCAAAAGATTGGGGTAACTCCTGTGCCTACCAGAACCAGGCCTCTGTGGATCAACTGGGTAAGGCAGCAAAGTGATAATCCCATCACATTTTTGTTAAACGCTACTACTACTACTACTGTGTTAAACACTACTGCTACTGTACCAGTTTACTGGCTTTGGTTTAAGCCAATTTTTTAATCAGACAGTCTTACAGGCTATTGTGTCTGTGAATGTTTCCTGCTTATGTTTTTTGCCAGTTACCTGTATTCTTTCCTGTTTCTTGGTTTGCTGTGTAGGTGTCCGTTGACACCTCAAATTAGAAAAAACTTAGATTGTCTTTTTTGGAACCCCTTGAGGGGTTTTCTCTCCCTCATTGGAATCTTGATAAATAGCTTTGGTATATCCCCATGGTTCCTGTGTTTCACATTAGATGAAATAAAAGATGATTTTTGTGCACTTACAGATGCATCCTATGTGAAACACAGGACTTCCCTCCTGAAGAATAACAAGTTGTTTGAGTTGTATGCAGAGGAGCCTTTTTGAGTTCTGTGGTGTAGGTGCCCCCTTTCCTGCCTCAATGCTTTTGATATTTCCTCTTCAATAAAACTTAGCATGACTCATTGGAGGTAAAGTAGAGAAGGGATAGTGTCTTTAACTCCAGAGAGCCTCTTATGCAAGTGTCCTGCCATCCTGAGCAGAGGATACTTTACCACATGAATCTTGTGTCCACATGGACGAAGAGAAAATTATGTATCCCTAAGTACACAAAAATCGTCTTATGCATTCATAAAAATGTATGTCTTTTTAGTCTAATATGTTGTCACAGTTTCCTTTCTATTGTGTTCCTTTAAAATTAGATGGTCATGGTTTAATGACTTGGAATCCCAATAGGTAGGTTTATTATGCTTTCCTCCTTATCTTGAAAGCACCATACCACAAGGTGCTACATTATGGCACCATTGTTTCACAAACATTAGCATTCCATTATTCCACAGCAGAGCAGATCTGTGTAGTTCCATATCGCAGGCATGTCTACAGTAAATAGAATCAAAAGCTACATTTTCAACATTGCACACTGAGGGCCATAACAGTTGTTGATATTGTCATTCAACATATTAAGATTATATATTTGGGCATTTTATAACTTGTAATAAACAATATTGTGTGATGTATCAACAATGTAGAAATAAACAAATAGTTTTGAGTAGCACAACCACTGTAGAATCTGCAACACTTTCATAAAAAATTTTAGTTAAGCTCACTTTCTTCTGCTTCACTTTTCATAGCTTAAGCACTTACACACCACATGAAATGAGACTCATGGGTCAATAAATAACTAGGGCTGGATTTCTTAATAAGAGAGTAGGCAACTGCCTAGAGCTCAAGACTTTGAAGTTTAGCTTCAGCTGTGTTGGCCACATCCACATTCTGAATTGTGGGTGTGACCTGGGCACTCTCCGTGTCCCTGCACCAGTTTTGTATCTTTTTTGCAGGCTACTAATTAACTCCATGGGTGGTAGAGCAAACTCCAGTACATTTCAGAACAATAACATATTTCATTCTTACTTGTTATAGGCCAAGGGTATTTTCTGTGCCAGGAAATGGTGAATGTGATTGGGGACAGGGTCATGTGAGGAGTGAGCTTGTGGCCATGGGTGGAGCTATAGGTGCATAGAGCGCCTTGCCTGAGTGGCTCTGGGATGTACATCTAGCCCTTTTAAGTGCCTAAAGGTTTTTTTTCTCCAATGGGCCAGGGTGAACAGTTGCACCATGCAGCGTATCTGGTATGCGGTTTTCTTAATTTTCGTAAAGAGGCCCAGCTCTTTTTTTTTTTTTTTTTTTTTTTTTTTATTTACTTTTGCTTGTTTTGTCCTTTCCTGCCTACTATTTGTTTCATTACAATATAATCAGAGTAGTGGAAGGAGGAGGCCCTAAGGGTCTTTTCAAACTAAAGAGCTGCAACACTGAAGCAATTTAACTGCACCATGGGTGACATGAAAATTACCATTCGTTTTCATTGTTTTTTTTTAATTCCTTGAATGTAAGCAGTCTACAATGCATTTCAGAGTGTTGGAGATAACTTAATTGTTCAAGAGCTTAAAAGCCCCATTTAAATCAACAGTTTTTTGTTTTGTTTTGTTTTTTTAATTTTTGTTTCACCTCTCTATGAAGCAGTTGGTTTATTCCAGAATTTCTCCATTTTAATTGATAGCTAAGCCTCACACTTGTACACACTTTTTAAAAAGCGTGTGCTGGTCTACTCTTTGGATGTATGCTAATCTCACATTAGCACAACAACACTTAACACTGATAATTTAGAAACTTTTTTTTTTTTCTCTGAAGTCACACTTTAATTAGATTAGTTATTAATGATTCATTTTAAGATTTCACCCTTAAAGCTGCTGAGATAGTTGATCTTGTAATGCTTGTGGACTACTGAGATTGATATACTAAGTACTGGAATCTGGAGCACACCAACTAAGCAATGTGTTAGAGACCTCTGACAGTTAAGGGATAAAATCGCAATTCAAGTCAATTGGAATTTGACAAAACAAGATACATGACAAATACACATTAATTGGGAATAAAAATTAGTGGTTTATTCTTGAGGAATGTGCCTCCTTTGCTTCTCATGTTTTGCACTCCCAGAAATGTTTCTATTAATATCATGTTGGCCCAGCCCACAGACACATCAGTGCTAACTTGTCAGCAAATCTTCTCTTAACCAGTCAAATGGTAAAACCCAAATGTATGTCTGGGCCTTTAGTGGGCCACATTAGTGAGGTAAAACTTACACTTCCTAGACACATGGAGTGCAAGGGTCCATACTTGGATGACCTTATACAAAGTGAGACTACAAAACAAGAGGTGTGACAAGCATACACTGAGAATAAATACAACTTAATAGTTTATTTGTGGGGATGGTGCCCCAACAAGTGAGGGTTATAACACTTTTTTTTTTTTACTCCCATTGTGCCATTGCAGAGAAGATATTTCCATAATCATATCCATCTGGTCCCAGGCACAGGTTTTCCTGTGCCGAAAATGTCAGGCAGATCTTTTCTGCATGTGAGTAACCGCAAAACTCCAGATGTACATTTTGGCCTTTTAGTGAGTGAGATGTGGGTGAATCTCTGAAGGGCAGTGTTTCTCAAACAGTTCTAACATATTATTGAAATATGTACAATATGTGTATTATAACTACCTCTCACAATCGCAAGAACTAGATGTTTATGTGTCTCTTGTGGTCACAAGGTGGTGCAGTTCCTATCACCTACCAGAGTCAATGACTAAAGTTCTTGCACAGAATGCATTCTTAACCCATTGAAAGCCAGAGCAGTATGGTATGCATTACAAAACAATTTGTTGAGCACCCCTGTAGCATGCAGTGTTGGCACTGTTGCAAAGAGTTTGATTTAAAATATAATATGTTTGAGATGGAATAACTTTTGAATTAGAAGTGTCAGAACAGTAGGAGTGCCTTGTTTTATGCAGCAAGAAAAGCCCTATAAAGTGTGTTTTATTTCATGGGAAGAAACACTGTCCCTTTAAAGAGAGAATATAGCTTGTAGTATTTAAATATTTAAGAGCCATTGTGGAATGTTTCTATGCTGTAAGCTTTGATAAACAGTGATATTAAATCCTTAGTTGTTAGCAGGAATCCTTCCTAATTACGGTATTTTGCTCGGTTCTGAAGAAGGTTTGTTTCCAGATGGTTCTGATAATACCTCATTAACCCATTGTACATATGTAGCACATCCTTATTCTTACAAGAGACTTTTAACCCTTTGAGTACCAGAGAAGTATCCAACACATTGCACTACACTCAAAGGGTGAAGGAAATTAGAGTCCTTATGTTCAAATGAAAAGTAGAGTTGTTCTGGGGTTGGCCAGCTTCATCATACACGAAAAACCTCTCTTAGTTTGCAAGCACACGTAGAAGACCTTTTAAGTTAAGGATTTCTTTTTTATTAATGCAATCTCGGCTCTGCTGCAGAGCTTCCGCCCGTCCCAGGACCGGATTCCCTTGCTGTCAGATAGAATGCTGACATCAGGGGAGAGGGAACTTTGAAAGCGGTTATCTCTCAAACCATAAAGGTTTGAGAGATGCTGCTGGTCTTATTTAAATCAGTTTTTTTAGTGGCTACAACACGGGGATAGTAATTTTTAAGTATTACTATGCATTTAAGCTGAACAACTCAAACTATCCTATATTCTAATTCGCTAAGGATGTTTGTCAGAAGCAGTCTTGCGCAGTATAGACGGCTGCGCACGCTGCAGTCATGCACAGTACAGACTGCCTGCGCCGCGCCTGTTATTGTGCATGGTGCTCCAAATCCAGACCAGAGTGCTCTCTGCACACCTTCCTGGGCCTAGGAAGGTGTGCAGAGAGGACTACGGTCTGAATTCGGAGCGCCATGCCCCATATCAGCCGCAATGCAGGCAGTCTGTAATGCTCATGACTGCAGCGCCACCAGTGTTGGCCCGTGTACACAGGCTATAAAACTAGCTTGAAATGTTTAAAAAAAAAAAAAAAAAAAAAAAAAAAAAAAAAGGGTGCTAAGAAAAATGCTGTTGAATGCATTTTCAAAATAAATTATTTGTTAAAAATGTATAGTTTCACTTTAAAAGGGAACTCTTGCCTCTTTAAAAGTTCTCCTCATTATAATGTTCCTTTTCAGTTAACCTGAAATCATTTTTTTTTTATTTTGAATTTAGTACAGGATATCCCGAGATTTAACATTTTAAAAATGAGCCGGTGATGTCACTTCAGGACAGGCTGAGGGACACCTCGGTCACGCAGCCTGTAAATCTTTATCTATTTCCCTCCCCAATTAGTGCCTCATTCCCACCTCCTCCGATGATGGAGGATTTCTCCAGGTGAGCTGGAGCTCTCTCTAGAGAGCTCCAGCTCACATGGAAGAAGCCTTCATCATTGGAGGAGGTGGGAACGAGGCACTGCTTGGGGGGGGGGGGAAGAGACAAAGATTTGCAGGCTGCGTGACCGAGTTGTCCCTCAGCCTGTCCTAAAGTAACATCACCGGCTCATTTTTTGCAATGTTAAATCTCAGGATATCCTGCATTAAATAAAAACAAACAAACAAACAAAAAATCGGGTTACAGGTTAACTGAAAAGGAACATTACAATGAGGAGAACTTTTATGGAGGTGAGATTTCCCCATTAAATCACTATTTTACTAAGATTGATGCATTTTTATTTAATGGCAGGTTAAATAATTGTTTTTGTTTTTAATGTCTGCTGAAAGGACAGTGTCAAGTCTATATCCATTGTATACAAGTGTAAGACAATTTACTTTGTCATAAGTTGTGAACAGCAAAGATTCTTTGGACAGCACGGATTCACTTTTATAGAAACACTTGGAATCAGTCACATGCACTACAATTACTTATAAATGATTCATAATCATTCTGCATCTTGCATGGTTGTCATCAGCACAGATCGGTCTGTCACTATATTTCTATTCCAGGTCACTTCATTCATTCCTCAAATGAACACCATGGAGTGGAGAGATTATCACTGTAGATTGCACATGTAATAGTGTTCTCAAAAAAACACAAAAATAAAATGCAAACATTTGTTAATGGTGACTCTTATTATCTGTGTTGAGGGTCATTCCACTTATAAAGCAAGACTAAGGGCAATATGTACACTTTTGAGATTACTCCCTAACAGTGCTGTTGGATTACCTTGATTTGCTTCTAGATCAGAAAAAAAGTGTTTATGTATTGGGCTGTGTTGTGTTAATGTGGTTCTTTACATTATTTAAACATGTCCTGAGGTGCTTGTAGCTTACACATATGTTCTGTTCAGTAATAGAGGCTTAGGACATATGTGTGGAATTGTACTTGGCTGTTGCTGCAGGGCAGATTCACTCTGGAGGAGCAATGTTCAGAAATGTGTCCACTGAAACAAAATGAATGGTCACTATTGAATTAAAGCATAAAAGAAATCAGGAGCGCCACTGAGAATTACATCCTTTTAATTGTCAGATACGGAAACGCTTTCTTGCTTTTTAACACATTTTTGAAAAGATAACATGGTGAAAACAAGGAACATTTTTTTTTCTCCAAGCTGCAGCTGTGTCTATATTAGATGATTACAATTCTATGGTGTTGCTACCTTCTATGTATTGATGTACTTCATAATAACAGTAGGAGACAACACCATTATACAGATATCCAGTAAGGTTATGTTTCTTTTCATCGAATGGACACTATTTACTTTTTAGATGTTAGCTGCAAACTGCGAATTGGAATTTTCAGATTTTTTTTTTTTACTTGCATTTAGAAAATGCCTGGTGAATTCCATTGATAGTTCATTATGCAGATCCCTATGGAATGCCTTAGTAGAAACATGGTCATGGAAGCAGTTATTTAGCCTCATTTGCACTGTCAGGCTTTTGACTTCATGTTCAAAGACAAGAATAGGAATTCTAAAGCAATCCAACTCCATCATATGGGAAAAATAAAAATTACAAAAGTTATGAGGAATGGGGATTTTAACCCTTTGAATGCCAGAAGAGGTATGCAACACATTGCAGAGCAATGCACTGCGTACACCTCTGGTAGTCAAAGGTTTAATCCCTTGAATACTAGAGGGATCTCTCTAACTTTCAGGGGGTTAAAAGCCTAATTTAAATCAACGGACAATGGAGGAATTTTCATTTCTTCTCTATAGTGCAGCTGGTTTGTTCCAGAATTGCACATATATATAATATGATTAAGGCCCATTTAATACTACAAGGAGGTAAAAGTCTCATCTTAATGTACAAATAAATAAGCTGAAGTTCTAGAACAAACCAATTATACCATAGGGGAGAAATGAAAATTCCCTAAATCCTGACTGATTTGCTGGAAATGGGTTTTTAATCCTTTGAATGTTAGAGGTTTCTCCAGTGCATTCCTACACAATGAGTTGAAGACCTCTCTAGCATTCAAGGGATTAAGAATCCCATTTAAATCAATGGACATTTTTTGTTCTCCCATTTAGTACAGTTGGTTTGTCCCAGAATTCCTCCACTTCTTAAACAGTGTTCAGTTGTACTAATATCCAACCAGATTTATCTGGCCAAAGAAAGAAGTGACTGAGCCTTCATCGTTCGATACCATTGTATACTTAGAGATATCTATGTAAAGCAGCGTGTTAGAGACATCTCTAGCTCTCAAGGGATTAAATATACTTCATTTCTTTAAACCAAAGAACAGATGATTATCACATACTCTTAGTTAGCCTCTGAAGTGTAAATAAACCTAACTGGACATGCCTTTTTCTTCTATCATTAAGATTCCTTCAGTTAGGCCTTCTTCCAACAGGTGACTCTGCATTGGTGCACATATGGTTAATTTATCCACATGGGCCTATTAACACAACACAGATCCAGCAGCAGTGGGCAATAGGAATACAGCTTGTAGCATCTCTCTTGTGACTGCTAGTGGCTGGAGAGTTGCATCAGTCAAGGTCTGCATGGCCGCTATGCAGACCATTCATATGAGTGACTGAATTGTTGTGATGCTATTTGCAGCAATCAAACTACAGGCTGGCCCACACTGACACTAGCCATTTAGGTAATATTTATACATACATGGGCCCGACTGGCAGATTTAAAGTTCTTGCATCCATCTGCATTCTACAGAGGGAGCTGAGTGCATGGCACACAGTTGGTAATAGTATGGCAGCATAGTCGCCACACTGGCATCACTTGGTAACAGTAATAGAAGAGAATAAAAATACAACTGTGGATTATAAATCCAACAAATACTTTTGTATTAAATACGTTCTACAACTTGGTTAGCTATTTTTTCCTTACATTTCTCTGTTTTCCTGGTGATCCTGTCAATGGGTGTGACTGATGGGTTCCCCATATTGACAGTACCCATAAACAATTATCTGATTCCCATGTGGCTCGACCAGTCACTGAGAATGATAGGCAGTCATGCAAGTGAGCCTTGCTGCAACTTGCCTGTGTTCATGATACTGTCTGATGTAAACATTCCAATCAGATAAACCTTCTGCACAGGGGACATTGTGCAGAAATCAGTGCTGTTTTGATGTCTCTTTGGTGAATGAGGCTAGCTGTAGACACTTGCATAGTAAATAGATTCAGTGAGCATAGATTGGGTAGGTGGTATGAAAAGTGTCTTAATAATAAGTTTAATTTTTGTTGAATAATTGTATTGTATAAAGCATGTCCTTTAATATGAATACTCTCTCTATATACAATGTAGCACTAATGTAAACAGACCAGGAAGAAATTTCAAAAATACATTTTATCCATACATTTTTAACCTTTTTAAAGGAGTAGTAATGTCTGATTTTAATAAAATGTAATAAAGTAGATAATGAAAAAAATAAATTAACGGGTGCAAGTCCCATCTCTCAAACATGTATAGTTTGAGAGATATATGCTTATAAAGTTCCCCCTCCCTCCCCTTTCACAGAAGTCAGCCTCTAGCTGACATGAGAAGATCCTGGTCCTGGGACCGGCTGGTGGCTCTTCAGCAGAGCCGAAATAGCGATATATAAAAAGATATGCTTCATTGGAATGGTCTACAAAGTGTGCTTGCAAACCCGGCACACTTTGTAGACTGTTCCATTGAAGTATTTCTTTTTAGATAGAGCTATTTCAGCTCTGCTGGAGAGCCGCCAAATCTCCTTCTGTCAGCTAGACAGCTGATGTCTGTGACAGGGGTGGGAGGGGGAACTTTATCAGTGTATATCTCTCAAACTATACATGTTTGAGAGATGGGACTTGCACCAGTTAATTTATTTTTTTTAATATCCACAATATTGCATTTTATTAAAATCGGACTTTATTAACCCTTTAACCCCTTAAGAACGTTGCCGTGCCAGGACCGTCACGGTGGTCCGGCACTTAAGGACCAATGACGGTCCTGGCACAGCATGGAGTTCAGTGCTCCCGGCGTGGCTGCACGCCGCTCTGGAAGCCCTGAACCAGAAGAGATGATAAAAAAAAAAATGCCCCGTGGTCCGCAAGTGCCGGCTGCACGGGATTGCGCTGGTCCTTAAGGGGTTAATAATGGCTTGAGATATTTACTACATGGAAGACTAGACCGTTTCTCAATTTTTACTAATTTTTTTTGGGTTGCAGCTTTATATTTGCAATTCAAAACTATACTCTATGAGGAAGGGGTAGGCATTTTCCGCTATTCCAGTGACCTTTAACTTGAAGTAGACTTTGCATCATGAGAAATGATAAGGGATTACCATTAGTATACACCTGAAACAGGAGTACACATTCATACATCTCTCTATGACCATGCAATATCCTAATTGTAACAAACATTCCCTGACTGTAGCTGTCACAGAGAAGTCTGATTGATCTATTATGAAATAAATATATAAAGCCAGATGTATCTGTTGGAAGAAAAGGGTTTTATTTTAAATTGCAGAAATTTGCTCAAAATTCGTACTTACCGTAAATGTCTTGTAACAAACAAAAAAAGAGACCAAATAGTAACCTATAGTTCCAGAGATGTACATTTTCACAAGTGAAAAAAGCCCAAAGCTTAGCACCTTGAGTGACAGGGGAGTACACAGTGCATTGCTTTGCTCTTTGGCACTCAAAGAGTTAACGGACATCATATTTCCCTTTATTCACGGGGTTAACAGAATTGATGGAAATAGGATTCTCATGATCTAAATGTAACCCTATAAAAGAAAGTATTTCTTGAAAGTAGACATTGTAGAGAATCAATACTAACTGCTGTGTTTCATGACACAAAATTATCAATTCAATCAAAATAATATACAGGAAAAAATGTAGAGAAGACATCAGTTGTACCAAAATACTACATCCCTATGCAATGTGGCCATGCCAGCTAAATAAAGCAATGGTGGGTGGGGAGTAGATCTCAAAATATACAAGCAAGAAACTGAAATGGGACAAATTCCAAAAATTTGACTGGCGATAGAAATTTGAGACTCGAGTGATTTATTCATAGTGGAACATGGTCACAAATATGACCAGGCACTTTATTTATGACTAGTGTAAAAGCCCGTGTACATTGGCCAAGGTCTGGGTGATGTTAAGAGGCCAGTCCTGCTCTGCGTCCTGCCGCCAACACTGTCATGCATTGTAAAGACTGCTCGAAAGCACAGAATGCTCCCAGCACAGAACTCCCAGCATTCTGTGCGTTCGGGCAGTCTTTACTGCGCATGACAGCTTCTGACAAACATCCTAGCGAATTATTCTATAGGATTTGGGACAGTTCATTATACTAATTTGTTTCTGTTTTCAAGGTAAAAAAAAATAGGGTGATTCTAATGTTTTGCATAAATTCTTACAAAAGTCACAATTGACAACACAAAATCTGAAACATGTCTATTGAAACAAACAAGCTCACAGATGAGCTGGCTTTACTTAACCCTTGATGTTCCAGAGAGGTAAGCAACGCATTACGTACCCCTCTGTCAGTCATAGGGTTAACTGTTTGGGTGCTAGAGGAAGCAATGCACTGGATGCCCTCTAATACTCAAAGGGTTAAGTGTGGTCTAACATATGCCCATAATAGTTAACACATGTTTTTAATGGTCGAATATAAACTGCTCAATACATAGTTTATCATACCTAATGACCTCATAACATCGATCTTACTCCAATACAAGCATACATACCCAGGAAGTAGACGGCCTCTAAAATCCGCGGCTGAGGTAATGTCCCTATACAAAATAAACTCTCCAAGAATTAATGAAAAAAAAAAAAAAAAGTTTCATAACATTTTCATTATTTTAAATATAAATTTGATTTTAACTATATGGTCTCACCCAACATTGCTTAAATAATTACACTAGCAGGCCATATTTTCTGCTAATAGTTTTGTTAAGTGATTACAGGAAAGGGAAAGGAAACAAACACATTTTTTTTTCCTTTTAAAGCTATAAGGTATCCAACAGATTGCATCACAATGCATTACCTCTCTGCCATCAGAGGGTTAAGGCAGGGGTATTCAGGCTTTGACTTCTACCTGTTGTGGACTAAAGCTCCTTCAGATACTGTCCAGCATTTCATGAATGGGGAAAAAGGTGCACTGAGAAACTGCACTCTCCTACTGCATCTTTACAAGAATATATGTGTGTATGCTTCTGTCCGTGGTATTAAAATGAAAACTGAACAAATTCTTCTATATGCACTGTGTGCTTGACATCAAACGTTTGATAGAGCTTCCCAGCATGTGTTAAGAGTGCTGCTGTATATGTTTCATGCAATATTTTGGTGTAGGCAATGTGTGTTTTGTTGTATAAGTGCTGATGTTGTTCAAGGTTTTCTGTTGCATCATATTAAAAGGTTCTGTGGAGCACTAGTGACACTGTATGTGACTACTCAGGGATTTTGTCTTTTAATGTTGGCAAGCATGTACTCATATTATATGACCTTGAATGCAAACAAAGCTGGCCTTTTCTTCATTTTATGTATGTTCCATATGGCAGTGTTAACACAGCACCGATCCAGCAGCAGTGGGCAATAGGAATGCAGCTTGTAGCATCTCTCTCTTGTGACTGCTGGTGGTTGGAGAGTTAAGTATGCATACAATTCCCCCAAAGTCAGGAAAAAAAAAATGAAGGGCAAAAAAAAAAAATAATAAAAAAAAAAATAATCCTTTGAGTGCCAGAGCGTTGCCTACCCCTCTGGCACTCAAAGGGTTAAACCGAGCTTGAACACTTCGCGTCCCCATAAGTATCAGCTCATTTTCTCCCAGAAAGGATTTGCCAATTATTATCCTATATAATAATTCGCTAGGATGTTTGTCACGATGCAGTCATGTGCAGTAGAGACTTCCCACGTTCGGGCAGTCTCTATTGCACATGACTGCATCGCGTGAGTGAGGCGACCCAAGACTGCATCATGTGGAGCAGTGAGGTTGCGGCCTCTTAACCCTTTGAGTGCCAGAGGGGTACGCAGCGCATTGCTTTGCAATGCGTTGCGTACCCCTCTGACACTCAAAGGGTTAACATTACCCGGACCTTGGCCCGTGTACATGGCTTTTACACTAGTATTTAATAGTATGTATTCCTCCAATAAGCATGAACAAATGTGGACTTGAGTTATGCGCCTTCCGTGTTTACTCTGGTTTGTTATCCAACATCATAAAAATAGCCAAATGCTTTTGACAGAAGGAAAGGGCAAAGAAAATAAAATAATTGCATTTTAGTTGACTGTATTGGCAGCATTGCTACAAAATGTATTATCAGTGTATGTCCAGACATAAAACTTGAAATCAGAAAGTATTCTCTTGCTCCACCATGTGGTTTCTTTACTCAGTTCTTTTTACAGCTAATGTCTGTAGACAAATGTGTGCAGAGGTTTGGAATTGCTGAATAAATTACTACATTCAATTTAAATCTACAGAATGCCATGCCTTCTGCATGAATGCTCAGGTTTGGCTTTTATTTTAGCAATTTAGAGTGGCTGAAAGTACTGATAATTATTATTATCAGTAGTAGTATTGTCATCATCATTCAATAGGTTGTATATAGAAAGAAAAAGGGAAGCAATTCTGTGGCAAACCAAATACACCATAGGGGAAAATTAAAATTCACCAAATTTCCATTTGCTTAAATAAGGCTTTTAACTCCTTGTATGCTACATAGGGTTCTAACTTGAGAGGCAATGCACTGGAGACCTCCCTAGCATTTAAGGAGTTAAAAGTCCAGTTTAAATTAATAGGAATTTTCATTTTTCCTCTATGGTGCAGTCTCCGGAACTTTTATTCTTGCATTCTGCATCTGTCTGCACAATTTCTGAGAATTATAAAACTAGGGCAGGGGGTGATTTTTATTATTATTATACACTCCTGGCAGGGTCACTCAAGATATACAGATCAAAGCGAAGTCACCAGACTGAATCAATCCAAAATCTGCCAACCCGCACTGGATCAGTGTGGCTTTACAACAAAAACAATGGCTTTCATTCCCCAGAGACTTGCAAGCTACTTCCTATGGCAGTGGGAAGACTAGCTCAATGCTGAGGGTGCTAAGAATCACAGGGTTCTATCAGGCTGCCTTTGGTCTTCAGACATTGAAACATGTAACATCCTTTCTATGAGTACTGTTTCACACCTAGAGAAACTAATACAACGACTAAATCACATTAGCTGGGACATCATCAGCTTATGTAAGACTCAAACAAAAATGGTGAAGATTTAGTTAAATTAGAAGATGGACACTGGCTGTGCTATAAATGAACCAGTGACGAATGATGTGGAGGAATCGGATTCTCGAATAACAAAAGACTGACAGACTGAGTCATAAAAGTAGACCGTATTTCAGAAAGTATTGCTTCCTATGTTATCAAACTAAACAGTCGCTGTGATCTTCAAATCATTCAAGTTTATGCCCCTATAACTAGCAACAGTGATGAAGAAGTTGAAGAATATTTTGATGATTTATTATGCCTCTGTAATCAGGACAATTACCCCTACAAATTTGTAATGGGAGATTTCAATGCAGGAATTGGTAAGATCCAAAATGGAGAAAAATCAGACCATATGGAACTGGAAAAAAAAATGACAGAGGCAACCAGCTGATTGAATTTGCAGAAGAACAAAATTTGCACAACATGAATTCATTCTGCAGGAAAAAGGCCCAGAGAAAATGGACATGGCAAAACCCTAATGGTAATAAAAGTGAAATCGACTTCATACTTGCAAATAATAAAACTCTTTTCAAGTTTGCCGTTTCCTACTGACAGCAGGAGATTCGTGTTGGCCGACATAGAGGCTCTTGAGAAGTGCCAAGATCTTGTTACTTACACGGAATCCCTTCATTGGAAAGGTCTAAAGCGTGTGCCTGAACGCCCGTATCTCTTAAACTATAGCGGTTTGAGAGATACGGTTTTTGCATTTAGATCAGATTTTTAAGCTCTTCTAAATGCAAAAAAGTTTTTTTTTAGACATTACTAACACTTTAAGCAAAATGGTAATATTAGAAACCGGGTAGAATATGTATAAGACCATAAGGAAGCACATTAAAGAAGAAACACGCAAGTTCAACGTTGAGCCCATCAAAAGAACACAACACTGGAAGAAAATCAAGGACTATAGAAAGTAAAACAAAAGATTGCCAAATGTTTGCATTAAAGCTTGAAGATGGTACAAAAGCAAAAACCCAACAAGTACTAAGATGAATGGAGGAATTTCATTCAGATCTTTTTAAGGATGAAGGACAAAAACAGTGCCAGAGATCAAAGCTGTTCTACAAGTTTTGGTAGAAGCTGCAATAAAATCAATGAAAAATGGCAAAGCAGTTGGACCTGATAAATTTAGTACTGAAATGTTGAAAGCTGGAGGTCAACCATTATTCAAAGCCCTAGCTAAATTATTCTCATAATTCCTACTACTTGGCAAAGTACCTGAAACATGGAAAAATGCAGACACCATCCTACTGCACAATAATGGTGAAAAGGAGTATCTAAAAAAACCTGTCAAGGTACTGTCAAGAAGAACGCACACAAAACTTAACTTGTCAAACCTAAAGAGCAAGAAAGCTTCAGGAGTGGTTTCAGTAAAATGGACCACATCCAGACAGTGCAACAAGCTATAGAGTGACATATCGAATACAGCCTTCCATTATGCATAGCCATCATTGACTACAAAAAGGCCTTTGACTCCGTGAAAAAGCAAGCAATAATTGATAACCCAATCAACCAAGGAATGTATAAAACTTATATTAATATCCTGCAATAAGTATATGAAAATGCAATTTCACTGTCGTCCAATACAGGTCACTGGTACCATGGGATGTGTAGTCCCCTTTAATAGGCAGGAACAATTATGCAAATAATTTGCAAGGGGCGGAGCCTCCCCTCTTACTTAAGCCACCTTCTGGCCAGAGCCACCCATATTGATTTGTTCCTGGTGTGCTTGCACACCAGGCAGAGAACAGCTATGCTTCTTAGAGTTTTATTATTTTTTCTTCAAATATGGAATACCACCATTAGGAGGGTGACCATGGCTGTGAATGCCCTCACCCGAAGTGGCTAGTGCAGCTTCCAGGGATTTCTGTGGACCTATACCTGATGAGGGGACAGCTTGTGTTAAGCAGCTCCCCTGTTGGGGAAATTACCTCTGGTTCTTTCCCTCCCTATCATGGTCACCTGAAGACAGAAGTCTGCAAGAAAGGTGAGTCACCCATTGAGTGCTGAAGGTCCACTTGTCCCCACAGTGTCCCTTTGATGGGCTTGTATTTGGGAGTTTTAATACACTCCAGCACTCATAGGGTGTTTTTATTGCATTATCACTATTTATGCAATTTCTGTGTTATTCTCTGAGTTTTGGAGCATTGGGTATTCATTTATTTATGTTTCTCATGTATTTCATGCTTGTTTGGGCACTTTTTAATGTTTTACTAAACTTTATTAAAAAATGGTGTTCCGCGCCTTTAAGTGCGGCTTTTTCCCGCTCAGCAGCAGAGCTCCTTTACTCTCTATGGGAATTCACAGTTTGGGACATATCTCTGAAACCGCTTGTCACAGCAACTTCAGAGTGGGCTCATTTTAATGCTAGGCTCCTGCTCTATCATCCGGTTGGTGTTTTATTAATGTAGGGGGTTCAGGGGGGCTTCGGGCACTGTTTGGGGTACTTGCATAGGGAAAACTACATTTCCCATGAGCGCTTAGCTCGCGCTCGTTTCTGATTGGCTGTCATGACGGCCGCCATTTTGTGGTACTTTTCCAAGGCGAGTACACTACGCAGGGACCGAGCCTTCTCTCTCCTCACCAGATTAACCCTTCGCTGGCCAGATAAGTCCGTTTTTAGACCTTTTCTGGGGTGAAACTTTAATCTTTAACACTTTTCTGGGTGATAGTGTTTGTTGTGGGGTATATTGACGCTGTGAGCATGTCTACTTCACTGGAGCTAGGGGCTAGACCCAAGACTAAGGAGGCTGGGGGGTCTTCTACCCCCATGGCGTTTTGCTCCTCTTGCCACATTGGGCTGGATTGCGATAATGTGGGGGATCTATGCCCTAATTGTACTGATAAAGATAGCAACCCTGGGCTTCCCAGCCACGCTATTGAGCCATCTTGGGTGAGGGAGTTTAAAGCTGCCACTAGGGATCTCAGATCCACGCTTCAACTCTTTCCCTCTCAGGTACAGGGGGCTCTCCAGGTCTGGCAGACCCCCTCTACTATCAGGACCTCCCTGCCTAAGCCACAAGGAGCTCCTGATATCACTGATTCTTCTGAAGAAGAACTTTTACAGGATTCTGATGCTGAGGAACGTACTGTTATTGAATCTAACAGGTCCATTGGGGACCCCTATGAGTGTGACCCTGAAGTTTCGGCTGAGGGTCTGATCAGAGCGGTTCTGAATACGCTCAACCTTCCTCTGACTCAGGAATCCACTTATGATCCTACTGATGTTTTTCAGAAAAAGCCATCTAAACCTGTTGTTTGTTTTCCAACTAACCCTACTCTTGCCCGTCTGGTTTCTGAGGCATGGAAGAATCCTGATAGATCTTCCTCTGTCTCCAAAAAGTTTGCCAAACTTTACCCTTTTCCCGAAGCGGAGCTGGCAAAATGGGTTCATCCTCCCAAGGTGGATGCTCCTGTGTCTAGACTATCCAAATCTACTGCTTTGGCTGTCTCAGATGCCTCTGCCTTGCAGGACTGGACGGATAAGAAATTAGAGCTCTCTCTTAAATCTATTTTTGCCTCTATTGGCACTGCCATGCGCCCCACCTTTGCTGTGGCATGGGTTAATAGGGCTATTGCAGCCTGGACTGAACGACTGACTGAAGCGGTTCGCCAGGATGCGCCTGTATCTGAACAGTTGCAGCTTCTTGCTAATATCACTGAAGCTCAGAACTATGTTGCTGATGCTGCTTTTGATGCTGTGCGCATGATGGCGAGGGCCTCCACTTCTTCTGTGGTGGCTAGACGCGCTCTTTGGCTGAAAATTTGGTCTGCTGATACAGCCTCTAAGAAAGCCTTGCTTTCCTTGCCCTTTCAGGGGAATTTGCTCTTTGGCTCTGAGCTCAAAGAAATGATCAGTGAGGCTACTGGCGGTAAAAGTACTCTTCTACCCTCAGTCTTTAAGAAAAAGTTTCCAGCCAAACGCAATCGGTCCTTTCGTTCCTTTCAGACTGAGACACGCTCCTCGGCCCAAACGGGTCCTCCCACTACGCGCTCCTCCTCCAAGCCCAAACAGTCCTGGAGGCCCAAAGTTGCCTCCAAGGCCAAGACCTCCAAGACTGCTTCGGCATGACTCGCCGAACCCGGGTCCGCATCCGGCTGTAGGCGGTCGTCTCCGCATCTTTCGCCGGACTTGGGAGGAGTCAGTGGCGGACCCATGGGTTCTTCAGGTGGTGTCAGAGGGATACAGGATCCCTTTCTCTTCCCTTCCTCCTTTTCGGTTCCATTTTACTCGTCCTTCTCAGGAACCCACAAAAAGGCGTCTGTTCGACGACGCTATTCAGGATCTCTTGGACAAAGAGGTCCTGGAGGCGGTTCCTCAGGGGGACACAGGTTCAGGATTTTATTCCAACCTGTTTGTGGTAGCCAAAAAGGACGGAGGAGCCCGTCCCATCTTGGATCTCAAAGATCTCAATGCCTATGTGGTGACTTCCCACTTCCGCCAGGAGTCCCTGCGCTCTGTGATTGCAGCAATGTCTCCAGGGGAGTTTCTTGCCTCCCTGGACCTTCAGGATGCTTATCTTCACATCCCTATTCATCCAGGGAGCAGGAAGTATCTCAGGATTGCCTGCCACAGGGGACACTTTCAATTTACAGCGCTCCCCTTTGGACTGACTACAGCTCCTCAAGTCTTCCAGCGGGTGCTGGGCTCCTTGATAGCGGTGCTCCATCAGGATGGGATCAGAGTGACACCCTACATGGACGATCTCCTACTGAAGGCCTCCTCAGCGGAGCTTCTCCACCTGCAGTTGCAGAGGTGCATGCACACCCTGAACCGTCACGGATGGATCCTGAATCTGGACAAGTCGGACTTGATTCCTTCTCAGAGGCTTCTGTTCCTGGGTCTCCTGTTCGACACTCGCCAATGCATGGTGTTTCTTCCAGAGGACGTGGCTCACCAGATAGCCGTCAGAGTGGCTGGGATTTTGGACATGGACGAAATTCCAGTTCCGAAGTTGTCGTCCTTAGTGGGGAAGTTCATTTCCACGATCGAAGCAGTACCATTTGCCATGGCCCACTCCAGGGATCTTCAGAGATTTGTGATCCAGACGTGCAGGAATCATCCAGATCATCAACATCTGTCTGTTTCTCTTCCTCCTCATGTCGAGTCGAGTCTGCACTGGTGGTTAGATCTCTCTCATCTCTTGAAAGGGAAATCCTTTCTAGTTCCTCTTTGGACCACAGTCACAACGGATGCCAGCCTTCGGGGCTGGGGTGCAGTCTGGGGTCGCTTCAGTGCTCAGGGGAAATGGGGTCTGGAGGAATCCATGCTCTCCATCAATGTTCTGGAACTTCGAGCTGTCCGGCTGGCCCTGAGGCACTGGGAGTCTCAATTGACCGGTCTTCCAGTCAGAGTAGAGTCCGACAACGCCACGGCGGTGGCTTACATCAACAGACAAGGCGGCACAAGAAGCGGTTCCGCCTGGTGGGAAGTCAAGGATATTTTGTCTTGGGCAGAAGATCACGTGCCTGTCATCTCTGCAGTTCATATTCCAGGCGTGGACAACGTCATGGCAGACTTCCTCAGTCGTCACACCGTCGACAGCGGAGAATGGGCTCTTCACCCAGAGGTGTTTCACATGCTCACTCAACGGTGGGGGATGCCAGTGGTGGATCTGATGGCTACCAGACACAACAGGAAGGTTCCGGTGTTTTGCTCCCGTCTGAGGGACTCCCTTGCTCTAGCGGTGGATGCCTTGTCGATCCCTTGGGACTTCTCCCTGGCTTACATCTTCCCCCCTCTTCCTCTATTGATCAGAGTTATTCAGAAGTTGAAGAGAGAACGTTGTCCTGTCATCCTGATTGCTCCAAACTGGCCTCGCCAGTCCTGGTTTCCGGAATTGATGGCCATGTCAGTGAAGGATCCAATCCCACTTCCAGCCCGTCCGGACCTGCTTCTTCAGGGGTATCTGTGGAAAGAGGATGTTCACTCTCTCCGTTTGATGGCATGGCGGTTGAATCCTCGATTCTAGCTAAGAAAGGCTTTTCTCCTTCTGTGGTGTCGACGATGCTCAGTGCTCGTAAGCCTGTGTCTTCCACGATCTATCATCGCATTTGGTCAACTTTCGTGACATGGTGCTCTGTCAAGCAGTTGTCTCTTGACTTCCATCTTCCCACTGTCCTGGCCTTCTTGCAGGACGGTGTGGACAAGGGGCTCAGTCTGAGTTCCCTCAAAGTTCAGACCTCTGCCTTGTCTGTGTTTTTCCAGGAACGGATTGCCATCCTTCCTGATGTGAAAGTCTTCTTCCAAGGTGTGACTCATGTTCGACCTGCCTTCAAGAGTCCTGCTCCCCAGTGGGATCTCAATTTGGTGCTGGGAGTTCTTCAGCGACCACCGTTTGAATCCTTGGCTTCCATTCCATTACGTCTTGTGACTTGGAAGATGGCCTTCCTTTTGGCTATTGTGTCAGTACGCCGGGTGGCAGAGTTACAGGCATTGTCTTGTAAACCTCCTTACCTGGTGTTCCACAAGGATAAGGCTGTGCTTCGCACTACCAAGGAATTCTTACCCAAGGTTGTGTCTGAGTTTCACATCAATCAGGAGATTGTGGTTCCCTCTTTCTGCCCTAATCCTTCATCTGACAAGGAAAGAGATCTCCATTTGTTGGATGTGGTGCGTTGCCTCAAGTTTTATGTTCACCGCACCGAATCTATCAGGAAGTCTGACGCTCTATTCGTCATTCCTGAGGGGCCTAGGGCAGGAAGACCGGCTTCCAAAGTTACCATTGCCTCTTGGATTAAGGCTACCATCCGTGAAGCCTATAAGTTGAGGAATAAGCATGTTCCCTTCAGGGTGACTGCCCATTCCACCAGATCTATTGGGGCCTCCTGGGCCTACAAGAATCAAGCTTCTGCTGATCAACTGTGCAGAGCGGCCACTTGGTCCTCTGTGCACACTTTTTCTAAGCACTACCGAGTTGATGTACTGGCATCGGCTGATGCCAGCTTTGGAAGGAAGGTCCTGGAGGCAGTCTTGCCTGTGTAGGTCTTCCGCTCTGTGATCCTTAGTGCTTCCTTACTGTTGAGCCCGGTTGGCTCGTGTTCCGTGTGCTGTGTTAAGTTCAGGGATTGTTCCCTTGATTGGTGTCCGTTGACACTTACAGTTTGGGCTATGTTATCAACTGGTTAACAGTTCTAGTGACTTGGGCCTTGCGCCTGGTCCTTGCCTTACTTCCCGCCTCTGGATCAGCTCAATGTTTGTACATCCCATGGTACCAGTGACCTGTATTGGACGACAGTGAAAATAGGATTTTAGTCTTACCTGTTAAATCCTTTTCACTTAGTCCATACAGGTCACTGGTCTCCCACCCTGTCAAGGGACCAGTCTTGGTTCTCCTGTGGCATTCAGTGGGAGACCGTTCGGGCATGCTCACAGGAGTCTTTCTTTTTGCTTACCTGGGGTCAGTTTAGGGTCTCAAATCAATATGGGTGGCTCTGGCCAGAAGGTGGCTTAAGTAAGAGGGGAGGCTCCGCCCCTTGCAAATTATTTGCATAATTGTTCCTGCCTATTAAAGGGGACTACACATCCCATGGTACCAGTGACCTGTATGGACTAAGTGAAAAGGATTTAACAGGTAAGACTAAAATCCTATTTTCAGCAATACAGGTAAATAGTGACAAAGTCCAGATCAACATAGAAAGAGGGGTCTGACAAGGAGACACAATTTCCCCAAAACTATTTTCAGCTTGTTTAGAAGAAATTTTCCTTAAACTAAATTGGGACAAAAAAAGGACTTAAGATAAATCGAGACTACTTACATGACTTATATTTTGCAGCCAATATCATACTCTTTGTTGTTAGTCCTGAAAAACTGCAAGAACTCATTGAAGAACTACAACAGGAAAGCAAACATTTTGGTCTGAAGATGAATATCAACAAAACACAAGTCATAGTTAGCAAATTTACCATACCAAGGAAAATCACAGTAGATGGACTAGAACTAGAAGAAGTGGACAATTATGTTTACGTTGGACAGGAAATGCCAACAGATGGAGACACTATGACAGAGAGATGAATATAATTGGGATGGCAAGCATTTGGAAAACTTAGTAGTACTATCTTTAAAGGGATAGTAATGGATCAATTTTTACAAACTTTAATATTGTCAATATTAAAAAAGAAAACGATTGAAGCCACTACGGAACAGCAGCAGATTCATGTCATTTGAGAGGCTGGCTGCTCTTCAGCAGAGCTGAAATAATGTGTTCTACAAATAAATGCTTTAGTGGAATGGTCTACAAAGTGTGCCTGGTTTGCAAGCACGCTTTGTAGACTGTTTCAATTAAGTATTTATTTGTAGATCTTGTTATTTCTGCTCTGTAGAAGAGCCGCCGGCCGGTCAAATGACTGGAATCTGCTGCTGTTCCATAGAGCACTGATGTCTATGAAAGGGGAGGGAGGGGGGAAGTTTATAACCTTTTATCTATCAAATTATACAAGATTGAGAGATCGGAGTGACTTCAATCAATTTATTTTTTTAATATTGACAATATTAAAGTTTGTAAATTTAATCCATTACTATCCCTTTAAGACAAAGATTTTTGACCAGTGTGTCTTCCCAGTCCTTACATATGACTGTGAAACATGTACACTGAATGCCAGAGCCATACAAAAACTTAAGGTTACACAGAGAATTATATAATGTAATTGAAAAAGTGTAACGCACCTGAAATGGAAATGGGCAGGCCACATAGCAAGAAGATCTGATGGTAGATGGACCAAACAAATATTGCAATGGATTCCACATGATATTAAACACCCAAAAAGAAGACCGAAGACAAGATAGATGAAATTGACAAATGTATTTGTACACAGTGGCAGCAAAAGGCACTGAAGTTTTTGGAGGCTTGCTGAGGCCTTCTCCCGCAGTAGATTGATAGTGGCTGAAGATGATGATGATGATGATATATACACATGCATATTTATGTATACAGTAGTTGCAAGGTCTTATTCTTGGTGGATAAAATGGCAATAAATGAAGATTCAAAGTACAGAGTCACCTGCAAAAGGTACCAAATCACTGACCTGGCTGAAAACCAGAGGATTAGAGGGATACCTAGGATATTGGTTTATGCCTTAATGGCGTACCCAGGTGTATGTTTAGCTCAGTGATTCTCAAAACCAGCTACGAAATTCCAGACCATTTCTCCCGCAACAAGAGAATGTATGTTTTGACCTTATTTGGCCTCATCTGTGAGGTGCAGCTCATCCCTGTAGGCATTTATGAGCAAGGCATCCACGTTTGGATTGAACAGAAACTTTAAGATACAGTGTTGGTACCAAAGGATTGTCTCCATGCTTTCAAACAGGACACAATTATCTAGTCACTGATCTGAAGAAATTAAGGTTTGGGCAACAAGCTATATGTGGATGAGGGACATGTCTAAAGACTGCTGGAAAAGGAAGATCTTGCCAGACTGGCAAAATAGAAGTATATTCACTTATTATTACTGGGACCATGGGGTCCCAGTAATAATACGCCCTCTTATATCCATGATTTGCTTTAATCTCTTAATCATGTCAGTTGGGGAATGGGGTGTTTCATAGGCTCAGGTAGATCAAGGAGATACCTTGAGCAGAGAAACAGTGACAGACTATGGTACAGAGCAGGTGACTGCAGTCTGTCCAGAAGTCAGGAGCAGGGCAGTATTTAATCATTACATTTCAACCAAACAGCTTAAAGTGGATGTGTTTTGTGTGTATAACTTAGCATAAATAGCTAGGCTATATGTTGAATATTACTAAAACCGATAATAGAGAATATATGTAATATTGTAGTATTTTCTTTTTTTAAAGTGGATGTGTCACCTCAGTATAACTTTCATAAATAGGCTATATATTGAATATTACTACAACGGTCTTAATTTTTTTTTTATGCTTTATTTCATGTAAATGTAAGTTATAAAGTCTGCCCTGGCCCTACCGCATAGGTAACTGCAGTCAGTCTCTCTGCCTCTGCTCTCCTCCCGCTATCCAGCCTCATTCTGTCTGTAAGCTGGAGCGGTCTCATTGGCAGAGACGGATATTTAGCCAATGAGACCGTTCCAGCTTACAGAGGAGGAGGTTGGACAGAGGGAGGGGAGCAGAGGCAGATGACAGACTACAGTCTATTTGGAAGTAGTTGCAGGACAGACTTTATAACTTAAATTTTCATGAAATAAAGCTTAAAAAAAATTAAGACCGTTTTAGTAATATTCAGTATATAGCCTAACTATTTATGAAAGTTATACTGAGGTGACACATCCACATTAAAAAAAGAAAATACTACAATATTACATATATTCTCTATATAACCTACCTATTAAGACTAACTTGTATAGGGGTGATGGATCCCCTTTAAAATATGAGTAGAGTAGAGGCATATTTATAAACACTTGGCTGATTTTGAAAAGGCATCTAAAATCATCTATGTTTATGTTAGTCATTCTTAATTTAAAAACAAACAAACAAAAAAACCTTATAGTTTGAGATATTTAGCTTGATTATTTGTGTATTTATACAAATTAGGCAGTACTTATTGCTTGCCTAATTAATGCTTCCTTGTCATCTGGGTATATACCCAAAGTCTGGAAAATGGCTAGAGTTGTACCTGTCCACAAAAGTGGGGAAAAAGGTAGTATCAAACTACAGATCAATATCCTTACTCCCCACATTATCGAAAGTCCTGGAAGAATTGTGTCCACATGCAACTATGTATTACCGACTGTCGAGCTTTTTTACTTCACTTCAATCAGGCTTTCATCCAAATTACTCAACAGTTATATCCCTCCTAAAAGTATGCAATGGCATCCAGACTGAAGTGGAAAGTGGTGAACTTACTGGAACTATTGGCGCGATGCAGGAAACGCACGCAAGCACTACGTTTTGAGGGAAAATTGTATTTACACATGATTTTACTGAATTGCATATGAAAAAATTTAAAATAACGAATCGGTGTGCACATTGTGTATGTGGGCGTGGTTGTGTGGGCGTGGTTAGGATTAGTGAATCTGTCTGAGCGGAGTAGCGTATGGGTCTAATGCAGGAAATGATATTGTGGACAATATTTTATATGTCTGTGTGCTGGTGTTGCAAATGGTGTATTTTAATAATATTATTTGCGCGCAAATTAGGACATTTTCGGTAAATGGCTTCCTGGATTACAACTTGCATAATAGTTATTTACGCAGGTTAAAATCTATTTCACGGTTATCGATTGTGAACGTTTCTTGCATTCCACCATATGTTTCTTGATTTTGCAAAGGCCTTTGATATAGTAGATTATAGTATTTTAATAAATACACTCAAAAGTTCATGGTGGGGTAAGCCTGTCTAAACTGGTTCTAATCCTATTTATCAGATACAATACTGTATGTGTCTCTTGATGGCAATATATCCCTTCCACACCTGAGTTCCCTCAGGCTTCATTTTTGCCCCCCTTCTATTTTCTCTCTTTATAAATGATCTGCTCAAGGTCTGCAAAGCACCTTCTGTGCACATGTATGCACACAAAACTATAACCTACATTAAAAATCTAAATATATCACAGTTTCAGGCAGTATTAACGTATGATTTTTCTGAAGTAGGAATATGGATTGCTGCAAAACAGACTGTTCTTAAACACTGACAAAACAGTCACAATGGTATTTGGTACAAAGCACAAGTTACTTAATGTCATCAATAC
Source organism: Rhinophrynus dorsalis (assembly GCA_037306005.1). Lineage (NCBI taxonomy): Eukaryota > Metazoa > Chordata > Amphibia > Anura > Rhinophrynidae > Rhinophrynus > Rhinophrynus dorsalis. The sequence continues at coordinate 295,472,097 of CM074720.1, forward strand.
CCATTTGACCATTATAACAAAGTCTAATCTTAATCAACCAAAAAAGATCAGTTCTCAGTAACCCTTCAAGAATCAAAGATACACTGGGACAGTTTAAAAAAAACAGTTTAATGTTTTACACACTAGATATATATATGGAAAATTCCCAAAAATAATTGGGTTTATAGCATAAAAATTAAAACTATCTCCTAATACAACTAAAAACATATAATAAAATATCTAAGGGTGCCCTAAATGACATGCTCATGTATCATCCAATAGTATCTCCCACTGTAGGACATGAAGCGAAGGCAGCCCAATCAGACTAGTGTTGAGGTCTGGGACTACATCCCATATCATTTATATGATCATCTTATCTCCTGTGTTTGTCCGATATTTGGAACTACCCCACCCAATCTTCTCCCACCGGACTGTTTACTATGGTGAGTAGGCTAATCACTATTACGGGCACTTCCATAGATCACTATAACAATATATAAAATGTGCTCTAAGTGTCACTTAAAGGGATAGTAATACTTCATTTTATCTTTATTTTATTTTGTAGGCATTAAAAAAACATGAAGAACGATATAAGTCTTATCTCTCAAACCTTTATGGTTTAAGAGATATTCACAAGCAAAGTTTCCCCCTCCTGCCCCTTTTTCCTAGTGTAAGCCATCTCTTCTCAGATGTGAATCTGGTTGTAAGACCAGACAGATAACAGCAGGGGACAATCTTCTTTGTATGAAAAGAATGAAAGCCCTTCCCCCCTTGACAGGTTTTTCAGCTTTTTTCCCTTATCTTAATTGAAGATTGTCCCTCTCTGCAGTCTACCTGGGCACCTCCCTTCTGATCTGGCTGAACGGGGGGGGGGATACTTTGCTTGTGAATATCTCTTAAACCATAAAGGTTTGAGAGATAAGACTTATATCGTTCTTCATGTTTTTTTAATGCCTACAAAATAAAATTAAGATAAAACAAAGTATTACTATCCCTTTAAGGCCATTGTGACAACACAATATGCCACTTGGACCTCAATGTAGTCCAATCACTTCTATATGATCTGCCACTTCCAACCGAAACCTTATAAGGGAATTGGGAAGTGGCTGCTCAATACATATATCGCTACAAAATTAATGTACAGTGACTAATGTGGATGATCATCCCCCCAAAAATATATAAAAAATATTAAACATATTAAAAAAAAAAAAAACGAAAAACTCTGTGACAGAATTATCACACAAATATAATAAATCCTCTGTTTCCAAGGAAGAAGCAGGACAAGCATAATCTTCTAAATTGTTCCAAAGTAATCCCCTGAAAAGTCGAAATGTGAAATGATATCAGCAAGTCAATTTTTTAAAGGGATGGTAGATGTAAACTGGTTTATGTCCACCCTCTCTGTTTTCAACAGTATTGCTGTGGATATACCCTAAATAATTCCAGTATGTGTATCAAAAGTATAGTTCCTGTAACACTGAAATCTTAAAGGGAAGACAGTTGTAACTCCTTCCTGATACAATGTTATTGGTGTTACGATATGTGTACTTTTAGCAATTCAAATGTATATCAAAATCGGACTTCTGAAACACTGAAGTCTTTAAAGGAAAGGTTGATTCTAATTTCTCCTCAACACTTTAGATCTTCCCTTACTAGTATTTCCATACAGTATTTGACGATTCAAACATGTATTTCCAAATCAGACTTCAAATACATTCCAATTTTAGAAGATATGACTTATATGGCTTGTATAGCCGACCCACATCCCTTTAAGGGAATCTCAGTACGTATTCTTACAACCAACTTGATATTTTTTCAATCTTAATATTGCGATGTATCGAATTTTACAGTCAATACCTTCATCTCCTCCTGATGTGCTTTAGATATAACTTACGGGTCACCTGTGTTTGTTTGCTTCACGTGTTCACCGTTTGTCTTGCACCTGTTGTTTCCTTAATCAGCTTCTCATTTGTTCTATAGTATGGTTACTGTTTCTGCAGTCATTGGTGTTTCTTCCTGGGGTCTAGTTCTATAAGTCAATCTTCTATTGCACTGTTTATCTCCTCTCCTCTCCAACGCATTTCGAAGAGCAAACTGGCTTCATCCTCAGAGACTCTAATCGCAACTCGGCTTCAGTTGACTCCAACAAATATCTTTGTATGTTGCTTGACCCCACCCTCAGTTTGTGTCTTCAAATTGATAAATTACCATACAAATTTTATCCTAAAATAGGTGCTTTGTTTAGAAACAAACGCTAAGTCCCCTGGTAAGAAAATGTATTGTTTAACAGATGTTAATACCAGTCAGACTGTGGGGATGTATATATGCATCTGAGCCACAAATCTATCTTGGCAAACTCCACACTTTTTATAATTCATTATGCCATATTTCCTTGAAATGTAATTACTCTGCCCATCATTGTGATACATTTAAAGAACTAAGGGCTCGATCCAAATGTTGGCGTCGCCAGAAAAAACTGGCGACGCTGGTTTTAACGTCAATTGAGCAATGCAAATGTTCTACTAGAAACAAGCGACGCCAGTTCTGAAACACACTTCGCCCGTCGCCAGAACAGCAAGATCTCACCCATAAAGGATAATGTACAAGCGACGCCAAAAGCCATTCAAATGTTGGAGTTAGGGCTAACGCGCGTTAAATTGCAACATTTCTCTCCAGAAATCTAACGCCTGTTTTTTTTGGAGAACAACACACAACGCAGAGTACAAAACCATCGTCGAGGGAAATAAAACAGAGAAGCAGGTCATCCAAGGACAGAACCCAAGCATACAGGAGTCAGATATTAACCCCTGCAATGCCTAGCAAATACAACAACAAGGCCTACAACAGTGCTTCACAACCCCTCCACCTAAGACACCCCTAACATGCAATCTGGATATGCCAGGGCATCCCCTGAGGGCACAAGGGAATACCCAAATAAAAAAAACATATGCCCAACATCAGGTCCCACTGTGACAATGGCAGTGAAGAGAAATAGTGCCTCAAATGTCCCATACACACATCTCCCCAGAAATGTGTAAAATCAATATTATCAAACACCAATGCAGAACATAGCAACATGGGAAAAGTGATGCACCCTGAGCTGGTGCACATGGCGCACCAACATCACATGACACCCTGGTTGGGAACCACTGGTCGACACCAGACAAACAAGTCACAGACAAACAATAACAATCAAGCAACCCCACAGGGACAGGGGGAACGCAAAGCAGCACAACATAAGCCATCCCAACACACCTTTGAACAACAGGGGTTAACACACAACACCACATGCACACCTGTCACTCCAGCAACAAATCAAGCTCACCTATGTAACCTCAGCAGTCCATGGAGACAAAACACACACCTGACAGCTACATACCAATTACAAATAATCACACCACTAACCACAGACACACCAGAAAACAATTACCTGGATAACTCACGCACTACCATTAGTCCATTATGACCACATGATACACAAAAAAGGGAAGAAAGGAAGGGGTTAACCAGCCATAGGAGAACCACCAGGCAGAGCCCCCCCTCAAAAAAAATGAAGAACTGGCGCACACTACAGGAGTATACCAAACCAAAGCTTCATCAGACAATGCAAAATTAATCAAGTGAATACATCAAATCAATCAAAAAACATCCAGCACAGGAATATGGAGTCATGAAGACATTCCAACATTGAATAATGCCTCCATAGACTGAGAGCAGGTATATGTAAAGCAAACGTCCAATACCATGTATACACAAACAAATCAAAGTGGCCCATTAGCAATGTGCAATATCATCAGACATATAAAGTGCAACATCATAATAATCCCAAAAGTATGAATACATCTATACCTATCTCTATGAATATAAGGGGAGGGCAAACAATGTGACCCCTGGAGTCATGGAGATGAGTATATGATGTGTATTCATACTTTGTTCATGATCACCACTTTGCACCTCACATGTATGATTATATTGCATATTGCTAATGGGCCACTGTGATTTGTTAGTGGATACATGGTTTAGCACGTATGCTGTACATATACTTGCTCTCAGTCCATAGAGGCATTATTCTATGTTGGAATGTCTTCATGACTCTTTATCCCTGTGCTGGATGGTGCACAATTGACTTGATGTATTCACTTGATTAATCATATATTGCCTGATTAAGCTTTGGTCTGGAATACCCCTGTAGTGTGTGTCACTTATTAGGTGTGTTGTTGGGGGGGGAGGGTGGGCACCGCCTGGTGGTTTTCCCTGGTTGGTTAACACATTCTTCTCCTCCCTCCCCATGCTATGATTGCATATCCCTATGAGTGCACCTCAGCTGATCACAGTTTAATCTTGAGTAAGGAGTTATGTACATAGCTGGTGCAATTCCTCCCCTTTGTTTTGGTCCCATCACCATGACCACATGAACAACACCTTACTGCTGTTTAACAGTGACAGCCCACCCTCCTTAGTTGTAGTGTGAGAGAGACACTGACAGAGAGACAGACCAACACCAGGATGTACACATGCTTGTACCTAAGACGACAGTGGAGGCGAATGTGTGAGAGGGTTAGGGCTCATCCCCCCGCCTCCAAGCACCCCTGTCCAACAGCTGTCCCCTGCTGCAACTGTTCATGTTCCCGCTGAAGGCCTGCTATGCTGACTTGTTTGTATATGTGTGTGTAGCACAGTGAATATGCCACTCCATTGCTTATGAATGCCTTGTCTAGGCGTCAGGACCATGTGAGCTGTCCATCAAGGGTATGGCAAGCAGAAATATGTATGTGTGTCACAAGGACCCTGAGCACACACCTCATCAGTATGTAGATCAAGATCCATGAAATAGCTCCTCTGTTTCATGGGTCTTGGTTTACACACTGATGTGTGTGCCCACTCACATATACATATGTCTGCTTGCCATACCGTGATACGAACCCCATGAAATCATGATGGCTCGATGACACCCTGACAAGCAATGGATTGTTCACTGTGTCAAATAACCAAGCTGTCCTCGTGGAGTGCAAGTAAGGTCTCCAAAGCAGTGATGACCAATGTGTTGTGTACACCTCTGGCACTCAAGGGGATGATGATGGGTCAGCAGTAGCATGACTGTTGTGTTCGTAGTGCACCTTCCAGTCTTCTTTTCATCCTCTGCAGGCATCCATGGCATGACCCCTCATGGTCCGGAAGTTTATTCCGGTGACACGTTGAATCCACGTCCATGGGGATCACCTGTTGGTGTCCATGTCAATTACAAATCTGATCACACATGATTATCATGTGTCATTGATCAACCCCTCCCCTGTCAGGGTTTAAAGGTATAGTAATACTGAATATGTTCCATGAACCTAACTAGTAGGGTTCATCCTCCTGAGTAAAACAAGGGAACTCCCCCTGCTTTGCATTCCAAAGTTAGTTCAGCTCACAGTTGAACATCATACATCAAATCTCACAGTGGCCTGAATTTTTACAGTGGTTCTGTTGCTACACCATCCCATGGACATTTCTGGTCACAGCACCTTGAATCTACATTGGATGGTGTAGCAACAGAGCCGCTTGACCATGTGAGACCACTGTGGTTTGCCTATGTAAAAACAAGTGCGAGCTGACATAACCTGTGAATGAAACACCCTTCAGCAGTGGGAGTTCCCTTGTTCTACTCAAGGGTATGAACCCTAACACATATTTGTTCAAACATTCTAAGCATTACTATCCCCTTAATTGAGATTATGTTGTTGATCTGTTGATATATCTAATGTGTTCATGTTGTTTAAAGGGATAGTAATACTTCATTTTAACTTTATTTTATTTTGTAGGCATTAAAAAAACATGAAGAATGATATAAGTCTTATCTCTGAAACCTTTATGGTTTAAGAGATATTCACAAACAAAGTATCCCCCCCCTGTTCAACCAGATAAGAAGGGAGATGCCCAGGTAGACTGCAGAGAGGGACAATCTTCAATTAAGATAATGGAAAAAGCTGAAAAACTTGTCAAGGGGGGAAGGGCTTTCATTGTTTTCATACAAAGAAAATTGTCCCCTTCTGTTATCTGTACTGTCATACAACCTGATCCACATCTGAGAAGAGATGGCTTACACTAGGTAAAAGGGGCGGGGAGGGGAACTTTGCTTGTGAATATCTCATAAACCATAAAGGTTTGAGAGATAAGACTTATATCATTCTTCATGTTTTTTTAATGCCTACAAAATAAAATAAAGTTAAAACGAAGTGTTACTATCCCTTTAAGTTCAAGGCACATCATGGAACAACACCCTGATGTTGTTTGGCTTTCCAATGTCTGTGAGTTGAACTTGGACAAACATGTCTGAATGTGATGTGTGTGTTCACCCTGCTGTAAAAGCTTGTGATGCCAGTCATCATGCCTGAGTTGTGTTCACTGCATAGCTGGACAATGCATTGGAGACAACTCATTCCCTGACACCCATGTTAGATGTGCCTGAGTTGTGTTCACTGCATAGCTGGACAATGCATTGGAGACAACTCATTCCCTGAAACAAACCACATCCTAAATAGGAAACATGCATGGACACAGATGTTATGACAAAGTGACAAGATTTATTTAAAGGGCCGGGAGAAGGTTGGCCTCACTTTTTTTTCCTTTTTGGAGGGTCGGGGGGGGGGGAGCTGTAGAGGAGGATTCCCTCCGACTCTGACGGGTTACCCGAGGGGGTCTGGTGGATGGTGGTGGTGGTGGTGGGGGTCGTGGCTCGCTGCTTGCTGGTGAGACATCACTGGACCCCTCCCGTGATGGCTGGCCCATGTCCTGCTGCTCATCCTGCCTGCGGTTGGAGGCCCGCATCTCGACCAGCATGTTGCCCAGTACCTCCATCATCCCCGTGTGAAACTGGAGCTGCTGGGTATTTGTCACCACCTGTTGAGCCTCAATGGCCCTGAGGCACCCCATGATCCGCCCTAGAGTCAGCTCCACCCGTCTAAGGGCTCGGACACACCTCCTAACCAGTGTCAGCTGCTCCCCCTGGATGGCCACACATGTTGCGTCAAGGGCCGCTGTGCCAGACAGGGTTACAGGAGTGGAGACCCTAGAAGCTGGTGCAGGCGGTGGTGTGGCGTGGGTGAGCAGACTCCCATGGGGTGCCTCAGGGGGACCTTCAACATCATGGGTGCTGTGTGGGGAGAAATGATGCTGCTCCCTGGACCCGTCACTCCCCTCGGATCCTCTGTCCCCACGTTGTCCGACCAGTGGTGGTGATGGTGTTGGTGGTGGTGGTGGGGTGAATACCTCCCTTCGCAGGGGACGTTGTGGCTCACCCAGGAGCCCCACATGTTCATACCCCATGGGCCATTCATATGTGGACTCCTGGGTGTCCTCCTGCCACATATGTCCCCGTGGCCTAGGGGTTGGGCCAAAGCTGGACATCTGGGGCTCTGGCACCATCTGGGGCATCAGGTGCCTACCCGGCGGTGGTGGTGGGGCCTGGTAGCCCAGATGTGGTGGGGCCTGGTAGCCCTGCTGCTGTGGGGCCTGGTAGCCCAGATGTGGTGGGGCCTGGTAGCCCAGATGTGGTGGGGCCTGGTAGCCCTGAGGTGGTGGGGCCTGGTAGCCCTGAGGTGGTGGGGCTTGGTAGCCCTGAGGTGGTGGGGCTTGGTAGCCCTGAGGTGGTGGGGCTTGGTGGGGCTGAGGTGGTGGTGCCTGGTGGGGCTGAGGTGGTGGGGCTTGGTAGCCCTGAGGTGGTGGGGCTTGGTAGCCCTGAGGTGGTGGTGCCTGGTGGGGCTGAGGTGGTGGGGCTTGGTAGCCCTGCTGCTGCTGGTGATGGTGGGGTGTGCCCTGGGTGCCATGGTGAGGCTGCTGCTGTAGTGGGCGTTGTGGTGGCAGTGCCCTGGATGTGGTAGCCTCCTCAGAGGAGGTGCCTCCGGAGTCCTCCACACGGGATGACTGGTGTGCTGTGTGGGGAAATGACATGATGCAATCAGTGACGTGAGCCATGACAGGAGTGCTGCAAGACTATTACATTGACATGTGAACAGTTGAGTGGCAGGATGGTATTCATTGCATTGCTTAGCAATGCATTGGTTACCATCCTGACACACATTGCTTAGCTTGACTACATCACATACATTGATTCCACTGACCTACAGTGGTGGAGATTTGGTCATCATATGCATCCTGAGCAGTGGGTATGGCTCAGCATATATCTCATTGCTATCCCCATTCATCAGGATCCATGTGGTGAGCAAAAGTGAACCATCACACCTTGAATGCCACAAAGCCACTGCATGTCCTACACCTAGGCCTCAACAGCAAACAAACACACTAGACCGCTAAACACAGCAATGCACCAGTAATGACCTATGACTACAGTCCAACCAATGATGTCGGCAACAGTAATGAACACACCAAGCACACCAACCAACATGATCTGTGGAACCCAGCAACACAATCATCTGCTGGAGGACACACAAACACACCCTTGACAGCTAAAATCCGAACACACAGCAAACATGTGCATGGTTAGACTGTACTATTTGCGTTTGCTTCTACCTTTTCCCATGTTATGCTATGGAGACTAAGCACTGGTATGTCACGTGTTGTTTAGATCTCAGTGCATTGTATCCTCAGAATAACACAGGGATTGCAGGTGTGATGACACTGCATTTGTCATGTACACAAAACAAAAACCAATGTGGCTAACCAATAATGTAATTCATGAAATAAATAACAAGAAAGCGGCATTTAAACATTATAAAGCTGAGGGATCAGTAGAGGAATTTTCAGAATACAAAAATGCCAACAAAACCTGTAAAAAGGCTATTAAATTAGCTAGACTAGTGAATGAAAAATATATTGCTAAGGAGAGCAAGAGAAACCCAAAAATAATCTTTAAATACATTAATGGCAATAAATTAAAGGCTGATAATGTTGGATCCTTGTTAACTGAAACAGGTGAGATGGTCAAAGGGGACAGAGAGAAGGCAGATATTTTAAATACTTTATTTTATTCTGTTTTTACCAAAGAAGACCCAATGGACAAGAATCTGCAAAATACTTTTACAGAACAGTCACAGCAAACATGAGACTGGCTAACACAAGAAAAAGTGTTCAAAAAATTGAATGGTGTTAAGGTAGACAAAGCTTTGGGGCCAGATGGTATACACCCACTTAAAGGGATAGTAATACTTCATTTTAACTTTATTTTATTTTGTAGGCATTAAAAAAACATGAATGATGTAAGTTTTATCTCTGAAACCTTTATGGTTTAAGAGATATTCACAAACAAAGTATCCCCCCCCTGTTCAACCAGATCAGAAGGGAGATGCCCAGGTAGACTGCAGAGAGGGACAATCTTCAATTAAGATAATGGAAAAAGCTGAAAAACTTGTCAAGGGGGGGAGGGCTTTCATTGTTTCATACAAAGAAAATTGTCCCCTTCTGTTATCTGTACTGTCATACAACCAGACTCACATCTGAGAAGAGATGGCATACACTAGGTAAAAGGGGCGGGGAGGGGAACTTTGCTTGTGAATATCTCATAAACCATAAAGGTTTGAGAGATAAGACATATCATTCTTCATGTTTTTTTAATGCCTACAAAATAAAATAAAGTTAAAACGAAGTGTTACTATCCCTTTAAAGAGCTAAGCCAGGCCCTGGCCAGACCGTTATATTTGATTTTCAGGGATTCTTTTATCTCCGGTATGGTACACATGGATTGGCGTAAAGCAGATGTGGTGGCCATATTTAAAAAGGGATCAAAGTCACAGCCAGGAAATTATAGACCTGTAAGCTTGACATCTGTGTTAGGGAAGCTGTTTGAAGAGTTGCTAAGGGAATTTATTCAAGAATTCTACTGGAACAGGAATATCATTAGCAGGAGTCAACATGTCTTTGTGAAAGATAGGTCTTGTCAAACCAACTTGATCGCATTTCATGAAAAAGTGAGTAATGATATAGATGCGGGAGCGGCGCTTGATGTGATCTATTTAGACTTTGCCAAGGCATTTGATACGGTTCCACACAAGAGGTTACTGTACAAATTGAATGAAATTGGCCTAGGGGAAAATGTTTGTGTGTGGATTGGAAATTGGCTGAAAGATAGAATGCAAAGAGTGGTAGTAAATGGCAAGTTCTCTAGTTGGATAAACGTGATAAGTGGAGTACCTCAGGGATCTGTCCTGGGTCCTCTTCTTTTTAATTTGTTTATTAATGACCTCCCAGAGGGCATAGGGAGCCATGGATCAGTGTTTGCCGATGACACAAAATTAAGTAAGGTAATAAGGTCTGAACTGGATGTGTCTTCATTACAAGAGGATTTGGACAAATTGAGTAACTGGGCAGGCAAATGGCAAATGAGATTCAATATAGACAAGTGTAAAGTTATGCATTTTAGGTATTATTATGAAAATGCAACATATAGTTTAAATGGTGTTTCTCTGGGGAAATCTACTAATGAAAAGGATTTGGGAGTAATGGTAGACAATAGACTTAGCAGTAGCATGCAGTGCCAGCTGGCAGCTGCAAAGGCCAATAAGATATTGGCATGTATTAAAAGGGGCATTGACTCAAGGGAGGAAGATATAATTATGCCTCTTTACAGGTCCATGGTAAGACCCCACCTAGAATATGCTGTGCAATTCTGGGCGCCCTTTCTGAAAAAGGACATTATGGAGAAAGTGCAAAGGAGAAACGGCATCTTAGAGGGGATATGATAACACTATATAAATATGTTCAGGGCCCATACAAAGAGCTCTCCAAAGACCTGTTCATTAACAGAACAGTACATAGGACAAGGGGCCACCCGCTTAGACTTGAGGAAAGGAGATTTGATCCACAACAGCGGAAGGGTTTCTTTACTGTAAGGGCAATAAAGGTATGGAATTCACTGCCTGAGGAGGTGGTGCTATCGAATACATTAGATGCCTTTAAAAAGGGCCTGGATACTTATTTAAGAGAGCATAACATAGAGGGCTATGTACGTTGTTATTGTTGGGATTGATATTTAGTTAGGGCTTGTTAATCCAAGGAGAAATCTGATTGCCATTTGGAATCAGGAAGGAATTCCCCCCCCATTCAGGGCAGAATTGGAAGTTGATATATTGAGGGTATTTTTTTTTTTCTTGCCTTCTTTTGGATCAACAATGGTAAACCGGAATAGGAAGAGGGTTGAACTATATGGACACAAGTCTTTTTTCCACCTAAATTACTATGTTACTATGTTACATTGTCACCTCTTTCTGACACCCTAGTGAGTGTCCCCACCATCAGTCTTGTGGATCACATATGTCCTGCAGAGTGGGGATGGCGGGGAATGCCCCCTGGCCATCCCTACTCTGCAGGCTACATATGATGCAGAAAGCTGAACCTTGACTATTCCACTTAGACTAACTACCTACATGTACAATGCCTAGCCCTGACATGCAGTCACAATACAATAGGAAACACACCAATTCCCCTCCTTGCTATTCTCTGTTAACCCTTTGGTTGCCAAGGGACTAGCCAATGTATTGTCGACCAATGCATTACTCATCCCTGTGGCACTCAAGGGGTTGTGTGCAGACCTCTTTGTCACTCTATGTATGACATTGTGATACACATAACAGTTAGATCTGTGACTGACACATGACAGTGTGCATTGTTTTTGTGCTGTGCATGATATTGTTTTAGAAAGCATGAAGGTGGTTCAACAGGGACTTGACCATTACCATTCAGGATGGTTCGGTCATGTATTCTGTCCTTGTTTGACGTCCCTCCAAGCTGTGTGGGTGAATTGTGGTGTGGAATGCTGTCCATGTGTTCAGGTGTCACTGTGTTGGCCTCTGTCTGGTGGGTGTCAGGAGTTGTGTGATGATGTGTGTGGGCCTTGATGCACTTACCAGTGGACTGGAGACTACTTTCATCCCCGGTGTCACTCCATCCAGGGACACCACACACCATGATGGAGGAGATGGTCCTCCGCACGGCCTCCTCCCACTCGCTATATTCCACATGCAGGGGCGGACCACCCCCTGTTCCAGCAGCGTGCAAGGCCTGCTCGCCCATTTTCTTCTTCACCTTTACAAAGATGGACAGAAATGGGAAAAGGGTTGAAGTAGATGTACGCAAGTCTTTTCTCAACATACATTACTATGTTAATATGTTACTATCTTACCTTTGCCTTGCAGTCTGTCCACCTCTTTTTCACCGACTCCAGGGACCGGCTGCGGTTGGACACAGCATTCACTGCATCCACAACCTCATTCCAGGCTGCCTTCCTCTTGCGGGACAGCCCAGCTACAGGCCCCTTGAGGAACAGGATCCTGTGCCTTTGGACCACAGCCTCACAGAGGACAAGGTTTTCCTCCTCTGTGAACTTGGGCTCTCTGGACCTCTCCTCCTCCTCACCCCCAGAGGTTTGTTGAGAGCCCTGGCTGTGGCTCTCCAGCCCTGCCTGCACTGGCCCTGGCTGTGTGTGTTGCAAGGGGACTACCCCTCGTCCCACTGTCTCTGCCCCTGCACTGGATGTGCCTGCTCTCTGGAGACTGCCCCTCCGCCCCAGGGATCTCCCTCTCCTTCCCCTACCCTGACCAGGGATGCCCCCCTGAATCTCCTCCTCCTCTCCTCCTACACTCCCCACCCCTCTCTCTTCTCCTCTCCTCTCCATCTCTCTCACCCACTCACACCCAGGCACTCACTCAGGCCCTCACACACTCACTCACTCACTCACTCACTCTCTGTCACTCACTTGCACTCACAGACTCACACTGTCAAAGAAAATATAAAAAAAGTGTGTGTGTTTTACAAAAAAAATATGGGCTATGTGTATGTGTGTATGTGTGTTTGGATGCGTGTATTTGATATGTTCAAAAGTGTATTGTGTCGCTTTGTGTGCTGTCAAACTCTACTTCTACCTGTCTGTGTGTGTGTGCCGCCTCAACTCTCTTTCTCTCAAAACTAACCTCCACTCCTTGGGTCCTGATATCTAGCTCTTGGGAACTCGATAACAGACAAAGGTGCGTAGGTGATTTTGGGTCTATTTATAGTTTATTCTACTAAACTTGCTACTTTGGGGTGCTGTGATTGGCTGGGGCTTGGTAACGTTGGACGTTTCGCTTGTTTTTTATTTTTGGAGACGTTTTCTCACGTTTATCGTGTATTTGGCGTCGACGATGAGGTCAAATTGTTGGCGACTCCAGTTTTGTAGTTTTCGTGTGTTTTGTAGGCCGTCGCGCGTTAACTCTTCTGGGTAAGGAAGATTTGAATCTCTCGTTACCCAGTTTTGTTTAACTCGCGACGCCAGTTTTTTCTTCACGCTAGTTTTAACGCCAACATTTGGATCGAGCCCTAAATTGGCTAACACTGGAGTCTAGACGTACCCTTCACATTTTTTGCATAGATTATAACCACTTCTCTGGAAATCTACCAGACAAACTGAGCAGCATGCTCACTCCAGCTCTCCAAACTAACTATAACCTCTAGCTTCTGCTAACAGTGCACTGAGTTTTCCATACTATAAGAAAGAAGTAGTTAATTTGCCCCCCCCCCTTTCAGAATTCTAGAAGTATGGAAAAACCTACCCAAAAAAATACCCGATCTTATCTCAGTCTAATCTCCCTAAAAACAATTGCTTCTTTATTTTTAAAAACAACTGTAACTGTATATAAAATTATATTTTTATTTATGTATATTTATTTTGTTTCTCTATTTGTATAAATACGTAACCTTTGTATTACAAAAGCTCTCCGTCCTTGAATTCGAGAGAAATGTCATTGGTAAACCACTTTCTAAATAAATACAATAAATAAACTTCTTGTTAAGAAATGCCAGTTTGGAAGGAGAGTGGAATCCTAGTATCTGACTCTCCTGGTTGTGCCAGTCAGTGCTGCCTAATTTGCAAAAATTGACAAATAAATAAAGCTAAATATCTTGTAAACTATAGTTTGTATTAAAGAATGGCTAACATTATATAATATAATATATATATATATATATATATATATATATATATATATATAAAATAACAAACAAAATAAGTATCTTGTAATACCTTTTTTTATTGGACTAACAGAATTTTGGATTGACAAGCTTTCGAAAGCTTGTCAATCCAAAATTCTGTTAGTCCAATAAAAAAGGTATTACAAGATACTTATTTTGTTTGTTATTTTACATCTGCATCACTGGACTAATACGGCTACAATCTCCACTATATATATATATATATATATATATATATATATAAAATATGAAAGAGGAAGCATTGTGTGACCAACAAGAATGTCCAAATCCACACACAGCCAGGGGAGACAGTAAGGAGGAGTTATGCATATCTCCTCTGTACTGCCTGTCCCTTTGGTGTAAGCATGGGGTGTGATTTTCATCCCATGCCTACGCCTGTGAATATCTCTGCAAGGACTTCACCCTCCACCACATCGAATACCTCCACATCATACAACCTCCCTCCTATTTGCCTCACACTCCCATTTGCTTCCTCCCCTCCAATGTCTGAAACAAGTTTCAGCTTCTACACTGTTTACCCACATTGCTCTGTGCCTCCCTCTTCCTCTCACTGATCTCCCTCCTCTTCATCCTTCCCACCATCATCTATGCAACGGATTTCCCCTTCTCCATGCTTCACCCTCTCACCACCTTCTTCTTTATCCTACCCACCAACCCTTCCTCCAACTTCTCTTCTCACTGCCCACCCATTGTTCCTCCCTCCTCGCAAACACACACACTCTTACACTGGCCTCATCTGGACCTCTCCTATGCCCACCACTTTCATTTCATGATGCAGGTACTCGGTTACAGATACAACAGCAGTAGTACAGGGGAGAGGGGGTGTATAAACGTGCCTATCCTTCCCGGCTGAGGTTCATAGGACTTGAAAGCAGAGGAGACTGAGCCATTCACTATTACGTTAAGCCATTGCATATTCCTCTGCACTCAAGGGGCTAATAACTGAGCAAAACTTTACAATGGTTTATTTTGTAGTAAATATGTCATGCAGGACAGAAGGGCAGCAGCAGGGTTGCTTCGTACAAGCAGTGACCTCATACAGAGCAGGGGTGGGGGGAACAGCAGTGCTAATCATTACAAACCTCAAGTGAAGCTTACAACTACATCACATGTTAACACACAACCCATCCACTACGCACATCTTGCACACACATTACTTCACATGTACGCAACAAACGCACTATTGTACATGCCACATTTACATTCACGATTATCCTGTATGCTACTAATTACTTTGCACATACATTACAAAGAAATTCAGCTGTACAAACAGGTGCAATAGAACATCATGTATGACACCCACCCTCCCCTATATTAACCCTTTGAATGACAAACACATATCTAAAGCATTGAAATGCATTTGATACCTTTCTGCCACTCAAAGGTTTCAACTACTTTTCCAACACATCACACATGGGCAATGCGTGTCCATTTTGCTAGTATAAACTAATGTGAGTTTCAAAGCTCTTTCAAAATCACTCAGATCTTTATAAAGTGGTTATTTCACTTAAATGTGATACGCAGGTAGTGCCTTTTGATTATAACTTGATATGATCAAGTAGGAAGAGGTTCTAAAAACGAAACCTGTGTTCAGAAGCTGAAGCCTGAAGAAAACATTTTTCACACTTCACACACACACAACCAAGCATATGATTTCATTTAAAAAGAATAGGAATTACAGTTTGTTCTATTTTGGTTTAATGTCAAATTAAATTATTTTAGTTGGATTTGCAAAAGGGATTAGAGTCCCATCCTGTTTTCACAGGTTCATCCTCTCTGTTCACAAATGTACGGGCTTTAAAATGTGGTTATTTTCTTGCTGTGTGTGTCTGTCTGTGTGCGTATGGGTGTAATGTTTTGCCTCAGACTTTACATGGGTTTTATGCACAAATGAAAAATGGAGTCATTCTGGGTATACCAACTTCTTAATTTGGGGCCTGAATAAATAAATAATTATTGATTTAAATTGGAATTTTAACCTACAAAATACTAGAGATGCCTCCAATGCTTTGCATAGCAGTGTACTGGAGACCTTTCTAATATTCAAGGATTTACAAGGCCTTTTAAAGTCAATGGGGATTTTTATTTGTAGTCTATTTTGCAGATGGCTTGCCCCAGAATTACTCCTCATTTCTGTTCGTGTTTAACCTTTAGTCTTTCTGTATGGGTGGAAAACCTCCTAAGGAGATCTAATAACTTCTTCCCACTCTTACTACGGCCTGAAGATAGAAATGGACTATGTGAAGTTTTCCCAGTATGCATTTGTACAACTCTGTCATGCTTATGGAGGAGGACATGACCGTTTCTAGCAGAACCACAGGACAAAAAACTCTGCCCACTGCACATAAGATTAGCCCTTTAAGGACCTTGAACTGTTAAGTAGACTCATTTACCTTATGTTTGTTAGTTTTCTTTAAATATAAATGAAAAAAAAACCCAACAAAACAAAAAGAAACTGCCAGTAACTGTCATGTCCACATCCATGGTAATGTCATCCAGGACTAACTGAAAATGTGACCTCATGAACAAACATGCAAAATTCATAGGCACCATTAGGATTTTCTGGGCATAGAAAGGTAATTGTGTGGGTTATTATTAGAAGGTTTTATTTCTACTTTCAGCAGCTTTGTTTTTCTTTGGAGAAATTGAACTCTATTATACATGGATTCATGCAATCTATAGTTCTCATACTTCCATTCCAGGGTTAATAGTCACAAATAAATCATTGGGAATTTTTGGAAGGTTTATTTATTCCCTGTGGTATAGTTGATATGCTTTAGAATGTAACCATTGTTTGCTTTCTGCATTAAGCCCATTATCACTCGTGGGATTCATTTTTTGTTTGTGCTTGTTTTTTTGTTTTGTTTCATTTCAGATTTTACTTTTACACTGTTTTCATTTTTCAGATAGGACAACTTGTCTTCAAAGGAGTGAAAAGACTTAACCGTATCCAGTCCATTGTTTTTGAGACTGCTTACAACACCAATGAGAACATGCTGATCTGTGCACCAACAGGCGCTGGCAAGACCAACATAGCCATGTTGACTGTTCTACATGAAATCCGTCAAAATATTGAACAAGGAGTTATTAAAAAAGATGCATTTAAGGTACGAATTTCATCAGTATTATGGAAGATAGAAAACTTTGAAATGTGTCGCTGGGCCTTACAACAGTGACCTTGGGGCTGCATGTGTCACTCTGGAGGTTTCTCTTGTGACCCCCCAGTCTGTTCTCTGGTAATGAGGGAAATTGAGATAATTTCCCTCTACCACATCACACACGCCTACCACAAAAAGCTGTCACACACTCAACCCACTGCTCGTGGGAAAAAACACACACATTCAACACACAAACTGCTTGGAATGCACTTCCGCACACACACACACACACACACACCGCATACACTCCCAATGTTCCTCTCCGTCCCTCCCACTTGGATGCTACAGAGGTGTCCAGTGCTTTACAAAATGATGCTCTGGAGACCTCCTTAGCAACCAAGGCGTTGGTTAACTTTTTTCAATCCTTAATTAACGTTTTAACCATAATGTGCAGCCTTGTAGTAGACATGATGGCCACATTTGCATTCCTTGGGGTGAATCTGGTTGCCTGTCATCACTTTACAGTCACTTACAGTAAATGCAAAACTTTTCAAGGCTATTATTTTTACTGTTTCACATCAACAATGCTGCTTGATTTAGTTCATTATTACAGAGTATTGTTTGTGTCCTGAAAATCATATCACCCACATGAAAAGCTATGAAAAGCCATTTAGTTTCAGTGCTGAACCAATTTTCAAAGTGATGAGGCTACATAAACAAAATCCATTGTCCTTTAAGCAGCTGCACACTTATCCAGCAAAGATAACTACTTTTCATATATCACTATTAAGATTTTTCACTAGAGTTGCATTGCATCATATTTCACAATATGTTGTGATCGGTATTGGTTTTTGCGGGGACAAACAACATTGTGAGTTTTGCTCATTTATCAAACTGGTGTCCTTTCCATACAGATTGTGTACGTAGCTCCTATGAAGGCCTTGGCAGCTGAAATGACAAATTACTTCAGCAAGCGTCTGGAACCACTGGGCATCACAGTGAAAGAGCTGACTGGTGATATGCAGTTGTCAAAAGGTGAAATTTTACGAACCCAGGTAAGTTCAGCCGAGGTGAAATCTGTGGCGTTTGCTTTATGCTTGTATTAATACACCGTTGCTTTATTTATATTGCTTATTGAACTTACAGTGCAATTTATGTGCAGGCTACAGTGTCAAGGGTATGTCTTTCACAAACCACTCTGACATATTGGCATTGTGTCTGACTCAACTGAAATAAAATCACAGTTGTTTTTAACCACTAGTATCTTCTTTATCTGCAACAAAATGAACTAAAAAGCACGTATCAAACCCTTGAATGCTAGAGTGGTGTCTAATCCATTGTGTCAATGCATTGGGGACCTCTCTATCATCTAACTGACATAATGGAATTTATATATACGAGTTATTGAGAAGTCATCAAATGTTTTAACCAGCTGGTGAAACATAACTTATTTTAAATGTCAGTCTTATATATTTGCATACAAGGCAGTTGTAGGCTACTGTGGATCCTGGGCATGGGTGCTAGAGGATCACAATCATGGAGTTAAAGTAATTGCTATACCTGATTTCCTTTGCTGATAAATGAGTATTCAAGCTTATAACTTCTCACAGTTTGGAACATACACTGAAGTGGACCTGTTACTGTTAGAAAATGTAATTCACTTTAACCCCTTGAGGACCCAAAACAGGAAGTGACACATTACAAAGCAGTGTTTTGCACACCATTCTTCTCCTCAAGGTGTTAATGAGACATAAAAACTGCCTATGTCCGTTCAACATATTGCATCTGTTTCATCAAAGGCACGTACAGAGTGTGCTGAAAGTAATAAAACAATAACTATTCTATATATATTTTGAACTAGATAAAGTGGCACAGTTTTACCCATGCAAAAACAAAAATATAAACATTCTCTCCATTGTATGGTATCACTTTGCTTCACCTTTAGCACTGGCTGGGAGGTAGTTGAGAAAGGATGTACCGAGTGGGAGGCAGTTGAGAAAGGAAATCAGGAAATTGGAGGCAGGGAGGCAGTAAATGGGATAGAGAGAGTTGAGAAGGGGACACAGTTAATGGGATAGAGGGAGTTGAGAAGAAGATTTGGACAATGGGATAGAAGGATAGAAGGCTTTGCTCCCCTGACCACTCCTGTCAACATCAGTGTCATTGAACTGTGCCCTACTGGGAGTGGTTGCCAATGAATCTGGAGGTATTGTATATACTTTTTTAATTATTGCATCCTCTGTAGTTAACAGCATTGAGGACAAGAGCAGGCTGCTTAACAATGAGTTGCAAACCACTCTAGTGCACAAAGGGTTAAAAGCTTTTACTAACCCTTGATGCAGACCTCCAGGACTTTCCTCTTCATGTTGATAGTGGACTCGGAGATCCCTCCAGTTAGTCCCACGCGATTCACTGCTCGCTCTCTCTCTCATTGGGTCCCCTAGGCTAAGGTTCGGTAGTGAAGCTGAAATTTGAAGCACCCCCCCCCCCCCGTGGACTATCTGCACTGGATACCTCAACAATGCTCCTAATCTCCACGTTGCCCCCCCCATCATCTCCATATTGCCCTCACATTGTCCCCCCCCTCCAGCTCCATATTGCCCTCACAATGCCCCCATCAGCTCCATATTGCCCCATCAGCTCCACATTGCCCTCACATTGCCCCCCATTCAGCTCCATATTGCCCTCACATTGCCCCCCATTCAGCTCCAAATTGCCCTCACATTGCCCCCCATCAGCTCCAAATTGCCCTCACATTGCCCCCCATCAGCTCCATATTGCCCTCACAATGCCCCCCGTCAGCTCCATATTGCCCCATCATCTCCACATTGCCCCCCTTCAGCTCCATATTGCCCCATCAGCTCCACATTGCCCTCACAATGCCCCCCATCAGCTCCGTATTGCCCCCATCAGCTCCACATTGCCCTCACAATGCCCCCCATGAGCTCCACATTGCCCTCACATTGCCCTTCATCCAATCAGCTCCAACTTGCCCCCACCATCTCCACATTGCCCTCCATCGGCTCCAACTTGCCCCCATTGGCTCCAACTTGCCCACCATTGGCTCCACATTGCCCTCTATCGGCTCCAACTTGCCCCCCATTAGCTCCACATTGCCCTCACATTGCCTCCCCCAGTTGTCCGTTTCCTACCTCCGTGGTAGGAGATCTGTATGTGCCTCCTTTGGCACAGTCTTGCACCTGATGGAGCTCCTGCACGGTCTCCTATTCAGGAATGCAGAGCTCTGGGAGATGTCATCTCCCAGCGCTCTGCATTCCCACAGAGCCAACGAGGGAGCTCCATCAGGTACAAGACTGGGGGGGCGGGCAATGTGAATGGGTGCCGCCGGCGCAGCCAGCTAGTTTTTTTTTTTTTGTGTTTTTTTTTTTTTTTTTTTTAAAGAATATTTAAAGAAAAAAAAAATCCAAATGGCAGGCACCCCTCATTGGCGTGCGCCTGTAGGCAGGTGCCTACTTTGCCTAATGGCAAATCCGGCCCTGCTGAGGGCCTGTTCCCTTAAAAAAAGCAGAGCACGCAACCCCTGTTCCCTTGGAGGCTGCAGCTCTAGCAAAGCACTGCTGTGAGACCTGCCTGGGTATATCATAGTGAGAGTGTCAAGAGAGGAAACGAGTATGGGGCAGGAGGGACAGACCTCCCTGTACTGGTAGAGAGGGATGGGGAGTGGAGACACTTCTCCCCAGACTGTCAGTGAGGAAGGGGGAGAGCTCCCTGTATGTGAGTAAGGAGAAAGATACATACCTGGGCAGGTTCTGAGGGAGGAGTCCACAGCGGCTTGTAATAAGTGGGTTTGAGAGATATACGCATTCAAAGTTTGACATTTCCTTTGCCAGCCTGGTTTGCAAGCACACTTTATAGACCATTCCAATTAAGTCATTCGGTTTAAATAACGCAATTACAGCTCTGCTGAAGAGCCTCGGTGTCGGCCGATACGGATCTCCTGCTGTCAGCTGTAAAACTTTGGATGCATATATCTCTCAAACCATAGAGGTTTGAGAGATAGGGTTTTTTGCATTCATTTCAACTTTTTAAGCACTACAAAATGCTAAATATTTTTTTTCTGGGACATTACTGTCCCTTCGACTATATGTAAGTATTGTGCAGTGGATTTCAACACACACATAATGGTAAGATTGCAGTGTTTTGGGCTATCTGGACTATGAAGAAGTGTGGATAGTGGGAGGATGTGTTCGTCTTTGCAGAGGTTTTGACAGGCCTTTGGCCCCTTGCCGATGCCTGTCAAAATCTTGTCCCCTTTTAAGTGTGCAACAGGCAGTAAGGAGTCAATTAGCATATCTCCTCCTTACTGCCACCCTGGGTGGTCATGCAAGGCTGGAGAATTCTCCATCACGTGACTGCCTACTTTTTTTAATAGTATAGATTGAATTGGTAACTAGGGCTATGGCTGCCTGAGGGGGGAGGCTCAGTTTCTGAATGTGTTCCAAGTGGAGACACCCAAGAATTAAATGGTGGTGGTGCACATCTCACACACTGGTTTAAGATTTGATCTACCAACCAGTCTTCTAAGAAATATTTTGTATCTCATCCTTTTGTAGGCAAACAGCTGCTTGGTCCAGCACTGGAGGATGTTATTAGTCACACCACAGAAGGCAAGAGCACGTTGCTGCCTCAAGCTACTCCTAAACCTTTTTTCCCATGGAAGAAATGTGGGTGTGGGCCCAGGGCACCGATTCCAGTGGCAACCCAGGTGTGCCTCAACCCAAAACCCAATCAGGCTTGGTCAGGCAAAGAAGCCTGTGCAGAAGCTCAGAACTGACAAGAGTACCTTTACATAAGTTGCAGATTTCTTGTCCGCCAAAGACTATAAGAGGTTATCTGCGTTATTTCCACAGTGTATGGGCCATTTCCATGGTGGACCAGTGGGTTTTGCAGGTAATTTCAGAAGGGTATTACATATATTTTAATACCCTTCATCTGTATCGTGGCTTCATATCCAGAGTTCCTTGCGATCCCAAGCAAAGTCCTCTATTTTTGGATGCAGTGCATTCCCAGCTAGACATGGGGTATTAATACCAGTTCACCGGTTTCTATTGCAATAGTTTCATAGTCCCCTAAAAAGACATTGGATTCCATCCTATTGTGGACTTAAAATGCCTTAACTATTTTCTGCTAGCACCACATTCAAGATGGAATCCTTGCACTCAATCATTGCTGCCATGTGTCCATGGGATGTTTGAACTTCCCTAGACATTAAGAAAGGTTATCTGCACATTCCTAGCCACACAGGTCATCAGCATTTTCTGAGTTTTGAATTCCAAGAACAGTTCACCACTCTTCCTATTCGGTAGGCATCGGCTTCATGGGTATGCACAAAGGTCATGTCAGCCCAGCCTGCTCACATCTGCTCTCAAGGGATCACATTGACTCCCTATCTGGATTACTTTTTGCTAAAAGCTTCTTCAGAGGAAACCCTGAACATTCAGATTCAATCTTGCTGCCTATTTTTGATGAAACAACAGATCATCTCTGGTTTCATCCTAGTTCATCCTCTTACTTTGTATGAGATTCAACACTTCTTTGGAAGGTTTTTCAACTGGCGGACAAGATGCTTTATTTGTCCCATCAGGTGAATCAGGCAGTATCTCAGCTATCTGAGACAGGCTACCTAGTCTTCTCTGGAATCTTGTACGTAGGACAACAGTGTCACCTTTCCTTTGGCATGTCGCTGCCTGATAGGATGAAGGTGGACCTTTGTTGGTTGCTTCAAAGACTCCATATGACCTTGGGATGGCCACTGATTATCCCATTTTGGGTCATAGTCACAACAGATCTTGTTCAACACTCAAACTAAAATTGTCTTATGGAGATTTTTTAAATCAATTTCATTTAAATTTAGTGCTCACAGCTTGGTCTACAAAATGCTTACAATTGCAGTATATTATCAAACTACTGTGTTTACAGATCTGGATTCACACAAAGCTCATTTTCACAGTTTGATTAACACACTGGTCAGACTGTATAGTGTACTGTAGATCATAAATGGAAGTGGGGTGATCCAGAGGATTTCGCTTTGTTATTTATCACAGTCTTTCTTATTGAGGAAGGGCCCCATACACCAGTGACCCTTGAGCAGTTACTCAATTTGCAGTATTGTTAATACATCCCTGTTTGCATTCATTTTTTTTTACTATGTTATGAGTATCTTACATCAGATGGGAGTTGCTTTGTTTGTTGACTTTGTTCAGTGCATCTGACACAGGTCTTCACCTAAATAGTTCTATTCCAGGAAACTCTGCTGCATGTCATTTGTCTGTAACCTTTTATATGCTTTAAATGTTGTATTATAAATGAACAGTCAGCTAAGAGCTCATCTTAGAGAACTGTAATAAATGAAAAGCAGATAAACTTAGTTCACCAGATAGCAAAGTCAAAAGAGTCAAATGCTAGGTATACTATACAGAAATCAAAGTTGTTCCTTTATAATTACTTTCTACCAGCTGCAGTAGGCAGCAGCGTGCTGGAGCATTTCCAAGATGTGTTCTGATTGGTAGTAAAATATGTTCAATTTGAGATTTAGTCATATAATAGAAACAAAGGGCTTGATGTATAAAATACAACTGGAACAATTATAGGGCAAAGCAATTACATTATAGGAAAGAAATAAGCAATCCCAAAATCCCAGTTGATTTAAACGGGGCTTTAAACTCCTTGAATGCCAGAAAGGTCTTCAAAGCATTGTGTTGAAGGCCTCTATTATTCAGGGTAAAAGCTCCATTTAAATCCACTGGAATTTTTCTCTGCCCTCTAGGCGCAGATGGTTTGCCCTTGAATTGTTCCAGTTTGCTTTTATACATGAGACCCAAAAAGTGTTGCTATGTACATTTTAATTGTCTGCTTTTATTTTCATCTTCATGAACCCTTTGAACGTTGTGTCATTCACCCCTCTGGCACTCAAAGGGTTAAAAAAAGAGCCATACAGAATATGATTTGTCCTAATTTCAATGTATTACCCAGTATATGCATACTCTTAAGGGCTGTATAGTCAAATGAATATTGGTGGCGTTCTGAGGGAAAAACTAAGAACTCCCAAAATCCCCATTGAATGCTGTCAAGGTCTCCTATATCACAACTGATTTGTCCCAGAACTCGTCCACTTTTCCTTTGAACACACAGCCCTAAGACTTCATTGGTAGTATGCATGAAACTGAACATGAGCAATTCTGGGGTAAATCATTTCTAGTAAATGGATAAATAAAATGTACACAACTTCCCATTGATTTAAATTGGTCTTTTAACCGCTCTCTAATACACTGCTTAACAATGTATTTCACACCTTTCTGGACCTCCGAGAGTTAAAGTAGTAAAGACGTAGTGGAGTGTAAATCATGACTACCAGAGCAAAAGCTATTTTCCACCTTAAAGGGATAGTAACCATTTTCTTTAATGGGTTAGTAATGTTGTTATATAAAAAAAGTCATGTTTCAGCTATTAGAAGAATAAACTAAACTACCCGAGTCCCATCTCTCAAACCTTTATGGTTTGAGAGATATAGGAGGCTAAAGTTCCCCCCCTTCTTCCACTTTCCCTGCTGTCAGCTGTAATCTAACAGCAGGAGATGCGTTTCGACCGACTTGAGGCGGCTCTTCAGCAGAGCCGAATTAGCCCAATGTAAAAAGAAGTACTTCATTGGAATGGTCTACAAAGTGTGCCTGGTTTGCACAATAGGAACCCTATTCGCAGAGTTTCACTTGGTAAAGGACTTGTAACCCTGTATTGCCAAATCCTTTAAATTGTAAAGCTCTGTGTACACTTTTGGTTCTGTATAAATAAACATGTTCATTCATGCATTCTAAACGTAAAATCACAAAATGAATAAATTCATGATATGATCTTGAACAAAAACTCAATGTAAGGTTGCATTTGAAAATGATTTTTCTCTTAAAACCTTGTCTTTGGCCTATTAGTGTTTTCAGGCTCACAGTCAGTGGAGTTTCGCTTGCCTTTGTACTTGTTGTCTTTTGTCAGAAATCTCAGTGCTCTGTGTAATCTCCAATACAAAGGTTACGCCATATCGACACAATGGGACTAATTTAAACATTCCTCTTTGTTCTTACTGGGATTGTTCTGTAACCTCTATGCTAGAACAAGGTTTCATGCTTAAAGATAGAAATGTGTTATGCTCATTTATCAGGATTCTGTATGTTTTGCTGTACATGTAGTGAATATGTCAGTTATGGAACCTGAGGCACTCCAGCTGTTGAGGACTGCAGCTCCCATCATCCCCAGCTAGCCAATTGTTGTTTGCAGTCCTCAGCATCTAGAGGGCCTTTGGGTTGCTCACCTATGCAATATACTTTGTTTATCTAACTTACGGTATAAGAAAGGAGAACAGGGACTGAAATACTCAAATGGTAGAATATTGTGCATCATTTAAGTGCAGAGATGGGCAAAATACATTCTGCGGGCTGGATTTAGCCTGAAGGCTGATTTTACCTGGCTCTTGGGGTTTGCTGGCTGTACAAATACAGTAATGTCATTATACAAAAAAAATATAACTCTTAGCTTTCCCTTCAAAGGAAGAACGATGCATTTATTACAAATCTCACACAAACACTGCCCCCGCCCCCGCACACACTACACACACTGTTATACATATACAAATATATTAACAATTGCAACATTTTGGAAAACAGATAATATCCCCTGGTCAAAAGTTTTAGAAAAAAATAATTACATCTGTTATTTTGAATATCTATCTTCAATTGAAAATAATTGTTTTGAAAAAATTTTTCTTACTTTGTCAAATTGGTTAGAAAGTTCTTATGGGGAAAAATATAAATCTTTAATACAATCTTAATTTGGTCTTTATATTTTATATGTATAATTTTCTTTGAAACATGTTTTTATGTATTAAACTTTTGCAAAAATTTTTAAATAAAACTTATTTGTTAAAAAAATGCAAATATATATATATATATATATATATATACACACCTACAAATCATATGTACGTGTGTGTGTGTGTAGATACATGAATACGTTGCTACAACAGCATGTTGAAAGGAGATGTAGTCTATGGGCCAGCATTATTGCCCTTCTCTGTTGTGATGCAAACATTTTTAACCTACGGCCAGGGGCAGACTGACAGAACCCAGGGCCCCTTGTCCAAAAAGAGGTCTGGGCCCCCTGCCCCATGACATCATTTGACCCCACCCCATGATTGTTCTGGCACTCAAAGGGTTCAAAATATATAAATATTAAAAAAAATAAATAAATCTAACTTTGCACTGCTGGCTACCTTCTTGCCGGTTGTGTGGCAACTGGTTAGATAGCTTGATAGTGTGCTCACTGTGCTGGCTGGCCTGGTGGCTGTGCCTGTAGTGAGTACAATGTTTCATATATAATTTGCAAACGTGTGGTGGCCTAAGGTGTACTGAATGGCCTGGGGGGGCACTGGGCGGTACTCACCCCCTCAAGCCATCCATTACCCGCACAAGCCACCCATTACCCGCACAAGCCATCCAGTACCCCCCCACAAGCCATCCAGTACCCCCATAAGACATCCAGTACCCCCCCACAAGACATCCAGTACCCGCACAAGCCATCCATTACCCTCACAAGCCATCCAGGACCACCCCTATCCAGTACCCGCACAAGCCATCCAGGACCACCCCTATCCAGTACCCGCACAAGCCATCCAGGACCACCCCTATCCAGTACCCGCACTAGCCATCCAGTACCTCCCAGGCCATCCAGTACCTCCCAAGCCATCCATTACCCCCTTAAGCCATCCATTACCCCCATAATCCATCCATTACCCGCACAAGCCATCCATTACCCCCCATTAGCCATCCAGTACCCCCAAAAGCCATCCAGTACTCTCCACAAGCCATCCAGTACTCCCAAAAAGCCATCTAGTACTCCCCAAAAGCCATCCATTACCCCACACAAGCCATCAAATAACCCCTCAAGCCATCCAGTACCCCCACACACACCACGGCAGGGCAAAGGCAGCATGTATAATACTGAGAGGCCTCAGTGCGGCCAGCGGCTGTTTTACGTAGGCGGGCCCCTACAGGCAAGCCGCAGTCTCGGAGGAGTCAGACATCATTAAGATTATAATCGGTGGTGGCGGGCCCCCCTAGGTCACAGGCCCTTGGTCTGCCTACTGCACTACAGCTGCCTTAATGGAAATGTGTGGGAATGATGTGTGTAAGTTGCACACTCCTGATTTAGGCATTTGGGCTGTATGCAGAACGAAAATGACTGTAGCAATTTTGGAGCATGCCAACTACGTTATAAGGAACAAAAGAAAATTCTCACAGATTTTAAATGGACACAATCACCTAAAAATGAACTGGCTTATATATACTTAAATACTCTATACCTTTAAGCCATGTGTATAGGAACAAACTGGAACAATTATGAGAGAACCAACCATACTAAAAGAACA
The DNA here is from genome assembly GCA_037306005.1 of Rhinophrynus dorsalis. Lineage (NCBI taxonomy): Eukaryota > Metazoa > Chordata > Amphibia > Anura > Rhinophrynidae > Rhinophrynus > Rhinophrynus dorsalis. The sequence continues at coordinate 295,499,565 of CM074720.1, forward strand.
ACCCCCCAAAAACAAACAAACAAAAAAAAAAACAAGAAAAAGAACAAAAACACTGGCATTATTAACCCCATGACTTACAAAGCAATCCAGCTGAGACCTCTGAAGCATTGAAGAGTTTAAAAGCCCTGTTTAATACAAAAATGTTTTCTTTCTATCCATACTTTACAAGGACATTGCTGTATGCAAGTGTAGCACATTGATGTTATATGTTTTATCATGTAAGTCAGGGCTGTCCAAGTTCAGTCCTCAAAGGCCACCAACAGGCCAGGATGTCAAGATTCCCCTGATTATGCACAGATGGGCCAATCATAATGAACGAGACACTGATTAATTCACCTGCTCTCAATCAGGGAAATCCTTACATCCTGGCCTGTTGGTGGCCACTGAGGACTGAACTTGGACAGCCCTGATGTAAGTGATGACTACATGTTACTGTTTGTTATTGTTTTTTTTCTATTCCTTTTCTCATTTGAATAAGTAAAAATAAAAGTTTTCTTAAAAAAAAAAAAAAAAAAAAAAAATCCCTGTTTAACCCTTTGAGTGCCAGAGAGCTATCCAGCATATTGCAACACAGTGAGGGGAGATACACTAAGGAATGATTAAGAGGTGATAAAGCAGAGAAGACTTCTCCAGTGATATCACTTCTCCACTTCCTATGTACTGAGATCTCCAAAGTTGGAGTCTTGTACATTGATTCCATAGAATAACATAAGAACTGGAAAAGTGATATCACTGGAGAAGTCTTCTATGCTATATCACGTCTTTAGCACCCCTTAGTGCATCTTCCCCAATGTGTTTTATGCGTCTCTGGCACTCAAAGGGTTAAACCCATGCTTATTTTGAAAATATTTGTCCTTTATGGTGCAGTTGGTTTGCTGCAGAATTGCTCCAGTTAGATTTCATACATATGACTCTTTGGGCCAAAATGACTCTGGGGAAAACCAACTGTACTATTGGGAGAAATCATTCCCATTGATTTAAATTGAACTTTTAATTCTTTGAGTGCCAGAGAGGTAGGAAATGCATTGCTCTGCAATGCGGTGCTTATCACTTTGGCACTAAAAGGGTTCACTTTGAATGCTAGAGGTCTCCAAAATATTGCAAAGCAATGTGTTGGAGAATTGTCTAGTGTTCAAGGAATTAGAAACTTGATTTAAATCAGTGGGCGGTTTATGAAGTTGGATCCCCCCCCATACACACACAATGGTTTGTTTCTTAGCTGGGATCATACTACACTGTAGTTTACAGCTTGAGTTTCCTTGACTTGTTTCGAAACAAATCACACATAAGCAGACAGAAGACATTTTACCAGAGCCACCTTCCTATCTCATTCCTTGCTATTTGGTAAATTGCATTATACTCAATTGAGTGAAGAGCTTTTACATTTTTATGGCATAAAGGCAGCATGCAAAATTACCTTCCAGAAGATGGAATCTATTTTGTACTTTATGGGAGAAAGGTTCCCGACTCCCGTCTCGTAATGCAATGGTCCGTGCATGTTTTATTCCTTTACAGGTGTAAAATTGCTGAGCAGCAGTCACATAAGTGTTTTTTGTTTTGCTTTGTTTTTTTGGGCTTTTTTTTTTTTTTTTTTTTCGTTTCATAATGCCCAACAAGGCCATTTTCCTCTTACAAAAATAAATCCTGTTACACTAGTTTGCTTAAAATTGCACCATACAGAGGGGTGTGATTATTTACAGTTTAGCAGCTGAGTATGTGGAAGTGTGCTTTGCCAGAAAAATGAAATGCACAGAGCTTTTATGATGGAAAACAGCCATTTGTAGTATTTAGAAAAAGTAGATAACACTACTTTTTTAATATATTTGACCAGGTAAGGACTGTGCGGTATGGGGTTGGGGCATTCTGAAGGACCCTGACGATAGAGATGTATATGAGAACAAAGAGAGTGGAGCAATTCTGGAGCAAACCAACTGCCACATGGAGGACAAATAAAAATGTTTATTGATTTCAGTGAGGCCTTTAACAATTGTTTAACCCTTAGAGTTCAGAGGGGTACACAATGCATTGCAAAGCAATGCGTTGCATACCCTTCTGGCACTCAAAGGGTATTAAGCCCAGAGGGCAATATGCTCAAAGCAAACGTACTGTAATTCTGGAACAAACCAACTGCACAAATAGGGTCAAAAATAATTTCTGATTTTAAATAGGACATTTAACCCCCTTGAATGTTGACGAGATCTCCAACACAATATTAAGCAATGCATTGGAGACCTTTCTATCATTCATGGGATTAACTGCCTGATTTAAACCAATAAATCCAGGGATTTTTTACTCCTTCCCTATGAGGCAGGTGGTTTGCTCCAGAAATGTTTTTCTCTCTTCTTTCTCTTGTGTAGATTTTAGTTGTTTTGGCATGGAACAGTTTGTCACAAAATTTCAGTCAGGGAATCTTCAAGGTTCTCCCTGGACGGTGCTGTGTAACAAGTAACTATGAAAAAAAATTCAGAATACTGTTATCTACACAAAGACTGGCGTAATACTTCAAATAGTAATCCTGTCTAGGCCTTCAGTGCTTGTTCTTCTATAAAGCATGACTTTCATTTGACCTTATGCTAACACCCATCTAAATGTGTTCATCTGAAGGGAAATCTCATATAAATCCAGGATTATATTGCTAAAACCTTCCAAACCTATATGTGAAAAGTTTTTTTTATTATTATTATTTTTACCTACTACACATTTGTCCGCATAATGATATAGCTCTTTTATATTGAATTGTGTGGTTTTTTTTTCCCCCTCTCTCAAACCCTTGCATGCTCTGCAATGCACAGAATACCTCTGTGTCATCCAAAGGTTTTAATAACGGGCTTTGTGCAGAAAACAAAAAGATAAGCAGGTCCAGAGCAAAGCAGCTGCACTATACGGTACATATAAATATCCCTTTAATTTCCATTTATATAAATGGAGGCTTTTAATCACATGAATGCTACAGAGGTCTACAATGCATTGCTTTTAAATCAGTCAGAACCTGTGCATCGGTATACTGTACCTGGAAACTCTTTGGGTCGATCTGTTCTCAAAGTACATTACCTGGTCAGAGAGAGAGCCTTATCCCCTGAGACTGTGAGTTCCCAAGTGACTCCACCTCTTCCCCCTACAAACTACAACATCTCTCCTCCCTAATTCTGCCACTCTGGAACTATCACTTTGTAACAAACAGATGATTTAATACTGTAAGCTTTTGGGCTTGGACTGCACTTCCAGTGTTACACTTTGCAAAGCACTTGTAACCCTGTATTGTCTAAATCCTTAAATTGTAAAGCGCTGCGTACACTTGTGGCACTATATTAAAAAAAAATCATTAATTTTGAGTTTTCAAAATTACCTATATTTGTGTTAGCCATGTTTATATAAAACTGAAGTTTGAGGTATCTGGTAGGGTTGCACCGATACCGATACTGGTATCGGTATCGGTGCCGATACCAGCATTTGCGCGAGTACTTGTACTCGCGCAAATGCGGCCGATGCCAGCACCGATACCCTGTGTCAGGGTCGGTGCTGCAGTGAGGGAACCGGGGAGCTGCTCACAATGCTCCCCGGTTGCCTCTCTCCCTCAAGTAGCGTATGAGCGTTGCCGCGGGTTACCATGGCAACGCTCTGACGCTGACTTCTGCCGGGGCTCGCGAGAGAACAGCGAGCACCCGGCAGAGGAGAGTATGGGAGGCTAGATGGGAGCGGGTGGTGAGAGGCAAAGAGGGAGAAAAAAGGGACTAAGAAAAAGGGGAAAAAAAAAAGGCAAAAGGAGTAAAGATCAGGAGACAAAAGGAGGGGAACTAAGAAAAGGCAAAAGAGAGGGGGGATCAGGAGAGAGCAAGACAGGCAAAAGAGTGGGATCAAGAGTCAAGGAGGGGGACAAAGGGGGATCAAAAGGAAGAGAAAAAGCCAAGGCAAAAGCTGAAGAGGGGGAGAATGAAGTAAAAGGTAGGAATCAAGAGGGGGAGAAAGAGGCAAAAGGGGACAGTCAAGAGGTGGTGTGTGTGTGTGTATATTATATATATATATATATATATATATATATATATATATATATATATATAATATTATATTTCAAGTACTCACCAATACTTTTTTGAGGTCATTTGCCAGTTTTCCAAGTACCTAAAGCATATATATTATAAATATAATATATGCGCTTTAAGTACCTGGAAAACTGGCAAATGACCCCAAAAAAAGTATCGGTAATTGGTATCGGCGAGTACTTGAAAAAAGTATCGGTACTTGTACTCGGTCTTAAAAAAGTGGTATCGGTGCATCTCTAGTATCTGGCTTAATTTATTTTTCGGTGTACAAAAATTAAATAATACTGGTCAGCACTGCGTGACCATTTGAAAGGGGGAGCAATGTGGAATGGTATTATCTGACTGGTATGCCTGAGAGTATTGTCTAGTGTGTATAAACGAAATAAATAAAGCTAAATAAACCATGAACTATTGGTATGAATTAAAATGGCTAACATAAACATAGGTGCTTTTGATATCTTTCAGAATAACCTGTTATACAGTGATAGTTCCACTTTAAGCCACCCCCAGGTTATGACGTGAATCAAATTACTTCTCAGCCCTTCTTAGTTCTCCGGGAGCTGGCTTTTAGCATGTTCCCCTCATGTTTTGCAAATGTGATATTTTAATATCATCTTTAATGTAAAATTGCTGCTTAACATGGATTGTTTTTTCCAAATGAAAAGCTTGGAGTTACAGTATGTAAGCATGTCTTGTCTTGGCAGCTTTTTTTTTCAGAATTTTTCATTGGGGTTTCCTGCTGATCAACTTCTTAATCTGTTTCAAGCCTTTTAGATGCAGTTTCAATTACTTTTTACCTTCAGCCAGAAGAATTAGCACATTCTTCTCCTCTATTAATATCTAGTTTAAACCATTAATTAGATCTCCATGTGGTCTTAATGCTGACAGTTTGTGGAAACTCCTTTTCCCCCTTTTTATTTTCATTTTCAGCATGTCCATATGGTTTTCAGTTAATCCTATAGAACATGAATTTAGGATTCCTTGACCGCAGTAGCAAGCACAAGCTCTCAGTGCTGCAGGATGTGCCTATGCCGATTGACCTCCTCAGTGTTTTCTTGTGGCATTCTGCTGCATAACTTATGCAAGACACAGTTGCTATTTCAGCACAGTATATTGTATGTCAGTCACCAGAATCAGAATTGACTGCATTGTGTACTAGAACAGGGAAGATAATCTTAAGGACTTGTGGGCACATGCAGAGCGTGTGAAAGAGGAGGTGGTGTGTTGGATCATAAACTTGAGGAGCACATGGTTCTGAATTTAAATGTTAGTTATATCTGTAGGTAAAAGAAGCCCTAAGGGCCACATGCAAAATGTAATATAGAATAATTCTAGGGCACTTTGATTTAAATTGTAATGTAACCCATTGAATGCCAACAAAGTCTCTGATGCATTGCAATGCATTTGGAATCTCTTGCTTTCAGTAGGCTATGTATAAAAAATGCTATGTATAAAAGCATCATGGTTCAGCTTTTGGGCAAATCAACATCACAAAAGTGAACAAATAAAAAGTTGAACAGGGCTTTAACCCCCTGAATACCAGGTATGTAGACCTCTTGACAATTCAAAGGGTGAACAAGCCCCATTTAAATCAGTGGGAATTTGGATCATTTTCTTGCCATTTATGGTGCTGTTGGTTTGCTCCTGACAAACTGAGGTACCTTGACGGGATTGGTAAGCTGCATATACATGTAATACATGAACAGTAATGTCCCATAAAAAATCTTCTTTTGTAGATGTTAAAAAAATAAACTATGTGCCGCCAATCCTCTCTCTCAAACCGCTACGCTTTGAGAGATATTTGCACTGAAAGTTCCCCTCCCTCCCCTTCTCCGACAGCTGACAGCAGGAGATTCGAGTAGTGTGACTCGAGGAGGCTCTGAAGCAGAGCCAAAATCACGTTATTTAAAAATAATTACTTAATTGGAAAGGTCTACAAAGTGTGCTTGCAAACCTGGCACACTTTGTAGACCTTTCCAATGAAGTAATTATTTTTAAAGCACGCAATTTCGGCTCTGCTGAAGAGCCGCGGGCTGGTCCCCAGACTGGGATCTCCTGCTGTCAGCTAGGCGCTGATGTTAGGAGAGGGGGAACTTTCAGTGAGAATTTCTCTCTAACCATAGAGGTTTGAGAGAGAGGATTTGTGGGACATAGTTTATTTCTTTAAGCTCTATAAAAGTAGAAGATTTTTTTTATGGGACATTAGTATCCCTTTAAATTATGAATCCAAACCCTCATACTTACTAACCCAGTGGTATTAAATATGCCCTGTACAAAGCACGTGTTTGCACTTTGTACGGAGGAAAGCAGATTTGTCTTGTGCTTGCACTATAGGTTTCGGCCTATTACTTGGGGCGACTGGAGAACCCTCTCATTATTAGCTGCTTTCTATACAGTAGTTTCTTTATCTTATTTCAGATTTGGTTTATTATATGTATACATTACAGTGAGTTAGCTCTGTGAGCTATTCTTTTTTCTGCCCTTGAATTGAGCTTGACCTTCGGTATACAATGGCTTAATGTTTGTAAAACCCCATTTAAATGAATGAAAATTTTATTTATTCCCTGTGGGGATTTGGATTGTTCCAATCCATTTTACTTGCTTGCCTATAGCTCTTAGGGCCATACACTTCAAGAAGAGGAGCAAGTGTGTAGTGTAAACTACCTTCATCAAAAGGGACTAACAAACATTACCATTGATTTAACCCTTTAAAGTGTTAGTTTTGTCCCATACATTTTTTTATAGATTTGTAGAGGGAAAAAAAAGAATCTCATTGCCACAAACCCCATCTCTCAAACCACTATGGTTTGAGAGATATTCACAATCAAAGTTCCTCCTTCCCTCCCCTTGTCCTGATGTCAGCGTCTAACTGACAGCAGGTGATCCAGGTCCAGGGACCAGCCGGCGGCCCTGCAGCAGAGTCGAAATCCCATTATTAGAAAATAATTACTTAATTGGAAAGGTCTACGAAGTGTGCCTGGTTTGCAAGCACACTTTGTAGAACGTTCCCATGAAGTAGTTATTTTTTAATAACGGGATTTCGGCTCTGCTGAAGGGTGCACATGCATAAATATTTATTAATTCTTATATCCCACCATCCGAATGACAAAAGCATGTTGGGCCAGAGGGGTAAATGCGTTGCGTACCCGTCTGGCACTCAAAGGGTTAAAAATATCCATAAATATACATTGAAAACTCAACAGTCAGATATTTGTTGTTTAGTTTGTCTTCATAGAGAAAATACAGCCTCCTAAATGTATGTCTATTTGCCTCATCATTCTGTCTGAGAACCACTGCCTTGATTAAAAACCATGTTTGTCAATTGGAGCATTGTTCCCAATTACCTAAATACTGCCAGGGCACTAAACCCAAGTAACACCTTGCCGCTTGTAGCCCCTGTATGAGAACAGTGAACTAGTAGGACATGGGTAGTCTCAGTTGTTTCACCTTCACCTGTTGGGGACTACAACTGCTATCATCCCCACCCAGCCAGAAGCTGGCCAGAGATGATGGGAGTTGTAATCCCCAACAGATGGATTTTCAAAAATCAACTACCCCTGCAGTAAGTTGTTAATGTTGTATGGAAGAATATCATTTTTTATTGCAGTTTATTTTTACCACTTTGAAAATTTCAGTCAGTGGGATAGGACAGGTTGTTAGTAAATGCTGAGGGTGCTAAACCCCTTGGTCTTGTGCATGTAGCCTTGGTCTTTTCACCATCTTGGGATATGTAATGGTGCTTACCTTCCTTTGGATAATAGTGCAGTTGGGGTGCATTGTGGGGCCAGGAAGAGTATATGGTGGCAAATGCATGTTAATGGCATATCAACAGTATGCACTGAGAAATCATCACCATCATATCTCTTTGAATCCACCACAGTCCAACGATATTGCCATGAATCCAGGATGCCTAGGACAGGTAGACAGCAGTTGATATATATCGCAGATGTACTGGTTTATGCTACTATAGCTTGTAAAAATGCCTACAAGATACAGGAGGTAGTAAATTATATTTGTCTTTTTTCACACTAGTGCTATAAACATTTTCACCATTTTTCCTAGTTTATTCTACTTCTATTCAGCTTTTTTGTATTGAAGATATTTGGAACTTAATACATCAAACATACTATACTCAGATCACTTGTTGCAATGTCCCTATCTTTTTTCTTTGTTTCAAATACAGGAATCGCAAGATACTCAGATGCAGAGCGCCTTGTGAGTTCTTTGATGACCTGACCTGAATCAGCTCATGAGCCAATAGCCCGTTCAGCTGGTTCTGTCAGTACACAAGCGCAGATAATCCGTGAAAGGTTTAAAAGAACAGTGCTATTTGTGGTGCTGAAGTCAGAATGGATCTTCCTCACTCACCCGATTTGACAAGTGGGGGAGCAGAGAGAATGAGCTTCATGGTTCTCAAACTGCTGGTAGTGTGTAAGGGAGGGCATCCCTTACACATCGCCAGCAGTTCGATAACCCTGCATGCTAATGAGTTATTTCTCCCCCCTCTTTTTGCATTTTTAATTTTTAGTTCATATGGCGATGTGTCACCATCACCAAGGTGATGTGTACACAACATGTTGCCAGCCACTCATCACCAGAGCATCACCCCTTCGTGCATCTCCCCTATCGTTTCTTGTTGACCTAGCATCTTCTCAGCCCTGTCATATGTTTGAAGAAATTATGGTGCAATTCTGCAGCAAATCAGCTGCCCCACAGTGGTAAGGAGATGATGCCTATATTCCCATTCAAGAACTTAAGAATATTTTATAATTTTTTATAATATTTTATAAAAAGTATATAGATGACCTAATTTTTATTTGGGCATGTTCTTAAGAGGCTTTTGTGTGCTTTGTCAAATATATGAATCAAAATGATCTCAACCTTAATTTTACTAGCAACATCAAGAGAGACAAAATAACACTTTTGATTTCATAGTCTCTTTTATTTACTGAACTTGTGAAAGGGGAAACTTTGGAACCATTCATGAGCGCACATGTGGTACATTTGTTTGTACCACACCTGAACATTCCTTTGGGAGGTGATAAAAACCTGGAATCAGATGGAGATGATATGTTCTTCTGTAATTTATAGCTGTCACTTGGAGATATATGGTTACCTACATTGCTGTTCTTTCTAAACACTACTTTTGATTTGTCTCCCAATTCTTTTTTAAGGATTGGATCCTGCATTAGCATATGCCAGTGCTTGTTGAGAATGTTTTTGATCTGAGATGCTTTTAGATTTAAAGTGGTAATGAACAGAGGCACAGAGCTATGGGAGGAGTGGGTTGTGCTTTTGTCCTTTATATTAAATCAGTGTTTTTCTATCTAGATTCAGAGATTTGGAAAAAGCTTTGTCAGTGTTTGCTTGCTTATAACCTTAATCTAAAAACTTACTTAGAATGTTTGCTTGTAATCTAAAATCTAGCTCATTACTGCAATTTCTTCTTAAAAGTTGAAATTGACTAAAAGGGATGTTATTAATCCAATTCATATAATGTGCACTTTTCTTACGGAGATATTTGTTACTATCTACATCTTTCCTATAATTTGTAGTGCAGATTTTATTTTCAGAGTGGTACAGAATAATATCCAAAAACACCATTAATTGCCATTCTGTTTACACTGACTGATTTCATGTGAATTTAACTTGCAATATGTGGGCAGAACAAAAAGAAAATTAAAAATCAGGATTTCAGAACATCTTTACAATATTTCAAAAGGCTTAGCGACCCACAATCTGTCCAAACATTGTAAAGCCAGACACAATTGCAGACATGACAAAATCAAAGTTCAAGGTATAGAACAAGTTACATCAAATCACAGAGGTGGTAATCGTATGATCAGAAATAGACAAAGGGAGTCCTTCTGGATCTATCCACTTCAAACTATGGATCCTGAAGGATTAAATATCAAAATTTGATTTTGCAGCTTTTGTTCGGTAGTAAGATAGGCCCTTCTTTCACATGATGTATTTCATATTATGTATTTTATAGGTTTTTTATGGATATGAGGTAGCTTTTATTTGATTTGAAGTTGGTCTGTATGTTTGAATATGTACTATGCATCAAATACTATTTTAATATTAAAGTTGCCTTCAATTTAACGAATAGGAGGTTCCTTCAATATACATAACTTTAAAACATTATTTTCATGTTTTGACCCAAATTTAATGTGCCAGATTTAAGTATTCTAGCATTTTACTTCCCTGTTACTCTCCAACACCCATGATGTCACAGTCACACAGTAAGTCACTCATCACATTTTTTATTTATTCATTATTATTCAAACTCATCATTTTAGCATTTATTTCATTCATTTTTCTCTCAGCCACTAAATAATTAGTTTACTATTTCATTTTTATTAATTGAATAAAGTACTTATCAAGTTTTCATTACATAGCAGTCACACAATCCACTCACAGTAATAAAGTAACGAATTGATATATATTTTTCATATTCCTTTTTATTTTCACAACAAATTAATCTTTTTAGGATTTTCACATCACATTTATTAGGTTCACCATATTTGTCAAGTAATCAGATCATCATATTGTTCTATTTCATATTAATCTACTCTTTCATATTGAATGTATGTATTGGTATTAAGAGACATTATAGAGAGGACCCATTTCTCCATTAACTATCTTTTTCCCCTGTTGAAGTAGATCTGAGTATCCACGATACACGTAGGGTTCTGTCTATCCCTCCCACATTGCACCCTCTTAGTGTACCTGGTCCCTCCCCACCCAGTGAGAACCTCCTCTCCTGGTTCTGCAGGGCTGGTACATCTATCTCAAGTGCCACAAAGCGGCTCTGTATCACACATGGCCCATGGAGGAATTCTACTTGTAGAGTTCTCAGTGTCATCGGCCTTTATTTCCATCTGAGCTAAAGAACTTTGGCTACATTGTGCCACAGGACACAGGCTGCACATCTGGATACAGTGTAGCTGAAAACATGGACATCAAAAGACATCAAGCCAGGCTGCTCTTGGATCTAACAGAGTATCAGCGGACAGGCACAGCATTGTGGCAATGAAAGGGTCTGGACCTTTGAGACACACAAAGCTCAAGAGGAGCTTCTTGGTGCAATGGGAGAAGGGGAGGGGTTTAGATTTATATACACATATGTGTGTATATGTATATGTGGATCTCTCTCTCTCTCTCTCTCTCTATATATATATATATATATATATATATATATATATATAGATCTTGTTGATCTTTTCTACATATACCTTTAATTATCTGATAAGCATTTATTTATTTTTTTTAAGCGCTTTTACTGATACATATAATTTAAATTTCTTTTTATCTTATTTTGTTTTACAATTTGTTACAATAAATACTGCACTTAGCAGACTCCTTTTGTTTTCCTTGTGCTTTTGCTGTTGCGCTCTATTTCTCCAGATTGCATCCCATTGGTTTAAATTGGCTTTTAACCTCTTAAATGCTAGTGGTGTGCCAAATACATTGTTTCACAATGCAGTAGAGAGCTCTCTAGCATGCATTAGGTAAAAAGCCCCATTTAAATAACTGGAACTTTGTATTTGTCCTTTGTGGTGCTCGCCACAGTCCTAAAGAGTTAATTTTATTATTGATCTCTTTTGGAAGTGGCTTCCTTATTTATTACTTTGATTGGCACTTTCCATTCATAGGCTTTTCATTTCCCAGAGTCTTAGCGCTCAGCCTTGTGAGTTCTAGAATGTATGTCACCCCCTTTGGGAAATGTTTTAGCTGGGCCATTTGTAGAGCTACCCCAAGGGACAGATTTAAGTCATATCTGTAATTGTACTCATCATTGAGAACCATTTTATTCTCAGTTGGTTAAAGGATAGTCAGGATCATCAGATGTGCATTTGCATTAAATGAAAAGTGGAGTAAATGTGGCCCGAAACTACACCCTTGTTTTTTTTTTTGTTTTTTTGTTCCTTTGTAGGTTTTTCCTTTAGCCTTCTCGATTTTAAAGTGGTACTTTTATGCAGTCAGATTAGCTGTATATATTTAAAGTTCTTATAACCTGTGGTTTTTGTTTTACAATCGGCTTAATAGTTTTGCAGGTATTTGATTTAGCAGTCGGCTAATCTGATTTCACCAGTGATTGTTCCCTGGCATGGCCAGATAAAATCTGCATAATTAATTATATGCTCCTCCAGAAAATCTCCTCTTTCTACCTTCTTAAGCCTCCAAGAATTAAGTTTCTTCTAGACAGGTGGCATAAATAGATAAAAGAGAATAATGAGAGAGAATAATCAGGCATATTCTTTCAAGATAGAGGCTCCCGCTGAGACACAAACTTGGAAAGGTGACATGTCCTTTTGAAGTAACAAATAACATGATGAATGGTCTGGGTGCACCCACACAAAATTACAAAATATTCAGAGGGTTATATCATCAAAAGAATGATGATATACAGGCACTCACAGGACTTACATAAGAAATTCTAAATGTATTATACCAACATTTTCACCCAACCATTATCAAGGCAATAATCAATACTCATCATCACCCTTAAAGCAGAACTATCATCCCTGTGTGTCACTCACATGAATTTGACAACGGCGGAGTTGCATTTTAACTGTGTAATACAGCTCGGGATGGACAGCGCAGGCACACATATAACAGTTCGCCAAGATGTCAGCTCTCCCCAATGCATGTATGTCCGATACGAAGTTATGATTTTAAATGATGCTGACACTTTACAGACTTTATTACCCTATTTTCATTATTCCATGTATACTAACAATGAATTGGAGGTGTCTTCTATTGACATGACAGTTCTGCATTAAATACACAAGAACATGTCAGAACAAGCTGTTGCACAGTGATGTCATTTTGTGACATTTCATCGAACCCAGCATCACAAATATAAAAAAAAAAAATCTAATCAAAGAAAAATAAAAAAAATTAGACATAACACCAAAGAAACAAGTAATGAATTCAAAAGATACTACAAATTATACTGTAATAAAATTGAAAGTACAGTTATTACCAAGTGCCCATTCTCCCAAAGAATAGTCACATGATAGATCCTTCACAATGAGCTAAAGAAACAAGTGAGCAAAAAAGTCAAAACGTCTGCACACTATGAATATCCAGAAAAGAACTTTTCATGTATATGAAATATGTGTGTATGTCAACATTTCCATATTTTTATTGGTCTTAACGGAGCACTAAGCTTTTATCCTGAGAAAATACATACTATAGCACTTCTACTGATGATTAAAAGTATTCAAACAAGTGGTGGGAAAGGTTAATGCAGATCAATCTGGCATAATGAGGTGCAGCTGTTAATGTCCCATTACATGGGGAGGTGTAGATTAGGGCTCAGATCTCTAAGAGAACAATAGCAAAAATGACACTAAGTGGAGTTGCTACTAATAGTACAAGTGAAAGAACAAAAAGATACATTTAATCTTTAATAAGATTTCACTGCTCTTGTGAGACTAGTAGTTAAGCAAGTTTCTGGAAGGGTGCGGTATTTCGAACTTAGAGTACAGAAGGCTGTATTATAATGTTTTAAGGATACATTCACATAGACAAAATGAGTGCGGTAACAAAATTGTCACTTTACATTTAGTATGTATTTCCCTTAATGTCAAATGGGCAAGTATCAACATGTAGAAGCCCAGCTCACCTACTGCTAATTTTCCATGAATGATGAACACAAGTTGACTGCAGAATGGAATGCTTTCATGAAGGCCCATGCCAGTTGGATCATTGTGATGTACATCTTAAATGGATAATAATAATAATAAAAGCTTCTCTAATTAATCTTCATAGTGGTTGGGCCATGGAGAGTGTTATTTCAATTCTGTCAGAGTTGTAGTTCAGGAGTATTTGAATGATAAAGTATCCCCCCTCCTGCCCCTTTTACTGATGTAACACTGCTCACCTCAGAGCAGCAGGGAGTGTCCAGTTAGATTGCAGAGAGGGACAATCTTCAATTAAGATAAGGGGAAAAAGCTGAAAAACCTCTCAAGGGGGGCAGGGTTTTCATTGTTCTCACAGTAGAATATTGTCCCCTGCTGTTATCTGTCTGGTCTATGGACTGGATTCCACATCTGAGGTGAGCAGTGTTACACTAGGTAAAAGGGGTGGGAGGGGGAAACTTTAACATTCAATTACTCTTGAACTACAACTCTCACAGTATTTAAATAATACTCTCTTATGGCTCAAATACTATGAAGATTAATTGGAGCTGTGTTTTTGTGAAAGATTACTATCACTTTAAAGCCTAATCACTTTCAGACCCTCTTGTTCCTAGCCATAGTCTTTGGCAGATGGCCATAACCTCACATCCAGAAGTGGTCTCTGGGACCTTCTATTAACAACGCAAGATGATTTCTTTGGGCAAATGGAAATGTCAGATGCATCACAGAGTTATAATAGCCTGTTTGCAAATTACCCTACTCACTTTGTGTGTGTGTGTGTGTGTGTACGCATGCGCATATTTCATTCTGCTAAGTGAAAATTAAATGACTAAATCAGTGGGAGAAGGTGTTCTCCATGACAGCTACTGGGAATGGACAAATTACATTACATCTCACCATCCTGGTTTTATAAAAAAAAAAAATGTATGGAGGGATTACACTAAAGTACAACCGCTGCTAGCAATCACTGAGTTTATTCCCAAAACTCCAGAAGTAGTCCCTGTGATCTTATAAAGAAAATGCAAGATCATTCGGGCATCTGGAAGTGTCAGATGCGCTCGCTCATGTTACGATAAGTGGGGGGAAAACATTGGTGTGGATGGGGTTACCCATGATAGCTGCTGGGAATGGCCAAATAACATTACCTATCATCCTCCTCTACATCCCCCTCATGCTTCCATAAAAACTTATATAGGGATTACACCAAAGTACAAACACCTGCTAGTAATCACCGAGTTTTATCCAAAAGTCCTGTATCATGTTCTCCTTATCACTATTTACATTAGGGGGATACCCACTATCAGCACTGATGCTGCAGAGGTCTCCCCAGACCACCCTGCTGCTTACTATTATTTATATGCCGCTCCATTGCACAGATCACTGAGAATGAACAGATCACTTGCTTAACACAATGTAATTGATTTACATCTCTGAAGCACATCAGAGCAGCAAATTAGTCTTAGTACCAGTGTCTGGGGACATCTTGCTGCATCTCACTGCATATAACTGTGCTGTTTCTTTAGTGTGCATTCCGTGTGTCAGTTCCCTAGAGATTGCAAACTCTGTTCAGATTTTCTGTTAATTGTAAGCTCCCTTGGCCATAAATGTAAATGTTTATTTGTTTTTTTCACTTACGTTTTTTAGAAGGTTATTAATTTACAATTAAGCTTTCTTTTAAACCTGTTTAATTTTTAATACAGTGACAAAAAATAAAAAATGCATGAGTTGCTTATCATTGTGTTGTACGAGCCATGGGTGGCTATGGAAGCATATGTTAGAGTCAGCACAGCTTCCAGTGACTTTACTTCCACAATGCTTTAACTCACATGAAAAAAATGTAGAATATGCTTCAACTAGTGTAAAAGCCCGTGTACAGGGGCCAAGGTCCGGGTAATGTTAACCCTTTGAGTGCCAGAAGAGTACCTTTCTGGCACTCAAAGGGTTAAGCAGCCGCTACACATCTGCTCCATGAGATGCAGTTTTGCTTCGCCTCACTCATGCGATGCAATCACGCGCAGTAGAGACTGCCCAAACGCGCACAGTCTCTACTGCGCATGGCGGCTTCTGACAAACATCCTAGCAAATTATTATATAGGGTGGAATTGCAGAAATTTAGTGTTTTTTTGGTTTTTTTTTTTTTTCCCAATTTCTGTTTGGTGTTATCGCTCTGTAAGGTAGGAAAATACTGTGTTGATTGGAAGCAATGAATGCTGGGACTAGGAAAAAAGATGAATGCTTTGAGACTTGATTTCATATAAAACACAAGTAAAATCATATCTATTTTAGATATGCCATCACATCAAACAATCATGGTGCCAGTATGATTGTTGCCTTAAAGTTGGAGATGAGGTGCCTTATGTACGAAGCTTGAAATGCCACAAGTGAGGAATGGCTTACTATATGTACTTATAAGATTTTCATTTATTTGTATCTCCTTGGATTAACATTTAATAGCTGTTTGCCTGTTTTTCTCTGGTACTAGATTGCACCGCTTAATAATAAAGTATACACTTTTATTCTTTACATGCTTTTTTTCTGGTAATATTTTTTAAAGAATCTCTTCTTTCCTAATTATACTCATTGACATGACCATTTGTTTATTTCCAGTGAGATTTTTTTAATTGTGATCTTTATGTAATATAGCATGAGTTACTGAATAAATTTGCATACCTGGTTTGATGTCCGTTCTAAGGCTGGTTTACAAATGATACAATATATTATACTGGGAGCTCAAAGCGATCGCTGTTTCATTTGAAGCTTACCATCTGACAGATATATAAATATTTTTTATATTACTATGAGATACAAACATGTGGTGTGGGCTTTCTAATTCACGATTGGGTATAAGTTAAAGATTATCATTTTCTGTTACATTGTTAGTGGACGCTAAAGGATTTTCTCCTTTTTTTGCTATATTACAAACTATATTGAATGTGCCAGCAGTCACAAGGGTTAAACTCTACTTGATCAGACTATCATAGCACATTTTCCTGGTAGTGTCACTGTGTGTAGAGCCTAGAGTTATGTGGGGTTATTCTAGTCAGTTTATAGACGTGACTATTTAATGTACAGGTTCAAGGTGGACTAGGACATAATTGTGTCCCAATGGATGGCTATTAATCTGTAATTGACACTTTCTGTATTTGGTGACAGAATAGTGGGGTGTTTTCTAGCCATGTGACTGTTTTGGTACATGGGGTAGAACTTATTCTCTCTCTTGCCAGTATGAGCATAGTCTTAGGGTGCATGTTCAAAAGAAAAGTCGAGGAGCTCTTGCGTGAGCCATTTGCACTCTGGGAGAGAAGTAGAAATTCCAAAAATTCCCATTGATTTAAATTGGGCTTTTAACCCCCTCAATGCTAGAGGGATCTCCAGCAAATTGATCATTTTTAGAGATGAGCAGCCTGATGTATAAAGCAGAGGTGCAACAATTCCAGGGATCCAACAGCACTACAGGGGACAAACAACAATTCCCCAAAATTCCCTTTGATTTTTAGTTGAGCTTGTAACTTTGTGAATACTAGGGAGGTCTCCGATTCATTTCAAAGCAACGTGTTGTAGGCTTCTCAAGCATTCAGAAGGTTACAGTCCGAGTGGAAATCAGAGAAATGCTGTCTTCCCTCACAATGCACTTGGCTCGCCTAAGAATTGATCACTTTTGCTTTTATATGTAATGTTCATTGTGTGTTTGTGCAGTCCATGTTGTTAAATGTGTTGATAATTTGTTCAGTAGATGTGGTTCTTTTTCGCAGAAACCAAACTGATTTGATAAGTTTAACAGTTGTGGTGTATTGATTGCGTCCACACATTGCACATATTTCTAGAAAACCACCTTTGTCCATCTCTCTGTACCAGTGAAGCTAGAATTCTATAGCGGTCTCTAATGCATTGCTTCTCAAAACATTGGATACCTTTCCAGCATTCAATGTATTATTGGCCTCTTTACATTAATGGCCTTTTTGGTAATATTTAGTTGTTCTCTGCAGTTCAGCTGGGAGGCTCAAGTGTTCTCTCCATGCATGGTTCTTGGGTTTAATGTAAATACGTCTTTTGTCGTTTGTAGTGATTTTGTTTCAGATTTGTTTCGGTGCCTTGCACTGGGTGATGATTTCCCCAAGAGATGAGCTTTGAGATGTGACAGCTTGAGCTGCTTTTTCTTAGTGACGCAATGACAGCCTCGCAACCCGCTCACCCAGAACCATAACAGGGGCTGGCTCTCATCTTGCCCTCCTGGTGACTCAGCCTTGCACAGAAACCATTCAATCTTTTATGTGAACTCCACTTACTATTCCAACGAGAGCCAGACTCGGTTTTAAGTTCATCATCAGCAAGCAGGTGGAGGGTAATTCTGAAGCAAACCAGCTGCACCATAAGTGACAAATGAGTTTGCATTAATTTTAAATGGGGATTTTAACCTATTAGTTGTTAGTGGTGTCCGACCCAATGATCTCTATGTGTAAAGGAAGAGGAGTAGCTCTGGGCTCAATCAAGGGATAAATCAAAATTCCCATTCATTTAAAGGTTGCTTTTAACCCCTTGAATGCCCGAGAGGGCAATGCGCCGGATACCTCTTTATCATTGATAGGTTTCAAATCCCATTTGAATCAGTGGGGGTCTGAGCTATTTTTATCTGTCTACTTTAGTGCTATAGAGATCTACATCACAACAACAAAGAGAGAGAGGATCAGTTCTGGGGCAAACCAGCTTAATCATAGGGGAGAAATAAATATGCCTTTTGACAAATGGGCCTTTAGCAGATCTCCAGTACATTGCTTCTCAATGTGTTACAGAGCTCTTGCATTCAAGGGGTTAAAAGTCCCATTTTAATTAGAATGTATTTGGGGAATTTGTATCTGTCCCCTGTGGTGCAGTTGGTTTGCTTTTTGTGTTCAACACTTAATGCTACAGTTTTTTATTATTCATATTTTTCAAACTGTACACTCACTCAATTAAATTTAAAACGATAAATGCTTCATGGATCAATACTAAGGCAGTAAATATAATATTTCACTTTCTCCCAACAATCACTCTAATTATTTGTGTTTGGGACTCCTCCAATTGTGAAATGAACCCCCTGTCACAGCAGTGTAGAAATGACATCTCCACACTACTTTCCTTTCATGCTCTGTTGGACACTGATTGTTACATGAAATATTAAAGCTGGTTGTTGAATAACCCATGGAGATTTCTGAAGTCATAGTGTATTATGGGGTGCATGGTTAATTATTTAAAGGTGGTATCAAACTTAATAAACACATTATGTGTCATTTATTCTAGAAATTTCTCTCCTCTGCTTTAAAGGGGAAAATGCCAAAGGAAGAAGTGTCTTGTGACAGAAAGACTTACTTAGGCATGTGTTCTTCATATGGCAGTTAGACATGTCTGTCTGTTTTTTGTATTCTATCTGCAGATTGAGAAACAATGTGTTTCTTACCTCTCTAACACTCAACACATTGCTTTGCACAACTCTTTCTTCCTCAAGGCTTTAAGAGATTTGAATATTTGGCATAAATATGTGTGGCTAAAATGCACTCTGAGCATGTATTGTCATTTTATACCCTTCCCCCAGGTTTCTTATTATCAAAAACATGCACTGGATTCAACCAGAATCATTAAACAGCTGGATGGGAAGCAAAGGATGAAGGAGAAAATTGCAGGACTGTGCAAGTCTGCCTCTCCTTTCAGTGCATTTGCATTGCCTGAGGCTCGCTGGATATGATATAAGCAGATGCCTTCATGATAAGCATGTCCTCAGTCAGGTGAATCTGCACACTTTGATGCTGCTAGTTAGTGTAAGGGATGGTGTGAAGAGAGATAGAATGCACTGGGCTATACACCCAAAGAAAAGTGGGGCAATTCTGGGGCTTTTAACCTCTTGCTTGCTAGTGAGGAGAGGTCTTTGCAATGCGTTGGAATCCTGTCTGACATTCATGGGGTGAAGAATACTATATAAATTAATGGGAATGTCTTTGCCCCATGCTGCACATTTGATTTACCCAGTAATTACTTTATTTCCTTTTTAGATCTGTCCTACTGTGTACATGTGATCTGGATTGCCATCGCTTCAGCTTTCCAGCTGTTTCTGATTTTTGTAATTTTTTTTGTTCCCTTTGGTGCAGCTGTATGCCCCAGAACTGCTTCATTACTCTTATATATCAAATAGGGAGCCCTCTCACTCTTTCATTCCACCCCCCACCAAATCAGCCAGGCTGCTGTGGCCATGTTCTTCCTCTGCTTGTCCTAGTTACAGAATGCCCATTTAAAAATGTTCAGGGGGAACTCTCATGGCTACATGTCCTGCAGAAATAAATAAATGCCAATCAAACATGGTGATGGTGTAGAAGCCCCATAAATAAATAAGCCATCCTTTATTGTTACAGTGTATGCAATCTATCCTGAGGTGCTCCATGCTGCACACGCTCATCTGACAGGCTTGGTGCCCCAGCACTGTGATGATGTCATGCACAGGCACCTGGTCTGCGAGATGAACAGTACAGGCTGAGGCAGTACCAGTGCATGTCTACATATCCTCCATACACTGGGACAAGTGAGGATAGCTGATTTAATTATGGTTCTCCTGCATCATTGATGCCTTAGTTTTGAATGTATTTATTTAGTTTTAGAGGGGGAACAGTTTCCCCTCTACATTCAAATAGGTACTTTGTTAACAGGATAAGCAGCAGAGGCGCAAGACCATCACTTCCTGCTTGGTTGGTTGGGTTCAAGGCTGGGTGGGAAACTTGGGCACTCTAGCGTTTTACTAAATTCCAACTTGTATCCTCCAGTCAACCAGCCGATATCTCACTGAGGATAACTAAAGTTGTAAACCAGCACCAGATGGAGGGTTGCTTATTGCCCATTTCTGCTGCACACTGTGTATGGGTGATTCTGTAACTACCAGTGGACAGTGGAACAAAGTTGGGCTATATCAGAATGTGTATATTTGGTTTTGACATGCCTGCTGAAGTACATTGGCCTTTGTGTATGTCATAATTCTCATGTGTCATTTCTAGTCACTACTGGAGAACCCATACCAACCTAAAGGAAGTTTGGTTTGCAGAGAGTGAAAGTAAATTCATGGAATGTCTTCACGAAAAGCTGAAGAATCATTCTCTGTCGTCCAATACAGGTTACTGGTAACTTTGGGTAGATGATCCGCCCCTTTAAGTAGGCAAGATCAATTCTAGAAGTGAATGCTGGAGGTGGAGCCTTCCTTCCCTCCTTGGCTGCAGGTAGCCAATCAGCTCCAGTAAGATTTGTTCCTTGGTGAAGATACAGGCAAGAGAACAGTTCTGCTATAGTTTTAGCTAATTTTTTATTTTTCTGTTAGGTGTGGAATACCACCATTAGGCGGATTACCGTAACTGACAATGCCTTTAGATGTGTCTAGCTTAGTATCCAGGTGCTTTTTGTGGACCTTAAGCCCTGGGGGGAAAATCTTGGGTTCAAGTTTCCTCAGGAGTTGCCCACTGAGGCTTCTTCTTAAAACATGGTAATCTGAAGACAGAAGATCTGCAGGAAAGGTAAGCAACCCTTTGAGTGCTGCAGGTCCACATGTCCCACAGTGCCCCTCCGCACAGGGGTTTTCCTTTGGAGTTCCTATTGCACACTCCTGCACTCATTGGGTTTATCTGTATGTCTGTTGGGTGGTTTGGAGCAAGTTTCTGTGTTAACGTAACCCTTTAGCTGCTGATTTTGCATCTTTTCGGGGTTTATTGGCACTTTCCCTACTGGATTCAGTGTTTTTTGGGTCTGCTAACATGTTCTAGTGATGTTTCATGTAATTTTAATTCACAGTTTCAACTTTGCAAAATTTGTGTTTGGCACGCTTTTACTCCATAGACGCCATTGCTCCATTCACTTCTATGGGATTGTACATTTTGGTACATATCTCTGCAACTGCTCAGCATAGTGACTTCAGATGGCTCATTTTAATTGTCATGCCATTGCTCTGTCATCCGGTTAATGTTTTATGTGTTAGGGGGCTCAGGGGGCTTTGGGCACTGTTGGGGTACTTTTTCTGGGAAAACTACATTTCCCATGAATGCTTGCTTAGCACGCTCGTTTCTGATTGGCTCCAGATAACTGCATTTTAGTGATTTCTGGGGTGAAATTTTAATCTTACACACTGTATTTGGGTGATTCCCTATACTTTAAACGTGTTGACACTGTGAGAATGTCTAATCTGTTAGAGCTTGGGGCCAGGCCTAAGTCTAAGGACGCTGGGGTCTCTGTGTCCCCTATTGTGCATTGCTCCTCATGTCATTCAGGGTTACCTAGAAAATTCTCAGGTCATTTATGCCTAGCATGTTCTGATGTCCCTGAGTCTCTCCCAGGGACCTCCAGCCATACATTAGAGCCAGTTAGAGGGTGCAAGAGATCAAGGCTGCTACTAGAGACCTCTGGTGAACATTGCAACTCTTTCTATCCCAGTTACAGTGGGTCTTCCAGTCCTGGCAGATCCCTTCTTCCATCAGATCTTCCCTGCCGAAACCGCAGGGAGTACCTGACATATCAGATTCCTCTGAGCAGGAACTGTTGGTGGATTCAGATGTTGAGGAATGTTCTGCTGTGTGCTCCTCTGAGTTTTTTGGGGATCCCTTTGAGGCTGATCCTGACCCCTCATCTGAGGGCTTGATCAGAGCCGTCTTAAGTAACCTAAACATTTCCTTAGGTTCAGGAGGTTTCTTCGGATCCCTCTGATGTATTTCAGGAGCCTAAAGGCCCAATGCTTGTTTTCCAACAAACCCCACTCGTGACCATCTTGTCTGTCTCCGGACAGAAAACCTTCTTTTTCTAAGAAATTTGCCAAGCTTTACCCCTTCTCTGAGGCGGCGCTTGCTCAGTGGGTTCATCCACCCAGAGTGGACGTTCCTGTCTCCAGGCTATCTAGGTCCACTGCCTTGCCAGTTGCTGCTGCTTCTGCTCTGAAAGACTGGACTGACAAGAAACTTGGTCTCCCACAAGTCCATTTTTGCCACTGCTGGTACTGCCGTTTGTCCAGCGTTTGCTGTCCAGCGTTTGCCTTTGGGTCCTGGGCTACTTTTCCTCTATGCCTGCTGACGTGGAAAATAGCCTTTCTCCTGGCTATCATGTCTGACACCGTGTCGCGGAGTTACATGCTCTGTCTTGTAGACCACCCTTTTTGGTGTTTCACAAAGAAAAGGTGGTGCTTCTTACTTTGCAGGAGTTTCTCCCGAAGGTGGCCTCTGAGTTCCACAATAATCAGGAGCTTGTGATGTCTTCTTTCTGCCCTGATCCTACCTCTGACAAGGAGAGGGATCTCCACTTGTTAGATGTGGTGCATTGTCTCAAGTTTTATGTACATCGCACTGAGTCCATTAGACAGTCTGACGCGCTGTTCGTCATTCCTGAGGGCCCCAAGGCAGGGAGAACTGCATCCAAAGTGACTATTGAGTCTTGGGTCAAGTTCACTATTCATAAGGCTTACGGGCTAAGGAAGAAGCCTGTTCCCTTTCGGGTCATGGCTCATTCTACTAGATATATTGGGGCTTCTTGGGCTTTTACAAGAATCAGGCCTCCTCTGATCAGTTGTGCAAGGCTGCCACTTGGTCATCTGTGCACACCTTTTCAAAGCACTACCGTGTTTATGTGCTGGCATCAGCTGACACCAGTTTTGGGAGGAAGATCCTGGAGGCAGTCTTGTCTGTCTAGGATATTCTTCGGTTCTTTGGTGCTTCCTTCACTTTTGAGCCCTGTTGGCTCTAGTTCAGTGTGCTGTGTAACAGTTCCTGGGGTGTTGTTACACCTGTTCAGTGTCCTTTGACACTTTATTTGTTTTTGTTGGGCTTTCTCCGATCTGATGGTTCATGTCTGCTCTGGCGACTTTGGGGGCCTTGCGCCTGGCCCTTGCCTTACTTCCCGCCTCTGGGAAACTCAGTGGTTTGACATCCCAAAGTTTCCAGTAACCTGTATTGGAAGACAGAGAAAAGTGGATTTTAGTCTTACCTGTTAAATCCTTTTCTCTTAGTCCATACAGGTTACTGGTCTCCCACCCTGTCAAGGGACCATGCTTGGCTCTCCTGTGGCACATCGTGGGGGTCCTTCGGGGTCATGCTCACAGGAGTCTTCTTACCCTTCTACTATCTAGTCAATAGTTAGTGTCTCAAATCTTACTGGAGCTGATTGGCTAGCTGCAGCCAAAGAGGGAAGGTAGGCTCCACTCCCTGCATTCACTTCTAGAATTGTTCCTGTCTGCTTAAAGGGGTGGATCGCCTACCCAAAGTTACCAGTAACCTGTATGGACTAAGAGAAACGGTAAGACTAAAATCCTGTTTTCTCACTAAACATCCTGCATTAGACAGAGCTCTTGTTGAGAGACTGAAGGTGTAGAGAACACATGTAGTATTACCAGACAAAAGCATGTGGTGAAGTTAATTCACAAGACGGTGGCCTTAATGCCGTTTGACCTTGGCGATGTTCAAGCAGTATGATATGCTAGCTGAGGTCCTTTGAACATACAACATATTTTGGTCTCCCAATGTTTTTTATGAATTGGGGAGGGGAGTTATTTTTATATATATATATATATCTATATCGCCAGGGTTAAATTTTCACTTGCTATTGGCTAGTGGCGAGTGGAAATTTTGAGCCCTGTGTATATAAATATATATATATATATATATATATATATATATATATATATATATATATATATATATATATATATATATATATATATATATACACACACATATTTTATTTATTTATATTATTTTTATATTTTTTTAATTATAGTTCTATACTTAAGGGTGATATGCACAAAGATGAGTGGAGTAATTCAGGGGCAAACGAACTATAGTATAAGAAAAAATAAAAATCCACATTGATTTTATTGGGGCTTGTAAGCCCTTGAATGCTAGAGAGAGGTCTCCACTGTATTGTGAAACAATGCACTGAAGACCTCGCTAGCTTTCAACATGTTAACATCCCCATTAAATCAGTAGGGTTCTCATTTGTTCCCTATAATGTAGTTTTTGTCTGTTTTATGTTTTGCCCCGATACTTTGTGAAATTGTATCTTAAACTTATGAAGTGCTCTTTGGTGTGCAAAAGATTGTGCAGTAGTTATTTTTATGAGAGACTGTGCTCATGTAATACCAATTTAAAAATGCATATTAAGGCAAGCTATTAACGAGCTATGCAGTGTGTTCTTTGTACTACTTAACACAATGGGTAACCCATGGCTCTCTAGCTGCTTTTGGACTACAAATATTATAATCTTCGTCCAGCCAATTTTACTTTCTCTTCTGCCTTCTCGTTTTGTAGTTATGTTTTGCTAACTTTTATTTTAAGCACTTCTAGACTGCTGGTACTTATAACTTTGTGTCAGTTTCTGGTAAGAGGAACAGCTAAGAAATGAGGCACCTAAACGTGCTTATGTCCAGAAGTTTAGATTTTTATGTAATAACCTCTGACAACTTATATTGACATTGCAATTAAGTTAAAGGGATAGTAATACTTCGTTTTAACTTTATTTTATTTTGTAGACATTAAAAAAACATGAAGAATGATATAAGTCTTATCTCTCAAACCTTTATGGTTTATGAGATATTCACAAGCAACGTTTCCCCTCCCGCCCCTTTTACCTAGTGTAAGCAATCTCTTC
This sequence comes from Rhinophrynus dorsalis, assembly GCA_037306005.1. NCBI lineage: Eukaryota > Metazoa > Chordata > Amphibia > Anura > Rhinophrynidae > Rhinophrynus > Rhinophrynus dorsalis. The sequence goes on from CM074720.1 coordinate 295,524,886, forward strand.
TCAGATGTGAATCTGGTTGTATGACCAGACAGATAACAGATGGGGACAATTTTCTTTGTATGAAAACAATGAAAGCCCTCCCCCCCTTGACAAGTTTTTCAGCTTTTTCCCTTATCTTAATTGAAGATTGTCCCTCTCTGCAGTCTACCGGGCACCTCCCTTCTGATCTGGTTAAATGGGGGGGGGGGATACTTTGTTTGTGAATATCTCTTAAACCATAAAGGTTTGAGAGATAAGAATTATATCATTCTTCATGTTTTTTTAATGCCTACAAAATAAAATAAAGTTAAAACGAAGTATTACTATCCCTTTAAAGCTGTTTTCCACATAACATAATATGCACTGTAGTTTATATCAGTAGGTTTGATCATCATCATCTGAAGTGACAGCTTGATTTGCAGTATCTTCTCATCTTCCACAAGAGAACTATGGTCAAGAAATAAGTGGCATGTGTAGGTGTCTTTCACACAGCAGTCAGGTGTATCTGTGTCTTGCACTGATTGCATCTGCTATTTCCAGTATATATTGCTCTCTGATGGTCTGCCTCTAGGTCATTCCACTTCACTATAAAAGGTCTTAATTGCTCCTATGGGTCGCTAGGCTAAATGGCAGTAGACTACAATAAAGATTAAGTAAGTGCAAAGGAAAAAAAGTTGCATAGATGTAACGAACTGTTGTTTCTGTTTGAAGGGCAGTGACCTAGGTAAATCACTCATCCATACTCAAAATGACCAACCCACTTGCTGTCATTTTATCACCCACTCATTCACACTCTGTCACTCACTTAAAGAAACACTAAAATTTGCCCTCCTACTTAGCTTGATCTTAGCAGAGAATCCTAATGGTTGGATTGAATCCATTCTGCATGGATTGTCTCTGCACAATTATCATGCCATTGGTATTGTTTCTATGTATCAGGACTATTAACCCTACATAATGAACTGGGAGGAGTTTGACGTTCTGGAGCCCTGCTTCTCATGTCTGTCTTCATGGATATAATATAAAGTACTAATGAAAGCTTCATTTTGGAAAACTCATTTGCACAGGACAGATTTATAGTTCCCAGTTTAAGAAAAGTGGAGATTTAGTATTAGGTATTATTGTTACTTTAACCTTATACTACTTTACACATGCTCACCCCAAGTCATCTCAACACACACTCTTTCATTCAGTCACCCTGTGATCGCTCACTCTTACTTGCTAAGCCACAATAATGTGCCTGCAAAGTTGCAGCTAATCCTAGGGTAAACAAAGACAGTGTGTCAATACTCTTCCATTAACGTCTAGAGACTTAATAAACCAGTGTCTAATGAACTTGGTAAATCATTGAGTTTTAATGCACTTTGGAGTTGTTGTAGAGCATGTGAGAAATTATATGTATATAAAGCAAAAGATAAACAATTGTAGCACAAATTAACATCTCCCCTGTGGGTATGTTGCATATTCCATTTTTTATATATGGAGCTTTTAATGTCTTGAATGTTTCACAATGCAGTGGAGACCTCTCTAGCATTTCAAACATACCTGGTAACTCTGCAAATCTGCCCAACCAAAGACTCTGTTTTTCTGACTTAATTATATTCTCTCTGGGGACAAAGGGTGATTCTCCAGTTTAGTGTGAACTGTGGTAACCTGTCCACGTTCTTTCGTGTTCTTACCATCTTTAGAGTAAGCATCTCCTTACCTCTCCCAATCCCATGAATTGAGTCATTTGGACACCCCCCTCACCTGCAGCCATATCTGCTACTCTGGGGGCAGCTGCCAACAAAGCTCCCATTTATGCATTCAAGGGGTTAATTCCCCATTCAAATCAGTGGGAATTTGGGGAATTGTCTTTTGTCCCTTATGGTTCAGTTTTGTTGACTGATTTTGGATGGGATTAGGTTCCTGTATATATACAGTTTCCAGCATAGGAATTTTGTAGAAAGCTTGTTATATTTTGTTTCTGCTCTTGCCTTTCAGATGTTAGAAACACTTATTTTTTACACCAAAGTATAAAAGTACCCTGAATAGAAAAGTCAGTACATTCCACTTCAGTGTATTCAATAGAACTTGTTCTTCCTCAGCAGACCTTTTCTTTTCTATATTTTCTTTCCAAATCAGTCACCAATTTAAGTGGAACATGCTGGCCTCTTTGTACTGTGATGCTCAAAATAGCTCTTTCACAATGCACTTATCAAAATTGTGTTTTTTTTTTTAAGATGTATTTTTTGAATAAAAACATAGAAAATCAATTGTATATACTTTTTTTAATCTTAACACATCCCAGCAGTAGTTAGCTGTCTTTCTTCTTTTATATATACAGTCAAACAAATCTCCTCACAGGTGCATCTAGAAGTACACTGGGTATCATGTGGAAAGGTGAACTATTCTGGAGTTCTGGTGCAAATCAACTGCACTATAGGTAACAAAAACATTATATATATATATATATATATATATATATATATATATATATATATATATATATATATATATATATATATATAATATAATTTTTTTCCTGTGGCACTCAAAAGGTTAATTTTATTGTTAAGGGCAGGCATTGTGGTGGGGCATTAGGACACCTCCTGATATCCCCAGCTACTGATTGGCATGGAGATCAATATAGGTGTCCCAGGGGGAGCAAGAGGACCCCCCTGCTTCCATCCTTTCCGAACTACTGGGTTGGAGTGGGAGGGATCTGGAAACTGTCACATCGATTAGGGCAAAACTGTAAGACAGGAGCGGTATTAACATGGGTAAGCAGTGGTTGGTTGAGGAGGCAGGGGGCGAAAGTAAGGTGCCTATTCCTCAGCCAATTGACAGTGCATACCACGCCCCCTAAACCACAAACACTTAGATTTATAGATATACAGTACTGTGCAAAAGTCTTAGGCAGGTGTGAAAAAATGCTGTAAAGTAAGACTGCTTTCAAAAATACACGTAATAATAGTTTATCATTATCAATTAACAAAACGATAGAGGGTTAACAGAAGAAAAACTTAAATCAAATCAATATTTGGTGTGACCACCCTTATCCTTCAAAAAAGCATAAATTATTCTAGGTACAATTGCACAAAATCAGGGATTTTGTAGTCAGGTGTATGATTAAATATACCAAACAGGTGCTAAAGATCATTAATTTAATATGTGTGCTGAAATAGTCTTTAACTGAACAGCTGTGTAGGAGGAATAAAACTGGGTGAAGAACAGCCAAACTCCGCTAACAAGGTGAGGTTGCTGAAGACAGTTTAATGTCAAAAGTCATACACCATGGCAAGACTGAGCACAGCAACAAGACACAAGGTAGTTATACTGAATGAGTAAGGTCTCTCCCAGGCAGAAATTTCAAGGCAGATGGGGTTTCCAGATGTGCTGTCCATGCTCTTTTGAAAAAACACAAAGAAACAGGCAACTTTGAGGAAAGTAGACGCAGTGGTCAGCCAAGGAAACTTAGTGCAGCAGATGAAATGCACATCATGCTTACTTCCCTTCTCAGTCAGATGTCCAGTAGTGCCATCAGCTCAGAAATGGCAGAAAATAGTGGGATCCTGGTATACCCATCTACTGTCCAGAGACGTCTGGCCAGAAGTGCTCTTCGTGGAAGACTTGTGGCCAAAAAGCCTTACCTCCGACATGGAAACAAGGCCAATCAACTCCACTATGCATGAAAAGACAGGAACTGGGGTGCAGAAAAATGGCAGCAGGTGCTCTGGACTGAGGTGTAAAAATGTAAAATATTTAGCTGTAGCAGAAGGCAGTTTGTTAGCTGAAGAGCTAGAGAGAGGTACAAGAATGACTGTCTGCAGGTAACAATGAAGCATGGTGGAGATTCCTTGCAAGTTTGGGGCTGCATTTCGGCAAATGGATTTGGGGATTTGGTCAGAATTAATAGTAACATAGTAAATTAGGTTGAAAAAGACACAAGTCCATCAAGTTCAACCCTTGCCTCATAGCCCAGAGAAATGAGAATTATATAACTTTCCTGATACCAAATAAGTTGGTCCTCATCAGACCTTCCTGATTTGCCTACTAACACACAGTTTAACCATGTATGTTCCTTTTTGAAAGAAATGTATCTAATCTTCTCTTAAATATATCCATTGTATCGGCCATAACCACCTCCTTGGGCAAGGACTTCCACAATTTAACAGATATTACTGTAAAAAACCCCTTCCTCTGCTGAAGTCTAAACCTCCTTTCCTCTAATCTAAATGGGTTTCCCTGGTAATTTGATCAGGTCTTGGAATGAATAGCTCACCACAGAGATCCTTGTATTGACCTCTCATATACTTGTACATTATGATAAGATCTCCTCTTAGTCGTCTTTTCTCTAGAGTAAATAAACCAAGTTTGTCAAGTCCTCCATTCCCTTGATTAATTTTGTTGCTCTTCGCTGTACCTCCTTTTTCAGAACTGGTTCCCAAAACTGCACTGCGTATTTGAGGTGATGACTTACCAATGATTTGTACAATAGCAAAATGATGTTATCCACTCTTGCTTCAATACCCTGTTTTATGCAAGACAGGATTTTGTTTGCTTTTGCTACTGCTGCCATTTGGTACTTGTCACTGTTTCCAAGTTTGTAGTTTACAAGGATTCCCAGTTCCTTCTTTAGCAATGAGTCCTCTAAATTATTCCATTTTCATAAGTAGCACTGGGGTTATTTTTTCTCAAATGCATGACTTTACACTTTTCCCCCTTCTTATTCCATTTGGTTGCCCTATCTGCCATTTTATGTAAATCCCTATATAGAGAGCAAATATTCTGTTCTGAATGTATTGCCCTGCATAATTTAGTGTCATCTGCAAATATTGATATTTTTCTGTCATCCAATATAGCTTGCAAGTACCATGGGGAGTCGACTGCTCCTCCCAGCAGGCTGGAACAATTCTACAAGAAGTGCAGAGTGGAGCCTTCCCCTGCTCTATACACGCTACATAGCCACTCCCCTCTCCCAGATAAGATTTTTTCCATTAGCTAGTAGGAAGGCTGAGAACAGTTCTGTTTAGTTTTTAATTATTTTATTACATTTTTCTTAGATATGGGGTGTCAGAATTCCCTCTTTAGGTGGGTTACGATAACTGGATTCCCTTGGAGGATTGCACAGTTAATACCTGCTGTCTGTGGACCCTTGCAGCCCTGGGAGAGAATCATGCAACCCATGTCTCTCTAGGAGGAGTCTCTGAGGCTTCTTCCATTTCAATGATAATCTGAAGGCTGAAGACCTGCAAAAGAGGTGAACAACCCTTTGAGTGCCATGGTCCACTTGTCCCACTGTTCCTCTCCGCACAGCGGTCCTTCTGGAGTTCCTCATACTCCTGCACTCATGTTGGGTACTTTATATTTCTGTTACTGGAGTCCTTGGAGCATTTTGGGCTATTTGGTAGTTCTTAACCCCTTCCTTGCCATGATATCCTGAGTTGGGGGGATCCTTTTTTCTCATTTCCCTTTGGGTTTATATGTCCTGCATGTGTTTTGACACTTTTCAGACACTTATTTTTTACATTTTATTTCAATATCGTGCGCTTTACTGCATAGCCGCAATGCTCCATTGACTCCTGTGAGACAGGCTGCTGTGGGACATATTGCTGCAGTTTGGGATAGGGCTCCCTTGCCCTACATTCTGATTCACATCCTCAATGTTTTGAGAGACCCTGGGGGGTTCGGGCGCTGCGTTTGGTACTTTTTCAAAGGGAAACAACTTTTCTCATAGACGCCCATTTTAGTGGGCTGTTTGCTGGTTGGCTCTGATTTCAGTCTCCATTTTATTTCTCTCTTTATATTGAGTATCATATGCAGGGCTTGGATTCCTTTACTCTCCTCCTCAGATTCGCCTGCCAGATAAGTACTTTTTTGGCTTTCTGGGGTGAAATCCTTGATCTGGGTCACAGTATTTGGGTTCTCTATTCTGTAGACATTATTCTCCTGTTAGGATGTCGGATTCTAAGGGGAATGGGGCTAGGCCTAAGGACACAGGGCTGTCTCTGACCCCCCTTGCTTATTGTTCCTCATGCCAAGTGGGGCTTCCCAGAGAGTGCTGAGGTCACTTATGCCCCTCATGCGCTGTCGTTCTTGCTTCTCCACCAGGGCCCTCCAGCCATGAATAAGAGCCACATTGGGTCAAAGACTGTATTTGTCTCCAATGGTGCTGTCAGGGTGCCCCAGAATTGCATTTTATTACCTTTATACATAGTGCCCATTGTGTATATGTACACTCAAGCACGTTGCTATGTTATGATTTCAAGTGGTAGAGTAAGGTAAGCTGTTGGAATTAATTCACAAGTACAGCATTCATTGTCTTTAGAATGAACTTGAATGAATGTCTCTGGTGCTTATATATCAATGAGTATTTTTCCATCAGTGAAGATATTTAGAAGAATTTGACTACTGACATTATTTCTTCTCTCTAGTGACCTGTTTGGTGTGGCAATGAAATGCAAATGCTTTGGCTGATCCGTTTTTTAGCTACAAATGAGAAAGATTTAGTTCACATGGAGGACTCATAAAATATGTATTAACTGCTCATTGCATCTAAAATCCACAGTTGGTAATGTACTCTGAAAAGTCTCTGTGGTTTCAGTTCAAGTATGCATATATCAGTCCAACTTTGAGATGGTTTTGAAGTATTTCTTTCCTTGCAGCACACATAGGTAAATCCATTATCAATTGCTTCAGTTTGCTTTTGTCATTTAAATTATTGCTTGTGAGCACAGAAAATTTTGTCTTGTGGCCTTACATTCAAAAATAGTGGGCCAGTTCTGGGGCAAACCAACTGCACCTTAGGGGATAAGTAAACAGATTCTTTGATTTAAATGGGGCTTTTAACCCCTTGAATGCTCCAGTGCATTGCAAAGCATTGGAGATTTCTGTAGAATTCAAGGAATTAAAAGCCACATTTAATCAGTGGAATTTGGGGGGATTTTTATTTCTCATCTGTGGTGCAAGTGGTTTGCCCCAGAATTGCTGACCATTCTTACAAAGGGATTGTATTGCTGTGTTTATTTTTCCAATAATATAGATGTCATTTCACACTAACTAGTGCTGCCATTATATAATAACATTTCTGGAGCAAACTTACTGCACCATAGGGGACAAGTGAAAAGGCCCATAGATTTAAACTGGACTTTTAACCTCATGAACGCTACAGATGCTTCCAACACATTGCAAAGAAATGTATGAGACATCAGCAATGAATGCTAGTAAGCCCCATTTAAATCAGTGTCAATATTTGTGTCTCCCCTTTGATGCAGTTGGCTTCCTCCAGAATTTCCTTTCATCTGATAAGGCCTCTAGTAGTAATGCCTATCTGAAGAATAGTTCTAATAGATGCTCAGTAGCCTGTGAGACCAAACCAAGATTAGTGCTCTGTGCTTTAGTGACATTCACCTCAAGACATCTGGCTCACCACCAGTCTGCAGTGCCAATGTAACCAGCCTGCCATCCCCACTACCCTCTATATGTTTTCTGTATACTTACTGGGGGTTATGTTTATACTTACTGGGGGTTATGTTATCCGATACTGGGGAATATCTTTAACCCTTTGAGTGCCAGAGGCTATGGAATGCATTGCTTTGCAATGCATTCTGTACCCCTCTGGCACTCAAAGGGTTAAAAACAAAGTGGTGCCGGTTCTGGGAATACAAAGTGCAAAACAGAGAACAAATAAACATTCCTTTTTATTTAAATTGGATGTTTTACCACTTGAATGCTGAGACCATGAATTTCTTACTCAGGGGGTGGGGAGGGCAGGATTCATTCTGGGGCAAAACAACTGTATGTTGTTGGCAATATGCACAAAGTTAAAAGGGAGTAATTCTGGAGCAGACCAACTAACTATACCATAGGGAGGAAGTTAAAAAAAAAAAAAAATCCCTGTTATTTAACCTCTTAATAACCGGAGGTGTGTGTAGCGCAGTGTTTTGCAGTGTATTGCACTCTCAGTTGGTCCATAAGGAGTTAAGTGGGTCTTTTAAACCCCTTCAGTTTCTCATGGCATTTTGAATCAATGCTTTTAGAGACCTATCTGATATTCAAGGATATTTTTCCCCTATAGTGCAGTTGGTTTGCCCCACAATTGCTCCTCTTTTTTAGTTTGTGCATATGGTCCTATGTACCAAATGTTTCAGCCATTAAAATGGAGATTTAACCCCTTGAATTCTAGAGAGGTAGCCCACACGTATTAAAAACCCCATTTAAACGAGTTGTCATTTGGGGAATATTTATTTGCTTCCTTATGGTGCAGTTGACTTGCTCCAGAATTTCTGTACTGTTCTAAACATCATCTGTAATGTGCATGTATTCTCATACATGGCAGTGTATTAGTTTATTAACATTTGTTGCTGAATTTCAATCTTGGTAGCTGTAGGGTTTTGCTGTGTATCTCGTATATAAGCTTCACTGAATCATTGTTCATTTGGGATTGCTGTTCTGGAAGGAAGGAAAAAGCTTAGAAGGCTGAATAGATTCTGGCATCCAAAAGATTACAGATGATTAATTGTAGCTGTGATGACAAAGTAGAAGTGAACGGTGAGACAGCGACCATGATAAGAGTGTCAGTCTTGAATAAGGTGAGTAGTGCTGAGGATGGCAAGGCGAATCAGGACCTTTGAGTAATATGGATGACCGTGCTGATGGCTTGTGGCAGCTGATGGACTCCAGTATTGAGTCGTGAGACTTGAACTCCCTGTTGCAATCTGGTACTAATAAGATAAGATAATAGTTCTGAAAATTTAGCTGGATAAATTCGAATAATTCTTTTCATGGTGTTATGGTGCTAGAGATGTTCCTGTACTTAGATGGCTGAGTTATTATTTTTCATGTTTTTTGCTGACAATAATTGACTTCATGTATACTGTACAGCAGTACATTTTTCTTTATGACATCTTAACAACATATACAAGAAACTTTTTTTCTACTAAAGCATCAAACTAAACAAAAATGCATAACACTCAGCTGACTTAACTTTGTAACTTATAGAATTTGCTTGAAAACAAGGACAGATTGTATATTAGGATTTTAAGCTTCTGTGTAACATGTAACGTTTCCATTTTAGTGAGCTGTACCACCATTTAGTTTACATTTTGAAATAAACTACTGACTGAATTGTTACTTTAAAGAGTTACTGTCAAATGCCCGGGTCCACTCGTCGATGGGCGTTTCAGGATTAGCCTGATTAGTCATCCCCTTTGGTGAAAGCTGAATCCGTTTTGACAGCATCAGAAAGAGATGGCTTCATCTCAGGCCAGTACTTTTGCAGGAGGTCAGCTGTGTTGTGGTTAAAAAGTCCTCAACTACAAAATCAAAAATCCTTAAAGGGTTATATACATGGGTAAATATAGGTTGCCTTTCACTCAAAACTGATGTTCATACAGCTTTGACACAGTGGCAGTTAGACAGAGATGGACAACATAACACAGCTTGTTGCAACTCCCACGCAGCTGGTGGTGGTCACCAAGGAGTTGCAGTGGTGAAGATCTACAAGGTGGCTGTGCAAGCTCGTCTTGAGAATCCAATTACAGGCTGGCTCATGTGGGAACCAGCCAATAAAGCTGGTGCTTATGTTGGCCGCTCAACTGCTTTAACGTTCACGCCTCCCACTACCGTCAACTTACACCACAGTGTATAAGACACAAGCAATAACAGTGTGGAGGTGGTGTAGCTGGATAAGCATTATCAGTGTGAACAAGTCCTGAAAGCATTACACTGATTTGAAAAACAAAACAAATATTATGTATGGTTTAAATAGTTATCTTTATTGAGACTTAGAGCAGGGTAATCTGTGGCTCTTGTGCTGTATTTGGGCTACAGTTGCCACAGTACTTGGTCTGGAATGGCCAGCTGAAGAGTTGCACTACAGAAGCAAACTGAAGAGCCATTCTCCAGATTTAGGTAATTGTAGGACATGACCCCAGTTTTGTTTCCATAGTAACGATTGCTTCAGTATATATTTCATGGTGATGTTCGTAACATTTTTGTAAGTTTTGGACTAGTACAATAGATGTGATACTGGAAATACTTCCCTTCCTTTCACTTCACATATTTATCCACAGTATGCAGTGTGTTGTCCCCAGGCTAAAGTCTTCTCTTAAAAAACAGGACACAGAATAAGCAGACCTGTGAATTAAGTCTATGGACAGATTTCTACAGACAAAAATACATTAGAACAGTGCTTCTCAAATAGTGTCCTCTGGTGAAACCCTTTAGTTTCCATTGAAGTCTTACTGGAACCCTGTCAATCAAATCCTCCAGTTCCTAGAATGCTATAGAGTTTTTCTAACAGAAAAATATACCCGAAAATAAAAATTGCAGATTTATCAGTATTCCACATTTTTATTGGTATTCGCAGGACCACAAAACTCACTGTCTGGCATTCCAGCCTTGTTCCCCTCTCATCCATTACTTATGTTTATTTTATTTTAGAAATACCATTTAAATTGAGGATAATTTGGGACATTTGTAATCTCTGTATTGTGTTTGGTTTGCTCCAGAATTGCTCCAATTTTTTCCTGGTCCAGGGATGTCAAAGTTTTGTCCCTAAGAGCTACACACAGCTCAATATTTACATCACTGACAGAGAGAAATGTCTACCTTGTATAATCGCTGGGTGGGTTGTCATGGCAGACCCATCTCCAGCAGTGAGGTAGCTGGAGTAGACGCTTCACAGTAGAAGGAGCTGATGTCAGGAAAAGTAATGGGATATGATAAAACTTGTAATGACTACTTAAATATAGTTTTTGAGTGCCTGAAACTGATGTCATAATTGCGAGAATTGCTCAATTATGACACCAGAATCACCCACAGGAAAATATTCAGGGCTCCTTGTGTATAATCATCCAGAGCTGGTAGAGCAGTCAGAATGGATCATTGATTGGTTTAGTGTTCAGGAAGACTGTATACATCCTCCTTGTTACAGGAACTAAAAATAGATCAAGGCTTTCATTTTAAAGAAACCTGTGGGATCCCCACATCCCAACACATTTTCCCCTTTCTGCAGTATGTTGTCCAGACCTCAAGAGAGTTGTGCAGTGTGAGGACATCATCCAGTTACACAGAGCTGCGGAATAAAGAAAGAAGTTTGTTTACAATGCAGGGGACCCTGCAGACTTCTTTAAAATGTAAGCCTCACCAAGGCCACCATCAAGAAGAAAGGAGGCAGAGGAAACTGTTGTCTTGGGCCCAGGTCAGATAAGAAGGCACTCAGATTTCTTGAACCATAATTTCTCCTTTATTGTCCTACAGTGAATTACATTTTATGTACTACATGCTGACAGGGCAGGAGGAGGTAGCCATGCACCAAGGAAATAGTTACTACTTTCTACATATTGCTATGAAGAGCAACTAAAATATGTGTTACAGATCTGAGTAGAGTTGCTGGACATTTGCTTCTTTTACCAGTGCATTTTGATAATAAGTTACATTCAGTTGGAATTCCCAAATATTTGGGTTGGTTGTAAAATGTTCTTCAGTTGTTATGAAATTGTTTATACTAATAGTGGGCAGAAACATTCTAATATTGTTGAGTGTGGTGTGATTTTTTTTTTTTTTTTATAGATGAAAAGTGAGGTGGATAATCAGGTGGTGATAATGTTCTGGTAACTGGTAAATACAAAATGAATGAATGAATACGTTTATATCACGCCACAAGTGTACGCAGCACTTTACAATTTAAGAGTTTAGGGGAATACAGTGTTAATAGTGCTTTGCAAAGTGAAACACAGGACATGAGGTCCTTGCCCAAGAGCTTGCAATTTAAAGTGGTAATGGGAGACATACAGAGCACATAAGGGTCGATGATTGTGATCCCTCTCCTCCTCCTAAGGAGGATGCAGTTTGTCAAAGTCCCATTACCACCAAAACCAGAATAAATGTGATAGATCCAATTTGGATTTTTGTAGCCTTATTTTTAATGATTTCTTTATTTCTCTTTGTAAACATTGGCTAGTAGGCAGCATAGCAGCAGGCTTAAAAAAGCTGAACAATATTCGTGTGTTTGCAGTGCACTGAGCTTAGCCAAAAACAAGCCCTAAGGAGAAATTGATTTGTTAGGCACAAGCCCTCCAGAAACATTAATTTGTAGGACTTAGATGTGTTAGAGGCTGAAGCCCTAAGTAACAATTGGTTTGTAGGACTTAGGGCCATATGTTCAAAGGGATAATGACAAAAAATGTCATCTGAAGGACAAAAATAAGTAATTGCATGCGTGAACAACATATTTTCTATAGCGTATACGACAAAAAACTAGTGTACGACATAACTCCAGAATTGCCGGGCAAAGGGGCGGGGCAAGGGCATGGCTAAACTATTCTCCGGTATCGTATAGAGGAAAAAAAAATTTGTCATAACGAATGGCAAAAAATGTCTTACAAAAGACCAAATTTATACGTTAAGAAAAAAGTGGAGGGAATGTGAAGTTCTGAATGTGAGAATTTTTGTCTTTAGTTAAGACATTTTTTACGACATTTTTGTCTTTACGTATGACAATTTCTGTCAGGACAAACAACATATTTCCGATCACAACTGACACTCTCTGAAAATATTAATGGTCCCAACGACACTGTACTTTGAAAAGTCATTACAAATGACAAAAGCTATTTCGCTACTTCTTTGAACATATGGCCCTTAGACTGGTTAGGCACAACACTGAAGAAACATTGATTTGTAGGACTTAGACTTGTTAGAGGCCAAAGTCCTGAGCAAACATTGATGTGTAGAACTTAGACATGTTAGGCACAAGCCTGGAGGAAACAGTAATTTGTTGGAATTAGGCTTGTTAGAGGAAGGATCCCGGAGGAAACAGTGATTTGTTGTACTTAGGCTTGTTAGAAACAAGCCCCAAGAAATAGTTTTTTATAGGCCTCTGGTTTGCATAGAACAATTCCTAGTGCCAGCAGGTCTTTTTATGGTGTCCAGAGGCCACTGTCAAATGCCATGTTGACATTTCAGCATTTTTGACTGCTGTTTTTGTTGCTGGTGAGTTGTTTCACTATCAAAATGTCAACCAGTATTGGGCGACCAACTAAACGGTACATTAAACATGTCATCAGCATGAAAAGGGTGACATGACAACCTTACCTGCTTCAAAAGGCTGTGATTGTCATGTCTTGGGCTTAAGCGTCGCTGATTTGCAAGCAATGTAAAAATACCTTGCTAATGTGTCTGTGTATTAGCTGTTTGTAGTCCTGTTCCCCTTCCCCTCACTGTCCGCGGCTCAAAATAATAAAAAAATAATAATTGTGAGAAATGCACTTACACATGTACCACATACGTTATATATTTGAGCCATATTTAACTTCTGCTTCATTCTTTGGCCTTTTGCAGAGTTGGTTTGGTATGTGCGCTTCTCAAAATGATTTTTTTTGTTATTTTGAGCTGCGGACAATGAGGGGAAGGAAAACGGGAATACAAATAGCTAATTCAGACACATCAGCAATGTATTTTTACTTTGCTTGCAAATTAGCAACTCTTAAGCTTGCAACATGAGAATCTCACCCTTTTGGTGCAAGAGAGATCATCATGTTGCCCTTTTCATGTTGGCAACATGTTTAGTGCGATGTTTAGTTGGTCACCCAATAGTGGGTGACATTTGAAAAGAATACTGTTTTAGTATCAGGACGGTTAGGCACCTCCAAGGGAAATGGGATCAACAGCAGTGATATGAGACCGGTGATAATGGTTTCACTTGTCACTAGCTCCAGTGATGCATCTGAGGTAGTAGCAGCACCACAACTAGCCCCTGCTGCCTTTTCAGGTATATCTGGAGAAGTTGGCCAATAATTCTTCTTCTCCTGCACCTCCTCCAGTGTGATGGGTGTGTTGTTGGAAGTTACATTTTTCCCTTGAGAGCAGGAAGGGACTGTGCCTTTCATCAACAACTGCAGTGTGCACAGTGTGTATAGGAAAATTATGGAATATGGGAAGGATTGGGAACAATGGACAAGTCTGCACTCACGTCAAACAACTGGCACAACTGAAAGAAAACACCTTGACACTTAGGTCAAATAAGTCATCAGTCCCCTAGAAACAAAGTACTGCTGCTGTCACTATGCCCTTTGCCCTATCTGCTCAGGACACTAGACAACTGTCAGACTTAATAATAATTGTGAACCCTCTCTGACACCAGATTAGCGTGTTCTGTGCAATGGAATCTCCTCAGATGCTGCGTGATTCCATGCTTGCGATTATGTTCCACCATATTGCCATGTTTGAACAGCATACCCCTTAATATGCAGTGGGTGGACACAAACTGCCACATCCTCACATCTACAGAATCATTATCAGCTGGTGGGGGAGGAAACAATGACAGAAGTGGTTCATCAGAAGAAGCTGCTACTTCTTACCGCACCCAGACCATAATGCAAGAAGCTGATGATGAGGAAGGTGTTTTGCTCAACACAGAAACTTTCAGGCTCATGCTGGGTTTCTCTATTCTTCTTCCTCTTAGAATTATGCCTACATTCTTACTGCCTTTGAGGACTCTGAGGAGAGACAGGGGGTCTAGCAACAGCAACTCCCAATTTCTTTTGTGGGGGTTTGGCTTTAACATGCTTCTCATAAATGTCATGGTGTCTTTATTTCATGTGTGTTATGATGGCGGGTGTGCCAAGGTATGTCACCTCCTTTCCCCTTCTCACTGACTTGTCAGATAAAGTACACAGTGTCATTGCTGATGATTGCACTGTGCCTGCACCAAGATCAAAAAAGAGTCCCACACCCATGACCTCTGGATGGAAGGGAAAGGTGGGGAAGAATGGCTCCAATGTAATCAGCATTAGAACTAGAACCATGATTATTGCCAGGATTATTGGAACCTGTTCTATTCCCACATTGCCACTGTTGGACCCCATGTTGGTCTGTGGCACATAAACCTGCTCATCATCAGCCTGCTACTGAGACAGATCCACATATGGCCCTTACAAGTCTGCAGCAAAGGAATTCAGCAGCAGCAAATGCAGCTATATCACTGGTGGGAGTGATGGTGATGCCCTTCTCAATTTGCATATCTGTCTCCCATTCCTTTTCGTGTTGTCCCAAAAAGGCCCTCATTCTCTCCTCCACCCCCAGCTGCTCCACCATCTCCCTAACGCTCACCACCACCACCACCACCAGTCCCTTGTTGCTGCTGCTGTATGAGAGTTGGACTGATTGGCGATGATGATAAACGTGACAATGGGTCCTGTATTGTAACACTTTCCAGCTCTTCTTTGAATGAATAATTCACACTGACAACACTAGCACCAGGCACAGGCAGCTGTTCTGTGCTGATGCTAATACTGTTAGCCAGTTCTGCCTTCTTCGTCATCATGTCCCAGAGGGACAGTGCTGGGGGGATTGGGAGTCACAGGGTAAGGGTGATGTTTTGGTTCCCTTGACTAGTCTGGCTGCTCATCACTCCCACTTCCATCTCAGCATTAGGAGGATCAACAGTCAAGCAGACTCACCATCACCCCCACCACTCTCTAGCTGCAGTGTGGTAGTAGTTGGACTGCTTGTGGATAACGTGTGAATTAGAGTGCCCTGTTGTCACACTTGCCATCATCTCCTCCTCCTGAGAATCATAAGGCAAACTAACAGTAGACACAGCCAGCTGACCTGTCCTGCTCACACTGCTTCCCACTACTTCATGTGCCTGCTGTAATGATGATGCTATTTTCCCCCAGATCCCAAGGGACGGTGTAGGTGGGCATCATTGGGTCTGGGGAATCAGGGCTCCCAGATCCTTTCATGCTGATAGTAGTCACTTCCTCCTCCTCTGGCTCACTGGACACATCCATGGTCCTTTCTCCATTCACAGCATTTCTTGTGGGAACACAATGAGGCCTTTCTCCCATCCCTAGTTGCTAGGTTCCCTAGTGATCCAGGTCTTGGCCAAACCTAATGTATTATTGGTGCTCTGTGCACTCCAAATACACCACTGCAAAAGGGAGATTAGGACTATTACAAGCCCCAAGACATTAACAAAATCCATTACTTAAACCACAATACTTGGGGCTTTAGCCCCTTACGCCAGGATATAGCAGCTCCCCTCGTTGACTGATGTTGAAAGAACACTTTGCAAGAGGTATTGGGGCCCACCCAAGGGTGTAATCATCCTACCTTGTAAAGGATAGTTAACTTCAGGCCCTAGTTTTTAAACACAAACACAAACACAAACACACACACACACACACACACACACACACACACACACACACACACGACAAACAGTAGATTATGTGAAATCCAAACAATAATATCCCTTTAAATCATGTTTGTGTTTTTTCTGGACTGAACTTGGACACCCCTTCCTTCAGCCTGCGTGTGTCAAGTACAGATTGTAATGCAACTTGCAATAGAAAATGAGTTTCCATAGCTTTGTTCACGGGGCAATTAGTTTATAGCAGTAACATTGTATTTGAAAAAGTAGACATATTGGTTGCTTTTCTTTTCCTAGGTTTTCAATGTGAATTTACTATCATTTAGATGTTTTTTTATAATTAGTTTTTCTCCTGGCATCCCTTGTTCTCAATCTTAGCAGCTAATCAAAACCACTAAAATTACAGCTAACTGTGTTTTTAGTGTGATTCCATTGTGTTTCCTTTGAAATCAATAAAAGCAAAACACACGGTTGGACCAAAGCTGCCTTGATTTGTGCTGTGTAAACCTCCCATATGGACAGCCTCATAAGATATACAATGGCCCAAATTGTAAAAGCAGAGTGGATTAATTCTGGGGCAAATTAATACAGGGGAAAACTGTTGCCATTAATTTAAATGGTGCTTTTAACATCTTACATTCTAGAGAATGCATTGTAAATCCCTCTAACATTATAGGGGTTAAAACCCCCATTTAGTGGGGATTTTTATTCCCCCAGTGGTGCAATTAGCTTGTTCCATAATTGCTCCTTTTTTTCTTTCATATATAAGTCCCAGTGTTATGAAACTGCGTATTTGTCGTGTGTTCTGAACAGTGCGATGAAGTCACCCATGTTATGTAGAACTGCTTTATTCCATTAACACATTAAGGCCTGGTGACATATCAGCACTGTCACCAGTGTCCTTGCCAAAGGACCAATGATGGACATGGCATGGCACATATTTTGTGCTCACAGCACTCCTGCGGGAGCCCTGTAAGCACTAGCTGGGTCTGAAATTGACTGCTCAAAAACCGACTCCTGTTAGGCAAGCTGGTACACGGGATCAGTCATGTGTGCCAGTGCGCCCACAATGATCAAAGTGGTCCTTATACCAATACCCGGACCACTGGTTGTTACACTGGAACTTTCATTCAAGTTATAGTATCCCCCAAATCATTATGCGCATAGCAATATGCATATCAATAGTAGTATTATCCTGAATACGTCCGACATTATTAAGTAGTCCAACTTGTTCTGAGGCTCACAGACAGGCATCTTATTGCAGCGGCATCTGTGTGCCTGCGCCATCACTTCCTGTACCTTAAGGTACAATGCAACTCCTCCTCACCAATCCTAGAGGAGACCAGGATGGACAGAGCAGACGCACAGATATCTTTTTGGCAAGATGTCTGCACTGATGCCTGCCTGTGAGTCTCAGAACAAGTTGGATTTCTCAACAGCGCCAGATTAGTATTGATATGCATATCTCTATATGCATAATGATTTGGGGGGCACTATGATTTGAGTGAAAGTTCCTCTTTAAGGGGTTAATCTTTTTCTTGCTAAGGAAGCCTGCCAGACATTGCACTGTGAAGAAACAAAGGGTTGCTGCGTAACCTAATATATGACATTTCATGTACATAGAAACATTCATTTGCATTGGAGACCAGCATTTTTTTTGCTAGTTGTTACAGGTGAATAAAAGCCAAACAAAATGATTTCATTTATTTTTCTACTTCAAATCTATTCCTGTTTCCTAATGATCTGTAGCTAATGAACTCACATGATGGTTTTGGAAGCAGAGGGGAAAAAAAACTAGTCAGAGATCTTTTTTTTCTTCTAGAAACCAATTGACATTTGCTACATAAGTAATTTGT
The DNA here is from genome assembly GCA_037306005.1 of Rhinophrynus dorsalis. Lineage (NCBI taxonomy): Eukaryota > Metazoa > Chordata > Amphibia > Anura > Rhinophrynidae > Rhinophrynus > Rhinophrynus dorsalis. The sequence continues at coordinate 295,542,859 of CM074720.1, forward strand.
GCTTCAGCAGGAGTATGTTTGAAATTACTTTCTGAGCTAATATGATATTTATAAATGTTTTCTTCATTTACTTGGAAATGTAAGTGGGTAGCTGTGATGAATATTTTCACTTTTTATTTTTATCTCCAGACTCATCAAGGACAGATACCTCTTGTTTATGTTCATTCTTGTCAGTTGCTTCAGCTTGTATTTTGACAAAATTTAGTCTTTATATGTACAAATCGAAGTAATAAACATTTGTCGTTGCCATTGCTCCTCTGCTAAATGAATGTACAGATGTGTGGTAGGTAATTGTGTTTGCTACAGATCATTGATCCGGGGCATTGTAGTCAAATATTGCGATAAGCCCAACAGTGTCACCTGCAGGTGAATCAAATAGGTTTCTGAATATCCCAGCTGGCACAGTCAGTAAACCAGGCTGCAGGGAAATCTTATTTGGAGTATGTTCATCCCATTGCTATTACTAACATATTAACCCCTGGACCCTTGAGACCTGCGTGATGAATTGCATCCAGCATTCATGAGGTTAAAAAATACATGGCATATTCACTGATCAAATATGGAGTAATTTGGGAGCAAACAAAGTACATCATAGGGGCACAAATAAAAATTTCCATTGACTTCAGTGGGTTTTTAACCCCTTGAATGCTAAAGGTGTCTCCAAGGCAATGCGAAGTAATGTTCTGGGAAACTTTCTAACATTAAGTAGTTTAAAAGCTACATTGAAATCAATTTTTTTTATTTCTCCCCTGTGGTGCAGTTGGTTTGCTTCAGAATGAGTCCAGTTTTCTTTTGAACATAAGGGCATTAGACCTTGTGTATCACTCCTCCCTTCTCTAGTACACGTGGCTCTCTCATCCTCCTATGCAAAGCTTTTAACTGTGATTGTAAATACCTTTGAACTCACTGTACTTCAGATTGTACAGTGACCTTATGCATGTCACCCTATTATATATTACGGTGGATTCAATTGCCTCTTTTTAAATGATCGTGCAAAACCCCAGTAAGGTCAACTTGCAGATCAGATGGAAGCCTAAAACAAGCTCCTCTCCTCCTACAGTAAAAGTTATAGGTATAAAAATTCAAACCAGAAAAGACTCAAATTCCAAATGGATGGTGGAAATCAAGTGTGTAGATGGGCAGAAAAGTGGCTGATGAGGTTAATATAGTTAAATGCACACTTATGCATCTCGGTTGCAGAGTCAAGCAGGCTTGCTGTCACTGGCCAGCTAATGTAATGTGTTGCGCAGGGTTTGTCATGCCCCCTTCCTCCTCAGTGAAGCAAACAATGTAATTTGCCTCAGGAGGAACAAGATACCCCCTCCTTTCCATTAGTCTTTATCACCCTTCAATTCGGCACTTCATACCCCCTTCACTTTCAATCTACATTTTGCCTCCCCCGCTCCCTTCCACAAAACCAAAAAACAATCAGACACTGTGGTGGGTCATCATGACTGCCCACAGCTTCTGATCTCCTAGCCAATTAGAGGCGATGCAGGGTATCAAGAGATCACCCCTTCTTCCGTTCTGCCCGGATTACCTGGCTAGGAGTGGACGGGGTCTAGAAACCTTTTGCGTCAAAGATGGAAAACCTGTGTCGCTTTTATTGGTCTGTCAGCCTAATCAGGCTGGGGACCATCAGGAGGGGTCCTGATGCCCCCAACAAAGTCTGAATTTTAATTACATTTAACCTGTTGAGTGCCACAGAACTATCCAGTGCATAGCAGTGCAATTGTTGGATACCCCTCTGACACTCAAATGGTTAAAGCAACAAGGTTTGCCACAGTAGCCTTCACAACATTCCAGTATCACTCATCTGCTGCAAGAGAGAGAACAAAGGTACTAAGGAGATATTATTCAACTCAAAAACGCACAGATAATTGCAACAAAACTGATAGGGGGGGGGGGGATTGGAATATTTTGGTTATAAAGAGAGACTAGCCAAACTGATTTTGTTTACAATAGAGAATACATGTTTAGGGGGGGAGTTCCATTTACAAATATATTTGAGGCTAATTAAAAGAACTTTCTGGGGGACTATTTGTTTAGAACTCTGCAATGACTAAAACAAATGCAGTGACTTTTTCAATAAGGGCAGTTAGGTTGTGGAATTATTTGCCTCAGGAGTCTGATTGCAGATACCATTTGAGCTTTTAAAAAGGCACTGGACACATTTCAAGATCAATACAATATAGATAATCATGACAGTTTCTTTAATTGCTGATGGAATGTTGATCCAGGGATTTGTCTTGCTGCCTTTTGGAGTTGAGAAGGAGTTTTTTTTTCTCCAATATGGGCTTAATTGTCAATTACTTTAAATTATTTTGTTTGTGTTTTTCCCCTTCCTCTGGATCAACAAATGTGAAATGACAAAGGCTGAACTTGATGAACACATCTTTTTTCAGCGTCTTCATCTGTTACTATTTAATGATCCTCATCCTATATAATAATTCGCTAGGATGTGTGTCAGAAGCCATCATGTGCAGTAGAGACTGCCCGAACGTACAGAATGCTGGGAGGTGTAGGAATGCTGGGAGCATTCTCTTTCGGCCATTCTCTACAGTGCATGACTGAGTCGGCGGCAGGACGCAGAACAGGACCAGCCTCATAACCCTTTGAGCGCCAGAGGGGTACGCAACGCATTGCAAAGCAATTCGTTGCATACCCCTCTGCCACTCAACGGGTTAACATCACCCAGACCTTGGCCCGTGTAAAAAAAAAAAAAGAAGTTTCAATCTGTGCATGAGATTAATGGTCATCTAAAACTGAAAGCAAAAAAATATACAGGCAGTCACTTTCCACAGTGGTGCAAGGTCATTTATTTTCTCCTTAACCCCTTAAGGACCCATGACGGTCCAGGACCGTCATGGCTTAAATGATAGCAGCGTGCCTCCGTGCACGCTGGTATCATTAATTCCAGGCTGAGACTGAGCTCTCTGAGACCGGGGAGTTCAGTCTCAGCCCTTGTTGCTTGTGCCGGTTCATGTGATCGCCATAGCAGCGATCACATGTTCCGGCATTGTGAGAGACAGAGGCAGTACAGAAAGCATGTTGTCTCTGTGTCTCTCTTCTTCCTCAAAGAAAGGGAGACAGAAGTAGAGAGGAGACATCTAGTGGCAAATGAAAATACAGCAACTGGGGGTATTAACCCCTTCACTGCTGGTGCTGGAGGCTTGCTAAATGCAGGTCAATTTCTGACCTGCAATGATATATATATATATATATATATTTTTTTTTTTAAAGATATTTTATTTAAAAAAAAAAAAAATCTCATTAAACAATTTTGGAAGTGTGATTGTTGTGGAGCCATGTAATACACTTATACACACCGCCAAATGTCAGGGATAAAAAAGTGACAAAATAGGGTGGGAAAAAGGGACATGGGGATTTTCACCCGGGGGGGACAGTGGCCACTTTAAGCTGCACATTTGTGCCCAATTGATCACAAGAGAAAAAACAAAAATGCGTTTTTGTACATTTTTTTTACCATTTTTGTTTTAATTTTAATAAAGTAAATGGTAGGTTATCCATATAAGTAGGGTATCAAACGAAAGCCCTATTTGTGCTTAAAAAACAGTATATAATTTATGGGGGTGGAATAAAAGTCTAAGAGGGAAAACACTCTTGAACAAAGACATAGTCAAAAAGGTCAGAATTGCTCTGGTCCTTAAAGGAAAACGACCTCAGATTTTCCTGGTCCTTAAGGGGTTAAATGTTTACACTAAAATGTAAGTGGCTGTGTGTAAAAAGGTCATAAACTTTTATTTGTATACAGTGTTAAATATTATCAAAATATATTAACTTTAATGAGCTTTATAAATATTTCATTTTATCTCTCTTGTGGACCAGAAATGACTTAGAGCACAGGTAAAAAAAAACCCAATAAAACAAACAAAAAAAAACAATAACTTGTGTAATTTTGAGCAGCGAATATAACATCTATGCAAAAAAGTACAGGTGAAGGTCAAACCACATATAAAGCAGAACAAATGCTATCTACTCTAATTATAATCCATCCAAATAAGCAGTATAAGCAAATAAAAAGCATTTTATTTATTTAACTGCAGAGAAAGGGGCAGATCAGTATGAGTTTGATTATTTCTAGTAATATAGTCCCAAAATGAATATGGATACAGGAAATGAAGTATTATCTTCTCCAGGTGTTCCAGACCATAGATCCTGAAAAAGTAAAATGGCCTCATGGGAACCCACGTGAATGCAAATCTGTTTAAAGAGGAACTTTCAGGCTACAATAAGTTATCCCCATTTAATTGTTAGTAGCTTTTTATTCATGGAAATAGCATAATAACGTTGCTTAAGTGCCAGCATGAGTTGGAATCATAACATTATATGCAACTTACATCAGTGGGACAGCACAGACATCTTGCCGAAGAGTTTTTAAACTAGCACCATAGCACTAGCTAGGGTAGAAAGGCAAGTGACCCTTCATTTGAGGTGACTGGCTGTGTGCTTTCTAAAATGGTATGCTTTTTCATTTATGTAGCTATTATAACAATTTTAGTACAAGGTAATCATATTTGAAAAACTTATAAAAAAAAAAAAATTATAGATTGAAGCTGTCATAGTTTTGTGCTTCTGGCACTCCCTACTTTACACAAACTCCTGCCAGTGGTTTCCATTTTTATTGGAAAAGTAGTATCTTATGATTATAGTAGCAAATTGCATGTTTTTCAAAGCTATAAGTATCTTTGAAGGTGTAGAAATGTAAAATAGCTTTAATTTATCCCATAGTACTGCCTTCTGGAGATATTTGTGCATACCAGCCTAGGCAAGTGATCTCTCATTTCATGTCTACTTTCCAAAATGATATGCCTTGCTTACCTTTTCTTCATATCTGTAATGGTTATAATCATTTTAGTGCAGGAAGGTAATTAAAGAAAATAAATTTAAAAAATCACAGGTCAATCCACTTCAAACTTCGCAGCAAAAGATCCTGAGGTTCACCTTTGGGGATCGGAGGGGTTGGTACACCTACGACACTTGGAGTTTGGCCGCTCCTGGTCGACATATGGTATCTCTACAATTGGTCACTTGTACCAGGGTAATGTCTTAAAAACTTTCGATCAACTGAGTGAGGAATTTGATATTCCTATTACCTTCTATTACTCATATTTACGACTGAGACACGCTCTGGGTGCCTTGTGAGGTAGCGGTACTACAAACATAAAAGAATTTCCGCTGGTTAATTTGGCTAAGATGAGACAGTCCCTTAAACCTATCTTGTTAATCTATACATGGCTGAATAAGTCCTCTGTAGTGGTGGATGATGGTCTTAGGCTTAGATAGGAGGCTGATGTAGGTGTCTTTGAGGACTATGAATGGGAGTTGGCTTTGAGGAGCCCCGCATTGGTAGCTGCTACAGCCAGGCATCAGTTGATCCAACTTAAAATCTTGTACAGATCTTATTACACTCCTGTACGTCTGTATAGAATGGGTAGGGTGGATAGCAATTTCTGCAGAAGGTGTGTGGGGGGGGGCAGGTGCTGCCTTCTTACATCTTTTGTGGGAGTGTCCTCCGGTTCGAGGATTCTGGGTCGATGTGTTCTGTACCGTGTCGGCTGTAGTGCAGTGGGATGTGCCGCTCACTCCAAAGACGTGCTCCACGTCCACGCAAACCTTTGTACTGTGCTAATTAGGGAACTTCTGATTATGGCATGAAAGGTGGTAGCACAGTCATAGATGTCAGAATATCCCCCCAAGCATGACCAGTGGATGGCTTTAGTAACCCATAATCTTCCTCATTACAAGGGCCTTTACTTACACAGGGGCACCCCTAACAAATTTCATCAAATATGGGCCTATGGACTTCTTATTATAACTCTAGAATCCTTTACCAATGAGGGCTATACGATACAATGCATTACCCTTCTATGATACTTACTTGACTGTCTGCATTGTATCTCTTATTTGATTACTATGTGCATCATCTATGATTTTGTAATGTTTTTATTACTGTCCTTTCAATAAAAACATAAAAAAAAAAAAAAAAAAAAAAATATCACAGTTGTAGGTTAGTGATCATACAGCCCTTATATGGTTGTCAACCCATGTAAATGGAGTGCAGTTTTTCCAAATTAGATGGTTTCCAAATTTTTTTGTCTTTTTGGAGTGGTGTAAGTGTAAAAATTAAATAAAGACATAAACATTCTTTAGTGCCATGTTACGTAGTAACATAGTAATTTAGGTTGAAAAAAGACTTGCGTCCATCTAGTTCAACCCTTTTCCTATTCCTGTTTACCATCATTGAGCCAAAAGAAGCCCCCCCCCATACAGCAATTTCAAATTCTGCCTTGAATGGGGGAAAAAAAATCCTTCTTGATTCCAAATGGCAATCAGATTTCTCCTTGGATCAACAAGCACTAACTAAATATTAATCCCAATACTAACGTACATAGCTCTCTATGTTCTGCTCTTTTAAATAAGTATCCAGGCCCTTTTTAAAGGCATCTAATGTATTTGATAGCGCCACCTCCTCAGGCAGTGAATTCCATACCTTTATTGTCCTTACCGTAAAGGAACCGTAACACTGTTTTAGATGAAATCTCCTTTCCTCAAGTCTAAGCGGGTGGCCCCTTGTCCTTTGTACTGTTCTATTAATGAGAGACCTTTGTATGGACCCTGAACATATTTATATAGTGTTATCATATCCAATCTAAGACGCCATTTCTCTAGTGTGTACAAGTTTAACTTTTCATTCCCCTTACTAGTTTTGTAGCCCTCCTCTGCACTTTCTCTAGTTCCATAATGTCCTTTTTCAGAAAGGGTGCCCAGAATTGAACAGCATATTCTAGGTGGGGTCTTACCATGGACCTGTAAAGAGGCATAATTATATCTTCCTCCCTTGAGTCAATACCCCTTTTAATACATGCCAATATCTTATTGGCCCTTGCAGCTGCCAGCTGGCACTGCACGCTACTGCTAAGTCTGTCATCTACCATTACTCCCAAATCCTTTTCTTTAGTAGATTTCCCCAGAGAAACACCATTTAAACTATATGTTGCATTTTTATTATTATAACCAAAATGCATTACTTTACACTTGTCTATACTGAATATCATTTGCCTGCCCAGTTACTCAATTTGTCAAATCCTCTTGTAATGAAGACACCTCCAGTTCAGACTTTATTACCTTACTTAATTTTGTGTCATCGGCAAACACTGATACATGGCTCCCTATGCCCTCTGGGAGGTCATTATTAAACAAATTAAAAAGAAGTGGACCCCCTATTGCGGTCTGGAGGCCGTAGGTTTTCCTCCTACAGAAAAGCATTCTTCATTTCTAATCACCCTCGTCTTCGGGCATCACTTCTGTATCAGCATCGCTTGGCGGGCGGTCTTTCGGTTCCGCACTTGTGGTCATATTATAAAGCAGTCCAACTAGCAAAGGCAGTAAGTTTACATGAGACACTTAACCCACCGCTTTGGGTGACCATTGAAAGCACTGCATTTCACAAGCCCAACCCTGTCTCATACCTTATTGCTCTGGAGATCATCTAGTGTTCGTGATGCTTTGCATTCCCCAGTTTCGCTGCTTTACTCTCTATTTGACAATTCGGACTTTCCTCCTGGTTTAACCTTTCATTCCTTTTGTGGGTGGTTAAGGAGCGGGATTACCAGAGTGCAAGATTTACTATTACCACCATCCCTGATGGACTGGGAATCCTTCCGAGATAGATATGATGCCCCATCTGGGGAATATTTCCGCTTTTGTCAAGTACGTCATTTTGTACAATCATATCTTGGATGTCCCCCTTTCCCTCGGCCTACTATATTTGAAGTTTTATGTACCTCCTCGGTTAGGTGCACGGGTACCATCTCTGAGATCTATTCACATTTGGTTTCTATATCCTTTCGTGATGTCCCAACATTCCTCTCTAAATGGGAGACGGATCTTGGCGAGGTGCTGGATCTGGATGAATTGTGTGAGATAGTAGCGAATGCGGCTAGTTTGACTCCTTGATAAAGAAAAGTAGCTTCAAGGTGTCTCGATTGTGGAAATTTGCTTTTCAACAAATGAGTTTGGCATTAGGTGTTCGCATAACTCAAGATCCGTGGACAGGTCTCTTGAATAGACCTTACCAAGCGGTCCCTCTCCCGGTCTCTTCGCTTAAGCTGGTTTACAGGATTTGTGCAGCAGTCCAGTGTCATGTTGCATACCACTGGAAATCTGTGCCTCTTGGAACTGAACAATTGAAGGGCCGAATGTGGCAGCTTTTGAAGATGGAAAAAATGGCGGCATGCTTGCGTGATACATTGGCCTCTTACCTTCGTATTTGGTCTCCCTGGGTCAACAATGTCTCTACTCGTGGTCTCACTTGGGATCTTTTACTACATTGACACTGATTTGGTAACCTTAATCGCTCTGGCTTTCTGGAAGGGTGGTGCCTTGCTGCCCTAATTTCCTCCCCTTTTTGTGTCTCTCCCCTCCCTTTTTTCCACTTTAGGTCATCCTCCTTCCTCCCCCTTTTTTCTTTTCTCTCTCTTTTCATTTTCTTGTCCTTCACTGGACTCGAGAAACTCAACTCTACTTTGGCTTGTGTGGCCATAATTAGATAGCCTTCTTACTCATAAGGGACGGGGGACAGCATGTTAAAGACCTTCTATGTTTGAGGTGCTTCCCTATTCCTTTGTATGTGCAAGCCTATCTGTACCATTCTATTTATTGTGCTGGTTGTTATTAACTTTGAAACGTCTAGTAAACTTTAAATTTTCAAAAAGAAGAGGACCCAGGACAGATCCCTGAGGTACTCCACTTATCACGTTTATCCAATTGGATAACTTGCCATTTACTACCACTCTTTGCATTCTATCTTTTGGCCAATTTCCAATCCACACACAAACATTTTCCCCTAAGCCTATTTCATTCAGTTCGTACAGTAACTTCTTGTGTGGAACCGCATCAAATGCCTTGGCAAAGTCTAAATAGACGACATCAACTGCTGCTCCCACATATATATTTTTACTCACTTTTTTATAAAATGCAGTCAAGTTAGTTTGACAAGACCTGTCTTTCACAGAGCCATGGTGGCTCCTGTTAATGATATTCCTGATAAAAACAGAAGAAAATAAATTATTTCAAATATCTGCTTTCTGTCTGTCACCACTGGTCATCTCACAAATTTCGGATAACAAGGACCCAACATTATCAAACTTTAATTTTTTGCCTTTAATGTATTTAAAGAATTTTTTGGGGTTGCTCTTGCTTTCCTTAGCAATAATTTTTTCGTTCTCCAGTCTAGGTAATTTAATCGCCTTTTTACAGGTTTTGTTGTCATTTTTGTATTCTGCAAATGTCTCTGCTGATCCCTCAGCTTTATAATGTTTAAATGCCGCTTTCTTGTTATTTATTTAATTAATTTCTTTACTGGTTAACCACACTGGTTTTAATTTGCTTCTTTTGTATATGTATCCAACAGGGATAAATTTATATGTATATTTTTGCAATGTTATTTTGAAAGCATTCCACTTACCTTCTGTGTTTTTTTCCTGAAAATATTCTATCCCAGTCAACGAGACTAAGGGATGAATTAACCCTGCTAAAGTTGGCCTTTTTAAAATTCACTGTTTCGGTGAAACCCATACCAAATTGCTTTTTTGAATTAATCTCAAACGCTACCATTTTATGGTCACTATTCCCCAAGTGCTCCCTTACTTGGAGATTAGTTCTTCAATGTCCATTATTACCAGATCCAGACACGCATTCCCTCTGGTTGAGGTCTGCACGAGTTGAGACCAAAAATTGTCATTCAACAAGTTTAGAAACTTACTGCTTTTAGCAGAATTAGTTGTTCCATTTTTCCAATCTTTTTCTGGATAATTAAAATCCCCCATAATGATAGTTCTCCTTATTTGAGAAGAATATACTATTTGCATTAATAGCTGTGATTCTTCAAGGTCACCAATGTTTGGTGGTTTATAACAAATACCTACTAATATTTTCTGGGCAGTTTTACCCCCATTGACTATTTCAACCCACAGGGATTCCACATGTTCACTACTGTCATCGCATATATCTTCCCGCAAATGAGGCAGTAATGCTGGTTTGACATACAGAGAGACCTCACCACCTCTTTTGTTTGACCAATCTTTTCTAAACAACATGTAGCCCTCCCAATTGATTGACCAATCATCTGTGTTATCCCACCATGTTTCTGTTATGCCAGTCAAGTCATAGTTTTCGATTTCAGCTACCAGCTCAAATTCCCCTATTTTACCAGTTAAACTTCTGGCATTTGCAAGCATACAATTTATGCCACTGCTATGTTCCATTTGTGATTTAATTTTGATGTGGTTTATAGGCTTCTTCCTATCATCTGTACTAACCCAGCCCCCAGATCCACCCACCTGGTTATTAACTACATTGCCTTCCCTTTCTATACCATCTAGCCCAGTATATATTGCCCCCCTCTCCAAGTTTAAAATCTCCTCTAGCCATCCTCTCCCAAAGCACTTGAGACCCTCTTGCATTCAGGTGCAATCCATCCCTACTATAGAGATTGTACCCCAAAGCAAAATCAGCCCAGTGCTCTAAAAACCCAAAGCCCTCCTTACTACACCTAGACCTCAGCCATGCATTGAGCTCCCGAATCTCCTGCTGTCTCTCTGGCGTAGCGCATAGCATAGGTATTATCTCTGAGAATACTACCTGGGAGGTCAAGTTCATAATCCTACTCACTAAATCACTAAAATTACCTTTTAGATCTCTCCACCTTCCTCTTACTTTGTCATAGGTACCAATATGCACCAAGACAGCTGGATCCTCTCCAGCACCTCCCAATAATCTGTCCACCCTGTCTGCAACATGCAGAACCCAGGCACCTGAGAGACAGCAAACCATTCGGTTGCTGCGATCAGAGCCACAGGTTACCTTATCTGTTCCTCTAATAATAGAGTCCCCTACCACTGCAACCTGCTTAGGCTTCACTTTCCTCTGGATACCCTCTGTGCTAGAGGAGCTGTTATCCCAGCTGTTAGGGAGAACAGTCTTTACCAGCAATTCCACCTGGGTCTGCCTCCGCTACATCTTCACTTAAGTGAGCAAATTTGTTGGTATGGAAAAACTCAGGACTGGCTGCCCTCTTCCTCTTCCCTCCCTCGCTGCAATCACTTCTAACTGTCACCCAACTATGTGCCTGGTTCCCTTCTAGCTGATCTCTTCCCTCTTTGCTAGGTAACCCAGCTAGACTCGGCTCAGTTAGCAAGAGACGCCTCTCAAGGTTGTCAATATCTCTGTGTTGCAATATGACTCTCCAGAGCTCCAATCTGAGCTTCCAGAAAGGCCAGTTGTTCACACTTGCCACAGCGGTATGGACCCTGGAACTGCTGTTCCAAGCATGTATACATATGGCAAGATGTGCTCTGAGTGAGATCCCCAAGCTTGCTCATTGTGTATGGTGCAAATGTGAGTTCTTAAAAATGTAAACAATTCATTTACCTTTGTTTCTCTAACTCCTGTGTTGCACTAACTGCTGTGATGCACCAACTGTCCACTTATTCCAGAGCACTTAATAAAGAGCACACTGTATTTGTGAGCAAGCTCTGTGAGTCCTGCACCTAGATTTATACAGGCATACACAGGTGATTGTTCACAAACCCCACCCTTAATTAATTACACACACTCCCAGAACAAACAACCTTTTAATCTTTAACCCCTTAAGGACCGTCCGCGCACGCACACTGCGGTCATTTAAAGACCATGGAGCATTTTTTTGTTTTGTTTTGTTTGTTTCCGGTTCCTGACTCCCCAAATGGCGTGCATCCGAGGGGGGGGAACCCGGAATTCCATGACGGTCATAGTACGTCATGGGTTGTAAAGTCAGATCTACCCATGATGTACTATGACCGTCAAGGGTCGTTAAGGGGTTTACCTTCTTACTGCAGGTTAGGATGTAAACCTAACCACAGCAGCCTGGGGTAGAAAGGCAAACAAACCTTCATTTGGTGTGGGTTAATGTCTGCATTACAAAGTAATGTACCCTGTATATTGTTCCTTTATATTTCTAATAGTTATGACCATTTAGTGTGCCTAGCCAATTTAAAAAAAAAAAGTAGATAGTATTGTTGTGTGTAATGGTACATCAGCTTATACTAGTAGGGTTAAATGCTTCTTGGAAGAGTAGCAGCTAATGAATACTATAGGAAATGCATAATTTTTAGTGACTTCGGTACCTCATTGCTAAAATCTGCCCGTTCCTGTTCCAACAAACTACTAAAACTCTTATACATGCCCTCATTCTGTCCCGCTTAGACTATTGCAATATCCTACTAACTGGCCTCCCTGCTACTCACCTTTCACCTATGCAATCTATTTTAAACTCAGCTGCACAACTCACCACACTCTCCCCAAAAACTGAACTTGCCCACATAATTCTCAGACATCTGTCATGGCTCCCAATTCAGCAGCGCATCAATTACAAAGTCCTTCTTCTTACCTTTAATGCTCTCCACACTGCTACCCCTCCTTACATCTCTTCCCTCATCTCCTTTTATGTTCCTGGCCGCTTCCTTCGCTCAGCACACAACGCACTTCTTGTTGCACCATCCACACCCTCTGCCCTCTCCAGTCTCAAACCTTTCTCGCTTTCTGCTCCATACCTATGGAACTCCATACCCCTCTCCCTACGTCTTGAAAAATCCCCCTCTGTCTTTAAGTCTACCCTGATGTCTTATCTTCTGGAGCACTAGGACCATGCACTGCCTTTGGCCAAACTCAGGACTTGTAATCTCAGCACTTAACACCCTCTTACCCCATTGTATGTCTCCTTTTACCCATTTAGACTGTAAGCTCCTTGGGGTAGGGACCTCTCTCCCATTATTTCTTTGAATATTGCACTTATTTCATCCCCTCTTATTTATTGTAACATATGTCTATTTTAAGGCGCTGTGTACACTGTGTGGCGCCATATAAATAAAGATATACATACATACATACCTCTGAAAGGGTGGAAATGTGAAAAAAAAACCCTTTTTTTTTCCTTTAGCACCACCATCTGGAAACATTTGTGCACACCAGACTTGTGGTAGAAAAGAAAGTAACCCTTATTTGGTGCCCTGGGTTCTCTTCTTTCCAAGATGATATGTGTTCTCGACCTTCTCGTTATTTCTCTTTTTGTTACAACTGTTATGTACAGGCAAGTCACATTTGAAAAAATGTAAGCCAAATGAGCTTATTTTTTTTTTACTTTACCACCTGTTGTGCATGCCAGGCTAGGGTTAGAAAGGCAACTGAACCTCTCATTTGATGCAGTGGCATATCTGACTTCAGGAAATTATGCTTTAGGGGGTTATTTTGATGTGATGGGGTAACTATGCTTTCATACTATGTATAGTGCATGGTGCTTATGTGCTCTTACCAATTTTGAGCCCCAGCCCCTAGGAAAGGACACAAAATTGTATACCTAGACATACTTGGTATCATTCACAAAAGTACTGAACTGAACAAACCTACTATAGAATTTAGCATGCTCTATAGGAATGGTATCCTACCTAGGGTATAGTCTCTCTTAGCTCTCTAGTGCTTTACACAGGTAGGAAATATCCTAAAGCACATTATAGTGATCATGCCAAAATGGCAGTCCAACCACAAAGTGTCAGGCAAATAATCTCTGAGCAAGAGAATCAGCCAAAATCAGACATATACATTGAGCATTATTGTACTCAGGAGACGTGGTATTCATATTTACTTTTTTTTTTGTTACAAAGCATGATTGACGGTGCTGTACAGTAAATTGTGATTTTTGTATACATTTCTGTAAAGCCCTGTTTTCAACAAACCTACATTGCTTCATCATTTTGTGTAGAAAGAAACTTAAGCTATTTTCTGATTCATTTATTAGTATACTTTCAGGAAATATGTGCTTTTCTATAGTTATTTGGTTGTTTTAGGGTTATTATATTATGTAGCCAATAAAATAAACATTTTTTTTTTTTATTTTTAAAGTTGGTATTTTTATTTTGCACTCAGGGCTTTTAAAATAATTGATACTTTCACAACCATCATAAATTGTTTTTGATATATAGTTTTTGATTTTAGCAAAGTATTTTTTTTTTATGATATCATAGCTTGTCACATTATGGAAAATTTGCTTTACTTGAATCACCATGATTAAGCTGAAATTATTATGGAGAAAAAAAAGAAAAGAAAAAAGCCTATGTTGTTTTCCATATATAATTAGAAAGTTACCCACATGAATCATACCTAAACAGCAGGTATCAAAAATGGGTCTCCAGGGTCTAAGGAATGGCCTAAGCCCCTAACATGGAAAGGGTTAGATCACCAGAGAAATTTGTGGAAGTCTATTTTTCCCATGCTGTGCACTGTCCCCTATGGTAGCCTTTTATTGTCACTATAAGTAAGAGGAGAGTTGGTATTTATGGGGTATTAGTGTTCCATTAATACTTATTAACTCTGTTTATGCTTTAGATCAGTGATTCCCAACAGACAAATCAAGACACATTTGTGTTTCAGTTCACTAAGCTTCCTAAATAGATTGTGTTATATTATTTTTATTCTTGAGCTGTTGTCACAGAAATTAACATTTTCCAGCTAAATGTGTCATGACTTTTAAACAGTTGGAAGCCACTGCTCCACCAATATTTCTTTGATGAAACACAATTACAGAAAACAGCGCTTCATTTCTTAGTATGTTATTAGTTCTTCATTTCAAAGTCTGTTATTGTGCTTTCAAGTGCCTGTGAATGGAGCTGAGCAATGGAGCTTTATTAGGTTTGCACAGACAACTTTTGATATGTATCAATGAAAAATAAGCCTTAGAGTAGAACAAACACCTCCTGATACCCCTCCCCCCACTTACTTTTCTAAGGCCAATACTTTTCTAAGACGCAATAACAAAATACTTAATGCCCTTACTCGTATCTATTATACCTTTATGGTTTGAGAGATATAAGAAAATAAAGTCCTCCGCTCCCTCCCCCTTCTCATACGTCAGCTGTACAGCTGATGCATGAGATCCTGTTTCCGGGATCAGATGGCGGCTCTTCAGGAGCGTTAACATCGAGGTATCTAACTATAAATACTTCATCTGAATGGTTTACAACGTGTGCCTGGTTTGCAGGCACATGTTGTAGACCATTCTGATGAAGTATTTATAGTTGGATATCTCGATGTTAGCTCTCCTGAAGAGCCGCACCCCGACCAGGTTCTGCCTCTTACAGCTTTACAGCTCGTCAGGCAGAAAGGGAAGGGAGCGGAGGACTTTATTTTCTCATATCTCTCAAACCATAAAGATTTGAGAGATAGAAGTAAGGGCATTAAGTATTTTGTTTTTGCGTCTACAATTTTGTGTATACTTTTGTTGGGGCATTACTATCCCTTTAATGGTACCTATGAGTTTTTCCCTTATGACTTGGTTCAAGAGATAACATCTTCAGTCTGTTCTGCATATCATGTCTATGGAGGCAGACATGACGGTTTCTGGCAGGAACACAGAATCTCAGAAACTGCTCGCTGTATATGTTAGTCTTAAGTCTTTAAGGACTAAAGGGGTACACAATTTATTTCTTTGCAATGCTTTGCTCACCCCTATGGCTCTTTAAGGGTCATGTCTGCCTCTGTGGCGTTATTAGGAGGTTTTAGTTCTTTTATAACCCTGTAAGGGCCAAATGTCCTTAAAGGGTTACTAATGTTTCGTTACACAAGCAGCTCAGATTGTTTGTCATAGTTAATAGTACTGATGTCTGATTCTCGCACTGTTCAGAACTGTCTAGGTACGCTGTAAATGTATAATGTTTACCTCTCCCAACCCTTTTTTTTTCGATCATAAGCCACCTCCTCATAGATCTGAAAATTGGTCGTCGACCTGACAGATCGCAATGAGGGACAATCTTCCCTCTGTCGTTATAAGGGAAACCCTGTCCTCCTTGATGAAGGAGGTTAGGTTTTTTCTAGTACTGACTGAAGAGTGTCTCTCGTGGTGATTTGTTTTCAGATCTGAGCCTGAAACTCTGACGTCGGGAAAAGGGACGCGAGGGGTAAATGTCATCATATAATTACAGCACAACTAGACCATTCTGAAAAGTCCAGTACTAATCCTTTAAATGGCAAAAAACTATTGTACATTGCTATGGTGTTTGTTTTTATATTGCCTCACCACCACTGTGTTAGAGTTGCCTGAATGAACAAATACCAAGTATTCAGGAACAGTTATGTCTAGACTTCTGATGTCTGCTGTTGGATTGCAATTCACAGATTCTTGTCTTTTGAGTGCCAACCTTGTAAATTCATGTGGCTGGCAAAGTATCCCCTGCACAGCCAACCTCGTGAAACTCATGAGGTAACACTTAGAGGCTTCTCCCTGCACTCCTAGTGCACTTAGAAACTTCAGACTTGCCCTGCATATACACTGCACTGCAGGGCAAGTTTGAACATTTAAATATTTACATGATCACTGTTATGAGCATGGGAGGGACTAGACGGATATAACAAATGCTTATATTATGCGATCTCTTGGTCCTGTAATATGTGCAGTTCAAAAAAAAAATTCCACCAAATAAGGTGGTCCTACCAGGAAGGTGATCTGCGCCTTCCCTTACTTCCTACTCCACGTCACCAAGCATTCTATGACTGTGCAGGTTGAGTAAGAGGACTTTCAAGACCCACGTGAAGGAAGTGAGTTTAGAAAGTCCTCCTACTGAACCCTTTCATTTGTAGAATGCTGGATTAAATTGGAGTTTGTCTGGCAGGGATGCATGATCACCAAGTCGTGTGTGTGTGTATCATTTTTTTTTCACTCTAAAAAGAGCTTGGTTTGTTGTACAGATAATTAAAGCTGCCTATATGTTGTGCTAATTGTATGTGAAATAATTTGATTTTGACAGGGAAACCTCTGTTTTGATAGCACAGTGTGGCACTTAATGCTAATTCTCTGTACTATATGTTAATTAGTTCAGCTCTTGATCAAACCTATCTCACTGTGCTGTTAGATCTGTCACCATTCTCTGGGCTCTGTCAGGCTCTATAGTGTAACTGTCACTTTGGAATATACTTCAAATGCATCTATATGTTAAACTTTTTTTTTTTTTTTTTTTTTTTTTTAACCGTGGTTTATTTAGTTTGATTTATTTGTAAATTAGTAGCTGCCAGGTGCTGAGATACTGCACTGTTTGTCAAATGCCATTTCCTGACAGAACATACCAACTCTTCTGCATAAGATGACAAAGTGAAAGCGAAACTTTCAGATAATAGTAAGTCACCATGAATTCATTAAATGCATGGCGATTAGCTGGAAAATAGATGTCTTACCATAAAAAAATACGTGTGTCTAAAGGAATCCATCCCGTTTGGAGACCGGAACTGAGGCTAGAGCGCAGACATCTTGTCTGTGCGCATACGCCATCAGTCCCAGTCTCCATAGAGTAGACTGCTTTGCACCATATGGTTACCGGAAGGGACTGACGGCACAGGCGCACAGACTGCACTAACCTGCCCGTCAGTCCCGAAACGGGACAGATTCCTTTAGACACACTTATTTTTTTACGGTAAGACATCTATTTTCAAGCTAGTCACCATGCATTTAATGAATGCATGGCGACTTGCTATTATCTGTAAGTTCCGCTTGAAATATCCCAAACCTAAAAATAAATACAGGTAATTTTGATAGCTTTCAACATCATCTATATTACAGCGTGACATTTCTAGTTATATATTATAGTTAAGGGCATCTAACACCTCCTTAATAGCAGCCCCCACTTACCTTACTGTTGTTGGGAAAATCCTGATGGCCCTTTGCATTTTGCCCTTGTTCAGCAGGTATCCTCTTCAATCTGTCCTGTATGTAATGTCCATGGAAGCAGATGACACAGTTGCTTTCAGCTTTTTCAGGCTGAATCAGCATGACCAGATGGGTGTTCAGTGCAATGCAAAGTAATCCAATGCACACATCTGATCCTTAAATGCTTAAAGGTTTAGTAATATTTAATATGTAATAAAAACATATGTTGTAGGGTTTATTCCCACTGAGTAAAATAAGGCTTTTCCCACTGCTGAAAAGTAGTTTATTCAAAAGTTATTACAGCTTAAACTTGAATTTTTTTGGGTGCAGTGGCGCTGTTGCTACACCATCCTATGGAGATTTACGGTCAGCTGATCAGAGCTGTTCATAGGATGATATAGCAACAGCACCACTAAGTTTCAGGCCACTGTGATATTGCACCTAAAACATTCAAGTCTGAGCTGTAATAACTTTTGAGTAAAACACCTTTCAGCAGTTCAAGTGTCCTTGTTTGTGGGATAAACACTACACTATATTTTTTACATATTAAGTATTACTATCCCTTTAAGATTATCATGTGTAATGAGCAGAATGTGAGATCATGTGGTCCTACTATCCAGCTTCATGGGCGTGACATTCAGCACTAGCTGAAGATACTGTATTTTAAAGGGACAAGGGCAAAATTCACAGGGCCCATTAGAATTTTCTGTCCATAGCAAAGTAATGGGGGTATGATTAGTATGTGTTATTTCTCTTTTACTATTGTAATGGGTTTCAAAGTGCTATTATACCACTGCCATGGAGTTTATGTGGTTCTGTGTCTTGCCAGTTTAATAGTAAGGTGCTATACAGGAAATATCCATCCCTTTACAGGTACACCGCAAATAGATATCTTCTTTCTCCTTTATGTTGTAGAAGGTTGGTTCAGAGCTGCACTTCTTTAGTTTATTGGATTACATCCATAGCAGGCCATAAAGAATATAAATACAAAACAGGCCTTCTGACCACAGGAAGGAAGCACCGAGTTAACATACAGCACCTGTGATCACTGGTTTGTCAACAATGAATTATACCTGGAGACTTAGATGTTACCCACAGCAGGACTTGACAAACTGTCCATAAGCAAACAATATGGCTTTTTCAATGGGTGGCAGTGTTTGCTGGAACTGTTGTTATGATTGGAACATGGTTTTAAAGAAACAGTAAACCTTTCTTCTATTCGAACTACAAAGTCTAGTCATGTCACTTACTACCGTTAAGCTAATCTGAAAACGCAGGGTCTAAATCCCATTTGCTCACCTGATCCTACTGTGATTCTTACAGTGTTTGTTGAATGAGTGTTCAGCTTCTGCTTGATTGGTGACTGGCTCTTATGGGGTCTTAGAAGGTCAAAGATTCAGACTTCTGAAACCTCATGTTAGGGCTGTGGTTGCTCAGAGCTCAAATCCCCACTTTGTGTAGTCAAAGTAGTAATATGGGGTTTGAGAAATCTGGTAGTTTGTCCCAGAGGAGCCAGTTGTGAATCAGTCATTAAGTGAAGGAGCCTTTCACCTGACCCTACAGGAATTGCAGCAGGAGCAGGTGAGCTACTAGACATTAACACATGAGTTACCAGATTAGTTTAGCACAATCAAGGACATGGCAGACAATTCAAAATAGGAAAAAATCTACATTTTATGCAATTTCTGTTGTGTATCATAGATGCTCTTCATCTATAACCAGCACAGAAATGTGCCATATTTTTCAACCAGTAACTAAAGGTTAATTTCACCAAATTATTTGTTACAATGACTTGCACAAGATTCAAGTGGCTTTATTACTCTTTCAAATTCACTATCCTTATCTTAAGGTGGCAG
Source organism: Rhinophrynus dorsalis (assembly GCA_037306005.1). Lineage (NCBI taxonomy): Eukaryota > Metazoa > Chordata > Amphibia > Anura > Rhinophrynidae > Rhinophrynus > Rhinophrynus dorsalis. Next base: position 295,562,464 of record CM074720.1, read on the forward strand.
GTCCACATTAAATGATTTCCTCACAAGAGCACAGATGGATAAATAGTTATCACAGGTGGAGCTGTCAAAGTGATTTAGCCACTGACTGATACATCTGTACTTATGAGTAAAGCTGAAGGTGGACCTGTCACCTTGAATTTTCTTTACCTATTTGAAAACTTTATTCAGAAATCTCACTGAAAAGCTAAATTACAATATGAATAAACAAAAGGATGTGAGAGGCTCTGAGCAGGAACAGAAGCAATGTTGTCTGTTCTATGGCTGTCACCGCTCAAGATCATCACATTTTAGATCTCTAGTGCCATTACAGAGGAGAAATTTCCACATACATATTAGACTTATCCCACCCAAAAGGGCGGTCCAGTTCCAGAATGATGGGCAAGTCCCCTCTGCACGGGAAATACAAGCTAACCCCGGACATACGTTTCAGCCTTATCAGTGAGATGCAGCTGGTTTCCCTAGTCACTGAGAGCAAGGAAACCAGCTGTGTCTCACTGAGGAGGAAACATTGCTTTTGTTTGTACTCGGAGCCTCGCACATCCTCTGGCTTGTTTTACAGACACCCTTAAGGTCTCTCCCTAAAAGTAAAGGGGAATCCAGATGTGAACTCCTTGCTCTCGGTGCCTAGGGAAGCCAGCTGACGAGGCCCAAACAAGGCCAAAACGTACATCTGGGGTTAGCTGGTAGTTCCTGTGCAGAGGGGACTTGTCCATCGTTTTGTAGCTAGACCACCCTTATGGGCAGGATTAGTCTAATATGCATGTGGAAATTTCTCCTCTGTAATGGCATTAGAGAGCTAAAATGTGATGCTCTTGAGTGGCATCTAGCCATAGAACAGGATACATTGCTTTTGTTCATACTCAGAGCCTCTCACATCTTCTGGCTTGTTAATTACAATATGAAACATCGCTGGTTCTGCATGGGTACCACAACAGGCATATTGTAAGAAGTATGAATATCTCCATACCTGTATATTTGTTGGTCTTTTGGCTAACATGACACTTAGACAGGTTTAATGCAGTTTTCAAATATATAAACTAGAATTAATTTGAAAGATTGACTTGAATATCCTGTTCTGTTTGTAGTACTTTAAGATTGACTTTAACCCATTAAGGACCGGGAAAATCTGAGGTGGATTTCACTTAAGGACCGGAGCAATTTTGACTTTTTGACTTTTTTTACTATGTTGTCGTTCAACCATATTTTCTCTTTAATTCCTTTTGTGCACCCACACAAATTATATACTGTTTTTTTAAGCACAAGTAGGGCTTTCTTTTGATACCACAATTATATGAATACCTCTTTGTTTAATTTGATTAAAATAGAAAAAAGAGCCAAAAAATGAAAAAACAAACAAACATTTTGCTTACATTTTCCTGTCAGGATTTGCATACCATTAGTTCATTACAAAAAAATACCCCTTAATATATTAATGTGCTTCTCTTGACTATAAGAGTACCCCATATGCCTAGTATTTCAATCCCTTTCTCACATTTACAAGGTAAATATTACAAGATGGATGCCATTATTTCCAACCTGTAATTTTTCAACAATTGGCATGTGAGCATAATAGGTTAGTTGATGGTGCCAGAACAAAAATGTCCTACAAAGGTATATGTTTCTGAAAACTAGACAACATAAGGTAAATAATCAGGAGAATTTTGGAGTTTTTGATGCAGCTATTTTTCCAGAAATATTTTTCAAAATTGTGGTAATATTTAGTTTTTTTGCAGTTTTCACACTTGCATTTCAATACTACTGTTGAGATCAAGCACAGAATAGGTGAAGATTTTATAAACTGCACTGATTAGTGTTCATCTCCTTCTTCTGAGTACGGAAATACCCCATATGCATAGCTTTCTCAAGGTTTGGGGTAGCTACAGGGCCCAAATTGGAACTTGCGCATTTCCAGGTTCACACTGTATTTTCACATCTTGCTTAACTGGTGCCATTTCTATTTTGGACTGTGTAACAGTGCACCACTTTAAGATTTCCCCCCCAAAGTGTATATTTTTGGAAAGTAGACAGCCTAGACTTTCATTTTAGTTGTGTTTTCAAATTTTGTACACAGCCATATTACCGCCAATCCTGTGAAAACTTGTGGTAAGTAAAAAAAAAAAAAAAAAAAAAAAAATCAGCATTTTTCACACTTTGACTTCTATGTTAATGTGAATTTCAAGCACAGAATAGGTGAAGATTTTATAAACTGCATTGATTAGTGTTCGGCTCCTTCTGAGTACGGAAATACCCCATATTCATAGCTTTCTCATGGTTTGGGGGACCTACGGGGCCCAATTTGGAACTTGCACATTTCCAGGTTTACACTTTGAATTTTCACATCTTGCTTAACTGGTGCCATTTCTCATTTGGGCTGTGTAAGAGTGTTCCACTTTAAAAATTTCCCCCCAAAAGTGTATATTTTTGGAAAGTAGACACCCCAGGCTTTCATTTTAGGTGTGTTTTCAAACTTTGTACAAAGTTATTTTACCACTAATCCCTTGTAAAGCTGTACGTAAGTGTAAAAAAAAAAAAAATTGTTTTTCACACTTAGACTTCAATGTTGATTTGAATTTCAAGCACAGAATAGGTGAAGATTTTATAAACTGCATTTATTAGTACTCAGCTGCTTCTTCTGAGTATGCCAATGCCCCATATGTATAGGTTTGTCAGGGTTTGTGGGAGCTACTGGGCCCAGTTGGAACATGTTAGTTTCCTTTTACAGACATGCCATTTTTACAGCTGGTGCCTTGTCTTATTTCGGACTGTTTGGCAAGGCTGCAATTAATTTTACCCCCAAAAGTATATGTTGTAGAAGAGCAGACAACCCTGGCTTTCATTCTGTTTGCATTGTATCAATTTTTTCGCTGACACTCGATCACCAATCCCTCCCAAATCCTGCAGTAAGGCAGAGAAACACCATTTTTTCACACTTATATTTTAGTGTTGCTCAATCAAATGATATTTGCAGATTTTTTTTAAATGCTTTACATTAGTGAAGAGTTACATCGTATGAGTACAGCAATGCCCCATATGCATAGGTTTGTCAGGGTTTGGGGGAGCTACTGGGCCCAGTAGGGAACATATGGGTTTCCATTACCAGTAATGGGAAAACTTAGGGTGCTTTGCTTCCCATTATATTTTGATAGTGTTAGATCTAAGGAGGGATGTGTTTTGAAAAATAAAAAAACAGGATCTTTCAGGGGGAAATAGTGGCCAAATAAAAAAATAAACTAATAAACAGCACTACTGCATTGTGCCTGAATGGTATTGCTTGAAGCAGTCACCAATGCAGAGGCCAGGTTTGGAAGGGCAATTAGGACAGTAAGTGGTGGTGTCTGTCCGTATTCCCTTGCTGTAGCAAACCCTGCACTTCTGTGGTTTGTTCTTTTGGGGAGTTGGGGGGATTTTATAAGTAAAGTATGCTTCCCTGAGTCTTGATGGAATGATTTCTGGCGCACCGTGAAAAAAAAAAAAATAGGGAAATGAGTTGATACTGATACTGTAAAAAAAAACTACATTTTGGATTGGGGTTTGCCAGCTTGAAAAGTAAAAATGAATTATGTACTGCAGTCTGCATCATATAGATGGCAACTTTTTTGTACCCTGCTCTACACTTTCTCATTGCGAGGTATGGCTGCATTAGTTGATCACACAGATCAACTCCCCCCATGTTCTTATTATAGTCCCTGATGCAGACTTGCTTTCTCATTACCCCTACTGCCACGAACAGTGACTGCCACAGTTCTGTCCTCATGCATGGTGGTCAGCATGTGCACATCTTTTTTTTGTCCTTAAACTTAACTGCCAGCAGCTCTTCTTGGCACAAAGATAAAGAAGTCCCAGTTTTTAGTTTGGTATCTACAAGTTTTTTGGGCAACTACCTGCAATTGTGCCTGACAGTGCCACAGGCTACGGTGTCAAAACAAAAAAGAGACTTAAATAAAAGGGGGCTGGTGTAATATTTATCAACAACTAACTGATAACCTTTATTTAATAAGGGGTAAATTAGATCCCAAAAGATTTTCCCATTTGTTCCCATAAATTCGGGGCAACCAGGAGGATCAAGTTGGCTGTCCTCGCCCTCATAAATTCGAAAATCCTGGGTATAGCCTTTGGCACTTTCACACATTTTATAAAATTTAACACTGCACTTGGAGGGGATGTATTGCTTAAACCCTAACCTGCCTTTATATTTCATTAGGGATTCATCTACACTAATTTCTTTTTGGGGCATATATTCTTGGGCAAACTTTTTCTGTAAATTATTTATTAGGGGACACATTTTGTACATTCTATCATACTGGGGGTGTTCTTTTGGGAGGCACAGGGTATTATTATTAAAATGCATAAAGTGCAAAATTACTTCAAACCTAGACCTGGTCATTGTCTTGGGGTTTATAGGGGTATCACATATGGGGTTTTTGCTCCAGTAGGATCGGATACTTGGCTTTTTAATTATCCCCATTACCATTATTAAGGCCCAGAATTGCTTAAATTCTGTGATGTCTGTGGGTTTCCATACTTCTTGCTTAACAAAGAAAGCTGTAGGGTTGGTGGCAATATACTGGGCTGCATACAAATTGGTTTGGGACACAATTTTCCCCAAAATGTCATCCCCCAAAAGCAAATCAAGAAAATTCTCATGGGTAAATTCTTCCACATCAATTTGAATTCCTGGGTTGTCTTTGAATTCTGGGATTTGTGGGCGTAAATTGTTGGTGATACCCATTCATTAGGATCAGGAGTGGCAGGTGTTGGGGCATTTCTTAGGGCAGCACTTGGGGCAGGTCTTTTGGCAGGTGCTGTGGCAGTTGCCAGGGCAGCTCTTGGGGAAGTTGCTGGGACAGCTCTTTGGATAGTACATATTTTCTTTACACAAGGCCCAGCGTCATCACTAGAGCTGCTCTCACTCTTTGAAAACTGCGTAATGTCAAAGTCTGACGCAGGATCTGTGGCTTCTGAGTCAGATGCCAAAAAGGCATATGCCTCTTCTACACTATACCTCCGCTGCATTATGTACACTTACTCTAAAAAACTTTTTTTTTTTCTTATGCTACCCCTAAATCTAAATCTAACACTAAACCTTACCCTAACCCATGTATACCCTGAATCTACCTAACCCAAGTCCACTACCTATCTAAACTATAATTATTTATTCTAAAAATCCATTTTTAAATAAAATAAATTCTTTTTTTGTTTTTTGGGTTTTTTTTTCCTACGCTACCCCTAAACCTAAATCTAACCCTAAACCTTACCCTAACCCATGTATACCCTGAACCTACCTAACCCAAGTCAACTACCTATCTAAACTATAATTATTTGTGTTTTTTTGTTTGTTTTTTTCCCTACTGTACCCCTAAACCTAAATCTAACCCTAAACCTTTCCCTAACACACTTAGACTAAACCTACCCAACTACCTACCTAAACTACCTAAAATACAATATATATATATTTTATAAAAAAAAAAAAAAAAACCACAAGGGCAGATGGGGGATGTAGCACAGATCCGCAAACTGATCACTACTAGAGTGATCAGATGGGGGAACTGTATTGATCACTGCAGCAACAGTGATGAAAGAGTTAATTCTGAGTTTAAACATTTTTTTTTTCACAGGAACACTGGAACGGCTCTGGAACAGCATAGCAGATGTCTCTCTGTCTCTCTCCACCTCAGAAGTCTCTAAGATGGAGGGAGGCAGAGACATGTGACAGGGACAGTATTTACAAATACTGTCCCTGTCATTCGGCTTTTGCAAGATGCGATTCGTTAATCAAGCAAATCACATGCTGCAACAATGTTTCTACTGGCTGTAACTAAGTGTCCCAGTACCGGGACACTTAGCTACAGCCAGCCAGCACTCTCCCATCGCTCCTTGTGGCAGCGATGGGAGAGTTTAACCCATGACGTACTGGGACCCTCATGGGTCCTTATGGCAGATCTACCCATGATGGTCCCGGTACATCATGGGTCGCTAAGGGGTTAAGGATTTTATGCAGAAAATAAAAGATGATCAATTCTGGGACATTGTAAAGCAATGCATTGAGACCACTCTAGCACTGAAGATGTTAAGGGCCTCATTTCAGTCAACAGGTGTCTATAGGAATACAATAAAAAAAAAAATTGAAAATCCTAACCTTGAAGACAAGGGGAAGATGGTAGGTATAGTTCATTTATATTAAGCTAATATCACTTCCAATATTTTAAAAGATGTTTTTATTTCCTTAAAATCCTAATTTGTAATGGGCTGTAAAATAATAAAATAAGGCGTGTCATACACATCATACAATGTGCAACTACATTTGGAGCACGGTAGAGCTTAACATGCTTTTACAGCATATACATTGATACATATAGATAGATATAGCAAAAAGCTCTCAAACAGTTCATGGAACTTGACAGTGCACAAAATTAACATTAATTTACACCAAACATGGGGTTAACTGAGAGAAACACAGTACTGACATGGCAGCATACACTTCTACAACACACAAAGTGTTAACCAACACAGTTGCAGGGCACAAGATGGTAACCCAGAGAAGGCAACTAAATGGGATTACAATGAGTCGGCACTGAAAAGTTACAGAAGCTCCAAAGTGGTAGAGTTCTGCAGAATTTCAATGATCTGCTCACCCATATTATATGGTGACAGTCACACTGTTACTGCTTTCTTAAAGAGCATGTTTTACTAAGTCTGCTTTTGTGTGACTCTGAGCCACGAACTTTGTGTTTTGCCTGCATAGCCATTTAGAACAGGGTGTTAGTCTTTCAACCTTGATACAGAGGGTATACAAGGATGCACATCCCATGGGGCAGTAAACTGAACTAAAAGGCTTCAGTCTTGCACATTGGTGTCTTTTTGTAGGAAACACAAGGGTATCCCAGGGATCTCTCTTCATATAGCTGTTATACATAGTCTGGTAGGGCTAACAAAGGAGGCAACAGACCTCTCAGTAAGGCACTATCCTAGTGATAATTTCCCTTTAAACCTGCCAGAACAACAGAAATAAGCAGGCACATAAGACCATATGCGCAAAATGTATTAGAGCTTTAGTCCTTACATTTCGATTGATTTAAAGGGTATGTGAATGCAGGAGACATGTCCAAAGCATTGGTGTGCAGTATGTTTAAGACCTTTCTAGCATTCAGTGGGTTTAAAGTCCCATGTAAATCAATGTACATTTTGATTTGTCCTCTATGGTGCGTCTAGTTTGCTCCACTTCTGTTTTTGTTTACCTGGTGCATAGTGTTTCACTGTCTGCTTTGTGAGTGAGGCTGAGCACTGTGGATCTCTCCTAGAGTTTCCAATCACAATATCATTAAGAAATGGTGAGTTGTATTCCTGGGGGGCTTCAGTGCTGCTTGGAGAGACAATATTGAGTGTGGCGTGACCTCTTCCATGAATCCCGTTGCAAGGAGAGATTCCTTGATAGTACATTAGTGAGGACATGGGATAAGGAGCTTTATTAATGGGCGGTTATGGAATCTATAGCTAATATGGAGAGGGCAACAAAGGGCTAGTTGAGAGAGAGACTTTGGGAGGAAATATTCTAGAATGCCATATTTCATGCTTTTAACAATAAGAGGGTCAATAAAAATTTGAGTAATCATCCTTTAATATGTTGCTCATCCTGAATAAAATCTTTACTCCCCTCTCCCCATGTCCTGCATGTATGTCTGCAGTATGAGTGAATAGCTCAGTGGAGCTCACCCATGTGAACATAGGATTATAGTTAACAAAGAGAGGACTGTAGTTGAAAAAGGACGAGGCTATGCTTGAGAATAAGATGATTGTAGTGTGTGTGTGTAGTATAGTTATCCAAGGGAGAGAGGAGTATAGTGGACAATAAAAGGCGATGACTAGCTGTAAAAGAGGATACTTTGTGAAGAAGAGTAAACCAAGGAGATTCAGCTCTCTAAGTTCATCTCTAGTGAGTAGAACTGCAGTGAGGGGAGACCGTTTTAAAGGACAAGCTGAGTGTTGGGAAGAATCATACTAGTAGATGACATAGGTAGGATTGATAAAAAGTTGTACCCTCTATGCTAAGGTCGTCATGGAGAACATTAAAGTAATAATAAAGGTACATTTAAAAAAAAAAAAAAAACAGCTGGATAAAACAAGGTAAAATCTACCCTTTAGTCAAAATTTATAGCAGTTCAAACAGCCTTGAAGAGGTGTAGCTGTTACACGCACATTCTGTGGTGCACTGTTGCCAATGCTTACCACTCCTACAGAATGCAGTAGAACAGGGGGGCTCAGACCTGTTCTCAAGCCCCCAACCCCCCAAAGGTACATGTATTAGGCTATCCTCAATTAAACAAATGCAGGTAGATCAGTCAGAATGTGAAATGATCCAGAAAACCTGCACTATCATCTGGGGGATGGGGAGTGAGAACGGGTTTGAGTGCTGCTGCAACAGAGTAACACTCTTGGATACTGTTAACACCAGGTGCCACTGTTAAATTAAACAAACAACAGTTTAAGTTAGAACAACTTTAGAATTAATGATCGCTCAGCGGGTGAATTCAGCAGGAAGCTACAATATATGTTTTTCTCCTTACAATAAAGATTACCTACCACTTTAAAATCAAGAGGTATGTTTTTGCTTTCCTCTTAACACTTGAAATACAAGAGGAATGAGCAACACAGGGTTAATCAATACAATTATCAGCATCTCTTCTGGGGGGGGGGGGGGGGATTCACTAAAGGCAGATAAGGGGCCAGAGTGGCAGTATGATGTCACATCTATGTCGAAGGCATTTTGCCAATATGCACTAAGAGGTCATTGCCATTATATCCCGGGCAGTCCTCCACAATCTGCCATCATCGCCATGAATCTACCATGCCTTTGACAGGTGTATGATTTTGCAGTTAACACATTGATAGTGGCTTACTCATATGGAAGTGCCAGTTAATGAGCTATTGTCGTATTCATTTGTGTGTGTTTTTATGTTAATTTGGATGTTCACCGCAGGTAGTAAGGTCAATAGCAGTTTTATCAGAGTTCACAGTCCCAGCATCTATTACCTGAGGATGGTGATGTTGGATTCTCCCTTATAGCTCTCTAGAGCCAGAGCCATGATTTTCACAGGACTTGGAAGGCTCCTCCCTCCTTTAAAAAACTCAGCAGAGACGCCCAACCCCTTCAAAACACATGAGATCTGTTTTTGATAGGAGTGGGCTTGGGGACCAAACCCCCTGCCCGGTCCTTTCAAAATCTCTGCAGCGTCTTAAACTGTACGTAAAATCAACAGAGTGTAACAAACACACCACTATTAAAACAAACCCGAAACACTGACTACATGCCCACACACTTACACTTTGCACAAACATCCACACCCATGAACAAAAGCCCCCTCCACAACAAAAAGGGAAATACAATATTGTATCATTTACATACACTGCCAATACACACAATGTGTATCTGCTACAGTACGGTATCGAAAATGAATGCATGATGTCATGTACAACCACCATACTCCACTGCACCCCCCAAAAAAAAAAAAAAAAAAAAAAAAAAAAATATATATATATATATATATATATATATATATATATATATATATATAAATATAAATAAATATATATATATATAATATCTATGATTCACATTGCTGCAGAGCTATACTGTTGTATGATCAACAAAAATAATTCTGGCTAAGGTTCACTTACTATAAATCATAGTCACAAACCTTTGCCTATTCACCCACATTGGCAATGTGAAAGAACTGACTCCTAAGGGAACCTAGGACAGGTGCATATATATATATATATATATATATATATATATATATATATATATATATATATATATACACACAAAATTTAGCCCTGGCAAGTAGAAATTCAGCCCTGGTGGTTATGTTATGGCTTGCAGTGGCGAGTAACTTTTAAGGTCTGGCTAGTAGCAAAGGACTTCCAATTTTAAGCCATATCCTATATAATAATTCGCTAATTTGTGTGTAACGCACGACATGCGCAGTACACACTGCTGCGCGTGCTGCAGTCATGCGCAGTAGAGACTGCCCGCGCCGCGGCTGATGCAGAGCTGGACACTCCGAAGGAGCGTCAAGCTCTGTATCAGCCGCGGCGCGGGCAGTCTCCACTGTTTGTGACTGCCCCGCGACCGGGTAACAGTGGCACTGTGGCCCGTGTAACGGGCTGTTCAACTAGTATATAATATTACATCATCATCTTCAGCCATTGTCGATCCAATGCAGGATTTAGGCCTCCTCATCAAGCCTCCAACAACGTTGGTTCCATGCCTTTTTCTGCCACTGTGTACTGACAAATTTGGTAATTTCATCTACACATCTTGTCTTTGGTTTTCTTCTTGGGCATTTAGTATTGACTGGAATCCATTCAAAAATGTGTTTTCTTGTTATGTGGCCCAATTTCATTTCAGGCGCATAATTCTTTCAATGACTTAATAGACCTTTGCTGTCTAATTCCTGCACATGGTTTTTGGTCTCTTTTTGTTATTTTAGAATTTTCCGCTCTATATTTCTCTGTGTAACGTTAAACAGATAGTAATGTTTCACAAAAACAGCAGCTCCAATTAATCTTCATAGTATTTGAGCCATAGAGTGTGTTATTTCAATACTGTGAGGTTTTAGTTCAAGAGTAATTAAATGATAAAGTATCCCCCTCCTGTGCCCTTTTACCTAGTGTAACACTGTTCACCTCAGATGTGGAATCTGGTTGCTTGACCAGACCGATACCAACAAGGGAAATCTTCTTACTATGAGAACAATGAAAAGCCTGCCCCCCTTGATAGGTCTTTCAGCTTTTTCCCTTATCTTAATTGAAGATTGTCCCTCTCTGCAGTCTACCTGGGCACCTCCCTTCTGCTCTGGCTGAACAGTGTTACATCAGTAAAAGGGGAGGGAGGGGGATACTTTGTCATTGAATTACTCTTGAACTACAACTCTGACAGAATTTCCAAGGCCCAAATACTATGATGATTAATTAGAGCTGCTTTTATTATGAAACATTATTATTCCTTTAAGTTTTTGTATGGATTTGGCATTCATTGTCCATAGGTTTTCCAAATGCTTGCCATCCCAATGTTATTCGTCACTCAATCACCATTATAGTGTTTCTACCCATTTTCTTTTATAGCTTTTCAATGAGTTATTGCAGATATTCAGGAACACTGGCAAATAGTATGATATCGTCTGCAAAACATAAGTGATGTAGGTATTCTTCATTTATCTTAAGTCCTTTTTTTGTCCCAATTTAGTTTGCAGAAAATTTCTTCTAAACAAGCAAAAAATAGTTTTGGGGAGATTGTGTTTCCTTGTCAGACCCCTTTTTCTTTGTGGATCTGGACTTTATCATTGTTGACCTGTATTGATGCAGTTACATTTTCATATATTGATTGCAATGTATTGATGTACGCTCTGTCAGCTCCTTGGTTGATCAGGGCATCAATTATTGCTTGCTTTTTTACTGAGTCAAAGGCCTTTATGTAGTCAGTGAATGCTATGCATAATGGAAGGTTGTATTCATTATGTTGCTTTATATCTTGTTGCACTGTCCGGATGTGGTCCATTGTACTGAAACTGCTCCTGAAACTGCTTGTTCCTTAGGCTGTATTAAGTATTGTGTCCATTCTTCTTGAAAGTACCTTTGTGAAAACCTTGCAGACCACTGACAATAGGCTTATTGGTTGTTAGTTTTTTAGATCCTCCTTATCACCTTTTTTGTGCAGTAGGATGACTTCTGCAGTTTTCCATGTTTCAGGCACTTTGTCGTGTAGTAGGCTTTTTGAGAATAGTTTAGCTAGGGTTTTGAATATGGCTTGACCTCTGGCTTTCAACATTTCAATAGTAAATGTATCCAGTCCGGCTGCTTTGTCATTTTTCATTGATTTTATTGCAGCTTTTACTTCTTCTACCAAAACTTCTGGCAGCGCTTCAGCCTTTGACACTGTATTCAGTTGTTGTCCTTCATCCTTATGATTTGAATAACGTTCTTTCTCTCATTTTTGTATTTGTTGTTGAGTTTTTTCTGTTTTACCATCTTCAAGCTTTAATGCGTACATTTAGGTTCTATGTGTGGCCATCTTTTGTTTTGCTTTCTTTAGCTATTTATTTTCTTCCATTGTCCTTTTGATGAGCCCAGCATTGAACTTGCACATTTCTTCTTTAAAGGGATAGCAATGTTTCACAAAAAGAGCAGCTCAAATTAATCTTCATAGTATTTGGGCCATGGAGAGTGTTATTTCAGTACTGTCAGAGTTGTAGTTCAAGAGTAATTGAATGATAAAGTAACCCCCTCCCTTCCCTTTTTCCTAGTGTAAGCCACCACCCCTCAGATGTGTCCTCATTGTTTCTTCTACATTTTGGTTCTTGCTAACTTTTGCGCTCAAATCTCCCATTACAAATTTGTAGTGTTAATTATCTTGTTTGTAGAGGGGCAAAAAAATTCAACATAAATTCTTCAACTCCATCATCGCTTTGGCTAGTTGTAGGGGCATAAACTTGAATGATTTGAAGAACATAGTGACTATTTAGTTTGATAACATAAGAAGTGATTTTTTTTCTGAAATACTTTCTTCTTTTACTACTGAGTCTGTCAGTCTTTTGTTAATCAGGAATCTGATTCTTCCACATTTTCTATTATTGCTTCCTTTATAGTATAGCCAGTATCCATCTTCTAATTTGACTAAATCTTCTCCTTTTTGGACTAGTCTCACATAAGCCGATTATGGCATGAAAGGGGTTTGTGGTGCCTGAGCACATCCTCTCCTCTCTCCCAGTGGGCAAGCAGATCAAATGCACTTAGGATTCAGGGTTTTCAAACTACTGGCAGTGTGTAAGGGAGGGCATCCCTTCCACATCGAGAACAGTATGATAAACCTCCATGCTAATGAGTAATCCCCCCCCCACCCGCATTCTTAATTCTTAGTGCATATGGTGATGTGTGTCTCCATCGTCAAGGCGATGTGCTTGCCCCACTTTGCCAGGTACACATTGTCATAACACTGAACCTTAGTGCATCTCCCCTCTGGTCTCTAATGGCACTAAAGGGCTAAAAAAAAGTTACATTATGCTTTCTATATATACAAGATATATGTCATCAGTAGAGATAGGCACACAATGTTAAGGGCACAGTTAAGGAAAGCCAAAATGCCATTCTTGTAAAGAGAAAAGATCTATTTTATACATTTGTTCTTTTTATCAACAGTAGGAAAATGCATGTTTCTTGCAAACAGAAATGTTGTCTAAGTAATTGAAGTTATGATGTTAGTCGGTTCAATAACTTTCCCCATCCAAGAAGCAGTTTAAGGCTAGATTAGAAAACAGCAGGAATTCTGTCTTTCGACATTAAGCCACCTCAAACATATTAGCAAAGATAATTAAACATTACTTCTTTATAACATTTACTTTTTTGTAGTCAAACTAATTAGTTAAATTACAGTAATTGCTTTTTAGAACCAAAAAACAATATTCATTTACAAGCCTGTTACACTAAAATTGAGACTGATGTAACCTCAGAAAAAGAATGAAAATCCAAGGTTAAAGGTGGCAGCCATTTTCTTGTAGCAAAATAACAAGATGAGCAAATGTAAATAAAATATGTATATGGCTTTTGGGAAAAGGTAATAATATAAAAATGTTTTAAGTGGTAGGAGTTAGGTTCAATGCCTGAGAAGGCAATGTGATGGACAGTGTTTTGATATTGGTCATTCTTGATGGCAATTTTTTTTTTCATGTTTATTTTCCAAGACAATTGAAATGAGAGAAAATATTTCTGGAAAATGCAGTTCTTTTACTAATAATAACGGAATGCCTTTCCCACCCTCTGATCCTTAAAGGGATAAAATCATTCTACAAAGAAAAACAGTTCAGCAGCTCTAACTTCCAACATAAATTTATCAGACAGCTGTAATATCATAAAGCACAAATATATTCATCCAGATAATAATCTGCAGTGTAGGTGTGGGCGAAAAAAGAGCATCTCCATGTGCTCTATTATCAACCATAGAACATACAAACAAAAGCCGCTCACATAAATACACTTGCAATGTAAAAGTAAAAACGTTGTTTCCTTTATTGCGATACAATGTATAATTCCAAATACCTTCACAACTGGATATCTCGAAGAAAAGGAGGAGAGACTTTTTGGAGATATTCAAATATACCCAGCAATTGGTGCCATACACAACCCTTGACAGATCAACGCGTTTTGCGCTACATGCGCTTAATCATGACCATAAACTACAATGTTGTTCGTTGGGAATTTTAAATCCTTTCCAGCCAATCAAACCATTCAATCCATTAACCCAACACCAATCCCGCTGCGATCCAAATGCAGGTAATCAACAGACATGAAAGTCATGTCAAAAGAGGATTTAAATAAAAGTTTTAACCTCTTCAATGCCCGAGGTGAAACCTCTTCACATCACACTCAAATGGCGATTATAAGAGGCCACTCCGGACAACAATAGTCTTTACTTAAAAAGGAGGAGGAGCGGAAGGAGGAGATATAAGGAATGGAAACAAGAAATAAAATCGGACTCTTCCTATAATATAATAAATTTGTCTGACTATACACTATCGTCTATGGAAGAGTCAGTTCTTAAAAAAGGGCTCAACTTTTCACCTGTGGTCCATTTTAATCTCTTCAGCACCATAGTTGATTTAAATAGATTTATTCGTAAGCTTACTTTGAGGAAACACTTTGGTGCTGTCGAGTCTGATGGTGAACAGGATGAAAGAGTGAATGAGACCATTGCTACTCCTTTTACTCCCACTTCCACCGATGATGTTTTGGTGTGTGATAGGATAAACTCAAGTGCTTCCCCCAAATAACAGATTTTGGGGATGTTTGTGTGCTGTATGATCTAGCCACATTGGGTTTAGAAAGTAACACACAGGAGAGAGTTATGGATTTGCATCATGTTCCGGTTAAACTCACACGGAAGAAAGCCTCCTTCTACCCGGTAGCTGCGAGAGGGAGTGTTTTAGACTCCTTTCAGAGTCTGGTGGAACGGGACCTCGTTGCGCTTAGTAAAAGAAAGAAATATTCTAAATATAATATGAGTAAACCGGAATATGATGCTTTACATACCTTGAGCAATAACTCTAATATTGTGGTGAAAATAGCAGACAAGGGAGGGGCGGTAGTTGTTCTCAATACTGGTTATTATAAGGATGAAGCTCTGAGACAATTGAGTGATAAAGAGGCATACATTCCATTGTCTGGGGATCCTACTCGGGACTATCTTGGCCTTCTGGGCTCTCTTGTGGATCGAGGTGTAAAATTGGGACTTATTACCAATGAAGAAGCAGATATTTTATTTAATCCTCATCCTATTATCCCAATCTTTCACCATTTACCTAAGATCCACAAGTCTTTGGAGAACCCAGAGGGCTGACCTATAGTCTCTGGCATTGGATCCCTAACTGAATCAATCGGAGAATGGGTTGACCTCATGTTGCAACCTTTTGTTTTACGGTTGCATAGTTATCTAAAGGACAGCACTCAGGTCATGCAACAGTTGAATGATGTAAAATGGTTGGAATGTTACGCTTGGATCAGTTGTGATGTTAAATCACTATATTCATGCATTCCACATAAGTTAGGTTTGAGAGCTGTGGAATATCACTTGACCAAGTACAGCAGTTTTTCTGAGGTTTTGATTGAATTTATTCTGCTGGTTATAGAGTACCTTCTTACGCACAACTTCTTTATGTTTGATGGTTCATTTTATCTCCAGAGGTGCGGGACTTCGATGGGGGCAAAATTTGCCCCCACATACGCCAATCTTTATATGGGTTTGTTGGGAGGAGTCCCGCGTCTTTGGAGATGTAAACCTGTACAGGAATGAAGTTGTTTGGTTTGGTCGCTTTATAGATGATCTTTTATTTATCTGGCAGGGTCCTATTGAAGAGGCACATACCTTTGTAACATATTTAAATCATAATGATTTAAATTTAGTCTTTACCTCAGATGTTTCAATAGATACCATTTCTTTTTTAGATCTCAGCTTGAAAGGCAATTCACACACAGGAGTGATATCATTTGATATCTTTCGGAAACCCACTGCAGGAAATAGTCTGTTGAGGGCTGACAGTTGTCACCCTGGACACACTGTAAGAGGTATTCCTGTGGGTCAGTTCCTCCTCTTACGGCGCATCTGCTCTACAGATGCTCTTTTTGAAGAACGAGTGGGGGAGCTGTATCACAGGTTTATCCAAAGAGGTTATCCAGTTTGGGTACTGGACAAAGCTTTGATGCGTGCGAGACAACAGAATAGGAATGATCTCTTGAATTATAAATCTCAGTCTAAGAATCTGGTTGGAGATGTTGTGGGAAAAAAAGTGGCTTCATCTTTTGAAAAAGTTATTTTTTCCACTGCATACAGTGTGGAATTTAATGAGATTACTAAAATAATTAAACGACATTTACCCACTCTGTATGCGGATTTTGGATTACATAAAACTTTAGAACAAGGGTTCAAATTTGTACCACGTAAAGCTCCAACAATATCTTCTCGAATATCACCTAGCTTGTTCTCATCAAAGCCCAAAAAATCAACTTGGATTGATGTTGTTGGTACCTATAAATGTGGTAGCTTAAGGTGTGGTTGCTGTAGATTAATTAATGTCACTAAGACCTTTTCTTCATCTGTTACGAGTAAAATTTATAAAATGAGAGTATATACCAATTGTGTGACTAGAGGAGTAGTATATTTAATAACTTGCTCCACCTGTCATATACAATATGTGGGTAAAACAATACGATCAATGAGAGAAAGAATGAATGAACATCAAAGTGATATAAGAAGTAAAGAGTTTCGTTCTGGAATATCCTCTCATTTTAAAATGGGTTCATGCAGTAACTCTGGTTTCACTGTGCAAGGTATTGAACGTGTTAGTCTGGGTTCACGTGGAGGTTGCCTTGATGATAAATTGTCCAGAAGGGAAGTCTTCTGGATTTTTGAACTAGGAACTAGACATCCGCATGGTCTTAATAAAGATTATGGTGTTACTTGTTATACCTAGTACAAACATGCTCACAGTGAGTATATTTTGGTTTAGAGAGGCATAAACTGGTTAAATATTTTTCATGGATCTTGCTTGTTGAAAATATTAACACAGCTCGCAGGGTTAACATCTCCCCGACCTACATTGTTTTTATCTGAATTTTATTTATATTCATTTACACAAAGCAGTGTGTTGTTAGGTTGGGACTTTTTTGAGTTCTAGCACATATTTATTTATTTCAAACCAAGCGTTAATATATTGTCATTTGCACCTGACTGTCTGCGATCCAGTATGTTGGAATTTTTTTTTAAGTAAAGACTATTGTTGTCCGGAGTGGCCTCTTATAATCGCCATTTGAGTGTGATGTGAAGAGGTTTCACCTCGGGCATTGAAGAGGTTAAAACTTTTATTTAAATCCTCTTTTGACATGACTTTCATGTCTGTTGATTACCTGCATTTGGATCGCAGCGGGATTGGTGTTGGGTTAATGGATTGAATGGTTTGATTGGCTGGAACGGATTTAAAATTCCCAACGAACAACATTGTAGTTTATGGTCATGATTAAGCGCATGTAGCGCGAAATGCGTTGATCTGTCAAGGGTTGTGTATGGCACCAATTGCTGGGTATATTTGAATATCTCCAAAACGTCTCTCCTCCTTTTCTTCGAGATATCGAGTTGTGAAGGTATTTGGAATTATACATTGTATCGCAATAAAGGAAACAACGTTTTTACTTTTACATTGCAAGTGTATTTATGTGAGCAGCTTTTGTTTGTATAAAATCATTCTAGTCATTGATACCACTTATGTGTAGTTTTTATATGCACATAACTCCCAAAGTGTCCCTGTTTAAGAAGGACAGTCACTCTTTGAGGCCCAAATCCCTCTGTCCCTCTTTCATACTCTAGCGTGCCTCTTTTTAGAAGATCAGAATGTGTAGTGTGTATATAAGTGGATCACATTGCTCCACAGCAATAAAACTCACGTTAAAGGGATAGTAATACTTGGTTTTCATAAAGATGAATTTTGTTCATATTAAAAAAGTAAACTAAACAATGTAAGTCCTGTTGCTTACAGTTTAGTTTTATAACAGACGTCAGTGCTCTAGCTGACAGCTGGAGATGCTGGTCATTTGACCAGACAGCACATCAGCAGTGCCGAAATAGCATTAGCTACAAAGAAATACTTAATTCGAACGGTCTACAAAGTATGCCTGGGAGGCAGGCACACTTTTTAGACCGTTCCAGTGAAGTATTTCTTGTAGCTAACACTATTTTGGCTCTTCTGAAAATTCATCAGGTCAAATGACCAGCATCTCAATCTGTCAGCTACAGCGCTGATGTCTGGGGAGGGGGCAACTTTAAAAGCATATAACTATAATACTAGACAACTGTTAGCAACGGAACATACATTGTTTAGTTTACTTTTGTAATATGAACAAAATTCAACTTTATAAAAAATCTAATATTACTATCCCTTTAAGTATACATGTCGATAAATTAGTCTGCATACATAAAATACTTTGGTCTTGTTCAGAATCATTTCTTCAGTTACACAAAAAGGTGTCAACAGTTAATGAAATAACCTAAAATAACTTACAAATTCTTGTAAATGTCCCACCCACCAGCCATGCCGCCAGCTACACCACCTAGAACAAAATTATTCCTCTTTGGCCATGTTAGGAGGTATGTTTACCTGTATGGAAAACATTTTAATGTTGAAATTGCATGGAAGGGACCTCTTCAATTGCTTATCTTCATGTAGCTATTGATAACAGTACAGGAAGGGACCTCTTCAACTGCTTATCTTCAAATAGATACTGATAACAGTACAAGAAGAGACCTTTGCAGAAAGTGTCTTGTGCAGTCTTAAAGGGATAGTAATACTTAAGTATTACTAATCCCTATAGCAAAGTACTACTTAAAAAAAACGTATTGCCCCCAGTGTCATCTCTCAAACCTTTATGGTTTGAGAGATGAACACTTCTAAAGTTGCCCTCTCCCTCTCCCTTCCCTGTAGTCAGCATTCTAGCTGACTGAAAGGAAGAGAGTCGTACGACTTTCAGGCTGCTCTCCAGCACAGCCGAATCGCGTTACTAAAAAAGAAAACTTTCACTGAAATGGTCTTCTACGAGTGCTTGGTTTGCAAGCACACGTAGAAGACCGTTTTAGAGAGAGTTTTTTTTTTTTTTTTTAGTTAACGGGATCGCGGCTCTGCTGCAGAGCTGCCTGATGATCTCTGACCGGATTTCCCTGAGTCAGCTAGAATGCTGACTCCGGGGAATGAGGAGGGAGAGGGCAACTTTAGAAGCATTCATCTCTCAAACCATAAAGGTTTGAGAGATGACACTGGGTGCAGTATGTTTTTTTTAAGTAGGACTTTACTATAGGGATTAGTAAAACTTAAGTATTGCTATCCCTTTAAAATGCTTTTAGAACCAAGCAACTTGCATAAAGGGGAGCTATAACCTAGGGATAATTGTCTTTTAGTTAGTTTAAAAAGTTACCTAGGTCAGTGTCCTTTATACAGCAGTCTGGTATATCTATTTATTTTTGCATTAGCTAGTGATCCACTTTGAAGTCTTCCTCAAAGTTATACCTTGTCACAATAAATGGTTGGCTTCAGTGACTCTAATGTTTTGTATGGGTCGCTACTCTTAATCAGATTCGAAACTGAAGCGGCTAACAGTAGACTAGAAGAGTTCAAATGCAAATTAAACGATATAGATCTGATTGACTATTGTATGAAGGACATCTATTTAAGGAAGTCTTGTTAAATTTAGGACCACTACGGTATAATTCTCTTCAACCGATTTTGTTTCTACAAAAATAATCTATGGGCCATATGCCTATACAACAATTTGAGGGAACCAATGGCAATAGAAGGAACAAATACCAACATCCTTTGGTTTAAAAGGGCCTTTAACCTTGAGCATGTCCTAACATCTCTCCTATTGCTGCATGCTACTTTTATTCTCTGATATCTGATATGGGCAAATTGACCTCCGGTAAACACATGCCAGTGGCAAAAAGCTCTATTGACCACTTCCTACGCTCGGGCTTCCACCCTCCAACCTAGTCCTCGGAAGGCTCCTCTGGGCCTCCTTTTGCTGTCTCATCTTCCCCCTCCATCCTAGACGGGAAGGCCAATGGTTGCACCATGGGCCAGCCTTCGAAGATCCTTAAGGACCTTTCCACCAAGTATGACGTTAAAAATATGGCGGTAGAGCTGAAGTCTTTGCTTTGTGCTGAGCTGGTGGAATTTTGTAAAGATCAGTCTCCCTGAATGTGTGGATAATGTTGAAAAAGCCAATACCGAAATGACTACTCACCTGCACAACTTGGAACAGCTCTTAGCCGACAAGCAAGGCACTATCCCCCTCCCTGACCTACTGCATCAACGATCTTTATAACTGCAGAAGTGGAACAATATCTGCATCTGCTATGTTTCAGAGTCTACTTGTGTTACTGATTTACTGGCCTTTCTACAGTCACTTTTTTCCCAGTATCTTATAGCTACCTGACAAGGGACCCGTGAAGATTGAGCATGCCCACATCGCTCTTCGGCCATGAGGCACCCTAGAGGATAAACCCCGTGAAATCATCTGCAGAATCCAATATTATGCGGATAAAGAAGCCGTTTTGTCTAAGGTATGTAATAAGGATGCTGTCCAGTATGCCAATATTCCCATTCAGTTACATAAAGATCTGTCTTCCCACATGCTTTATTTGAGGCATAAACTCAAGAGCCTCCCAGACCACCTCCGTAACCTCAACATATAGTATAGAGGGGCTTCCCCTTCAGTCTCTCTCAAAACCCAAGACGGAATGTCATCCTTCTGACCTGTTACCTTCCAGCTCCCCACCCTGGCGTGCTCCTTTTTGTTCCAGTTATCCACTGCTCCCAGGACATTACTCACTTGACTCTCTCCCTTGGGGCTCCCCTTATCCCAGATTCCACTGTCAACCCTGGACTCTAGTATTCAAGACCAGGCCATATTACCGCTCAAATTATTTTGTGTGCACTTTAATGTACAAATTGTCTACCATGGGTCATTGCTTCTGGTTACTTCCATCACCTTTCCCATACTTGACCCATGACATCACCCCCCTCCCCTTATGCCTCTCCACTTCCCTCTATATCCCCCCTTCCCCTTCCTACCTCCTATTTTTCAAGGCTTTATTTATTCTACGTTTTCCACTGCTTAACTGTGTTCGCCTCAGGATGCCACTACTAATTGAAGTTAATTCAACCCACTTAGCATATACTGACACAATGACAGAACCAAAACTAGGGGAAAAGAAGGCTAAGGGAAACAAAGGCATTATAGCCTCTTGCACAGCCTGTAGTAATAAAATGTCTGGGAATGCTAAATGGCCAAAGTGTATTACTAATGCAGATCAATGTGCACATACATCAAATTATTACCCTCCAAATCTAGAGCCTGAATGGGCAAAAGCTCTACCAGGCTCAAAAGCAAACACTCTAGAAAAATTATTAGACAAATGGCTTTCTAATTTGCTGAAAAACCCTACCACCAACTGATTTAATTTGTGATCTATCACTATCATATCACGGCTCTTTTGAAGATGAAAGAGAGAGATGTAGTGAAAATTGTGATCCAACTCAATCATTGTCTGAGTGGTCAGTTACAGAAGGGGAAGATGCAGAATCAGTAGAATCATTGATTAAAGCAATTGTATAAGCTCTAAAGTCTCAGAGGAAAATATCAGTGACATTTCTCCAAAATCCCTTTTCAAAGACAAAAAGAAACTCTCGGTTACATGTTCAACATATGCAGAACTTTATCAGATTATTCAGGATGAATGACTCAATCCAGACGAATCATTAGTCATTTCTAGAAAAATTGCTAAAATGTATCCATTTCCGCAAGGAAAAGTGGAATTATTGTCACCAATGGTGGATCACATAGTCTCCAGATTACCTGGGATACTACCATTCTGGGATACTACCATTCCAGTACAGAGTGTGGCAGAACTCAAAGTTACTGCTGACAAAATAATTGATTTGTTTAACAGGCTACAATAGTTTCTTGAAGCAAGACAGAATGCTTGACCCCCAAGGACTGATGGTCTGAGTCCAACTGGTGACCGAAGCACAAGTATGAGGGCACAGGAAATCGGAATCCACAAAGGTCGAAGATGCTGAGTAGCAAGGAATCACAAGAAAAAGCAGAAAAAAGGGGCAGAACATGACACTACTGTTTTCAGACCATGGAGGTATTATCAATTTGCGGATTTTCCTTTTGGGCTAGCTACAACTCCCCTCAAGGCACACCTTCACTTGCAGCCATATCTAGGTTATCTATTGTTTAAAGCATCCTCCCAGGGACTACTTCATCTCACCATGAAAATACTAATAGAACATGGTTGGATCATCAACCTACTCAAATCTCACATTGTTCTTTTACAGAAACTTCACTTCCCGAGACTGATATTTGACTCATTGAATCACAGAACAATATTACCTCAGAACAAAATCTCAGACTTACAAGAGAGAATTTGACAGTCTGAAAGAAACAAACCTCTCATTCTTAAGTTGTATGAGACTAGTAGGAAAAACGGTATATAAAATGGAAGAAGTTCCATTTGCACATTTCCACATGTGCCCCTTAGAAATGCAGCTACTTCACAACCATCTACAATATTCAGTAGCTCAAAAATATCCAGTCACTACAATGGTGGCTTGGAAGTTCAAACCTTTCAAGAGAAAAATTGTTCTCAGTAACAGAGTGGAAGGTAATAAATCTTCAGTCCATTCAGGGCCGTTGGTCTTCAACCAAAACACAATTACCAATGCATATCCTGGAATTGAGAGCCATTTTCCATGCAGTATCGACATGGGCAAATATCCTACAACATTTTCCTGTGGATTCAGTCCAAAAATGCCACTACAGTGGCCTACATCAACCACCAATAAAGCACAAAAGCAAAGCAGCTTGGATGGAAGTAAAAAGAAATCCTTCATTGGGTGGAAAATCACATCCCAGCATTGTCGACTATATAAACAGTATGTTACCGGGAGTGGACAACAAGAAGGGGGAGATACCTAAGCAAACCAACCATAGGTCCAGGAGAATGGGAATGGAAACAGGATATATTTCTCCAAATATATGAGGCACACTAGAAGTCATTATGATGGAATCACAGAGAAACTAGAAACTTCCATTGTGTTTTGTTCCAGATTAAAAGATCCACAAGCATTAGCAGTAGATGCTATAACGATCCTATGGAAGTATATACAATCGTGAGATCCTTTTGCGGGGAGGGTAAGTGCTAATTTTCCCTTCTTGCTATTTGACCGGTGTCCAAAGGTTGGGACCTGTCGATTTCTCCCCCTGGGAGTATATCAGTGCTATATTGAAAAGTATAGTACACCTGTATGTTAAATAATAATGCAGCTCTCCTTGCATTCTTTTTCTTTGGTTTGTTTCTTTAAAGTGATAGTAATAATTAATGTTAAGTTGATTTAATATTGTAGACATTAAAAAAAGATTAAAACATCAATGTAAGTCTTATCTCACAAACCTTTATGGATATAACTTGCTAAAGTTACCTTTTCCTGGGAGTTTTACTCAAGTCTGCCATCTAGCTGACAGCTGCAGATTCCAGTCATTTGACCAGACAGAGGCTCTTCAGAGGCTCTTGCAAGCCAGGCACACTTTGTAGACCATTCCAAATTAAGTATTTATCTTTAGATATTGTTCTATTGGTGCTGCTAAAGAGCCACATCTGGTCAAGCAACCAGAATCTGCTTCTGACAGCTTTACAGCTCGTCAAGCAGAAAGGGGAGGGACCAGAGAACTTTATTTTCCTATATCTCTCAAGCCATAACGGTTTGAGATATATGAATAAGTGCAAGTACTCTCTTTTAATTGTATATATGATATAGTTAATACTTGTTTTCTGACGTTACTATCCCTTTAAACCCAGTCTGCGGATTGGGGTGTATTGAGGATAGAGCCCAGCTCAGTGAGTCATCTGCGTGGAGGCAGAGTGAATATCTTCCACAGGCCTGTACTGTCATCTGGGAGACCGGTGACATGTTACAAATGTGAGTGTATACAGTTATTTTGGAAGATACTGTTCTAATATTCTGCAAACATACTACACTATAAGAATCTCTTCTTCTTTTTTCTCTTTGTTTTCTGTTTGTTATATACTAGTATATGTCTTCCTTCTGCTAACCATGATTCCCAGGATCCTTCTCAAAATCAGGAAAGAAAAGGTTCTCACCATCCTTGTCCCACCATTTTGGCCAAGAAGAGCTTGGTTTCACCTTATAAAAGACATGTAGATAACAGAATCCTGGCACCTTCCTCAGATACCAGACCTTTATCACAGGGACCCGTTCATCATGACAACTTACACAATCTTGCTTTGACGATGTGGAACTTGAAACCGTAATCTTGAAAAACAAAGAACTGAGTGATAGTGTCATTCATGCTATGCTAAGAGCCTTTAGTCAGTCCCAGCCAAAATATATCACCGAGTTTGGAGAATATATTTTTCCTTCTGTAATCAACATTCTATAGAACCTTTATATTTACATCTTGCTTCAGTCTTAGAATTTCTTCAAGCAGGGTTTGAAAAGGGTCTGAGAGTACATTCTCTTTTTCAAGCAGGGTTTGAAAAGGGTCTGAGAGTAAATTCTCTCAAAGTACAAATCTCAGTGTTATCCATTCTTTTTCCAAAGAAAATAACGAACATTCCTGAGATTCACACATTCATTCAAGTAGTAGATCAGAATAGGGAGCCTGTATGGAGGGAGAATCCGAAGTGGCATTTAAATCTAGTATTGGAGGCCCTCCAGTCCTGTCATTTCTCAAACAATTATCATCAGCTTCTATTAAGGATTTGATGTATAAGACAGTCTTCATACTTTCATAATATCAGCAAGAAAGGTTTCAGAATGGTATCCTGATCATATCCACACCTCATCTTCCACCAAGATAAAGTTGTTTTAAGGACAGTACCAGAATTTCAACCACATTTAATTTCTTTGTTTCACATCGATCAGAAATGAATTCTTCCTTCCTTGTGTCTTAATCTGAGTAACAAGAAGGAGGAAGTCCTACATAAATTGGATGTGGTTCATTGTCTTCACAATTATGTTCAAGTCAGTCTTTCAGAAGACCCAAAAAAGGGCAAACCAACTTCAAAGACAGCCATGGTCTCACGTCTTAGGGAGACAATAAACTTACAGACTTGTGACTGTTCCAGCTCCATTCCATATAACAGCCCATTCTACTCGATAAGTCAGTACTTCATGGGCTGTAAAAAATCAAGCTACTGTTGACCAGCTTTGCAAATCAGCAACATGGTCATCTATTCACACATTCACTAAGTTTTATAAAGTTAATATTTTTGCATCATAAGATGACAGTTTTGGCCACAGTGTTTTGCAGGCCGATGTACATTAGTTTTCTTTCCCCATCTCTAAAATTCTTGTACTGCTTTAGGAATCCCCATGGTCCCTGCATCCCTCAATGACACTAGAGAATAGGGTATTTTTGTACTTTTCTCTTAGTCCATTGAGGGATGCATGGCATCTTATCCACAGAAAACTAACTTGGGTCGGGATTCCCTGCCATTGCTTGAAGGTTCTGTTCAAGTGTCTTACCTACACGAAAACTGACAGCTAGACAACTGGAGGAAGAGTATAGATGCAAGGAATTGGTGGAGATTCAATTATAGTGCCCTGCCTCCTAAAGCCACACTCCTATATCCCATGGTCCCTGCATGCCTCAATGAACTAAGCAAAAAGGATTTATCAGTAAATACAAAAATCCTCTTTTTTCCATATCAGGTGACGCTATCCCCTTAAAGGGATAGTAATACTTAAAATGTAAAAAAAAATATATATATGTTGTAGGGTTTATCCCCCTGAGTAAAACAAGGGTACTCCCACTGCTGAAAGGTGTTTTATTCAACAGTTATTACATATGAAAGTTGAATTTTTTAGGTGCAATATCACAGTGACCTGAAATTGCACAGTGGTGCTGTTGCTACACCATCCTATGGACGGCTCTGGTCCCGGGACCATAAATCTCCATAGGATGGTGTAGCAGCAGCGCCACAGTATAGTTTCAGTCCGCTGTTATATTGCACCTAAAAAAATTCAACTTTGAGCTATAATAACTTTTGAATAAAACACCTTTCAGCAGTGGAAGTACCCTTGTTTTACTCAGGGCGATAAACACTTCAATATATATATATATATATATATATATATATATATATATATATATATATATATATATATAATTTTTTTTTTTACATTTTAAGTATTATTATCCCTTTAAGGTGCTTCTTTGCAAGCTCCGCTCTACTGTACTTGCTTGCTATATCCATTAGAACTTTCTTCTTACATCTTGTGAATGGCATACTGAAGGACTAGAGCAGTGGTGAGCCACAGGTGTCAGTAGGGCTGCATACATCCCTCTGAGTTTTGTTCTGTGACCCTAAGTCTGTTTTCTGATGCACTCGAATGATTTAATCATTTCCTTCTACCATATGACATATCCTATTTTCTCCCCAAAAAGCACTCCTCCTTTTATCTCACAGCATACTTCTTGCTCATGATGCTACTTGCTCCCTTTTAACCCTATAGATGCTAGCAATGTGTTGAAATCCTTTCCTGTAACCATTTTGGGGAATTTGAGGGCCACACATGTGACCCTTCGAGCAAATCTGATTGTCCTTTATTAGATTAGCGTTTTGAGATGTTGGAGACTATCCTATTCGCTGGGATGTTTGTCAGAAGCCGTTATATGCAGTAGAGACTGCCCGAACGCACAGAATGCTGGGAGTTCTGTGCTGGGAGCATTCTGTGCTTTCGGGCAGTCTATATAGTGCATGACTGCGTTGGCGGCACAACGTAGTGCAGGACTGGCCTCTTAACCCTTTGAGTGCCAGGGGGTACGCAACACATTGCGTACCCCTCTGACACTCAAAGGGTTAACATCACCCGGATTTTGGCCCGTGTACACGGGCTTTTACACTAGTCACTAATAAAAGCCATATGAATATTATGCTTTATACTTACTAACCTACCCTGAGATGGTAGAAATTATGCTCTCTATACATTTGAAATAATGTTGGATGTAGACACCATCATTAAAATGTGTGGTTTTGTTCTACTAAATAGCAGTGTTGTTACTGACTTGCTTTATACATAACTGGGATATTATTGGTTTAGCTATATTTACTGGCATTGTAGCTCAAGGACTGAACGCATGCAAATAACATAAGTTGCATTGTTATTCTGAAGTTGTCTTTGTTAAAATTCCCATAATAATTTCATGGAATAAAATACGTTGTTCTTACTCATATTTCATTGCTGTTATTTACCACGGACAAATGGAACATCAGCTATATATCTAAATCATGCATTGATTATTTTCCGCTTCCGGAAGCTGATGGCAATTGAAAATAAAAATTATCATAAAAAAAGCATTGCTATAAAATTGCTAGATATATATTTGTACTTTTTCACTTTCAAGTAGTGATATATAAATTCAAAAGAATAAAAAAAAAAAATCTTTATTGTTAATGCAAATGATGCATTAAGCTAGACCCTTTTCCCAGAGTACAATTTAAAGGTACTCAGAAGTCCAATTATCTTTGATTTAGCTGTAAAAATTTCTGAATAACAGCTGTGCCTGCTGAGTATTCTTCTGTAGAATGATGGTTCATTAGAACAAAGTATTAAAATAAAGGCATGTTCTTCTTATGTTTCATACCAGACTTTTTTCATATTTTGGGCCTGTTGCATAGTTATGTTATTGAAATAAAATGACAAAATTATTGTAAATTTGATTAGAGGATTGTTGTGCTAGTAAATATATGTTTCTTTTTATTCATTACCGTTAAAAGCCATATGTCCAAATCATTTTGATTTGTCACTTACCTCTTAAGGACCAGAGGGGCATACAATGCATTGTGAAGCAGTACCCTCTGTTCCTTAAAGGGATAGTATTGTCAACTTATAAAAAAAAACGAATATTTCCCTGACTTCAGTGCTCTAGCTGACTGCAAGGGAATCCAGTCCCGGGACCATCGGAGGCTCTTCAGCAGGTTTGAGAGATGGGACTGGGGGCATTTAACTTAATTTTAATTTTTAATTCGGTTTTTTTTAAAGTTGACAATACTATCCCTTTAAACCTTTGAGTGCCAGAGTACCCTCTGTTCCTTAACCCTTTGAGTAAAAACAATATTAATGTATCTTGTTAAATGTGTATTGATTGAAACGTTCATGCTTAATATTCTCTTTATACTCATTCTGATTTTGAGGGCTTAACAGAGCCAAATTAAGATACTATAGGGCCCAAGACAGGGTACCAGTTTGGGGTCCCCTTAGAGCTCTGCATTGACTTTGATTGTAGCTGTACTCCTTAACCCCTTAAGGACCAGCTGTCCCGGGGTGTGCTGTCCCTTAAGGACCACATAGAAAACTTTGACGTGACGTCCGGTCTTGGAGCGATCAGCTTCAGTCCCCGGTATTACTCACCGCACTCCAACAGGAGCGCGGTGAGTAAATGTACGTGACGTGCCAGGACCGTCACTGGTCCTTAAGTGCCAGACCAGCGTGACGGTCCTGCCACGTCAATGGTCCTTAACCCCTTAGTGACCGGCCGCGAGCGCACGCGGCCGGCACTTAACGACGGGGTTTTTTTTTTTTCCCATTAAAGTGAATGACTTCCGTGACTTACCAGGTACGTCCTTTGTCACTAAGTGACATTTTTTCGTGACGTACCTGGTAAGTCACTTGTCGGGAAGGGGTTAATGGGTTAACTGTAATTAGAGAAAACATTTAAGTTTGCATTGTAATAATGTTTAATTGAAGCTATTATCCACTTTTGAAGCACACCAGCTGAACCACATGGGACCGAATTGAATTATAACTCTTTTTTGTGTTAGAGAGCTATCCAGCACGTTGCTGTGGAAGTGTGGTTGGACAAGAATTGCTCTACTTTTGTTTTATGCAAATGGTTAAAATGTGTAAAAACATGGGAGTAAATGCCATAGACAACATTTTAATGTAGGACACATGGAAATGTAATTATACAGGACTGCAAAGGAACCAGTACCACCCTACAGAGTTTTTCAGGGGTGGGACTCTGGTTAAGCTAACATGTATATAGATCAAAGGTAAGGTGACCAGGTCTCCATTTTAATTCAGGAAGTCTTGGAGCGGTCAGTGTCAGGAGTGTCACAGGTACTTAAGGGAAACAAACAGTCCTGGCATGTTACATGGTCCTTAACCCCTTAAGTACCAGCGGTCCAGGGAAGTTACCTTCCCTTAAGGACCGCTTTGATATTTGCCGACGCGCCGGTACACGTGACCTGTTACGCGTACCGGCGCGCCGCTTGGAGGCCTAAGAGAGATCTCTCCGGTCTTGGAGCGATCAATTTTAGGCCCCGTTTTTACTTACAGCGCTCCCGGTAGAGCGCTGTAAGTAAAAAGTACGTGACGTGCTATGACCGTCACTGGTCCTTAAGGGTATAAGGACCGTGACAGTCATACCACGTCACGTAGTCCTTAAGGGGTTAAGGCAGGGCTTATAATTTTAAGTCCTTTGCTACTAGCCAGACCTGAAAAGTTACTCTCCACTGCAAGCCATAACATACCCACCAGGGCTGAATTTCTACTCGCCAGGGCTAAATTTTCACTCGCCATTGGCTAGTGGAAATTTTGAGCCCTGCTTAAGGGGTTAATCAGCATTATAATGAGACTCTTGCATTTCTACTGTCCTCAGAGATGGATTTGGACCCCTCTCAGTTGGTAATATATATATATATATATATATATATATATATATATATATATATATATATATATATATATAATAAAAAAAATCATACTGTACTAGCTGCAATCTGCACATTTTATGTCAGCCGCCCCTATGGCAGTCTGGATCTCACACATTGCTATGGGCCCTAGGCACCATCCTTGGTCGTCTAGTGGCTAATCTGGCTCTGAGATTTAATAACACTGTAGTGTATGTATTTCCTCTGGAATGCCATGATTCCAAGTCTTCTTTCAAAGATCAAGAAATAACAGATTCTCATACACACATTGCTTATTGCTCCACTCTGACCAAGGAGGGCATTTTTCCATCCTTTTCAGGCAGTATCCATAACAGACCCTTGACAGCTGCCTCTGCTGTCATATCTGCCCACTCAAGGTCACATCCGAGATTCCAGTCTGTCCAACCGTGTGTTCATGGCTTGCAGCTCTAAAAACAAATATTAAAACAAAAAAAGGTCTTTGCAATCCAGGTATCCAGGCAGGACTGAAAGCCCCTAAGACAGTGTTGACTAAAATTACCACAGAATCTGGAATATCTTTCACATTTTGTGATCTAAACAAGAATGATCCTCTAAACTTACCTATATTCTGCGCTGTTTGCAGGCTGGCTTTGATTAAGAGTAGAGAGCAAGTGTTCTCAAAGTGCAGATCTCTGCCTTCTCTGTTCCATTTCAGAAAAAGATTGTCATGCTTCCTAAAGTTAGTTACATTTCTAGAAGGTGTCAGATGCTCCTTCATGGGATTTAAATCTGGTATTAGAAGTTCTGCAGCTAGTCCTTTTTGGAGTTCTTTCTTCAGTTTCAAATATCTTACATGCAAGGACTTGGCGCTTTTTCTTTCAAGCCCTCATACACTATATTTTATCAGGACAGTAGTTCTACAGACTGTTCCTGACTTTCAACCAAAAGTTGTCTCTTCCTTCCACATCAGCCAGGAACTGTAATCTCTTCCTTATTTCCTCGAAACCACAAGGAGGCTCACCTTCGCACTTTGGATGTAGTTAGGTGTCTCAAATACTATTTTCAAGGAAATTAATCTTTTAGGCAGAGTGCTACCATATTGCCCCCAAAGCCATTATTGTTACATGGTATTAAATACAATACTAATCATTCGTGTCTTCTTAAATCTCTTCCAGCTCTGTTTGAAATCACAACCCATTCTACACGTTCACTTAGTACTTCATGGGCCTCTGAAACATCAAGCAAAACAGTTATCTGGTCATCTGTTTTTAGAAATTTATGACCAGCTATGGTTTAATTTACATATATGCATTATGTTAAGATCTGAAATGTTGTTAACGGGCTCAAAACTTGTTAAAGAGATAATTATGTCAAAAAATAAATATGCAATAGTTCAATTTCATTTTTTATAATGCATGGTTAAAAGTTTCCCCCTTATGTTCCTTTCATCACGTCACACGGAGTTCCCTGAGATCAGAAAGCCAGTCACATAACTGTACGGTTCACAACTAGGGGCAGTAGTGTATGTGTCAGTATAAGGAAAATCCTGCTCCTTCACGAAGGGGGTCAGGGTTTTCCTTATACAATGTTGGCACTCATTGTGATCTGTCCGCAACGGCTTTTGTGATGTGATGGATGGAAAGGGACCAGAGGGGGAAACTTTTAAAGTAGAACTTTCATCCGCTATGAAGTCACCCTGCTATAATTAAGCAGGTAGCGACTAACTTTAGAATATATATTTTACCTTTGAAATGTAGGCCATTCTAAAGAAATCATTAATTGTAGGAGACCAGAAACCAGGTTCTGTCAGTCCCGGTCTCCTGCAAGAAGCATTGCAGCGTACCACATGGTAATCGGAAGGACTGACGGCACAAGTGCGCAGACTGCGCTAACCCGGCCGTCAATCACCTACAATGATGCTGGATTTCTTTAGAATAGGCTATATTCCAAAGATAAAATATATATTCTGAAGCTAGTCGCTAGCTGCTTAATTATAGCAGGGCGACTTTATAGCGGATGAAAGTTCCGCTTTAACTTGATTTTCAAGAAGAATATGAAGGTGACAATGTTTCTAAACATAATATTCATTATGAAAAATTAAATTGAACAATCGTATATAGATTTATTTTTTGCCATTACTATCCTTTTAAAGCCACAGTTAAGTTCCCATTCAAACACACAAAAGATGGGAATTACAGATTTTGTTTTTTCAGCTTCACTCCAGGCCCCCCATGTGCTTTGCTGATAACATCAGACATGACATCACAAATGATCTAATCAGTGACATCACTGGTGACATAAATATTGGTGCTATAACAAATTATTTCTTTGGTGACAGATGCACTGTATGACAGATAACAATGTTTATAAGCTGTAGTGTTGGTGCTGGGTTAGCTTGTGCAGTGCTCTTAGTGAGTTATGATTTATACACATTTTATGCTATTCTTTTAGTATAGTTTTGCTACCGTAAAATCTCAGGTATAATTCACACCTGTGTATAATACGCAGGTGCATATTATACCCAAGATTTTAGAGGAAAACTAGAGTGCCTATGTATAATACGCACCTGTTTTCCCCTGTCACATACAGATAAAATGTCATACGCATTGGATCTATGGTAGTTCCCTGCGAGGACCTTGCGGTCCTCGCAAGACACCACCATTGGCTGGGCAGAGGAGGTCCTGACAGGGCCATGCTGGAAGCGAGTGGTGGAGGCAAGAATGCCGCCTGCTGGGACCCTATCAGGATGGTGCAATTTGGAGAGTCATCGATTGTTAAGTGGGGAAGAAGGGAAAATTTGAAACTTTTTTTTACATTTTATTTTCTTGTGTATAATACCCCCACACACACACACACACACACACACTTCACATAAGGTGAAGAGGGGCAAAATTGTGCATATTATACGCAAGATTTTACAGTAATTGGTGACAAGCTGCAGTGTTGCTAGAAAATATTTTTTTTGAAGTGGGTGGGGTATTAAAAGGGGAAGGTCCACTCCATTTTCTTAGTGATTTTCTGTATTACTAAATTAGCATTCTTTTGAATATTTATAAAGGCACTGTCATGATGGTGGTTAAAGAGTTGTAGTATTGCAGCAGTAGAAGCTTACAATCTCCGTATAATGAAACATGGAGCTCACTGTTACAATATACGC
Source organism: Rhinophrynus dorsalis (assembly GCA_037306005.1). NCBI lineage: Eukaryota > Metazoa > Chordata > Amphibia > Anura > Rhinophrynidae > Rhinophrynus > Rhinophrynus dorsalis. The sequence continues at coordinate 295,595,412 of CM074720.1, forward strand.
AATGCACATCAACATGAAGGGAAGCATGAATGTGCTCCCTGAGAGAGCTGGGAGGGAGGAGAATTTGAGGACTGGGAAGTCCTGCACCGCTGTGCCGACATTAGCCTGTGCCGCAGAATGCGGAAGAGCTTGCATGAAGTCTCCATTTTAGAGCTAATATCTTCTAAAGTCTGTACATAGAGAAAAAAGACACAGAACAATCCACATACCATTTTACTAGCTTAACCCCTTAAGGACTGGCGTGCGCATGTGCAGCCGGCACTTGAGGACCATGGGGCTTTTTTAGTGATTCCGGTTCAGGGCTTCCAGAGCGGCGTGCAGCCTCGCTGGGAACCCTGAACTCCATGACGTACCAGGACCGTCAGTGGTCCTTAAGTGCCTGACCACCGTGACGGTCCTGGTACATCAATGGTCCTTAAGGGGTTAATCACATGAGACAAAGTGTATCAGAGGGGAAAGTTCCATCAGTCGTCAATGCCGTCAATATATGCCAGCCTGCCATAACTTAAATAACTGCCTATATTAATACACTCTTCACTGAGCATGTATGCCAGTTACATTATGACCATGAATTCTCTTGTTTTTTTTGTTTTTGTTTAAATGCCAATATCTCTGATTCTACTGATCAGCGTTATTATCTTTAAAGGGTTAGTAATGTTTTGTTCCACAAGCAGCTCTGAACGTACGTCATAGTTAATTGTACTGATGTCTGATGCTGTTACTGTTCAAAACTTGCTAGTTACGCTATAATTATATGATGAAGTTTCCCCCTTCCACCCCTTTTCCCAGTGTCAGCGTTTCTGTCTCGGATCCAACAGCAGATAATGAAGGACAATCTTCATTCAGTATTAGGAATAACATGCCCTCAAGGAGACCAGGATTTTCTTTATACTAACAGAAGGAAGATTATCCCTCTCTGTCTGGTCTGTTGACTGGTTTTGGATCTACGGGGAGGTGGCTTACGCTTGGAAAGACATGTGTGAGGGATAAACTTCATCATATAATTACAGCATAACTAGCAAGTTTTGAACAGTAAGAAAATCAGACCAGTACTATTAACTATGGTGAACATTCAGAGCTGCTTGTGGAGTGAACCCTTTAAAAAAAGAGCAATCAGTACTTATAAGAGCTCTCCCTGACAGGTTTTGTAAGAAAGACTGTGTATCTGTCAAAAGTTTCTCATAGTTTTAAATAGGAGAAACATACTTTTGTACATAGGTTGGTACTTGGAAACTACACAACTACTACTAATGGAATTTCAGCCACTGTCGTTGCAATAAAACGTTTTGCCCAAAATAAAAATTTCAAGTAACAGTCTTCCTTAAAATTTAACTATAGAAGCCCATTTGGTTTCTAGAATATTATGTACTAGTTACAGCTTATGCTTATTGCATAGGCAGGGGAGGGCTGGCAACTTGTGGCCCAGGGGGGCAAATACATTCAAGTGGCCATTTCTATTATCGTTTTGAGCCCACTGTTCTAGCCCACCCCCTTTTATTAATTTTAACCCCTTTGCGTCCAGTGACATGCCAGGACTATCTCGGCTGTCCGGCACTTAAGGACCCGTGACGGTCCTGGCACGTCACATACTTTTTACTCACAGTGTTCCTGCAGGAGCACTATGAGTAATAGCAGAGATTGAAATTGATCGCTCTAAGACTGGACTGATCTCTTTCAGTCCCCCGTTCAGCGCGCCGGCACACGCGATCAGTCACATAGGACGGCACGTCAAACTTTCCTATCTGGTCCTTAAAGGACCACACACCCTGGGACTGCTGGTCATTAAGGGGTTACAATTGGCATTAATGTTGTGACTTAAGTCAAGTGATACCATATAACTTACAGTTGAAATGGCGCTACACTCGTTCGCTACTACAAAGCTTACAATTTAAGTAAAGCTTACCTAGTTATACTAAAGAGCTTATAAGGGAAATGGTTTATGCTACTAGTTTAGCTCCATTTGGATTGTACCTCTGTGGTATCATTTATGTAACTCCATTTCAATTGTAAGCTCTGTGGTATCATTAGTGTAGCTCGATTTAAAGGAGCAATCGAGAGGTTTAGTGAGGTGCAGTGGCCTACAGCCCATACATATGACCAGCACAAGGGACAGTTACCCCCCAGGCCAGCCCTCCCCTGTGCATAGGAAGCAATGCATTGCACACTTAAAGGGTTAAGAAAAGTGCATTATGTTCAGAGTTCATTTAAAGTATGTATTAGTGTAAAAGTGTGTGTATAAAAATCAAAGTAGACTCTATTTCTAAAGTATTAATTTTAGGAAAATATTTTAACCCTTTGAGTGCCCACGGGGTATGCAACGCATTGCAAAGCAATGCGTTGCATACCCCTCTGGCACTCAAAGGGTTAATATAGGGCATTAGTATTTGTAAAGTAATGCATTGCACACCTTTTTTATCCTCAAGAGGTTGCTAATTTTATTTACATATTTTATTTTAAACTGTCTAGAACATTTTGGATTTGAGATAAATCTGTAAATTATAGTGTGTGCTTTTTGGCCTTGCAACCGTGTTTTCCCAATCAGTTGCACAGTGTCAAATTATCTTTGTATGTGAAGTCTTTCCAATTAATTTTACACTGTGGATGTGTAATTGAAACCTGTCATCCTTGACCTAAATATAATTAACCAGATTCGAATCCAAAACGCTTATTGCTTTACAATAACACGTATATGCATCATGCATTGTGCCAATCATAGTTCGCTGGTCAAAGGAACATTAAAAAAGAAAAGAAATATTTGCAAGGTAATGTTGCTGGTGATACCAACAAGTTAAACTCAACATCTCCTGAGACAAACACTTGTAGAAAGTTGTCAGATCTGATTAAAGGAGCCATTGCCAACAATCAGATTTGACATTGTTATATCAGAGGTTAGTATAAGGATAATTAGTAAAGTGATTAACGACAAAAGAAATGCAGTGTAATGTTAAGGGATCAATTTTCCATTTAAAACACTTGCACCATTATTTAAACTTACATGTGGTTTAGTTAATTATCTATTTTACAATATTGAATAGCTGGATTTCTCAAGGCACACAAGCTGTTCTGTCCCATCTGCAGTCCGACTATTAAAAATCGGATTTGCCTGACTCCAAACAGACTGTTTTTACTCTAGAAAGATCTACAGAGCAGGTGTTCTTATGATATTACTTTGCAGTACAGTTAATATGACCCTGCTGCAGAAATTGCTTCTCTCAATTGGCTTCTCCTTAGAGTATATGCAACTGTTGTATGCATAAAGTAGCATGTTTCCTAGCTAGAAGCACAGCTCACAATGTAAAAAGAGATTATTACAGCATCTAAGCCTATTTATTTGCTTTTAACACTCACGTTTTTTAAACTGCTATTGACTGAACTCATTGAACCACTTACATTCAGGCTTCCATTTGCCATTAGAAATGTGTTAAAAGCATTCTCGTTTTAATGTAATTGTTCTTTTATTATCAAGAGAAGGCTTGGAAGAAAAAAACAAAACAAATTCACTCCTGGTTCCTGATTGTACACCAAAGGTTATCCAGTCCTTTAGTAGAATGTACTCCAGATGTTAACTCTTGTTTCAAATATAGAGTCCCAATATATGTGGAAACTGTGTTATGTTAGGGTGCTGGGGATAAGCTGGGAACTGTAATGTGGCATGAGATCTACTGACGTTTGAAGAGAGAGATCTTGTACCTTGTTAAGGAATGGGCTCATTCCCTAGGTATTGGGCTCTGAAGTCTCCAGTTCACAAATGCTCTGTAAATAGTGGGCATGCTCCATTGTGCATGTTCACAGTGAAGACTGGGGGCTAGGTAGGTAAGGTTTAAATAAAGTTTTGCTTGATAGAAATAAGAAAAAGGAACTGTTAAACATGCAAGATTTATGCACATGACCAAATGATTAGATTGGGAAAAATGTTGATTGTGCTCTCAAAGAAATAAAAGATGAGAAAAAAGTTTGGTTGTAAACTCAAAGTATGCTTCATCAAGCAAAATATTAATAGGTTGACCATGTGACTGAAGCATTCTTGACCAATCAACATATCATAAAAAATAAAAAAAAAATATATCTAACTAGTGTAAAAGCCTGTGTGCATGGGCCGTGGAACAGTGAGGTAACAGCAGTATGCGGAGCAGGACTGGCCTCTTAACATTACCCGGACCTGCTCTGCATACTGACATTACCTCACTGTTCCACGTGATTGCGCCACCTCACTCACGCGATGCAATCATGCGCAGTAGAGACTGGCCGAACGCAGGCAGTCTCTACTGCGCATGACTGCATCGTGACAAACTTTCTGGCCTTTTATTATATAGGATAATCTAAAAAAAATCGTATGCAGCTGTGATACAAAACTACTGTATGAATCAGAGACTGTGGCCACATTCAGAACCTAAAGAGGTGAAAGTCTGGAGCAAACCAACTTCACCATAGGGGACAAATGAAAATTCCCATTGATATCAAACTTTTTAAATGCTAAAGAAGTCTCCGTGTTGCCTCGCAATGCAATAAAGACTTTTTTTTTTTTTTCATTCAAGAGCTTTAACCCCTTAACGACCCTTGATGGTCCTGGCACGTTATGGGTAGATTTGTGGTAAGGACCCATGACATGCCAGGACTGTCATGGAATTCAGGGCTCCCCTGAACCGGATGCAAAAAAAAAAAAAAAAGTCCGTGGTTCTTAAGTAATGGCCGCATGCACGATCGGCCATCCTTAAGGGGATAAACCTAGTTTGAAATAAGTGGGAATTTTTTATTTTGCCCCTGTGGTACAATTCATTCAATGAGGATTTTAACACTTTAGCTTTTTAAAACTTAACAATTCCTAATTTTAACATTACCCACGTGGAGTAAGGTGTAAAACAGTATTGTTAGAAGTATGAGCACATCTACATGAGAATGCAACAACAACTTAACCCTTTGAGTGCCAGATTGGTACACAACACATTGCAAATGCATTGCGTATCCCTCTAGCAGTCAAAGGGTTAAGTCTTAAATAAGACGAGGAGGTGGAATTCTGAAGGAACCCAGTTTCATAAAAAATCCCTTTGTTTTGAATATGGCTTTTAACCCCTTGAATGCTAGAAAGGTCTTTGGTATATTGCTTCACAATGAGTTGGAGATATCTCTAGCATTCAAAGGGATAATAAACCCATTTAAAAGAGAGAGGGAAACATTATTTTAGCTTTATTTTGCCAGGGCAAATTAGATTGCCTATACTTTTTATTTCTTTAATTTTTAACCTGTTTTTCTTCTTTTTTTTTCTTGTATTTATGTAACTATATGATCCTTTTCCTTCTGGTAGATTTGAAGAGGGAGAGTCCAGTTTCTGAGTAGAATTCAGGGTTAGTAGTACAGTGTACAAGTGGTCCTGGTGGGACCTCTCACTCCAGTCACCACTTTGTGTGTATTTGAATACTTGTCCGTCAGCTCTTCTACTTTGGCAGCATGTGGGTGGCATGTTGAGCCTCATTTACATCATTTAGTAGCCTCTTTCGCCATGTGCTTTGGTCTGCATATGACTACCTACCCAGAAGCAGATTTCCCAAATCTGCTTTGACCCACACAGTGCGTGCCACCACTCCTCAAGTCATGGTAATACAACTCATCTTTCTGAAATTAAACTTTATTTCTTGGTGTCACTTTAAACACACAATTTCTGTGCTGGATCAGTATTTGCACACAATGAGTGAATCTAGACAGAGTCCATTCACTGAGGGCATTTATAAATGCACAGTGAGTGATTAAGTTTGGCTTCAGACAGCACTAATTAGCATACTGTTCAGGAATTGGCATATATTGCCTCAGTGTGCCATCAAAACATAAGTTCATGTTTCAAAACCTATTTATTTTACATAAAATACTTAGTACAACATGAAGTCAGATTTTATTTCTCTGTAAAACAAACTAAATGTGGCGACAAGTCTATGTTAAGACCTTTTGAGCAGCAATGTATTTTCATTATGCCTTGTGAAGTGGCATTGAATTAATACTATGTCAAGCAGCTCTTTCTTATACAAGGTTCTAATGTAAATAAAGGATCTTAGTTTCATGAGTCACTGCCATTTTTCTGCTCATCTTGGATATGTAGCTACATATTTTTCCAGTCTGCTTATATTTACAATAGAAGTGGTAATATGATTGTGCCAGTAATTATATATCCATGCTCATTCAAAACGTTACATATAAATCAGTAGTATGAGGCTCACCTATTTTGAGCTTTTTCTTTTGAACAAATATTTTAAATTAAAAATAGTTTGATGTATTGTTCCAGAAATCCATTAAGGTATTTGAGGGTGTGAGTAACACAAGTGTTGCTGCTTGATTTAATTGTAAATACAGATCATATCTGGTAAAAATATTTCTGTGGTTATAGTTCAAAAGTTATTTAAGACAAAATAAAAAATGTATTGCATAAATATATCTGTTATGGCAGGGCTCAAAATTTCAAGTCCTGAGCTACTAGCCAGGCCTGAAAAGTTACTCGCCACCAGTTTCCACTCCTAGCCCCACCCATGTCCCCGCCTTTAACTCCACCCATATCAGGTTCTTCTTTCTCCCCCTTGCGCCTCTTTCTCCCCCATATGTACTTCTTTCTCCCCCTTGCACCTCTCTTTCTCCCCCATATGTACTTCTTTCTCCCCCTTGCGCCTCTTTCTCCCCCATGTACTTCCTCTTTCTCCCCCTTGTGCCTCTCTTTCTCCCCCATGTGCCTCTTTCTCCCCCATGTGCCTCTTTCTCCCCCATGTGGCTCTTCTTTCTCCCCCAGGTGCCTCTTTCTCCCCCATGTACTTGTTCTTTCTCCCCCATGTACTTCTTTCTCCCCCTTGCGCCTCTCTTTCTCCCCCATGTACTTCTTTCTCCCCCTTGTGCCTCTCTTTCTCCCCCATGTACTTCTTTCTCCCCCTTGTGCCTCTTTCTCCCCCATGTGGCTCTTCTTTCTCCCCCATGTGCCTCTCTTTCTCCCCCATGTACTTCTTTCTCCCCCTTGTGCCTTTCTCCCCCTTGTGCCTCTCTTTCTCCCCCTTGTGCCTCTCTTTCTCCCCCTTGTGCCTTTCTCCCCCTTGTGCCTCTCTTTCTCCCCCTTGTGCCTCTCTTTCTCCCCCTTGTGCCTCTCTTTCTCCCCCATGTACTTCTTTCTCCCCCTTGTGCCTCTCTTTCTCCCCCTTGTGCCTTTCTCCCCCTTGTGCCTCTCTTTCTCCCCCATGTACTTTCTCCCCCTTGTGCCTCTTTCTCCTCCATGTACTTTCTCCCCCTTGTATCTCCCTTTATCCCCCATGTACTTTCTCCCCCACGTGTCTCTCGCTTTCTCCCCCATGTGTCTCTCGCTTTCTCCCCCATGTACTTTCTCCTCCATGTGTCTCTTTCTCCTCCCTTATACTTCTTTCTCCCCCCTTGCACCTCTCTTTATCTCTCCTGCCCGCATCATCACGCGCCCCTACGGGCCGTGATAACATACAGACAGAGAAGGGGAAGAGGGCAGAGGCACCGGAAGAGAAGTGCTTGCTTCCAGACAGTAATCATCAGTCTGCAGGCAGCAAGCGCTTCTCTTCCGGTGATCCTCTGCCCTCTTCCTCTTCTATGTCATTATGTCATCACGGCCCGCAGGGGCACGTGATGATGCGGGAGGATGGAACTTGTCATATTACCGCTGGCCCATTGCGAGATTTTCACTCAAATTGCAGAGTGGAGGAGGGGGGGACACTAGCACCGCGAGATTACAGGGAAAGGTAAAATTCATACTGAATACAGGGCTTCAATTTCCACTCGCCCTCACTAAATATCTACTCGCAAAATGCGAGTAGGCGAGTGGAAATTTTGAGCCCTGTGTTATGGGCATAGCAGATATTTTGAACTCTGCTGACCTCCAAATCTCATAAAAAGTCATGGATTAAAATAAATAAATAAATTAAATAAATGCAACAATGTCCGAAAACAATAAAGCAGTCACACAAAAATGTATAACACTACAGAATCTTCGCTTCATTATACCTCTACTATTAACAACTGTTCTCACATTATGATGTTGGATTTGTAATGACACTGTTTTTATGCTTTGTTATAACCAACTGTTCTTATGTTAGGTAATGAGACCATGAGACCTTGCGTGTCCCCAGCGTACAAAGTTCAGTCACAGTCTCAGTCTCCTTTGAGTGCCAGAGGGGTGTGCAACGCATTGCTTTGCAAGGTGTTGCGTACCCCTCTGACACTCAAAGGGTTAAGTCCCAATTACTTAAAATGATGTGATGATGAACATTAAGATGAGATGATGAAGATAGGTGAAATTATGTCAGCAGGTTACTGGAAATGTCACAGTCTCAGAATAACGTCGGCAATGCAGCTTCATGTATATCCTTACCATTTCATGAATAAAAAACATCAAAGAAACACCAGATGTACATAACGTCCATTGAAAAGTTATATTTATTACGCGTTCAGTACACAAGATAAAAACACAGCCCATCACACTGCCGTCTGAATCTGCTCCATGACTGACACATCATCCGTGATTCACATGATGAGAATTGTTTTATACCATGCACTCAGTAATCTTCTGTGATTTATGGCTTTTGACTTTATTTAACCCTACCATAACTGAAGCCACTTTTATCTGACATTCCTTAGTTAATACTAGCAATGTGGGACAGCGTTGCCCGTCAGGATATATAGGGAATTAATGCACACACACGGATGCAAGACAAACACACACAGAGATGCATAAACAGTGACACAGTCATACACACATACATGCAATGCACAACACATAGACACATAGAATGTGATACAGACATGGAACACACAGGCACACACAGAAATAAGTCATAAGGGGGTGACTTATGTGTCATTGTAATGAGTTTGTGTTTGTACTTATGCCTCCACTGTGGCTTTCATTCATATAGTTGAAATGCATGTGGTGATTGCACATACTATGGTAGAAGGTGGATCATGCTGGGTCCCGGGGTGTGAATGAGTGTGAGTGAGTGCGAGAGTGAGTGATTGTGTGAGTGTGTGTGATTGAGTGTGAGGGTGTATGAGAGAGTGTGAGTGATTGAGAGTGTGAGTGAGTGTGTATGAGAGAGTGTGAGTGATTGAGAGTGTGAGTGAGTGTGTGTGTGATTGAGAGTGAGTGAGAGTGAGAGTGTGATTGAGTGAGTGTGTGTGAATTATAGTGAGTGTGTATGATTGTGTGTGTGTGTGACTGAGTGTGATTGTGTGTGAGTGTGTGTTTTTTGTCTGATGTGTTTGCGTCTGTGGTGTAGGAGCGAGTGGCAGTGGGGGCAGGCCAAATCCCTGTATGATTTAAATCACTCCCCCATTGAATCACCCAATGGGAGCAGTAACTCCTCCTTACTTAACCCTTTGAGTGCCAGAGGGGTACGCAACACATTGCTTTGCAATGCGTTGCATACCCTTCTGGCACTCAAAGGGTTAAGTTGAGGTAACATAGCAATATAACACACAGTGGCTCTTCAATTGAGGCAGCGTAGCAATATGCTGAGGGAACAAATAGAAAGTGGTGTTTGAGGCTTGACCTCTGTAACATACAGCAAAGCATCTCTCTCCCTTTAACCCTTTGAGTGCCACTTTGGCACTCAAAGGGTTAAGGAGAAAGGGCGAGTATCAGGAAGCAGGAAGTGGAGGAGTGACAATTGAAAACAGACCGTTAGTGAGGTTGACTGAAGAGATGAAAAGTTTAAAATAAAAAAGTTGCTATTAAGTTTATCCCTGAGTTTGTATTTTATGGCAACATTACACCCTCCTACTGAAAAAGAGTGTATGGAGGTTTACAATTATCTGTGGGACGTGAAACAGTATGTTTGTGGGGTCATGATCCTGAGTGAGAGTGTGTGTGGACCGGGAGAAGTTACTGATATCCCCTACTTCAGGAGCGAGTGGCAGCTATATTTTTTTTTGTCAGTTGGATAGTGGTGGGTGGGCTGGAAGGGGCGGGCCAACTCCCTGTATGATAAACATGCCCCATTGAATCACCCAATGGGAGCAGTAAAGTCCCCATTGAATCACCCAATAGGAGTTGTGTCTCCTAATGAGACATAAATTATGTAATGAGGCATTCTGTTCAATGTGTGGTTGTTTTCTGAGGAGACATAAATTATGCTCTGTGTGTGAGGTACCATAAATTATGCAATGAGGCTTTATTCTTTATATATATATATATATATATAGATAGATAGATAGATATAACCAAGCATTAGGCTCCTCTCAGATAATACCCTCTCATAGTAGGGTAACATGCTTAAAATACAATATATATCTTTAAATCTGAAGCGCCACAGCGTCAAAACCTTTCCCTTAAATATATCCAAACAAATATTATCTTGTACCAATGGATATATGTAAGATTTTTTTTTATTTAAAAATCTCATACAGATAAAATGCTGATAAAAATATTGGGTAATTTATAATTATATATAGTATAATTATTTTTTTTAATAGAGAGAGAGAAGGAAAGCTCACAGTGCCAACTCACCATAACATATCAATATAATATATACAATTTTAATGTGAATATAAAATTAGATATATAGAAAGCAGCTAGGAATGAGAGGGTTCTTCAGCCCCCCAACATCAGGCCAAAACCCAAAGTGCAAACACAGACAAAAAGACAAGCCTGCGCTCCTCTATATAAAGAACAAGTATGTGCCTTGTGTTGGGCATATATAATATTTCTTATTGAGTACGTGAGATTTTAGTATCACAGATTGGCCTAAGTTGGCCAATCTGTGATACTAAAATGTCACTTATTCACTAAGAAAATATATACATGCCCAACACAGGGCACATACTTGTTCTTTATATACAGGAGTGCAGGTTTGTCTTTTTGTATGTATATATAATATACAATCTACCAACAAATATTGGACCCACACGTGGACAAGGTGCCCTCTAATGGCCCTATTCCGTGTTAGACATTACCAGCTGTAAGCAAACGAAGATCAGTCTATCTCTACAATCCTAAAAGCCTCCTATTGCAAAAGGCCAAAATACAAGAAAAGGAAAGAACACAAGGAGAGAGCTAGACTGATATTCCAATATAAATATATAAAGTACCAAAAATTGCATACAACTCTGTAATATATTGCAATATTTATTCAATATACACCAATAAAATGTAACATATATGCATAGACAACAGTGATATCACTGAAAAGATATAAACACTAATATTAAGAGCTCAAAAAAATTGTATAAAAATATAAAAAAATAAAAGTGTATATCATCAAAAATATATAGTCACTTGCAGCTCTGAACATAGGATTCTGATATGAACTAAATACTACATTTTTAGCGGGCAGGTACTGTATAGTTAGCAATGCATCCTGGACATATCCTGTTTTTAGTGGGCAGGTACTGTATAGTTAACAATGCATCCTGGACATTGTGTTTCTTGATATCGACATCTATATTGATCATCTACACCTCAGGAAGGACGGGAGGTACATAACAGATAATTGGGCATTGAGCATCAGTACGGAGTCATGTTAAAGAGCCTTTGAAAGGAAGGGAGAGGTATTGCATCAACATCTGATCGGCCACATAAGTCGGCTGCACTTCTGCACTCTAAGTGCTCACAAGTTGCTACAGTGTTACACACTAATTGGATACTTAACATTACAATAGAGAAGAGATTGTACAGCTCATGAATTGCTAACTATACAGTACCTGCATGCTAAAAAACGAGTATTTAGTTCATATCCGAATCCTATTGATCCAGAGAAAGGCAAAAAATAAAAAAACTTTCTGGAGCAATTTCTAATTTAGCCCCAAGTGGGTAAAAAAATCCTTCCTGACTCCAAATGGCAGTCATATATTTCCCTGGATCAATATCCTATCTGCTTTTTAAAAATGCAGTTTTAAATATTGTTCTGTGCTAGATAGGCATCCATTGCTTTTTTGAAAGCAGTTGCATTATCTGCAAGTAAGTACAACATGCCGAGGAAAAGATTTCCATAGCTTTGCCGCCCTTACTGTAAAGAATCCCTGCCTTTGCTTTAGTAGAAAGTGCCTTTCCTCTCATCTTAAAGGATGACCTCTTGTTCTTAGCTCCGCTCTTTGTGTAAATAATTCATTGGCTAGTTCTTTGTATTGACCTTGAATGTATTTGTAAAATGGTATTCATATCACCCCTTAGACATCTCTTCTCTAATGTAAACCAACCCAGTTTGGCTAATCTCTCTTTATAACTCAGATCCTCCAATCCCTTTATCGGTTTTGTTGCACATCTCTGCACCTTTTCCAGTTCAACAATGTCTTTTTTAAGAACTGGTGCCCAAAATTGTACTCCATATTCTAGATGAGGCCTAACCAAGGATTTATGCAGAGGTAGGATAATATTAGCATCCCTTGCATCTACACCTCTTTTTATGCAGGCTAGTACCCTATTTGCTCCTGTAGCAGCTGAGTGACTCTGCACACTACTGTGAAGTCTATTGTCTATCAGTACTCCTAAATCTTTCTCTAATGAGGATTTCCCAAGTTGTTTCCCATTTAGAGTATATGTAGTAAGTTTGTTTGTACAGCCCAAATGCATAACCTTACATTTATCTACATTAAATATCATCTGCCACTTTTCTGCCCATTCACTCAGTTTATGTAAATCCTTCTGCAGAGAAAAAACATCCAGCTCTGTACGTATTTCCTTACATAGCTTAGTGTCATCAGCAAAGATTGAGGTGCTACTTTGAATTCACACTTCTAGATCATTAATAAACAAATTATAAAGCATTGGGCCCAGGACTGAACCCTGCGGAACCCCACTTATAACTTTAGACCAATTTGAAAAAGTTCCATTTACAACAACTTTCTGCCATCTATCATTTAACCAGTTCTCAATCCATGTACAGATAACACCGCCCAAACCAAAGACTTTTAATTTATGCAGTAACCTGTTGTGAGGCACTGTATCAAAGGCTTTTGCAAAATCCAAGTATAATACATCTACAACAATTCCCCTGTCCAAATTACTACTTACTCTTTCATAAAATGCAAGTAAATTAGTCTGATATGATCTATTATTCGTGAAACCATGCTGATTCCTACTAATAATATAGTTTATCTTCACATAGTTCTGAATGGCGTCAGTTAGTAACCCTTCTAGTATCTTACCCACTATGGTCTGTAATTTCCTGGTTTGGATCTTGCTCCTTTTTTAAACAATGGAACTACATCAGCTTTCCTCCAATCACAGGGCACTATGCCTGATGAAAGTGAATCAATAAATATTAAGTATAATGGTCTTGCTATTACTGATCTAAGTTACTTAAGTTCCCTTGGGTATATATACCGTCAGGTCCAGAGCTTTACTCACCATAACCCTCTCGAGTCTCTATTGGATCTTGTCCTCAGTAAGCCATGTAAATAATGTAGTTTGGTCAGTTTGCCCATAGCGCATTGTTGCTGCTTCCTTTGTATACACTGAATCAAATAATATATTTAGGGTGTCGGCAATAACCTTATCCTCACTAATTAGTTCATCTGTTTCAGTCCTAAGAGGACCAATATCAACCTTAACTTTTTTTATATAAATATTCTTGTAGAATTGTTTAGGGTTTTTCTTGCTCTCATTAGCAATATGGGTCTCGTTTTCAATTTTAGCTAGCTTAATTGCTTGTTTGCAGATTTTATCACATTCTGTATATTTTTTTAAATGATGCATCTGACCTGTTTGACTTAAACACTTTAAAAGCCTATTTTTATTTCTCTGTAAACTTCATTATTAAGCCACATTGGTTTCCCTTTACTCCTCTTGTGTTTATTCCCCAGTGGTATATACTGACGTGTATATTGGTCTAAGAACATTTTAAATACATTCCATGATTCTTGTGCATTTATATCTTTGAAACTTACATCCCACTGAATATCCTTTAATACTACTTTTAGCTTTGAAAAATTAGCCTTTTTAAAATCTCATTTATCATACTTAAAAAATGATTTTTCTTTGTTGTGCCAGAAGTCATATTGCTCCAGTCAATTTCAGGATAGTTGAAATCTCCCATTATAATTACCTTTGCTGATCTAGAAGCCTTTTCCATTTGCAGTAAAAGCTGGGCTTCCTCCAACTCCCCAATATTAGGTGGCTTGTAGCAAATCCCCACTAACATTTTTTTTATTGTGTGCCCCCAGTGTGTATTTCAACCCACAAGGTCTCTACCTTTTCATTTGACCCTTCATTTATATCTTCCCTTAAACTAGGTTATAAGGCATGCTTTATATATAGACATACCCCTCCTCCCCTTTTATTAACTCTATCCCTCCTAAAAAGTGAATAACCCTCTAGATTGACTGCTAAGTCACATGTATCATCTAACTGACACTGTTGGTTATAAGGAATATGTACATTCAAGTATGGGTGCACAGTTGCACTTGCAAAGGTAGGCCTACACCTCCATGCGGTGTGTTTAATGGCACACTGAGACCTTGTCGAGAGGTAGTCAGTATATATTTTTTAGCCAATGTTGTTAGCAGCATAAGATCTATGTGAGATGCTTAAATAAAATAATTTTACATGTATTCCTTTGGTAATGGAAAGTATCCATGTGGATATATTTAAGGGAAAGGTGCTGTGCCTGTGGTATCTCACATTTAAACTTTCAAAAACCTGTTGCATACCTTTCTAATTCAGAACAATATTGAGAATTATGACACTTGGCTTCAATATGTTGATCCAGGGAAATATCTGTTTTTTGGATTCATGAATTTTTTTTGTTTTGTTTTACCTACTTGGGGCTTAATTTGAAATGTATTCAATAGGGTTTTTCCCTTCCTTTGGAAAAAGGGTGATATGGCAAAGTGTCATAGACACTTGTCTTTTTTATTTATTGTTTAACTACAGTGCAATGTTACCCACCAATCTGGCACCTGTTATTTTATAGAAATATTCTGTGTGCGCTAATGCATTTGCTCATTGATTCTTCTGCTATGACACTAGGTACTGAAACAGAAACCAGAAAAATAAATAAGTAAATTACTATTTAACCCTTTGCGTGCCAGAGGGGTAAAGCAATGCATTGCAGAGCAATGTGTTGCTTACCCCTCTGGCACTCAAGGGGTTAATGATCGAATACAAGATAGATTACATTGAGTTCTATATAACTACACTGGACTCTCAGAAGCCCTATATTAATTGATGCATTGTGAATCTATAACTAGCCTTTAGCCTGAGATGGTTAAACTGAAGCTTATTTTTCTTTATTGGATTGCAGTCCACATATTTCTTTATACCATTGCTTGAATCTATATTGCTGTTGTCCCCACATACACTCAATTAATAGCACTCAATACACAGGGAATGGATTATCAACTTCCACTGCTGCACTTATAGTATGATGTAGGAGACATATTTATGCATAGTGATTCCCAATCCGTCACACCAATCAATGGGAGACTTGGCTATTTAAGTAGGATCAGCAATAATTTTACTTACCTGTTTCATCCTCTAATGTTGTGAATGTAATATAGTTTAACCCTTTGAGTGCCAGAGGGATACGCAATGCATTGCTTTGTAATGAGCTGAGTACCCCTCTGGCACTCAAAGGGTTATCATGCCCATTATTTGGGATAACAAGTGAAATACTGTCCCTTATCCCTAAGTGGTGTGATATTTTGGGTCCTTAATTGATATCTCCATTGATTGTAGTGGCATAGGTTTTGTTGTGTGCCTAGCATTCCCTTGGTTATTTATACATATTTCTCTGGAAGGTGCATGTAACGGAGCATAGTCCGTTACTGGAGCCCTTGTCTGCGCCTGGAACTGTTATCCCAAGAACCCCAGAGACTGTGGACATTTCTGGGCTCAAAGAGACTGACAACCATGGACTGCTGGCTTGCTTCCAAGGAAATGGGCAGTAAGGGTTAATTATTTGAGTTTGGGCAAAATTACCTTCAATGTGTATTCTAGCCACTCAAGCCAGTGTATTGTGAACTGTATTAAGAAACCCTGCCGTGTGTTAATTCATTCAAGCTCCTCAAGTCTTTGTGTCCATTGTTCAGCAACCCTTTTGTGTTTTGAAATGTAATCATGTCTGAGTCATTGTATTTGCTAGACCATCTGCTGCTGGTCCTTTGTCTTACATGTTGTGATTGAATTATGTCCATATTGTATCTGGTTGGCCCATGTATTCCAATGTAGCTGAGTTGTATAATATATGTGGTTTGTTCCAAGAAAGTGAGAGTTATTCTGAGTGAACAAGGAGTGCTGGTGTCTTATGTTCCTATGGTATCAAACGGCCACTCTGATGCCCATCTGAGCTGAGTATCCTGCATCATTGACTGCCTGCTGCCAGCTTCCTGCAACTCAACTGCGTATGCTGTCAGGCAGCAACGTGGACTCCGTCTTCGACCTTCCATTGGTTCCTGAGACACTTTTCCTGTTATCTATTCGACCAGGAGTAGAGGCCTCACTCTCTACTGCACGGAGTTCCATGCGGAGTCGATGATATTGGGGTTCGATGCCTCTGCGAGTCGACAACCAGACCGTCCATCTGCTCGACCAGTGCATCCGATGGTTTCAGTCCGGTGTTGAGGGGGAGAGACACTGGAACGACGGCGGAAGGCGACGTAGTCCCTTCTTGCTTCCGTTACACTGGTGGCGAGTGGTGGGATCTTCTCCTTCTTTCATCGGTTGCATTGAATGAGACATGGCAGAGACTCTGGACCAATATGACATGCAGCCCTACTGGTGCTTTATTAAGTTTGCACTGGAGGAACACTGGACAACCATAATAACAGGTAAGAACTGGAACCCAGTTGACAATGACCCGGTCTACAGAGGAATGAAATGTTTAATGCCATTTATGGCACAACGTCCATCGACAGGATAGATCGACTTATGGATGCGGTGTGTGAGCGTTACCTCTGTACACTACAGGAACTGTGTTCACTTATCCTTGCCCTGATGAGAGGGGATACATTCCTCATCAGTGCCCCTGTACCGTTGGATACTGCCCTGGAGAAGGAGAGAAATGTGCTCTCCAGGGCCACGGATGCTACTGCCCTGAGGAATGGGACTGCGGTCTTCCTCAAGGCAGAGAGCGGCCATAAAGTTGATGGCCTCTTGTTGTCCCTGTGAACTGGTGGGTGGGAGCGAGCCTACCAGCCCCTATGTGTCCCCTGGCCTGGTGAGTGGGAGCGAGCTCCCCAGGGCCTTGAAAAACCCTGCTGTGGTAGATGAGATGCAGGTCCCCACCTGCAGCCCCTGTCCTTTCCCTGTGGATACTGCCCTGGAGCAAGAGGAATGCGTACGCTCCAGGGGCACAGATGCTTATGCCAGGGAAAGTGGGACTGCGGTCCTTCCCAGTGGCCACGTGGGTCTTGAACTGGTGAGGGAGGAGGCATGCCTCACCAGCAACCCTGCAATTTTCCCTGTAAACCCCATACTGGCGAGTAGGAAAGAGCTTCCCAGTCCCCTTGTGACCCCTACACTGGTGAGCGAGAGCGAGCTCCCCAGTGCCCCTGTGCCTTCGGATACAGTGAGTGGCACCCAGGTCCTCACTGGTATCCAGTGTGTTGGGCCTGACGGGGATGGCCCCAGCAAGCTGCATGGATAAAGTGCTTCTGCCTCAAGGAACCCTGAACTGGTGGGTGGGTGGGAGTGAGTCCACCAGCCCCTATGTGACCCCTGGCCTGGTGGGTGGGAACAAGCCCACCAGGCCCTGTGAAACCCTGGCTGTGATGAATGGGACAACAGTCCTCATCAGCAGCCCAAAGCCTGTTGCCCCATTTCCTGATACCCCAGCCTTGGTGAGTGGGACCACATGCCTCACCAGGGATTCACTTGTTGCCCCTGGATCTTTTGACCCCAGCCTGGTGGGTGGGAATTCGTTCCCCACCAGTGCAAGTGATGGCCCTGACCCAGGGAGTGGGACCACAGTCATCCCTGCTGGGCATATTGTTCCTTTGTTTGGTGCTCCCACTTTGGTGAGTGGGACCCGGTCCTCACCAAGGACAATTTGTTGGCCCTGGCCCCTACTGACCCCAGCTTGGAGGGTGGGAATTAATTTCCAACCAGGCCAACTGTTGCCCCAGCCACAGGGAGTGGGACCACCATCCTCCCTAGGAGTTTTGTGATTTGCCCAAGTGTATCTGTTTGCCCTGGACCGGAGAGTGGGAGTGCGCTCCTCACCAGTCCTCTGGATGCCCCTGCCCTGGGAAGTATGACCACCACCATTCCCAATGGCCCCCAGAACCTTGCCCCAGCCCAGGAGAGTGTGAGCAGCATTCCCCCCACAGTGGGGTACTTGTTGAAGCAAAAGGGGGAGATGTGCCCGTCTCCCCACAATTTGATCCCCAGCCCAGTGAGAGAAAAGAGAACTCGGTTGCCAGGAGGACCACTCCATATGGACTGCCTCTGGATCCAGAGCCACTGGCCCAGACCCAGGAGATTCTACCCCAAGTGCTGCTTGGATCATGGAGCCACAGCGGCCTCCTAACCTGGTGCTAGCCAGGACTAGGAACTCTCATTTCCCTGGCCCAGGACAAAGGGCCCAACGGTTGTTTCTGGCCCAGGACCAGGACCTCAAGACTATTGCTTAGCTCCAGACCAGGGGCTCAAACCAGCATGGCTGTCCCAGAGTCCGAAGCCAGCATTTTCTAATGCAACCGCTGGCTTGGTACAAAAAAGGGGGAGAAATGTAACTGAGCATAGTCCGTTACTGGAGCCTTTGTCTGGGCCTGGAACTGTTATCCTAAGAACCCCAGAGACTGTGAATATTTCTGGTCCCAAAGAGACTGACAACCATGGACTGCTGGCTTGCTTCCAATGAAATGGGCAGTAAGGGTTAATTATTTGAGTTTGGTCAAAGTTACCTCCAATGTGTATTCTAGTCACTCAAGCCAGTGTATTGTGAACTGTAATAAGACCCCCTGCTGTGTGTTAATTCATTCAAGCCCCTCAAGTCTTTGTGTCCATTGTCTGAGTTCAGCAACCCTTTTGTGTTTTGAAATGTAATCATGTCTGAGTTATTGTATTTGCTAGACCATCTGCTGCTGGTCGTTTGTCTTACATGTTGTGATTGAATTATGTCCCTATTTTATCTGGTTGGCCCATATATTCCAATGTAGCTGAGTTGTATAAATATGTGTGGTTTGTTCCAATAAAGTGAGAGTTATTCTGAGTGAACAAGGAGTGCTGGTGTCTTATGTTCCTATGGTATCAAGTGGCCACTCTGACTCCCATCTGAGCTCAGTATCCTGCATCGTTGACTACCTGCTGCCATCTTTCTGCGACTCAGTTTCGTATGCTGTCAGGCAACGACGTGGATTCCGTCTTCGACCTTCCCTTGGTTCCTGCAACACCTTTCCTGTTATCTGTTGAACCGGGAATAGAGGCCTAACTCTCTACTGCCTAGAGTTCCAGCCAGCCACTCTACGACTGCTCCGGAGCCTTGTCGACCCCTCCTTGACTCGCATCCTTCGATGCGGAGTCACCAATATTGGGGTTCGATGCCTCTGCGAGTTAACAACCAAATCGTACATCTGTTCAACCGGTGAATCTGATGGCGCCAGTCCGGCTTCGAGAAGGAGAGACCTGGGAACAACGGCAGAAGTTATTATGCATTATGCCATTCTTGATAATCCTATACCCACACACAACTATATGATAAGTGTAGAGCATCATTTCACCCTTGAAAGTTTTTATTAAAATTTTGTCCTAATAAATTATTTTATTTTTACATGTTTGATACAATAAATGATAGATTTTACTAGAATTCATCAAATATACACATTTTCCTCTTTCTTTGTTTTTTACTTGCTATACATGTATGTGTTGATAGCACCATGGGGGGACAATAATATCAAAAGGTGAAATTACCCTGTATAACAATGTAAAAATGTTCTGCATAAGTTCCCCTTATTATTTATAAATATGTAATACAAATTGACTTAACATGAGCTTTAAAGGATGCCTGCTCATTGTCTTCCTCAGTTTCCTTTTGGCCAAATTGTAATATAAAATAAACATCATCCTTCTCATGTTAGGGTAGAGTGTGCCGTGGAGGGACACAGAAGAAATGTAAATATCGGTAAGTAAATGTTCTCTTCTGTGTCCCTCCCTGGCATTAAGATTGGGACTTCAGAAGCAGTGCCCAAGACCATAAGGGTGGGAAAGAAGTGACAATGTAAGTTGAAAAAAGGCACCCAGGTGACAAATCAACATGGAAAGATCCTACCAGTTTAAGGTGGTACCACAGCTTCCAAATTTTGCATCTGATGAAGCTTGGATCTCTAGCATTGACAAAAGTTAATAATGAAGTCCATGTGGCTGCTCTGAAAATGTTCAGAGGAGAAGCATCTGCTTTTCTTGCCCATGAGGTAGAACATGGCTCAAGTAGAGAGCTTTGAAATTTGGGGGAATATTTTGTCCTGCTTCTGTATATGACAATCATATGCAGTATGTAATCCACTTGGCAACTGAAGCCTTTGATTCTTCCATGCCCTTAACTTTTCCCTGAAAGTAAACACATAAATCATCTGTTTTTCTGAAATATTCATTCTCTTTCAGATATATAGAAAGGGCTCTCACTAAATCCAAATTATGGAACTGCCTTTCCTTGGTTTCCTTAGGGTTTGAACAGAAGGAAGACAGAATGATCTCCTAGTTGTGGTGGAAATCAGAACTAAACTTTCCCCTAAAGGATGGTTTTAACTTTAAGACAACTTTATCCTGATGTAAATCTAGGAATGGACTTTTGCAGGATAAGGCTTGTACTTAATCCTTCAAGCCAATGTGATGGCCATGAGGAAAACTACCTTAAGAGTTAAATGCTTCAGAGGAATTTGATCCAAAGGCTGAAAGGACTGTACCTTTTGATAATTGTTCCAAGACTAGATTTAAGTCCCATGGAGGAATAATACTTCAAATTGTAGGTCTGATCTTGGAGATAGTGCTTGCCAAGATGGCTGACAAGGCCAAATTCTGCACTTTTAAAGAAGCATACTTGAGTCCTGATTGGAATCCATCCTGGAGAAAATCAAGGATTTTGGAATAGTTTTGAGAGAATTTTCATGATGCCAGGATGAAAATTCTGCCTAAATCATGTGATAGATTTTTTATGTTTCTTTCTTTCTTCCTGTAATGATGGTGTTTATTACAGCATCTGACAGGCCTGTATTCCTTAGGGAAAGCTGCTCAGCCATCAGCTTGAGTAGGTGAGGGTTGGGGTGTGCTATGGGACCTTGAATCAATAGAGTATGAGATAGGGGTAGTTGCCACAGTGGGGCTATTGACATTCTGACTAGGAAGGTGTACCAGATTCTCCTGTGCGATCTGGGAGCAATTAGGATGATTTCCACCTGCTCCTTCCATATCTTCCTGATTACATCTAGAATGATGGAAAATGGACCTTCAAGGTCTCCTGCTCCAAAGCCTTGTGATCCTTCCATATTGGGAAATACTGGGGGGCATTTGGTGTTTAGGTTTGATGCCATCAGGTCCACCTCTGGTTGGCCCCATGGTTGACAGATATGTTGGAATATTAGAGGATTCAGAGACTTTTCCCCTGGATCGGTGTGGCTTCTGCTGAGATAATTTGCTATTGTTCTGGATTTTTCTGCGATGCGTGTGGCAGATATGTTTTTGAGATTCTTTTCTGCCCACAGTAAAATTCTCCTGAAATTTCCCTGCACAGTTTTGGGTGCCTTGTTCCACCTTGTTTCTTATGTACATGACTGTGGGGAAGTTATAGGATCTTACAAGAACTGATTTTCCATCCAGGAATGACTTTAGGTGGGATAGGCAGTTCCACACTGATCTCATCTCAAGAATGTTGGTGTGCAGGGATCTTTCTGAGGCCTTCCATTGCCCTTGGACAAATATTTGTCCCCAAGCACCTCCCCATCATGTCATACTGGCATCCGTGGATATGATTTCCCATTCTGGATACAAGAGGAATGTTCTCTTGCTCAGATTTATTCTCTGTAGCCACCACTTCAGTTACCTTTTGGCAGAGGGAAGGAGAGGTATCCTCTGAAAAGTGTTGCCAGAATCATTTTTCCAGAATTTCAAAAAGTTTTGTTGAATGGATGGAGATGTAGTTTTACCCACGTAACCACCTAACCACCTGCATTGTGGAAGATAGTACTCCTAGCAGATCCTTGAAATTGTGATTGGTGTGAACAGGGTTTTATTTTTATTCCTTTGTTGGTGTCCAGCAAAGAGTAGAAAACTATTTTCTTCCTTTATTAACCATCATAGATTCTGAAGATGTTCCAGGGATCTCTTGGTGTGTTCTGCTTGAAGACTTGAATTCTGTCACAGCTTACCTTGTTTCCAGCGCCGCTGCTTCAGAGATGCTTGGTGTCAGTCCACACGTCATCTGCAGACGCGAGGCTTCAGAGTGAAGCAGGCCTCTATTTTATGCCATGCTTCCTGCAGTCTCCTCCTAAGTACTTCCTTCCTCTGAGCCTGCTCCTCCTACCTACTTCCCGAGGAGGGGTTTAAAGTGCAGTCTGAGTCCCGCCTCAGTTGCCCTTGCGTTGTTGTACAAAGCAGTTCTGTTACCTCTGTGCATGACCTGGCTTGTCTTCCATCCAACCTGGTGCTGACCTGTGGCTCTGTCTGACTATTCTTTTGTCTTATCCTTATAGTGGACACCCAATCCGGTGCAGACCTGTGACTCTGACTGACTATCTGAACTGTGTATGACCTGGCTTGTCTGACTACCCTCTCTGGTGCTGACCTGTGGCTTTGTCTGACTATTCTCTTATTTGTCCCCTGTACCTAGTAGACACCCAATCTGGTGCGGACCTGGGGCTCTGGCAGATTAGCTCCTATACTGCCTGCAGGTGTGAGTCAAGTATATGCTTCCTTATACTGACTGCAGGCGTAAGTCAGAATTCTTGCTACCTAAGCTCAAGACTTTGAGTTCCTGTTCCGTTCCAGTTCCTGGTTCCTGCAGAGACTACCAGTGGTTTAGGCCTAGTCTCTAGTAGAGTGGTCTTCCTTGGCAGTTTACTATTTCTGGTAGTAGCACTTGCTGGCTGTGACCCTCTCCTTGCACCTTCTATTAACCTCTGTGTGCTACCTTATTGTTATTTTAAGAAATTGCATTTTACTATACCGTACTGACTCCTGTACTTCTCTTGGGAACCGTGACAAATTCACAATTATCAGGATATCATCCAGAAATTATATTTAACCCTTCTTCTTTTAGAGTTTCCAATGATGCAACCATGATCTTTGTAAAGGCCCTTGGTGGTGTCGATAGCCCGAAGGAAAGGGTTGCAAATTGGAAATGCTATTCCTTTTCTGCAAATATCTAGAACTTGTGATAGGATTGTAGAACTGGAACATGATGGTATGCATCCTTGAGGTCTGTTGAGGACAGGAAGGCTTCTGGAACAATGGTCTTGATTATGGATGATACTGATTCTATCTTGAAATATTTTTTCAGGATGAACTGGTTTAATCCTGTCTGATCTAAGAGAGCAAAAAATACTTCCTGAATGCGAACTATAAACAGAATTGAATAAGTACCACAACTTTTCTTAGGAGGGGGAACCTGTCCTATAATCCTTTTTATTAGCAAGTCCTTGATAAAGGATAGGACATTGCCTGCTTTCTCATGATTCAAAGTAATTTTGGATCTCTTGAAATGGCGGCTTGAGGCATTCAGACATTCTAGTGGGTATCCTAGTTCTATAATCTTCTGAACCCATTGGTCTGGATTCACCAAGGTCCTCCATGCCTGGAGAAAAAACCCAGTCTGCCCCCTACTGGGTACTGAACTAGGGCCCGCTGTTCTTCATTGGAATTCTTTCTTTGTCTGGGGCTTATGGGTGAAATCTTCCATGTAGCCCCCTCTTGAGGTCTGGGAGTATCCTTGTTTCCTCTGATAGTAAGGTTTCCCATGCAACCTGGCTTGGCCTAAAAAGGCAGATTTCTAGGTCTGGATCCTGATGATCAGGGAGAAGATGTCCTTGGTTTCCTATATTGCGGTAAAAAGGTACTCTTAACCCAGAAGTCTTCCTTGTTATTTAGGCAATATGTTAACCAAACTTGGAAGATCCAGCAAATGAAAGTGAGACAAACTTACTCTTTGAAGATGTTTCTGAATCCCTTGGTCTTAGCCATAAGGATCTTCTGGCAGTAACCAATAATGCTGAAGATCTAGCTAAAAGGTGGATGATATCTAAGGATGCATCGCGGGAAAAATTGGTGATCTGTGCATTTGTTTATCTTTATCAATGGTTGAAGACAGGAATCCCAGGCAGTTTCCTGAGGTATATTATTACATTCTTGCTTTGTTGCAATGCCAGAAAACTCAGCCCCCACCCCCTAGTATGAATTTAGCTAGAATACAGTTTGGAAGTTTGTGGCTCTCAGCCACTGAGCTTGTCATTTGCCAATTCAACTTCCATAGACCCTTGGTGTTAGGCTTGGAAGGCCATCACTAGGGTCACTGGGGTTCTGCATACAGCTCAACAAAACTGAGCTATGAGACTTCAGAGTCTCACAGTTCAGTCTGTTTTGCAGCAAGAGCACAAGAGGTCTATTTTCTGCTCCCTCATTGTTCTATTGCTATTCACAGTGTATTGTCAGCTTAATGGGTAGATCTATTCCCAGGGGAACATACTTACCAATAGGACAGAATCCGAGTGACAGTTGCCCTTTTAAGTATACTAGAAATTCTGTGAAACCCAGAGATTTATTTTTTGTTGTACTGTTCTAGCAAAATTAAACACATTCTTTGTTATTCTAAATTCAGCACGCGTAGCCAAACTTATATTTCTTTAAAATAACGTTAACCATCTTCACAAGGAAACCATTGTTAGTTGTATTGTTAAAGTGTTACTGTGAGCATTTACTAAACCATTTTCTCAGTTTTGTTAGAATGTAATCAGCTTGCCATTTGAAAGAATTGGCAGTATAGTACTCTTAGTTCTAAAAATACATGTGAATGACGGTCAATTAGCCTCTCCAATTTTTCTATCAGCAAATGATAAATTACAATTCCCTACAATTTGAATAATATTGAGGTCCCGTGTGAGCTTTAGAAAAACAAAACAAAGGCTGAAATCCTATAATTATATACTGTATATCTTTTTTTTTTTTTTTAAGTGTTGTTAATTGTGTGCCTGTTTATGAATAGAGTAAATTGATAAAACAAGATAAATAATCCATGGGTGCAATCCAAACAATATAAAATCAGAAGAGAGTAGTAATCAAAGTCATGAGTCTTAAAGGAGGTGTCTTTATAGTAATATCAACCACACCCAACTGAATGCATCTCAATGTCATTCCTTTCTATGAATCACTCTGCACCTTTTTATGCATCCATCCCACACACATGTCCCTAACAGTCATTTCTACTATCCTGCGCACCTAAGCCTTCCCCCTTCAATGTCTTTTAGAACAAAATCTGATGTGTGAGGCACTTTAAGACCAAATGCAGCTGTGAGGACTGTAATGACTGCTCCTCTGGCAACAGAACTTCCAATAAAGCCAGGGCTGCTTAGCTAGACCAGGTTGGTCAGACAGAGAGCAAAAATTTGGTTCAGAAAAGTGATTCCCATTGCTCTCTACCTGATCACCCAAGATAGACAACTGCAAGATTTGAAGTCTTTCAGTTCAGTCTTATAAAACTATTTGTGCCTCTCTCATAGTTTGAAAAAAGTCTATGCAGTCTGCACTCACAACAAGAGAAGTTCTTTGGCTCAAGCCCGCCGCTCACCAGCAGAGGAGAGCCTTTTCCTGCTTCTTTTCACCCAGTGGTTGAATAGAGATGTTTTGGGACTGTGCAATGTATGGCTGTAATTTTTATAAAATCTGCTGTGATAGGTGTAGTACTTCTGAGAAGGCACTAATTGGATGACACTTGCCCTTTTTACACACCTAAATATTTTAGTATAAGCCCCATGCCTATTTTTAATTAATTTTCTTAATTAGATTAAGACTCTATTCAATGCAAAAATACTTTTGTTAAAGACAGTTAAGTTCTTGCTCAAATGCACAAAAGCCATAAAATATAGGTTATATTCTTTGAACTTAACTCAAAGCCCTTTGTGCTTTGCTGATTACATAAGACATGATATCACAAATGATACCATCAGTGGCATACTTATGACATCACAACTGACATTACACACTTGCTTATTTAGCAACAGTGCAGCTTTTCGTGCAACAAAGTCCCAATGCCATAAGGATACTGCATGACATCAGAAATGACACCACAGTTTATGCAAATTGTCACCTAATGTCACTGATGAGATTTTTTATGATGTCAACAGTGCTGAAATTGATCAAGTCAATTGTAATGTGTAATGTCATATGTGATGTCATTGATGTAAGTTAGAACAAAATACCATTTTTTCTGGTTTTTGTGTGGTTGAATGAGAAGCTAACTGGCCTTACATTGAATGTACATATTTTTTTCTAAATGTTCACATTGGTGCATTTCAGTTGTTCCAGAAAGAAAAGTAGTGTGACGCTCTAGAAAGCCAACCATACCACGAGGATCAAATAAAGTGTGCTGTTGTTTTTATTAGGGCTTTGAACCCATTGGGTTCTAACTATGAAACTTAAAATAAGTGTACTAACACTGCTGAGAGAAGCGTATTTCAAGAGAATTTACAGTTTAAATCTTTTTTTTTTACATTAACTGTGCCTTCTAGTTGTCAGATTTCAATTAGTTATTCTGTTCCATTCTATCTGAGAAGAAAGTCAGTGACAAACAGTTCTCCATAGAATGGCAGTTGGTAGAAACTGCTGAGTCATGCTGTCAGTTAGAACTTTCAGGAAGTAAATACACAGTAAATTCACTTACTTATTTGAATGGTTATGACATTTGATCAAGATAACGAACAGCCATGGATGTACCCTTGTTTTACTCAGCAGCAAAAGCTCTATAACATTTAGGTTTCATTACCCCCCCCCAAAAAAAAAGTTTACTGTTCCTTTAAATTTTACATCCAGTTTATTTTATTTGCGCTTCTGTTGTTTTTCTGCAGGTTTGAGAACAGCTTTATTTTTTACAGTTCATGTGGTTTTGCTTCTTTTATTGCTCACTGAAGCTGATGTTCTAAGAGAAACTGGCACAATTATGGAGCAAATTAACTGCAGCACAGGAGACAAATAAAAGTTCCCATTGACTTAAAAGTGACTTTTAATAATAGGCCTTGAAAGCCTTGCTTCACAATGTGTTGAAGTCCTTCTAGCATTCAAGAGGATGTAATTCCCATATAAATCAATGGATATTTTTGGTGCAGTTGGTATGCCCCCAAATCCCCAATTCTTCTTAGTACATCTGCCTCATTGGAGGATATTTATTGTTTATTTTGTGAATGGGTCCTTAAAGGGATAGTAATACTTAAGTATTACTAATCCCTATATTAAAGTCCTATTAAAAATAAATGTATTGCCCCCAGTGTAATCTCTCAAGCCTTTATGGTTTGAGAGATGATCGCTCCTAAAGTTGCCCTCTCCCTCCCCCTTCCCCGTAGTCAGCCAGCACATCCACAATCTCGTTATTAAAAAAGAAAACTTTCACTGAAATGGTCTTGTACGTGTGCTTGATTTGCAAGCACACATAGAAGACATTTTAGTGAAAGATTTGTTTTTAATTAACGTGATTGCGGCTCTGCTGCAGAGCCGCCTGATGATCTATGACCGTTTTTCCCTTTAGTCAGCTACAAAGCTGACTTCGGGGAAGGGGGAGGGAGAGGGCAACTTTAGGAGTGATTATCTCT
Organism: Rhinophrynus dorsalis; assembly: GCA_037306005.1. NCBI lineage: Eukaryota > Metazoa > Chordata > Amphibia > Anura > Rhinophrynidae > Rhinophrynus > Rhinophrynus dorsalis. Next base: position 295,623,111 of record CM074720.1, read on the forward strand.
CAAACCATAAAGGTTTGAGAGATGAAACTGGGGGCAATACATTTATTTTTAACTAGTTGAACAGCCCGTTACACGGGCCACAGTGCCTCTGGCAGCTGGTCGCGGGGCAGTCACGCGCAGCAGAGACTGCCCGCGCCACTGCTGATACAGAGCTGGACGCTCCTTCGGAGCGCCCAGCTCTGTATCAGCCGCGGCGCGGGCTGTCTGTACTGTGCATGACTGCCGCACGCGCAGCAGTGTCTACTGCGCATGTCGGGCGTTACACACAACTTAGCGAATTATTATATAGGATAGGACTTTACTATAGGGATTAGTAATACTTAAGTATTGCTTTCCCTTTAAAATCTTCTTATTCCTTATTATGAGTGTTGGTATTTATAAAGTATTCTAGGTACATTTATAAATGTGATGACATTAAAACATAAGAACAAGTCAGACATGGCATTAATCATTTGGCGAAAATTCTGTCTCTAAATTGTTGCAAATAGCGACATTTCTTGATAAATCCAAAAGCAAAAACAAATTGGAGACACCAGTAGTGCCTTCTCACACAGATAATAAAACAACGTATATAAATATATGTCAATTGCACTCACATGTGTAAGTGGCTGTATAGATGCATACGTATAAACACAGCAATATCAGGGATATCTTAAAACCCCTGTTCGTTACAGAATAGATCAGGCACTCAACTCCTTCCTTATGGAACCCAGAAGTAGTAGAGATGGTGATGATGATAATGAGAAAATAAAAATAGAAGCTGCTTCAAACAATCGTCCTAATCGAAATAGTATATATTTATTATAAAAACGTATATTGATTATATAAAAAACAATTTAAACTTCCTACAATAAATGCATTTTGCAGCGTTCTACACTGCTTTTTTCAGTGATTTAAAGGGACAGTAATGTCCCAGAAAAAACTTAATCATTTTGTAATGCTTAAAAAGTTCAACTATATGTAAAAAACCCTATCTCTCAAACCACTATGGCTTGAGAGATATTCACTGTCAAAGTTCCCCCCTCCCTCCCCTTTCCCTGACGTCAGCACTGTGCTGACTGCAGGGGAATCTTGTAAGGGGACCAACAGGCGGCTCTGCAGCAGAGCCACAATTGCTTTCTTTAAAAAGAATTACTTCATTGGAAAGGTCTGCAAGTACTACATGGCATTATGTCCTCTTAAACTGTCCTTGGTACTTTTATAACTCCCAGCAGCAATCTTACAGACATTTTAATGCTTTTTTTTCTCCCATCAACTGCACTTATATAAATAGCCCCTATTGTTCTTTGTGCCTTTATTGCAAAATATACAAATGGCAGTTAGTAACTGTTTAATTATTATCATGCTATACATTTTTAAATGCAGTGGTTCTCAGTATTTTTTTACTCAAGACACCCCTAACATGCAATGTTGAATTTTCAGGGTGCCTCTAGAATTTTATAAGTATTTGTCTAGGGAATAATCGAGGAGACAAGGATCTAAGTGTATAGACATTCTTAGGTTTTGCTATCAGAAAGACAAGTACAATCTCACAGTGCATAATAATTCCCTAAATATAAATTCCTTAAAAATAAATATTCATGGTATGCCAGAATGCCACAGCTCCCTGGTAGAAATCCACTGATTTAATAATCCTTTGAGTATCAGAGAGATATACCCCTGTGGCTCTCAAGGGGTTAAATGTTAGACAGTAAGGGCATAATGTCAGCTAAAACTATGTTAACACATTCTAGTTTTATTTAAATATGCACATTTTTAGATGCTAATGTTTGTAATTACAGGAAGTAAAATACATATTTATTTGTTTTCTGTTAAGCAGTGAAATGCTTCTAAGTAACCTTCAGCAGAATCTAAAATGTAAATGTTTTCTTCATCTACACTTTTTCCTGTGGGACAAATCCAAATTACTTCTAACACAGTTTAGTGTGAGCAAATGTGACACTTGGGGAGGTATGTGCAAAAGAAAACATGCAAAACAAAATATTTAGTGCAAATGGGTTGCCCCAGAATTTCTCTACTCTTCTTTTGAACATTTGTCCCAGTTAATTTTCTAACAGTTTTGTTGTTATCAGTATAAAACTGTGTGAGATTTGTTTTCTTTTAACCCTTTTGAGTGCCAGAAGGGTGTTCAACACATTGCAAAGATTTCAAAGGGTTAAACAGGTCTTTGTTTTAGGGCGAAAAAGTTCCAGTACTATATATAACGCCTCTTATGTTGTAGGAAAATGCAGCGGAAGGGATTTTTTAAGGATGCCAGTATATGAATTTCTAATTGGTTTATGCTCGGGGCAGTTAATCCTTGACACTACAACCACAACCCCCCAGCTAGTGGCTGGTTGGGGATTATGGGAGTTGTAGTTTCTATAGCTGGAGTACCAAATATAGACTACCCTGTTTGGTGTCAGCCATTCCTCACATGACTTGTAAGGAAGGCTATAAATGGAATATAGTTCTGTATGTAATCACTTTATTAATGCAGGCCCATAAGGGTCCTGCACCAGGTAAGTCCTTCATCTACACCTTTTTTATTTTATTGTATGTCTGCTGTTTTTAATTGCACTACACTGGGACCCACAAACAATAATAAAAACATCAAAATATAATTTAAATGGTCCCCTCCAACGCGTTTCAAAATAACATCTTTCTTCAGGGATTTTTTATTTAGATAGTATTTGTAGGCGTATTAGAGTAGTACTTACCATAAAGTGAGATACCTTGGCGTGGTTGTTAAGCTTACACACGCATTGGCCAATTTGTGGGACGAAATTCTCACTTATTTTACTTAGATTTACTAAGGATTATTATATATGCCCATTACAGGGCACACAATATTCACAGCATATAGAGGAGCGCAGATTTGTTTGTATGTGTTTTTCACTTTTGGGTTTAGGCTCAATGTCAGGGGGACTGGAGAACCCTTTCATTTCTTGCTGCTATCTTTATATTTCATCTTTATATTTATATGTAATTTATATTTATTATATGGATATTTTATGATGAGTTAGCGCTGCGAGCTTTCTTCTCTTTTTCTGTACTTACAAATGTTACATCAATTAATAAAAATAAACTACACTTCCTTAAAATATTCCCTTTCCAAAATTAGTCTTCTTAACCCTTAAATTCCATTCATAGAACAAAAACATGGAGTAAAACATGGGAAGAAAGAAACAATACAAATAGTGCAATATGTTTGAACAACTATAATATCCAGGGTGTGCTCTTAATTGTAAACTCACAGTTTTTATAAAATGCCCATATTAGATCACTTGTTCTTGAGGACTTTGTTCTTAAAAGAAACAAATATGTATAGACCCTACCCAACGCTGAGTGCCTGAGAGTCGTGCAGTAATGTACAGAGGTATATAAAGAGATGACTGAAGAAAGGTAGGGAGGTGCGGAATATCGCTATAAAGCAAAGAAATAATGTATTGTAGTTTATTCTGTGAGAGAGGAAGGCAGGACAAGGAAAGAAGAACAGAAGATCATTTGTACAGTAGCTTTTCATATCTATTGTAATAGAGAGAACTGTGCAGCAAGACTTGATAGAAGCATATCAGTGGAAGATAACAAGGGCGTTAATTATGGTAGTCTTTTTTTGTTGCATGACTTTATTCACTGTGTTAACCTTCTGCTTAATTCTAGGAGTGGTTTATTAACAAGTCAGTAAAGAGTTGTAAAATGCATCTGTTCAGTAGAAAGGGCAAGCTATAACTCCTTATTCCTCCCTGTCTAATCATCTTAAGAAAATAAAAAAAAGGTTAATATGCTGAAGTAACCATGTGGGTGGCAAAGTGTGAAATGTGACAACTAAAAAGCATAATTTATTGTAAATGAGAGCATTAACACAGCCTCAGATATTGGAGGGGAAGTGTCAAGAGCTGTCTTGTCCATATGTAAAAGGTAAAGAGATATCCATCAGATATAGTTGCTATGCAGAGATGCTTGGATTCCAGTTGATAGAACTCTCTACTGCAATTATGAGATTGACAGATGTCCATGTATATGAGGAGATCAGTTCTAAGGTCTGTTCTATTTAACGTATTTGAGTGATAATATTACTTGTGGGTTTCCAACGAAGGTGTGAATTTTTGCTTTTGACACTGTCAAACCAATTATGTTGAATGTATCCAAAGGGTTAAAACAAGAGAACCAATCAGGTTGGATATCTTCACATAAATAGATAAATGACAATATTAAATAATTTTGAGAACTTTACACTATATTAGGTATTGACACGCTACTTCACAGTAAAGAATTGATTAAAATAATCAATCCCGCATATTTGTGCAAAAATATATATAATTTAAGTAAAATATACTATATATAAAGTGTAAACAAGAATGATATAAAGGAGTGATCAGCAATTACAATAGATATATAGTAAGTCAAACCACAATTATCACCATGAGGATTGCCAGCAATTAAAGGGTTAACCACACATAGGTATATTCAGAGGTATTAGATAACAATAATTGCACTCAGCAGCATAGAAAAGGATAATTGAGCCTTACAATAAATAAAATACTGTTGTCAGCAGTGCATATGAATATCTCTGCCCCAGAAACTGAATAAGCTATGCTAATTAAGGTTTAAGGTAGGTTGTCGGGTGAATTAGCTTTAATATTAAGCTAGGTCCTCTGACAATTCCCTTATACCATATAATAACCAAATTTAGAGACTAACTGGAATAGAATCCCATATTTAAATCACTATAATTTAATTATCTACCGATTACAAATATTGCATACCTTCTGAATAAAACATATAAATTGCATTTAATATAGTCAATAACAAATTATACCCGAAAATACAATCAATTCAATAATACATGTCTAGACCGTATATTAAACTTCGTGCAACATATATCACAAATATGACTATAGCAATAATATGTAAAACCTATAGGTACTTCAAGGGTTAATCCACTTATTAAGATAGGGTGCCACAACCAAGATGGCAGCTTCTTTTGTCTAGTGAAAGTTTAAAAGAAACCTTCATTTTACAAAAGTTAGGCCTAGTACACACACAATGAAATACCACAAATAAATAGACAAATAGCGGTTAAAGGGTTAATAGATTCATTCAAAGAATTCCCCAGATCAATATTAGCAATTATAACATTTCCAGAAACACTATTACCTGTATCTGGCAAAATATAACAATTTACCAATAAATTAATGAATTCTGCTTAATTTCAGAATTTCTAGAGCTGATATAGCTTATTATAATTGATCCCAAATGGTTGGCCAGTCCAATTAAGACAAATTATAAGAAAATTAGGTTTCTTCAGATATAGAAGAAATGTGTATATGATTCTGAACTTTTGCAGAATTTAAATCAGGAAAATATAAGTTACCAGTCCACTAAGTGTTTCTTTGTATCTCTTGGCTAGGTACACTTCCTGAACAGGAAAGAAAAAGCCAGCTCAGACCAAGAGGAAAAGAGCCCTTCTCTCTCTCAACTGGCATATTTATTATATGAAATTCCCCTTAGCAAAATCTGCTCTGATTGGTTAAAGGACCATCTCCTTATACAGTGACATTATCTGATTGGATGCTCCTAGCCTTAATTTCCATAAGACGACATGCATAAATTATGATAATAATATGAGGGCACCAGTAATAACGCTATTTACACTGGAGGTGTCGCTTTCACTCTACGTTACAATTTTTCCTAATCATTTGAGAAACACTAGTAATGACATCTTGTTTCGCAATCATGTCCGAAGGGAGAGATCATAAGTTTATCAGAGACCCTATAAACATGTCATTCTACCAGCCTATTCTATTCTGTTCTCACATAGGAGTATATCTTCTTCCAAGACATTTTGTCTCCAACTGAATATCAATCACCATAAAACCCACTTAGATATTTTTCACTCCCGTCTAGGTAAAAAGAGGCCTGTTTTGTCCAGAAGAATGAGCTAATTTAAACACATTTTAAACACAGATTTTTAGAGAATTTGGTTTAAAAGAAAAATTATCCATTTCCTCCCCACCATGGCAATGTCTCTGACAACACTAATATATGTAACACAGTTGACATTCCTGGAAGGTGAAATCTAATACAAAATTATTTAAAAGGTTAGAGAAATGGACAAAATTATTTGATATGTACAAAATCATGCCCATAGAGCTAAGAAAAAACAGGCAGAATGTAGATTTAATGGCATTCTGCTGACAACAGCAGCAGAGAGAAGGGATTTGGTAGCAGTTATAGCTGATGATTAAGAGGCAATGAAGAAATGCAGAAATGCTATGGGGAAAGCCAGCATGATACTAGGTTGTATCGGAAGGGCTATTATGAGCAGAAAAAAAGAAGGTCCTAATGCAGCTTTACAGATCACTAGTTTGATCTCACATTGAGTATGGTGTATTGTTATGGGGACCATATCTCCAGAAGGATATCAGTAAATCAGAGACTATTCAAAGAAGGATCACCAAGCCTCCAGTACTTTAATAGGTACAGCTTGGCGGATAGAAGAGATTGGGGTGACATGATTTGAAACCTTCAAATATGTTAACCGTTTAAGTGCCAGATTGGAACGCAATGCATTGCTCTGCAATGCACTGCAATACCCCTCTGGCACTCATGGTTTAAGTGATTAATAATGTTCAGGAAGGATATCTTTTTCACGATAATAGGAATATTAGAACAAGAGGGCATGCCCCAAAATTGGAGGAAATGTAAGAAAAAGCTTATTTACAGAAACCGTGATAGATAAATGGAATAGTCTTTCAGCCAAAATGATAGTCTAAAATAGTAAACAAATGTAAGATCTCTTGGGAGAGTTAAATTGCTATTCTATGGATAAAAGAATTCTAACTAGACAAGGATGTGAGCAAACTGAATGGGCCAGTCTGATCTTATTTACCATGAAAGTTTCTGTTCCTAAGACAGAGCTTTATGGTACACCAAGATAGAGATCCAGAGGAAGAGGCGTTTAAGAGTATACAGCTATAATGGTAAATGGTTGTATGTTCTTATTTCTAAAGAACAATGAGATTGATATATTAAGAGAACTGGAACAAACTAACTGTGCTACAGGGGACACATAAAAATCCCTCAAATTCCCATTGAATTAAATTAGGCTTTTAAGCACTTGAATTCTAGCAAATGGGTTGGAGACCTTTCTAGCATTCAAGGGTTTAAAATCCCAATTTAAATAAATTGCAGTTTTTTCATATGTCCCCTTTGGAACAGTTGGGTTCCCCTAAGGATTGCTCTAGCAGTACATCTGCCTCATTGTCTGTTTTGTTCAGCCTGCTTTTTGCAGTAAATATAAAATCAAACAGTTTTAAAGGGGAATGGAATGATGGACTCAAAATGTATTTGAATTGAACTTCTCTTTGTAATTTGCCCTTCATTTAACAGTCATTTATAGCTATTTACAGTATTTTTGCATTTTAGCTCTATTGTTGTCTGCAACTGAACAGACATATTTCTACCTTGAAATTGTTCTCATGCCCCATTAGAATTATGGGCAGGGCTCGCTATTGCTAATCCCATTCAGATTTATGGTCTGTTGTTTACTGGAGATGGAAACTATGTACAGAGCTAAAATGGTGCCCAACAAACGCAGGCAACTGCAGATGCTATGCAAAAATAAGTAGAAATACCTGAGTGTTGTTTGGAGGACATTTACCTAGTTATACCTCCTAATAATACCTTCCTTATCTTAATATGACCAGACAATCCTAATCGTTTCTGTGACGTCTGGGCCTTTGTTCAATTGAAGATGTTTTCTATCAGTACTGGATGTCATGTCCATGAGGTGGGCATAACAGTTGCTAGCAGAAACTCAAACTCTGCTATGATATCACCGGTCCTTAAGGAGTTAAAGGGTTCAGTAGGCTCACATTCCCTACATGCAACATTTTAAGAGGCCATTAAGATTTTCTAGCCATTGTAAGCTAAGGGTGTGGTGTGGTGTGTGTGGTGGATGTGGGTGTGGTGTGGTGCAGTGTTTGTGTGTGGTATCATTAGGAGGTGTCCGTTCTTCTTTAAGAGCCACATAGTCTTATTGGTATAGTTCCCTTTAAGAACCTCAGATGTTTTTGTAAGTGATTTTCTTCTACATCTTATAAATGTTGCACAGTCCAAACAGCAGAGCTCCAACAAATTGGTTAAATAGCTTGGATTAGTTGTGTTTCACACCTTGAAAATCTTAATATGCATTGCTAAATATATTCCATTACAGTTTACTAATTAGAGCTGTGTCGAAGTACAGCTGCTAATTTCTATGGCTGACATGGTTCATTTCAAACTGATAACAGTTGCATCTGTAATATTTAGGCACAGTTACGTTGATGAATTATGGTTGTTCACATACTGAATCTTAGGATGTTGTTAGCTTCTCAAATTGATCCATTGCCATACATTTCAATAAATAGGCGTGTGCCAATGTTTATATTTTTCAGTACTGCTGTCAGTGAAATACTGTACATTTGTTGTGGGTTATCAAATTGCTCTGTTAAAGCGGAACTACCACCCTAAATAAAGTCGCCCCCCAATAATTAGGCATATGGCGACTAGCATTTTAATAGTGCTGTTATCTCACACAAGTAGCCGGTTATGAAGTAATCCTTATTCTTCTGAGACTGACGGCCAGGCTTCTTGCTGTAGAACCGTCTGCACCTTCTGGTGCCTTTTGGCACCATGCAGTTCCTCCTAGAGGAGACCAGGACAGACAGCGCAGGTGCACAGTCTCTAAGCCAAGATGTCTGCGTGCAAGCCTAGCTGCCAGTCTCCAAAGAAAAAGGATTACTTCATAACCTGCTACTTGTGTGAGATAATAGCACTATTAGGATGCTAGTTGCCATATGCCTAATTATTGGGGGGCAACTTTATATAGGGTTGTAGTTCTGCTTTAAGTTGTGGAATTCTGGAGCAAACTGTCATCACTATAGGGAACAAATACAAACTTGTATTGATATAATTGGGGCTTTTAAGTCATTGAATGCTAAAGAGTTTGCGACACATTGTGAAGCAATGCTTTGGAAACCTCTTGAGCATTGAAGGGGATAAATATCTCAATTTAAATCCCTGGGAATCTGGGGACTTTTTATTTGTTCCCCTATATTGTAAATTACTACAGAATTGCACCACTCCACTTTTATGCATAAGGGCCTATGTAACTCACCTCTTAAGATAATCTATGGCTACAGCATTAATGGAAATTGTACTTTTAGGGCCTTATCCTCAAAAGAGCAAACCAACTGCACCATACGAAATAAATAAAATGCCCCTTTGATTCAACTTGGCTTTTAATCCCTTGGAGACTAGAGATGTCTCCAATGCATTGCTGTCTAGCATTCAAGAGGTTAAAAGTCCAATTTAAATTGATTGGAATTTGAGGATTATTTGACTTTTCCACTGTGGTGCAGGTGGTTTGCTTAAGACTTGCTCCCCTTTTATAGATAAGAGCTTTAAGACCTTATCCCTCAAATTATAGAGATGCTGTTTGGAGAGGAAACCATCTGCACCATGGGGGAAATTGAAAACTCCTATTTAAATGGGGCTTTTCTACTCTTGAATTTCCAATGACATCTCCAGTGTATTGAGGAGCCACAGAAGAGACCCTTGGGCTCAATCTGTTTGCCTTTTGCCATTTAAAAGAAAATGTTCTGCCTTTTTTGCATCCACCATTATGTTATGCAGATCTAGATGTTGGCCCTAGATTTGCCTTGTTTTTCCAAGTCTGTTTGGTGAACTTACTAGATATTGCATCAGCAAAATGATGTCACCAAAGGCATAAAAATGTATCAAGAAAGCACATGATGAACAGCCAGACACTTGAGAACATTTACTGTATTCAGCTATAAGGCAGTTTTTTCAGGCATTTTAGCATAAAGAAGTTACATTTTCATATAGTCAAGGTCACCCTTTATTCAGGCTGTTGCTTGCTTTGAAGGACATCCCATCCAGTCTTCAATGCAGTAGATCTCCCTCATACACTACACTCTTCTTCCCTTTTTAAGCCTCAGTAATGTAACTTACAGACTGTGGTCAGCCTCCACTCTGATACTGTATAATGCTGAAAGGTCCTTCCAGGACATTTCTATCACTGCACAGACTTCATATGCATTGGCAGATCCTGGAGGGACCTTTCTGGTTCACAAAACATCAGCATGGTGGTGATTGGCAAATTGAAACATCCCATTCAAGGCAGAATTTGAAATTGCTGAAATAAGGTTTTTTGTTTTTTTTTTTGCCTTCTTTTGGATCAACAGCTGTAAACAAGAATAGCAAAAGGGTTGAACTTGATGGACTCAAGTCTTTTTTTCAACCTAAACTACTATGTAACTATGAAACATACTGCTCCAGACAGCTCTGGAAGAAGAATGCTGTTTTCATTACTCAACTTAAAGATAGAGGGGGGAAGAGAATACCATGGGCATGAGGGTGAGAGGGGTGTATGAAATGTATGGGTATGAAAAAAATCCCCAAATATGAGGTGGTTGCCTTCTAGAACAGATTTATTTTATTTTTTCACACCCAATGTTTGGAAAGTTGAGGAGTGCCCTGTACAAGGGGAAATATGGTAATTCAAATAAGGTAAAATAACATTTTATTTATAACAATGTACATGTTTTCTTTGCCTTCCATTATTAACAATATAACATACTTGCATGCGTTTTCTCATTGTTAACTAGATCTGAAGTAATACAGGTTTTTGTTTTTTTTTTCCTTTAAAGTGATTGTAAACTTAGACTTTACATGTTCTGCAAGGACAGAATATGTAAAGACAAATTACCCATACTTATTGTTATTCTTTGGCATTTTTATCTATAAGTGTATTTCTATCTGTATGTCCTTGACTATTAGCTCTCAGCATCTCTTTTGTATATAAAAAAATGCTCATTGATCTTTGGGGATTTGATAACATAACACATGGTGACATTTTCTACACATGAGCCCTTTCTAATGATTGCATTATGGCATGCTTTAGTATGGCCAAACATTCTGGAGCTTATTTAGTGGCCTCTAAGCAATTTAATTAATAGTGTGGGTCCAAAAATATGGTTGTGTTCAGTTGCTCTAATTTTCCCAATGCTTACAGGTTCTTCAGTAGAACACTTTCCTAATTGTATTACTTCCATAAACTGTTGTTCTTTTAACAAATCTATGTATTCTTTGCTCTACCTGCAGTATTTTTTAAAGTGTTAGTAATGTCTAAAAAAACTTTTTTGCATTTAGAAGAGCTTAAAAAGCTGATCTAAATGCAAAAAAAACGTATCTCTTAAACCGCTATAGTTTAAGAGATACGGGCGTTTAAACTTTGATTTCTCCTACTGACAGCTGTAAAGCTGTCAGCAGGAGATCCGTGTCGGTCGACGTGGTGGCGCTTGAGAAGTGCCGGGATCTCTTTACTTACACGGAATCCGTTCATTGGAATGGTCTAAAACGTGTGCCTAGTGTTCAGGCACACGTTTTAGACCATTCCAATGAAGGGATTCAGTGTAAGTAACGAGATCCCGGCACTTCTCAAGCGCCACCGTGTCGACCGACACGGATCTCCTGCTGACAGCTGTCAGAAGGAGAAATCAAAGTTTAAACGCCCGTATCTCTTAAACCATAGCGGTGTAAGAGATACGTTTTTTTGCATTTAGATCCGCTTTTTAAGCTCTTCCAAATGCAAAAAAGTTTTTTTTAGACATTACTAACACTTTAAACTATAAAAGACCAGAAGGTCTCTAGTCCTTTATAAGGTTAATGAAAGGAAGCATGAAGTAGTGATGCTGACATACTAAGGTGAAATGGAGCAGTCCTGGATCAAATCCACAGCATCATAGGGGTGCACACATTCCTAAAAAAAACCCTGAATGCAGAAAGGTCACCAACACATTACAAGACATTCAAGGGGTTATACCGCAATTCAAATCAATGGGTATGTTTATTAGTCCCCAATGGTGCAATTGGTTTGCCTCATAATGGCTGATCTTTTGCTTCCTATAATCATCCACACACACATTTCCAGAACTTCAGATGCCAAAAGCTACCATTTTCTTGATAGATACCAATAGTGATATAATGTACAAACTTTTGGGGGGACATTTCCTCCCTGATGAATTTATTGAGTGTACCCCTGGAACATTGTGCATTATATCAGTACTAGTGTAAAAGCCCGTGCACATGGGCCAAGGTCAGGGTGATGTTACCCCTTTGAGTGCCAGAGGGGTACGCAACTCATTGCTTTGCAATGCATTGCATACCCCTCTGGCACTCAGAGGGTTAAGAGGCCGGTCCTGCTCTGTGTACTGCTGCCGCCTCACTGTCGGCGCTCGCGATGCAGTCATGCACTGTACAGACTGCCCTCCACACTAAATGCTCCCATTCTGTGCATTCGGGCAGTCTCTACTGTGCATGACTACATCAGACAAGCATTCTAGCATTTTATTATATAGGATTGGTGCCTATTAATAGAAAGGCAAGTTTTGGCATTTGAAATTGTGGAGCTGTGTCCCTATGTCTGTTGTATGAGTATTATATGTATATGTGTGAACTGATCAAGGATGCTACAAAGGCAAGTGAGCACCTAAGCAAGGTACCAAGAACTACAGGTTGTTTCATATTCACAGAGGGGAGGGTCTGAACATCTCATTATTTGTGGCCATAAACTAAAGAGGAGCCATTCTGGAGAAATCAAACTGCACTAGAGGATTTTCACCTTTTGAATGCTACACAGGTCTCCAGTGCATTCGTTCTCAATATTTAGGAAACCGCTTTAGTATTCTTTATCATTGAAAGTGTAATGTTTCCTCTATGATGCATATGGTTTGCCCCAGAATGGCACCTCTTAGGTTATTGATTATGACCATTAGGGCCTTACGTGCAAAAGAAAAAGAAGAGCAGTCCTAGAGCAAACCAGCTGCAACATAGGGGGATATGAACATTTCCCATATATTTAAATTGGTTTAGAAACAATATTTCATTGCTTCTCTTTTCTTTTGCACATAGCGCTTTTAGTAGTGTGCAGGTGTTAAGAAATTAAATTCAGAATTCTGTAAAAATGATTATATGTAATAAAATTGGTCCATTGTGGATAACAAGACTAATAAAACACTAAATAAATGCTGTCTTTTATTTACAGATGCTTGTTACCACTCCAGAGAAGTGGGATGTTGTGACTAGAAAGAGTGTCGGTGACGTAGCGCTTTCTCAGATTGTGAGACTGCTGATATTAGATGAAGTTCATCTGCTTCATGAAGACAGGGGCCCAGTATTGGAAAGTTTGGTTGCACGGACATTACGGCAGGTATTATTACTGTTGCTATTATATATTATCATTTATTTATACAGTTCCAACAGGTCCCACAGCAAGACAATAAAGCAATGTGCAAAGGGGTGGCACCCCCCCCCCCCACACACACACACACATTCACATATCTTCAATAAACTCTTAACTTTCTTTTTAAAAAGGCCTTCGGGTACTGTTGTATTTCCTGTATTTATGATATTTAGCCTAACTTTTCACCCAGACAACTCTTGCTCGGCAAGTTTGTGTTTCTACCACAGGCAACTAATATATATATATATATATATATATATATATATATATATATATATATATATATATATATATATATACATACAGGGCTCAAAACTTCCACTAGCCAATGGTGAGTGAAAATTCTGCCCTGGCGAGTAGAAATTCACCCCTGGGTATGTTATGGCTTGCAGTGGCGAGTAACTTTTCAGGTCTGGCTAGTAGCAAAGGACTTCAAATTTTAACTTATGCCTCCACTGTGGCATTCATTCACATAGTTGAAATGCATGTGGTAATTGCACATACTATGGTGGAAGGTGGATCGTGCTGGCTCCCGGGGTGTGAGTGTAAGTGAGACTATGGTGGAAGGTGGATCGTGCTGGCTTCCGGGGTGTGAGTGAGTGATTGCGTGTGAGTGATTGCATGAGTGTGCGTGATTGAGTGAGAGAGTGTGAGTGAGTGAGTGTGAGTGAAAGGGTGTATGAGAGCGAGTGAGAGAGTGTGAGTGTGTGATTGCGAGTAAGGGTGTGAAAGTGTGTGAGAGTGTGTGAATTATTGTGTGTATGATTGAGTGTGAATTATTGTCAGTGTGTATGATTGAGTGTGGATGCATTGATTTGGTTACAGTAGGGGGCAAGTAAAATGACTTGTCCCAGTGTAGATGTAAAGTAAGGATGCAGTGTGGTCCAAGCCACAAAGCAGTAGGGAGTAAAAAGGAGATAATAGTACATGGAAGGGAGTCATAGCTATGCTAGCTGTGAAGGAGATTATGAGGGCAATGTTATGTAATAGGCTTCCATGAAGAGTTGAGTTTTGAGGAACATTTTAAAAGTCTGGATGAGAGGGGACAATCCGACTGAGACAGATGGAGAGTTCCATGGGGAGGCTCCCTATGATGACTATAAGGCAGCAAGCTTAGGAGGATGGTAGTTCAAAGTGATAACTTCAGACTGGAGTTTGCTGGATTCAGGAAAGAGGAGTTCTGCTTTGAATAGGCTGAATTTTAGAAAACAAAAGATCATTCAGGTATAGACTGCAGAGAAGCACTTGGTAACCTGATCGATAAGAGAGAGAACGATGTCAGGAGTGAAAAAGAATGGGTATAATTGGTATAAAGGTGGTACTGGATCCCAAATTGGGAGAAGATTTCCTATAGTGGAAATATAAATCTAAAACAGCAAGTGACACAGAACAGAGCCTCGAAGTACCCCAACTGAAGGGGAGAGCAGAGGAAAATAGTGCTTAAAAAAAGGAAAAACTAATGGAATGGTCAGAGAGAGAGAGAGAGAGAGAGAGAGAGGTAGGAACAAGGAGACAGCTGTGACATGGAGTCCAGTGGAGTAGAGAGTTTGAAAGAGAAGTGGGTGGCCTACTGTGTCCAAAGCAGAAGATAGGTCCAAAAATATTAAAATGAGCAGTGGCTCTTTGTTTTGATTTAGAGCAAATTAAAGGTCACTTTAGTGAGCTCAGTCTTAGTGTGATGGGAGCATAAGAGAGATTGTACAAGATCCATATGGAGGTGGGAAGTGACAAAGGTAGTCAGTGTTGTGTACACAAGCCTCTCAAGAAACTTTAATGCAAAGGGGAAAAGAGAGATAGGACTTTAGCAGGAGTCGGGGGTGCAAGAGTAATCGGAGCATGCTTGAAGGCATTTGTAAATGTGCCAGTGAAGGGAGAGAGGTTGAAGACAGAGATTAGTGCTAGAGTAAGACAGGGAAAGAGAGCAAGTCAGTTTTGAAGGGATAGGATCAAGAAGATAGCGGGCTGGGTTGGATGAGGAAAGGAGAGAAGAAACCTTCTCTTCTATTACAGGGTTAGATGTGCTGAGGATGCTGGTAGAAGTTTGCATGGAACAAGGCTGGGTATATGGGGGTAGGATGTGTGGTGATATTACTTCTTCTAGTGTCAATAGTATTATGGTGTATGGGAAAGAGTAAAGAGTTGTAAGTACTGAAGAGTTGTATAGGGATAGAGGTCAGAAGATAGATGAAGTAATTTTGTTTAACAAAGGAGAGAGCAGAGCAGCATGAGCACAGTATGAATTTGTTGTTCTGGAAGTCTTCAACATAACAGGATTTTCTCCAAAACTGTTTGGCAGTTCAGGAGAACCCTTGGAGATATCGGGTCTGTTTTGTATGCCTTAAATTGCTTGGGGTGGTATAGTTAGGCCAAAGCTGCTTTGTCTAGATCAGTTATGAGAGTGAAATGATAGACTGATGTGGCCATGTTTAGTCAGGAAAGTGGGGATATGGTATAGAGGAGATGTTGTAAAGATGTGGAAAGTTGAAGTAAATCATTGGAGTTTAGGTCTCTGCATGGGGTTTAGGTGGAGTGAAAAGAACCTGAGGAGGTGTTAGTCTTCAGTTTAACAGGGGGTGGTGAGAGAGTGTTAAATAATTCTGGGCAAACCAACTACCACAGGAAGGAAGAGAAATGTGCCTGGTGATTTAAATGGAGCTTTTAACTCCTTGACTGCTAGAGGGATTTGCAGGTGCTGGATTGTAGTGTGTATGGGGGTAGTTGAGAAATTTTGGAGAAAATAAACTGCATCACAGGGGACAAATAAAAATTCACATTCATTGAAGTTGGGATTTTCAGATGTCTCAAATGCATTCCTTCACAGTGCAATGGAGCCCTCTTTAAATCAGTGAAATTTCTCTATCGTCCAATACAGGTTACTGGTAACTCTGGTTACTGGTAACTCTGGGTAGGCGATCCACCCCTTTAAGTAGGCAGGAACAATTCTAGAATTGTATGCAGGGGGTGGAGTCTACCTTCCCTCCTTGGCTGCAGCTAGCCAACCAGCTCCAGAAAGATTTGTTCCTTGGTGAAGATAATACAGGCAAGAGAACAGTTCTGCTATAGTTTTAGAAACTTTTTTATTTTTCTGTTAAAAATGGAATACCACCATTAAGCAGATCACCATAACTGACCATGCCATTAGATGTGGCTAGCTCAGTATCCAGATGCTTTTTGTGGACCTTAAGCCCTGAGGGGGAAAACCTTGGTTCCAGGTGCTTCCCCAGCAGTTACCCACTGAGGTTACTTCTTACTACATGGTAATCTGAAGACAGAAGATCTGCAGGAAAGGTGAGCAACCCTTTGAGTGCTGCAGGTCCTCTTGTCACAGTGCCCCTCCGCATAGGGTTGTTTTCATTGGGAGTTCCTATTGCACACTCCTGCACTCATTGGGTCTATCTGTATGTCTGTTGGGTGTTTTGGAGCAGTTTTATGTGTTAACCCTTTAGCTGCTGGATTGGCACTTTTTGGGGGCGTTTCTAACACTTTTCCTACTGGTTTAGTGTTTTTTGGGTGTTCTAACATGTTCTAATGCTGTTTTAGGCATTTTAGATTCACACTCTCAATTTTGTAAAAATTTGAGTTCCGTGCACCATTCATTTCTATGGGATTGTACTGTTTGGGACATATCTCTGCAACCGTTTAACCTAGCGACTTCAGAGATGGCTCATTTTACTAGTCTGCCCTTGCTCTATCATCTGGTTCATGTTTCTAGTGTGTTGGGGGGCTCAGGGGGCTTCAGGCACTGTTTGGGGTACTTTTCTATGAAAAGTACATTTCCCATGAGCGCTTGCTTTGCACGCTTGTTTCTGATTGGTTCCCGCCGCGGCAGCCTTTTTGAGCTTTTTCCAGAATGAGTATCCTACGCAGGGCTTGCACTCTCCTTCTCTCCTCTGCTGCTTGACCCTTCACTTGCCAGATAAGTTTGTTTTAGCAATTTCTGGGGTAAAACGTTAATCCTACACACTATAATTGGGTGATTTCTTATACAGTAAGGTTATTTGACACTGTGAGAATGTCTATACCACTTGAGCTTGGGGCCAGATTTAAGACTAAGGAGGCTGGGGTCTCTGTATCCCCCACTGCGCATTGCTCTTCCTGTCACTCAGGGCTACCTAGACAATTCTCAGGTCACTTATGCCCAGCATGTTCTGATGCCCCTGAAAGCACACTATAATTTGGTGACTTCTTATACAGTAAGGTTATTTGACACTGTGAGAATGTCTATACCACTGAAGCTTGGGGTCAGACTTAAGAGTAAGGAGCCTGGGGTCTCTGTATCCCCCATTGCACATTGCTCTTCCTGTCACTCAGGGCTGCCTGGAGAATTCTCAGGTCAATTATGCACACCATGTTTTGATGCCCCTGAAAGCATTCCAGGGACCTCCACCCACTCATTAGAGCCAGCTTGGGTGCAAGAGTTCAAGATTGCTACTAGGGACCTTAGGTCCACATTGCAACTCTTTCCATCCCAGTTACAGGGGGTCTTTCATTCTTGGCAGGCCCCCTCCTCAGTCAAGTCTTCCCTGCCCAAACCACAGGGAGTACTTGACGTGTCAGATTCCTCTAAAGAGGAACTGCTTGTGGATTCAGATGTTGAGGAATGTTCTGTGTTGGGCTCCTCTCCGTTTTTTGGGGATCTTTTTGAGGCTGATCCTGAGCCCTCCGCTGAGGGCCTGATCAGGGCTGTCTTAACTACTCTTAACATTCCCTTAGTTCAGGAGGTTCCTTCTGACCCCTCTGATGTGTTACAGGAGCCTAAAAAACCCCTTACTTACTTTCCACCTAACCCCACTCTTGACCGCCTTGTGTCTGAGGAGTGGAAATCCCCAGACAAGAAACCCTCTGTGTCCAATAAATTTGCCAGATTCTATCCCTTTTCTGAAGCCGCGATTCTCAGTGGGTTCATCCTCCCAAAGTGGATGCTCCTATTTCCAGGCTATCTAAGTCTACAGCCTTACCAGTCTCTGATGCCTCTGCTCTGAAGAACTGGACTGACAAGAAACTTGAGGTCTTCCTCAAGTCCATTTTTGCCACTGCTGGTTCTGCCATGCGTCCAGCATTCGCTGCTGCATGGGTGAACCAGGCCATTGCGGTCTGGACTGAACAGCTCACCCGGGCTGTCCATCAGGATGTGCCTACTTCAGATAAGTTGTGCCTTCTCACCAACATTTCTGAGGCACAGCACTATGTTTCTTCTGCCTTATTTGATGCCATCCGTTTGGTGGCTATTGTTTCCACAGTGTCTGTGGTTGCCAGATGAGCTCTTTGGCTCAAGATCTGGTGTGCTGAAACTGCTTCAAAGAAAGCATTGCTCTCCCTACCCTTTCAGGGTACCTCGTTGTTTGGGCCAGATCTTAAGGATCTGATCAGTGAGGCCACAGGGGACAAGAGTACTCTTCTACCCTTGGTCCCCAGGAAGAAATTGCAGCTTAAATGCAATCTTTATTTTAGCTCCTTTCTGAATGAGACACGTCTGGCGAACCAGACGGTTCTCTCAGCTCCGTGTACCTCCTCCAAGCCCAAACAACAATGGAAGCCCAAGGTCTTCTCCAAGCCCAAGGCTTCCAAGCCTTCTTTGACATGACTCACTGAACCCGGGTCCACACTCTGCTGCGGGTGGTCGTCTGCATCACTATCACAGCATTTGGGAGGGTTCAGTGGCAGACCCATGGGTTTTACAGGTGGTGACGGAAGGGTACAGGATCCCTTTCATCTCTCTTCCTCCCTTTCGCTTTCGTCCTTCTCAAACGTCTCAGGGCACAGAGAAACACCGGCTGTTCAACGGTGCTGTTCAGGCTTTTCTGGACAAGGACGTTCTATAGCCGGTGCTAGTTCAGGACAGAGGAATGGGTTTTTACTCAAACCTCTTTGTGGTCTCCAAGAAGGATGGCGGTCGTCGTCCCATTTTGGACTTGAAGGATCTCAACTCCTTTGTGACCTGGACTCATTATCATCAGGAGTCTCTATGGACGGTGATTGCTGCTATGTCCCCGGGGGAATTCCTTGCTTCTCTGGATCTTCAGGACACGTACTTACACATTGCCATTCATCCAGAGAGCCGGCAGTACCTCCTGCCGGTTTGCCTGCGACAGGGGACATTTTCAGTTCTCAGCTCTTCCATTTGGTCTGACAACAGCTCCTCAGGTCGTGTTCTGGGAGCCTTAGTGTCCATCCTCCACTGGAACTGCATCAGAATTACTCCATACATGGACGACTTGCTTCTAAAAGCCCTTCTGCGGACCTTCTTCATCAGCAGGTTCAGCAATGCATTCAGGCTCTCACCCATCACGGGTGAATCATCAACTTGGATAAGTCAGATCTTATCCCATCTCAGCGTCTGGTCTTTGACACTCAGAAAAGCATGGTGTTCTTCACGGACGAGGTGGCTCATCAGATCGCCCACAGGTTTTCTGCGGTTCTGGTTCAAGATTCAGTTCCAGTCAAGAAGCTGTCCTCTCTAGTGGGGAAATTAATTTCCACCATAGAAGAGGTCCCGTTTGCCATGGCGCACACCAGGGAGCTCCAGAGGTTCGTGATCCAGGTGTGCAAGGATCAGCTGGACCTTCTGAAGATGTCAGTGTCTCAACCTTTCCAACCTGCTGAAGGGCAAGTCCTTCCTGGTATCCTCCTGGACCACAGTGATGACGGATGCCAGCCTCTCCGGCTGGGGAGCGGTCCTGGGTCGTTTGAATGCTCAGGGTCGGTGGTCTCCGGAGGAATCCCTCCTTCCGATCAACATATTGGAGCTTTGGGTGATATTTCATGCCCTTCGACATTGGACATCTCAGTTGGAAGACTTTCCGGTCCGAGTAGAGTCCGACAACGCCACAGCCTTGGCTTACATCAACAAGCAGGGCGGCACAAGAAGTCTCACCACTTGGTTAGAGGTCAAGGCTGTTTTGTCCCAGGCAGAAGATCACGTTCCTGCTATTTCCACAGTGCACATCCCTGTCGTAGACAACGTCATGGCGGACTTCCTCATTTGACACACAGTGGACAGTGGAGCATGGGAGCTGCAGCCAGAGGTGTTCACCCTCATTGTTCAGAAGTGGGTTCTTCCTTACATCGACCTGATGGCAACAAGACACCACAGGAAGTTACTGAGGTTCTGCTGTCGGTGGAGAGACCCTCTGTTGCACAGGTTGTTATGGAAATTACGACTGGAGTGTTGTCCAGTTATTCTGATTGCTCCGTACTGTCCTCGTCAGTCTTGGTTTCTGGATCTTCTGGATCTGTCTGTGGCTGAGCCATTTCAGCTCCCTTACCTTCCGGATCTTCTGTGAAAAAAGGATGTTCATCAGCTAGCTTTGAGAGCTTAGAATGTGGAATCCTCAATACTGAAGAAGAATGGGTTCTTTTCTGGTGTGGTGGCTACTATGCTCAGTGCCCACAAACCTGTTTCTTCCAAGATCTACCATCGTGTCTGGTCGACTTTTCTGTCTTGGTGTGCTGACAAGGACCTGTTTCAGGATTTTGATCTGCCTACGGTCCTGGCCTTCTTGCAGGACGGTGTGGGTAAGAGCCTCAGTTTGAGTTCCCTTAAGGTTCAGACTTCTGAGCTTTCTGTTTTCTTTCAGAGGCGCATTGCCATCCTTCCTGATGTCAAGGTTTTCTTCCAGGGCATTGCTTATGCTCGTCCTGCTTTTAAGATTCCTGCTTCTCAATGGGATCTTAACTTGGTTTTGGTCGTTCTTCAGCGCCCTCCATTTGAGTCTTTGGCTACTGTTCCTCTATGCCTCTTTTTCTCCTGGCGATTGTGTCTGTCCGCTGTGTTGCGGAGTTACATGCTCTGTCCTGTAAACCACCCTATTTGGTGTTTCATAAGGACAAGGCGGTGCTTCATACTTCTCAGGAGTTTTTCCCAAAGGTGGTCTGTGAGTTCCACATCAATCAGGAGATTGTGATGCCCTCTTTCTGTCTGGATCTCTATTTGTTAGATGTGGTGCATTGTCTCAAGTTTTATGTACATCACACTGAGTCTATAAGGCAATCAGATGCACTGTTTGTCATTCCTGAGGGTCCTAGGGCAGGAAGATCTGCATCCAAGGTGACTATTGCTTCTTGGATTAAGTCTACTACACCCTGTTCCAAATTATTATGCAAATGATATTTTTCTCATTTACCTAAATAATTGATGTAAATAACAGTCAGTATAATTCTCATGTTTTCAACTATTAAGAGTACAATTCAAATTTTATTGAACAAACCTCCTAATGATAACAGTATTTTTTTTCTTTAAACATAAAAAACTTACAATGCACTGTTCCAAATTATTATGCACAGTAAGTTTCAAAACACTTTATAGGTTGTAAAGAACTGAAAATTGTCATTTGTTGTGTTTGCAGCATATTTACTGAAATCGAAAGCTATTTCAATCAAACTTTTAACAACATTTTAACTTTTTAAACAGGTCACGTTACATTTCAACATAGGACCCCTTATTTGATAGCAGCTTCACAAGTCTTGCATCCATTGAACTTGTGAGTTTTTGGACAGTTTCTGCTTGAATTTGTTTGCAAGATGTCAGAATACCCTCCCAGAGCTGCTGTTTGGATGTAAACTGCCTCCCACCCTCATAGATCTTTTGCTTGAGGATGCTCCAAAGGTTCTCAATAGGATTGAGGTCAGGGGAGGATGGAGGCCACACCATGACTTTCTCTCCTTTTATCCCCATAGCAGCCATTGATGCAGAGGTATTCTTTGCAGCATGAGATGGTGCATTGTCATGCATGAAGATGATTTTATTACGGAAAGCATAGTTCTTCCTTCTGTACCAGGGAAGAATGTGGTCAGTCAGAAACTCCACATACTTTGCAGAGGTCATCTTTACACCTTGGGAGACCCTAAAGGGGCCGACCAGCTCTCTTCCCATGATTCCGGCCCAAAACTTGACTCCACCACTGCCTTGCTGACGTTGCAGCCTTGTTGGAACAGGGTGGCCGTCCACCAACCATCCACTATTCCATCCATCTGGACTGAAAATTAGTCTTCATGTATTTTTCTGCCCAATGCAGCCGTTTCTGCTTGTGAGCATTGGTTAGTGGTGGCCAAATAGAAGGTTTATGCACAGTTGCAAGACTCTGGAGGACTCTACACCTTGATGTCCGTGGGACTCCAGAGGCACCAGCAGCTTCAAATATCTGTTTGCTGCTATGTAATGGTATTTTAGCAGCTGCTCTCTTGATCCGATGCGTGGATCTGGCAGAAATCTTCCTCAATGTGCCTTTATCTGCACGAACCCGTCTGTGCTCTGAATCAGCCACAAATCTCTTAATAGTGCGATGATCATGCTTAAGTTTTTGTGAAATATCTAATGTTTTCATACCTCGTCCAAGGCATTGAACTATTTCACTCTTTTAGGCAGCAGAGAGATCCTTTTTCTCCCCATATTTCTTGAAAATGGTGCTCTGCTTAATAATGTGTAACACCCACCTTTAGTAGTTTTTCCTTAAATTGGGCTCACCTGGCCATCTAATTATCACAGGTGTCCGAGATTGTTTTCAGTGATCAAAAGAGCCCTGAGACACAATGCCATCCATGAGTTAAACTGAAAAACAAAATATTTAATCTTTGTGACACTTAAATATCATTTGCATAATAATTTGGAACAGGGTGTATTCATAAGGCTTACGAGCTGAGGAAGAAGCCTGTCCCTTTCAGGGTCACGGCTCATTCTACTCGATCTATTGGGGCCTCTTGGGCTTACAAGAATCAGGCATCTGCTGATCAGTTGTGCAAGGCGGCCTCTTGGCCGTCTGTGCACACCTTTTCAAAGCAATTCAGTGTTGATGTGCTGGCATCAGCTGATGCAAGCTTTGGGAGGAAAATCCTGGGGTCTTGCATGGGGTTTTCCTTCGGTTCATAGCGCTTCCTTCACTTTTGAGCCCTGTTGGCTCTAGTTCAGTGTGCTGTGTAACAGTTCCTGGAGTGTTGTTACCCCTGTTCAGTGTCAGTTGACACTTCAGTTGTTTTGTTGGGCTATCTCTGATCTGATGGTTCATATCTGCACTGGTGATTTTGGGGACCTTGCGCCTGGTCCTTGCCTTACTTCCCGCCTCTGGGAAACTCAATGGTTGGACATCCCAGAGTTACCAGCAACCTGTATTGGACGACAGAGAAAAGAGGATTTTAGTCTTACCTTTTAAATCCTCTTCTCTTAGTCCATACAGGTTACTGGTCTCCCACCCTGTCGAGGGACCATGCTTGGCTGTGCTGTGGAAGACCGTGGGGGTCCTTCTAGGTCATGCTCACAGGAGTCTTCTTTCCCTCCTACTATCTAGTCAATAGTTAGTCCCTCAAATCTTTCTGAAGCTGGTTGGCTAGCTGCAGCCAAGGAGGGAAGGTAGGCTCCATCCCCTGCATACAGTTCTAGAATTGTTCCTGCCTACTTAAAGGGGCAGAACGCCTACCCAGAGTTACCAGTAACCAGAGTTACCAGTAACCTGTATGGACTAAGAGAAAAGGATTTAACAGGCAAGACTAAAATCCTCTTTTTTGGGGGAATTTGTATTTGTCCCTTATGGCAAGTTGGCTTACAAAAGTTGCACATTATGCTCAGTGTCTTGGCTCCAACCTGGTGTGCCGTTTTGCTGTCTGCAGTGATCCTAAACCTACTAAAACACTCCTTGATTGGCAGGAGAATGACCTCTATAACGACTTTATTTGCTTGAGTATTCTGTTGCCGTTTTTTGTTTTTTTTTAAAAAGGAACGGATGTGTTTTATACTCACTGATCCTCAATAAGGGTATGTGGCATGCAGTTTATCATCAGGTAAATTTGTACTGTGTATTTTATATGAAAACAGTGTAAATCAGATGCAGTATAGGGGGAACTTATAATGCAACAGTAATGATAATGAAACAAATCACTGCTTCAGTAGAGACAGTATGCTTATTGGAGTTGGACATGACTCTTTTTGTCAGAAACTGACTTTTTCTGACATTTTACATTAAACTCTGATTACTTCATATGCTCATCTTCTGATGTTCTAGTCGGAGTTTGAGGTATAGTAGTTTTGTAAGCAACAATTGTGTCTACCTCCACAGACAAGATATTCAGGACTGATTGTTGATGTTATTTATTCAACCAATATATAAATTCATATTAACCATTAGGATTTACTATTAAATGTGTCAGATAATTTTATTGTCTGTGCTGCAATGCAGCATACCATAACTGGAGTGGCTGAATGGGTTGATGTGATAGATTATATTTAAACTTAAATTATCATTTATGTTTAGATATTTGTTTGAAATAGTTTGCATTTATTTTTTAGGTTCTTAGCTTGCAAACTTTAATAAACTTGATGTGATTTAAATGTGACCATGAGATGTACTTAAGAAAGACCTTGTGCCCATGTACTTTGTTGTTTAAATCCTGCAGATATTCTTGATTTACCCTTCTACTATATAACAAGCTATAATCAAAATCCAACCTTTACAATTTGTATATGTTGGCCTTGTGCTCACTAGGGTGTACTCATTCTCTCTGAATCCTGGCTAAGGTAATATTATGAACAGTCAGTGCAAAAGAAAACAGCACATAACAGAGACCCCTATCGATGCATTAAGAGCATATGCAATGACCTTGGTATGCACAATGTCAAAATGCCAGTGAATGTTGTTGAAACCACATCCCCCCACCTATTTTTTTAGCATAATGCCGACAATGTATATTTCTGTTCTTTATTTCCACTTAGGGAAGATAAGTTACCTAAGTACTTGTTTGGATCTATCTTTGTAGTTCTTGATAGTGGTATCCAGACAATGCAATTTTAATGCAGAAAATGACAAGAACTTTTTGGAATCTTAAAAATAATTAGCTACACATCTAAGGTTATTTTTACCACTTTAAACTGTTTTTTCATCTCTAAGCAAACTGTGTCTTAACTTATAGTGCTGATACACCTGAATCATATTTTCATTAATGGCTAATATCGAATGCAAAATATGTTTCTCTGTTGTCCAATACAGGTTACTGGTAACTCTGGGAGGGGATCCGCCCCTTTAAGTAGGCAGGAACATTTCTCTTAATGTATGCAGGGGGTGGAGCCTCCCCTCCATCCTCAGCTACATCCCAGTCAGCTAACTCCAGAATGATGTGTTCCTGGGTGTGAACACACCAGGTGGAGAACATCTCTCGTTAGTTTTAGTTTCTTTTTTATTTTTCTGTCAGATATGGAATACCACCATTAGGCGGGTTACCATGACTGACAAATGCCCTCTTCAAAGTGGCTAGCTCAGTGTCCAGGGCCTTTTGGTGGACCTTAAGCCCTGAAGAGGGAATATCTTGGTTACAAGTGCTTCCCGGAGGTTACCCACTGAGGTAGTTTTCTTTACATGGTGACCTGAAGACAGAAGATGTGCAGGAAAGGTGAGTGCTGAGGGTCCACTTGTCCGACAGTGTCCCTTAACTGGGCTTGTATTTGGGAGTTCTCATTGCGCACTCCGGCACTCATTGGGTGTTTATATATATATATATATATATATATATATATATATATATATATATATATATATATATATATATATATATAATGTCTATAGGTTTTTGGAGCAGTCTATGTGGCACCTTAACCCTTTGTCTGCTGGTTTGACTAGTTTAATGGGGGTTTTGTAACACTTACTTTACTGGGTTAGTGTTTTCTTATGATGTACATGTGTTCCCTATATGTTTTTACTCTTTTTACCTCTTGGGTTAAAATTCTTAAAATTTGAGTACCGCTCCTTTAAGGCGCGCTTTTACCGCATATACACCATTGCTCCTTTACTCTCTATGGGCTTACACTGTTTGGCACGTATCCCTGGAACCGCTTCACACAGCAACTTCAGAGTGGGCTCATTTTTATTGCCTACCCTTGCTCTATCATCCGGTTTCTAGTTCAAGTGTGTTGGGGGCTTCAGGCACTGCTTTGGGGTACTTTTTTTCCCATGAGCGCTCGTTTCGCTCCTCTTTTCTGATTGGAAGGAAGATGTTCATCGGCTCAATTTGACGACCTGGAGGTTGAATCCTCGATTTTGAAGAAGAAAGGGTTTTCTTCTGCTGTGGTGTCTACTATGTTAAGTGCTCGTAAGCCTGTTTCTTCCAAGATCTATCACCGTGAATGGTCGACATTTGTGTCTTGGTGTGCTGACAGATATCTGTCTCATGACTTTCATCTTCCCACTGTTCTGACTTTTTTGCAGGACAGTGTGGATAAGGGGCTCAGTCTGAGTTCTCTTAAGGTTCAGACTTCGGCACTCTCTGTCTTTTTCCAGGAGCGCATTGCTGTGCTTCCTGATGTCAAGGTTTTCTTCTAAGGTGTTGCTCATGTGCATCCTGCCTTTCCGAGTCTGGCTCCTCAGTGGGACCTTAATTTGGTTTTGGGAGTCCTCCAGTGTCCTCCCTTTGAGTCTTTGGCTACTATTCCTTTACGTCTTTTGACGTGGAAGATGGCTTTCCTTCTGGCGATTGTGTCAGTTCGCCAAGTGGCGGAGTTGCAAGCTCTTTCTTGTAAACCACCTTATCTGGTGTTTCATAAGGATAAAGCGGTGCTTCACACCTCTAAGGAGTTCTTACCTAAAGTAGTCTCTGAGTTTCACATCAATCAGGAGATTGTGGTGCCCTCTTTCTGCCCTAACCCCTCCTCTGACAAGGAAAGGGATCTTCACTTGTTGGATGTGGTGCGTTGTCTCAAGTTTTATGTCCATCGCACAGAATCTATCAGGAAGTCAGACACTCTGTTTGTCATTCCTGAGAGTCCTAGGGCAGGGAGACCTGCATCCAAAGTGACTATTGCATCATGGATTAAGTCCACTATTCGTTGGGCTTACGAATTGAGGAATAAGCATGTTCCCTTTCGGGTCACGGTTCATTCCACCAGGTCCATTGGGGCCTCTTGGGCCTATAAGAATCAAGCGCGGTTGTGCAGGGCGGCCATATGGTCTTCTGTGCACACCTTTTCGAAGCACTACCATGTGGATGTGCTGGCCTCAGCTGATGTCAGATTCGGGAGGAAGGTCCTGGAGGCAGTTTTGCCTGTCTAGGATCTTCTTCTTCTCTGGTTCTTAGTGCTTCCTTTACTGTTGAACCCTGTTGGCTCTAGTTCAGTGTGCTGTGTTACAGTTCCTGGGGTGTTTTTATCCCTTGGTGGTTGGTGTCCGTTGACACTTCTGTTTTGCTGGGATCTCTGACCGGTAGGTTCATAGAGGTCCTGGTGACTTTGGGGACCTTGCGCCTTGTCCTTGCCTTCTTCCCGCCTCTGGGAAACTCAATGGTTGGACATCCCAGAGTTACCAGTAACCTGTATTGGACGACAGAGAAAAGAGGATTTTAGTCTTACCTGTTAAATCCTTTTCTCTTAGTCCATACAGGTTACTGGTCTCCCACCCTGTCAAAAGACCATGCTTGGCTCTCCTGTGGCAATACGTGGGAGTCCTTCGGGGCATGCTCACAGGAGTCTTCTTCTCTCCTATTTCTGGTCAGTTAGTAGTGTCTCAAATCATTGTGGAGTTAGCTGACTGGGATGCAGCTGAGGAGGGAGGGGAGGCTCCACCCCCTGCATACATTTAGAGAAATGTTCCTTCCTACTTAAAGGGGTGGATTGCCTCCCAGAGTTACCAGTAACCTGTATGGACTAAGAAAAAAGGATTTAACAGGTAAGACTAAAATCCTCTTTTCTTCTGTGTTCACTCCACGGCAGTAGAGTGGGCAATAGTCTCCGCCTCTCGGCTGCTAGGACCAATCTTTTTGCTTAAATATCTCCTGTTCAGTTTTGTCCTGCCGAGCTGGAGGGCGGAAGAGGACTCTCCCTTCGGTCCCGGTCGCATTTAAATGCTGTCCCTGGCCTTAGGCAATTCACTCCTGCTGTCCGTGACTCTGTCCCCGGTCAAAGGCGTTATGGATCCGGGTGATTGTTAAGAATCCAGGCGTCTGGTACAAGGATCGCCTTCTGAGCCTCCTTGTGCAGCTAGCACAGAGTCACGGAATTTACCCGTACTTGTAATCTCGGTAATGTACGCATGGCGATGACGTCACGCATGCGGTCCATTACTGAAGCGCACGCCATGGAATATTAAGGCAGCATGCAAATTGATGGTTGCAGGTCAGTAACTATATTGTTTTTTTTTGTTTTTTTTTATTTGTCATTGCATTTATATTGCCATGTCCAATCCTTGTATGCAGAGTGCTAAAGATAAGGATTCTACTCCAGCAGTAGGTGAGGACGAGAAGACCCAGAGTACTAAACTATGTGCAGCCTGTGAGACTAAGTTTGCACCTTCAGACACCACTATGTTATGTGTTGAATATCTGAGAAAAGCAGCAGAGCAGAATATGCCTTCACAATTTCAAGATTTACTTAACTGGATGAAAGCATCCATGCAAGACACTCTTGCATCAGTACAACAGGTCATGCTACCATAAAAAAAGAGCTCTCCTAGATGACCCAGATGAAGGCCTATCAGCACGCACCAGTTTACAGGACTTAGATTCCTTGTATTCTTCTGAGGAACAGCGGGAAATCCTAGAAGAAAATACTTCTTTTAATTATGAAAAAGCGGAGTCATTAATAAAGTTTGTAAGGAAGGTATTACCGAAGTTCACAAGGAATTAGACATTATAGATATGGCATTTATTAGTAAAAAGAAAGCTTCCTCAGTATGTCCTGTTCATAGTTCCATCCAGGACTTAGTTAAATCAGAATGGCCTAAGGTGGATAGACGCTTCTCCCTAACCAAGCATTTTTTGAAAATGTACCCTTCTGAAGAAGCTGATGTGAAGGCTTGGGTTGATCCCCCTAAAGTAGATATTGCTATTTCTCAACTAGCAAAAAAGACTACTTTACCAATTGAGGATGGTTCTTCTTTGCGAGACCCTATGGATAGGAAAATGGAAAATCTACTTAAAAGGCAGTACTCTCTTCTAGGCCAGAATATGAAGGCTGCAACAGCAATGGCTTGTATGTCTAGATCAATGCGGATATCGCTTTCAGATTTAGAGGAGAAAATAGAATCGTCCACATCCAGAGCCACGCTACTAAAGGAAGTAGCAACAATTAAAGAAGCAAACAACTTTGCCTGTGATTCATCACTAAGTTCTTTAAACTACTGGCAAAGACTTCTGCCATGTCCATTGTAACCAGACGTGCCTTATGGATATGCTCATGGGGAGTAGAATCTACTTCTAAAGCTAAACTTGTTGCTCTGCCTTTTTCAGGAGATTTTCTCTTTGGATTGCAACTAAAAGAACTAATCAAGAAGACTTCAGGGGGAAGAAGTGCCTTTCTACCTCAAGACTAAAGATCACCAAAGTCCTTTTGTGGCATCGGGTCCCACTCCAGAAGACATTGTTTCAGAGATAGTAGAAGATATCAGGCTCAGCTTGCCTTTGACCAACCTAGATCAAATACTAACCAGAGTGGAGGATTCAGGAGGGAATTTTCCGGAAGGTTCAGTCTACAAAAGATTTTGCCTGAAGTTCAGTGGGCCCCTTTCCCAGAGTCAGTAGGAGGCAGGCTGACTCAGTTCTCAGTAGTCTTGGATCAATTTTGGCCAGACCAATGGGTTTGTCAAACAGTGGGGAGGGGGTATCTATTCCACCCTTTTTCTGGTCCCGAACATTTCAGGAGGATACAGGACCATTTTGGACCTAAAGTTTGGGGATTCTTTTCTAAAGTTCACTTCCTTCCGGATGGAAACTGTGTTATCAATAATGAAGATGATTCCTCCCCAGGGTTTCCTATCGTCCATAGATCTTCAGGACACATATCACCACATTCTCATCAGGCCCTGCCACAGGAGGTTTCTACGCTTCACCATAGGGAGGCACCATTACCAATTCAGAGCAATGCCCTTCAGACTATCTTCTTCTCCAAGGGTCTTTACAAAGATTCTAGCAGCCTGTTTACAACCCCTGAGGCAGGAGGGTATTATAGCAGTCCCTTATCTGGACGACATTTAATACTAGCATCATCCAGCCAACAGGCAAGCTTCTTCACGGATCAAACCAGGAAAAATCTAATAAACACGGGTTGGATCATAAACCATCTCAAAAGTCAGTTGATCCCAAGCCAGGAAATTGTTTTTCTAGGGATACGCTTCAATACTCAGAGCATGACAGCCTCCTTTTCACAAGACAGAATAGTCAGAATGATCAGAGCAGTACAACATTTCAGATGAATAACAAGACGAACAGCACACGACTTCACAGTGTTCTTGGGAATTATTGCATCAACCACCCAAATAATTCCATGGCACGCTTTCACATGAGAGCTATACAAAACAATTACCTCAGATTCTGGGACAGGAACCCATGCAACACCAAGCAAGCAATTCCTCTTATTCAGTCAGCAAGGAAAGAATTGCATTGGTGGGCAAACCTGAGAAATCTGCAAAAGAGTTATTCCCTTGTAGAACAAGAATGGGAAGTAATCACGACGGATGCCAGCCTCAACGGTTGAGGAGCAATATGGCGAGTTACACCTCTTCAGGGAACGTGGTCAGTAACTGAGAGGTCACTTCATATAGATATACTGGAAATGAAGGCAGTCCGGAAAACCTTAAGCAGTGTGGGTAAGGTCAGACAATCAGGTCACTGTGTTATAACTAAAAAGTCAAGGGGGAACAAAGAGCAAGGGCCTGATGGAAGAGACAAGCAAGATATTTCGATGGGCAGAGCAGAACTTAACAAGGCTCACTCCATCCCACATTTCTGGCAGGCAGAACCTTCAAGCCGATTATCTCAGCAGGACAAAAATGGACCAGGGAGAATGTTCATTGAAAGAAAACCTCTTCAACAAGATTGTAAGAATGTGGGGTCAACCAGAGATAGACCTCATGGCCTCAAGACACAATCGAAAATGCAGGAAGTATTATTCCAGTTGGAAGGATCCGGAAGCTCAAACCCAGGATACTCTCAAAATCAAATGGCGTTTCAGGCTGGCATATATATTTCCTCCTCTCCCTCTCATTCCATATGTCCTAAGGAAGATAAAAAAGGATAGGGTAGAAATCATTTTAATCGCTCCAAGTTGGCTAAGAAGAATTTGGTATTCC
Source organism: Rhinophrynus dorsalis (assembly GCA_037306005.1). Lineage (NCBI taxonomy): Eukaryota > Metazoa > Chordata > Amphibia > Anura > Rhinophrynidae > Rhinophrynus > Rhinophrynus dorsalis. The sequence continues at coordinate 295,654,434 of CM074720.1, forward strand.
CACCTTGTGCAAATGAAAGTTGCTCCTCCTTGGAACCTTCCAGTATCTCAAGATCTGTTGACACAGGGTCCCATATGTCATCCCAACCCAGTCTTTTTGAAACTGACTGCTTGGAGGCTGAGCGGGGCTGTTTAGAAGCAAAGGGACTTTCTAAAGAACTGATTAATACCATTTTAGCCGGGCGAAAGAAATCAACTTCTAAAATATATTATAGATTATGGAAGACCCTCAGATCATGATGTTTGAAAGGTGGAATCTCAAGACATTCAATTTCTTCTGCAACAATATTGAATTTTTTTCAGAGGTTTTTATTAGGTCTAAAACCTTCTTCTCTGAAGGTCTAGCTTTCTGCTCTATCCTCTATTTTGGCTAAACAATTTACTGAAGGTCCATTGGTTAAAATATTTATTGGAGCCCTATCTAAAGTTAGGCCTACAATCAGAGAGGTAATTCCACCTTGGGATTTTAACTTGAGCAGTTAGCCAGTTCTGCTTCCTTTGAGCCTATGGATAAAATTCCTATCAAGAATTTATCACTCAAAACTGCCTTTCAGACTGCAATTACATCAGCCAGGCAGGTGGCAAAGTTACAAGCTTTATCCTGTAAACATCCTTATATAATTTTTCATCAGGACAAGGTGGTTCTATGAACTCACCCTTCCTTTAGATCCAAGGTGGTCTCAGATTTTCACATTAATCAAGAAATTGTATTACCTTCCTTTTGTCATAATCCTACATGTGAAAAGGAGAAAAGATTTCATAATCTGGATCTTGTCAGATGCTTGTCATATTACCTGGATAGAACCAATTAATTCCGTAGGTCAGATTCCCTGTTTATTCATTTCTTTGGGAAATTCAAGGGAAAAACAGCATCCAAAGCCTCAATTTCCAGATGGATTAAGTATTGTATAAAGAGTACGTATAACGATGCCAAGATTCAGCCTCCAATTAAATTAAAGGCTCACTCTACAAGGGCAATGTCTACCTCATGGGCAAGCAAAGCTGAAGCATTGTTAGAAGACATCTGTAAGGCAGCCACATGGACATCAATTTCTACATTTATCAAGCATTACAAGCTTGATGTTCAGGCATCTACAGATGCAAAGTTTGGGAGGAAAGTTCTGGAAGCAGTGGTACCAATATGATGGTACTATGTTCCTTTTCTTAATTATACCTGTCCTGTATTCACAGGGGTTTCTTTCTGAGGGGTGATGGTTTTTCTCTATACCTTTGTAAATTTTCCCTCCCTTCTGGTATACTGTTTGTGTATATCCCACTCTACTGCTGCAGAGTGGACTCAGGAGAAAAGGGGAAATTTACTCACAGAGTATTCTGTTTCTTCTGTGTCTCTCCACGGCACACCCAACCCTGTTTACTTGATTTATTTATATCTCTACAGCTTTGTTAAAGAAAATAACAGGGGAATTGAAGTTGAACAGGAGATATTTAAGCAAAAAGATTGGTCCTACCAGCTGAGAGGCAGAGACTAATGCCCACTCTACTGCTGTGGAGGGGCACAGAAGAAACAGAAATATTGGTGAGTACATTTCCCCTTTTCTTGTACATAGAATAGTGTATGCAATGATATCCAGATTGGCATTGAAAATAATAAACTTACTGGAGCCATTTTCCTTGATTTTGAAAAAGGCCTTTTATACAGTAGACCATACTATTCTGATAAGTTACCTGAAAAGTTCCGGATTGTGTAATCTAAACTGGTTCGGATCCTGTTTATCAGACAGGACTCCATATGTGTGTATTTCTGACAATATTTATTTTCTGCTCAAAGTAACTATTATCTGCCACTGTTTGCAAAACACTTTATGTGCACATGTATGCAGATGACACTATAATGTACACTAAATGTACACTATATGACACTATAATGTATGCTAAAATTCCAAACGTATTACAACTTGAGGCAGTGTTGCAGGATAATTTCTCTGGAATTGAAATATCGATACGTAAAAACAAAATGTTCTTGGATACTGACAAAAACAGTCACAATGGTGTCTGGTATAAAGCACAAGCTACTTAATTTCCACAATACCCATTTAACCATCATAACAAAGTCTAATCATAACTTGGCTCTGGTCAACTGATACAAATACCTTGGCATGTGGCTTTACCCCAACCTCACTTTAGGTCTTAATATATATAAATGAACATCTAAATTTTATCCTAAATATGCCCATGCCCTCTGTTTAGAAGGAAATCCTAAAACCCCTCTTAAGAAAACATATTGTTCAACAGATGTGACTGCCAGTCATAGACTATGGGAATGTAGTATGTGCTTTTGTTCCACAAATCCATCTTGGTAAACATGGCACTCTGTATAATTAATTATGTTACTTTGTCCTCCAATGTAACTGTGGTACTAGTCACTCCTTACTCCACCCGAAGGGAGTGGGTTGCAGACCTGGTCAGTTTTTCCATTCAGTTCCCTCTCAGACTGGACCTCCTTCTCCAGGGTTACCTGTAGAAAGAGGATGTGAAAAGATGGCATTGATGGCATGGCTGTTAAAGCCCATATCTTGAGGAGAAAGGGGTTCTCCACTGAGGTCATTTCCAATATGATTCAGTCCCACAAGTCTATCTCTTCCAAAATCATTTCAAAGGATTTGGTATCTCTCTCATTCTTGGTGAGTGGACAGGTCTGTGTCCTCACAGGAATTTGACCTTCCATTGGTGTTATCCTTTCTCCAAGATGTACTGAACAAGGGTTTTAGCTTGAGCTCTTTTAAGGTTCAAATTTCAGCACTTTCTGTGTTCTTTCAGAGACATATTGCCACCATTCTGTATGTCAAGGTGTTCCTGCAGGGAGTGGCTCATGCCTACCCTTCTTTTAAGGCTCCTACTCCTTGGGACCTTAATTTGGTTTTGGGAGTCTTATAGAGACCTCCTTTTGAACCCCTTGCTACCATTCCTCTGTGTCAGCAGATGCTTAAGATGGTTTTTCTTTTGGTAGTGGTCTCAGTTTGCAGGGTTGCTGAACTGCAGGCTTTGTCTTGCAAACCACCCTTTCTGGTCTTTCACAAGAACAAGGCGGTGCGTCAAACCTCCCAGGAGTTTATTCCTAAGGTGGGTTCTGAGTTCCACATCAATCATGCTTTCATTCTGCACTGATCCGAAGTCTGACAAGGAGAGGGATCACCATTAGTTAGATGTGGTGCGTTGCCTTACATTTTATGTGCCCCATACTGAGCCTTTTCATAAAGCTGATTCTCCTTTGTCATCCCTGAGGGTCCTAGAGCAGGGCAGGCTGCATCCAAGCTTATGATTGCCTCTTATATCAAGGCTACCATATACCAGGCATATGAACTCAGAAATAAACCTGTTATCTTCACAGTCACAGCATATTTCACTAAGTCTGTGGGGGCCTCTTTGGCACGCAAGAATCAGGCCTCAGCTGATTAATTGTGCAAGGCAGTGACTTGGTCCTCAGTGCAGACCTTTGCCAAACACTATTGTGTTGATGATCTGGCTTCAGCTGAAGCCAGTTTTGGCCGTAGGTCCTTCAGGGAGTCTTACCTGCCTAGAGACTTTCCTTATTTGTTGCTTTACTTTTGTTCAGACATTTGAGCCCTGTTGGCTCTCATTCTTGTGTGCTGTGTTAGTTCAGTGTCCGTTGACACTTTCTTCTCTTTGGGTTGTTCCGATTCTGGATAGTCCTTGGGAACTCCGGTATTATTGGGACAGGCGTGAGGTCCTTTCTCCTTCCCACCCTGGGAGCTTAATGTTGGTATATATAATATAAATTTATATAATTTTAATTTCCCCGCTAAATTATTTTCTCTTTAGTTCATACAGTACACAGGTCTTCCACCCAGAGGGACCTCTTTTTGATCTCTCATGTCTGGGCTAATAAGTCCTTTTAGAATCTTTCTTCTCTCTGGCACGAAGTCTCCACCTTCAAGCCTCTGTGTTTTGAAATGTGTCCTTCCCTCCAGAGGAGGGACTCTACCTCTGGTACCTGTATTCCATATGGACTAAAGAGAAAAGGATTTAACAGGTAAGAACACTAAAATCCTATTTTCTATATATGAAAATGTTATTAAAAGCTCCTTATATATCATGTTAGCCAAGAGACCAGCAGATGTTTAGGAAATATCCATTCTTTTATTTCTATAAGGTGAGATCTCTGTGTGGATACCATATGCTAATTAATGCCAATAAGGAATGTTCAGTTAGGTTTAATTTTCTAATCAAGCTTGGTGTGCTGCACTGAGATACTTTTCATGTTTTTCAGAAATTAAAGTAGGAATATCTCTTAAACAAGGGGCATCCATGTTTTTTCAACCATGGGTGATACGTAAAAAAATGCAGGTGTGTGTGAGCTGCATTAATTTTTGTAATTAATAAAAACTGTGAATTATAATCTATTAGCAAAAGAAGAAAATAAGCATTTTAGCAGTAATAAAAACACACTATTAAAAATCTGATAAATAGTCCTAATCTTAGTGTTAGGCATTTATTAGTTTTGATCAAGTCATTGAAAATACTCTATTTAACAGACAACCTTTCTCAATAACTGTGAACCGGTGGTTAGGCCTTCTTATCCTATTAGCTGATATGTTTGAGGCAATTAGGTTAAAGTATATGTATATTTTTTTAAATTTCAGGTGGACTGTAACTTATTCTCAGACTTTCCACTTGTTGGACACATGCATCTACTAGACTTTCGGCTAATACAACATGTAGACCATTTTAATTACGTTTTCAAATTTGCCAAAATGAATTCAATTGACACGTCCATATTAAGAATATACACAGTTAATCCCAGGTTAATTTGTCACCTTGGTCCCTGCTCTGGTCAGAGGCTCAACTCATAGGATTAAAGGGGAACTATCACCCCAAATAAAGGTACCCCCCCCCCATAATTAGCCATCTAGCGGTAAGCTTGCCAATAGTACTGTTATCCAGAATAATTACCACATTACTCAGAAATCCTATTTGTTCAAAGACCTAAAGGTACTATGCAACGCCTCCTAGAGGAGACCTGGACTGATAGCACAGGTGTGTCTGTAAGCAAAGATTTCTGTGCTGTTGCCTGACCGTGCGTCTCGGCAGAAGTAGGATTTCTGAGTAAATTGGTAATTATTCTGGATAACGGTACTATTGCTAAGCTTATCACTAGATGGCTAATTATGGAGGGGGGACTTTATATGGGGTGATTGTTTTGCTTGAATAGTTAAAGGAGAACTAAGATAAAATAATGGCCCAAACCAGTGACTGCTCAGAGAAGAGCTTTACTGGTACCTTCACACATCTGTAGCATAACATGATGTGTAGTGTTTGTGTGTAGTTACTTAATGAAAACAGTAATAATGAACCCACAAAGAGCAAACATAATGTTATGATTTCAGGTGTTTCAAACAAGTGTCAAGAAAATGAACAGAAAAAAATATTACAGCCAAGTGATATTGAAAGCAGACAGATAAGCACATTATAGAATTCAATAAAGAAAAAAAAGGTTTCTAGTGTGTTTAGTCTAATACTCTTTTTTTTTTTAACCCCTTAAGGACCAGAGGTGTATACAGTCCATTGCATAGCAATGCATTGCACACCCCTTTTGTTCTTGGGGGGTTAAAATGGCATAGTACTTCACACACACACACACTATCTCTCTCTAGCATTCAGAGGGTTAATACAAAACATTATTGTTTTAGTTATTGTAATTTATGACTGTCAGTCAATTCTATTGTGATGGCTCACAAGTATGAACTAGAATCATTTTATATAAAAAAAAGTTATTAAAGTTGACATTATCGATAGCACAAGTATGTATTTAACTCCACTTGTGTCAATATGAGGTATAGGAGAAGCAAGATCTGTCATTTAGAACTGGTGATTGATGTCAGCAGATAGACGCAGCAGGTTAAAGAGAAAAAAAGTGCCTCTTAAACTTTCCATTTTCACGCTCGGCTTTAGTACATTTACCAGCAGTAATACCTAATATTGAACATTTTTCTCCTAGATTTTCTGTCCATAGAAACAATACATTTTTGAGTCTATAAATGATACTACTTCATAAAATGTACTGAAAGCTCTGCACCAGGCTATCACCTATGATCCACCGTTTTCCAATTACCTTTAACATTTTTTCTGAAATCTGTAGATAAAAAAGAATGATGGATATACACCTTTCTTGGCCTTATAGAGTGAAAAAAAAACACTGTTTAAAATAAGTTCATTATTTTAAGACAGTCAGTTTGACAAACATGACTGCCTTATGAGTAAAGACAAAATGGAACAGTTCTGGGGCAAACCAACTGCACTAAAGGAGGCAAATAATAAAAAAAATCTTCAAATTCCCTTTCTCTGTCGTCCGATACAGGTTACTGGTAACTTTGGGTAGGCAATCAGCCCCTTTAAATAGGCAGGAACAATTCTGAGAAGTGCTGCTGGGTGGAGCCTACCTCCTCTCCTTAGGTTGCATCTAGACAATCCCCAGCCAGTAAGATTTGTTCCTTGGTCAAGACACAAGCAAGGGAACAGTTCTGCTATAGTTTTAGATATGGGATACCAACGTTAGGCAGGTAACCACCACTGGAAATTCCTATCACCCAAATGTGGATAGCCCCGTTTACCAGGTGCTTTTGTGGACCTAAGCCCTGGGGAGAAAATCTTGGCTGCAAGTTCTTTCCCTAGGAGTTGCCCACTGAGGCTTCTTCTTAATCTATGGTAACCCGAAGAAAGAAAATCTGCTGAAAAAGGTCAGCACCCTTTGAGTGTTGAGGTCCACATGTCCCATGCTTCTCCTCCACGCACAGGGATCTCAATTGGAGTTACTATTACATACTCATGCACTCACTTGGTTTATCTGTATGTCTGTGAGGTGTTTGGAGCGAGTTTCTGTGGTAACTTAACCCCTTTGCTTCTGGTTAACATCCTTTTTGGGAGTTGTAGGCACTTTCCCTACTAGGACTAGTGTTTATTGGGTCTACTTAATTCTTCTAGTGGGCTTTTGAGTGGTTTTACTTTTTGGTATTCACCTTGTTAATTTTGTGCTCCTCGTCTTTAAGGCGTGCGTTTACAGCATAGACGCCATTGCTCCATTCACTTCTGTGGGATGTTACAGTTTGGGACAAGTCTCTGCAACATCTACAAATAGCGAGGTCAGAGACGGCTCATTTTTTTTTTGTTTACCCTTACTTTGTTATACGGTCAACGTTCTGGGCATGTTGGGGGCCTTAGGGGGCTTCGGGCACTGTTGGGGGTACTCCTTCAGTGAAACTACAATTCCCATGAGCACTCTCTTTGCGCGCTCGTCTCTAATTGGCTCCCACTGTGGCAGCCATTTTGTGTCTTCACAGATAGAGTATCCTACGCAGGGCTTGGACTCTCCTTCTCTCCTCAACAGTTTAATCCTTCGCCTACCAGATAAGTCTAATTTAGCATTTCTGGGGTGACTTTTATGGTATCACACACTGTGTTGTGGGTGTTTTGATATTTTGACCGTTTGACTCTGTGAGAATGTCTACTCCATTAGACCTTGGAGCTAAACCTAAGACTAAGGATACTGGGGCGTCTGTGTCCTCCATTGCTTCTCATGTCACTCAGGGTTACCTAGAGAATACTCAGGTCATGTTTGCCCAGCATGCACTGCTTCCCCTGAATCCCCTGCAGGGACCTCCAGCCATGCACTAGAGACATTTTGGATGCAAGCGTTTAAGGCTACTACTAGAGACCTCAGGTCCACCTTACAACTCCTTCCATCCACTCTTCAGGGGGTCTTCCACTCGTGGCAGACCCCTGCCCCTATTAGATCTTCCCTGCCTAAACTGCAGGGAGTACCTGATGTGTCTGATTCCTCTGAGGAGGAATTATTGGTGGACTCTGATGATGATGATGACAGGTCAGCTGTTCCTTCATCTCAGTTTTTTGGGGACCCCTTTGAAGCTGACCCCATTCCCTCGGCTGAGGGCCTGATCAGGACTGTGTTGACCACCCTGAACATTCCCTTGGTGCAGGAGGTTTCTTCTGACCCCTCTGATGTGTTTCAGGAGCCTGTTAGGCCCCATACCCGTTTTCCACCTAACCCCATCCTTGACTGGTTGGTGTCAGAGGAGTGGAAGTTTCCAGACAGGAAGCCATCTGTCTCTAGGAAGTTTGCTAAACTTTACCTGTTCTCTGAAATGGCCCTTATGCAATGGGTCCATCCCCTCATGGTGGATGCCCCTGTTTCTTGGCTTTCTAAGTCTACTGCCTTGCCTGTGGCTGACACATCTTCTCTGAAAGACTGGACTGACAAGAAGCTTGAGACCTCTCTCAAGGCTATTTTTGCGACGGCTGGTTCTGCCCTCCGCCCTGCATTTGCTGCGGCGTGGGTGAATAGGGCTGTGGCTGTTTGGATTGAACAGCTCACTACAGCTGTCCGGCAGGGAGCTTCTACTGCTGACATGTTACGGCTTCTCACTAACATCTCTGAGACTCAGCATTATGTTACTGCTGCCCTGTTTGACGCTGTCCGCATGGTGGCCAGGGCATCAACCATGTCTGTGGTAGCCAGACTGGCTCTTTGGCTCAAGATCTGGTCTGCAGACACTGCCTCCAAGAGGGCTCTCTTGTCCTCCTTCTGCATGACTTGCCGAACCTGGGTCCCCACCCGCAGATAGGCGGCTGCTTGCGCCACTACCTCTCGGCTTGGGAGGCCTTTGTGGAGGACCCCTGGGTTTTACAGATGGTGTCTATAGGGCACAATATTCCCTTCACCTCCCTTCCTCCTTCCAGGACCTTCTCTTCTCGTTCTCCCTTGGTAGCAGAAAAGCGCTGCCTTTTCGAGGAGGCCATTCAGGCCCTTCTGGACAAGGGGGTCCTGGAACCAGTTCATCTTCAGGAAAGGGGCTTAGGATTCGACTCCAAACTTTTTGTGGTTTCCAAAAAGGACAGTGGATGTCGTCCCATTTTGGATATGAAAGATCTCAGCTCCTTTGTGGTCCGGTCCCAATACCGCCAGGAGTCACTGCACACAGTATCCCAGCAGCCATTTCCCCCGGGGAATTTTTGGCCTCTCTGGATCTTCAAGATGCCTATCTGCACATCACCATTCATCCAGAGAGTCGGCAGTATCTCTGCTTTGCCTGCAACCGAGGGCATTTCCAGTTTTCTGCCCTCCCATTTGGCCGGACCACGGCTCCCCAAGTCTTCAACAGAGTCCTGGGGGTGTTGATTTCCATCCTACATCAGAGCGGCATCAGAGTTAATCCATACATAGATGACCTCCTTCTGAAGGCCTCTTCTTCAGACCTCCTTCATCAGCAGGTGCAGGACTGCATTCATGCTCTCTCCCATCACGGCCAGAACATCAATCTGGACAAGTCAGACCAGAGGATGGTCTTTCTGGGCATCCTTTTTGACACTTAGAGGGGGATGGTGTTCGTCACAGACAAAGTAGCTCATCAGATAGCACTGAAGGTCCAGGCTGTCCTGTCTCAGGATCCAGTTACAGTCAAGAAGTTATCATCCTTGTTGGGGAAGTTCATTTCTACCATAGAGGCAGTTCTGTTTGCCATAGCTCCTAAAGGGAACTTCAGAGGTTTCTAATCCTGACATGCAGAGGTCAGCCGGATCTCCTGGAACAATCCCTATCTCTTCCTCTTCACGTGGAGCAGAGCCTCTCGTGGTGGCTCATCCTGAACAATCTCCTGAAAGGCAGACCCTTCCCGGTGCCCTTCTGGACGACAGTCACGATGGATTCCAGACTCTCCGGATGGGGAGCGGTACTGGGGCACTTGAGTGTTCAAGACCGGTGGTCCCAGGAGGAGTCTCTCCTTCCCATCAATGTCTTAGGGCGATATGTCATGCCCTCCATCACTGGACACAGCAACTGGAGGATTGCCTGGTCAGGGTACAGTTGGACAACGCCACAGCGATAGCCTACATCAACAAGCAAGGCGGCACAAGACGTCTTACAGCTTGGCTAGCGGTCAAGGCTATTTTATCATAGGCAGAGCAGCATATCCCTGCCATTTCCGCAGTTCATATTCCTGGTGTAGACAATGTTCTCGCAGACTTCCTCAGTCGGCACATGGTGAACAGTGGAGAGTGGGAACTGCATACAGAGGTGTGTGCGACCTGACACAACAGGAAGGTTCCAACGTTCTGTTCTCTTTGGGTGTATCCCCTTGCTCTGGCAGTGGATTTCTTTTCAATCCCATGGATATTTCCTCTGGCTTACCTATTTCCTCCAATTCCCCTGTTGCTACAGAAAATGAGACTGGAACGCTGTCCAGTCATTTTGATTGCTCCGTACTGGCCTCGACAAGCTTGGTTTCCGGAGCTTCTGGACCTCTCAGTGGCGGAATCTCTTCGACTTCCCTCCCATCTGAATCTTCTGCAAGGTTACCTCTATAAGGAAGACATTCATCATCTGGCTTTGACGTCATGGAAGTTGAATCCTCAATTTTGAAAAGAAGGGTTTTTCTTCTGGTATGGTAGCTACTATGCTTAGTGCTTGTAAGCCTGTTTCCTCTAAGGCCTACCATAGAGTTTGGTCTACCTTTCTATCTTGGTGTGCTGACAATGACCTGTCTCTGGATTTTGACCTTCCTACAGTGCTTTTCTTCCTTCAGGATGATGTGGATAAGGGTCTTAGTCTGAGTTCCCTTAAGGGTCAGACTTCTGCGCTCTCTGTCTTCTTTCAGAGATGTCTTGCTATCATTCCTGATATCAAGGTTTTCTTCCAGGGTGTTGCTCATACCAGTCCGGTGTTTAAATCCCCTACTCAGTGGGACATTAACTCGGTTTTAGGAGTGCTTCAGCGTCCTCCTTTTGATTCATTGGCTACCATTCCTCTACGTATGTTAATGTGGAAGATGGCTTCCCTCCTGGCGATAGTTTCTGTTCGCCTAGTTGAGGAGCTGCAGGCCCTGTCTTGTAGACAGCCCTTTTTGGTTTTTCACAAGGACAGGGCGGTGCTTCGCACTTCTCAAGAGTTTCTCCCGAAGGTGGTGTCTGAGTTCCACATTAATCAGGAGATTGTGGTTCCTTCATTCTGCCCTAACCCTACTTCCGATAAGGTGAATGTTTTTCATCTGTTGGATGTTCTTCATTGTCTCAAGTTGTATGTGCATTGCACGGAGTCCTTGCGGTAGTCTGACACACTTTTTGTCATTCCTGAGGGTCCTAGGGCAGGGAAGCCTGCTTCCAAGGTAACCATTGCTTCTTGGATCAAGTTCATGATTTGTAAGGCTTACGAACATCAAAAGAAGCCAGTTCCCTTCAGGGTCATGACTCATTCTACAAGAATCAGGCCTCAGCTGATCAGTTGTACAAGGCAGCCACTTGGTTGTCTGTGCATACCTTTTCTAAACACTATCGTGTGGATGTGCTGGCATCGGCCAATGCCAGTTTTGGAAGGAAGATCCTGGGGGCAGCTTTGCCTGTCTACGATCTCATTTGTCCCTCAGTGCTCTTTCACTTTTGGGCTCTGTTGGCTCTAGCTCAGTGTGCTCTGTAACAGTTCCTGGGGTTTGTTTTACCCCTGTTCAGTGTCCGTTGACACTTTACGGTTATTGTTCAGCTAATCATGACCTGTTGGTTCATTGGTGCTCTGGTGACTTTGGGGGCCTGCGCCTGGTCCTTGCCTTTCTTTCCGCCCTGGGGAACTCAATGGTTGGACATCCCAAATTTACCAGTAACCTATATTGGACGACAGAGAAAATAGTATTTTAGTCTTACCTGTTAAATCCTTTTCTCTTAGTCCATACAGGTTACTGGTCTCCCACCCTGTCAATGGACCATGTATGGCTCTCCTGTGGCAGAACGTGGGGGTCCTTTTGGGTTCATGCTCACAGGAGTCTTCCTTTACCTTCTTATTACCTTTGTCATTAGTTAGTTTTCAAATCTTACTGGTTGGGGATTGGCTAGACGCATCCTAAGGAGAGGAGCTAGGCTCCACCCAGCAGTCACTTCTCAGAATTGTTCCTACCTGTTTAAAGGGGCTGATCGCCTACCCAAAGTTACCAGTAACCTGTATGGACTAAGAGAAAAGGATTTAACAGGTAAGACTAAAATCCTATTTTTATTTAATACTAGCAAAATGGGGTACAGCATTGCCTGTAGTACAGTCACACATAGGGACACACACAAAGTGGGGGGTCATGAAAGGCACACAGACACTTCAGTTAGATAAAGCATCTATTTTCATATTCTCCCTGCTTTCAAGGAACAATAAGTGGGAAGCCAGGTAGGGGTTATAATTTTTCAGTGGGGAGGATAAATGCCGTATCGAGCCAGCACGCACACTGCTGGCAAGTCATACACTGTGGGCCCTTTACATAAACATAAAAAAGGAGAAACTGTGAAGCAAACTAACAACACTATGGTACAAATAAGAACAGACAAATAAGTGCTGCATTGCCTGGTTAAGAAGACACAGGGTGAAGGGACGGTACCACAGTACAGGGTCTGACACTCCTTCCTTGTCCTAGCGGTAGCTGCAGTATAGTGGCTGACACCTCACTGAGGCAAAAAGAACACATTGCCAGGGAGGACTGTGTCCCCTTCCTCATGCGCAGCTCTCCCACTCCCTCACTGACAGCCCTGGGAATAGTTTCTCACCTCCCCCTCCTTCACTCCCAGACTGCACAACTATCCTTCCCCTGTAGTTGGAAGTAATTATCCTCTTGCCTTCTTGGGCAGATCTATTTCCCATCTCCACTTTTATTTGAACATCTTCATCTGTGTATATCCAGCACTACTGTGCTGCATACCAGGAGGAGACTATTTGTGACTGTGTTAATTTGTAAAATCACCTATGTTGTTGAGATAGTAAATAATTGATCATACTGTGAAGTCAAACAAATGTGCTCCTAGCACGCAGCACAGTAGTAACAGGGGGGAGATGCACAGAGGAGGGAGCTATTGAAATACAAATGGAACCACTGGGGAGAAAAGGTGGATGCTTCAAACTCGGGGCACAAGTGATGGTGTTCAGTTGAAGTAAAAAATGTAATTTGAAGGAGGCTGACAATGATATGTAAGCTACTTCAGGGACAGTGCGAGTTTGGTGCAGTAATGGTATGCATTGGTTGAGGGCAAAAGAGGTATGTTGTGTATATTTGGTGGGAGGTATTAATAAAGTGGCCAATGTGATTTGCTCTGTCTGCCATGAATGAAAGTGCTGTATTGAATTATTATTATTTACAGTATGACAACGTGATCCGAGCAGCGTGAAGTGCATGAAGCTCATGTTCGTATGAATGATAAGGCTGTATGAGGTCGCTAGAGGCAACATATTGTATTAGGTAAGTTCTCCTTTAGAAAGGAGCAGTATTTCGCCCTCTGCTAGGCTGTACTTGGTGAATATCTGTAGTTGCTGCACCAGGCTTAACATTCAAGCAGAGAGTGTAACTGCCAAATAGTGTAACACACAGTGTATGTGAGCGAATGAGGTGTGGCAATGAGGCAATAAATTACAGCAGGTAGAGAGGCAAAATACATTGGAGAGAGTCTGAATCAGAGGGACAGGAGAGATGGTAAATTATGTTCAGTATGTAGTAGGGTGAATCCAATGGGCTAAAGTATAAAGGGTAAAAGCAGATCAGTGGTGCAGATGTGAAATACAGAAGACAGAGAGACTGTAAAAGTGGCAGTGGTGGTGAGAGAGGGAGAATGGGAGCGACAGCAGTTGTATTAGAGCAGTCGGAGAGGCAAAATAAGAGAGAGGAGCAAATTGCTACAGAGTTTTTCCAGGATGTTATGCCCTACTGGCCATACATGGAAAAAATCACTGTGCCATGTATGTGCAGGGGAAGCTGTATGGATATTAGAATATTTACTCCTTACTGCTGCCCCTGTCTCTGCTTGATGGATACGCACCAGGGTGCATATTTTTAAGGGACTGGTATCTGTAGAGGATGGCTTCACTCTTAGACACTTTCCTCTTTCTCTTTTATTATATAAAGGAGCCTGAAGAGGATTCCAGTTATCAGAGTATACTAGTCTTGTGAGTATACCTGTCTGTTTTGCAGCTGCATTACAAGGTCTGTGGTTATTTGGCTAGTTTAACACTCTGCTCCCTCTTTCTGTCAGGGCTGTTGCCCCCTCATATATATATATATATATATATATATATATATAAAATACACTAGTGTAAAAGCCCGTGTATACGGGCCAAAGTGCGTAAAACAACAGAAGTACACCTCCCAGCATTCTGTGCATTTGGGCTGTGTCTACTGCGCATGACTGCATCGGACAAACATCTGCGTTCGGGCAGTCTCTGCTGCACATGACTGAGTTGGACAAACATACATCTGGCCTTTTATAATATAGGAGATAGATAGATATAATAACTTTTATGGGCTACAACAACTTTAAGTAAAGGACTCCAAAAAGAAAAAACACATGGGAAAGCACCCAATAGTGAAATATTGCCAAATATTGTATTTTAAGTAAATAATGCAATATTTTGGCAATACTTCAGTATCGGCCGCTTTCCCATGTGTTTTTTTTTTCTTTTCTTTTTTGGAGTCTTTTCTACCAATTGGGGCAAGTGAGAAGAAGATTAGCTGCCTGAGATAGTGAATAACTACCTGTGTCTGGGGCAGGATATTAACCCAGTCTGTGAATGTTGCTGTTTCTCATTTATGTTGCAAATAGACACTTTACTTGTGACTATCCACGTGTGGGGGGTGCTTTTTGTGGTGGATGTGATCCTGGTTTGACTGCACTGGGGTGCTCCCTTTTTCTCTCCTTTTTGTTTTCCTTTAAGTAAAGGAGCATGGCCATATTGGATGGAGCATTGGCTGCATTGTTAGATTTCCTGCAGCACCGGCATTGGCGACACACAAGGCACCTGCTTACTTCAGCTCTCTATCTGGGGTCTGAAGTCTCCCTTCTGATATTTGTGTTTAACCCCTTACAGGCAGATAATTAATATTTCCTTGATTTCTGCCTTGTACTCTATACTTGGGTGTCTCCTGGCTATCTATGGTCTCAGGGACTTTACTGGTGCATTATGTCCCTCTTTATTCTGTGGCCCTACACAACATCTTACACCCCCCCCCATTTCTCCTGAACAGGAGTCTACATAGGTTAAAACCCTTATTTTTTTCTTTTAATATTATATTCCTTTCTTGTCTCTGGACCACCCTGTTCTATTAATTTTATGTGTTTGTGGAGAAGATGTGCTTCTACTGATGAAGGAGGGAGAGACTGATGAGGATGATTTTGATTCCTCATTTACTCCTGAATATTCCTTTGAGGAATATCCTGGGTCATCTGTTTACAGTCTTATTTGAGTGGTTTTGGAGACCCTTAAGGCCTCTGAAGCCTCTGACTCATTTCTTCATCCCCAGATATTTTTAAGAGGAGCAAGAGGGATTCTTCTCTTTTTCCCACCCAATCATTCCTTGGGCCAGGTGAATCCTGGAGGAATGGAAATTGGCTGATAAAAAAATATTAGTTCCCATGTTTTTGTCTCTTAAATTCTTATTTCCTGATGGGCTCCAGCAATGGACTACCTCCCACCCCCACGGTTGAACCTCCAATTTCTAGAATTTCTAAGCTTACAGCATTGTCACTTGCAGATGCAGTGGTTCTTAAGGATCAGGCAGATAAGCTCCTAGAGTCCCTTCTTTAGGCAAATTTTGTGCCCTCTGGTTATGCTTTACACCCCAAACTCACTGCTGTTTGGGTTACTAGGACTATTGCTGTTTGGAAGAGTAACTTTCAGGAGCAGTCCATGTGAGCTCACCAAAGAGGGCATTGTTCTTGCCATTTCTAATATCTAATAGGCTGTTGTGTATCTGACTGAAGTTGCATTTTATTCTGCCAATCTCATTGCGAAGTCCTTAGTGCTCTCTGTTACAGCTCAAAACTTTTTTGGCAGACCAGTCCTCTTCCATTTGTGGGAAAGCAGCTTTTTGACACATAACTGTAGAAGGTTATTAGCCATGCTACTGGGGGCAAGAATTCTCTGTTGCTTCAGGTTACCCCCAAAGAGATCCTTTTTTCCCCATGAAAGACTAGTTGTTTTTGTTACCCCTGCCAGTATGGATTTGCATCCAAGGTGTCGTTTCTAGCAGTGAACCCAGGTGTGCCCGTTCCAGATCTCCAAACAAACATGGGAAGGGAAGGAGCCTTCCCAGAAACTTCCTGTTGACAAGTCTACATCACTGCATAACTTCCAGGGGTCAGGTCCACTTCAAGCAATCAGAGGATTCCTGCATCTGTTTCACAATATGTGGACTTTCTGTGTGGAGGACCAGTGGGTGCTATGGGTGATTTTGGAAGGGTATAGCATAAATTTCAAATACTTTCCTCGTAACACTTCTTTATGCTCAGGGTCCCTCACTATACAGTGCAGAACCATTTATTCATAGATGTGGCTTCCTCTCTGGTGGACTTGGTACTTGTTTAACCTCAGGAAAGATTAATGGGGTTTTATTTCAGCCTTTTCATTGTTCTCTAAAATAACAACGGCTGCCATCCCATACTATGTATGTAGTATGTAAAGCATCTCAAATACTTTGTTCATAAATCCAAGATGGACTGTGCTCTGTCATCGTTGCTATGTGTCTAGGGGTCTTAGGTGATTGATATCAAGAAATTATCTCTGGATACATCTCAGATTCATTTGTCATCTTGGAAGGTTTTTCTGATCTTGTTTTGACCCATCTGCAACTGTGAGGGAGCACAGGAAGGTGTTGGTTACCTGTCTTGGAGACAATTCCCTTTGCTCAATTCCACACTGAGCGAAGAATCTGTTCAGTGGCCATTTTGTATGTGTATATATGAGACTGTATCTTTAAACATATTTTGTAGAAAGAGAAATCTTAGGCTTTCTCATGAATAAATTTTTTAAAAGAGCTATCTGTTCGGACAGAAGGATTTCACTCCCCTTAGCCTGTTAATGTAGCTAAACTGAAACTATGTTTTGAAATAAAGAATTCCAGACACATTCTTCACAAGCGATAGAGTTTGAGGCTTCTATTGTTTGAGAAAAAAACATTTATTTATTTATTTTTTCATTTGATGTAGTTTTAAACGTTATCCGCAATTTTGGTATTATACTGGCACCTGGCGAAATGATGGATTTATATTTCAAATATATTGTATATGTGTGTATATATATATATGTGTGTGTGTGTGTGAATATTATCTTTATATGCTAAGAATAGGCATATCCTTCCGTAAAGGGGGGCTTTAGGTCATATAAGCATTGTTTTGGGGCCTGGAGGAGAAGTCTCCTGAGGGATACCAAGTTTCCTAGTTTCTGAGATTCGCAAAACCGTGCCGTGCCTAGACCACACCCTATTCATGATTGGTAAAGTATAACTTGGTTATTATCTTTACACTGTATAAATCTCCAAAGTTATCACAACCCACTAAATTCTGGGATTATATTTATTTTTTTCTTCCCAGTAAGAACTGGCCAGCCTCCTGAGAGAGAAATTCAGCCATTTGGCTGTAAAGTTTAGTATAACTTTCTGGAAATTATACAGTTAATTCACATTGATATAGGTAAAGATCAGATTGATAGATATTTTAAATCATTGGGAGTTACAGATTAGCCAATAAGCTGATACCTGAAGAGCAAATTGTTTGTCTCGCGTGCAGGTGTCTGTGCCGGGTTGTAGTGAGTTACATTTGTTATCACTGCAGACCGGCATAGAAAACTCACAGTAAATACTCTGAGAGGTTCATTATTCTGTGCTCCATTCCCGGTGTTCTGTATCTTTCTGTGTCTTTAATTGTGGATTTGGCATTTTGGTTGATCCCATTCTACTTTGTTTTATCTGCTTGTGACATCTAGTGTAGGTTGTATCGTTGAGATAGTCACATCTGTGAAAATCTTGACAGGACAAAAACTTTGGAGTGTGTTGTTGGTTGATCTCTTCCGCCTATAGCTCTGGTTAACCCCTTATGCTGATAGATGTGTGCAGGCATAAATTTGTCATTATAATCTTTCAGGGTTTATATGCTTTGATATAAATCTCATATATATTATCATTGTGTTGTTGCCCATACCTTATTTTATTGTTAAGATTATAATGTGGTAATGCATATTTTTACCAAGAAACGTATTGCATTATTCTGTGCTTATCCAAAAGTATGCATAAATTGAAACCAGCAGCCATATAGTTACATTTTTCTTTTGTATATCTGGGACTTTTATTCTTTCAGAGAGTGTTATATTTCTTGCAATATTGTGCATCGTGGTTATCAAGGTTTGCCGCATGATCTGTGTCCTATTGAGCACAACTGAAGTGACAAGTTCTCTGCCACTTAATTGCATTAGTACATCGGGGTGGGGCATGTGTTGTGACACTGCCACCTGTTGTACTGTCTAAAATTGTAGGAATTATTAACACTTACTACTGCTGGATTCAAACATTGCTAACTTATACCTCTGGATACCTGTATTCATATACAGTTTAACCCTATAAGTGCTTGTGTGTTACTTGTGCAGTTATCTGATATATTCTATTCTATTCTATTTTCTCATGCCATATATATATATATATGTGTGTGTGTGTGTGTGTGTGTTAGTTTATAATTACTTCTTGATATATATTACTGAGTCAAAGATTGCAAATCTGTGTTTCCCAATTCACCGATTATTATTGTGTTCTCTATATATTACATTTTATTTAGCTTTACATAAAATTAGATATATTGTTTCACGAATATGAGTAATTGATTTTTTTTTATCAATTCTGTTCAGTGTGCAAGAGTGTGTCATAGCAATATCTCAAATTTATTTGTATTGTTTATTTAATTTTATGCGAGAGATATACAGTACCAGGTCTACTGTTATCACTGTGTCTTATCTCCCGACAACACTCTGGAAGTGCAGCTAGAGATTCTCAGGAATTGTTCCAGACAGTAGTGTCATCTCTCTCCAGCAGGACGTAGACTGATCTTGGTTACTGGCTTCAGGTGTATCATGTGGCTTTGGGTCACCCATTGGTCATTCTGAATTGGATGGTATTCATGATGGGTGCTTGTCTGACAAATTGGTGAGCCATCTTTGGCTCCTAGATGGCTCAGGGGTCTTTGCTTCTCTCCATCAGTGTGTTGTAGCTTAGGGCTATTAACCTTGCTCTGCTGCTCTGGTCCCAGTTCCTCTGGGAGCTGCTGGTGAGGATTCAGTCAGACAATGTGATGGTCGTGGCTCATGGTGGTTTTTCTAAGATGTCAATGTCTGGGTCCTGGGGATTGGGGACTCCACTAAACGGTGTTTGACTCCATAGATCAATGGTAGGGTCTCCCAGCTGTGGAACTAAAGGCATCTAGATTGGACTGCAAGTTTCCCCTGTTTTGTTCCAGGTCTCGGTACCCACTCACTCTCTCAATGGCATTCAGTAGCAGTTACCCCTGTCATATATGTTTTTCTTCCATTTCTTTTGATCTCTAGAGTGTTAAAGAGGGTCAGGATGGAGCAGCATATGTGATCCTGACTGTTCATTACTGGCTTTGCCAGGTGTAATTCTTTCATATGGCTATCTCTCTCTCTCTTACTCATTCTTGGTCTTTGTCTGTCTTTCTCTTTCTCTGTCCCCTTCATTAATTTGTACTCTTATTCTGACTCATTTTTTTTCTGTCCCTCTTACTCTTGATCTGTCTGCCATAATATCAGTTATTCTTGCTCTCTCTGGTTGTTTCATTCTCTCTTACATACTCTTACTCTCATTTTGTTTCTTACTCTTCCTCCTCTGTTTCAGTCTTACTCTTTCACTGTCTCATTTTATCTTACAATGTTCTGTTTCAGTTACTCTCACTCTTGCTGTCTCTGTCTCCCTCTGTGTCTGTCTTAGCATGAGGATGATGATGTTCAGCACCAGCATCCTGCTTCACCCTTGTGTTTATAATTATTGAGTTATATTTGGCTATAAATTAATAGGATCTATAGTTCTGTTCTGGTAGAAATGAGTGTTGCCTATCACAACAGGTCTACAAATCCCAGAATGCATTAACACTTCTTAACAGACACACCTTGGTGTTTTGTGCAAGGAAACCGTCATCGGGAGGATGGATGGACAGATATACCTATACCTACATATACACCTATACTCAAGTGCATGCAAACACATACTTAAACGCACACACACACACACACACACTAAAATGTGTATAATGTGTCTTTGAAAAATGTATTTCCAAGATTTTTAAAAAACTGCAAGCTTTTTTCTAAGTTTAAAAAATTGGAATGGGAAAAATAAGCTATCAAGGTAAAATGTATTTTAAATTCTCATTGAAGTTATTAGATTCTTGAAGTTATATATATTCCACTTTTCAAAACATATACTGTAATTAGTAAAGTGTTGGTGTGCTGAAAAATAGCAGTAATATCTTAAGTGTCAAATCAGCTCTAGCTGCATATATTTGCATGTTAATCTGTTGAGTCTTATAATTTATTCTGCTTTAACTAACAAGCTATTAGCATGCCTAAAATGACCTTACAGTTTACTGTGAATTCTATTTTAGAAAGCTTAACACAGAATTCTCTACCATTGCTGTAAGTTACTCAGTGTATACATTTCTATCTCACAGAATTAAATATTGTTATCAACTAAGTCCAGTTGCACCACTTAAAAATGAAATATACCCTAGGAAAGAACCGTTCTTAATTTATAAGAACGACTTACTGAGGTAGGTGTTCTACAAGTAGCATTATTTTATATCTGTATACTATTTCTTAGTAGGTTTTGATCTTTTAGTCATCTGCTAATTGTTCATTTATCGTCTGAAAATGTCTACTGACCCTTATGAACCAATCAGATTTATTGAAGCTTATTGTTTGTGAGCAGGTGTCATCTAGAAACACTTCAGCAGAGATCAATATATACAGGAAACTGCAGATATTATGTAAAATATATATAGATAGATATGACTACTGTAGGAGAAGGGGAGAGAGGGGAGTGTGAAGTAAAAAGAGGAGGAAAAAATAATTTCCAACCGAAAAGATGTGGGGGGAGCAAAGAGAGTGAGGGGTATTGGGGGAGAGCCTCTGTTAAAGGGTGGTGGGAGGAGAGACTGTTACTGAGGGAGACATTCCGAAAACGGGAGGGGTTGGTTGACAAGAAAGTGTGTCCAAGAGTCAGAGAGGATGGGAAAATGAGAGTTTGTTGAGGGAGGTATAGTGGAGATGTCTGTCTAGTCTTCCAGTCTTCTGCCTTTCTCTTTGTTTACCATTTGTCTTTGATAAAATGGGGATAGCATTCCCTATAGTGTTTAATACTTTGAATCACCATTAGATTTGACCCTTTGTGTGCCTGAGGGCTGTCCATCCTACTAGCACTCAGAGGATTAAAGCTAAACACATAGAATTGACTACACTGGAGAGAGGGGTCTTGTGGAACTTTGTTGGAGAAATCACCACTATGCAATGAGTTAAAAAAGCATAACCAGTGGTTATGTCATCTCTATCAATAAACAGTTTTTGTTTTTCTCTCTCTCTCTCTCTCTCTTAATATATTTATTTATTTATTTAAACAGGCAACAAATAGCAGTTTAGTTTTATATTTAGTGCTCTAATCCCATAGCTACTTAATTTTTATTCTCTGCAAATCCCTTTTTTAACCGGAGGTATTGTGTCCATAGGGATAATTGCCTTGGCAAGGGATTCTTAAAAATGATAAATAACAGTTCATCCTCCACCACTTTTCGTTCTTTGTGTGTAATCCATCAGGTAGACATGGCTTTATATATTTTTTGTTTCCCAAGGTGCTATCCCTGCTTATGGATACGTTGAATAAGCAGATTTGGAAGGTTTTCTTCCTTGCTATTATTTTAAGCAATTTAAAAAAGTTTTCTTTATGTAATATGCAATCTATTTGGAAAATGTATTCTTGTGGGAAGAAATCTGCACTCCAAAACAGCCTCACAGTAGTATAAACGTCACCTCTGTAACAAAACAAATAAAGAACATAATGCAGAGAGCAATAGATTAGCAATTTTGAAGCAAACCAACTGCACCACTGGGGACTAACACATTTTCCAATGATTTTCATGGTTCTTTTAAAATTAAACTACAGAAACATAGAAATTGATGGTAGGTGAGGACCAACAGGCCCATCTACTCTGCCCATTTCCCTATCTAGTCAGCTCAGACTTTTTATTCTTGGAGTAGCTATATATATATATATTTATATTTCCCATGAGGGAGCTCTGATTTATGCTCCGGTAGCGTTGCGGGGCTGGGACACGAGAATGCCTCCCCCCCCCCCCCCCCCGTGTGCCCGCCATGGCACTGACAGTAAGCTTCTCTTCATTGAGTGTATTGGGACTCAATGAAGTGAAGCCATTTCCTAACGGAGCGTGTGTGTGCAGCGCTCCATGTGCAGGATGACATCACGCTACTGTATGTGATGGAAACAAAATACATGGGGAGCCTGTGGCAGAGTGTGCCAGAAGCACAACTCAGCAGTACAGCCGCTGCATGTGGAGGTGGGCACTGTGGTGGACAATGTGTGAAGGTGAATAATCTGCGGGTGGACAATAGAGACTCAATAGGCAATGTGGAGACAATATGGAAGTGGCCTGGTCAGTGTGGAGATGGACATTGGGGGCCAGTTTGAGGAGATGGACAGTGGGGGTCAGTGTGAGGAGATGGGCAGTTTGGGACAGTGGAGATGGACAGTGGGGGGCCAATGTGGAGATGGGCAATGTGGAAGTGGCCAATGTGGAGATGGACAGTGGGGGGCCAGTGTGGAGATGGGCAATGTGGAAGTGGCCAATGTTGAGATGGACAGTCGGGGGCCAATGTGGAGATGGGCAATGTGGAAGTGGCCAATCTGGAGATGGACAGTGGGGAGCCAGGGTGGAAATGGACAGTGGGAGGCCAATGTAGAGATGGGCAATGTGGAAGTGGCCAATCTGGAGATGGACAGTGGGGGGGGGGGCAATGTGGAGATGGAAGATGGACAATTGGGGGCCAATGTGGAAATGGACAATGGGGGGGCAATGTGGAGGAGAACAATGCGTACAGTGTGGAGGTGGACAATAATAGCATGGACTGTGTGGGGAGGTGGTCTAGAGCAGTGGTTCTCAACCCATGCCCTCAGTGGCTACTAACAGGCCAGAATTTGAGAATTTCCTTTTAAGAGCACAGGTGAGTTAATCAATGTGAATGAGCCTCTGATCAACACAATTGTGTTCTAGCAGGGAAATTCCTAAGTCCTGGCTTGTTAGTGGCCACTGAGGACACGGCTTGAGAACCTCTGGTCTAGAAACAGCGAATCTGTGTCTATCAGCAGCCTTGCTGGGGCTACACATCGATTGGGGCCCCAATATTCGAGATGTGTCAGGATGCTGAGCTGATTGTGTCCTGTTTTCATGTTATGCTGCCTTTTGTTTTTTCACTTTGTTTTTTTGCTTATTATCTGACCAGCAGATAGCACTGTGAGTCCTGCGGCCACATCTTGTTAGAGAAGATGCGGATGTCCTATTTGCAGGCCTTAGCAAACGCTGGCTTTCCAGGCGCTCTTCAAAGCAACTTGAAGTATCCCTGCTATAATTATTGGAGTTGTACTCCAACATCAACATGAGAGACACATGTTTTTGCATATCTTGATCTACTATTTATTTGTACTTGCTGGTGTATTTCTGACTGAAATGCAGATAGCTAACTAGTAATGCTAGATCAATTTATTGATATTGGGATCTGGGCATGACAGGAAGTTTGGAGTGCACAGCTTCCTCCAAAATCCACACACGTCATGTGTTTTTAAATATTTTGTTTTGAAATAGATCTAAACATATGGATTATTCAACAAGCCTTGCCATATAAGAAAATCTGTTCTTGCTTTAACTCTTTCAATGCCAAATGGGTATGCAATGTGTTGCACACCCTTTCACTCAAAAGGTTAATGTTATATATGCACATTTTTTTTTTTAATTTGCATTTATTTTTACAGATTGGATGTTGGTGAAGTAATGAATGCATTGTACAGCAATCTGCAGGAGATATCTTGCATTCAGTTGATATGCTGAATAACACAGAGCAACAGTGTCGTTTCATGAAAAAGAACTTGAGATGGGTGGGGTTAAAGGTGGGATATGGGTGTGGTTAGAGGCGGGGATATGGTTGAGGCTAGGCGTGGAAACTGGTGGCGAGTAACTTTTCAGGCCTGGCTAGTAGCTCAGGACTTGAAATTTTGAGCCCTGTGTATATGTATAACCACTTCTGCTGGGAGGTTATTCAATTTATCTGTCACCTTTTTTGTAAACTAGCGTGATCCCTCCTAAAATTTATTAAATCCATAATATACATGAAGGTATTAAAGGGATAGTAATGTCAGGAAAAAGTATCAACTATATTGTAGATTCAATTAAAAGAGAGTACTTGCACTTATTCGTATCTCTCAAACCGTTATGGAATGTTCCAATGAAGTATTTATATTTAGGTATCGCTATGTCTGTGCTGCTGAAGAGCCGCCGTCTGATCCAGAAACCAGAATCTGCTTCTGACAGCTTAACAGCTCGTCAAGCAGAAAGGGGAGGGAGCGGAGAACTTTATTTTCCTATATCTCTCAAACCATAACGTTTTGAGAGATACGAATAAGTGCAAGTACTCTGTTTTAATTGTATCTACCATATAGTTAATACTTTTTTCTGACATTATTATGCCTTTAAAATATCACCCCTCTATCCACCATGCTAATAATAATAATAATAATAATAAAGTCCTGGAGTTTTTCCGATGTGTTTTGTTCTTTAACCAATGAACCGTTTTAGTGGCCCTTCACTGAATTTCCTCCAATGTAGGACTATCATCCTTAAGATATGGTCTCCATAATTGTACTTAATACTCTAGGAGAAGTCAAACTAGTGATCTGTAAAGTGACATTAGGACCTCTCTTTTCTACTTCTAATAGCTCTTTCTTTATAGCCTAGTACCCTAGTGGTTTTCCCTATGATTTTACTATGTTGTCTGCTTATGTTTAAATCATCAGATATTATTATTTCCATGTTTCTTTCCTCTGCTGCTGTTGTCATCAGAGTACCATTAGATTTTTTTTCTGTGTCCATTATTTACATTTTGTGGCATTACATTTTATATCTCATAATTTAGTCCATTCCTCTATATATTTTTTTATTCTCATTTGAGTTACCATCAGGGAATATCAAATCTGTTTCAGATCTTACTGTTGTCTGCAAAAACCAAACCTTACCATGACACCCACCAATGTAATTGCAAATGAAGAAAACAAATAGAACAGGCTCCAACATTGATCCCTGAGGGAATCCGCTAGTAACCTAGCCTTCTGCTGAATTTATTCCTTTGGACTACAACCCTCTGTCTTCAATCCTTCAGCCAACGCTATTTGCAGCCAGCTACCTTTGAATCAAACCTCATTCTGTGCAGCTTGCGGGGCAGTGCTGGAGTGTGACCAGATGGAATAATTTAGAACTATAACATTTGAAATATTGATCACTGTTTTGTACATTGTGTGATATATGGTAAATCTGGGGAACCAGATTGCAGAGTGGGCTGTTAAGTCCTGCACTCTGGCTTGTGTAAAGAATACTTCATGTGCTAAGGAATGTGCTAAGGAATGTAAATTGACTGCTGTGCTTTATGGACCAGTTAAAATGTCCCTTTTCCAAGCACTAATTTGTATTCTTATCTTGATAAGAGTGTCTGGAAGTATATTTAAGCAGTGTGTTTTATCAATAAAGGCTGTTCTGTTCTAGCCTCCTTAATACAAGTCTCAGCTGTATTTCTGGAGGGGGTTGGTCTGGGGATTCTCACCTTAGCCACTGCAGGAGCGAATTCACTTGCCTCGCCGGTCTACTGGCGTAGGGCCTCTGGAAACCCCACATAGGATTCTGCAGCTAAATTCACTAGCTCTGCCGCCAGGGGGCAGCATCCAGTTGTTCCTGCCTGAGTATCCAGGACCTCCAGGAAGCAGCAGGGCTTAAGCCGGCCGTGGAAGAGGGGCAGCAGCAGCAGCGGCGGTTCAGGAACCGATGACCCCGTCACATGGAGTTTTACTAAAACCCATATAAGTTACATCTATATCCTAGTATATGATTTTATTTGCAAAGTTAAAAAATACACACACATTGTGTTTCACAAAACCTTCCTGATGTTGATCCATGCTAACAAACCTGAAGATTTTACATAAGCAAAACATTTTTTTTCGAGGGGTTTCAGTTGGGGGGGATACACTAAGGTTTGAACAGGGCTCTGTTCTGTTGTCTCGTCATCGAAGGCACATCGCTGGTATGCAGTAATGTTTCTTTGCAATCATATCCCTGTCAATGTACCATGCATTTGACAGGTTTACTATGTTCCACTGACCACATTGACAATGGCTAATTTCAGTATAGAAATGCGGCTTAATGAGACATTTTCATATGGAAATGCAGGATAATGATCCATTATCGTATTCAAGTGGAACTACCACCCCTTAGCAACATGGCCCCAAATAATTACCCACCTGTCTACTAGCTGCTCAGTAGCGCTAGTCGCCAGAATTATTACCACGTTCATGAGATTTATAGACTGCTCCAGAAATGATAGGCAGGAAACCACTCAGACATCACTATGGAAAGATGTCTGCACAGTTTCCTGCTTGTCATTCCCGGAGCAGTCTATAAATCTCATGAACACTGTAATAATCCTGGCGACTAGCGATACAGAGCAGCTAGTAGACAGGTGGGTAATTATTTGGGGCCATGTTGCTAATGGGTGGTAGTTCCACTTTCATGTAAGTTTATCATATGTTAATGTGGCACTTTGCCACATGAGCTAAACTCCGATATCAGCCTTTGCTGTAGAGTTCACAGTCCCAACTTCTCCTACCTGAGGATGGTGAAGTTGGGATCTCCTTATAGCCTCCTATGTAGTTACAGCTTAGGGTTATCATACTGCTGGTGATGGGGAAGGGATGCTCTCCCTTTCACGTAACCAGCAGTACGATAATCCTGAAATCTATCACATCTACTCTGCTCCCCCACTTTCCTACTGATAAACTCTCTAGTTCCAATGTTATTCTTTAGAGCCCATGCCGTAAGATCTCTCAGGTGGGAGATCTCATAGTGCATTGGCTTCATTGAATGACATATGACTTTGAGAGTTTATCACACTGGAGAAGTCATCTCCACATCATCACCTCCTTATAACACCTTAGTGCATCTCTCCCCTGCTGGAAAATAAAAATAAAAAAAAAAATGGACGCCAACAACTGTGTTCAAAATATAATTAAAAAAAATAAAATAATAATAATATAAAAATATTAAAGGGATGAGGTCCCCGTCTGGCACTGTCTCGCTACTGACACATGCAGCAGGCAGGGCACCAGATGGCTACTGTATGGTGTGGAACAGCTGGAGGTGGAGGCTGACCCAGGACTGATTCCCTGGGCCATCAGTAGGTGGAGAATTATCTGACTTTGCACCACCAGTTGGTGGAGCAGAGTTTCCTGAAGTTGCAGGGCTGTTAAAGTCAGCACAGATCAATTTCAGGCTGTTGCTGTTGGTCGTCTTCAGATGCAGATGTGTGGAAAGAAGAAATGCAATGAAATGAGATATTCTCTGGCACACAGATGTTAGATGCATTTCGAGGGGTGATTCTCAGCAATGGTCCTGTGGACTAGGACGCACAATCATGTCCTCTCCCCCTCACCCCCCACAAGTGCATGTTGTCAGGATGTTCTCACTTAAACACAAGTGAATGTCCTGACAACTTGCACTGTTGGTGTGATTAGAGGACATGATTGTGCATTCTAGCCAACAGGACCATTGCTGAGAATCACCCCATCAAATCTATTTAGTTGAGGAGAACATGGGGCAGCAGATTTAAGATTTTACTTACCATGACATTCCCCTTCCGTAGCCTCAGGAGCAGAGGCATATTATAGATTTACAGGACACTAGTCCCTTGAATTAAGTGTTTCTTTATGGGTTTACTAGAAGGACTTACCAAGGCAGTAGTTCTTCATATAGCAGTCAGCAATATCTACCGTAAAATCTCAAGTATAATACTCAGGAGTATATTATACTTGAGATTTTAGGGGAAAACAAGAGTGCCTATGTATAATTTTTTTTTTTTTTTAATGAAAAACTCTCGGGTATAATACACATCCCCCACTTTACATAGGGTGAAGTGGGGTAAAATTGTACGTATTATACCTGAGATTTTACGGTATTTAATTCCTTGAAAATGTTTATAGAACTATGGAATCTTAAGTGGAACTCTTTCTGTATTGTTTGAGACACATAAAGAGCTCTGTCTTTTTAAAAAATATAACATTCTCAAGATAGTAAAATGGTCCCAATTTAGTTACAGACTACAGTAGAGTTTACATTAAAAAAACAAACACAAAAAATAGTAAATATATATTCCTGATTGCTTAGGAAGGACATCTACATAGGTAAGCTCTTCCATTAAACAAAGAGCCACTTATTTCAAGGGTATATTTCCCTTTAAGCCCTTCATAACTAGTTAAATAAAAGCACAGTAGACAGAAGTATAAATATATTGTATAAAATCAATAATGTCCATCTGTCAGTTACAATGAACAAAGGAATAATGCTAATGAAATAGAGACTGGCAGTCACCAATGTCCACAGATAAAATTTACTGTAACAAATGATTCTGCTCATTGAAATGCCCCAGACTACTGGCAGTAAAATGCTGACATTAATTGGCATTGCTTCCTAATAGCATTCACATAATGCATTGCAGCTTAAACCTTTGCGGACCAGAGGAGTGTGCAAGGCACTGCTTTACATTGCCTTGCATGCCCCTCTAGTCCTCAAAGGATTAATTACAAAACTGTGTGGTTTTTTTGTTTGTTTTTTGTTTTCCATTTACAAACTTCATTAGATATGGTGACTCCAGTTTATCATAACCACTTAAAGGGATAGTAATATTTCAAAATAAGTGGAACTCTGATTAATCTTCATAACTTTTGGGCCATGTAGAGTGTTATTTCAGTACTGTCTGAGGTTTAGTTCAAGAGTAATTGAATGATAAAGTATCTCCATCCCTCCCCTTTTACCTATTGTAAGCCCTCAAATGTGGAATCCGGTCATCGGACCAGACAGATTGCAACAAGTGGCAGTCTTCTGGCTGTGAGTATGAGGAAAACAAAGGAAGGCAGGTTTTTCCTTATGCTCACTCAAGATTGTCCCTTGCTGCAGTCCATCCAGACGGTCTTGCTGGAGGGGTGGGGGTACTTTATAATTCAATTACTCTTGAACTACACATTGGACAGTATTGAAATAGCACTATACATGTGCTAAAAATATGAAGATTAATTGGAGCTCCATTTATTTTGAAATATTACTATTGCTTTAATAATTTTTTATAATGTAGTACAGGTTGTATAATGCAAGAGAGTTTTTGGAAAACTTGAAAGCTACTACAGGCTCAGAACACAACTGCTTTAACCCCTTAAGGACCATTGCCATACCAGGACCGTCACTGCGGTCCGGCACTTAAGGACCACTGGCGGTCCTGGTACGTCATGGAGTTTAGGGCTCCTGGCGTGGCCGTATGCTGCTCCGGAAGCCCTGAACCGGAGTTGCAAAAAAAAAAAAAAAAAAAAGGCCCGTGGTCCTCAAGTCCTTAAGAGGTTAAGCATGGTTTTGAGTTTTGAATTTTTTTTTTCCCCTCAGCTTTATGAAAAAATATGTTGTAAGGGATATCCTGCTGATTAATACAATAGCACTCTCACAGCTGGAAGATTTTTGTTAATAAAAGTTTTTTTTCTTTTTTCTTATGGCAGTACTACAGTGATGTTGTTTCTGTTGCTTACTATGGGGGACCATGGTCAGTGACACACATATAATGCATATACTACTAATAATAACAATGCTATATAATACAAAAATACATAAATCATTTCCATTGTACACTAGCTAGCACTGTTAATAAAAGTTGTTGGACTTTTAACCTCTTGATTGTTGGGAAATCTCCAACAATCAAATATTTAAGTCTCATTGAATCTATGGAAAGTTTCCCCTGTGGTGAAGTCTGTTTTCTCCAGATCAGCTCCAGTTCTTAGTACATCAGAATCAGCGTTTCTTAGAAGACTTGAAAGGATCACTATCATTTCATAATTATTAACCCATTTACCTTAATCTGGCCAGGGAATACTAAAATAATTCTGTGTGGATTGTGTCACTCAAATACATTTTTGAGTAATCCTGAATATCATGATTATGGAAGCATACATGGTGCCTAATTTATAAAAGCAAACTGGAACAATTTTGGGGCATACCAGCTGCTACATAGGTGTTCAAATGGTTTGCCCCAGAATTGCTCCTGTTTGTCCCTGTCTCTTTGTTGCCAGAAGTCATAAACGCAAACTCCTCCCACTAAAGTCTGTTTATGAAGAGGTGTTTGGGTCTTGGATGCCAGCCACAAAGCATCATGTCCAATTCCATGGACATGATGTCGAGTACTAATTAAAAAAAATAATTTGAGGAACAAATCCACACCAAATTGATTCCTAAAGGTCAGTAGAACTTTCTGTCTAGATTAGCAACCCCTATTAATAGCCCTCCTACTTCCCTTAATCTGGTCAGAAAAAGCAGCAAGAACACCAGTAATCAATTCTGTATGCAGCGGCTCTCCCAAATGAATCTTTAATTAATACTGGGGTTTCAGTACTTGGAGGCAGACATTTATTTTTTTTTCTGTAGGAAGTAATGATTCCAAGCTCCTCCCACTGAAATATTCTAAGTAAAACATTGGTCGGATTAGTTTGGCATCCTTGATTTAAGAGCATTACCTCTGCCTCTGTGGACATGATGTCCAGTATCAAATAGGTAAACTAAATAATGATTAATATGGAAGAAACATTCCACACAGAAGTAGTTATCTGTAGACATTAGGATTTTGCCCCAGATTAAATAAATTAATGTTTATTATTACATGGTGTTAGTGTTACTTTAAGGGGATTGGAGGCTTATTATAATTAGGAGTTGATAGTATTCCTTTAAAGAGATAGTAATGTTTCGATATTAATGTAAGCTTGATTCTTCAATATTTTTTTTTTATATAATGAAACGTACCTTTCTAACTGCTCATAACGTTCCAGTCTTTGTTTTATTTTATATTAAAGGGGAACTGTCACCTCTATACAAGTGTGGCTAATAATTAACTAAATATGGCGATTAGCTTGAAAACTAGGTTTATTTTTATATAAAATGTGTGGTATTGCTAAAATTAAAGGTTTAAAAATGATGCCTGACTTACAGACAGACTGCGGGTACAACTCTGCACCACAGTCTGTCAATCTTTCTCTTCTCCCCTCCCCACGTGGCATTTTGATCCTGCCTCCTCCGATGACGGAGGATTTCTGCTTGTAAGCTGGAGCTCTCTTTGGCCAATGAGATAGCTCCAGCTTACAAACAGAAATCCTCCTGGATCGAGATGCTACATGGGAGAGGGGGAGCAGAGGAAGATTGACAGTCTGAGGTGCAGAACTGTACCCGCAGTCTATCTGGAAGTAAGGCACCGCATCATTTTTAAACCTTTAATTTTAGCAATACCACAACTTTTATTTATATAAAAAAAAAAGTTTTAAAGCTAATTGCTGTATTTAGTTAATGATTAGCCAAACTTGTATATGGGGTGATAGTTCCCATTTAAAGTGTCCCCCTCCTACCTTTTTTCCATTCATAATGCTACCTCCACTCAGATCTGAAATCCGGTCGCTTGACTAGACACATCTCAATGAGAGACAGTCTTCTGTCTATTAGTGTAAAGAAAGCCTTGCCCCTCGTGAAGAAGGAGGGCAGGTTTTTCCTTATTCTAACAGAAGATTGTCTGTAGTCACAATCCATCTGAATCGGCTTGCTGCTTTGAGGGGATGCATTATGAGGTGGGAAAAGGGGCTGGAGAGAAAAACCTTTGGTTAAAATAAAACTAACAAAACGACATTATGAACAATTTTAAAGGTATGTTCTGTTATGAAAAATAATATTGAAGAGCTAACGTTGCATTAATATCTAAACATTACTATCCCTTTAAGGGAAGTGAAGGTTTATTATTAGTAGGTGTTACTGTTTCTTTAAGGGAAGTGGAAGTTTATTAATATTAACCCCTTAATGATCCATGACGTGCCAGGACATTCATGGGTAAACTTCCCATAAGGACCCATGATGGTCCTGGCACATCGTGGGTTAAATTATAGCAGCACGGCTCAGTGCACGCGCTGTCATTCTGCAGAAGTTGAAACTGATCGCTCGACAACCGGAGTGTTCAGTTTCAGTGCCTCTCTCTTCTGCCAGTACACGTGATCGTTGTTGAATGAAACACCTTTCAACAGTGGGAGTACTCTTGTTTTACTCAGGGGGATAAACCATACAACATATTTATTTTTTTACATTTTAAGTATTACTATCCCTTTAAAGAGGATCTATCACCTCTACAAAAGTTAGGCTTATTATGTAGAGTATGTCTAGATAATGCTGAAAACATTGAGTTAAAAAAAACAAAAAACAAAAAAAAACGCTATTTGGGTTAAAACGATAGCTTAGAGTGCCCTGCACCCTACTTCCTCATACACATCTGTTGCTGCACTGCCCCTGCTCCCTTCCCACTACCCAACCTCCTTCATGACGGAGGCTTCTGTCTGTAAGTTGGAGCGATCTCATTGGCAGAGATCGATATTCACTAAGTGAATGTTAGTGGGCACAGAATATGCGCTCAGACTTCAGGGTTGTTGCACTGCTGGCAGTGTGTGAGGGAGGGCATCCCTTTCACATCACCAGCAGTTCGACAAATGTGCATGTTAATGAGTAGATTCTCCTGCCTCACATACTTAATTCTTAGTGCATATGGCGATGTTTCCACCGCAAAGGTAATGTGTTTGCCACGTCATCAGACACACATCACCACAGCATCGCTGCATAGTACATGTCCCCCAGGTACCCTATAGAGGATACATAAACATTTCCATTGATTTGTATGGGACATTTAACACCTTAAATGCTACAGAGATCCCAAAAAAGATCCTATACAATGCACTAGAAAAAGCTCAAGCATTAAAATTCCTATTTAAATCAGTGGAAAATCTGAGCGTTCTTATTTGTCCCTATGGGACATTTGTTTTTTCCTCCTTTGCTGCTCCAGTTTTACAAAGTACATCAGACCCAAAGATTTGCCTTGTATTCTTTTTTTTATCAGTTTTAATAGATGTGAGACTGAAAGTGCAGATTCAATCTGTATCTTTGGTTAACAGTCTTGTACCATCGCCAAAGGACTACTTCTGCAGTTCTCAAAGCTAAAGTAATTACAAATTGATGCCTAATTGCCCAAGTTGAAGTCAACACTTGCTTGTGTGCTTGACATTTTCTGTAGTAATGCAGATTATACTTGAAATGTATTCATCTCTTAATACAGACAAATTGAACCCTTCAAGTGTGACATTATAATTACATCTAAAGATATAGTTTATAATCTGTTTTGATGTGAAAAGGATGGCAAACTTCATTAAGATTTACACATTATTTTTTTACATATTTTATTTAATAAACACTTTCAAACCTTTCTTCAAAGTACTCTGTGTGCGCACACATACCTACTTTATATTTTTGGTGTAAATATGTTTAAAGAGCTAAAATGGCTAACAATGTAGACATACCCTTCACCTTTCTTGCCTAGTTTATAACCATTTCTCTAGAAAGCTGCCAGACTACCTTAGCAGTATGCTTACTCCAGCACTCTATACTAACTATAACGTTCACTCCACTTCTAACAACTTACTGAATATCTACATGAATAAAGCCAGTAGATCTATCTGCCTTTTCCTTCAGAACTTTGAAAGCCTGGAATAACCTTCCCTAAAAAAATCAGATCTTCTCCCACTCTAAAATCCCTAAAAATAACTGTTTCTATATATCTAACAATTATATATATACACACTAGTATGAAAGCCCGTATACACGGGCTAAAGTGCACCCTGCTGCCCCAGAGCCAGGAGCAGAGACAGGACGTGAGCCGTCCGGAGCGTTGCAGCTCGTTCGGCGAGTCTCTACTGCAATCATGCACGGTAGAGACTCGCCAAACGCGCTGATCCTTAGCGGGAAGCTCCAGACAGCTCACAGCGAAGCTCCCTGTGTGCAAAACCACACATGCGCAGTAGAGACTCTCTACTGTGCATTTGCGGTTACGGGTCACAGTGAGCGGCACATTATTATATAATCTATGTATAATAATATATACTAATTTTTTTCATTTATATTATTAATCAATTTTCAGTTTTGTGTAAAAAATGTAACTTCTTACTGTAAAGCTCTCCACGAAGACAACTTGGTAAGGAGCGCTCTACAGACCCGCAACGCAGACAATATCCAATTTTACCAAGATTATATATATATATATATGTGTGTGTATATATAATCTCATTAGACAACCCCTGGCACAGCTGCATGCTTTTTTTATTTTCTAAGTGAAAGGAAGTTAACACAACCTCTGTAGCGAACAAGCTTAAACTTGATATATTCCTGCAAATTTTAATGCACAGTTGCTATGTATTGCTGAAATTAACAAAATGAAAAAAAAAAAAAAAATAACAGAAAATATGGCATGTGTGAAAGTTTTGGCAGCCTATTAGTCTGTGCTTAATAACACCCCCTTTGGCAAAAATTGCAGCTTCCAAACATTTTTTGTAGTTTCTTTTCTTGTTTTAGGAATTATTTCTCAATCTTCCTTGCAGAAAGCTTCTAGTTCAGAAACAATCTTAGAATTTCTTGCATGCATTGCATGGTTGAGATTTACCAACAGATTGTGAATAATATTCAAGTCTAGGAACTGTGAAGGCCATTTGAAAACCTTAAAGGGATAGTAATACTTCGTTTTAACTTTATTTTGTTTTGTAGGCATTAAAAAAACATGAAGAATGATATAAGTCTTATCTCTCAAACCTTTATGGTTTATGAGATATTCACAAGGAAAGTTTCCCCTCCCCGCCCCTTTTTCCTAGTGTAAACCATCTCTTCTCAGATGTGAATCTGGTTGTATGACAGTACAGATAACAGAAGGGGACAATTTTCTTTGTATGAAAACAATGAAAGCCCTTCCCCCCTTGACAAGTTTTTCAGCTTTTTCCCTTATCTTAATTGAAGATTGTCCCTCTCTGCAGTCTACCTGGGCATCTCCCTTCTGATCTGGTTGAACAGGGTGGGGTACTTTGTTTGTGAATATCTCTTAAACCATAAAGGTTTCAGAGATAAGACTTATATCATTCTTCATGTTTTTTTAATGCCTACAAAATAAAATAAAGTTAAAACGAAGTATTACTATCCCTTTAAGCTTTTGTTTCTTAGTAGTAGTAGTTCATGGCTGAGTTTGAGGTATGTTTTGGATCATTGTCTTATCGTAATATACAACCTCTTTCCAGGTTCAGTTTCTTTACTGACTGTGTTATATTAGCTTCCAGGATATACTGATACTTAGAAGAGCCCATTGTTCCCTCTACCTGTGCAGTAATTCCTGTGCCACTGGCTGCAACACAACCCCAAAGCATAATAAATCCATCCCATGCTTAACAGCTGGCAATGTGTTATTTTCTTCAAATGTTTCTCCTTTTTTCTCCAAACATGCGTTTGGTGGTTGTAGCTAGAGAATTCAGTTTTAACTTCATCAGGTCACGGCACTTGGTTCCAAAATGCCTCTGGCTTATCTAAGTGTTGTATTGCATAATTCAGGCATTGACTTTTGTGTTGAGATAGCAGGTGTTGATGACTGTTCCATGCAGACCATGTTTGTGCAGTCAGTGCTGCACAGTGAACTGGTGACCACTACTGTGCCAGCTAAACTTTCCTGCAGGTCTTTTGCAGTGATACGGGGGGGTTTTGCTTTGCACTTCTGACAAGTCTACGAGCAGTTCTATGGGAGATTTTTCTTGAGCTTCCAGATATTTCCTTTGCTTCAATAGTTCCCCTTAACTTCCATGCCTTAATTACCTTTTAGATAGAGGCAATTGCAAGCACGAAGTGGTTTGATATCT
Source organism: Rhinophrynus dorsalis (assembly GCA_037306005.1). Lineage (NCBI taxonomy): Eukaryota > Metazoa > Chordata > Amphibia > Anura > Rhinophrynidae > Rhinophrynus > Rhinophrynus dorsalis. The sequence goes on from CM074720.1 coordinate 295,690,357, forward strand.
TTTTATATCCTTATATTATATTTATTTTCTGATCCTCTTACAGAGGAACCAATGTATGTTGAGCGTAAGCACAACATCCCTTTTTTTTTTTTTTTTTTTAATTTGTTTGTTAAATTCAGCATAAAATTTGGCAGGAAATGATCTATATCAATAACTAATAAAAGCAAAGCCACAGAGGAAACTCGAAGACTTTACTTCTGTAAATATGGAAATTAACATGAAGACAGGCAGAAGTCATGTACTGTTTTCAGTTAACCCTTCGAGTGCCAGGGAGTATGCAACGCAATACATTTTGTACCCCTCTGGCACTCAAAGGGTTAAGACAGGTTCCGACAGGTTACTGGCTCTGGAGTATGATAAGGGCTCTAAATTTCTCTTGGAGCTCCTCTGGAATATTTACTAACTGACATCACATGAAATAACAGTCACGTTGCTTATGTCTTTACCGCTCAATGAGATAGAAACAACCTGTCTTTTTTATTATATTTCCTTTGTCTGGATTCATTGATTTGCTCATATGGTACTTTTTGAATTTATGCTATGCATCTCTTTTTGTTATTGTAACATCATTAATTCTCAATAAACTCAAACTTAAAAAAAATAAATAAATAACTAAAAGACTTTTTAGGGCTTTTTCTATCTAAAATAGTGCAGTGTTTTTATTTTCAGCATTAGACCCTTGGTGTTTAACCAAATTATGTGTTTGTTGTCCTTTAAGGTGGAATCAACACAGAGTATGATCAGGATTTTAGGCCTTTCTGCTACCCTTCCAAATTACTTAGATGTGGCTTCATTTCTTCATGTCAATCCTTTCATTGGCCTTTTCTACTTTGATGGACGTTTCCGACCCGTTCCTCTTGGGCAAACATTTATTGGAATAAAGTCGACAAACAAGGCAAGTATTAATGTGGCTCTGCTTTTTGAATCACAATTGATTACTCACCTGAAAATCGTTCTGGTTTAATTATTGATTTTTATGTTATCAATGGTGCTATTTATGGCACAAGCTTATGAAATGCCCAGAACATACTGGTCAGCACAGTTCTCCTTGTCATTAATTCTCATGTATCAAAGACGTGAGTCTGATTGACTAAGAAGAGCAATTTTAGAATAATGCAACTGCACGACAGGGTCAGATAAATGTTGTCTTTGATTAAAATGGGGATTTCAACCACTAGAATGCTAGGGGACCTCTCTAGCATTCAAGGTATTAAATGCCCAATTTAAATCATTGGGAGTTTGGGGGGATCTTTTTATCTTGAATTTACATATTCTACAGGTATATAATGTGAAGTCAGATTGCCTACACATTTTTTTTTTTGTACTTGTATATCCCTGACTATAAACCCTCTAGATCTGTTTCTAGAGAGTTTCTGGTCAGTCGACCATAAAAGCAGTTTAGTGATGCTATGTAACACCATCCTTGCAGCACTGAGTGTGTGTATTCTATTACATTGTATGCAAGATATTATGTTTTTTATATTGTATCAATATCCCTGCTTTCACCGCTCTGAAAAGGCAAAGAAGAAACAATATCAAAATATGGACAATTTGACTAGGTATTATGCACTTGTAACATATGGAAAGTAAAATGAAAAGGTTACTATCCATTTAAAAGAGCAGTACATAGAATTTTCCCTGCTGAGTAAAACAAGGGAGCTTTTACTGCTGTCAGTTGTTTTATTCAAAATTATAACAGTTTAAATAACCAGGTGAACAGGAAGTGGCTTTACTGTTCATTTACTTTCTGAAAGCTCTAACTGATAGCATAACTCAGCAGTTTCTATCACATTCTATGGAAACACTGTCAATGACTTTCCTCTCCATTAAAATGTAACAGAATAACTAATTGGAATTTGACCACTAGATGGCACTGGTAATGTAAAAACACAAAAACACAAGGGTTTAAACTGTAATAACTCTGTAAATATGCATATCCATACCTCCCAAGTGTCCCTCTTTAGGATGGACAGTTCCTTCCTGATGTCCCTCTTTTTGGGAGAGCAGACTGTGTGGTGTGTATATAAGTGTATCAAATTGCTCTACAGCAATAAAACTCACATTAATGCTTGTTTACACATCAGTATATGTGTTTATAAATTAGTCTTTGTAAATAAAATACTATGGTCTTGTTATAAGTCATTTATTCAGTTACACAAGGAGGTGTCAGTAGGTCATGAAATAGCCTAAAAATTATCGGTAATGCCCTGCCCACCAGCAACACCCCCTAATTCACAGGTGTCCCTCTTTGGCAGTTTGAAATGTTGGGAGGTATGCATATCTCAGCAGAAGGAGTACCTTTATTTTACTCAACAGGAAAAGCCCTACAATATATGTTTTCATAAGGAGTTTACTGCTCCTTTAATGAGCCCTGATGTTAGATTATTACAACTGGAATATTCATTGTCACATTTCCCAATTTATCAAGTCAAAAGTATACTGTGTTTAAAAAATGAAATTCCTAGCTAAGGAAAACAAAAGTTACAAAACACATCAAGTTCATCGCAATATATGTTACTCTTAACCCCTTAGGGACCCTTGACGTACCAGGACCGTCAAGGGTAAATTTACTCGAACGACCCTTGACGGCCCTGGTACGTCACGTACTTTTTACTTACAGCGCTCTACCGGGAGCGCTGCAAGTAAAAATAGGACATGAAATAGACCGCTCCAAGATCGGAGCGATCTGTTTCAAGCCCCATAGTGACGCGCCGATACACGTGACAGGTCACGTGTACCGGCTCGTCAAAGTGCCCCTATGCGGTCGTTATGGGACGGAAATGTCCCATAACCTCCGGTCCTTAAGGGGTTAAGCTGTTTTTTTTTTGTTTTTTTTTTCTGATGATTTTTTTCCTTTTGACAGCTTAATTTGGTATCTTCCGTAGTCACATGATATAGGATAGCTGTATTAGTCCAGTGGTATAGATGCCAAATGAATGAATATCACAGTATGCAATAATACATTTTTTTATTGATCTAATATTCAGTTTTAAGGACAAGCTTTCAAGAGCAACAAACTCTGAAGTCAGAAGCATACTATGCTGGAGCCTCTAATTCACCTTAGTTTTTTGGGGGTTTGTTTGTCCCCAGTGGTGTATTTGGTTTGCTCTACAGTTGCTTAGTACATTAGTTTCTTTGTGTAATGCATACTGTGATCTTTAAGTTTTCGTAGAGAAAAAAAAAATAATTAATGTTTCTGTATTTTTTATTAAGAACAGTATAACATATTTGAATAACTTATTCCAAAAGTCATTTAACTAAACTATTCTGGATAATTGGATAAATGAACCAGTGGAATGTAACACCAAGGAAAAGGTTTTGTATAAACACGGGCTGGTGTGGAGTGTGATTGCATCTGATTTCATTCTTGTCTCATTTTCTTTCATCACGTTTCTTTGTGCCTGTCACATACATATTGCAAGTCTCATTAGTCTTGATATTATTGTGCATACTGCTTCTAAACTCTTTTTGCTTGCTACCGAAACAGTTACATGTTGTTCTTTCGCTAATAGTAGTATAACAGCAGCTTCTAAATACAATTTGTCTCTTGTACCTTATGCAGAAAGCAAAAGATGAGCAGTTTTGAAACAAACTAACTGCACCACATCGGTTAACTGCAAACCTGCTGCACCTAGCAGTAACTGAAAACCAGCTGCACCATAACATATATTATTAGAAAAGAAGTACAGTGTTGCCCATGAAAGAGGGGGATGGGGTGAATAGAGTTATAATCTACTGTTACTGGTCTGTATAGACCCACACTATACTGTCTGCTAGCCTAGTCTTGTTTTTTTCCCACTGGTAGACACAGATCTCCTCATATACTGTCTGACCCCTGTAGCACCGAAAGAGTTAATTGAATACACAGATGTGAGGGAGATAGTCAGAATCCAGTAATGTGGAGGGAGACAGTGGTGTGGTGATGGTCACTGTTTGAGGAGTTGGAGGAGATACGGCAGGGCACTGTGGGGAAGCTATTCCTGCAGTGATTTGATATGCTCAAATCATGGCCCAAGCCATTTCTGTATTGTGTCTTGACTGGGGTTGGTGTTAGGTTATTGCAGACATCAATGAGGGGTGGTTATTTTATGCAGGTGTGAAAAAATGCTTTAACCTGCCCAGCCAATAGGAATGAGGCTACATCTTGCTGCCCCCACTTTGTCATTAAAGGTAGGACAAGAAGTCCTGTAGAAACAGTTAAAATTATGGCTATAAATGTAGAATTGTGTTGTCTGAGGTGGGTCTAGCAGAGACTAACTAGTTTTTTTTGTTTTTTTTAATTGTTTTAATCCATTGATTGCCAGAGCGTTATGCAACAAATTGCAAAGCAATGCGTTGCGTACCCCTCTGGCACTCAAAGGGTTAACCCTTTGAGTGTTAGAAAAGTGTGCAGTGCATTATGAAGCAAAGCATCGGAGACCATTCTAGCAATCAAGGTCTTAAAGGTGCAGTTTAAAGCAATGGGATTTTTTTCCAGTATTCATTTGTCCCCTGTGGTGCAGTTGGTGTGCTCCAGAACAGCTCACCTTTTGCTTTCTGCATTCAGCACAGAGAAAGAATACATTTCACTCACAGTTTAGGAAGAGGGTTGAAAGACCCTGTTAATCTGCATTGCAGAATAGAACTATACCTGCCTGCCTTAGGGAGCAGCAGTTTCAAGTTTATCCACAAAAGAATAGTTTGCCATATGGCACTTATTGCAATGTGCATATTTTAACCTTCATTAATTGCATCAAGTATCTGCCTATAAAAACTGCCACTGCTTCTCCTTAATTATCCTTACAGATTGCAGTTTGGCTGCACATTTAAATTAAAATGAATAGCTTGATAAAGACATGTAGTTGGTTGCTTAATTGTATCTTTGAAAGTTGACCTTGGTTTTACACTGAGATGACAGCCATGCTTGACCATGTTATCTGATATTGGACCGGTGCAACTATAAAGCATTTAGTGTTGTTTTGTTTGGATTGTTGCCTGTGAAGAGTATCTTTAATACCTTACTGAATCAAACCTGCTAAGAAATAATACCTTTTCACATGTAGAATAGTAGTATTAGCTGAAATAAAACAATTGCTCCTGTATAAAGAGCAAATTAAGAGGCAGCTAACATACTGGAATAGAGATAAGGTAAAGGTCAGTCTTATACTAGTTAATCACTGCAACTCTCATCAAGGGGAATGCCAGCTTTGTAATCTTACAGCCTTAACCCTTTGGGTGCAGGAGAGGTACGCAACACTTTGTTTTGTAATGCACTGCATACCCCTCTGACACTCAAATGGTTAGCAGCCACAACCAACACCAGCAGCCCTTGGGCTTCTCCTTCTCAGAGCTGGTGTTATGAGGTTTGAAGAGGCAACGGATTCCTTTTGACTGCTTTCATTTCACACCTACCTGAACAACCAGTAAGAAGGAGGCTGATGCACAAAAGGATTGTAAATATGTAATGCTGTCTACCTCAGAAGGGGGAGAGACTCAGTTGACCTTGCCGGGACTAGGACATGTGGCCCTGAGGTTTGAACACATGCTACAGCTGGTGTATAACCAACTGAGCTATATTTAAATGTAATTAAATTGAACCCTTTACCCTATTGTTATAGAATATTCATTTGGACTGAACTCTAGTGTGAGAAGGAGGCTTCTTTCAGCCAAATTTGTAAGCTGATTAACAGATGGTTCCCTTCTCACAAAAATCTAGTCAAAGCTAACAGCAAGTATAAGGATGAGAATCCCTACATAGAATTACTGTTAAAACTGCTTTATTATTTGAAAAACATTGGCGACATCGCTAGCATCAAAGGGGTTGCTAGCATAACTATTATGTAGGGTATTTTGTTTTGACTCTGTGAGAACAAGGCAATTATGATAAACTAGTTGAACAGCCCGTTACACGGGCCACAGTGCCTCTGGCAGCCGGTCGCGGGGCAGTCACGCGCAGCAGAGACCGCCCGCGCCACTGCTGATACAGAGCTGGACGCTCCTTCGGAGCGCCCAGCTCTGTATCAGCCGCGGGGCGGCCAGCCTGTACTGTGCATGACTACCGCTCGCGCAGCAGAGTCTACTGCGCATGTCGGGCGTTACACACAACTTAGCGAATTATTATATAGGATATGGTATGTATGCATAAGGTTTGGTATTTCATGTCATCCAATGTGGAACACAGGAACCATGGAGTAAAGTACCCTTCTTTGGAGGGCATGCATAAGGGTAGGAATTATCTTTCAGTATGTGAATGCAAAGTTATATTCATTGTGTTTGCATATTTATGAGCTCATTGGGTGGTAACTCAGTTTGTTCTGAAAAAAACAATATACTGTTTTCCATATGCAACTAGAAATTTACCCGCGGAATTCAAGCCTAAATCGGTTGATAGCAAAAATGCTGAAAATGTCTGCCTAAAAGGTACAAAAATGGCCCTGGCACTGAAATGGTTAAAGCAATAGTAATGTAAAAGAAAAAAACATGGCTTGGAATCGGAATGAGAAGCCATGTATATTGTGCTTATTTTCTGCATCGTATAAGTAAATAAGTACATTTTACGGTCTTAAAATTCAAGGGAATGTGAAGTCTGGTGGCCATCTTTAAAAATCTCTTGTAGCTGTGCATTCTCATGTCTGTTCTGTCTGTTCCCTGTATCAAGTGTGCTCCACAGCTATACATCAGAGGAATTTTATCCCTCCAGACAATCTGCCTGGTCCCGGGACCAGATTTCCCCTTTGAGATCTTAAATGGTGATGTAGCAAAAAGGGGTGGTTGGGGGAAAATATAAGAGGCAAATACTTAACAGATGTAGAAGTTTGGGCAGAGAGACACAGTTGGAATGATTTAGTTTTTTTTTTAAATATAACGCTATTAAGCAAAGTTGAATCGAAGTATTACTATCCCTTTAAAAGCAGAGTTGCAAGGAAATTTGGAGAGTTCTTAAATGTGCACTTTTTATTTTTATTTAAATTAATGAGTAATTCCAGGGTTACACCAAAGAAATACACAATTTCCATATGCTTGGATCTGGAAGGTGTAGTCTATGTATTTGCTCATTAATATAGGATTATCTTGGGATACCACTAAGGTGTCTTAGTCAACTTTAGTTTGTTTTACATAGTAACATAGTAAATTAGGTTGAATAAAGACACAAGTCCATCAAGTTCAACAGGCCTGGATTTACATCTCAGGCTCCCCTAAGCACAACACCTTGTGGTGCCCATAGCCCCTCCTTTGTCCCACCCCTAACTACACCCTCTCATATTTAAACACACCCACTTTTGTGGCCACACCCATTTTAGATCAATTACTCACATTAATGTGGTAAGTTTTCAAATGAATTGCACCCCTTTTCTTAAAGTGGTGCAATTTTTGAGCAAACCAACTGTTTCCAAGGGACCAAATAAAAAGTCCTATTGCTTTTAATGGATTTTTTAACTCACTGAATGCCAGGGACAGTGTATATTGGGTCAGTGACTAAGTTGGCAACAGTGTATGTTAGTTTGTGAGATAACTTAATTAAATAACACTACCTATAGTGGCATGCCCTCTACTGAGCATGTACACACATTTCTATATGGCCAGGCCAAAAGTTTTCTTGGTTTTTAATTGTAAACCCTAATATATCTGGATCTATTCTTCCAATTTATTTGATTAAAAAAAAAAAAAAGCCTACAGTACTCATTAGTGCCCTTTTCATGCCAATATTGGTGAAAATCCAAAAACTAGTTTGGGCTAAAGGTCTAAAGTTTCTTATAGCACCAAATGGGAAAATGTATTTTTTAAGCAGTCTGGACACTTGCACTTTCATGGGACTGTCAGTCAGAACTGGAATTCTAAATTTCAACCAATTTAAAGGCCAAATTAAACAAGTCAACGATGACACTTAACTATAGAAGCCCTAATTGTCTTTCATAATGTATGCATGTAGGAAAGTAATTGTGCTACATACAGTAATTACATAGAAATAAGCAGGACTACTACATAGGTAAAGCCTTCTGACACACACAGTAGTTATATAGATATACCAGACTGCTGTGTGATGGACTCCTGCTTAGGTAAGTGCTTCTGTTATACACAGTAATTATATAGATATAACAGGTTTCTGTATGATGATCTACTACTAGGTAACAACTCCTGTTACACCCAGTAATTTTATAGATATACCCAACTGCTGTATATAGAACTCCTACCTAGGCAAGTCCTTCTGCTACACACAGTAAATATACAGAAATATGTGACTATGTGTTCTATATGCAACAGAAGAACATTCCTTTGTAGATGTCCATCATTGCAGTCAGGTATATCTATATAATTACTGTGTATAGCAGAATGACTTACCTAGACAGGTAAACTTCATACAACTGTCAGGTATCTATATATAATGTCTCTGTGTAACAGGACTTAACTAGGTAGGAGTCCATCATACAGCAGTCAAGTGTATCTATATAATTACTGTGCATGTGTAACAGAAGGACTTACCTAGATAGGAGTACATTATATTTCAGTCAGGTATACATTGCTTTCTCTCCCTCTCCCACACATGTGACTCCCCATCCCTCAAGTCTCTCTGCCACTGGGCAGGCCTTTCCATCCTCTCCAGCCAGGTCCCCCCAACCACCAGAGGTGATAGTCAGATCTTGTCACATATATCTATATTATTACATATGTAAGACACTTACCTAGGTAGGAGCATTGCATACAGGAGCCAGATATTCTCTATCTCACCTTCCAGCAGATCTGTAGCCATCCCCACAAGTTGCTACACACCAGCAAGTCTAACAAATCTGTCAGGGTTCCTTCTCTCCCCTAGGTAAATCTCACACTCTCTTGCAGTCAGATCTCTCCCCTCAGAGCAGGTGTCATAGAAGCCTCTCTACTGACCCTTGTCCAGTCAGAGGTCTCCAATACTCCCCCAGTAACATATCACACACACACACACCAAATTTCTCTTCTCTCATCCAATTTGTCTCCTCTTCCCCCTATATTTCTCCCTGCCCACCACCTCCTCCCATGTCTCCCCCATCATTGTCTTCCTTCTAGGTCTCTCTCTTCCTCACCACTTCCATCCAAATGTTTCTTTCTCCACCTCTGACTGTGCCTAGGGTTTTTTCTCCCTTCTCATGTACCAACAAGCACATTTGTTTCCATTATCACCCTCCAGGTCTTCCAGCCAACCCACAACAAAGAAGAATATATGCTCAATAGATTCCTCACACACGCACAGCTGTCACCCACACATAGAGGAGCCACTGCCACCTGGTTTCTCCCCATAGATACACAGCTCTATTCCTCGCCCCTTCTTTCTTCATTTTGCTGCTTCATTTTTAACACAAACTGACAGGAAGTTTAACTCACCTTCTTGTCAGTGGTTGCCCATGACATGACAGTGTTCATCTCACTTGGCAATGCAGGGAGGCGCTGACAGATGCAACATGCACTCTGCTACTGTCTCCTGAATATAAGCAGCTGCTCAAGCTATGCGTAGTGCACAGCTGCTTATTACCAATTCCTCCCGCGACACTTCAAGAGGAAGTGAGCAAAGTCTCTTGGGAGGTCAGTCTGGGCAGCACATCAGCACTGACTAGCTGAATTTGGAGTTCACTTGCCTCCCACCATTTACTGGGGACTCCCAAGTGGGCGGGCCAGTGGACGTGACAGGCCATTGCCAGGCGCCCCTAAAAATCTGGCACCCTAGGCAGGTGCCCTGTCTTTCTATTGGTAAATCCGGCCCTGAAGTTCAACCTTTGCCTCATACCCTAGTGACATGAGAACTGTATAGCTTTCCTGCTACCAAATAAGTTAGTCTTTATCAGACCTTCCTGATTTGCCTACTAATATACATGATAACCCTGTATGTTCCCTTTTGAAAGAAATATATCTAATCTTCTCTTAAATGTATCCATTGTATCTGCCATAACCACCTCCTTGGGCAAAGAATTCCACAATTTAAAAGACCTTATTGTAAAAAAAAACAAAAAACAAAAAAAAACCCTTACTCTCCTGAAGTCTAAACCTCCTTTCCTCTAATCTCAAGCAGTATCCCCTGGTCACCTGATTAGGCCTTGGAATGAATAGCTCACTTGTACAGTGTGATAAGATCTCCTCTTAGTCGTCTTTTCTCTAGAGTAAATAAACCAAGTTTGTCTAGTTGTTCCTCGCACGTCAAGTCCTCCATTCCCGTAATTAATTTTGTTGCTCTTCACTGTACCCTCTCTAGTTCTAGTATATCCTTTTTCAAAACTGGTGCCCAAAATTGTTAATTAACCCTTTGAATGCCAGAAAGGTATCCAATGCACTCAAAGGATTAAAAGGAAACATTAACATTTCAAGTTGCAGGTCCATTTTGTCACTGACATAACTAGTGAGTCGCCAGCCACTGGGTTATTTTTCTGGTCCCCAAAAATGGCTGAAGCTGAAAGGAGCCAATGTGGAGTTGAATAATGTTGGTAATTTAAAGAAATCCTGTAGGTGAAGGGGTGGAGCCACGCTAAACCAAGATGGCCGCTTAATCTATTTGCTCTGCATGGCGGGAACATAAAAATTATATTTTTTAACCTGATGCCCGTGCTTGATTGTGTGCCCTCGCAATCCTTCGACATAGCTAATGCCTTACAGCGACAGGAAAGTTGAGAAGCTGAAAAAAAGAGTCTAAAATAATGGCATATTTGCTTGGGTGCCACAGGCCTGTGCATGACTGGGTAAAACAAGCCTCAGAGGCCCAGATTCCTGAGACTGCGATCAAAGCAATCTTGTGCTCGTCTGCTGAGAGTGGAGCGTTATCGATCTCGAATCATATAGAGCTACCAGAACCCTCCATTGAGATGGTGGTATCTAAGGGTACCCAGTAACTCACAAGAGACGACTTAGCCTGCTTCCCTACAAACGAAGATCTTAGGGACATTGTGGCCGAGATCAAAACGGTGGTCAAAGAAGAGGTATCTGAACTAAGAAAGAACTTCTCCTCACTGGACCAAAGAGTTGATTTACTAAAACAGGACAGAGAGATATCATATCAAGAACAGAATAACCTGTCACAAATGTTGGCTCAACAAGATGACATGATCAGCCTATTGACAGCAAAGCTAAATGATGTAGATAACAAAGCCCGAAGGAACAATTTCCGTTTCAGAGGACTGCCAGAAACTATAGCACCTGGAGACCTTGAAAGCACACTTCACACGCTGTTCACAGAAGTCATGGGCATTCCTGCAGTTCGAATAATGGTACTAGAGAGAGAGAGAGAGAGTTCATAGGGCATAGGAATTCCCAGAATGATCCACCAAGGGATGTCATCTGTTGTTTTCTGAATTTCCAGGACCGAGAAAAAATTTACAAGTAAGGCAGAGAGATGGGGGATATAAATTTCATAGGCTCTACGGTGGTTCTGTTTCAGGACATCTCTGTTCCTACCTTACAGCTCTAAAGCCACTAACTGACCATCTAAGTGACCATGCTATTAGGTATTGTTGGGGGTACCCCTTCTCACTGATAGTGCAGCACAAGGGAACTCATTTAACAATCCGTTCTCCCGAGGCTATCCCATCTTTCTGTATGGAACTGGGTATACCGCAACCGAAGGAACACAAGACTGATTGCGGCCTGTATAGAGGATCTCCATCAAATGATCAGCCCAAAAGGGGAGGTCAGCAGCATTGGATTGAAATCCCAGGACCGAAACAGGAGAAACAGAGGGACTTGTTGGCGGTGACCCCCCAGACGGAGGGGGGAGGTCTGAAGCTACCTATTTTTGCACCTGGTGTTCTAGAAGTATACTGTCTCTTGGGACTCTCCAGGTTCCTTTTCAATTTGTTTTTATGCCCAATACGTTGTCTAGTTGTGGTTAACCCTTAGGGATGTTAGGTGGTGGGATGTTACACTATAAATGGGGTTGAGCTGTCGGCCTGGGCGTTTGGTGTCCAGTGCGGAGGAGCTTGGTGTGTTGGCTCCCTCTGGGTCGGATGCCGGGTGCCTGTGGGCGGAGAGTGATCCATGCTGTCAAGATTTGGGTTGTGAGATGCATGTCGTGGGCTATTTAATTGAGGTATAGTAATACAGAGCAATCCAGAGTAGTGATTACGTATGTTAGAAGACTTCCTCGTACTCCCGGTGAGGCAGCCCGGAGGGGAGTATTACGGGCCCTGTCTGGTCGGTTACTCCGCGATTATTAGGTTTCTAGTGCCTGGGAAGGGGAAAGTGGATGGCTCGGCCTCATGAGTTTGGGGGGTTGGGAGTAGAAGATGGTCGGACTACAGAGGATATAGGATGTGGGAGTAGTGTTATTGGAGCTGAGGTCCAGGTGGGAGGGAAAGAAATTCTACTTGTGGGTCCGATTCATTCTGGGTTTGGCAACAGTCAGCTGGGAAACGTTTTGTTTTGATTGTTTGGGTTTATAGTTGGTTTGGGTAGCGGCGCGGGTAAGCTCTCAGACTGGTGCCAATATCCCGTAGCTTCTGAGATGGGGTGTAGGTATTTCGACTGCAGATGGTGGGGGAAGGAATGCGGGTGAGGGGTGGTGCGGGTCCTCCCCTCTAATGGTGTGGGGCGTGTGCCAGTCATCGGTCCACATCAAGGGGTCTCCAGATTGCTTGAAATGTCTTTCAATTAAGGGCTGTTGAGGCTAGAATCACTGCAACAGCTTTAGTTTGTTTCACCTTTGATTAACATAATGCTTGTAAGTTGTACTGATTGTAACTCTACAGCCTTACATAAGTCTATAAGAGACATATCATAGATGTCATTATACATTTGGTATTAGTTAAGTTAGTGCTTGTACTTCCCCACAGGGCACAGTATGGGTATCAGCAATCATTTGCCTTTTAAATGTATTAGGTTTTTTCTTCCCTGCCATGTGGATGAAGGTGTCCATCGAGGTCTTTAGTTGGTCTCTCAAGGAACATTGTAGTTCCAAACGTGTTGGTTGGTAGTTTTTGTCCCAATATTGGGATGTCAGCTACCGGGCGTATACATTCTTCTTTTCACTCTGCCTCTCTTGGCAGTTTCATTCCCTCTTTTTCTATCCTTTACTACTGTCTCTATCCCTTTTTTATGCATGGCTGGAGGGTCAGGGAGGGGGAAAGCAGGGATAGTGCGACCCTGTCTGCATACACTCTATTTGCCAAGGCTATGGCTAAAGAGCAGACTAAGATAAAAGTTCTATCAATAAACGCCTGAGGTCTGAATGTCCCCGAGAAGATATAGTGATGGTACAAGAGACTCACTTCCCCCATGTGGGAACTCCGTCCTTCAAATATAAGTTCTATCCCTCAGGATGACATGCTAGCTGCCAATTGAACAAAAAGCAAAAGGGTGTTTCTATATTACTTCACAAGAGGATTTCATGGGTGCACTATGACTCTCTTTCAGATCCAGATGGTCGATTTTTGTTTATCAGAGGTCTCCTTTTCGGGGTTCCCTTCACCCTAGCCAATCTATATGCCACAAGTACAAAGCAAGCATCCTTCATGTCGAAGGTATTGAGTAAGCGGGAGGAATTTAAGCGTGGACAGATATTGTTAGGAGGTGACCTTAACATACAGATGGACCCTGTACAGGATTGCTTAGCGGGAGTTTTGCACATCCCTCAATCTATGATAGACAGTAGACAGATGCAGGAACCTTCTGCGAAACCTTCACTTATTTGACACATGGCGCATTCTGTATCCATCTTCCCAGGACTATTCATATTTTTCACTGTGCCACGGGAGATACTCCTGATGATAGAACAGTATAAATTGAATACACTCAAAGACGTCTTCATAGGCCAGATAACTTGGTCTGACCACGCGCAGGTGGGAGCAGTGTTTTCCTTGGCTTCCGGCAGTGCAGGTCCTTCTGCTTGGAGGCTCAATGAGGTGTTGCTCAAAAGGTCAGGAAGCAGTGAACAAAGTGTCTGGTGTTCTTTCAGAGTACTTCTCTACAAATGCGGGGTCTGCCAAATCTCCAGTGACTCTCTGAGAGGCACATAAGTGTGTCCTGAGTGGACTTTTTATTGTACTGGGGGCGCATCGCAAGAAACAACAAACAGCTCATCTAAATTCTCTCCTAGTCAGACTCGAGGACCTCACTACTCGTCACCAATGCCCTTTGGCACAAACTGATTATCAACTACTACTGGAAATCAGAAAAGACATAGCCAATTATTATATGTCCATCTTGTTCAAATCTTATATGTGGTATTGGTATTCCCAATATTTACATGGAAACAAATGTGGCAAACTGTTAGCACGTATAGCCAAAATAAAACGCAGAGAACATTACATTTCCCAAATCCGTGATGCCACCAGTTCAGTATGTTATACGTTCCCATCTATCTCAAAAGCATTTACAAAATTTTTTAGTGAACTTTATAATTTGGGGTCGTTAGATTCATCCATGAACAAGGAGTCTTTACGATGTCGCATCAGGAGTTTTCTTACTTCCTCGGCATCTCTTATACCACATATGCTAAATTTTTTAATGCGATTCTTGGAGGAGCCAGATTTGCATCTTTGGCACTGGAGGCACATGTGACTCTCATTCCCAAGTCTGATAAGGACCTGATGATAAGGTCTAACTACTGCCCGATCTCCTTATTAAATAACAACATCAAGTTCTATGCCAAACTCCTGGCAGAACGTTTAAAGTCTTGTCTTCCGCAGATTGTACACCCTAACCAGTCCGGATTTGTCCCGGGCAAAGAAGCACTAGCCTTACTACACACTGCGCTGCTAAAGAATATTCTGACGTTATTTCTAACTGTTGATATCGAAAAGGCATTTGCTAGGGTGAATTGGACTTACCTGGAGGAGCTTCTTCAGGCCTTGGGTTTGGGAGACAGAGGTACTCATGGAATCATGAGCCTTTAAACGTGCTACTGGTGCATTTTAAAGATTAATGGGTTTCTCTTGGATCCCTTTGCCATTTCGAATGGCACTTGGCAGGGGTGCCCCCTTTCCCGATATTATTTATTCTTTCTCTGGAGCCATTGCTGAATCTAATCCGTTCACATCCAGATATTCATGGATTGCCATCCCTTGCAGGGGAGACTAAATTATCTAGTTTTGCAGATGATATTCTTTTATTCATCTCCCGTCCCGAGGTCTCGTTACCGGCTCTGTCAGATTTACTCCGACACTTCGGGTCTGTCTCTAATTTAAAATGAATGCCTCAAAATCAGAAATTCTGAATATCAATCTGTCTGTCTCTTTGCAGAGCAGCTTGAAATGCAAAATGGCGGTCGGACAAAATTAGATATTTAGGTATATTCATTGCTCCTAACTTGCAACAAACGAGGGCAGCAAATTATGAACAGATCTGTAACATAATCTCAGAAGATCTTAAGAGATGGAATGATTTGTTTATATCCTGGATCGGAAGGGTAAACCTCATTAAAGGATTGTACTTCCAAAAATTCTATATTTCCTCAAAACCATTCCTCTGGATCTTACAGTCCTGCTTGAACTCCTTCATATGGGCCTATAAATAACCTAGGTTACCAGCGTTGCGTCTTAACTTCCAAGTTAGTAGAGGTGGGGTAGCGTTCCCAAATCTTTCTAACTTCTACACAGCCATTTGCAGTCTCACTGCTATTAGAATTGGTCTCGGAATCTGAAAAGGATTGGATCTAGGCTTTGTCATTCCATTTCGAGCCAACCATACAGGGGAATTTAATGTGGATACATCCCAAAGATAGATCAGGATCTTTTATCTCACACCCTATTTTTCACCATTTATTGAAACAGTGGGACAGATTCAACTCTCAGATAGGAGAGCAGCACCTGTGCTATCCATCTTTGGCAACCCAGGATTCCCCCCAGGCTTACAGGGTCATCCCTTTATTCTGTGGAAACAAAAGGGGATTCATATTCTACAATCCCTTTTATCAGAAACAAGCATACCAGACTTTGACTCATTGTCCACTGAGTATTCTCTGCCTTTATCTCATAGACAGGAGTTCCTCCAGATCCAACATCATTTAAAATCCTTACTAGATTAGGGCTATGTACACAGGGACCTAACATTCTTTGAAAAGGCTTTCCAGTTGGGCTCTCTGAGAGTGAAACCCTTGACTAAACTGTACAGTCTATTAAACCAGTCTACGGACATCGGAAAACCATCTTTTGTACTAGCATGGGAAACGGATCTGGGGGTGTCTTACACCTCATTACGTTGGTTTGGCATATTGCGTAGTCTACTTACAGGCACACCTAACACCTTAATGAAGGAATCCAGCTACAAACTATTTACCAGATGGTACCATACTCCGGTGCTGCTACACTGTTTCCCCCCAGCACTTTCTTCTCTCTGCTGGAGATGTTTAATGGACAACGGTACTATATTCCACTTGTAGTAGACATGCCCCAAGATTAGTTCTTACTGGGAAGAGGTGATATCCAAAATTAATACTGTACTCTCTCTCTTTGGCACCAGAACCATTTATTTGCCTCTTTCTGGTGTTGCCAGCCCCTCCTCTAGTTCCATCACAATCAGTTTACCTGCTTAGATACCTGCTTTATCAAGCAAGGCACTTAATCCCGAAGAACTTTGGTTCTACCTCACCTCCAAATATTGAAGCTTGGTTGGCAGGGGTGGATGGGACCTATGAGCTGGAGAAAGTACATGCTACTTCCACTGGTTCCATGGACGCCTTTAATGTTACCTGGTCTGCATGGAAGTCTTTCAAGCAACCGCGGATTTAGCAATCAGGATCTTTGAAGATCCCCCTTCTTCTTTTTCTTTTTCAGAATACCCATGGATCTAAGACTTCAGAGTTAGGGGGAAGATCCCCTGTTCTGCCCTTATGTTGAGGGTTGTCCGTTTGGCAGGCATCCTAAAAATTGAGATAATGCGGTACAGTGACCCAGAAGCTCAGCTTCTGTTGCGATTTTTGAGAGACCTCAAATTTTTTATGTCTTTGACTGCCCCCTTTTATCTTACCCAACCTTATATCCTATCATGTGGGGGGAATCTACATGGTAGAAATATACTGTTGCACTCTTATGCCCCGGTGAACCCTCGCCCTTCAGTTGGCCCTACTCACTGAATACTAATTACTAATTAAAGTAAAGTGACTATGCTAATCTTTTTCTTCTCTATATTCCTACTATTCCTATTTCTCTTTCTCTTTATTTTATTTATTTTTCTTCATTCATAATGACACTGTAATATCACTGAAATGTTGATGTGCTGGGAGCATTTCCTGTTTACTTGAAGGCTCCTCAGTGAAATTGGCTGATTTATGCAAGAGTACAAGTAAAGAATTGATTGGTATATCAACACATCTTTTGTGATTATTCTACGGTTCTAAAAATGTTGTATACATTTTCATGTTATGTAATCACATCTTTATGTTACTGTATGCCTTTTGATTGTCCAATAAAGCTTTGAAAAAAAAAAGAGAAAGATATCCAAAAGATATTGTAAGATGTGCTTTTCCCTATGATTTACATTGGGGGTCTACTAACGCTAGAATTTAGGCCAGAGATTCTGAACTCCACTCCTCAAAGCATACCAGTAGTTCAGAGTTTTGAGAAATCCCTAAGTAAGCCTAGGCAGCTCAATCGCAATTACTCATCCACTGATTGCTTACCTGTGATTAAGCTGGCATATCTTGAAAATCTGACCAGTTGGTGTGCCTCAAGGACCCATACATGGTGTGATTCCGTTGTCCTTTTCTGACCAATCTAGTTGATACTGACCCAGTTGGCTGCTTATCACTCAGTGTATGGGCTAATTAAGCCAGGCCAACCAAAAATTGGTTATTATGCCTGGAGATCAGATTGCTATGTTTGTGGCTTCAAGATGAAAACATAGTAATGTTGATTGGACTGCACCATAGAGGGTAAATAAAAATTTCCCAAATTCCAACTGATTAAAATGGCACATTTCACCCCTTGAAGAAAAGAGCAGTCACCAGCTTATTGCTTCGCAATGTGTTGGAAACCTCTCTAGCAATCATGGGGTTAAAAGACCCATTTCAATCAATGGGCCCTTTTTTCCCCCTAAAGAGCAGAATTCCTCATCTTTTGCTGTGAGCTTAACCCCTTAAGGACTGGCCATCCTTATCCGATTCAGGGCTCCCCGAATGGCATGCAACCGTGCGGGGAGCCCTGAAAACCATGACTGTCCTGGCATGTCATAGGTCCTTATCACATGTTGAATTCATGACATGCCAGGACCATCATGGGTCCTTAAGGGGTTAATGTCTTTGATATGTGCTGTTTGGTATGCTAGTATAAAAAGAGATGCTTAAAAACAGTAATAATTCAATTCCTTCCACCACATTGTCATGGCAATAATAACGTTTGTTTCAGTTATTGAATCAGTTGTACTGGCTTGCATATCAATCTGATGTCTATTCATGTGCATCTTCTAAATAAATGAAGATAATAACTGCGGTGTTTTTTGGTTTTTTTACACAGACTCAACAACTCCATGACATGGAAGATGTTTGTTATGAAAATGTTCTAAAGGAAATTAGAGCTGGAAGACAGGTACAGTTTGTTATGCATCGATTTTAGTGACAGATAAAGTCACAGTCTGATAACAAGCAGTAACATGAAAATGTTATTTGCCATTGTAGATCGAGAATGATCAGTTCTAACTTATGATATATTATGTTTATTTATGCACTATTCATTTTGCATATCAGCCATGCCCTGGAAGCCCTTAGACTTTTTCATGACCACGCCTACTTTTCCTATGATCCTGTCCACTGTTGCCTGGTACAAATAATGCCTTAGCTTCTGAACAAACTGACCACCATAAGCTAGGAGTGTATGTTCAGGGGCAGTGGGATTGTGCTGGGCAAACCTACAACTCAACATAGTGTGTGCAGCAAAGCTGAATTGTCCCTCAGTCTGGAGTCCTAGGCAGTTGCTTCTGTTTAATTCATCGAATGCCTGAGGGATGTGCAACTTCTGTTTACTTGGGAGATTGAGAGCCCCCCCCCTCTCTTCTGGAAGATGTTTGTGTCTTGGAACTGAGTAAACAGAAGTATCATAAGGTGCATCATAAGGAATAGATATACATTCCCATTAATTTTAATTGGGCCTTTTAAAGGGACTGTAATGCCCCATAAAAACATATTATAGTTTTGTAGAGCTCAAGAAAATAATAAGAATCGTGCAAACCCTATCTCTCAAACCGCTATGGTTTGAGAGATATTTACACTGAAAGTTCCCCCTTCTCTCTCTTTCTCCTGACGTCAACTTCTAGCTGACAGCAGGAGATGCCGGTCCAGGGACCAGCCGGTGGCTCTGCAGCAGAGCCGAAACCGCGGTATTGCAAAATAATTATTTCATTGGATATGTCTACAAGGTGTGCTTGCAAACCAGGCACAGTTTTTAGACCTTTCCAATGAATTAATTCTTTACCAATAACGTGATTTTGGCTCTGCTGCAGAGCCTCCTCGAGTCGTACGACTCGATTCTCCTGCTGTCAGCTTTACAGCTGACATGAGGAGAAGGGGAGGGAGGGGAGAACCATAGTGGTTTGAGAGATAGGGTTTGGAGCATTCTTCTTATTTTGTTCTGCTCTATAAAACTACTGTCCCTTTAATTATTAAAATAGTGTTTTAAAGGGATAGTAATGTCTTCCATAAAGTAGCTCTCAGAGTCTTCTCTAGTGTAAAACTAACACTTCCTTTGATTTAGTTACAAAGATATTACATGTAAAAAGATCATCCTCCTGCCCTTTCTGGCCACCTCCCCTTGGAGATGAAATCTGGTCCCGTAACCAGACAGATGCAGTGAGGGACAAAGTTCAAGTGAGTAAGTATAAGGAAAACCCTGCCCCCCCCCTTGACAAAGGAGTGCAGGATTTTCCTTTGCATACTGAAGATTGTCCCTCACCGCTCTTCATCTGGATAACAGATAGAGGCAGTATGACATGACCAGAAGCGGCGGGAGGGGGATCTTTTTACATGTGACGTTTTTGGAACTACATCAAATTAAGATATTTAACATAGCGCAATGTTAGTTTTACACTAGAGAAGACTCAGAGAGCTACTTTATGGAAGATGTTACTATCCCTTTAACCCTTTAAAGTGATACTAAACTTTTATTTTGATTTTAATATATCAAGTGCAGAAGCTACCTTTAAAATGATAGAGAGCTCTCTGTTGCATTACAAAGCAATATGCTGGAGACATCTCAAAAAATATCGATTTGTTCCTTACGGGGCATTTGGGTTGTCCCAGGATTAAGTCTCATTGTGCATGGCTCATAGAGTTGCTTTCATTACTGTCAGTGTATTCATACATTTTGGGCATATCCAGTTATGGTTATTAGTTTAACCCCTTGATATCCAGAGGGGTTTGAGACAAATTGCACACCCCTCTGGTCCTCAATGGACTAAGCAATAAGGGTTGAATAAAATCAGCTCTATATTGAGTTTAATGGTTCTTCTGGTCTTGGATATATGACTGTTGTTTCCCTTTGATGTACTCTCCATCGTCAGAGATCCAATGCAAAAGTGCATCTTTTATTTTGGTTTTATACTGCATACTTGTCAGGTTTGTGCAAAGCTTTTATTACTGCTTCACTTTCTAAGTATTTTAAGGAACATCTATTACATTACTATAACAGTTCAACATAAAGACATGTATAAAGTTCACTGGCATAAAACAGCAGGGCACCCAAGAACCGATGCAGTATAAAATGGGACATAATGCAATAGATGGTTTAACGTGTGGTAATTTGTTTTGTTGTATGACATTCATTATGGGTTATACACAGGAAAATATCAAGGGCATCTTGTGTTTCTTGGAATGCATCTCTGTAAACACAAGAGTTGAATGAGTCAGACCATTAAGTGCAACATATGCGTACATTTTCTTAATCATGTTATTAAAAACATTTCCACATTTAATGTATATTCCTCTTGTCTCTGCTACTGATAATGTTGCATTTTCACAAATGGCAGGTACAATTTTCAGTTTGTGAAACTATGAACGTTTTTAGACAAAGTAGAGTAAGATGCGAATTATGCTAAAAAATTAGGGCAATTTGTGGGACAAACCCACTGGCTCCATAGTTCCCTTGTTTTATTCAGGAGACTAAAACCTACAATATATATTTTTTATATATTAAATGTTACTATCCCTTTAAGCAGTTTCTAACTGTAATTCAATGCACCGTCTTCCATGAGAGCCACACTTCTAGAGCCTTTGATAGCTCAGCTGGTAGAGCAGAGGATTGTAGTTGTTGCTTAAACCAATCTTTAGGTCGCTGGTTCATAACAATTCCCAGTGTTTTAAATGAGGGAATAACAATTCCCAGTGTTTTAAATGAGGTTTTACATCCATTGAATTCTAGAGAGGACACCAATGCATGGCTTTGCAGTATATTACAGACCTCTCTAAAATTCAGAAACAAACATAGGCATACCACTAGTAGCCACATACAACCCGGTGCTAGAAGGTATGTGAAAAATAATCAACAACCTCCAATCCATTATGACTGATGATACAACTTCAAAAGAAATATTCCTTAAACTGCCAACACTCACATTTCTGAAACCTAGAAACCTCAAACAGAAGTTAATAAGCAGGAAACTCCCCAATGACACTGGCCATATGCTCAGTGGAACAAAACCATGCAATGTCACACTCTGCCAACTTTGCTAACATATAAACAAATCCAACACCCATCAATCCATCCACATCACAGGGACTTTCAACATCACAGAATCATACTACTGCATATCCAGTAGTGTAGTATATGCAGCTCAATGTAATTGCACTGCAAGGATGCTACATTAGGAAAAAATGGTAACATTGCAAGCCCATATGAACAGACACACAATAACACATCAGGATGAAGATGATTACTGTACTACAACCGAATGAACAGTCTCAAAGGTACAGTCAGTCTCCTTAAAGGTAATTTTAAATGTATCAAAGAAATAGACATTTGAACTAAGGATGATAGTTATCTTTAAAACACATGAAACAGTGCTCAATACTGCGGCACTACCAGAAATTTCTATAACCATTGCCTACTCTGTAGATTTCCCATCCACACTAATCTACTCTCTGCTCTGTACCCAGTACACTGCTCCGACACCTTTATTTATTGCCCACTCCAGTTTCATAGATATCAAATATTCCCCACCTTTTAATATCGCTTACTAAATTCACTGTTTTGTACCAAATTGAGCTTCTTGAATGTAAGAGTGACATTATGGGAACAGGTGTGTCCTGTTACACCCTATCATGAACCAGTAGTATATGATGCTATATATGTTGGGGGCCTAGCTGACAGATGCATTATACAGTTCTAATTGTTCTGAGAGTACATGTTTTCTCATGAAAAAACATACTATATATGTCTTAAGTTGTCAATGCATGAAAGCAAAAGAGAGAGAGAGCCATACCATCAAATTGCAGGAAAGAGAGAGACCTATACCCTCAAATAGCATGCTCGCATCTGCTTATAAAGACATTCTCTCATACTGTTAAGTGAACCTGCTAGCACATCCAAGCCAATGCTTCAAGTTTTGCAACATGGACTATGTTTTTCAAGTAATTTCAAGAAAATTCAATGTGAGTGCTAACAAAGGCCTAAGACAGGAGTACATGACTAAAAGGAAATAAATGGTGCAATGGCAGGTACATATATGTTCGGTATTTAACGATACATTTTACAAACTGTAAGTCCAATGAAAAAAGGTATCATCAATACCAAAGTACTCATATCTTTGTATTATATGTTTATTTAAAGAGGAACTATCACATTGTTAATATTGCCTCCCAATCCTTTCCTAATGTAGCGATATGTAAAGCTATACTATATGATGAAAATGCCCACGTTATTAAGTAAAGCCTCTTCTTCTGTAGGCATCGAGCAGACAACAGCGCAGACATCTTAGAGGTAAGGGACCTCTGAGTCTGTTCTACGTGACCCGTGCCCGGATTGGTGGTGACTTACTTCCGTTACCTTAAGGCAGTGGATTTGAAGCTTTTTTTGCTCAAGGCGCCCTAACACACAGTCTGGCATTTTCGGGGCACCCCTATCTTTTTATGCCATTTGTCAAGGGTATAATGAAGGTTACAAATACATAAATATAGATTTATTGTTAGACCTCACAACTAAAATAAACACAGTGTGCATGGTAATAGCTTTAAATATACAGTTGTAAGTCTACATTCACATTTTTGTCAAAGCCTTATAGATGAAATGGGGCACCCTAAGTGGATGACCATGGCACACCAAAGTGTCACGGCACCCTGGTTGAGAAACACTGCCTTAAGGTAAAAGAAGTTGCTGAAGGTGCAGATGCACAGAACTTCTCTTGTAACCTCTGTGCCCTGGATGCCTACAGAAGACTTCTGCTTTCTTTAATAACGCAGACTTTTTCATCACAATAACAGTATGGCTTTACATATCGCTACATTAGGAAAGGATTGGGGGACAATATTATGAAGGTGAAAGTTCTGCTTTAATTATACATTTATTTAATTGTTTATGCTATTTTGGAACGATAGGAACTAAAGGCAGTTCACTTGTGATTAATGTCCACTGCTCTTGTATTTAGAAAGGCTGTTAACTTATCCCAGCCCATTTATAGACACTCCTGGAAAATCCTTGATATTGTTGTGGTACCGGAAGCTGTAGAAAAAGCAGTAATGTCCACGCAAAACATCTATAAGACTATTTTATATATATATATATATATATATATATATATATATATATATAAAATATTTTTGCATGTAATAAAGTTGTTGTGCAGGACATTTAAGTGTATATAACTCCCAGGCTCCATTTTCGGTGTTAGTGATTCTGTAATGATTTATGGAGAGCACCAGTGGAGTGAGTATGGGGAGTAGTACTGCTGGTCTGTTAATGTGGGTTTTCTGGGAGGCACCTAGCACACATCAAACCTGTGGAAATTCATCCAGTGTAATGACCACAATCTTTGTAGTCCAATCCCCTACTGGTATTGAAGTCATGTGGAGGAGTTTACCAAAGAGATCCTCTTATTCTGGTGACCTCCACATTGAACCATGAGTAAAGCAAGTTGGCCCCTTCATCTAACCCTCCAGGTCAAGAACTATATGTCCTTTACTTTAGGCATTAACTATATGCATGCTGTGTCCTTCCACTCTTCTCTGTCTGTCTGCCGCTCTCATATATTGAATATCAGTGCAACAGACAGGCAGGATAAATGTAATGAGGTGTCAGTATGTAGGAAAAATCACACTTCACTGTGTGAGATTTGCACCAGTGTGATTCCTCTTCTGCAGAATAAAACCAGAGCCCATGGCCCCCGATACACCCCAGGTACACCCAGGTGTTAAAATGGCACTGATATTGGAGCATGCCAACTAGGGAACAAATAGGAATTTCCATGGATTAAGAGGGGTTTGTTTTGCAATCAGTATGGCAAAATGATTGCAGAAATTTGACATTTAATGTGTATTAAACTGACCAGACATCACTTTTAATGTGGGACACATTTGAAAATTCCATCCTGATTTCAGTGCAACCATTAAGTATGCATATGTCCCCAGTAAAAGGTGTGGTCTAGTCTGCTTAATATAAATGGCCAATGCACCCAAAGGTTTCCTCACTGGATACTGTTATGTTCAGGTCTCTGTTGCTGTGATTTGAAATGTAGTTATTTTTACTCTATTTATTTATTTTTAATTATGAATAGTGAATGTCCATTTTTTTTTTCCTAAAGAACATTTAGGCCATAGCAAAAGAATTGGGGCAATTCTGAGACATATCAACTGTTCCAAGCAGAAATACCCATTGATTTAAATGATAATTTTAACCCCTTGAATGCTAGAAGGGTTTCCAACACAATATCAAGCAATGTGTTGGATACAACTAGCATTCAGAGGGTAAAAGAACCCCTTTAAATCCTTGGAAATCCCAGGAATTTTTATTTGTCCCCTATGGTACAGCTGATTTGCTTCAGAACTGTTCTGATTTTGTAAGCGTACCAATTTCTGTGTTTTTATACATTTTATTAGGTGTCAGTTGCTTGATATTGAGATGCTAGTACAACCATGAACTGACATGTCCAGTTTTGCGGGTGTTGTTTACATTATTTTGTTTTGTTCTTTGAATCTAAAAATGTCATTAACCCGTTGCGTGCCAGAGAGCTGCTCCACAATGCACTGCGTACCACTCGGGGTAAAAAAGTTACAGTAAATAAAAGTGCAATCTAATACTTTGCCATAATACATTAGTAGTTAAATGCTGCACCTTTTGAATCATTTACAGTAATCAATACAGTGCTGATCTTATCAAAACCTTATTTTTTTTTAACCCCTTAGAGATCTAGAGTGGGTTATTAAGAGCATTCTACCTTTATAACATTTCTCCAGTCTAAGGTGACACCATCCATTCTAATATCAGTGCATGCTGTATAATAAAATCCTTCGAGTGATAAAGTAATTATACACATCTGTGGGCTTAATGCATGTATTTATGCAGTACAGTTGGGGATACAGAGAGCTCCTTAGCTGCTTTGTGTAGAAATGAGACTTTGACGAACAGTCCATACACAAGAGTGTCATCAGAATGTATATATGTTGTAAGCATGTCATCAATCACCTAGCTGCTGTAATCACTTCTTAGAATCAGGAAATAGACAATGAAAATCTGCCCGTGTACTAGGCTGACAGTCCATTACCGTGCCTGTGGGAGAGGAGCACCATAGAAGAAAATTATTGTTAAAGAAGAAATACATCTCCTAAAATAGCCCCCATGTACTTTACTATGTCCAGAAAATAGTAATGGCTCCCAAGAGATTTGCCCTTGTCAATTTGTTAAAGTGATAACATCTTCAACGTTCTGGGTGTCTTAACCATGGAGGTGGACATAACCATTACTGGCAGTTTTTTTTTTTCCCCAATCTTGAGCTGGCACAGAGCATGTCCCTTCTAAACTCTTTGAGGACCTTATAGGTGTGAGGCACATTGCTTCTCAGTGTGTTGCACACCCGTTCTGGTCCTTTAAAGGTTAATATTACCATGAGCAGTGGGCAGAGTTCAACTGTCATATCCACCTCCATGGACTAGGGTTGCCACCTTTTCTTCAAAAAAATACCAGCCATGGCATTCCCTCCATAGACTTAACATTGGACAGAAGCCAATTTTTTACCTGCCTGCCAGTAAAATACCAGCTGGGTGGCAACCCTACCATGGACATGACATCCAGGACTGATTAAAGAGGTTCTCTTGAACAAAGCAAAATTCATGGGACAATTAGCATACCTGGGAATTCTCTTGTTTGGAGCCACTGGCAAGGGCTCATGGGCTGGGAATGGGGGGACAGGCTTAAGAATAAAAAGATGGGGCTTCCTTTAGAATAGGCAGTAAGTGGGTGGGACAGGGTAGGAAGTGGGTAGAGTTACCCAAGAAACATACCAAAGATGGAGACTCATACTCCATTATCAAACACCCAGTAATTGGCTCTAAAAAACAGAATCTCCAGCGCTGATCCAGAGAGTTCCCAGATAGGGACACTAGGAGTTTTTTGGTCATAGTAAGTGGTTACTATTTGGAGGGGTTAACCCTCATTTAACCCATTGAATGCCAGAGAGGTACCTAATGCATTGCAGCACAACACATTTGATACCTTTCTGGCACTAAAAGGGTTAATAGACAACTAATTATCAGTTTGACTACAGCTAGACTCTCTTAATGTGCCTATGCATGGGCAATCTCTTACCCCTTATCCCATGCTGTACATTGGACGCAGAATCACAGCTTCTTGGATTTCATGTGCTGGTGTTTCTTTGCATTGTGGGTTGAGGTCGAGTTGAGTGACAGTTATGTTAATATCTGATATTGTTTTCAAGTTTGTGGGTTATGGGTACAGTTCTTTGGTGCTCGGGTAGACAAAAACAGATAGTTTAGACCTGTCACCCTAACATAAATTTAGTTAATTTTAGAGGGAATTCAAAAGTGCTTATATTTTATTAGATATTTGTTTGTAAAATAAATAGTTGTTGAGAAGTTAAAACGGAACTACCACCTGACAAAATCTTTAGTTTAACTAAGTCCCCATCTGGAGACTAGCTGCTTAGTAGTGCTAGTCACCAGAATATTTACTTTATTTAATAGATTTCTGCTCTCCTCTATGGCTGACAGTAGGGCGGACATCTTGTCATTGTGACATCCGCGTGCCTGCACTGTCAGTCCCAGCCACTTCTAGGAAGCATTTCTAGGGGCCGGCCGGCTCCAAAAGGGACTGACAGCGCAGGCGCACGGATGTCACAATGGCAAGGTGTCCACGCACCGTGCTACTGTCAACCATAGAAGAGAGCAGAAATCTATTAAATACAGTAATTATTCTGGCAGCTAGCGCTTCTAAGCAGCTAGTCGCCAGATGGGGACTTAGTTAAGCTAAAGATTTTGTCGGGTGGTAGTTCCGCTTTAATATTTACTTGTGACAGTGTGTGTGTCACTTTATGATTATTACTTTGTGTTGAGCCACTATCACTGCACACTGTTCCATGAATGAATTTAAGCAGAACCAGCACACTGGGGGCATTTCTAATAACACAACAAGCATTCCTAGGAGCCTTTTTGACTCCAGCCCCTGGAGTATCAAGGAGTGCTAGGGATGAACGCGTCCCAGTAATATGACTTAATTGTATGGCCAGGATTGGGTGGAGGAAAGGAGGGATCTGCTGTGAGGTGGACAGGCAGGAAACTGGTGGGATGATCAGGGATAATCACCCTCTGTCCCAAGAGACCTGGTAATTCAGTCTGAAAATTGGAATCTCCGGGGTAGATCCGAAGAATTCCCAGGTATGGCGATAAGTTTTGCTGTGAACTAATTAGGCTAATGTGAAGACAATTAGTATACCGTGCTACCAACATATAAAGGGTAGTTTCTTAAAAACAATTTATTTTACATACAAATCACTAGTACAGCATATAGGCAGATCTTAATTTTCCAGAAAACTAAATAAACAGAACAATGCATTTGACACCTCTGTAGCATTCATTGGGTTAAAAGTTGCAATTTAATGTGTTGAATTTTTTTATTTGCCTCTTATTATGAAGTTAATTTGTCTCAAACTGCTTTGCCTTTATGTATAATGCCAAAATCTCTTTGGGAAGTGGGGAGTTAATAAAATTGGTAACCATGGTTATCCACTCTGTTTTACTTAGCTGCAGCTACTTCTAAAGCCTATTGCTTGCTTTCTCTTTATATCAGCTGTCTGTATGTACAATGAATTTGGGAAAAAATGTATCCTTAAGCCTTTACAAAAGGTTAATTGAGGTAGAGCTGTGCGCTTGATGATGCCTGATCATGGTTTCGTAATGCATGATTGGTAGACAGCAGTGGACTGCTGTTAACTTTTGACCAGCTCCATTTACTCCCATGTGCTTCAATTTACCTGTTGTAATTGAACAAAAATATGAACACCATTGCTTCCCTCCTTGTCTCATTTGAGATCCTATGATGCAGCTGGCCCTTTACTTGAAAGGCAAATTCAAGGATATCCTCCAGAAAGGCATTTGCTGGTGGCATTCCAAAATTGCAGTCTTTTTATGTACTGTTGTGGAACCTAATACTGTATAATAATAATGCCTGCTTTAAGGCTTGAAATGTCACCTTTAAGGCTTGAAATGTCACCTTTAGCGTCACGTTTTTGTTTGAGGTATCTATGCACCACCTACTTAATGCAGTATCTAAATTGTGAGACATTCTGGAGATTATTGTATTCAAACTATTAAACTTTTGTCAAAAGAGAGGGAGGTTTTTATTTTAAGTTATATGGACTATATTCAAGTAAAGAGTTGTAATGTTTTAATAAACCACCTGTACCACATCAGGCAAATGCAAACATTCCATGGATTTAAATGGTACATTTAACTATTTGAATGCTAAAGATTTCTCCAAAGCAATGAGAAGTATTTAAGAGTAAAATGTGAGGCATTTTTGATTTGTCTTCTGTGGTGCAGTTTAACTAGTAACCGAAGGACACAGATGCAAACATTATGGGCCCCCTAACAAAAATATTATCACAGAGGCATAACTACAAGTTGGACTCTAGGGCAGGTGGGGGTCACCTTGGATTCTGTGCCTTGGAGCAACCACACCCCATCTAGTTACACCTTTGATGCAGTTAGGATTCTCCAGAATTGTTCCTCTTTTTCTTCTTGAATATTGCTTAATTTGTCATATTAAAAAAGTGAGACACTCGCACAGAACCAGCATTACTTAATAGATTGTTGTTTGAGATGGTACCCAAGTGAATAGCACTTAAAGGGATAGTAACACTTCGTTTTAACTTTATTTTATTTTGTAGGCATTAAAAAAACATGAAGAATGATATAAGTCTTATCGCTCAAACCTTTATGGTTTATGAGATATTCACAAGCAAAGTTCCCCTCCCCGCCCCTTTTACCTAGTGTAAACAATCTCTTCTCAGATGTGAGTCTGGTTGTATGACAGTACAGATAACAGAAGGGGACAATTTTCTTTGTATGAAAACAATGAAAGCCCTTCCCCCCTTGATAAGTTTTTCAGCTTTTTCCATTATCTTAATTGAAGATTGTCCCTCTCTGCAGTCTACCTGGGCATCTCCCTTCTGATTTGGTTGAACAGGGGGGGGATACTTTGTTTGTGAATATCTCTTAAACCATAAAGGTTTCAGAGATAAGACTTATATCATTCTTCATGTTTTTTTAATGCCTACAAAATAAAATAAAGTTAAAATGAAGTATTACTATCCCTTTAATAACTTGTTCTTTGAGAGGGTGTCTGAATGAACAGTGCTTAATAGCTTTTCCTGTGAGTTGGAACCCACTCAGGGACAGTCAACCTTATGTTCACCTCTTTTGTGCATACCTTATGTTCCTCTCTCTTGTGCATATGGCAGTGTTTCTTCTGTAATAGTACATCAGATCTAGCCTCAAAATGCTAGGCAGATTTCCTCTACACAAGCATGCCAGATGTATGTTTCTGCCTCTGTGGCATCATCAGTGAGGTGCAGCTGGTCTTCCAAGGCAGACAGAACAATGTTTATTTGCAGGAAGTGTTTTAACAGATAAAGCCCAAAAAATGAGTCAGACCAGTGCTTAAAGGGATAGTAATGTCAGAAAAAAAGTATTAACTAAATGGTAGATACAATTATAAGACTGTACTTGCACTTATTCGTATCTTTCAAACCATTATTCATATCTCGCAAACCGTTATGGTTATGACAGATATAGGAAAATAAAGTTCTCGCTCCCTACCCTGACATAGCAATACCTAAAAATAAATACAAAGTGTAGTAGACCATTCAGATGAAGTATTTATCTTTAGATATCGTTATATTGGCGCTGCTGAAGAGCCGCATCTGGTCAAGCGGCCAGAATCTGCTTCTCACAGCTTTACAGCTCGTCAAGCAGAAAGGGGAGGGACCACAGAACTTTATTTTCCTATATCTCTCATAACCATCACGGTTTGAGAGATATGAATAAGTGCAAGTACTCTCTTTTAATTGTATCTACCATATAGTTAATATATTGTTTTTTACATTACTATCTCTTTAACCCTTTAATGACTAGCCACAAGAGAGCTGAGAAGAGTGCAGCTGTGTAGGGACCGCTGAATTCCATGACATGCCAGTACCATCATGGGTCCTTACTGCAAGTTTACCCATGACTGTCCTGGCACATCATGGATCCTTACGGAGTTAATTTTTTTTCTCTTACATCCAATGTGGAACACATGAACCATGGGGTAAAGTCTACTCCTCCAGAGGGAAGGGCCTTTGAGGCAGAGATTTCCTTATTTCATCCAGCTTTACTCCCACCCCTCAATGTCAACAGACCTGGGCTCAGTAAAGGGTGCTCTGGCACTGTTCCCTTAGTGTTTAGTCTTCTTTTTTACTTAGATATGGGGCTGTATAATGCAACATTAGGCAGGTTTCCATTAACTGGCTTCCCAGGAGTTGATTTGCCCAGTTCACAGGTATATTAATTTTGCTGTGGAGCTTGACTTTAGTAGAAGTCTATACCTTTTTGCTGAACTTCTCTGAGGTTCTCTATTGATATAATGGGAATCTGAAGACAGCAGACTGGTAAGTTAGACCTTTGAGTGTTGTAATCCTTATTGCTATGTCAGTGTTTTTGCTTTGCACCTACTATTAAGTGATGTTATTGCCTGTCTAGAACTCAGTTCTTCATATTTATCATGTTCATTATGCTTGCAGTGGTGTCTTCCTTCAATAATTTGGGTTTCTTCAGTTTTTCTGCAATGTATGATGCTTAATTCTCTGTTTATAGGCTTCATTTTCTGTTCTTTACAGTTATTATATTCTTGTTTCCATTTAATTTGTTATATATTTATACATTTGTTGGCTTTTTTTCTATACGCATTTAGTTTTTCAGTTTTTGAATGAGGCCGTATTAAGCAGAGGAGCCCGTGTGGTGGACATCTTTGTTCTATAGGAATGCATGGTGAACTTTACAGGGACATATCTCTACACCTGTTTCACCTACAGGGGTCAGAGTAGGCTCAAAATGAATTGTTGGTTATGCTCTAGTTTAGGCAATGGAAATCTTTACTACCCAGAATCCCCTTTTTCAGAGCTTTCTGCTTATGACAGGGTGGTGCTTTGGCAGCCATCTACTCCTATTCTGTAGGCTATGCAAAGACTGGGCTCTCTTCTCTGCCTCTCCATTTTAACACTTTGCGGTAAGATAAATACCTTTTTTTGGTATATCTGTGCATGTCATTATACTTTTCCAATTATATGGGCTACTTTTTTCTACTTTATAGGTATCTGATCCCAAGGGACATATGGGGAAATTAAATTTAATAAGGCAGGGGTTCCTTTAGCCCTCTGTTCCTCTTGCAGAACTGAGCTTCCTCATGCATATTCAGGCACCCTACCTCCCTCTTTCACTGTGGCCACTACTACTACTTTATGGCCCTCCACTGCAGAACAAGAGCCAGTTTGGGTTAAGACTGTGATGTCTTCAGTTGCTTCAAACCCTTCATTTCTTCAAGGGCTCTTCCACTCTTGGTGCCCCATTTCCCTAATCAGACAGGTTGACCCTGTCATTAGGGTCCAATCTCAATTGGATGGAGATTCTTCTCTGGAAGATGTTGACACTGATGGTGAGGACATGGATTCTTCCCTATCTTTTGGGGATGCCTTTGAGGAAGATCATTTCCCCTCAGCTGACGGGCTTAGCACAGCTTTTTAGAGACTTTACAGTCCCTGAGCCTTTTGATATAGGTTCAACCTTATCGGCCATCTTCTAGCGATACAAGACAGAATCACCTATTTTTCCTCCGCTTTGTTCTCTGTGCCAGGTTATGCTGGGAGAATGAAAGACCTGATAGAAGATTATTCCTTAATAAAAGCAATTCCAACCTTTATCCTTTCTCAGCTGATGTCTTGTCCCAGTGGGCTATACCACCTGCTATTTATCCCCCCCTTCTCCTGCCTTGCAAAAAACATTGTGCTACCTTTGGCAGATGCCACTGCCCTTAAAGGGATAGTAATACTTCATTTTAACTTTATTTTATTTTGTAGGCATTAAAAAAACATGAAGAATGATATAAGTCTTATCTCTGAAACCTTTATGGTTTAAGAGATATTCACAAACAAAGTATCCCCCCCTGTTCAACCAGATCAGAAGGGAGATGGATAATGGAAAAAGCTGAAAAACTTGTCAAGGGGGGGAAGGGCTTTCATTGTTTTCATACAAAGAAAATTGTCCCCTTCTGTTATCTGTACTGTCATACAACCAGACTCACATCTGAGAAGAGATTGTTTACACTAGGTAAAAGGGGCGGGGAGGGGAACTTTGCTTGTGAATATCTCATAAACCATAAAGGTTTGAGAGATAAGACTTATATCATTCTTCATGTTTTTTTAATGCCTACAAAATAAAATAAAGTTAAAATGAAGTATTACTATCCCTTTAAGGACTAGGCTGATATGTGCTTAGCTTACTTCTTAAAGGTGAAATTGTGGTCACTGGGGTCACCCTGTGACCTATTTTTGCTACAGCAAGGGCCACAAGTCATGGCTATCTGGGTTGAACAACTGTCAGATGCAACTAGAGGGGACATCCTAAAGAGGAGCTGCTGGTCATGCTAAGCCAATATCATGGAGGCCAATGCATACCTTCCTGAGGTGCCCTTTCATGCTGCTAGGTTTTCTGGAAAGACCTCAGCCCTTCCTTGTGGTTCTGATGAAGATCAAGATGGAGAGGGTGTGAGTGATTCTGCTCACACCCTTATGGCCCCATTGGGCTTAGTTCAACAATCTTCTCAATCTGCCCATTTCGCCTTCCTCTCAGGATGGATCTCCTGGCTCAAGGTAATTTCCACTATGATTCAGGTTAGGGAGCCTGTTTCATCCAAGGCTTATAATAGGATCTGGTGTCTGTTTTACCAATGGTGTGCTGATTGGGATGTGTCTCCTCAGTCCTTCAGTCTTCCTATTATTATGGACTTTTTTCAGTATGGTGTCAGCTAGCATCTCAGTCTAAGTTCAATTAAGGTTCAGATCTCAACCCTCTTTGTTCTTTTTCAGCAGAGGATTGCTTTTTCCTCAGATGGCAAGACCTTTGTTCAGGGGGTGCCTACGCTACCTTTGGGGATCCTACTCTTCCTTAGGATTTGAACCTGGTGTTAGGCATTCTCAACAGTCCTCTTTTTGAGCCTCTGTTCCTTTACAACATCTGACATTTAATATGAATTTCCTTTTGGCCATTGTCTCTGTTCGCAGAGTGGCCAAACTATAAGCTCTGTCTTGTAAACACCCCCCCTTTCCAAGTTTTTCACTAGAACAAGGAGGCTCTTCATACTCTCAGAAGATCCCCCCCCCCTCCAAGAGCATCTTGAATTTTCACATCAATCAGGAAACTGGTTTTCCTTCTTTTTGCCCTGATATTTCTACCAAGCAAGAGCCCATGAAGAGCCCATGAAGCCTTTCAGGAAATCATATTCTCTTCACATCATTCCTGAGGGTCTTCAATCAGGCCAAACTGCCTTCCAAAGTAGATGAAATAGAAGATTTAGCAGCTCATACTTCAAAATTCAGGACTGTATCCTTCTATAATGAAAGGTCTAACTCCTAGGAGCGTTCCTCAACTGGGTGCCTCTGGGGACTATAAGAATCAGACCTCTACTAAATAGCTGTGTAATGTGTCAACCTGGTAATCTTTGCAAACTTACAACAAACATTACCATATCAATGTTCAGTCTTGTTCAGTTGTTTGGTGTGTACCTATCAAATACTGCTTTCAGGAAAGAGTGCCCCCTGCTACCTGGCTCCTAGTATGGCTGCATCCTCCACAATGGACTTGCAGTGCTTTTTAGAAATGTAGAAGTCCTATACTAAATCTGCCCCAGGACAATTTTCAACAAGAGATCTTTTATATTGAGTGCTTAGAAATGAATGCGATTTTATTCTGCTGGAACAGAGGAGTGATTGAGATATATACGGCAATAGCGATCAGCACACACAGGAAACTTTTCAATCAGTGCAAGTAATCTTTATTCAGGATCCTGAATCCTGAATAAATTGATCCTGAATAAAGATTACTTGCACTGATTGAAAAGTTTCCTGTGTGTGCTGATCGCTATTGCCTTTTGGATTCTTTCTATCTGGCACCCAGGCATTTACATTTGTATCGAGAGTGCTTCCTTAATATTGAATATTATTTATATATATATATATATATATATATATATATATATATATATATATATATATATATATATATATATACACACATACACATACATACATATAATATATCAATCTTTTTATTTTTATACACACAGAACCCAGTCATAGTTGTCTTAATGCTGCTAGCTTAAATGTCTGATTTCTTGATATTAAACTAGTTTAAATGATTATATATGGTTACTGTTGTATAGTCGTGTTTAATACACAATTCACATATCCTTGCCATTTACAGAATAAAGGACAGTGGGAGGTAGTTGTATTTCACTTCGGCATGTGTTATGACAGATGGAGAAAATCTTTTCATGTTGGTTTTTCAACAGTCGTACTCTGCAAGACTCCACGCTCTTCCTGGCTACTGGGAAATTAAAAGTTGGCGATTCAGCCTTTAATTTTTATCCATCTGCTCCAGTTAATGAGACGTCTCATTTGTAGGCTTCACTTTGAATTACCAAATGCATGTGCAGCTTTATCATTTTTCCTCCCAGTGAGCCGCCTCCTCCTGTGTAACTTACAAAGATGGATAATAATAATAGATAGCTTACATATACCAAGTATTATAGAAAGGCTGGCATTGATATGGTGTTCAAAATTGGTGCCAAGTGCATACCTTTTACCCCAGTTTTGCAACCCGTAAATATTTTTCAGTTACAATTACTCCATTATAACAGTCTGTTCCTATTTCTACCTATTAGTTTTTTTTCCCTTCTGGAATAATAGCGTGTCCAGTGTTTGACATTCATTTACATTTTTCTTTTATTTGATCCTTGTCATTTGATATAATTCATCAAGAGTATTTAATATCTGGCACGTTGCAGTGTACTGCGCTGGATGCCTCTCTGGCACTCAAAGAGTTAAGTACCAGAGAGGTATCTGGCACACTTATCCTCATTTACCTTAATCTAGTCAGAAAATACCACCACGGCCATCATGAGTCACTTCGACATGGGATGGTCTTCAAAATGAATATTCAGATAGTACTGGACATGATTCATTTTGCTGCACTCATGGGCCATGCTCTTCTCCCACTAAAGGCTTTTGAAGAATATATCTGTTTGAGCAACTTGGGGTTCTTTACTCCTGCAAAAACAATCTCTTTTACCTCCATTCATATGATATGGAGAACTTTACAGATTAAGCTGTGGGAACCAGTCCTCTAAGAACGGATTCATAGTGGCATACCCCTCTGGCACTGAAAGGTTTAAATGTTTAACTGGTATCTTGATTGTATAATCATTTGTTAGTTAACTGTTTTATATAAGAATTGTGTGATGAATGTCTCATGCCAAGGTGGAGGGACCTGATTGATCATGTCTGAGGGCCCCATGTGGCCCCAGGACTGTAGTCTGGGAGTTCCTACTATAGACAGATTGTTCATGCTATCTGTCTTTTATGTTATTTCTGTTCCTCTTTCAGTGTTAGAACAGTATAGTGCATGATTATTATTACAGTTAAGCCGCAGAACAAAGGGATAATTCCATTGTTTTATATATATATATATATATATATATATATATATATATATATATATAAAAATAATATAATAGTGTATAAAGTATTGCATATTTTATCCAGCTGAGTAAAAACACGGAAATCCAGCTGCTTAGAGGTGTTTTTATTCAAAAGTTGTTGCGGCCCAAACTTGCATTTATTGGGTGAGGTACTTCCATGGCCTGAAAATGTGTGATATGGCTGTTGCTACAATAGTCTATGAACAGCACTGGTCTATTGATTAAATAACTGTACAAGCTGATATTGCAACAGCACCACTGTAAAATGTCAAACCAGGGAACTATTGCACCCAAAAAATTCAAGTTACAGATGCAATAAGTTTTGCATAAAATGTCTATCCGCAGAATACCCTTGTTTTGCACAGCAGGATATACTCTGATATATGTATTGTTTTCATTTTTAAATGGTATTATCCCTTTAAAAGCACAGTTTCCAGATGTGTAATTAGTCCAGTGCAACAACAAAGTGTTACAAATCAAATGCTCTTTCAGGAATCATTTTAAGCACAAAGGATATGTTATATACTTTGTAAAGCAATACATAGGACACCCCTCTGGCACTCAAAGGGTTCAAGCCCCATTTAAACCAGTGAGTATTATATTTGCCCCATGTTATAGTTGGTATGACTACAATTGCCCATCTTTTGTTGAAGAGTTACCTACTTCCTCCTGTGGACAATGACTAGAGAATGAGTATCTTCAGGGCCAAATTTCCCATTAGTTAGAGTAGGTACATGGCTAGAGCTCCATGTTTTGAGGGGTGCCTCAGTGTGCTGGCCACACCCACATACTGCATTGTGGCTGTGTCCTGAGCAATTTCAATGTCACTTCTCCAGTTTCATGCCCCTTTACAGGCTGTTATTTAACCCCTTGTATGTTGCGGAGTAATGCTTTGGGGAGATCTTTTTTTTTTCCATTCTTGCTTAATACAAGCCAAGGGTACTTTCTTTGCCAGGAAACAGTAGATGAGACTGGGGGCAAGGTCATGAAGTGTGGCCAAGGACAGAGTGCCTTGCATAGGGATATCTGGGATGTAAATTTGGTCCTGAATATCTTCATAGCGTAAGAATGTTTAATCAAAACATAACTGTAAAAAATGAGACCTCAGAAGTGATTAATTTTCTTATAAAAGTGCATTTGGACAAAACAATTATAGAACTTACGTGTAACATCTAAGTGTACCAATTCTGGGGCAAACCAACTGCACCATAGGGAACAAATAGTAATTATGGTTGATTTAACTCTTTGGGTGCCAGAGAAGTATGCAATGTGTTGTACACACCTCATAATCCCACGGAGCTGTTTACCCCTTCCCAAAGTGTTGAAGACATCCCTAGTAGCCAGTGGGTTAATTAAGTCAGGCAGGGCAGGGCTGAGAAGGCAGCAGAGGAAAGTATTAATGGAAGCAATGAGGTGAAGACCTCTCTAGTATTATATGAGGTTAAAAGCCACATTTAAATCAATAGGAATTGGGTTAATTTTCATTTGTTTGCTATGGTTCAGTTGGTTTTTCACACTTTTGTGCATATGTCCCTAAATGGTGCCACCACTGACCATGCTCTGCTTTGCCAAATCATACACTTGTGTACATGCAGCTCACCAGCCAAATCATACACTTGTGCACATGCAGCTCAACTGCCAAATCATACACTTGTGCACACACAGCTCACCAGCCAAATCATACACTTGTGCACACACAGCTCACCAGCCAAATCATACACTTGTGCATACAGCTCACCTGCCAAATCACATACACTTCTGCACACACAGCTAACCAGCCAAATCATACACTTGTGCATACAGCTCACCTGCCAAATCATACACTCGTGCACACACAGCTCACCAGCCAAATCATACACTTGTGCACATGCAGCATACCAGCCAAATCAGACCTTGTGCATTCAGCGCACCAGCCAAATCATACATATGGGCACACAGCTCACCAGCCAAATCATATATATGCGCACACAGCTCATCAGCCAAATCAGACCTTGTGCATACAGCTCACCAGCCAAATCATACATATGTGCACACAGTTCACCAGCCAAACCATATATATGTGCACACATCTCACCAGCTAAATCATATACTTGTGCATACAGCTCACCAGCCAAATTGTACACTTACCCACACATCTCACCAGTGTGCACAGCTCACCAGCCAAATCATACATATGTGCACACATCTCACCAGTCAAATCATACACTTGTGTGCACATATCACACAACACACCCAACACAATGAGCTATTGTGGAGCAAACCAGCTGTACTATAGGGAGAAAATAAAATATCCCCAAATATGCATAGATTTAAATGGGCTTTTAACTTCTTTTAATGTTGGACAAATCTCCAATTCATTGCTTCTCAATGCATTAAAGACCTATATAGCATTCATGTGTTAAAAGCCCCATTTAAATCCCAAACCCTTTTGGTTTTCTGCATAAAACTGTATAGAAGTGCTAGGAAACCTCCGGCTCTTCAGCTGCTGTGGACTTCAGCACCATTTGGGGATGATGGGAGTTGTCATCTCTAGTAGATGAAAGCCAAAGGTTGTCTACCCCGTGCTTGTTTTACAGGCCAAAAATAATGTATGTTTTATTTTTTTCCTGGAAAGTGCTAGAACATTAGAGGTGAATATTTCCTGAAATAGGTCAGTTAGAATGGAAAGAATTCGCAAAGGTTATTGTACACTAGTTCAATTAGGTTAACAAGTGTATCTTCCTCTTTCCTGTCAGGTCACGTCTTCCTTAAGAGTGTGATATACTGTGCACATTAATAGCCCTAGAGGCCAGACTGTCATCCATTTCATATGTATTAGAATGTCACATGCTCTCCACCTTACTTATAGATAAACTATTTCTTATAAAGAAGTAAGGCCTCCTGATAATAACCTTACACTTATCACATTAAAGCTGCAAAATTCTAGTGGCCAGATCAGGGATTCAGCAGGATCTGCCCCACAGACTCCAGTTTTGAGACTGAATTACTGGATTTCTAGGGACAGAGTCTAATTTTACAGTTTGAGGAGTTCATTGGGAGCTACACCCACTTCCATACCCATTTCACCTACTCCTGCCTCATGATGCCCACTCTTAACTATTTCAAGTAATATCCCTCCTTTCATTCCCTCCCACTCTGACTGGGTCCTCCCCATTTTGACCAGATCTTGTCATTTGGACACACCCATCCCCATGTTATGACTCTCTCAGGGGACACATTGCAGGAAGGTTCTTAGTAAAGCTAATGACCCCTGAGAAAGTTATCCTTGCACATTTATTCAAAAGATAATGTATTCTGTCAGTATTGTATGTTGAAGGCATGGCAGTTGCTGGCATTTATTTATTTATTTGTAACTGAAACAGGCAACATACATGAGCCTACTTAATCATTTAAAGGGATAGTAATACTTCGTTTTAACTTTATTTTATTTTGTAGGCATTAAAAAAACATGAAGAATGATATAAGTCTTATCCCTCAAACCTTTATGGTTTATGAGATATTCACAAGCAAAGTTTCCTCTCCCCGCCCCTTTTTCCTAGTGTAAGCCATCTCTTCTCAGATGTGAATCTGGTTGTATGACTAGACAGATAACAGAATTTTCTTTGTATGAAAACAATGAAAGCCCTCCCCCCCTTGACAAGTTTTTCAGCTTTTTCCCTTATCTTAATTGAAGATTGTCCCTCTCTGCAGTCTACCTGGGCACCTTCCTTCTGATCTGGTTGAACAGGGGGGGATACTTTGTTTGTGAATATCTATTTAACCATAAAGGTTTGAGAGATAAGACTTATATCATTCTTCATGTTTTTTTTAATGCCTACAAAATAAAATAAAGTTAAAACGAAGTATTACTATCCCTTTAAGGACCAGAGGGCTGTGCAATGCCCCTCTGGTTCTTCAAGGCTTAAGATAATTATATACATACCTTGGAACTTTCAAAATGAGCTGACCCTGAGATTGTGTAAATGTTAACCCTTAAATATCCTATAATATAGATTATCCGCGATCTATCCTGGATTTCTGTAATTGAGAGTCGCTCCAGTCGGCATTCAAGGAGCCATTAATATACAACAACTTACAGATATCACTTCATGAACACACACAAATCAATCATGACTTCTCCCTCTGCCTTTCTGATACAAGTGGCACCAATTTAGAGACTAAAGAAGCATTTAACTGGACAGAATATATAACAGGGAGCACTGAACTCTCTCACCCTGAGATTTTGGATCTTCACCCTGAGACCCTGATATTTGGGCCAAAACCCTGAGTCTCAGGGTCAAACCCTGAGAGTTCCCATGTATGATTATATACAGTAGACAGGGTTTGTGTCCAGTGTTCCTGCTTGAAACTTCAATGTAAAATAACTTGTCAGAGATGCATAGCTAGAAACAAGGCTGTCATAGAAATGAACAGGCTCTACAGTATTGTGTCCTACCCAGGTGCAGTCTCTTTTAGCTCCGTATTGCCTTACAGAGAGGAAATATCCTAAAGCATATTATACTGATCCTGGCAAAATGGCAGTCCAGCCACAAAGTGCCGGGCAATTCATCCGTAATCAAGAGAAAACAGCCAACCCCAGACATAAAGTTCAGCCATGTTGGGCCTGGTCAGTTAGGTGTAGATGATCTCTGAAGGCACTGAGAGCAATGGGTCCACGGCTGGATTCCCCCTTTTACCCTTAGGGTGACCAACCCCAAGGATAATTTACATATGCAAAAGAGCTGATCCTACCCAGGGTAAGTCTCTCTTAGCTCACTAGAGCCTTACACAGGGAGGAAAGTACTATTTCTGCCTCCATGGACATGACATCCAGCCCTGACTGATGATGATGTCTCTTGGACAAAGGCACAAGAACAAAATAAAATAAGATTTTCTTACCATTCTAAGGTAAGCAGGGCAATATTAGTAGAAGGTGATGCTTCTTATTTAAGCCAGGTATAGTCAATTGTTGAACCTCCAGCTGCTAGGGACTACAGCTCTTACCATGGTAATGGAAGTTGCAGTCTCCAACAGCTGGAACGCAAACAAATGTGACAAGGATGTAGAACACATTGTACAGCAATATGGTGCATCTCTTTAGATGTCCCAAGTGTTTAAGACAATGTGAGTGTGAATGTGCATATTAATTAACCTTGTGGGACTATAGACACACCCTCCACAAGTTTAAATACAATTGGACAATTGTCTTTTATAAATACTGAATAGACTTTGCTCTTTATTTGCAATGTAATTGATACTTATAACATTAAAATGTATTTGCATTTGTGTAGCCTGGAAAATAGTCAGAATTATAGTTTAGCTTGATTTAATTGCTTAAAGGGATAGTAATACTTCATTTTAACTTTATTTTATTTTGTAGGCATTAAAAAAACATGAAGAATGATATAAGTCTTATCTCTGAAACCTTTATGGTTTAAGAGATATTCACAAACAAAGTATCCCCCCCCTGTTCACCCAGATCAGAAGGGAGATGCCCAGGTAGACTGCAGAGAGGGACAATCTTCAATTAAGATAATGGAAAAAGCTAAAAAACTTGTCAAGGGGGGAAGGGCTTTCATTGTTTTCATACAAAGAAAATTGTCCCCTTCTGTTATCTGTACTGTCATACAACCAGACTCACATCTGAGAAGAGATGGCTTACACTAGGTAAAAGGGGCGGGGAGGGGAACTTTGCTTGTGAATATCTCATAAACCATAAAGGTTTGAGAGATAAGACTTATATCATTCTTCATGTTTTTTTAATGCCTACAAAATAAAATAAAGTTAAAACGAAGTGTTACTATCCCTTTAAATAATATAAACTGCAGCTTTTTGTTATTTGCTGTTAAACATAACTGTGTAATGATAAATCTCTTCAAACACAGACTCAAATTAGCTACTTTGTGTTTTTTTGTTGTTGTGTTTTTAAATACTAAAGAAAAGTAAGACTATTTTGTTTTAATTTAGTGTGACTGAAGTAAATGTGGCCCAAAGACACCTGAATGA
Organism: Rhinophrynus dorsalis; assembly: GCA_037306005.1. NCBI lineage: Eukaryota > Metazoa > Chordata > Amphibia > Anura > Rhinophrynidae > Rhinophrynus > Rhinophrynus dorsalis. The sequence continues at coordinate 295,732,488 of CM074720.1, forward strand.
ATTGAAGATTGTGTGGCTATCTTGATTTTGAATGCTTTAGCCACTTAGAAACTATAGGTCTCTAATGCATTGTTCCTCAATCCTGGAAACATCTAGCATTCAAGGGGAGTTATCCTTGTTTGTTCTGTGAACCCACCGGAGCAGCTAACTGGTAGCTTTTATATGTTTAGTATCATTTGTGCATCATAAGAGAGTAATTACTAAGCTGCAAACAGGGCCAGATTTACATGTCAGGCTCCCCTTGGCAAGGCACCGTAAAATGTAACTGTCACTTTAAAGTAAGTTTAGTAAACATTAATTAAAAGCAATCAATATGTTGTACTAGTCATGTGTTTGTAAAACAAATAGTTTTTGAAAAATTAACCTTTATTTGCAGGTTGCACAGTGTGGCACATTATGCTAATTTGTTTTGCTGGGTCACTATTACCACACACTGTGCCATGAATGAGGACATCAAACACTCCCAGCTAAAACACCACAATATTCTTATCGAGAAAGGGAACCTAAGTGCACAAAGAATAATGTGCAGCAAGGAATGAGGGGACCGTCCACAATTCCCAAACAGAAAACAACCAGGAGCACTACAAATTCCATAACCCTTTGAGTGCCAGGGCGGTGTCCAGTGCATTGCAAAGCAGTGCATTGGTAACCCCTCTGGCAGCCAAAGGATTAAATGTGAACGCTGTGTATACCCTACAGGATTACCCACACATTAACTCACTTATTTCAAGTTGAGGTTTTTGTTGCATAGCTTAGCCAGACTTGCCTTGAGTGGGTGAGGATTGCAAAAACTGGGTTATGTCCACAGTCCATTCTTGTACAGGTCTGACACTCACTTCAGGCAACTTCTGCTAAAGGAAGGTCAGTTAAGCCATGAAGACATTACATACAGCCTTTGATATAAAGCCATTAGAGCCTTTAGTATAAAACATTTTTTGTAAACCACGTGATCTAGTAAGATGTAAAAGATAGCATGTGCACAAAACAGGATACATTAACACAGCAAGCAAGCATGACCATATTTTGTCCATACTATGCAATAAATTCCTCATCTTAAAATAAGTGAGATAATATGTGGTTAAAGGGGAACTATCACCCCAAATAAACCCCCCCAAAAAAAAATTAGCCATATAGCAATAAGCTTACCGATAGTTCAAAAATTCAGCCTAATTACCGTGTTAGTCAAAAATCCTACTTCTGCCGAGCCTGTCGGCAAGGCAACAGTGCTTTAGAGGCATCTGTGCCCCTGCACCATCAGTCCCTTCTGGAACCTTTAGGCACCATGCAATGCCTCTTAGAGGAGACAGGGACTGACCACACAGGCACGCAGATGTCTATAAGCAAACATGCCTGTACTGTTGCCTGGTCTTCTGTCCTGGCAGAAGGAGGATTTCTGACTAACACTGTAATTAGGCTGGATATTGGTAAGCTAATCGCTAGATGGCTAATTATTGCGGGGGGGGGGGGGGGATTTTTTCGGGGTTAATAGTTCCCCATTAAAGGTGTATGCAATGCACAGGGTTCGCATTAAAGTAATTCATATGAAGTAGTGCAGAATTGTCTTATTTTTGTTTCATGCTATGATGGAGGCAGAGGCCACACTGTCTAATGGTACACTGAATGATAGGTTTGGCCTCAAACATAGCTAATTAACTTATTGTGCAGGGAATTACTATAAGGTGCCAGACTGTGACACCAATGCACAGATGTTAAGGTTTCATAAAGAATTTAAAGAAAAATGCCAGTACAATATATAGGGAGCTTGTCATTATATATAAAACAAAACAAACTTGTCTTAGAGTTATAGGTCCACTTTAAGCTCCCTTAACCTCATTTGTGGCCACAGCCTCACTCCTCACTCCACCCCTTGCCCCACAAACTGTTGTCTGGGACAGGAAATACATACCTTAGCACAAAAACTCCTCTTAAAATGTCAGTAATGTCATGTTAATAAAATGTTGTATTTGATGCCCGATGGTAATTACGGTTAATTGCTTGCCTTATTTCCGATTTTCGTTTGCTAAATATGAATTTTTTAGCTTATAAAACTGCTAGGGCAAGTGAAGTTTGTCAGCCATCTTTGAAAGTCCCGTAATCAAGCACATTCCCGTCTACCAGTCCTTCTGCTGGCGCGTGCTTAGCAAATACCCGATGGGAGGGGGTGAGCAGTTTCCTATGTCACAGTGTTGAGTACTATTATCCGGCTCTGCAGAACAGCCGACGCATCACTGCAAATAGGTTGGCAACAAAGTATTCAGTCAGTGTGCTCAAGAATACTTTGTTGCAAAGGTAGATTGGAAATTATTGTTGGCTTTTGGCAGCACGCCATACATATACACACTGGCTGTGAGAACTCTGAGGCTTCTACAGCCCAGGGCTCACAAGCGACCGGCAGTGTAAAGGTGGCTCATAAAGGTAATGGAAGTTAGATTCCTATTATTTACTAAGAGCTGATCTCATAAAATAGAGTTTAGGCTACTCATTAGAATCAAGATATAGGTTTATGTAATATTGAAGAGCACTGTTTCCACTAATTCTTTTAACCCTTTGAGTGCCAGATGGGTAGCAAACACATTGCAATGTTTTGCTACCTCTCTGGTACTCAAAGGGTTAATCTTTCAATACAAAATAGGAAGGTGTGTTGAAAAAAAAATAGGAGAAGAAAAATGTTGGATAAAAATGGTGAAAGAAAGTCATGGGAGCACTGTAGTCAAATTTTCAAGGGGGGGGGGTTAAAATGTTTAATGTGAACAATATTAGTCGAATTAAAGTGTGAAAGAAAGTCAACTTTTAAAAGGGGGGGTTTAATATGTTGAAAGGGGGCACTCTGTCGGATATTGTTATGTGGGGAACACATCTAACACTGAACTTTGATCTTTCTGTCGTCAAATGTACGCCTATTTCCTTGGACTTTGACATTTCTTGTAGGCGGTAGTTGTAACAAGTGCCTAAGTCAGCGGATGGACTTAGGCCGTTGTGCTGGGTTTTCTCTCTCCTGAAGGGGCTACGAGCAGGGAGCCTTGCCAGTTACTCTCTCAATGTTCCTTCTTAGGATGGAGGTCAAAAGGAGACCCTTGATACCACCCAGTGACAGAGACACAGGACGCAGTTCAGGTTCCAAAGTAACACACACACTTTATTCAAGAACTTCAGCTCTTTTATACATAGTGAGCCACATCAAGATATAATACCAGACAAAGGACAGTGACATATGGTGCAAACATAATACAAAGGGCCAGACATAATTACATAATTTATACAAACGGACTGAGGAAGGGTGAACACTGGAACAAAAGGCTGAGGGACTCGAATACACAGTTCACAGAATGGGCCAGGGGTTGGAAGCATCTTTGAATATTCCGCTTCAACCCCTGGCCAATCAGGAGTCCGGAATCAGATGGCCAATCCTGGCCAAGTTCGTCATGGCTGTCCTGGCCAATCTGAACCTTTGGGCGGGTAGCTAACCGACCAATCTCTGGGCCCACCTACTTTCCCCTATGTTAACTCTATGGGGGACCTTTAAACTTGTCACCCAGGGATTTGGCCAATCAGGAAGCTGCCTACTATCCTATGTAAAGTCTATGGGGCTTTTTGAACATGTTGCCCCGCACGGCAGCCAGCCTACCACCCGTTTATAGTTTGTGGATCTCAGTCTTTTGGGAAGAGTTGATTGTCTACAACACCACCAAGTTCCATGTAATGGCCTACGGCCCAGTATGCATGTGAATCCAGTCTTTTGGAGGAGCTGTTCTTCATGTAACCCCAACTAAGCTGCCAAGTACTGGTCCACAGCCTGTTACGAGTCTTTCTAGGTGGCGGTCTTCCAAAGCTTTGCAAATAACCTACAAGTAACGGCCGAGGGTCCGTTACAGTAGTTGAATAAAAGCAGACAGTGCCGAGTTTGTTAGTACTCTGAAAAGTGCTGTCTATGGCAGTTTTGTTTTACTGTAGTTCTGCAATAGAATACTGATGTAACACGTTTGCAAAATTCACGCTACTTGTTTTTCTTCTAACGCCAGTTTTATCGCGGGTAATAGAATCGAGCCCATAGTATCTTAACTAAATATAATTGATTTTGCCATATTTGATCTCGACTATAAACTTACTGTATTAGGTTTTGAGATCCAGTAGCACGGAACTTGTTCCTGGCAGCAAATTCAGCCCTGGTGGGTATGTTTTGGATTGCAGTGGAGAGTAACTTTTCAGGTCTGGCTAGTAGCAAAGGACTTAAAATTATAAGCCCTGCTGTATATACTATAAAAAAGTATAAGGAATTAAATAATGTATAGTTTTTTGGGGACATTACTATCCCTTTAAACAATAGTCAGCAGTGGAGTATGCCAATGATTTAATAAACCAGCAGCAGACGTATCATGCATGGGATCTGTGATTGCTTTGGACACAACCACAAATCAATTTATGAATGTGGCTCCCTCAAAAGTAATGTCTAGGCATTTGCCTACTCTGTCTAATTGAAAATCTGTCCCTGGCTGCAAAATTAACAGTGTGAGCTAGTTTTGATGCTTCACTTGCTAAAACAAACACTTATAAATCTCTTATTTACTGACAAATGGATTTGAATTGTTTGTACTAATAAGTAATACAGTTAATTTGTGGCCTTTCCTTGTGGGGCAGTGGTGAATGTAGCTTTTCATGTATAACTCCTGTATAGAAGTAGTAGAGTCAGTGGCTATCAGTAAGAACACTTCAGGCTAAGCATAGAATCCAGTATAGCATATCTTACTCATGTCCTACCTTGCAAGTATATGGGCATTCTGGCCTTTCGTAAATCACAGCCTATGAACCTTATGTACAAAAAAAAACAGGAGAATGTAATTGCTTTTAAAAAAGCAATGGATGCCCACCTAGCACAGAACAATATTGAAAATTATTACAAATGGCTTCAATGCAGATAGGTAAATGTTGATCTAGGGAACTATCTGACTGCCGTTTGGAGTAAGGAAGGAATTATGTTACCCATTTGGGGCTAAACTGGAAATGGCTTCAGGGTTTTTTTGTTTGGTTGGTTTTTTTTGCCTTCCTCTTGATCAACAGGGGAGTTTTTGGTATGGGCTGGACTTGATGGACGCATGTCTTTTTTTTTTTTTTCAGCCTCGCCAACTGTTACTGTGTAGGAGAAATTCTAGAGCAAACACCTTGGGTGTTGGGGGGGGTGGCAAATAAAGTGTCTCATTGTTTTAAATGGGGCTTTTATCCATCGAATGCTAGAGACATATTGAAGTGGTTGATAGCCAACAGTCACAGTTTAGTAGTCTGTTCCTATGAAAACTGATTAATACAAATCCTGATGCTGTTCTGTGCCCGGCCCAAAATGGCTTCTCTCAGCTGTTTTGATATCAGAAGAATAACCCTTTATGCTGGCAGTAGAGCTGGATGCAATTTGGAAGTCCCTAGTAATCTATGGAAACTGCAGATTACTCACTGTATGATTAAGAAGTCTCACAATTGGCTGCCTATTGCATGATCAGCAACAGGGATTGCTTTTCTGCCTATCCTGCATTCCCGGTGATCCACCATGTCTTAAAACTCAGCCCCAGCTTCATCTTGTTCCCACTAGAGCAGATCTGCAGCAAAAACAACTTTCAATTTTTCTATAAATGCTGTGTTTAAGTCAGGGTGATTTGGAGATTTTCTTTTGTCCGGTATGATGCAGTTAGTTTGTTATAGAATTGTTTTAGTTCTTCCTTTTGTATAAAACAGTATATCACACACACAGACTCTCACTCTTTCTCTCATTCACTCTCTCTTACTTATGCATACACATACACACACATACTCTCTCTCTCTCATTTCTATACACACTCTCATTTATACACACACACACTCTCTCTCACTGTCACTCTCATTTATACACACACACACACACTCTCTCTCACATTTATGCACACACACACACACTCTCTCTCACTGTCACTCTCATTTATACACACACACACACACACTCTCTCTCTCTCATTTATACACACACACACACACACGTAAATTATGTAATGTCAGTTATGAGGGAAATGCACTAAAATGTGATAAAGCAGAGATAACTTATCCAGTGATATAACTTCTCCAGTTTTTTGTGTTGTTCAATTTTCAATTGGGAGGGAGCTTAGCGCATAGGCTCCATAGAATAGCATATGACGTTTACCTACTCTTCATCACAAATTTATCACACTTTAGTCCACTTTAGTGCATATCTCCATGGTCACCCTTAAATTCTTTGAGTGGACCAATTTTTCTCCTTTACACATTCAGGACATGTTTGTTTTGTCTAACATTTGCTATGACCTCAATGTTTGGGGCATTTCCCATTTAGACATGAGTTAATAAATTAGGTTGTTTCCATGTGTTATGTGGTGATGGACACACTTCTATGATGGATAGCTTTTATGTTAACTGTGAAGCGTATTCATTTTGATAATGTACATATATTGATTGGGAAGGTAATTCTAGGTAAAACTCATCACATGTTCGACAGCGTGTGCCCTGAGATGGCTCAGTGGAGTTTGCTGAAGCTTGAATGATAAGCAGGAGCCTTTTCTGAGAAGCTATTCAGTCAAGCATCCAAAAGAGAAACTAATCGTAATCTATCAGAGATTAAAACCTGATTGTGCTGTATGGAGTAAATAGCTGATGCATCATGGATTTCTGTCACATTATTGATGTTTGTTCATTAAAAAAGTTATGAAAGAGGTACTTTGGAGCTGCAATTCATCATCTGAGTGTTTGCAGCTCTCACCCTCGTTTTAAACTGAGGGGTTTGGGTTAATTTACAAGAGTGGCTGTCAATAGAGACTAAGAGCTGTAAGCAGAAAGCTAAAGTGGAATGATTTTGGAAAAAATCAACTACTATGTAGGGGATACATGAAAATTCAAATTTATTTAAATGGGATCTGTAACTCTTTGCATGCCAGAGAGCTCTCCATTGCATCGCAGAGCAATGCATTTGAGACCTTAAGCTTTCAAGGAATTAAAAGCCCCTTTTAAATCAATGGGAATTCTGGGATATTGAAGTTGCCACCTATTGTGTGGTTTGCCAGACCTACGTTTACACAAGACACTCACACGAGAATATCAATTATGCTTGTTTACCATTGATATTACTAAATTACACATTTCTTAGAAGCCAGGCCTCAACAGAAGCCAGGCCTCAGCAGCAATGCAAGTGGAATGTACAGTACTTGCCAACAATTTCTTTCAAAACTTCTTTCCTGGACAGATAAATGATAATGCCAACTGTGTTTCATACTGTAGCACCATGAAGTACAACAGAAGATACCCTTGTGCAACTGACTGCTGCACTTGTACGCACCACTTTATCCCCCCAGTATAATTACACAACCCACCATTGTGATATGTATGAAGAACTAAATTGACTAACACTCAAATCTAGACGTATCCTTCAACTTTCTTGGCCGGTTTATTAACACTTCTATAGAAAACTACCAGACTACCTGAGCAGTATGCTCACTCCAGCTCTCCATACTAACTATAACCTCCACTGCTAACAACTCATTAAGTATTCTACATTACAAGAAAGAAGCCGGTCAGTCTGACTTCTCCTTCAGTGCTCCAAAAGCCCAGCATAAAATCCTTAAAGGGATAGTAATACTTCATTTTAACTTTATTTTATTTTGTAGGCATTAAAAAAACATGAAGAATGATATAAGTCTTATCTCTGAAACCTTTATGGTTTAAGAGATATTCACAAACAAAGTATCCCCCCCTGTTCAACCAGATCAGAAGGGAGATGCCCAGGTAGACTGCAGAGAGGGACAATCTTCAATTAAGATAATGGAAAAAGCTGAAAAACTTGTCAAGGGGGGAAGGGCTTTCATTGTTTTCATACAAAGAAAATTGTCCCCTTCTGTTATCTGTACTGTCATACAACCAGACTCACATCTGAGAAGAGATGTCTTACACTAGGTAAAAGGGGCGGGGAGGGGAACTTTGCTTGTGAATATCTCATAAACCATAAAGGTTTGAGAGATAAGACTTATATCATTCTTCATGTTTTTTTAATGCCTACAAAATAAAATAAAATTAAAACGAAGTATTACTATCCCTTTAAAGCGGAACATTCATATCAAAAAAGTTTTACCACATGTTACCCACAAAAACACTATTAGGAAACATGCCTTTTCTTTTTTTAACTTTATGTACCTTTTAAGATATTTAAGGTCCAAGCTGGACACTTCAGCATTAAGTGACATTGGTTTCTTCGGCACAGCTCTCAGGACTATTTCATTGTCCTCCCACCTGCCCCAGGGTGCACGTTCACGCTTCCCTTCTGTGAAGTGTGAATGGCTGCTATCCTTAAATCAAGCGCCGGCAAGCAATATATTGTCACTCCAGGGAACTGAACGCCCCCTGCGACCCCCCCCGGTGTCCCCAACAGGTAACAAGTTGAGGTCTGTGCCCAGGTAACAAGTTGAGGTCTGTGCTCTCTATGGCACAGACCTCTTGCAGCTGAGCTCCTTTTCTGACATCATCTCCCAGTGATCTGCATCTGCGCGGGAGCTTCAGCTGTATAGAGGTCTGTGCATAAGGAGGCACAGACCTCTCCTGCTACGCTGCTGGACCAACAGGGAGGTAGGATATGGACACTGAGGAGGTTAGTGGGGTCAATGTGGAGAATGGGGGCCATGTGGTCGGAGGGGCCCATGGCAATTTCTGCACCAGGGCCTGGTGGCTTTTAGTCAGCCCTCTGTTCAGGACTTTATTCTAACACATGGGTCTCAAACTGATTTGCTAATGATCAGAGACTGCGGGGTGCAGCAGTGATCATTGCCTCAGTCTTGTTGTTTAACAAGACACCTGCACAAGATTTGGAATATCTCTTAAATCTTATATGTTTTGTCAATCTGGGAATGCTGTTTGAGAGTCTTAGCGTATCAGAGAGAAATGTCACGAGTTTTAGGTAAATTGCATTGTTATTTTAAATTTGGATCATAATTTATTGTTTAGGGAAATTGTATTTTCTGTATTACCCCATGTGATGTCTTGGTATTTTAAAAAGCCAGCAGCTTTGCAAGCTGGTGAGCTCAAAGCAATCACATTTGTACCAATTATGTAATGAGCAAGACTACTAAAGTCATATTAGTGCAGGAGTAACCAATCTTTGGGTCTTTAGCTTTTGAGTGTTGAGGTTGTTGGGAGTTGTAGTCTCTATTCCTGTAGTAGATGATGTGAGTTATAGACCTCAATTGGTTGGGGATGTTGGGAGCTGTAATCCCCAACAACTGAAGGTCTAAAGATTGACTAACCCTGTATTAATGTTAATGTACAATTTTCTTTTTGTGTATTAGCTAAGATCATAAGGTAAAATTAGAGAGAGAAATCAAGGGTTTATTTGTTGATACTAGTCTTGCATGATCTCATTAAACCTATCAGGAAAGTAAGATGGCAGTAAGAAGGGTAGTAACCATTAGACAGTAGCAGCTATAAAATAAATAAATCACCAAAATTATATTTCATGGTTTAACCTTAATTTCAAGTGTTCTAATTTCAAACCAGGTGTTTTGTGTTGTTTTTAAGCTCTGATTTAACATATTTTCTTCCACAGAACACCTTTACATACTAATGTGAGTGAGAGCAGGCTTGGCTTTGAACTGTGAAGTACAGATCTAATTACACAGCTTGCAGCCATAGAACTACCTCCCTTTATTCTGAATTACTTTTCAGTGTATATTTGCATAATTTAATACTTTGAGGGTGGCCACTGAAATTCAAAGTTTTACACTTTTATGAAGAATAACTTAACCCTTTGTAGCAAGGTATTTCAGTGGTTTAGCTTTAACTTTTACATCTGCATTTGTCCTCTCAATGTAAGGTATTCCTTACAACAATGGAAGTTGTAGTCTCCAACAGTTGAAGGCCCAACAATTTACTATCTATGGCTGTAGTATTGTTGTCTGTGACTTATTGACTGAACTATTAACTTCCAGCCCTGGAGATGTTTGTAATCAATATGGCCTTTTGCAAAGGTTTTTTTTGTATCCCTGGTAGGGCAATGGGTAAAATCATGCATTTTGCAAAGACCCCGCTATGCGTTACTCTGATCATTGCTAGTGGTAGATGGTCAGGGTTTAACCTATGTCTATAGCAAGGCATTTCCTTCATGGTTTTCCATTATTTCACTGTTTACACTGCTTCAAGCAAAACATTCCTTGCACGGACTTACACACTTTTCAGTAACTGTCAAACTATGGAATTCTTCGCCTCAGACATGCAGGGCAAAGCCTCTCATTCTTTAGGTAAAACATTCCCTGCAGGGAAGTTCACGCCTTCTACTCCTACTCCCACCTACTCCTTGCCTGAAGCATGTGGGGTAAAGGTACCCATGTTTCTGGCAAAGCACTCCCTTCAAGGACTTTCACCGCTTCAACTCCTATCACTGTGATAGTGGGCCTGTCCAAATCACTTGCAGTTATCTTCTCACATTCCCCTTCATACTACTGCCCTGAAAATTAGAATGTGGGATCCAGTGGCTCCTTATAGCAGAATCTACTACATGCATTTACTCTGTGAGTACAGGGGGAGGAGTGCAACTATTCCTTTGCAATGTGTGACACACCCCTTTGGCATTGTTAGAATTAATACATCATTCTCATCTTGTTAATAAGTTGTCATTCCAATTATCTTACTCCCTACCCTTTCTCTTACAACAACCCTTTCCCTCACTCTTTCCACCTGTCCCTAGTTTATTTTAATGTGGGTGAATCAGAGTGTATGTGTATCACACGGTCATTGGGACATTAATCAGAGTGCTGCAGGTTGAAACCCCCATTGGCATCCATTATCTGCTCTCATTGCACATCCTCTGCAGTGGCTGTTTTCTGCATTTTTTTTATTCCTATATATTTTCTTATACTTTGCCCGATATTTGGACTAGTTTTGTTTTTTTTTGGTTTGGGATATTCAGAATATGCCAGATCCCAAGGGACTTATGGGGAAATACTAAACCAAGGATTCTAGGGTTCCATTAACCTTTTAATATTAAAGGCATAGTAATGGCTTAAAAGAATAAAAAGTAAAATTGTAGATAATGCAAACAGAAATCAATTGGTGCAAGTCCTATCTCTCAAACCTTTATGGTTTGAGTGATAAAACATTTTAAAGTTCTCTTTTCCCTCCCCTTTCCCTGACGTCAGCATCTAATTGACAGCAGGAGATTCTATTCTGGGGCCCGTCAGGCATTGGAACGGTCTACAAAGTGTGTTTGCAAACCAGACACACTTTGTAGACTGTGCCAATGAAGAATTTCTTTTTAGATTTCGGTATCTCGGCTCTGCTGAAGAGCCTCTTCAAGTCGGCCGACTCGAATCTCCTGCTGTCAGCTTTACAGCTGACAGCATGGAGAGGGGAACTTTAAAACGTTCTATCTCTCAAACCATAAAGGTTTGAGAGATAGAACTTGCACCGATCTATTTCTTTTTGCATTATCTACAATATTACTTTTTATTCTTTTAAGCCATTACTATCCCTTTAAGAACCATGGGTCTTTTTATCTCAATGGATTTTGGGGTCGCCGAGTGACCTGCAGGTTCAAATTAATATATATGGCAATTCTTATACACAATAGTCTTGTTTCTGCCACTCTAAAAATAAAATTGCTAAATATTGTTGTGCAGTATTTCGCACCTTTCATTACACCCTTGACAACTGACCTATAAAATGTTATGGGAGCCTTGAAAATGAATACCTCTGTATTAGGGTTTCCTTGAGTAAAAATGTTGAGAACTGTTGTAAATAATCATACTGTTTAAAGCAAATTTTAAGCCCATGCACAACTATGAGCTGATAATCTCTCTAGTGACCATGGGATTTATCTGTCTGCTCAACTGCTCAGCATAATAGAAAATGTTTTCTGTATCAAATTGTTTTGAAAAATACATAACAGAATATATTGCAAGAATTAAATATCAGAATTGTTAACTAGACCTCCATATCCGCACTCTCTTGCAGTCTGTATGCGGCATGATAACAGGGTTCCAAGACATGATGTCCCATTCAGTCGCTCTGCATTAGTGGACAGTGATGGAACACAGATATGGAGGTCTGTGTCAGTGGCTGCAAATACTTTTCTTCAAAATATTGTGGGCAGGTCAGGTTTTGTTATCGGCCCAGGTGATCCCCAATCCCCCAACAGGACAATTATCCCCTGTACACAACACATTTCTTGCAAATAACCAATACAGAAGAGTAGGGCTACCAGTAAACTTAAAAGGATCCTAAATGCTTAGCTGTATTTGGGGGTCTCCATTCACAATTCCACCAGGGGCTCAGGAGCACTTAAATCTACCCTGCCATAATGATCAAATTTAGCAATAACAAAGTTAACTGACAGTACTTATTTCCTGTTGTATACTTTTTCCAGAATGAACTAAACAGCTTTTCTTCTAAAGAAGAAATTTCATTTTAATTTCATTTTTATGTAATGGAGCTGAAAGGAGAACAGTTTCATAGTTTGCTCCGTTAGGTACAATACTATGGGTTAGATTGGGAAATTAACATCAGTTTGTTAAAGCAACAGCGGTATGTTCTGTTCAATTTGTAAATGTGTTATGCTTTATTGGGTGTTTCTGCAGAGCTGAAGGAGCTATGCTCCACTGGCTATATTTGTTAGTGATGTTCTCTATGGTTCATATTAAAGTGATGTGGCTTCACTCACTTAAATGTAATGGAGCAAAGCTAGAGAATGTGAATTCCTTTATTGTGTGCATCACTTAACAAGTCTTGCCCTTGTACTTAGAGTCCTTAATTGCTATTTATACCTATCTGTGATTTGGCCAATCTAAAATGACATTCAAAGTGATATTCAAAACAACTTATACGGGCATATTTGTGACAGACATGTTCATCGATAGTTATTTTTTTTCATACTTTACTAGTTTGGTATCGGAAATGGTGGGTAAATGTATTGTCAGGTAAAAATACAAATAAGTTCAGAGCTGTTCCCTGGGAAAACATTCAATGAATGGGATAATCCATCAATGTCTTAAAAGAATTATCTAAAATTAATTATCAGGTTGTGATTATAACAACATACCTTCCAAGTTTCCTTCTTTGAGACCCAAGTCCCTCTGTTCTTCTTTCCCACCCTGGTCTCCATCTTTATAGAAGAACAGACTGTGTGGTGTATATAAGTGCATCACATTGCTCCACAGCAATATAGCTCTTGTTTTTGTGGAGTTCATTATATGTTTTACAGATTAGGCTCTGTAAATATAGTACTTATGTCTTGTTCCAAATCATGTATTCAATTACATAAAGCTCTGTCAGAAAGTTGTAACATAAAGTTCTTGAAAATGCTCTGCCCACCAGCAACACCCCCAGCAACACCACTTAAAACACAAATGTCCCTCTTTGGCCATTTGAAATGTTGCAACAAGAAGAAAAAATCAGTTTGATATTTGATTTTCTAATGGAAATAAATATATATATATATATATATATATATATATATATATATATATATATATATGTAGCACATTTAAAATATCCTATAATACCCCTCTGGCACTCAAAGGGTTTCTTCCCCTTGAAATAGATTTGCATAGTTCTGCATAAACAGCACTGGTTATCATTGGAGATGTAAGCAAGCAATAAACACATCTAAGACAATAAACAAAAAGACAGATCTTACTAGCAGTTACTAGTAGCCTGCCACATTTGCAAAAAAGGAACCTCATATTACATTTCATATGCCTCTAGCATTATGTAAACTGCACATACAGCAAAGGCAGGATACAATTCAATATATCTATAAGAGAAGGAGTTCATGATACTGCAGGTAAATGTTGAAATTAATTAATGAGAAGTTAGGAACGAGTTGCTGTCTTCTTTGACAGCTTAGCAGTTAAATAACCATTGAGTACCAGAAGGGTGTCCAACACACTGTGAAGCAGTGACATTTAGAAAGTAATGTATAAGAGCAGTGTCTAGCAGTCTGTGAGGAATGAGAATTGTGTCCCTCTATGTTTCCCTTTGACAGAGGTTGATATTAAGTTATTTGAGATCCTCTAATATGTTAATCCTATCACAAGATTTGAATACACTAAGTCCACATTAAGCAGAGCAATGTGTTGTGTACCCCTCTGGCACTCAGGGTAGACCTATTAGCCATGAAGAAGATGAGCGATTTATGAAACCAATAATATAAGCAGGGTAATGGAAAGTAAAGGTCAGTGGGCCCTAAGTATAAAAGCAAACTGGAGCAATTATGGCACGTTAGGTGACAAAAATAACATTCCATAGAACTAGATGGGATTGGTCACCAGCACACTGCTGTGTATTATGTTAAATTCAAGGGGTTAAAGCCTTATTGAACCCATTGAATGCCAGAGGGGTACACAACACATTGCAAAGCAATGTGTTGCATACCCCTCTGGCACTCAAAGGGTTAAGTGAACAGGTATGTAACACATTATTCTGCAAATTATCAGCTATTTAAATGGAATTTTAACCCACTGGATGCTAGTTATCCTAACATACAAGGGGTTAAAAAACAATGTTAATCAATTGAGATTTTCATCCCTTGTCTCCTATGGTGTAGCTGGTTTTCCCCAGAATTCCACCTGTTTAGATTGATGAATGAGTCCCATTGTCCTCTTCATCCAGCAGTGATAGGATGGAAACTGCAAGTAACTCCTTTCAGTACTACAACTTGATTGGGGATCATAGGAGGTATAGTCCCCAACAGCTGGTGGTCCCATATTGACTATGTCTTCCTTAATTCAGTAATAGTCAATGGTAACATCCTACAGTTAAGTAAATTATCATGGACTCCCATCAATGATAGTATTAAGATGTGTGGCATCGTTAAATGATAACATGCAGAAAAAATTCTGTCAAGTAGATCATGGTTATCCAAGTTCAGTCCTCAAGGGCCACCAGCAGTCCAGGATTTAAGGATTTCCCTGATTAAGCACAGATGAGTCAGTCAAAATGAATGATCCACTGATTAACTCACCTGTGCTCAATCAGGGAAATCCTTACATCCTGGCCTGTTGGTGGCCCTTGAGGACTGAACTTGGACAGCCCTGAAGTAGAGAGCTAATCAGAGATTGGCTTCATATAATATAATTAAAAGAGCAAGAATACAAAATTAAAAGTTGAAAATATTTTCACTCACAACATGTAGCACAGACACATTTTTAGCAGGTTCCATATCTTTATGAGAAATAATGTATATGAAATCACATGTGCAGCTTTGTTGGCAGTTCAGGGGAAACCTTTTATTTCTCCTCCTTCCTTCTATGCAGTAAAGCCAGTCCTGCCAAGGAGATCACATCAAGATAAAAACATGTTTACATACAAATTTGTGTATATTACATGAACTGTCATATAATTAGTAACTTGCATAAAATGTCTTTTTAATGGTTATTTTGTTTATTTGGAGCATTATGTGTGGTAGAATGGAATTGAAAAATGCAATTACACTCCCTCATTAACAATTTACTCACTAAATTTCTGAGTCTACTGCCTAGTAAGACCCTAATATTTGAAGTGCAGTTGACTTTTTTTTTTTTTGTAACAATGTTCTTGGGAATGCCTGACTTAACAGTGTGGAATTTTCAACAATATTGGCCATTTAGTCTTTCATATAGGTTTATATAGTCATTACATTGTACACTATATATATATCTGTGATTTTGCTATTGATGAACGGGGTGTCCAAACTTTTTTATTCTCAAGGGTCAAAATTAGGGGAGAACAATGACTTGTGGAACACATACTGCTAAATAACATACTGTCATTTAAAAAACAACCAACACTTCCTAATAATAAGCCTCACTTTCCCTTCTATTGATAGAAAATCCTAATGATTTCATGAATTTTCCCCACTGTGCCTTTGTTCAAGAGATAATGTCTTCAATTAGTCCTGGATGTCATGTCCATAGAGGTGGACATAAGAATTGCTGTTGTTTTTTTCAGACTAAAGCAGGCATAGTGCATGAGCCTACATAAGATTACCTTTTAGAGTGACCCGAGGTTGAGGTCTTCTGGTCCTGCTATCATCCGTCATGTCCTCCTCCACTTCCATAACATTCTGGACAAAAAAAAAGCTACCCCTGGAACCAAGGAGCAATGGAAATATCCATAGGGACCTTTAGGCGTTATTATCCCCCTCCACTTCTCCTACGTGTTGGAGATCTTCTCTACACAATGGGTCTCTCTCATATGTTTGGTGGTTCTGCCCTGTTATACAGCCTTATTGGGTATCTGTAATCAATCTTGTCAACCAGCTGTTATCCATCTCTCTCCCACCCGACCCTATTATCTGCATTTTTTCTTATACCACACATCTCCCCACTCCATTATCTTACTTTAAAAGCAAAACAAAAAAAAATGGTTATACTTATTACTTAACGCAGGGAGGGCACTTATACCTCTTCATTGGAAGTCTACCAGTGTACCTTCCATGGTTAATTGGCGAATGAAGGTACGGTCAGTACTACACTAAGAAAAACCCATGCACTGTTAATTAATCGTCTACACAGGTTTGATAACCTATGGTCCACAGTTGATTTTTCTCGTATCTCATATTGCAGTGATTGTTTTATTTCTCAACCCTTGGCATTGATATGTCTCCCCCAGGGAGACATTTCATTCATTCATTCATCATTCGTTCCTTTGTTCATTCGTCTTCTTACTTATCGTGTGTTTTCTTCTGGTGAGTGGAGCAGATCGACGTCGATATCCCTCTCTTGTTTTCTTTCCTTTTCTCCCCCTTCTACTCCTTTACCTCTATTCAATATTCTTTTCCCCTTTTCCACTCATATGTTTTCTTCTTCCTTATTTACTCTTTTTCTTGATTCTTCTAAAGACTCCTTTATATTTACATCAGTATACAGATGACAAATTTTCCTCTTCTCAAGCTCTCCATACGCCATTCGGAATTACAATTAGTATTATTTCTATAATCTCAAATGTCTAAATGACAAACATATGAAAATGTGTCTTCATTATATGATTCTCTATTCCATTCCTTTGTTTTCTTTACCAATTATTCCATAATGTGCGATTGTTACAATATATCTTACTGTATTGTTTATTTTTGAAATCTCAATAAAATAAAAATAATTAAATAAAAATATAAATTGTTTTGTATTAAATGAACTCCATTTGCATTTACAGCAAAATTAGATATTGAAAGAAATGAATCTCAATACCTTTTGATTTAGAGCAGAAATAGATGTAAATAT
Organism: Rhinophrynus dorsalis; assembly: GCA_037306005.1. Lineage (NCBI taxonomy): Eukaryota > Metazoa > Chordata > Amphibia > Anura > Rhinophrynidae > Rhinophrynus > Rhinophrynus dorsalis. The sequence continues at coordinate 295,749,710 of CM074720.1, forward strand.
TATTTAATCTGGCCCTAAGGTGTTGCTGGCTGTACAAATACAGCAGTGCTGCTATTCAGAGAATATCTGGTTTCTGGCTTTCTGTGCTGAAGAAGATTGATACATTTTCTATGGTGTTTCATTCCACCAGTACAGAGAGACAAAATTAATACATTATATGTGTTATAGCAGAAGAAAAATGAAAAGCTAGACTTAATAACCCTTTTTCATTTTTGTTTGCCTCACAGTCAGGAAAGGTGACTAATAGTGTGACAGTGGTATTAGTTTGTATGTATTATAATACAATTTCTCTGTCGTCCAATACAGGTTACTGGTAACTTTGGGTAGGCAATCCGCCCCTTTAAGTAGGCAGGAACATTTCTGGAAGTGCATGCAGGGTGTGGAACCTACCTTTCCCTCTTGGCTGCAGCTAGCCAATCAGTTCCAGTAAGATTTGTGTCCGTGGATGAAGATACAGGCAAGAAAACGGTTCTGCTATAGTTTTAGACAATTTTTCATTTTTCTGTTAGAAATGGAGTACCACCATTAGGCAGATTACCATAACTGACAATGCCCTTAGATGTGGCTAGCTCAGTATCCGGGTGCCTTTTGACCTTAAGCCCTAGGGGGAAAATCTTGAGCACAAGTTCTTTCCCCAGGAGTTGTCCACTAAGGCTTCTACTTAATACATGGTAATCTGAAGACAGAAGATCTGCAGGAAAGGTGAGCAAACCTTTGAGTGCTGCAGGTCCACATGCTCTACAGTGCCCCTCCGCACAGGAGTTTTTTCTTTGGAGTTCTCATTGAACACTCCTGCACTCACTGGGTTTATCTGTATGTCTGTTGGGTGTTTTGGAGCAAGTTTCTGTGTTAACTTTACCCTTTAGCTGCTGGATTAGCATCTTTTGTGGGGTTGTTGGCACGTTCCCTACTGGGTTCAGTGTTTATTGGGTCTAGTGACATGTTTTAGTACTAGTCTAGTGCACATTTATGTCTCCATTACAACTTTTCAAAATTGGAGCGCTTTTACCACATAGACGCCATTGCTTCATTCACTTTGTTGGGACTGTACAGTTTGGGACATATCTCTGTAACCGCTCATCGTGGCGACTTCAGAGATGGCTCATTTTGTTTGTCTGCCCTTGCTCTATTATCCGGTTAACCTTTGGTATGTGTTGGGGGGCTCAGGGGGCTTCGGGCATTGTTGGGGTACTTTTTCTGGGAAAACTACATTTCCCATGAGCACTTGTTTCGCTCGCTCGTTTCTGATAGGCTCCCGCCGCGGCAGCCATTTTGTGCTTTTCCTGAATGAATGTCCTATGCAGGGCTTGGACTCTCATTCTCTCCTGTGCAGATTAACCATTCACCTGCCAGATAAGTGCATTTTAGCGATTTCTGAGTTGAATCTTTAATATTACACTCTGTATTTGGGTGATTCCTTATACTTTAAACGTGTTGACACTGTGAGAATGTCTAATCTGTTAGAGCTTGGGGCCAGGCCAAAGACTAAGGACGCTGGGGTCTCTGTGTCCCCTATTGCGCATTGCTCTTCATGTCATTCAGGGTTACCTAGAAAATTCTCAGGTCATTTATGCCCAGCATGTTCTGCTGTCCCTGAGTCTCCCCAAGGGACCTCCAGCCGTGCATTAGAGCCAATTTGGGTGCAAGAGTTCAAGGCTGCTACTAGAGACCTCCGGTCTACATTGCAACTCTTTCCATCCCAGTTACAGGGGGTCTTCCACTACTGGCAGACCCCCTACTTTCGTCAGATATTCCTTGCCGAAACTGCAGGGAGTACCTGACGTATCAGATTCCTCTGAGGAGGAACTGTTGATGGATTTGGACGTTGAGGAATGTTCTGCTGTGGGCTCCTCTCAGTTTTTTGGGGACCCCTTTGAGGCTGATCCCTCGGCTGAGGGCCTGATCAGGGTCGTCTTAACCACCTTAAACATTCCCTTAGTTCAAGAGGTTTTTTCGGATCCCTCTGATGTATTTCAAGAGCCTACGAGGCCCCATACTTGTTTTCCAATACTTTTCCCCATACTTGTGTCTGATGAGTGGAAGCCTCCGGACAGGAAACCTTCTGTTTCCAAGAAATTTGCCAAGCTTTACTCCTTCTCTGAGGCGGTGCTTGCTCAGTGGGTTAATCCCCCCAAAGTGGATGCACCTGTCTCCAGGCTATCTAAGTCCACTGCCTTGCCAGTTGCTGATGCGTCCGCTCTGAAAGACTGGACTGACAAGAAACTTGAGGTCTCCCTCAAGTCCATTGTTGCCACTGCGGGCACTGCCATGCGTCCAGAGTTTGCTGCGGCTTTGGTGAACCGGACCATTGTGGTTTGGACTGAACAACTCACCCTGACTGTCCGTCAGGGTGCTTCTACTTCGGATATGTTGTGGCTTCTTGCCAACATTTCTGAGGCCCAGCACTATGTTTCTGCTGCCTTATTTGATGCCATCCTTTTGGTGGCAAGGGTTTCCACCATGTCTGTGGTTGCCAGACAAGCTCTTTGGCTCAAGATCTGGTCTGCTGACACTGCTTCCAAGAAAGCTTTACTCTTGTTGCCTTTTCAAGGTGCCACTTTGTTTGGGCCAGATCTTAAGGATCTGATTAGTGAGGCCACAGGGGGCAAGAGTACCCTTCTGCCTATTGTCCCCAGGATGAAGACGCCTATCAAGCGTCATAGGCTTTTTCGTCCCTTCCAGACTGAGACACGTCCGGCGAGCCAGACGGTTCCTCCTCCAAGCCCAAACAACAATGGAATCCCATGGTCTCCTCCAAGCCCAAGGCTTCCAAGCCTTCTCCAGCATGACTCGCTGAACCCAGGTCCCCACTCGGCTGTGGGAGCCCGTCTGCGTCACTACCACAGCGTCTGGGAGGATTCAGTGGCGGACGCGTGGGTTTTGCAGGTGGTGGCGGAAGGGTTCAGGATCCCTTTCACCTCTCTTCCTCCCTTTCGGTTTTTCCCCTCTCATACCCCCCAGGACGTAGAGAAACGCTGTCTGTTCAATGACGTTATCCAGGCTCTTCTGGACAAGGATGTTCTGGAACCTGTTCCAGTTCAGGACAGAGGTATGGGTTTTTTATTCAAACCTCTTTGTGATCTCCAAGAAGGATGGCGGCTGTCGTCCCATTTTGGATTTGAAGGATCTGAATGCTTTTGTGATCATGACTCACTATCACCAGGAGTCCCTAAGGATGGTGATTGCTGCTAGGTCCCTGGGGGAATTCTTGCTTCTCTGGATCTTCAGGACGCGTATCTACCCATTGCCATTCATCCAGAGAGCCGGCAGTATCTCAGATTTGCCTGCGACCAAGGGCATTTTCAGTTTTCAGCTCTTCCCTTTGGTCTGACTACAGCTCATAAAGTCTTCAATCATGTCCTGGGAACCTTTGTATCCGTCCTCCATCGGGACGGCATCAGAGTCACTCCATACATGGACGACCTGCTTCTGAAAGCCCCTTCTGCGGACCTTCTTCATCAGCAGGTTCGGGACTGCATTCATGCACTCATCCATCATGGGTGGATCCTCAACATGGACAAGTCGGATCTTGTTCCATCCCAGCTTCTGGTCTTTCTGGGCCTTCTCTTTGACACTCAGCAGAGCATGACGTTTCTCACGGACGAGGTGGCTCACCAGATCGCCCACAGGGTCTCGGCTGTTCTGACTCTCACGATCCAGTTTCAGCCAAGAAGCTGTTCTCTCTAGTGGGGAAGTTAATTTCCATCAAAGAAGCTGTCCGGTTTGCCATGGCTCACACCAGAGAACTCCAGAGGTTTATGATCCAAGTGTGCAGGGGTCAGCCAGACCTTCTGAAGATGTCAGTGTCCCTCCCTCTTCATGTAGAACTGAGTTTGTCATGGTGGCTCGACCTCACCAATCTGCTGAAGGGCAAGTCCTTCCTGGTATCCTTCTGGACCATGGCGACGACGGATGCCAGCCTCTCCGGCTGGGGAGCGGTCCTGGGTCGCCTCAGTGCTCAAGGTCAGTGGTCTCCGGAGGAATCTCTCTTTCTCATCAATGTGTTACAGCTTTGGGAGATATTTCATGCCCTTCACCACTAGACACACCAGCTGGAGAACTGCCTAGCCCTGGTCCAGTCCGACAATGCCACAGCAGTGGCCTACATCAGCAAGCAGGGTGGAACAAGAAGTCTTGTTGCTTGGTTAGAGGTCAAGGCTATTTTGTACTGGGCAAAAGAACAAGTTCCTGCCATATCCGCAGTGCACATTCCCGGAGTAGACAACGTCATGGCAGACTTCCTCAGTCGGCACACAGTGGACAGCAGAGAGTGGGAACTGCACCCAGAGGTGTTCACCCTCATTGGTCAGAAATGGGGTCTTCCTGGCATCGACCTGATGGTGACAAGACACAACTGGAAGGTTCCGATGGTCTGCTCTCGCTGGAGGGATCCTCTAGCTCTAGCGGTGGATGCCATGTCCATTCCTTTGTTATTTCCTCTGGCTTACACCTTTCTTCCCCTCCCCATGATGCACAGTCATTGTGATTGCTCCGTACTGGACTCGACAGGCTTGGTTTCTGGAGCTCCTGGATCTGTCAGTGGTGGAGCCATTCCGGCTCCCTTGCCGTCCGGATCTTCTTCTACAGGGTTACCTGTGGATGGAGGATGTTCATTGTCTGTCTTTGAAGGCTTGGAAATTGAATCCTCAGTACTGAGGAAGAAAGGTTTTTCTTCTGGTGTGGTGGCTACTATGCTTAGTGCCCGCAAACCTGTTTCTTCTAAGGCCTACCATCATGTCTGGTCAACCTTTCTCTCTTGGTGTGCTGACAGGGAACCGTCTGAAGATTTTAATCTTCCTACAGTCCTGGCCTTTCTACAGGATGTTGTGGATAAGTTTGAGTTCCCTTAAGGTTCAGACTTCTGCTCTCTCTGTTTTCTTTCAGAGGTGCATTGCTATTCTTCCTGATGTCAAGATTTTCTTCCAGGGCGTTGTTCATACTCGTCCTGTTTTCAATTATCCCGCTCCTCAGTGGGATCTTAACTTGGTTTTAGGCGTCCTTCAGCTCCCTTCCTTTGAGTCCTTGGCTACTATTCCTCTACGCCTGCTGACATGGAAAATGGCCTTTCTCCTGTTGATAGTATCCGTTTGCCATGTCGCGGAGTTGCATGCTCTATCTTTTTGACCACCTTTTTTGTTGTTTCACAAAGACAAGGCAGTGCTTCGCACTTCGCAGGAGTTTCTCTTGAAGGTGGTCTCTGAGTTCCACATTAATCAGGAGATTGTGGTGCCTTCTTTCTGTCCTGACCCTACCTCTGACATGGAGAGGGATCTCCACTTGTTAGACGTGGTGCATTATCCCAAGTTTTATGTACATCGCACTGAGTCTGTTCGACAGTCTGATGCGCTGTCCGTCACTCCTGAAGGCCTCAGGGCAGGGAGACCAGCAGCCAAAGTGACCATTGTGTCTTGGATTAAGTCCACTAGGCCTAAGCTGATCAGTTGTGCAAGGCTGCCTCTTGGTCATCTGTGCACACCTTTTCAAAGCACTACTGTGTTGATGTGCTGGCATCGGTCTGACGCCAGCTTTGGGAGAAAGATCCTGGAGGCAGTCTTGCCTGTCTAAGATCTTGTTTGGTTCTTTGGTGGTTCCTTCACTTTTGAGTCCTGTTGGCTCTAGTTCAGTGTGTTGTGTGACAGTTCGTGGGGTGCTGTTACCCATGTTCAGTGTGCATTGACACTTCATTGTTTTTGTTGGGCTATCTCTGATCTGATGGTTCATATATGCTCTGATGACTTTGGGGGCCCTGCACCTGGGCCCTTCCTTACTTCCCGCCTCTGGGAAACTCAATGGTTGGCTCCACCCCTTGCATTCACTTCTAGAATTGTTCCTGCCTACTTAAAGGGGTGGATCGCCTACACAAAGTTACCAGTAACCTGTATGGACTAAGAGAAAAGGATTTAACAGGTAAGACTAAAATCCTCTCTTCAGCAGTGGGAGCACCCTTGTTTTATATATAATTACATTTTAAGTATTACTATCCCTTTAAGGGCAATTTGTAAAGTTTCATGAAGTGCTTCAAGGTATTAAAGGGATAGTAATGTTTCATAATAAAAGCAGCTCTAATTAATCATCATAGTATTTGGACTTTGGAGAGTGTTATTTCAATTCTGTCAGAGTAATTCAATGACAAAGTGTCCCCCTCCCACTCCTTTTACTGATATCACACTCTTCAGCCACAGCAGAAGGGAGGTGCCCAGGTAGACTGCAGAGAGGGACAATCTTCAATGAAGATAAGGGAAAAACCTGAAAAGCTTGTCAAGGGGGGCAGGGATTTCATTGTTTTCATAGGAATAAGAGTGTCCCCTTCTGTTATCTGTCCAGTCTATGGACTGCATCCTACATCTGAGAAGAGATGGCTTACACTAGGTAAAAGGGGCGGGAGGGAGAAACTTTGTGTCACCGCTTGCCTGTGTCCTCCACTCTCCCGGCCACGTCTCTCTCACGGCGGCTGCGGCGATTCTTCTGGTCCGCGGCTCTGTCGGACCGCACATGTGCAGTGCATGTCTGCCTTCAGGCTGGCAGATGCGCATGCGTCCGGACCGGGTTCCCATTCCTCCAGCCCCTCCAATCAGCAGTTCAGCCCCTACCGAGCCTCTCTCACTGTTTCTTCCATTGGCTGCCTCCTGTATTTAAACGGGCTACCCCAGGCATAGGGTGCCCATTCCATTGAACTTGCTGAAGGCTTTGTTCTGGGCTCCTGAGCTATTCTAGCTCCTGCTGCTGAACTTTCTGATCCGTGCTCCTGGTTTGACCCTTTGCTCCGCCTGACTACGCCTGATCCGTGCTCCTGGTTTGACCCTTGGCTCCACCTGACTACGCCTGATCCGTGCTCCTGGTTTGACCCTTGGCTCCGTCTGACCTTACCTACTGGTTCAACCCTTAGCTTCTCCGAACAACTCCTATCCCTCTCAGCCCTGTATCTAGTTTGTCTTGCCGGCCTGGTTTCCAACGGTTCCCAGGTACTCCCGTCCTGGTTGCACCCCGGCTCAACCGGGGTGGAACAATCTGGTTTCGCGACCAGCACCTCTAACCAGCTTCAGCTGCAGCAAGGGAGTGCCTGGCACACCGTCACCGCTCACCAGCTACGTACTCCAGCTCTGCACGCTAGCATCAGTACCAGTGCCGGCACACACACGGTTTCCTACCCACCGTGTGCGTGACAGTTGGAACGGGCCAAACACTCCGGATTGGATCCGGCAGAGACGTCCCGCTTGACTGCACGGTTTGATGAGCAGGAACAAGTACTGGCCTCACACGCAGCACACCTGCGAAACCTGGAAGACAAACTAGACGCTTTATTGGACCTCCTGCGTTCCTCCACCGCATCAACCTCTTCTGCGGCTGACTCCGCTACCGCCAGCGCCTCCGGTGTTACAACAACAGCTCCTCCGGGGTACGTTCCCCCTCGTATCCCGCTTCCGGATACATTTTCGGGCCAGCCAGCTGACTTTCGTGGGTTCCTGAACCAATGTCATCTCCATTCCTGAACCCTGCCGCAGACCTTCTGTACCCATGCCGCCCGGGTCTCCTTTATCATCTCGCTTCTCAAAGGGGAAGCATTGGCGTGGGCATCTCCTCTCGTGGAACAGCACTCATCCTTGCTCGATGACTCCAACTCTTCGATGTCCCTGGCAGAAACGCCTCAGCAGAAACGGCCCTCCTGGCTCTGCGTCAAGGATCCAGAACCGTTAGTCAGTACGCGGTGGAATTTTGCACGCTCTCTTACGAGACGGACTGGAATCAGGGAGCCCTAAAAGTGGCTTTTCGGCACGGGCTCAACGAACGTCTGAAGGATGCCTTGACCTTTCGCGATATCCCGGATGAGTTTGAAGACCTCGTTTCTTTGTGCCTGGATCTGGACAGGCACTTACTGGAAAGACAGCAGGAACGGGATCGCAGTAGGAGATGGGTACCCACAGTCGTTCCTCTGGTGGAGGACCGCCCAGCGGCCCAGACTCCAACGGAAGTTGGGGGCATTACTCGCCTATCTGAGGAAGAAAGAAGGAGAAGGCGTACCCTGGGCCTCTGTCTGTACTGTGGGCAGGCGGGTCATATGCTGCGACAATGTCCAATCCGCCCGGGAAAATACACCGCTTAGCCGATTCCCGAGGCGGTCGCCTAAGCCCTAACCATCTGGTTTCGCGACCAGCACCTCTAACCAGCTTCGGCAGCAGCAAGGGAGTGCCTGGCACACCGTCACCGCTCACCAGCTACGTACTCCAGCTCCGCACGCTATCATCAGTACCAGTGCCGGCACACACACGGTTTCCTACCCACCGTGTACGTGACACTTTGCTTGTGAATATCTCATAAACCATAAAGGTTTGAGAGATAAGACCTATATCATTCTTCATGTTTTTTTAATGCCTACAAAATAAAATAAAGTTAAAATTAAGTATTACTATCCCTTTAAGGCACCGATGGTCCAGTTGAACCTTGACCATGGCCACAAATAAAGCCTGGAATTTCAGTGTGTACTGTTTTTCTATAGCTTGCTCTCCCTGCCAAGCATATGGGTCCCGTATACAACCTACCAAACTGTTTGCAGCAGGCACTTTGTATAGGTACAATACAGTCCTGATTGTTTATGTAGTTGTCTCTTATAGGGGCAGATTTGGTTACATATGTTAAAGGGATAGTAACTCTTTAAATCAAAAATAATGTATTCTGCATACTGTTTAACCCTCTGAGTGCCAGAACTGTACCCAGTGCATTATGTTGTAATGCATTGGAAACATCCCTGGTACTCAAAGGTTTAAAGTCAAACTGCCTACTTTTTTTTTTTTTTTTTTTTTTTCCATCAACCTATTTTTTTACACCTATATCTATGACATTGACATCCCTAGATCTGTTTCCAGAGTGCTTTCTGTCAGGGGCTGTGAAAGAAAACACTGGTGCATTATAGAGAAGACAGAATGTAAACAAATGCACTCAGTGCTGCTGGGCTAGAGTTTCATTGGTTCACTTTCCTGCTTCAATCCACTGAGTCCCGGAGGGGTATGTAACACTATACCCATCTAGCATTTACAGGGTTAATGGTCAGAAAAGTGTCTGGAGAGCCATGGAGCTCAGTAAGTGGTAAGATAAATCTAAAAAGTACAGGCACTTCAAAATTACGTATTATGTACCTGTAAAATACAGTTACTATCCCTTTAACCCCTTAAGGACCACATGGCCCTGGGATGGGCAGCTCTAGAGGACCACTGCACTTTTTTTTTTTTTTTTTTTTTTTTTTGAATGATGCATTGTGGGATCGCTGACTGGAATCTGCTGCAATCCAAGAATTCAGTAACATTCCAGGACTGTCACTGGTCCATAATGTCTGGACACGTGTGATGGTCCTGGCACGCCACTGGTCTTTAAGGTGTTCATTGTTATTTAAGGCCAGACGTTCATCATGGTCACAGAGGGTCTTGGTGATTCTTATACTTGTTTTAACTCCTTAACGACCGGCCGATCGGCGAGGTCAGTTAAGGACCACTGAGCCTTTTTTTTTGCCCCCGTGCAGCCGCGGGGGGGGGGGTCCGGAATTCCATGACGGTCATAGTAGGTCATGGGTCGTTCAGTCAGATTTACCCATGACGTACTGTGTCCGTCAAGGATCGTTAAGGGGTTAATTCATTAGGTTGTTATTATAGATATAGTCAAGTGTGCTGATATTCTGGTGTTTTAGTCTTTCTGTATGCAGATAATTATTTTTTTAGCTCTAATTATTTAACACTCTGAGCACTATAGTGGTGTTCAGTGCATTGCCTTCCAATACATTATACACCCCCCTTGAGCTCTAAGGGTTAAAACAGGGCTATTCAGTTGTTGGACCTCCAGTTTTGGGGGCAGTAGCTCTCATTAACTGAGATGATGGAGTTTGTAGTCCCCAGTTGAGGGTCATCAGCTGATTAGCCTTGTGTTCAAATGTAAATAAGCTACTGTTCATACCTTTCTTTTGCATTGTAACCGTTTGCGTACGTAGGGACAAGCTGTGATACTTAATCGACCACTTAGAGTAAATACTGGTTTTGCCACATGAATTACAGCAATTCAAGCTTGCTGGCCAGCAGAATCTAGAATTGATGTCTTTCTTTGATTAGATTACCTATCGCAGCACTGTGATTCTTACAAAGGTGAAACTCAGTGCAAGTGAATTCCAGCACGCTGCATATCAGAGGGATGGGACTGCTCTCTCTCATCTCAAAGCAGCAATAGTTTGACAGACACTGAAAGCAGCACTACAGGTTACCGTCTAGTGTAGCACAGGAGGAATCATTTTGTTTGTTTGTTTTTCTCTCTCTTTTTTTTGTGGGTTGAGGAGGGTCGAAGTAGAATCCTGTACACCTAATACATTTTAGTGTATATGTATATATATATATATTTATGTATATGTGTATATATATATATATATATATATATATATATATATAATGTATAGGTAAAAATACAAGGTAAAGAAGTTTATAGGAATTTGAAATACTAATGAATTTCCAGAGAGTGGTTAGCAAACATCGGGTTAGGTAATGTTTCAAATTGTTACGATATTCATTGACTGAAGTTTATTTAGTTACTCGAGAGTTAAATCTTCCGAAGGTTTTAACTCAACACACCATATAAAGCATTTCAAATTTTATCAAAGAGATCCCAAAGGGACCCAAGACATATCCAAAAAGAGACTTTACTTCCTCCCAAAATAGTGTATCACACAAATTTAACCCTTTCATTACCAGAAAGTGCTGGAAACACATTGAGGTGCAGTATGTTATGTCTAGATCCCCCATAGTTCAAAGTAAGGATCAGAGATATTCAACTAGAATCAAGTCTGCCAGGTTATGTAGCAAGCTATATATAGATTTATCCTACCAAGGGTGCAATATAGTTTAGCTCACTGGTGCCACTCACAGAAAAGATATATCGTAAAGCACATTATACTGTCCTGCTAGAAATGACAGCTCAGCCACAAAGTGCCAAGCGATTCCTCCCGGAACAAGAGAAGCCACTAACCCCAGATGTGCCTTTGTCTTCTCGGGCCTTGTCAGTGAGGTGAGGTGCAGCTGTTCTCTCTAGGCACCTGGACTAAAGGGTCCACTCTAATCGTTAATCAAACTGAACTGATTTAGACTATTTATGCATTTGTTCAGAGCCCTCGCAATAAACATTATTGACCCAGGAGTGTATAAAGAAAGCTATTAAGAGCACTTAGTGCAAGAGATAATTAGTAAATGGATTTATATTCCTTTACTTCTGTGTCATTCAGTCAATACATATATTGTACAAATGTCAGTGATAGTCTCACCTGTTTCTTTAAGTGTTCTGCAATGTTTACATCCAGTCCAGTGTTGTACAAGGTTAAGCAGTGATCCATTGCAATGAAAGCAACATGCAGTGTATTCAGCTAAACTGGGCACATCATCAGTTTATCTGAGTAATGCATTGTGACTAATATTGTTGACTGATGGCCCTATGCCCAAAAGAAAATTGAAATGATTCTGGGACACATCAGCTGCACCATACGGGACAAATGCACATTCCCATTGATTTAAATGGAACTTTAAAAAGGGCAGTAAATTTTGAGGCTAAAGGGCTTCGTTACTATAGGTAGCGTCCTGTGAGCTTTAAAACACACTCATTCACTCTGGGATCCCCCTGCAGAACTCAGTAATCTGCAGGGCTAGGTGATGTCAGTGATTTTCTCAGGCTTAGTGAGTGAAAAAGCAGCATCACTGCCGTCTCCATTGAATCCCAGTGTTGAAGACAGAAGAAATTCTAATATCACCCAGCTCTTCAGATAATAGAGATCCACAGGACAATCTGAGTGGGAATTGAGGTGTTTCAAATGGCAACTATACACTAAGAGTAATTGGCTCTGTATTTTAATCAGAGAAACATACCTAGGTATGTGTCCTTTGAACAGCAGCCAGTTTTTACTGTTCTGAGGTTTTTTTTTTCTCTTGCTAGTTGTTTTAGTCTGGTTAATCAGACAACAGTTAGGGTCCCTTATAATCTCATTCAAGTCTGTCGAATAATAATATTGTTTGTTTTGAGGACGTGTGATGCATTGCTTTTCATAACTTTCTGGTGCTAAAGGGGTTAAAGTTGGCACCAAAAGAAAACCCAAATATGTAATAAAAAATGTATACATATCATTTTCATGGCTAGACTAACCAATAAAAGAATGAAATGTGTTAAAGTGGATGTTTATTGAAAAAAAAAAAAAAGAAGAAAAAAAAAAAAAGTTTGCGCTTTAGATCTATCACCCCCTAATGTACCAAGTAGGGTATGTCAATTTCATTTAAAAGTCAATCATTGTTAAAGTGATAGTAATGTCTAAAAAAAACCTTTTTTTGCATTTAGAAGAGCTCAAAAAGCTGATCTAAATGCAAAAAAACATATCTCTCAAACTGCTATGGTTTAAGAGATATGGGCATTTGAAGTTTGATTTTTCCTACTGACAGCTGTAAAGCTGTCAGCAGGAGATTTGTGTCGATCGACACTGTGGCGCTTGAGAAGTGCCGGGATCTCGTTACTTACACAGAATCCCTTTATTGGAATGGTCTAAAACATGTGCCTGAACACTAGACACATGTTTCAGACCATTCCATTGAAGGGATTCCGTGTAAGTAACGAGATCGCTGCACTTCTCAAGCGCCACAGTGTCGACCGACACAAATCTCCTGCTAACAGCTTTACAGCTGTCAGTAGGAGAAATCAAACTTCAAACACCTGTATCTCTTAAACCATAGCAGTTTGAGAGATACGGTTTTTTGCATTTAGATCAGGTTTTTGAGCTCTTCTAAATGCAAAAAAGTTTTTTTTAGACATTACTATCACTTTAAATCTTACTTTATAATGTCTTTAAGTTGTGCGGCCAAAACATTGATTATACTATAAGTTATGTAATTTCTGTGTTCAAGACTATGAATGCACAAGCTATTCATTGATTTCGTTTTTCACTTGTTGAATGTACCAGAGCAAATTAATCGCAATAATAGAGTGAGTGTCAAATCTTTTATTTATTTTGGTCAAACCTGGTTGCACTACAGCACTTTTAAATGTTTTTTTTCTTCTTTGGGTGTGCTTACCAAAACCTGGACTGTTATTATTAATGCAAAGCGGAACCCTCTGGTCCTAACAAAAATGTGCAGAGGCACACTAAAAATGTTGACACTTTAAAGCATTGTTTGATTTCAAGTCCTGAAAATATATGATATAAAAAAAGAAAGGATAATGAAAATGGGGCTTTATCTCTTATAGGAGGGACCCATATAAGAGAGAGAGCTGCTACTATCCTCAAGGTCCAACAGTGTACAGAACTCAACCTCAGTACAAACAATACATAGAAGAAGGAGAGCGCTCCTAATCTCAATCACTTATAATGCAAATTAAAGTAACAGCCAATATGAAATATACAATAAATGAATAGACTATATTCAGTAAAAATGTATATATTGGATCTATAAAAAAGTCTGTGGTACCAATAAAATTGTTAGTGATATCACTATGAAAATAATAATGTTGACAGTATGTTCACAGTAGATGAAATGAGTAACGGGCAGGGGTTCTCCTTTAACTAGTCCTATCCCGTCTGGCTACAATGTAAATGATAGTCTGATCTATATAAGAGGACAAAACAAAGAAAGAGAAAATCTCATAACAGCACCATATCCCTCTCCTATATATTAATGGGACAATGGGATAAATACACGGGTTAAATGGAGGGGATAGAATAAATTAAAAATATGTATAAAATATAACTTTTATTAGTCCCTTAAAAAAACGGCAAATTGAAAACAAAAGTGCAGTCCTAATGTGTGATAGTTTACCAGAACGTCTATGCTAATAATGAATGTCCGTTCTTATCCTCCTTCCTTCGTAACAAAGTTTTCTGGAAAACGGGAGTGCAAGGCTAAAAATCCCTCACTTCCCTAGCTGTAGTTTACCAGGAAACTTGAATTCTATAAATTCTTCGGTAGCAACAATGTTGCTTTGTATAAGCAACTATAATGATACTTATCAGCAACCCGATCCTCCACACTGACATGCGCATTTGCCAGCAGGAGACAAGATATACAGGCTGCTATAGCCTATTACACTAGCTCAATTTACAGAGAAATAGTTACCTATAGTAGATGGTATTCTAATAGTACAAAAGCCACAAACCCTACCTGCCTCTCCATGTCTCATAGTAGGAGCAAAGGATAGTAAAGAGGCGGCCACAAAAGGTGATCACCCAAAAATTAGCGAATCGCTCGCTCAAGCTTCCCAGCGGTCTGTCCACAAAAATAATTTGGTAAAGGACCCGCTTGGTAAGTGATCGATATAGGCCAAAAAATGATAGGAGGAGAGAAATGAAGATTGAAAAATACAGAGCTATAAGTATCAATCGGCTCTCCACCCCTTGATGAAGCTGTAATAGCAAAACAATCGTTGGGTCTCTGAACACAGACTTTGTGTATCCGTATTCTTGCAGTCCTGATGTGATTCGATTGATACTTATAGCTCTGTATTTTTCAATCTTTATTTCTCTCCTCCTATCATTTTTTGGCCTATATCGATCACTTACCCAGCAGGTCCTTTACCAAATGATTTTTGGGAAGCTTGAGCGAGCGATTCGCTAATTTTTGGGTGATCACCTTTTGCGGCCGCCTCTTTACTATTCTTTGCTCCTACTATGAGGCATTGAGAGGCAGGTAGGGTTTGTGGCTTTTGTACTATTAGAATACCATCTACTATAGGTAACTATTTCTCTGTAAATTGAGTTAGTGTAATAGGCTATAGCAGCCTGTATATCTTGTCTCCTGCTGGCAAATGCTCATGTCAGTGTGGAGGGTCGGGTTGCTGATAAGTATCATTATAGTTGCTTATACACAGCAACATTGTTGCTACCGGAGAATTTATAGAATTCAAGTTTCCTGGTAAACTACAGCTAGGGAAGTGAGGGATTTTTATCCTTGCACTCCCGTTTTCCAGAAAACTTTGTTACAAAGGAAGGATTATAAGAACGGACATTCATTATTAGTATAGCCGTTCTGGTAACCTATCACACATTAGGACTGCACTTTTGTTTTCAATTCGCTGTTTTTTTAAGGGACTAATAAAAGTTATATTTTATACATATCTTTAATTTATTCTATCCCCTCCATTTAACCCGTGTGTTTATCCCGTTGTCCCGTTAATACAGGAGAGGGATATGGTGCTGTTATGAGATTTTCTTTCTCTTTCTTTGTTTTGTCTAATTATATATGTCTCTAGCACAATCCACTTATTCTAATAGAATAACCTATTATTACATATAGACAGTGGTGCAACTTATATTTCTTCTTCTGATCTATATAAGAAGCTGACACAGAGAGAGAGAGAGAGAGAGAGATTAAGACCAGAGAGCGGTGCATACCCATCTGGTCCTTATGGGGTTAAGTCAGGGATGTTGCTGTGTTCTCTTTCATTGGACTAAAACCCGAGGTATCGGGGTATGCATCAAGTATTGATAAAGAGGTGAACAGCTGAATACAAGATTAGGCACTGTAACGCCAGATAGTGCACAATTGGGAGTGGAAAAAGAGTCTTATAAGCTTACGGATGGATGAGTGACAGGTGAGAACACTGAAAGTGAGGCCACACACTGACTCACAAACTCTGACCATGATTCTTCAACCTCTTCCTTGCTAAGCCTTGTCACCTCCCCTTTACTAAGAATGTTTTCACACTTGTTGCAGTTTAATGTCAAATGGTAATTTTTGGTGCTTTTCTGTGAACAACTCACATATCATACACTGTTGTTGTTTTTTGTTTGGTTGTTTTTTTTTTAATATGTATTCTTCTTCAGTAGAGCCCTCACTTGCGAAAAATATCATTGGTTTGTGGATATCTCCTAACATGACATGATTTTACCAGAATGCTATTATTTTTTTCTAATAATCAGAATTTCAATAAAATGAATACAACTGTCATGGAGTGCATGATTTCCACATTCTACAAGGAAATAGTTATTTTGATAATGAACTTACCTTACTATAATACCAGACTTTGGGATTTTATTCGCAGGTCTTCCTATTAAAAAATGTGTTTGTTTGTTTGTTTTTTTATTTTGTTTTTGTTTTTTTGTACCATTATGTATTTCAGGTACAAAATAAGATGAATTAAAACATGTAACTCAAAATTCCAATTTCCGGTACCGGCCATTTTAATTTCTACCCCAAGTCTGGTTTCCTATGAAATTTTTTCTCCTCCCTTACTGTTATAATATGACAGACAAGAGCATGCAGTGCAAGCTTCCTGGTTTTACTCTGTAGTAGATTCCTCATAAAGAGATGACAGACTGTTACAGAACGTTAATTGATATAAATAAAACAAAGAAACATTAACAAACAACACAAGTGTAAACTTCAAGGTATGTCTCAGTGGGCTAAATGCTTGAGGGAGATGAGTGCGGATTGGGCCTGGCTTTTGATGACTGCTGACTGCTCTCTAGACTGCCTTGCTGTGACCTAAGCCAAGTTAGAGATGCTGGACACACAGCCAGATTAGTGCAGACCGAAAGAGCCATCCCACATCCTGGATGGCAGCCTAAAGAACAGCTACTACCCACTGAGGTTGAAGTAGTTAGCATGATATTCATACTACCTGCAGAACCCATCTGTAGGAACAATTAAACTTTGGACTCGACTGAGAGAGCCGGAAGGGAACCAGAAATCAGGAACAGTCGAGGACCGACTGATGGTTGAAATCTGACTGATAGTCGAGGTTCAAGCGAGGGTGCATGGGAACAGAACCCACCTAAGTTGAGAACATTGAGTAGTCAGACTAGTCAAGTCAGTAATGGGTGGGCAGCACAGTACAAGGCAGAGACTGAAGACCAGTTGAATAACGGAGCCAATGTTCATAACAAATGGGCTAAGCAGCACAAGGGTACACCTTAATTTAAGTGTTTATTTCATCTACAGTCAACACAGTCAAGACAAGACATTTGATTTTTGAAAGAAGACAACCCCCTCATTAAGTTGATCTGCAGTGGTGGCTTTAGGAAAGCCACCTGACAATAGGATGACCAATTGTTATAACTGTGTGGTCTGTAGTGATGATGTATGCCAGCTTGTCCAGCTGGAGGGGGGCAACTTGTAATCAATGAATGACTCAGAGACTTTATCCCAGCTCCAAGAACAAGCTTTCCATCAGTTTCCTGGGATTTTTGGCAGTTTATCTGGCCTTCCATCACTGGTACTTGTGGCTTCTAGGACACCTGGCTTTGATCCAGTCCAACAACGCATCGGTGGCATATATCGATCATGAAGGAGGTACCAGAAGCATTGCAGTGTGGCCCAAAGTTTGGTTGATCCTTTCCTGGGAGGAAACTCATTTTCTGGTGATATTGGCAGTTCATATCCCTGAACTGGGCAAGTCAACACCTCCTGGATCCTGGGAAATAAAATATAAAGCTGGCCATTTTTGTTTCCATTATTTGGAATTGGGGTCTCCTAGTTGTGGACCTTATAGGGTCTGCAGTGATTTGAAAGGTCCTCCAGTTTTTCTAAAGATTCAGCGAGCCACAGGGTCATTGGCCTCAGTGGGCTAGGCTCACCGATCTGAACGCCATGGCGAAAGGTGAACCTTGGCATCCTCCCCGTCTTCCAGACCTCCTTTCTCAAGGTCCACTTGGTCATCCATAGAAAGGCTTCTCTGAGGAGGTCATTGTGACTATGTTTAAAGCACATAAGTTGGTTTCATTCAATATTTACTGTAGTCTCTGGTCTTTGTTCTTCAAGTTGTGTGAAGAACATGGTTCGCATCATGTCCTTTTTATCTTTAGGTGGTTTTGGCCTTTCTCCTGTTTGGCTTCCACAATTTTTTCCCCCGAGACTGAATTTTTCCTTGGGAACGTTTCTCCACCTCCCTGGAAATCTGATTGGGACTTCTTTGGTGTGTCCTTATTGTTCCTGTGTTCTACAGTGGACAAAAGAAAAGGGGGTTTTTGTGTACTTATTGATAAATCCTTTTCTCTCAGTGCTTGTGAAAATCTATCTTTGAGAAACACATGTAGTGTTTGCATTCTGGCAGTGGTGTCCTCAGTGTTCTGTGGAGTAGTGACTGACTTCCTGCCTTGCTTTTTACAATGTGTCTTGGCTATCTGTAAAGTTAAGGCAGACACTATGGGGAAAGGGTTAAGCAAAGCTGGGAGGGAGTCTCCTCCAGAGAGGTTTGTCTGCAAGTATCTGGCCTCCTAGCGATGCTTGCTTAATCGCCATAGTTCCAGAGTTCCACAATTACTAAGAGCAAAGGATTTATCTAAGTACACAAAAAAATCCCCCGTGCACAAAATTTTCTAGAGGACACTATGAATATATGTTTCTAAAGGAAAATTATGTATATATGTGTGTTCACTCACAACCTTCAATGCTTGTGGCCAAGAGCCAGGTACTTATAGTTTGCATTTCCTTGAGTGATAATGGAAGTCAGTACAAATTTATATTGATTTCATTGAAAATCAGTAAGCTTTACCTGATCCTTTGGTAAATGATCCCAAAAGAGCCATTATTGTTTTGTCTTTTACTGATGCAAGCTACTCCTAAACTACTCTAGTAGAAAAATTAACCATTGACTGATTTACTTTAGTCATTTGAAGAACAATCAAAGCATCTGAGTTGCTTACCACTCCAGTCTTAACCCTTTGAGTGCCAGTGGGGTGCACAGCACATCCCGCTTTCACCTAAAATCAAGTCTGTCTCTTACTTCTGTGGTAAGCTTCCTTCAAAGTGTCAGCAAATGCTTATTTTAAGATAAGGGCCACATTTGGCGAAAGAAAAGCAATTATCAGACAACTGCACTGTAGGGGACAAATAAAAACTCCCAGTGATTTAAATGTGTTTTATACTAATTGAATGCTAGATGAGTCTAATGCACATTGCAAAGCAATTTGCATTTGATAGCTCTCTAACTTTCAGGAGGGTAAAAGCTCCATTTAATTTAATACACATTTGGGAAAAGTTCATGTTTCCCCTATACTGCAGTTGGTTTGCCCCAGAATGACTGTTTCCTGAATCTGGTCCTAATGGCTGTATTCAGGAAGGTAAAGATGAGTAGTCATGGAGCAAGCGACCTGCCCTAGGGGTGACACATTTCTCAATTATTTACATAAGGATTTTAATACCTTGAATGCTAGAGAGGACTCCAGTGTATTATTTAGCTTGTTTTCTGAGAATCAATATCTTCCAGTATGTTGTAGTAGTTAGTTTTCTTTAAAACAAATTGTTTCTAATAAATAACACTTTATAATTTGGAGGTCCAATGTCCCATTGTAGGAGATAACATTTCCATTTAATCCTTTGAAATCCAGAGGGGTATCCAAGGCATTGCTTTGTAATGCCCTCTGCAGGGAAGTGCTGGCCTTGGGGCAATTTCTATCTGGACCAGTGGGCCACTGCCTCATTCAGTTTCCCATTTGTTTTTGTAAATGCAATAAGCATAATTTACAGAGCTACACAAGTATGTAGAGATCCATGTCATTTGTAATCTCTGTGGTATCACTAGTGTAGGTCAGTTTCAATTGTAAGCTCTGTAGTATCACTAGTGTAGCTCCATTTTAATTGTAAGCTCTGTGGTATTACTAATGTAGCTTCATTTTAATTTTAAGCTCTGTGGTCTCACTAACCTACCACAATTTCAATTATAAGCTCTGTGGTATAAATTGCCACAATTTCAGTTATAAGTTCTGTGATAGCACTAGTGTAGCTCCATTTCACTTGTATGGACTGTGGTATTACTAATGTACCTCCATTTCAATCATAAGCTCTGTAGTATCATCATTGTAGCTCAATTCCAATTGTAAGCTCAGTGATATAAGTGTAGCTCCATTTCAGTTGTAAGCCTTGTGATATCACTAGTGTACCACCATTTCAATTATAAGCTTTGTGGTATCACTTACCTTACTTCCTAACATTAAAGTCAGCTATAACATTAACAAAAGGGTATGGGTTGGGACATTGGGCTGGAGTAGTAGTCAAAATAGGCAGCTTGATTGTACTTGCCCTTCCAAAAGTTGCCAGCCCTCCCTTGCCCCACTGGCATTCAAAGCATTAAATAATTGGGAATTTGGGAAATTGTTATTTGTTCCGTTTGGTGTGTGGCCTATTCTCTAGAATTTCTCCTCTTCCTGAATACGCCCCAAAGAGTTTTATTTTTTTCACCTTTTTGTGTTGACCTCACCCCCTCCATTTCGGCTTGGCATTGTATACTAACTAGTTACTTGCCAATTTCTCTGATGTTAGAGGGAGCTAGGAAATAAGCTATTGGCATTGAAAACTATAGTGTGTAAAATGTAAGGGGGTTGCTCAGAAGTCTTATGTAATATTGGCCCTGTCCTGGTTTCAGGGCTCTAGAACCAGCTCTAAGACACAGATGAAAAAATAATGGAGCAATTTTGGAGCAAACTGACAATGTACAAATAAACTTAAATTATTTAAATGGTGTTTTATCCTCTTAAATACTAGTGAGGTATATTCTAAGGCTTTGTGATAGAAAGTGTTGTAGACACCACAAGCATTCCAAACGTTAAACAGCCTATTAACAAAATTGCCATTATTTGCCTCCTGTGATGCATTTGGTTGACCCGTAATTGCTCCAGTTTTTCTTTTATAAATATGTCTTATGGTGCATCTCTCTAGTAACGTGTACAGTGTGGATGAATTGCATTCTGGGAAAAATACCATGCTTACTGCAGTTACTACACTTGTGTTTCTTACTCTCATTTGACATTAGGTCCTGCAATTCTTTTATTTTTTATTTTATTTTTAACCCATAATTATAAAAGTGGAGCAATTCTGGAGCAAATCAACTGCACCATAAGGGAAACATAAAAATTACCAAAAGTCTTATTGATTCGCATGGAGCTTTTTAGCACTTTGAATGCCAGAGAGGTAGCCAGCGCCCTACCTCTCTGTCACTTAAAGTGTTAAACCCTTGAATTCTAGAGGTGTCACCAGTGTGTTTCTTTTCAGTACGATGGAGACCTCCCTAACATTCAAGGGTTAAAAACACTAAGGTACAGAAGGTTTACCCCATTTTGCTATTTTACATAATTATTTTATTCATAAAGCCCAATTGTTTCAAACGGATACTTATAATGTATCTCCAATGTAAACCAAAGCATGCTTTGTTGGGGGGGGGGGGGTTATTCAGTTTTCCTTTATTAGAAGATGTACTCTTTTAAATAGAAATGATAGATGTGAACTGTTGCTTTAAATGTTTTTTGGAGGCTACACAATGAGTTTCATTGCAAAGTAATGGCTTCTTTTTAAGCATGCCACCGTCTGTGTTCTTCTTTCCCCCCTTTTTAATGGAATTCAAGCGGAGCATTTTTGTAGATGTAAGAGCATAATGATGCATCGTTTTACTCACTGAGCATACGAAATAAGAAACTAAAACTGCCTAAAAAGAACTTCCCTGCACAAAGCTAAAGCATTTTTTTTTTGTTTTTACACCTCATTAAGCCAAACTACACTGCAAATAAAACCATTGTTTACATCACTAAAACAAACCTCACTTTAAACCTTACTTTGAAAGTTTTTCCCCTCCAGTATAGTCTAAATTTTGTTATAACTTAAAAGGGAACATTCACAGCAGAGAAACTTGTGCCCATTGTGTTTATTTAGTAAAGCTAGATTAGCGCTTTTTTTTGTGTCTTACTAACCTAGTACTGAAGATATGCGGAGTTCAAATCTGGCACTTCCTCAATGTGTGGCACACAGAATGTGCGACACAACACCTCAGGACTTCCCACCTCCCTCCCAGCTGCCCCCGGGAGAGCGTTCACGCTTCCATTTGAGGTGGCATTTATGTGAGCTATTGTTACAACAAGCTCCATTTACCATGCTACTGAGGTTGGGGCAGCTGGGAGGGAGGTGGGAAGTCCTGAGGTGTTGTGGCGCACATTCTGTGTGCCACACATTGAGGAAGTGCCAGATTTGATTTTCTGCATATCTTCAGTACTAGGTTAGTAAGACATAAAAGAAAGCGTTAATCTAGTTTTACTAAATAAAGACAATGGGCACAAGTTTCTCTGATGTGAATGTTCCCCTTTAAAAGTTGCATTTCTTATACTTTTTTCTTCTTCTCCTTCTATTTATTGTTCTCCCTTTTTCCTTTTCTTCTTCTGCTCCTTTCTTCTCTCCTCCTCCTTCATTGTCTCCTTCTCCTCTATTATCACCACCTCTTTCTCCTCCTCTGTCATCATCATCATCCTCTCATCCTGTGTTATCTTTGTCTTTTGGCTAACTTGAAAAAGGCATACAAACTTACTGTTGACCATGCATACCTGCACATCCAATACCATATCAGATGCAAGGTTGGCATGCCCTTGCCCACCAATGACTGTTTTTCTTTCAGTCCTCTTGGGGGGGGTGGAATCAGCACCCTCCTGATTCTTCACCCTTCCCCACATACTATGCTGATCTCCTATCTGATCACATGAGGTGGTAAATACAGGTGACCAAAAATCCTCGCTACCATCTCCTTTCCACACAAGGGGCTGTTGCAGTTTCCCAAAGCCATTCACTCAAGCTGGAACTTTAGGAACCTGGAACTTCCAGTTTGTGTGTGGAGAGAAGGTAGAGAACAGTGAATGTCTTCATTCACCTGTATGGATAGCGTATCATAATGTAGAAGAATATCAATACCAAGGTGAGCAGAACATCTAGTGTGGCCCTGAATTGTAAATGACAATTAATGTGGGGGCACTTAACCGTTTGTGTGCCATTTGGGTATCCAACACATTACTTTACCTGGCAGATCCACAGACTGATAACCAAAGTTATGATTAAATATCAGTGAGATAGTATATCACCAGTGTATGGAGGCTGAGATCAGGGTCTCATTAAACTCATCACAGGTACCCTTGAATGGAGATACCCCTAGTAATATCAATGCTGATGTCACTGGGGACTAAATTGGAAGAAGATAAAAAAGGGAGGGGTTGGGGTGGAAAAACCTGCAAATAATAGCATGATGAATACAGGCCCTCTGGGGTAGTCTCCCTTAAATGTAAGTTACATTGATTAGTTTGCTTGTTGGCTGCAAGCTCTGAGGGTCAGCCAGTGGATCGTGAGTTCTATGGGTTATGATTATAGATTGCAAGTTTTTCATCAGCACAAATCCGTTTATGTGCCAATGTTTTTATTGGGTTATATTATAATGGAAGGGTAGCTATTCCATCTAAACAATGTTTATTGAAAGTGTAAATTGCAAATATTGTTATGCAGTGTTACCATTTTGTGGTCTTGAGAGTAAATGAAGATGCACCTTTATATACTGGGCATCAATGTGTTCTAGAAATATGTTGCATGCATACTTCACATTTTATTTTTAACCCTTTAAGGTGCAGAAAAGTTGAATACCCTTCTGATTTTTAATGAGTTGAGCTAAGCTCTTGTGAAGCAATGTGTTGGATACACCTTCTGCACTCAAATGGTTAAAATGTGAAGACACAAAATTTGGTATCACTGTTTATGAATAATCCAAGGCTCAGATAAATAATGCATAAGCATCTTTGACTCTTCAGAGGTACAAAGAGTTTTATATTTGTCACATATCTTTTGATGTTTGCTATGTCTGTCACATGAAAACACCTAGCTTATGTTTACTTCAGTGATTCTAATTGTATGTACAGTTCAAAGG
The DNA here is from genome assembly GCA_037306005.1 of Rhinophrynus dorsalis. Taxonomy (NCBI): domain Eukaryota; kingdom Metazoa; phylum Chordata; class Amphibia; order Anura; family Rhinophrynidae; genus Rhinophrynus; species Rhinophrynus dorsalis. The sequence continues at coordinate 295,773,365 of CM074720.1, forward strand.
AACTATGGGCAACCCTAATTTACATGACAGGATCAATAAAAATAGCTTCATGTACTGTTTTAATTTCCTCTAATATCTTGCTTTTCTTCTTTTTCATGTGAAGGTGATGGTTTTCGTTCATGCCAGAAATTCCACAGTGAGGACAGCAATGGCTTTGAGAGAACTAGCAAAAAACAATGGTCATATTACATATTTTTTGCCAAACCAAGGACCAGATTATGGTCAGGCTGAAAAGCAGGTAAGAGATAATTCACTTACTGCTTATCCTTGTTCTAGAACTTTACGATCCACACAGAATGTTCAGAAGAGAAAAATCTGATTTTTTTTTTTTTTTTTTTTTTATTTATTTATTTTTTAATATAAACAAAATGGTACTTATATGTATATGGAAATGTAAAGTGGAACAAACCTGATTCAAAAAATAAAACACTGCACCACAGGGGACAAGTACAAATTCCCCAAATTCTCATCAATGGGGCTTTAATCCCTCAAATACTCAGGAGATTACCAACACATTTCTCCTCAATGCATCTGGGACCTTTCTAGCATTAACTGCGTTAAAATCTCAATTTAAATAAGTGGTCATTTTAATTTGTCCCCTGTTGTGCAGTTGGTTTGAAGGGCTATGGGTGGGGCTGTTGAAATAACCCAATTCAAATCCTAATGTGGGCGGAACTAATCAGGGTGGATAGAATTTGGATTAGGGAAGTGGGGTTGGGGGTTGTGCTTGAAATTGGCTAGGTAATGTGCAGAATGAGGTGGAGTATGGGTAGGGTTACCGGGGAACTCAACAATGCCAGAGAATTAGCCTCTGTCCCTGGAGACTAACTGAAAATTCTCCAGGACAGATCTGCTGAGTTCCTAGGTATGGATGTTCTGTAAGGAATTGGGGTAATTCTGAGACCAACCATAGGACACAAATTTGCTTTTATATAAATGGCGATCGTAACCCCTTGATATCTATTGAGATCTCCAACACAGTTTATCGGTATTACTTCACTAGAAATACATCATCTGACCTCATTCTTATAACTGAAATACAGACTTGTACATTGTATTCACCAAAACATACTGATGTAATAAGGACTGGAGCAATTCAGGAGTAAACCAGCTGCACCATAGGGGACAAATTAATACTTCCCCATTTAATTAACACATTGCATACCCCTCTGGCATTCAAAAGGTTAAGGACCAGCAGGCTAGGGAGCAAAACTTTACATATCCCACTGGTCCTTAAAACGGTTATATGGGGCTTTTAGCCCCTTGGGTATAGTAATACATTGGAGACACCTCAAGCATTCAGGAGGTTAAGAGCCCCATTTAATTTAATGGTAATATTTTTTTCTCCCCTATGGTGCAGTTGGTTTGCCCCAGAAATGCTCCTGTTCTTCTTAGTGTATCAGTATCATTAACTTTCAGTTTGTGTGACCTCGGGACTAGTGGTCAGTTGTACTCTGCGGGCTGTGCATGTGGCCCCCAACCGGAATTTATGTTGTTTAACCCTTTTCTGGATTGGTGGGAAGCAGAGAGATTGATGTTCTTTTTGGGGATTAGGAAGCAAGAAGGAGACTGGGGCACTAAGGATAATGGTACAGCTCTGTAGCAAACCAACTGCACCATGGGTAAGACATAGAAGATTTGGGTTTTTTAATCTCTTGAATTCTGGATATATTTCCAAGCATTGCTCTTCATTAGCATTCAAGGTGTTAAAGATGCATTTAAATATTGTGTGTTCCCTATTATGCAGTTGTTTTACTCCAGAATTGTTAAATAAATAAAGCTATAAATTGCTCAGCTGGTTAACTGACCGACTGTGAACCAAGATTTTGCTGTGAACCTGTGAAAACCTTGTTCAGTTCCCACTTTAAGGTCTATGGCACCTTTGGCTAGTTGCTTTAACTCCCAGTACCTTAGGCACACGCATAATAACAGTAATGTGCACAAGTTTTAGGCAGGTGTGAAAAATGCTGTAAAGGAAAAATACTTTCAAAAATAGACATTTAAATAGTTTATTTTTATCAATTAACAAAATGATAGTGAGTGAACAGAAGAAAAATCTAAATCAAAACAGCATCTGTTCTTCTAAGTACACTTGCACACAGGTTTTTAAGGAACTCGGCAGGTAGGTTGTTCCAAACATCTTGGAGAACTAACCACAGTACTTCTGTGGATTTAGAGAGTCTCAGTTGCCTCTCTCCATGTAATCCCACACAGACTTGATGATGTTGAGATCAGGGCTCTGTGGGGGCCATACCATCACTTCCAGGACTCCTTGTTCTTCTTTATGCTGAAGATAGTTCTTAAAGGGTCAGTTAGTTATGTGCCCTAAAAATATGTAGACTTAGGTAGAGATTGAAAAAATAAACTAATTGCAACAAACCCTATGGTTTGAGAGATATAGGGATTTAAAGTTGCCCCCTCCCTCCTCTTCTCCTGATGTCAGCGTCTAGCTGACAGCAGGAGATCTCAGTCCGGAGCGGAGCCAAAATCGTGGTACTTAAAAATAATTCAATAATTGGAAAGGTCTGTAAAGTGTGCTTGCAAACCAGGCACACTTTGTAGACCATTCCATTGAAAGAATTCTTTTTAAGTACTGCAATTTCGGCTCTGCTACAGAGCCTCCTCGAGTCATACGACTCAAATTGCCTACTGTCAGCTTTACAGCTGACATCAGGAGAAGGGGAAGGAGGGGGAAAACTGTGAATCCCTATATATCTCTCAAACCATAGTGGTTTGAGAGATAGGGTTTGTTGCAATTAGTTTATTTTTTCAATCTCTACCTAAATCTAAATATTTTTATGGGTCATTACTGTCCCTTTAATGACTTTGGCTGTATGTTTGGGGTTGTTGACATGCGGCAGAAGAAATTTGGGGCCAATCAGATGACTCCCTGATGGTATTGCATGATGGATAAGTATCTGCCTGTACTTCTCAGTATTGAGAATACCATTAATTCCCCCACTCCATTTGCAGAAATGAAGCCCCAAACATGCACACCACCAGTTTTTACATAACTCCACCCCCAAACCCATCAGTACCTTATCATGTAGGACTGTGATCAGTGGCAATGTAATTACCCTAGCTACACTCACAACTCTGAGTAACAGAGGGGTATCAATTAATGCAAACAATCAAGCAATGCAATGCGTTGGATAACTTTCTGGCACTCAAAGGGTTAAAGAGACTGGTCAACTGATTGATCCACCAGTTCTCAAACAGGAAAATCCTGAAAACATGCACTGTTTTAGCTCTTAAGCACCAGGGTTGGCTACCCTGGATTTGGGGCATAAAGGGTGAATATGTGCTGATGGAGTGGAAAAGTGTGTTTTGCTTTAGAGGACAAATCTCTTCCATTTCCACTGCACCAGAAGACATGGTGGGGGCCGCAGGAGAAGTCTCTGAGGGCCGCCCATTGCCCACCAGTGTTGCAGATGAATGAACGTTATGAAAACTAGCAAAGTCGTGATGTTGGTAAGCTGAATACATTTCCTTTGAGATGTTGTAATTAGCATGGGGCTTTGTGCCCTAGTTAATGGCATTCCTATCTTTAGTCTGATTAAAGGCTCAGTATGTTTTCTTATCTCTTCTGCTGGTATAAGCAAATACCCATGTTAATGCAAAATGAAGTTTAGCAAAAGTTGAAACAGTTCTGTGGCCCAAAAAACTACTTTTTTTCCAAACTTAACTCCTCAGATGCGAGAAAAAGCTCTCTAGCATTCAAGGGGTTAACATCCAAATTTAAACTCTGGCAATTTCACACACACACACACACACACACACACACACACACACACACACACACACACTTCTATTGATTTGAAAGTGTCTTTTAACCCCTTGGTTTCTAAAGAAGTCTCCAACACATTGTTTCATTCAAGGGTTAAGAGAATACCCAAAATGGCAGACACACTTTGTAGACCATTCCAAGTAAGTATTTCTTTCAAACCAACAGTATTTTGGCTCTGCTGAAGAGGCGCTGTCCGGTCCCGGGACCAGGATCTCATTCTGTCAGCTAGAGTGTTGACGTCAATGAAAGGGGAGGGAGGGGGAGATTTTAGAAGCTTATATCTCTCAAACTATAAATGTTTGAGAAAGGGCACAAATATCATTGTATTTATATTTTTAACATCTACAATATTAAACTTTATTAAAAGGAAGCATTACTATCCCTTTAACCCCTTGGATGCAAGAGAGGTCTCCAGTGCATAGCAAAGCTTTTATGTCCTTGCATGTTGTAGGTTAATGGTATTTTCTGTGCCAGGGAACAGTGGATGAGACTGTGGGTAGAGTCATGTGAGGAGTGGGGGTGCGGCCATTGGTGGACCTAAGGGTGACTAGGGTTACTGTGATGTAAATCCAGCCCTGAAAAAAATAGCAGGATTCTCTCCACCTTATGTATGTGTTAAGCTTGTCATTTGATTGCATTGAGTTATCTAATTGCAATTGCAAATCAGTTGTAAAATATTAATAAAACTAGTTTAAAAGCTGGGTTACACAGGCCAGCATTCTGCTCATTTGGGCAGTCTGTACTGAGCATGACCATTTCATATATATATATATATATATATATATATATATATATATATATATATATATATATATATATATATATACTAGCAATGTGGGACGGCGTTGCCCGTCAGGATATGTAGGGAATTAATGCACACACATGGATGCGAGACAAACACAGAGACACACACGCAAATGCACACGCATGCACTGAGATGCTTAAAGAGCGACAGTCATACACACACATACATGCAGACACATAGAGTGTGATACAGACATGAAACACACAGGCACACACAGAGACACACACACACAGAAGTGAGTCATAAGGGGTTGACTTATGTGTCATTGTAATGAGTTTGTGTTTGTACTTATGCCTCCACTGTGGCATTCATTCATATAGTTGAAACGCATGTGGTAATTGCACATACTATGGTGGAAGGTGGATCGTGCTGGCTCCCAGGATGTGAGTGACTGGCATTCATTCATGTAATTGAAATGCGTGTGGTAATTGCACATACTATGGTGGAAGGTGGATCATGCTGGCTCCTGGGGTGTGAGTGACAGTGAGACTATGGTGGAAGGTGGATTGTGCTGGCTCCCGGGTTGTGATTACGTGTGAGTGATTGCGTTTGAGTGTGAGATTGAGTGATTGCGTGTGAGTGATTGAGGGAGTGTGTTAGTGAGTGTGTGTGTGATTGAGTGAGAGTGTGTGAGTGAGAGTGTGTATGATAGTGAGAGGGTGTGAGTGAGAAGGTGTGAGTGATTGAGGGTGAGAGTGTGAGTGTGATTGAGTGTGAGTGTGATTGTGATTGAGTGTGACTGCGAGACAGTAAGTGTGAGAATGTGATTGAGTGTGAGACTGTGATTGAGTGAGACTGTGAGAGTGTGATTGAGTGATTGAGTGTGAGAGTGAGAGTGTGTGAGTATGACTGAGTGAGACTGTGAGAGTGTGATTGAGTGAGACTGAGTGTGATTGAGTGTGTGAGTGATTGGGTGTGAGACTGAGAGAGACTGTGTGAGACTGTGAGACTGAGAGTGTGAGAATGTGAGTGTGAGAGAGTGTCTGAGACTGTGAGAGACTGTGAGAGTGTGAGAGAGACTGTGAGAGTGTGAGAGAGACTGTGAGAGTGAGAGAGAGACTGTGAGACTGAGCGTGAGAGAGTGTGAGACTGTGAGACTAAGAGTGTGAGAGAGACTGTGAGAGTGTGAGAGAGTGTGAGACAGAGAGTGTGAGAGAGTGTGAGACTGTGAGAGAGACAGTGAGAGAGAGACTGAGAGTGTGAGAGAGACTGTGAGAGAGACTGTGTGTGAGAGTGTGTGTGAGAGTATGTGTGAGAGTGTGTGTGTGAGTGTGTGTTTGAGTGTGTGTGTGAAAGAGTGTGTGAGTGTGTGTGAGAGTGTGTGAGACTGAGAGTTTTTGAGAGTGAGAGAGACTGTGTGAGACTGTGAGAGACTGTGAGTGCAAGACTGTTAGTGCAAGACTGTGTGTGAGAGACTGAGTGCGAGACTGTGAGAGTGCGAGACTGTGAGAGTGCGAGACTGTGAGAGTGCGAGACTGTGAGAGTGCGAGACTGTGAGAGTGCGAGACTGTGAGAGTGCGAGACTGTGAGAGTGCGAGACTGTGAGAGTGCGAGAGACTGTGTGAGTGCGAGGGACTGTGTGAGACTGTGAGACTGTGAGAGTGAGAGACTGTGAGAGTGAGAGACTGTGAGAGTGAGAGACTGTGAGAGTGTGAGACTGTGAGAGTGTGAGACTGTGTGAGAGTGTGTGAGACTGTGAGAGACTGTGTGAGAGTGTGAGACTGTGTGAGACTGAGAGTGTGAGAGAGACTGTGTGTGAGAGTGAGAGTGTGAGACTGTGTGAGACTGTGTGAGAGTGTGAGACAGCGTGAGAGTGTGACTGAGAGAGTGTGAGAGAGAGTGTGAGACTGTGTGTGAGAGTGAGAGAGTGTGAGACTGTGAGACTGTGTGAGACTGAGACTGTGTGAGACTGTGTGTGTGTGAGACTGTGTGTGTGAGAGAGTGTGAGAGACTGTGTGAGTGTGAGAGACTGTGTGAGTGTGAGAGACTGTGTGAGTGTGAGGGACTGTGAGAGAGACTGTGAGACTGTGTGAGAGTGTGAGACTGTGAGAGTGTGAGAGTGTGAGACTGTGAGAGTGTGAGACTGTGAGAGTGTGAGACTGTGTGAGAGTGTGAGACTGTGTGAGAGTGTGAGACTGTGTGAGACTGTGTGAGACTGTGTGAGACTGTGTGAGACTGTGTGAGAGTGTGAGAGACTGTGAGAGACTGTGAGAGACTGTTTGAGAGTGTGTGAGAGTGTGAGACTGTGTGAGACTGAGAGTGTGAGAGAGACTGTGTGTGAGAGTGAGAGAGAGAGACTGTGAGAGTGAGAGAGTGTGAGACTGTGTGAGAGTGTGAGACTGTGTGAGAGTGTGAGCCTGTGTGAGAGTGTGAGACTGTGTGAGAGTGTGACTGAGAGAGTGTGAGAGAGAGTGTGAGACTGTGTGTGAGTGTGAGACTGAGAGAGTGTGAGAGAGAGTGAGAGAGAGTTTGAGAGTGTGAGAGAGTGTGAGACTGTGTGAGAGAGTGTGAGACTGTGTGTAAGAGAGTGTGAGACTGTGAGAGTGTGAGACTGTGAGAGTGTGAGACTGTGAGAGTGTGAGAGTGTGAGACTGTGAGAGTGTGAGACTGTGAGAGTGTGAGACTGTGAGACTGTGAGAGTGTGAGACTGTGAGAGTGTGAGACTGTGAGAGTGTGAGACTGTGAGAGTGTGAGACTGTGAGAGTGTGAGACTGTGAGAGTGTGAGACTGTGAGAGTGAGAGACTGTGAGAGTGAGAGACTGTGAGAGACTGTGTGAGAGTGTGAGAGAGACTGTGAGACTGTGTGTGAGAGTGAGAGAGACTGTGAGGTGAGAGACTGTGAGAGTGTGAGACTGTGTGTGAGAGTGAGACTGTGTGAGACTGTGAGAGTGTGAGACTGTGTGTGCGAGACTGTGTGTGCGAGTCTGAGTGTGCGAGACTGAGTGAGACAGTGTGAGAGTGAGAGAGAGAGACTGTGAGAGTGTGAGACTGAGTGTGTGAGAGACTGAGAGTGTGTGAGAGACTGAGAGTGTGTGAGAGACTGAGAGTGTGTGAGAGACTGAGAGTGTGTGAGACTGAGAGTGTGTGAGACTGAGAGTGTGTGAGACTGAGAGTATGTGAGTGTGTGAGACTGAGAGTGTGAGAGACTGTGTGAGAGTATGTGAGAGTGTGTGTGTGTGTGAGACTGTGTGTGTGTGTGTGAGACTGTGTGTGTGTGAGAGAGACTGTGAGAGACTGTGAGAGAGTGTGAGACTGAGAGTGTGAGAGAGTGTGAGACTGTGTGTGAGTGTGAGACTGAGAGAGTGTGAGAGAGAGTGTGAGACTGTGTGTGAGAGTGTGAGACTGTGTGTGTGAGAGAGTGTGAGACTGTGTGTGAGAGAGTGTGAGACTGTGAGAGTGTGAGACTGTGTGAGACTGTGTGAGACTGTGTAAGACTGTGAGAGACTGTGTAAGACTGTGTGAGAGTGTGTGAGAGTGTGAGACTGTGTGAGACTGAGAGTGTGAGAGAGACTGTGTGTGAGAGTGAGAGAGAGAGACTGTGAGTGACACTGTGTGTGAGAGTGAGAGAGAGAGAGAGACTGTGTGAGAGAGTGTGAGACTGTGAGAGTGAGAGAGTGTGAGACTGTGTGTGAGTGTGAGACTGAGAGAGTGTGAGAGAGAGTGTGAGACTGTGTGAGTGTGAGACTGTGTGTGTGAGAGTGTAAGACTGTGTGTGAGAGAGTGTGAGACTGTGAGAGTGTGAGACTGTGAGAGTGTGAGACTGTGAGAGTGTGAGAGTGTGAGACTGTGAGACTGTGAGAGTGTGAGACTGTGAGAGTGTGAGACTGTGAGAGTGTGAGACTGTGAGAGTGTGAGACTGTGAGAGTGTGAGACTGTGAGAGTGTGAGACTGTGAGAGTGTGAGACTGTGAGAGTGTGAGACTGTGAGAGTGTGAGACTGTGAGAGTGTGAGACTGTGAGAGTGTGAGACTGTGAGACTGTGAGACTGTGAGACTGTGAGAGTGAGAGACTGTGAGAGACTGTGAGAGACTGTGAGAGACTGTGAGAGACTGTGTGAGACTGTGTGAGACTGTGTGAGACTGTGTGAGACTGTGTGAGACTGTGTGAGACTGTGTGAGACTGTGAGAGACTGTGAGAGACTGTGTGAGAGTGTGTGAGAGTGTGAGACTGAGAGTGTGAGAGAGACTGTGTGTGAGAGTGAGAGAGAGACTGTGAGAGTGTGACACTGTGTGAGACTGTGTGAGACTGTGTGAGACTGTGTGAGACTGTGTGAGAGTGTGAGACTGTGTGAGAGTGTGAGACTGTGTGAGAGTGTGACTGAGAGAGTGTGAGAGAGAGTGTGAGACTGTGTGTGAGAGTGTGAGACTGTGTGAGAGTGTGAGACTGTGTGAGTGTGAGACTGTGTGAGTGTGAGACTGTGTGAGTGTGAGACTGAGAGAGTGTGAGAGTGTGAGACTGTGTGTGAGAGTGTGAGACTGTGTGTGAGAGTGTGAGACTGTGTGTGAAAGAGTGTGAGACTGTGTGTGAGAGAGTGTGAGAGTGTAAGACTGTGAGAGTGAGAGACTGTGAGAGTGGGAGACAGTGAGAGACCGTGAGAGACTGTGTGAGAGTGTGAGACTGTGTGAGACTGAGAGTGTGAGAGAGACTGTGTGTGAGAGTGAGAGAGAGAGACTGTGAGAGTGAGAGAGTGTGACACTGTGTGAGACTGTGAGACTGTATGAGACTGTGTGAGAGTGTGACTGAGAGAGTGTGAGAGAGACTGTGAGACTGTGTGTGAGAGTGTGAGACTGTGTGTGAGTGTGAGACTGTGTGAGTGTGAGACTGAGAGAGTGTGAGAGAGAGTGTGAGAGTGTGAGACTGTGTGTGAGAGTGTGAGACTGTGTGTGAGAGAGTGTGAGACTGTGTGAGAGTGTGTGAGAGTGTGTGAGACTGTGAGAGACTGTGTGAGAGTGTGAGAGACTGTGTGAGAGTGTGAGACTGTGTGAGACTGAGAGTGTGAGAGAGACTGTGTGTGAGAGTGAGAGAGAGACTGTGAGAGTGAGAGTGTGAGACTGTGTGAGACTGTGTGAGAGTGTGAGACAGCGTGAGAGTGTGACTGAGAGAGTGTGAGAGAGAGTGTGAGACTGTGTGTGAGACTGTGTGTGAGAGTGAGAGAGTGTGAGACTGTGAGACTGTGTGAGACTGAGACTGTGTGTGTGTGAGACTGTGTGTGTGAGAAAGTGTGAGAGACTGTGAGTGTGAGAGACTGTGTGAGTGTGAGGGACTGTGAGACTGTGAGAGAGACTGTGAGACTGTGTGAGAGTGTGAGACTGTGAGAGTGTGAGACTGTGAGAGTGTGAGACTGTGAGAGTGTGAGACTGTGTGAGACTGTGTGAGACTGTGTGAGACTGTGTGAGAGACTGTGTGAGAGACTGTGTGAGAGACTGTGTGAGAGACTGTGTGAGAGACTGTGTGAGAGACTGTGTGAGAGACTGTGTGAGAGACTGTGTGAGAGACTGTGTGAGAGACTGTGTGAGAGACTGTGTGAGAGACTGTGTGAGAGTGTGTGAGAGTGTGTGAGAGTGTGTGAGAGTGTGAGACTGTGTGAGACTGAGAGTGTGAGAGAGACTGTGTGTGAGAGTGAGAGAGAGAGAATGTGAGAGTGAGAGAGTGTGAGACTGTGTGAGAGTGTGAGCCTGTGTGAGAGTGTGAGACTGTGTGAGAGTGTGACTGAGAGAGTGTGAGAGAGAGTGTGAGACTGTGTGTGAGTGTGAGACTGAGAGAGTGTGAGAGAGAGTGTGAGACTGTGTGTGAGTGTGAGACTGAGAGAGTGTGAGAGAGAGTGAGAGAGAGTTTGAGAGTGTGAGAGAGTGTGAGACTGTGTGTGAGAGTGTGAGACTGTGTGTGAGAGTGTGAGACTGTGTGTGAGAGTGTGAGACTGTGTGTGAGAGTGTGAGACTGTGTGTAAGAGAGTGTGAGACTGTGAGAGTGTGAGACTGTGAGAGTGTGAGACTGTGAGAGTGTGAGACTGTGAGAGACTGTGAGAGACTGTGTGAGACTGTGTGAGAGTGTGAGAGAGACTGTGAGACTGTGTGTGAGAGTGAGAGAGACTGTGAGGTGAGAGAGTGTGAGACTGTGTGAGAGTGTGAGACTGTGTGAGACTGTGAGACTGTGTGAGACTGTGAGAGTGTGAGACTGTGTGTGTGAGACTGTGTGTGCGAGACTGTGTGTGCGAGTCTGAGTGTGCGAGACTGAGTGAGACAGTGTGAGAGTGAGAGAGAGAGACTGTGAGAGTGTGAGACTGAGAGTGTGAGAGTGTGAGAGACTGAGAGTGTGTGAGAGACTGTGTGTGTGTGAGAGACTGTGAGAGAGTGTGAGACTGAGAGTGTGAGAGAGTGTGAGACTGTGTGTGAGTGTGAGACTGAGAGAGTGTGAGAGAGAGTGTGAGACTGTGTGTGAGTGTGAGACTGAGAGAGTGTGAGAGAGAGTGTGAGACTGTGTGTGAGAGTGTGAGACTGTGTGTGTGTGAGAGTGTGAGACTGTGTGTGAGAGAGTGTGAGACTGTGAGAGTGAGAGACTGTGAGAGACTGTGAGAGACTGTGTGAGACTGTGTAAGACTGTGAGAGACTGTGAGAGACTGTGAGAGACTGTGAGAGACTGTGAGAGACTGTGTGAGAGTGTGTGAGAGTGTGAGACTGAGAGTGTGAGAGAGACTGTGTGTGAGAGTGAGAGAGAGAGACTGTGAGTGACACTGTGTGTGAGAGTGAGAGAGAGAGACTGTGTGAGAGAGTGTGAGACTGTGAGAGTGAGAGAGTGTGAGACTGTGTGTGAGTGTGAGACTGTGTGTGAGTGTGAGACTGTGTGTGAGTGTGAGACTGAGAGAGTGTGAGACTGTTTGTGTGAGAGTGTGAGACTGTGTGTGTGAGAGTGTGAGACTGTGAGAGTGTGAGACTGTGAGAGTGTGAGACTGTGAGAGTGTAAGACTGTGAGAGTGTAAGACTGTGAGAGTGTAAGACTGTGAGAGTGTAAGACTGTGAGAGTGTGAGACTGTGAGAGTGTGAGACTGTGAGAGTGTGAGACTGTGAGAGACTGTGAGAGACTGTGAGAGACTGTGAGAGACTGTGAGAGACTGTGAGAGACTGTGAGAGACTGTGAGAGACTGTGTGAGACTGTGTGAGACTGTGAGAGACTGTGTGAGAGTGTGTGAGAGTGTGAGACTGAGAGTGTGAGAGAGACTGTGTGTGAGAGTGAGAGAGTGTGAGACTGTGAGAGTGAGAGAGTGTGAGACTGTGTGTGAGTGTGAGACTGTGTGTGAGTGTGAGACTGAGAGAGTGTGAGACTGTGTGTGTGAGAGTGTGAGACTGTGTGTGTGAGAGTGTGAGACTGTGTGTGTGAGAGTGTAAGACTGTGTGTGAGAGAGTGTAAGACTGTGAGAGTGAGAGACTGTGAGAGAGTGTGACACTGTGTGAGACTGTGTGAGAGTGTGAGACTGTGTGAGAGTGTGACTGAGAGAGTGTGAGAGAGAGTGTGAGACTGTGTGTGAGAGTGTGAGACTGTGTGTGAGAGTGTGAGACTGTGTGTGAGAGTGTGAGACTGTGTGTGAGAGTGTGAGACTGTGTGTGAGTGTGAGACTGTGTGAGTGTGAGACTGTGTGAGTGTGAGACTGAGAGAGTGTGAGAGAGAGTGTGAGAGTGTGAGACTGTGTGTGAGAGTGTGAGACTGTGTGTGAGAGTGTGAGACTGTGTGTGAGAGTGTGAGACTGTGTGTGAGAGTGTGAGACTGTGTGTGAGAGTGTGTGAGACTGTGTGTGAGAGAGTGTGAGACTGTGTGTGAGAGAGTGTGAGAGTGTGAGAGTGTGAGAGTGTGAGAGTGTGAGAGTGTGAGAGTGTGAGAGTGTGAGAGAGTGTGAGAGACTGTGAGAGACTGTGAGAGACTGTGAGAGACTGTGAGAGACTGTGAGAGACAGTGAGAGACAGTGAGAGACAGTGAGAGACAGTGAGAGACCGTGAGAGACCGTGTGAGAGTGTGTGAGAGTGTGTGAGAGTGTGAGACTGTGTGAGACTGAGAGTGTGAGAGAGACTGTGTGTGAGAGTGAGAGAGAGAGACTGTGAGAGTGAGAGAGTGTGACACTGTGTGAGACTGTGAGACTGTATGAGACTGTGTGAGAGTGTGAGAGAGACTGTGAGACTGTGTGTGAGAGTGTGAGACTGTGTGTGAGTGTGAGACTGTGTGAGTGTGAGACTGTGTGAGTGTGAGACTGTGTGAGTGTGAGACTGAGAGAGTGTGAGAGAGAGTGTGAGAGTGTGAGACTGTGTGTGAGAGTGTGAGACTGTGTGTGAGAGAGTGTGAGAGTGTGAGACTGTGAGAGTGAGAGAGTGTGAGAGTGAGAGACTGTGTGAGACTGTGTGACAGTGTGAGACTGTATGAGACTGAGAGTGTGAGAGAGACTGTGTGAGAGTGAGAGAGACTTTGAGAGTGAGAGAGTGTGACACTGTGTGAGACTGTATGAGACTGTGTGAGAGTGTGACTGAGAGAGTGTGAGAGAGTGTGAGACTGTGAAAGTGTGAGAGTTTGAGAGTGAGAGACTGTGAGACTGAGAGACAGTGAGAGACTGTGAGAGACAGTGAGAGACTGTGAGAGACTGTGTGAGAGTGTGAGAGAGACTGAGAGACTGTGTGTGAGACTGTGTGTGAGAGTGAGAGAGAGAGAGAGAGAGAGACTGTGAGAGTGAGAGAGTGTGAGATTGTGAGACTGTGTGAGAGTGTGAGACTGTGTGAGAGTGAGACTATGTTAGACTGTGTGAGACTGTGAGAGCGTGAGACTGTGAGAGCGTGAGACTGTGTGTGCGAGACTGTGTGTGCGAGACTGTGTGTGCGAGACTGTGTGTGCGAGACTGTGTGTGCGAGACTGTGTGTGCGAGACTGTGTGTGCGAGACTGAGTGTGCGAGACTGAGTGTGCGAGACTGAGTGAGACAGTGTGAGAGAGAGAGACTGTGATAGTGTGAGACTGAGAGTGTGAGAGACTGAGAGTGTGAGAGACTGAGAGTGTGAGAGACTGAGAGTGTGTGAGACTGTGTGAGACTGAGAGAGTGTGAGACTGAGAGTATGTAGTGTGTGAGACTGAGAGTGTGAGACTGAGAGTGTAAGAGAGTGTGTGAGAGAGTGTGTGAGAGTGTGTGTGTGTGAGACTGTGTGTGTGTGTGAGACTGTGTGTGCGTGAGAAACTGTGAGAGACTGTGAGAGAGTGTGAGAGTGAGACTGTGAGTGAGACTGTGTGAGAGTGAGAGAGAGAGACTGTGTGAGAGAGTATGAGACTGAGAGTGAGAGAGTGTGAGACTGTGTGTGAGTGTGAGACTGTGTGTGAGTGTGAGACTGAGAGAGTGTGAGAGAGAGTGTGAGACTGTGTGTGAGAGTGTGAGACTGTGTGTGAGAGAGTGTGAGACTGTGTGTGAGTGTGAGACTGTGTGTGAGTGTGAGACTGAGAGAGTGTGAGAGAGAGTGTGAGACTGTGTGTGAGAGTGTGAGACTGTGTGTGAGAGAGTGTGAGACTGTGTGTGAGAGAGTGTGACTGTGTGTGAGAGAGTGTGAGAGTGTGAGACTGTGAGAGTGAGAGACTGTGTGAGACTGAGAGTGTGAGAGAGACTGTGAGACTGTGTGTGAGACTGTGTGTGAGAGTGAGAGAGTGTGAGACTGTGTGAGAGTGTGAGACTGTGTGAGAGTGAGACTGAGAGAGTGTGAGACTGTGTGTGAGACTGTGAGAGAGTGTGAGAGTGAGAGACTGTGAGAGACCGTGAGAGTGAGAGACTGTGAGAGACTGTGAGAGTGAGAGAGTGTGAGACTGTGAGACTTTTTGAGACTGTGTTTGAGTGTGAGACTTTGTATGAGTGTGAGACTGTGTGTGTGTGAGACTGTGAGAGACTGTGTCAGTGTGAGGGACTGTGTGAGACTGTGAGAGAGACTGTGAGAGACTGTGAGAGTGTGAGACTGAGAGTGTGAGACTGAGAGTGTGAGACTGTGACTGTGTGAGAGACAGTGTGAGAGACTGTGTGTGAGAGAGTGTGAGAGACTGCGAGAGTGTGAGAGACTGCGAGAGTGTGAGAGACTGCGAGAGTGTGAGGGACTGTGAGAGTGTGAGGGACTGTGTGAGACTGCGAGAGAGACTGTGAGAGACTGCGAGAGAGACTGTGAGAGACTGTGAGAGTGTGAGACTGAGAGTGTGAGACTGTGTGAAAGTGTGAGAGACTGTGAGACTGAGAGTGTGAGAGACTGTGAGAGTGTAAGAGACTGTGAGAGTATGAGGGACTGTGAGAGTGTGAGGGACTGTGTGAGACTGTGTGAGACTGTGTGAGACTGTGTGAGACTGTGTGAGACTGTGTGAGACTGTGTGAGACTGTGTGAGACTGTGAGAGACTGTGAGAGACTGTGAGAGAGTGTGAGACTGTGTGAGACTGAGAGTGTGAGAGAGACTGTGTGTGAGAGTGAGAGAGAGAGACTGTGAGAGTGAGAGAGTGTGACACTGTGTGAGACTGTGTGAGAGTGTGAGACTGTGTGAGAGTGTGACTGAGAGAGTGTGAGAGAAAGTGTGAGACTGTGTGTGAGAGTGTGAGACTGTGTGTGAGTGTGAGACTGTGTGAGTGTGAGACTGAGAGAGTGTGAGAGAGAGTGTGAGAGTGTGAGACTGTGTGTGAGAGTGTGAGACTGTGTGTGAGAGTGTGAGACTGTGTGTGAGAGTGTGAGACTGTGTGTGTGAGAGTGTGAGACTGTGTGTGAGAGACTGTGAGAGTGAGAGACAGTGAGAGACTGTGAGAGTGAGAGACAGTGAGAGACCGTGAGAGACTGTGTGAGAGTGTGAGACTGTGTGAGAGACTGTGTGTGAGAGTGAGAGAGAGAGACTGTGAGAGTGAGAGAGTGTGACACTGTGTGAGACTGTGAGACTGTATGAGACTGTGTGAGAGTGTGACTGAGAGAGTGTGAGAGAGAGTGTGAGACTGTGTGTGAGTGTGAGACTGTGTGAGTGTGAGACTGAGAGAGTGTGAGAGAGAGTGTGAGAGTGTGAGACTGTGTGTGAGAGAGTGTGAGACTGTGTGTGAGAGAGTGTGAGACTGTGAGACTGTGAAAGTGTGAGAGTGAGAGACTGAGAGAGTGTGAGACTGTGTGTGAGTGTGAGACTGTGTGTGAGTGTGAGACTGAGAGAGTGTGAGAGAGAGTGTGAGACTGTGTGTGAGAGTGTGAGACTGTGTGTGAGAGAGTGTGAGACTGTGTGTGAGTGTGAGACTGTGTGTGAGTGTGAGACTGAGAGAGTGTGAGAGAGAGTGTGAGACTGTGTGTGAGAGTGTGAGACTGTGTGTGAGAGAGTGTGAGACTGTGTGTGAGAGAGTGTGACTGTGTGTGAGAGAGTGTGAGAGTGTGAGACTGTGAGAGTGAGAGACTGTGTGAGACTGAGAGTGTGAGAGAGACTGTGAGACTGTGTGTGAGACTGTGTGTGAGAGTGAGAGAGTGTGAGACTGTGTGAGAGTGTGAGACTGTGTGAGAGTGAGACTGAGAGAGTGTGAGACTGTGTGTGAGACTGTGAGAGAGTGTGAGAGTGAGAGACTGTGAGAGACCGTGAGAGTGAGAGACTGTGAGAGACTGTGAGAGTGAGAGAGTGTGAGACTGTGAGACTTTTTGAGACTGTGTTTGAGTGTGAGACTTTGTATGAGTGTGAGACTGTGTGTGTGTGAGACTGTGAGAGACTGTGTCAGTGTGAGGGACTGTGTGAGACTGTGAGAGAGACTGTGAGAGACTGTGAGAGTGTGAGACTGAGAGTGTGAGACTGAGAGTGTGAGACTGTGACTGTGTGAGAGACTGTGTGAGAGACTGTGTGTGAGAGAGTGTGAGAGACTGCGAGAGTGTGAGAGACTGCGAGAGTGTGAGGGACTGTGAGAGTGTGAGGGACTGTGTGAGACTGCGAGAGAGACTGTGAGAGACTGCGAGAGAGACTGTGAGAGACTGTGAGAGTGTGAGACTGAGAGTGTGAGACTGTGTGAAAGTGTGAGAGACTGTGAGACTGAGAGTGTGAGAGACTGTGAGAGTGTAAGAGACTGTGAGAGTATGAGGGACTGTGAGAGTGTGAGGGACTGTGTGAGACTGTGTGAGACTGTGTGAGACTGTGTGAGACTGTGTGAGACTGTGTGAGACTGTGTGAGACTGTGTGAGACTGTGTGAGACTGTGTGAGACTGTGAGAGACTGTGAGAGACTGTGTGAGAGTGTGAGACTGTGTGAGACTGAGAGTGTGAGAGAGACTGTGTGTGAGAGTGAGAGAGAGAGACTGTGAGAGTGAGAGAGTGTGACACTGTGTGAGACTGTGTGAGAGTGTGAGACTGTGTGAGAGTGTGACTGAGAGAGTGTGAGAGAAAGTGTGAGACTGTGTGTGAGAGTGTGAGACTGTGTGTGAGTGTGAGACTGTGTGAGTGTGAGACTGAGAGAGTGTGAGAGAGAGTGTGAGAGTGTGAGACTGTGTGTGAGAGTGTGAGACTGTGTGTGAGAGTGTGAGACTGTGTGTGTGAGAGTGTGAGACTGTGTGTGTGAGAGTGTGAGACTGTGTGTGAGAGAGTGTGAGACTGTGAGAGTGTGAGACTGTGAGAGTGAGAGACTGTGAGAGTGAGAGACAGTGAGAGACTGTGAGAGTGAGAGACAGTGAGAGACCGTGAGAGACTGTGTGAGAGTGTGAGACTGTGTGAGAGACTGTGTGTGAGAGTGAGAGAGAGAGACTGTGAGAGTGAGAGAGTGTGACACTGTGTGAGACTGTGAGACTGTATGAGACTGTGTGAGAGTGTGACTGAGAGAGTGTGAGAGAGAGTGTGAGACTGTGTGTGAGTGTGAGACTGTGTGAGTGTGAGACTGAGAGAGTGTGAGAGAGAGTGTGAGAGTGTGAGACTGTGTGTGAGAGAGTGTGAGACTGTGAGACTGTGAAAGTGTGAGAGTGAGAGACTGTGAGAGTGAGAGACTGTGAGAGTGAGAGACTGTGAGAGTGAGAGACTGTGAGAGTGAGAGACTGTGAGAGTGAGAGACTGTGAGAGTGAGAGACTGTGAGAGACTGTGTGAGACTGTGTGAGACTGTGTGAGATTGTGTGAGAGTGTGAGAGAGACTGAGAGACTGTGTGTGAGACTGTGTGTGAGAGAGAGAGAGAGAGAGAGAGAGAGAGACTGTGAGAGTGAGAGAGTGTGAGATTGTGAGACTGTGTGAGAGTGTGAGACTGTGTGAGAGTGAGACTATGTTAGACTGTGTGAGACTGTGAGAGCGTGAGACTGTGTGTGTGAGACTGTGTGTGTGAGACTGTGTGTGTGAGACTGTGTGTGTGAGACTGTGTGTGTGAGACTGTGTGTGTGAGACTGTGTGTGCGAGACTGTGTGTGCGAGACTGTGTGTGCGAGACTGAGTGTGCGAGATTGAGTGTGCGAGACTGAGTGAGACAGTGTGAGTGAGAGAGAGAGACTGTGATAGTGTGAGACTGAGAGTGTGAGAGACTGAGAGTGTGTGAGACTGAGAGAGTGTGAGACTGAGAGTATGTAGTGTGTGAGACTGAGAGTGTGAGACTGAGAGTGTAAGAGAGTGTGTGAGAGAGTGTGAGAGTGAGAGACTGTGAGAGACCGTGAGAGTGAGAGACTGTGAGAGACCGTGAGAGTGAGAGACTGTGAGAGACTGTGAGAGTGAGAGACTGTGAGACTGAGACTTTTTGAGACTGTGTGTGAGTGTGAGACTGTGTATGAGTGTGAGACTGTGTGTGTGTGAGACTATGAGAGACTGTGTCAGTGTGAGGGACTGTGAGAGACTGTGAGAGTGTGAGACTGAGAGTGTGAGACTGAGAGTGTGAGACTGAGAGTGTGAGACTGAGAGTGTGAGACTGAGAGTGTGAGACTGAGAGTGTGAGACTGTGACTGTGTGAGAGACTGTGTGTGAGACTGAGTGTGAGAGACTGCGAGAGTGTGAGGGACTGCGAGAGTGTGAGGGACTGTGAGAGTGTGAGGGACTGCGAGAGTGTGAGGGACTGTGAGAGTGTGAGGGACTGTGAGAGTGTGAGGGACTGTGAGAGTGTGAGGGACTGTGAGAGTGTGAGGGACTGTGTGAGACTGTGAGGGACTGTGTGAGACTGTGAGAGAGACTGTGAGAGACTGTGAGAGTGTGAGACTGAGAGTGTGAGACTGTGTGAAAGTGTGAGAGACTGTGAGAGTGTGAGAGACTGTGAGACTGTGTGAGACTGAGAGTGTGAGAGACTGTGAGAGTGTTAGAGACTGTGAGAGTGTGAGGGACTGTGAGAGTGTGAGGGACTGTGTGAGACTGCGAGAGAGACTGTGTGAGACTGTGAGAGAGACTGTGAAAGACTGTGAGAGTGTGAGACTGAGAGTGTGAGACTGTGTGAAAGTGTGAGAGTGTGAGAGACTGTGAGAGTGTGAGAGACTGTGAGAGTGTGAGAGACTGTGAGACTGTGTGAGACTGTGAGACTGAGAGTGTAAGAGACTGTGAGAGTGTAAGAGACTGTGCGAGTGTGATGGACTGTGTGAGACTGCGAGAGAGACTGTGTGAGACTGCGAGAGAGACTGTGAGAGACTGTGAGAGTGTGAGACTGAGAGTGTGAGACTGTGTGAAAGTGTGAGACTGTGTGAGAGTGTGAGAGACTGTGAGAGTATGAGGGACTGTGAGAGTGTGAGGGACTGTGTGAGACTGCGAGAGAGACTGTGAGAGACTGCGAGAGAAACTGTGAGAGACTGTGAGAGTGCGAGACTGAGAGTGTGAGACTGCGTGAGAGTGTGAGAGACTGTAAGAGTGTGAGAGTGTGAGAGACTGTGAGAGACTGTGAGACTGAGAGTGTGTGAGACTGTGAGAGTGTAAGAGACTGTGAGAGTGTGAGGGACTGTGTGAGACTGCGAGAGAGACTGTGAGAGACTGTGAGAGTGTGAGACTGTGTGGAAGTGTGAGACTGTGTGTGAGACTGTGAGAGTGTGAGAGACTTTGAGACTGAGAGTGTGTGAGACTGTGAGAGTGTGAGAGACTGCGAGACTGAGAGTGTGAGACTGCGACTGTGAGAATGCGACTGTGAGACTGCGAGACTGTGTGAGAGACTGTGTGAGAGACTGTGTAAGTGTGAGACAGAATGTGTGCTTTGTAATGCGTTGCTTACCCCTCTGGCACTGAAAGGGTTAAGTTGAGCTAACAAAGCAATATAACACACGGTGGCTCTTCAGTTGAGGCAACGTAGCAATATGCTGAGGGATCAATTAGAAAGTGGTATTTGAGGCTTGCCCTCTGTAACATACAGCAAAGCATCTCTCTCCCTTTAAGGAGAAAGGGTGGGAAGCAGGAAGCAGGAAGTGGAGGAGTGACAGTTGAGACAGTGAGGTGACTGAAGAGATGATGAGTTAAATAAGAGTTGCTATTAAGTTTATCCCTGAGTTTGTACTTTATGGGAACATTACACCCTTGTATTGAAACAGAGTGTATGGAGGGTTACAGTTAACTGTGGGAGGTGAAACAGTGTGTTTGTGGGGTCATGATCCTGAGTGAGAGTGTGAGTGGACCAGGAGAAGTTACTGATAGCCTTACCTCAGGAGCGAGTGCCAGTTATATATTTTTTTTTTTGTCAGTTGGATACTGGTGGGCGGGCTGGAGGGGGCGGGCCAACTCCCTGTATGATAAACACGCCCCCATTGAATCACCCAATGAGAGCAGTAAAGTCCCCATTCAATCACCCAATAGGAGTTGTGTCTCCTAATGAGACATAAATTATGTAATTAGACATTCTGTTCAATGCGAGTTTCTTTTCTGAGGAGACATAAATTATGTTCTGTGTGTGGGGTACCATAAATTATGCAATGAGGCTTATTCTTTTATATATATACTAGCAATGTGGGACGGCGTTGCCCGTCAGGATATGTAGGGAATTAATGCACACACACGGATGCGAGACAAACACAGAGACACACACGCAAATGCACACGCATGCACTGAGATGCTTAAAGAGCGACAGTCATACACACATACATGCAGACACATAGAGTGTGATACAGACATGAAACACACAGGCACACACAGACACACACACAGAAGTGAGTCATAAGGGGTTCACTTATGTGTCATTGTAATGAGTTTGTGTTTGTACTTATGCCTCCACTGTGGCATTCATTCATATAGTTGAAACGCATGTGGTAAATGCACATACTATGGTGGAAGGTGGATCGTGCTGGCTCCCAGGATGTGAGTGACTGGCATTCATTCATGTAATTGAAATGCGTGTGGTAATTGCACATACTATGGTGGAAGGTGGATCGTGCTGGCTCCCGGGGTGTGAGTGACAGTGAGACTATGGTGGAAGGTGGATCGTGCTGGCTCCCGGGGTGTGATTACGTGTGAGTGATTGCGTTTGAGTGCGAGATTGAGTGATTGCGTGTGAGTGTTAGTGAGTGTGTGTGATTGAGTGAGAGTGTGTATGATAGTGAGAGGGTGTGAGTGAGAGGGTGTGAGTGATTGAGGGTGAGAGTGTGATTGAGTGTGAGTGTGATTGAGTGTGATTGAGTGTGATTGAGTGTGATTGTGATTGAGTGTGACTGCGAGACTGTAAGTGTGAGAATGTGATTGAATGTGAGACTGTGAGAGTGTGAGACTGTGAGAGTGTGATTGAGTGTGAGAGTGTGAGTGTGAGAGTGAGACTGTGAGTGTGATTGAGTGAGACTGTGAGAGTGTGATTGAGAGTGAGAGTGTGTGAGTATGACTGAGTGAGACTGTGTGAGTGTGATTGAGTGTGTGAGTTATTGGGTGTGAGAGAGACTGCGAGACTGTGAGACTGAGAGTGTGAGAATGTGAGTGTGAGAGAGTGTGTGAGACTGTGAGAGACTGTGAGTGTGAGAGAGACTGTGAGAGTGAGAGAGAGACTGTGAGAGTGAGAGAAACTGTGAGACTGAGAGTGTGAGAGACTGTGAGACTGAGAGTGTGTGAGACTGTGAGACTGTGAGACTGAGAGTGTGAGACTGTGTGAGACTGTGAGACTGAGAGTGTGAGAGGGACTGTGAGAGTGTGAGAGGGTGTGAGAGAGTGTGAGCGTGTGAGAGAGTGTGAGAGTGTGAGAGAGACTGTGAGACTGAGAGAGAGACTGTGAGATTGAGAGAGAGACTGAGAGTGTGAGAGAGACTGTGAGAGATACTGTGTGTGAGAGTGTGTGTGTGAGAGTGTGTGTGTGTGAGTGTGTGAGAGTGTGTGAGAGTGTGTGTGAGTGTGTGTGAGTGTGTGTGAGTGTGTGTGAGTGTGTGTGAGAGTGTGTGAGAGTGTGTGAGAGTGTGTGAGACTGAGAGTTTTTGAGAGTGAGAGAGACTGTGTGAGACTGTGAGTGCGAGACTGTGAGTGCGAGACTGTGAGTGCGAGACTGTGAGTGCGAGACTGTGAGTGCGAGACTGTGAGTGCGAGACTGTGAGTGCGAGACTGTGAGTGCGAGACTGTGAGTGCGAGACTGTGAGTGCGAGACTGTGAGTGCGAGACTGTGAGTGCGAGACTGTGAGTGCGAGACTGTGAGTGCGAGACTGTGAGTGCGAGACTGTGAGTGCGAGACTGTGAGTGCGAGACTGTGAGTGCGAGACTGTGTGTGAGAGACTGTGTGTGAGAGACTGTGTGTGAGAGACTGTGTGTGAGAGACTGAGTGCGAGAGACTGAGTGCGAGACTGTGAGAGTGCGAGACTGTGAGAGTGCGAGACTGTGAGAGTGCGAGACTGTGTGAGTGCGAGACTGTGTGAGTGCGAGACTGTGTGAGTGCGAGACTGTGTGAGTGCGAGACTGTGTGAGTGCGAGACTGTGTGAGTGCGAGACTGTGTGAGTGTGAGAGACTGTGTGAGTGTGAGGGACTGTGTGAGACTGTGAGAGTGTGAGACTGTGAGTGTGAGACTGCAAGACTGTGTGAGAGTGTGTGAGACTGTGAGAGACTGTGAGAGAGTGTGTGAGAGTGTGAGACTGAGAGTGTGAGAGAGACTGTGTGTGAGAGTGAGAGAGAGAGACTGTGAGAGTGTGAGACTGTGTGAGACTGTGTGAGAGTGTGTGAGAGTGTGTGAGACTGTGAGAGAGAGTGTGAGAGAGAGTGTGAGAGAGAGTGTGAGACTGTGTGTGAGACCATGTGAGACTGTGTGTGTGTGAGAGAGTGTGAGAGAGAGTGAGAGACTGTGTGAGTGTGAGGGACTGTGTGAGTGTGAGGGACTGTGTGAGGGACTGTGAGACTGTGTGAGAGACTGTGAGACTGTGTGAGAGACTGTGAGACTGTGTGAGACTGTGTGAGAGTGTGAGAGTGTGTGAGAGTGTGAGACTGTGTGAGACTGTGTGAGGGTGTGTGAGAGTGTGAGAGACTGTGTGAGAGTGTGAGAGACTGTGTGAGAGACTGTGTGAGAGACTGTGTGAGAGACTGTGTGAGAGTGTGAGACTGTGTGAGACTGTGAGACTGTGTGAGGGTGCGTGAGAGTGTGTGAGAGTGTGTGAGACTGTGTGAGAGTGTGTGAGACTGTGTGAGAGTGTGTGAGAGTGTGTGAGAGTGTGAGAGACTGTGTGAGACTGTGTGAGAGTGTGTGAGACTGTGTGTGAGACTGTGTGAGAGAGTGTGAGAGACTGTGTGAGAGTGTGAGACTGTGTGAAACTGAGATTGTGAGAGAGACTGTGTGTGAGAGTGAGAGAGAGAGACTGTGAGAGTGAGAGAGAGTGTGAGACTGTGTGAGTGTGAGACTGTGTGAGAGTGTGACAGAGAGTGTGAGACTGTGTGTGTGAGTGTGAGACTGTGTGTGAGAGTGTGAGACTGTGTGTGAGAGTGTGAGACTGTGTGAGTGTGAGACTGTGTGTGAGAGAGTGTGAGACTGTGTGTGAGAGAGTGTGAGACTGTGTGTGAGAGAGTGTGAGACTGTGACAGTGAGAGACAGTGAGAGACAGTGAGAGACAGTGAGAGACAGTGAGAGACAGTGAGAGACAGTGAGAGACAGTGAGAGACAGTGAGAGACTGTGTCAGACTGTGTCAGACTGTGTCAGACTGTGTCAGACTGTGTCAGACTGTGTCAGACTGTGTCAGACTGTGTGAGAGAGACTGTGAGAGAGACTGTGAGACTGTGTGTGAGAGTGAGAGAGAGAGACTGTGAGAGTGTGAGACTGTGAGAGTGTGAGACTGTGTGTGAGACTGTGTGTGAGAGTGAGAGAGAGAGACTGTGAGAGTGTGAGACTGTGAGAGTGTGAGACTGTGAGAGTGTGAGACTGTGAGACTGTGAGAGTGTGAGACTGTGAGAGTGTGAGACTGTGAGACTGTGAGAGTGTGAGACTGTGAGACTGTGAGACTGTGAGACTGTGAGACTGTGAGACTGTGAGACTGTGTGAGACTGTGTGAGACTGTGTGAGACTGTGTGAGACTGTGTGAGACTGTGTGAGACTGTGTGAGACTGTGTGAGACTGTGAGAGACTGTGTGTGTGAGACTGTGTGTGTGAGACTGTGTGCGCGAGACTGTGTGCGCGAGACTGTGTGCGCGAGACTGTGTGCGCGAGACTGTGTGCGCGAGACTGTGTGCGCGAGACTGTGTGCGCGAGACTGAGTGCGCGAGACTGAGTGCGCGAGACTGAGTGCGCGAGACTGTGTGCGCGAGACTGAGTGAGACAATGTGAGAGTGTGAGACTGAGAGTGTGAGACTGAGAGTGTGAGAGACTGAGAGTGTGAGAGACTGAGAGTGTGAGAGACTGAGAGTGTGAGAGACTGAGAGTATGTGAGTGTGTGAGACTGAGAGAGTGTGAGAGACTGAGAGTGAGTGAGAGACTGAGAGTATGTGAGTGTGTGAGACTGAGAGAGTGTGAGACTGAGAGAGTGTGAGTGTGTGAGACTGAGAGAGTGTGAGTGTGTGAGACTGAGAGAGTGTGAGACTGAGAGAGTGTGAGACTGAGAGAGTGTGAGACAGAGAGTGTGAGACTGAGAGTATGTGAGTGTGTGAGACTGAGAGTATGTGAGTGTGTGAGACTGAGAGTATGTGAGTGTGAGAGACTGAGAGTGTGAGAGACTGAGAGTGTGAGAGACTGAGAGTGTGAGAGACTGAGAGTGTGAGAGACTGAGAGTGTGAGAGAGTGTGTGTGAGAGTGTGTGAGTGTGTGTGTGAGACTGTGTGTGTGTGTGAGAGACTGTGTGTGTGTGTGTGTGTGAGAGAGAGACTGTGAGAGAGTGTGAGACTGAGAGTGTGAGAGAGACTGTGAGTGAGACTGTGTGTGAGAGTGAGAGAGACTGTGTGAGAGAGTGTGAGACTGTGAGAGTGTGAGAGAGAGTGTGAGACTGTGTGTGAGAGAGTGTGAGACTGTGTGTGACAGAGTGTGAGACTGTGTTTGAGAGAGTGTGAGACTGTAAGAGTGTGAGACTGTGAGACTGTAAGAGTGTGAGACTGTGAGAGTGAGAGACTGTGAGAGACTGTGAGAGACTGTGAGAGACTGTGAGAGACTGTGAGAGACTGTGAGAGACTGTGTGAGACTGTGTGAGACTGTGTGAGACTGTGTGAGACTGTGTGAGACTGTGTGAGACTGTGAGAGACTGTGTGAGACTGTGAGAGACTGTGTGAGACTGTGAGAGACTGTGAGAGACTGTGTGAGACTGTGAGAGACTGTGTGAGACTGTGAGAGAGTGTGTGAGACTGAGAGTGTGAGAGAGACTGTGTGTGAGAGTGAGAGAGAGAGACTGTGAGAGTGTGACACTGTGTGAGACTGTGTGAGAGTGTGAGACTGTGTGAGACTGAGAGAGTGTGAGACTGAGAGAGTGTGAGACTGAGAGAGTGTGAGACAGAGAGTGCGAGACTGAGAGTATGTGAGTGTGTGAGACTGAGAGTATGTGAGTGTGTGAGACTGAGAGTGTGAGACTGAGAGTGTGAGAGACTGAGAGTGTGAGAGACTGAGAGTGTGAGAGTGTGTGAGTGTGTGTGTGAGACTGTGTGTGTGTGTGTGTGTGTGTGTGAGAGAGAGACTGTGTGTGTGTGTGAGAGACTGTGAGAGAGTGTGAGACTGAGAGTGTGAGAGAGACTGTGAGTGAGACTGTGTGTGAGAGTGAGAGAGACTGTGTGAGAGAGTGTGAGACTGTGTGTGAGAGAGTGTGAGACTGTGTGTGAGAGAGTGTGAGACTGTGTGTGAGAGAGTGTGAGAGTGTGAGACTGTGAGACTGTAAGAGTGTGAGACTGTGAGACTGTGAGACTGTAAGAGTGTGAGACTGTGAGAGACTGTGAGAGACTGTGAGAGACTGTGTGAGACTGTGTGAGACTGTAAGAGACTGTAAGAGACTGTGAGAGACTGTGAGAGACTGTGAGAGACTGTGTGAGACTGTGTGAGACTGTGTGAGACTGTGTGAGACTGTGTGAGACTGTGTGAGACTGTGAGAGACTGTGAGAGACTGTGAGAGACTGTGAGAGACTGTGAGAGACTGTGTGAGACTGTGTGAGACTGTGTGAGACTGTGTGAGACTGTGTGAGACTGTGTGAGACTGTGTGAGACTGTGTGAGACTGTGTGAGACTGTGTGAGACTGTGTGAGACTGTGAGAGACTGTGTGAGACTGTGAGAGACTGTGTAGCAGATTGCAACGTAGCAATATGCTGAGGCTGAGACTGTGTGTGAGAGAGTGTGAGACTGTGTGTGAGAGAGTGTGAGAGTGTGAGACTGAGAGTGTGAGACTGAGAGTGTGAGACAGCGAGAGACTGTGAGAGACTGTGAGAGACTGTGAGAGACTGTGAGAGACTGTGTGAGACTGTGTGAGACTGAGAGTGTGAGAGAGACTGTGAGACTGTGTGTGAGAGTGAGAGAGTGTGAGACTGTGTGAGAGTGAGACTGAGAGAGTGTGAGACTGTGTGTGAGAGACTGTGAGAGTGAGAGACTGTGTGTGAGACTGTGTGAGACTGTGTGTGAGTGTGAGACTGTGTGAGAGTGTGAGAGACTGTGTCAGTGTGAGGGACTGTGTGAGACTGTGAGAGAGACTGTGAGAGTGTGAGACTGAGAGTGTGAGACTGAGAGTGTGAGACTGAGAGTGTGAGACTGAGAGTGTGAGACTGAGAGTGTGAGACTGAGAGTGTGAGACTGAGAGTGTGAGACTGAGAGTGTGAGACTGAGAGTGTGAGACTGAGAGTGTGAGACTGAGAGTGTGAGACTGAGAGTGTGAGACTGAGAGTGTGAGACTGAGAGTGTGAGACTGAGAGTGTGAGACTGAGAGTGTGAGACTGAGAGTGTGAGACTGTGACTGTGAGACTGTGACTGTGAGACTGTGACTGTGAGACTGTGACTGTGAGACTGTGACTGTGAGACTGTGACTGTGAGACTGTGACTGTGTGAGAGACTGTGTGAGAGACTGTGTGAGAGACTGTGTGAGAGACTGTGTGAGAGACTGTGTGAGATACTGTGAGAGTGTGAGGGACTGTGAGAGTGTGAGGGACTGTGTGAGACTGCGAGAGAGACTGTGAGAGTGTGAGACAGAGTGTGAGACTGTGTGAAAGTGTGAGAGACTGTGAGACTGTGTGAGACTGTGAAACTGAGAGTGTGAGAGACTGTGAGAGTGTAAGAGACTGTGAGAGTGTGAGGGACTGTGTGAGACTGCGAGAGACTGTGTGAGACTGCGAGAGAGACTGTGTGAGACTGAGAGAGAGACTGTGAGAGACTGCGAGAGAGACTGTGAGAGACTGCGAGAGAGACTGTGAAAGACTGTGAGAGTGTGAGACTGAGAGTGTGAGACTGTGTGAAAGTGTGAGAGACTGTGAGACTGTGAGAGTGTGAGAGACTGTGAGACTGTGTGAGACTGTGTGAGACTGTGTGAGACTGTGTGAGACTGTGTGAGAGACTGTGAGAGACTGTGAGAGACTGTGAGAGACTGTGTGAGAGACTGTGAGAGACTGTGAGAGACTGTGTGAGACTGTGAGAGACTGTGTGAGACTGTGAGAGACTGTGTGAGACTGTGTGAGACTGTGAGAGACTGTGAGAGACTGTGTGAGACTGTGAGAGACTGTGAGAGACTGTGTGAGACTGTGAGAGACTGTGAGAGACTGTGTGAGAGTGTGTGAGACTGAGAGTATGAGACTGAGAGTGTGAGACTGAGAGTGTGAGACTGAGAGTGTGAGACTGAGAGTGTGAGACTGAGAGTGTGAGACTGAGAGTGTGAGACTGAGAGTGTGAGACTGAGAGTGTGAGACTGAGAGTGTGAGACTGAGAGTGTGAGACTGAGAGTGTGAGACTGAGAGTGTGAGACTGAGAGTGTGAGACTGAGAGTGTGAGACTGAGAGTGTGAGACTGAGAGTGTGAGACTGAGAGTGTGAGACTGAGAGTGTGAGACTGAGAGTGTGAGACTGAGAGTGTGAGACTGAGAGTGTGAGACTGAGAGTGTGAGACTGAGAGTGTGAGACTGAGAGTGTGAGACTGAGAGTGTGAGACTGAGAGTGTGAGACTGAGAGTGTGAGACTGAGAGTGTGAGACTGTGACTGTGAGACTGTGACTGTGAGACTGTGACTGTGAGACTGTGACTGTGAGACTGTGACTGTGAGACTGTGACTGTGAGACTGTGACTGTGAGACTGTGACTGTGAGACTGTGACTGTGAGACTGTGACTGTGAGACTGTGACTGTGAGACTGTGACTGTGAGATTGTGACTGTGAGATTGTGACTGTGAGATTGTGACTGTGAGATTGTGACTGTGAGATTGTGACTGTGAGATTGTGACTGTGAGATTGTGACTGTGAGATTGTGACTGTGAGATTGTGACTGTGAGATTGTGACTGTGAGATTGTGACTGTGAGATTGTGACTGTGAGATTGTGACTGTGAGATTGTGACTGTGAGATTGTGACTGTGAGATTGTGACTGTGAGATAGAGACTGTGTGAGAGACTGTGTGTGAGAGAGTGTGAGATACTGTGAGAGTGAGAGGGACTGTGAGAGACTGCGAGAGAGACTGTGAGAGTGTGAGACAGAGTGTGAGACTGTGTGAAAGTGTGAGAGACTGTGAGACTGTGTGAGACTGTGAAACTGAGAGTGTGAGAGACTGTGAGAGTGTGAGAGACTGTGAGAGTGTGAGAGACTGTGAGAGTGTAAGAGACTGTGAGAGTGTGAGGGACTGTGTGAGACTGCGAGAGACTGTGTGAGACTGCAAGAGAGACTGTGTGAGACTGAGAGAGAGACTGTGAGAGACTGCGAGAGAGACTGTGAGAGACTGCGAGAGAGACTGTGAAAGACTGTGAGAGTGTGAGACTGAGAGTGTGAGACTGTGTGAAAGTGTGAGAGACTGTGAGACTGAGAGTGTAAGAGACTGTGAGAGTGTAAGAGACTGTTAGAGTGTGAGGGACTGTGTGAGACTGCGAGAGAGACTGTGTGAGACTGCGATAGAGACTGTGAGAGTGTGAGACTGAGAGTGTGAGACTGTGTGAAAGTGTGAGACTGTGTGAGAGTGTGAGGGACTGTGAGAGTGTGAGACTGAGAGTGTGAGAGTGTGAGACTGAGAGTGTGAGACTGAGAGTGTGAGAGACTGAGAGTGTGAGAGACTGAGAGTGTGAGAGACTGAGAGTGTGAGAGACTGAGAGTGTGTGAGAGACTGAGAGTGTGTGAGAGACTGAGAGTGTGTGAGAGACTGAGAGTATGTGAGTGTGTGAGACTGAGAGAGTGTGAGTGTGTGAGACTGAGAGAGTGTAAGTGTGTGAGACTGAGAGAGTGTGAGAGACTGAGAGTGTGAGAGACTGAGAGTGTGTGAGAGACTGAGAGTATGTGAGTGTGTGAGACTGAGAGAGTGTGAGACTGAGAGAGTGTGAGACTGAGAGAGTGTGAGACTGAGAGTATGTGAGTGTGTGAGACTGAGAGAGTGTGAGACAGAGAGTGTGAGACAGAGAGTGTGAGACTGAGAGTATGTGAGTGTGTGAGACTGAGAGTATGTGAGTGTGTGAGACTGAGAGTGTGAGACTGAGAGTGTGAGAGACTGAGAGTGTGAGAGTGTGTGAGTGTGTGTGTGAGACTGTGTGTGTGTGTGAGAGACTGTGTGTGTGTGTGTGTGTGTGTGTGTGTGTGTGAGAGAGACTGTGAGAGAGTGTGAGAGTGTGAGAGAGACTGTGAGTGAGACTGTGTGTGAGAGTGAGAGAGACTGTGTGAGAGAGTGTGAGACTGTGAGAGTGTGAGAGAGAGTGTGAGACTGTGTGTGAGAGAGTGTGAGACTGTGTGTGACAGAGTGTGAGAGTGTGAGACTGTGTTTGAGAGAGTGTGAGACTGTAAGAGTGTGAGACTGTAAGAGTGTGAGACTGTAAGAGTGTGAGACTGTAAGAGTGTGAGACTGTAAGAGTGTGAGACTGTGAGAGACTGTGAGAGACTGTGAGAGACTGTGTGAGACTGTGTGAGACTGTGTGAGACTGTGAGAGACTGTGAGAGACTGTGAGAGACTGTGAGAGACTGTGAGAGACTGAGAGAGTGTGAGACTGAGAGAGTGTGAGACTGAGAGAGTGTGAGACAGAGAGTATGTGAGTGTGTGAGACTGAGAGTATGTGAGTGTGTGAGACTGAGAGTGTGAGACTGAGAGTGTGAGAGACTGAGAGTGTGAGAGACTGAGAGTGTGAGAGACTGAGAGTGTGAGAGACTGAGAGTGTGAGAGTGTGTGAGTGTGTGTGTGAGACTGTGTGTGTGTGTGTGTGTGAGAGAGAGACTGTGTGTGTGTGTGAGAGACTGTGAGAGAGTGTGAGACTGAGAGTGTGAGAGAGACTGTGAGTGAGACTGTGTGTGAGAGTGAGAGAGACTGTGTGAGAGAGTGTGAGAGTGTGAGACTGTGTGTGAGAGAGTGTGAGAGTGTGAGACTGTGTTTGAGAGAGTGTGAGACTGTAAGAGTGTGAGACTGTGAGACTGTAAGAGTGTGAGACTGTGAGAGTGAGAGACTGTGAGAGACTGTGAGAGACTGTGAGAGACTGTGAGAGACTGTGAGAGACTGTGTGAGACTGTAAGAGACTGTGAGAGACTGTGTGAGACTGTGTGAGACTGTGTGAGACTGTGAGAGACTGTGAGAGACTGTGAGAGACTGTGAGAGACTGTGAGAGACTGTGTGAGACTGTGAGAGACTGTGTAGCAGATTGCAATGTAGCAATATGCTGAGGCTGAGACTGTGTGTGAGAGAGTGTGAGACTGTGTCTGAGAGAGTGTGAGAGTGTGAGACTGAGAGTGTGAGACAGCGAGAGACTGTGTGAGACTGTGTGAGACTGAGAGTGTGAGAGAGACTGTGAGACTGTGTGTGAGAGTGAGAGAGTGTGAGACTGTGAGAGTGAGACTGAGATAGTGTGAGACTGTGTGTGAGAGACTGTGAGAGTGAGAGACTGTGTGTGAGACTGTGTGAGACTGTGTGTGAGTGTGAGACTGTGTGAGAGTGTGAGAGACTGTGTCAGTGTGAGGGACTGTGTGAGACTGTGAGAGAGACTGTGAGAGACTGTGAGAGTGTGAGACTGAGAGTGTGAGACTGAGAGTGTGAGACTGAGAGTGTGAGACTGAGAGTGTGAGACTGAGAGTGTGAGACTGAGAGTGTGAGACTGAGAGTGTGAGACTGAGAGTGTGAGACTGAGAGTGTGAGACTGAGAGTGTGAGACTGAGAGTGTGAGACTGAGAGTGTGAGACTGAGAGTGTGAGACTGAGAGTGTGAGACTGAGAGTGTGAGACTGAGAGTGTGAGAGTGTGAGACTGAGAGTGTGAGACTGAGAGTGTGAGACTGAGAGTGTGAGACTGAGAGTGTGAGACTGAGAGTGTGAGACTGAGAGTGTGAGACTGAGAGTGTGAGACTGAGAGTGTGAGACTGAGAGTGTGAGACTGAGAGTGTGAGACTGAGAGTGTGAGACTGAGAGTGTGAGACTGAGAGTGTGAGACTGAGAGTGTGAGACTGAGAGTGTGAGACTGAGAGTGTGAGACTGAGAGTGTGAGACTGAGAGTGTGAGACTGAGAGTGTGAGACTGAGAGTGTGAGACTGAGAGTGTGAGACTGAGAGTGTGAGACTGAGAGTGTGAGACTGAGAGTGTGAGACTGAGAGTGTGAGACTGAGAGTGTGAGACTGAGAGTGTGAGACTGAGAGTGTGAGACTGAGAGTGTGAGACTGAGAGTGTGAGACTGAGAGTGTGAGACTGAGAGTGTGAGACTGAGAGTGTGAGACTGAGAGTGTGAGACTGAGAGTGTGAGACTGAGAGTGTGAGACTGAGAGTGTGAGACTGAGAGTGTGAGACTGAGAGTGTGAGACTGAGAGTGTGAGACTGAGAGTGTGAGACTGAGAGTGTGAGACTGAGAGTGTGAGACTGAGAGTGTGAGACTGAGAGTGTGAGACTGAGAGTGTGAGACTGAGAGTGTGAGACTGAGAGTGTGAGACTGAGAGTGTGAGACTGAGAGTGTGAGACTGAGAGTGTGAGACTGAGAGTGTGAGACTGAGAGTGTGAGACTGAGAGTGTGAGACTGAGAGTGTGAGACTGAGAGTGTGAGACTGAGAGTGTGAGACTGAGAGTGTGAGACTGAGAGTGTGAGACTGAGAGTGTGAGACTGTGACTGTGAGACTGTGACTGTGAGACTGTGACTGTGAGACTGTGACTGTGAGACTGTGACTGTGAGACTGTGACTGTGAGACTGTGACTGTGAGACTGTGACTGTGAGACTGTGACTGTGAGACTGTGACTGTGAGACTGTGACTGTGAGACTGTGACTGTGAGACTGTGACTGTGAGACTGTGACTGTGAGACTGTGACTGTGAGACTGTGACTGTGAGACTGTGACTGTGAGACTGTGACTGTGAGACTGTGACTGTGAGACTGTGACTGTGAGACTGTGACTGTGAGACTGTGACTGTGAGACTGTGACTGTGAGACTGTGACTGTGAGACTGTGACTGTGAGACTGTGACTGTGAGACTGTGACTGTGAGACTGTGACTGTGAGACTGTGACTGTGAGATTGTGACTGTGAGATTGTGACTGTGAGATTGTGACTGTGAGATTGTGACTGTGAGATTGTGACTGTGAGATTGTGACTGTGAGATTGTGACTGTGAGATAGAGACTGTGTGAGAGACTGTGTGTGAGAGAGTGTGAGATACTGTGAGAGTGTGAGGGACTGTGTGAGACTGCGAGAGAGACTGTGAGAGTGCGAGACAGAGTGTGAGACTGTGTGAAAGTGTGAGAGACTGTGAGACTGTGTGAGACTGTGAAACTGAGAGTGTGAGAGACTGTGAGAGTGTGAGAGACTGTGAGAGTGTAAGAGACTGTGAGAGTGTGAGGGACTGTGTGAGACTGCGAGAGACTGTGTGAGACTGCGAGAGAGACTGTGTGAGACTGAGAGAGAGACTGTGAGAGACTGCGAGAGAGACTGTGAGAGACTGCGAGAGAGACTGTGAAAGACTGTGAGAGTGTGAGACTGAGAGTGTGAGACTGTGTGAAAGTGTGAGAGACTGTGAGACTGTGAGACTGTGAGACTGTGAGACTGTGAGAGTGTGAGAGACTGTGAGACTGTGTGAGACTGTGTGAGACTGTGTGAGACTGTGAGAGACTGTGAGAGACTGTGTGAGACTGTGTGAGACTGTGTGAGACTGTGTGAGACTGTGTGAGACTGTGTGAGACTGTGGGAGACTGTGGGAGACTGTGAGAGACTGTGAGAGACTGTGAGAGACTGTGAGAGACTGTGAGAGACTGTGTGAGACTGTGAGAGACTGTGAGAGACTGTGTGAGAGTGTGTGAGACTGAGAGTATGAGAGAGACTGTGTGTGAGAGTGAGAGAGAGAGACTGTGAGAGTGTGACACTGTGTGAGACTGTGTGAGAGTGTGAGAGTGTGAGACTGTGTGAGAGTGTGAGACTGTGTAAGACTGAGAGAGTGTGAGACTGAGAGAGTGTGAGACAGAGAGTGTGAGACTGAGAGTATGTGAGTGTGTGAGACTGAGAGTATGTGAGTGTGTGAGACTGAGAGTGTGAGACTGAGAGTGTGAGACTGAGAGTGTGAGAGACTGAGAGTGTGAGAGAGTGTGTGTGAGAGTGTGTGAGTGTGTGTGTGAGACTGTGTGTGTGTGTGTGTGTGTGTGTGTGAGAGAGAGAGACTCTGTGTGTGTGTGTGTGTGTGTGTGTGTGAGAGACTGTGAGAGAGTGTGAGACTGAGAGTGTGAGAGAGACTGTGAGTGAGACTGTGTGTGAGAGTGAGAGAGACTGTGTGAGAGAGTGTGAGAGTGTGAGACTGTGTGTGAGAGAGTGTGAGACTGTGTGTGAGAGAGTGTGAGACTGTGTGTGAGAGAGTGTGAGACTGTGTGTGAGAGAGTGTGAGACTGCATTTGAGAGAGTGTGAGACTGTAAGAGTGTGAGACTGTGAGACTGTAAGAGTGTGAGACTGTAAGAGTGTGAGACTGTGAGAGTGAGAGTCTGTGTGAGACTGTGTGAGACTGTGTGAGACTGTGTGAGACTGTGTGAGACTGTGTGAGACTGTGTGAGACTGTGTGAGACTGTGAGAGACTGTGAGAGACTGTGAGAGACTGTGAGAGACTGTGAGAGACTGTGAGAGACTGTGAGAGACTGTGAGAGACTGTGAGAGACTGTGTGAGACTGTGTGAGACTGTGTGAGACTGTGTGAGACTGTGAGAGACTGTGTGAGACTGTGTGAGACTGTGAGAGACTGTGTAGCAGATTGCAACGTAGCAATATGCTGAGGCTGAGACTGTGTGTGAGAGAGTGTGAGACTGTGTGTGAGAGAGTGTGAGTGTGAGACTCTGAGAGTGTGAGACAGTGAGAGACTGTGATAGACTGTGTGAGACTGTGTGAGACTGAGAGTGTGAGAGAGACTGTGAGACTGTGTGTGAGAGTGAGAGAGTGTGAGACTGTGTGAGAGTGAGACTGAGAGAGTGTGAGACTGTGTGTGAGAGTGTGAGACTGTGTGTGAGAGACTGTGAGAGTGAGAGACTGTGTGTGAGACTGTGTGA
This sequence comes from Rhinophrynus dorsalis, assembly GCA_037306005.1. Lineage (NCBI taxonomy): Eukaryota > Metazoa > Chordata > Amphibia > Anura > Rhinophrynidae > Rhinophrynus > Rhinophrynus dorsalis. Next base: position 295,807,856 of record CM074720.1, read on the forward strand.
GAGTGTGAGAGACTGTGTCAGTGTGAGGGACTGTGTGAGACTGTGAGAGAGACTGTGAGAGACTGTGAGAGTGTGAGACTGAGAGTGTGAGACTGAGAGTGTGAGACTGAGAGTGTGAGACTGAGAGTGTGAGACTGAGAGTGTGAGACTGAGAGTGTGAGACTGTGACTGTGAGACTGTGACTGTGAGACTGTGACTGTGAGACTGTGACTGTGAGACTGTGACTGTGAGACTGTGACTGTGAGATTGTGACTGTGAGATTGTGACTGTGAGATTGTGACTGTGAGATTGTGACTGTGAGATAGAGACTGTGTGAGAGACTGTGTGAGAGACTGTGTGAGAGACTGTGTGAGAGACTGTGTGAGAGACTGTGTGAGAGACTGTGTGAGAGACTGTGTGAGAGACTGTGTGAGAGACTGTGTGAGAGACTGTGTGAGAGACTGTGTGAGAGACTGTGTGAGAGACTGTGTGTGAGAGAGTGTGAGATACTGTGAGAGTGAGAGGGACTGTGAGAGTGTGAGGGACTGTGTGAGACTGCGAGAGAGACTGTGAGAGTGTGAGACAGAGTGTGAGACTGTGTGAAAGTGTGAGAGACTGTGAGACTGTGTGAGACTGTGAAACTGAGAGTGTGAGAGACTGTGAGAGTGTGAGAGACTGTGAGAGTGTAAGAGACTGTGAGAGTGTAAGAGACTGTGAGAGTGTAAGAGACTGTGAGAGTGTGAGGGACTGTGTGAGACTGCGAGAGACTGTGTGAGACTGCGAGAGAGACTGTGTGAGACTGAGAGAGAGACTGTGAGAGACTGCGAGAGAGACTGTGAGAGACTGCGAGAGAGACTGTGAAAGACTGTGAGAGTGTGAGACTGAGAGTGTGAGACTGTGTGAAAGTGTGAGAGACTGTGTAGCAGATTGCAACGTAGCAATATGCTCAGGCTGAGACTGTGTGTGAGAGAGTGTGAGACTGTGTCTGAGAGAGTGTGAGAGTGTGAGACTGAGAGTGTGAGACAGCGAGAGACTGTGTGAGACTGTGTGAGACTGAGAGTGTGAGAGAGACTGTGAGACTGTGTGTGAGAGTGAGAGAGTGTGAGACTGTGTGAGAGTGAGACTGAGATAGTGTGAGACTGTGTGTGAGAGACTGTGAGAGTGAGAGACTGTGTGTGAGACTGTGTGAGACTGTGTGTGAGTGTGAGACTGTGTGAGAGTGTGAGAGACTGTGTCAGTGTGAGGGACTGTGTGAGACTGTGAGAGAGACTGTGAGAGACTGTGAGAGTGTGAGACTGTGAGAGTGTGAGACTGAGAGTGTGAGACTGAGAGTGTGAGACTGAGAGTGTGAGACTGAGAGTGTGAGACTGAGAGTGTGAGACTGAGAGTGTGAGACTGAGAGTGTGAGACTGAGAGTGTGAGACTGAGAGTGTGAGACTGAGAGTGTGAGACTGAGAGTGTGAGACTGAGAGTGTGAGACTGAGAGTGTGAGACTGAGAGTGTGAGACTGAGAGTGTGAGACTGAGAGTGTGAGACTGAGAGTGTGAGACTGAGAGTGTGAGACTGTGACTGTGAGACTGTGACTGTGAGACTGTGACTGTGAGACTGTGACTGTGAGACTGTGACTGTGAGACTGTGACTGTGAGACTGTGACTGTGAGACTGTGACTGTGAGACTGTGACTGTGAGACTGTGACTGTGAGACTGTGACTGTGAGACTGTGACTGTGAGACTGTGACTGTGAGATTGTGACTGTGTGAGAGACTGTGTGAGAGACTGTGTGTGAGATACTGTGAGAGTGTGAGGGACTGTGAGAGTGTGAGGGACTGTGTGAGACTGCGAGAGAGACTGTGAGAGTGCGAGACAGAGTGTGAGACTGTGTGAAAGTGTGAGAGACTGTGAGACTGTGTGAGACTGTGAAACTGAGAGTGTGAGAGACTGTGAGAGACTGTGAGAGACTGTGAGAGACTGTGAGAGACTGTGAGAGACTGTGAGAGACTGTGAGAGACTGTGTGAGAGTGTGTGAGACTGAGAGTATGAGAGAGACTGTGTGTGAGAGAGAGAGACTGTGAGAGTGTGACACTGTGTGAGACTGTGTGAGAGTGTGAGACTGTGTGAGAGTGTGAGACTGTGTGAGAGTGTGAGACTGTGTGAGAGTGTGAGACTGTGTGAGAGTGTGAGACTGTGTGAGAGTGTGAGACTGTGTGAGAGTGTGAGACTGTGTAAGACTGAGAGAGTGTGAGACTGAGAGAGTGTGAGACAGAGAGTGTGAGACTGAGAGTATGTGAGTGTGTGAGACTGAGAGTATGTGAGTGTGTGAGAGTGTGAGAGACTGAGAGTGTGAGAGAGTGTGTGTGAGTGTGTGTGTGAGACTGTGTGTGTGTGTGTGTGTGTGTGTGTGTGAGAGAGAGAGAGACTCTGTGTGTGTGTGTGTGTGTGTGTGTGTGTGTGTGTGTGAGAGAGACTGTGAGAGAGTGTGAGACTGAGACTGTGAGAGAGACTGTGAGTGAGACTGTGTGTGAGAGTGAGAGAGACTGTGTGAGAGAGTGTGAGAGTGTGAGACTGTGTGTGAGAGAGTGTGAGACTGTGTGTGAGAGAGTGTGAGACTGTGTGTGAGAGAGTGTGAGACTGTGTGTGAGAGAGTGTGAGACTGCATTTGAGAGAGTGTGAGACTGTAAGAGTGTGAGACTGTGAGACTGTAAGAGTGTGAGACTGTAAGAGTGTGAGACTGTGAGAGTGAGAGTCTGTGTGAGTCTGTGTGAGACTGTGTGAGACTGTGTGAGACTGTGTGAGACTGTGTGAGACTGTGAGAGACTGTGAGAGACTGTGAGAGACTGTGTGAGACTGTGAGAGACTGTGAGAGACTGTGTGAGACTGTGAGAGACTGTGTAGCAGATTGCAACGTAGCAATATGCTGAGGCTGAGACTGTGTGTGAGAGAGTGTGAGACTGTGTGTGAGAGAGTGTGAGTGTGAGACTCTGAGAGTGTGAGACAGTGAGAGACTGTGATAGACTGTGTGAGACTGTGTGAGACTGAGAGTGTGAGAGAGACTGTGAGACTGTGTGTGAGAGTGAGAGAGTGTGAGACTGTGTGAGAGTGAGACTGAGAGAGTGTGAGACTGTGTGTGAGAGTGTGAGACTGTGTGTGAGAGACTGTGAGAGTGAGAGACTGTGTGTGAGACTGTGTGAGACTGTGTGAGAGTGTGAGAGACTGTGTCAGTGTGAGGGACTGTGTGAGACTGTGAGAGAGACTGTGAGAGACTGTGAGAGTGTGAGACTGAGAGTGTGAGACTGAGAGTGTGAGACTGAGAGTGTGAGACTGAGAGTGTGAGACTGAGAGTGTGAGACTGAGAGTGTGAGACTGAGAGTGTGAGACTGAGAGTGTGAGACTGAGAGTGTGAGACTGAGAGTGTGAGACTGAGAGTGTGAGACTGAGAGTGTGAGACTGAGAGTGTGAGACTGAGAGTGTGAGACTGTGACTGTGAGACTGTGACTGTGAGACTGTGACTGTGAGACTGTGACTGTGAGATTGTGACTGTGAGATTGTGACTGTGAGATTGTGACTGTGAGATAGAGACTGTGTGAGAGACTGTGTGAGAGACTGTGTGAGAGACTGTGTGAGAGACTGTGTGAGAGACTGTGTGAGAGACTGTGTGAGAGACTGTGTGAGAGACTGTGTGTGAGAGAGTGTGTGTGAGAGAGTGTGAGATACTGTGAGAGTGAGAGGGACTGTGAGAGTGTGAGGGACTGTGTGAGACTGCGAGAGAGACTGTGAGAGTGTGAGACAGAGTGTGAGACTGTGTGAAAGTGTGAGAGACTGTGAGAGTGTGAGAGACTGTGAGAGTGTGAGAGACTGTGAGACTGAGAGTCTGGGGGACTGTGAGAGTGTAAGAGACTGTGAGAGTGTGAGGGACTGTGTGAGACTACGAGAGAGACTGTGAGAGTGTGAAAGTGTGAGACTGTGTGAGAGTGTGAGAGACTGTGAGACTGAGAGTGTGTGAGACTGTGAGAGACTGTGAGTGTGAGACTGTGAGACTGCGACTGTGAGACTGTGTGAGAGACTGTGTGAGAGACTGTGTGAGAGACTGTGAGAGTGTGAGACAGAATGTGTGCTTTGCAATGCGTTGCTTACCCCTCTGGCACTCAAAGGGTTAAGTTGAGCTAACATAGCAATATAACACACGGTGGCTCTTCAGTTGAGGCAACGTAGCAATATGCTGAGGGATCAAATAGAAAATGGTGTTTGAGGCTTGCCCTCTATACATACAGCAAAGCATCTCTCTCCCTTTAAGGAGAAAGGGTGGGAAGCAGGAAGCAGGAAGTGGAGGAGTGACAGTTGAGACAGTGAGGTGACTGAAGAGATGATGAGTTAAATAAGAGTTGCTATTAAGTTTATCCCTGAGTTTGTATTTTATGGGAACATTACACCCTCGTACTGAAACAGAGTGTATGGAGGGTTACAGTTACCTGTGGGAGGTGAAACAGTGTGTTTGTGGGGTCATGATCCTGAGTGAGAGTGTGAGTGGACCGGGAGAAGTTACTGATATCCTTACCTCAGGAGCAAGTGGCAGTTATATATATTTTTTTTTGTCAGTTGGATACTGGTGGGTGGGCTGGAGGGGGCGTGCCAACTCCCTGTATGATAAACACGCCCCCATTGAATCACCCAATGAGAGCAGTAAAGTCCCCATTCAATCACCCAATAGGAGTTGTGTCTCCTAATGAGACATAAATTATGTAATTAGACATTCTGTTCAATGCGAGTTTCTTTTCTGAGGAGACATAAATTATGTTCTGTGTGTGGGGTACCATAAATTATGCAATGAGGCTTATTCTTTTATATATATATAGACTAGCAATGTGGGACGACGTTGCCCGTCAGGATATGTAGGGAATTTGTGCACACACGGATGCGAGACAAACACAGAGACACACACTGAGATGCTTAAAGAGCGACAGTCATACACACATACATGCAGACACAGAGTGTGATACAGACATGCAACACACACAGTGAGAAACACACAGGCACACACAGAGACAAACACACACAGAAGTGAGTCATAAGGGGTTGACTTATGTGTCATTGTAATGAGTTTGTGTTTGTACTTATGCCTCCACTGTGGCATTCATTCATATAGTTGAAATGCATGTGGTAATTGCACATACTATGGTGGAAGGTGGATCGTGCTGGCTCCCGGGATGTGAGTGACTGGCATTCATTCATGTAATTGAAATGCGTGTGATAATTGCACATACTATGGTGGAAGGTGGATCGTGCTGGCTCCCAGGGTGTGAGTGACAGTGAGACTATGGTGGAAGGTGGATCGTGCTGGCTCCTGGGGTGTGATTACGTGTGAGTGATTGCGTTTGAGTGCAAGATTGAGTGATTGCGTGTGAGTGATTGAGTGAGTGTGTTAGTGAGTTTGTGTGATTGAGTGAGAGTGTGTGAGTGAGAGTGTGTATGATAGTGAGAGGGTGTGAGAGGGTGTGAGTGATTGAGGGTGAGAGTGTGATTGAGTGTAAGTGTGACTGAGTGTTAGTGTGATTGTGAATGAGTGTGACTGCGAGACTGTAAGTGTGAGAATGTGATTGAGTGTGAGACTGTGAGAGGATGAGAGTGTGATTGAGTGATTGAGTGTGAGAGTGAGACTGTGTGAGAGTGTGAGTGTGATTGAGTGAGACTGTGAGAGTGTGATTGAGTGATTGAGTGTGAGAGTGAGACTGTGAGAGAGTGAGAGAGACTGTGTGAGACTGTGAGACTGAGAGTGTGAGAATGTGAGTGTGAGAGAGTGTGTGAGACTGTGAGAGACTGTGAGAGTGTGAGAGAGACTTTGAGAGTGAGAGAGACTGTGTGAGACTGTGTGAGACTGAGAGTGTGAGAGAGACTGTGTGTGAGAGAGAGAGAGAGAGAGAGACTGTGAGAGTGTGAGACTGTGTGAGACTGTGTGAGACTGTGTAAGACTGTGAGAGTGTGAGAGAGACTGTGAGAATGTGAGAGAGACTGTAAGACTGTGTGTGAGACTGTGTGTGAGACTGTGTGTGAGACTGTGTGTGAGAGTGTGTGTGAGAGTGTGTGTGAGAGTGTGTGTGAGAGTGTGTGTGAGAGTGTGTGTGAGAGTGTGTGTGAGAGTGTGTGTGTGAGTGTGTGCGTAAGTGTGTGAGACTGAGTTTTTGAGAGTGAGAGAGACTGTGTGATACTGTGTGAGACTGAGAGTGTGAGAGAGACTGTGTGTGTGAGAGAGAGAGTGTGAGACTGTGTGAGAGTGTGAGACTGTGTGAGAGTGTGACTGAGGAGTGTGAGAGAGAGTGTGAGAGAGAGAGTGTGAGACTGTGTGTGAGAGTGTGAGACTGTGTGTTTGAGAGACTGAGAGTGTGAGAGAGACTGAGAGTGTGAGAGACTGAGAGTGTGAGAGACTGAGAGTGTGTGAGAGACTGAGAGTGTGTGAGAGACTGAGAGTGTGTGAGAGACTGAGAGTGTGTGAGAGACTGAGAGTGTGTGAGAGACTGAGAGTGTGTGAGAGACTGAGAGTGTGTGAGAGACTGAGAGTGTGTGAGAGACTGAGAGTGTGTGAGAGACTGAGAGTGTGTGAGAGACTGAGAGTGTGTGAGAGACTGAGAGTGTGTGAGAGACTGAGAGAGTGTGAGACTGAGAGTGTGAGAGAGTGTGTGAGAGAGTATGTGAGAGTGTGAGAGAGTGTGTGAGAGTGTGCATGTGTGAGACTGTGTGTGTGTGTGTGTGAGACTGTGTGTGTGTGTGAGACTGTGTGTGTGTGTGTGTGTGTGTGTGTGTGTGTGAGACTGAGAGTGAGACTGTGTGTGAGAGTGAGAGAGAGAGAGACTGTGTGAGAGAGTGCGTGACTGTGAGAGTGAGAGAGTGTGAGACTGTGTGTGAGTGTGAGACTGTGTGTGAGTGTGAGACTGAGAGAGTGTGTGTGAGAGTGTGAGACTGTGTGTGAGAGTGTGAGACTGTGTGTGAGAGAGTGTGAGACTGTGAGAGTGTGAGAGAGTGTGAGACTGTGAGACTGTGAGACTGTGAGAGTGTGAGACTGTGAGAGTGTGAGACTGTGAGAGTGTGAGAGTGTGAGACTGTGAGACTGTGAGACTGTGAGAGTGTGAGACTGTGAGACCGTGAGACTGTGAGACCGTGAGAGACCGTGAGAGACCGTGAGAGACCGTGAGAGACCGTGAGAGACCGTGAGAGACCGTGAGAGACCGTGAGAGACTGTGTGAGAGTGTGTGAGAGTGTGACACTGTGTGAGACTGTGAGACTGTGTGTGAGTGTGAGACTGAGAAAGTGTGAGAGAGAGTGTGAGACTGTGTGTGTGAGAGTGTGAGACTGTGTGTGTGAGAGTGTGAGACTGTGTGTGAGAGAGTGTGAGACTGTGTGTGAGAGAGTGTGAGAGTGTGACAGTGTGAGACTGTGTGTGTGTGAGACTGTGAGAGTGTGAGAGACTGTGTCAGTGTGAGGGACTGTGTGAGACTGGGAGAGAGACTGTGAGAGACTGTGAGAGTGTGAGAGAGAGTGTGAGACTGTGTGTGAGACTGTGTGTGAGAGAGTGTGAGACTGTGAGACTGTGAGAGTGTGAGACTGTGAGACTGTGAGAGTGTGAGACTGTGAGACTGTGAGAGTGAGAGACCGTGAGAGACTGTGAGAGTGAGAGACCGTGAGAGACTGTGTGAGAGTGTGTGACAGTGTGTGAGAGTGTGAGACTGTGTGAGACTGAGAGTGTGAGAGAGACTGTGTGTGAGAGTGTGAGACTGTGTGTGAGAGAGTGTGAGACTGTGTGTGAGAGAGTGTGAGAGTGTGACAGTGTGAGACTGTGTGTGTGTGAGACTGTGAGAGTGTGAGAGAGTGTGTGAGAGTGTGTGTGTGCGAGAGTGTGTGTGTGAGACTGTGTGTGTGTGAGAGAGTGCGAGACTGTGAGAGTGAGAGAGTGTGACACTGTGTGTGAGTGTGAGACTGTGTGTGAGTGTGAGACTGAGAGAGTGTGAGAGAGAGTGTGAGACTGTGTGTGTGAGAGTGTGAGACTGTGTGTGTGAGAGTGTGAGACTGTGTGTGTGAGAGTGTGAGACTGTGTGTGTGAGAGTGTGAGACTGTGTGTGTGAGAGTGTGAGACTGTGTGTGTGAGAGTGTGAGACTGTGTGTGTGAGAGTGTGAGACTGTGTGTGAGAGAGTGTGAGAGTGTGAGACTGTGTGAGACTGTGTGAGACTGTGAGAGACTGTGAGAGAGTGTGTGAGAGTGTGAGACTGTGTGAGACTGAGAGTGTGAGAGAGACTGTGTGTGAGAGTGAGAGAGTGTGACACTGTGTGAGACTGTGAGACTGTGAGTGTGAGACTGTGTGAGTGTGAGACTGTGTGAGTGTGAGACTGAGAGAGTGTGAGAGAGAGTGTGAGAGTGAGACTGTGTGTGAGACTGTGTGTGAGAGTGTGAGAGTGAGAGTGTGAGAGTGAGAGTGTGAGAGTGAGAGAGTGAGAGTGTGAGACTGTGTGAGAGTGTGAGAGACTGTGTGAGACTGTGAGAGACTGTGTAAGAGTGTGAGACTGTGTGAGACTGTGAGAGACTGTGTAAGAGTGTGAGAGAGACTGTGAGACTGTGTGTGAGACTGTGTGAGAGAGAGACTGTGAGAGTGAGAGAGTGTGAGAGAGTGAGACTGTGTGAGATTGTGTGAGAGTGTGAGACTGTGTGTGTGAGACTGTGTGCGAGACTGAGTGAGACAGTGTGAGAGTGAGAGAGAGAGACTGTGAGAGTGTGAGACTGAGAGTGTGAGAGACTGAGAGTGTGAGAGACTGAGAGAGTGTGAGACTGAGAGTATGTGAGTGTGTGAGACTGAGAGTGTGAAAGAGTGTGTGAGACTGAGAGTGTGAAAGAGTGTGTGAGACTGAGAGTGTGAGAGAGTGTGTGAAAGAGTGTGTGAGAGAGTATGTGTGTATGTGGGACTGTGTGTGTGTGTGAGACTGTGTGTGTGTGAGACTGTGTGTGTGTGTGTGTGTGAGAGAGTGCGAGACTGTGAGATTGAGAGAGTGTGAGACTGTGTGTGAGTGTGAGACTGAGAGAGTGTGTGAGAGAGAGTGTGAGACTGTGTGTGTGAGAGTGTGAGACTGTGTGTGTGAGAGTGTGAGACTGTGTGTGTGAGAGTGTGAGACTGTGTGTGTGAGAGTGTGAGACTGTGTGTGTGAGAGTGTGAGACTGTGTGTGAGAGACTGTGAGAGACTGTGTGAGAGTGTGAGAGAGACTGTGAGACTGTGTGTGAGAGAGAGAGACTGTGAGAGTTTGAGAGTGTGAGACTGTGTGAGAGTGTGAGACTGTGTGAGAGTGTGAGACTGTGTGAGAGTGTGAGACTGTGTGAGAGTGTGAGACTGTGTGAGAGTGAGACTGTGTGAGACTGTGAGAGTGTGAGACTGTGTGTGTGAGACTGCGTGTATGAGACTTTGTGTGTGAGACTGTGTGTGTGAGACTGCGTGTATGAGACTTTGTGTGTGAGACTGTGTGAGACAGTGTGAGAGTGTGAGAGAGAGAGACTGTGAGAGTATGTGAGTGTGTGAGACAGAGAGTGTGAGATTGAGAGTGTGAGAGACTGAGAGAGTGTGAGACTGAGAGAGTGTGAGACTGAGAGAGTGTGAGACTGAGAGTATGTGAGAGAGTGTGAGACTGTGAGAGTGAGAGAGTGTGAGACTGCGTGTGAGTGTGAGTCTGTGTGTGTGTGTGTGTGTGAGAGAGACTGTGTGTGTGTGAGAGAGTGCGAGACTGTGAGAGTGAGAGAGTGTGAGACTGTGTGTGAGTGTGAGTCTGTGTGTGTGTGTGTGTGTGTGAGAGAGACTGTGTGTGTGTGAGAGAGTGCGAGACTGTGAGAGTGAGAGAGTGTGAGACTGTGTGTGAGTGTGAGACTGTGTGTGAGTGTGAGACTGAGAGAGTGTGAGAGAGAGTGTGAGAGTGTGAGACTCTGTGTGTAAGAGTGTGAGAGACTGTGAGAGACTGTGAGAGAGTGTGTGAGAGTGTGATACTGTGTGAGACTGAGAGTGTGAGACTGTGAGAGTGAGAGAGTGTGACACTGTGTGAGACTGTGAGACTGTGTGAGACTGTGTGAGAATGTGAGACTGTGTGAGAGTGTGAGACTGTGTGTGAGTGTGAGACTTTGTGAGTGTGAGACTGAGAGAGAGTGAGAGAGTGTGAGAGTGTGAGACTGTGTGTGAGAGTGTGAGACTGTGTGTGAGAGTGTGAGACTGTGTGTGAGAGTGTGAGACTGTGTGTGAGAGTGTGAGACTGTGTGTGAGAGAGTGTGAGAGTGTAAGAGTGTGAGACTGTGTGAGACTGTGTGAGACTGTGTGAGAGTGTGAGAGACTGTGAGAGACTGTGAGAGACTGTGAGAGACGGTGAGAGACGGTGAGAGACTGTTTGAGACTGTTTGAGACTGTGTGAGACTGTGAGAGACTGTGTGAGACTGTGTGAGACTGTGTGAGAGTGTGAGAGAGACTGTGAGACTGTGTGTGAGAGAGAGAGACTGTGAGAGTGTGAGACTGTGAGAGTGTGAGACTGTGTGAGAGTGAGACTGTGTGAGACTGTGAGACTGTGTGAGACTGTGAGAGTGTGAGACTGTGAGAGTGTGAGACTGAGAGTGTGAGAGACTGAGAGTGTGAGAGACTGAGAGTGTGAGAGACTGAGAGTGTGAGAGACTGAGAGTGTGAGAGACTGAGAGTGTGAGAGACTGAGAGTGTGAGAGACTGAGAGTGTGAGAGACAGAGTGTGAGAGACTGAGAGTGTGAGAGACTGAGAGTGTGAGAGACTGAGAGTGTGTGAGACTGAGAGAGTGTGAGACTGAGAGTCTATGAGTGTGTGAGACTGAGAGTGTGACAGAGTGTGTGAGACTGAGTGTGTGAGACTGAGTGTGTGAGACTGAGTGTGTGAGACTGAGTGTGTGAGACTGAGTGTGTGAGACTGAGAGTGTGAGACTGAGTGTGTGAGACTGAGTGTGTGAGACTGAGTGTGTGAGACTGAGTGTGTGAGACTGAGTGTGTGAGACTGAGAGTGTGAGACTGAGTGTGAGAGAGTGTGTGAGAGAGCGTGTGAGAGAGCGTGTGAGAGAGCGTGTGAGACTGTGTGTGTGTGTGAGAGACTGTGAGTGAGACTGTGTGTGTGTGTGAGAGACTGTGAGAGACTGTGAGACTTAGAGTGTGAGACTTAGAGTGTGAGAGAGACTGTGAGTGAGACTGTGTGTGAGAGTGAGAGAGAGAGACTGTGTGAGAGAGTGTGAGACTGTGAGGTGAGAGAGTGTGAGACTGTGTGTGAGTGTGAGACTGAGAGAGTGTGAGAGAGAGTGTGAGACTGTGTGTGAGTGTGAGACTGTGTGAGAGAGAGTGTGAGACTGTGTGTGTGAGACTGTGAGAGTGAGAGACTGTGAGAGACTGTGTGAGACTGAGAGTGTGAGAGAGACTGTGAGACTATATGTGAGACTGTGTGTGAGAGTGAGAGAGTGTGAGACTGTGTGTGAGAGTGTGAGACTGTGTGTGAGAGTGTGAGACTGTGTGTGAGAGTGTGAGACTGTGAGAGACTGTGAGAGTGAGAGACTGTGAGACTGTGTGAGACTGTGTGTGAGTGTGAGACTGTGTGTGAGTGTGAGACTGTGTGTGAGTGTGAGACTGTGTGTGAGTGTGAGACTGTGTGTGAGTGTGAGACTGTGTGTGTGTGAGACTGTGTGTGTGTGAGACTGTGTGAGACTGTGTGTGAGTGTGAGACTGTGTGTGCGTGAGACTGTGAGAGTGTGAGAGACTGTGTCAGTGTGAGGGACTGTGTGAGACTGTGAGAGAGGCTGTGAGAGACTGTGAGAGTATGAGACTGAGAGTGTGAGACTGCGACTGTGAGACTGCGACTGTGAGACTGTGTGAGAGACTGTGTGAGAGACTGTGTGAGTGTGAGACAGAATGTGTGCTTTGCAATGCGTTGCTTACCCCTCTGGCACTCAAAGGGTTAAGTTGAGGTAACATAGCAATATAACACACAGTGGCTCTTCAGTTGAGGCAGCGTAGCAATATGCTGATAGAACAAATAAAAAGTGGTGTTTGAGGCTTGCCCTCTGTAACATACAGCAAAGCATCTCTCTCCCTTTAAGGAGAAAGGGTGGGAAGCAGGAAGTGGAGGAGTGACAGTTGAGACAGTGAGGTGACTGAAGAGATGATGAGTTAAATAAGAGTTGCTATTAAGTTTATCCCTGAGTTTGTATTTTATGGGAACATTACACCCTCGTACTGAAACAGAGTGTATGGAGGGTTACAGTTATCTGTGGGAGGTGAAACAGTGTGTTTGTGGGGTCATGATCCTGAGTGAGAGTGTGAGTGGACCGGGAGAAGTTACTGATATCCCCTACCTCAGGAGCGAGTGGCAGTTATATATTTTTTTTTTTTGTCAGTTGGATACTGGTGGGCGGGCTGGAGGGGGCGGCCAACTCCCTGTATGATAAACACGCCCCCATTGAATCACCCAATGAGAGCAGTAAAGTCCCCATTCAATCACCCAATAGGAGTTGTGTCTCCTAATGAGACATAAATTATGTAATTAGACATTCTGTTCAATGCGAGTTTCTTTTCTGAGGAGACATAAATTATGTTCTGTGTGTGGGGTACCATAAATTATGCAATGAGGCTTATTCTTTTATATATATAGATAGATATACACACTGGCAAGTCTAAGAAAAGAAATCTAGATAGCACATCTGGGTAATATATATGATAAATGTTTAATGAATTAAAATTCACAAGGATGACTTATATTAACCATGTATGTCATGAACAATAGTAAACATGTATTATTACATTGAAATAATCTCCTAGTATGCAAGAGGTCATAGATCAATCTGTGATAAATGTAGAATATGCTGTATCTAAGTGTTGAAGCAAATATTGGATGCTTTCTTTATAGAGATGGATGTAAGGGATAGTCCTGTATTTGGAAACAAATATATGTATTCTCCCAGGAGAATAACTAGTAACTAAAACCTATTTGCCCTGGATCTGATGGGCACCTTTGGATGTTGGGCCTCAGCAAAACTGCACCTCCTGTAGTTACTCCCCTGAGTACAGGATTGGCTGATAAGACATCTTTTGACTTCTAAAAGCATCTAATAATGGGCCTTAGTTACAAAGCAGAGCCCTTCTGGAGAAAATCACCTGCACTGCAGAAGACAAAAATCCCCATTGTGTTTTTTTTTTTTTTTTTTTTTTTTCCAACTCGAATGCTACAGAGGTTAATGTGTTGCAGACATCGCTACCATTCAGAGGGTTAAAGAAAGTCCATTTTACCTGTGGGGGGTGTATTTGTCCCCTGTGATGCAGCTGGATTTCTCCAGAATTACTCCACTTTATATTGTATTTATACATAGCACCCTCTGTGTTGAAAATGCCAGTAGCCCCCAAGGGGTTAATTATTATTTATAGTTGGAGAAAGCTGTGGCAGATTTTAATTATCTACAAAAAAAGCTTTAGCCACTGAATTGTATATAATGTTCTCATTTTATTTCACGGTTTATCTATTTGTTATGATGATATAGTACATTAATCGACAGGTTGCTAGACACATCTTCAATTAATTGTTTGCAATACATACAGTTGTTTTAGGTAATTCTATTGCTTTGTACAGTAACCTATTGAAGACAGTATGTGTGTGTGTTTATGCTATTTTATTATTTGTTTTATTCATCCTGGTAAGTGTTGGAGGGTAAATCCACACTTATTACATAACGCAAACAACAAAATTCCCAGTTATTCACATAGAGGGAATACGGCATTTAAAAATAAGCTTAAAGGGATAGTAATACTTTGTTTCATCTTTATTTTATTTTGTAGGCATTAAAAAAACACGAAGAACGATATAAGTCTTATCTCTCAAACCTTTATGGTTTAAGAGATATTCACAAGCAAAGTATCCCCCCCCCCCCCCGTTCAGCCAGAGCAGAAGGGAGGTGCCCAGGTAGACTGCAGAGAGGGACAATCTTCAATTAAGATAAGGGAAAAAGCTGAAAAACTTGTCAAGGGGGGGAGGGCTTTCATTGTTTTCATACAAAGAAGAATGTCCCCTTCTGTTATCTGTCTGGTCTTACAACCAGATTCACATCTGAGAAGAGATGGTTTACACTAGGAAAAAGGGTTGGGAGGGGGAAACTTTGCTTGTGAATCTCTCTTAAACCATAAAGGTTTGAGAGATAAGATTTATACCGTTCTTCATGTTTTTTAATGCCTACAAAGTAAAATAAAGATAAAACGAAGTATTACTATCCCTTTAAGGCAGTTTGAGTAACCTTACTGCCACGTAGTTGTAAAAAAACAAACAAACAAACAAACAGATAACCTGCCTAAATAGCACTCAAAGATATGAGGCTATAATACTGATATAACTATGAGAAATAATCCATTATTTCTCATAGTTCTATCAGTATTATAGACTGATTTCTTTGAGTGCTATTTAGGCAGGTTATCTGTTTGTTTGTTTTTTTGGTGTCTCTTAATCATCTCCTGCAGCACCAGATATTTCTACTACTGATTTATAACTTACTATGAGCCCTCAGGTGTAGAGATAGAGTATATTGGTTTTTCACTGTCGTCCAATACAGGTCACTGGTACTCTGGGAGGCGTAAGTCCCCTTTAATAGGCAGGAACAACTATGCAAATGATTTGCAAGGGGCGGAGCCTCCCCTCTTACTTAAGCCACCTTCTGGCCAGAGCCACTTAGATTGATTTGTTCCTGGAGTGCTTTGCACACCAGGTAGAGAACATCTATGCATCTTAGTATTTTATTATTTTTTTATTCAAATATGGAATACCACCATTAGGAGGGTGACCATGGCTGTGAATTGCCCTCTTTAAAGTGGCTGGTGCAGCTTCCAGGGATTTTCTGTGGACCTTATGCCCTGAAGAGGGGACAGCTTGTGTTAAGCAGCTTCCCTACTGGGGAATTTACCTCTGGTTCTTTCCCACTTTATCATGGTCACCTGAAGACAGAAGTCCTGCAGGAAAGGTGAGTCACCCATTGAGTGCTGAAGGTCCACTTGTCCCCACAGTGTCCCTTTGATGGGCTTGTATTTGGGAGTTTCAATACACTCCAGCACTCATAGGGTGTTTTTATTGCATTATTACTGTTTTATGCAATTTCTGTGGTATTCTCTGGGTTTTGGAGCCTTTGATATTCGTTTACTCATGTTTCTTATGTGTTTCATACTTGTTTGGGCACTTTTTAATGTTTTCTCAAACTTTGTTAAAAATGGTGTTCCGCGCCTTTAAGCGCAGCTTTTTCCTGCTCAGATGCAAGGGCTCCTTTACTCTCTATGAGAATTCACAGTGTGGGACATATCTCTGGAACCGCTTGTCACAGCAACTTCAGAGAGGGCTCATTTTAATGCTAGGCTCCTGCTCTATCATCCGGAATGTGTTTTATGTATGTGGGGTGTTCAGGGGGGCTTCGGGCACTGTTTGGGGTACTTGTAAGGGAAAACTACATTTCCCATGAGCGCCTGGTTCACGCTCGTTTCTGATTGGCTGTCATGACGGCCGCCATTTTGTGGTACTTTTCCTAAGCGAGTACACTACGCAGGGACTGAGCCTTCTCTCTCCTCAACAGATTAACCCTTCGCTGGCCAGATAAGTCCGAATTTAGACATTTCTGGGGTGAAACATTAATCATTTACACTTTTTCTGGGTGATAGTGTTATTAGTGGGGTATATTGACGCTGTGAGCATGTCTACTTCACTGGAGCTCGGGGCTAGACCCAAGTCTAAGGAGGATGGGGAGTCTGCTACCCCCATGGCGTTTTGCTCCTCTTGCCACATTGGGCTGTCTACCGATAATGTGGGGGATCTATGCCCTAATTGTACTGGTCAAGATAGCAACCCTGGGCTTTCCAGCCACGCTATTGAGCCATCTTGGGTGAGGGAGTTTAAAGCTGCCACTAGGGATCTCAGATCCACGCTTCAACTCTTTCCCTCTCAGATACAGGGGGCTCTCCAGGTCTGGCAGACCCCCTCTACCATCAGGACCTCCCTGCCTAAGCCACAGGGAGCTCCTGATGTCACTGATTCTTCTGAAGAAGAACTCTTACAGGATTCTGATGCTGAGGAACGTACTGTTATTGAATCTAACAGGTCCATTGGGGACCCCTATGAGTGTGACCCTGAAGTCTCGGCTGAGGGTCTGATCAGAGCGGTTCTGAATACGCTCAACCTTCCTCTGACTCAGGAATCCACTTATGATCCTACTGATGTTTTTCAGAAAAAGCCATCTAAGCCAGTTGTTTGTTTTCCAACTAACCCTACTCTTGCCCGTCTGGTCTCTGAGGCATGGAAGAATCCTGATAGATCTTCCTCTGTCTCTAAAAAGTTTGCTAAACTATACCCTTTTCCTGAGGCTGAGCTGGCAAAATGGGTTCATCCTCCCAAGGTGGATGCTCCTGTTTCTAGACTATCCAAGTCTACCGCTTTGGCTGTCTCTGATGCCTCTGCCCTGCAGGATTGGACGGATAAAAAGCTAGAGCTTTCTCTTAAATCTATTTTTGCCTCCATTGGCACTGCCATGCGCCCAACCTTTGCTGTGGCATGGGTTAATAGAGCCATTGCGGCCTGGACTGAACGACTGACTGAAGCAGTTCGCCAGGATGCGCCAGTATCTGAACAGTTGCAGCTCCTTGCTAATATCACTGAAGCTCAGAACTATGTTGCTGACGCTGCTTTTGATGCTGTGCGCATGATGGCGAGGGCCTCCACTTCTTCTGTGGTGGCTAGACGCGCTCTTTGGCTGAAAATTTGGTCTGCTGATACAGCCTCTAAGAAAGCCTTGCTTTCCTTGCCCTTTCAGGGGAATTTGCTTTTTGGGTCTGAACTCAAAGAAATGATCAGTGAGGCTACTGGGGGTAAAAGTACTCTTCTACCATCAGTCTTTAAGAAAACGTTTCCAGCCAAACGCAATCGGTCCTTTTGTTCCTTTCAGACTGAGACACGCTCCTCGACCCCGGCGGGTCCTCCCGCTACACGCTCCTCCTCCAAGCCCAAACAGTCCTGGAAGCCCAAAGTTGCCCCCAAGGCCAAGACCTCCAAGACTGCTTCGGCATGACTCGCCGAACCCGGGTCCGCATCAGGCTGTAGGTGGACGTCTCCACATCTTTCGCCGGATTTGGGAGGAGTCAGTGGCAGACCCGTGGGTTCTCCAGGTGGTGTCAGAGGGCTACAGGATCCCTTTCTCCTCCCTTCCTCCTTTTCAGTTCCATTTTACTCGTCCTTCTCAGGAACCTACAAAGAGACGTCTGTTCACCGACGCTATTCAGGATCTCTTGGACAAAGAGGTCCTGGAGGTGGTTCCTCAAGGGGACACAGGTTCAGGATTCTATTCCAACCTGTTTGTGGTAGCCAAAAAGGACGTAGGAGCTCGTCCCATTTTGGATCTCAAAGATCTCAATGTCTATGTGGTGACTTCCCACTTCCGACAGGAGTCCCTGCGTTCTGTGATTGCAGCAATGTCTCCAGTGGAGTTTCTTGCCTCCCTGGACCTTCAGGATGCTTATCTTCACATCCCTATTCATCCGGAGAGCAGGCGGTATGTCAGGATTGCCTGCCACAAGGGACACTTTCAGTTTGCAGCGCTCCCCTTTGGGCTGACTTCAGCCCCTCAGGTCTTCCAGAGGGTGTTAGGCTCCTTGATAGCGGTGCTTCATCAGGATGGGATCAGAGTGACCCCATACATGGACGATCTCCTACTGAAAGCCTCCTCAGCGGAGCTTCTCCGTCAGCAATTACAGAAGTGCATGCACACCCTGAACCGTCATGGCTGGATCCTGAATCTGGACAAGTCGGACTTGGTTCCATCTCAGAGGCTTCTGTTCCTGGGTCTCCTGTTCGACACTCGCCAGTGCATGGTGTTTCTTCCAGAGGACGTGGCTCACCAGATTGCCGTCAGAGTGGCTGGGATTCTGGACATGGACGAAATTCCGGTACCGAAGTTGTCGTCTTTAGTGGGGAAGTTCATTTCCACGATCGAAGCAGTCCCATTTGCCATGGCCCACTCCAGGGAACTTCAGAGATTTGTGATCCAGACGTGCAGGAATCATCCAGATCATCAACATCTGTCTGTTTCTCTTCCTCCTCATGTCGAGTCGAGTCTGCACTGGTGGTTAGATCTCTCTCATCTCCTGAAAGGGAGATCCTTTCTAGTTCCTCGTTGGACCACAGTCACAACGGATGCCAGCCTTCGGGGCTGGGGTGCAGTCTGGGGTCGCTTCAGTGCTCAGGGGAAATGGGGTCTGGAGGAATCCCTTCTCTCCATCAATGTTCTGGAACTTCGAGCTGTTCGGCTTGCCCTGAGGCACTGGGAGTCTCAACTGACCGGTCTTCCGATCAGAGTGGAGTCCGACAACGCCACGGCGGTGGCTTACATCAACAGGCAAGGCGGCACAAGAAGTGGTTCCGCCTGGTGGGAGGTCAAGGATATTTTGTCTTGGGCAGAAGATCACGTGCCTGTCATCTCTGCAGTTCATATTCCAGGCGTGGACAACGTCATGGCAGACTTCCTCAGTCGTCACACCGTCGACAGCGGAGAATGGGCTCTTCATCCAGAGGTGTTTCACATGCTCACTCAGCGGTGGGGGATGCCTGTGGTGGACCTGATGGCTACCAGACACAACAGGAAGGTTCTGGTGTTTTGCTCCCGGTTGAGGGACTCCCTTGCTCTAGCAGTGGATGCCTTGTCGATCCCTTGGGAATTCTCCCTGGCTTACATCTTCCCTCCTCTTCCTCTATTGATCAGAGTTATCCAGAAGTTGAAGAGGGAGCGTTGTCCTGTCATCCTGATCGCTCCAAACTGGCCTCGCCAGTCCTGGTATCCGGAGTTGATGGCCATGTCAGTGACGGATCCGATCCCGCTTCCTGCCCGTCCGGACCTACTTCTTCAGGGATATCTGTGGAAGGAGGATGTTCACTCTCTCCATTTGATGGCATGGCGGTTGAATCCTCGATTCTAGCAAAGAAAGGGTTTTCTCCTTCTGTGGTGTCGACTATGCTCAGTGCTCGTAAGCCTGTGTCTTCCAAGATCTATCATCGCATATGGTCAACTTTTGTGACATGGTGTTCTGATAAGAAGTTATCCCTTGAATTTCATCTTCCCACTGTCCTGGCCTTCTTGCAGGACGGTGTGGATAAGGGGCTCAGTCTGAGTTCCCTCAAAGTTCAGACTTCTGCCTTGTCTGTGTTTTTCCAGGAAAGGATCGCTATCCTTCCTGATGTGAAAGTTTTCTTCCAAGGTGTGACTCATGTTCGACCTGCCTTCAAGAGTCCTGCTCCCCAGTGGGACCTCAATTTGGTGCTGGGAGTTCTCCAGCGACCACCGTTTGAATCCTTGGCTTCCATACCATTACGTCTCTTGACTTGGAAGATGGCCTTCCTTTTGGCTATTGTTTCAGTTCGCCGGGTAGCAGAGTTACAGGCTTTGTCTTGTAAACCTCCTTACCTGGTGTTCCACAAGGATAAGGCTGTGCTTCGCACTACCAAGGAATTCTTACCCAAGGTTGTGTCCGAGTTTCACATCAATCAGGAGATTGTGGTTCCCTCTTTCTGCCCTAATCCTTCATCTGACAAGGAAAGAGATCTCCATCTGTTGGATGTGGTGCGTTGCCTCAAGTTTTATGTTCATCGCACCGAGTCTATCTGGAAGTCTGACGCTCTATTCGTCATTCCTGAGGGGCCTAGGGCAGGGAGACCGGCTTCCAAAGTTACCATTGCCTCTTGGATTAAGGCTACTATCCGTGAAGCCTATAAATTGAGGAATAAGCATGTTCCCTTCCGGGTGACTGCCCATTCCACCAGATCTATTGGGGCCTCTTGGGCCTACAAGAATCAGGCTTCTGCTGATCAACTGTGCAGAGCGGCCACTTGGTCCTCTGTGCACACCTTTTCTAAGCACTATCGAGTTGATGTACTGGCTTCGGCTGATGCCAGTTTTGGAAGGAAGGTCCTGGAGGCAGTCTTGCCTGTGTAGGTCTTCCGCTCTGTGATCCTTAGTGCTTCCTTACTGTTGAGCCCGGTTGGCTCTGGTTCCGTGTGCTGTGTTAGTCCAGGGATTGTTTCCCTTGGTTGGTGTCCGTTGACACTTACAGTTTGGGCTATGTTATTAACTGGGTCATAGCAGTTCTAGTGACTTGGGCCTTGCGCCTGGTCCTTGCCTTACTTCCCGCCTCTGGATCAGCTCAATGTTTGTACATCCCAGAGTACCAGTGACCTGTATTGGACGACAGTGAAAATAGGATTTTAGTCTTACCTGTTAAATCCTTTTCACTTAGTCCATACAGGTCACTGGTCTCCCACCTTGTCAAGGGACCAGTCTTGGCTCTCCTGTGGCATTCAGTGGGAGACCGTTCGGGCATGCTCACAGGAGTCTTTCTTTTTGCTTACCTGAGGTCAGTTTTAGGGTCTCAAATCAATCTAAGTGGCTCTGGCCAGAAGGTGGCTTAAGTAAGAGGGGAGGCTCCGCCCCTTGCAAATCATTTGCATAGTTGTTCCTGCCTATTAAAGGGGACTTACGCCTCCCAGAGTACCAGTGACCTGTATGGACTAAGTGAAAAGGATTTAACAGGTAAGACTAAAATCCTATTTTATCTTCCATGTAGTTGTAAAGTAACGGTAAAGCTTGTGCAGAGAATTTATAAAGAAATGTCTCTAACTGCTACAATTTATTGACATGATTTTCACCAGTATGTTAACTACAGGTAGTAAGTGTTCTTAACAGTTCCAGACTTTAACATCAGATTGTTAATGGTACATATTTAATGGTGCACTTACTCATTTATAAATAAGAGCTGGCATTATCGGCAGTTGCCCTGACTTAAAACAATTCTTAAGATTGATTTTTTTTTGTAAATCTCCCCCATAGCCCCTAACAATAAACAGTATTAGTAGTTGCCACTTCATTATATTAAAGGGCAATTGTCACTCTGATATGGCTCCATCTGCATAACCGCTCCCTAGTGAGAAAACCTGCTGATGTAGCTGGGTCTGCATCGTGAATGCTGCTGGACCACAGATGGAACAGAGTGGATATTTAAAGAGGGACCCTGCCAGTACACTCCTTTTGGTAGCACAGGAAATGATGTAACTGTAGTTCAGTATCATTACCTGCACAATGCAGGTCCCCACAAACCATTGTACTGCGTTTGAAAAGCCAACAGCAGGTCTAATGTGACTGAGCCCACAACCTAGAGTTTATGCCTGAGAGCCACAGATACCTAGCCGATGGGGGTCCATTTTCTACAACTCCCCCCCATGGCTGTAAGGAACCATTTATAGTGCAGCACCAAGGTTTGTTTGTGTTTTTGTTTTTTCTCTGCTCCCATAGGAACAGACTTGGTAAAATGTAATTATTGTCTTTTACATGAGCAGTAAAATTCTAAATGTTTTTCTTTCTATCTCCAAGACTGCTTACAACAGCACTAAATGGTGTGCAGAATATTTTTTTTGTGACTGTCCATGATAAGTGATATACGCAGGGCCAAGCTGTCCCTACTGTAGGAGAATGCTGATTAGTGAGGGGAAAAAAATTGAACTGTAATAACTTTTGAAGACACAGTCTCCCAACTGTACGCATGTTCTCGGTTTATTAAGTAACAAAATAATTACAATATGTATTTATTCTTCAATAAAACATGTTTACTGTTTCTCTAAAGTGATAATCAACCTTCTTTTGGACTTAACATGTTCTGGAAGTGCATGCTATATAAAATCATATTGTCCATACTTCTTCACCTACTTTATTTATTGTTTTTACACCTTTATATTCCTTACAGACGGGACTGTATAAATATATCTGTTTTCATAGTCTCTGACTGAAAGCTCCTTGGAAAAAGAGATCTAGTGAGCTCAACAAGTTATAAACTACAGGTTATTTGACTTCACATTTTCACCAAGTGTCTAATATATAAAGTCAACAAGGAGACTGAATGTCATTTTTAAATTACCATGTTTTCAGTGTAGGCAAACATTTTTGCCACAAAAGTAAAACATGGAAAACTGCACAGCCCACAAAAAGTGCAGTTTTTCTGTGTTTTCCATTGTATTGAAATCTATGATGATAATGTAATTTCCTCCCACATAAAGAGTTCCCCATATGTATGTCCGCTGTTCTGACTCACCAGTATAAAGTGGGGTGTCCTTTTAGAGCTTGCTGTCAGTCTGTACTTGGGGGAGAGAGAGAAAACTGCTGAAATGTTGATGCTAGCTAGTGTAGAGTCAGACAGACAAAGAGCTGGAGCTGCTTGATTTAACCCCTCAACGACCCATGACGATCCTGGACCGTCATGGGTTGTTTTCCATTAAGGACCCATGATGGTCCTGGACTGTCATGGGTTAAATGATAGCAGCGCGCCTCTGTGCACACTGCTATCACTAATTCCAGGCTGAGACTGAAAGCTCCGGTACCAGAGCGTTCAGTCTCAGCCACTTTCACTTGTGCTAGTCATGTGATCGCTGCAAGCAGTGATCACATTTACCGGCATTGTGAATGAAAGAGGCAGTACTGCCTCTGTGTCTCAACTCTGCCTGTCTGTCCCTTATGATCAAAGTAAGGGACAGAGAAGCAGAGAGGAGTGGTTAAAAAAATGCAGCAGCTGAGGGTTTTAAACCCTTCACTGCTGTGCTGGAGGCTGGCTAGATGCAGGTCGATTTTTGACCTGCTAAAATCAACTTTTTTTTTTTTTTTTTCCAAAAAAAGTTTTATTTAAACAAATCAACATGTCAATTACCAAAATAGGAAGTGTGATTGTTGTGGATCCATGTAATACATTTATATACACCACCAAATGTCATCAATAAAAAAAAAGTGGGAAATTAGGGTGGGAAAAAGAGACATGAGGATTTTCACCCAGGGGGACAGTGCCCACTTAAAACTGCCAATTTTGTAGATATGACTGATCGGTCATACCTTTCATGCAGTCTCCATAAAAATGTAACCCATTGTGCCCAAATGATCCCAAGAGAAAAAAAAATGGTGTTTTTTTACATTTTTTTTTTATACAATTTTCTTTAATTTTACTTAAATAAATGGTGGACTATCCATATAAGTGTGGTATCAAACGAAAGCTCTATTTGTGCATAAAAAAACGGTATATAATTTTCTTGGGTAAAATGAAGTACTTAGAGGGGAAAACATTGTTGAACAAAGACATAGTCAAAAAGGTCAGAATTTCTCCGGTCCTAAAGTGAAATCCACCTCAGATTTTCCCGGCCATTAAAGGGTTAAAGAGCATTGGTGCTGACCAATGGTTTTCTGGAGAGCTGGGCCTTAAGTGTAAAGGGAGAAAGAATTAATTAAAAAAAAAAAAAAAAAAAAAAGTAACTTTTTGACTTGATAGGTGACAGTGACAGGCAGGCAGGTGGTCACACATGAGCTGAGATTGATCATAACAGATAATAGAGACATACATCATACATTATGTTGGCTCTGCTACTGTGCTTTTGTCCTATGCTACTGACTACATGCTTCAGACATTTTGAAACTCTGTCATGTACATTACAATAAAATTAAAAACTAATATCTTTAGGTCTTCCACACTTGGTATGGTATAGGATAGGATTAAAGGATTAGGAGGAGTGTATGGATATGGGTGGTGGTAGTAAAATCTTACTAAAGGGGAAAAACTATGGCTATGGGTGCTGCAGCTTGTGCAGTAGAGGCTGATGATTGAAAATAACCAAAAAGTACACATCTGGAATTACAAACTTGCCACCCTGTTCATTTATAGAAAAAGAAATGATGTGCTGTCCCAAACTGCATTCCCCAAACCACAGTTATTTTTCAAGAATAGTTGCACCAGAGTTATACAAATAGGTGTTCACTTGACCACATATATGTTGACAAGTGGCCAGAGTACAGACTATATACACAGACACCATATGACATATACACAGACTGCATACATAGTAGTAACAGCTCTCCGCATGGAGGGAAGTTCCAGTTTTTTATAGTATTACAACAGACATTCTCTTGGCCATTGAAAGCATAGGCAGGAATTGCCAGATCCTTGTGGGAATTTCTTTCACAGTAGTGAAAAAGATGCAATATACATTTTTCTATTCATGGGAACTGAAAAATAAAAACTTTGTGAGGTTTTTCTGCAAAAAAGAAATGGAATCTTTGACCACCCTAATCATTTTGCTTTCTTCACCCCCTTTATTATACTGTCCCTGTTGTCTGATACCAATTTACTTTTCTGTGCAAGTGTAGCCCTGCAACTGCCAGTGGGGGGGTCAGAGAGGTATTACTGAGCTTGCTAGTACTTGAGGCGTTAATGATGTTTTCATCCTCTGCGGTTCTACCATAGAACAAAATCTATTATTCATTTAGTGTTTGTTTCCATATGACAAAGACTGAGTGTTTTTCTCACCTTGGAAAAATCATAATACATTTCAGGTTTGCTGCTGTTCTTATTAGTATGTGAATTAGTTACAAAGAAAATGGCCTTGTATCACTATAGTATGGTAATATTCAGGAAAATGCTTGTTCTGCTTCCAATGGGAGAAGTTCAAAAATCTGTTCCTTCTAAAGTATGTGCTTAATTCTTCATTGTGGCAATTTTCTGGTGCAATTAACCCTTTGAGTGCCAGAGGGATAAGCAACATATTGCTTTGCAATGCGTACTCCTCTGGCACTCAAAGGGTTAACTGTACATAGTTAAATATTCCCACAGATGCTAGAGAGGTATCTAAGGCATTGGAGCAAAAACAATGTATGCAAATGGTTAAAATCCTTTTTAAGTCAATGCAATTGTTTGTGTTCTATATGGTGCAGTTGTTTATACATATATCATTGTGAATATATCCATTGAGGTTGCCAACCATCAGTTAAGTAACTGACAGCCAGTACAAAACAAAATAGCCAGATTTGGAGTTGTCAGTAAATATATAAAAAAAAATAATAAAACAAAGACATGTTTATCCACTTTACCAATTTTAGGAGTGCTATACCATAGGAATAAGTGACTGTTTCATTTGCTTATCAGATTAATATACCCAGGTAAGTGTCCTTCATGTAACAGTCTGGTATACATCAATCCTTGTTTTGTATCTGCAGTTTCCTGTGTAAAGTGATCTGTATTGAAATCTGTGTCTAGGTCACACTTCCTCATAGCAAACAAATGCTCTTCAGTAGACTCAATAACTCATAATTGCCTGTAGACTTTATCAAATTGTTTGGGGATTTTTTGTTTGTTTGGTTTTTTTTACAGACAATTAGAAGTGGGCTGCAAGAGAGATAATAAACAGTTATATTCTATATAAATATAACTGGTTTCATTTTTAACCGTCTGAGTGCCAGAGTGGTGTGCAGTGCATTGCTTTGCAATGTATTGTGTTACCCTCTGACACGCAAAGGGTTAAATAACCTACCTAGGGAAGTCCATCTTTTAAAGGAGTAGTAAAGTCCCAAAAAAAGTCTAGGTGAAATGATAGGTACAATAAAAAAAATATGTAAGGCCCTTATTCCTATTTCTCGAACCTTTATGGTTTGAGAGATTTAAGAAAATAATGTCCTCCTCACCCTCCCCCTTCTCATACATCAGCTGTATAGCTGACGGCATGAGATCCTGTTTCCGGGATCAGATGCAGCTCTTCAGTATAGCGATACCTAAAGCACACAAGCACACGTTTTAGACCATTCCAATGAAGTATTTATAGTTAGATATCTCGATGTCAGCTCTCCTGAAGAACCGCGTCTGGTCGCCAGATAAGATTCTGCCTGTTACAGCTTTACAGCTCGTCAGGCAGAAAGGGGAGGTAGCGGAGGACTTTATTTTCTTATATCTCTCAAACCATAAAGGTTTGAGAATAGGAATAAGGGCATTACATTTTTTTTATTGTACCTATCATTTCACCTAGACTTTTTTCAAGTCTTTGCTATCCCTTTAAACAAATTAACCCTTTGAAAGCCAGAGGAGTATACAATGTGTTACTTTGCAAAGCATTGCATACCACTAGCAATCAAGGAGTAGCTGCTTATTTCTAGGTTATATTCCCCCTTTAAATTACTGGAATGACCTGAGTGTCCTTTTAATCCATTTGGAAATAGCTGCTTCTTGTCAGAGGTATTGTTGGTGAAACAAAATGGTGGTTCATGAAAACTGTGGTTGTCAATAAATGTTTTTCATGCTGTTAGAAGGAATATTTTCAGTGGATAGAAACATTCCCCATTTATTCCCCATTTATTAAAGGATGTGTTGGACAGAATGACAGATAAACACCCTTTACAAAAACATAAGATTTTTAGATGTTTCCTTTTTTATTTCATTTTTTTGTGTGTATGGTGAGAAATTGAAATGCGCTCATGAGTTTTAGGCCTTTGAGAATACTTTCGTCAAGCAAGTAATTGCATTCAGTGTATGAGATGCTTATAAGCGTCAGTGTCTTTAATTTAGCTATTTCCCACAGGGAATTGCAAGTTTTCACTTAGAGAGCAAACATGAACGGTACATGAAAATATATTCATACTTATGTGGTGGTACTTTGTATTTTCATGGAAGGGGGAATCGCATTTAAATTTGGCCTTTTTATTTGGAAATAGTCTCCATTTCTGTCTGTTAGCAGTGCAATTAGTGTTGGAAAAATTATGCATGCGTTACAGCTGCTTGATATTTATGTCTGGCAAACCTTTCTCTTTTCTTGTTACACTTGTATATTAATGGCTATATGCAGAAAACAAAAGATGAGCAATTCTGGAGCAAACCAACTTCACTATAGCAGGAAATTGGACAAGCCTATTGTTTTAAAAAGGGCTTTGAGCACCTTAAAGTGATAGTAATGTTTCATAATAAAAGCAGCTCTAATTAATCATCATAGTATTTGGACTTGGGAGACTGTTATTTCAATTCTGTCAGAGTTGTAGTTTAGGAGTAATTCAATGATAAAGTATTCCCCTCCCGTCCCTTTTACTGATGTAACACTGTTCAGTCAGATCAGAAGAGAGGGACAATCTTCAATTAAGATAAAGGAAAAACCTGAAAAACTTGTCAAGGGGGGCAGGGCTTTCATTGTTCTAATAGGAAGAATAGTATCCCCTTCTGTTATCTGTCCGGTCTATGGACTGCATTCCACATCTGAGAAGAGATGGCTTACACCAGGTAAAAGGGGCGGGAGGGGAAACTTTGCTTGTGAATATCTCTCAAACCATAAAGGTCTGAGAGATAAGACTTATATCGTTCATAATGTTTTTTAATGCCTACAAAATAAAATAAAGATAAAACGAAGTATTACTATCCCTTTAACCCTTTGAATGTCTACGTAGCAGATTGAGGAGCAATGCCTCGAACACTCCTCTGGCATACAAAAGGTTGAATACAATCAGGTAAATTATTAAACCTTTGAGTGCCAGAGGGGTACGCAACGCATTGTAAAGCAATGCATTGCATACCCCTCTGGCAGTCAAAGGGTTAAAACAAAAATCACACAATAGGGAAAGCGCAAGTGCCTCTATATATAAATAGTAATATTTATTACACAACAATAAAAGTACACAGAGATGAATAAATAAAACATCTATTATATATCTATATCTATATATATATCTATATATATATATCTAAAAGTGTACTCAGCCCGGTATGCTCCAAGCGTCGCAAGAGACAGCACATGAGATCGTCAAATATGCGAATCAGTTTATTGCATCCATCAAGCCTAGCGCTTTCGGTCCACACAGGACCTTCCTCAAGGCAAATAGCTTGTAAATTAAAAAATACATGAATATATAGAATCAAAAGGTTGACACCTACCTCACTCTCCTCGTGGATAGGATTGCGCCAAGAACGCATCGGCCGCAACCCGCATCTGGAGGACAGTGACGTCAGAGGGTCATGCAAGGTTGCTCAGCAACCAAAATAAACAATGTGCACAGAACATCCCACATCTGCCCTGCCGGCTGAAAGCAAGGCAGATTAAAACCCACCACAAGGATATCCAGGAGGTGTCATACTCAGTCCGAGATGACCCAAGACCACCCAATACAAGTGATAAGGACGTCAATTTTAAAAAAAGAAAAACTATTAAGAAAGTCAGGGGATAATGAATAAGGATATTTCCCAGTTGTGGTCCCTCAAATCAGTCCAACACAGCCTTCTGATTTGCGCGGCTTTAAAAACTTCTGTGCAGTCATAACCCCTTTCCAAGGATCTGTCTTTCATTTTATTCAATGCCATCTTTTGTTTATCTACGTCTGAAGTAGTTCTCAAAACTCTAAGCATCTGTGAGAAGGGTAACCCCCTCTTCAAAGGTGCTGGATGGTGACTATTGGCATGTAATAAGGTATTACGGTCCGTTGGTTTCTGAAAAATACAGGTTTCCAACCTGTCACCCACTTAATAAATTGTCATGTCCAAAAAGTTGATACAAGTAAAGTCATATTCCATAGTAAATCTTATAGATGAGGGTATCTACAAATTCTCTCAATAAGTGATCTCCACCGTTCCACAATAGGAAAATATCATCTATATAGCGTCTGAAAAACCGAATATGTTTGGCATATCTTTCCTCACTAAAGATATGTAACTGTTCGTACATATCCATAAAAAGTGACGCATAAGCAGGGGCCTTGTTCGATCCCATCGTTGTCCCTTGTAACTGTAAGTAAAAACCATTTTCAAACTTAAAATAGTGCGGACGAAATTTGGCTTCTTTTCCTGTCTGTGAGGATTCAGTTCAAAGCATGTTCGATACTTTGTGGCATTCTTTTGAAACCGGATGGTCCACTATGTTCCTTATGCGCTATATTGATACAGAGGAGGACACCTGGGGAATAACCCGATTTAATATTATCCCCTTAAACCATTGTACAGACTTTATGGTTTAATACACAGTATGATGGACATTTAGTAACATTTTGAAATCAGAAGGCTGTGTTGGACTGATTTGAGGGACCACAACTGGGAAATATCCTTATTCATTATCCCCTGACTTTCTTAATAGTTTTTCTTTTTTTAAAATTGACGTCCTTATCACTTGTATTGGGTGGTCTTGGGTCATCTTGGACTGAGTATGACAGCTCCTGGATATCCTTGTGGTGGGTTTTAATCTGCCTTGCTTTCAGCCGGCAGGGCAGATGTGGGATGTTCTGTGCACATTGTTTATTTTGGTTGCTGAGCAACCTTGCGTGACCCTCTGACGTCCCTGTCCTCCAGATGCGGGTTGCGGCCGACGCGTTCTTGGCGCAATCCTATCCACGAGGAGAGTGAGGTAGGTGTCAACCTTTTGATTCTATATATTCATGTATTTTTTAATTTACAAGCTATTTGCCCTGAGGAAGGTCCTGTGTGGACCGAAAGCGCTAGGCTTGATGGATGCAATAAACTGATTCGCATATTTGACGATCTCATGTGCTGTCTCTTGCGACGCTTGGAGCATACCGGGCTGAGTACACTTTTAGATTATCATTGTTATATGGGACGTGCACTGACTATATTACTGAATTCTATTTCTTTTGATTGGGCTTTGTGAGTGCTGCTGTCGATCTCTGTATATTTATATATATATATATATATATATCTATATATATATCTATATATGTGTGCCTGGCAAACACACCCAGGGGTGGTATTAAAGGGATAGTAACCCCCCCCCCCCGAACAATGTGACTTAGTCCCATCTCTCAAACCTTTATGGTTTGAGAGATGTAAGGCAAGACAGTCCTCTGGTCCCTCCCACTTCTGCTGATGAGCTGTAAAGCTGTCAGAGGCAGAATCCGGTTGGCTGACATTTGGTGGTTCTGCAGGAGCTCTGACATCTAGATATCTCCATATAATTACTTCATCGGAATGGTCTACAACATGTGCTTGCAAGCCAGGCACATATTTTAGACCATACCCATGAAGTAATAATACGGAGATATCTAGATGACAGCGCTCCTGCAGAGCCGCCGTCTGGTGCTGGAACCAGGTTCTCATGACGTCCGCTATACAGCGCACGTATGAGAAGGGGGAGGGAGCAGAGGTCTGTCTTGCCTTACATCTCTCAAACCATAAAGGTTTGAGAGATGGGACTAAGGGAGTTCAGTATGTTTGTATGATTGTTGTCTTTTGGCGTCATGTTGTTCGGGGTGGGGTTACTATCCCTTTAAGGAGGAGTTACTGTTCCCATTGGGTGATTCGATGGGGGCGTGATTTTCATAGGACTTGCAGTGGCCTAAGGCCACTGCTAGTCCTATGAAAATCATGCAGGGACTTGCCCCGCCCCCACTATCCAGCCCACCCACCACTATACATCTCAAGAAAAACACAAAATGGCTGCCACTCGCTCCTACACCACAGACACACACGTGTACACACACCTTTCGTCTCACCGTCTGTCTTTTTAAAGCAATGCTTGAGGCTTTGCGTACTGAGGGGTACGGAAGAGATGGGATTGGGGGCATTTAGTTTAACTTTTTAATAGCTAACAGATGAAGATTTCTAAAAAGTATGTATTACTATCCCTTTAAGACACTGTATAGATAGGAGTGTATATATAATGTATATTAATGCACAGTACACAAGGATGGTAGGTGTACATTAATATTACACTCCTGTGTCACTCATCTCACATTAACTATTTCAGAGGCAGAGGGGTAATCAATGCATTGCAGTGCATAGTGCGCTGTGGCAGTCAAAGGGTTAAACATTGGTTTTAAAATAAAAAAATGAACATACGGGCAAGGGCATCCCACTCTGGTAGATATGTACATATTATTATACAGACACATTGAAAGAGACTGGACTGTATTGTAGTGTGGAGGAGGAGTCCACTGTTGTATTATTATGTATAGGAATGCATTGTGTAATGATATAGAGGCGGTCATACCTGGAAACTTAGAATTATGGAGGGAAGTCCTGTGCTGCCTCTGGAGAGAGGAAAATGAAGTGAGTCACTGCAAAAAAGGGGTGGGACTTAATTGTGAGTGGGGGCGGGGCTAATAAAGGAGTGCATTGTATTATGATCTTAAAAAAGGGGTGGTTAGGAGAAATATGGTATTGTTGTTAGTGTAGTAGAATATGTTGTAATAAAGATTTAAAGGCTGAATGGAAATGTGTGGTTTATGTGAAACTAACATGAGTGACATTGAATGGCCAAAAGGAAGTGGGAAAATACTGTGTTGTGTGCTCCCTAGAGCCGAGGCAGCACATCAAATACGTTTTTGTCATTGGTGGTTTTTACAGTTAGTTTAACCCTTTGAGTGGCAGAGGGGTTGGCAACAGATTGCAAAGCAATATGTAGCGCAACTCTATGGCATTCAAAGGGTTAACCATCAGTGCAGGTAGCTGTGCTGCTAAACGTTTTCCTCATTTGCATAGCAACGTGCTTTGCCTAGCCCTCTGGCATTGAGAGGGTTAAGCAACTGTGTTATAAAGTCAGTACTGTTTGGGATATGGAGGAGTCCGACACCACATGGACTGAGGAGGGGGGATAATAAAAATAAACGGGAGCGTTTTTGGTGTAACAAAAAGCATGAGCATGGTCTTAAGCTCTTGTATTGTAATGTGTGTCAGGGGTCGTTTCCTGGTCTCTCTGCCTCCTCCTCCTTCAATGTGGCAGACAGGGAAGGGCGGTATTAGGTGCACAGTCAGTAAATTGCACGTCTTTACCAGTGAAAGAGTTAAGTAGCTGTGAGGATACAGGAAGTCAATGGAAACTGCAGTTGCCATTGACTTCCACTATCCTGACAGGCGGTTAACCTTTTGAGTGGCAGAGAGGTATCCAACGCATTGAAAGTCAATACGTTGAATAGTTCTCTAGCGCTGAAAGGGTTAAGTAGCTGTCAGGGTAGTGGAAGTGAAAGGCAACATTATCATGTCGCTGTTTTAAATGTGTTGCTGTTTGTTAGTCAGACATATGACCTGATTAGAAGCTATGCTTGATGTGACGCACCACCCGTAACAGCAATGAATACAGAGCCCATGTGAAGTACAGCTCCCAGCAGCCATGAACAGACCCGAAACATATGTCCCCGGGCCGGATGGGCTCCCGTCCCGCGCCCTGCACCTGGTCAGATGAATTGGTGAGCTGCGAGCCGAGGTAAAGTTATTAGACTTGACAGTGAGCGCTAGGGGCCAGGACATCCCACAGTCAATACACAATTCACATTGGATTGCTTAGCTCTGGACCAGTTCTTTCTCCCCTTCTCTGTGTGCTCCATTGTGACCCGCGTGGAAGGGGAGAGAGAGATCCGGGGCAGCGCTAAGCAAAGCAGTGTGAATTGTTTATTGACTGTGGCACGATGCTGCTGTTACTTGCAGGCGGGTGATCAGGTGAGGTGGGAGGAAGAGGGTGGCGAGGAAAAAGAGGAGGACAAACAACTTTGGTTAGTTTTCAGGCACCTCACCATGTTACCGGATTATGGTTCAGTATCTATTGCCTTCAGCTGAATGCATTGAGGGTGGACAGCAGCGTTAACCCACTGAGTGGCTTTGCCTTGCACACCCCTCTGTGTCTGGAGCAGATAGAGATGTTCTTCCATTAGAGAGGCGCCAGGCAGGACTACTGCTGCAGCAGAGATAGCAGATCTTTGAGCATGGCAAATAAAGTGAGACGAAAGGTGTGTGTGTGTGTGTGTGTGTGTGTGTGTGTGTGTGTGTGTGTGTGTGTGTGTGTGTGTGTGTGTGTGTGTGTGTGTGTGTGTGTGTGTGTGTGTGTGGTGTAGGAGCGAGTGGAAGCCATTTTTTTTTTCTTGAGATGTATAGTGGTGGGCGGGCTGGAGAGTGGGGGCCGGGCAAGTCTCTGCATGATTTTCATAGGACTAGCAGTGGCCTTCGGCCACTGCATGTTCTATGAAAATCACGCCCCCATTGAATCATCCAATGGGAACAGTAACTCCTCCTTACTACCACCCCTGGGTGTGTTTGCCAGGCACACACAAGTCTTCTTTTATATATATATATATATATATATATATATAGAGAGAGAGAGAGATATTCCTCTGATGTACTCTGGATGGGGTGACACACTGTACACAGTAGGGATGCAGCATGTCTCTTCCCATTCCCTCATAGGTGGTATGAAACAGTAAAATACTACAGACAATTGCTGTTTTATCACTTAGTGCAAAAGTGTCCTTGGCACAAGTAAAAGGGTCTAGGAATACTAATCAGCCTTTCAGCGCTGTGATTATTTCACTGTTAGGAAGCATATCTTATCCTCACCTCTGACACAGGCACAGGGATGTTATTAAGATATGTGTCCTGACATGAAAAAAAAAAAAACTGGCATTGCAGGGAGTATGTCAGGGAACCCCTGGTGAATAATCCAAAGCTGTGAGCTCACCTGTTAAAGTGTGCCAGTGAAAGTATGTGATAAATCCTCACAAGTATTGCATTGCTCAGGTCCGGGCCCAAAACAACAGTTCTTCCTGTCCTTCCTTGATGGCAGAACTGCTTACCTTGTGTGTTTGTGTTTTTGTCATGCCACTGCT
The DNA here is from genome assembly GCA_037306005.1 of Rhinophrynus dorsalis. Taxonomy (NCBI): domain Eukaryota; kingdom Metazoa; phylum Chordata; class Amphibia; order Anura; family Rhinophrynidae; genus Rhinophrynus; species Rhinophrynus dorsalis. The sequence goes on from CM074720.1 coordinate 295,841,268, forward strand.
GACAATAAGAACAACTGGACAAGAGGAGAAGTAAGCGGGAACTCTTCTAACTTCCAGCTGGCATATTCATGGTGGTGGTGGTGGGGGGGTGCAGCCTGAGGTGACTGGGGGTGTGCACACAAATGCACACAAACAGACACACATGCACTCACGAGCTGTAGTGAACAACAACAACAACAACAAAAAGGACCAGGACATTGCAAAACAACAACAACAAAAAGGACCAGGACATTGCAAAAGAGTTGGAGACCTTTCTGTCATTGAGTGGGTCTCTAACCCCATTGAAGTCAACAGGAATGTTTCTTATATGGAGTTTCCACCTTAATTGCTCCACTTTTTTTATGCATATGGCTCCTAGTTACTAGCTTTGCTAGGTACATTATTGGCTGTGCTATCTCTACTATGCAATATCAGGTAATTGGACTTGTGTCCTGGCAGGAAATGTTAGAGGAAGTCCAGTCACATATATGTATCAGTGAAGTGCAAACTGCACCTAATAATCTGCAGGGAAAATTATTGGTAGTTCAGACATGAGACATTATCCTCCTTTTCAAATTAGAGGATGCTTACTAAGAAGAACAAAATGATTTTGAAGGCTCTGTTGATAACTGTGCCACTATGGGCCAGACACAGTAAGTTAGAGTGGAACAAGCCAAGTGTATCATTGGTTTAATCTGGGATTTTAACTCCTTGAATGCTAGAGAGGTCCCCAATGCTTTGCTTTACAATTCATTGGAAATCACTCTTGCATTCAAAGTGTTAAAGCCCTATTTAAATACATTTAGAGAAGGTTTATTTGTTTTGGTTCTGTATGATTTCATCTTCAGACCAGTTTTCCCTCAGTCCAGCACTTGTCACTTTGTGATGGAGAGTGCATGATATATTATTTGACGACAACCTTATAGATTGACATTCTGTGCACTCAGAGGATGTCAAGCAGAAAATGGCTATTTGTACTAGACAAGTCAATTTAGGTATAGTGTTAATTCAAATTGTATTAACCTGTTGAGTGCTAGAGAGGTCTCCTGTGCATTACTAATCAATGAGCTTTCTACATCCATAGGTGTAAACAGGCATTGAAAGAGCAGTATTTTCTTCTTCCCACAAAATAAGTTATTGATGTTGGGAGATTTTTCATCATCTCAAAAGTATTAGTTTATTTTAATCAATCTGTTAACAAAAGTGCAGTGGTCCAAATGTAAACATTTATTATAATAAGACCTGTGGGAAAGAGCTTGAGTCATAGACAGTAAAAGCAGCCTCTAGTGACCACTTTGAAAATTGCAGTTTATAAAAAGAAAAAAAAGTTTTAATTGCCAAACTTTTGTGTGTTCTCTGTCCACCACACCTTGGGATGGTAGGAGGTTGGAGTTCACCCGCACTGCAGCCAGTTGTCAAGGGTTTGTGATTCTGACAGGAGTAACCAGGGGGCAAAGCTCCCCAGGCAACTCCTGTCAAAATAACTGCAGCGAGATTCACAAGGGCAGTGTTTTGGGCAGAAATGGCCAGGGGAAGGAAAGCCCCTCTCCCGCCACTCTTTTCAGCATCATTGCAGGGACCTACCCCCAACATCTTCCATCTCACATCTTAATCCTTTTTAATGCAACCTCCTCCCCAATGGATTCCCTGACTTTCACCAAAAAAAGGTAACCAAACTAGGCGAAACTAACGAAACCACAGGGCTGACCAGGGCCTTCTGTCCAACTGCTCACTGCTATGTCCCAGCCTTCTGACCAGTAGCTGGCACACTACCACTTCTCCCTTCCGGTGTCTATCCCCGCAGCATGCAGCAGCCATGCTCTTTAGTGAGGGGAAGGAGACATAGTGTATGGACTAGCAGTAGCAGCAGCTTGGTCCCACAAAATTAGTGCTCTGGAAATTAAGCACTGGCCAGGGAACAGCTTACCCCAACGGAATCCTGTTTACAAAGAAAACCTGCACATTACATACTCTGACATCCCACTGCAAACACCATGCATAATTTGTCCATATAAAAAATATATATTTCTCTGTTGTCCAAAACAGGTTACTGGTAACTTTGGGTAGGCGCAGGTGAAGGTGATCCAGTTCATAAGATACTACACTTAGAGGAATTTGTTGTTGCAGTTTTTTCTTGTTTCTTGTTGCAGTTTTGGTGTCTTGGAGGGTCTCCGCCTCCTTTCTACAACAGCAAAGAAACCTCTGAAAAGCAAAAGACTTGTGTCTATATAAGTAGGGAAAGATTAGATACATAGGCAAGTCTTGGTATTTTTGAATTTTATTATTTAGTGCGTGGTACTTTCTTATATCCTGTTGGGGGCACTGAAACTTATAGTGTCACACAGCAGGATAGACATATATAGTTTTCACTGTCGTCCAATACAGGTCACTGGTACAATGGGAGGCGATCTGCCCCTTTAAGTAGGCAGGAACATTCATCTAAATGTATGCAGGGGGTGGAGCCCCCCCTCCCTCTTAAGCTGCCTTCAGCCAGAACAAGCCAGATTGATTTGTTCCTGCGTGCTGTGCACACCAGGTGGAGAACATCTCTTAATCAACTTTATTTTTTTTATTGTTTTCTTCAAATATGGAATACCACCATTAGGCGGGTGACCATGGCTGACAATTGCCCTCCCCAAAGTGGCTAGTGCAGCTTCCAGGGATTTTCTGGCGGACCTTATGACCTGAAGAGGGAACAACTTGAGTCAAGTAGCTTCCCTGCTTGGGAATTTTCCTCTGGTTAATTCCCTTTTAACATGGTTACCTGAAGACAGAAGTCCTGCAGAAAGGTGAGCCACCCTTTCAGTGCTGAAGGTCCACTTGTCCCACAGTGTCCCTTCATTGGGCTTGTATTTGTGAGTTCTCATTATGCACTCCAGCAATCATAGGGTATTTTTCTTCATATTGCCTGTATTTATGCAATGTCTGTGTATTCCCTGGGTTTTGGAGCAGTTTATGGGGGTTTTAACCTTTTCCCTGCTATTTCTCTCATTGGGATATTGTTTTATCATGTTTTACATGTGTTTTGTGTGTGTTTGGTAACTTTTTTCTGTCAGGGTAAATTTATTAAAAGTTAATGTTCCGTGCCTTTAAGCGCGCTTTTCCCGCATAGACGCCATTGCTCCTTTACTCTCTATGGGTTTACACAGTGTGGGACGTATCTCTGGAACCGCTTGTCACAGCGACTTCAGAGTGGGCTCATTTTGTTGGTCTTCCCTTTCTCTATCATCCGGTTACATGATTCGGTGTGTTGGGGGTCTAGGGGGGCTTCGGGCACTGTTTTGGGGTACTTCTGAGAAAAACTACGTTTCCCATGAGCGCTGGTTTCGCGCTCGTTTTCTGATTGGCTACCGTCTCAGCAGCCATTTTGTGAGTTATTCTCAGCGAGTATACTACGCAGGGACCGAGCCTTCTCTCTCTCCTCTGCAGATTAACCCTTCGCTTGCCAGATAAGTTTAAATTTAAGCATTTCTGGGGTGAATTTTTAATCTTTCACACTTCAATTGGGTGATTCTTGTCAGTGGAGTATATCTGACGCTGTGAGCATGTCTACTCCACTGGAGTCAGGGGCTAGACCCAAGACTAAGGAGGCTGGGGTGTCAGTTTCCCCCATTGTGTTTTGCTCCTGTTGTCACTCTGGGCTGCCTAGAGAATTTTCTGGTCATTTATGCCCAAAATGTGCAGAAAGCCATGACAGCAACCCAGGGCTTTCCAGTCACACCATTGAGCCAACTTGGGTGAAAGAGTTTAAGGCTGCCACTAGGGATCTCAGATCCACTCTTCAGCTCTTTCCCTCTCAGGTTCAGGGGGCTCTTCAGGTTTGGCAGACCCCCTCCACAGTCAGGACCTCCCTGCCCAAGCCACAGGGGGCACCTGATATGTCTGATTCTTCTGAGGAAGAACTATTACAGGATTCTGATGCTGAGGAAGGCACTGTTATTGAGTCTACCAGGTCTATTGGTGACCCTTTTGAATGTGACCCTGAAATCTCTGCTGAGGGTTTGATCAGAGCGGTGCTAACCACGCTCAACCTTCCTTTGACTCAGGAATCTGCTCATGATCCAACTGACGTTTTTCAAAAACCGCCTAAAGCTGTTGTATGTTTTCCTACTAATCCTACTCTTGCTCGTTTAGTCTCTGATGCGTGGAGGAATCCTGAGAAATCCTCTTCTGTGTCCAAAAAGTTTGCTAAACTTTACCCTTTTCCTAAGGCTGAACTGGCAAAATGGGTTCATCCTCCTACAGTGGATGCTCCAGTTTCTAGGTTATCTAAATCTACTGCCTTAGCTGTATCTGATGCTTATGCCCTGCGGGATTGGACGGACAAAAAGTTAGAAACTTGTCTTAAATCTATTTTTGCCTCTATTGGCACTGCCATGCGTCCAACCTTTGCAGTGGCGTGGGTTAACCGGGCTATTGCGGCCTGGACTGATCAGCTTACTGAGGCGGTTCGCAAGGATGCGCCAGTGTCTGAGCAGCTACAGCTTCTTGCTAATATATAAGAAGCTCAAAATTATGTTTCTGACGCTGCTTTTGATGCTGTGCACATGATGGCGAGGGCCTCCACTTCCTCTGTGGTGGCTAGACGTGCTCTTTGGCTGAAAATTTGGTCTGCTGATACCGCTTCTAAGAAAGCCTTGCTTTCATTACCCTTCCAAGGGACTTCACTGTTTGGATCTGAACTTAAGGAGATGATTAGTGAGGCTACTGGTGGTAAAATTACTCTTCTACCATCAGTCTTTAAAAAGAAGTTTCCAGCCAAACGCCATCAGTCCTTTCGTTCCTTCCAAACTGAAACACGCTCTGCTTCCCAGGTGGGTCCATCCTCTACGCGCTTCTCCTCCAAGCCCAAACAGTCCTGGAAGCCCAAAGTTGCCCCCAAAGCCAAGACCTCCAAGACTGCTTCAGCATGACTCATCGAACCCGGGTCCGCATCCGGCTGTAGGTGGACGTCTCCACATTTTTCACCGGATTTGGGAGGAGTCTGTGGCGGACCCTTGGGTTATTCAGGTGGTATCAGAGGAATACAGGATCCCTTTCTCTTCCCTTCCTCCTTTTCAGTTCCATTTTACTCGTCCTACTCAGGAGCCTACAAAAAGACGTCTGTTCGACGACGCTATTCAGGATCTTTTGGACAAAGAGGTCCTGGAATTGGTTCCCTCAGAGGACACAGGTTCAGGATTCTATTCCAACCTGTTCGTTGTGGCCAAAAAGGACGGAGGGGCTCGTCCTATCTTGGACCTCAAGGATCTCAATTCCTTTGTTGTGAGTTCCCACTATCGTCAAGAATCTCTGCGTTCTGTGATAGCCGCAATGTCTCCAGGGGAGTTCCTTGTCTCCCTGGACCTTCAGGATGCATATCTTCACATCCCTATTCATCCAGAGAGCAGACGGTATCTCAGGTTTGCCTGTCACAAAGGCCACTTTCAGTTTTCAGCTCTTCCCTTTGGACTGACTTCAGCTCCTCAGGTTTTTCAGAGAGTATTGGGAGCTTTGATAGCTGTGCTTCATCGAGATGGTGTCAGGGTGGCTCCCTACATGGACGATCTGCTCCTGAAAGCTTCATCTGCAGAGATCCTTCACCAGCAGGTTCATCTGTGCATCCAGACACTCAATCGCCACGGCTGGATTGTGAATCTGGACAAGTCAGACTTGGTTCCATCTCAACAGATCCTCTTCTTGGGTCTCCTGTTCGACACTCAGCAGTGCATGGTGTTTTTAACGGAGGAAGTGGCTCATCAGATTGCTCTCCGTGTATCCAAGACCCTGGAGCTCGAAAGGGTTTCAGTGCCGAAGTTGACTTCTCTGGTGGGGAAGTTCATTTCCATGATAGAGGCAGTGCCATTTGCTATGGTACACACCAGGGAACTTCAGAGTTTTGTGATTCAGACGTGCAAGAATCATCCAGATCATCAGCATCTTTCAGTCTCTCTGCCTCCTCATGTCGAGTTGAGCTTGGAATGGTGGTTGGACCTGTCTCATCTCCTGAAAGGGAGGTCCTTTCAGGTTCCCTATTGGACCACAGTCACGACGGATGCCAGCCTCCGGGGATGGGGGGCAGTGTTGGGTCGTTTCAGTGCTCAGGGGAAATGGGGACTGGAAGAATCTCTCCTCTCCATCAATGTTCTGGAACTTCGTGCCATCTTTCTTGCCCTGAGACACTGGGAATCTCAGCTGGAGGATTGTCCAGTCAGAGTGGAGTCCGACAACGCCACTGCAGTGGCCTACATAAACAGACAAGGCGGCACAAGAAGTCTCACCGCTTGGTTAGAGGTCAAGGCCATCTTATCTTGGGCAGAAGCTCATGTGCCCGTCATTTCAGCAGTACACATTCCAGGCGTAGACAACTTCATGGCAGACTTTCGCAGTCGTCATACAGTCGACAGCGGAGAGTGGGCACTCCACCCAGAGGTGTTTCACATTCTAACCCAGATGTGGGGGGTACCTGTAGTGGATCTGATGGCTACCAGACACAACAGGAAGGTGCCAGTGTTTTGCTCTCGGTGGAGGGACCCTCTTGCTCTAGCAGTGGACGCCTTGTCAATCCCTTGGGAGTTCTCCCTAGCGTACATCTTCCCTCCTCTTCCTCTGCTGATCAGAGTCATCCAGAAGCTGAAGATGGAGCGTTGTCCTGTCATCTTAATCACCCCGAATTGGCCTCATCAGTCCTGGTATCCGGAACTGCTAGCCATGTCAGTGGCGGATCCCTTCCCGCTTCCTGCCCGTCCGGATCTACTCCTTCAAGGATATCTGTGGAAGGAGGATGTTCAACATCTCCATTTGATGGCTTGGAGGTTGAATTCTCAATTTTGAAGAAGAAAGGGTTTTCCTCTTCAGTAGTGTCTACTATGCTTAGAGCTCGCAAGCCTGTGTCTTCCAAGATTTATCATCGCATATGGTCAACTTTTGTTGCATGGTGTGCTGATAAGAATCTATCACTTGATTTCCATCTTCCCACGGTCCTGGCCTTTTTGCAGGATGGGGTTGAAAAGGGACTCAGCCTGAGTTCTCTCAAAGTTCAGACTTCTGCTCTGTCTGTATTTTTCCAGGAACGCATTGCTATTCTTCCTGATGTCAAGATTTTCTTCCAGGGCGTTGCTCATACACTTCCTGTCTTTAAGACTTCTGCTCCTCGATGGGACCTTAATTTGGTCTTGGGCTTCCTTCAGCGCCCTCCCTTTGAGTCCTTAGCTTCTATTCCTCTACGCCTGCTGACGTGGAACATGGCTTTTCCCCAGGCGATCGTGTCTGTTCGCCGTGTAGCGAAGTTACATGCTCTGTCTTGTTAACCAACCTTTTTGGTGTTTCACAAAGACAAGGTGGTGCTTCACACTTCTCAGGAGTTTCTCCTGAAGGTGGTCTGTGAGTTCCACATTTATCAGGAGATTGTGGTGCCTTCTTTCTGCCCTGACCCTACCTCTGACAAGGAGAGGGATCTCCACTTGTTAGATGTGGTGCATTGTCTTAAGTTTTATGTACATTGCACCAAGTCCATTAGATAATCTGATGTGCTGTTCGTCATTCCTGAGGGCCCAGGGCAGGAAGACCTGCATCCAAAGTGACTATCATGTCTTGGATCAAGTCCACTATTCGTAAGGCTTACGAGCTAAGGAAGAAACCCGTTCCCTTTCGGGTTAATGCTCATTCTACCAGATCTATTGGAGCTTCGTGGGCTTACAAGAATCAGGCCTCCATTGATTAGTTGTCAAGGCTGCCACTTGGTTGTCTGTGCACAACTTTTCGAAGCACTACCGTGTTGATGTGCTGGCATCGGCTGACGCCAGCTTTGGGAGGAAGATCCTGGAGGCAGTCTTTCCTGTCTAGGATCTTCTTTGGTTCTTGGGGCTTCCTTCACTTTTGACCCCTGTTGGCTCTAGTTCTGTGTGCTGTGTAACAGTTCATGGGGTGTTGTTACCCCTGTTCAATGTCTGTTGACACTTCAGTTGTTTTGTTGGGCAATCTCTGATCTGATGGTTCATATCTGCTCTGGTGACTTTGGGGGCCTTGCGCTCGGTCCTTGCCTTACTTCCCTCCTCCGGGAAACTCAATGGTTGGACATCCCAAAGTTACCAGTAACCTGCATTGGTCGACAGAGAAAATAGGATTTTAGTCTTACCTGTTAAATCCTTTTCTCTTAGTCCATACAGGTTACTGGTCTCCCACCCTGTCGAGGGACCATGCTTGGCTCTCCTGTGGCAAACTGTGGTGGTCCTTCGGGGTCATGCTCACAGGAGTCTTCTTTCCCTTCCACTATCTAGTCAATAGTTAGTGTCTCAAATCTTTCTGGAGCTGGTTGGCTAGCTGCAGCCAAGGAGGGAAGGTAGGCTTCAGCCCCTGCAATCAATTCTAGAATTGTTCCTGCCTACTTAAAGGGGTGGGGTCGCCTACCCACAATTACCAGTAAGCTGTATGGACTAAGAGAAAAGGATTTTACAAGTAAGACTAAAATCCTCATATATATATCCTATATACTAATTCACTAAATCGTGTGTAATGCCGCGTCATGCACAGTAGACACTGCTGCGCGTGCTGCAGTCATGCGCAGTAGAGACTGCCCTCACCGCAGCTTATACAGAACGGGAAGCTCCGGAGGAGCGTCCCTCTCTGTATCAGTTGCGGCGTGGGCAGTCTCTACTGAACATGACTGCACCGCGACTGGCTGGCAGTGTCACTGTGGCCTGTGTAACGGGCTCTTCAACTAGTGTGTGTATATATATATATATATATATATATATATATATATATATATTTATTTATTTAAATTGTTCTAATAGGTAGCACTCACTTTAAGTCTTATAATTCATGCCTTGGTGCACATGATACATACATACTCTACATACATACATACAAGTTTCTATAAGGTAGACGGCACTCGTGATCTTAGTTGAAAAATAGATGGTTTTCTTAGAATCAACGTTTCGGCCACATTACATAACCTTATCAAGATTCTATTTAACTAAGATCCTGTGAGTGTCATCTACCTTACAGAAACTTGTGTGTGTACACACACACACACACACACACACATATAATTTAAAAAATAATTAAAAAGCGTTCTTTAATGCATCTAAAGTGTTATAAATTAGTAACACTGAAAGTGAATGTTTGAAAGCTGATAATACAAGTAGAGTGCTGAAAAGCTAGCCTTTTGTTTGACCAGGTATTTAGCATTGTAAAATATAGAAAACCATGAAAAGATGTATTATAGAGTATAGTCCTACTGTTTTGCGCTTTAGCTTTTGCAGTGTGCATTAGCTTGGACAAAGTCCAAACATCTGTTCTTAAATAAAACTCTCAGTTGAAGCAGACAAATACTCTGAATGTTAATTTTTGCATATGATTTGTACATCTATAATTGAAAGTAAGAAGCATGAAGCTGGAAGTTCACAGGAAATGTGAAATTATTTGGCACCATTGTATATGTGCCTTTATCCATCCGTGCATGTACCCAGTAACAACAGAATATTTTGCATCTATTGTTTTGTAAATTAGTTTTAACGTTTATGCCTGTTTCACATGGGTGACAGAATTGTTGCAACCCCTGTTACAGTTCTGTCCCTTGTCCTCTAACACTCTTCTCTCCCCTGCTTTCCACCAGGGATGCAGGGGAGCCGTGTCTTTAGGCCTGCCTGCTTGAGCACCAACCAGCATTACTGGCTAGAGCCCATGTGGTTACGTCATTAATTCATGTTTGCAATGAAGATCACACCTTCCAGTGCTACTAGGGTGAAAAGCTTGCCAACTGTCCCACAGTCTGCTGTGCAGATCTTTCTGCAACTTTACTGCATTCTAGATGGAGCACAGTAAAACTGCAGTGTTCTGGACTTTTGTGTGATCACTCAAGGAATGGTCACCTATGTGAAAAACACCATAGAGCATGTGCAAGTCTTGCAATATGCCCTTGTACATTCTTAATTGGACTGCAAATTTTATTCAGGGAGAAGGTTTGACCCTGTAGAGTGGTGACAAAGGTTATAGCCTGAAGACAGTAACCCAGCGCTTCAGTAATATACTGAGAGATCAGGTGATTTGCAAGGTACATATTTAACTTAAATTAGCTGTAGGTGTATGTATGTGTATATATATGTAATTTACATTCATTCAGACAGTTGCAGTCTGTTGTCCTTTTGGGGGAGATCTGAACTACAGGCAAACTTCACTGGATATCAGTATATAGAGATACCTGAGTATTATATATATATATATAATAGAGAGAGAGAAGTTATTCCGTAATGATATCAGGGAACCTGTTCCAACTCTAGGAGCTCTTCACCATATGTACAGAACAGTAAGTGATGGTCATTTTGGTAACCATACCCCAGTAACTTGAACTATATCACCTAATGCACAACTTTTCAAAGGAGGGGATAATACTATGCAACATACCCTCTGTCTCATACTTAAAGCATCTGCTCTGCCTAATTAGTAGGAGTAAGGATCCTGTAAATCCACTCTCTTATATACAGAAAGAATATTGGGAGTTTGGAGCATTCTGTGACAAACCAACTATACCATTAGGCACAAATAAAAATCTACCACCTTTCCATTGATTCACAAGGGGCTTTAAAACCCTTGATTACTATAGCGATCCCAAATGCTTTATGCTAAAGGGAACATTGTGCAGTTCTGAACCAGCTGCACCAAAGGGAACACACACACAAACATTCCCATTGATTTACATGTATTCTTTTAACAATTCAAATGCTAGAGAAGTCTTCAAAGGTACCCTGAGCAGAAAAAAGATTGACACCCATTGTTATAGACATTGAAGTGCTGCAATGTTCTTTAATGTTCTTGGAGCTCTTTAACCCAAGTAGTTTTATGATGGCAGTGTCTCTTTAATTCATCAGTAAAAAGTCCCAAGTCATACTTGGCCTCAAAACATTTGCTCCAAGGTGATTGATTTAAAATGTGGTAAGTTCTAGAACCATGCTTCTTAGGAAATTACAGCAATAAAATTGAGCAAGTGATAATGGGTAGTCAGAACTATAAATGCAGTGCTCAGGTCATTAAGTTCTTGTGACAGTAGCAGTCTGTCAAGCGGTTTTAGTAAAAATGTTCCAGTGCTTGACGATGTCTGTCACATTACACAACATACAAAGTCTGAATTGCAGGGTGTTTGAGTGTTAACACTACAGGCCTTATTCAAGAAGAGAAAGATGTCTGGAGGAAACCACCTGCACCTTGCGATGGAGGGGGATATACATTTCCCACTGAATAAACTCAGGTTTTCAACTTCATTGTCTATGTTGGAGACCTTTAACATTTAAGATCTTAAAAGTCCCTTTTAAATAAATGGGAATTCTGTGACTTGTTATTTGTCCCCTATGGTGCACTTGGTATGCTCCTAAATAAGACCCTGATTGTCTTTTTGACTGGTTAAGAGGGTTTGCATTTCCTGTTAACATCCCATTTGCACCTGACTTAGATTTGTGCGTTAATGTGCACATACAGCTGCATTTATCATTTAGTTCTCATTGTGTTCCATTCTGTTTCTCATTTCTGACTTACTATATAAGCATGAATTGCAGAATGTGACGTCAAGCAGATGTGTGCTAATGACTTATTATGAAGAAGAAAAAAAAAAATCTCCACTCACATTATGTTTATTGTTTCAGAACCAGAAACGGGGGGGGGGAAGACTGAACAACATATTTCCATTTACCTAGAGCAGCAATTGAAATATTGCTTTTTCTTTCAAATAAATATTATATTAACATTCTAAGAAGTAGCGTGTTACCTACAGTTAGGCCTTGGGAATTATTCATATTCTGCAAATTCTATGGCTGAGAACTGTTACTTTGTAACAAGAAGGTGATTCTGAAAGAAGCATTAGCAGCAGGAAGGGGGGGAGACTAATGTCACTCTATATATCTCTAGTAAGGCCTTTCCTGGAGTACTGTGCATAGTTCTGGAAACCACGTCTCCAGAAAGATGATATAACATTGCAGGCAGTGCAAAGTGCCATTAAAATGATGCAGGGCCTTCGTGACCTGGATACCAGAAAAAACTCAAATAACTTAAAACGTAGATGTGATAAAAAAAACTTTCTCTGTCGTCCAATACAGGTTACTGGTAACTTTGGGTAGGTGATCCGCCCCTTTAAGTAGGCAGGAAAAATTCTAGAATTGATTGCATTGGGGGGAGCCTACCTTCCCTCCTTGGCTGCAGCTAGCCAACCAGCTCCAGAAAGATATGTTCCTTGGTGAAGACACAGGCAAGAGAACAGTTCTGCTATAGTTTTAGAAAAAAATTGTATTTTTCTGTTAGAAATGTAATACCACCATTAGGCGAATTACCATAACTGACAATGCCCTTAGATGTGGCTAGCTCAGTATCCAGGTGCTTTTTCTGGCCTTATTTGGGCCAGATATTAAGGATCTGATTAGTGAGGCCACAGGGGGTAAGAGTACTCATCTGCCCTTGGTCCCCAGGAAGAAAACTCCTCTCAAGCGTAACAGTTTTTTTCGTCCCTTCCAGTTGTCAAGATCATGTTTAACCCCCCCCCCCCCCGCCACATCCCCAGCAAATTCCTGGGTACCAGGTCTGTAGGGTTTTTAGTAAGGTAGATACCCAAGTAGGAAATAACATCCTTCCTCCATTCGAAAGGATAGATGGATTGTAACTCCGCTAACGTACACTGGGCTATATGCAAAGGAAGGACTTGGGTTTTAGACTGATTAACCTTGTGGTATGAAACGTCACCATAGAGTTGCAGGACATCCATGATTTAGGGAAGTGAGCGCTTCGGATCTGTTAATACAATCAGTATGTCGTCCGCAAATAACCCCAAGTTTACCTCCATGGGGCCGGGAAAAGAAAAACCTTGGATATCGCCATTTGACCTAATCAACTCAGCTAGAGGCTCGAGTGCCAAGACATATAAAATAGGTGAAAGGGGGCATCCCTGCCTTTCTCCATTAGTGATAGTAAAGGGCCGTGACAAGAAGCCCGCGTACGACACTCTGGCCGTTGGGTCCGAATATAGTGCCAAAATAGAACTAATAAACTGTGGAGGAAAGTGAAAACGTTCCAACACAGTACCTAGATAACCCCAGTGTAGACGATCAAATGCCTTTTCCACATCGATGGCGAGCAAAAGGCATTCCTCCTTCGTAGTATTGGCATGATGCAAGAGATTTATAATTTTCCTAGTGTTATCACTCGCCTGATGGCCCCTAACGAAACCAACTTGGTCATAATGTAGCAAAAATGGTAGAAAACCCTGCAATCTAATAGCCAATAATTTGACATATAATTTAAGGTCCACATTTAAAAGGGAAATGGGACGAAAATTTGAGCAAAGAGTAGGAGATTTACCAGGCTTGGGGAGTGTGGAAATGTGGGCCAGTAAGGTAGAAGACGGAAAAGAGCCCTCTGCGCTACAAAAAGAGAACAGAGACACCAAATGCGATATTCGTCCTGTCTTTAAGACTCCTGCTCCTCAGTGGGACCTTAATTTGGTCTTGGGCGTCCTTCAGTGCCCTCCCTTGAGTCCTTGGCTACTATTCCTCTATGCCTGCTGAAGTGGAAAATGGCTTTTTCTCCTGGCGGTCATGTCTGTTTGCCGTGTCGCGTAGTTACATGCTGTGTCTTGTAAACCACCCTTCTTGGTGTTTCACAAAGACAAGGTGGTGCTTCGCACTTCTCAGGAGTTTCTCCCAAAGGTGGTCTCTGAGTTCCACATTAATCCGGAGATTGTGGTGCCTTCTTTCTGCCCTGACCCTACCTCTGACAAGGAGAGGGATCTCCACTTGTTAGATGTGGTGCATTGTCTTAAGTTTTATGTACATCTCACCGAGTCCATTAGACAATCTGACGCACTGTTCATCATTCCTGAGGCCCCAGGGCAGGAAGACCTGCATCCAAAGTGACTATTGCATCTTGGATCAAGTCCACTATTTGTAAAGTTTACGAGCTAAGGAAGAAACCCGTTCCCCTTCGGGTTATGGTTCATTCTACCAGATCTATTTGAGCTTCGTGGGCTTACAAGAGTCAGGCCTCCTCTGATCAGTTGTGCAAGGCTGCCACTTGGTCATCTGTGCACACCTTTTCAAAGCATTACTGTGTTGATGTGCTGGCATCGGCTGATGCCAGCTTTGGGAGGAAAATCCTGGAGGCAGTATTGTCTGTCTAGGATCTTCTTTAGTTCTTGGTGTTTCCATCACTTTTGAGCCCTGTTGGCTCTAGTTCCGTGTGCTGTGTAACCGTTTTGGGGTGTTATTACCCCTGTTCAGTGTCTGTGACACTTCAGTTTGTTGGGCTATCTCTGATCTGATGGTTCATATATGCAATGTTGACTTTGGGGGCCTTGCACCTGGTCCTTGCCTTACTTCCTGCCTCTGGGAAACTCAATGGTTGGACATCCCAGAGTTACCAGTAACCTGTATTGGAGGGCAGAGAAAAGAGGATTTTAGTCTTACCTGTTAAATCCTTTTGTCTTAGTCCATACAGGTTACTGGTCTCCCGCCCTGTCAAGGAACAATGCTTGGCTCTCCTGTGGCAGATTGTGGGGGTCCTTCAGGGTCATGCTCACAGGAGTCTTCTTTCCCTTCCACTATCTAGTCAATAGTGTCTCAAATCTTTCTGGAGCTGGTTGGCTAGCTGTAGCCAAGGAGGGAAGGTAGGCCTTACCCCCTGCAATCAATTGTAGAATTTTTCCTGCCTACTTAAAGGGGCGGATCGCCTCCCCAAAGTTACCAGTAACCTGTATGGACTAAGAGAAAAGGATTTAATAGGTAAGACTAAAATCCTCTTTTTAAATATATTATTTAATATAGTGCAGGAGGGAAGTATTAAAAAAAAAATAAACAGATACTAGGAAAAGAGGTTATGTTTATAAGTTACAGTAGAGAAAATGCAGATTAACCCCTTAAGGACCGGACGTTATGGGACATTTCCGTCCCATAACGTCCGCATAGGGGCACTTGGACGCGCCGGTACACGTGACTTGTCACGTGTATCGGCGCGTCACTATGGGGCTTGAAACAGATCGCTCCGATCTTGGAGCGGTCTATTTCATGCCCCATTTTTACTTACAGCGCTCCCGGTAGAGCGCTGTAAGTAAAAAGTACGTGACGTACCAGGACCGTCAAGGGTCTTTCAAGCAAGTTTACCCTTGACGGTCCTGGTACGTCAAGGGTCCCTAAGGGGTTAATGTGCATAAGTATTGTTTTATGTAAACAGTGGTAGACTTATGAAACAGTCTCCCAGCAGAGGAGGTATAGACAACTATTGCTGTGGATTACAAAAAATGTCTGAAATTAACATGTCTATTCGGAGAAGTATGGAAGACTAAATATTTTAAATTAGATAGGCAAATAGACAGGATGGGACAGATGGTTCTTTTTTTTTAGATCAAAATCTACATTTATGTGTTTCAGAATCACCTGTATTTATCTTAACCAATTTTTATTTAAACTATGGTGTGATATATTGTCCTTTGTATGTTTAAATATGCAATGTGTTGTGTATCCCTCTGGCACTCAAAGGGGTTAAAATGGTGCATTATCAAAGCTAAATATTTCAAACTATATTCTAGATAATTCTGAAAGATCTTTCCAAATCAAATATGTATTACTAAGCTACAGTTCCACTTTAAAGTCTGCTTGCCTTTTATAACACCTTGACATTGATAAAGTTCTATGAAAAGGAAAAGTCTAGAAGAGTGTAAAAGTTGCTTGTGTTTATCACCATTAAACAGTGCCTTGTGGCTGTAGTGAAAGCTGCACATTGGTAAACAGAAATTTATCAAAACAAATAAAAATGCACACAGGCTTGGATCATGTAGGCAGTTTGAGGCAGTAATGTTGCAGCTTTCAAATCATTCATTAGTTATCTGTCTGGTTCTACATTTCTTAAACAATTCTGTTGTAAGAGGAAGTGGTTCAGGTGACTGGACCACATTTTTGTTAGCCATGCACAATTGACTGATTTCCATGTGTGTCCATCATTGATGTCTTCCAATATAGGTTACTTGGTAACTTTGGGTTGGTGACCTGCCCCTTTAAGACAGGAAACGTTCTTGAATAAGAAGTGCTGGGTGGAGCCTACCTTCCCTCTCAGCCTGCAGGAGCTAATACTCTCCAGTTAGATCATTTCATTTGAAGAGTAAAGACAGAGAAGCTGTTCTACTTTAGTTTTAGTGTTTTATTGCTTTCTGTTAGCTATGGAATACCACCATTAGGCGGATTACCATAACTGACAATGCCCTTAGATGTGGATAGCTCAGTTTCCAAGTGCTATGGTGGACCTTTTAGCCCTGAGGGGAAAATCTTGTGTAAGAAGTTCTTTCCCAGGAGTGGCCCACGGAGACTTCTTCTTAAATACATGGTAATCTGAAGACAGAACACCTGCTAAAAACGTGAGTAACCCCTTGAGTGCTGAGGTCCACTTGTCCCACGCTTACTCTCTGCACAGAGTTCTCCATTGGAGTTCCTATTACATACTCCTGCACTCATTGGGTTTGTCTTTATGTCTGTTGGGGGGCTTGGAGCAGTGTTTCTG
The DNA here is from genome assembly GCA_037306005.1 of Rhinophrynus dorsalis. NCBI lineage: Eukaryota > Metazoa > Chordata > Amphibia > Anura > Rhinophrynidae > Rhinophrynus > Rhinophrynus dorsalis. The sequence goes on from CM074720.1 coordinate 295,857,753, forward strand.
TGACAATTTAACCCTTTGTATGCTATTTTGACATGTTTTGGGTATTTTTCAACACTTTTTCCGGATGGAGGCAGGGTTTTTTTCACTTTTACTATGTTTTCTGGTGTATTTGCTAATATTTTTACCTTCGTGTAAATTTTGTAAAAATTTGTTTTTACCACATAAACGCCATGCTCCATTCACCTCTATGAGACTTTATTGTTTGGAACATATCTCTGCGACCGCTCATCATAGCGACTTCAGAGATGGCTCATTTTGTTTGTCTACCCTTGTTCTATGATCCGGTTCATGCTTTGAGTGTTTTGGGGGTCTCAGGGGGCTTTGGGCACTGTTAGGGGTACTTGTACAGGGAAACTACATTTCCCATGAGTGCTTGCTTCATGTGCTTGTTACTGATTGGCTCCCGTTATGGTCACCATTTTCTTTCATCCCTTCATGAGTATCCTACGCAGGGCTGGAGCTTTCCTTCTCTCCTCAGCTGATTAACCCTTCGCCTGCCCGATATGTGGTTTTTAGCGATGTCTGTGGGTGAAATTTTAATCTTAAACACTGTTTAGTGTATACCAATTATATTGAGATGTTTGTGACACTGTGAGAATGTCTAATCCATCTGACCTTGCAGTCTCGTTCGCCATGGCTCATGCGAGGGCACTTCAACGGTTTGTGATCCAGACCTGCAAGGGTCAGACGGATCTCTTGAAGATATCAGTCTCTCTCCCCCTACATGTGGAACTGAGTCTGTCATGGTGGCTCGACCTCTCGCATCTCCTGAAAGGCAGGGCCTTCCTGATTCCCTTCTGGACGACTGTAACCACAGATGCCAGTCTGTCGGGATGGGGTGCGGTCTTGCGTCACCTGAATGTCCAGGGCAGGTGGTCTCCGGAGGAGAATCTCCTCATCAATGTATTGGAGCTTCGAGCAATCTCCTGTGCTCTCCGGTATTGGACGGTCCAGTTGGAGAGTTTTCCTGTGCGAATCGAATCACACAACACCACAGCCATGGCTTACATCAACAAGCAAGGCAGCACAAGAAGTTTTGCAGCTTGGTTGGAGGTCTAGGCTATTTTGGGCTGGGCAGAAGATCATGTTCCTGCTATTTCTGCAGTTCACATTCCAGGCACGGACAACTTCCTGGCAGACTTCTTAAGTCAACACACCATCGACAGCAGAGAATGGGAACTGAATCAGGAAGTGTTCCATCTCATTGTTCAGAAGAGGGGTCTTCCTCAGATCAACCTGATGGCGATGAGACACAACAGAAAGTTTCTGCTGTTCTGCTCCAGTTCAAATGACCCTCAGGCTCTAGCAGTGGATGCCATGTCCAGCCTATGGAGTTTTCTTCTGGCATACATATTTCCCCCTCTTCCCATGTTGCACAGGATATTGAGGAAGCTTCGTCTGGAGCGATCTCCGGCCATTCTGATTGCTCCATATTGTCCTCGCCAGTCTTGGTTTCCGGAGCTTCTGGATCTGTCGGTGGCGGAACTGTTTCAACTTCCCCACTGTCCGGATCTTCTTCTACAGGGATACCTGTGGAAGAAAGACATTGAATGTTTGGGTTTAACAGCTTGGAGGTTGAATCCTCAATTTTGAAGAAGAAGGGCTTTTCTTCTGATTTCGTTGCTACTATGCTTTGTGCTCGGAAGTCTGTTTCTTCTAAGGCATACTATCGGGTTTGGTCTACCTTTCTCGCTTGGTGTGCTGATAGCGATCTTTCCCATGTCTTTGATCTCCCTGCGGTCCTGTCTTTTTTGCAGGATGGGGTTGATAAGGGTCTCCGTTTGAGTTCCTCGAAGGTTCAGACTTCTGCGCTCTCTGATTTCTTTCAGAGACATCTTGCCATTATCCCTGATGTCAAGGTTCCCTTCCAGGGTGTTGCTCATGCTCACCATGCTTTTAAGAGTCCCACTCCTCAGTGGGATCTCAATTTGGTCTTAGGTGTTCTCCAGCATCCACCTTTTGAGTCCTTGGCTACCATTCCTTTACATCTCCTGACTTGGAAGATGGCTTTTCTACTGGCGATTGTGTCTGTTCGCCGTGTCGCGGAGTTACATGCTTTGTCCTGTAAACCCCCCTTTTTAGTTTTTCATAAGGACAAGGCTGTTCTTCGCACTTCTCAGGAATTTCTCCCGAAGGTGGTTTGTGAGTTCCACATTAACCAGGAAATATTGGTGCCTTCTTTTTGTCCTGACCCTACATCTGACAAGGAAAGGGATCTTCACTTGTTGAATGTTGTGCGCTGCCTTAAGTTCTATGTGCATCGTACTGAGTCCATCTGCCACTCTGACGCGTTGTTCATCATTCCTGAGGATCCTAGGGCTGGTAAGCCGGCTTCTAAGTTTACCATTGCTTCCTGGATTAAGTCCACCATTCATAAGGCTTACAAATTGAGGAAGAAGCCTGTGCCCTTTCGGGTTATGGCCCATTCTACCAGGTCTATTGGAGACTCTTGGGCTTACAAGAATCAGGCCTAGGCTGTTCAGTTGTGCAAGGCGGCTGCTTGGTCATCAGTGCACACCTTTTCCAAACACTACCATGTTGATGTGCTGGCATCGGCTGATGCCAGTTTTGGCAGGAGGATCCTAGAGGCTGTATTGCCTGTCTAGGGTCTTTCTAGGTACCTTTAGTATTCCTTAACTGTTGAGCCCTGTTGGCTCTAGTTCAGTGTGCTGTGTTACAGTTTCTGGTGTGTTTACACAGGTTTTCGTGTCCGTTGACACTTTATTTTTAGAGGGCTGTGTGTGATCTGTTTAGCTCTTATATGCTGTGGTGACTTTTGGGGCACTGTGCCTGGTCCTTGCCTTCCCACCTCAGGGAACACAATGGTTGGACATCCCAAAGTTACCAGTAACCTATATTGGACCACAGAGAACATAGGATTTTAGTCTTACCTGTTAAATCCTTCTCTCTTAGGTTACTGGTCTCCCACCCTGTCAAGGGACCATGCTTTGCTCTCCTGTGGCAGAACGTGGGAGTCCTTTCGGGTTCACACTCACAGGAGTCTTCTTTGCCCTTTGGCTGTCTAGTCAATAGTTAGCGTCATCGATCTAACTGGAGAGTATTGGCTACTGCGGACTGAGAGGGAAGGTAGTCTCCACCCATCACTTATTCAAGAAAGTTTCCTGTCTTACTTAAAGGGGCAGGTCACCTACCCAAAGTTACCAGTAACCTATATGGACTAAGAGAAAAGGATTTAACAGGTAAGACTAAAATCCTATTATATTACACACCTGGTTTCAGGGAGTTTCACTTTGAGTTTCCAAACATTTCAGTTTTACAGAAAGGAGCCATCTTAATCCTATGATCAGGGAAAATGTTAAAGGGATAGTAATACTTCATTTTATCTTTATTTTATTTTGTAGGCATTAAAAAAAACATGAAGAATTATATAATTCTTATCTCTCAAACCTTTATGGTTTGAGAGATATTCACAAGCAAAGTTTCCCCTCCTGCCCCTTTTACCTATTGCAAGCCATCTCTTCTCAGATGTGGAATGCAGTCCATAGACCAGACAGATAACAGCAGGGGACAGTCTTCTTCCTATGAGAACAATGAAAACCCTGTCCCCCCTTGACAAGTTTTTCAGGTTTTTCCCTTATCTTATTTGAAGATTGTCCCTCTCTGTAATCTACCTGGGCACCTCCCTTCTGCTCTGGCTGAGCAGTGTTACATCATTAAAAGGGGCGGGAGGAGGATACTTTGTCATTGAATTACTCTTGAACTACAACTCTGACAGAACTGAAATAACACTCTCCAAAGTTCAAATACTATGATGATTAATTACAGCTGCTTTTATTATGAAACATTACTATCCCTTTAAAGGGATAGTAACACTTCATATGTTAAAAAAAAAAAAAAAAAAAAAAAAAAAAAAAAATCAGGTCATTCAGATACTGCTCATAACATCTTCAGGAGAGATGTTTATTTTCTATTTTTTTATTTTTAATTTTAGATATGAATTTCAGGTGTTTAGGGTAGGTACTTGCCACACTTTAGGTACCTTGGCAGGGTTGGCAAGCTTATCCCTCTTTTTTGGGCACTAGAGCCTCCAATTTAGCAACAGTTATTATACATTCCTAATACAGGGCACACTATTCACTGTTAGACTGGAGGAGTGCAGGTTTGTAGTTGGTTTTGCGTAAAAAATGTAATGTTTGAGATGTAATAGGGTTTGAAAGAAATATTTCTAAGCAGTAGGAATTAAGTTGTTTTACTCAGGAGGATAAACTCTGCAATATATATGTTTTTACATATTACATGTTGCTGTCTCTTTAACCTATATTTGGGAGCCTTCAGTGACAATTCAGGTAGGGGCCTCAGTGGTTCTTAAAACTGGCCTAATAATGCCTCAAAGGGTTACGATTCTATCTCCACATCTCCAGTTATTATTAAGATGTGGAGCAACACATTATGACTACAATTACCATCATCCCTGTCCAGGCAGTGACTAATGGGAGTTGTGGTCTCCTCTAATACTTTTCCCTATTCTCTTTCCATGTCTTATTAGTTGGAATATGCTGCTGGGTTTTTAAGCCTTTTAACAGCCTTAGTCAATGTGGCCCATACATAATTTCTTCAGTTTAATTTTTAAATAATGAAAACATTATCAAAATCATTAAAAAGATTGTATGGTAAGATGTTTTTTAAATCTCTTATTTTAATTCATAACTTATTAAAATATGGAATGTTTGACAGTCCCATGTTAAATATTGTAATCTCTTACGTGAGTGTGGCTGCTTTGTGGCTGAAATATTGATATCTCCTTCCACGGCTGAGCACTTCTTTCAAATTCCTTTTGGTCCATTGTGCTCGTCCTGTGCTGAAATAATTTAACACTTTGCTAGTAATTATCTCTGTTCTTGTGTACAATGTGTAAATAGTTTTTATATATTACATTTTTATAAGAGGAAAATTACTTTTTTACTTACTATGCTCCTATATGAGAAGATTTCGTAAAAAGTCAGGGACTTACTCTTTGCAGTGACAAACTTTGTCTTACCAGCTGTTAGGATGTCAGGAAACGCACCTCTTTTCTGTTTCCTGATTCACACGTAAGACAGCTACTTAATGAGGAGGTGACTATCATTTAGCAAAACATATGGAGCAAATCAACTATAGGACAGGCAATAAATACAAATTTCCAAAATCCCCATCTATTTAATTGGGAATGTTCAACCCCGTGAATGCTAGAGGGGTCTCCAACACGTGTTGATTTTAAATCCTCCCATTTGTGCAGTTGGATTGCTCCAGAATCGCACCTCTTTATCTTATTGAATAGTGCCCTAGGGTTATAGAACTGAGAGAGATTATACATTGCTTTGGAGATGATATTCCTCTGACCATTTAGTTCATTTATATAGTAGCATAAAAGTGTAGGATGTTAATGCACATGGATTGTAGTATGCTGTTATGGTTATTTTCTGTGCCTTTTTGAAATTTAAGGTAAAAAGGATATCTTGTTTTATATTGTACTGTAAAGAGCTGGGTATATTTCAAAATGGATTATATTACTACTGCTATTATGACTACTACTACTACTAATAATAATAATAATAATAATAGTAATAATAAATTAGTAGTAGTATTAGAAGTAGCATTATTAGTATTACTGTTTTTATTAGTAGTAGTATTAGTAGCATTATGCACTAACGGTTTCCACAGTCCTTTACTAATGGAAAAAATCATACTGAGCATTATAGCAATAAAAATACTTATTTTACCGAAAGACATGGTGAACTCTCAGTGAAGGATTGATGTTCGATTGGTGTTCATAACTAAGCAACTATTGCTTCAAAGGGACCAAAACACTGCTATAAAACCCAAATATGACATGAGGATATTGGATGATTAAAACAACACTCACACCCCCTCCCCCCCACATCAAAAAATGACATAGAGTTAAAACAGATAAAGTGTGCTTTAACAGCTTGTATACCAGGTACATCCTAACTCTGTAAAGCATCTACTTTTTAAATGATGTTGCCTTTTGTTGGTGGGTTCGGCTGAGTTAGTGGGAGCATGCTGCATTGTGGGAGTGCTTGGGAGGTGGGACATCAAGGAGTTCTGTCTCTGTCCACACCTCCAGATCACATAACATTTTGAGCTTGTAATGAGCTATGTTTCAGAAGAAATTAGTCATTCTAATACATTCTGACAAGGTGCCCGAGCCACATACTGTTTCCAAAAAAAATGTTGAATGGCTCATTTCTTCTGCATTGTTGCTTGGTATGAGCATGGGGCATGATGTAATCTGGGAGGGCAGGGTCTCCTTCTGAACACACCCAGTCTGGGTACATGGACTGTATCCACACTGGTGTCAATGTTTCACCATCTGCAGAAAATAGCTCATCACAAAATACATTAGGCTACAAGATAGCACTATTACCTTCCTGTCAGGTATATCATTAATGCACAGTATATACTAGGTAATGTTGTGTGTGTGTCCCTTTAAATTGACCATTACTATTTCAGTGAGACCACAGGTGATGATATTGAGCAGGAATGTTGTAGATTATGTTTAAAAACCTCTCTGTGGTGGGTTGCTGTTAAGGACTGCATAGAGGACTTCAGTGTGCGGGCACACGTGACTGCTGACATGTACCAGTGCACACAACAGGAGAGACAGAAACTGCTTCGGTCTTGGAGTGGTCAATTTCAGACCCTGCTCGTGCTCACAGTGCTCCCGTGGGAGTGCTGTAAGCACAAAATATGTGACGTGCCAGGATTGTCACCAGTCCTTTAGGCAAGGAAACCTGTGATGGTCCTGACATGTCACTGGTCCTTAAGAGGTTAAAAGGCACATTTAAATCAGTGTTGATTTGGGAATTTTTGTATCTCCAATGTGGTGCAGTTGGTTTGCCCCAGTCATTGCACTTACAATAAGCTCCATTTTAAATATGTCTAATTCTGGGACAAACCCACTGCACGTTACACAAAATTCCTTGATTCCAATGGTCCTAGATTGTTAGATAGGTCTCCAGTACATTGCTTTGGCAAATACTCCAGCATTCCAGAGGTTTAAATCAATAAGGATTGCCATTCATCCCCACAATCAGACCTGCAGTTCCACTGCACTGTCTCTTAACCCTTTCAGTAACAGAGACCCAAGCAATGCATAGCTATGCCTTTTGCTTGGCAATGCATTGCACAGCTTTCTTCATCAGTAGGGTTTCAGTTTGTAAATACAGCTTTGACACCCTGAATTAGTCCACGTTCATGCCCCTCAGCATTCCTCAACTTTCCAAATCATTTTCAGACCTCCCACCTTCCCAGCTCTGACTTCAAATGACAGTCTTAAACATCTTCATTTTTAGTAGCTGTATTAATCTGTCCAGTTTTAGCAACCAAACCAACACTTGATCTGAGGAAGATAGTTTATCTATTGAAAGCTTGTCTTAAAATTTAAACTGTTAGTCTAAATAAAAAGGAATCACTAAATACCAACTTACTCATATCTGTGTATTAAACCTATTCCCCACTGTCCCATTCAGCTTCTCTTTCACCCCCCTTTCACTCAGTTTGCAGTTTTGCTTTGCAGTGCATTGTTCAGGTTTCTGTTGCTGAATGGGTTACATCTGGAAAAATATCAACATTATTAGTTTAAAAAATGAATTAAAAATGACACCTATGAGGCAGTGTTCTGTTTTGCTAATGTACAATAAAATGTGAACCTAATGAAAGATGCATTATGCAGAAAAACTGTTCTTTAGTAGCCTCCTTTAGTGATATTGCAAACAATGTGATGAGTATAGATTTATGAAACTGAGTGAGAGATAACTCTGGCAGTTGCTTCCTACTCCATTATGAAGTATCACTCAGTGCTTCTCTTGCTTAAGCTGTTGAGACAACTGTGGCCAATGTCTAGAGACCACTCAGGTTTGTTAATGGGGTGTTAGGGGCAATAATCCTCCACTCCACTACAGTTGCACATATTCAGGGCCTGAATGACAGCTATATAGTCAGTTAACTATTGCTGTTTTTCAGAAAACATCATTAGCATCTGTTCTTAATGAGTATGTTATTTTTACATTGTGCCACCTTGTCTCTATCGTATTTCCTTTTCTTTATCATGGATTTCTGTTTAAATGTATTTCATGCCTTTCTAGTTCTTGTGTATTCTTAGCCGTCCTTAATTTTTTCATTTCTGCCGCTCACCTGCCTTACCCCAATTTTCTTTCTGTCTGATCTCTAAGACCTGTGATCTTCTCTTAACAGTTTGTCAACTGCACAACACCCTGTGTGAGAGCAAAGCAAAGCTGCATCTGGTTACTGCTGGAAAAATTGCTTAACAGCAGAAGCAAATGGCAGTTCTATTATAATATAAAGCATCTGTCCTTCAATACATCCAATGTCTATGGCAAAGCTGTCTCTGTATTGTCTTTTGTGCAGAGATCTTCACTCACATGCAGATGTTTATTGGCATGGAATAATGACTGAAACATGGATTATATATAATACGGTTAGGGTAACGGTAGAGTTGTAGTCCAATAAGTTCTGGAGGGCCACTGGTTGACCACGTCTGATCTGAATGGTGATACTTTAAGTATTATCTGGAATATCATTATTGCAGGAACCTTAAAACCTCCTAAAAAATAAACCCTCATTAATCTTAACCTGGCAAGAAAAGCTCAATGGCCACTCTAAATCAAGTCTGCATAGACTGGTTCCCCAAAATGTGTCCATAATTAGCACTGTATGCCATTTACACGCAAAAGGAGAAGCGTGACTGACCGCAAGCAGTCCCATTAAATGAGGCACACATAGAAATACATATATAATCCATAGTTCATGTATTGTACTGTATTGTCCATGTATATGGACATGATTCATTATTACCAGACTCCAGAACCCCAGACTCTACCCCATTGAAGTCTTCATTGCAGTGAATCCTTAACCCTTTTCAATGCTTTGTGTACCCCTCTGACACTCAAAGGGCTAAGTGGGAGTTATTTCAGTCGAGTCCAACACAGGAGAATCATAGCCAATACATTACTAAATAAAGATTAACTCTGGACCACCAGTTCACACATATTCATTCATCGTGGCCATTAAAATGTTGTCAGCAAATTAAAGTTGACCCTTTACCCTAAGAGAATCAGAAAACTGCCTATATCTAGGCATTTGCTTGTAATCCTATATATTTTTGGAGGAAATAATTTTTATTTCTGACTCAGTCTGATGCTATATGAAAATTATTTTATATGTGAATCAAATAGTACCACAACCTCTACTATGAATTAATATATGCATAGACATACACTGGGGTAATTTATAATAGCACAGCTTGTGGCAAGTTTGGCCTTGAACTGAACAAATTAGTATAAAGTGGCCCATTTGTACCAACATAAAGGTTAATTTCTCAAAGATCATTTAAGTTACAGATAAATGGCTAGTGCAAGGTATAGGCAGATTGTAACTGTAAAGCAAACTAAACTTGCACTGAAGTGACAGTCCACTAAAAGGTAAGTGTCAGGATATTATGAGGAGGTGTTAATGGTTGAGACTCTTAAATAGACTCAGAACCACATTCGCTTTGCTGGAAGATATTCTTGAAAAGCATGGCTTACTGGAACCGTCATTTTCATTAAAAAAAAAAAAGAAATATATATATATATATATATATATATATATATATATCTCCTATATAATAATTCGCTAAAATGTGTGTAACGACGCAGTCATGAGCAGTAGAGACTGATACATGTGCTGCAGTCCAGCTCTGTATCAGCCGCGGTGCTGGCAGAATCTACTGCACATGACTGCCCCGCGACCAGCTGGCAGTGGCACTGTGGCCCGTGTAACGGGCTGTTCAACTAGTATATATATATATATATAAAATATATGAACAGTAGTAAGCTAAGGTGACATTTTAAAGATGAAATGATCTGAAGCTTTAATAAATGAGCAGATAATTTCAACTAAGATATATATATATATATATATATATATATATATATATATATATATATATATATATATATATTATACTGGCATCCATTTAATTGAGAAACTTGTTAACCCATCATCTGTTTTGTGTCCACTTCAGGTTAAAAAGAATTGTGCTTCTGTTCAACCTACATTGCAGAGGTGCCAGCAACCCATTGCCTCTCATTTTGTTGTAGTCCTACCAATGTAAAAAGACTTGAGCAAGGAAGTAGGGAGATGTACAAGGTTCCAGTAAGGGGCATTATGCATTAATATACTATTGTTGCCATCATTTCCCTGTCCATATGTTACAAATAGACCAACATCGCCATGCCTTCTCCAGGTTTATGATTTTGCCATGACTGTGTTGACAGCGGCTTACCTGAATGCTAAAATGCAGCTTAATCCCTTAACGACCACTGACGTGCCAGGACCATCACGGTAGTCTGGCACTTAAGGACCAGTGACGGTCCTGGCACGTCATGGAGTTCAGGGCTCCCGGTGCAGGGGAAGTTGGGATCTTCCCATAGCTTTCCATGCAATCACAGTGAACAGTTTGCTGTCTTCACTGGAGAGCTGAGAACAGCTGCCAATCCTCAACTCTCTCAATGCCATAAGGATGTACAAGTCAGTGTCTTGTAATTCTTCTGTTGACATGGATTAGTTTATTGGGAAATAGTCAGCTGTGAATGAAATAGGAGTGGTGGAGGGGATTTTTTCAGTACCACAGCATTGAAGAGCAATATGTTACACATCCCCATGATATCCAAAGAGTTAAGGGAGGGCTGCAGGTATTCATTGTGCTGAAGTCTGAGCACATACTCTCCACTCCCCCACTTCCTAACACATCACCAGCTTCACACCAGCTCTATATGTTAATGATTAAAATGTTTCTTCTTTGCCTTGCATAAATTGTTCTTCACCATTACATCAACCCATAGTGCATCTCCCCCTGGTATAGGAAGATAGAGGATACAGAGGTGTTTCCTTGTGCAGTACTGTAAATTAAACTCAATCATCACCACGCCACCACTGAGTGAACTGATACTCACAGGTGAATAGGATGGAGTAACACTTATGTGTAAGCCATCTTTAATGCTCGGGGTATTATCAAGCTGTATCCTTTCAGCTTCTTTCTAGGACTGAAATCGTCTGGCCTCTCACCCTTGGTAACGCCACTAGCAGAGTTGCATATGTAAAAACAAAAGACAAAGACCAGGGGCGCTAATGGTGCCTTATCACACCAAATAGAGGAATAAAACAAATAGTATTCCACTCACATTTTAAAAATGCTGTTCAAGTGCTTATACACATAAACTGCTCAAAAGGCATGCAGAGCATATATAACCATCTCTGCTCGGTTCTTGCAGTCAGATGCCGACACCACCATCTCCGATTAAATCAGCTCCATTCCAAACGTCTTGTGTGTACCGCTCTAAAAATCAGTAACTCGATCTCAGATCTTCTCATAAAAATGGTTTATTGCAAAGCATAATAAAAAAGTTCTAATATAAAATGTATTGACATATATTATAAACCTACATCTACTCATTTTGCAATACTAAGTTGCTTTTTCAAGATCTTTAAATAAGCAGATCCAGGATTCAGGTGGTTAATATGCAGCCTATTATTGTTTGAACAGTTAGGGAAGAGAATGGGCACTGTGTTGTGCCAGATCTGGCAGCTCTAGTTAATATTTTTGAAGAAACAGCTTGAGAAGATTTTACAGTTTGACTACTGGACTGGCAGACATTCCAATTTTACAAATCATTTGAACAGCATTTGTAAGATTAAATGAATGCCAAATAATATTCTTTGAGTTAATTAGGAAAATTGGGCATTTTGTACTTTTCAGTTTCATGTAACGTTAATGTCTAGACATAGCATAATGCATGCTGAAATTAATATGGCTCTTCATGAGTGAATTGATAGTATTAGTACAAGAAACATGTCTTATTACGGCTATCAATATTTAATAGTACAAACAGATGTCTATAGGCACATTAACATTTTAATATGTGTACAAAAATATCAGTGTATCTAGTCATGTAGAGCACACAACTGTCTTCAGTCCTCCAGTAGTGCGTGTGTGTGAGCGTGTGTATATCACAACATAGAGACTGAGAAGAGCTTAAGAGTATGTGAGAGGTAGCAAGAGAGAGTGGGTGCATATGAGAGACCAAGAGGGAAAGAGAGCCCACAAAATAACAGTGAAAGGCAGTAAGGAAGTGAGCGTGAGTGAGAGCAAAAAGACCCACAGTGTGTGTGTGGTGTCTGTGTGTGTGTGTGTGGTGTCTGTGTGTGTGTAAAAGTAAGACTCTGACAGTTCAAAGCACTCACAGGACTTAAATATATTGTCAATCTGTTGGCCAGAATTCTTGGTCTTTTTCAAGAATTCTTGAGGAAGTTCAGGAACTCTAGCTGAAATGTTGATAGCACGCTTTTAATTTGGAAGTCGCATGATCCGTTTCTGGATCTTTACTGACCACATCCTTTGCAGGACAAAGCCCCTCCTACTTCAGTCACATGATACAGCACTGCCAAGTTTGCCACAGAAGGGAGTCCAAAGGTGCCATAGCAGCAGCAGCATTCATAGTCTATGAGGCCTGGGGAAATACAGACTATTCATGGTGTGGGGAGGGTGAAACAGTTTATACAGCATCCCATTATAATTGAAGTGGGGGTGGACCAGTGTATACAGCATCCCATTGTAATTGTAAAGAGGGTGGAGCAGTGTAGATGGCAGACTGAGTGAAACAGACTATGAGAGAGAGAATGAAGGATACAAACTGAAAAAGATAATGAAAGAAAAAGCCTGCAGATAAACTGAACTACTGGGAGAATAAGGCCTAAATATTATTACCAACCCTAAAAAAAACAGGCGTGTTTTTTTAAGTCAGGTTTTAGTATCATATTACCCGAATTGTGAAAACAAAATCAGCAGTAATTATACACACCGCCAATCAAAAAAAAAGTCCATAGGAAACAACTAAAAGCAGTGTGCAAGTAGCATTCTATTACCTACGTTCAGTATTACTTCGTGTTTTGTGGTTACATTTTCTGTTGGGAATCCTGCGCCTCAGAGTTGAGGCTTAGAAGCTAGAATGACTGTTTCAAAACCATCGTTGTTCAAACAAAAGCAATGCAGAATATAGTATACATCATAGGAATCCAACATAGAGTGCCCCCTTTGACATATTAACACCCCCCTTTGAAATTTGACTTATAGTGCTTTCTTTCACCATTTTAATTCGACACATATTGTTCAAATTCAACATTTTAACCCGCCCCCTTTGAAATTCGACTTTTAGTGCTCCCATGACTTTCTCCAGTTTAATTCGAAATTGTTTCTTCTCTAATTTAAATCGACATGCCCTCGTTGTATATGTATTGCATGATTAACCCTATGAGTACCAATTTGTTTGCTACCCCTCTGGTACTCAAAGGCATACCTTGCCTGTATATGTGTAATAAACGTTTTTATTGTATTAAAAAAAAAAGTTCAGACCTCAAGGGGGGCATCAGGACCCCTCCTGACACCCCCCCCCCCTAGCATTGATCCTCTGTCCAGTAGGGTAGGTGATAAATGCGGTCGACAATTGCTTGCATTTTTAATAAAACCCATATAACGTATGTGTCACACATGTTATATGGGATTTCTTATTATAATTTTGTTAAATTTTGTAAAAATATAAAGTTCAGACCTTGAGGGGGTCTTCAGGACTCCTCTAGATGATCCATGAGGTGACAGTTGCCGGCTTTTTTATTAAAGCGAATATAACCTATGTGAACCATAGGTTATATGCGCTTTTACTAATATACCTTTATTTCAGACCTTGAAGGGGGCATCATAACCCCTCCTGATATCCCCCATAGCATGGATCACCTATCCAGAAGGATAGAGAAGCCATGGAGCGACAAGGAAGGCATTTTTTGCCTTCCTTTCTTACTACTGGACGGCTGTATAAGCCGGCTCCAGTAGCAGTGGTTGTAGTGAACCCTGTACTGGGTTCATTCATAAAAGCACTGCGCTGTGCTTTTAGGAATGAGTCAGTCACCCGGTCATTCAAAAACCTGGTGATTGATTCATTCATGAAAGTGCAGCACTGCCAGGGCTGGATATACATCTAAGGAGCCTGTAGGCACAGAAGTCTGAAGCGCCCCCCCATTTGCCATCTCCACTGGACACCTCCACAATGCTCCAAATCTCCACATTACCCCCCATATCCATATAGCCCTCACATTGCCCTCATCAGCTCCATATTCCCATCAGCTCCATATTGCCCTCACATTGCCCCCATCATCTCCAACTTGCCCCCATCATCTCCAACTTGCCCCCATCATCTCCAACTTACCCCATCATCTCCACATTGCCCCATCAGCTCCAGTTTGCCCTCACATTACCCCCATCATCTCCACATTGCCACTATATCACCTCCAACTTGCCCTCACATTGCCATCCACTCCACATTGCCCACATCATCTTCACATTGCCCCCACTTTGCCTCCCGCATACGTTTCCTACCTCCCTGGTGGTCCAGTGGCAGATGTCTGTGCCTCCTTCTGTAGCTGCGGTGGGCGGGTTGTTACTGTGCACAACGTGCAGCGATGTGAACAAATAAAAATATATATATATTTTTTTTTTTTTTTTTTTTTTTTTTCATTTCAATGACAGGCGCCCCCTCTGTGGGGTGCGCCTGTAGGAAGATGCCTACTCTGCCTTATGGCAAATCCGGCCCTGAGCGCTGCGCTTTTCAGAATGAACCCAGTGACAGGGTTCACTACAACCACTGCTACTGGAGCTGGCTTATACAGCCATTCCAGTAGTAAGAAAGGAAGGCAGAAAATTACTTCCTTGTCGTCCTATAGATCACCTATCCTTCTGGATAGGTGATCTATGCTAGGGGGATATCAGGAGGGGTCCTGATGGCCCCCATTGAGGTCTGAAATTAAGGTATATTAGTAAAAGCGCATATAACTTATGGCAAGGCTCAAAATACCACAAAAGGAGTCATATGTTCTGTAGTACAGGGCTCAAATTTTCAAGTCCTGAGCTACTAGCCAGGTCTGAAAAGTTAATCGCCACCAGTTTCCACACCTAGCCCCACCCATATCCCCACCTTTATGACCCCACCCATTTCAAGTATGGACCCCTAATATCTCTTAAAGAGGGACACTTGGAAGATATAGCAACATAGGGAACAAATTAAAATTCTCATTGATTTGAATTGGGCTTTTAATTCCCTGAATGCCAGAGAGGGCTCCAAGACATTGTGACATGGATTAATTTATTTGGACCCTATGCTGCAATTTGTTTACTCCACAACTGATCATTTTTTTTTGTACATGTGGCCTTAACCCTTTGAATGCCAGAGGGGTATGCAGAGCAATGCTTTTTGTATCCCTCAGGCACTCAAAGGGTTAAAACTAAGGTTGACTAGTCACTCCCATTAAAGCAGAAAAAAGCCTCATTACAATAACTTAAAGAAGAAAGTAACACACAACTGGCTGACTTCATTTCTCACTCACATACATGTCAGTGTCGTGCATCTGAAAGACAGAAAGACATATATTCAGGATAGGGGGGTAGGGTGTCCCATCACAGTTGGAAACCTCACAGTATGTCTGTCTTCCCTTCATCCAGCTTTCTATCCTCTACCCCACCAATCCTAACCAGGCTTGTCCTTCCCCCACCAACAAAAACGTATATTGCTTCCTCCCACCAGGCCTCTCATCCCCTCAACAAGTTAACCCTTTGAGTGCCAGAGAGGTATCTAATGCATTTGATATATTTTCTGGCACTCAAAGGGTTGAACACCCCAGCGCGCGTTTGCACACGCAAACACACACATACTCTGTGTCCTTTTAAAGGGATAGTAATGTTTCATAATAAAAGCAGCTCTAATTAATCATCATAGTATTTGGACTTTGGAGAGTGTTATTTCAGTTCTGTCAGAGTTGTAGTTCAGGAGTTATTCAATGACAAAGTGTCCCCCTCCCGCCCCTTTTACTGATGTAACACTGCTCAGCCAGAGTAGAAGGGAGGTGCCCAGGTAGACTGTAGAGAGGGGAAATCTTCAATTAAGATAAGGGAAAAAGCTGAAAAGCCTGTCAAGGCGGGAAGGGCTTTCATTGCTCTCATAGGAAGAAGATTGTCCCCTGCTGTTATCTGTCTGATCTATGGACTGCATTCCACATCTGAGAAGAGATGGCTTACACTAGGTAAAAGGGGTGGGAGGGGAAACTTTGCTTGTGAATATCTCTTAAACCATAAAGGTTTGAGAGATAACTTATATCGTTCTTCATGTTTTTTTAATGGCTACAAAATAAAATAAAGATAAAATGAAGTATTACTATCCCTTTAAGTTCAATCAAAAGATAAATAAATGCATGTATCTAGTGGTTATAAGCTTCTTTGATGCAAAGCAACTTGTAAGCACAACTACATTTGAATGCTGGGTACCCCATTATATGTATGAGGAGGAAACAGAGAATAATTTCTCCTGTAGTAGTTAAAAAGTTAAACTGTAACATAGAGATTGTTAATTTTTAGACCTCCTGCTATTGGGGACTATAACTTCCACCGTCCCCAACTACAGAGGTCAAGTAAGAGACTAGCCTTCTCATTAACCATGCAGAGACCACACGTGCAAAGGCTGTAAGTATTTAGTTTAGATCACATTAGGTACATTTGGACATGCCATTAAGTTCAGTTGATGGCAACCCTTTGGAACCAAAGATTCTGAGTGCCAGAGTAAGCAACACATTACTCTACAAGGGTTAATAATTAATAAGTCATTTTAGAAGCTTTTAAAATGCTTGCACCGATTTAAACATATTACAGTACAGTGCTAAGGCAGCGTATATGTTTGCGTTCCCAGAGCTGTTAAAGTGGAACCTTCACCTTAGAGACACTTTCTCATTTGATGCATCTATTAAAACTACCTATATGTTGATTATTTTTAAAAAAACATTTTTTTAGATAGAGGGTTTTAGAATTCTCACCATTTCCTATTCCTGCAGTGCAAGCCGTTACCGCACCACTCTGTAGGACGTCCCCCTGCTGTGCTGTACACCCACCTCCCTTCCCAGCATTCCCTAGGAGCAAGCGTGCTCCCGTCATTATGTGTAGCCAACCGAACTAATAGGATTAAATGCCCCATGATGTAAAAAAAAAAAATAATAATACTGAACTGATGCGTATATGTGAGAGCTGGAAAGCAGGGTAAGAACATCAAAGCTTCTTCTGTCTTTATTGGCACAATCCCCAGCACTGAAGACACTTGTCGTTCATCAAGGCAGTCAGTGAGCAGTTATTAATTTACGGTAATTTCCCATGTTGTGATTGCTAGCCCTTTAATGTGTTGCAAACCCCTCCAGCACTCAAAGGGTTAAGTGCCTTTAGACCAAATACAAGGAGCATGTATCATATGAGTACTCAGGAGGGAATCACACAAAGCCACTGGGGTGGAGAGTTGGAACATGATAGTTCTGCTTTACCTTTCTCTCTCTGCCAGGAACAGGACCCAGAACTCCCATCTTTGCAACTAGCATACATGAGTAGAAATATTTCTGTAGCCGGTTGAGAATATGAGCATATGCCTAACTTGGACATCTGTGCGTTACCCTGTCGGCACTAGATTGTGGTTTGCACCGTCAAATGCTGTGCCTGTTCTGTTCCATTCCATTCCGTCTCTCACTGCTACAACAGCCGACACTCTCACAGACACTCACAACTTAATTACAACCGCCAGCATACTCCCCAGTCACACACGCTGCACGCACCAGCCAGCCAATGAGAAAAGGGTTATTATTATACTCTCTTTCATTGGCTGGTTGTGGTGCGTACAGGCTTTCTGGAAGTAAGTAGGCTGTGATGTGAATGACTGGGCTGGCAGTGGAAGGTCCCGGCTGAATAGGATAAATGGACAGACTGGTTTGGGACTCGGATGGCTTTACTAATCCCGGCGGACCCTTAAACAGCAGGGAAGCGAAGAGGTGGCAGATTATTAACATAAACATTGCTGGCTTCAATTTCCAGTCGCCTTCACTCAATTTCTCCTCGCCAAATGCAAGGAGGCGAGTGAAATTTGGAGCCCTGACCTATGGTACACATAGGTTATATGCGTTTTAATAAAAGTGCTGGCAATTTTTGTCCCATGGATCATCTATCCTTCTGGATAGATGATCCATGGTGGTGGTGGTGGTGGTGGGGTGCCAGGAGGGGTCTTGATGCCCTTTTCGAGGTCTGAACTTTGTATTTTTACAAAATGTAACAAAAATATAATAAGAAAGCCCATATAAGATGTGACGCTTTATTGAAAATGCAAGCAATTGTTGTCCGCATTGATTACCTATCCTACTGGATAGGTGATCAATGCTAGGGGGGGTAACCCCGTTGAGGTCTGAACTTTTTTTTAGATACAATAAAAAATAACATTTATTACACACATACAGGCAAGTTATGCAGCTGCATACCTTGCCTATTAACCCTTTGAGTACCAGAGGGGTAGCAAACACATTGTAATGAGTTCCTACCTCTCTGATACTCATAGGGTTAATCTTGCAATACATATACAACAAGGTCATGTCGATTTAATCTGCTGAAGAAACAGTGTCAAATTAAAATGGAGAAAGGAAGTTATGGGATCGCTATAAGTCGAATTTGAAAGGGGGGGTTAAAATGTTGACCGTAAACAATATTTTTCGAATTACAATGGCGAAAGAAAGCTCTATAAGTTGAATTTCAAAGGAGGGGTTAATATGTTGCATGTGAACAATATTTGTCGAATTAAAATGAAAGAAGGTCATAGGAGCACAATATATTGAATTTCAAAGGGGTGTTAATATGTCGGATTTCGATAATGTGGGGAACACATCTAATGCTAAACTTGATTTTTCTGTTGTCAAATGTATGCCTATGTCCTTGGACTTTGACATTTATTGTGTTTTTGAGGTGGTAGTTGAATAGAAGCAGACAGCGCCAGTTTTGTCAGTGTGTCAAAATGTGCTGTCTACACTGGTTTTGTTTTACCGTGGTTCTGCAATAGAATACCAGTAAAACACATTTGCAAAATACACCTTGCTTGTTTTTAATTTAACACCATTTTTGGCGTGGATAATAGTATCAAGCCCTAAATAAGATACAGACCAGAAGAAAGAGACAGACAGACAGACTGTCAACTGACACAGTGTGGAGTGTGGTTACTCACCCTGGGCAGCACTGAGACCTATCTGCTATTGTGTATATCGGTATGTATGTATATAATATTTAAAGGGATAGTAATACTTCATTTTAACTTTACTTTATTTTGTAGGCATTAAAAAAACATGAAGAATGATATAAGTCTTATCTCTGAAACCTTTATGGTTTAAGAGATATTCACAAACAAAGTATCCCCCCCCTGTTCAACCAGATCAGAAGGGAGATGCCCAGGTAGACTGCAGAGAGGGACAATCTTCAATTAAGATAAGGGAAAAAGCTGAAAAACTTGTCAAGGGGGAAGGGCTTTCATTGTTTTCATACAAAGAAAATTGTCCCCTTCTGTTATCTGTCCTGTCATACAACCAGACTCACATCTGAGAAGAGATGGCTTACACTAGGTAAAAGGGGCGGGGAGGGGAACTTTGCTTGTGTATATCTCATAAACCATAAAGGTTTGAGAGATAAGACTTATATCATTCTTCATGTTTTTTTAATGCTAACAAAATAAAGTTAAAACGAAGTATTACTATCCCTTTAAGCTGATATACTAAGTTGAAAAGGATTGACTATTGGGCAAACCAACTGCACCACAAAGTACCAGTAAGTATCCCCATTCATAATTGTTTTTAACCCTTTGAATGCTATAGAGGTCTCCATCACATTGCTTTGTACTGAAAAGAGTTAAAAGTCCCACTTAAAGTGATAGTAATGTTTCATAATAAAAGCAGCTCTAATTAATCATCATAGTATTTGGACTTTGGAGAGTGTTATTTCAATTCTGTCAGAGTTGTAGTTTAGGAGTAATTCAATGATAAAATATCCCCCTCCCGTCCCTTTTACTGATGTAACACTGCTTAGCCAGATCAGAAGGGAGGTGCCCAGGTAGATTGCAGAGAGGGACAATCTTCAATTAAGATAAGGGAAAAACCTGAAAAACTTGCCAAGGGGGGCAGGGCTTTCATTGTTCTCATAGCAAGAAGATGGTCCCCTTCTGTTATTTGCCTGGTCTATGGACTGCATTCCACATCTGAGAAGAGATGGCTTACACTAGGTAAAAGGGGCGGGAGGGGAAACTTTGCTTGTGAACATCTCTCAAACCATAAAGGTTTGAGAGATAAGACTTATATCATTCTTCATGTTTTTTTTAATGCCTACAAAATAAAATAAAGTTAAAACGAAGTATTACTATCCCTTTAAATCTGTTTGCCCTAAAATTACTCTGGTTCTTCTTGGTACATAAGCCGCTCGACCTTCTTAGTTGCCTTGATCAGAGGAGTTACAACTGTAATAGAAGTGTATATTACTGAATTCTCTAATAGACAGAAGTAACAGTGCTTCTATAGTCATTGTATTCTGCACTTTTTGGTATTGTTAGTCCTTGTCTACTAAACCTATTTTAATATAGTTCAAACTGAAGGTAAAATGCTCGTAGGATCTAAGTGAAAAAATAATGTAGATAACAAATTTCCACCATTCAGGAATATAAATGCACGCAAGGAAATTGCTTCTTTTTGTGATTTCATGCTTCAATTCATACATTAAACTAAATGGAATGGTTTCTAGAGTACCCGATTAAATCTCATCTTCAACTACCAGGCCTAATGCACATCGGGCCAAATTTAAAAACTGCTGCAAAACACAGCTCTCTGCTGCAATATGAGGCCTGTTTTTCTTTTTCTATTGGCATTGATATTTACTCCTTTGAAGAGCCCAAAAAAAATGCACTCTTTTTCTGTCATCTTAACCCTTTGAGTGCCAGAGGGGGGTATGCATTGCTTTGCAATGCATTGCATATCCCTCTGGCACTCAAAGGGTTAACCCGTTACATGTCAGATGGTGTCCACAGGGTTGCAGAGCAAATCATTGGTCATGCATCTGTCAATCAAAGGGTTATAAAGTCCCAGGGTGGAGGGAGGTTTGACATGCTAACAACCTGAGATTTACAACTAACACATGAAAAAAAGTGTCTGTGGGAGTAAACTTTTGGAATCCTGAAATGTGACCATAGTGAGAGGTGAGACAGAACAGGCTGAAACTGAGGCTTAAAGGAGAAGTGGTTGTTTTTTTAATTATAAATATGTTTAGTATTTTTCTGCCGAGTTATATAAGGGTACTGCCACTAAGAAATTCAGAAGCTATTATAGCTTAAATTAGATTTGTGACACAGAAGAAGAAAACACTGGGGGAGCCCCTCTTCAGTTTTAATATTCTGACAATTAATCAGATTGTATTCTTTTTTTATTTGTCTTAATTATCTGAAGAGAGAGCAATATATGCCCTGAAATGTGTCAACTGTATGGCCATTACTTTTAAATAAGTGTTTACTCTATTTTGTTCTAACCCTTATGTAGTTTGTATGTCTCCCTGTACATTTTTGTGCAGTGAACCCACTTCCAGCATTTCATTTTGCAAAGCACTTATAACTAGGGTGACCACATTTCCGTTCTGCCATTCCGGTACATGTGGTCACCTTAGTCCCGCGGCTGAGGCTCCCAGCGGTGATGACCATCTTTCTGAGGCTGACACAGAGTAAGAGTTCCCAGTGGGGTCTCTTACTCTGTGTCAGCCTCAGAAAGACGGTCAGCGCCGGAGTGAGCCTCAGCCGTGGGTCTCACTTGCAGCACCAGCATACCTGTTCCACCCCAGCTGTCTCGCACATACCAGTCCAGCCAGCCAATGAAATGTATTTGCCATATGGTCTTTATTTTTTAATAAAGATTTACTTTGAATTATAGTACTTTAGAAAGCAGCATTTGTTCCAGTGTCCTGGGGATCCCGTATGTAGGTGGATATACTTTCTGTATGCAAGTTAGTCCGTTCGGGAGTATATCTCCATTCTGACCACCATAACATGTGAATGTAATACATGTCTTATGCATTACAAACAGTTGTGTAGTGATGTAGTCCCACTGGGTACCTTCTTTGTTTTGTACATAACTCTGTTTTGATTTGTGTGTTTTAACTGCAGTTTTGTATTCTGGACATCAGGTGGTGCTGTTGCTGTCACTTACTATAAGGAACTACATAGCATTACATAGTTGATGAGGTTGGGAAAAGATGCAAGTCCATCTAGTTAAACATTTTCCAGATATGATTTGTTGATACAGAGTAAGATTATCTGTAAAACTATATCTCTCAGTTCAGGTCCATCACAAAGTCAGCCACAGGGTCAGTTTTTCTGGGTTGCTGACCACCTGGACCCAGTAGATCCACTAGATGGGCATGCTTAGTCCCACTACAATAAACTGGCCTTAGTGGAGCTACTGAGGTCTCATTTCAAGTAAATTGTTTATATGAATGTTGTGTGTGATGTGTTAGAATGTGTAGACACCTTCCAAGGTGCAAGTAACAAAGTCAAAATTCTGTGAGCTAATGCTTCCTTGCCTTTTCTTTACTTTAAATAATCCATTTTATATTAATACTTGAAAATCATTTGAGTTCTAACTGCAGATCAGCATTAGATTAATGTTCAGTAGCAATTGTACTTAATCCCTTGAGGGCAAGTGGTACTGTATGTTTAACCCTTGGAGTGCCAGATAGGTACACAACGCATTGCTTTGCAATGTGTTGCGTACCCCTCTGGCACTCAAAGGGTTAATGTTTTGCTCTGAAATGTGTTTCACACCCCACTGGTCCGCAAGGGGTAAATCTGTTGCCTTGAACTATGATGAATGTATAGGTAGAACAGCATTTCAGACCTTGATGAAATGTGAATCTCTTTTCTACATCATCGTAGTTCCAGAATTCAGTTTGAATGCCAGTTTTCCCATGCAATATCTTAAAGAAACACTGACACCTAAAATTATTTTGGGTTATACAGACTATATTCTGTTGGTGCCAGCAATATAAAATGCATGGGATTGGCATAGTGTGCTTTTTTGTCCAAGCCAGAGAAATATATGGGACTAGCTTTAGAAGTTCCTCCCTCTATTAATGTGCAAGGAGAAGCTTTAAACTAGCTCTGATTGTAGGGCTTCCCTAAGCTGAAGGACCAGTGTTTAACTCTAAATAGCCACACAGTTCCTTCAGCGGCTGCTGGAGCAAACCCACCAAATAAACCCATCAAATAAATGCGCATTAAAATGCATACCTCCTCTCTGCCGACACTTACCTTAGATCACCACCAGAGAGCCTTTTACAATATGCAAAGTGAAGCACAGCAGTGAATAAAAACTTATATAAAAACAAACAGCATATCACTAAGAGTAAGTGGTCTGACCAGCATGGTGTCTTAAAGGGATAGTATTGTTTCATAATAAAAGCAGCTCTAATTAATCTTCATAGTATTTGGGCCTTGGAGAGTGTTATTTCAATTCTGTCAGAGTTGTAGTTCAAGAGTAATTGAATGATAAAGTATCCCCATCCCACCCCTTCTACGTATATAACACTGCTCAGCTTAGAGCAGCAGGGAGTGTCCAGGTAGATTGCAGAGAGGGACAATCTTCAATTAAGATAAGGGAAAATGCTGAGAAACTTGTCAAGGGGGGCAGGGTTTTCATTGTTCTCACAGTACGAAGATTGATGTGAGCTGTCTGGTCTATTGACTGGATTCCACATCTGAGGAGTGGGGGTTTACACTAGTTAAAAGGGGCGGGAGGGGGGAAACTTTATCATTCAATTACTCTTGAACTACATCGCTAACAGTAATGAAATAACACTCTCTATGGCTCAAATACTGTGAAGAATAATTGGCGCTGCTGTTTTTGTGAAACATTACTATCACTTTAACAGACGGTCATGTGGTGTTTCCTGTGCCAATCCTACCTGTAAAGGAACTGATTGTACAGCACCACTGTAGCAGAAACTACTGTTGAAATTCCTAGGTTTATAACATTTCTACTGCATTCCCAGAACTGTCTTATTGCAAGGAGAGGAGACACCAAATAAATGTCAAATTACTTCACAAAATGCTGCTGCTGTGGTGCTGTGTGATTGGGTCACGTAGGGGAGTATTGACACCTCAAATTCCCAGTACGTTACATGTATGGCTGTTACAACACCATTCTGGTCAGACCACTTACTGTGATTCATTTTCTGTTTGGTTTTAAATATTTTTTTATCTGTTTCTGTGTTTCACTTTGCATACCATGAGTGATCCCTCTGGAGGTGATCTAAGGTAAGTGCTGGCTGAGGGGCAGGTAGGTACTGCATTTTTATTGTGTGCCTATTCGGAGCGTTTAAATCATGGGGTCACTGTGCTTCTCTCCTCTCTGTTCTGTCTTTCTGTTTCTTCCACTCGAGCCCATGCTGGGGAGGAGTGGTTTAGAAACATAGAAACATAGAATTTGACGGCAGATAAGAACCAATCGGCCCATCTAGTCTGCCCAATTTCCTACTGTGTTAAAAAACAAACCTCAAACCTTTTTTGGTCCTTGGTCTTTTCTTATGTTAAGGACCGCCTTATGCCTATCCCATGCATGCTTAAATTCTGTCACTGTATTGACATCTACCACTTCTGCTGGTAGGCTATTCCACTTGTCTACTACCCTCTCAGTGAAGTAAAACTTTCTTACATTACATCTAAACCTGTGTCCCTCTAGTTTTAGACTATGGCCTCTTGTCCTAATGTTTTTACTCTTTTGAAATATACTTCCATCCTGTACTTTGTTGAATCCCTTCATGTATTTGAATGTTTCTATCATATCCCCTCTCTCTCTTCTCTCCTCCAAGCTATACATATTCAGATCCTTTAGTCTATCCTGATATTTCTTTTCCTGTAGACCAGTCACCATTTTAGTAGCCCTTCTTTTAATTTTCTCTAGAGTATCAATATCCTTCTGGAGATGGGGTCTCCAGTACTGTACACAATATTCTAGGTGAGGTCTAACTAGAGATCTGTACAGTGGCATGACTACTTCCCTTTTTCTGCTACTAATGCCCCTAGCTATACAACCCAGTGCCCTGCTTGCATTCCCCATCGCTTTATTACATTTAATAAAGGGTTTGAGTTGCTGGGGCAAAAGATCTGTCTGGAGGCAGTGTAATATCCTCCACAGGTGAATCGAGCTACCTAAGACTGGATGGTAGTATAGCCGAAATGTGATTATAAATATTACTGACTTTTCATTGTTTAGCTGTGCATTGACGAATATATTATACTATGATATGCTCCCGCTTCTCTGTGTTCTTCTTTCAAACTATAATACTGGACTTCATATAGAAAGCACAAGATGCTCAATTCTGGAGCATAACTACTGCATCAGAGGGGAAAAATAAGAATTTCCCAGATTTGCATTGATTTAAATGGATCTTCTTCAAAAAAGTATTGGATTAAATTCTAGCTCCAAACAATACTGAGAATTGCGATAGTTGGTCTAAAAGCATAAGATGATCCAGGTAAATATATGCAACTGACGTTTAGAGTCAGAAATTATTTTTTTACCCATTTATGGGCTTAATTGTAAATGGCTTCAATAAGGGGTTTTCTTGCCTTCCTTCAACAAGGGTGGGAGTATTCAGGGTTTGACACAAATGTCAGGGTCTCAGGATGAAGGGCCACATTCTCAGAGAGGGAGGTTGAGGAGAGTACAGTGCTACCTATTATATATTCTGCTCCAGGTAATTGCTTCTTTAGTTTTGTAAAGGGATAGTAATGTTTCACAAAAAAAAAGCAGTTCCGATTAATCTCCATAGTATTATGCTTCATGGAGAGCGTTATTTCAATGCCGAGTAGTAGTTCAAGAGTAATCGAATGATAAAATATCCCTCTCCTGTGTCTTTTACTGATGTAACACTGCTCTTCTCAAAGCAGCAAGTGTGTCCCGATGAATCTCAAAGAGGGACAATCTTCAGTGAGCATAAGGAAAAACCTGTCAAGCGGGCAGGGTTTTCCTTATGCTCACAGTAAGAAGGTTGTCTCTTGATGCGAGCTGTCTAGTGAAGAGACCAGACTGCACATTTGAGGGGAGGCAGCTTACATTAGGTAAAAGGGGTGGGAGGGGGATACTTTATCATTCAATTACTCTTGAACTACAACTATTTAATGGCTCCTTGAGGACTGATTGGAGCACTTCTTGATAACAGTGAGCCAGGACATATTGCAGAGGATCTATAGTATGTGAAATTTAACCCTTTGAGTGCAATGTGTTGCGTACCCCTTTGGCACTCAAAGGGTTAAGGATTAATATTTAGAAGATCTCGGTGTCAACTCATTTTGAAGGTTCCCAGATATGAACATGAGCTATGCTACATTGCTTTGTAGACCTCGCTGTCCTCCAAGCCTAACCAATGCATTGGTGGCATCTCTAGTATTCATGGGATTAAAAGATTCATTTAAATTTAAACTAGAATCCCCCACTCCACACTCATGGTGACTTTGCCCAGAATTCCACTACTCCACTTTTATACTTAAGGGTATTAGGAGGGATGTGTAAAAACATTTTTATTGCATGTGTAAGAATTGTCACTACAATTTGGAACTAGGGGGTGATTTATAAAACTGAAGTTATAAAGAAAGTGTCTGTAAAAGTGTCTGAAAGCGACATAAGTAAATGTATAAACATCTAGAGACATTTTCTCTAAGTACTAACTCCAGTTAGTTGACATTTTTGAAAAGTGGAATAGAAATGTTCTTGGCCAAAAAATAATTGTGTCCCAATTTATTTATAAAGAAATTTGCTAATTGCGCCAAAATAAAGGCAGTTTTACAGATTAAATCTTAACTCCAGTTATAACCTGTTCTTAATGGAAGTATATAGTGACAGTTGTGTGTGTGAAAATATATTTGCAGGTGCAAATTTTCTCAGAAAGACATGTTTACAAACATGACTTTACTTCTATATAAATATGAGGTGTGAATTTGAGTTACAGTTCTTAAAGGGATAATAATACTGTGTTTTATCTTTATTTTATTTTGTAGGCATTAAAAAAACACGAAGAACGATATAAGTCTTATCTCTCAAACCTTTATGGTTTAAGAGATATTCACAAGCAAAGTATCCCCCCCTGTTCAGCCAGATCAGACGGGAGGTGCCCAGGTAGACTGCAGAGAGGGACAATCTTCAGTTAAGATAAGGGAAAAACCTGAAAAACTTGGCAAGGGGGGCAGGGCTTTCATTGTTTTCATACAAAGAAAATTGTCCCCTTCTGTTATCTGTCTGGTCTTGCGACCAGATTCACATCTGAGAAGAGATGGCTTACACTAGGTAAAAGGGGCGGGAGTGTAAACTTTGCTTGTGAATATCTCTTAAACCATAAAAGTTTGAGAGATAAGACTTATATCATTCTTCATGTTTTTTTAATGCCTACAAAATAAAATAAAGAAAAAATGAAGCATTACTATCCCTTTAAGTATACATTAAAAAGGCTTTTTATACATCACCCACAACATGTTACATTGCTAAAGAGGTAATGGCACATTTATAAATGATTTGCTATCCGAAAATATTCGGTAAGGAGACTTTTTTTTTCTTCACATATGTCTCTATCACTTGACATGCTAAATACTTCCATTAAGAACAGGTTATACCTGGCCTTAACATTTAACTCAGGGGTGTCCAAATTTTGTTCCTTAAAGGGATAGTAATGTTTCATAATAAAAACAGCTCTAATTAATCATCATAGTATTTGGACTTTGGAGAGTGTTATTTCAATTCTGTCAGAGTTGTAGTTCAGGGGTAATTCAATGACAAAGGATCCCCCTCCCTCCCCTTTTACTGATGTCACACTGTTCAGCCTGAGCAGAAGGGAGGTGCCCAGGTAGACTGCAGAGAGAGACAATCTTCAATTAAGATAAGGGAAAAACCTGAAAAGCTTGTCAAGGGGGGCAGGGATTTCATTGTTTTCATAGGAATAAGAGTGTCCTCTTCTGTTATCTGTCCAGTCTATGGACTGCATTCCACATCTGAGAAGAGATTGTTTACAGTAGGTAAAGGGGGCGGGAGGGGGAAACTTTGCTTGTGAATATCTCATAAACCACAAAGGTTTGAGAGATAAGACTTATATCATTCTTCATGTTTTTTTAATGCCTACAAAATAAAATAAAGTTAAAAGGAAGTATTGCTATCCCTTTAAAGGGATAGTAATACTTAATTTTAACTTTATTTTATTTTGTAGGCATTAAAAAAACATGAAGAATGATATAAGTCTTATCTCTGAAACATTTATGGTTTAAGAGATATTCACAAACAAAGTACCCCCCCCCCCCGTTCAACCTCCCCATAGAGCCTTATCAAAAAAGAAAAGAGAATCAATTTTGGGGCAACCCAAATAAACATTTCTCTTGAATTCCTATGGGGTTCCAGTGCTTTAAGAAGACACATTTTGGAAATATTTATTTGTTCCATATGGTGCAGTTGTCTTACCCCCACAATTGGTTTAATTTTCTTTTGTGCATAATACCTTTAGAATTTACATATAATAGTTTTTTTTCTCCACCTGAATTCACATATTTGGGTATCATAGAGAAATGATAGCTTTTCTTGTTTTTGTGAATCTACGGTAAAATAACTTCACTGCCTACTGAAACATTATTGTTTCTTTTATTAATGTTTTAGCTGTTCCCGAGTCGATCCTAAAATAAAATACAACCTGCGAGTGTATTAAACATATACTTGTGTTTTGCTGTTACTGAAGCCCTGTATTTTAAAGACATTTGATAGCTAGATTGAACACTTTTATTTATTTTATCTTTTGCAGTGCAAGTATAAGTCATATGTTGGTTATGAAATTCATGTTGTCATGGCAACCCACAGAATGTATTTAAAATGTTTGATATAGCATGTGTCAGATACACAGTGCTTGCCTTGGTAAACCTCTCCCATAAATAATGAGTTCATGTCGAGGAATAGGATAGTGGCTTCTGTAAGAAAAGGTTCTTGTTTTGAAGCTGGTAGTCTCAACCAAGAAGGAAACTGAAATATGAATAGAAATAGGAAAATTATAGAGAGTCAGATGGCATGGTGGGGGGATGTTTCACAATACATTCTATGATATCTGTTTTGGGAACAAAACATAAAGAAAGGTTGGTAACATGTTTGTCAGTGAATAGTTTGAAGAAACTTGGTAAGTATTTTGCTGAAGGTCACATCATTGTCTGACTTCTCCCCAGGTTTTGCAAAAGTTGTGAAATGTACCATATTACACATTTAAATGTAGTGTCATGGCAAAATTCAGTTCATGGGCAACTAAGTTTTCCTACTAATAATTCACTCACGGCACCTCATATTCCCACACACTTTCCTTACTATTCCTAGAAAAGCCTAATGAAACGTGAATTTTCCCCTTGTACTTTTTGTTCAAGAAAGAATGGGGGAGTGATGAAGAGGTGATAAAGCAGAGATGACTTCTCCAGTGATATCACTTATCCATTCCCTATGTTATTCTATGGAGCCAATGGAAGATTTCTCCACCTTTGGTTATCTTAATGCATATGGTGTATAGACTAACATGAACTAGAGGAGTGAAATCACTGGAGAAGTCGTCTGATCCTTGATGAAGGAGGGCAGGTTTTTCTTTATGCTTACACAATATTGTCCCTCATTGCGAACCATCCAGACCAACATTCTGATCTGAGGGAAGTCAGCATGATGTGCTGAAAAGGAACGGGTGGGGGAAACTTTTAATTGGATTTTCAATCCGAATATGAAGGTAAAGGTTTTTCGGGACATACTATTCATTATAGAAAATTATATTGAGCAATCAGATGCACATTTATTTTTGATATTATCCCTTTACAGACCAGAGGGCTATGCAGCACCAATGCATTACATAACCTTCTAGTTCTTAAAGTGATAAAATTCCCATGTGTACTGAACAGACTTTATGGTCCTGTAATCCTTCCTGCAACTCCCAAGTCCACTTCCATGGATATGACATGTGGGATTGATTGAGGATGTCATCTCTTGAACAAAGGCATAAGGGTCAATTTCATCTAGGCCATTATTATAGCGTGTGGTAGTTATTACGAGGTGTTACTTCTCTTTTAAATGTAAGGTAAACCAAGTATGGTTTAAACACATATGTACTGTATACAATACTGTTCAGAAGTTTGGGGGCACTTAGAATTGTCCTTGTTTTTGAAAGAAAAGCAAATCTTGTCCAGTAAAATAATATCAAATGGATCAGAAATACAGTGTAGATATTGTTAATGTTGTAAATGACTATTGTAGCTGGAAATGGCTGATTTTTTTTTAATGAATATCTACATTTGCTGCAAATGGAGGATTCTTTGAAAGTGAAGTTTGAAGGACACAATTATTATATACATTAAAGATTATTATTTCTAACCTTGTCAACGGCTTGTCTGTATTTCCTATTCATTTTGTAACTTATTTGATATATGTTTTAATGGAAAACAAGGTAATTTCTGAACTGACCCCACACTTTTGAACGGTAGTGTATGTAACAAAGTTTAGTTTGCCTTGGTAAATATAGAATGATGTATTTTTATTTTGATAAGGGCAAGGCACTGACATGCACATAGAGGGTTTACCAAGGAAATAAGATTGTCCACCAGCTGGATATTGTGCAGGGCAATGCTAAACATGCATTGTGTACCCTTCCATGCATTATAATATCATACAGTAATTATTTTCTGTCGAGTAAAACAAAGTTACTCCCACAGCTGGGACATTTTGCATTTAAAAGTAATTACAGGGCAAACCTTTATTTTCTTTTTCAAACTATTTGCTCTTGTGGACACCAGTTTGGGGTGTTCCTATCACTTACTATTTAGAGCCCTAATCTATGACTTGCACTCTTCCATAAAGAAACAGCTTGATTGGGGGAGAGTTTGAGCTGCCATAATATTTTAATGAAAAAACTCTCAGGAGAGGAAGGGGGCTATGCACTAATGTGTGATAAAGAGGTGATAATGTGGAGATGACTTCTCCAGTGATATCACTTCTCCAGTTCCTATGTTATTCTGTGGAGCCAATGCACTAAGATCTCTCACGCATGAAAAATTTTAGTGCATTGACTCCACAGATTAACATAGGAACTGGAGAAGTTATCTCCGCTTTTTCACCTTTTTTTATCACACCACAGTATATCTCCCACGAAGCATCCTTAATTTACTTAGCAGAAGTACTAAAGCATATTTTTTTTAATCCATTTTAAAAAAGTGCACTGCTCCTTTAAATAGTGCCTTATCTTTCTCTTCAGAATGAGTTATTTAAAGGGATAGTAATACTTCGTTTTAACTTTATTTTATTTTGTAGGCATTAAAAAAACATGAAGAATGATATGTCTTATCTCTCAAACCTTTATGGTTTAAGAGATATTCACAAACAAAGTATCCCTTCCCTGTTCAACCAGATCAGAAGGGAGGTGCCCAGGTAGACTGCAGAGAGGGACATTCTTCAATTAAGATAAGGTAAAAAGCTGAAAAACTTGTCAAGGGGGGAAGGGCTTTCATTGTTTTCATACAAAGAAGACTGTCTCCTTCTGTTATCTGTCTGGTCTTACAACCAGATTCACATCTGAGAAGAGATGGCTTACACTAGGAAAAAGGGGCGGGAGGGGAACTTTGCTTGTGAATATCTCATAAACCATAAAGGTTTGAGACATAAGACTTATATCATTCTTCATGTTTTTTTAATGCCTACAAAATAAAGTTAAAACGAAGTATTACTATCCCTTTAAGAATCCCCTGTCTTTATCATTGTCAGTTCAACTAACATATAGATGAAATCATACTCTAAGAGCCATATGCACAAAGTAAGGAGTCATGATTCTGGGGCAAACCAAGTATGCATTGGGTTTGAAATTAAAACCCTGCTGATTTAAATAGGGCTTTAAACCCTTGAATGCTAGATAGTGACCTCTTAGATATGGAATGAGTTAAATGCCCCATTAAAATCAATAGGCAGAATTCCTCCTGTTTTCTTTGAGCATAAGGCCTATGTGTTAACCCCCTCCCCTTATTTAACCCTTTGAGTGCCGGTGGGATACGCGACGCATTGCTTTGCAATGCATCGCATACCCCTCTGGCACTCAAAGGGTTAAGGGAATTCTGGATGACTTCAACTTGAATTTAAAAAGGTGACTTTTTTAATACAGCTTCTTCCATAGTAACTAACCATATAGACAGTTCTTACCATTATGATAAAAAAAATAAACACACAAAAATCCATATATAATGGTGTTTAACTTTATTGACAGCAAAAAAATGATATTTCATATCATACCACAAGTCACGGATCCTGCTTGCCTTCAGATTTTGCTGACATGGAGATAAAAAAATATCAAAAGGGTTCACCATTCAGAGAAAAAATATTACTGGTCCACACAATAGTAATCGTGAAGAACGGCATAAATGTCAATTGCCCACTGGGGATTCCATCTATCGTATATAAAATGTATATATTTTACTAGCCAGTGGATCATGAACAATTCTAGTCATGCGCGCTCTCTCTCTCTCTCTCTCTCTCTCTCTCTCTCTCTCTCTCTCTCTCACTCTCTCTCTCTCTCTCTCTCTCTCTCTCTCTCTCTCTATATATATATATATATATATATATATATATATATATATATGTGTGTGTGTGTGTCTATATATAAATTGTTACTTCATTAAGAACCCATGAAATGACTGTCATATCTGTTTTACATATGTTGATACATTTTTATATCTTCATGTTGTTTTCTTAGGAATCTGTCTGGATGTTTAATCTGATCTTTTTGAGCACTCAGTTTCTCTTAAGCTATGTGGAGTTTACGTGGGGGGGTGGGGTTTAAGTTGAAAATGTATTTTTATATGCCTGTAGTATGTATGGCCCATTTCATAAATGAAAATGCAATTTGGTAGTAAAGGAAGCCGTGCCAGCCTTCATAATCCTTGCAAAATTGGTACAAAAATAAATAAATAAGGCTGTCCAAAACATATTAATTTCCCCATTATAACATGTCAGGGCTACAGCCAAATCTACTGAATTAATATACACTAAATTAGGAGGGACTGTTAACTTTCATTTGCCACTTGACATCAGTGCTTCCTGTCCTGATATGTTAAGCTATAATTTTTCCATGAAGTGTCTCTTTATACTCTGGGATAACTTTTCCATGCAATAATGCAGTGAAGAGTTTTAGTTGCAATAAGCAGGAAATGCAGTGTTTGTTTTGCATGAAAAACATGCTTGATCAAGCCAAACAGGTACATAACAGAAAAATGTCAATCCTGTTCACAAAGCGAGCTTCATTGAACAAAATATTATAGATTCACAGATTTATTCTTACGCAAAGCTCACTTGATCAGAAAAAAATATATAAATTGTTGATCCTGCGTGAGAAGTGCACTTAATCATACAAAACAATACATGATTTACAAGTGTCAATTTTGTGTAAAGTACACTTGATTTAACAAAATATTTGTTCATTGAAAAATGTTGATTGGGTGGGTGAGTGAAATGTGCTTGATCGTGCAAAATATTTGATGAGAAAAATAAACCTTGCTTGTAAAGAGCACTCTAGTGAACAAAACATCTGAGGAAAAATGTCCATGTGAGCAAAGCTAGCTCCAGTCTTTGAGTGCACCTAACAGACTCGTGTTTAAGGATGCCAACGCAGGGGCTCCAATTTATTATATAAAATGAGATCTAAGCTTACCTGTTTCCTTTTTGTTATAGCTCTGTAATATTGATTTGGTTCAGGACCAAGCTTCACTGGAGTCATGCTTGACTGCTTGACTCCTAGCCTTGGTGACTTCACCTGCAATATGTTGTTCCACAGGCAGCTCTGCAAGGAACTGACCATTTGTGATCTCTAATGAACAGTTTTATGGTGCAGTGTGAAACTGCTGGATACAACTGTGCTTCAAGTTTCTGTAGCTGTCTTCCTCTGTTTCTTAATTTACTTAGTAGGTATGGATTGCTATGGTGAGGAGAGCAGGCATTTGACTGCTTTAACTACAGAATAAATAATGTTTAATATAATGAGGCTGGTGTACTCCATAGAAGCAAGTGGGTAAGTACTAAGGTATATTAAAGAAGTGGGAACTTGTCCAGTGTGACACATTTTCCAAACCATATTTTATTCTTTGTTGCCTGTACACTAAAACCTATCATACAGTAGTCTCCATACAATAACATAGGACTGGGAGAATCTAACACAAAGGCGAGTTTATCAACTCTTTATTGCACCTTAGAGCTTAAAGGGATAGTAACACTTCGTTTTAACTTTATTTTATTTTGTAGGCATTAAAAAAACATGAAGAATGATGTAAGTCTTATCTCTCAAACCTTTATGGTTTATGAGATATTCACAAGCAAAGTTCCCCTCCCCGCCCCTTTTACCTAGTGTAAGCCATATCTTCTCAGATGTGGATCAGGTTGTATGACAGTACAGATAACAGAAGGGGACAATTTTCTTTGTATGAAAACAATGAAAGCCCTTCCCCCCTTGACAAGTTTTTCAGCTTTTTCCATTATCTTAATTGAAGATTGTCCCTCTCTGCAGTCTACCTGGGCATCTCCCTTCTGATCTGGTTGAACAGGGGGGGGAAACTTTGCTTGTGAATATCTCTTAAACCATAAAGGTTTCAGAGATAAGACTTATATCATTCTTCATGTTTTTTTAATGCCTACAAAATAAAATAAAGTTAAAATGAAGTATTACTATCCCTTTAACATCCCTGAGGTCATTCTGGGAAAACTGCACCATAGTGGCCAAATGTGCATTCTTTGATTTTAATCCCCCAAATACTAGAGAGACATCCAATACTTTGGGTCAGCAGAGCTTTGCATATCTCTTAAGTATCCAGGGTGTTGAAAGCACCATTTAAGTCCATGGCACATTGCTTAATTTTTTTTCTCCCCTATTGGTTTGCTCCAGAGGTAATCCAGTTCCCATAGTACACTAGCCTCATGGAGTATTATTATTAATGTCCTCTATTATTGGAACTTTATTTACTGTCAACATTTCTATTAATTTAGAAGAATGTTAAGGTGACCTTAAAGTAGAAGTATCACTTTCTAATAATAAACGCACAGACACGCATGTACCTTGCTATGGCCAGAAAATTCTAATAGCCCCTATGGATGTTTTCATTTAACCTTATTTAAAGAGATAATGGGGGTTATGCACTAACGAGTGATAAAGAGATGATGACTTCTTCAGTGGTATCACTTCTACAGTTCCTGTTTTATTCTATGGAGCCTATGCAATAGGATTGCTCCTACTTTGAGATCTTAGTGCATGTGCTGTATAGAAAAACATAGGAACTGGAGAAGTGGTATTACTGGAGAATTCATCTCATCTTTATCACCTCTTTATTACTCCTTAGTGCATAACCCCCAACATCTTCCAGTCTGGATGTCAAGTTCATGGAGACGAATATGACGGTTGCCAGCATGACCACAGGGCACAGACTTCACAAATTGCTCATGGTAATCTTAACCCTTTAAGGACAAGCAGGATGTGAAACGCATTCTGTCTACTTCAGTTTGAAAAACCAACCGGCAACATTTGTGCCTCTCCATGGACGCAACACCCAGAGCTGTATTTATGTGTCTCTCCATGCGCGCGACACCCAGAGCTGTGTTTGTGTCTCTCCATGGACGTGACACCCAGAGCTATGTTTATGTGTCTCAATGGACGTGACACCCAGAGCTGCGTTTGTATCTCTCCATGGATGTGACACCCAGAGATGTGTTTATGTGTCTCTCCATGGACGTGACACCCAGAGCTGTATTTATGTGTCTCTTCATGTACGTGACACCCAGAGCTGTGTTTATTTGTCTCTTCATGAACGTGACACCCAGAGCTGTATTTATGTGTCTCTCCATGGACGTGACACCCAGAGCTGTATTTATGTGTCTCTTCATGTACGTGACACCCAGAGCTGTATTTATTTGTCTCTTCATGAACGTGACACCCAGAGCTGTATTTATTTGTCTCTTCATGAACGTGACACCCAGAGCTGTATTTATGTGTCTCTCCATGGACGTGACACCCAGAGCTGTATTTGTGTGTCTCCATGGACGTGACACCCAGAGCTGTATTTGTGTGTCTCCATGGACGTGACACCCAGAGCTGTGTTTGTGTCTGTCCATGGACGTGACACCCAGAGCTGTGTTTGTGTCTGTCCATGGACGTGACACCCAGAGCTGTGTTTGTGTCTGTCCATGGACGTGACACCCAGAGCTGTATTTATTTGTCTCTTCATGAACGTGACACCCAGAGCTGTATTTATGTGTCTCTCCATGGACGTGACACCCAGAGCTGTATTTATGTGTCTCTCCATGGACGTGACACCCAGAGCTGTATTTGTGTGTCTCCATGGACGTGACACCCAGAGCTGTATTTGTGTGTCTCCATGGACGTGACACCCAGAGCTGTGTTTGTGTCTGTCCATGGACGTGACACCCAGAGCTGTGTTTGTGTCTGTCCATGGACGTGACACCCAGAGCTGTATTTGTGTGTCTCCATGGACGTGACACCCAGAGCTGTGTTTGTGTCTGTCCATGGACGTGACACCTAGAGCTGTGTTTATGTGTGTCTCCATGTACGTGACACCCAGCGCTGCATTTGTGTGTCTTTCCATGTACGTGACACCCAGAGATGTGTTTGTGTCTCTCCATGCATGTGACACCCAGAGATGTGTTTGTGTGTCTCTACGTGGACGTGACACCCAGAGATGTGTTTGTGTGTCTCTACGTGGACGTGACACCCAGAGATGTGTTTGTGTCTCTCCATGGACGTGACACCCAGAGCTGTGTTTGTGTCTCTCCATGGACGTGACACCCAGAGCTGTATTTATGTGTCGCTACGTGGATGTGACACCCAGAGCTGTGTTTGTGTCTTTCCATGGACGTGACACCTAGAGCTGTGTTTGTGTGTGTCTCCATGGACGTGACACCCAGCGCTGCATTTGTGTGTCTTTCCATGTACGTGACACCCAGAGATGTGTTTGTGTCTCTCCATGCATGTGACACCCAGAGCTGTGTTTGTGTCTCTCCATGGACGTGGGCTGACTGGAGATGTTCTGTCTTGGAAAAAAGGCACAAGACAAAATTCACAGGGTCATCGGAATTTTCTGGTCATAGCAAGTGAGGGATTATTAACCCCTTAACCATTTGAGTGCCAGAGGGGTACACAACGCATTGCTTTGCAATGCATTGCGTACCCCACTGCCACTCAAAGGGTTAAACCCTTAAGGACCGGCCTCGCACGCATGCGAAGGTCGCTTAAGGACCACAGAGCGTTTTTTTTTTTTTTCTTCAGGATCTGGTTCCAGGCTCCCCGAGCGGCGTGCATCCGCGCAGGGAGCGCGGATTCCATGACGGTCCAGGACCGTCATGGGTCCTTAAAGGTGTAACAACCCATGATGGTCCAGGACCGTCATGGGTCCTTACAGGGTGGTTCTGCACTTAAGGACCAGTGACGGTCCTGGCACATCATGGAATTTAGGCTTCCCACGCAGGTGCATGCCACTCAGGGACCCCTGAATCCAAATTGCTTTAAGGGGAAAAAAAAGTGTGGTCCTTAAATGCCAGCCACGAATCGTTAATGGTTGTTATTTTTTAACCCTTTGAGTGCCAGATGGGTGTGAAATGCATTGCAGAGAAATACATTGAATACCCCCTGGCACTCAAAGGGTTAAATGTTATTTGTGCTGTTTATTTTGTGAGGTAAGAGCTAAAAATTTTGTGTACTGATTAGTTCCCACTGCTTAGAAAGGCTGTTATCTTAGTGGATTTT
This sequence comes from Rhinophrynus dorsalis, assembly GCA_037306005.1. NCBI lineage: Eukaryota > Metazoa > Chordata > Amphibia > Anura > Rhinophrynidae > Rhinophrynus > Rhinophrynus dorsalis. The sequence continues at coordinate 295,895,515 of CM074720.1, forward strand.
ACCCATAACACTGGGCAATCAATGGAAGCCCTAGAACAATGCTCAAAAAGGCAGGAATGCCTGCTACCTCAGACCATATGTAAGACTACATTTTAGGCTTCAGAAAACAAATAGGGAAGTTTTAAAGATGCTAGCAATAATTCCAGTGTATTTAATACTTTTGAGTGCCAGACGGGTGTTCAGTGAATTTCTCCGCAATGTGCTGGTTAGCACTCTGTCACAAAAAGGGTTTAAAGAATAGAACCCCAGTTCATTTTAGTTGTTGCTGTACCTTTAACACAATGGAGCCAATTTTTAACAAATGTGCTATTTACTGTAGTGATGAGATAATCTAGGATCCAATGCAGTATCCAAGCCTGATACTTGCTTCTTTATTGGATTTTGCCATAGGATTCATTCAGGTGAGCCCTGGAGAGGAACAGTCATCTATAACCTCTATAGCAGTGTAGGCAGCCATTTAGCCATCCAGGCTATTGGAGACCAGAATAACCTTTATCCCCAATCAGTAAATGGCTGGTTGGAAGTGATGGAGTTGTAGTCCCCAGACTCTAGTTAGCCAAGGTTGCCTACCCCTACTCTATGTGAGAGTGTCTTGCTGTTTTATGGAAAACACTCGAAATGGTCTGCCTCCAGCCATCATCAGAGTCAGTTTTGTATACTTTCAGTGGCAACTGAGATCCGCTGAGTATTTTACTAATTTCTGTTACTTTTACATCCCTTTGGAGTATAACGAATTATAGTTCTCACTATTGATCCAAATTGTTTTTATCCTCATAAGGACTCAGGAGTGCATGAATTGCATTGTGAAACAATGAGCTACAACTGCTCTGGCCCTAAATGGTTTATGCCTGTTCAACCCTTTGGCACGAAAAGGGTTAAGAAAGAGTTGCCATTTTTCTAAATCCTACAGACCACTATCGGGTGCACAAACACACCTGCATTGTATTGCACTATTCTGTCCTTGTGTTCCACCACTCTGTACTGCTTTTCACCAATCTCCATTTAAATATTTATTATAGTTATTATCTGTGCCAGATGTTCCAGCTGTAGCTAACCAACCATTAAGTACATTTATATCTAATGGCATTAAATTACATATGTAATCATGTAACGCAGCAGCATACTTAAAAACTATGTAACATATGTGGAAATTTACCTCAGCCTGTGACCTCTCTAAAGTAATGGCTGGAATCTGTAAGACTGTTGCCTGTAATTTCCTAAAACAATGTGAGCCACATTTTCCAATTTGCTGGCGTCACAAGGGTAATTTTTCACTCCTGCGACCCCAGAACCTTATATGTGAAGTGCTGCTTGGCATTTCAGGCTCAGTCAGTGTTGTAAGCACAAGCAATTCTGGGGAAAACCAGTGTGGAGGACAAATACAAATTCCCATTGATTTTAAATGAGTCTGTTAAACACCTGATTGTTCAAGAGGTCTCCACACATTGCTTTGCAATGTACTGGAACCCTCTCTATTGAAGGGGCTAAAAAGATCCATTTAATCAGTTGATTGCCAGAGTGTTAAAACTCTCTGGCACTCAAATGGTTAAATTAATTGGAATTTGTATTTGTCCTCTGTGGTGCGTTGATTTTCTACATAATTGTTCATTATTTTGATAAGGCCCAAAGGAGGAATGCAGTAATTCAGGGGAAAACCATCCTTTAATTTAAATTGAGGTATTGAATCCCTTGAATGCTAGGGAGGTCTTGTAGTAGAATGCCCCATGTAGAAAATGGCTCTGTCACTTCAGAATAGATTTATACCAACACATATTTCCCCTAGGGATATTAATTAAAGGAGCACTAGCACCTCCAGTGATGAAAATCCTAATGAGCACTGTAAACCAATCTTTGGTGGACAGTGGCTAAAGAGGTAATCTTTAATTAACACGGGATATCATGTCCTCATAGGCAGACATGATTCCTTTGGCAAGACCCTGAACTCCTCCCCTGAAATATTTTAGGAATCCTTCTGAAGAAGTAGTTTGTGGTCATAGAGTTCTGCAGGAAAGAATAATGTCAGCCTCTATTAATATGATATCCAGTACTAAGATAAGATTACATTGTTTTTAGAACCAGTCCACACTGAATGGATTCATGGAGGCTATTTGGATTTTCTGTGCAAATTAAGAAAATTGAAGTTTAATATTTTGAGATCTTACCTCTCCTTTAAGCTTTACATTATATAAAAAAGGCCTCCTCCCATATAGCGAACAATTAAATGATTTACGAAACATCAGTGAAGTACAGTTTTTTAAGCAGAACTAAAATGACTCTAATAAGAAGCATAATTTTTTTTTTTTTTTTTTTCCGTCACTGCTTCTCAACATGAGCGAATTAAGATGGCATAGTAGGATCATATTGTCACGTAAGAGGTAGGGTCGTTTCACACGCATTTAGCTAGGAATAATTGAAGGACATCACCTCATAAACATAAGAAAAGCTTTTAGCTAACCCTTTCTATAGTACACTGATTTAAGACCTTGCCTGTATCAGTCCTTTTTAGCAATATGAATATTACTATTATTCTCCAAACAAGTACAGTTTCTAAACATGTTCGGGAGCAGCAGAATATGAAAAGACAGCAGCTGTTCTTTGCAGATGAAAATGCTAATGGTCCATTTCAGATTTTACTATACTCATTACACTGAACTTTAAATGCAAGATGTGTTTTTTAAAACTAAGCAAAGAGAGACCCCTGCTGGATTTCTAGCAATCCATATTACAAACTCCTCTTTCAGATCGGAAAAGAAAACCAGTCTCTTCTTTTCTCGCCCCTCATATTTTGATAGATGTAAACCCATTGAATACCAGGCTGGTGTGTCGTACATATTGAAGCAACGTGTTGCAAATGCCCATAGTCTTCACTGGAGAAGTAACACATCTTAATAATACCCTCCCAATTACTAACTATGGCCCAGAAAGTCTGATGATCCGTATGAATTTTACCCTTGTGCCTTTTTTTCAAGAGATGATGTCTTCAGTAGGTTTGGATGAGATGTCGAGGCTGGGGGATGACATGACCTAAGTTCTTTACATTGCACATCAGTGTTAAGGGGCAGTCACAATGTGTGGCTCACTTCTCTGGTCTGTAAAGAGTTAAGTAGGCTTATGTCTGCCTGCTTCAGTTTAGAAAAAAAAAAAACTACCGGCAGTTGTTACGTCTACCTCCATGGACATGATATCCAGGGCTGATTCAAAGATTATCTCTCTTAAACAGAGGCACAAGGTCAAAAATCATTGGGGACATTAGGATTTTCTGGCTATAGTATGTTAAGTGAGGGGGAACTTCTCCTTTAAATGAAATTACACTTAAATAACATTGGGGAGAATGTATTAAGAAGCACTGGAGTAATTCTGGGATAAACTAACTGCACCCTAGTGGACACAAAAATTCCATAACATGGCCATTGATTTAAATAGGGATTTTGAGCCCTTTAGTGTTAGAGGTCTCCAATCCATTGCTCTGCAGTTAATTTGCTACATGATTATTCCAGTTCTCCAGCCTCAATGAGTAGCAAAGGAGTGTGGTCAGTGGGTTGCTAGTGGTCAATTACAAACTGTTTTGAGAAGTGTGATTAACTCCTTAAATATATATCTAACTCATAGCAAACATGACTTTAGCATTCAACTATACCATATGGGACAAGTTAAATTGCTATTACTTTAACCTTCTGAGTGCCAGAGAGGTAGCCAGTACATTGTGTTGCAATGTTTTGGATACCTCTCTGAATGCTAGCAAGGTCCCCCATAACAATCAATGGGTTAAAAAGCTATTGCTCCTCCCTTTCTCTGTAGCAAAAGGTAATGAAAAAAAAAAAAAAAAAAAAAAAAAAGCCAGGCCTCGTAATGGGAAATCTGGACCCCTCCTGATGCCCTCACCTACAGCTCTCCCAGATGATTCATCTGTGAAATCAATAGAAGCAACGCAGGAGAGCTTCCATTCTACCTGGGTAGGAGTGGGCAGGATCGGCAAGTCCTCCTGCGTCAATTCGGGAAAGCCTCCCTCACTGATGTGAAAGGTTTTCTTGATCCCGCTTACTCCTACCCAGTACTTTGGGTGCAATGGAAAAAGGGGAGCCCTGTTGCTCACCTGCGTCACCGCTATTGATCTCCCAGCCAAATCTGCTGGGAGATCAGTAGCTGGGGGACATCAGAAGAGGTCCTGATGCGCCACCACAAGGTCTGATTAAAGAATTTACATCATAATTAAAAAAGAAAAAACAAAAAAGGTTCAAGATTTGATGGTCATTGATATAGATGATAGACTAGTATATGAAGGAATGCTACTTAGATAAGCCCTTCATTTAAAGGAGAACTGACACCAACTTATAAACAACCCCACTTACCTTAATGTGGTGTCTCTGTTCAAGAGGGACCTTTTTATTGAGATCAGAATGAAATATATGATCAACCACAGGATGAAAAACAAGCAAAAGCAAGAGAATTTTCAATCTGTCCTGCATGTCATGCCAGTGGAGGAACACATGACAGTTGCTGACAGTTTTTTAAGTTCAGCAGGGAGAATGCATTAGCCTTGTTAACCCCTTAAGGACAAGAGAGATTAGTAAATTAGTCTGATGGATTGCACTGTACACACCTTTGATCCTTAAAGTGGATCTCTCACATATACAAAAGTAATGCTCATTTGTTAGAGGCTTTCTTTCTCTAAGCTGGAACGATCTCATTGGCAGAGATCGATATCTAGCCAATGAGATCTCTTCAGCTTAGAGACAGACTGCATCCATCATCGGAGGATGCTGGGTAGTGGGACGGGAGCAGCTTCTGTGCGGCAAGCTTCGGCAATCCGGTAGTAGGCTGCTGGGCACTTTTAAAACATTCATTTTTGTGCAGATCATTTTTTTTATTGAATAACATATTCAACTTTTTCGCTAAATGCTCTAACGAATGAGCATTACTTTTGTATATGTGAGAGATCCACTTTAAAGTTTTAGGATTGCTATGTGTTGTGAGCAGGGTCTGAAGTCTTTTGGTACTGCTAGCAACTGTCATGTCCTCCTCCATGGACATTACATCCAGGACAGACTGAAGATGTTATTTCATGAACAAAGGCATAAGGACAAAATGCATAGGGATCATTAGTTTTTTGTTGTTGTTGTTGTTTTTTGTTTTTTGGCCATAGTAAGGTGTATGTGTGTGGGGGTCTTATTACTTCTATTAATTATTGTAGGTACAGTGCTGTTACATGTACTGTAATCATTTATATTTATTTTTATGCAGTATTGACTGAGAACTTAGTGCTACATAGGGGCATTTGTATTAAGTCAAATTTGAAGCAATGCTGGGGCAAACCATCTGCACCATAGGTAACAACAAGAAAAGTATTCATTGATTTAAATGGGGTTTTTAACTCCTTCCTTGCCAAACAGGTCCCCAGTGCATTGTGAAGCTCCAAAATGGTTCCACTATTGTGCAAAGCAATACATTGCACGCCTTCCTAGCACTCAAAGGGTTAAACTTGAGCTATAATATAAAATCTCTAAAATTACAGGACATTTTGTGAAAGATTTTCAAGTTAGAGAGACAGCTTTTTTAGTAGTATAATGCTGCAGAGGCAACATTTGTATTTGTGGAAATGTGTCGTTGGCCCATTGCAGTTAAGTGTTGGTGGAGCCTGTGTGCAACATGTTAGAAGTTAACAACTGGTAGACTGAATTGTCATGTCCTGCCCTTTTTCTGCCTTGTTTCATGTTCCTTGTCTGGTTTTGTCTTAATTATTCTTGTTTGCTGGATCCTTGTTCCCTGCCTTGTTTTGTGCTCCTTCCTGAGCCTGTAACAAGAGCCAGTACCTCAGTGCTGGTGTGTGATCAAAGCATTCTTGTGCATGATCTAGTTGTTTCTAGACCTGTTCCTGAGATCCCTTGCCCTTCCTCCATTGTGGTTCCTGTGTATTTGCTTGCTTCTCGACTATTCTCTTGCTCTCTGACTTGGTACTGTGTCATGGTGTGACTTATTCTCTGTTTCTGACCCCAGCTTCCCCATTTGACTTTCTCCTGCCTTTTGCTTATGTGCTGCACTGACCACTTGTTACCGACCTTGCAAGTACGACAATCCATCTATCCTACAGATTCCGTCATCTGTTCTCACTGTCCCCTGGAGTGGGGACAGTTCGACTACTTCGACTATCTGCTGTACTGTTGTTCAACTGCCAGTCAGATTCCAACCCAACTAGTCGAACTTCGATTAATAGTTGTACCTTTGTGTCAGAGGTAAAATATTCCTGCTTCTCCTGTGAGCAACGTTCGACTAACGGAGGGGGAGGACTCTGTGACCTTGTCTGTTGCCTGCTTCGACTCCAGTCGGTAGTAGCTATCCCCTAGGCTATCATCCAGGGTGCAGGTCGGCTCCTTCAGTCACCACTAAATTGATCTTGCGGTCAGCAGCTTTAATCTGCCCTTGCCACAACAAGACAGTATAGGGGGTAACCAACGCCAGCCAGCTCCGCGCCCTGCTCTATGTACTACAGCACCTTCCCTACTGGGGAACTTCCTTACTGTCTGAGTTGTTTTTTTCTTTTTTTTACTCCACAGGAAAAGCTTTGAAGTAGTGTTTTTTCCTAGTAAAATTGTATTGACCATTTAACTGGTATTTTAACCTCTTGAATGCTAGAGAGGTCTCCAGTACATTGCAAATGAATGCATTGGAGACAGTTCTAGCATGCAAAGGGTTAAAAGTTGCAGTCAAATCAGTGGATGTTTTGGAAATTTTAGCATGTTCCCTACAGTGCAGTTGGTTTGTCCCTGAATAGCTTCATTTTTCTTTGTGCAAGGCCCTTTATGTTAAATCAATTAAGAGCCACTTATTCCTATTGATATCCTTCTGATAACCCTGAAAAGAAGAGGAAAAAAACACATCAAGTCTGTGAAATCATAGAGGTATATTAATCAGACAGATGATACAATCTCCTGTAGAATTACTTTTTGCTATGTTGTTTTATATAAATCTGATTGATTCAAAGTGTTTAAGATAACTGCTTGGTTGATGCATCAGTACAATGGTGTATAAGTGTATGGATAGCATCTCCCATATTGATGAATACATCCCATAAACACTTACAGAAGTCTCATTCTCAGCAATTATATTACTGATTACATTCCAGATCCAAGTAGTTCACAAATCACTCACTGGTGAAGGCAATGCCAATGACTCACATGGAAATGTAAGAGATGTAGAGACCAGTGTAGTGAGAAAAGTAGAGCAAACCCACATCAACGGAGGGGAGTAATAAACACCCCCATTCTTGTCTTGTCCTTGTTCCTTGTGGGTGCAGTTGGTTTGCTCCACTTTCTTTAGTACATCAGCCTCATGTTGTAGTCTTTTGTTGCAGTTTTCATTGGTTGTCAAACTGGCTCTGAGATGTGGAACTTGCATCACTCCCACAGTTGTTGGCAGGCTGGGCAAGTTGAGAATTATAATCCAACAACCATTCGAAGACTACACTATGCCTAATGCACTAGACTGTAATATTATAAACAGTAGGAAACTACTGTAAGGCCTCATTTCATGGTATAAAACTGAGTCCTCAAGAGCACCTAACAAGCTATACTTCAGGGAGGAGATTTATACTTCAGCATAAGTATGTTAGGTGCTCGATGGCTGGAAGTGAACACCCCTGTTAATCATTCTTTGATGCATAATGTACTAAGAGAAGTCAGAACTAATGGCATGTATGAGGAGGTTATGGAAATATATATTGTACTACAGAACATATGACTCCTTGTGTGGTATTGCAGGTTTCATCAAATCTCAAAGTAATGTTTTTCTCTGCTTGTGTGTGCTTGAGTGAGAAGCATAACAATTTGGATTTTTTTTGCTTTTGGAGGATCCAAGTTGTTTCAGATATGGACCTCATGATCAGAAATCCTTGTGTGTGATGGTCATATTCACTTTTATTAATACAAATGTTGAATTATATTTTTGATAATTAATGTAAAGTAGCAACATAATTGTCTTTGTTTTATTTTTTTTCATTTGAGGCCTGTGGAAGGTCCCCTCATTCCTTGGTACACTTCATAATTTGTGTGCTTAAGTTCCCATTTTGTGTATGTATATTTTGGTGTTAGGATTTGCACTTAATATGTGCACAAAATTCTAATGACCACTATGAATCAATTATCTCTGCACTGGTTCTTCAAAAATATTCCTTCATTAGTTCTGAATATCAAGTCTGTGCTGGTGACTATGATTCTTTGTTGTATGATTCCTGGACCTTAAACTCCTCCCCTTTAAAGTTTCTAAAAATACATCAGTGAAAGGAGTTTGGGGTCTAGCAGTTGTGTAACAAAGAATCATGTCTTACTCCATGGATATAATATCCAGTACTAATAATTTATATATATATATATATATATATATATATATATATATATATATATATATATATATATCAGGGCTTAAAATTGGAAGTCCTTTGCTACTAGCCAGATCTGAAATGTTACTCACCACTGCAAGCCATAACATACCCACCAGGGCTAAATTTTCACTTGTGAGGGCTAAATTTTCACTCGCCGTTGGCGAGTGGCAAGTGGAAATTTTGAGCCCTGCTATATATATATATATATATATATATATATATATATATATATATATATATATATTATTGTGGGGGGTTACAGTGGACACAGAATTGATTTGCTACCTAGAATAAGGAGGGTGAAGGTTTATTATTAGGCCATGCTAGTGTCCCTTTAAGTGCTGTTGTTTACTATACTTTCTGATGTGTAAGTGTAGATGCACCACTTACTCTGGCATCACTGGACCTTACTCTTAATTATTATCCTTTATATAGTGCCAACTTATTCCACAGCACTGGATTCTTATGTATAAATGAAAAATAAAAGCAATTCTGGAGAAATGCAATTTCACCATATAGGCCAAAAAAGTATGCTGAACTTTTCCATTGATTTCCATTCACTAACTAGAAGTTCTGAGAGATCCAATGGTGCACAGTAACAAGTATCATTTGCATATAAGTGACCAGTGCTTTCCTTAAAGAGCATTAGCACACTAATCTACTGCCTGGTTAATTGCCATTGTGCAGCACAAGAAGCTTACTTCTAGCAGTTGACTCTCCTGCATGACCTGAAGAGTTGATTGTGTATATAAACCACATGCTCTAAAAGCTTATGGTAACAGCTACTGTCTAACTTACTAGAGAAGAGCACTTTTGTCAGTGTTAGCTTGGCAGTCATGTTCATCAAACATTTGTTTGCTTATACAAAAGTCTGCCACAGACCTAAAAAACAATGCCTTATGATTGGTGACGTGGTACAACATATATATTGTTCATATAGTGCTGTTTGCATGCCCAGTGTTGCACAAGAATTTTGCAGGAACAGTTCACCTTACGTAGGAAGGTAATGTGGAGTCTTTCTAGTGAAAATCAAGTACACTAATGGTAATGTGACCAGATCACCATTTTAGTGTGGGACGCTTGTTATATTTACATGCTACTGGACTGCACAGAATGAATGCATCCACAATATCATAGCAAATTAGTCCTATTGAATTCAAAACCAACTCATACCCCTGCTGGTCCCTGCTTTCAACTCCCTACCTTCTGAAATAGGGAATCATCCCTCAGTGGCAGAGGCGCATATCACTAGTTTACCAAAAACAGGAAAAGACCCACTAAAGCGTGACAGCTACAGACCCATCTCCCTGCTTAATTTAGATATGGAACTATATGCCAAAATACTAGCAGAACGCATTAAACCACTGCTGGCCTCATTAATCCCTACTGACCAAGCTGGTTTCACTCCAGGTCGGGAAGCCCAAGACAACCCATGCAAAATCTTGAATGTAATACACTATATTCGTAAAAATAATTTTCCTACTGTCTTCCTCGCCACCGATGCAGAGAAGGCATTTGACCGGATGAAATGGTCTTTTCTTGAAAAATCCTTGCAAGCTTATGGTTTTGGCCCCCAAATGCTGCACTTTATTTTAGCACTATATGATAACCCCAGGGCACGAGTGAAAGTGAATGGACACCTATCAGATTGCTTTCAAATATCCAACGGTACTAGGCAGGGTTGCCCCTTATCTCCCATCTTGTTTATACTCCAAATGGAATCCTTTGCACAGCATATCCGTCTCAATGAGTGTATTTCGGGAGTCCAGTTGGGTTCTTATGAATGCAAATTGGCTATGTTTGCTGATGACGTCCTTCTTACCGTCACCAATCCTGGAGAATCTTTACCCGCCACACTTACCGAAATGGATTCCTTTGCGGATCTGTCTAATTTCAAAATAAATTTCACAAAATCGGAAGCTCTCAATTTAGCGCTTTCACCCTTACAACTGGAGACTCTAAAACAACAGATCCCCTTTAAATGGGCCGATTCTAGCATCAAATATTTGGGTGTCAATCTAGCGTCCTCTTTCGACTCCCTCTATCGTCTCAACTTTACTCCATTACTACATTCTGATCAACGTGACTTCGAGAAATGGACTAAACTATACTTGTTGTGGTATGGCAGGATTAATGTCTTTAAAATTAACATACTTCCCCGTTTTCTCTACTTATTCCAAACTCTCCCCATATTCGTTCCGTCGTCATTCTTTTCTCTAGTCAATAGTACTAACCGCCGCTTCTTGTGGCGGGCCAGACTACCTAGACTCGCCTCCAGATGGCTGCACTTACCTAAATCTCGGGGTGGCTTGGGACTTCCGAATATATTATGCTACTATCATGCTTCAGCTCTTATTTCTATAATAAACTGGCCATATAACGCGGATTCTAAAGCATGGGTCCGCATTAAGAAAGATGACAACTCCAGAGAGGACCCTTTATCTGAAATATTTCTGCCTTCCAAATATAGAAATACCTTTACGAGTTCTCATCCCATTATTTCTCATGTCTTTCATATATGGTCTATCTACAATAAACCTAAGAATTTGGCAAATTCCCCTTCACTTGTGTCACCAGTATTCTATACACCTATGTCATTTAATGCCGTGGAATTCCCACGATGGGTGAAAATACCTCATTTGAGGATCTCAGACTTAAAGGGATAGTAATACTTCGTTTTAACTTTATTTTATTTTGTAGGCATTAAAAAAAAACATGAAGAATGATATAAGTCTTATCTCTCAATCCTTTATGGTTTATGAGATATTCACAAGCAAAGTTCCCCTCCCCGCCCCTTTTACCTAGTGTAAGCCATCTCTTCTCAGATGTGGATCAGGTTGTATGACCAGACAGATAACAGAAGAGGACAATTTTCTTTGTATGAAAACAATGAAAGCCCTTCCCCCCTTGACAAGTTTTTCAGCTTTTTCCCTTATCTTAATTGAAGATTGTCCCTCTCTGCAGTCTACCTGGGCACCTCCCTTCTGATCTGGTTGAATGGGGGGGGGGATACTTTTTGTGAATATCTCTTAAACTATAAAGGTTTGAGAGATAAGACATATCATTCTTCATGTTTTTTTAATGCCTACAAAATAAAATAAAGTTAAAACGAAGTATTACTATCCCTTTAACATCCGAGGACCAAGTTAGAAATTTTGAAGATCTGAGACAATCCTATGCTCTTCCACTAGCTGAGATGTGGCGATACTTTCGTATCAAACATTTTCTCGAGCACCCCGAGGTGAAATCGGCTTGGACTTCTTGCCCAACAGTGTTTGCCTTTTACTTGCACCCAAGTCACCTACTAGGAAATTGAGTAAAGTTTATAACATTCTATCCGCCCCATCCCCCTCATCTAAACCTACTTATGCCATTTCATGGGAAAAGGAATTGGAGTGTAGCCTATCCATTGAAGACTGTGAGGAAATCTGGAATGCGGTCTCTAAGGCCTTGGTTTCTGCCACTATGTTGAAATCGCACTTTAAGTTTCTTTCCAGATGGTACCTCACACCCTTTAGGATTCATAAGATTTCTCCATCTGCTACCATCTTATCTTGGTGCTGCGGTCTGGAGAGAGGCACCCCTTCACATATATGGTGGACATGTACTAAAATCAGGTCATCTTGGACAGATTGTCTGACTTTAATCATGAAAAGTTTTAAATATTACACTCTCTGGAGACATCTGGCAGATGTTATTTTTCCAGAAACTCGCTTGATTACCTTTAGCAAATAAATGCTTATTATTCACAATGCTTCTCGCTGCTAAGTCTCTTATTCTGGGGCACTGGAGGGATATCAATCCTCCCACAGTCTTTGAGTGGGTGACCAAAGTGCAGCTACACATATCTTTATTGCGGGTCCATATTATCACTCGAGGAGGTGATCCGGATGCAATAAACAACTCCTTCTCCATGTGCCCTTTCTAGGATATGATACTTATGTTAAACAAGGATTTTCATGCTCAGGGTGGTGTGTTGCTGGATACACTAGTCCCCTCCCTCCCACTCTCCCCTCCTTTTTTTTTTTTTTTTTTCTCCTCTCCTCACTCTTTTTCTCTTTCTAGCTCTTACCTACTTGTCTTTTTTCTCCTACTCCTACCGTCGGCTGGGAGTTCTTTATGTCTTTTCACCTTCTTGTTATGATGTATTCTACGACGCTTGATATGTCACTCACCAGTTCTATAAATCTCTTACAAAATGCTTTTGTTATTCCAGATATGTATGTGTGACATTATACTCACCTGATGTTAAATTGCATTATTGTGTACTGATCTCTTTTTGATTTCTGTGTTTACTTCCGACTCTGGATTTTATTTATCAATAAAGCTTTTTTGAAGGAAAAAAAAAATAGTCCTATTAACTCTAGGGGATTAATCAAAATTCCCATTAATTTTAATGGGGCTATTAACCTCTTAATTGTTAGAGATCTATCCAATGCATTGGTGACACCTCTTGCATTTAGGTGGTTCAGATGACCCATTCAGATCTATGGGATTTTGGGGAAGTTGGTTTGCAGTTGGTTTTCCCCAGTTCCTATGTTATTCTGTGGAGCCTCTGCATTAAGATCTATCCGTTCTAATATTGCAGAGGCTTCTCTAAAACAGTGCACGTTTCAGGATATCCCAGCTAGAGCACAGATGGACTGATTAGTGGCTCAGTCACTTTAAAGGGACAGTGATTATATTTGTTTTGTAGAGGTTTAAAAAATAAGTTATTTGGCACAAATCCTATCTCTCAAATCACTATGGTTTGAGAGATATTCACTTGTAAAGTTTCCCTTTTCCTGCTGTAAAGCTGACAGCAGGAGATTCGAGTCCTACGACGCAAGGAGATTCTGCAGCAGAGCCGAAATTGCGTTATTTAAAAAGATCTACTTCATGGGAATGGTCTACAAAGTGTGCTTGCAAACCAGGCACACTTTGTAGACCTTTCCAATGAAGTAATTCTTTTCTAATAATGCGATTTTGGCTCTTCTGCAGAGCCGCCGGCTGGTCCCCAGACCGGGATCTCCTGCTGTCAGCACATCGCTGAAGTCAGGAGAACATCTCTCAAACTGTAAACGTTTGAGAGATAAGATTTGTGCCAAATAACTTATTTTTTAAACCTCTACAAAACAAGTATAATTTTTTTAATGGGACATCAGTGTACCAGAACCAGAAAGCATGTGCTTCTTGTAGCTCTTGGGGCCCAGAGTTGGCTAACCCTACTCTAAATTACATGGCTTCTGTCTTCTTATTGCATATTCCCCCAGGAGCTGGGTCTAATCCATTTCTGGTGGCATATTGTCCTTTTTATGCTTTAAAATTCGTTCTCAATATTAAAGTGGAACTTTCACTTAATTTAAGTTTGCATATTTTTAAATTTCATTACAATCTGCCTATATTCCATGTTAGCCAAAAAACAACAATTGTATAGTTAAGAAGATATTCATACTTGTTATGATATGCTAATGTACACTAATTGTGGTACCCGTGAGGAACGAGTGACAATTTTGTATGCTAATTATTCAGTGACATTTCATATGCTACTTAAGCCTTTTCACTGATGTCCTATGTCAATTATGTTCCATATGCTAATGAAGCTCTGTACAGTATCAGGAAATGTTTGGTTTCACTTTCCCCAGAATTAAGTGTGAATATCTCCTGTACTACACATCTGCTGGACTTTAGGTTAACATGACACATAGGCAGTTTTCAATGCAGTTTTCAAATATACAAGCTTGAATTAACTGATATATCTGACAGTGGATGCATTGATTTATAAAAGTGTTGACCTACTGGTGTTCTGATTTTGGGTCAATATTATATTGCAGGTAACAATGTTATCATTGGTTTTAATTCACACATTACTATTGAAGTCTATGGTAAGATGTGTGGAGAGAACCAGTGATAAAGGTATTGCTTGAAATTCAGCCCTTAGATGTAGTACATTTGGTGGTTCATTTTGTTCTTCAAGGTGTAGCAGCTTGTAAAAGAGGGTTTTGTGTGCCCTATTAAACCTTAAAAGACTTATGTAATAGAGAAGTTGTGCAATTCTAGGACAAACCAACTGTATCACAGGGAACAGAGAAATATTCAATCAAAGGGTTAGTAATTGCTTAAAATAATAAGTAATATTGTAGATAAAGCAAAAAGAAAGAAAGAAATTGGTACAAGTCCTATCTCTCATACCTTTTATGGTTTGAGAGATAGAACGTTTTAAAGTTCTCCTCTCCCTCCCCTTTCCCTGATATCAGCATCTAGCTGACAGCCCGAGATCCTGGTCCAGGGACCGTCGTACGGCTCTTCAACAGAGCAATATACCAAAATCTAAATAGAAATACTTCATTGGAACAGTCTGCAAAGTGTGTTTGCAAACCAGGCACAATTTGTAGACCATTCCAGTGAAGTATTTCTATTTAGATTTCGGTATCTCGGCTCTGCTGAAGAGCCACTTCGAGTCAGCTGACTCGAATCTCCTGCTGTCCTCTTTACAGCAGGCAGCAGGGAGAGGAGAACATTAAAATGTTCTATCGCTCAAACCATAAAGGTTTGAGAGAGAGGACTTGTTCCAATCTCTTTCTTTTTACTTTATCTACAGTATTACTTATTATTATTTTATGCAATTACTATCAATTTAAATGGGGCCTTTTATCTCCTTGAATGCTAGAGAGGTCCCCAAAGCATTGCTAAGTAATGTGCTGGAGACCACCCTAGCACCTGAGGGGTTAAAACCCCCCAATTAGTTCTCATAACCGTCGTAAAGTTTACCATATTTCATTCGGAGCATAATTCACCATATTTAATAATTCTTCGGGTTTCACGTTAGCCTGGTTTTTAACCTGACTGCAGACATAGCATTACAACAGATAGGTGAATTTTACACCAGCTTCATATGCTAATGACCAATGTCTCCCTCACTCTCCTTAAATACCTAATTCTTAGTACATTGGGGAAACGAGTCATGTTCACCAAGGCAAAATGCTCTCACCACATAGCCAAAACAAATATAACACTATATTGAAACCTTAGTGCATCTGTCAGGTCTCTTGGCTTTAGCAGTCTGAAGGTCTTTTGGCATTTGAGAAAATCTCGTGTCTTTATCAGATTATAAGCTGAAGCAGCAATTGGTATATAGATGTACATGACTGTGTTTGAAGGGCATATAACGTATCTAGGGTAAGTCAATCCTATATTATAATTCACTAAGTATGTTTGTCAGAAGCCGTCATATGCAGTACAGACTGCCTGCACCACGGCTGATATGCAGTGGGGCTCTCTGAATTGAGACCGGAGTCCAGTGTGCAGAGAGGTCTACGGTCTGAATTTGGAGCGCCCTGCTCCGTATCAGCCGCGGCACATTCGGGCAGTCAGTACTGCACATGACTGCAGCTCCGCCAATGTTGGCCCGTGTATACTGGATTTAAAACTAGTATGTTATAAAAGGAGCTACTTATTCCTAAATTCTTTTACTGAGCATTGCCATAGTGAAGTGGGAATATTTTTCTTGACCTAATACAATTCCTTTTTAACTAGATTTCCAGGTATATTAGCAGAACAAGTAATTAATGACCTTTGTAATCAAGCAGAGGACACTCATTCCTCGATATAAACTATCTGATTTATAGATCAGTCCTAGAAGTGGGGTTGACTTTCTCTGTCTGAAAGGTCTTCAAGACACACAGCACAAAATGCTGAGCTACATCTTCTGTCATCACATGAGGATTAAAATAGTTTGTGATGGTTGGAAATCTTGCTTTATTGATTCAAGCACATATTAACTAACCTTTTTCAATTAATGAGATTTGTGAACAAGACAGCTGTATCTTGATCACTACACTGGTTAGAATGAGTAAGATTATAAAGTAATATGGAAGGCTGGAGAGCATCTAACACAATGGGCACAGACCTTAATCATGAAGCTAAAGAGCAAAGCAACTAAAATTTTGAGTTGAAATGAAAGTACTTTTTTAAATACCAGATCCGGATTTACATCACAGGCTTCCCTAGGCAAGGCACTCTAGGCTTCCTCAGCTGTGCCCATGCTTACCCCCCCCCCCCCCTCCTCACATGAATCCACCACCAGCGCCATCCACTGTTTCTTGGCACAGAAAATACACTTGGCATTTGTGACGGGGTACAGGGGTTACTGATTGGTAGATCGAGGTTTAAGCGATTTATCCAGCCAGACAAAAAGATAATAAATTGTATTTATTAGAGAGGTCACGGCACAAAAAACATAGGACAACAATTACAGGCAAACAAACAGGCGTAAAACATAAAAACTAAACACTTCTGCGGTTCTCTTGTACATTTCAGCCTTGTTGGTCGGGGGTTGGCTGCTTCTCTTGTACAGAGTGGAATTGCCTGGCATTTCGTGGTTGGACTGCTGTAAGTGCAGGACCAATATGATAAGCTTTAGGATATTTCCTCTTTGTGAAAGGTACTAGTGGGCTAAAAGAGATTGCACCCTGGGTAGGACACCATTCCTATAGAGCCAACAAATTAGTATTGCAGGTTCGTTCCTAGTTGAGCATCTCTTTTGATATACATTGCAGTAATAAAAGGCATGGACATTTAAGTCTTTTTTTCTTTAATAATCATAGAAACGTAATTACTTTTTTTCATTTGCTCACAATAAATTGTTGTTGAGTTTATATAAATAGGCGGCATTTTATATGTTGTTTCCATTAAGGTTTATTTAACAAATGTGATTGTGATTTAGCTTTTTATTCTGTCTTCAAAAATATAAATCAAATATCATGACCAATATGTACAAAGAAAAGTAGAAGGATTCTAGAACAAGCCACCTGCACCATAGGGGTCCAATAGAACACCAATTAATTTAAATTTGACTTTCAGCACCTGGAATGCTAGAGGTGTCTATCATATTACTTTGCATCCAAGGGTTTTATAGCCCAGTTTAAAGAGATAGTAATGTCACAATATAAATAAATATTTGATTTTTCATTATAATTTTATATACTACACCATACTGTACTCATAGATCCCTTAGATCTGAACGTTGGTCGCATTATCAGACAGATCTCAGAGGAACAATATTCGATCAACATAAGTAATACTCTTCTCCCCTTAATCAGGGGGAGCAGGGTTTTTCTTATTCAGACACACACAATATTGTCTCTCGTTGCGATTCATCAAGTGACCAGCTTTTAGATCTGAGAGAACTATGAGTGACATAGGGAAAAAGAGGTGGGAGGGGGAACTTTCAACTCAAATTACAAGGTGAATATGGACATGAAAAACAGTACGGTGAATTATATAAAATTATAATGAAAATCAAATATTGCTTTATCTAGGGACATTACTAGCCTTTTAAACTGGTGGGAATTTTGAAAGTTTGCACTTGTTCCCTATGGTGCAGTTGGTTTGTGCCAGAATTGCATTATTGATAAACTCTGTTCTTTAAGATGCACCGAACATGCCATTTTTAAGGCACCCTTAACATTTTATATGTCATTAGTCATGGGAGAAATTACATGAACGAATACATCGATATATAGTTATCTTGAGTTATATTAATGAAAGCAAGTACATTGTGTATTTCAAATTAAAAATTCATATTTTTTTTTCCAAAGTCTTTACAGAAGAAGCATTGCACCCTAAGCTGGCACCCAAGTTACACTAAAGTGCCACGGCACGCTTCTTAAGAACCACTGGTTTATAGAAAGCTAACATGGATCACTTTTGGGTAAACCCATTTCATATAGGTGACAAAAATCCCCATTGACTTAAATGAGGCTCTCCATGTTTTTGAAGATAAAGAGGTCTTCAGTGTATTGGGATGCAGTGCATTGAAAACCTCTCTAGCATTTGAGGTGATTGAAGTGGCACTCAAAGGGTTCATTTAAAACAATGCCCCAAACAGGGATTGTATTGTTAGTTTTGTATGGTTTTGCCTTGTGTTGTTAGTTTTCTGCAGAATTATTATTTTTCCTTTTTATGTACAACCCATTATGGTCAATTCCTAAAAAAATATAATATCTACATCTTTACTTTGAGCTTGGTTACCTTTGATTGTGAAAGATGTGCTTAGATTAATTTAATACAGCACTGTCTCTTTTAAAAAGCTCAGGTTAAAAACACAAATATTCAGAAAATAATTTCTATTCAGAACTGCATTTCACTCCTCGGGGAAAACATTAGTAACTTGGCCACTATGAGGCCAATGTCAGACGCACAGAAGCATTAAGCACTGGCCTTCAGTGCTAGCTTTTATAAGTGCTCACTGTAGAAGAGAAAAGGTCAAAGCTATGCAATCTTAATCATGTACAACTCAACAGAAGGTCAGGTGTTTTAAATGTAAAATGTAAGGCAGCACAATCCAGTTGCAATGTTATGGTTAATGTATGACTACATTTTTTTTATTATTATTAAGGTAAAAATCTGAATATTTGAAGCAACAATGATTTGCTGTCAACTAAAGTGTGCAACCTTGAGCACATCCACATCACAAGGCTTTTAAGAAAAAAGTAAAATGATTTGAAAGCCTACATTAAACTTGAATGTGTCATTTTTAACCAAATAGCAGCTTGTGAAAAGGAAAATGGAAACAAGTAGCATCAAAAGCAGGAAAAAACTGACGTTGAATATTGGCTACAATTCTCATTTCTGCTTTAATTTGCGAGCTGCAGTACAGCTTAAATACCCTACTACCACCAAATATTTCTAAATAAATGAATGTCACTGCCTATCATTTTCTAGTGCATTGAGGTTAAATGAACAAGAGCACTTTATTTAAATGTTTCATACTCTGGACTTACATAATATATATATAGTCAAATGTCTTCTACCTTTTATTACTACTTTTCACATCTTCACCTATTTTTTATATTTTTATGCCCTGCCATGACAGTAAACTCACTGAGTTTCTGTTTTCAGAACGTTTCCCGGTACGCAGACCAACAGAGTGGGGTGTAATAGAATGTTACACCCTCCCTTCATCATTGAATTCTCTGTGTGCTATCTTGCTTACATTTTATCTTCTTTTACATTGCATCTCTAATCCTGATTTCCTGTTCCCTGACAGAAAGCTCTCTGCAAAGAAATCTAGGGAGCTCACTGTCATGGGCATGAATGTTGGTGAAGGTTGTTTTTTTGGGGGGAGGCATTTGAAATTTGATGTTCTATATTATGCGCATACAAAATATGTAAAGTCAAAATAAAGAGTTACTATTGAAAAATCTGAATTCTCATAAAAGTCTTAGGCAGGTGTAAAGTAAGAATTCTGTCAAAAATAGACATGTTAATAGTTTATCTTTATCAGTTAACAAAATGATAGTGAACAGAAGAAAAATCTCAATCAAATCAATATTTGGAGTGACAACCCTTTGCCTTCAAAACAGAATAAATTCTTCTAGGTACACTTGCACAAATCAACAAACAAGAAGAAAAGGAAGATAGAAATAATTGATAACCCCTATTCAGGGGGACCACTGAGTCCAAATAATGTGCACCTAGGGGACCTACAAAAGAGAGAAGGACTTGTTCAGTACTGTAATTGATATATGAGGTAATATAGAGCTGGTTAAAAACTCAAATTTTATTGAATCATAGCATTAAAAGCAAAAAGCTTTCCATAACAAATGCACATATATATTGTTACACTTGCACAAAGTCAAGGATTTTGTAGGCATATAGTCAGGTGTATGATTAAACAATTATTCCAAACTGGTGCTATTGATCATCAATTTAATATGTAGGTTGAAACCAATCATAAACTGAAACAGCTGTGTAGGAGGAATAAAATTGGTGGAGGAGCAGCCAAACTCAGCTAACAAGGTGAGGTTGCTGAAGACAGTTTAATATCAAAAGCCATACACCATGGAAAGACTGAGCACAGCAACAAGACAGAAGGTAGTTATACTGCATTAGCAATGTCTCTCCCAGGAAGAAATTTCAAGGCAGATAGGGATTTACAGATGTGCTGTCCAAGCTTTTCTGCAGAAGCACAAAGAAACCGGCAATGTTGAGGAACATAGACGCAGTGGTTGCCAAGGAAACTTAGTGCAGCAGATGAGACACCTCATTCTTACTTCCCTTAGCAATTGGAAGATGTCCAGCAGTGCCATCAGCTCAGAATTGGCAGAAAACAGTGGAATCCTGGTACATCCATCTACTCTTCGGAGAAGTCTGGGCAGAAGTAGTCTTCATGGAAGATTTGTGGCCAGAAAGCCTTACGTCCTACGTGGAAACAAGGCCAAGTGACTCAACTATACGGGAAAACACTGGACCTGTGGTGCATAAAAATGGCAGCAGGTGCTCTGGACTGATGAGACAAAATTTTAAATATTTGGCTGTAGCAGAAGGCAGTTTGCCGAATTTCTGGAGATTGGTACAAGTATGAATGTCTGCAGGCAACAGTGTGAAGCATGTTGGAGGTTCCTTGCAAGGCTGGGATTGCATTTCTGCAAATGGAGTTTGGGATTTGGTCAGAATTAATGGTCTTCTCAATGCTGAGAAGTACAGGCAGATACTTCTCCATCATGCAATACCATCAGGGAGTCATCTGATTGGCCCGGAATTTATTCTGCAGCATAACAAAGACCCCAAATATACAGCCAAATCAATAAGAACTATCTTCAGCGTAAAGAAGAACAAGGGGTTTTTCAAGTGATGGTATGGCTCCCACAGAGCCCTGATCGCAACATCATTAATGAAGAGAGAGAAGCAACTGAGGCTGCCTAAATCTACAGAAAAACTATGGTTAGTTTTCCAAGATGTTTGGAACAACCAACCTGCCGAGTTCCTTAACAAACTGTGTGCAAGTGTACCTAGAAGAATTTATTCTGTTTTGAAGGCAAAGGGTGGTCACACCAAATATTGATCTGATTTAGATTTTTCTTCTGTTCACTCAATATACATTTTCTTAATTGAGGGAAAAAAACTATTAACATGTCTATTTTTGAAAGCATTCTTACTTTACAATTTTTTTTTCACACCTGCCCAAGACTTTTTCACATTACTGTATATGTGTGTCTATATATATATATTATATATATATATATATATATATATATATATATATATATATATATATATATTAAATATATATTTTTCCCCCAAGGCAGCGTTCAAGTCCACACTTTTTTTTTTTGTTGTTTTTTTTTAAACCTGTTAACATAATTTCGGAGTCATTACGATGATGTGTGGAAATTCATCTTACATTCACTATTTGGTGCCTTTTTTTCTGACTGTCTCTAAAGTGTCATTCTGCATTGTTAATTCAGAACAAAAACTTCCTAGTTTGTCCTACTAAATTTACAGTCCATAACAAAAAAAAAAAAATCTTCCTTGCTATTTATTCACAAGAACAAATAAATAAGATGCCTATAAATATTTGTCTATAAAATGGAATGTGTATTGCACCTCCTTATTCAATCAGTTTAAATTTGGACAACTCCTAACCTATCATTAAACTCTTGGCAGATCCAGACCTGCATTGAAGATATCTGGCCTACATGCAGAATTATAGGCCCTATAAATTTTCATACGCAAGCTTCAAATAAGCCTGGCAGTAAAATCTCATTCTGTCAGATTGATTTATTAGAAAAAAATGGCTGGAAGTTTATGAGTTGTGTTTGGACTAAAGTCAAACTCCCAGTCTGTGAAATTGAGAGCAAGCTACAAATGAAATGGTCGATCTTGATATCTAACAAAGTACTGATGTGTTTTTAGCTCTAATAGTGTAGAACGTATAGACATATATGACTGGCCAAACAGCATATAAAAGCAGAAATTGGACAATAATTGCCTAGCTGAGGGAATAGAAAAAATATATGTATTTTATAAATTGCATTTTGATTGTGTTTGTACTCATAACTTGGTATTTTAGGTGACGTGCAATGTAGCTTGTTTTTATATGCATTGATGTCAAGAGATAGTACTATGGGCCTTAATCAAGTGAATGAGAGATAATTCAGGAGCTGATCCATAGTAGGGAAATGGAAATTCCAAACTGGGATTTTAACCCTTTGAATGACCAAAAGATTTCAAACTCATTGCTTCACAATGCGTTGGATACCTCTTTAACATTCAAGTTGTTAAAAGCCCCATTTAAATCCATGGAATTTAAGTAATTTTCCATTCAGCCCTATGGTACAGTTGGTTTCCTACAGGATTGCATCTCTTTTACTACATAAAAAGATTCTATGACACTTATGTCTCACGGTTAGCCATATACTGATGAATGTATGTCAATAATTTCATTCCACAGCATGTCACTGTGTATATATATATTGGATATATATATTTATTTATTTAGAGATACTTGCGCTTTCCCTATTTGTGTTTTTTCTTTTTTGTATCTTATTCTGATTACTGGCAGAATTTTGGGAGAACAGCATATGGTTTCTGTTTGCATTGTTCTTTGCTTAAATGATATAGAGGGTATGGGGTGCCTTATTTATCCAATGATGGTATTTGGCAGTTTATACATGTGTGTGCGTGTGTGTGTGTATATATATATATATATATATATATATATATATATATATATATATAATAAAATATATATATATATATATATATATATATATATATATTATTATTTTTTTTTATTATTAATTCACAAAAGGTTTTGACCAGCATTCAAATATTGGTGAGTAGTCAAGCATAGCAGTACTATTACCAAAGTGGCAGTCCTATGTCAAGATTACACTCAACATGTGTAAATATGTAATTTAAATATAAAGTTCTGCTACCCAGAAATATCATATATTTTTATTGTCCCATAACTAGTCAAAAATGATTTATTGTGCTATAGCAACACCATGTAGTGGTCAGTGTATAGCAATACCATGTAGTGGTCAATGCATATCAAATGAACCCCATGTAATGTTTTGACTGTATATAGGGTGTGTGTGTGTATCTATAATATAAAATATGAATATCACAGATAAAGAATTAACACCATACACTATTGTCTGTTATAAGTATACTATAGCACTGCTATCACTCGTGAGCAAGACACAAAAGTAACTTAATCTAACCTAACCTGCGCCCCCTTTGCTTTACTAGCTATTTGGATTCCGACAAGTCATGGGAACTATCGATAAATGTATTCTTGATTGGACTCTGCATGGAAATATAAGCTGTTCAATATCGCCACTCTAGTACCAATTCTATTCCAAGAACGCTGCTTATCTGTGGTGTAATTACCTTACACTTATAGCATAGTGTCAACCTGGGAGAGAGCTGAAGCCATCACTGTACACCTATAACTAAATGTTGTGAAATGAATAGCTCAATGTATAATGTATTGCAGATACTATATGCCTTGAGAAGCTCGAGACTGGGTAGACTGTGAATTCAGCTCAAATGTGAATATCAAAATGTATGAAATTGCACTAGAAAAAAATCATATCCTAAACGCGTAAGAATCATTATGTGTGGATTGGAAAGACTATTATGATGAAGTGCATCAAGAACATTTAATTCCACATGAAAAACAACCAGAGCACTCTCTGATTTCTTTTTTTATGTTTAACCCGCATCTTATTAAGTACATGAATAGACTAAAATAACACTTTGAAAAAACTTTAAATTGTACTTAAATACTGATAAGAGGTACTTTTTGTTCTTCGAAGATTTAATTATGTAACGTGCTAACAGTTTTAGATTTTTTTCCTTGTGTCCTTTTTAATATAATCTGAAAGCACTTTGTAAATTCATCAGGGAGAGCTGTGTGATCAGCTGTGCAATATATTATTTTACAAATAACTTACTGAGTCCAGTGTTAAAAAGAACTAGAGCAGTTCTGCAGCAAATCATCTATACCATGGGGCATAAATACAAATTATGAACGTGCCCATTGAATTAAATTGGATTTTTAACCCATTGAATGCTAGAGAGAGGCAGTGGTGTAATAGGGGTTTCAGGGGTTGCACCTGCGACAGGGCCCGCCACTCCAGGGGTCTGGCCACCCCCTGTGGCCCCCCTCAGCCCGTCACCTGCAGCAAACAGCTGAGGTTTGTGCTTTTTTTCGGCACAGACCTCTAGCAACTGAGCGCTCCCTCTTTGGCACTTTAGTAGTAATGCAGAGCACTGGGAGATGACATCATTTTTTTTATGACTGACATGTCCACTTTAAGTAATCCTCTGAATGCTACATATCTTTATCATCTTGACAGAAAGTTTTATATTCAAAGTCAAAAGGGGAGCAATTTTGGGTCAAACCAACTAACCCATAGCAGATATTAAAATTCCCAAATTTCCCATTAACTTAAACTGGGCTTTCAACTCCAGTGAATTCCAGATAAGACCCCAGGTCATTTGTTTTTCAGTATGTTGGAGAATTTACTAGCTTTTAAGGGGTTAAATGGTCAATTTAAATCACTGGGTATTTTTATTTGTTCTCTGTGGTGAAGTTTGTTTGCCCCCAAACTGGCACATTTTTACCTTTGTCGCTCACTGTGTCTTTTTCTTTTAGAATCCCCGGGGACTCATGTGGCACCTTTGGGGGAGATAAATGACGAGATCTGCATCAGAAAGGCATGGGGCTTAATTGTGGGGCGGGGCTTACCAGGCTTTATCATAAAGTCGGTGGGAAGTGGGTGGAAAAGGCTGGGAAGAAGTGGCCAGAGTTTCATAACAAACTCCCCACCATCAGAGAATCAGCCCTGTAATTCAGTATAAAAACCGTTCCCATGTATGCTCATATTAGTTTTTTTTTCCTTTCTGTAGAACACTTTTAATGGCGCTATGCTGCTTAAACTTACCTTCTTCATGAGCCTTAAAATATGGAGTAGACTATGAATATTATAGTTCAGGCACTGGCAGTGTTTGGCTGTCCAGCTGTTAGAGACTGCGGCTTCCATCACCCCAAACCAACCAACAGCTGTAGGGAATTGTAGTCTTCCAACAGCTGAAGAGCTAAAAGCTTGCCTTCCTCTGTTCTAGTGTATGTAGTGGTTTATATATTGATTTTTTTTCAGTCCTTTGTGTTGCGCACCCCTTTCACACTTGAGGGTTTAAACGTTCTTCTTAGTTTATTCATCTTCCTTCACCTGAGGAAGTTTCCTAATAAAGTAAGAAAATGTGTATTGAGCAGCCTGCCTGCTTACACATTCTTCAAGTATCCTCTGTGAGTAATATGTGCATATCTATATGCAAGGTGCTTAAAAATACATGCAGTTCATTATTGGAAATCTATGTAAGTGGAATCTCAGCATTGAAGGACTTCGACCTGCATGGAGTAGTGGTTAGATATTGTGTTGATTTTTAATGTTGTGTTAACGAAGATGACAATCTTCCATTGTTTATATGAATGCATGTTTTATCTAAACAGTGCCAATGATATAAATTAAAACTCTTCCTATAGGAATAAGTAGTTCTTAATGTGTTTAAAAAAACATAGGTAGGAGTCCTTGTTGCATGTATATCCCATATATATGTGTGTATGATTTTAGGTTTATAATTAGTTTTCACCTCCACACAACAAACAATGACCCATATTTATAAAAGCAAACTGGAGTTATTCTGGAGTGAACCAACTGCACCATGGGGGGACACAAATTCCTAAATTCCCATGCACTTGAATATAGCTTTTTGACCCCTTGCATGATAGAGAAGTCTCCAATGCATTGCTGACCTTTATAGCATAGCTTTCAAGGGGATGAAAGCCTAATATAGTTTATCATGATTTTTTGTCCCCTTTGGTACAGTTGGTTTACTCCAGATTTTTCAGTATGAAATTAGCCGTTGCAAGAGAGCCCCGCCCATCATTCTAATGGGCATGGCAACGTTTCTAAGGGAGCAATAGGTTTTGTTCAGTTATAAACTACAAAATATTTTAAAATACCAAATACAGTTAGTAGTTATACCTGACTGTTCTATGAAGGACAAATTCCTAAGCAAGTCCATCTATTAAATGAATTAAGAGCAATTTATTTCAGGGCACAGCCCCCCTTTAGTGTATTTGGAAAAATAATCCAGTGATAAGAAAAATAAAGTACCTCAGAAAGGCTTTGCGGTCTGTAGGCCTTACATCAGGGCTTAAAATTGGAAGTCCTTTGCTACTAGCCAGACTTGAAAAGTTACTCTCCACTGCAAGCCATAACATAACCATCAGGGCTGAATTTCTACTCTCCAGGGCTAAATTTTCACTCTCTAGTGGTGAGTGGAAATTTTGAACCCTGCTTACATAATGGAGTAATTTTAAGACCCACCAACTGAACTGTATGGTGCAAATAAAATTTCCCTGAATTCCATGAATTCTCATCGAATTAAATAAAGCTTTTAACCCCTTGAATGCTTTGGAGACCTCTCTGCCATTGAAGGGGTTAAATGCCTCATTTAAATCCATGGTGATGTTTATATGTTCCCAACAAAGCAGTTTGGGTTTACACTTTGCTTTTAGCAGTAAGGGCATGTAAGTCGATTTAATTTGTTCACAAATGATGGATTGACTTACATCTGAGAAAAAGTAAAGTTGTTTAACTACTGGAATTGGATCCAGTGGTTCATTCAGTGCAAAGGTGCTGTCGATCCTATATAGCAGGTATGAAAGTTAACACACACACTTCCGCGGGCCACCAATGTGAGGTACTTTATAGAGAAAAACTCTCTAAATGCCCTGCAGCCCAGCATCTTCTCATTTTTGAATAAATGATTGTGGGAGTCACCTGAAGCTGAATATTGTAATTTTTATCTACAGGAATGTCTTGACTCTTGTGATGGATGATGCTTTTTTTAACCTGTGTTTGGGGTTCTTGAGGGCAGAAGTTGAGATATTATTTTAAAAAAATAATGATGTTTTGATGTGTAAGTTTTATACTCTAAGACTTTTTCTGCTGAGTAAGACAAAGGTTTTCCCACTTCTGGGAAATGCCTCATTAAAAGATTACAGCTCCATCCAAAATTGCATCTTTCTGTTGCTTTGTACAAAAAACATTTGGTCTCTGGTGGCCCATATTCATAGAGCAACATTGCCACAAGTGACAGTTTGATTTAACCCTTTGAGTGCCCGAGGGCTATCCAATGTTTTGGACACACTTCTGGCACTGGAACAACAACAATAAGGCCAAAACGTGTAAATACTTTTTCACTGGATGCCCCTCGACTTTGGAATACCCTCCCTATCACTAGGGTTGCCACTTTTTCTTCAAAAAAATACCGGCCATGGCATTCCCTCCATAGACTTAACATTGGACAAAAGCCAATTTTTTACCAGCCTGCTGGTAAAATACCGGCTGGGTGGCAACCCTACCTATCACCATTCGCCAATCATCCACAATCATCACTTTCAAGCATCTTCTCAAAACCCACCTGCTCAAGGAGGCATCTCAATAGCAATATCCTCATCCTTGCACAACGATAGTGACATCAGAATCTTTCTGCACTTCCTTCACCACACCTTGTACTTGCACTTATAATCATCCTCCTACTGTCATCATGAACTCTAATTAGATTGTAAGCTCCTTGGGGCAGGGTCCCTTTCCCAGTGTATGTTTCCCTTGCTGCACTTTCCCCAAAAAATAATGCAATGATTGCACTTTAGCTTAATGCTCTTAACCCTGTTCTGTATTTTTGTATTGTATTATTTCAAATTCTGTTAAGCGATGTGTACATGTATGGCACTATATAAATAAAGATACATACATAAAAATACTTGTGACTGAAGCATCTCACAGCACAGTGAAGAAAAACCCTGCTATGTATAATGTGACATTTCTCTTCAGCACTTCACTTCATTCTAGCTTTTTCTAGTCCACCATCTTTAAATATATTTTCATGTGTACTTGTACTTGTTTTACTTTTCCATAACTAATAGAAACGTTTGTTATATTATATATATTATCATTATACAGTCTGTGTATATCTCAAGGCATATCATTATGGTGATGTGTGCAGCACCATTCTGTATATTTTTACATTGAACACAACTTAATTTGTATATCTTGCTGGAAGCTGTAGAACAGGGTCGGCCATGTTTTGTTTAGTTTTTTATGCAATGGTGAGCTTTATGATCAGAAAGTGTGAGGGCTGCATTATTTTTTTTGTTGATAATGTTGGTGAATTATAAGCTGTCAGCCACGGTATTCAAACACATGGATTAATTTATCAACTCGATGACAATACTTATTCAGCAAACCACTATTTTTTAACTGTACAGTAGTGACAGGTAAGGGATTAGGTCATACTGGCTTACTATTTAATATGTGTTACTCAGGTAAAACAAAGATTATTATTTTAACCCTTTGAGTGCTACAAGGGTACACAACGCATTGCAGAGCAATGCGTTGCACACCCCACTGGCACTCAAAGGGTTAATCAGACAGGTCACGTGTTGGACACCCATGCTGTAGAAGTTTTATTTGGTGTTTGTGTATTAAAAAAAAAAATATTATAAGCTTTATTTTTACTAAATTTGATTGCATTTTATTTAGAAGGCAAATATAGCCTCAGTTGAACTCCAAGCACAGGATTCATTTTAGAAATTCAATATATGATAACAGGACAACAGAACTGCAATCACTTCTGGTGATTTGAAAAGTTTACTGAGATTAATGGACAATCAACAGAGGAAGGACAGAAATGGTCTACGACGATGCTCAATATGTCTGTCTTAATAAGGTCTACCTTACATAGTTACTAATCAATACATCCTATAATGAGAAGTGTGCCTTGTGCACTTTATCGTAATGAAAGGAAAGTGTATGTTACAGCAAATAAAATAATTTGTAGCATAAATACTAATTTACTGTTATATACGTCTATTTATCCAGCATTTTCAATATTCGAGAATAATGCAGAGAAATGTATTTAAAACCTGGATCAGAAATGTGCTTTTTTACAGTTTCCAACTAAACCTGAAAAGATTAACCTGAAACTGCCATGTCTAATCAAGCAATTAGGTTTCCAGACTGTTCAGTGTTTAGAATACAATGCTCATGATGTAGCGAGATCATTGCTTATAATGATAACATATTGGACGTTTTGTTTGGCTGTGGGGCAATTTCTCAGATTGCTTATTAAGTGCAGGTGTAGAATGAAAGAGTAGGTATTTCTTTTATGACCTATCAAATTTGACTGATGATAGGAGCGTTTCCCTCAAGAGACTTATTAGAGGAACACTAACATCTAAGCATGAACTGGGGTAATATACACTTAAAGGGAAACTCTCATCTCTATTAATGTTGTCTTCATCTGGATGTTCCATTGGAGTGAATCTGTAATCCTTTATTTTTTTTGTGACTAGATTTTAGGCCTTTATGGGATAGAAATGTTTAATTTTAAGTTGCTTAAATATTTTAGGCATTAAAAAAAGATTTACATCTATGTAAGTCTTATCTCTCAAACCTTTATGGTTTGAGAGATATAACTTGCTAGACTTAACCCTTCCTGGCTGTTTCAGAGAAGTCAGGGCTCTAGCTGACAGCAGCAGATTCGGTCATTAGACCGAACGGCGGTTCTTCAGCAGAGCCGAAATTGCGATATTTAGAAATAAATACTGCAAACCAGGCACACATTGACCGTTCCAATGAAGTATTTATTTCTAAATATCGTGATTTCGGCTCTGCTGAAGAGCCGCCGTCCGGTCAGATTACCAAATCTGCTGCTGTCAGCTAGAGCGCTGACATCTCTGAAAACAGCCTGGAGGGGGGAACTTTAGCAAGTTATATCTTTGAAATCATAAAGGTTTGAGAGATAACACATTGAGCCTGCAATATTAAAGCAACTTAAAATTAAACATTGCTATCCCTTTATAAGACACTAATAGAGAACTTTTACACATGCTAGCATGGGTTAAAGGATATTTAACTGTTTGAGTCCCAGAGCGGTAGCCAACGTATTGAGGTGCAATGCTTTGGCTATCTTTCTAGCATGCAAAGGACTATGGGTGTGTATAATGTTAGACTACTGTAAGTTGTTAGAGTAGCTGTAAATTGATAGTAATACTTAAAATGTAAAGAAAAAAAATGTTGTAGGGTTTATCCACCTGAGTAAAATAAGGGTACTCCCACTGCTGAAAGGTGTTTTATTCAAAAGTATTACAGCTCAAAGTTGAACTTTTTTAGGTGCAGTAACTCAGTGGCCTGAAAATTGTACAGTGACGTTGTTGCTACACCATCCTATGGACAGCTGTGTTCAATTGACCATAAATCTGCATAGGATAGTGTAGCAACAGCAGCACTCTACAATGTCAGGCAACTGTGGTATTACACCTAAAAGATTCAAGTTTGAGCTTTAATAACTTTTGAATAAAACACCTTTCAGCAGTGGGAGCATTCATCCTTGTTTTACTCAGTGGGAAAAACCCTAAAACATGTTTTTTAGGTATTGCTATCCCTTTAAATAATCTAAGTAAATATGAATTAAACTTTCTTATCCCAAAGCTTTATAAAATATCAAATGTCTGTATCAACTAGGTCCTGGGAAGGTAATAAGATATAGTGTAGACAAAATAAAATGCTTTGAATTATTTAAAAAAAAAAAAAAAAAAAGGAAATGGGGAAAAGCACAAAAAAGTTGGTATGCCTTCTTAAAGGGATAGTATTGCCATTTTTTAACAAACATTAATCTTGTAGGCATTTAAAAAAATAAAACTAAATGCCTCCAGTCACATCTCTCAACCTTTATGATTTGAGGGATATTCGGGACCAATGTTCACCCCTCCCTCCCCTTTACCTGATGTCAGCGCTCTGCAGGGAAATCCAGTCCCGGAACCGTCGAACGGTCTACAGCAGAGCCGAGAGCACGTTACTGAGAAAGAAATCCTTCACTGGAACGGTCTGCAAAGTGTGCTTGGTTTCCAAGCACATTTTATAGACCATTGCAGTGAAGGATTTATTTTTCAATAACACGATCTCTGCTGTGCAGAAGAGCCTCCACGTGTCTAGGGACCGGATTCCTCTGCAGCCAGCTAGAGTGCAGACATCAGGTAAAGGGGAGGGAGGGGT
Source organism: Rhinophrynus dorsalis (assembly GCA_037306005.1). Taxonomy (NCBI): domain Eukaryota; kingdom Metazoa; phylum Chordata; class Amphibia; order Anura; family Rhinophrynidae; genus Rhinophrynus; species Rhinophrynus dorsalis. Next base: position 295,926,790 of record CM074720.1, read on the forward strand.
GAACTTTGGTCCCAAATACCTCCCATTTGAGAGATGGGACTGGGGGCATTTAGTTTTATTTTGTAATACCTACACGATTAATGTTTGTTAAAACATGGAATCACTATCCCTTTAAGAAGGCTTACAGACTTTTTTTTTGTATGCTTTTTCACATTTCCTTTTTATTTTGTTATAATTCAAAGCATTTTATTTTGTCTACACTATATCTTATTACCTTCCCAGCACCTAGTTGATCTAGACATTGGATATTTTGTAAAGCGTTTACTATCCTGTCCACTTCTACTCCACCATTGGTGAATTGAATGCCTTTGTACCGAAAGAGACTGGAAGGGACTGACAGCGCAGGCACAGAGAACGTCTACAGCAAGATCCCAGCTGGTGCCTGCCTGCATAGAAGGTTCTACTTTTCTTTAATGCCGCAATTATTCTTGAAAATAAAGCTAGATATGTGCATATCGCTAATATAATTATCATAGGAGGCTCTATTGTTATCTGATGAAAGTTCCACTTTAAGAGTAACACCATCCATTTCCACAGACACATTCCTTTTTTTACCTCCCACTATATCATACTCCATATCAGTTATTTTAGAGTAAACTCCTAGTGAAACCCAGCACCAATGGCACTAGTCAGGAAGCTGTCAGTTATGGGACAATCCAAATGCACAATATTCCCAAATTTTGGATTCATTTAAATTGTTGCTTTAATGCCTTGGATGCTGGAGATCTCCAACACACAATGCATCTCCAACCTCTCTAGCATCCAACTTGTTAAATGGGTACTCTCTCCTCCCCAATCCCGCCCAAACAATTTCATAGTATTAAATCATATAAAATATGCCTTAATACTATGTACACCCTAAATCTGTAAAACATTTTCATTTTAAGTTAAAGGGATAGTAATACTTAAAATGTAAAAAAAATATGTTGTAGGGTTTATTCCCCTGAGTAAAACAAGGGTACTCCCACTGCTGAAAGGTGTTTCATTCAAAAGTTATTAATTGGACAGCCCTGATCTTATGGACAGCTCTGGTCCCGGGACCATAAATCTCCATAGGATGGTGTAGCAACAGCGCCACTGTACAATTTCAGGCCACTGTGATATTGCACCTAAAAAAATCAACTTTGAAAATTAATAACTTTTGAATTAAACACCTTTCAGCAGTGGGAGTACTTTTGTTTTACTCAGGGGGATAACACCTACAACATATTTTTTTTTACATTTTAAGTATTACTATCCCTTTAAGTTGTCTTTTGTTGGTGAATATAGCTGCATTAGCAACTATTTAATGGGATCGTGCTTCACTTTGGGAGGTGGGGCCTGGGGGGCAGCTAAAACATAGCTGTCATAGCTTTTGAGAAGGAACACTTTTAATGACCATTCTGCTTCTTGATTTGCTACAGGAATAATTTAAGATGCAAGACAGTGACTGACAGCTTTGCTTCCCATGAGATTCTGCAGCAGACACCAGATTTTTTTTTAAATTAAAAAAAAGATATCTTGTAAATAAAATGTGTTCTTCCCCCCCCCCCCGTACAGCTGATCCCTCCCCAGCCTCAGTGACCTGAGACAGATAAAAGCTTCAGTGAGTCCAAGAGACATGTTGTGGGCCCACCAAACCACTTCTATTCCTATTTCTCTGCTTATTTCTTAAAGGGATTGTAATACTTCGTTTTAACTTTATTTTATTTTGTAGGCATTAAAAAAACATGAAGAACCATATAAGTCTTATCTCTCAAACCTTTATGGCTTAAGAGATATTCACAAGCAAAGTTTCCCCTCCCCACCCCTTTTTCCTAGTGTAAGCCATCTCTTCTCAGATGTGAATCTGGTTGTAAGACCAGACAGATAACAGCAGGGGACAATCTTCTTTATATGAAAACAATGAAAGCCCTGCCCCCCTTGACAAGCTTTTAAGGTTTTTCCCTTATCTTGATTGAAGATTGTCCCTCTGTGCAATCTACCTGGGCACCTCCCTTCTGCTTTGGCTGAGCAGTGTTACATCAGTAAAAGGGGCGGGAGTGGGACACTTTGTCATTGAATAACTCCTGAACTACAACTCTGACAGAACTGAAATAACACTCTCCAAAGTCCAAATACTATGATGATTAGTTAGAGCTGTTTTTATCATGAAACATTACTATCCCTTTAAATCTGCAGTGCTATGCTAAGAATTTTAAATCCATAAGACACAAGAAATTCCTTAAAGGGATAGTAACACTTCGTTTTAACTTTATTTTATTTTGTAGGCATTAAAAAAACATGAAGAATGATATAAGTCTTATCTCTCAAACCTTTATGGTTTATGAGATATTCACAAGCAAAGTTCCCCTCCCCGCCCCTTTTACCTAGTGTAAACAATCTCTTCTCAGATGTGAGTCTGGTTGTATGACAGTACAGATAACAGAAGGGGACAATTTTCTTTGTATGAAAACAATGAAAGCCCTTCCCCCCTTGATAAGTTTTTCAGCTTTTTCCATTATCTTAATTGAAGATTGTCCCTCTCTGCAGTCTACCTGGGCATCTCCCTTCTGATTTGGTTGAACAGGGGGGGGATACTTTGTTTGTGAATATCTCTTAAACCATAAAGGTTTCAGAGATAAGACTTATATCATTCTTCATGTTTTTTTAATGCCTACAAAATAAAATAAAGTTAAAATGAAGTATTACTATCCCTTTAAACTCTAGTCCTCATTTATGACTAAACCGACTGACCTTAAAAATCATTATCAATCCCTTCAAATACATTGATTATTTTCTCCTGAAGGAAATAGTAGATCAGGGCTGTCCAAATTCAATCCTTAAGGGCCACCAACAGGCCAGGATGTAAGGATTTCCAACATTAAGCACAGGTGAGCTAATCAGTGGCTCATTCATTATGACCAACTTACATGTGCTTAATCAGGGAAATCCTTACATCCTGGCCTGCTGCTTGCCCTTGAGAACTGAACTTGGACATCCCTGTAGTAGGCGATGGGGGCCATCTCATCAGACCCATAAGCTGCAAATCTGTATTAAAAGATATCCTTTTTGCCAGAGCAGTTCCTTTTGAAATGTGTAAAAGCTAAGAATTTTATTGTATGCATTGTCACTTTTAATAATTAGATTGTAAGTTCTTTGGGGCAGATTCCCTTTCCCAATGTATTACTCCCTTGGCTGAACTTTTCCTCTGCTAATAATTTAGCTGGGTAGTTATCCCTGGGCTGTATTATTTTTTTATTGTATTATTATTTCTGTAAAGTGCTGTGTACATGTATGGTTCTATAGAAATAAAGATACACACATACATACATATACCTGCTTTAATACTGTAGCGTTAACAGTCTAAGCAGAACATTAACCCTTTTAGTGACAGTTACGCAACACATAACCCTTTGCAATGAGTTGTGTACCCCCTCTGGCACTCAAAGGGTTAAAACATGACAACCCTCTGAGTGTGAAAATGGTATCCAACACATTTGCAATGCGCTAAATACCCACCTGTCACTCACAGGGTCAACAGTCGTTTATTGTGTTACCTGTGGTAAAGTGAACTGATTAAATGGATAGTAATGTTTCACAATAAAAGCAGCTCCAATTAATCTTCATAGTATTTGGCCCATGGAGAGTGTTATTTCAATACTGTCAGAGTTGTAGTTCAAGAGTAATTGAATGATAAAGTATCTCCTCCTGCCTCTTCAAGAGTAACACTGCTCACCTCAGAGAAGCAAGGTGGTGTCCAGAGGGCTTGCAGAGAGGGACAATGTTCCATTAGCATAAGAGAAAAACCTGTCAAGGAGGGCAGTGTTTTCATTGTTCTCATAGTAAGAAGATTGTCCCTTGCTGTGATTTGTCTGGTCTGTGGACCAGATTCCACATCTGAAGGGAGGTGGCTTACACTAGGTTAAAGGGGCGGGAGGGGGATACTTTATCATTCAATTACTCTTGAACTACAACTCTGACAGTATTGAAATAACACTCTCCATGGCCCAAATTCTATGAAGATTAATTGGAGCTGCTCCTACAGTCCACATTTAGCTGTTTGTCTCCAGTGCGGAAGCAATTAAAATCAATCTAGACAAGTTAGAAAGCAAAGTTTAAAGGAACACTTAATCATCTTAATAATATAGGCACTCCAAGAGTAGAGTGAACAGGACCCAGTAGTTGCACAATGGAATGTATTATGGTGGCTATGTCTACATAGCAACCATTTTATATTCCAGTGAAAAAAGCCATAGATCGCATCATTTGATGCAGAATTACAAAATCTGTCATTTCTCACCAAAAGCGGAAAGGTCCAGACTTGCAATGTACTGCACACACCTCTAGTCCTTAAAGAGTTGACCTACTCTCAGGGTACTGCATGAGTTTGGTGACACCTCATCAGCAATGGATTTAGGGAGAGAGAGGGGGAAAATATAATATAATTATAAATTGCACATTTCTCCCGGCTAATGGAATCAATCCAACTATGTAAGACATGAGGTTATATTTAACCCCTTCCCTGCCCACCTTTCATGTAAAGCCTTATTTAATCAATAGTAATTTAATTTGTCTGCCATAGAGCATCTGGATTACTCCAGAGCTGTTCTACTTTTATTTGTGCATATGGCTTTTAGCCATTTAGCAGGATACAGCCCTTGGGTTGACCTCTAAGAGACTCTCTTGGTGCTGCTCATATTTTGTAAACATGTAAAACTCTGCTTTGTCCCATAGAATTGATGGTCAGACGTTGAACATGCATGTCTAAAAATTACCTGGGGTTATGTGAATTTGAATACCCTTTACATCATCCTAGCATCTTTGCAATGCATGGTAGACATCTCTAGTATTCAGTAGACTTCATGGTCAAGTGTTCAGCAACATGTAGAAGTAAAACTGATCTGGGGTTATGTATATGTAAATACAGTGTGCTTTACCTGAAAGCATTCATTGTTTTCTGAGGCCAAAACACTAGTCTTGGAATGTTCACTGTGGGGGAAGTTATTTTGTTTTTTCCAGGGCGCACATTACCTTAACAGTCTTGATAGGTGTCTCAGAAATGTGCTGTTTAAACAACCTGAGCTAAGTGTTTGTGAAGAGTAGAGTGGCAGGTACTAATCCCAATAAATGATCTGTGTTTCCTGCTGTCATTTCGCTTCCTGGTCACTCCTGTAAAAATCACTGCCCAGCGATTTTTCTGGTTTGCAGACATATTCCACCACCCTCCCAGTAGTGAGTGAACAGAAGAAAAATCTAAATCAAATCAATATTTGGTGTTACCACCCCTTTCCTTCAATTCTTGTAGGTACACTTCACAGTTTGTTAAGGAACTCAGCAGTTAGGTTGTTCCAGACATCTGGGAGAACTAACCACAGTTCTTCTGTGGATTTAGGCAGACTCAGTTGCTTCTCTCTCTCTCTCTCTCTCTCTCTCTCTCTCTCTCTCTTCATGTAATCTCAGATAGACTCAATGATGTTGAGATCAGGGATTTGTGGGGGCCATACCATCACTTTCGGGATTCCTTGTTCTTCTTGATGCTGAAGATAGTTCTTAATGGCTTTGGCTGTATGTTTGGGGTCGTTGTCATGCTGCATAATAAATTTGGGGCCAATCAGATGCCTCCCTGATGGTAGTGCATGATGGATAAGTATCTGGCTGTACTTCTCAGCATTGATGATACCATTAATACTGACCAAATCCCCAACTCCATTTGCAGAAATGCAGCTCCAAACTTGCAAGGAACCTCCACCATGCTTCACTGTTGCCTGCAGACACTCATTCTTGTACCGCTGTACAGCCCTTCACAAACAAACTGCCTTCTGCTACAGCCAAATATTTAAAATTTTGACTCCTCAGTCCAGAGCACCTGCTGACATTTTGCTGCACCCCAGTTCCTTTGTTTTCATGCCTAGTTGAGTTGCTTAGTCTTGTTTCTACGCCGGAGGTATGGCTTTTTTGGCCACACGTCTTCCGTGAAGACCAGTTCTGACTAGACTTCTCCAGAGAGTAGATGGGTTTGCCAGGGTCCCACTGTTTTCTGCCAATTCTGAGCTGATGGCACTGTTGGACATCTTCTTATTTTGAAGGGAAGTAATAATGTCTTTCATCTGCTGCACTAAGTTTCCTTGACTAACCACTACATCTGCGGTCCTCAGTGTTGCCTGATTCTATATGCTTCTTCAAAAGAGCTTGGACAGCACATCTGGAAACCCTCTCTGCTTTAACATTTCTGCCTGGGAGAGACCTTGCTAAGGCAGTATAACTACCTTGTGTCTTGTTTCTGTGCTTAGTCTTGCCATCATGTATGCCTTTTGACACTAAACTGTCTTCGGCAACCTCACCTTGTTAGCTGAGTTTGGCTGTTACCCAGTTTATACCTCCTACACAGCTGTTCTTTCAGTTAATGATTGTGTTTCAACCCACATATTAAATTGATGATCATTAGCACCTGTTTGGTATAACTGTTTAATCATACAGCTGTCTATATCCCTGACTTTGTGCAAGTGTTCCTAGAAGAATTGATGCCTGTTTTGAAGGCAAAGGGTGGTCACACCAAATATTGATCTGACTTAAATTCTTCTTCTGTTCACTCACTCTGCATTTTGTTAATTGATAAATGTAAACTATTATGTCTGTTTTTGAGAGCATTCTTATTTTACAACATTTTTTCACACCTGCCTAAAACTTTTGCACATTACTGTATGTATATATTATGTGTGTGTGTGTGTGTGTGTGTGTTTATTTATCTATATATATACATCATAAAATTTCAGGCCATGGAGGTAGTGCACACAGAAATTAAAATTATGAGTAAAATCTCTCAGCAGTGGGAGTACCCATTTTTATTCAGCATGATAAACCCTACGATATATCATTTTTCCATATTAAGTCATAACCCCTTGAAGCATGCAGTCACAGTGTGACCCTAAAATTGTCTGTTAGTAGCCATAAATTCCCATGCCTGTTTTATTGAAGAAGACTTCTTTCCAGGAGATTGTTTCCCTTTACCCTACATTGCACCTTACCTTTGCCAATTATGGATATTGCCCAGTTTTATATATTAAAAAAAATCTGCAAAACTGAACAATACTTGTGTTGCCTGAGAAACACAAACTGGTATATACTGTAATAAATGACTTTATAAATTGATATTATTGATTTTCCAGCAGTAAAGTTGTAGACCTGTGCAGAATAGATTGATTTTGTTGTGCAGCCTTTTAGATGATGGGTTGGCAATGTGAGGCCCTCCAGCTTCTGCAGGACTGCCAAGTCCAATCATTGTCCGTTGGCTGGTGGGCAATGATGGGGCTTTTAGTCTGGCAGCAACTGAAGGGCCTCACATTGCCCACCACTGCTTTAGACACTATATGGACTAACTTTAGCATTAGGGATTTGATCCTGCAGTTTTATAAAAAAAAAAAAAAAAAAACAAGACAGGACAAAATACTCTTTGCCTGTTTAAAGGGATAGTGATGTCCCCTGATAAGTTTATGCTTTATTGTAGATTTTAAAATAAAGTATCTTGAGCAAGTCCCATCTCTCAAACCTTTATGGTTTGATATATATTCACAGCTAAAGTTCCCCCCTCCCTCCCCTTTCCCTGATGTCAGCTGTAAAGCTGACAGAAGGGGATCCGTGTCAGCAGACTCAAGGCATCTCTTCAGCAGAGCCAAAATAGCGATATTTAAAAAGAACTGCTTCATTGGAATGGTATACAAAGTGTGCTTTCAAACCAGGCACACTTTGTAGACCGTTCCAATGAAGTAAGTATTTTTAAATATCTATTTTTCTGCTCTGCTGAAGAGCCACTGGTTGGTCTCAGGACCAGGATCTCCTGTTGTCAGTAGAGCGCTGACGTCAAGGAAAAGGGAGGGAGGGGGGAACATTAGCTGCAAATATATCTCAAACCATAAAGGTTTGAGAGATGGGACTTGCTCCACATAATTTATTTTTTTCAAATCTACAATATACCATAAACTTATCAGTGGACATTAGTATCCCTTTAATATCTCTCTAAAGGAAATGATTGGGTAAAGCAATTTCAGCTCTTATTATATGAAACAGACTTACTGAACCAGTAGGAGCTGCGTGTATCTTTCATGTATATGAGTGGTTCTCCAACTCTTTCATTTTGTAGAGTATCTGGTTAAAAATCAAATCCCATTTGAACCCTATCAAAGTCTTTAACACCATAGATACCAGAGAGGTCTCAACACATTGCTTCACAGTGTGATAGAATCTTCTCTAGTGTCCAGTGGGTTAACCTTTTACTAATAGAAAATGTATTTGCAAGTAAAATGGTCCTGCAAATTGACAAAGGCCTGGATTCCACTGCAGCTGATAATGTTATGACTGGTTTTATCTCACGATGCCTATTAAAGTCTGTAGGAAATTTGTAGATAAAACCTGTGATAATGTTACCAGCATAATATATTAGGGTAACCACATTTCCTATCTGCCATTTACGAGCACTGCCAGGACAATAGAGGCAGATACCTTATCCTTAGCTGTTGAGTGTCTGAGTGGACAGATCTATATGACATCTTCTGAACTCCCTCCTTATGAAACTATTCACTGACCAGCTTAAAGCTATGATAAGGCTTGAGGGCCTTTTACTTATAGCCCAGCACAGGTGTTAATTGGCAGTTTGTGTTCAGAACTCTCTGCTCCAGATCATTCAGTTTATGGACTGTGCATTGTTCTTTCCGGGAGCTGTAAACCTTTAAAACACACAACTCACCAGATAATCTGGGATACATGGTCACCCTAATAAATAAATATACATTTTTATTAGATGTGTATATTTTTTTAGATGGGACTGGGACATGCGTGGAAAACCTGAGGCCTTTCAGCTGTTGAGGAATATAGTCCCCATCATCCCCATCCTGCCAGTGTGGTTTCCTCTATGACTGAAGAGATGTAGTCTTCCACAGAAGTGTGACCTTACATTACCCAGCCCTATTCTAGGTTATAATGCTTATTACTAGAAATATATGACAGAAAACAGAATTGCACATATCCCCTTAATCACAGAACACTATTCCTTTCCAGACGTTTTTAACTGTCATTCAGTGCATATGTTTAGAACCCCTTGTACTGTAACTGAACACATTTTGAGAAACAATGCTGTATACCATAACATTGGGTTGAACATGCAATGCTGATACACACACACACACACACATATATATTTTGCTAGGCTGTGAAGCTCCCTGTTTGTGTAACATGCACATGCACATGCACATGCACAGTAGAGACCGCCAGAACTAAGCAGTTACATGCAGTAGTCATACACAGCAGAGACTGCTCAAACGCGCTGAGACCATCTGGCGGCACCCTTGCCTGTGCACACGGGCCTTCAATACTAGTATATGTGTATGTGTGTATGAGCAGGACGGTCCTTCTCTTTATCAGCCTCTTCACGGGCAGTCTCTACTGTGCATGACTGCGTGGTTACAAACTCTGTAGCAAATTATTATATAGGAGATATATATATATATATAATTCCAATGTACTTATACTACGTGAGAGGATTAATAACTGGACACTTAAAATAAATCCTAAGCTCCGGAGCGTAGCTAATCACACACTTAAAATATAAAAAATATTATTCTAAATATAGTAATATTCTAAAAAAATAATCCCAAAAATAATATTCTATAGTCAAATCTTCTCTGAGTGTCTCTCCGTCCTGATTGAAATAACGGAAGAATGGAAACCAACTGTTGTAACAGTGGGCAAGTAAGTATGTATCCAATCTCTCTAACTTCAATGAGAATGTAACATGTGCGGAGTAAAGTATCACTGCAGTCACTGAAGCTGACTTAATAGACTTACTGTGTAGTAGACTTCTCCCGTCTGTAGAGACTCCTGTATGTTTCTTCCACCTGAATCTCTGCAGGTTCTTCTAATAGTGGGGCTCTTCACTTAGTCACCCACTCTGATGTTGATCCAATATCTCAATACCTCTGTGTTAAGCGGGCAGAAGTATCAGCCTATTGCAGCTCTCGGCAATGTATATTCTCTAGTCCTCCTTTATGTGGCAGAACTACCTCCCGTCCAACGTATATGTAATGTAACACTTCAGTCGGCTCCAAATCTCAGAAATATATAGAATGACCTCTTCCTTCGTGCCAGTATAAACCTCCTCCAATCTCCGACACGTTTCTTGCTATTGAACTAACACTTCATCAGGGAGCATGTTGGGTAGATTTTCTAGCGTCTTTTTTATACTTGGCACCTTAATGACGTCATTGATTTAATCAGATGTGCTCTATATCTTAGCGATACTTATTCGCAATAAACTCCCTTATTTACCAATAATATCAATACAATTTAAAAAAAAATCATATATATACATACACACACACACACGTTCTAACACATTCTGATTGTGCTACATTGTGATAATGCCCAATGGCTTTCAGTGAATTGTATATGTTATTGGATTTGCATATAATATGTTTCAAAACAATAATGGAACATATAGATATAATGTACAGATAAAAGTAAATGAGCTATTTGGTGCTTTGCTTCCAACTTAATGGGAAAAAGACAGAAAAATGAAACTGGTTAAGTATGTCTAAATATCTTACAATGCATCAACTTTCTCATGGTTGGGGCCAGAACATCTACTTTTTGGCAACATTATTGCAAGTGTGTACTTATATGTAGAACTGATAATGTAATGACTGCAGTCACTGCAGAGATGAACTGGAAGCCTTCATGAGTCCCTTGCATATCAAAAGGAGTACATTAATGTCAATTATTTGCATTATATCTCTCTTATTTGTAGCTTCAGTAAACAAAAAGAAACCAACAGTGGCTACGAGGTCAGGAATATGTCACTGTAAACATTCACCAAAACAGACTAAGACTAAGTTCACATGGTTGATTTGAACATCTCTGCCTGCTTCAGAATCTTGCCTTTACTTTCTTGCTTTCGTTTCATTTCCCTAACTGTCCTGTGACTGGGAGGAGTGATACAGGTGTGGCTAATGTCTGGCCTACACGAAGTCAGGAAAACATTGGCTAACTCACATATAGGATGGCTATCGATTGATTGCTGTGAGTAATGCAACAATCCGGTCATCCTTGTAAATGTTCTGCATAGCAACACCATAGACAGCCATGCAGATCTTCCCTGATGACTTTCCTGTTTCTGCATGGATGTAGGAAATGCAGCAAGCTGCTTGGCATGGCAACATTTTTACATGTGAACAGCTCAATACACAGTAGTGCATCACTTTTTCTGTGCACATCACCGTGTAAGAAATTCTGTGAGAACATGTGACCTTAGACTAAGACCATAATATAGCCTTCTGTAACTGTAAATAGCTACTTCCTCCTGCAGAGCTCTGCTATTGTTTGAGTTAACATACCAGTCTAGCAGTAGTTATATGTGGAGTCCCACTGATAACTCCATCAGCAGACTCTGCGGTTAGAAAAGAGACTTCCATTACGGTCTTGGTTGGGTCTCGTGAAAGATGTGTGCCCTGAGACTTAGAATCCAGGTTGCAAGCTCAGTTCCTGTAGTCAGTTGAGTTATAGTAGTTGCTGCCTATTGGGATGGCTTTACAGCAAATGGTTAACCTGCAGGGGTAATTTTTCTTAACCTCTGGTTGTCTAAGCCTATACCAGTAGGATAAGATACATTTACTCATCGTAATTTACCCTTTGAATTCTAGAACTGTCCGCAATGCACTGTAAAGTAAATTGGTGATATCTCTAGCATCAAAAGGGGTAACTGATATGACATGATATGAAAATGTATGAGACCCTGTTTTTAAATGTTAGTTTCCCTTTAAATTGATGAGAATTAACAAGGGCTTCTGTGTCTAGTTGGTATTTAGGTTAATCCTCTGCATCATAGGACTGGTAGAGAAAACATGGTCATAATGTAGTTGTGGATATATTTATTCCTTAAAATGCAGATTGACTGTTGGGAGAGGGTAAAGTCATTTTTTTGCTAACCAGATTGCCTTCAGCAGAGTAGAATGCATTACTTAGGAAGATTGATATATCACAGTTAAGATTTGTATCAGAGAGAGGTAGTGATGAAAGTGGACATTATTAGTTAGTCAGTGAATACAAGCTGAAAATACTTCAAAATAAATTAGATCACAGGGAGTCCATTTCAAAGCAATTCTCTCCTCAATTGGCTGGTGAGCGGTTTCATTTTTTCGTTCTTGCCAGCTTCAATTTCAGTATATTTAACATTCTAGGCTAGAAAATGTTTTCATTAAAATGGACCTGTCGTGCTACAATAGTTTATTTGATTTTAAAGAGAATTAAGTACTGCCTGTATATTGTGCTAATTTTTAATAATGTTGTTCTTTGAGACATTAACCTTAATTAATTGGTGGCACTATAAGCTAAGTAATTTGTTTGACCAACATTACCCCACATTGAGCAATGAATGAGCCCACACACTGAGTGCATGTCTTATAGCACAGAGGGCAATAGGTCTGGCCTCAAACACAACTAGTTTAGCATGACGTGCTTGTAATTATTAAAACTTTTCAACATATGGTTCATTTCTCAGAAACACATTTGTACATGGAAATGGCAAGTTATTATGGCAGGTATTAATTCTCTGTTAAATAATTGAAACTTGTCTTAGTGTGACAGGTCCACTTAAATCCTTTGGAGACCACAGGGATGTGCACTGCATTGTAAAGCAAAATGTGGCATGCCCCTCTTACCCTCATGGGATACATTTTTATGCTTAACACTAGTTTATTCTCTGAATACTACTGTTTTAATGGAAAAATGAAACCGTAAACTGCAGTCTATGGACTGTGAAAATCACAGGTTACTTTCATGTTGGCTTGTGATACTCTGCATTTCTAGACCTGCCCCTATGTTTTATGGAGGGGCCAGTGCCCCCCTCACCTACCCTTCCTGGCAACCATGGCTAACTTTTTGATGCTAAATTAGCAGTAAAGTTAGTATATGCACCTAAATTAACAGCAAAAATAGCACATGACCCTAAATAAACAGCAAAGTTAGCACATGTGCCTACATTAACAGCAAAGTGAACATAAGCAAAAAAGTTAGCCCGACATAAGTCAGTGTGCTAATTGCTTTGCTGAATTAGACGCAATCACTAATCCGCTCACAAAATGGAGGATATTTTATCCATGCCCACTTTTTGAAGTATTTTTGGGAAAAAAAAGAGCAAACATTTGCTAATTCTGTAAACCACAAGCTCAATTAAGTAATATTTTGGTGCTAATCATTTTGCCATTAAACGTACACTGTGATTGTGCATGTTTCTTGCAGTCCGCCATTGGTTCTTATATGTGCTGTTGGTTTGCCACTTAAAATGTCCCTCTTTACCTCTATATAGAACAACATGGACAATGTATACCTGTAGCATTTCATCATGGATTGGGATTCTTTCTTGGATTATTGTCCCCCAGTAGTGTGTGATTATTTTACTTACAAAGAAAGAATGGGTTTGTTTACATTTATAAAAGGATTTCATTCTCCAAATGTATTCTAAGTCAGAGCAAATAATGCTCTGGATGGTTTTTTATTGAAAGGTCTGTACAGAAGATATGAGGCCATCACTTAATATTGGATGAACAATGGCTTCAGCTACAGTAAAGGAAATGAGTATTAAGAATAAGGGTAGAGACTGTGATGGAAGGTTTGGTAGTTACGTTTATCTTTTTAACCCTTTGAGTGCCAAGGAGGTATCTAATGCAAACCATAAAACAGGAAACCATTGGTTTTGTATATTAAGACTAATGTTAAAGTGAATATATATATGCCTTTAGATTGAGAGACTGGACAGTGTGGCAGTGGGGGAATTTGTACATTATATTGAGAACTGTACAGCAACTACAAAAATCAGGAGTCAAGGAAAAAGCATGATCTTTTATGGTCATGTGATGTAATGTCCCAGTTTTGTAGAGGTTAAAATAATAAACAATATGCCCCAAACCCTATCTCTCAAACTAATATGGTTTGAGAAATATAGGGATTCAAAGTCCCCCATCTCTCACCTTCTCCTGATGTGAGCTGTAAAGCGGACAGCAGGAGATTCAAGTCAGCCGACTAGAGGAGGCGCTGTAGCAGAGCCGAAATCTCATTATTTTATTTGCAAACCAGGCTAGAACAACACATTAAATTCACTAACCTTTTGTTTGATATATAAATGTTTTTTAAGAAATTAAATGGGATGCATCACATTCTAAAAACTTATTACTGTATTTTTTTTAATAAATGTAATTACAGGAAAGCTGTTTTTTTGTTTGTTTTTTTAAATCTAAGTACTCACAAATATATTACAGGCACAAGCTTTGCCAATCAGCATAAAGGGGCACGCTGATTCTTCGGCAAAGGTTTTCTGCACGTCCTATTTCTCCTCCCACCTCACTCCCATCTGCCCCAGGGACCACGTTCATGCTTCCCTTCGGTGTGCTGTGAATGTCTTCTACCATTGCAACCTCAGTATAATGCTAACTGGAGCACAATGTAATGCTAGAAGACATTCACAGCACACGAAGGGAAGCATGGACACGGTCCCTGGGGCAGCTGCAAGGAAGGTGGGAGGAGAAATAGGACGTGCAGAAGAGCTGTGCTGTGCACATAATGCGGAAGTACACAGCACAGAAGAGAAAATATCTTTGTAATTACTTAGATTAAAAAAAATACACAGCTTTCCTGTTATTACTTTTATTAACCCTTTGAGTGCCAGAGGAGTACGCAACACATTGCATAGCAGTGCGTTCTGTACCCCTCTGGCACCCAAGTGGTTAACAAAACATATGGTGATACATTTTTAGGTGCTGATACATACGCTTTAACCTTTATTTGTTGGGCTGGCATTTTATGCTATTCATTTCTGTTTTGGGCCCATATTAGCACACTGTACTACGAATGAATCTAGTTATTCAAAAGAAAATTCAGCGGCTCTTGGAATGCTTAACCAGTAAGATCAATTTAACTTTTCTGAGTCCAAATCACTCCCATTCGCATAACTGCAGTGTGCATAGCCAAAGCCCCCTCTAGCCTTCAAGTGCTCCAAACAATGGCTGCACCAGTTACAGTGTAACGCAACGGGAATGCATTTACTTAAAACATAAAAAGTTTATTCCATATTGGTTAAATCCAGCATGGAGTACGAGAAATTAGAAAAAATGACTTTCGTATCATAAGTCCTTGAATATAAACTAGCACGCCATGTCTACACGTTTCGCAT
This sequence comes from Rhinophrynus dorsalis, assembly GCA_037306005.1. NCBI lineage: Eukaryota > Metazoa > Chordata > Amphibia > Anura > Rhinophrynidae > Rhinophrynus > Rhinophrynus dorsalis. Next base: position 295,941,962 of record CM074720.1, read on the forward strand.
TATGTACGCTTAATCATGACAATTCCTGTTGCGTTACTTTGTACCTGGAGCAACCATTGTTTATGAATGAATCTAGACAGAGCCCACACACACGGAGCACATTTCTAATAGCAAAACAAGTGAAACGTTTGCCTAGGACAGAACTGATTAGCATAAGGTGTCGCACCATGCCACCAAAACATAAAGGCAAAATAAACCATTTCAATATAGAAAAATGGCAAACACAACATAAAGGCAGATTTACTTCTGTGTAAAACAAATGTTTCTTGGGGTGACAAGTCCACATTAACCTTCATGTAATGATGACCACTGCATTCAATTACACATTTAAACAGAAATGAAGATTTTATGGGCCTTTTCTTAAACCCTTTGAGTGCCAGAGGGGTATGCAATGCATTGTGCACCTCTCTGGAAATCAAAGGGTTAACCCCTTAACGACCCATGACGTACATGTACGTCATGGAATTCTGGGCTCCCCACACAGCTGCACACCGGGGAGTCCAGAATCGAATGGTTAAAAAAAAAAAAAATGCCCCTTGGTCCTTAAGTGACCGCCGCGTGCGGTCGCGGCTGGTCCTTAAGGGGTTAAACACAAAATGGTGTAAAACATATGCAACGTTGAGGACAAATAAATAAGCATTTGTTTAAATAATCTTTTAACCCCCTTGAAAGCTAGGGAGGAATTTGAAATGCTTTGGAGACCTCATTAGCATTCAAGGGGTTAAAAGCACCCAATTAAATAAACTATAATGTAGGGATATTTTTATTCCCCCCCACCACCACCACAATACTGTCTTCATCTTCCTGAATACGGCTCCATTTATCAGACTACAGATAAAAAAAAACTAGTTTAGAAGATGTTATCTCATTATCTGCTCTAAAATCACAAGAGCGAAATAATGTAAAATAAGATCTTTAGTTAAATTCCAGTTGTATGTAAGAGGATGTAATGATGAATCTGAGTGCGTCTCTCTGGTCCTCAGCTTATCACTTTCACTTGGAGATCTCAAGTGAACAGTCATGTTGAATAGTAATAGTTCTGTGTCATATGTTGTTTATGTAAATGTTTATATAAATACATATGTTTGAATATTCTTGCATGAAATGTAAATTAAGAACATGTTTAGCAGATTCAGCATCTAATGAGTTATTATGGGTAATCAGTGCCTGGAATTTTACTTGTGGCCAACATATTTGTTAGTAATTTAGTGTTGTCTCTAGTATTGGTCATGGAACAAACCCAACTGCACCATACAGGACAGAATTTCACAAAGTTTCCATTGATATAACTGGAGCTTTGAAACCCACACATTCTATAGAGGTCTTCAATGCATTGGGAAGCAAGGTATGGTTGGTTTTCCAACAGAGTTGCAACTCTTTACCTAATTGAATACAGTTTTATGGGCCTTATGTTAAAAAGAAACGTGGAATCATTCTGGTCCAGCTGCACTGTAGAGGAGAAAGTAAGTATCCCCATTTATTTAAAAGGGGCATTTAACCCCTTCAATGCTAGAGATGTCACAATTGCTTTGTGAATCAATGGAAGGTGCAGAGGTGCATGTGGGTGCAGGTCAGAGCAGATTGTTCTGGGCTTTATATTCTCGGATGCTTTGTAACTGGTGCATATTGGTGCTAGTTTAGATTTTTTCTGGGTTCTTTATTCTCTGTAATGGCGGTGTTGAGGAACTATACAAGCTGTTAACATCCTAGAATTGTGTCCAATGTATTTCTTTAACCCTCTGAATGCCAGAGAGGTATGCAATGCATTGTGAACCCCTCTGTCACTCAGATTGTTAAAGCGGAACTACCACCCGACACAATCTTTAGCTTCACTAAGTCCCCCAGAATAATTACCTTATTTAATAGATTTCTGCTCTCTTCCCTGGCTGACAGGCAGGACTGAGCGTGAACATCTTGCCATTGTGACGTCCGCATGCCTGCGCTGTTAGTCCCAGCCGGGTCTAGTAGGCGTTGCTAGGAGCCATTTGGCTTCGGCTGGGACTGACAGTGCAGGCGTGCGGATGTCACAATGGCAAGATGTCCATGCTCCGTCCTGCCTGTCACCCATGGAAGAGAGCAGAAATGTATTAAATAAGGAAATTATTCTGCCGACTAGCGCTACTAAGCAGCTAGTTGTCAGATGGGGACTTAGCGAAGCTAAAGATTGTGTCGGATGGTAGTTCCCCTTTAAATGGGTTGGAGACCTCTCTCATTCAAGGGGTTATATGCTGCATCAAAATCAGTGGACATTTTGGAAAGTGTTATATCTTCTTATGGTGCAGTTGAATTGCTCCAGACCTCATTAGCTTATTGCATATGGTACAGTCTTCTGTTCAAAAGAAAAGTACACTAATCAACTGCATTATATGGGTCAATAGAAAAAATTCCATTGATTTAAATGGGGCTTATGAATTGCTTAGCAATCTCTCTAATATTCAGTTGGTTAAAAGGCCCTTTTAAATCAAGGGGTTTTAGTTTTTGTTTTTTAATTATTTTTCATTTCTTATGTAGGATGCATTTTGTTTTCACCAGAATTACTCTACTTTTCTTTTGAACATAAAGACCTAAGAATGGGCATGAGCAGACATCTTTTGTAGATCTTGCATGTGTACAAGTCAGATAAAGGTCAGCAGTTTGGCATATAAGAAACCTGTGGGATATAGAATAAAAATCAATTTTAATTAGGGCACTGGTAGCAGACCTTCTACACCTCAGTACACCTTCAGGCACTCAAGGACATTTAAGATAAATTGCCACTTTTTTTTTTTTTTTTCTCCAGTTTAAATATACAAGCTTGGCCAGATTTGTATATCATAAAATAACTCCACAACCCCTTCACAACTTAGTTGATTAATATTAGAGTATTGTTTTTTCTATTTATACCTGAACACATCTTTTAAACAGTTATTAGAGTTACATTAAAGGGGACCCATCACCTGAAAACAACTGATCAACTGCATTAGACATATATTATTTAGAAAACTAGTTTTAGAGTTAGTTAGATTTATAGATAGTATAAATGGTTTTCTAGCACTTCCTTGCTTAACACTAGATTACCTCTCCCACACTTTAACATTTAACCCTTTCAGTACTTAGGGCAGTGGGCAATGCATTGCTGAGGAGCATTGGTGAGTAGTGGAGGTAATGTAGGGCTATGACAGGAAGTGCCTTCATCAGCATTATCTATATAAATCAAACACTATTTTTTGGTTTTAAATAAACCATGGTCAATACAAAGTATAGGTGATTTTGCAAGCTCTCAAAATCACCAAAGTTCTTTTAGAGGTTGCATAGGCGATAAGGATTGCATCCATGCTCAGGGATTTAATTAACCAAGCAGTCATTATTTCATAGTGGATAATTAAACAAAGGCAAAATAAAATAATTAATACAAATAATAAATATATTAAAAACAGTCTAGTGTAGCATACATTTTAGTTGTGCCTTTCCATTGATTTTTTTTTTTTTTAAATCAATATTACCAGTATATAAAACGGAGCTATAATTTTGTCCCTAGCTATATTTTTCCTTTTTGCTTCTTTTTCTGATTTGATAATTAACCCAGACTCTTAATAGCTATTATATTTGTATTAGTCTGTTGGACTAAAAGGCCTGTACACTACATGACTCGCATAGGATAATTTAGACACAGGTGCATTCAGACTCAATGAAGAAGGCATACAATGACTCTTTAACTTAAGTGTGTTAAGCTACTGTATGCAACCTCTTATGCTCTAATTATACACTTTTACTCTCGAATAATGACGTATCTGAGAGATTGGCATATCTAAAAGTATACCATCAGGCCTTTTGTAAAACCAAGTTATTTGTTTTGGTAAAACTCCCCTTTAAGAAATCTTATATATTTGGAAGGTAATCTCCAGTCAACATACATATTACCTCTGAGACATGGCCACTTTGCTTCAATCAGAAACCAAATATCTTCCTAAAAGGTCCTCCCTAACATAGGATCGTATGCACAGAAAGTGGAGCAACTCTGGGATAAACCAACTGCACTATTCAGCTAAAACATATTCCAAACATTCTTGTTTTTTAATTTTTACTTTTAGCGCATTGCATGATAGAGAAGTATTTCAGTGCTTTGCAACTGTTTGCCCCATACTATCTCTACTTTTTTTATTTGTACATATGGTACTTGGCATTTTCTGTTCTTCCTTATGTATATGCAGAGGCAAAGTCTGTTGTTGTAAGTAGATTCTCTGAGACACTTTGGTGCTACAGGTGAACTTCTTTGTGCTGAGGCTCTGGGCAGTTTAGTGTGATCATGCTCTTCCTTCTTTCCCTGGCATGGTGGAATATCTTATTGAAGCAACAGTGCTATGCTTAGTCCCCTGTCCTTCAGACGTTAGCAGGCCTGCACCACCTTTAACAGGCACCTACACACACAAACACACACCTTTCCTTTTCCATGAATTCCATTAATATGCCAAAATATGGCATTCTAAGGGGTCCCTCAAGCCTCCAGGTTTTCCTTAGTTGTGAACGGAGCTTCCGTTTCACCATTGACCCATTGAGACTTCCGTTCTGATCATTGTCTTCTTGTCAATCTGTCTTTTTATTTTTCTTCCAAGAGATCTGGTTCCCATTGTTTGTAGCCTGTGAGACAACAGAGCTGCACCTTCCCTGCCTCTCCTTGGGGTGTATAGAAAATTATTATCCATATAGTCTTGAAGACCTTTGTCAGAGATCTGCCACTCTAGCATCAGTTAATATCTCCAGCAGATGAGAAGGAAACAAAAGCCTCTTAAACACTGAGACTTGGTCTGCTCTGGGTCACTAAATGGCTGTTGTATAAAACCAACCTCAGAACTGCCATGAGAGCATCATGGTGAAAATATCGTAGACTCCATTTTCCATGTCTTCTGAAGACTACCTTGCTATGACACAGAATCCTAGTCAACACTATATGTTTTTAAGCAAATATATTCTTTAGTGTAACAACCAAAGCATTGTAAGTTTTATCCATGCTACTTTATTTTTTATGAAACAATTTGATTCCACAAGTGAATTTCTCAATATAGACTTTTTTCTTAGAAAATGTAAAATACTGTAACTGTAGTTATCAAATTTGAATAGTGCTATTTAATTAATATCTAGTATGCCCCACAGAGTTAATTGGAACTGTGTAAGGCTTATGAGATGCCAGCCTAGCATCATATTTTCACAAGGTTTGCTTAATCCCCTGACTTCATTATCCTTGTTTAGTTTAAAACAACAACATGGGAATGATAAATAAATCCACATACTAATATGAAAAGTGTAGGGACTGATTTTTTATATATAATTTTTTGCTGGTGCTCTCTAATGCCTGAATACTAAGATATCTACTCTGAAAAGTTTCCTCTTCTCCAACTGTGCCAGAGGTAGGGCGCTGTGGAAGATGTGTTTGTTTTGGGACCTTCGGATCTTCTGCTCCTTCTTTTTTTTACCATGTACTAAGAGGAGATACTCTGTGCATGCCATATAGGAGGATTTTGGATTTGGCTGTCATTAAAGTTTTAATGATGGGTAGTGAGGGCACTGCTATGCACTAAAGTGATCATACATACTCAGTATTACAGTGTATGATTATGCTGACAGGTAAGCACAGAAAATGAGCTGAACTGGTGGATTTGTTCATTGCTTGTTATCTTAAAGGGATAGTAATACTTTGTTTTAACTTTATTTTATTTTGTAGGCATTAAAAAAACATGAAGAACGATATAAGTCTTATCTAGCAAACCTTTATGGTTTAAGAGATATTCACAAGCAAAGTTTCCCCCTCCCGCCCCTTTTTCCTAGTGTAAGCCATCTCTTCTCAGATGCGAATATGGTTGTAAGACCAGACAGATAACAGCAGGGGACACTCTTCTTTGTATGAAAACACAGCCCTCCCCCCCTTGCCAAGTTTTTCAGCTTTTTCCCTTATCTTAATTGAAGATTGTCCCTCTCTGCAGTCTACCTGGGCACCTCCCTTCTGATCTGGCTGAACGGGGGGGGATACTTTGCTTGTGAATATCTCTTAAACCATAAAGGTTTGAGAGATAAGACTTATATCATTCTTCATGTTTTTTTAATGCCTACAAAATAAAATAAAGATAAAACAAACTATTACTATCCCTTTAACTGTAAACATTGTAGGACAATTTACCATACACAATTACTTTTAAAGTTGTTACAGTTTATAATTAAGGTTTTTTAAGTTGTGTAAAATTAATCCAAAGCACCATAATGTCTTGTTCTTAAATATAATTTATCTGCTTTTTAACAAGGAGATTAGTATGCATTTACATTTCAAAGACTGACTTTTCTTTTTCTAAATGAAGAATTTAATAAGTTCAAGGTGACCTACACATGGTGAGATAAGAGAGTGCTTTGCTCACGGGATTCTGTTAGCAAGAGTTAGCCTTTGTATTATCAAATAAATGACAGGTCACTTTGACCCTTTTTAAATTGTATAAAATGGGCACATTTTTAATGCACATATTATTTAACCCCTCTGGTGCCTAAAACTTGATATATGATTTGATTCACTGTTTAGGCATTGCGAAGTACGTTGCAGATTCAGTCCTACAACTCTAGTGTGGCTAAAAAGCAATTTGTAGAAAATCTAGCACTATAAGAGTTTTTTTTTTTTTTTTGCAATATAATCAAAACATTTGCTTGTCGTATTGAAGAACAATAAATTATCTCTACGTATTGGTTGTTCATTGATGCATCAGTGTCTGTTACATTACATGACATTGAAAAATATGTATTGATCAGAGATGGTCAACTAAGAATGAGCCTTCCCAAATATGTTGTATGCTCTATAGGACCTAATCCTAGCCAGAATTCAGTCTCTCATAGCATACTGTTCTATACATAGAGAAGACAGAGGAGAAATATCCTGAAGTACATCATGATAATCTTTGCCAAATAACAGTAATGCCCTGAATTACCTGAATGAGAGAATCCGCTATTCCTATGTGTTTGTTTCAGTCTTGGGCCTTGTCAGTGAGGTGAGATGTGTATCCTTAGATCTCCCAGCTGGAGCAGTGAACTTATTCCCCTGTATGTATGATATGAGAGGAAAGGAGGAGGTTGGTTGAGAAAAATATATTTGCATTTTGTATGTATCTTTATGTATATAGTGCCATACATGTACACAGCGCTTTACAGAAATTGTAACGTATTACACAAAAATGCAGAACTGGCAGGGCCGGATTTCCCAATAGGCAGACTAGGAACCTGCCTAGAGCTCCAAATTTTGAGGGGCGCCTCAGCTGTGCTGGCCATAACCATATTCTGAATTGTGGGTGGGTCCAGAGCAATCTGTGTATCCATGCAGTAGCTTATACACGCCTTTAAAGGCTATTATTTAACCCCTTTGATACTAGTGAGATCAATGCTTTGGAGATCTCTCTAGCACCCAAGGGGTTAAAGCTTTTATGTCCTTGCTTGTTGTAGGCCAAAGGTATATTCTGTGCCAGGAAACAGTGGATGAGACTGGTGGCGTGGTCATGTGAGGACTGGGGTGTTGCCATGGGCGGAGCTAAGGGTGTCCAGAGTGCCTTGCCTAGGGAGCCTGGAATGTAAATCCAGCCCTGAGAACTGGGTTAAGCGCATCAGTCTAAAGTGCAAACATTGCATTATTTGCAAGGGAAAGTGCATCAAAGGGAATCATATACTGGGAAAAGGATGCTGCCTCGAGTTAGACATTTCCAGTTAATTTAATAAGATGTTAACATCTCAACTGCTATACTTTGGAGACCTGTGTTGCATTCCAAGGTTTTACCATTGGGATGCCAGGGGAGTTTGTAATGCGTTGTAATATGTTATACTCCCCTCTAGCTTTCAAAGGGTTAAAAGGCCCATCAAAATCAATTTATTTTTGTTCCCTATGGTGCAGTTAGTGTGCACCAGAATTACCACGTATTACTTTTGACCATAAAGCCCTAAGAGCTCTTTGTGCATAAATTCATTGGGTTCTGATTACCGTCAGTTGCTACCTGGAGTAAAATGTGGTGTGAGGTAATTGTCTCCCAAGGTGTATTTATTACATGTACATCCAGGTCCATGTAATAGAAACAAGCATTTAGAGATAGACAGAGGACAGCTTTGCAGGTTATTTGCTTACCTGGTAATATTAGTATTCTGATTCCACCAGTGTCATTCTCATTCATTAGCTTATGCAGGGCTTAACCCTTGAGGACCGGTGGAGTGTGTAATGCATTGCTTCATAATATGGTGCACACTCCTAGTCTTAAGGGGTTAATTATGTGATTGGCTTCATTCAGGTGGTAGAGTTTAATGATGGAGACCAAGTAATGGTTGTGGGGAAGGCAGTGATTGGATCTTACTGGATGGGGAGTATTCACAGTTAGATTATGCATAACTGGTTGGGGGCGAACATAATGGTCACTGTTCTATGCTGAGCAGAAAATTGGGCTTCATCCTCCAAGACTCAGTAATGATATATGATGATATCACTAGTTTAGATAGGTAGTTGGGTTGGGTAGGTTCAGGGAATATGTGTGTTAGGGTAAGGCTTAGGGAAAGATTTAGGTTTAGGAGTAGCATAGGGAAAAAAAAATTATCATAAGAATAGTGACCGTTTGGGGTGAGAGTTAGGTATAGAAGTTAGTAATTTATTTAGTTTAGAGTAGGTGTATACAATGCAGCGGAGGTACAGTTTAGAAAAGGTGTATTCCTATTTGGCATCTGACTCAGATGCCACAGACACTGCGTCAGATTTTGACATCAGTCAGTTTTCGGAGAGTGAGAGCAGCTGTAGTAATGATGACGCAGGGCCTTCTATGAAAAAAAAGCCGCACTGCTCCAACAGGTGCCCCAGCAACTGCCCCAAGAGCTGCCCTGGCAAATGCCCCAAGAGCTGCCCTAAGAAATGCCCCAAGATCTGCCCTAAGAAATGTCCCAAGACCTGCCACAAGTACTGCCATAAAATGAAAGCCTGGGGTGTCTACTTTCCAAAAATATACTCTTTTGGGGGGAAATTTTAAGGTGGTACACAGCCCCAAATGAGACATGGCACCAGTGATGCAAGCTGTAAAAATTCAAAGTGTGAAACTGGAAATGCGCATGTTCCAATTTGGGCCCCGTAGCGTCCACAAACCTTGAGAAACCTATGCATTTGGGGTATTGCCGTACCCAGAAGAAGGAGCTGAATAATAATCAATGCATTTTTTAAAATGTTAAACTATCCCATGCTTGATATCAACAGTAATATTGATTAATCCTGATTATTTACCTTATATTGTCTAGTTTTCAGTAACATATAGCTTTGTGGGACATTTTTGGTTCTGGCACCGTCAGCTAAGCTATGATGCTCACATGCCAGTTGTTGAAAAATTACAGGTTGGAAATAATGATGTCCATCTTGTAATATTTACCTTGTAAATGTGAGAAAGGGATTGAAATACTAGGCATATGGGGTACTTTTATATTCAGGAGAATCAAATGAATATATTTTGGGGTATTTTTTTGTAATGAACTAGTAATATGCAACTCCTGACAGGAAAATGTAAGCAAAATGTTGTTGTTTTTTTAAAATTTTTTTGCTCTTTTTTTCTATTTTAATGAAATTATATAATGAGGTATTCATATAATTGTGGTATCAAAAGAAAGCCCTAAAGAGAAAATGTGGTTTAACAAAGACATAGTAAAAAAAGTCAAAATTGCTCCTATCCTTAAGTGAAAACGACCTCAGATTTTCCTGGTCCTTAAGGGGTTAAAGTGGAATGGTTACTTAAAAAAAAAAATTTTGAAAGAGCTTTCAATAAAATCTGTAAAAGCCATTTATTAATATCAAACAATAGTTTGAGATATTTAGCTTTATTTATATGCTAATTAGGTAGTGCTTAATTAGGGAAAAGTGTGGAATGTTAGTTGTTGGTTTTCATTTACTGACAACTCAAGCTAAATATCTCCTCAAATATAGGTGCTTTTAAACTCTTTCAAAATCACCTGTTTGTTTCATATTGACTACACTAAACTTTAGAACTACATTTATGGTTAGGTTGGGAAATATACAGAACTAATCAAACAAAAATGAAAATGTATTAATTGTTAATGTTACATACAGGGGCGGACTGACCATTCGGGCATTCGGTCATGGACCGAGGGCCCGTGACCGAAGGGGGCCCGCCGCTGCCACTTCCAGAGCTGCTCAGCAGCTCTCCTACAACAGCCGCCGGTGTGCCGTTCTAGTAACACAGAGCGCTGGGAGATTACATCATCTCCCAGCCTCTGCATTACTAGAGGCGCGCGGGACGTTGCAGTGCTAAGCCACGCCGCTAGACCACCAGGGACTGCAGGTAGGGGCATGGTGGAGATGAAGGGGGTATTGTGGAGATGAAGGAGCAATGTGGAGACAGGGGCATTGAGGAAGGGGCAATGTGGAGATGAAGGGGGGATTGTGGAAGGGGGCATTTTGGAGATGAAGGGGGTATTGTGGAAGGGGGCATTGTGGAGATAAGGGGGCATTGTGGAGATGAGATGAAGGGGGCATTGTGGAGATGGGGGCATTGTGGAGATGAGATGAAGGAGGCATTGTGGAGATGGGGGCATTGTGGAGATGAGATGAAGGAGGCATTGTGGAGGTGGAAGGGGCATTGTGGAGATTTCTGCAGGGGGCCCAGACCTCTTTTTGGACCAGGGGCCCTGGTTACATATTAAATAAAGCATATTCAAAGATGTTCTTAGCTATTCTTGGTTCTTCCCCACACTTTCCAATAACAAAGGGCTACACAGGAAACAAGTGACCTGTTTAACAAATGAAGGTGTTTCTATTTTATTAGAAGATGTATAATTATTAGCAGAAAGACTCTAAAATTACTTTCCAGAGAACCACGTATTATCTGATTGATAGAGACTTCCCTATCAAAAAGGCCATTGTCCTATATTAATATGCTTGTTTTAACCCCTTAGTGACAGCCGTGTGACACACACACTCACACTTATACTGTGGTCAGAAAATCCTAATGTCCACTAAGAATTTTTACCTTACTTGCTGGTTTAAGGAATAACATCTTCAATCAGTCCTGGATACCAGGTCAATGGAGCAGGACAAATCCATTGCTAGTAGACAGGACTGAAAACTTTGCTCACTGCACATGTTAACTATAAGCCTTTAAAGGGATAGTAATACTTCGTTTTAACTTTATTTTATTTTGTAGGCATTAAAAAAACATGAATAATGATATAAGTCTTATCTCTCAAACCTTTATGGTTTAAGAGATATTCACAAGCAAAGTGTCCCCCTCCCGCCCCTATTACTGATGTAACACTTTTCAGCTAGAGCAGAAGGGAGGTGTCCAGGTAGACTGTAGAGAGGCACAATCTTCAATTAAGATAAGGGAAAAACCTGAAAAGCTTGTCAAGGGGGGCAGGGATTTCATTGTTTTCATAGGAATAAGAGTGTCCCCTTCTGTTATCTGTCCAGTCTATGGACTGTATTCCACATCTGAGAAGAGATTGTTTACACTAGGTAAAAGGGGCAGGAGGGGGAAACTTTGCTTGTGAATATCTCATAAACCATAAAGGTTTGAGAGATAAGACTTATATCATTCTTCATGTTTTTTTAATGCCTACAAAATAAAATAAAGTTAAAACGAAGTATTACTATCCCTTTAAGAAGCATTGCTTTGCTTCCATGGATATGACATCCAGGATATATTGGAGATGTTATAGTTTGAACAAAAGCACAAGGGCAGAATTCCCCTAGGTCATTTGGATTTCCTGGCCATAGTAAGGAAAGTGGGGGGTTGTTTTTAGGAGGTTCTCCTTTGACCCTCTGATTGCATCGCAATGCTTTAGATTCCTCTCTGGCACTCAAAGCATAAAGCCGTTGAGTGCTAAATTTTGAAACCTTCTGGTGCTGTAAATGTCACAATTTTACAAGTGTTTGCAGTCAAATGTAAATTTCAGTGGCTTACTGTACTCAAAAGGCAGTGTACTTCTGTGCATCGGTTATTGTAGGGGGTACCTGAAACGCTAAGCTACAGAAAACATACTATTGTCACAATTTCTTAACTATTTTTATTTCTAATCTGCATCCAAATAGCTAATACAGATAAGATAGAAATATGTACCATCTTTGGAAAAGTGATGTTCCCAGATGGCAGCAGAACCTAGAAACCAAGGCAGAAGTCCCATTGTGGATGCCTAGTTAAGTTATTTTAAGCCCCCGAACCCTGCCGTTTCCCCCCTTGAGTGCCATAATGTATTGGGAGACTATCCACACTCTGGCCGTAAAAGGCATAATGTCTTCCAATATGGCATCCGTGCTTTAGGGTTTAAAGCTGGCAAGCACAAAGTGAACAGTAACAGCAATATTACCCTCCTTACTCAGTAGGAAACAATATCAGTCTCCCAGAGGAGTCGTGTGAAGCATTTGAAAAGGGTTTTTGTTGTCCATACTGGCTGGAACCTTTCTTCTATCTATATGCATACCTGGGAACTTTCAGTTGAGGGCTACCCGGAGGGTAGTCCTCTGTTCAGCAGGGGGTAACAAAAATGACGCTAATCGCGTCAAAAAGGGGTGGGGCTTAGCTCGAGTGTTAACCCTTTGAGTGCCAGAGTGGTACGCATTCCGTACCACTCTGGCACTCAGAGGGTTTAATGTATCACACAGAAGGCTGGGGACGGAGGCACAACGTGAGAACAAGCAGATGTGGCAGAGTTTCAATAGAAACACCCCACATCCGGAGGAATCTGCCTCTGCCCCGGAGACCCGGTAAAGCTCTGTCAGAACCGGAGTCTCCAGGGCAAATCCGGAGAGTTCCCAGGTATGTCTATGTGTATCCAAACCTCCAAAATGGATCTTTTAGGAATACTCTGCTCTGTGTTTGAAATTTCTCTACCATTAAAGAGGTTAAAATCTCAGTATCCCAAATCTCAAAATGTTACTTGTTTCTTAGGGTACACTTATTCCTCCTTTCCTTTGTTTATGTGGCTCTAAATGTAATTTCTGCTCCAGTTGATTGGGCTGAGTGTGACATTAAGTGAGGTGTGTGTGACCTAGGGATGTCTACAGATGTAAATAAAGATAGGTGTGTGTGTGTGTGTGTGGTGGGGTATTAAATCACTGTGAGGCTGATGTGCTAAGAAGGACTGGAGTAAACCAACTGTACCGTAGAACGCTAATAAAACGTACCCAAATTTCCAGTTCCAAATGGGGCTTTTAACACCTTAACCCTTTGAGTGCCAGAGGGGTACAGAACGCATTGCTTTGCAATGTGTTCCATACCCCTCTGGCACTCAAAGGGTTAACACCTAGCACGTTCAACAGCACAATGCTTCTAAATGTATTAGGCACACCACTAGCATTCAAGGAGTTAAAAGTCACATTTAAATCTATGGCAATGTTTATATGTCCCCTGTGTTGTAGCTGGTTTGCTCCAGAATTACTCCAGTTCTCTCTAGTATGTGTGTGTGTGTGTGAGAATATCTTCTGCTTAGTCATTTTCCATTGTGTACAAATACTTGCAATGAATCTCACCTACAATTCAATCTCACACATTACTGTTTCTTGTATCATTGCACCCATGAGTTTGTCACTTTTTTATCCTTTTATCTGTTTTATGGAATATTTGAGATCTAAAATTGGATAGTCATTAAATATTGAGAGCTTTTCCCTATTTTACATATGTATTTTGCTTTTCATCCTGTCTATTGACTCTTCAGCAGAGAGTGGATTATATTGCAGCACTGCCAGAATTGGAAATAAATTACAAATGGACTGTACTAGGCATATGAATTCCAAATCGCTAAATCCTTTTACATAAAGGGCAGGGGGTATGGTTTAAAACAGTTCTTCAAAATGGTTATGCTGTATGAAAACAATGGGGGATATTAATGTCTATCCCGTTAATGTTTCAGCAAAAAGAAAAGAGAAAAATTGAGGTATGTCAACGCTGAGGCTGATGTACTAACAGAAATTAAAGTTATAACATTTGGGAACAAATAAACACTCCCAAAATGTTAAATGATTTAAATAAGGCTGGACTTGGTCTTTTGGAGACCTCTATAGCAGTGACTCTCAACCCGTGCCCTCAGTGGCCACTAACAGGCCAGGACTTTCCCTGCTGGAACACATGTGTTGATCAGAGGCTCAGTCATATTGATTAACTCACCTGTGGTCTTAAAAGGAAATTCTCAAATCCTGGCCTGTTAGTAGCCACTGAGGGCACGGGTTGAGAACCACTGCTCTATAGCATTCAGCTTATTAAAAACCCCATTTAAATGAATGGGTACTTTTATTTGACATTTAGAGATCATTGCACACTAATATGATGGATCCTACTTTTCATATTGAATAAAGTTTGTACTCTGGGCCTCCAGAGTATGAACCAGATAACTGTGAATGATAAACTGTGTGGTACCCCCCTGGGTACTCTGCTCCCGGGGGTAGACTTGATGTGGTGAGCCTGATTAGAGGGCCCACCTTTTGAGAACTGTTGAAAAAGAGGGATGGGAAAGTGTAACTGGGGGGGGGGGACTGACATAGTAATCCCCAGTGGGAGAGGCTGCTGCTTGCTTATATTGGCCTACAGCCCCTCCCACAATTTCAGGCCAAGCCTTTCACATATCACGGTTATCTTTCAGGAACATAAGTTGTCAGACCACAATAATTTAACACTTAATACTTTCAGAATGTTTAAATGGTTCAGTCAATGTTACCATTAATCAGAACAACAACACAAATAAACAACACAGATTTTTATTAGAGAGGAAATTTCACCAGATTAACGTAGCATGGCAAATGATAATTACATTAGAGATATGAACAGACTTTGTTTTATTTTCAAGAATAATTGCTGCATGAACAAAAAATAGAACCTTTTATGCAGGCAGGTACCATCTGGGATCTTGCAGTAGGCGCTCTCTGTGCCTGCGCTGTCAGTCCCTTCTGGTGCCTTTTGACACAAAGGCATTCAACTCGCCAATCGTGGAGATGAAGGGAACAGACAGCGCAGATGCAGAAATGCCAGCTCTGCAAGATGTCTTTGCTGCTCCCCAGTGCCTGCCTGTATTAAAGGCTATATTTTTAGTTAATGCAGCAGTTATACTTGAAAATAAAACTGTGTGTGCATATCGCTAATATAATTATCATTTGCGGCTCTATATTAATCTGGTGAAAGCGCCACTTTAATTGTGTATTATCTCTATGAAAGAAGTGTTATATGACTGTTGAAGGTACTCAATATGTGATCCAGATTATATTTTAATATATTTATTGCACTATTTAGGAGTACAACACATCTGTTACTGGCATGTTGACTCCTTATGCTACGTGACACGGTTTTCTATGGTTTATACATGAGCGCTCTCGATACATATAGTGGCTACTCCAAGTCTTTTCAGGGTCATAACTTACTCCAGAGTTCTTATTTACTATTCAGCTGGTGTTGTTTATGCTAGTTTCTTTCAATATCTTTCCAAGTTGCTTTGGTTTTGTTTGTTTTTTTTGGCTATTAATGTGAAGGGTTTATATAATTTGTAGTATGCGGGGTATGTAATAGTTCCTTCTAAATAGTCATCTGTTACTTTTTAATCAATCTTACATTAGGAAATCATGAAAACATACATGGGGCACTTCAGAACAGTTTGAGTACTCTGCTTTAGAGGAATTGGGCAATATATCCAACCCTTGAGAGAATCTAGTTTTCTGCCACTGCATTAAATACATAGAAATGTTATGTTTTAATCCTTTGATTGCATTTGTGACCTTTCAAGCATTCAAGGTTTTAAAATCCAATTTTTTAAATAACTTTGAAAGTTTCATTCTCCCCTATGGTGCAGTTGGTTTACTCCATAATTGCCCGTCTGTAGCTTATTGAGTGCAGCCCTTAGGGCCTTGTGTATAAAGGCAAATTCTGAGGCAAACTTGCTGCAACATTAGGGAGAAGTAAATACCCCCAAAACTATTATTGATTTACATGGGGCTTTTATCCTCTTGAATGCTATAGTTGCCTAAAGCGCATTGAGAATCATTGTATTGGATTGCTCAAACCTGTTCTCAAGCCCTCTGTCATGCTTTCTAACAAGACCAGGGGTGGTCCCGCAGGGCAGAGGGGGATAACTAGGCAGAACAGATGCAGAAACAACAATTTGTAACAGTCTTGAAAAATGGGAATGAAAAGTAAAACTTATTTTCATATAAAAGCTGGATGATGGGTGGCCATGGGTTGGCAGACAAAACTTAACTCTCAAGGATGCTGCTTGAGAGCGAAGCTAGGAAGCAGTAACAACTGCAAATAGCTCACTCAGGGGAATACAGAACTAGAAGCGAACAAACAAGATATGGTCAGAATACAAAGCCAAGGTCATATACAGGAAACTAAGCACTGGACCAGTAGACAGTAAGACACTATACAGGTGCACTGAAGTGTCTGTGAGGCTGATTGATATAGGCCTCAGAGGATGTGTTCTGGAAACAGATTGCAAGACAGGCAATAGCAGAGCTGGAGTGAATGGAGAGGGTATGTCCAGGTAAACAGGCAGAACTGTAGATAACAGCAGAGCAGGACTTTCTGAGATGGATTCTTACACCCTTCCAGTAGTGCATGTTTTCAGTATATCTTCAGTAAAAGGTAGGTAAATGCTGTTAACTCAGGCAGATGAATGAACCACTGATTTACCCTCGTGTGTGCATATGAAGAGATCCTTAAAATCTGCACCATACCATTGGAGGGGGCCTGAGGGCTGGTTTGAGCACCTCTGCCCTATGATATAGTTGGCTTGCCCTGGAATTGCTCAATTTAGCTTGCTGAATTAGGTCACTGGTACTTTATCTCTACTCAAAAGCATAGTATATTAACCCATTGCGTCAAGGCACCTTTTATTTTGTATGCACATATATGCTGTGGTACCAATGCACAATATTTTTATGTATGTTTTCTATATTATTATTATATATGTTTTTCTTTTTTTTTTTTTTCTTTTTTTTTGAACTTATTTCCATGAGTTTTATAAATAAGTTGGCTTTTTTGTAGAGGAAAATAAACAAAAAACAAATTACGGTGTGCTGATTAAAATGTAAATGCAAGGAGAAGCAAATGTAAATATAGATTCATTTTGTTTAGATAATTAGCATGCACATTCTGGCATTTTGGAGTAGCATATTACTTGAAGTACTAGTTGAACAGCCCGTGTACACAGGCCAGAGTTCCAGGCACCATGATGGTTCTAGCACATTGTGGGTCCTTAACGGGTTAAATGGGGCCTTCTGCTCTTATCTCTCAATACACCCCTTCCCTCTCCTGCATTCTTTTGATGTTTTCCATTTGTCCCCTTCCTACACAACTCAAGCCTTCACATAGGTGCAAACATTTTCACTGGCTGCCTCTTAAAGGGATAGTAATACTTAAAATGTAAAAAAAAAATATGTTGTAGAGTTTATCCTCCTGAGTAAAACAAGGACACTCCCACTGCTGAAAGGTGTTTCATTCAAAAGTTATTAATTTTCAGATTTGAATTTTTTAGGTGCAATATCACAGTGGCCTGAAATTGTACAGTGGCGCTGTTGCTACACCATCCTATGGAGATTTATGGTCAATTGACCAGAGCTGTCCATAGGATCATGTAGCATCAGCGCCACTGTACAATTTCAGGCCACTGTGATATTGCACCTAAAAAATTCAACTTTGAAAATTAATAACTTTTGAATGAAACACCTTTCAGCAGTTGGAGTACCCTTGTTTTACTCAGGGGGATAAACCCTACAACATATTTTTTTTTACATTTTAAGTATTACTATCCCTTTAACTTTGGAATATACTCCTTATCACCATTCACAAATTGTCCACACCTATCACTTTCAAGCATCACCTAAAAACCTACCTGCTCAAGGAGGCATCTCAGTAAAAACATTCTGTTTGTGCTCACTGACATTCACATCAAAATCTTTCTGTACCTCCCTTACAAACCCTTACACTTTCAGTTATTATCCTCCTACTATCTCTGTATGTTGGCATAATTATTAATTAGACTGTAAGCTCTTTGGAGTAGGGTCCCTTTCCCAATGTATGATTCCCTTGCAATTATTCTCCACTAATAATGCAATGATCACACTTTACCCTGATGCTCTCATTCTTGTCCTATACTTTTTTAATTGTACTATAACTACATGCATACACACATACATACACATATGTGTGTAAAGAGGCAGGGAGAAGGACATCTTCTGCAGTTCACTGGTTGCCACAGACCAACACTACAGTTTCTGCCAACCTAGTCTTGTTCACTTGAAGCCACAGAATCAGATATATGTAGTCTACCATCCCAGACCTGTTCCACTAGTAGCCACAGAATCACATATGCATTACCTGCTACACCATTGTTGTTCCACTGGTAACCACAGACTCACACTACAGTGTCTACCAGCCTGGCCTTGTTCCAGCGGTAGCCACAGAGCCACACTACACTGTGTTAGCCTACCCTTTTTCCACTGGTAACCATAGAACCACATTACACTTTCTGTCAGACAATCCTTGTTGTACTGGTAGACACAGGAGAGCCACACTACACTGTTTGCCAGCCCGGCCTTGTTCCACTGGCAGCCACAGACCCACACTGTCCTGTGTGCTAACTGAGCCTTTTACCATGGGTAGTTCCAGAACCACACTACACTGTCTGCCAGCTCAGCCTTTTGTGTGTCTTTTTAATAAGAGGCAGGGAGAAGGGACAGATATTGCACTTCTCACTGGTAACCACTGAACCACACTGTTTGGCAGCACAATTTTGTTCTTCTGGTAGCCATAGAACCACACTACACTGTGTGCTAAGCCAGACTTGTTCTACTAGTAGTCAAAGACCGACACTACATTATCTGCCAGCCTGCCCTATTTCCACTGGTAGCCACAGATTCACACTAAAAAGGAAATCTCATACTTAAGGATTGATGCCAGTGGAGTCCCTTGCATCTTAATCCATCAGCATTGTCCAGTCCCTTGCATCTCAGTCCATCAGCACTGTCCAGTCCTGACCTCTGTGGAGTTGGAGTTAAGTGGTAACTCATTGCCTCACGCTGACCCTTGATGAAGTCACAATGGAGAAATGCTGAGATCCAAAGCTGGAATGGGATGCAGGGGACCCCCATCAGCTCCATGGATTAAGGGAGGGAGATGAGCCGCAGTGTGAAGGGTGGGTGTGAGAGGGAAGGAACCTTCCCATACGCTGTCAGACACCACAGCCTTGTTCAACTGTGCGCTCAAAGACAGAGAACCGCAAATATACTGTGTGAAGCCACTGCTGGTCATAGAACCCCACAGACACTGACACCCCAGCATTTTTCCACGGATGGTAACATAATTAAATATGCACTGTCGGACACCTCAGTCTTGTTCTATTAATTCATAAAGTGATACACTGATGGTTATTGGAGGCATACACTAACAAAATGCACAGACAGAGAATTCCAACCATCTCCACAAACCTTAAAATCTGATATTTGAGGCCATAGTCTTTTAATAAAGCAACGTCCATACTGTTTAGTGATATTGCTACCAAGGAAGTTTATCAAATCCAAGGAAGTGTTTCTGCTGGGGACTGCATAAGTACATAGCTTAGCCATCAACCTTGTGATTACCTGTCCATAGATCAGAATCCTATGGTGCTGATACAGGTGTCCAAGTTCCAAGCATATTGCATTAGAGGCTCCTTCCTTCTGTTGTTCTCTGTTATTACTGTAATAGGGAAGTTTGGCAGCTCTCTGTAAATAAAATGACAAGCTTAAAGCAAATTCATAACTCTGTTGTCATTACATGAATGAATTGAAAACATGCAGTATTGAAATCCTTGCATTTGTGATGACAGTCATTCAAGGAAAATATGACAAGAAGTCAGTTGTGGAACATAAAAATATAATTAAAATTATTTAACGAGTGGTTTCCGTGGGCTGAAAGATTTGGCTGAGTTTTGCTATGTTTTGTGTTTAGCTTCAGTGCAAACAATAGCAGTATTTAGAATATCAAAGGAGCAGGACAAAGTCGGTGTCGTGATTGCATATTTCCGCTTTACACATGAATGTCTTTTCATTATGAACTAATCAGTCATTTACCAAATGCTTTTGTCTCCTACAGGTGCAAAGGTCCAGAAATAAGCAGCTAAGAGAGTTGTTTCCAGATGGATTTAGTATTCATCACGCAGGCATGCTGCGGCAAGACAGGAGTTTGGTGGAAAACCTTTTTTCTCAGGGACATATCAAAGTCCTGGTTTGTACAGCCACATTAGCCTGGGGTGTCAATCTCCCAGCTCACGCTGTTATCATTAAGGTAAGAGATTATTCTGCAGAACAGAATCAAATTGTCTGCCGCTTATTCTCCTTCAAACCATTTCAACAATCCAAGCAGTGATACCTTTTGTGCAAAGGTTTATTATAGCAATTATCTTCCAAATGTAATTTTTAATTGTTAATTTCTAAACTCTGATTTGGAGATACGGATGTTACCCTTTATTGACCAGTGAGGACAGAGGGAGATAATGAAGTAATACTCAGAATACCCCATGCTCCTGCAACAGGCAGCTTTCCTAAACCCAGATAATCAGCCTGATGTTCTAAGAACTGGAGCAGTCAGGGGCAAGGCAACTGCCCCATGGGGGGAATAAAAAATCCCATTGCTTTAAATAGGGCTTTTAAAGCCATTGAATGCTAAAGGTCCCCAAAGCATTGCTTTGCAATGCATCAGAGACCTTGCTAGCATTCTACAGGCGAAAAGTCATATTTAAACTAATAGGAATTTTGAGAATTTGTATTTTCTCCTCATGATTGGGTTGGTGTGCTCAGTTTCCTCTTAAACCTTTGAATTCCAGAGGGGTACGCACCTCATCGTTTCACAATGTAGTGCACACCCCTCTGGTACTCAAAGGGTTAATACATTAGCCTCTGTGTCATCAGGAAATCTCTAAAGCTGTGATCATTCTGAAGAGATGCAGTTTATTTCTAGGGTCGTCTAGATCAGTGTTTCTCAACTCCTGTCCTCAGGACCCACTAACAGGCCAGGATGTGATGATTTCCTTGTTAGAGCACAGGTGAGTTAATCAATGTGAATGAGCCTCTGATCACCACACCTGTGCTCTAGCAGAGAAATCCCTAAGTCCTGGCCTGTTAGTGGGTCCTGAGGGCAGGAGTTGAGAACCACTGGTCTAGAGGAAGATAGAGCCAGGGGCAGACTGTCCTATCGGGGGATCGGGCATCCCCCAGTGGGCCGCCCAGTTATGGGCCGCCCAGTTATGGGCGGGTAGGGAGATCATATGATCTCCCCTCTCTACTCCACAACTCTGTGGAAGTAAGGAACATCTCAGCAGAGCTGTGCAGCAATGAAGACGGGGTCCTCTGGTGTGTAACTGTCCCGCCCCCAAGGCTGATTTAGCCAGCACTGCTCTGCCTGCAATGTGTGTTTGTCCTGGTGCAGTGCATGATTAGTAGGCAGAGCTTCTGGTTTGCAGTTTTGAATGGTATTATTTATTTTTTCTTAACTGTACTGTTGCTAGAGAGGCTTATTTATAATCTATTAACCCTTCAATCCCTTGCATGATTTAGAGAGGTATAGTTATTAACCCTTTGCATGCCAGAGAAGAATACAGCAATGTTTTATTCTGCTATTAACCGAATGAATTCCTCATAGGTGCAGTACCTCACTGTTTAACCCCTTGTACGCTAGAGGCATGATTCATGAGTAATTGACCCCTTGTATACCAGAAAGGTGACTAAAGATGTTAATTACTGATGAATTATGCATCTGTAGAACACAAGGTGTTATTCATTGAGATACACATTCCTGTGCAATATGTTATGTACCTATGGAATAATCAATGGGTTAATTGCAGAACACGTTACTGTACACCTCTCTGGCATGCAGGGGGCTAATAACTGATAATTTATTGCATACAGTAGATTAATGGGTTAATAGATAATTATACTATTATACCGAGCAATGCCCTGTGTATCCCCCCCCCCACACCCGGCACTCAAATACCAGCTAGTGGGCCAGTTAAATAAAAAAATCCCCCGGACTGGTATTGCACCACAATCCACCTCTGGATAGAGCGATTCTGGAGCAGACCAACCTTAACATACTTTAGGGGAAAAATGAAAATTCTCAAAGTTCCCATTTATTTAAAAGGGTTTTCAAACCATTGAACCAATACATCAGAGACATTTTAGCACTCGATGGGTCTAAATGCCATTTATATCAGAGTGAATTTGAGGAATATTCCTTTTTTCATCTGTGGTGCAGTTGGTTTGCTCTAGAATTATTCTGCTTTATGCTATACTAGTTGAACAGCCCGTGTACACGGGCCACAGTGCCAGGCAGCAACGGCCGCTGTGCAGTCATGCACAGTAGAGACTGCCCTGCCGCGACTGATAACAGAGCGGGGCGCTCCAAATTCAGACTGTAGGCTTCTCTGCGCACAGAAGGACTATGGTCTGAATTCGGAAAGCCTCACTCCGTTATCACCCGCAGTGCGGGCAGTCTGTACTGTGTATGACTGCAGTGCGCGCAGCCAGCTGTACTGCACATGACAGCTTATGACAAACATACATTAGCAAATTATTATATAGGATGGCCTTGAATACTGCAACATTCATGTGACCCATTAGACTGTGCATTGTCCCATTTCAGTGCATGGTACCCTACAACGTCTCTAAATGGGGAAGTGCAATCATTGCAATGAATTCCTTGATGGCAATAGCTTTCTTAATCTATTTACATCAAAATGGTAATTGTGTTCTCTTTCATTTACATATTATGTCACCAGAGATATTAATTAAAATGTTAGGTCACAGTTACATTATTTCAGTTCTGTATTTAATTACAGACATATCATTAATTAGTATCTATAATTATCGTCACTAAGGCCATATACAGGGAACTGAAAAAAAGGAATAATTGCGGAGCAAGCCAACTACACCATAGGGGGCAAATGAAAAGTTCCATTTCTTTCAATTGAGCTTTTAGCCCATTGAATTCTAGAGAGTTCTTTAGCTTCCATATTCTTAAAAGCCTTATTTAATTCAGGAGACACTGAAATTTGTTTGTTTGGTCAAGTACTGCTCATCTTTAGCTTCCTGAATGTAGCCCTAAATCGCCTTTCCAATCACTAATTCCTATTAGAAATACAGATAATTTCCAGAGAGAATCTTAGGCCTGTAGAATCTTTTATCTTCAGAAAGTTTTCCCAGTTCACACTAGAATGAATTCTGACAATCTGAACACATGAAACTGGCAACATTGCATCAAATATGGATTTAACTCCTGCTCAACACTACCATGGTATAAAACTCCTTTAACCAGTGCTACTTATCATTCAACATAGACGCAAAAGAATGATAGCATCCTTGGATAGTAATACTTAAAATGGAAAAAAAAAAAAATAATAAAAAAAAAAAAAAAAAAAAATATATATATATATATATATATATATATATATATATATATATATATTTATTGTAGGATTTATCCATATGAGTAAAAGAAATGTACTCCCACTGCTGAAATATGTTTTATTCAAATGTTATTACAGCTCAGAATTATTTAGGTGCAATATCACAGTGGCCTGAAATGTTACAGTGGCACTGTTGCTACACCATCTTATGGAGATTTATGGTTAACTGTTACCAGCACCAGTGTAAAATTTCAGGCCATTGTGAAACGGCACCTAAAAAAGTTTGAGCTGTAATAATGTTTAAATAAAACACCTCTCAGCTGTAGGAGAGCCCTTGTTTTACTCAGGGGGATAAACACTACAATATATATATATATATATATATATATATATATATATATATATATATATTTTTTTTTTTTTTTTTTACATATTACTATGCCTTTAAGCTTTACTGAACACTATTTTGACACCACACATAAGCACGTTTTGGGTGACATGATCCTTCATCAGGTTCACACTGCTTAAAAATGTATCTATGGTCCAACAGTGTGTTATTACGAGTACATGTGATTTGTATTGATTTCATTGGAATTGCACCAGATATTGCATGTTAACATTATTGCTGTGCAATGTTGGAGCTGCAAATACTGAAGCTGAAGAAATGCTTTATGGGTGGAAATGTAGAGAATCATGCGTTTTAACATATATTGAAAATTAATGATATTTGCATGTAAATTACATATAAATGTTCATGAGCTTTTATATACAATTTTATTGCAATTAACAAATCACCAGTGTGAATCAGACTTTAAAGGGGAACTGTACTCCAGGATTAAGTTGGGATTGAGGAGGATGTATCTAGGAGGGTGGATTTGTTTATATATTTATAGCATTTTGTTTGCCATTGTCTGTATATAGAGTCTCTTTTTTTCACATTAGATTATAGTAGGGTGAATGGCTTGTAAAACCACATATTCACAGGTGACAACAACATGGTGCATTGGTTATGTTCTAGTCCAGGTTTTGGTAAGCACACCCAAACAGCAAAAAAAAACAAAAAAAAAACATTTATTTTTACTGGAGTGCAACCAATTTTGACCAAAATAGCTAAAAGCAAATACACAAAATATTGGTGCACATCCAAATTTTCATTACCATTAACCCTTTACTCTGCGGCATTGTGCCTGTATCTCACTACTATATTAAAGATGAGGATTTAGTCACATCATATGGCCATAGAATGCTAAGCTTGCCACCAACGCTAAGGTACCTCATTTTTGGCAAGTACCTAACCTTAATATGCTTTGTCTTATGAGCTGACTCTCTTCCACTTTAGGCATTTACTAACCTTAATTTACTTGATCCTGAGAGCTGAGTCTTTGGCAGCTTCACTCATTAATGGAGAGAGACTCTCTGACAGGCATTATATAGTGTCCTAAAGACAAAGAACATTGCACCTGGGGATGGGAGGGGTACTTAAACCAATAGAAGCTGGTCAAAACATCCAAAGGTACAATTCTAGTCCAGGTTTTGGTAAGCACACCCAAATGAAAAAAAAAAACACATTTAAAATTACTGGAGTGCAACCAATTTTGACCAAAATAGCTAAAAGCAAATACATAAAATATTGGTGCACATCCAAATTTTCATTACCATTAACCCTTTACTCTGCATTGGTTATGTTGCCTTTGATGAAAGGTGTGCTGCTAGTCTATTGTGCTTTTCACACACGTAATTAACACCTTGTATAAACACAACAAAGTCTGGAATGTTGCAGCTTTACTGTGCTAACACAGTAAACATGGAGCAGTGAAGATCTGCATGGCAGCGTGGCCGGTCAACATCAGACCTTTCTGTCTCTTACTGTCTTTCTCTTACTGTCACATGGGCCAGCTGTTAGCCATGCTTCCTCTGTGACAGGATCATCCTGGTAAATACAGGAGAAGGTGAGTGAAAGAACAACAGAGATGAGAATGTGACAGGGGGCTGCTATCATCTGCAAAAAGCCATGTCTTACCTTGAAGACATTTTACAATATCCCTAATAAAAATTAGTAAAAAGAACAAGCCACAGTTCTGATCCATGAGGAACCCCACTAGTAAAGAACAAGCCCCGGTACTGATCCATGAGGAACCCCACTAGTAAAGAACAAGCCCCGGTACTGATCCATGAGGAACCCCACTAGTAAAGAACAAGCCTCAGTACTGATCCATGAGGAACCCCACTAGTAAAGAACAAGCCCCGGTACTGATCCATGAGGAACCCCACTAGTAAAGAACAAGCCCCGGTACTGATCCATGAGGAACCCCACTAGTAAAGAACAAGCCCCAGTACTGATCCATGAGGAACCTCACTAGTAGCATGGCCTTCCTCTGAATATTCTTCATTGACTACAACACCTGTATCTCCTGACACTCAGTCATTGCCTTATCCATTCAGCTCTTTTTACAACCAGACCCAAACATGCGAGTTTTATATGAGGGACAGTTCTGAATGCCTTACTCTAATCTAGATAAGCTATACCCCCCCCCACCCTCGTTTATTATTTTAGTTACCTTGTCAAAAAATCTGAGGTTATTTTGATAAGATCTCCCTGCTGTAAACCCATGCTGTTTGGGATCTTGCAAGGTATTTAAATTCAGATATTTAAAATTCTTTCCTTGTTGGTTTCCATTATTTTTCCCACTATTAACGTAAGAGTAATTATTATTATTATTTATAATAATTATTGTTCTCATTATTATTATTTTTATTTTATTTCTGTGTCATACAATATGACATACAGGTACAATGGGGAGGCAACAGCTCCTCCCAGTAGGCTGGAACATTTCTAGACAAAAACCTGTGGGTGGAACCTCCCCACCTCCTTATCAGACTGTTTGATTCCTGGGATTTTGGAGCTTGGATGGCTGCATTTATGTACTTAACCCCTTCTCTGCAGGTTTCACTGGGTTAGGGGCCTTGTTTTTGACTTTTCCCTTCAGGATTGTCCATTTTTATTTATCCCTGCATGTTCCCTTGGGTATTTGGGTAAATTCAGCCAATTTTGAAAATGTTATATTAGTGTTCTGTGCCTTTATGGTGCGTTTACTGCGCGGCTGCACTTGCTTCATTGACTTCTATGGGACATATCTCTGCAACCGTTTGTCATACAGAGTTGAGAGAGGGCTCATTCTTCTTGTATCCGCTTGCACTACTATCCAGTTCACATCCCCAGTGTCTTGGGGCCCCTGGGGCCCTGCTAGTGCAAGTTCAGGCTTTGGTAGGATACAGTAATGAGAAAAGACTACAACTTCCAGAATGCCCGTTTTGCCAGCTTTCTTCCAATTGGCTGATGGTTATGCAGACACCATTTTCTCTTTGCTGAAGTATCCTACGCATAGGCTTTTCCCTCCTTGCTCTCCTTCTCAGATTAACCCTTCGCCTGCCAGATAAGTACTTTCTTGAGCTTATCTGATGTGATTTATATGTATGGGACACAGTATTGGGTTCTCATATACTGTTTAGACACTTCTCCTGTTCGGATGTTGGATCCAAAGGAACATGGGGCTAGACCTAAGGCAAAGGACTCAGGGGCGTCTCTGACTCCCCCTTACTTACTGTTCCTAATGCCAAATTGGGCTGTCTAGAGAGTACTCAGTACACTTAAGCCCCTCATGTGCTGTGGCCCCTACTATACCTCCTGGGCCCTCCAGCCTTGAACAAGAGCCACACTGGGTCAAGGACTTAAAGTCCTCTATGGCACAGTTTCCTCTATCCCTCCAGGGGGTCCTCCATTCTTGGAAACCCCCCACTACCTTCAGGTTTGTGGCCCCTAAGGCACCTGGTATACCTGCCTCACTGAATCCTTGGTGACATGGCATAAGGGGAGTGAGAGAGGATTCTTCTTATGCTTTTGGTGATCCCTTTGAGGATGTCCCCACGCTCTCTGCTGAGGGTCTCATCTAGGCGGTTTTAACTACCCTACAGGTCACTAATACCTCTGATGAGGGCCAGTCTTCTTCTGAAGTATTTCAAAGGCCTAAGAAGTCCTACACTGTGTTTCTGCCCAGTGCCACTATGGATCGAGTGCTATTGGAGAAGTAGAAGACTCCGGACAGACGGCTTTCTCTTTCTAAGAGATTGTCTAAGCTGTATCCCTTTTCAGAGGCAGCTTTGGCTCATTGGGCTTCACCACCTATATTTGACCCCCCTATTTCCAGATTTTACAAGTCTAATGCTACAGCGCTAAAAGATATGACCGACAGGAAGCTTTAAGCTATCCTCAAGTCTAGCTTTACTGCCACTGGAACTGCCCTGTGGCCTACTTTGTCTTCAGCTTGGGCCACTACAGCTATTGCTATCTGGCATGAACAAATTACTGAGGCTGTCAGAAATAGCTCCCCTAAGGAGGATCATTTGCCCTCTTGGCCAACATCTCTGAAGCTCAGACATATGTCACTGACACACTTTTTGATGCTGTCAAACTTTCAGCTAAGACTTCTGCCTTTTCTGTCACTGCCAGACTAACTTTGTGGCCCAAGATTTGTTCTGCTGACCTTTCATCTAAGAAGTCATTGATTTCTTTCCCATTTCAGGGCAAATATCTTTTTGGACCTGAACTGAAACAGATTATCAGTGAGGCCACTGGAGGCAAGAGCACCATGTTACCTCAAGTCTGCAAATGCCCTAACATGGTGAGGAAACAGCGTCGTTTTCATCCCTGCCAAACTGAGGAGCAAAGCCTGAATCTGAGCATGTCTCAAACAGTTATCCCACACCCAACCACCAAGCCCAGACAGCAGTGGCACTCTAAGCACGCCACCGCCAAGCCCAAATCTGACAAGTCTTCCTTTGCATGACTTGCTGAATCTTGGTCCTCAGCTGCCTGTGGATGGGCCCCTGCATCATTGTTTAACTGCCTGAGCAGAGTCAGTGGCAGACCAGTAGGTTCTGCAGGTGGTTCCAGAAGGGTACAAAATTGCATTCAAATCCCTTCCTCCCTACAGATTCTTCCAGTCCAGGACTCCCCTGGGCCAAGAAAAGTTGCATCTTTTCAACAAGGTGTTCAGGCTCTCTTGGACAAGGGAGTTCTGATTCCAGTTACTCCTCAAGAGAGAGGTTCATGTTTCTATTCAAACCTGTTTGTGGTGGCCAAGAGGAACTGAGGCAGCGAACTATCTTGGACCTCAAGGACCTCAGTTCTTTTTTGGAGACTGCACGCTTCAAGATGGAGTTCTTGTGCTCTGTCATACCAGCTATGTGTCCAGGAGAATTCCTTTCATCTCTGGATCTGCAGGATGCTTACTTGCATGTCCCGATTCATCCAGACAGTCAGAAGTACCTCCTTTTCGCTTGTGACTTGGGGCACTTCCAGTTCACTGATTTGGTCTTTGGGCTTACCTCTGCTCCTTGGGTGTTTGCCAGAGTCCTAGGGACATTGATTGCCTTCCTTCACACCCGGGGGATTCAGGTGACTCCATACATGGACAATCTTCTTTTGAAGTCTCTATCATGGGAACTCCTGGACCAGCATGTCAAAGATTGTGCTCAGATTTTCCTCCACCATGGGTAGATTCTCAACATGGAGAAGTCTGCTCCAGTCCCCTCTCAGGTCCTGGTCTTCCTTGGCCTCAGGTTAGATATCCGTCAAGTGAAGGTTTTTCTGACAGAGGACTTCATTCAGCAAACCATGCATCTTGTGTCCCAAGCTCTGGAGTGGCCCTCTGCTCCGGTTTGCAGGTTTATGACTCTTGCGGGTCGCATGGTGTCCACCATGGAGGCGGTTCAGTATTCCACAGCATACACCAGGGAGCTCCAGAGATTCACTGTCCTCACTTGGCATGAAAACCCGGATCTATTGGATCTCAGACTGGATCTCCTTCATCAAGGGTACCTGTGGAAGGAGGACGTGGAGAGCATGGCTTTTGAAACCTCCATCCTCAGGAGGAAAGGTTTCTCTCGGGAGCTGATCTCCACTATGATCCAGGCTAGGAAACCTGTTTCTTCCAAGGCCTACCATAGGATTTGGTCAATTTTCCAGTCTTGGTGTGTAGACAGGGATCTGTCTTCACAGGAGTTTGATCTCCCAATGGTTCTGTACTTTGCAGGACAGTGTGAACAACGGGCTCAGTCTTGGCTTCTTGAAGGTTCAAACTTTGGCTATCTCTGTGTTTTTCCAGAGATGCATTGCCATCTTGACAGATGTCAAGGTTTTCTTCCAGGATGTCACTCATGCTTTCACTGCCTGTAAGGCTATCACTCCCCAGTGGGACCTTTATCTGGTTTTGGGTGTCCTGCATTGGCCTCCTTTTGAGTCTTTTGCTACCATTCCTCTTCATCTTTCTAAATGGAAGATGGCCTTTCTTTTGACTGTGGTCTCTGTGTGCGGAGTTGTTGAGCTGCAGGCTTTCTCCTGCAAGCCGCCTTTCCTGGTGTTTCACAAGGATAAGGCTGTTCTCAGTACCTCCCAGGAATTTCTTCCTAAAGTGGTCTCTGAATTCCACATCAATCAGGAGATTAATGTGCCTTCATATTGTCCTGACCCCAAATAGAACAAACATATCCAGGATTTTTAGTCCTTTGATATGTAGCTTAACCCTTTGAGTACCAGAGAAGTTCCCAATGATTGGGGACACCTCTGGCACTCAAAGGGTTAACCATGCACACCATGTAGTGTGTAGCCGTACAGTGTTTTAAATGCAATGTTTTAAAAATGAACCCTGCAGTGGTCTTCAGTGTATTACACAGAAATGTACTGAGACCTTTTTTAGCATTCAAGGGGTTAAAAGCCAAATGTAAATTAATAGAAATGTTTATTTGTCTTAGCTGGTTTACCCTAGAATTACTCCTCTTTTTTTCTTCAATATGGCCCTAAACATCTAACATTGTGTAGTTTCTTTTTTATAGAAACTGTTTATTTAATTGGGTGCTTTTAACTACCTGAAGCATTTTCACTATTCTGGTTTGTGTTTCTCATTATAACCCATTCATGTTTTTATTATGTGGCTCAGTTTATATTCATTTTATTATTTTTATAATACTTGATGTTATTTGAATTTATTGTTTAACCCTTTGAGAGCCAGAGAGGTGTCCAATGCATTGCTCCACAAAAGGGTTAATGGTATATGTGTGTATATAGAAGAAATTATCTTCATCTTAACCCTTTGAGTACCAGAAGGGTGTGCGTTTCATACCCCACTGGCACTCAAAGGGTTAATGTGCAACTATGATTTCCAGTAAGGATTTTTAGGTACACAGTTTAAATATGTTTCTAAGTTCCTTTTGAAGTATATATTTTGTTTTTCTCAGAATAAAAGCGTATACATGTATGGTATATGCCGTTATGGTCAGTTTTGGTGTTTTTATTTATTATTTAGTCCAGCCTCATTGCTCCTTTGACAAAGATGATTATATAATAAATCTATAGGACTATATGCACAAAGAAAAAGGAGGCAGAAACCAACTGCGCCATAACGGACTACTATAAATGCCCATTCATTTTAAAGGAGTTTCTAACCTCTTGAATGCCCATTGATTAAAAGTATGCTTTATTTCTTCTCCAAAGATCACTTGATAATGCGTTGAAGACCTCTCTAGTATTCAAATAGTTAAAAGCCCAACTTAAATTAATGGGAATTTTTAATTTTTCCCTATATTGCAGTTGGTTTGCTCCAGAATTGCTTGTCTTTTTTTTGTGCATCTGGACCATAGAACCTAAATTTCAGTAAAATGCATCTGTTCATTCATCTTAGACAGATGCCTGAGTATCTGCTTATTACTACAGAGAGATTTTGTTAGAACAGGTGGGCATTGTGTAAAATAGGTGGGCAACCTTCCAACTGTGTCTTCACCCAGGATATTGTAGTCCAATGACAGCTGTAAGGCTGCAATTTCTGTACCCCTCCTGTAGAAAATGTGAGATTGTATGCTTGTTAATTTGATTAACTTTCTTTTAACCAGGGAACACAAATCTATGATGCAAAGAGAGGCTCGTTTGTCGACCTTGGAATTCTAGATGTGATGCAGATTTTTGGCCGAGCTGGGCGCCCTCAGTTTGATAAGTTTGGAGAAGGCACGATCATTACAACTCATGATAAACTCAGCCACTACCTGACACTTCTCACACAGCAAAACCCAATTGAGAGCCAGTTTCTGGAGAGCCTTGCTGACAATCTGAATGCAGAGGTAAAGTTAGAAAATGTTTCATTTCACAATTTCAGATTTACATATTTTACAAAATGCAATGTGTCTGTTCTCAGTCATTTATTTATTGTGTATTATATGCTGGCCCACTTCATTGAGAATGTTGGAATGGCTTCACACAACATGCTCACACACGGAGATGTTTCTCTCAGTGTTATGTTTAGCCCCTTAACGATCCTTGACAGTCATAGTGTGTCAAGGGTCGATCTGACTGAACGACCCATGACGTACTATGACCGTCATGGAGTTCCGGGCTCCCCCCGCGGCTGCATGCCATTCGAGGAATCCGGAACCAGGAAAAAAAAATGCTTCGCGGTCGCTCATTCGCGTCGCTGCGACGAACGGTCAGTACATAATTGTATGGTAGATACAATTAAAAGAAAGTACTTGAACTTATTTGTATCTCTCAAACCATTATGGTTTGAGAGATATAGGAAATTAAAGTTCTCCGCTCCCTCCCCTTTCTGATTGACGAGCTGTAAAGGTGTCAGAAGCAGATTCTGGTCGCTTGACCACATGCGTCTCTTCATCAGCGCTGATATAAGTAGTACACAGTTTAGTCACTGTTACCCATATTTATCAAAGCAAACTGGAGTTATTCTGGAGTAAACCAACTACACCGTAGGGGACAAATACACATTCCTAAATTTGTATGTAGTTGAATATAATTATTAACCCATTGAGTGCCAGAGGGGTACACAATGCATTGTGTGCCCCTCTGGCACTCAAAGGGTTAAACAGCTTGAATGCTAGAGAGGTATCCAGTGCTTTGATTTGCAGTACATTGGTGACCTATCTAGCATTCAGTGGCTCAAAGCTCAGTTTAATAAAACAGGAATGTTTATTTGTGCAATTACTCCATTTTGTTTTTATAAATATGGGCCTGTGTCAGTAATCACTAATGTATTTGTTTTGTTTTTCTTTTGAACAAAGTTGACTTTGAAGGAACAGTAAGCCCTAGCACTGTCCTACATAAAACATTTCAGCATGAGCCAAATACTAGCACTAAACTACTCTGGTACTCACCTAGTCATTCAACTGATCTGGCTCATCCATTTCCCACTTTGCACTGAGCAAGGATATTTTATCAGTTTATATGGCCCCTGAGGAATATTTACATGGTCCTTTAGAACCATAGATAGGGATGTCTAGACCCATGTAAAAATGTTCAAGGTGGTAACATTTTACTGTTCAATTTTAGGCTACATCAGTGTTTGAAGGATAGTAAACCCCAATAATGGAAACAAATATGTTATGGGATTCCTGCTGTTGAATAAGACAAGGGCCCTCCAAAATACAGAGCTAACCCTGCATTTTTCTGAGTTCAGGATGTTTTGCAGCCAAGTGGCGCTGCTGATACATACATCCATGAAAAGTTTGTGTCTATGACACTCAGTTCTTCAGTGGCCATAACAGCAACAGTACCAGCTGGCTGCCAAGTGATGTGATCTCAAGCTCTAAATAAATAAATAAAAAATGAAAGTTTGCTCTGTTATACCTTGACAGACACATCTCCCAGAAGTTCAAGTCCCCTTGTTTCACCCAAGAGAATTAGCCATAATTGACTGCTATATAACACATCTCCCTATGTAAATCCTTCTGTGAAACATATTAAGAGCCATTTTTTCTGATGGTAAAGTTCTCATTTGTTAGCAGTGCATAAAATATGCACAGCAGAGTCCTGTGTAACAGTCATCCCAAAGAACAGGAGTGCACTTCTTAAGGTAGTGATGACAACCTCTGTCTATCAGAGATAAAAGAAACACAAGAAAAAAGTGACACATTTCTAGGCCATTTTTTCTTTGGCAGACTTTGTGGAGTTTTGATGAGTTAAAAAGAGAAAATGTCAGTCCAATTCAAACTAAAAAAGAACTTATGAGCTCACTAACATTTTCTTGCCTCAGAGATTTTTCAACATATTGTTCTATATTTAGGAATGTAAGTAGAACAATGTGGTACAGTTGGTTTGCTCCATGTTAGCTTCCTCAATATGGCCCAGCATGTTTTCACAGCAGCTGGAAACTCTGGACAAAGATGTTAAATAGTTAATATTTATTACAGTTAGACACTTAGGGACTCCTGTATCAATGCAAAGTACAGCTATTCTGAGGAAAAAAACTGCCTTGTAGGAAACAATTAAATAATCATTTTCATTTAAATTGGGCTTTTAAATGAAAACTAGAAAAAAAAATGAAATGAGGTTATATAATGTTAATGTCATGTACTTCCAGGTACCACCTGTCCAATTTACTTACTTTGATTATTAAAATCTAATCCTGGATTTGCAAATTTTAACACTTGTAGACAGCACAGTTTGATTAATTGTTTGTGCACAGCTAATGCTGTTAATGTATTTGGATTTGCACCCACTGTTTGTCTCTTCAGAACCCACATACAGACAACTGAACAATAGCACTTCTTAGACACCTTATGAAGATTGCTGTTGCAGTGAGAGGCCCCAGAGAGCACAAGTTAGATTGCTGGCCTCAGGAAACAAATGGATCGTTTTACAGACACTAGCATGTAGTACAAGATATTTACATGTGTATAACACCAGTTCTTTGAGTGCCAGAGGGGTACGCAACACATGTGTTTCATACCCCTCTGGCACTCAGTGGGTCAAGCATTGCTTTTCCTCTAACACTTTGAATACTAGGGAGGTTTCCAGTGCAGTGTGACACAATGAATTGGTGACCTCTCTGGCATCCGTAGGGTTAAAAACCCAGTTTAACTGAAGGGATGTTTGTCCCCTACAGCGCAGGGGATTTGCCCCAATTTGCTTGATCTTGCTTGATCCATAGGGGCCCTTTATGCAGTATTACTTAGTATATAACATGTATTTAAAATTAGAAATTCAAAGAGAACCTGGAAACAGCTATTTTATCCTCATTAGGATGCATCAGGTAAAATAGTTTTTGTGGGGCCATATGCACAAAAACAAAAGTGGCAGATTCCAGCACAAACCATCAGTATCATAGAAATCATTTAAAATTCCCTCTGATTTAATTGGGACTTTTGACCCCTTACTTCACAATGTGCAATCTCTTATATTCTAGGAGTTAAAATCCTCATTTAATTCAGTGGGTATTTTCATAATGTTTATTTGCTCCCTATGGTGCAATTGGTTTGCCCCAGAACTGCTCCAACTCCGCCCTTGTGCATATGGTACTAGTATGTGCACTGCAGACCTCTCCAACATTTAAGGGGTTAATAGCCCCATTTAGATAAATGGGAAATCTTGATTTATTTATTTATTTATTTACCTCTACAGTGCAGTTGGTTTGCCTCAGAATAACTCACTAGGTTTAACTAGGCTCTTGGGTTCAGGGGCTTTTGCACTTGAAAAGCAGAGAATAGAAATCGATGTGCACAGCCACATACATCATCACAGAACTTCTCCCCTTTAGAAAGTACAATAGAATGAAGTGATCATCCTTTGTTTGAGACATTTATTAGATTGGAGATGGATATGTTTCCTGCCTGAACACAGCTATGTCCTGCTTGTAACGGTTGTTGCAAGGGTGTGACTAACCAGTGAATGGCATGGGTGGTTGTGACTTTTATGTGCATATACACCAGCATTACTTTTGACTATGCATGTGTGCATTGTTGTTGTCTGAGCACACCACGTTCCATGCATACTATCTATCTAATCATATATTTTTCTGTTATCTGGGTTCCCTTCCTTACACTCAGCCCCCGCATCACATGTGGCCTGTGTCATGCAACTGAGTGTCTGGTAATGTGAGCCCAGCACAGAAACTAGTTAGAATTACAATAAAAAAAGTCTAGTACAACATATAGGTAGTTTTTTATCTTTTCCAAATTTTCTTTGGGCGACAATCCACTTAAATACATTAGTCTCAATGTGTTGGCAAGGATATACTGCTGATAGAAATTATTGTATACTACAGTTTATGTGACTTCCACCCCCCATGCACACACACAAAGACACACACATCCAGACATATAAAATGTTGCATATTCTCTGTTAACTTCTTGAGGACCAGAGGGGTGTATAGTGTACAACCCTCTGCTAGTGCATGAAGCGCTTGCTTTTGCCTTTTTAGATACTGGTGTTAGAAAGTAATCTTGTCTTACAGGTGCTACAGTTAGCCATGTTCGGCGACACATTTTTTTCTATGAAGATTTTGAAAGAATGTAAATTCCGTCTTTCAAATGTAGATTTACTGTAATAGTTATACACAATGTACTGTTTCACCTGATTCAGATTGTGGGACCTCAGAATAAATATTTATAATTTTCCTTGCAAACTTTTGACAAACAACCTTTCTCTTTACAATATGGAACACAGGTACCATGTGCTGTAGTCCAACCCCCCCCCCCTTCAACTAACTCCCAGAATTCATGTGTCCTGTTAGAAATTTGCCGGACAAGACATGGTCTCTTAGTTTTTTTCTAGGTTTTTTATTATTTTATTTTTAGATCTTGGTCTGCATAATCCCCCATTAGGTGGGTTACCATCACTGGGCTTCCCTGGACTGGATTGACCAGTTCACAGGTGCTTTGTGGATCTTTTCAGCCCTGTGGAGGGAATCATGCTGTCACATTTTCCCTCGCAACAGAGTCTTTTCTCTAAGATGGTAACCTGAAGACAGAAGACTGGTGAGTAACCCTTTGAGTGCCTTGGTCCACTTATATCCCAGTTGTGTTTCTTCTCCATACAGGGGCTATTATGAGCCTTGGTAGGCTCTGGCACTGTGGGTATCTTTTTATCTATGTGTTATCTCTCATGGGACTTTGGAGTAAGGATGGCTGTTGATGTTGATTTAACCCTTTTCACCACCTTTTTTGACCATTTACAGTGTTTCAGGACTTTGTGGGGGGTAGTTTTCCTTAGTTTTACTTAGTTTTATGCTCCTCTCAGATGTTGCTTGGGGGTTTTGGGTCTCTGGGTTACTTTTCCAAATTTGACCAATTTTATAGTGGCAGCCCCTTTAAGAGTGAGAGCCCACCCACCATCATCTTTGCTCCATTGACTTCTATGGGTAACGCGTATATGTGAAATATCTCTGCAACCGTTTAAGATACAACAGTCAAAGAGAGCTTCTATCTTCTTGTTTTCTCATGCCCTATTATCCATTCCACTTTCTGACTGTCCAGGGGGCTCATGGCGATCCAGAAATGGTATTGTAGTCATTGCTAGTCAACAGCAACAGAGAGGACTATGTTTACCAGAATGCCTGTTTTGCAGGTTTTCTTCCAATTGGCTGTCAGATTGGCAGTGGCCATTTTACTTCTCTCTTGCTTATCCTACACAGAGGCAGACTCTCATTGTTCTCCTCCAGATGATCACTTTACTTGCCAGGTAAGTGTAATTTCAGGGCTATTAACCCCTTAGTGACAGCCGCGTTCGTACGCAGCTGTCACCTTAACGCCCGCCGAACATTTTTTTTTTTTCTTCTCAAAGAAGTCCTGAGTCTCCGAGCGGCATGCAGCCGCACAGAGATGCGGACTTCCGTGACTTACCAGGTACGTCCTCTGTCACTAAGTGACAGTTTCTGCGGGACGTACCTGTTAAGTCATCTGTCGTTAAGGGGTTAAGGGTGTTGTGTTGTTTCTGTGGATACTTTTAGTAGCTTTACTATTGTGGGACACGTTATTGAAAAGTATGTCAGACTCTAAGGGGCATGGGGGTAAATTCAAGACTCAGGAGCTTCCCTTACCTCCCTCACATATTGTTCCTCTTGCCAAAAGGGGACTCCTAGAGAGTATTCAGGGCCTGTATGCCCCTCTTGTGATGTGGCCCCTACTACTACACTGATCAAAAGCCAGCTTGGGTCAAGACATTACTGTCTTCAGTGGCCTAAATACACTTCTCTTTTCTGGGGGTACTTCAGTCATGGAAGTCTACCACTAGCTAAACATATAGCCCCCATTTCTAGGAGTCAATCACAAGTTCTTGGGGATTCCTCTGAGGAGGAACTGTCGGATTATGGGGAAATATGAATTTGTGTATTCTTCCTACTCCCATGGAAATTCCTATGAGGCTGATCTACTCACGGCAGAGGGGCTCACTAGATCAGTCTTGGAGAACCTGCTTGTCTCTAACACCTCTGATGAGGGAACTCCCTCTCTGGATGTTTTCCAGAGGCAAAAGAAGCGATCTCGCTTCTTGCCACCCAATGCCACTCGACCAGATTCTTCTGGATGAGTGGAAGACTCCTGATAAATTACTGCTTATCAATAAGATGTTTTCTAAGCAGTACCCTTTTTCGCTACTGCTTTAGAGCAGTGTGGGGACATGTGTGGTGTGGGGACATGTGTGAGCTCCTTTTTCCCACCTCTGGGAGCTTAGCTTGGTATGTCCCCTTGGTACCTGTGTTCCATATTGGCCATAAGACAACATAGGATTTTAGTGTTCTTACCTGTTAAATCCTTTTCTCTTTAGTCCATATGGAACACATGCCTCCCACCCAGATAAAGAGACCTTTGTGGTATTGCCTTCCTGGGCAAAGGAGTCCTCTTAGGAGATTTTATTCCTCTCTTTCCCTGCTTACGTTTCCTTGTGTGGCTATGGTCACATGAATTCTGGGAGTTAGTGGGCGGGGAGGTTGAGCTGGAGAAGGATGACGGAGTCTCCACCCATAAGACCCTGTCTTTTGAGATGTGTCCTGCCCTCCAAGAGGAGGGACTTAACCCCATGGTACCTGTGTTCCATATGGACTAAAGAGAAAAGGATTTATTAGGTACGAACACTAAAATCCTATTTTAGGATGTAAGGGGTGCCTTGACAATTCCAAAATGTGTGTTAGGGGCGCTTTGAGTAAAAAAGGATTGAAAACCACTATTCTTCATCGTTTTGTTTTGTAAGGCATACTTGGGGACAAATTCAGTCACAATTATGGAACATTTGCCATCTATTAACATCAGACATAGTCAAATGTAAGCATTCCATACATAACCAATATAGGCTAGAAATGCTTACTGTCATTATCTGATTTATATAAGGAATTTATTCTAAGAGCAAATTGAGGAAAGCATAAGCTGAGAAGTTGATGCACTCATTATAAAAGTTAACTGCTTAGATGTTAGAGCATTCTCCCCAGCATCCAAGGATTTATGGTATACTTTATTTAGGAATATATTATATTAAAGGGGCTTTTAACACTTTGTAACTCCTTGCATGCAAGAGCTGACTTTACTACAGGGTTTCTCAATGTGCATCTGTGTAGCTTTTAAAGTGGTGAAACTCCCCATTTAAAGAATTAGGAATATTTATTTTTTCTCTCTGGTGCAGTTCTTTTGTCCCAGAATGGTGCCACTTTTCGTTTTTACATATGGCTCAGTGTGTTCTGAACTTAAAGACTCAAAACACATTGTTCAGACACTGGATGTTTGAAAATACTGATCTATAGTGCCAAAACTATACGCACTATGGTTGGAACCACTGTGCCCTTACCAAACTGGGTATTACTCTCCCATCCCCCCTGCAGTTGTCATTTATTTTTTTCAAAACGGACCTTTATTTGGAGGCATCGGGAGCCTCCTGATGCAACTCCCCACAAACACATCCCTGGGTATTAATCTGTCAAGCTATTGTGTAAGTGCTCAATAATGGCGACCTGAACACAGTCACCGACTTCTTTCCCATGTTTCTCCTGGATCCGGCATTCTCTGAACTTCCACATTGAGTGGGAGGAATAGAAAGGCCCACTCATTTCATCATTGATCTCCATGATTACACAAGGGGTTCCATGCTCATCTCACTTGACCTGTAAGTTTGGATAACTCCAGGTCCAGGAGAAGCATGAGAAGGAGGGCAATGGGTGCCTTCTGGTCACCATGGTTGATCACATACAGGATCATGTACGTGAACAGTACCATGGTGCGGTGCGTTCAGTGGGGTCCTGATGCCCCAACATCAAGATCTGAACATTGATAACTAAATAAATATATTAACCATGTGTGTACAACAGAGATGCCAAGACATTGCTTTAGCAGTGTGTTGGACACCCTTCTGGTACTCACACTTCCACTGCTTGTTTCCCAGTCATTGTTACTTTTCTCACTTGTAGTCATAGATCCAGACATACAGTGTTTGAATGCCCAGCCTGTTTCCACTGCCCACTGGTAGTCACAGATCCACACTGACTGACCCCCAGCTTGGTTCTACTATCCAGTGGTACTCACAAATCCGCAAATATACTTTCTGACAACCCAGCCTTTGACTGCTATCCCAGTGGCAGGCAGATAACCATACATACACTCTCTTCTTCCCCAGGCTTCTCCCACTGGCTGTCGCAAAACCACACATACTGCTTAGCATCCCAGCCTTATCCCACTGGTAGCCATAGAATCACACATACACTGCTTCTCCAATCTTGTTCTGATGGTAGCCATGCTCCTGGCACCCACTACAGTAAATATTTGGTATATAGTATATAATGAAAATATGTATTTTTTTATTTCTTGTATGCATGACAGAATTGCAGAGTTGAATCCAATGTATCAAAAATAAAGAAAACTCTCACAGGACTTGTTGTAGTGAAAGTGTTAGTAATGTCTAAAAAAAACTTTTTTGCATTTAGAAGAGCTCAAAAAGCTGATCTAAATGCAAAAAAACGTATCTCTCAAACCGCTATGGTTTAAGAGATACGGGCGTTTGAAGTTTGATTTCTCCTACTGACAGCTGTAAAGCTGTCAGCAGGAGATTCGTGTCGGTCGACACGGAGGCGCTTGAGAAGTGCCGGGATCTCGTTACTTTCACGGATTCCCTTCATTGGAATGGTCTAAAACGTGTGCCTAGTGTTCAGGCACATGTTTTAGACCATTCTAATAAAGGGATTCTGTGTAAGTAACGAGATCCCGGCACTTCTCAAGCGCCACAGTGTCGACCGACACGAATCTCCTGCTGACAGCTTTACAGCTGTCAGTAGGATAAATCAAACTTCAAACGCCCGTATCTCTTAAACCATAGCGGTTTGAGAGATACGTTTTTTTGCATTTAGATCAGCTTTTTGAGCTCTTCTAAATGCAAAAAAGGTTTTTTTTTAGACATTACTATCACTTGAAGACAGTGTTGCTGTTTATTCCATCAACGTTTCTGCCCTGTCTTGGGGCTTTGTCAAGATGCTTACAGAATAAACCTCTGACCACCCACATTTATACCAAGCCTAGTGAAATAAATGGCACCTAAATGACGTCATAGATATGTGGGAGCAACAGCAACATTGTCTTCACTACAATATGTCCTGTGAGTGTTTTCTTTATTTTTGATACATTGGATTCAACTTTGTTACTGAGATTGACACCCAGGCATATTTTCTAACAATAAGAGAGTGCACACTTAAAACATATTTATTACACATATTAACGAAATGTTGCACCATATTATCTTTGCATATTGATTGTAATATTGGATGTAATTCTTAAGAATATAACTAGGACTCACTATCAAGATATAGGAGCCCCCTCATGGAGGATTCAGTTGCATTCAACATCATAACCACCCCTATAAATCCTGTTAGTTTTAGTGATATAGCACAAGATATTGTTTTTCACGATAGTGCAAGTGACCTACAAACTGTATACAGAAGTATAGACATTTTCCGTTATTTATTATGATTACAAAAGAGAGAAACAGACTTATAGCTGCACGGAGTCTATTTGTCTGATTATTACCGGAACAAACAGATTCCCAGGGGATTCCGTGTTTCCAATATCCCCACCAATGGACGCAATAACCCTGAGTTTTGCAAGAAATGGTGTGGGATATTGAACAAGTGTTCCCTGAATCTAATGCTACTGGTGATAGAGGAGGTCAAAAAAGAACTCAAAACAGTGAAGTCTGAATTACTCACATTTGAAACAGTTAATATTGACAAATTAAGAGCAGACAAAAGCAGAGAAAGTAGCTAGGGACTACAAAGAGCATAGAGTATACCAGTGGCTGATCGGAACACAACCGAGAACTAGATCTTTTAACAGGAGACCACTGCGCAAAAGAGAATCCAAAGCCCCACCTCTAGATACAGTAGAAGATTCCTCTAGTTATTCCTCAGTATCAGAAAGCGACTCTAACACACAATGCTCTACAGGGACTCCTTTTTTTAAGGGTAGTGACCCAGTCCCAAACCGGTTTAATCACAGAAGACCACACCCAAGAAGGGGAAACTACAGGTACAAGACCAAAACTAAAACAAAACAAGAACAAGAAGTGTTTAATTTAAGTTCTCACCCTCTGACCAAAGACCAGATAACAGTACTTTCTAAAGGTTTATCCAATGTTCCCACCAATAAATTTGATACTTTTCAATTTCGAAATAGAATTGCATAAATTTCAGCATCTGATGAAATTAAAAGATTACTTTAAGAACTCTGACAGTGTTCTGGAGAAGGAAGATTTCAAATTTAGACCAAAAAGTCAGTTTGAGCCCATTAATACTAATACCTCCATCAGGACATTTGTCAACCTCTTAGAACAGTGGTTCTCAACTCCTGTCCTCATGACCCACTAACAGGCCAGGATTTGATGATTTCCTTGTTAGAGCACAGGTGAGTTAATCAATGTGAATGAGCCTCTGATCACTACACATGTGCTCTAGCAGAGAAATACCTAAGTTCTGGCCTGTTAGTGGGTCCTGAGGACAGGAGTTGAGAACCACTGTCTTAGAAAAAGAAGTGACAAAAGAAGGGTGGCAACATAGGAATAAACACAATCTGAGTAAAACAGAACACCAGGCTATTAAACAACTGGCCCCGAACCCAGAAATTGTGATCAGAGCTGCAGATAAGGGGGGAACAGTGGTAATTTTGGATTGTGCATATTATAGAGCAGATATACTGGAACAATTTCAGGGTCAGAATACATATAAGCTGCTTTCAACAGATCCAACTTGGACAGATAAGAAAATCATAGATGGGACCATTCATGACGCCCACCTACAAGGTTGGATTACTTCTAAGGTTGCCCAGTTTCCCCCCACTGAACATCCAGTGTGTCTGATTTTATTGCCTAGAATCCATAAGAATCCGCAACAACCACCTGGACGTCCAATTATATTAGCCAGGAATTCCCTTCTGTAACCTCTGGCACATTATGTGGACTCCTTCCTTCAACCATTGGTGCAGTCTACATCTTCATACATTCAGGACACTAGGGATTTTTTGTTTAAAATACAGAATATTCAACAGGATCTGAGTGATTGTTGGTTGGTCACGATGGATGTGTCTAGCCTGTACACTGTTATACCCCCCACTTTGGGGGTGGCAGTGGTGCAGGCTATACTACAAAGTGAACATAGACCAAGCGGACCACCGGACTCCTTCCTTTTGAGGTCACTCGGGATCTGTCTCATGTATAACTTCTTCAGGTTTGAGACAAAATACTACAGACAGATCTTTGGGACAGCAATGTGGTGTTCTGTTGCCCCTTCCTGTACCAATATCTTTATGGCACAATACGAACCAGCTCACATATTGTCTGTGCATTCTTTGTAAATTATCCAATATTTTCGGTTCATAGATGATATATTCATGATCTGGAGGGGAGATGAGATGTTGTTACTCTCACTCTTTGAGAAATTGAATATTCTGGAATCGACTATAAGATTTACGACTAAATCTAACCGAGATTCAAGTTGTAAGCACATCACTCCTCACTGAGAACAGGTGAGACGGGGGAGACAGCGGACAAACAGATAAAGTATCCACATACAAAGAGACCTGTGCCCGCTATTGTGGCGTTGATATTAGTATATATACAACAACTGGAGATCCGAGTCGGGAAAACAGCACATATTTCACATATATATATATATATATATATATATATATATATATATATATATATATATATCTATATATATATATATATCTATATATACATATATATAATAAAATAATATGAGAATCATACCTCCCAGGTGGATAACACAATGCTGAAAATGTGTCTAGTCTCCAGAGTCTAAGAAATGTCCCAAACCCCTGGAACTGAAAGTGTTAAAGTGTATTTTAGCATTATTTTTTGGGCCTTTTTTATATAAGCAACAAAATGGTTACAGTCTCTTGCAACAGCTCAGTCACCTGAGTTGTTTTAGCCACCACCTTCTGCATTCCAGTGATGATCCGGACAAGGAGAGGTGTGCCAACCCACATGAGAAACACCCAGTATTACTGAATGACACCTTGACACGGCTATTCACTGGAGTTTGAGATGAGCATCACAACCTCTATCAGCACTTTTGGGAAAGGTCTTTTGTAGGCCCCATAGGCGAGTCAGGCGACAGTGCAGACTTTCTTTAATTTAATTTTAAGGTGTTGAAGCTTGCCAGGCTCAATGCATTTATGTGAGTGAAAAGCACCATAGCCAAACAAAGAACCTTGCATAATAGCAGACAAGCAATGCAGCATCGTTGCATTCTTGTCATCCATTTGAAAGTAGCTTTGCTATGACTAAAAACTCATAACGACCACTTCAGATTCCACCCTTACTCCTTTGTTCAAGTAATAATATTGGTTCAGGATGTTGAGTTCATTTAGACCGACATGACTGTAGCTGACAGGACTACTTGAACGCTGCTCACTGGATGTTCTGGGGGGTTCCCTAAAACTGAAGCAGATATAGTGCATCCGCGTGCAGAACATTACCACGTGCTGTGGTTATAGTGTGAGGCCCAATAGTCCTGCTAGCAACATACATCACCTCAATGAACAGGACATCTATCACTGATTAAAGATATTATCTCTTGAACAAAGGAAAATGTAAATATTAATAGTGGCTGTAAAGATTTTTTTGGCCATAGTAAGGTAAGTGGAGGGTTATTAGTAGAAGGTGTTTAGAGTCCACACACAATTTTAAGGCCAGTTTTACAGTCAGTGCTTTAAAATTGTCTTTAAAGGTCTTAACCCTTTGAGTGTCAGAGGGGTACGCAACGCATTGCTTCGCAATGCATTTTGTACTCATCTGGCATTCAAGGGGTTAACTACCATGAGAAGTGATGTTATCTCTTTGAAATTTTAACTGAAAAATATTTTGGCCCAAAGGGGCAAGGTCAGGGCTGTCCAAGATAAGTCCTCAGAGGCCACCAACAGGCCAGGATGTAAGGCTTTCCTGATTAAGGTG
This sequence comes from Rhinophrynus dorsalis, assembly GCA_037306005.1. Taxonomy (NCBI): domain Eukaryota; kingdom Metazoa; phylum Chordata; class Amphibia; order Anura; family Rhinophrynidae; genus Rhinophrynus; species Rhinophrynus dorsalis. Next base: position 295,986,627 of record CM074720.1, read on the forward strand.
AGTCAGTCAGAATGAATGGGCCACCTGTGCTTAATCAGAGAAATCCTTACATCCTGGCCTGTTGGTGGCCTCTGAGGACTGAACTTGGACAGTCCTGCTGTAATGTATAAAAGTAAATGGAGCTATTCTGGGCAAACCATCTGCACTGTTAGATAATAAGTTATCAAAATGTCCACTGATTTCAGTGGGACTTTTAACCTCTTAAGGACCAGCGATCCAGGAAGTCAACTGATTATGTGTATTGGCACCAAACAGCGGTGTGAGAGAGACCTCTCCAGTCTTGGAGCAGTCCATTTCAGACCCAGCTAGTGCTTACAGCACTCCTGCAAGATCGCTGTAAGCACAAAATATGTTATGTGCGGGGATCGTCACCTGTCCATTAGGCAAGTTTACTGGTGACGGTCTTGACACATCACCGGTCAGTAAGGGGTTAACAATCCTTTGAGTACCAGAGGTGTGTGCAGTGTATTGCTTTGCAGTGCACTGCATCCACCTCTGGCATTCAGATAGTTAACTCCTTTAATGCTATGGTTAATTCCTTTAACCCCTTAAGGCTCAGATGATGTGCTGTGATCGTCACGGTCCTTATACCCTTTAAGGACCGTTGACGGTCATAGCACGTCACATAATTTTTACTTACAGCGCTCTAATGGGAGGACTGTAAGTAAAAACAGGGCCTAAAATTGACCGCTCCAAGACTGGAACGTTCTCTCTTAGGCCCCAAAGAGGCGCGTCGGTACGTGTAACAGGTCACGTTTACCGGTGTGTTGGCAAGGATCAAATCAGTCCTTAAGAGAAGGTAACTTCTCTGGATTGCTGGTCCTTAAAGGGTTAATGCTTGATAGGTTGGAGACCTCTCTAGCGTTCAGGGGGTTAAAAAATCTATTTGAATGAAGGGTGTTTTTGTTCCCTGTAGAGCAGTTGGTTTGCCCCAAAAAAACTCCACTTGATACCCAAGTCATTTAATGTAAACATACCATTATATTGTCATGGTTCCTGCATTCAGATAAACCAAAAAGTACAGGTGTATAAAGCTGTTACATTATAGTTTATGGACTCTTTGTAAGAAATATGCTACAGTTGGAGGAACAGAACTAGAATATTGGAAATGGCTCTCAAAATATACACAAATAGAAAAGTGAACAACACTCTGCAATGCATTGCGTACCCCTCTGGCACTAAAGTGTGATACAGCCCAAAGGAGACTATAAAAAAAAGTATATAAATCATCGGAGAGCAAACTGCAGCTTTTTGTATAAATTATTTTCCTCTTTTATTATTGTTAACTTGATGTTCCAGATTTAGCAGGTGAAATTTAAACTTGTACTTTAATGAAAAGGCCACAGGATGGCAGCAGATTCTTTAGATTACATGGTTTATTTTGCCACCAGATGGCAACCTAAGCCTAAACTTCACAAAATCTAGCTACTTGGCAATGCCCCAGTTTATCTTCCTGTCTCTGAGTATAGAATCATATGCGCTTATTTTTATTTTGACTTGATGAAAGAATCAGAGTATGTAAATGGCTAGCAGTCCCATGCCTGGAACATCTGTGAACACTGAAAATACAAGTAAAATCAGTTAAACTAATTTGTAGTTTAAAACCACAGCTTAGTATGATTAGGATTATTTTAATGCTTAAAAAGAGATGGCTTTCTGCAAGGACAGCCAGTAAGGTAACATACATCTGCAATTCATTTCAGCTGTGCAAATTAAAGGGATACTGACTCTACACAGTAGGAATAAATAGTTCTTAACTTGGTTAACAGAAGGAACCATCTAGGTAGGCATCACTCATAGAGCACTCAGGTATACTGGTTTACTGTTTTTGTCTGTTTCTTCTTGATTTTCTACTTGAACTCAGCTGTAGTCTATAGCTGGACACTGACATGTTTCTATCTTGGAAATGTTTGCATAATTGTTATGAGATATGGTTAGGGTTTTCTCTCTATGGCTAATCTCATTCAGACTTATAAAGTATATTGTTTATAATGAAGATAGTTTATTATACTATATTTTTTACATACCTTCCAACATTTCAAATGGCCAAAGAGGGACACTTTTGTTTTAGGTGGTGTTTATGTGGGTGCGGCTAGTGGGCGGGGCATTACCAAGAATTTTTAGGTTATTTCAAGACCTATTGACACCTCTTTGTGTAACTGAATACATTATTTGCAGCAAGACTAAAGTATTTTATTTACACAGAATAATTTAGAAACACATATATTGAAGATTAACTACACATTTATTTATGTGAGTTTTTTTTTTTTGCTGTGGAGCAATGTGACTCATTCTGATCTCCTGACAAAAGGGTAGAAAATAGGGACAGAGGGATTTGGATCTCAAAGAGGGACACTTGGGAGATATGTTTTTATACTTTATATAGCACCAACTTATTATGTAGCGCAGCAAAGTGATGTAAACTAAATACACCCAAAATGGTGCATAGAAAATACAGGTAACTGCAAGTACAGTGCAACAAATATATAAATACATTTACCGAACTGTTGAATGGGGGCTAAACTATCCCTGGTACAGCAGATGCACAGCACTATCGCCCAGCCAACTCTATGGGTCCATTAAATGCTGAAAATATAAAATGTTTTATTATTCAGCAGTTTACAATAACCCAGGGCTCAAAAATAATTTCTCTAGATCAGTGGTTGTCAGTGTTTTGCTCAAGGTGTCCTAGCACGCAGTCTGAAATGAAGGGAATAACAATAGAAAAATCTGAATAAATGTGTCACACAAATCTAGATTTTTTTCAACTACATGTCACAGTTGTCAAAAGCCACTCTTTTAACCCCTTGAGTGCCAGAGCAATGTATTGCTTACCTCTGTGGCACTCAAAGGGTTAAAACTTGATTCTTTAATATACAACAGTTTTAATCCACTTTACCCCAGTTTTTTAGTTTTGTGTAATTCCCTTGGAGGAAGTCTGTTTCACTCCTCTGCCTGTTTCTGGGTTTGATAGTAACAAGGGGCTCTGTTATTTTTCTGTGTAACAGTTGTGGAGAATATCGGCATGCTTAGAACATATTTTAGGGAAATAAATAAATCTAGGCTCTGAAATATGATGCCTTCTATTTAAAGCTGGGCTTTTAGAAGGAATACATGGAAAACATACTGGTTGTACTGGAACCACTTGTGATTTTGGCTTTACTCCACAGCATTTGAAAATTAAAATGCATTTAGTGGGCATCTCACAGTTGATATGTTAAAAATAAATCGCTTGGATAAATGAAGATCCAGTATATCTGGATGTGAGGACTTTTATGAGGGTGCTTCACACACATTTGTTTAGGAGGGTGCTAATGAATAATTAGGTTGGGTTTAATAGTGTACATTAGAAATGTGTTACAAATGTTTCTATTTCACTACATATTTACATATGTCTGACAGAGGATGGCACAGAAAGACTGTTTTAGTGATTCTGAAAAAGCTTTCAAAAACCTCTTGTATGTTGTATTAGCAATTATTATGTAGAATATTCGTTTTAAGCTAGTTAATCATGCCATGCAGGTAAGTCCTGTCTTAGAACTATATTACTGTCCCCACAAACTGACATTTACCCTTTCAGTGTTAGTGGAAGGTAGGCAATGCATTACTGAGTAGGGTCAGTAAGTGGAAGAGGTAATGTAGGGCTAAGTCAGGAAGTGCCTCTATGGCATTCTTTAATTAATTCATGAAATAGTTTTCATAATGAAAATGGCTTATACAACACACAGGTTATTTTGAAAGTTGTTTGAAAATATTTGTTTATAGATGATAGTTGTCCTGTAATTTAACCCCTTAAGGGCCCATGATGTGCCATGGATAAACTTGCGTTAAGGACCCCTAATAGTGCTGGCACGTTATGGAATTCAGGGTTCCCCTCGCGGCTGCACACCGCTCAGGGATTCTGGAATCCATTCCACAAAAAAAGCTCCGTGGTCCGCGTGGACGGTCTTTAAGGGGTTAAAAAATGTTTGCACAATAAAATAATTGAATTATATGAATCACACATTCCATAAAGAAACACTCTTTTTGAGCTTCTTTCAAATCGATCACCTCATTCAAACAGTTCAACGTCTTCATGCACACTCTTTGAGGCTGATAGTGAGGTGATAAAACAACCCATGGAACACCATCGGAAATGGTCATTTAAGTGATTACACTGTAGCCAGTTGGGATTTTCAATGTCTGTCTGGCTCCCATTCTGACAAATTCTGCTTTGACAGCTTGAGGCTGTTGAAACGGTAACTAAATTTTAGCCTTTGCCAGCTGAAACGTGAATGCATCTCAATTTCAGTATTAAACAATGCCCTGAATCAAACCCATCTTGATTTTTAATATCTTGCAACTCATTCAGTGTTTGTTTTTTTTTACATTTTATTTTTAATACATTTATTGAGAAAAGGCAGTAGAAGAATATGAGAGGGCAATCTCTTGTCACAAAAATAAGAATGACATGTTACAAAGTATAGACCTCAAACTACAAGGAGAGCAGTGGTTTCTGCTTGAAACATTAGCAGTCACAAAGAGACAGCAAAACAAGGACAAGAAGAAGAAGCGAAAAACAAAAAGGACAGACAGGGGGAACAAAGAAGAAAGATAGATGGGGAGGAAGGTACAAAGAAGAAGGTGAGGAGAGAGGACTAGGGGAATATGTGGGTTGACCATGATGTCAAACCAGTTATGTTGAAGGTATCCAAGGGGTTAAAACAAGAGAACCAATCAGGTTGGATATCTTCACACAAATAGATAAATGACGATATTAAATAATTTTGAGAACTTTACACAATACTAGGTATTGACACGCTATTTCACAGTAAAGATTTGATTAAATAATCAATTACGCATATTTGTGCAAAAATATATACAATTTATTTAAGTACTATATAGAAAGTGTAAACAACAATGATATAAATGAGTGACCAGCAATTACAATAGATATACAGTAACTCAAACCACAATTATCACCATTAGGATTACCAGCAATTAAAGGGTTAACCACACATAGGTATATTCAGAGGTATTAGATAACAATACTTGCACTCAGCAGCATAGAAAAGGATAATTGATCCTTAACATTAATAAAATACAATTGGCAGCAGTGCATATGACTACCTCTGCCCAGAAACTGTATAAACTATGCTAATTGAGGTTTATGGGATATTGTCAGGTGAATAAGCTTTAATATTAAGCCAGGTCCTCTGACAATTCCCATATACCCTATATAATAATCAAATTTAGAGACTAACTGGAATAAAATCCCAGCTATAGATCACTATAATTTAATTATTTACTGATTTCAAATATTGCATACCTTCTGAATAAAATATATAAATTGCAATTAATATAATCGATAATAGATTATACCAAGAATATACTTAGAATCAATCCAATAATATATGTCTAGACAGTATATTAAACATAAATCACAAATATGACTATAGCAGTCCTATGTAAAACCTATAGGTTACATCAATCACTAGTAAGAAATAGGATGCCACACCCAAGATGGCTACTTTTTATTTAGCGAGATGTTTAAAAACTTTTCACTGTACAAAAGTTTAGATCCAAAAACAACACAAAGAAATCCAAGAAACACCTCAAAGTAAATAGACAATTAGCAGTTAAAGGGTTAATAAATGAATTCAAAGAATTCCCCAGATCAAATATTTAGCTATATAACCTTTCCAGAAACACAATATATTATCCTAGAAATATAAAGAATTGTATTAACTAATATATAACAAGGATCTATATATCTTACTGCTATAACCTATTTTACTCTTATCTGGCAAAATATTACAATTTACCAATAATAAATGAATTCTGCTTAATTTCAGAATTTCTATAGCTAATATAGCATATTATAATGGATCCCAAATGGTTGGCCACTCCAATTAAGACAAATTATAAGAAAATTAAGTTTCTTCAAATATAGAAGAACTATATATTTGATTCTGAATTTTGCATAATTTAAATAAGGAAAGATATATAGTTACCTGGACTGATTTCTTTAGCAGGCAGCCAGGTATATAGCAGGAATTGAAGATCCAGGAACCAAGAGGAAAAAGCCCCAAGACCCCTTTTTTCTCTAAACTTGCATATTTATAATGTGAATTTACTCTTACCAAAATCTACTCTGATTGGTTAAAGAGCCATCTCATTATGCAGTGACATCAGAATAAAATTATTATAATTTTTGGAAATTCTTCAAAATATTGGTAAAAACGCTATATATCCTGTAGATGGCGCCATTACTCTACACTAAAATTCACACCTAAAATGACACCTGGTCTGTATTCTATCAAAAAATAGGAATGTGAACTTTAATCCTACGTCACATAAATATGTTATCCTGCCAGATTTTACCATAGGGAGTATGCCTCTGTTTTAGACTTTGAGATTTTCTCATAAGATAATAATACTGCTTGAGACTGTGGTTGTCGAAATCAATCACCAAAAAAGTCACCTAGATATTTTTCACTCCCATCTAGGTAAATAGAGGCCCCTTTTGTCCAGAAGAATGAGCTAATTTAAACACATTTTAAACACAGATTTTTAGAGAATTTGGTTTAAAAGAAAAATTAACCATTGCCTCACTATCATGGCAATTTCTCTGACACTCCCATGCCACCACCAGGCCTATGCTATTAACAAAAACTAGAATTAAAAAAAAAAAATTCCACTTGGGTGGCATTCTCTCCTCGAGTTAAAAAGGTCAGTCTAAGTAAGGTAAGCTGGTCAGGACCCTAGCCAACCACTCCTTGCGAGATGGAGGTACTGATCTCTTCCATTACAAAGGGATCAAGGCCTTAGATACACACAATAGCGTGTATAAAATGTTTTTTTTGCAGTTTAGGCAAGTTGGGAAGGTGAAGATAAAATAGACCAGGGTTGTCTTTGTAGGATGATCCCTAGGCATTTATCTATATAGTCCAAACAGTCCTTCCAATAATTCTGAAAAAGGGGACAATCCCACCATATATGGGCCGGAGATCATCTAGCCTGTCTAAAACACCAGTAAAGGGGACTTGCAGAGGGACTTTTTTATGTAATTGTGGGGGGTTGTAGTACCAGTGGAATAGGAACTTATTATGCATTTCCAGGGTTTGTGTGGAGATCATGGAAGAATGAGAGGAACACCAGACGTGATCAATCCACCGCCTTTAAAGTGGAACCAAAATCACTGGAAAATGTAATATAATACTGTATTGTTGAAACATACTGTCCTTGTGGTTCTGAAGATCTAGTTAAATATAAAATACATTACATGCACCTGCTATGTAGTAGTAGTGGGGTCACCAACAATAATTTACTAACCAGTTCCATCATATATTAACAACCATTTTTCTTTCTTTTTTTTTTTTTTTTTTTTTTTTTTTTTTTTTTTTTTTTTTTTTTAACTTCCTTGATTGTTTAGTGTATACAGGTTTGCAGTGGTTTACAACACATGGCACATTACTCATTCACTTGAGTCATTTTGCAGTTTCCATAACAAGAGCCGAATCTGCAGGTCCAGTGCATTCAGGAATTCAGTGTCCAGCCCTTCAGGAGTGTTTTGCTATTCCCTCAATACTTATTCAGATGTTCTGTGAGCAGATTTTCAGTGGAAACATTAGGCATATTCAGAAGTACAACTTCCGATGTGAATGGCAATGTAATAGCTTGATGTTTCATTTAGGAAAATCAGAAACTAAAACTCTGCAATGTAATCCAAACCTTTGTTTATTGAAGTGTTGGTTATCATCTCATTCACTATTCACAGCACATTTATTCAATAAAATATTCAGTTACTTATGTTAGTAAACAAACAATGCAAGCTGGAAACTTCAAAGCCATCATCTTAGGAATGAAACCACGATCGTATAGTAAGATCTCCCTTAGTGCCACATTTCCAACATATCCATTTTGTAAAGTTTGAAGTAACCATGTCTCAAGGAAAACGTTTTGGGACAGCTTTGCATTTTTTTTTCTACCAAAGAGTTTTGGACCAAATTAACAATGTTTATGGAAACTGGAACTGATTCCTTAAAGGAGAAGTAACAAGTCCTTATAGTAAACTCCCACTGACCTTACAATGGAATGGAAATCCTAGGGGCCCCTATGAATTTTGCCCTTGTGTCTTTGTTCAAAGAGATAATATAGATCTCTAGTCAGTCCTGGATGCCATGTCCATGTAGGCGGACATGACATTTGCTGGCAAAACCACAGGAGACGAACTCAAGGAACACAAAGTAATCTTATCCCTTTAAGGACTATAGGGGTGTGCAGCATATTGCATTGCAATGCATTTCACAAAGTTCTGGTTCTTAATGTCCTAAGTATTCTCATGGACTCTGTTTGCTTTCGCTAGAAAAGAGCTAACAGCAATGAGGTGGCATCCTGGACTGACTGAAAATGGGATCTTTTGAACAAAGGCACAAGGGCAAAATTTATAGGGGCCCTTAGGATTTTATGACCATAGTAAGAATAATTGGGAGGTGGTTATTATTTGGAAGTGTTATTTCTCCTGTAATTTTCAAATTTCAACTTTATTTACCAAATGATTCTCTAACCCTTTAAGTGCTAGAGGGGTATGTGATTCATTGCGTTGTATACCCCTCTGCATCTCAAAGGGTTAACAGAGCCTGTCCATCCAGACTATAGCTATAGCAGTATGACTCTGCTGCCATAGTACCAGTCTACTGTATGAAGGGCTCCTTCCTAAATAGGCCCTTCTGTTACATTAACAGTTACTTATCCTTATAGATATATTTCCCATTTAGATTAAAGGACTACATACTGGAGATGCATGTGTGTTCTCAATAAACAATCAGTTTATTTATCTAATAACATGCGTCATAAGCAGGAGAATGTGATGCCTTTATAGACTTATGTAGCATTTAATCATGGGATTATATTCTTTTCAAAGCCAGGAAGACAACTAGTGACAGTGCATTCCCATTATATCCATTAGTTGCTCATATGGTTACATTGGATGTTTAAAGGGATCTGTCTTCTCCCAAAGTTGGTGCTGCCAGATGGAAACCTATACACTGTGGTTAGTGGTTCTGTGTATTTATTCCAGGGATTGGTAACATGAGACTCTCCAGCTGTTAAGAACTACAGTTCCCATCATTCCCCTCCTGCACTGGCTGATGAGGGGATAAGGGGGATTGTTTTACTCAACAGCTGGTTGGGTTTGTTCAGTTATGTAGTATTGTGAGGTTTAGTTAAATGTGCAGTCATCTGTACCTTAACATTTTTTCTGTTTTGTCCATATTTTGCTCACGTTTTGCCTTGCTAAATGTGCCCATGTATATGTGAGGACATTGACTTCATACTTGGCAAGGTGTGAAAAGTCTGAATTGTTATTTTTGTTGGTTTTTCAATTGGCCTTTCATTTAAAGGGGCAGTAATTACTTATTATGAAAAATAGATTATTCATTCAAAAGTTATTAAAGACCATACTTGTATATTTTTTGTATCTTTTGTTAGCTTGACTTGAACATTATTTTCCGGTCAGGTGATGGTGCTGTTATTACTGTTATTACTGTCACAGAGACGATCATTCCATAGATGACAGTTGCAACCTGGCAACTGCCCCTTTAAGTCTATTTCCAAATGAAGCACTTCATTGTAATCTTATTCGTCAGACACTAGTTTGACAGTGTTTTTCAAAACAATATATATCACAATAAAACAGTGTGTGTATGTATATAAATTCTTGTGGGTATTGTGCGTGAACATGTTAATTTGCGCTGTATATAGAAGCTTTGTCAAGATCCATACTTGTGTGTGTGTATGTGTGCGTATGATACTTAACTCTTTTTTCTACCAGAAGGGTGTACAGTCCATTATTTTGCAATGTGGTCCACACCCCTCTGGTCCTTAACTCTTTGAGTGCCAGAGGGGTATGCAACGCATTGCTTTGCAATGCATTGGGTGCCCCTCTGGCACTCAAAGGGTTAATCCTTTGAATACCAGAGGGGGTGTAATGCATTCAGTTGCTCACCTCTTGCACTCAGAGGGTTAAAAGGTTAAAAATCGTCCTCCTTAATCATACTTTGACAGTGTCGCTGCAACATCTAAATGGAGAGTAGCTTGTGTTTTAACTCTGCAGTTGTATGTGTTCTTTCTCTATTGCAGATTGCTCTGGGAACAGTTACTAATATAGAAGAAGCAGTGAAGTGGCTAAGTTACACTTATCTTTATGTACGGATGAGAGCAAATCCATTAGTTTATGGCATCAGTCACAAGGTGTTTCAGGTAGGAAATACATTTATATATTTTTTTTAATGAAAATCTAATCTCTTTTCTGTCACCAGCCTGTAATGTGAGGATAAATATTTGCGTCTGTTCCCTATGTTGTTACCAGTCCTGCTTTTAGTTCATTTAGTATTAAGTAGGCTCTGTTAAGGGCTTTGTGATTTGAGAGGATTTTTGTTTGAGAGCAGTAGCAAAGCAAACGAAGATGCACACTGAGTACATCTACTTTAACTCTTCTTGTTCTGCATAGTACTGTAACCTCTTTCCTCACCCCAAATCTAATGTCTGAGGCTTGATTGCAATAGAAACGATATTGCTGTTTATTGTTACGTTATATAACCTACTAGTGTAAAAGCCTGTGTACACGGGCCAGGGTCTGGGTGATGTTAACCCTTTCAGTGCCAAAGGGGTACAAACAATGCATTGCGTACCCCTATGGCACTCAAAGGGTTAAGCAGCCACTTCATGGGCAGTAGAGACTGCCCGAATGCACGCAGTCTCTACTGTGCATGATGGCTTCTGACAAACATCCTAGCAAATTATTATATAGGATATATTTTAATCCCATTGGATGCTATAGCTGTCCCTTGGTGACATCTTTAGCACACAAGCGGATAAATGAAAAATTAAATGTGAACATTGTTTTTACAAGTACAGTTAACACTTTGAGTGCCATAGAGTAGCATCTTCCATGGGCACCGTTTTGGCACTCAGTTAAGTAACTCATTTTCTGCATCTGTTTTTTTAGTGTAAACACGTCCTTTCTCTCCCCATTTTTCTTTCCTCCAAATGCGCTCTACGCTGTAGGTGACAAATACAAATTTTCTGCAGATTTAAAGGGTAGTAATGTTTCACAAAAACAGCAGCTCCAATTAATTTTCATAGTATTTGGGCCATGGAGAGTGTTATTTCAATACTGTCAGAGTTGTAGTTCAAGAGTAATTGAATGATAAAGTATCCACCTCCCGCCCCTTTTACCTAGTGTAATCAGCATCCCCTCAGATGTAGAATATGGTCACTTGACTGGACAGCTCACAGCAAGGGACAATCTTCTCACTGTGAGCATGACAGGTTTTTCCCCCATGACAGGTTTTCCCTCACTGAAGATTGTCCCTCAGTCTTGCTGCATTGTGGTGAGCAGTGTTACATCAGTAAAATCGGCAGGGGGGAGATACTTTATCATTCAGTTACTCCTGAACTACAACTCTGACAGTACTGAAATAACACTTTCCATGGCCCAAATACTATGAAGATTAATTAGAGCTGCTTTTACTGTGAAATATTACTATCCCTTTAAGTGAGGCTTTTAACCCCTGCTTTGCACTGCATTGGATAGCTCATTAGCATTCAAAGGGTTCAGTCAATTTGGCTGAGGATTTGTATTTCATCCCTATGATATAGTTGGATTGCTCTAGAATTAATGAACTTCACATCTATCGAGCATATTAACCCTTTGGGTAACATAGAGGTATCCAATACCTCTCTGCCACTCAAAGGGTTAAGAATATTTGTGCCTGTCTGTGAACATTTAAGTGGAAACTGTCACCTGACAACATCGTTCTGTGGTTTTGGTTCCCAGATGGATCCAGCACTAGAGAAACACAGAGAGCAGTTGATAATTGATGTGGGACGGAAGCTGGACAAAGCCCGTATGATTCGCTTTGAAGAGAGAACTGGATTCTTTTCCTCTACTGACTTGGGCAGAACCGCTAGTCACTTCTACATCAAGTACAATACTATTGAGGTATTACACTTGGCATCATGGATTTTATTTGTCTTTTACAGTTGAGAGAGAGCTTATTTCAAGACACATCTAGACATATGTCTAATGAAATATGTAGACTAATTCTTCTACAGATCAGCTGCATCACAGGTTACAGGAATTTACCATTGATTGTAAATTGCCTTTTAACCCTTTAAATTATGGAGAGTGGTTTGGAGACCTCTCAAACATACAAGAGCATATTATATAATATATTACATAACATGTTCTATACTTGTTTAATTCTTTTTATTTATTTATTTTTCATCTTCACCTGTTTTTTTCCCCCCTGTTATGTTCCTGACAATGAGCTCTCTGAATCTGCATCCAGAGAGCTTTCTGCGAGGAACTGTAAATTCAAAGAGAGTGCAACAATGCAAAAAATACAGTGAAACAATGTAGAAAGCCTGCCTCTATACTATATAAATATCTCTGCTTTCACAGTCCCAGACTGAAAGCTCACTAGGAACACAAATCCAGGGAGCTCCGCGTTAGGGACATGTAAGTGTGCAAAAATAATAGCTGAAGATGAAAAACAAAATAATATCTAGTATATGTAACTTGGGTTTAAATATTATGCACTTGCAGTATATGTAAAGTCAAAAAGGCTGTGACCTTCTTTTTAAAAGTACCGTTTCAATCAA